>OU612096.1:106479577-109359435 GCA_914767995.1 Thecocarcelia acutangulata | reverse complement strand
GCTTTTATATATGAAGGGAATGGCAGCTCACTTTAGAGTTAAAATGATGTAAAGAAGATTTATATGATTTAAAGCTCTCTTCTGTTTTTGTGTTAATGTTTTGTTTAAACAAAACTCTGGCATTTTACTGTTTGTCTTAAATGCGTGTAAATCACCTGCCGTGTTTCTGCTTTTAATTTCGTACGATTTCATTTACATATGAACTTATATGTATGTGTATGTCTTTATAATACTTTATTTTGTGTTATAGTTTTTTTTTATAACTTTAAACAATAAGAGAAAATACTTTCTTAATATTTAAGAGCTTGCTGATGGTGTTTTTTTATGGAAATGTGTGTCTGATGATATTTTTTTTTTATTTTTTTTATTAATGATGTTATACAATTTAATAATGTAACGGTTTAAGCAGAAAACCTGCTGTTTTTAAAAGGGTCCTTAAACTCTTCAAAGTTTTTTTTTCTGTTTTTTATGCTGTATGGCTTTTTTTTCTTTTTGAGGGAGGTAATTAACAAAGTCATAAAATTTTATTCATTGCTGTTAACAAACAAAAAGTTTAAATGTATATAAACAAATGCAAAGCATGTAAAAACAATAAAGTGAATAATGGATAAATGGCATGAAAACAATGATGCCGTTAACAAATAAAAACAAAAAACAAAATTATTTAAACAAAAAACATGACAACATGAGAAATAAAATCAATTTCAAAAACTTATAAGCCAAATGGCTTGTATGGTATTAACTACAGCGTGTCCGCCGGAGAGGTACAAGTATACTAATTTGTTTTGCCGCCATTTATGTAAACATCAGCCTTGACAGTTCCTATTTGGCAGTCGTGAAGTAGCTACGTGGCAAATTTAGTATGGAAAAATAGTCGCTAAAGGGACTTGTATTAATCGTTAAAATAATTTTTCAAAATCAAGCATCGATTTTCATGAAAAAATCATAATGAAATCATTTGAACGGGTATATGAATAAATAGAATAGTCGATTCTGGGCGATAACTAAACCTCAAATTATTCATTAGTCAAAAGTGGCAGCCTAGAGTGCAATTTGGTCAGGAGGAGTCATTAGACCTTAGTTCTTTGAATATGAAAACGGCGTAACGGTAACTGTGAATGGGGAGCGATATCGTGATAGGATTGGAAACTTTTTAAGGCCACAACTGCATACTTTGAGCTTGATTAACATGTGGTATCCACAAAACGGTGCCACATCGTATACAGCCAGCATTACAATGAAATTACCGCAAGTAACATACCTTCCCGGCAGACATCCGTATGTAAAGGGTGGTTTTCGTACAGATATAGAACTTCGAAATGGAAAAGAGAATTTTTTAATTCACATGAAAAGTACTTTATTTTCGCAAAATAATCTTCTGGCATTATAATTTAAATATGACTGACGAACGTACTCTAATCTGGAGGTCCGACTTTCAACGACGTTTTCCAATATTTGAGGCAGTTTACCGGCAATAATGCGTCGAATATTGCATTCTTAGTTGTGGCGTTAAAGCGAATTATAATCCAAGAGTGAATATCGTAAAACCAATGCACCTACAAAGAGGAACTGTTTGAAGCGGTTTATGGGCTGGTGGCATCATCAGGCCGTATTTTTTCCAAAACGAGCCCAGTCTGACAGTTACTGTGAATGGTGTTCGCTATCGTAAGCTGACAATGAATTTTTTTTATGGCTCGAATTGGAAGATATGGATGTGGATGATATGTGGTTTCAACATGCGGGTGCCCCTTGCCACGCGCTGTTTTGCGCGACAAATTCAATGCCAACATCATGTGATTTGCCACCGTTGGGCTTCTTTCTTTGCGGTTTTTTGCAAGAAAAGGTAGACGTAGAAAAGTCAGTAACAATTCAAGAGCTAAAGGATGAGATAATTTGGCACATTAAGGACATTGAGCCTCATCGAAAATTTGCACCATCGGATGGCTGATATTTTGTTTCATACATAATTGAACTATACCAAGATGATCATAATAAAAAGAAAACACAATCACTCTTAAATAATTTTTGTTTTATTTAAAACCAACATAAGGGCTTAAAATTTATTTAACATTTTACAGCTTTATGAAAAATTTTACAGCAAGACTTTACACTTTGTAAATAATATAAAAATTTAGTGAAAACCAAGTTTTATTTAGTCATAGTTTAATATTTTGATATATGACACATTTTTGACAACGTGTAAAAAATGTATATAGTTTTCTACATGATGTAAAAAATTTACAAAACGCCATTGTTTAACTTTAATTAATTTCTGTTAAAACAATTGTTTTTACTTAGATTTTACAATTATTTACTAAGTTTACACTGTGTAGATAATATTAATATTAATGCCATTTTTTACATATTTGACATCGTGTAAGGAAATGATTTTTTAAATCATGAAAAAAACCTTATACAAACTGTTTCATAGAAAAAATATAATTTTATTTAAATTAAAAATCTTATAGCAAAAGTACACTTTGTACATAATATTTAGATTTAGTGAAAACCAAGTCTTATTTAGCCATAGCTTAATATTTTAATACATAAGTATAGTTTTACATATTTGACACCATGTAAAATATGTGAATAATTTTATACGTGATGTAAAAAATTTATGAACTATCAATATTTAACATCAATAAATTAAAATTAGAAGCATTTCAATTATTTACTTAATTTACTCTGTGTAAATAATACACAAATTAATGCAAATATTGTTTACAAATTTGACATTATAAAAAACGGAGATAGATACATAAGAAAATAATTTGCTATATCATGAAAAGAATTTATACAAACTGTTTAATACAAAAATATATGAATTTATTTATATTAAAAATTGTACAGCAAGATTTTACATTTTCTTAATAATACTAAAATTTTGTGAAAACAAAATTTTATTTTGTCATATGATTAATAATTTGGTATATAAGATTTTTTTATACATTTTTGACACCGTGTAAAATATATAAATAATTTTCTACATGATGTAAAAAATTGGTAAAATGTCAATATTTAACATTAATCGATTTCCATTAAAATAAATATATATCATTTAGTCAGAGTATGTATATTTGACATCGTGTAAAATATATAAATAATTTTCTACATGATGTAAAAAATTGGTAAAACGTCAATATATAGCATTAATCGATTTATATTAAAATAAGTATGTTTCACTTAGTCAGAGTATATATTTTTTACATTTTTGAGATCGTGTAATATATGTAAATAATTTTCTACACGATGAAAAAATTTACAAAACATCAATATTTAATATTTATCGATTTCTTTAAAAATAAATATATTTTTACTGGGATTTTCTTTTATATTGTAATACCGATATTATAAACGGTTTATTTTGTTCTTTATATAGGTACATAACAATAACAAATTTTTGTGTATTGTACCGTTATAAGATCACATACAGTTTTAATAAATAAATAAATAAATAAATAAAGCAAACATATTTTGAGATATAGATGGTGTTTTACATATTTGGCAGGGTGTAAAATATGTATATATTTCTCCGCATACTAAAAAAACTTAATTAGTTACATAAATTTTTTAGCTTTCAAAGCAAATTATTTTAAAACAGGGTAACAAAGAGATTATTAAACATACTTTATCACACGTGCTTCTTATTATATTTGTATATGTATGAGTATGTGGTTTGTGTGTTTTAATTTATGTATTTTAACTTCTGTTTGAAAAAACTAACACCACCCTCTTTTTTGTGGCATTTTTATTTTTCTTACCAATAAAATTCAATTAACAAACAATACAAAACAATAAACTTCCGTTTTAAACAGATAAATTTTTAAATGAAAAATTATTTAAATTGCTCGTTATTATTCACAAAGACAAACATTTAAAAATCGTAAATAAAAATTAAATTCAATGATAATTTAAAATTTCTTTAAATCAAAATCAATTATAATAATTATTTAACAGAAATGAGCGGGAGATCACACATGCGGAAGATCATTTAAAGCAAAATTTTTCATTCAAAAAAGAAAAATCTACAAATAAAAATAAATAATTTAAAAAATTAGTATCGAATCTTTTATTAAGAATGACAATGAGGGCTGTGCAGCCAAAGCGTGCCGTTTAATTCATAACAAAATCCATAAACAAATTAAAAGTGTTTAAAAGAGGGCAACAAGAGGCTCATCAAAACTGTGAAAAGATATAATAAAGTGTGTTTTAAGTAATTGTAAGTAATTGGATGAATATTTGGTAAATTACATTTTATTGGAACTATTTAGAAACTCTTTTTTATTGTAGTAGTTCAGAAAATTAAAAAAAAAATAAATGTGTTGCAAAAATTTAACATGATTTACTGGAGTCCATAAAATATTCATACTTATGCTAAAGTGTGCTTTAGATGCTAAAGAAAACTTTAAATTTAGTAAAAAGGGTGTTTAAATATTAACGCAAAATATTTACCGCAAAAAATTTAGTTTATTTAACATGGAAGTTACTAGAGTCCTTAAAATAATCATACTTATACTAAAGTATGCTTTAAATACTAAAGAAAACTTAAAGTTTACTAAAAGGTTCTTTAAATATCAATGAAAATTTTTAGCTTATTTAAGATGAATGCCACTATACACTATAAAATGCTCATACTTATGCTAAAGTGTACTTTAAATGTTAAAGAAAACTTTAAGTTCACTGCAAGGTAACTATAATATTAATGAACAAAATTACCTCCAAAAATGTAGTTTATTTAACATGAATGTTACTAGACTCAATAAAATAGACATACTTATGCTAAAGTGTGCATTAAATTCAATAAAAAAAATCTTTAAGTTAACTAACAGGTTCTTCAAATATAAAAGAAAAAAAAAAATAGTATATTTCAGATGAATGTTTCTAGACTTTATCAAATACTCATATATATGCCAATGTGGGCTTTAGATGCTAAAGAAAACCTTAAGTTCACTAAAAAGCTCTTTAAAAATTAAGACAAAAATGTACTAAAACAAATTATGTTTATTTAACATGAATGTTACCAGACTCAATAAAGTACTTATACATATGTTAAAGTATGCTTTAAATACTACAGAAAACTTTTAACAGGTTAAAAAGAACTTAGTTTATTTAAGATAAATATTACTATACTCTAGAAAATACTTGTGCTAAAGTATGCTTTAGATGCTAAAGAAAACTATAAGTTCACTGAAGTGTTCTTTAAATGTTAATGAACAAAATGTTTCTACAAAAATTTAGTTTATTTAACTTAACTATTACTATACTCAAAAAAATACTTATACTTATGCCAAAGTGTGCTTTAATGATAAAGAAACAGTTATTAAGTTCACTAAAACAATCTTTAAATATTAATGAAAAAAAAAATTACCTCTAAAATTTTTTTTTATTTAATATGAATGTTACTAGATTCTTTAACATATTCATACATATGCTAAAATGTGCTATATATGCTAAAGAAAACTTTAAGCTTACAAACAGGTTCTTTAATTACAAATGAAAAAAATTTATATCATGAAAAAAAGCTTATTTAAAAACAAATATTACTAGACTCTACTCATACTCGTATTTAATCTAAAGCGTGCTTTAAGTGCTAAAGAAAACTTTAAGTAAACTAAAAGGATATTTAAATAATAATGAAGCAAATTTATCTACAAAAATTTAGTATGTTAATTATTTTATTCGACCTTTGAAATGTCCAAGTATTTATTACTTTTTTCAGAACAATTTTAAATAAAACTCTTTTTTGCTTTATTAAATAAATTATATATTTTTCTTTCTCAATATTCCGAATCACCTTTGGTGTTCTTCTTCAGGAATAAGTTTACAGTAAAAATGTCAACTGTGTATTAACATAGTTTGATGCTTACTGTAATGCTTGCTGTAAGCATCTTTTATTTAACATGAATGTTATTAGACTCTATAAAATACTCATACTTATGCTAAAGTGTGCATTAAATGCTAAAGAAAACTTTAAGTTCACTAAAAGGTTTTTCTTAATGAAAAAAAAAATTACCTGAAAAAATTTTGCTTATAAAGAAATTTGATGTCATAATCATAGAAGATATAAAAGTTGTTTATTTTTTTAAGACATGGAAATTTAGTTTCTTCATTAAGGCCGGAAGTGCGTGTTAATAAGCAGTTATATAGAAACAAAAAATACAATCACCCAGTTACACACAAAAGTAAAAAAAAAGATAGCTTGTGGCTTTAACTACTTATACGAACCTATATACATGCTCATACACTCATGAAATTAAATGAAAAGATGCTTACGAGGGTGAGCTATAAAGTCCCGTTTAAGGTAAAACTACGGTTAAAGTTTGTTTAAAGCTGTTATAACTCTCTTGCAATACTAAAGTTTTAAAGAGTTACTTGTATTTCAATTTCTTTGTTCTTCAACTTCTATCCTCGACTTAGCACCAACATGTATATAAGTAAACTAACTAACTAACTAACACGTGCCACTGTCATGTCCTTGTTACACATTCTGGCAGATATTCATCACGCACATCCACACACCAAGCATTCATTTACTGCTCCTGCTCATTCACACAGCAACTTTCACATGATTTTCATTAACACAAAAACAACTTAGTAACAATATGAACGTGCATTCTTGTAAAAGTATACTTATCGACTTTCGAACCACTAATGAAGTATCTTTATTGCTGAGGGCTGTGTTTACGAAACACGTTTCCAAATAAAACATTTCTACAGCAAACTGGCAGGCACAAAAAATAAATAAATAAAACAAATACTTGTAATGTTAAAATTAAAGATTTTTAGTCCCTCGATACTTTTAACAAATATATGCCAAACTCACTTTACTTTAATAATAATATAATCATAATAATTTGAAAACAGCCTCTTGCTTTGCAATACTGAGCTTCATCTGTTAGTGCGTCAATAGTCTGGTCAAACTCCTTCAATGAGAGTGTTAGCAAGTAATGTTCTTCCAACATATCTCCCGTGTCCCAAAGTCTCACAGTAAGCTAAAAATAATACCATTGACTCCTTCTCCTCAATGCAAAATCTTCTTATGTCTGTATTGAAAATGCCTATTAGATGTTTAAGACAGTTATAATGACCTGTAAGTGCTCCTTTCAGTGTTACTAGGATTTTTCTCTCCTCTCTTCTTAGAGCAAGCTCAGAATTTCCTTGGAATATTCAAGACCATTTGCAGAGGTAGCCCATATCCTCACCGCCCTTTTCACGAAACTCTTGTTGAGGCCAAAGCTTACAGCGGACTCAATGAAAGCCATCTCAGCTTTCTTTGTGGTACTGTCAGGGAAGATTAATTCCTTTTCCCACGAATTTTGACTGAAAAGTTTTTACCCATCTCTGGCAAAAATTTCGAAAAGAAAATAACTATCCTCTGAGTACTGATGCAAGATAAAAAAAAATACACAGTGTAGGCTTCAAAAGGTACAGAGCCAGGCTCAATGACTTCCCCATACTCATGTGCAGGAATAGAAACTGGAGTATGTAGACTTTCAACAGCATGAAGAAACGGCGCACATACCTTGACGCACAGCCAAAATTCTGAGCACTGAAAGAACACCGGATAATAACTTTTACGCCACCTTGTGTAAATAATTAGCTTGGGAAAGCAACTGATAATAAGGTTAGTTGTTGTTGTTCTTTTTTCTTAATACTCCTTAAACACGCAACTGTTAGTTTATTGCTGTGAAAGAGAAATGTCAAATTTTATCTCAAATCAAAAAGCAAAAAAGAAATATACGAATAGGAAAAACGTTTCTGACTTTTATGTTCTTTTTACTACAAAAAACAAGTATGTACTTTTCTCTAATTATTGGAGTTTTGAGTAAAAGTGCGTATTAAGTACAGACAATAATAAATGATTTCAATAAATATTTTTTATTTTTTTTATTTGAAAACGTATAAAAGTAACTATTAAGTGTTGTTACAAACAGGAAACTTACATTTTTCCAAATCATGACCATAATTATTGTTTGACGCAAGTCAAACATTTATTATTTGTTTCATGACAGCCGACAAATTATGAATTTTAATATTAAATTCACTATTTGAAAGGAACTTCTGGAAAAGCCGACTAAACTTGAGTCAAACAGATTGGAAATAAACAAGAAATTGTGAATATTCATTCTAGAAAAAGGCTTATCAGGCATTGCTGTAATTATTAGTAATAGTAGGAAAAAAAGATACTATTAAATTTAAAATATTGGTAAAAAAGAGATTGAAAGCAAAAGTGTGGCAATGGAGCAAAGTTCTATAATTTACTAAAAACTTTGTTGAAAAATGATATCATAAAAAGTTTTCCACTTAATTTTCAGGCCACTAAGATCAGCATTTAAACAGCTGGTTCGGATTTCTTCCTACATAACAATTAACTAATAAATCACATGACTTAAGAAACTTCTTTTAAAAAAATTTAAAAAAAATATTTCCTACATAACAATTAACTTATAAATCACATGACTGAAAAAATTAAAAAAAAAATATTTGAAAAATTATTAAAAACAAATGCTTAAACAAAATAATTAATATTTATCAAAACTCCTACCAAGTAATTTGTTAACGTTAAAATTACCAAGAAAAAAGGGCTAAAAAAACAACTGCTACCTTAGTAAATAAATAACTGGAAAACAGGAAGAATCCTTTTGTAAAAAATGAGGCTAATAAGTCATAGAAAGGTTAAACCTTTAATTTCATAATTACTATTAAACTTATATAACTAACAAAAAAACGAAAAAAATTTCCGTAAAAAAAACAAAGACTTAACAAGGGTTAATAATTTATTTAATTGATTTGTTTTCCAAGGGTTTTCCATAAACGACAGCATAGAAAATAACCTAGTTAAAAAATATATTTAACATTGAATATAAGATTTAAGGGTTAGAAATATAATGCGGGCTTATAATGTATTTGTGTTTTATTTCTCATAATATTACCAACTACATGTTTGGTTGACATGCCCTGAGAATAAATGATAATTTACCTTTTTGACTTATGCAGTCATCATAATAATTCTGTCTTACTAACTCAGTAGCAATTACCTGGAAAAATCTATCTGATATGAGAATAAGCTGAATAGAAAACTGAAATACTTAACACCAGACACAAGTTAACTAAAATGACTTTAAATTCTGCTTAAAACTGTTTTTTGCAGGAGTAATAAACCTTAATTTTTCTGAATAACACGTAAAATAATTAAAACCAGGCAAAGCTGGACAAATTTATGCTGGTGTCTATGAAGTTAATTTTACTCATCTTGAGTATATATACGGTCGGATTTGTTTTTCGGCATTACATTGTTTTGTAGCAGTTTCCAAATTCTGTCCATAAATTTCGCAAATACAGCGAAAATAAGAATGTATGTAAAAGAAATATATATATATATGGTTGACAAGTCAATATTCTAAGGGCAACATGCTATTGTTGAATATTAATATGGTTGCTGCAGAGAATATTATATTTCTATATGCCTCTCCATAGTCTACATGGCTCTCCATAGTTTTATAAATAACTATACTATATTCCAGTTTAACAATACTATAACACTAGGTAACTTTAGTATTGATTACAGTTACCATGTTATTGTCATACTTAACCATATACTCGTAGTTATGTTAACCTACTATACTTTTGTTACAAATAGCCATATTACTTTTACTATACAACCACACTACTGCCATAAAACCTTAACAGCCATAAAACCATATTTCTGTCATAATTAACCATATTAATTAAATATGTAAAGAACACTTTTTCATTTTTGTACACGGTGTTTTTTTAAGCTAGATAGAACTTTAAATTGTAAAAAGTAACACAAAAAATTAAATTTTGATGAAACATTTTTTTTATTTGTTTCAGTATACTCTGACAAATCATCATGAATAGACTCACGCTTGAACAACGCTACGAAATTATCCAAATTTACTTTGAAAATCAGTCGTCGATTCGCGCAACTTATAGACGCAAAATTGTGTTCAGCGATGAGGCGCATTTTTGGCTTAACGGGTTTGTTAATAAGCAAAATTGCCGCATATGGAGTGAGACCAATCCACAAGAGACCCTACAGACTCCATTACATCCAGAAAAATGCACTGTTTGGTGCGGTTTTCATGCTGGTGGCATCATCGGACCTTATTTCTTCAAAAATGAGGCCGGAGCTCGCGTTACGGTCAATGGAGATCGTTACCGCACCATGATCAATGATTTTTTGTTTGAAAATATGGATGACATTGATCCGGAGGAGATGTGGTTTCAACAGGATGGCGCTACGTGCCATACGGCGAACGCAACCATCGACTTACTGAAATCAAAATTTGGCGATAAGTTGATTTCGAGAAATGGACCTGTCAATTGGCCTCCAAGGTCGTGCGATTTGACACCTCTCGATTATTTCCTGTGGGGCTACGTGAAGTCACTGGTTTATGCTGATAAACCAGCAACAATTGACGCCTTGGAGGCCAGCATTGTTCGTGTTGTTCGTGACATACGGCCAGCAGTGCTCGAAAAAGTGGCCCAAAATTGGACGTCCAGAATGCGCTTCGTCAAGAACAGCCGCGGTGCCCATATGCCCGAAATCATTTTCAAATGTTAATGTCACGTATTGATCTTTCGAATAAAAAAAAAATTTTGATTACAATTTAATTTTTTGTGTTATTTTTTACAATTTCAAGTTCTATCGGGCTTAAAAAAACACCCTATATAACAATATTACATAATATATACATATAAAAATATTATCAATTAATTAAAATAAAACTATAGAATAATGGGATTTTTCCACATTACCAGCAATCGAACTGCTAAGAAAATTTATATGAAAAACTCTCATTGATTTGAGTGATTTCTATAAAAAAAATTTAAGACAAGTCGTTGCCAGTGTGTTGAAACATCACATAAGACATAAGATAAGAGAAGAGAGGAATAAATATTAAAGTTATCAATAATTTAATTCAATATTTACAATAAATTTCTTCGGCTCAAGGTCCTTTTTGTGTTTTTTTTTTTTAATTTTTAAAGTATTTTTCAATATTTCGTCTTTCTTCGGAAGACTTCTTCAGGAAAATTTGATAACACAATTAGCAATAATATTATAAGCGACTTCTTCCTTCCGGAATTGAATTAGCTGGGCTTGGGAACATATAGTTTCACGAACACATAGCTGGATGCCCAATTAATATTGTGTAGGAAGCATTTCATGGTTGCGTAATCTATCGTTTTGGTGATATAGTATATATCCAGCAAGATTCTTTCTTTGGGGCTACTTGAAGTCGCAGGCTTATGCCAACAATCGCAGCTCTTACGGAATGCGAACATAATGTGGAAATTGATTTATACCAGCACCTGCCTTGTCGGCCTTATCTGATGATAGACCAGAGCCCCCGTTTGCAAGATTTGTCATAGGTTTGTAAAAACATGCGCAAACCCATTGTTAAAACGCTCGGGCCTTCTTCGGGTTTACAATTTGACAGATAGTAATTGGAAGACATGTCTTAATGAATCGGTGGGCCAAAGTCCATTAATAGCATCAGCCCTTAACCAACTCATTTATCTAACCATGACTTCGGGTTCCTTATATTAGCGGTATCTCTTGCAAGCACCACACACACAAGCACCTCGGGGAGTTATTAGCCCCCGAAAACTTGCATTGCACAATAATTATCAGGGAAACTCATTTCTCGTCCTACAATTTAAGTTTAAACCACAGCCAGAACATTTCAGCCAAGATGTGGGCACTTTAACCACGATTACCGATGAGATGGTCTATATCTAGAACCTCACGAGGTCTTTGCTGATCCTCATACAACAAAAGTCATGCGGCTGTCTAGAGTTTTATTTGCTACAACAAACGAGGAACTCCCATACATATGTGCATCAACACTCGCTCCAGCCATTTAGCTGAATAAATTTTCCAGGTCCAAATAAATTTATCCAATATTCAAAATAATTTTTTTAAGTATAAATCATCAATAAGTGAACTTTTTAGTTATTACATATGTACGATATTAACTAACTGGTTGTGAGTTCGAGTCCAACTTCAGTCAAGAAAAAGAATTATTTTTAATTACATAATAATTGCTCAATTGCTCTGAAACAATAAGGCCAAAGAATAACAGAAAAAATTATTGAATGCCTTAGCTGGGGAACAACTAGATGTTTCATAGCCGCTACTCTGCCAGTGGGTGCTGATGAGTATTTGGTAAAAACGTTATTCAAAAACGAAACTGGACGATTGACTTTGCGCCGCCTTTTAAAATTACGAGTAAGTCGATAATATGCAGGTTTAAAATAAAGTTTCTTATGTTATAGGTTAGTTTTGCAAGATACCAATACCAGCCTTTAGAATCTTTATTGGGTTGTCAAAAATCGGGTCATGCACCAGAAATTATCAAGGAACACCATTTTCTCCTGTCCTCGTTGTGAAATGTGCCACAGACCAAAAAACCACAGATACAACTTTCTAGACTAACGATCTAGAGTAGTCTAATAGACAGAACGTCTTTGGATAATTCTGATTCCCGTTTTACCAGAGAAGGTGTTGAAAGTTCTAGCATATTCTAAATAACCTTTTGTCCTGATTTTTATATGCTACAACAAATAAGGAACTGCTTGCATAATGTTATGAAGTATATTCAAAGGACTTTTGCTTTCTTTTAATTTTTTTTTCTGTGTGATAAGGAGCCTTGGAAAATATTGGTTATTCCTACTTAGTACGAGTACTTAGTAAATTATATTTCGGGCCCTGATGTTTAGTTTTCATGTACAATAATTTCCTTTTAGAACTTTTCATTAAGCCGTTTGTACCTGTTGAAAATATTTTATCAAATATACCTTAAGGTAACACATTAGTACATATGTAGATAATTGGCTTATCCTTTTTGGTGTAACTAATGTTATTTGTTAGCATATCCCGACAAATATTCTCTTCATACATAAATGTGTTTTTGTGTATGAGTACCTTGCGGTTTATTTTAACTATTGACCTTTTTGTAAAACCACTTTAAAACAAATATCAACCAGACGTTCGTTCGTCCAAATTGTTCAACAAACTGCCCCACATTTAAGGCGACCAACAATTGGAACAGCAGATAAAAATCAAACACATGTACCTGCACGTTTGTTTTATTTTTTTCTCATAATTAAATGAGAGAAGTTTTTAAAAAATTAGTTGAGGTTTATTTAGTACATCACTCCCATTATCCGCCAGCAATTAATCTTTTCTATCATTTTATGTAATGTTTGATATTGAAAAATAAATTTTAAAGCCGCCTGCGGAAGTTGTTACGGTATCGCTTTAATGTAGAACTAATTTTTTATTTCCTTTATAAATTTTATATCATATGATTTCTGTCGTAAAACTACTTGGTGAAATAATTAGAGATGTTAAATTGAAACAAGTGGCAGCTGACTTTAAGCTGGGAATGTAATATACAGTAGACACTCAATAATTACCAAGCATGTCACACAGTTCAATTCCTTTCAGAAATGGAATTTAATGGAATTTAATACGCTTTTTAGTTCTTCAGAAAAGGAACAGTTAAAATTTGTTTCGGCATGAAATCACTTTTAGCAGTAAAAATATTAATTTCATCTTTGAAATTTGAAATCATTTTAATCGGAAGACCTTTTTAGTTTGTCATTTTCTAAAGAACCCAAAAGAAGAAATATTGATTCCGTTTTCGAACGGAAATTAACTTTATGCCAAGACTACATATAGCACTATTATTCAAATGTCTATATATTAGAATATCTATATATTAGATTTAGAACATGAATGAAATTAGAAATGAAAAATGGAACCTAAAAGATTATTTATTTTTATATAACAGCCATAAACTTTCAACAATTACTTTTCACTAGGTTGTATACAGGACTCTGCCGTTGGAAAATAGGTATTACCAGTGCCTCGTTTCTGTATTACTCGCATCGAGAAATTTTTCACAAGAAACAACGGGTTCACTGTTCTATACTCCCTCCTTCTCAGACGGGTATGACCACCAAAGTTAAGAATATTAACAGCAAGAGGATTTGGATGGAATTCAAGTTTGTTAATATATTTTGTCGCGTACTTCACAAATTCAGATTTCACAAAAGGTACGTTCAGATCTGCGTAGATTCGTAAGTTTTTAACGTACCATGGAGCATTTGTAATTCTACGGAGAATTCTATTTTGACTTCTTTGAACTTTTTCAATGTTGGATGCCGAGGCTGTGTCCCATAATTGAATCCCATAGCACCATATTGGCTTTAGAATCAAGTTGTAAAGCAAAAGTTTACAATCAAGCTTCAAGGTCGAATTTCTGTCTATTAGCCAGTTAATTTGCACTGCTTTCAATTTCATCTGCGTTACTTTTGCCTCGATGTGCGACTTCCATGTTAGTCTACGGTCAAGATGAATACCGAGGTATTTGACTTCACTGTGTTGAGGTATTACTTTATTGTTAATAGTAATGGGTGAGCATGTTCCTAGACGCAGTGCGAATGTAACATGGGCACACTTTTGTTCATTAACCTTGATTTTCCAAAGCTTGAGCCATTTCTCTAGTTTGTCGATATGTTCCTGTAAATTTATTGATGCTTGCTGGTGGTTACTATGTATGCTAAGGAATGCTGTATCATCTGCAAATGTTGAAGTGTGAATGTTGGTGCTTGTCGGCATGTCAGATGCGTAGAATAAATATAAGATAGACCCTAATATGCTGCCTTGGGGAACTCCAGCTTCAATTGGGTGGGCGGGGTTTATGAAATCGCCTTCTTTTATTATAAATTGGCGACAATATAAATAACTTTCCAAAAGGTTATGTATGTTTGCAGGTAAGTTAAACTTTATTTTATGTATTAAGCCATCGTGCCATCCAGTACAATGCGCTGCATATGTAGGGGTCATCCCCTGAGTACTGGTACCAGATAAAAAAAATCAAAAAAGTAACAAATCCAACAAAATACTCTTTGTAGACTTCATGGAATGCATTCAAACACACAATTAAATACAATAGACCAATAATATAAGCAAAACAAATCAATTATGTAATGAAGGCATGCTCGTCATCAATGTTCTCGTACATGCACAGATTTTCCTTACTCATTAATAGGTAGCAATTGAGGGATATCTAGCATAAAGCTGGAAAAAATTACTGCTGATGCAACGGTCCAAGTACATTTTTCATTTTTTTTGGATGAATATCATTAACAGAGTGGCCAACTAAGATTTTCTTTTGCCATACATTCATCTATTCATTATTAAATGTGTTCCACCTTTCTTGTAACTTAAATCAAACTGACTTAGTTTTTTTAAACTTAGGTATACTTATATACGTATGTAAATCTATTACCCTCCTTTCATCCTTTTTTCCCTATCACTTTTAAATGAGAACATTTTTCAATTTCTACTTTTAAAAACTTATTTTTTTCTTTATGTCAGTAAACAACCTATTTATTTTATATGTATTTTTTATTAAACTTAAGTTTATGTTTTATTTTATTTCGAAAAATTTTCATCAACATCTGTCACATTCTGCTTCATTTTTTCATTCTTATTGTAGTAGTTATTTGTTTGTTGAAGTTTTCTGCATCAATTTGTGGTCAGTTCGTGTTTTTAATTTATGGCCCAACTAAAACATATTTTTCCCCATTTAATGGCACATTTTTGAAATATGAGCAGAAAAATTTTAATTTTCCTTGCAGTCGTGTAAGTGCTTGAAAATGGAAAAATGTTTTGACGATTCTTAATGACATTCATGCAATTCGTAATGTTGAAATGTTCATGACGTGGGCTGTTTGATACACAAAAACGAACAAGAAAAAAAGGTCAAAGTGTTATTAATGACTTGTTATTATTAAATTTATTGCTTTATTTGTTTCTTTTTTCCAGCTAGTTTTTGTGCGTTTGTAATTATTATTTATTATCGTACAGAGAAAAGTTAAATGCATTTAACAGGAAATTTGTTAATTTGCTTTCATTGGCAACAGACAAAAAATAATTTTAAACTGTTTAAAACCAGGATAAAAAATATAAGCAAAACTTTGTAGTCGAAAAAATTCTATTAAGTTTATTTTTTAAACAAAATGGGCTATTAGATAACACTATGCAACAAGCCAAGAAGCTTTGGGTAACCTTTACATATGTGTGTAGTGTAAAGTTTGTTGTAACACTTTTTTAATTAAATTGATATGCTCTGAGGGTTGAATTTGTTAAGAGATAACTTAGGAATCTATTCAAGAAAAGTGTTAGCCAATAAAAAAAAAATAAACAGAGCATTTATCGAATTACGGATAGAGTCATCATCAGTGTTCCTGTGCATGTGCAGATTTTCTCCACTCATAAGGAGGTGAAGGTTGAGGGCTAGCTAGTAGACGCTATCAAATATAAATCTTGAATGAATTAGCTTTGTCTTACATGCTACTTTTTGCGATGAATATCATTAACAGAGTGGCCAACTTCCATTTTTTTATTACTATTTTTTATAACAGAGTTAATCATTAGAGATATTTTACTTTCTTTATAACTTAGACCAATTTGTTTTTTTTTTTTTTAACTTAAGTATATTTTCAATACATAGTAAATCTCTTACCCCGTCCCTTACATCACACCCTGATCCAAGTGCATATGCAGTGATGGGCAAATAATTAAACTATTCTTGATAGTAAATAAGTTTTTTGATTTGATGATATATCTGAGACTATGTTGGTGGTTAACTAGGCGGCATACATAGGCAAAAATTATATTCGGCACTCGATAAAGTATTGATTTCTTAATGTGGCAAAATTAATCCGAATTATTTTTTTTTTCTTTTTTGATACAAAAGCTTTCACTGCAGTGTTGTCGATTATTTATAACCAAAATATGTCGTGATTTTATCCAAAAAGTGTTAAAAACCACCAAACTTAACTTAATTTTACTTTAAATATATATAAAAATACTTTAAATAATATTTTAATATTTTGTGCCAAATGTATTTTTTGTCAAATTTATTTCTAGTTACATAGTTCGCGAGTTGCGGCGGATCTTACTAACCTTCACAAAAGGTATTACCGACAAGTTTAAAGATTTTAAATTACAGATATTAACAGAATTTCTCAACCAAGTAATAGACAGCCAAAATTTTAAGCTTTATATATATATGTAAATATTTTTTACGGGCGATTAGAACAGCACCTGTGAAATGTCGACGTATAGGCTGTTAGGAAACAGAAAAAAATAAAGTGCATTAATTTTTCGATTGGCATAAATATTAATAGCTAATAAAGTAACTAATAATGAATAAATTAATATTTATTCTTAACATATTTTATTAATAATCGAATAATATTCGCATAATATTAGATAAAAGTTGACAATTTTAATTTTCAATGAATGAATTTTTAAAACTGTGTGCCTCAAATGAGTGCTAGCAGCTATGTCACAGAATTCGATTCCGTTTGGAAACGGAATTGAATCTGTTTTCTGATTACTTAAAAAACGAAAATCTAAAAAATTTTTTCGAAATGAAATCATTTCTATTCTGTCTTGAAAGTGAAATGATTTTATTCCGAAAAGTTTTTTATTTTCTGAAGACCCATAAAAACTCAATAGTCTGATAGTTCTAGATGAAATATGTATACTATATGATGAAGCTAATTCCACTTTTAGCTGTTTAAAGCTTTTTTTTATTTTAATCGGTCAGCTTCAGAGAGCTTTACAATTACAACGGAGTTTGGAGACGTACATTATTATTACAATTCCCAAAATTATCAAAATGATTCTTTGCATTATAAATGTTTCCTCTAGAGCAAACAGGTAGTTTCCGAAGCCTCTGATAAAAAATTATTATCGTTCTTGCTTCTTCGGAGCAACTTGGTATATTTCCCATACCTGGTGACTAATATTTGTATAAAACTCTGACTGATATCATTTAAAACTAAACGTACTTGCCAACAAATTTTCACAAAATATAGCAAAATCAGATGATAAAATCACATTATTTATATATAGCAAAACTGAATATATTTTAATCTTATTTCCACTTGAAAAACTTTTTACTAAATATTGGTTTTCGGGGGTATTCAGAAAAAATGTTTTTTATTAAATTTCTTTTTTGCAAATTTCTACACAAAGTTTTTCCAATAAACCTTGAATAAATATAAAATATTTTTTATGAATTTGGCCGTTTTTTTTAAAGAAAACTGAACAGAAAATGAATGTAAAAATGGAACCAAGTGCAAAAGAGATCAATTTTTCTTTGGAGTAGAAAAGCACCGTTGAAATAGCACTAGATCATATAAAAAACAGAAAGAATGAGAGATCACATTTATGTTTTAATTACAGGCCCACCACTATACATATTTATTTCTACATAAAGATTTATTTACCGGGAAAGGTTTTTATAAATACAAAATTTTTGATTACTTTCTAGTCTTTATAAACATTGCAAACCATTTACATACACCAACCGCCTTATTCACAAACATTATTTTGTGTTTACTAAAGGCTTATTTGGTAAATTTTTATACAAAGTTTATCAAATAAGCCTTTAATAAAATATTTTTAAATAAATAAGGCCGTAAGAAAGTACGTCATTTTACTAAGAGGAAAATAGTTTGCTGAAAATGTATTTCTTTTTTATTTCTGACTGCTTGCTGTCTTCAACGTGTGCTCCCGTTTTTTACTTTTAGTTCTTTTCCAAAATTTCTACAAAAAACTGACTACAGCTGTGAAAAATAACACAAAACAAAAGAACATTTTAAAGTAGATCATTAAAAACAACAATATTTTTGCACTCATTTTTTACATAAGTGTATGAAAGATAGACAAAAGGAATTTAATTCGTTGGAAAAGAAATTTTCTGAAAGGTGAAGAACACCCATCAAGTTGAGAATCATCCGCATCAGAAATATGACGAGCTGTTTCATCAAACAGCAGAATGTTGATGATGATGTTGATTTTTATGGGCAGGCAAAACGAATTGACTGACAATTTCGTTTTTCTTTTCTTTACTCAAATTATTAAGAAAAAAAAAAACAAGTGAAGAAAATTTATCCATATGATGAGCCCAAATTATTTTTAAACACTCAACCTCTAGACATATTCTTTTCTATTGTCTCTCGAAATTTTAAAGAGGTCTTTATGCTTTTGTTTTAACTCAATCGAAAACAAAAAAGTCGTTCAAATGCGGTTGTTCAATTTATTTTACGTTCATTGTTCTCCTGTCTTGTGCCACCAAAGTTGTTCTTTGGTTGTGTTAGTGGCTGCCAAATCAGCTTCCATGCTTCATTTAAAAGCAATTTATTACAGGTTACAAATTGTGAAAAATTTTCTCTAACAAATTTAACAAGAAAAAAAGGTTATTGCTCTTGATTAAACATATGGGACCATAAAATGTTCCAGAAGCTGCAAACAAATGGAAGATGGAACAAAATTAAATTGATTGTCTGTTTCATGGAAGCTTTCGAAATTTTTTAAATCTCCTTTTTCTTACAGTTTAAGCGATTTAAGAAGATAGTTAATTGTTTTTAACAAAAAATTCCCAGTTGCACTCGAAAAGTAAAAAGTAGAAAAAAAATGTTAAATTTACTTCAAGTCGTGAGAAAATTGAAAACAAAAGAATAAAAAGTATCTTAAGGTAATCTTATAATACCGGAAAAATATTCCAATATTAATCGAAAAACATTTGATTAATAATCGAATAATATTCGCATAAGCATATAGTTAAAATTGAAAAAATTTTTCCACATAAAATTTTTCTTATCGAGAAATGTTCGGTTCTTAAATAGGTCTTCCATGGGAAAAAGCAAAATTTTCTATACAACACTTCTCTAATAGAAATGCTTCAAATCCAACAGTTTTCTATAGCAAGTTTTTTTAATTGAAAATTTTATATTGAAAATTTTTGGATATATAAAGCTTTACATCGTTGCGAGATCTTATTTTTAATAATAATTCGACGATATTCGAATATTAATTGAATAATATCCGTATAATAACCGAAAAATATTCGAATAATAATCGAAAATTGTTTTTCAAAAACTTTTATACAAAATATTGTGTATAGCAAATAGTTAAAATTGAACCAATTTTCCTACACGAAATTTTTCTTATCGAGAAATTTTTGTTTCTTGAACAGGTCTTCCATGGGAAAAAGCAAAATTTTCTATGCAACACTTCTTTAATAGAAATGTATCAAATCAAACAGTTTTCTATAGCAAATTTTTTTAATTGAAAATTTTTATACTGAAAATTTTTGGAAATATTGAGCTTTACATCGTTGCGAGATCTTATTTTTAAAAATAATCCGATGATTTTCGAATATTAATTGAATAATATTCGTATAATAACCGAAAAATATTCGAATAATAATCGAAAATTGTTTTCCAAAAACTTTTAAACAAAATATTGTGTATAGCAAATAGTTAAAATTGAACAAATTTTCCCACACGTTTCTTAAACAGGTCTTCCATGGGAAAAAACAAAATTTTCTATACAACACTTCTTTAATAGAAATGTATCAAATCGAATAGTTTTTTATAGGAAATTTTTTTAATTGAAAAATTTTATATTGAAAATTTTTGGATATATAAAGCTTTACATCGTTGCGAGATCTTATTTTTAATAATAATTCGACGATATTCGAATATTAATTGAATAATATCCGTATAATAACCGAAAAATATTCGAATAATAATTGTTTTTCAGACACTTTTCTTAACAAAAAATTGTGTATATCAACTAGTTGTAATTGAAAAACTTTCCATAATATGTTTTTCTTATAGAGGGATTTTCCGTTAATAAAAGGTTTTCCAACGTAATGTATCAAATCAAACAGTTTTCTAGAGAAAATTTTTGTATTTGAAACAAATTTGTTTAAATATTTATAATCGTATGATTGAAAATTTTTCTATAAAAATTTTTTCGTAAATAAAAACAAGTTTCTCTAATCGAACACTTTTCTTCGGAAATTTCCGGTAATCAAAAAATTTATTATAAAAAACTTCGACAATTTTTTTCTATAAAAAAATACTTACAGGGAATATTAAGAATAGAAAAATTTGTTGTATAAAAAACTTGTAATAAAAAATTTTTCTGAAAAAAAATATAATTTTTTTATTGGGAAATATCGGAAAATTTAAATCGAAAATTCTCTATAGAAAGATTTGTAATCGAATAATTTTGAGCAAAAAGTGTCTCTGGTGAAAAATTGTTATAAAATATTAAAATTTTTTTAGAAAATTTTTTGAACAAAGAAGTAGTTTAAAGAATTTTTTATAACCAAAATGTTTTTGACAAACTTTTTCTGAATTTTTTCGATAAGAAAAATTTAATAGAAAACTTTTCGATTACAAAAATGCTGAAAAAAATTTTTTCTATAGAAAATTACTGAATTAAAATTTTGAAGTTTTTGCATATAAGAGTACGAGTATATTGTAATAATATTGTGTAATTTTTCAGATGAAGATATAAAAATTTTCTGAAATAAAATATCTTTTATAGAAAATTTTTTAATTAGGTTTTTCATATTTTTGCACAAACAAAAATATTCTTCATAAAAAAAATTTCGATTACAAAGCTTTTTTATAAAAAAGCTATTAATTACCAAAATTGTCAAGAGAAAATTTTTTGATAAAGGAATTGGTAGACAAAAATTTTGTAAAAAAAAATATTAAAAGAAATTAGCAATATTTACCTGTTGATATACTACAAAGCATGAAGCAACTCTGTAGAAGTTTTAGGAAAGCCCAGGAAAACTTATTCGATATTATTTTGAAAGTAAACTTTTGTTGACTCAATAAAAAGTTTTATTGAATAAAAATATATATTTTCGTTTTGTTTTCTACAGATAACATCACTTTCGATATATTTCTGCATTAATTTAAAAAAAAATATTTCATTATAAAATATCCAATAAAAAATTTGCTATTGAAAATTTACGTTCAGCAGTCTTTCTATAGAGAATTTGTTTTTTGTATAAACATATATATTTTTATTCAGTATTTTCTATACTTACAGAAAACTTTCTGTAAACATTTTGTCTCAAAATGTAAAAACGAATCAAAGGAAAGTTTTTCTAACCACCACTGATGAAGTGTTTAAGATGTCACTACCCATATTTCTCACGGTTTGTTTACGTTTAATTTAACTTAATAGGAATATATTGAAAAGGTTTCAAATAAAATTAGTTTGTTATATTTGTCATGAGTTTTTCCAGCACAACAAATTAAGTCATTCCAAACATTTAAAAGGTAGCATAATATAAAAGTTTTTTATATAATAATGTCACTCCCTTTCTGCAAAAGAAAATTTATTTATTTATTATCCTGCTGTGTTTAAGGGCAGCTTTTTATGCGTTTCATGCGGGTAAGCAGTAACTGAAATTATTTGAATAGTTTTGAAGTTATCAGGACTTCACTTTTGTTAACTGTGTGTCAGTAATTGAGTTTCATTTGAGGTGTTTCAATATTAAAAAAGATACTTTGGAATTGAGTACAAATTTATGAAGGACTTGTATGTGACATTGATGTTCAAATTAATAGGTAATTTTTGATTGATGTGAGCTAAAATTTCATGAAATTTTGTTTTACTCGTAAACGGTTGTAATTTCAATTAGAAAAAATTAAAAATTTATTGCTTTCAAAAAACTGCAATTTTGCTTTTATATAAAAAGAAAGAAAAATAGTAAGAAAAAATTCGAAAGCACTGTTTCATATCACAAACAAGCCACTCATTTAGGATATTAGGCGGTCAAAATACTAATTTTTTCATTCGCATTCTATAGACAATTTTGAAACAATTGAGTTTATTATTCACTACATTAGCTTCTAAAATTGATACCAATCAAAAATTATAAACAACTTTTTTATGTTTCCTAGCTGTCCATGCGTCGACATTTCATAGGAGCTACCCTAATCATCAGTAGTCTTGAAATCTTTGAAAAATATTCTCAAACATTTAGCTTCATATCCCAATATTCTAAATAAGTTATTGATTATTTAAAAAGAAAAATGTTTTATTAACACTTGTCAAAACACAAAAAACAAGCTTTTTCTTTCAAATATTTCCTATTGATGACTAGGTTAGATCCTATGAAATGTGGACATATAAACAGCTAAGAAACGTAGAAAACAAGCTGCTTATAGACGAATCATCACAGAAGATGATTTTCTTCGAAAATTTATCATCCACTGTTGCCATATCTTGCCACCATTCTGGCCGTTGACTGCACTTGAAATGGTGGAGAGACTTTAGTTCTTGAGTCGACTGCACCTTGTAAAAATGTAAGTGCAAGTCTTTATGCTTAATGTTCATCAACAACGAGCGTGAGAGGTGTAGTTGTTGTCTTCAGCCGTACTAGCACGAACAGCAGCAATATTTTTACATCTCCTACAGACTCGTTTTGCTAAAATTTTTGCACGATTTTTCCGATTGTACGCGCATTTTGAATTGACCGAAAAAATCACGAAGTACACGATATACAGTTTGATTTGGACGCTCATTTTCATAATAAGCCTGAATAACTTTAACGCTTTGCTGGCTTGTATATCTTTCCGTGGTTTAAATTGAATTAGTCTGAAATGGAGAAATGTCAAATGAAATGCTGAAAAAATTAACCGTGTAGCTGTTTTACTTTCAACATCGGCCTTTAAAATTTAACCACCCGATATGTATATGAACCATTCATCACTTCTTCAGACATTTTTTTTTTCTTGAAATACTTTTATTCTCTTATAAGAAAAATTATTAAGTTGTTTTTCTAAAATATTTATTTGTTATCTCTTCACAGCAACACTTTCTTTTTTCCAGTGGAAAAGCCCCTCCATTCTTTGTAAGTTTCCCACAACAAAAAATACTTCTGCTGCAAAATTCTGCAGCTGTAAAAAGAATCCTGAAGTAGACAAAAAGAAAACTATATAATCTATAGCCAACTTTCACACTTAATATGGTATCAAGTAAGAAAAAAAAAATAATAAATTGAAAAATCTGTAGAAAAATTTGTTACATTTTCTTTCAAAATATTCTCAAGCAAACATTCATTCAATGACGGCAGAGATCAGTGCGGAGTAGACACCCAGAAGATGCCTGCAGTATTCTTCCTTGCATTTAAACCAAGAAAATTCCTGCTATGCTTAAAGAAAAAATTCTTAATACTTTTTTTTTACAAATTTTAAGTGAAATAAAAAAACAGAGAAACAACTTGTTTGACAAAACTTTTTGCAGGTTGTATGAGAACTAATGAAGCACTTCAGTTTTTATTCAAAACAATTTACAAGCGCTAAAATTTTAAACTGAGCAGTATTTGCCATAGAACGGTTTTCTTAAAATACAAAAAATTTAAAACTAAACTATATTAACACATCATTTTGTCTGAGAAATCCTATACTGCCCATGACTATAAATTTCTTATAAAATGCTTGAAGGTGTGTGAAGAGGAATCACTTCAATAGTAAGTGAGTGAAGAACTAAATATGTCTTAAAAATAAACTCCAATGGGACAGCAGCAAGACACAAAAATAAGGATATATAATACATATAAATGTATGCTAAAACCAGCAGCTAACGTTCACACAACATACATACGAGGGCTGATTTAAAAGTTCTTATTGAAAATTATTTATTAAAAATTTAATTCTTTCCGTAATATTGTTTTAACTATATGAAATTTTTTACATAAAATATATATTAGGTACACGGAGATTTTTTTACACAATGGTCCATTTAATGATTTTTTTTAAATAAAATTAACTCTAACGAAAAATGTCCATAGAAAAGTTTAGCTTAACGAAAAATTTCCTGTCGAAGGTTTAGCGCCATGAAAAATATTTAATAAAAATTTAATTAACCCAAATTTTGTATAGGACAAAAATTAACTTAAAAATGAAAACAAAAATTTGCCAGAAAAAAATTCAAATTGAAAAAACCTAAATAACAAGTATCTATTAAAAAATTTCCAGAAAAAACTTACTTTCCAAAAACTTAACGAAAAATTATCCATCAAAAATTTTGCTTAACAAAAAACCTTTTGCATAAACTTTAGCTAAATTATCTGTGAAAATATTACTTAAGGAGATATTTTCTGCATAAATATTTAAATAAACAAAAAAATTTAAAGAAAACTAAACTTAAAAAACTTAACGAAAAATGAGAAAATTTTGTGAAGCTTAAATATTTAAATAAACGAAAAATTTTCTAGGCAAAGTTTAATTTGAAACAACTTAACCAGAAACTATCTGAGGAAAATTTTACTTAACGAAAAACTTTCTGCACAAAGATTAACTTAAATAATTATACAAACGAAAAATTTACTGGAGTAAATTTAACTTAAAAAAAACTTAACGAAAAATTATCTGTGAAAAAATTTACTTAACAAAAAACTTTCTTTACTAAATTAAACTAAAATATTTAAAAAACAATCAATTTAAAGAAACTTAACGAGAAATTATATATGGAAATTTTTATTTATCGAAAAATTTTAAAAAACATTCAATTTAAAGAAATTTAACGAGAAATTATATATGGAAATTTTTACTTATCTGCATAAAATTTAAGCTAATTTTTTTAATAAGAAAAAAATCTAGAAAAATTTTAGCTTAAAAAACCAAACGAGAAATTATCTATCTATAAATTCAGCTAAAAAAAGACGACAAACTATGTATCTACGAAAAGTTTTACTTAACGAAAAATTCAAATTTTACTGAAAAAAAAGTTTTTGCAGTTTAACCTAACCAAAAACTGTCTATAAAAATTTATTTATTTAAGATTAAACTTTTCTATAGAAACAAATATTCAGCCAAAAGTTTTCTATACAAATTGCAACTCAACGAAAAATCTATTATTTGAAAATTTTAGTAGCGCAATATCTTTCGTTGAAAAATGATCAACCTCTCTTAAAAAGAAAAGTTTTCTGTTAAACAGTTAATAAGAAAAAATCTGTAAAAAATTTAATAAAACAAAACCTTTTTTATGAAAATTTTGACCTAACGAAAAATTATTTCAGACAGTTAATATCAACAAAATAACTTCTGCTAAAAATTACAGTTTAAGGAATAGCTTCTATAAATAATTTAAATCAAAGTACATTTTTCTTTTAAATAATTAAAAATTTATATAATTAAATAATTAATTAACACATCAAAAAAATTCCATAACACTTTTAACTTAACGAAAAATTTTTGAAAGTTACTCGTAACCTTAATGCAATATTTCTCAATGAAAAGTGATTTTAGTCTAAAAATTATTACTAAAGTATCTTATTTAATACCTGCCTTTGTTCTTAACTTTCAGTTATTTGATTGTAAATTAAATAATCTTACAACCATCCTCGTTAAGCAGCTTCTCGTTAAAAATAATGTCTACAATTTATTCAAAGACATCGAACATGAAATATTGAAACATTTGAATGGTATGATTGGGATTTCGAATGACTTATGAGAATGACAAGAGAAAAACGCTGGAGAGGGGCGAAATCAAATCACTGCAGCAAAATGAAAAAAGTGCTTTCTTGCTGCATTTGAGACTGAAGTGCTATTGAATTTCTATGTGAAATTCCGTAGACGTAAGAAATGTTTCAAATATTTTTTTTTCACACACTTTAATTCGTTGTGTGCCAAACAAGCTGACAATTTGTACATTGTACAAATATTTACGGAAGAATTAAAGACATTTTTAAATATATGAAAAACAGTTCAAATAGTTCTTTTATGGAGGAAACTGCAGAAGTTTCCACAATGTGTGACAATGGTTCTGTTAAAGACAAAATAATTATGAATTTCATAATTTACAAAGACGTTATAAAAAAGAAGAATAAAGGAAGTTTAATATAAGATCTGAAATCTGAATAAGATAAAAAAATACGAACTTTTTATTTGAATTTTTCTGTAGAAAAATTTGCCAAACGACAGTTAAATTATACAATTTGTTTATGAAAAAAATTTGCAATTGTTTGGATTTTAATAGAAAAGTTAACCTGTCAATAAATTGTCACCGGAAAAGTTTGTTATAGATGATAATTTTCTAACACAAAAATATTTTTATCGGAAATTTTATTTAAAAACAATTTGGGCTATTTATGTTGTCATAACTTTTCTGCGGTGGTTACTTAAATTATGATGTCGATAAATTTTCTTCGGACGCATATTGTTATCGACAATTATTCTATGTTTCTAATATTGTAGCAACATTTTCCATAAACAATTTTGTTATCGATAATTTTTTTTAACAGAAAAGTTATCTTATCGATCAACTATGTACGGAAAAATTTTGTTGTCGATTATTATTTTCTAATAGAAATATTTTTATCGGATTTTTTTCGCAAAAAAATTTTGTTAACGATAACAACTTTGGCTATCGATAATTTTCCAATACAAAAATTTTTTTATAGTAAAAGTTTTTTTATAGAATATAATATTATAGGCTAGTTTTCTATAGTAAAATCTTGTAATTGACTCATTTTTCACAGAGAACTTGTATTACAGCGTATTTTTTAAATTTTATTGTTGAATATTATTCTGCGAAAAAAATTTTTTTATAATCATTTTCCACTACAAATATTTACTATCGACTATGTTTTCATAAGAAAAATTTTTAAAACGACAATGTTTCTACATAAAATTTAGCTATCAAACAATTTTCTCAGACACAAAAATATTTTTTTGTCTCTGATTTTTGTACAGAAATATATCGCTATCAATAATTTTTATACAAAAAAATTTTCCCATTGAACATTTTTTGTTGAAAAATGTACTACCAATACCTTTTCAATGGGAAAGTTTCCTGATCGATAATTTTTCTATAAAAAAACATCATGTTATTGATAATATTACTTTTAAAAAAAATTTGGCTATCTATTGTTTCTATACTGAAAACATTTCTCACTGCGTATCTTTTTGTAGAAAACTTTATTGTAGATAATTTTTCAATGGAAATATGTTGTTATCAGCGATTATGGCTTTTATTAAAGAAACGAAGAAAAATAAGAGTATATGTTCTATAAAGAACATCAAGTTATCGATAATATTTCTGTAAAAAATATTTCTATCGAATTTTTTTCTAAAAACATTTTATCGATAATTTTTATATAACAATTTTATTTTTGAGTAAATTCGATAAAAAAATTATTTGTGATAACATTTCTATAGAAATATTATGTATTTATTTTTTCTGTAAAAAAAAAATTATTATCGGAAATGTCTTTTGAGAAAAAATGTTGGATAACAAAATGTTTGTTAAAAAAAAACTTTATTATCGATCATTTTTATATAGAAATGTTTTAAATATTTTGCACATAAATTTTAAATTGTCATTGCCCTCGAAAATTTTGTAGTTGCTATCGAAAAATTTTGTACAAAAAATATTTTATTGATAATATTATTTTGTAGAAAAATTTATTTTATCAATAATTTCTGTGCAAAAAAAAATTCTGACTAAAAGTTTTCTATATATAAAAATTTTGTAATCGAAAAATTTGTCATCAATAATATTTCTATGGGAAAATTTGGTTATCGAAAATTCCTCTGGATACAAATTTTTTTATAGTGATTTTTATTTATTTTTTTTTTGGAGAAACATATTTTATTCAATTATTTAAATTGTGTTCGATTTCTTTAAAAAAAAAATTATTACTGGTAATTTTGAGGTACAAAAATTCTACTATCGCAACTTATGGTCGAAAACTTTTCGTAAAAAATAGTTTTGTACAAAAAATGTTTCTTAGCAAAACATTTTTGATAATTAGGAAAAAAAATCTTATTATTGGTAACTGCACTCAATAATTTCCAATTCGTTATCGATAAGTTTTTGTTTAATAATTTCTCAGCAAAAAAGTTTTGCTGCTAATGTTTCTATACATAAATTTTGTTAACGAAAGTTTTTCTATAAATAATTTTCTCTTCGATAATATTTCTGTAGAAAACTTTTCTTCGATAGAGGATATGCGCAGGATATTTTTGTTTTAAAAATAAATGATTATTTCTAATACTTTCTGTAGAGGAAAATTGTATTATTACTTTTCACCAATGATTTTCCCTGAACGAAAATAAAGAAGTATTTCTGTATCACGATTTTGAACTTAACATTTACAAACATTGGCGAACGCTTTTATGTGCGATCGAAATTTAAGATCAAGTGCAACTTAGTGTAAGAAAATGAAGCGAAGGATATATTATAGGGAACATTTTCAACTTCCAAATATGATGCTTCCAAATATGCTGCTTTTTAAATGTAGACGAATGAAAACGTTCAAGATCGTGAAACAGGCTACCAAAACCGAAACTAAATGCAAATGTAAGAAAATACAATGAACTTCCATTTGAGTTTGACCATGCATGCTACTAGTTTGTTGTTGTGTCTCTTTGATAACATAAATAAATCATCATCCGTTCTCGAAGGAATAATTAAACTATAATTCTTTATAATTCAATTATCTACAAACTCTACTTAACATAGCTAAACAACTAAATATTTCATCTATAAAAAAGGCAACATGATGCTTCAAATTTTCACTTCTACTTTATATCCATTTTGATATCCACACAAGCTTAACAATTTATAAGGGTTTGTATGTGTTCACTTATTTGGCAAACAAACCTGATATCAAATTTCCCAGCAATCCACCTCAACAGTTCTCTAAAGATTTATATGCGCGGCTCTCAAAAAAAATAAACAACTGCAAAAAGGATTAATTCAACTTGCCAATGAAGCAAAATATTTAATAAATTGTTTAAGTAAATATTTTCAAATTCAATTAATGCAACATAACAAAACAATAAAAAACATTCCCAGCATAACAAAAACCGCTGCTTCGTTTATTGAAACTTGATGGCAGGGAAAACGTGATGCTGGGAGATGAGCTGCAAAAAAAAAATGAAATGTACTCGACGGTTTTATTGTATTCTACTTGCAACCCTTAAGGACTTTTAATTTTATCTTGTACCTCAAGTACATGCGTATGCATATGTACATACATTGTTAAATTTTTTATTAAAGCCTGCAGGAAGGGCAAGGATATTAAAAATGTATTTATCTTCATTATTATTATTAAGTACCATTCATTACACTCATATGCTTACGAGTGGTTAATACTTAAAGCTTAAATCGAATTGTTATAAACAATTTTCGTAAAATACAAAAAATCATGTTTATTATTCTCTTACTGAAGAAGGAAAAAGAAGCGCATACTTCTTTTGTTTGCTTCTCAAATGAGTTCAAAAACATGTTTACTTTCTACAAGATCTAATTAGCCACTACAAAATATATTTTTTGAACAGTAATGAAGAAAAACATTGCAGACTTCAGTGAATGTTACAAGTGGTGAAAATTTTATTGTAAAGGAATACTACGTTGTAAAAGTTTTCTCTCTTAAAAGGTCTTTAGGAATTAGACTTTTTAGTGAAAACTGTTAATGAATAGAATTTTTCTATATTCATAAATATTTACCGTTGAAATTTTTTTGTGGAATGTTCTTCGATAAGAAAATTATCTTGTAGAAAAATGTTCATTAATGAAATATTCCATTACAAAATACTTCACCAACATAATTTTTTTTATAGACATATATATATTCCTTAATAAAACAATATTCAAAAAGAAATTTTTCTAAAAAAAAATCTTTGTTTCTACCGGAAAATCTTTATCAATGAGATAATTTTATGGCTAATCTCTATAAAAAAAAAAAAATTCGTCAAAGAAATATGCCTAAGAAAAATATTTATCAACTAAATTTTTTTATAGAGAAATCTATGCCAACAAAATTTTGTAAAAAAAGTAATGAGGCATAAATATTTTAATAGAAAAGTCATCAAAAAAATTTTCTATAAAAAAGTATTCACCAATGAAATTTTTCTATAGAAAAATAATCACAAATGAAATATTCTACTGGAAAATATTCACCAGGAAAATTTTTCTAGAGAAAAATGTTCACCAATGATATTTTTTATACAAAAGTTTTCATCAATGATACTTTTCTGTAGAAAAATCTTCACCAATAAAAACTTTTGTAGAAAAAAATTCACTTACGAAATGTGTCTATAGAAAAATATTCCCCAATAATATTTTGCCGTAAAAAAAAATTTTTGCCATTGAAATGTTTCTATAGAGATGTATTCATAAATAAAATTTTTGTATAGAAAAATATTCACCAATGCAATTTTTCTACACACCAATTAAATTTTCTACAAGAAGATATTCACCAAGGAATTTTTTCTATAGAAAAATGTTCAAAAATTACATTTTCCTATACATCTATTTAAATATTTATAAACTAAAGTTTTATATAGAGAAATCTATACCAACAAAAATTTGTAAAAAAATTAATGAGGAATAAAATTTATTAATAGAAAAGTCTTCATAAAAAAATTTTTCTATAGAAAATTATTCACCAAGAAAATTTTTCTATAGCAAAATAATCACCAGTGAAATTTTCGACTGGAAAATATTCACCAAGGAAATTTTTTATAGAAAAATGTTCACCAATGAAGAATTTCTATACAAAAGTTTTCAACAATGATACTTTTCTGTAGAAAAATGTTCACATGTTCACCAATAAAAATTTTCAACAACGAAATTTTTCTATAGAAAAATTTTCACCAATTTTTTTACAGAAATAAATTCATCAATAAAAGTTTTCTATAGAAATATATTCACCAATATAATTTTTCTATACAAACAAACTCACCAATGAAATTTTACTATGAAAAAAATTTTCCCATTAACATTTTCGTATAGAAAAATATCCGCCAATGTATTTATATATATATATATATATATATATATATATATATATATATATATATATATATATATATATATATATATATATATATATATATATATATATATATATATATATATATATATATATATATATATATATATATATATATATATATATATATATATTTTATAGGAAAATCTTCACCAATGAAATTTTTCTATAAAAAAATATGCGACAAGTAAATTTTTCAAAATATTCACTAATGAAATTCTGCATTAAAAAAATATTCACCAATGAAGTTTTTCTACAGAAGAATCATCAACAATGCAATTTTTTGTGGGGAAATCTCCAGCAAAGCAATTTTCTGTATAAAAATATTTACCAATGCAATTTTTCTGTAGAAAAATACTAATCCATGGAATTTTTTATGGCAAAATATTCACCGATAAAAATTTTTTCAGAAAAATATTCACCACTGAAATTTTTCAATTGAAAAATTTACACCAATGAAAATTTTTTTATAGAAATTTATTCATCAATGAAATTTCTTCACAGAAAAATAATCTCTAATAAATTCTGTCTAAGCAAAACAATAACCAATAAAATTTTTCAATAGAAAAATATATTCACCAATAAAAAATATTTAAAAATATTTGCCGATGAAATTTTTATACCAAAAAATATTTGGGAATGAAGTTTCTCTATAGAAAATTTTTATATAGAAAAACCTTTACCAATGAAGTTTGTGTATCGCAGAATATTTAGCAATAAAAGTTTTTTAAAGCAAAATATTCACCAATAAAAGTTTTCTATAGAATAATAGTCGGCAATGAAATTTTTCTGTAAAAAAAATTCTCCAATGAAAATTTCCTTAAAAAAATATACACCAAAAAAAATTTTTTACTACATATTACTACAGAAAATTTTTCACCAATAAAATGAAAAAAAGTTTGCATGGACTTGTATAAAATAATTTCGTTATTTATTAAAATATTCTTAACTTTTATATTAATTACTATAAATGATATATCTATATTTACAACAAAATGCGTGTTAATATTTTTTTTATTGAATTTTCAACAGGGAAGACATGGCCAGCATATTTGCTGTTTAATCAAACCTATTCAACGTGAGAAATTCTTTAACAAAATTAAATTTAAAAACAAGATATATTATTTGCTTTAATTTATTAAGGACTTCTTAATGTGGGCTTTACTTTTCCTCTTTATCATTTCTTATGTCTGAAGTTGTTATTAAAAAGCAGACTGATAAAAACAATTATTTTAATTGAATGTAATGAAAAATAAACAACCAACAACAGCAAATATGGTTTGTGTTTTTGTTTTCAACAACATGTAACTTGCTGTCAAGCCAGAATATATTTTCAATGGAAGATAAATAACCAACATATCCTTTTTCTTAAAGTGTAATTAACTCAAAAGGGGAGTTAACTGGTAAACAACTAATTAGTCAACATTTTTTATATTTTCTTTGCGAAAAATGTTTTTAAAGAATTCTATAAATTTAATTCAGCCAGGATATAAAAAAATTAAATATTTTGGTTTTTATGCTATCTTTTAAGCTTAAGAATTTCCGTTTTTATCATAACGGAATAAATAATTACACTTATTATTTGTCATTGATTAAAACTTTAATCTAGAAGATATATGAAATACATATACATATATCAAAATGAGTAAAAGGTAGGGGATGAGTAAGTCCTTGTTTCCATTATATTAAAATCGATAACAGGATTTTAGGATGAAATTTTGCAAGTACTCGTAGTGGCCATTACATTTATTTATTTACTTTTAATAAATATGAATTTTTAGTACGAAGTTTATTAAAGAACTGATAAGCTTTTACTCAATTTTCCAAATAACTAATAAACTCCATGATAACAAAACCAATGGAAATAATATACATTAATTTTGTAAAAAGCAATTTATTTACGTTTTAAATAAATGTTAAAATAAAGGACATCATTATTTGCTTTATCAACATTCTGATCATGTTTGGAGCTTCAGGCATATAATTTGAATAAAGCATATAACGGAGTAAGGTAAAACTTTGTGGCTATGCAAATTAAAATTCTTAAAGAGCGGGTATAATATAAAGGATATATGGGAGACAAGCAAATCCTTGTTCCGATTTAAATTACAATACATGATAAACTATAACACTACTCTTAAAAAAATTGTAAGCTAAACTTTGGTAGGTTTCTTTAATTTTTGCAAGTGAAAAAATAAAATATATGAAAGCTAGAAGAAACTTTTATTCAATTTAAATTGAATTCATAAAAAATGCCAGTGGTGACATTTACTTTTTATTTTCCTACATTTTTTTCATTTTACGAGTATGTTTGAAATAAAGGATATATGAGGGTCAAGCGCGTCCTTACATTGATTAAAAACCAAACTGATCATGGCTCTTAGCAGGACCGATACGGAAATTGTAACCATATGTTTTGTGCCAGATTGTGATGATTTTTGGGACTATCATGCTATTTCGTGAATAAATGATATATAAGAGCTAAGTAAGTCCTCATTTAGCTAGAGGTATTGATAAAAGAAACTGCAATTACTTTGTTTTGCCAGATTTGGAACATTTTTGTGCCTATTATATTATTAGAGAACATGGTTAGTCCTAGCACAGCCTTATTTTATTTTATCGTATACATAGGTAATGCTTTTTTAGAAATATTAAATAATGTTTCGCTTATATAGCTATTTTAAACCAATAATTATCATTTTTTAAATAAAGGATACTTGGAAGGTATACAAACTCTTCAGCATGGATAATGGTTTTACTGTCTCGGAATATTAATCAATTCTTTTGCAAATAAAGGATATATGGGCAGTAAGTGAGTCCTTGCTTTAAGTGATATGAAATTCAGCAAAAATATTGACATAACCTATGCTGGAAATTGTTACAAGAATTCCACAGACATATGTTATTTTTTTAAGAAAAGGATATGTGGGATGTAGAAAATTTTTTGCACTACATAAAATAAACTGTAACATAATAATCTGGAGCATAATTTATTAAATCGTGGGTAGTTTGTATAATAAAAAAAATATATATAATCACAGTTGCTTCAAAAGTTAAAAAAAAGGATATATGAGGAGCTAGCAAACCAGTACTCCAAATAAAATGAAATTTGGTACAACACTTGAGCACTTTAGTCTACAAATATTTACCGATTTTCACTTAAGTCCCATTTTAAATGCTGCTGTTATTGTGAGTAAAATATATATAAGGCAGATATTTCGGTATTTTCATAATTTTAAATAAATTTTAAGCCTTTGCTTCTTTATTCTATTTTTAATTTACCGCTTTTTGTTGCCTTTTGACGAACAATTCATCAAAATAACTTCATTTGTTAAATTACTCAGGCAGATTACATTCAACGATTTTCTTCTATCATTTCCAATTAATCACTTAATTGCAAAATTATACCATTTTATTAAAACAAATCTAGAACGCAATTTGTTAAAGCCCCTATTAAAAAAAAAGAACAATTCTTTGTTACAAAGTTTTCGAAAAGATAAATAAATTGAAGCCAAATCATCCACAATGTAAGGGTAGATTGAATGGTCAGTCAGTTCAGTCATCTTTTCAGAGAGAAAAAATAAAACTCTTTAATTTGTTTTCTTGGAAATGCCAAACAACAACAAATAACAAAACTTGACCATTGAAGAGATTAATAAAAACACTCAAATTAGAACTCGTTGAGGCACAAAATAAAAAGTTAGACAAACTGACCACTTGAATGTATTATACATACATATATATACAATGGTAAATGTTTGTTTTGAAAATGTAACAGAAAGGAAAAAATAAACTTTATTTGTGGCCAAAACATGTCAATCACTAAAATAGTGATTCATGGTGCACTTAACCAGCAATAAAATTTGTTTGAACTTTTACTGATTTCTTTCATTTACAAACGATTTTGTTGGAAAAGTACTTTAAGGTCCCTTTCTCCTTTTGTGGTTTATGTAAGAAGTTTCATTAGAGAAAGACTAAATTATCTTTAACACGCAATTGCCAATTTAAATAGTGATTTTGGGAGCTCTTAACTGGACTAATTGTGGAAAATAGTAAAGCACTTAAAAACGTAATGGAATCCTGTATCAGTAATCAAAGCCCATTACAGCGGTTTAATAATCTGCTCATAAGTTTTTCCTTATTAAAATTTTTTAAATTTGCTCCACAAGTTAAAATGTTTAAAATTTTTCCGATTCTATTCTGCAAATTGCTCATATTTATAGTTAACGTTTTATACATATTGTTACATAATTGAATCTTTACTAAATTACTCTTAAAATGACTTTATTACTCAACTAAAATCATCATCATTATCATCATCACAATTAAGAGTTTCGGTTTCAAAGGCAAAAATTTATTAATATTCAATCATCAACAACATAATTGTTCTCATTTGTCATGTTTATAAGAGAAGCAACGACAATCAAGTAATTATTTTAAATCATACAATTTACTTCATGCAAATGAACAGTGGGCCAAAACAGTGGGAGAAAATTTATGTCATGGCAAACTTTATGTCAATGAAGAAAGTTTATATTATCGAATATTTTTCAACATAAAATTTATTTTCTTAAAAAACTTGCTGCAGAAATTTTCAGTTATCCAAAAATTTTCTATGGAAAGGTTAGTCCATCAAAGAATTTTCTATAAAAAACTTCTGTTATCAAACTATTTTGTATAAAAAAATATTTTTTATCGTAAATTTTCTATTGAAAACTTTTCATGTCATCAAAAAGTTTTCTATGAAAATTTTATTTCACCAAGATTTATTTTTTTAACTTACAGCATTTACTTTATGTACAAAAGTTATTCCTGTAGGACGCTTATTTAGGGAGATAAACGCAAAAAAAAAAATTTTTTTTTTAAATTTTTTGGTACCAAAATTGCGTTATTTTTGCTCTAGGAGGCTTATTTAGGGAGATAAACGCAAAAAACTTTTTTTTGAAAAAAAATTTTTAATTTTTTGGTACCAAAATTGCGTTATTTTCGCTCTAGGGCGCTTTTTTAGGGAGATAAACGCAAAAAACTTTTTTTCTTTAATTTTTTTAGTACCAAAATTTCGTTATTTTCAGTCTAGGGAAAAATAACAAAAATTTTTTTTTTTTTTTAATTTTTTTGGTACCATAATTTCGTTATTTTTGCTCTAGGACGCTTATTTAGGAAGATAAACGCAAAAAAATTTTTTTGGCACCAAAATTTCGTTATTTTTGCTCTAGGAAGCTTATTTAGGGAGATAAACGCAAAAAACTTTTTTTTGAAAAAAAAATTTTTTTTTTTTTTTTTTAATTTGTTTGGTACCAAAATTTATTTTGTCAAACAATTTTGTATAAATTTAAAATTATCGAAAATTTTCTATTTAAAAAGTATGTTTTCAAAAATTAGCTGGAAAAAGTAATATCACAGAAATTATATGAAAATTTTTTTATAAAAAACTGAAAAAAAATCCTATAGAAAAATTATGTGAAAAATTTCCTTCAAAAGATTATGTCGCGGAAACAGTTTTAATAGAAATTTTATGACACCGAAAATTTTTCTATAATAAATGTATATCATTGAAGAATTTTCTATATTAAAATTTTTATTTCACAAAAATTTTCTGTAGAAAATTTATGTCACAAAACAATTTGTTATAAAAAGTTTAAGTTACAAAAAAAAAAAAAAAATCTTTAAAAAATTATGTCATCAAAGAATTTTCTCAAAAAAAACTTCTATAGAAATGTCGCAGAAACAGATTTAATAGAAAATTTATTTTTTTCTGAAAAAAATCTATATCATTGAAGAATTTTCTATAATAAATTTTTATTTCAAGGATTAGAATAGATCTTAATATTTCGAAGGATGAAATCCTGCAGCGGCAAAAAATTATTATATTCTATAATAAAACTTTAAGCAGTAGAAAAATATTCTACACATAATTGAATGTCTGAAAAATATGAGCTTCCACTTTTTTTTTACCCACAAACCACTGTGCTCATCCTTCACTTGACGAAATGAATAATCAAAATAGAAATACTTTCATATTTTATGATTAAAATCTGTCATAATAAATTTAATAAATTTAATCACTTCAAAAGACAAATTGTTCACTCATTTATGTCCACACACTGACAACACAATTTCAACTTTAACAGCTGTCCGTCCGTCCGTTCAGTGGCATAGAAACAGCCAATTACAGACATGTTTAACCAGCAATTTGTTTCAAAAGAAAGAAAAAAAACAACAAATTGTATTTTGAAAATAAAATCAATTGTTACAAATAACTACAAAGCATTTTCATAAAAAATAAAAATGGTCTGAAATCACAAAAATAAACCCTGATAAATTGTTCGTCAACTTTAATTGATACGATTTCACCATACAAACATGCAATTGGAACTCAATGATCGCTTCAGCAGTGTGAGTAAAAAAAAGCAAAATTAACTGGTATAACTGCCTGACAGACTGAATTCAAATTAAGCGAAGGCTGGATAGTTGCAAAACAGACAAGGAAAAAAAATCTCAAACAAAATTAACTTTCAATTAATCACCACAAAAGAAATAAATAAAACAAAAAGTCAAAGACGCAGCAGAACACACAACGGCTTCATTCGGCCTGATGACCATCAGCAAGCAACACAACACCATCATACGAGTACACAAGATTTTTCTTTTTTTATTCACACATCAATGATCCAGGCTTAATGTAGATTTCAACGAAATAAATTTGTCTGATTTAACTGTGGCTGCATTTTGTTCAAATTGATTAATTTATTGGAAATTAACATGATTTACCAATAAATCAATCGGTTTAATGAAGATTTTGTTTTTATCTTTTCCAAAACGAAACATAAAAACCGTTTGATGTGCCCACACTGAACATCAAGAGTTGCAAGTAAACAATTCGAAATTATAGAGGTACGAGAGTATGCTAACACTATGGGCTGGCTACTGCCCTTATTTGATTTAGTTCTTAAAGGGGTCATTTTGAAAGATTCATTAATCTAATAAACGACAGCTTACCAAGAAACAAGTAATTAACATTTGAAATTTAGTGAAAATTAGATTAAGTTCATTTCAAAACAATTATGAGGGCGTATTGAAAACACTCGTATACTGAAAAAACTAAGTCCTTTTTCCAAATGAATCAAAAGAGATAAAATAAATTTGGCTTAAAAAGTAAAAAATAAGACATACTCGTATTCTAAATAAAATTAAAATGGAAATCAATATCGTAACTATTGCTAATTTTTCTATCAAAACTGTGAAAAGAAGAAGTTAAAATTTTTTTTTATATGGAGGTTTGTAAAAAAGTTATGGCATCGAAACAATTTGAATAGAAAATTCATAAAAACGAAAAATTTTCGTTAAAAATCTTAAGTCATAAATTTCTATAAAAAATTTTCCCTCGAAAATTTCTTTCATCGAAGAATTGTTTACAAAAAATTTATATTTGCAATAAATTTCTTCAGAAATATATATATCAATAAAATAAAGGTCAAAGCAAATAGGATCAAGAATTACAAAAAATTTATAAGATCAACAAAGTTTTGATAGATCTCGATGGTGTCATTAAAATATTTTTAATGAAAAATATATGTCATGAAAAATTTTTCTTTGAAAAATGTTTATCATCTGAAAATTATTATATATCTTCTAAGAAATTTTTCTGTAAAAAATTTGTTACATTGAAAAAGTTTTAGCAGAAAAATTCTAAAAGAAAAATTTTATGTAAGAAATTTGTGATGCAGAAACTTTTCGATAGAATATAAAAGTCACCGAAAAAATTTTTATTCACCAAAAATTTTTATACAAAATTTCAATCACTGAAAATTTTTCTACAAAAAATTTATGTCGTTGAAAAATTTTCTATAAAATTTTTGTTATTCAAAAATAGTTAGAAAAAAAATTATATCATGAAAAAGATTTTGATTATTTTTTATGTCATGAGACAACTTACTTTGTTATTAAGAAATAATAAAAAAATTATGTCATGAAAAATATTTTGATTATTTTTTATGTCATGAGACAATTTTCTTTGTTATTAAAAAAAAATGGTTAGAAAAAAAATTATGTCTTGAAAAAGATTTTGATTATTTTTTATGTCATGAGACAACTTTCTCTCGGAAGTGTTAGACATAGAATTATAGAAAATTTACGTTAACAGAAATTTTTCTATAGAAAAGCTTGTACAGAAAATTTAAACTTAAATTTCCGATGGAAAATTTTCGCCTTTAATACATTTTTTTTTTTCTTAAGCTGAGTTGCTCAAGAGTCTCATAGAAGAATCAGCTTTTGTAACAATTACTTACGCTTTTGTAACCTTACGAGAGATCGTCTGTGTTTAAAAAATGAGCTCGTTAACGATCACAAACATTCTTCATGAGATTCCTAATAGAGTCTTCGACTAGCTGAGATTGTTAAGAATTTTTCTATGGTTGAATTTTTGGTATATAAGAATTTTTGGCCACATTTTTTCAAATCATAATTTTTTTTAACATTTAAATTTTCCTGGGAATGATAACAAACCTGCTATCGAAATATCGAAAGTTAAAACTGTTAAACCTTTTTTAACAACAAAAACCAAAATCTTCCACTGAAAGAATTTAGAAAAAATTAAACGCATTTCGTTAAACCTTTACAACTTGCAGAACTTTGATGAACAGTAGAAATAAATAAAAACCCTGTAAAAACTCATGTTTTCTTTTATCTACAGGCTCGAATTAAAAAGTCTTAAGATACACAAGAAAATATAGCTCTATTCATCAGTTTCTTATCTTCTCTCTGCTTTTATTTAAGGATGAAATTCATTTCAAATGCTTTGGCTTTTAACAAATTTTATGGCAACAGTTTACAAGTATTTGTGTTTATTGTGTACTTGTTGTGTACAACAACACTAAACTTTAACACTCGTTTATTTAGGTCAACATATGCAGTATTGTGTGATAATGTTTGTATGTGTATACGTAAGCAATAGTCTGCGCATAAAATTTTTTCTATATGCAACAGTCATTAAACACTTTAATCTTGAAATCTTGCCTGACCTCTAAGCGGAAGTTTTATTCGGTAGTGTGCTTTAGAAGAATATTTTCATAATAAAATCCGTTTTTTATGAACCGAAATGCATTAAATTTTGCTTCCGGCTTTTAAGAATTTTTATTTACTTTTTTTTTACTAAGTCGAAATTGTATTAAAACTGAGTAAGAAAAAAGCTATAAAGTGTGTATTACTTTCTATCATACTTTTACAGTAAGACTCATAAATTTTGGCATTTCCGGTTTTAGCATGGTGGCCTATATTTTTGTTTGTCCTTTTCATTTTTCTATTGGCAAATTTTTGCTTAAATTTTGAATGGCAGGGAGTGAGTGGGCCATAAAATGGCTTAATTTTTATTACTTTGATAATGGAAGTTTTTTCACTTTGCTTAGGCTTTCTTTTTATAATATCATGCAGTAGTCATGTGTTTTTGTGCATAATTAAGGACATGCAAACATTTCCCAGGAGTGACATCGCTGAAACAACTAATGGAATTTAATTAAACATTTGTTAAATATTCTTAAATGAATTTCGACGCCCTACAATTTGTCAATCAGTTGTGAATTGTTGAAGAGCTAAATGACATATTTTTCACACAACTTTTTATATGTAACTTAAATTACAGACTTACGGCCGTATTTATAAAAAATACTTTATGTTATTAAACACTTATTTGACAAATATCCTTTAGAAATTTATCAAATAACAGTTTCATAAACATACAATATTTTTTATGAATAAGACCATTAAAGCAGGAAAATTCAAATTTTTCGAAACCAACAAACAAATTTATATTATATTGTTATAGTATGCCTTAAAAAGCCTGCCAACTAACTGAAACATGTAGAAATTACATTTAATGCCTTTAAATAATATTGGCACTTGTTAACTAAGATTAGGAAGCAAAACATGACACTTTAAGAAAAAAGGATATAAGGGAAAATACTAAACTTTTAACACTACAAAGCTGAAATTTTAGAAAACTATTGAAGACACAAAACTGCTTGTCGTAATTAGCCTAGAAATAAAATAAATTTTAATACAAAAAAAAATTAACAAATGTGCTTCAATATTATATAAAATATAATATGGTGAACAATAAACAATTTGTTATAAAACTGTGAACTTTTATAATATGTACAGAATTGAATAATGTACAACTTTTTGTAGAGAATTTTTTTTCGAGCTTATCAAAAAAAAAAAAAAAAAAGGATATAAGGGAACCTCCTTTAAACATAGCAATACAAAATTAAAATTTTATGAAACATATTTTAGGCTCTCAACTGCAAATTGTAGTGAACTTGAAGTCAAAATTAAATGCTAAGGACATTCTATAGAATTAATATTAAAAAGAATGTAACGCTTAAAAACAACATAATAGTATAATGCACAATTTTTTAAAGAAAACATATATTTTTTTGAACCATCAAAAAAAAAAAGGATATAAGGGAATCTCCCTTAAACATAGTAGTACAAATGTCAAATATTATGGAACATATATAAGCTCCGAACTGCATGTTGTGGTGAACTTAAAATCGAAATTAAATGCTAAGGACATTCTGTAGAATTAATACTAAGAAATATTTAACGCTTAAAAACAGCATAATTGTACAATGCACAATTTTTAAAGAAAAAATGTGTTTTTGGAACTATCGAAAAAAAAGGATATAAGGGAACCTCATTTAAACATAGTAGTACGAAATTAGAATTTTAAGGAACATATATTAGGCTCTGCATAGCAAGTTGCAGTATACTTACAATCGCTTAAAAAACAACTTTTTGAAAAAAAAACATTTTATAAGCTAAAGAAAAAAAGGATATAGGGGAAGCTCCTTTAAATATAGTAGTATTAAATTCAAATCTTATGGAACATATTTTAGCATCTGAGCTGCATGTTGTAGTGCACTTATAATGGAAATTATATGCTAAGGACAATATGTAAAATTAATATTAGGAAAAATGTAAAGCCTAAAAACAGCATAGTTGTATAATGTACTCATACAACTTTTTGAAAAAAATTGGTTTTCTAATTTATCAAAAACAGAAAAAGGATATAAAGGATCCTCCCTTAAACATAGTAGTACAAAAGTAGTATTTTATGAAACAAATTTTAGGCTCTGAATTGCAAGTTGTAGTGAATATGTAATTGAAATTATATGTTAAGGACTACATGTATAAAAATCAGAAAAAGGACATATACATATGCTTACATATGTATGTAGAAGTTCAAATCTAGAGAATAGCATAAGCAAAATATAACATAAGCAATATGGAATATAAGAAAAATTTTAATAAAAACATTGGAGACCTAGAAAAATTATTTAATTTTTTAATAAAAATCATGTTTATTACACATTAAGATTTTGTAGAGAAAGACTTAAAAAAAGGTTATATGGTGTTGCTAAATCTAGAAGCAGTTTAATATGTATAACTAAGTGAAAATACTCTAGATATAAAACTACAAGTTGTAAACTACTCATATGATAGAATTGCAAAAGAACTAACAAAATTATAGAATATAAATCAAAGACAGAAATATATAATGTTACTTATTTAACGATTTTGAAAATATATAGCGAACTTAAAAGCAATGAAAAGTGATCAAAAAATCGAATTTTGTAAGTAATATAAAAAGAGGGGCAAGTATGTTTTGAATGAACAAACAAAAAGAGATTATAAAACTGAAGTTGTTGTCTTAAACTGGCAAGAAATTTAAATTTCAGAAAAAAGGATATATAAAGAGGATAAAAACAAATAGCAGTCAAGAACAGAAAACATTGGATAAATACTATAAAAGCAAAACAGCAAGTTGTGATTCATTTAAAATTCATTTTTCAATAACAAGAACTTATAAATTATTTACTTTATTTGATTATAATGATTAACCTAGAAGAAATAATTTTAAGTTTTTTTTAACATTTTTAAGCTGTTTTGGAAATATTTAAGATTCTTTTTAATATGGTATTTAATCAGAAAAAGAAAAGTTTAATGATTTATTTAACTTTTTTACATTTGAGAATATGTAAGAAAAATTTTATATAAACATAATTCGTTTAATGTGGTATCAACATGTCGGCTTAAACATAGATCTTTTGTTTTATATAATACTCTCCATTTACTGCCATAAGTCCCAACACTTCTTCTAATATGTAACTTTTCCATTTTAATACATTTTTATAACTTACATATACAATGAAACTAAAAATGGTAACGAAACTCCTCCTGTTGTAGAGATTAACTTTTGAATTGTATTTGTGTTGCCTGTTAGTTGTCTTAAGCAGCTACTTTAGTTTTTTTTTTATGGCTTTCTATATTTCCAACATTTTCTTTCCTGTGTTCATATTCCTTGTTACTTTATTTTAATCTTTTGTTTGCACATAATTTTGATAACAAATGGAAGTAAATCGATATGAGCAGTTTTCGTGTACTTTGAGTTTTTAGTTTTATTCGTTTAATGTTGCATGGAGTTTTCAGAAACATATGCCAAAGTTATTAAGATTTCATGTTAATGTAAAATTCAGCAAATAATGTTTTAAGTGCATGAATAATATTTGTTTGCTAAAGATTTGAGGAAAAGTATATATGTACATATGAATTGAAGAAGCAAAATTTTATATAGATTGTTTTTGTTGCAATATGTATACCATGAAATAGATAAAAATAAAGTATTGATTAAGATTAGAAAATTTTGTTTAAAAAAAATATGGATTCTGTACCAAATAAAAAAGGATATATAAACAGGTTCAAAACTATCAGTAGTAAAATAACTGAAAGCATTAAATATGTAAAAATCTTTATTTTCAAAAAAGGATATATGGGAAGGTTGTGTGTTAAAGGTTGAAAACGAACAAAATTTAGTGATATTATACTACAAACAAAACTTCAAGTTGTTACATATTTAAAAACAAAATTAATAATTATAAACGAAATTCAATCAAAGTATAAGTTTTCTCCTCCAAAAATACAAAATTTTGGAATTTTCTTAAAATTATCTGAAATATTATCCCTATTTGTGAAAATTTAGCTTTTAAGCTGCAAAAAAGGCTGTATACATACATAATATATAATACATAATCAAACAAATAAAACTTAACAAATATGTTTCACTAATCTCCATTGATAGCATACTACATAGCATATTACTTATATTTGATTATAATCTCTTTAAAAATTCAAAACATCAAATTTGTTCCTAAAGCAACATTATTCATGCCTTCAATTAACCCATATTCCTGCTGCCAGCCAACTTGTTTTTGGCACGCAAATTGTCACTTATATGGCAACACCTACTTTTTGCTCCTCTTAATCATAACAAAATGTTAATTTTGCACATTATTCCTTTTCGCAATTGCTGTTTATGATAAATTATTGTTTTGCCTGTGCAAAAACGTCACTTGAAAATGGGCTAATCATGAGCCTCAAATGAAACACTTTGTAACGACACCTTTGCTAATTAAGTAGCCATGGAAATAAAAGGAAATTATACAACAGTTCGAATGAAAAATAACTAACTAATGATTTTAACACGTAAACAAGTTCATAATAAATGGAAAAATTCTAAGAAAAATGTTTGTGACGGTTACAGAAAGGACTTGTGGTTGGTTGTTTATGCTGAATGAAAAGGACATCAAACCAAAAACTTAAGAGTTGAATTCTTAACTTTTCCAGTAGATATTCGTTCTAAAAGCTAAAAAGAAAAATATTCTAAAGCTTCAATTTCAAAGGAATTTTTTTGTAACCAGTTTCCTAAGTGATGCTAATCTAATTAGAATGCAGTCGCTGTCACTTTTTTTACTTAGTGTTGCTGGACCATTCATCATGATGAGATTTACATCTTAACAACCAACGCAGGATATTTAACAAATTTGCGGCCAGGCATGAAAAAAGTATTTTTCTTTGTATGTACGTTGTCAGTATACGAGTACACATGTAGAGAAAAATTTATGATTAACACTATAATATTTTAGGGCACCATGCTATTGTTGAATTATATAGTTGTGGGCCAATATTATTATATGATTACGTTCCAGCAACCATGTAACTTGGTTAGATGGAATAATAATATTTTTTAGCATAGTTGTTTAAAAAGCAACCATATATATGGTAATAAAATACGATAATGACTAACCATTTTCCTGCTAAAAATGTTTTATATTATGGTTATATTATGTTTTATATTATGGTTACAATAACCTGTACTTAAGTTTGATATAAAAATTCTATTGTCAATAGAAACCTGATTACTACAAAAAAAATTTTCCCACATTTTTATTAAACAAAATTTTAAATTATAAACACATAAGGCTAGAAACACAATTGTGGCGAATGACGAATGTTTTTACTTTTTTGGTTTTGCAAAATTTGTGGTAAAAATAATAACACACAATTGTATATGTGTATACGAAAATAGACACAATTACAGCATTCAACGAAATTTGTGCTCCTTGGCGAACTATGCGTTAGATTTTTTGAAATTTTATACGTCGACAAATTAATCAGTAGGATCATGTTTGGTTCTTCTTTTCGGTAAAATTACATATTACTTTAACAAGTGTTTTAGTTTTACGTTCATTTTCATAAAATATTAAAAACAATGCCATTGGCCTTTATCATAATGATTGTATTTTAAAAGTGCGTACGACAGTTTTGTAATAGATTAAAGAGAACAAATTTACTTATTCATTACGCTATTACAAAACTGTTTCATGAGTGCTTTATGAACTATCAAACCACAGTTTTGTAAAAGATTAAAGACAAAAGTTTTGCTTATTTTTTAAGCTCTTACAAAACTGTTTCAGGAGCGCTTAATGAACTTACAAACAGCAATAAAGGAAATTATTTCCACAATAATATTAAAAAAAAGGGTTTTTTGCATGTACTTTATTTAAAATTTATGAAAATTTCTAAAATCAATCAATTTTCATGAAAAAATATCAAGCGACTGAAAAAGAAAATTTGAGTGGCGCCAAACTCCTGCTGTTAAGTCAGCCACGGAATATTTGCTTCAGAAGAAAATAATATGAAAAAAAAAATGGTACAACAATTTTTAGCAATTTGTTGCAACAAATAAACGTTTCAATTAATAATAAAAAAAACCCACAAAATAAAATCTTATTCAAACAAAATGTTGCAATTTATAACCACGACAACAGAAAAAAAACGTATAATATTATATTCGATTTAAAACCACAATTCCCTTCCAAGCAATCGAAGAAAATTAAAAAAAAAACAATAAAAATAAAGTAAAACATAAACCAAGAAAACAAAAGAAAAACATTGGCTATTGTTCTATCGTCAAAGAAAGAAAGAAATAACGCTGTTAAATACTCCCCGCTTTGAAAATGCCAACCCACGTTTTATCAATTTATTTTTTATTAGTTTCTCACGCAATCTTTACAATTTTAGTGACAATACACCTGTGTTATGGTGAGTTTTTTTTTTTTTTTTGTTCTTCGTATACACTATTCAAATGTTTTCCAACATAAACGTTCAATCACACTAACAAATGTATGTGTTTTGCTGTATTCTTAAAATTGCTCTTATTGTTCTTTTTTTTTTTTAGCAGCAAAATCATTTCAATACAATACTATACAACAAACAAAAAATACAAAACTCTACGACGTATGTTGTCCTATGTTTTTTATATAAAAGATGTCATGCAGAGTTGCAATCTACGCATCATTTCGTTAAAAACAATAGCATAAAATAGAATATGTTTATTACATCTTGAAAGGGGGAAATCAACGTTTATTTATCTATTATTTTTTCTTACCTACAAAGAAACTATTGTCTTTTTTTTAGAACAAGAAATAAATTCTTTTATGAAAAATATGTTTCCCTTTCAATCCACTACATAAAATTATGGCTTGAGCCGGCTTTTGTTTGGGACTCTAAATTACAATTTTAAACAATAAATTCATATACGTTTGAGGTTTGATATCATAACAAATAATAACTTTTCCAAACGGTTTCTCTTTTCCACAAAAAAAAAATTCACGGCGTCGTATTAATACCGCAACTTACACCAAAAATAAGTTTTTATGAAATTTAAAAAGGATATTACATAAATATTATGTCAGTAATTGATAAGCCACATTTGAAAATGAAAATATCCTTTGTATTTGAAGTAAGCATGAAGGGGCATGTCTATAATATGTTAATCAAACAAAATATACTAAAACATCAAATATAATGCAGTTTCTAAATTGAGCTTTTTGTCAAAATCTTCATTTTCTAAATTAAAAATCTTAATTTAAAGAAAACATTTTCTAAATATTTTTTTTCATGTCTAAACGCAAAAATAATGTTTGTTAATTATTAGAACAGGATAGCAATTCTAATTTGAAGCAAAAATTTAATTCCATCAAATTTCCTTCTTTAAAATGAGTAGCATATGCGAAAAATTTTATGTTTGTACAAACATTTTGCGTTGTTTATGAGAGTGTATATCGGTTTGCACAATTATTTGAAACATGTTTGCACGAAAGTGAAATATTTTCGATTTTCGTACAAACATGTTTATGTTTTTCAATCCATTTGCTTTGTTTAACCCTAAATTTTATCATTTCATTGATTCGCAGAAGAGTCAAACAAAATAGATCAAGAAAATGTTGTCTTGTTAGAATTCATACAATTGTATACAAGTCTGCCTTCTTTGTGGAATAATTACAGCACTGTGGATTTTTCAGAATAGTGCTTTTCTGTGGCACTCCACGAATTTCTGAGCTATATGTATATACCTGTGTCCAGCCCCCCAATCAGGTGAGTCCAAATCACGTTCTACTTCCATGGTCAATATACCCGTTTTTTGTTCTTCATCTGCATCCCACCGGGGCATTCAAAAAAGGAATGCCCAGCGTCATCTATCATGCTATATTCTTTATATAAACGAAAAGGAGTACTGCACTTCGATACACTGTGAAGAAATTTCCGAAAATATCCCTGACCGGATAAAACCTAGGTGAGGTAGTAGTTCATTTTCTGCTTATTCATTTCTCAATATTCTATATATGCCTCGCCGTCTGTCTTCTACTTGTGTCAATGTTCCATGTTTAATATCACGTTTGTAGAGACTCACGCTTAAAAACTCCCATTTCCATGCGATCATTCCTATTTGACTGCCTTTAAACCCGTATTTTCCTGCTCTCAACTGCTTCAGTTACAACTGTTTAAATATGCGCGTGTAGCTACAGTACAGTATGCTGAAGTTACTAGCAATGTCTTCTTTACCGCTAGCAAAGCATTTGCTCTCTTTTTTTATTTTCACTTTGTTTTCAGAGAAGAATAGAGTTAGTTGCTTCCATAAGAATACTCCGTTTGCTCGGTAACAGCATGCTGATATTCACCATTAACAGGGTCAGGTTTGACGTTATCCTAACAGCTTTACCCGTAGCGCTTTCTATGTCGGTTGAATTTGCTATTCTCGAGGCCAATCTTACTACTTAATATATTAATATATAAGATGTTCATATTTGTATGATTGTCATAACCAATATTAATATGACAGAGTTAGCTATATATAGCTATTGTCACAACCATGAGAAATTTAATGACCAGCCATACTATTGTTGTGAGCAAGCATACTATGTTACATCAAACCATATTAATACGGTAGTAGTATTAGTAGTGGTAGTAATAGTAATAGTAATGGTAATGGTAATAGTAGTAATAATAGTAGTAGTAGTAATTTAATGCACATTTATATGTATATGCTCAGAAGAGATTTAAAGGAATTCGCTTCAGTTACAACCGTTTAAATATGAAACAATACTTTGCTGTCAAAATTCTACAGAGTAGCAACATAAATGTCTTCTTTTATAAAAAAAAACAACGCAAAAGAAAAGACTTTTAAAGATTTTACTCTTTTAAGTATTAAATTATATAACTTTTGCTACTAATAAAACCATTTGTGTTATAACAAGTTTAAAATCCACCACATCAGCAGCAATTTTGTAAGTATAACATTCTTATAGACACATGACATGCAATCCTTTGTCTTCCAAATGCAAATGTTTCCTTTTTAGCACTAAAAATACTAAACTCAAATTTCCGTTCATATTAAAAACTACTTGTTAAAAAAAATCTTATGGCTATTGAGCATAAATGAATCCTTTCAATACTTAAACTGTCTCACTCTTTTCTCTTTCTCACTGGGTGTCTTACGAACACAAACAAATGACCAAAAGTAAATTGCAATTTATTTCCTTAAAGACTTTGTTAACATGTCTTGTTGTGGTGTTTATTTTAATCAAACAAAAAATGGGTGTAACTTTAGTTATTTATTTTTTTCTCTTATTGTATATTCCTTAAGTTTTAAATTTCTGTTTTGGTTGTCAGTTTTTCTCTGCTCATTTCCATAGATGGTTAGCAGTGATAATTTCGACAACGCCTTTGATTTGATTTGTGAGTTGTGTATATGATTACCATACCCAGCCAAGATATGTCTTATATCCTGTCGTGTTATATCTTTTAAGGTTTTTCCTAGCATATGTCGAATTTTGTGTTGAAGTTTAATGGGACATTTTTAATTCATTTAAGAGAGTTGATTTTTTAGTTATGGTAGGAGTTTCTTAAACTTGTGTTGGGTTTTTGTAGGAATATTAAACATAATTTTAAATTTATAGTTTTGGTATCAAATTTAAGCGGCTTAAGAAAAGGATTTCATAAGGAGTTTTCTTTTTTGAGTTTAGTTAATAAATAATAAATTTCCTCAAATACAATTCGAGGAAACAGTTTTGTATGTTCAAGGTTTTTAATGCTCGTTTTTGAACATAATATGAAATTTCAGGTATAAATTCGGTCATAAAATTATAGAAGCATATTGCCATAGCATTATGTGGTTTTAAATACAGCTATTTATGAAACAAAAATTCCACAAAGGCATAGTTCCTTATAACATAGTCATACATATATGATTTCATCTGATCATAAAATTATTAAAGTATTAAATCTTAAAATTGTATACTAATTCTATCACAAAATCATAATGTGTAGTTACCAGAAAACAATGTTGCTGCCGTGAAATCATATTATCATATAGGTATAATATACAATATAAGTTTAAAGATTGCCTAATAGTCATATAACCACATTTTGTAGTCCATTAGTAGCAGAATCTCACATTTTTTTATAATATATATCCATTTATATAGCCATATATTTATACAAGTATTAAGTTATATAGTCCTTGATTCAGAGAGATCTATAGGGAAATGTACATGTAGTCATAATATCATATTGTATAGTTTTAAGTCTAAGTATGACATTAACGTATACTAAATATGACATTAACATATACTTATATATTCATACATCAGTGTGCATATGTGTATAAGGTTTTAGCATCAGATATTCATATAGCTTTAAAACATTATTGTTACATAGAAAAGTAGTCATATAAAAATAGCAATTATATTGTCATATTATAAGGTAAGGAAGTCATGTAGTAAAATATTTATATTACTGATTTTAAATAATGGAGTTTGAATTTACATAACTAGATATGCATTAATTAGTCATATAATCATACAAGTAAATACTTTAATATACTTCCATTTAGCTATAAAGCTTTATAGTCTGATAATCATATAATAATATAGTCAGTTAGTTAATAATGGAGTTTGAATTTACATAACTAGATATGCATTAATTAGTCATATAATCATACAAGTAAATACTTTAATATACTTCCATTTAGCTATAAAGCTTTATAGTCTGATAATCATATAATAATATAGTCAGTTAGTTAGAATTTATTCTTATGCATCATAACATCAGTTAATACTGATATATAGTTACTGAAGATATGGATTTTAGTTTCGTCATGCTATTATGACCTAATCTGACAGTCAACGGGTCAACACCGCATGCCGCACCCTCCCCCCCTCCACCGTATGGATTGATTCCCTGGAACATACGGGTGCTAATATCTTGTAATGTGCTAAACATATACACTTCCCAATTTCCTCATTTCAGTCACTATCATATGTGACATCCATTTAGAGTACCTTCTCTTAACCAACTCACCTGTATTTCTTTTCATTATAAGTATCTGTTGCCAGATAACAGCGGAACTCTAAGGCATGATTTACATGAAATACTAATTACGATTTGGGTATGAACTACAAGCAGAACACCTCAGTCACCTCAACCATGATCTCCTACAAGATGATCTTTCAGAACTTCCTTTGGACATGTTATCCTCGTTCTACCAACTCACCCTAATTGAGGGTTTTGAAAGTCTCAATGCAATCTAAGCCTTGCTGAAACTTCCTAGGTGGGTATGGAGATGTGTTATTATTAATTTTCATTAACATCTGCCTTGGTAGCCTCATCTGACGGTGGACCAATTGCATGGAATGAACTACTTCCCCGCAAGGCTCATATAGGTCTCAATTACACGTATGAGACATGTGAACAAATTGAGCTTTTTAATCCCTCCTGCCTGCACAGACAGTCAGTGGAAGACAAGGCTTCACGAGCTGATGGCTCAGAGTTCACAAAGAGCATTAGCCCTTAATCAACGCACCTGTTGCCCATCACTTTTGATTTTTTACATTACAAGAATCTAGTGCAAGGCAATAGAAACTCGGGGAGCATAATTATTTCCCTAAAAACATATGTACATATATACATTCTAAATATCAGAAAAAACTCTTTCTGAGATTTTAGGTTCTTCGAAAAACATATCGATGTAATGAAAACCAATTCCAGGGTGGATACCCTTCACACAGTAACAGGTGCAGATGTGACTATCTCTAAATATTATATAAAATATTTTGTATTATATACATTAGTATTTATCTAGATATGCCCTCTTTTTACTTAATGACAGAAACAGACTTCTGTGGCATATATCTGTGGCGTTTTATAATAACAGCTTAAGTCGAGATAAGATCAAAAAAAGTTTTGAAGGGAAATTTGAATGAAGAACTAAATTTAAGAAGAAAAGAAGATAAACCATAATTATAATTAAATTTTGTGAATAATACGAAAAATTATTTCTGCATACAAGAATACCATATTTTTTCAAATAATCAAATTAGCAGTAAATTTTAGAATTTTTTAAAATCGACTTAAGCTGTTATGATAAAACGCCACAGGTATTAAATATTTATGATTTTAGTTTGGTTGTTTGATAAAATTAAAATTACTATGATGACAAAAGTATGGTTGGTTGGTACAATAATATGATTGTTTTTGGCAATGACATGGTAACTTTATTTAATACAATGGTTACTTAGTATTATGTATTGTAATTGTTGTATAGTTTATTATAACTACTTTTTATTTAACTACAGCAGCTTTTATATATAACAATATACAATCATATTATTGCCAATAACTATATATTTCAACAACAATATGTTGCATTATATTACTGGCATGCCAACCATATATTTTTTCAACTTACACAACTTTACTTTATTTTAGACAAAATCTCTAAAGTAAAAGTTACACTTTTTTAACAAGTATTTGCTCAGTGTGACCGTATCTTTATTGTCTTACGAAATAAAGAAATTTAATTCTATGGTGGTCAGTGCAGTGATAAATTCGAAAATACTTTTATGGCTGCCTTGACTTGTTTGAAAAAAGCAGTCCTGGCTAATTCAATAACTCCGCAACGAACGTCTCTTTCAACACAATTGAGGGTGTTGAGTTTACATTTTTTTCCACCATTGTTTAATATTCATGCTTCAGTAGGAACACGAGTATAATTTTGGTTAAAGTATAATTTTACATGGACTTTTTAAAAGACATAAACACGCCTTGATTTTGTTTTTCCTTAACAAATAATTTATGACTGTTTTTTGTAAAATGTTATACAATCCCTGTTTATCCTGCAGAAACCTTAAAACAATTATGACTCTAACAAAAAGAAAAAATGTTTCAATCTTCTTTCTTAAAGGTTTTAAATTTCTTATAAAAATCATAAAAATTTAAACAGTTTTAGTTTAGTTTTGGTTTTAAAGGCATATTGTATTCACAGTTTTGGTTGGATTGCGTATGAAAGTGTCATTTAATATGCAGCAAAGCATGTCATATCAAATGTTACTTTGACAGCTACTGACTTGTGCTAATGAGTTTAACACACATTTTGCTGCAGCCAGCACACTTACACATTCTGGCTTTTCACACACAGCTCTCCTACTTAAACTCTTTAAAACTTAAGAAGGCATAATAAAATATGAAATATTCTAAACTGCAAAAACTATTTAATAAGTTTTTCCGCTTCTTTTTTAATGTGTTAAGTGCAGGCAAGAAAACTATTCCACTAAACATGTGTGTCATATAGTTGTGGCTTACTTATCGTAGAGCTCAGACAGCCTCCTTGTTATTCGACTCAGAAGAATATGAAAAAAACCAAAATCTGTTAAATTAGTTTAAATTAATTTTCATTCTTTCTGTTTTCTTTTCATCTTTTTAAATATAAATGCCATTAAATCAAGTGACATTTTGATTTGTCTTTATTTTTTCTTTTCATCTGTAAACATTTATCAGTTTTGTAAATAAAATAAACCTCACACACACACGCACACACATTTTAATACCCGTTAAAATAATTAATGACTTTTCCTTTTTTTTGTGGCTTGAAATAATTGTCAATGATGTTTTGTATGAAAAAGTTGTCAAGTTCTTAAAGTTTTGTTCATAATTTGTTTGTTTGAAAGGAAAGTGTCAAAAATTTGTCATAAAATCAATAAGTCAAATTTTGGCTTTTATCTGGTAGCAGAGCCAGAGAAGATGTATAAAAGTTTAATAAGTCATCAGATCAGCTAAGGGCACTTGTTTGTCAGAACTACGAAATTTTTCACGAATTCACAATTACTCATTGCGCTTACTTTAACCAGAGTTGCAATTCCCCAAAACATACTCAGTCTAATTCATAAAAATTTCATATTTCTGCTTATAAGCTGGTAATAGTTATCATACTCTCAAGGCCGGGGCACATAGAATCCGTCGTACGTTATACTTTGCCTTTTTCAACTGACAGCTAAGTTGAAATACATGTAGGCTTATGAGCTTTGTCACATTCGGTACTTCTCCGTCAACGCAAAGTATTAAAGTTGAGCAACTTTCAACTTTTAACGTAGGTTGAGAGCTTTGACAACTATGTGGTAATATTTTTTGTATATTTTAATATAATTTTTCGTTCAAAAATTAAATAAATTGAAAAAAAAATTGTGTTAGATTTTGTGTGCTGTGTCTGAAATATAAATTCAAAGATTTTAATCAAGCTAAAGTAAAATGCAGTTGGTTTTATATCCGTTATCAAAGTGCTGATTGTGCCAACTTCATACTTTGTACACGTGATGTCAGTTGATAAAAGAGACGGACAAAGTACGACGGATTGTATGTGCCCCGGCCTTCACTGTCTTATAAGCAACTAATAAAAAGTTTGATTCATAAACACATAATACCAAGCAAATAACTATTAAACACTTTTATTACTTTTGTATTTTAGTGTTGGCAGTACCTTGGTATTTTCATTGTCATTTGGCAGTTTTTGACTGCGTATTTAAGTACAAAATTAGTTAATTTTCATTAAAATTTAAGTTGTATTTAAATGCAAGTTCCGTTTATCAGTCTGAAATAATTATTCTTATTTAAATGCGAAGAAAGTATGGCAGCTTTACTTAGATTCCAAATATTATGAAAAGTGTTCCATAGAACTACCCCTGAAGGATGTATGGGGTTAAGTGTAGCCATGTCAACATTTTTGATGTCTTTCTAGTGACACTGTCAATAAATTTTTTTCCTTGTCTTTTGTTTTTGATAGATAGAGAATATTTTTTGTTAATAATATCATTTGTTTTTAAAATTTATTTGTGACCGCAAGAAAATAGTTAATTCTAATAAAAAATAATAATAATAAAAAACGTGATATTAAAAGGTAAAGGTAAGTAAAAAGTGCTAAACTAGTTAATTATTTTATAATTATAGGCAATCACTATTTGTTTTACTATTGACATTTTCTACACGTCGAATCAATACAGTTTTACTATGGATATTTCCCACAGTGCGGTAATATCGTCAATAGAAAGTCAGTACAATCTTACTATTGACCTTTTTTCCATATGACCCCACAAGAACTACCTAGTCAGTATTGACGCAGTCTACTGCTAGATTTCGTAGTAAGGATGTAAGCTTGAGGAGATGTAATAGATTAAGTTCACTTCAAACGTCTTCGCCAGGAAATAAAGCATTGGCTACTATATCCTTTTATTTAGTTCAATCAGAAATAAAATCCCGTATTTTTTGTTAGTCATGTTTAAAAATTCTTTTTTGTTTTACTTAATTTATTATATTTCTTTTTTTTTTTTTAAATGCTACATAAATTTTATGCTGCCAGCAACAGGATATCAATAAAAAGCATTTATATTTACAATTTTTTCTTATACATTTTTTATAACAAATCGCCAGTTATGAGCAACAATTTCGCATGGTAAAATTTTGTTGCACGCACATCATTGCAGTTAAGCGAAATTGTGTACAATTTGACAGGAAATTTGCTGGCAATAAAACAACTTTTATAAAATGCAGAATAACAATGTTGCAGGAAAATATAAACTATAGTTTTCATTTTTTTCTTTCATTTATTATTTTTTTACTTTTTTTGTGTAAATAAAAACCAAATTGCATATTTCAAAAACAGCTTGTTGTTAAATTTATTTAATGGCTTTAATACAGTTAAAAGGCTTTTAAAAATGCAAACAAATAAACAAACAAAAAGCAGCAGTTGAATTGAAAACAAGCAGAAAACAAATTTTAACAATTTGACACTATTGAAAAAAGGACCAAAAATACAAATAATAAATGCTAGAATGGTGGTTGGAATGTGGCTAGGAGTACGCTACATCAAGTGAAAGTAGATATGTAATATACGCACAGTTAATTACCACTATTTTATCATCATGAATTAGAAAATTAATTAAAGGATCCATATCCTTGCCCTCTTGGAAAGAAAATTTAATGCACAGTTAATGATTTTGGTTCCATATATAACTAGTAAGCTTTTCTTGACTCTTATCATTAGTATTACCCTAGTTCTCAAAAAAGGATATATGACAAAATCAAGTATCCTTGCTCTGACTAAAGTATAATTTGTATTAGAGCTTTTTCACACCTTTTCACGAGTTGTTAGAAATTGTTTGTTTTATTTTATGCATATTTGTTGCTAAAATGTTCATTTTAAAAATAAAGTATGCAAAGTAGTGCCTTAAAAAATTGTTTTTCTTGCAAAATAACAAGATACTCATACATATCATTAGATGTAAAACGTAATATTTGAAAAGTATGAATCCTTTTTGGCAGTTTTTTAATTTTTGGTATTGTTCTTCTAAATATTTTTTATATAAAGGATATAAGGGAACTTAAAAAGTTGTTTTATTTACTGAAGCAACATATATCACAAAGCATTTAGGACAAAACTTTACGTTCCGTCAGCAATTTTTACAATTTTTTTATGTTCTTATGGAAAGGATATTCTACATCATTTTATATAAAGGATATTTTATATACCCTTATTTAAAAGATATTGTATACATATCTCTATGCCTATGGCTTTTATAGTATTTGACAATTCTTTTGCATAAATTGTTACAAGGTTTTAAAACCTATTTTTACTCTATTCTCATTATTCTACACAGGACATATAGTGAGTGGGCTTATAATTACTCTGGCGGTGGGTTAACTTATAAGGGAACTATGTGCTGCAATTTCATTTAAGTAAGTAATTTGCCAGTTAATACCGTAACCGTAAAACTGTAGAATAATAAAAGACTTAGATGGTATCTAACTACTAATTACTTGCGTAATTAGTAGTTAGATATGTTGTAGTTGTAAAAAGTCACTTTTGAAAAGTATTTAATCATTCCTACTGCTATTAAGCCACTAATGATGTAAAAAAAATTTTCTCTTAAATAAAGGATATATGGGAGCTTGGCAACTCCTGTCAGTTATTGAAACAAATTTTAATGCGAACTACCTGGGAAACTATTTCACATCCTTTTAGTGTATTGACAAACAAAAATTTTGCCTTAAATATACAAAGGATATATCCTTATTCCTATAGCTAGAAAGTTTTTAATTGTCTGAAAATACTTTTTCGAAAATCTTTACAAATTTACGTTGTATACCTACCATTAGTGCTAGCAATATATGCATACGAATATAAAGGATATATGGTTGCAGTGCATATCCTTATAGTTTTATAACTATCCTATTCAACCTGTAAACTCCTTTCCGAAAACCTTTTCAATTTTTCTTCAGATTTTGATCATTAATGTTACAAATATTTCTGTTTAGGAATAAAGGATATATGGAACGTAAGGACAGGCTTACAGATATTTAAACCAAATTAAGAATTAAGCATAATAATCATATTTTACAAGTTGTTATTAATTTTTTTGCTAATTTTCTTAAAAATTTTTTAGAAAAAATTTCATATTCGGAAAAGAAATGATTATATTCTTCTGCAAAAAATTTATTATAGAACTTAATGTTATTAACTTTGAAATATTTCCAAAAATCGATTTGCAATTTTTTGCTGATACTCTGGTTTGTTTTGGAATAGTGGAAGGGTATCTACAATGCCTGCGTTTCCCTCTTTAAATACAAATCTATTCACATTGGTAAAATCAGCACATATGCAAACGAAATATCAAACTACACGTTTTAGCAAAAAAAAATTATATGACAAAACAAACTGGTTTTAAAAAGGTGATGACTAGCAAAAGAGCAAACAGTACAATAAAGGTTGTGCAAATCAATGAACAGCCAAAATCTAAATCCATCATCTACTCGAAACCAACAAGCATAAAAGTGGATGAATTTTACAATATACAAAAATAAAGGATACAAACTCAACACATTTTAACTGAAATGTGCATTGACAGCACAAGTACGGTTGGACAAAATGTTTGGACAAAAAAATATCTGCATTTAACTACAAGTGACACATGTCCTTTTCGTAACTGCATATATTTCTTTGTATAAATTAATGGTTGTTTCCTTTATTTTTTGGACAAGTGTCAAGCTATTTGACACACTCACTTATATATAAAGGATCTCTTTAATTTTTTTTTTTGCTTCCATTCTATTAACGCCAATTTTAAAGTAAAAAAGGATTAAAAATCCTTTTTATTTGGCAGGGAATTGGTTTAGCCTTTTAGTAACTCAAAAATTAAAACTCGCAAACAAAAGAGCAGAAATTTTCTAGTTATTAAGTAAAAAGGATTAAAATCAGCAAAATTTTACAATAATGGAAGGAAATTTTGTGAAATGAGATAAATAACATAATTTGATTAATTTATGTATTGTTATGCAGAAGGCTTGAGTATGTGTAGGTTAACGGGCATTAACAGAGTTTTGTTACAAAAAGAATTAGTTTTAAAGAAATGAAACAAAATACATATAAGTTAAGTGATGCTTACTTGCAAAAATAAACCTTTCGGTTGTGACAGTTAAAAGAAAAAATTTAACATCAAAAGGAGTTTTCTGCTTCCATGAAAGATATAAATGTACTCGTAGATGTATTACTTTTGCAATATTATTTCAGAAATCCTTTCTACCTCTGGTCTGCTTCTCTTATGAGTTAGAAAAAAAATCCTTCTTAAGAAAATAAGATAATTCTCACTTACATTAAAATTTGAAGAGTTTAAATTAGGATATTCAGCTCTTGAAATAATTTGGTTGAGTCTCTTCCCTGTCCGCAGTAGTAAAAAATTATTTGCACAAATACACTCAAAAAATTCTATTGTGCGAAAACTCAATGCAGGATGTCATTGAATTGTATTTATTTTTACAGGGATCATTTATACCAACGACTGTTTTTTTTTTTCATCCAGAAAACTATTTTGATTGTAAGAAATTATCAATCTGCCTTCTAAACCACAGAGTTTCTTACTTATACAGTTTATTTTGCAAAATTTTGTCGTATAAATGTTTCGACTAGTTTCCTGACCTTATTATATTTGCAGTTATTTCTGTAGTTTGTCTTATATTATATCAAGTATTTCCCCTGCCAAATTGAATTATTGAACGATATAATACAATTTTTTAGTTTTTATTAGTCAGACATTCGTATATTTTAATTATGATTTAAACCTATTTTACCTTGTAATCTAATTTTAAACCAAATAGGTATCTCCCCTGGCAAATGCCATTGCATGATGTAATGATATTTTAGTTAGTTTTTATTTGCTAGTAATTTTTACTTTGTAGTCTAATTTTAAACCAAATAAGTATTTCCCCTGGCAAATGACATTGCAAGATGTAATGCTATTTTGTTTAGTTTTTATTTGCTAGTAATCTTTGCTTGTAGTTTAATTTTAAATCAAATAACTATCTCCTCTGACAAACACCATTGAATTATGTGAAGCAAATTTTATTTAGTTTTTATCAGTTAGGCAGTTTTAGCTTGCAGTCTTATTTTAAACCAAATAAGTATCTCCCCTGGCAAATGCCATTGCATGATGTAATGCTATTTTATTTAATTTTTATTAGATTGTAAGTTTTACCTTGAAGTTTAATTTGAAAACAAATAAATAACTCCTCTGACAAACGCCATTGAATGATGTGAAGCAAATTTGATTTAGTTTTTATCAGTTAAATAGTTTTAGCTTGTAGTTTCCTTGTAAACCAAATAAGTATTTTCCCTGTAAAGTTAAATTAAATGAAACAGATTTATTTCATTTTTGTCAGTTGGGCATGTTTATCTTGTGGTTTTATTTTAATCTAAATAAGTATCTCTCCTGACAAAAACCATTGAATGATTTGAAGCATTTTTTTATATTTTTTATCAGCTAGATAGTTTTTTTTTTATCTTGTACTTTTATTAGCAGCTTGGAGATATTATTCCTTCGCATTTAGGAATTTCAATGTTTTACAAAAATGTTTACAAACGTCTCTCCTCTGGCATATTTAAGAATATTTTTGTAAAAATATGTTTATTAACTTATCATAATACTTTGAATTCTTCTATTTGTTGTAAAAAAAATACCTTTAAATTGTCTTCAATAATGTACTAAATGTTTCACCTGGTATAAGTTATTTTGTGAAAATTCTTTTAAAGGGTCTAACAAAATTTTACTCATACTCGTACTGGACTCAAGTTCAGTTTTACTTAAATCCATATTGTTTCCCTGCCTTATTGCTTTGTCTTTGAATTCTTCTATTTGTTTTAAAAATATCTTAAATAATGTACTAAATATTTCCCCTGGTATAAGTTATTTTGTGAAAATTCTTGAAAGGGTCTAATAAAACTTTACTCGTACTGGACTAAAGTTTTTTTTTTTTTTTGCTTAAATTGTTTCCCTGTCTTATTGCTTCTAAAGTGGTCTTTAAATTTTATTTATTTCCTTTTAACTTCCTTAAGTCTATTCATGTTACGCGGGCAAAAGGTTTTAGTTTCTTTTAAATTTTTAAGTGCAATTTTTTTTCTGCAAAAAAAAGTCGAGTCCCTCTATATACTCAAAAGAAAATAAAATAAAATTTTATGGATTTTATCCACTTTTTTTCAATTTTATGGCAAAATTGAAAAATGAAATAGAAGGTATACATTTTATTTTTATATTGTAATTTATGCTGAAACAATAATTGAAGCTCAATTAAATTGTTAAGGATCTGAAGCCACAGCAACAACAATTCAAATAGCTTAAGCGAAAACAATGACAACAACGACAACGACAAGAATGTTGAGAACAATTGACACAAATCCCTACCAAAAACAAAAACGGAAAATAATAAGGATGTTAACGTCATGCAAGGACTTGACAAATACACACACACACACAATTATGCTTACAAACATTTATAAAAATAGAAAAACAAACATAAATGTCGGGGGCATAAAACAAGAAATCCTTAGTACTCAAAGGAAAACATGTTAAACACATGTTGCCTCATTTAAAGCCAAACGAAAAAAAAACATCACAAAAATGAAATGTATTTGTAATGTATTCTGTGTTTGTTGTTGTTGTTGTTGTTGTGTTTAGAGAAAAGCCCCCTTAAAAGTAAAATCAGGTTAACAATTATAATGAAGAAGAAGTTGTTGTAGCAACAACAGGCCATAGAAATTGTAATTGTTGCAAAAACATTTTTGAAACAGTTAAGATCCTTAAAGGATATTTGGTTCTATCGTTATTAATGATGGTGTGTTTTAGGGGAAATTCAGAAAATCGAAACATATTTGTTAAAGTATTAAATCAAACAAGTAACAAAAATGTTGTGAAATAAAAGGATATGGAACTTGAAAAGGGGGTGTTTAAGGTTGAGGTAGGAAGTGATTTAATCGTTTTAAAATAAAAAAAAAACTTGATGATAGAAATATTTGAACTCAATAGAAAGCATAACAATATGAAAATTACACTTAAAGAAATTAAATATGCAGTTAAATATAAAAAACAAAAAAAAATTACTGCATTAATATGATAAAATTGTCTCTCGCCAAGAAGTCGAATGTTGTATCAGGAACTTTTTTTTAACATTTGATTATCTTAAAATTAAGCTACATAAATTAATGCAGCGCAGTCACTCCCCTGGCTTACAAATAGAGGTTACATTTTATAAAACCTAATCAAAATTTGTTCAAAGTATATGTAATTCACACATGATCTATTCATATCTTTTGTTTTATAATTAGTCAGCTGATCATAAAAAAATATATCTCTTCTGGTTTGTGTTTTAAACAAGTCTTTCCCAGTAAGCCCAATTATTTGATGTTCTTTCGAAGTGATAAAGAAAATGTCTTGTAATTTTAAGAGGGTTTGTTTTTTTTAACACACAGAACATCTCTTACCGGTCTTTACCTTAATCCAGTCTGGTGGTATGGCAGCAATTTTAAACATTACTAGTTTATTGAGGTGTCTCCCCTGGTTTATCAGTTAATAAAGCGAGTCCTACTGTTCTTAGTGTGGTGTAAATTATATTCCTCTGACTCTGTTAACAACAAACCAACAACTGCGCTTCGGCGACCAGCAAAATTTGCAATAAACGTTGACGTACTCGTATTTAGCTTGTTACAATGTGAAGCAGAATTCTTAAGATGGACTTAGTGCCGCTTACAAGAACTTGGTCTTACGGCGCCACAACTTGGCCTATGCAGGAGACCATGACAAAATTTATTCTATATTTCAGCAAAAAATCATATTCAAAGACCGGAACTATTTCTGAGTGTATGGGTGTGTTAAAAAGCAGAATTGTCGAATTTGGTGCAAAACCATTCTACATATGATCCAATAGCATCCAATTGCATCCCAAAAGAAATTCAACGTTTAGTGAAGATTTTGGATTTTCGGCTTCATGGGTTCATATTTCCCACAGTAGCAGACGATGATGTGTTTGGTTCCAAAATTGTTTGTAAATTTCATTAAAAAAGCCCTATCTTCAGAAACTAAGCCCATTTCAGGATTACAGGGTTTGTTAACAGCAAAAATTGAATTTGGAGTGAATTTTGCGTTCAAAACTCAATTCACCACATGTGAGTATCCAAGAACATTGATTGTATTCCGAAAAAGCCACTGTTTGGTGAAGACTTTGGACTGGCGGCGTCGTCGGTTCATAATTCCTTTAGAATAATTATTACCAGGATATAATGGTCAATGGCGTACGTTATAGGTCGATGATTGCCAACTATATCTATAAGTTAGAATATAAGCGGGCCTGCACACAGTCATGTAATATATGTATATAGCTCAGGGGCACGTAGACTGCTCAAACAAAGTAGAAAAGAGGAAGTTTTTTCTGTATAAGCTATAAGCGAAGTCTGACACAATTCAGAGGTGACGATCTCTGAGATCCTTGCGTAATAAATTTTTACCTCCTTACCGCAAAATATATGAATACCAACCTTTTTTGGCCTGTGTTAAACGATAAGGATAATAACGATATAGCATTGGAACAGAACGAGGCTAAAAGCTTCAAAGCCGAAGCTACATGGAGCATTTTCCAGTAGAAATTCGAGAGATTAGTCATCTAGCGTGAAGGAGTTCGGTACCACCCATTGATACCGTGTGACTCGTCTTTTGCTTGAGGATCGCGTCTCAATCTAGGGCTCATGCAAACAGAAGATCCCTTATTAAAAAACTCATGCCATAGAAGTTTTTCGAAAAATTTCTTTCAGTGTACATCTCTTAATTATATTACTCGTAATGCCTAGAGTTCAATAAAAGCCATTAAAATACCCAAATGGTGCATTTTAAAAATTTAGAATATATTGATAAACACATACACTGAAATGAGCAATTAAACACTTGCATACACTTTCAAAAAAGTAACACAAAATGTTTAAGCCGTAAAACAACAATAAAAGTGTTTGTTGTGCTGGCAAAGGAAAAAAATATGTGCAATTTGTTAGGACTCCCATAAAACGATATGTGCCTGTGTGTATTTGCAAAAGTTTGTATAAGTAAGTATACATATTTATGTATTTGTTTTGGTTGTCATTGTCATCAACAATATCAAAGTGTGGATAATTTTCATCTGCAAAAGTGTTTGTATATATGCGTGCATATGGACGTGTGCGAGCGTTTGTGTGTGTGTGTGTGTGCAAACTATTAATTGCACTTGTACCAGATGTCAATTGCATTCTGATTCCTCAAAGCGTACACACACACGGACGCACACTGGCACGCACAAAAATACATATTTGTATAAATTTTATGTTTGCCTGCTGTTTAATCATTATCGTAAAACAAGTGATAGAAGCAAAAACCCACTGACCTATTTCTCTGCTTTAGAAGTGTGTATGTACGTGTTTGTGAGTTGATGTCAATATTAAAGTGTTGCATACACTACGAGTGCAAATGCGTTTATACAAAAGTGTTTGTAAGCCGTGTTTATGTGTGTGTGTGTGTGTGTGTGTATGTATATGTAACTTTGATGTAAAAAAGATTTTCCTGTTTGTGCTGGTGTTAAAACATTGTCAGCATTATTTCTCTTATTAATCAGGAAGAGTCGTTGTCTGGTTGGTGTTCTGTTGTTGCCTGCAGGAGTTTATATTTGCAGCAGGATGTGCTAGCTGCTGTTGCAACAAGCTGCATACATACATAAGCAAGTGTTTTATGCAAAACTCTTTCTCTGTGTGTTTATTTTGTGTATCTTTTTTTTTTTTTGTTCCTTTAATCTTTATGCAGTTTAACACATTTATTTGCTAATATTCGTTGTGCATCCATCTTCTTTGTGGTAAATATCTGCTGCAGTATTATGTCAAGTGTCAATATGTTAACTTTTTTTTACTAGAACTTTGTTGTGGAAAAGATTAAGGCCGATAGGAAGCTGTGGCATTAAAAATACTTTTGGGAATGGCAAAATTTACAAAAATGGAATGATTAAATTTTAAGTTTAAATTAATTGCTTAATTTTCAACAAAGGCAACACTTTAAAAATTACTATTTATTATTAGAGAAATCAAGTTATGCTTTAGGTAGTGGGGAAAAAGTTTTCACTTCTACGATTTAGAACCGCTGGTGTACAAAAATTTTCAATTATTTCAAATCATTAGATTTTCGGTAGTATATTTAGACTTGATGCAGGAGTTATGGCCTTGCGTTTAATAAGTAGATCTAGCAATTTGTTCATCATGGTAGATCTCCTGGCTTAGAAATAATAAAAATGGCAAATGCTGCTATCATCCGCAAAAGAATGGATAGAGTTGGAAGTTTGGTATAGAAGGTCATTAATGAAATTAAGATATAGAGCGGTAGGTAGAATGAAGCCTTGTGGTACTTCTGAAATTCTCTTAAACAAATTTTTGGCAAAATATAATTTTTTCAAAAAAAGGATATATGAAAGGCATTCTCGTCCTTATCCATAATGATGTGAAATTTAACACAGAGTAAAAATGTCATAATTTCACAAATTGTAAGCAGTGTTTTTTCCACATTGTTAATGTAACGGATGGTAAGCATATAATTTTTATTGAAGGACATGCCAATATTTTCTGCAAGTTTTAATAATTGGTATTTTTTCTTTTTCCTAGTTTTTTTTCCTGGTTTTTAATATTCAAATGTGAGAATTTGCAAGCTGGAGGTCTGTTTTTTAAATTCTTTAATTATTTATATATTTCGATATTTCATATTTTTTCGAAAGACTTCTTCAGGAAAAATCTAAAAAAAAAATTGTTTTTACTTTTTAAGTTTAATTCGATAGTTTTTTATCTTTTCCTATCTAAATCTGATATAAAGCTCTGTGAAACACTCGATAGTTTAATTTGAAAATTTTTTTACATCTTTTATATTTCTTTATATTAATATAAAATTTTGTAAAATACTCCATATTTCCATTACGAGTAAGAATATGTATTCGTATGAGAGATGGATCCTTATACCAATACTAATAAAGTTTGGTATTGAATTATATCTTAAAGCTTATTTTAAGCTCTAAAATAAATGCAGTATTGAAAATTTTACGTCTTTTTTAATATTTTCCAGAAATCTTTCAGCTTCTTTTATTTTGAATTTATGTGACCTACATCATTGAAATTAAATAACAGCGATATACTTTTAATTGTTCCCTGAACTGAAAATTTAATAAAAAAAAAAATAAAATCCCTCCAATACAATTTTATCTAGTCCTACTAAAACCCCTTTTTATAACAAAGCAAAATTTAATCCATTTTCACACCATTTAATTTCTATAGGAAAAGAGATTTCAGCAAACGAATAATTAATCAAATTATTGGGAATGATGGTAAATAAATGGTGACAACATGAAAAGAAACAATGTAGCAAAAAAAAAGTCGCATAAAATTAGATTAAATACACACCCACAAACTAAAAGGACACAGTAGACAAAAACAAAACTGCTTGATAAATGCTTGTTAATAAAAGGAAAAAACACAATCACCAGCAACCAACAGCTGTTAAAGTGTTAAACCGTATGAAAATAACCCCAGACTCCTACAAACGATTTAAGCCCAACAGCCAGGACATGATCCCTATTTTATCTTACACTTTCTCATACTCTCGCACAGTCACAGTCACACACACATCTCGGTATAAAACAATTATGCAGACGATTAAACACGCCAAACAAGATTGAAAAAAAAATCCTAGAAAATTTTTTATTTTATTTTGCGAAAAAAAAAACGCGCAGTACAATACACTTTTCTATAAACTCATTGACAGAGAAAAGTAATTTTAATAGAAAGGAACCGAAAGAACATTTTGTATTCAATGGAGCTAAAAACCATTTGACACAAAAACCGCATAAAAATAAAGTAAAATAAAATATCACAAAAAAAAAACATTTAAGGATAACGCAAACACCATGCTAAAGTAACAATAAAAGAATTGAAAGGATAACGAGGAGTCAGAACAACAGGGAGAAGAAAAAAAGACTAATGTTTTGAAAACTTTTATCAGCTGCAAACCAGTTAACACGACAATTGTTAACTGACTATTGGAGTGTATCAACCGGCTGGAGAGAAAAAAATATATACTTTGCTACAATAAAGGATACAACAGAAAAGGATGTTGAACTTAAATACCGATACGGCTATAAATTTTCAACATTGTCAAAGTGTCAATAGGGAAAAGTGAATATTATTAAAAGAATGCGTGGGCTTGCTTTCCTTTTATACTTTGAAAGGATTTTAGTTTAATTTTAGTAAAAGGAAGTTTCAAACGGCTTTAAAAGCTTAAACGAAATCTGTTATATTATTCATTTTATTACTTAGAAAACGTTTAAGGACACAATACTTAATGCGGACTTACATATAAAAAAATATAAAGCCTAGATGTTCCGCAAAATTTAGTTTGTAACTTTGAAATCTTATAAAATGTTAAGAAAATGTTTTAAATTAAAATTATAGAAATATGTATGTACGCTGCTATAAACAAAAGCAAACAATTGTGTGAATTCTCTTATGAATTTTTTTGTTAGAATAAATCGAAGGGACTTGTTGTATGCACGTTGAAAGTGTTTTAAAACCACAGAACTATATGACGATTATCGATTATCACGTAGAATAACTAATAGATTGATTAAAAAAGCGAAATCTGAATACTATGCTGCAAAGTTCTCCGCAGCCATAGGCTCGAAGAGAACTTGGCAAGCGGTTCGCGAAATAGGCTTTTGAAAATTCTTATTTCTAGGCTTCTTCCTCACATAACATTTATTTTCAATAAGATTTTCAAAACAAACCAGTATCCAAAAATATGGAAGCTTGCCAAAATCATTGCTATACCTAAAGCGAATTCAGACTTCAGATCTATTGCCATCCTGCCATTTCTATCCAAAGTATTTGAACAAATTATTCATATGCAAGTTACACAATACATTGAAACTAATAATATGTTGATGAGCTGGCAATCTGGGTTTCAGAAAAACCATAGCTGTATAACAGCTCTTGTAGATGTTACTGAGGATATTAGGCAACAGGTGGATTTAATTAATATAACTTTTTTAGTACTTTTGCATCATTCCCGAGCATTCGATATGATTGACCACAACATTTTATGCCTTAAACTGAGACATATCTATAAATTTTCATCGACGGCAGCTGACCTAATTAAGTCATATCTAGTTGGAAGATTTCAGTATGTTAAAACACTTATCTCCATTTCAACGTCGATGACATTACGTCGTGGTGTTCCGCAAGGTTCTATCCTGGGTCCTCTTTTATTTTTTCCCTATATGTAAATGACATTCAGTGTCGAGCACTGTAGGGTTAGGTTATATGCAGATGATGTTCAGCTTTACATTAGCTGTAGCACTACCGCAGTTGATGCCTGTGTGAAGATTTTGAATTTAGAGTTAGGTCGTGTTTATGAGTGGGCTACTGCTAAGCTTTGGAAATAAATCCTAATAAATCCAAGTGTTTGATAGTTACCAAGAAATCTATAAATCTTAGTTATAATCCTATTATTACTTTAAATAACCAGCCTATAAATATTGTTAGCTCAGCGAAAAACTTGGATGTATTTTTTAACAGTAATCTAACTTGATCAAAAAACGTAAATTTTTCATGCATCCGAACTTTCTCATAGCTAAGAAATCTCTGGCAAACGCAGTACTACTCTGATTAAAATTAGAATACTTCTTGCCAAATCCTATTTAATGCCATTTGTATTGTATGGCTGTGAATTGTATGCCAATTGCGATTACGATAGTAAAAGGAGACTTAATATGGCCTTTAATAATATTATTCGTTACATATATGGTATTAGAAGATTTGATCATATTTCACACTATGTTAACTTGCTCTATGGTATGAGTTTCGATAAGTATCTAAAAGTTCGAATTTTACAGTTTATTCATATAATTATATATACTCGTCAACCTGGACATTTATTTGAACGCTTTCTCAATGCTTAGCAGAGGCAATCGACTTCTTGCATTTCGTCATCGAACATTGGTTTCAAAATACCATTTCTTTATTAATGCTATTAGACTCTGTAACGGAATCCTATATAGTTTCCAAACTATTGGCAACGCACATAAATTCAAGGAGAATATTATTTGAATTTTGATGTATGGTGCTCGTTCTTATTATTTAGTAAAATCATTTTTATATCATTTTTAATTAATTCACAATAATTTTACAAAATTTATTAAAATTATATAATTAAGTTGTATTTTATTTATTCATTAATTATGTACATATACTCAGCGCCTTACTGCAATATAAAACTTTAGTTCTTGTGGAAGGGGCATCGAAAATAACTGAATTAAATAAATAAATAAATGAATAATTAATTTTTGGGCTACAAATATGTTTGTTGCTTTATTATTTCAAATCTTTGCAAACGTTAACGTTCACTATGATGAAACAGTCAGTTTATATAACTTAATTAATGTGTGTGTATGAAACTTTAACACTTAGTGAAAATTACGTGACCGCAACTTTACAAACACAAAACTTGATTATGTGTTAACATTAATTTAACTTCATACCACAAAGTGGCTAATAAAATTTCGCAATAATATGCAAATTCTTGCGAAATTTATTTTTCCTACCATGTTTCATTCTCTTCCTTTCAATTTCTCTTCAGCAAAATACATTAAATTTAACAACATTTTTCTCCAACTCTAGACGCCAGACCCTAAATATTGTAATCACTTGAAACGACTCAATTATGAAACATTTAACGAAAGAAAACACACAGAAAAACAACATAAAAATAATGCATACATTACGAGTATTTACCCACTCTTTATTCAATCTGAGCAGAAAAAAAATAAACAAATTTTATGTAATTTGGAACCTTGACAGTGAACGAAAGCGAATAAAAGGGAAACCTCAACGTAACGCCAAACATTGCCAGAAGGAAGAGCAAATACATATTTTATGCCAAAAAAAAAAAAAAACGGAGAAGTAAAATTAACATAAACAAAAAAAATTACAACGTAAACATAACAATAATATATACACATACATACGCACACACATATACTCGTATATACATTCAAGGACTAAAAGCACTTCTGATAATGCTTAGATGGTGGCAATATATGTGTGGTAGGAACTAAGGCACCCTTCAAAAACCAGCCCCTAAACATATGACTGAATAAATTTACGCAAACCAAACTGGCAATGAACAACAACAGCAACAAAATTCTTAAACAAACATTTTTGAAGCAGAAAGATGAGTTTATAAATATATTTGAAAAAAAAAATTATAAAAAAGCACAAGTAAACAAAGATAATTGGTCATGATTGTATGAAATTGGCAGTAAAGAAGCTTCAAAAAGCTACACTACGAGTACATTAACTAAAATACAAATTCGTTTGGTAAAGTTATCATACCCAAATAAAGAACGTGTGTAGCTTTTCTTAAGCTTAAGGCTACAAATATACATACCATAGAATTTTAAGTTTCCTTCTTACAGCTTTCTTTAAACTACAATGAAACAAAACATACTAAACTTGAAAAAAAACGCAAACAGAAATTTGCTACTGCCTTTCACACTGTATTAAGTTCTCAATGCCAAAGTTTTTAAGAAAAGGAAAATATGTTGTTATGCCACCAAAGATATTTTCGACATGCTTAGACAAAGTTTAAAAATTAAGTAAAAAAAAGAGATACGATCTACAGTCAAACTTCTCTATAACGGCTATAAAGCCAGCGGGGGAACGAGTTCTATATTATAGAAAAAAATTCGCTATGCAGAAGCTGTAACCTTTGAATAATATTTTCATCACTTCTAAGCCACTGTACAGCCATTGTTCTGCTTGTGATAAAGGAGCATTTACATACAACATAAAATTAAAAACATAATACACAACCAAACAACGTACATGATCTGACGAATACAAAATTCCAAGTAAATGAACTACCAATGATTTTATTGTTGTTGTTGCGTTCTTATTGTTTTGCAAGCATCTGTGTGTATGCGTGTGTGCAAAGTGATTATATATGAGTCTGGTTAAACTAGAAGTTTCATGATCATTAGAGAAGCTTATAAAGAACTATAATTGGCAAGCAGATGTTCGGGCAGTATTGTCAAACTGAAGATTTTATTTTAGTTTTTAAGATTTTTCAAGTAAATTAAGATTTGAAGTTTTTTTTTTTCTCAAAATTAAAATTTTTGCAGCTTAGTTTTCAATAATATTTAAACAAATTTTTACCTCTTGATTTTTTGTACAATACATACGTACATATATATGTGCATAGTTAACGCAAACCGTTTGGCAAACATATGCTTTTCGTTTGCACTTATACAACACAAACATAAGTCAATCAAACACAAATTAATTAATTGGTTTTGTTTTTAATGAGATTGTATTGATTCACCATATGAAGTCCGCAAAATACAAACTGTTTTTTTGTTATTTCTTTGTTGGCCTCAACATATTTCGCTTTTCACTTGTTTGCACAAATGTTATAGCCTCTACTTCTTTAGATCCAGTTATTATAAACATTTCTTTTAATTATTCCATATAGAAGGCAGACTTGTATAAAAGCTTATAAATACTAAGAAAACAGCTTTTTCTTGACTTATTTTGTTTGTTTCTTCTTCTTCCTCTACCATTCACTGAAATTACAAAAATTTAGCATTAAACAACACAAGCGGTTTGACAAGCATTCATATGTTTGCACGAAAATCTAAAGTTTTCAGTTTTTGGGCAAACATACGGCATAAAAAAAAAGTATTTGTTCAAACAGGTGCACACTCAATTAAACAAGGCAATATATTTGTACAAACGTAAAATATTGGCATATATACCAAGCAGTTTGTATAGTTTATTTCGCTTTTTGCATATGCTACTAATTTTAAGGAAGGAAATTTTATTGAATTATTTTTTTTTTTATTTGGAATATTATGAATTCTCGACAAAAATTTCTAGCTCCACTGTGGCAAAGTTTAATTTTAAGCGTGGTGAAGGATAGTCATAAGTCAGAAAAGTAAGCAAGTGTAATGTTTTAATACACATTGGTATTAAGTACAAATAAAGTTTATTAGTGTATAACAAACATTATTTTATTTGCAATTGAAAAATCCAAAAAGTAAAACTATATACAGATGCGGTCTTAAGGGAGGGAAAAGTCGTATAGTTCTCCCATAGAAAAATTGGTTATAGGGAGATAAATATGTGAGAAAACACTTAAAACGGCTTGATCACACATCCAACTGTTTCTGCAAGCCAGGCTTTTGTGGATTGTATTATTGAGAATAACAAATACGAATGGAGATTGCCGAAAATATAAGTAATTTAAGTTTAAAGTTTTTTAAGTTGTTTTTTTTATAATTTTTTAAATTAATTTTTGTTTTTTGCACTTTTAGTTAAAATATTTCCTTTCTTAAGTTTCTTAAAAATTATTTTTACAATACAAATTTGCTGTGATGAATAATTTTTGATTGACAAAAACAAGAAAAATAATCAAACTTTTTTGGCTGGGGGATAAATAGCTGTTTCGTAGCCGCTACAGTGCTCAACAGCATCCATTTTCGGATTTGAAATCGGGTCATGATGCGTCATGAACGGTTGCCTTAACCACTCAGCTACCAGGCATTTAATTATTCTTTATCTATATTCATCTCATACTGAACCACATATGCATTTCGTTAATTAAAAAAAATAAGTTTAAGTCTAAAATTTGGGTGCCTGGAAAAGGATTTTTTGATATGTTGTATTAGAACATTTCTTTCCTCATGCCAAAGTCTATAAAAACACGATGGCACAATATCGATTGCTAAATCGAGTCACTCTCAAGTATATGGTTTAATTTCTAATCAATCAATTAAAAAAGAAATAAAAAATTGTTGTGGTTGCCAGATTGCCTTATTGAGCTACAAGTCCAATATTTCCATATGCTCTCCAAAGTATGTGGCATTCACAAGTTTCATTCAAAAGAAAACAATTTATTCACTTCATCCTTTCAAAAAATATCCATACAAAAGAAATATTTCACCCAATGCCAGTGAAATTCGTTATAGAGAAGTTCTCTTGTATATACAAACAAAAGGACGAATATTTTGAGTACGAGAGGCGGGCGGCTGCAAAACAAAAATATGCCAAGTCAACATAAAATAAATAAAGTTTTTATTATTTATTAAACATTATGAGCGAGCTCTGTGACTTCTGTTGGCAAATAGACTGACGACAGAAAAATAAGTTTGTACGTTTGTACAATTGAAAAAGTTGCAGAGATTTTCCGTTTATTATTTTACGCAATTGTCGTAAATAAGGCTAAAATTATTTAGGTTAATAAAAATTATGATTATCACTGTTTAAGAACTTAAATGGTTGTAATTTATTCTAGAGCTTTGCTTTTCGGCATGACAAATGTTTGTGTAATTGAATTTTAAGGAACAACTAATGGCTGACTAAGCATAAATGTTTTCGTAAAAGTGTGTTATTAAAAGAATGAAGAAGTATTTAAGGCGAAGAATTATTCAAGAAGTTTGATATTAAAAGGCTTTCTGATTTTGATTTACAATATATGTGAAGATAATTTGGATACTATGCTGTTTTATGGACTATGGTGACTTGACGAAATATGCTGAATAAACTATAGTCAAATCGGGATGTATAGATTCATCAATATATCTGCTGAGGAATATTAAAGCTCAAAAGCTCCAATTGGACGGTCCTGTATATGCAACTGCTCTATAATTATCATAATATCTATCTATTTATCTATAATAAATCATATAACTATATGATTTCGAAACATTGTAATTTTGTGACCACTTGATACAGCACTCATAGAAAACGCGTCCTAACTGTCAATGCGTTGCCAGAAGTTCTCATTTTTGACCCTACAACACTTTTCATCGCTGTGATGCCAACCACTACATCAGCTGCACTATTTATCATTAGCGACAACTATGAATATTATTTCATCAATGAATTGTTATACTGGCATGAAGGGAATCTTTTATCGGAATACGTTTGATGTGCGCATGTGATCAATGCAATGACACTCTAATATCGAAGAAATGACTAAATGTACACTATATCGCACCAACTATAATTTGTATTCAATTTGATGTAAAAATTTCAGTGGTGTGATGGCTCAGTAACATAAGAAAAATTACAAAATTCCATCAGTACCAAACTATATGACGAAATATCATCAGGACCAAATTTTATGACAAAATACTATCAGTACCAAAATTTTATGACAAAATGTCATCAGTACATTGGAACGCTATCATCTACTAAACTTAAGCACCACTTAAATATCATCAGGATCAAATTTTATAACAAAATACCATCAGTACCAAATTTTATGACAAAATGTCATCAGTACCATGGTACGCTATCATCAATTAAACTTAAGCTCCGCTCAAATTTTATGATTTCAAAAATATGTTCAAACAAGTAACTTTATATTTTACCATTCAATGAGAATTGAAAATGTACTAATACTTTTGATGACGTACTGTCATCAATATAATGTCTGTGTGTCACATTATCAAACTTTAATTGTCTGTATGCTGGGTACGAGAAATAACTCTCTTTCTTTGTTTGGTAGTTCCTTTTTTCATTTTACTATGGATGCTCTCATTATATTTGTTATTTAACTAACGCAGCATATCACATATGAATAAAATTTTCTACGCATGTTGGTCAAATGACGTCATGAAACTATGCAAACACAGCCCTAGATGATTTTTAAATATATGCTCTTGCATAGGTCATCTAACGTCATCTAACGGTAAATCCTGCGCATGACGTAATTTCTAGTTTTATCATTCTTGATGACTAAGTGTCATCAATATGATGTGTAATATTATAGTTCATTTATATATTTGCTTTATAGTTATTGCTTAAACAATACTTACTGTGATTACAAATTTGCATCAATATTACGCATTTTTTCTGCTTCTTAAAAATTAAATTAAATTTAAAAAGAATAGTTTTAACAACAAAATTTCTTTAAAACAATAAAAAGAAAATATTATTATACTTTTTACCTTTTTTTTAACAATTTTGACAAATTAGATTTATTAAAATTATTAGTAAAATGTGTCATTGCACTGATGACACCACAGTTGTAGTATTGATGATACTCAATTTATGACAAAATTTTCTGATGACATTTATTATCGCGACTGATGTCAGTGTGCATATTACTGAAGCTTATTTACATTATATTAATGTCACAATTCTGATGACACGGTGTCATCAATTTAATTATGCTTTTTTTCTATGAGTGTGTTATATTTCAAACTTCTTAAGATATTACTCCAGCCATAAGATTGCAAGCGACTATAATTTTAACATTTTAACAATATTGTGTGAAGAAAAACTGATTTATGCTGTTATGCCTTTCATTGCATTTCTTCTAAAACAACTCAATAACATTTATAACTTCCGTTTCCTTTGTTTCCATTCCATTTCTGGAAAAACTTTTATTTGAGATCTAACAAATCAATTTATAAGACAATATAACTATTTGTGTATGAATTAAATAATAAATGACATAAAAGGGCTCCCTTAAGCAAAGTCCTTGTATAACGTTGAAAATTTTAAGAAAAGTCAAAGAAAATTCAATGTCCTGTTTTACTTTAAATTAGTCAACTTTATTGTCTAATTGAATTGTTAAAATAGTTTTTTCATATTATTCAATAAAACTATATGCTGCCTTGACAATAACATGTTTACAACAATGGCAACAAATAAAAAACATTTAATGTTGCAATTTTAGTAGCCAACTTTATTTAAAGAAAATTTGTCTTCTTCTTCTTTCTTATACCATAAAAGGTTAAATTATTGCTTTTACTTGTAGTTTGTGCTTCGGCAAACAAAAAGGTTAAGCTGCAGGAAGTGTGTGTTGCAACAATTGGACTTTAATTTTTAATGTTACAACAGGACCAACAAAATGAAAGCAACTGACGCACAACAAAAGAGTAGAAAACATAAATTTTAAATGTTTCTGGTTAACTGTTGGAAAATAATTTTTTTATTGGGAAATTAAAAGAAAAGAAATTGAATTGTTTGTTTTTGTTTTTGTTCTTCAACAATTGAGCTGTTGTTTGCATCCGTTCGCCAGAAAAATCACAAATATCTGTGGAAGAGAATTAAAAGTATGAACCGCTTTTAATTTAACAAAAAATAAAATTGTTATAGGAGATGTTAAAGTCGATAAAACAGACAAAAATTTTAAATTTTATTATCAAGTGTATTCCACAACTGTATGATACACTGAAAATTTTACTTTGCAAAGTCTTGAGTTAGGTGGTGGCGACGGAAAATAAAGACTGTACTCGTAAGAGAGTCAATCTCTTTGACTTTGCCACCTACAAACTCAAGACTTTACAAAGTAAACTTTTCATGTGTGAAAGCGGTGTTATTCTATTTGTAAAAATAAGTATATGATATTGCTTAAAATCATTGCTTTGAAGTGATAAAAGTCTGAATAAAGTTGCATGGCTGATACTTGCCCACAAATAATCGTATCGAGAAAGGCGCGTTTAGATGGTATTACAAAATATTTAGATTTTGTGGGAGCACAATATTACGAAATTCTCTCCGTACTTAAAAAAGAGCAAACAAAAGTATGTTGTAAGTATTTTTCATGTTTACATTTGTAGGATAAGTAAAATCAAAGTATTATTATGAAAGCCTAATAAAATTGCTGTTGGTTACAATTTACAAAAACAACATGCAACATTCTTGAATTGCGAGTGTTTGGGTTTGTAAATGTTGCACCACCTTGAATAAATACTCAAAGTGCTGCCAATGCAAATTTAAAAATACAACTCTGATGTGATGAAAATTTTCTAAAATGGTATAGAAAATGAAGATTTACCGACCGCATGTCATTTTTTGCATTTGGATTTCTCTCCTACTGACTATATTTTGGTTTTACACGGTAAGATTCCCTTTATTTTACACACATTTTTGACAGATCCAAATATTTGTTTTACCAAGTAAAGTTGTCTTAAGCGACAGTAAAAGAGTTACTGAGACTCATTTGAAATCCTATATATATAGGGTGTTTTTTTAAGCCCGATAGAACTTGAAATTGTAAAAAATAACACAAAAAATTAAATTGTAATCAAAATTTTTTTTTATTCGAAAGATCAATACGTGACATTAACATTTGAAAATGATTTCGGGCATATGGGCACCGCGGCTGTTCTTGACGAAGCGCATTCTGGACGTCCAATTTTGGGCCACTTTTTCGAGCACTGCTGGCCGTATGTCACGAACAACACGAACAATGCTGGCCTCCAAGGCGTCAATTGTTGCTGGTTTATCAGCATAAACCAGTGACTTCACGTAGCCCCACAGGAAATAATCGAGAGGTGTCAAATCGCACGACCTTGGAGGCCAATTGACAGGTCCATTTCTCGAAATCAACTTATCGCCAAATTTTGATTTCAGTAAGTCGATGGTTGCGTTCGCCGTATGGCACGTAGCGCCATCCTGTTGAAACCACATCTCCTCCGGATCAATGTCATCCATATTTTCAAACAAAAAATCATTGATCATGGTGCGGTAACGATCTCCATTGACCGTAACGCGAGCTCCGGCCTCATTTTTGAAGAAATAAGGTCCGATGATGCCACCAGCATGAAAACCGCACCAAACAGTGCATTTTTCTGGATGTAATGGAGTCTGTAGGGTCTCTTGTGGATTGGTCTCACTCCATATGCGGCAATTTTGCTTATTAACAAACCCGTTAAGCCAAAAATGCGCCCCATCGCTGAACACAATTTTGCGTCTATAAGTTGCGCGAATCGACGACTGATTTTCAAAGTAAATTTGGATAATTTCGTAGCGTTGTTCAAGCGTGAGTCTATTCATGATGATTTGTCAGAGTATACTGAAACAAATAAAAAAAATGTTTCATCAAAATTTAATTTTTTGTGTTACTTTTTACAATTTAAAGTTCTATCTAGCTTAAAAAAACACCCTTACATAGTGGGCAAAACTCATCATAAGGTGGGGTTCAACAATTTAATAACTTCTTCGATATATATTTTTTTACTTATTTCTTGCGAATCTCTCTATTACTTATTCTCCTGATTATTTATATAACCTGGAAAAATTAAAAAAAGTATACAAAATACACAAAAGTTATAAAATTTTTAAATCCCATAGACTCATTTGAAATCCTATATATACATAGTGGAGAAAACTCATCATAAGGTGGGGTTTAATAATTTAACAACTTCTTCTATATATATTTTTTACTTTTTCTCTCTATTACTTATTTTGCTGATTATTTATATAACCTGGAAAATTTTTTAAAAGTATTCGAAATGTACAAAAGTTATAACATTTTTAAATCCCATAGTAACTTTTAACTCACCCTGTATATTACTCTATGAGCGCATGCCCAAATTACAATACAAATTAAAGACTAAAGGCTTATAAAATTAGAGCGACAAGCTTTTAAGACTATAAATTATATGAGTACGTAAAAAGGCAATAAAGCTTTATTCAGGCTAAAAGTCTTTACGCACATAAAACTGTAACGACCGTATTCATAAAAAAATATTTTATATTTATATAGATATTTTTCACATAAACCTGTAATAGACAAAAATATTTTTTTATGAATGTACCCATAAATATTTAAGATTGTAATAATATAGGACGGTAATGCCAAAATATTATGATACACAAGACCTCAACATTTTAAGATAAAACACTACAGAGAAAAAATTATAGTCAAAATAAAATCAACAAAATTTTTGTCTGAAAAAATAATTTGTGTGCATATACAAAAATATAAAAAAAGAAATAACCTCGGATATCGTATTTTGTTGTTTTTTAAAGAAATGTTTGTTTTCGACCAATAATTATTTTTACTAAACTTTTGTTTGAATTCACGAATTCCTTTACAGGTCTGCATTCAGACAATTTATTAATTGATTCAACGAATTTCGTTATTGAACACGAAAAAAAATTTTCTGTATAAAAAAATGTATGGCTATTAGATTAGACTACAAGTTTGGGCAACTATAATAATACAAGACTATAAAGGGTATATTCTTAAAAAAGTAGAATATACTTATAATGAATTTTTATGAAATTTTGTATGAAATATTTAAATATGACTCGTTTCAAATTAAATCAAATAATTTTTGTGAATATGTTCATATATATATATAAGAACATAAAATTATAACACTACGAGACTACGACAATAAAAATATATGAGAACATATAGCTATAAGGCAATAAAAAAATGGAACTATTAAACCAAAGAACTATAAAGTTATAGAACTACAAGTATAACGCTAAATATTGAACATAGAACTATAACAAAAATATTGTGTATAATTATAACCTTATAGTTATATATGATATATATGTATGACACAATAAATCAATAAAAATACATAACTATTACATGTTACACTCTTAAAATACATGAATATCAGGATATAAGACAATGAAAACAAATAGCAGTTGTTATGACTATGACTACAACTAAAAATCTTCATTTATTCTTAAAAAAAAAAAAAATTATGCTTATTAAAGGCTTATTTGATATATTTCTGCATAAAGATGGTCAAATAAATCTTTAATAAGCATACAATATTTTTTATGAATATGGCCGTCAGACTATATTACTATAAGACTGTGGAAATATATAACATTATAATACGTAATATACTATTAAAAGTCAGGCTACAAGCGAATAAAAATAAATGGCTTTAAGACTGTACAAATATAGGACTATGAGACTATAAAACTATAATTCTGTAAAAGTATATAGCTATTAGTTTATAGCACTGTAAAGCAACAAGAATGCATAACTATTACACGAGAAGAATACAGAACTACTCGTATTAAAATATAATATTATTAGATTAAAAAACTATAAGACTACTACTACAATATACAACTACTACTACAATATAGAACTATATAGAACTATTGGAGTAAAAAACTTTAAGAAGGCTACAATACTAAAACTGTATAACACTATAAGACTCTAGAAGTATAACTTATAAAATTACTTCCAGGCTATAAGATTACAAAACAATAAGAACACATAAATATAATATGAGAAGGCTATGGGGCTATAAATCTATAGCACTATACGATTATAATACTATAAAATTGTTAAAAGACAATAATACATTTTAGGTTATGAAACTATATGGCAACAAGCACACATGGCCATTATGTTAGAAGACTATAGTACTATAAAAATATAAGACTACGAGTATAGGAGTACAAAACTACTGTAAAACCATAACACTATACAACTATAATATTATAAATTGGTTAAAATACATAAATTTTAGGTTCTAAAACTACTCGTATATGACAACAATTATATATCGCCATTATATTAGAAGACTATAGTACTACAAGAATATAAAACTATAGGACTATAAGACTACTATAATATGAGAATAAAGTATGTAAAATTTATATCAGTCTACAAAACTATAAGACAACAATAATATGGTTCTTATATTACAAGAGTATACGACTGTAAAAATGCAAAACTATTCGGCTAAACCTATAGAACTTTATGAATATACTACAACACTATGAACTTACAAAATTAAAAATATACATTACTGTCAGACTATAAGACTATAACTCTATAATTTTATTACACTATGATACTCATGAAACTGTACAAGATTTTGAGACAATAATATTATTAGAAAATAAGACTATAAAATCATAAGATTATTTGAACTTAATACTATTATACTTAAAAACATAAGACTGTAAGATTATAAAACTATAAGGCCAAAATGCCATAATCGCAATACTAAAAGGAAAGAGTAAAATATTAAAACTTATTGGATACAGAAAAAAAATGTTGCAACAAAGGAGCGATATGTATTAAATTTAAGTCCCACTTTAAACTAAATGCAACTCACTTCAGTTAAAAAATATTTAAGTTTACAAGAAACCATATTATGTGTAATATTATCCGAAATTCAACAACATGATATTTTAATATATTATTAGTTTTATTTGAAATTACAACAGAGAGAAATATTTTCTTGTAATATTAAATTCTTCCAAATGAATACGAGAACCTATTTCAATGCACATAACCACAAATGCTTTAGATACGAGCACCGCATTCAATAACAATGAAATAGAAAATCACAACAAAAAGGATATCAATGTTAAAACCATAAAACCAGAGGATTGATGAAGTTACTAAAATGTAAAAATTAACAGATTTAGCTATGAAAATGGAAATATTTACAATAAACGAGATATAAAATTTAGTTGCAATAAGACAACAGATAGACAGATGAACATGAACAAAATCCCTAAAATCACAATAAAATAAAGAGTTGTAAATTCTTCAACAAATTGAAATGTAGTTAAATTAACAAAACAGGAATTTATCTTAAAGCCATTTTACTTATATAAATGCTATAAAAGAAATAATAAAAATGTTAGAAAATCTTTTTTGCTTTAAACAAAATATAACACTTTATGATTACTAACACAGAAAGGCAAACCAAAATATCCGTAAGGATATTTGGTTATAAGGATTCGTTTACAAGCAATAAAAGCACACACCAGCAACTGCCAACACATACTTTGAACGAATATACATATGTACATGAATGCAAACACACATACACACGCCTTGGCATACCATAATACTTGCTCTCTCTCACACTTAATAATTTTTGTTTTCTAGTATCAAAATTAAGCAAAAAGATTGGATTTTATTTTCTTTTTGGAAAAATTGCAATAAATAAAATAACCCTTTTTCCACATTTTGATTGATTTGAGAAAATTCTTAAATAAACATTCACATTCTTTCAACAAAATGTTGTTATTCCATTGCCTTTGGTTTCGAAGGCTTGCTGCAGGATAACTGTGGTTGTTCGATTAAAATCTTTATAAATATTTATTTTGATTTTTATTTTGATCCTTGAGGCTTGTGCTGTGTATTTGAGCAGTCGTATTGATTTCGATATGGATTTCAATTAAATTTATCCTGAGGCTGTTATTGTTATTCGTAAAGGATATTTTTATATGGTTATTAGAGGAAAAAAAAAGAGTAAGAAATATCTTTGGCTTTGTTAAATAAGAAAAAATGTATGCTGTTATAACAAGAGATTTATATTTTTCACAGTGTTTCTTAACTTTGGAAGCTTAAAATTAGAACATATTAAGCTGAAAACTGGAAATTTTCAAATCAAATTTTGTTTTTCATTGAAAATATTACAACAAACCTTAGAAAATTTTTTAAAAATAAAATACTTCTTGCATCTATAGAAAGAAATTATATATATCGAAAAGTGTAGTTCCATTTGGAAATGGAATCGAATTTGGTTTTTCGTTCTTTACTAAACGCAAAACTAAACACTGTTTCGGAATGAAATCAATTCTTAACAGAATATATTTGGCAATGTTTCAGAAACTGATTGCGTTCGGCAAGGAACTCAATCCGTTTATTCGTTCTACCTAATACCGAGCAAAAAGCACAAATTTAATTCAAGTGACTGTTAGAGGTCTTTCAACGCCACCGGCTTTATTTAATCTCCGCTGCTGTTGTAGCGGCTAGAATCACCCCTACATATGCATTTCATTGTACTCAAACTAGGAAAACAGATCACGAGGAGAGAAAAGGGAGTAGTGTTGATGGACGTTTGACTTAAATAATTGTCACAGCATTTAAAATGTTTTAACTTATTATGAAGAAGGAATTTTACCTGGAATATCGAATACTTTAATAAACTAAAATTTACTATCGATTTGTGAACTTATGTCGTATTCAGTCGTTTTTTAGACGCAACTAATTTGTTTTGCTCAGCACAACTACTCGTATGTGAATGGTTGATAGAAATATATCCATCAAATTGGTAATCATGGATACAGTGACAGTGTTCTATAACTTTGGCGAGAAGTTCTCGCATCGAAAACTTGTGAAACAAATTATTCCATCGTTTGTCGAAAAGGGAGAAAAAACTGCGTCTGTAACACATGTCAAAAACTATCCAAAGCGATTACGTCGTTACGTTAGAAATGCCTGAAAATATGAAACATGCAATTTTAAAAATGAAAGCGCCAGCCACAATTTGTACCGCCGCCGACCAAAAATTACTAAAGTTAAGAAATTTTGTTCGACGGCGTCATATTATAACCGCTGGCTATTCTAGAAAATGGCTCTAACATTTACATTTTATTTACAAATACATACTTGCATACATACTTATTTACAAAATTTTGTAAAATTAAAAAACAATTGCAATTTGTGAATTCTGAAAAAAACATTATAAAAGTATTACAATACACATTGTTGGGTCGGAAATTGAAATTGTAGAAATTTCAAACTTAGATATAAGTATTCCCTTCAAACTTGTTGTGTGAAGGGTATAAAAATTAGTTAAAAAGTTGAAGTAAAAATAATAAAACAATCATTCTAAACTGTGCAAATAAATATATTAAACTTAATTTAACAGCAAAATACTTATTTTTTCAGTATTATTATTCATTTAATGATGATTATTGTTATTTGATATACTATCTCACAGCCTTTTTATTTGCAATAATGACAGTTGAAAGCGGGAAATTTTTTGGCAAACGTTTTGCAGACACAGTTTTTCTGTAAGATGACGAGTAATTTCCTTACGTGACAGCTATTACTCACCAAAACAAGTTATAGCTACAGTTTAGTGAGAAAATCAGCTGTTTATTTCAACTTTGTTTCATTTCACGCGTTTCAGTCGAAAGGTTTCTCGTGGCGAGAGTTGTAAAACACAATCACTTTTCAACATCGTTCTCAAAGAAGCATAACAATGCGAGCTAAAGTTGACACCAAAAAGTGAAATTTTGGATGTATTAGACGTCCTACGATCTCAAATCGAGTGGTAAACTAGATTCAGTTTTCAATCCAGTATAGATTCTAAGAATACTAATTGTTGTTTATGATAGTCCGGTTGCCGGTAAGTTAGAGTTTTGTTTGAGTGCGGGCCACAAAGTTCACTAAATAGTATGTAATCACGAAGTCAACTGCCTTGGCTTTTACAGCACACTCTCACAGACAACCGTCCAATAGATACTCTGGGTCATAGTACGTAACCACTGAACTTAAATTTATATGCCACACTGAAAAAATTGCCTTTAAATGCAACAAATACTAATTGTTACTTATGGCCTTCAGGTTGTTGGTGAGGCAGAATTTTGTTTGCATGCAGGCCGAAGTTCTGCCCCAAATTTGTCTTAATTGTGCATACTCAAGAAATCGTAGTTGATTTTTCGGCTTTTGTAATACACTCTCACTGACAGCAGACCCGGTAGATTGCAGTATTTGACCACTAAACTGAAATTTGTCTACCACATTGAAAAATGTCCTTTTTGTAGAAGGATTATGATGACCGTTAAGTCTGACATATATTTTGCTAAAATACTTTCATCATTTGCCCGTGTTATTGAATGCCTACATCTATTTACAATACTTTTGGTAAAATCAATGGAATAAACGACTTCCAATTTGGCAGATGTTGCTTTAAAAATAGAACCGACATCCTTTGTCACAGTTTGGAAGCTCTTTCTTAAAGATCTTGCAGTCTTGGCTTTATATTTCATTAACTTTTACAGCCTGTTCGACGATATCGAATGAAAATGTATGCGAAAGAAAGCTAGTCACTCACATTCGAATCAATTTGGGTTTGTCTGATGTCACTATTGTTCTTGCATGAACTTATGTATTTTAATTGAATTTTGACACATCGTTCGCATACAACAAATCAATTTTCTTTCGCCTAGAGTGCGAATGAACTTATCCTTTCGACAGCGGCGAACTGGCTGTTAATGTCCTCTTCTTATATCTGTTTTGTAAACAATAATTTCAATCTGAACAATGTCTTTTAAAAATATGTTCATGCCAAATAAATGACACGAAACGGACATGGTAGCAAAAATACAAAAATAACAAAACTTCTTTTAAGAAATCCACTTTTCAAATACTTCCACATTACTCTCTGAAAGCTTTAAGAACCAACATCATGGTCATAGAAATATTTATTTACTTTCTTTAATTCCCTGCACCACTACATCCATCACTAAACACCTCATGTTTAACTTCCCACTTTAAACTTGAATACCCACAGCGTGCTTATTTATATCAAAGTATTATTAAAGAAAGTTTATGTCATTCCAAAACACTCTTGTTCTAGTCTGCGACAAATTCTAAGAACTTGAAAAAAATTGTTGTTTAAGCTTTTAGTATTGTTTACATTTATTGACGCTATTATTGTTTACATTTAAGAAATGCTTTCATTTTTCAAGCGCTACCAATTTTTTGCCAGCAAGCCAATAACATAAATAGTCTGACAAGAGGAAAGGAACAAAAAAAAAGTTGAAAGGATATTACAAAAAAAATTCTATTGACAATCTTATAAATGGTGCAAAAATTGCAAAACAAAGAAGGAGTTTTTGCGCCAGTTTATTATAAAAGTAGATATTACACTGGGAGAAAAAATGAGCTACGAAAGCGGGAGGAAAAACTAGTGTTCTATATAAAATATTATAAATATTATAATAAAAACTTTTGATAATAAAGCAAACAGCCAACGATATAGACCTTTTTAAAGAAGAGGATAATAAAATATTTTGACGCACTTGAAAAAAAATTTTTTGAAGGGTCTTAAAACCAAAAAAAAAAAAACCACAAATATAATAAAAATTTAGTTTAAGGTGTAGAATTTATTAAAATTATTTTAGCGTGAGTTAATTTCAACAAAGCAACTTCTAATATTGGTCAAGTACGTATTTAGGGTAGAAATAAAATATAACTTTCCCCCTCCTTCCCAAATTATTATATTATTATATATAATATTTATTTATTTATTTATTTATTTATTGAACTTATAATTAAAATTATAAGCTAATATTAATGAGAGGCAATGGCATCGTAGGCCTTCAGCTCAAAATAAGTATTTTATGAAAGTAGTATGATAAAAGGTTTTAATACAATTATAAATATAAGTCAGTGATATATCATTCTATGTATGTATGTATATAATTACATGAGTTTCAAATTCCGTTATAAAGATACGATCTTTTAAGGAACTTAAACACAAGTGTAATATTTTCAGTTGTGGGACTGGAAAGTAGTTGCAAAGGATCTTTGTTTCGGAGTATTGTTAGCCTTGAGATTTGGGTTTTGGGGCAGTCGTTTAAAGAGTGGGAAGGGTTGGTTGGGTAGGATATATTACAATCACAGAAATTAGATGAATCAGGGTAGAGTAATGACCCATGAGTGTTCCTTGTGGGGCCCAGACGAAGTCGCACTATTTTGACCAGGTCTAATCTGTTTAACCCTTTTTGGCCTGGTGTAAAAAAACAGATTGATTGAAATGAATTGTTTATTGTTCTGTACCAGGGAGAACTTTGAGAGTAAATGAGGTTTCCGTATCGTGGATAAAAGAACTCATCTATCATTTCATTGATGTCCTTACACGAAAAGTTGCATGTAACATGTAAAGCTTGTTTTGTTGCACTTTTAGCGCATGAATCAGCGAATTCATTACCTAGAATTCCTTTTTGACCGGGAACCCACATAAGAATTATGTTGGGAAATTTTTTAATCAGGATGTTCCTAATATTTATTGTGTAAAAGCAGGTATTTAAAATGTTAGAAATTGATTGAAGGGCAGAAAGAGAATCAGAACATATTACAAACTTCCCGTGTCCATTTGAGATAGAGATTAATGCTTCGTGTATGGCTATCAGTTCTGCAGAATATACTGAGCTAAATGAAGGTAAAACGGACGTTCTTATTGTACGACTTTTTGTGGCAATACTAAATGCAGTAATATATTATAGAACCATCAGTATATATAAATTTGTAGTCTCTTAACGCATGACATTTAGCCGCAAATATTATATGCTGTGTTATTTCGTTAACAAACTATTTGTCAAGCCAAAAATTTTAAATTTTGGTTTTTTCATCAAATCTTATGATCCTTCCCCATCTTCTCCGTTCTACCAAAAAAAAAAAAAAAAACATTTACACCTTCCCGAACTCTGCCCCCCAGTCACATGCCCAAGATGGCATTAACAGTGTGACTAACTATAATATATTATTATGGCAGCGCGTTTAACAACGAAATACCTCTAGAAAAACTGTAAACCAATACAGTTAGTCGAGGCAAACCGTTAAGCAGTGTGAGCGACACGCACACCTTTCGCATGTCAAACAACGAATACAACAAGCCTGGCCGCACTTAAGAAATAATTGCGATGACGCGAGAGTCCAGAACTGCTTTACGACTGATTATTGATTAATATATCTTATAAATTAAGGTGAAATCGTCATTCTGGCAATCATGTGAAACTCACTTATTATTATATTACAAAAACACAACCGTTACTGCAAGCGATAAAATATATATTGTTATAATTATAAATAAAAATATTTCTTGGCTTTAGCCAGAATTGAACTTGAGCTAGAAGAATGATACCAACCCATCATCATATAATATTAGAAATGATAAAATATATATGTATAAAAAACTTGCGATTATCGGATCGTTAAAAGTTAGAGAACGACACTACTGGCTTATAAGTTAGACCCATGGAATACTTCGGATAAGCCCCACTCAAAGACACTGCCAAGGACTTTTGCTTGATTTTCCATTACTTATGCTATGGCATCTATATGTTTGTTAAGTAAATAAAAAATTGCAACTATTAGTGGAATACATTTTTTTCTTTACCTGCACTTTTTTAAATTGTATTCACTGCAGCAACAAAACATCATCCCAGTTTTAGTTTTAAAGTTAAAATTTAACTTTTTATTTGGTATTTTATTTTGCAGTTGGGGAGTTAAAAACAATTCTATTCAATTGATTTTCAATTGTTTCTTTTAATAAAAAAAAAAAAGTGGTTTTATTGGTTTATTTTTGCTTGTTTTGCTAGTTGGCACTTTTCGAAGTTTTTTGACAGCAGTGACGGCAAGAAATTAAAATCTTTATTTTACTATTATTACCATAAGAAAAGGGAAAATAAAATACTTATATTTTTGCAAAGCGAATGGAGAAAATTGTAAATTTATTAAACATAGTTTTTTAGTACTTTCATTATTTCCTTAATAATTATTTCTGGATCATTTTTGCTTTAAAAAATGTAGTGTACCCTATTAAACCCATAAGAAATTAATTTAAATAAAAGGAATATTAGCATTTTTCTTGTTCTAAAACATATTTTCCACTCACTTTTTTGTTCTCGCTTAATCGAAAATGTTTGTTAACATAAATATAATGTTAATCAGGGACAAACATGACCGTAAATTTTGAAAATCAAAACAAGAATTTATCACCTCTTTGTTTCAAACATTACATACAGAAAAGACGATAGAAAAACAGGTAACAGTGGACAAGTTACCGGAATTAAAATAAATCTAAACGATCGATATAAATATAAGTTTTAAAAAATAAAATTCTATTTTTAATATACAATAGAAACAATGTGAATATAATAATAGAATAAAAATGTTTACAGTCATAGAAGTTTGTATGGGGTAATAAAATTATAGAATAGAAACAATGTGAACATAATAATAGCATAAACATGCCACAATTTACAGTCATAGAAATTTGTGTAGAGTAATGAAACTAAGGAATATCATGTTCACGCATGTTCTAGTTTCGCTCTCTCATTCATGACTCGCGGCCCAATTGATCCAACATGATTCGACATACAAAATTTTGAGAGCGAACCTAATTGGTTCATTTTGAATATTATGGCGAACCATATAAAAATCACTATCATCACCAAATTTGATCATAAATTATCGCTAGTTCATTTGAACTAGCTCTCAAAAGAAAATGTAAACAAAGAAAAACAGATAATTAATGTGTCTAAAATCAAAAGAAACAAATTGAACATATAAAAACTTAATACTTACATAAAGATTTAAATAAAAATTGAAAAAAGAAGTAATGAAAAAAAACATCAGCGTGAAACAAAAAAGACCGTCTGAACACCTACTTTCGCAATTGTTGTTCAGAGAGCGAACCAAGTGTTTCATATTACCGTCTGAACATGGTATTAAGTTGGTACAACACTTCATTTTTCTTTCATTAAACTTTTATAAAATGTTTCATCTTACAGAATTATGAAAGCGAAACATTTTGTTCCAGTTTGAAAAGAATTTATTTTCTTCTGACAACAAATTATTGCTAAAATGTCTGAACTAGCTCTCAAAAGTAACATACAAAGAAAAAATAAACAATAGAGGTGTGTCGGTTTATTCTGTTTAGTGACCGGTTATTTTCGTTCAATTACAAAATTCGTTCATTGCGTTCAATCGGTCATTTTGAACGAACGGCATGGTGCCAGCGCTGAAATTTTCCTTAGTAGACTTGGAAACTTTTGAAAGATATTCTCAAACATTAAACTTTATATCCCAATATTTTAATTCTGATAACAAATAATAAATAACACATGATAATAAATAATTCAAATTCAGAAAAAATGCGAGTTGGAATCTTTTTGTATGAGACTAACGACATAACTTTTCAACTATACAATATGCCCATATAATAATCTGATGTATGTATGAGTATATCTTTTATGCTACACTCACTTGCCCTTATTTATATTTTCAGCACTGTTTCTTCATAAAACATTTTTAGTTGTACAACAATCTCATATTATTTAATATGAGCTACACACAATACGATCATTTTCATTTATTTAATTCAAAAAGAGCTGAAAAGAACCCTTTTCTATTCCTAGAATTTACACAAATTTATGATTAGTAGCATAAAGGCCATATGAGTTTATAGTTAGTATACAAAAATGCTTTATGTTTGAAAAATAATTATTGAAATACAAAATATTGTAATGGCAGTTGATTTCTTATTATACATGGCGCCTTGTTTTGGCTTAGAATATAAAACGAGAAACAATTATAATGTGCTGTGATATTGAATATTTTAACATTTAATGACCCTTTTATTGGTTATAATTATACAAAGAAAAAAACCTTTTATTATCTTTGATTTTAAACAGGCTTATAAATGGTTACAACAAACTGCTTTATAGTTTCAATCAACAACATATTGAAGACTCTATTAGTTTTAATAGAAAAGGATATGCCTATGTTATCATTAATTGTGATGATTTAGGGCAAAGAATATTGGAAAGTTGATGGACGTTTTTTACGACTATGGAAATTGTTGTTGGACATTAAAAAGGAGTGATTTTCGATAAGAAACGTAACAATGAATGATTATGGTGATCGCAAAACGAACATAAGGGGCGGAGGATTGAGCAAATACAACTCTCTTTTAGATAAAAAAGGTTTTATCATTCGATATCATGGGATTTCGCAAATCAACAGATGTTGTTCCAATAACAACTATCAACATTAAGAAGTAAATATGAAAATACCCTTTATATGAAATGTTTGCCATTCTAATGTTCTAATGGGCTAAGGGAACTGCCAGACTGAACAGTTGAAAAATAGAATTTTAAGAAGAAACGTGCAATATACTCTTCAGCTCGAAATCGGCTTGAATAAAGAGCGAAATATATTCATTGTTTACATTACATTAGTAGAAAGAAAAAAGCATAAAATCGCGAACTACTGCAACTATTTATCTGGCAACTTTAAGTAACTGTGCGCAAGTGCGGGAAGCGAATTTTGTTATTTATCCAGTAAACAATGAACCAATAAATGCACAAAAATAAAATGAAATTTCCAACGAAAATATCGTAGCAGGCAATGAAAGGGCGCAGGATAATCCGGACCCACTGTTTTTACGGAGCAAAATTTAAACAGTCGTATACAAAAGCATATTGTTACGGATTTGTATTACATCTAACCCACTGTGCAGCTGTTTCTCTGCTTGTTATAAATATGCACACACATACAACATAAAGCTAAAGACATAGTACATAAACAAATAACATACATAAATAATGTAAAGAACGCAAAATTCCAGGTAAATCAACAACCAAAGATTATATTGTTGGTTTTGCGTTCTTATTATTTTGCAAGTAGTTATGTGTGTGTTTATAAGAGTAGCAATTATATTTGTATATTTGATTCAGGAATGATAATTGAGCGAATATCTAGAAGCTTCCTGATCATTGGAAATGGTAATAAAGATGTATAAGTAGCAGGCAAATTTTTGGCAGAAGCAGAATTTAATTTTAAAGTTGGTGAAAGAAAGTCGTAAGTCAAAAAAGTAAGCAAGTATAATGTGTTAATAAAGAGCAGTATTAAGTATAAATAAAGATATAAAGTATTTAAGTACTGTGTAACAAACAAGTGTCAACGACATTATGTCATTGGCAATTGAAGTAAAACCAAACTTTTCATAAACAAAACACAGCTGCTGCCCACAGTTCTGAAATTGGTTTACATCAGCACCTGCCCTTACGGCTCAAACTGATAATGGACCAACTCCAAGGTATGAACTACTCATGATTCACCAGCACCTCCATGTGGCTTTCAAGGCCTACACAAGTCGCTGCTTTTTGCCATAAGTTTGTAGCCATATGGATAATGGTAGACAAGGCTTCATGAGTTGATAGGCCGAAGTCCATTATAAGAATACTAGCCATTAACCAACTCATCTGTCTAACCATCACCTTTGATTCCTTACAGTACAGACAACAGCACCTCGGGGGGTTATTAGCCCCTGAATACCAGCATTGCACCGTAGCTATCAGGGAAATCAACTCCCTCTTCTTGAGATTTTAAATTTATACCACAGCCAGAACGTTTCAACCATGATAAGCATGGAAAGATCTGCCAGACAGAACCTCCCGGGGGCTTTATTGATCTTTGTTCTGACGATTTTTATCCTTTGTATGGGTTTCGGGAGTCCAATACATTTGCTACAACTGGGACTGAGGGACTCCTTCCTCTGTGTCTCAAATAGCAGAGTGCTCTGGTTGGGAAGACAGCTCATGCCCACAGCCATTTGAGGGCAGAATCATTCTACCAGCAGGTGATTCGAGTTCGTCTATATTAGCGTGCCATTTAACACCGTTCTGGTGGCTCTTTTCTTAAGCTGCAGGTATTGCCAACAAGCCACAAAATACAGCAGTCCTTACAGTAAAATTGATGGGAAATTTCCACGGTATTATATATCTTTCAAGATCTCATCAAATTATTTGCTACTACCACCAAGATCGGTACCAATGGCAGTCAAATGCAAGCTTACGCCAAACACTTGTATGCTCAGCGCACTACCTTTCTACTTACTAAAGTTTATAATCCAACCAAAATTAAGCGGTAATGAGTTGTTAGTTTTTTAACAGCTCATCCCTCATTTCCAGTTCTGCTTAAGAAAAGTCACCTACTGGGTGCATGATATCACAACCTTCGTAATAAGAAAGGTAAGGTTCTTACCCGATCAAAGTTTGAAACTCTATTTTACTGATGGAAAGTGCCTTATTTAAGAGACTTTACATTAAGTACATACAAACGTAATCTCAAATGTGTAATTAGGCTGGCTTTTCTGGCTTCCTTGCATGACCACCTTTAACTTAAACAGACGTCTGGCAAAAAAACCGGCTCCAAATCTTGTCGCGTTTTATATTTGTTCAAGGAACCAAACTATTTGCCTTGTATTGTATTTTGGCGTCATTTAGATGTAGTTTATTTTTAGTCAGCATTTTTTTTTTGTATCCCCTAAACAAGACAATAATGCAAAGCGAACTCAGTTATAAATTATAATAAATTATGAAGATTATGACATATTTATGAGAATTTTTCCTAGATACATTTAAAATTTCCAACATACACGTGCTTTAACTTAAAGTAACATAAAACGCACACAAATTTAGGATAATTAACTCTAACGAAAAACAAGTTTGAAAATATTTCTTTAAAAAGTAAAAACACCCGCAATTAAAAATTCTAAACAAATTTTATTATTCTTATAAACAAACAAAAAAAAAACAAAAAGAAAACCCCAGAAAATTCGTGGGTCATAAGACACTGTTCAAGAGAAACCTGAAAAATACTTTAAATTAAAAAATGAAAGGAAATTCTTGGCGACATTTCAACACACATGGTAAAAATTTCTTGTGTTAGATGTTAAAAATTCTGTATTTTTCAGTCTGCTCCACCTCCTCCACTGTCTCCCTATACCTGACAAACATAAGTTACGCAACAATTTTCCAAATTCATAATCTGTTTCGATCATAAATACAAAATATCATGTTCTTTATGCTGCTATTAGCGTTAATTTGAATGAAAAAAAAAATATTTTCATAATTACAAAATATTAAAGAACATCGCCACAACTTTGGAAAATGTTTGGTGCATATTAAATTAAATATGATAATAATAAATATTTTGAAAATTACTTAAATTTAAGTAGAAATCTTTGTTTGGAAAACTTCATGTAAATTTAGAATTAATATTTTCTTTGGGGAATTTTAATATTATTTTCGCTATAAATTAATAATATACTCGTAAACAATTTTAATTGATTCGAATACAAACCATAACATTTTTTTTTAAATTTTCTATAATTAAATTTTATTAGCATTTATTAAAACAACTTATGAAAATTCATAAATTTACCACTGTTTATTTGGTAAAAGATGTGACCGCAATGAAATTATATTTTATTCGTTGTTCATTAGCACTTCAACTGTTTGTTGTATTTGGAAGAGGAAAATGAATAAATAATTTCCTCAAAATGTTTAATATTAGAAAAAAAATTAAGTAATCAATAAATATTATTGATAAACAAATTTTAAGCTTGCAAAATATATCTTTAAAATTAGCACAATGGTCACACTTATATACAATGCGTTCATACATTTCACCTTTTGTTGGCAGAAAAATAGTGGTAAGTGTAAGATCATACAGATCAATTTTTATTGCCCAATTTTTTACAATTTTCTTTTGAACGTGCTCGTACACTGCCTGCTACTTGAATAAGGAATTAGATTTTTTAGCTTTAATTAAGTATATCTCCTAAACTAAAGTTCAGAAAATAAATAAGACTTTGCAGAACCAAATTTCAATGTGTTGGCTTTAGTTTCCTGAAGAAATAAACAATATACATATTTTGTTATACTAAAATTATGCATTTGTTTAAAGCAGGGGTGCCCAAAGGTTCTATATGGCAGAGCAAACACCAATACATTTAAGTAAAACTATTTTCAATGTGTGCTAAAGAGTAGTGTAGCGACTCCGAAACAGCTAGTTGTCGCCCAACTAAAGATTTGATTATTATTTGCAAATTTGTATTGTAAAAAATCCTTCTGAAGAAAAAAACTTAAGAAAGGAAAAACTTGAACTAAAGTCAATCAAAAATTATTGATCACAGCAAATTTGTATTGTAAAAAATCCTTCTTAAGAAAAAAAAAAAACTTAAGAAAGAAAAAACTTGAACTAAAGTCCGATGTACAAACCAAAAATCTAATTTAAAAACTACTTTTATTTAATATTTTTTGTTGTAAAAAACAAATCATATTTACAAAATCAAAATCTACACTGATATTTGCCGTCATTAATGTTTACCAGCAAAGCATGCTAAAGTGTTGTTGCTTTGCTCTTGTGTGTGCACAGGGAAAAACGACAAAAATATATATAAGACAAAGTTGTTTGTGTATGTTTTATTGCTAGTGCTGTATGTATGTGTGTATTAAAGAGCACAGCCCTATAGCTAAGCGCTTTTACAAAAACAATTGAGCATCAAGTGCATAGGATTTGGGCACTTCTGATTTAAAGACATGTATTTCTGTGGTACTTTTTTGTGTGTCACTTGAAAACTGTTTTGTCAACTTTTTGGCGTCATCTTAGTTATTTGCTTCATGGTATTCACTAGTCAGTACCACAATACTCAGCATCCCTCAATTTCATGTCATCGGTTAAGTTCGGGTTGATAAGTGTGCCAGAGTCATGAAGAGTTTTACATTGCCACCCATGCAGGCGAATAGTTAGAGGATTTTGCATTCCACAGCTTATAACACAGATAGGTCTTTCAAAAGTATAAAACTTTTCGGTAATATTTCGCACTTTGTGTTATTTTAATTAATAGATAAAAAGCGGTTAATAAAAGTGGCCTTTATACCATTTTCAGAAGGTAATATGAAACACACGATTGCAAAACAAAGGTGTTCAGATGGTCCTTTTTGTTTCACACTGCTTAATTATCTATTTTTTGCTTGTTTACATTTTTTTGAGAGCTAGTTCAGACAAACTAGCGATAATTTATTATCAAATTTGGAGACGACAGTGGTTTAGCGTGGTTCGCAAGATTAAAAGTGAATCAAGTAGGTCCAATCTCAAAATTTTATATGGCGAATCATGTTGGTTCAACCAAAATTAGGCCACAAATCACGAATGAGAGAGCGAACCTCGAATATAAACCGCCGTGTGAACATGAAATAATTTTACAATAAAAAAAATCGTGCTACTGATTATTCCCACCACTAAACTTTAGACTTTTTAAAATAAACTTTCAGCGTGTGAAAGCGGTGTGTTAACGTCTAAGAGGTGGCAGCACTAGAGCAAAATTACAAAAAAACAGGCATGTGGTAAGCTATGTTTGCCAAAAATATTTGCAACTTTTTTCACAATTATAAACTATGAAAGTACCTTTTACATTTAAGAGATGATCTCGTTAGCTGTGACCCAAAGTTTCGAACTTTATATGAAATTAATTTAAAATATATAAGCAATGGTATTAATTCTAGGTGGCAACTCGCCAATGATAGTGCTATTTTCAAAATGGCAATAATTTTTTACATTTTTATTAAATTGCGCGTGGGTATAGTTCAGCAAAAAATATAATAAATATTAAAAAGTTACATTTTCTTAAAAATTGTTAAATACTGCATTTGTTTTCATATTTAAGTTTGTCACGCTCAAGTTCAAGAGTTAATAATAATCTCTCCAAATGCTGACGAACGCTAACGTTCGATACCGTGGGATGGAATTTTACCTTCAAAACAAGGTTTCAATATGGGATTAAAATTATTTCCAGTCTTTGTTTAATAATAAATTTTAAAATTCTTCTACATAGTTAGATTTGCAGTAATCATGAAGGGTCACACTTAACAACAAAGAAAATCGCCAAACATTTTATTATACACAAACAAACAAATTTATTTAGCATTATACACATGTAGTTATAATTTCTTTCCCAACATCAGATAAAAATCTAAAAATAATAAAATGTTTGAAAAAAAGAATAAAAGTTAAAAGGTTTTTTCCTCAAATGATTTTACAACACCAAACATTGTTTCGATCTACGAGTGTTCTGACTAATTTGAAATACTAACAAACTACTGGATGAAAGAATGTTATCTGATAATAAATAAAAAGCATCATAAAACAAAATTATCCAGAAACTTTATGACAGGTATTTCTGTGGTCATAAAATGAAAAAAGGAGATGTTAAAAAAAACTCCAATTGGTCTTTAAAAGAAAAAATCTTTTAAAGCACCTGTTGATTTATAACTTTATAAAAGTTTGTTAATAACAGAATTGTGATTTTTATCTGATTTTGAAAATTAACTTTAATTTAAGAATAAAACCTTAAAAAATCAGCAGAATTTTTCCCACCTGCTGTTTATTTTTGTTAAAAATTTATTCATTTTTAAAAGCCTTCATTAGAATGGATATAAATTTAAAACTTTATTTACCACAAAAAAAAAAAAAAATTAAGACAAATTACCATTTACAGCTTCTCTTTTTATCTCTTTTGTTAGTGTAGATCAGTGGTACCCACAAGTTCTATATGGAAGAGTAAACACCAATACATTTAAGGAAAAACTATTTTTATTTAATATTTTTTGTTGTAAAAAGCAAAACATTCACAAAAGCAAAATTCACACTGATAATCGCTGTCATCAATGCTTACCAACAACAAATTCGAAAGTGTTGTTGCTTTGTTCTTGTGTGTGTGCAGTGAAGAACGACAAAAAATATATAAGACGAAGTTTTTTGCGTATTTTTCAATGCTAGTGCTGAGCACAGTATTTGTGTATTGAAGAGCACAGCCTTATAGTCAAGCGCTTTTACAAAAACAATTGAGCATCAAGCGCACAGGCCTGGTCCACTTGGTGTAGATCATTGCAAGCATCTTTGTAGGGGCTATTAGTGTAGATGGTGATTACTTTGCCAGATCAACAAAAATAAAACGTTATAGCAAAATAAGAAATGAATGTAAAACAAAGATGGGCAGACAGAGTGTTTTAAATAAGAGACTAACGGCCTTATTTATAAAATTTTTTTCATGTTTATTAAGCTCTTATTGTACAAATTTTGTATAGAAATCAGTACAATAACAACAGCTTAATAAACTTGAAAATTTTTTTTTATAAATAAGGCAGTAAATAAGTAGCTCTACACTTACAGAAATTCAAAACAACCTGAAAAATACATATATGTAATAGCTTAATTTGAACATAATCTTTATTGTGAGACAGGTGTGTTTTACAAACCAAAAAAAAAAAAAAAACAGCTGGTAACGGGGACATACACGATCAAAATGCTTAACAAGCACGGTAATAGTACGCGTGCAAATGTATTAGTATATGTGACACTAATATTGCTTGACGGAAAATCAAAAATTTTTGTTTTTCCGGCATGGTTGCTGCCACATGCTTGTCTGTATCAAGTGAAGGCTCCCAAGCACAAACAAATTTTTATTTTTAATATATTATAGTAGTCGGGAAAAAAAATAATAAAATAAGTAAAATGTAACAAGAAATAATTTACTGAATTTCAAGCTGGAACAAAATTTCATTATTATTTTAAAAACATTCTTACAGCCTGTTCGATGATATCAAATGAAAATGTATGCGAAAGAAAGCTAGTCACTCTCATTTGAATAAATTTGGGTTCGTCTATGTCACTATTGTTCGTTCGCATGAACTTATGCATTTTAATTGAATAAAGAATAAAGCTAGAAAAAACACAAATTCTTTCTTTCGCCTAGAGTGCGAATGAACTTTTCCTTTCGACATCGGCGAACTGGCTGTTAGAAAATAAAAATACAAGAAAATGAGTGCTGACAATTAAGACATTTTGGAATTTGTTAAAGTTCGCCAGCTATTGCCTACCAAACGAAAATCGCAAATTCAAAACTAAAATTAATGCTTGACGAGCTATCAAGCATGAAATCGTAAACTACCAAGCATTTGTACACGAAACCACGATTTATGTCTTTTAGCAAAAATCGTCAATAATTGCGTTTTATAAGCAAAAAAACACAAATGTTGCAAAGTAGGCGGCTTTTATTGACGTGTCACGTCTTATAAACCGACTGTTATACTTTTTTATAGCTATTGTTACGAAATCGTATAAAGATATGTAATCTATTATAAACTCATTTTCTGATGATTATTTCATACATTTTCTGAATCGAAAAAGCTGTACAATAAAACAAGTGAAAGGTATGTTTTGGAATATGTTTTTTTTTGTTAACAAAGCATTTTGCTTAAAATAAATATGATGAGTAAATGTAAATATTCAAACATCTTCGTAGTTCGGACAAAGCAGCGCCCTTTGTTGTTCTGCATAAAATTTTGATGGATCTAACCACTTTAGCTGGTATAAAATATTCATTAACGTCGACAAGGTGGCAGAGCTAGAGCACAATTACAACAAAAACCAGCATGCAGTGAGCTGTTCATGTCAAAAATATTTGAAACTTTTTTCACAATTATAAATTGTGAACGTACTTTTTACTATTATAAATAATTTTTATATCATTAGTATCAAAGCAGCTTTAAATTACAATAAATACAACACCAAAATCCATCAACATGTATTTTGTTGGTAGAATTTACGAACAGTTGTCAAAATGTTGTTTGAAAAAGCAAGGAAGTCTATGTGTTTTTGACAAATTTACGCAAAGGAAACGAAAGACAGCTGTGCTTTTACCGCTACCGTATTAAAGCTGCCTTGATTAATATTATTCTTATTTTCATGGAATTATTTTTAAATTTTTAACTCAGAATAAACCCAGCAAAAATTTTTATTGTATAGTAATGTGCTAGAAAGTTAATAAACATACTCTTTACTACTTCTAATTGACATTCCAAGTCATTATTTTAACATGGCAATGTCACTAGAGGCGAGTACTTATCATTCTCGCTTACGAATAACTATTTCAAAATGTCATTACCAAAACGCCATTAAAAAAGCTAATTACATGTTGGTGCCGATAAAAACTACCAAAATGACTGAAGATTTTTTGTATAATATAAAAAAAGACATGACTTTAAAGTTTAAACCCACCTTTAACGTGACGTGACTTTAAGTGCCACCTTTTTAAGCACATTCTCCTGATTGCTCTCAGCTATGATAGGAACACAACTACGACGAACGACGAATATTTGGTCGCGAATATTCGTCGCCAAAAATAAAACAAATTGGTGTATATGAAAATGCACACAATCATGGTGCTGGTCGAAATTCGCCATACTCAGCGAAAGTTGAAATAGATTCATTTCTAATTGTTTCGTCAGCGAACAACAAACAAATTAGTTTCAGGTGACCAGGTTTCTTACAAAAAAAAGTATTTTTCATGACATAATACTTTTTATAATTTATATTAATCCATGTAGTAAAATATGTATAAAGATGTTCTCAAAATATGAAATACCTGAAATAATTTGTTCAAAAATCCCTCTTTCGGATGAGATTTATATAGGTTTACTTTTAATATGGCCACCTTAGTATTTATACTCATTTTTTTTTCTTTGCACGGAATGTAAACAATATTCGTTGATATTGTGCTTCACACAACGAATTCGTCGCGATGGGCGAAGTTCGTCGTTCGTTGCAGTTGTGTTCCTAGCATTAAGTGCAACACATTACCAAGTCTTCGCTGCGATTTGACGTTAGGTGCTCACCATATTACCAGTAGCAAAAAATCTCACATGCCCTAGTGCTGCCACCTATATATGTCTATATAAACATAGCTATGTTATATTTAAGCTATGTTTATATATGTCTATATAAACATAGCTTAAATGCAAGATTTGGCTGACGTGCAGATGTGACGACGATGGCGACTACGGTAATAAGAGGATATATGTCTAAACATTTCCTTGCAGCATCCTGCTGCAGATTTTGTACAAGATTTGTTTTTCTGTTGATTTTTTCTTTCTACAATGTTTGTTTTTCTTTCAATCAGTCTCATTTGTAAAACTAACAAGATTTGTGATATTTTATTTATGTATTTAATTTGTTCTTTCATTGCAGCACACATCTGCAGTTTATTTTTGTTAAATTTTGTATAACGTGGAAAAAGACATCAAACTCGTTTTGTTTCCAAACTCATTCGGAGTGTCAACAGAGAGACAAATGTTAAGAATGACAACAAATGCGGACATAATGTATAAAAAAAAAATCCAAATCCAAATTAAAGAAAATAAAAAACCGCCTTTAGAATTTTGAAAAAAAATATATCAAAAGAAATTATTACATCAATTACAACAATATAAAACAACAAACAAAAAGACAAGATCTTTTTAATCCTGCAGATAAAGAGAGAAAAATCTTTATTCTTAAAACTCAAAAAGAAATAAAAAAGGACAATCAACCATGATTATGGCAAAATTTGATGGCAGTTATGTGCATATGTATGTATGTGCGTACGAGTATGCAAGTATTTCACTTTAAGGTGTGGGGCTTGGCCATAATTGCACTTTTCATAAATATTCGGTGGTAAAATTAAAAGAAGTGACAGGATATTTTTTTTTTTTTTTTTTTTTGAAAAGAAACACGCTTTTGTTTGTTGTTTCTAAACACAAAAATCTTTTATTCTAAAGAAGTTTAAAATGATTTGTCATGTTCTTTTTATAAGTGATTTACTGCTAACAAGTCTGCAAAGGCCCAAGTAACAAATCAATTATAAGGAGGATTTGCAATAACAAAGCTGAAAGGATACCCAAGCATATCTTTCTTGTTGTTAAATTTAAAAGGATCTTTAAATTTTTAAAGATCATTGTGCACAGAAATTTTATTGTCATGATGCTGATTGTGTTTTAAGAAAAAGAAAAGAACACACATTTACTGGATGATGTCATTTTCTGCTGCTGCTTTCATAAAGATGTTAACGCTTTATGTCAGGACAAGCATGTCCTGCTGTTTTAGCTAATGCGGAAAAACTGTATATTTATTTGATACAAAGGCAAGTTGCACAAATTACTCAATTTGAAGCTGAAAGTCAGCAACAGTGGCTGCACACTTTTTGCTTAGCGGCTTGCCTTTTTGTTAGTAGGAGGTCGTGTTTTATTATTATTTTGTGTTTTATGGTCTAGAGCAGGGGCGTCCAAAAGCTCTATATGGAAGAGCAAACACCAATACATTTAAGTAAAAACTACTTTTAGGGCTGATTTATATGGTGAGTTAAATCCATGTCTTTTTTTATAATACTCTTTTAAAGCTTCTACCAAAATCACGTTACATTTTTACTATGATTTTTAAGTCATGTCGTTTTTTCAATTGTTGTCGTTAAAAAAATCGTTTGGCTCTTTTTACCCTTTTGGTAGTATCGATGTGGTTATCTTGGCAGTCGAATGAAAATAAAACAATTTAAAAAATAACAAACGAGTCAAAAAGAAATTAGAGAAAAAAACTTGAAAAACAGAAACCATGGTTTTTTTTAATTTTCAAAAATTTTCAGTACAAAAGAAAAAACATGGCTTTAAATCATCGTGAAAATTGGCTCTTATTTAATACTTTTTGTTGTAAAAAACAAAACATATTTACAAAAACAAAATCTATACTGATAAGCGCTGTCGTCAATGTTTACTATCAAATCATGCGAAAGTGTTGTTGCTTTGCTCTTGTGTGTGTACAATGGAGAACATCAAAAAAACATATATAAGTCAAAGTTGTTTGCTTGTTTTGTGTATTTTTCATTGCTAGTGCTGATTGTAGTATGTGTGTATTAAAATGCACAGCCCTATAGCTAAGCGCATTTACAAAAACAATTGAGCGTCAAACCATAGGGCTTGGGCACACCTGAAAAAAATTCTAAATTTTGTCAATTTCAAACAACTAAATTATTTTGGCGCTCTACAACTTTCCGTGCTGTACAATTTTCAATCGTCAGCAGCTGCTTGCATTTCCATTCTTCTGTCCTTTTGGCCTGTTGGATGTTTGTCAACAATTTTTTGATTTTCTTCTTAAATTTATTAGAGACTCCTGTTTTGATAACTTGATTCCCAGCAGCCAATAATTAACTACTGGAACCTTTTTCTTATTTTTTCTTTTGTTAATAGCATGTTATGGTTTTGTTTTGTGCTCAAAGACTATTTATCGGGAAATTTACTACACAGTTAAATGTTTTAGAAGTCGCCATTTCAATGTTAGCAAGGTGGCCTTCTAATTAAGGGGCTGCTTGTTAAATTTTAGTAGAGATAACAAGCGACAGCTGAAGCCAACAATTTACAAATTGCTTAAATATGTGCAAGTTTTATCATGTTTTTATCTTAAGTAATTTTATGGCAATAGTTTTAATACGAGTATACTCGTAAAACAGATAATAGTAATAAAAGTCAGTTTTCTTATTTATGTCCTTTTTAGTAAACTGTCAAATTGTAAATATTTCCAATACTAATTAAGTTTTTTATTCGCTATTTTTAGCTTCTACCATTTATACCAATAAAAATTATAAATAGCTTGTTTTTTATGTTTCCCAGCTATCTATATGTCGACATTTCATAGGAACTACCCTAATCATCAGTAGACTTTGGAAATTTTTGAAAGATATTCTCAAACATTCAACTTTATATCCCAGCAATATAAATAAATTGCTGAGAATTTAAAAGAAAAATGCTCTAATAATATCTGTCAAAACACAAAAAACAAGCCTTTTCATTTATTCACCTCTCTAACATTTCTTTACACCTTTCAAACAAATGAACAACCGTTGGTTGCTACGATTTGCTTTTTGAAAGTATCGAAAAGCAGAGAACAAAAATTCAAACAATTAAGTTTTTTATTCGCTATTTTTAGCTTCTACCATTTATACCAATAAAAATTATAAATAGCTTGTTTTTTATGTTTCCCAGCTATCTATATGTCGACATTTCATAGGAACTACCCTAATCATCAGTAGACTTTGGAAATTTTTGAAAGATATTCTCAAACATTCAACTTTATATCCCAGCAATATAAATAAATTGCTGAGAATTTAAAAGAAAAATGCTCTAATAATATCTGTCAAAACACAAAAAACAAGCCTTTTCATTTATTCACCTCTCTAACATTTCTTTACACCTTTCAAACAAATGAACAACCGTTGGTTGCTACGATTTGCTTTTTGAAAGTATCGAAAAGCAGAGAACAAAAATTCAAACAATTAAGTTTTTTATTCGCTATTTTTAGCTTCTACCATTTATACCAATAAAAATTATAAATAGCTTGTTTTTTATGTTTCCCAGCTATCTATATGTCGACATTTTTCTTTTAAATTCTCAGCAATTTATTTATATTGCTGGGATATAAAGTTGAATGTTTGAGAATATCTTTCAAAAATTTCCAAAGTCTACTGATGATTAGGGTAGTTCCTATGAAATGTCGACATATAGATAGCTGGGAAACATAAAAAACAAGCTATTTATAATTTTTATTTCCAATACTCTTCACATTCATTTATTACCACACTGTCACAGTTGCAAAAAAAAGAGACAAGCTTAATAATTTGCTCTAATTATTCATTCCGTTCTGCGATTGTGGAAAGCATTTTTCGAGCTGGAAGCAAAATTTGCAATTATTCATTGTGTTAAGCTGGATTCACCCATTGTTTCCGAACAAAATTATTGTCCGGACAAAATTGTTTATATGTAGTTTGACGTCTCTCTTCTATTTTTTACGAACAACTCCCAACTTGAATTGGTTTAATTTTGTATTTTGTCCAGACAAAATTGAACTGAGATGCCAATAGGATAAAATTTTTCACACAAAATTGTATTGAGTTGCCCCATGGAATAAAAAATTTACGTAGTAATTTTATTCTACTGAAATTTCAATTGTGGCTGCCATTTGATATATGTACATGGTTTTAATAGTTATTAATTAATAATGATTTTAATATGGAAATAAATGAATTGATTGCTCAAAAACTTATTGAAGAAATGAAAAAGCCAGGAAGAGAGTGTATGTACGATAAAATGTATAAAAATAACCCATTGCTATTATTTGCTTTAAAAGTCTTTTCACAGCAATTCTTTTTAATTTGTTTCTATATACTCGTAAATGTACTTTGCTAATAATAATGCTTTATGTATTTCAATGACCATAATCAAAAGCAGTTTTATTTACTAATAATTGGGAATATGTAAAATACGCCAGGAAAATAAACCAAAATAATAACAAGCAGTACTACCACCTTGTAAAACTAATAGATTTTGTTTACATATGGCAGCTCTGATTTCCCGGAACATTTTTTTGCAATGGGTGAATCGTGCTGCAGAAAACTCCCAGTAAAAAAATTTTGTTCGGAAATAATGGGTGAATCCAGCTTTACTGAGGTATCTTTCCGTTGTGACAGTACGAGGGAGTTTTTTTTTTTTTTTTTTTTTTTTTTTTTAACTTGGACCAGCACTCAAGAGATGCCGCTATATATGCATTGCATTGTACCAGAACTAAGAAAATGGGTTGTGAGAACCGTTTCAGAAACCCCAGATACTTGAATGCTTCTTTAGAGACATGAAAAATGTGTTCAATCCAGCGAACATCACACTGTGCCTTCATTCCAAGAACATCAAGAGCAGCCGATTCCTCAATATTTCTACCATTCATGAGTGCAGATAAAGCAGCATCTGTGGTCGTTTGTTTGTGTGTTAATAAACAACATTGGGTCTTACGAGCTAAGATCTTAAGGCTACCCCGTTTTCCCGACCCCATTCGGAGATTAATAAAAGATCACTGTTCAGTGAGTCGCTCATATTTTGCCTCTTGGCAACGATCTCGGATAGGCTGGGCCTATAACTGAAAGAGTACGAATGGCAAATACTGCTATCATCCACGAAAGAGTGAATTGGGTTGGAAGTTTGGTATAGAAGGTCATTTAAGAAAATAAAAAATAGGGTAGGAGAAAGAACGGTGCCCCTGAATTAATTTTGAACTCGTTTGATGAGACTCCATCTATTACAACTCGTATAGTGCGGACTCTGAGAAAGTTCGTTACAAACCGAGAGAAGTCATCTCCGACCCCAAAAGCAATAAATTTTGCCTGCAATGCAGCATGCCACACTCCGTCAAACGCTTTGGAGATATCTAGAGCCACAACTTTACTTTCACCGAAATGTGTTTAATAACTCGATGAATTTTTCAATTTTCTGCAGTCAAAACTTAAAAAAGCTGCATCATTTATTTTATAGAAAGCCACATAAATTTTAACAAAAATGAAAAAAGAAAGTTTCGTGTGCAAAGAAACCACATAAATTTTAACAAAAATGAAAAAAAAGAAAATTTCGTGTGCAAATGCGCTACAACTCTGTTTGAAATATTTCTGTTAAATTAAACTACTTTTTTCACTGTCGTTTTAACAATTAAACTATTTATTTGTATCAAAGAAATATTTATTTGCATCAAGGAAACATTGCTTTGAACAAATTTAATTGAAATTTTCACTTGTGTTTTAAACTTTTATTTAAGTCTTAAGAATTATCAAATAACTTAAACGAACTTCTGCCATACTTTCTGACAGCTGAATATATTTCTGCTTCAATTGTTTCATTATTTAACAAACAATTGACGCAAAAAAATAATTTTCTTTTCTTTTTGTTTATTTTCATTTTTTGTTAATAAAATAAAAGGAATATTAATTAATCTAGCGTTAATAATTCATTCAATACACACGGCTGTTATCGATACATTAATGAATAATAAAACGTTTAAAAGAGGCGGAAAAAAGAAGACACAAGTATGTAAAAATTTAAACATTGTCTGCAGGATAAAGAACAAAGTAATGAAAAGAACGTTTTAATATAAAAAATTTTAAAGCACTTAAGGATATGCGTCTGCATGAACACTCTGTTTGCCAAAAGTATCAATTACAAGGATGTTTATGAAATTTTAAATAAGTATCTTAAGCACATAAGTAAACCTATTCATAATGTAATGAGTCATTTGCTTTTAAGGTTTTGAAAAGGTTTAAAGGAATTGAATTTTGATAGTCATATTGGCCATTTGTTTTCAAATTTTCTAAGGGAACATAAAAGCTGCTTTTAACTGTTTTATCATTTAATAAGATTTCAATCATTGTTAAGTAGAAAAAAATCTCTTTTTTACTTAAGAAATTCCCAAGTTGTAGGAAAAAGGATCAAGTTTTTTCAATCATCATGTTAAATTTTCCCAGATTTCTATTTAAAGAAGTTCATCTGTTGCCCTGCTGGATGTTTTCGTTAAATAAAACAAAACTGCTCGCAGCAGTGGACACTACTGTCCACTTTGTTTTACTGAGCAAAATAAAGGAATTTATAAAATAAAGAAACAATTAATAGAAAATGTCCTGGTGTTAATATGTTAAACAGCAGGTAACTGAACAACTATACTTTTTGGCAAACCGACAGCTACATATGCATATGTACAGGGTGGCGCAAAAATAACCTTCCGATGTTTTTTGGCTGTAATTAAAAAAAAAAAGAAAAACTTTGATTCTTCTTGTGGATTATTTTTATTTGGTCCTTGAATTTTTTAAATCAAGTCGAGAATATGATGTCATGTAGATGGCCGCCGTCACAGTTGATTATCATTTGAGCCCTTTTTATAGCATTTTCCTTCACATTGGCAAAAACTTCCTGCGATAGGTCCTCACATTCTTGACGGATATTGTCTTTAAGAGCTGCAAGAGTCTGAATCTTGTTGACATAAACCCGCGACTTTAAAAAGCCCCACAAAATGAAGTCTGCAGCGGTCACATCAGGCGATATTGCTGACCAGTGCAAATTGCCAAAACGGGAGATTAGGCGCTCGGGAAATGCATCCTTCAGCCTATCGGTTGTGGCACGTGCAGTGTGTGCCGTCGCACCATGCTTTTGGAACCACAAGTTTTCAAATCCCAATTCATCAACTTGCGGCAAAAAGAACTCACCATTCACAGTAACCGTTTGGCCCGCGACGTCTTCGAAGAAAAAAGGTCCGATGACTCCTCCAGCGATAACAGCACACCATACAGTGACTTTGAGCGGGTGTAATGGCTCTTCATGGGTTACACGCGGATTTTCAGTGCCCCAGAAGCGTAATTTTTGCTTATTTACGTACCCGCTAATATGGAAACGGGCCTCATCACTCATGATTGTTTTTGATGAAAAATCATCTCCCTCTTGGGGTCAAATAAATAGTCACCAATATTCCGCGTTCTGGAGCAGTGTAGCGTAACATTGTTTATTTACGTGTATTCGCTTGTGTTTACTACACAAATGTCAAAACAGAACTGACATTAGGGGCCAATTGCAAAATTTATAGCATTTTCTGATAGGAGGATCACTTTTGCGCCACCTTGTATATACGATACATACATAAAGGTAGTTGCAAAAACAGGATAAGAAATATGTATGTTAGCTGGACATGACAAAGCAATTTTGCTTTAATAAAAAGATCTGCTGGTTTTGGCGGCAATAACAAACAATTATTGTTGAAAACGAGATTAAAGAAGAAAAAGCTGCAAATTTCACTAAATATATTAATATGCCGGGTGTTTCAACTTACTTTACAATATGATTACATCTATAAAAAGAATATTAGATGATCATAGCAAAGTCACTCAATCAATAATCGAGGTTAGTGGCAATCAGATGCTTTGTCGGTGGCACGGTGATTTTAGCGTTTTTGAAAGACTAGAGAAAAAATACTCGAATTTACTTTAATCTATTACAAATTCTCCATTATATAAAGAACCATAATAAGTATCTATATAATTAATAGGCAAACACGTTTTTTAAAATCCTTTTTGTCGTTATACTACTGCTCCGATTTAAAAAACTTATATAACGTTATAAATTTCTTTCTACACATAAGTGAACGTGTTTATGTGCAGTTCATAGAACCCAGACGAGCAACTCGCTAAAAAAATTTGTATGAAAGTTACTCAATTTGTTGAGTGATTTCCATCTCATCTGTGTTCTATGAACAGCACATTAATTTCAGTTTCATCGGTTCAGAATTTTCGGAGTAATACGGCTATTAATTTGTTACTAACACTAACAAACAAAATATGTCTATGTGTTTAACTTAACTACCCTGAAGGAGGTATGCGGTTAAGTGCATCCATGTCAACATTTATGGTGTCTTTTTGGTGACACTGTCAACAAATATTTTTTTCCTGTCTTTTGTTTTTGATAGATAGAGAATATTTTTTGTTAATAATTTCATTTGTTTTTTAAATTTATCTGTGGCCGCAAGAAAATAGCTAATTCTAATAACAAATAATAATAATAAAAAGTGATATAAAAAGGTAAGGGGAAGTAAATTTATTTAAATATTTGCATACAAAATATAAAAAATCTCCAAAAACAAAATGTAAATGATCAAATCTTCAATATGCTATTTAGAAGCCAAAATCGTCAAAATTCCAAAATACGTCAAAAACTGAATTTAAGTCCTCAAATCGTCCGTAGATGATAAAAATCACTGAAAACAGATTTTAAATAATCAGTTGACTATTCAGCATTGAAAATAGTCTAAAATTACCGAAAACGGAATTTAAGTATAGCAAATAATATATAAAAAAATAGAAAAATACCATACTACGTTTGTTAAAACACCTATTCGATTTGAAAACGCTAAATTTCATCGATTTTCTCAGTACATTCCTCAGAATATTAATTTGTTTTAATTAAATTTTATATTTTCATCTTCAATTTTTTTACTTATACCAAATGAACTTGAAGTTAGTCTTTTGGAAAATTCTTATTCTTGTTTGCGGAACTTAAGTGCTTAAATTTCTCTAAAAAGGAAGGAAGCGATCAATAATATCAATATACACATTTGCCACAATAAAGTTATTGTATTACAAAATTATATTATGCTTCAATAGATTTGCTGAAATTACAAAAAAAAAACTTTTTTTTTTGTTTAACAAAACAGCTGGTTGTTATAAAGATCGATCATTTAACTTTTTTAACTAAGATTCTTCTTTTCTTCCTTTTAGCAAATCATTTTTAATCTTCTTTATATCAGAACTGAAACAAAATGAACATACAAAAAATTATATAATGGAATTTTTTTCCAAATACTGATTTATCTTTAAAATACTGAAAAGTAAATGAAGCCAGGGCCCATTGTTGGCAAATTAAGATCACATCACTGCAATCTAAATGCTTAGTTTGTGTGATCCCCTGGCAAATGGTCAACATTTGTGTGCTGACCACAAAACGCAAATGTGATGGTATCTGCCAGACATTTAGACAGACGTTGAATTAAACACAACGAAGAAGGCGAAGGAAACTGAAAAAAGGGCAGCAGATGTGCACTAAATGGTAAAGCGCTGAATTGTTTGCTTTATTTTTTCTTTATGCACTTTTTTATAACATCCTTTAACTGTTTATGCACGATCACGTGACGTTGATAAAATTGGAAGGATGCCTGTCTTGAGTGCGCTGACAAGTATCTTTATTATTTGGGGACAAAGTAAAGTCGCTAAATACAGTGATTTTTTTTAACGTTTTTAAACATTTAAAGAAATTTTTTTATTAATTAAATTATAGTAAACTCTAAATTGGAGAAAATATTTGAGACAAAATGATCGAGATATGGAAACCAGTAATTTGAAATTGTATTGATCTCCAGCAGGCAGCAAAGAATAACTTTGATGCTTGAAATTAGAAAAAAATATATTGGAACCTCATATTACGGTTATCGAAATCTTCAATAGTTTGTAATAGATTAAAAGAAATTCGTCTATTTTATCTTTAGTCAGTTACAAACTGTAGAAGAGCTCGAAAACAGTAATAAGCATGATTGGTTCCCATCATAGTTGGCGATTTGAAAAAATCGTCTACGACTGTTTTGTAATAGATTAAAGTAAACTACTCTACATATTCAATAATCTATTACAAAACTATTGCAGGCGTTTTTTTTTTTTTTTGAGCTTGCCAATCACGAGAAGAGGGAGTAAGTAATTCAAATAAATGTCACGACATATGTGGAAGGAAATGCTTTCTATTCGGAGTGCAAAGCTTCTAAAGGAAGTTTTTGTGATATAATGGCTCTTATTGTGATTTTCAAAATTTAGAAAACGCTTATGACTTGTAATAAGTTAAGGAAAACAGAAGAGAATACGGAATGTTATTTTTACAGATAATTTAGCGAAAACAAACTCAAAATTTTTCAAAATCATTGAAGCTTGGAAACTAGGGTGGAACTATGAAAAAAAAATGTGGGCAGTTCTATAGCGATTATTCTCGCGCAATATACGATTTGGATTTAAGATAGATGTAAAAACAATTTCATTTTGGTCAGTATTGAACTGCTTTTCCGAATGGAATCTAAGCACATCTTAGTGTCGATCTTAATTACAAAGGTTACGGATTTTAGGATCCAAGTGAGCTGGGGAATATAAGCTACTTTTTGGAGAATCCAGCGGCCTGACTGATTAGTGATTATTAACCATCTAAGTTTGCTAGCGATGTGCACAGAAAATTTAACATTGAATCATTTTCTATAGAGTAACATCAGACGCGGCGATTTTAATTGTCTAACTTTTTCACAATTTTGTTTTGAACTTGCTTTTTTCGGAAACCCCTGTGTTTCCCTAGCTTTAACTCTTACAATTTAAGGCCCTAATACACTATCCTACACGATCGTGCGATCTATGAAATATAACATGTGGGCTGAAAAATACTAAAAATGCAACTGTGTGACAAAAGCTTTTGACAAATCATGCGATTTGAAAAATTTTACGAAAATTTTCATAACATGATGCTTTTCTGTGCGATCACATGACATATATTGTAAAATATATGAGAATATTGTTGGCGCCTCGTGAAATAAATTAAATTATTGCAAAACTATTATTTATTGTAATAATAGTTTTTAATTATTTTACTATTTATAAATTATTGCAATGATACTTGTAAATAGTGTGGACTACTACAAGGCGATTTTGAAGCTGTTTTGTAAAGTCGGCCAGACTAAAAGTCAAAAAGAACATTTATGACTCATACGATCGTGTAGGGTAGTGTATCAGGGTAAGGAATTGCTGAGTGCCGGAAATTATTTTGCCCTTCTTATTCCCCTCACCGAAAGCTTTTATAGTCAGGAATTGCCCAACTAAAGTTGCTGTGTCTAACTTGGTAAACTAAGAATAAAAGTTAACAATAAGCCAACTTAAATTTTTCTTCAACGGTTTTTGTCTAGAACAACGATGTTTGGTAAAGTTAAATAAGAGATATTTAGAAAACATTAGCACACTTTTAGGCAAATTCATAAAACCCATTGTGATTGAATTCTGCATTTATACTGAAAATTCAAATGTCAAATTTATCAAATTTAGCAGAAGTTGTCTGATTTTCCACACAAAAATTTGCGAAGAAAACTGTACCGACCAATTTTGTTTATAAAAAAAGAAGTTAAATATTTATAAAATTTTTGCAGCTTAAGATCTTTTTTTTTATATAAAAAATTTAACAATTTTCTAACATTCATTTATTTAAAACTAAATATTAGAAAAATGTTAAATTTTTCATGTAAAAAAAAACAAGATCTTAAGCTGCAAAAATTTTATAAACATTTAATAAACAAAGATCAAAAAATATTAAAATAAAATTACACAAAAAGAAATTAATATTCCTAAACATTTTTCCTTTAAAGTGAATGAAACAAGTTATTTATTAAAAAAAGGAAAGCTCTATTGAAAAGTGGTTCAAAATTTGTAAAAGTTTGATTTATGGTACTTTATTCATGTTTATTATCATACTCGAGTTCTTCGAAAGTTCGTAATAACAAGACTAAAGAAAAAATACTCGAATTTCCTTCAGTATATTACGCTACTGTATCGTGAATAATTCACTCCGTGGACTTGGTCCATCATCAGATTAGGCCATAAAGGCAGGTGCTGATGTATATCAAGTTCACAACCGTATAGAAGGCGAACCACTCTAATGGTCATATCATTTTAAAACTTAAGTCACAAGTTTATAGCATACGTTATAGTTGATATTAGGTTGAACAGATCCATTTAGTCGTGTTGTGTGGCCTGGTGGTATCGGTTAACGATCTAGTATATTCAAGTGTTAGCATTCCGCATGCGCGCCACCAGACGGATATCGCACCATGTTGTACTCTATCCATAGAAACGTCGATAGATAGATAGATCTTAAAAAACATAATACAAAATTTGCGTTTTATTTCTAATTAAAGGCAAGCAGCATTTGTGTGCTCTTCACAGAGCGCAGGCGCGGCAACTCGTGTAGGAAATTTGTATAACCGTTCTTATGTGCCGTTTACAGAACACTGACAAGTGACTCGTCTAGAAATTTTTGCAGTAATTTCCATACAAAATTTCCTAGACGAATCACTCGTCGGTGTTTTGTAAACAAGACGATAATTTTGTATTTCGTTCTCCTGAGTTCTGTTAACAACACAGACACTTTATAACCAAATTTGTTTTAAATTTTTTACATATTTTATTTAATTTGTTTTACTTGTTTTTTTTAATTTTAACATTTTTTTTTTTGTTTGTTTTGTTTTTGTTTTAATTTAATTTTACACTATTTAATTTGTTTTATATATAATTGTTGTTGCAATCCGTTTTTTTACGCATAATCTATATATATCTCTGTTAAATATTAATTTCTTGGTTAAATAATTTATTTATAATTAAATGTATTTATAATTATTATAATTATAAATGATATATGTTGATTTTGTTTTAAATTAGGGTTGTTTTTTTTTTAAGTTAGTTTTTAATTTTTTTTTTTTAATAATTAAAGATAATGCATGAGTTTCATTTAGTTTAACACAATTGATATTAAGTTTTTCCAATTTTTTGTTTTTTTTTCCAAAATGCATTACATTTAAAATTTAATAAAAATGACTAAAAATGTTGATTAATTAATATTGGCGTAAGTGATTAAGTTTTGGAAGGAAAAAAAGAAGAATACACATATGACAGAAATGGTAAAAACATTTACAAGACACAAAAAGTAATTCAACGTTATTGAATAGACCGAAGAAATTTGATTTTTTTTTTACATATTTAAGTGCTGTTTATAGAACACATACGAACGACTCGTCTAGAAAATTTTTATAGAAAGTGCTAAATTTTCTGGATGTGTCGCTCGCCTGTGTAGTGTAAACAGCCTAATTAATGTTAAAACTCGATATTCAATATTTTTATTATTAGATTTTGTTTATATTAATTTCTTCCAAACTCTTCCAGCTAAGAATCGCTGTTTTGCTGTTTTTTTTTTTATAAAAAAAAAAAAGGTTAAAAAATTTTTAGTTTCACAGAATTTTTAAACTTTTTTATGAAAAAAAACAACAAAACCACGATCTTTAGATGGAGGAATTTAGAATAAGTTAAAACTCTAATTATATTTTAATGATATATGCCTGGATGTTTTTTATAATATACTTTATATATTTATCTATATAATTAACAGGTCTTTTTTTTATTGTTTAATTGTAATATGAATTGTTTTTACATATTTATAGTTTTTCTTTTCATTGTTTTACTTTTTATCGTATTTTCTGTTTTAATAAGCAACAAATCAATGAAACGAAATTTGAAAAGAAAAAAATTTAACAGATCTTTAACAATGGAATGAATAGAATTTTTAGGGCTGGCTGGAGCAACTTTTCAACTAAAAAAAAACTGTTTTTTAAACTTATAAATGGATTGCAAATAAACTATTTTTTATTATTAAGATTTATGCCCCTAATTTAAAAAAAAAAAAATAATTTTAAGTTTTGAAAGTAGATATTGATATTTTTTTCAATATTCTGCAAACTCCAGGTGGATTGTTTTTTATAAACAAATTTATAAAATTTATTCAATATTTCGTTTTCCTTTGGAAAACGTCTTCAGATATATATATATATACATATATGTATATATATATATATATATATATATATATATATATATATATATATATATATATATATATATATATATATATATATATATATATATATATATATATATATATATATATATATATATATATATATATATAGATATATATATATATATATATATATATATATATATATATATATATATATATATATATATATATATATTTTTTTTTTTTTTTTTTTTTTTTTTTTTTGTGTAATTTCTTTTATATATAAAACACAAATTATTTACAATATTCCTGAAGAAGTTTCCTAAAGCGAAACGTAATGTTAAATAAATATTATCCATTTGTTGTTAAAAAAAACAATCGGCCTCGAATTTTTTGATTATTGGAAAAGGAAATTGTTTTGGAAATAGTACAAGAACTTATTACAACAAAACGCATTACAAGTTTATAGAAAAAAATCTAAATTGATAAAAAAAATACACAAAATTTTCAACAACAAAAAAAGTAGTTGTTGTATCTGCCTTTTTCGTCCACGTAATAGTAATTTGCACAGATATTTTCAGCCCAGTCACAAAGTTCAATTCCGTGCGGCAACGAAATTAAAACCGTGTTTTAGTTTGTCGGAAAAAGAAAAACTATAAAGTTTTCCGGTATAAAATCATTTCTAACAAAAAGTATTAATTAATTTCTTTCTTGTAACTAAAAATGATTTCATTCTCCTAAAATTTTATTTTCTGACAAACTTTATTCCATTGCCGAACGGTATTCAACTCTATAACATGGCTGGCTGTCTGTTTAAAATATAATACACATACTCATTTTTCACTGTTCAAAATAATATAATTACTAAAATATTTGACTTTTAAATAAACTTAATTTTTGCAGCTTTAGATCTTTGTTTTTTGTTTTATAAAAAATTAACTATTAAAAATCTTTTAATTTTTCAATTTGTTAATATTGTTAAGAATTTTTCTTTGTGTATGAACTAAAAATTTTTCCTTGTGTAGGAAATTTTTGTATATAGGAATTTTTTTACAATAATTTTTTCAATTTAAATTTATAATAACATTTTAATTTCTCCTGACGATGATAACAAATTGTTATCGAAATATTGAGAAATAAAAGATTTTTAATAGTTAATTTTTTATAAAACAAAAAACAAAGATCTTAAGCTGCAAAAATTAAATTTATTTAACAAACGAAGATCAAATAATATTGAGATAAAATATTTGACTTTTATTATTTTTTGTAAATTTTTCCTTTTTTTTTATTTAATTTTTTGTTTTTCAATTTTTTAGTGAGAGTGAGTGGTTTGCTAAAAATTGTAGTAAAGTGGAGTAAAATGAACGCCTTTATATCACACATTGCTATCAGTGCCCACAGCTCCAGTAAATGAAAATGGTTGAGCATTATTTACAATGCCAGCTCGATCATTTGTTGTCGTTTGTCCAGTAGCATAGCCAGAATTGACTGCCGATTGTCTCATCTCATCCGCCGAAGCTCTAAGGAAGAAAAGTTATACATATATTTCAATTAACTAAAGTAATTATATGATTTCTCTTATTACTACATATGTATATATATGACAAGCAAACTGCCATTTCATCATGCCCTACTGTATGTAGAATTAAGATTACTAAAAAATTACCACTATTTGCTTTAAATGTATAACAAGTGCAGGAAAAAAGTTACAGCAAAACATAAACTACCTTATTTATAAAAAAAAAATGTCATATTTATTAAGCTGCTATTAGACAAATTTTGGTTAGAAATCTGTACAATAAGAGCTTAATAAACATGAAAAAAAAAATTTATAAATTAAGCAGAAAATATATAAAAATATAAAAGTGTAAAAACAAAAATTGTGTCAAAATTAGTTGAACAATAGGTGAAAAAGAACTTGTTACTTTAAAATCATTCCAAATTTTGCAAAATTCTACCCACTAAGAGAGCCGACAAAAAAATAGTGTTGACAAAAACTTAGACAAATAAAAAATACTTTGGTTGCAGTTGCATAATTTTCTAAGTGGATTATAAAACAAATTCGATTGAAGTTACATTATTTTGCAACTGAATATAGTTTTGTCGAATGATCAATTAATTGTTTTGTTATAACAAAATACACATGATTAACATGTAAAAAAAACAAAAACTACAATAAAAAATATACAAAATATTCAAAATAAAGGTGTTCGAATACAAAACCAAAAGGAGTTGAAAAAGCTAAAACTACTCCTAACCGAAAAAAAGTGCAGGAATTATTCTACAATTTTATGGGGGGTTGAAACCGAATTTGATTAACTACATTTTAAGCTACAAATATGAAGAGAATATATTAAAATGATATTTGCCTTTTCGATCTTAGAAACAACAGTAACACAAAATTCGATGCAGGTGCTCAGATTTCGTTTTTTTTTTTTAATGTTGTTGCAGATTTATTAGTTGGCTTCATAAGTTAATAGCAAAAACTTGTTTTTCTTTGTTTATTTTTTTTATATTATTATTTGGCAGTAGTTGTTTTTTTTTCAAAATGAATGAGAATTATAATTTCCAATACTGATCTCTTTGACGGCAAACGATATTAAACGATATTTGGCGCCAACAATAAATTGGTGGTCGTAAGAATGAAAACAATGTAAATTTGTTGATAACTTTAAGCTAAAATGTTGTTATTTAGTAAATATTAAACATATTTTCGTTTTATTTTTTTACTTTAAAAATGTAATTTATTTAAAATGTGTACGTTTTTAAAATAATTTTTAAGGAAATTAAAATGTATTTACAAATATAAATATTTTGTATTTATGTTCTGAAAATTATATGATTTCAATTAATATGGGATTTGAAAATCAAATCACCCGTTATTTTAAAATCACATTTCAGTATGATTATTACTAGTTAAAAGCACATTTAAATAGCTGAAAATTTAACCGGCATTAATTTAGTTAACCAGTTTGAAATCAATTGACTGCAACAGGTAATTTTTGTATTTTTAAGTCACTTTAATATGTGATTTTCAGAAAACCGAATGATTTCAAATTACATGTGAATTTTAGATCATTCAAGTATTTTTTATGCTGTTGTGTAAATCGCATAACAGCTGAAGTGATTTAATCGGTATTAACTTAATTCGCCAGTTTTAAATCAATTGGCTGAAAAATAGTTCTTTTAAAAAATCGCCTGATTTCAAATCACATGCGATTTTGAGATCATTCGTGTGATTTTATGGCGTTCTGTAAACCACATAATAGCTGAAGTGATTAAATTGGCATTAGCTTAATTCGCCAGTTTAAAATCACTTGACTGCAAACAAATTTTTTTTGCTCTCTTAAATCACTTTAATATGTGATTATCAGAAAATCGCCTGATTTCAAATCACATGTGAATTTTAAATCATGAATGTGTTTTTTATTCTGTTGTGTAAAACCCACAACAACTGAAGTGACTTAATATCAATTGACTGAAAAATAATTATTTAAAAAAATCGCCTGATTTCAAATCACATGCGATTTTGAGATCATTCGTGTGATTTTATGGCATTCTGTAAACCACATAAAAGCTCAAGTGATTAAATTAGCATTAACTTAGTTCACCAGTTTAAAATAAATTCACTGCAAAAATAAATTTTGCGCTTTTAAATCACTTTAATGATATGTGATTTTCAAAAAATCGGCTGATTTCAAATCGCTTGTAATTTTTAGATAATTCGTGTGGTTTTATGCAGTTCTGTAAATCACATAAAAGTTGAAGTGATTAAATTGGCATTAACTTAATTCACCAGTTTCAAACTGCAAAAAATACATATTTTTGTGTTTTTAAATCACTTTAATGCAATATGATTTTCAGAACATCACCTGATTTAAAATCACTTGTGATTTTGAGATTATTAATGTGTTTTGATGATGTTCTGTGAATCACATCACATATTTGCGGATGTGATTCTTAGTTGTCGAAATCAAAAGCTAAATTTAATTGAGGTGAAATCTATATTTGCCAAAGTTTAAAACCACTTAAGTCGATAATAAAAACTTTGTGATTTTTAAACATTTGGATGAAATATAATTTTCAGAACACACCTGACGAAATTCAACTTTTGAAATAAAACAAGTTTTAATAGAAAAAATTTGAAAATTTTATAAAAATTTGATGTTTGACTTGATTCTAGTTTCAATGCTTTTTTTGTTAAAGAGCTTTTTTTAACAATTATTTGAGCTTGAAACAAAAACACCTCAATTTCAAAAAATTATTAAAAAATATCTGAATATGATGTTTGTTTAAGAACATCTTAGTTGAAGCAAAAAAAAAATTTTTACTGGATGGAAAAATGTGAATCAATAATATTCAAAACTATAACAAAAATAATTGAAAAGCAGATCTATAAGCCAACATTTTTGAAACAAATAAAATACTAAAAAAGCCTTTAAAAGTTAACGTTTTTTTTAATACTTTAATAGGTACTTGTTTCTTTGTTTTTTCGTTTATAAAAGCCAACTAAATTGATATAAAAAATAAAACAAAAATATAGTTTTCAAAAAAGGCGAAACAATAAATATTAATTATAAGCAATATTTAAGTTGACCATTTAACTTCAACAATGAGCAAACATTTTTTTCTCTTTAATATGTTTTATGTATATAATAATAGCTTAATTTAACTACATTTAAGTAACATTTTGTTTAGCAATAATTTGTTTAGTTTTTTCTTCTTCTTCTTCTTCTTCTGGTTTTCTCTCTAATTTAAATTAATTTATTAAAATTACAGCTACATAAAAAGTAGCCTTGGTATGTGCATTTTTTTATTACGATCATTTACTGCATAACTCAATTTACTGCGTTTGGATAAGTTGCATAAAAGACTATTGAAGAGGATTCTGCACTATTTTGACATTTTTAAAAATACGTATTTACGTGCAAGCTCGTTTTGGACTTGAGCGGCAAATTGGTAAAACAAAATTTTTGTAAAAACTTCACAGTTATACAAATAAATCTACTTTTTGCTTAAAAATGTTCTTCGAAATTTGTAAAAACTTCATAGTTATAAAAATAATCTACTTTTTGCTTCAAAATGTTCTTCGAAATTTTTCAACATAAGTGTTTTAGTAATATTTTCAGAAAGTAAGCTGATGTAAGAATCAAGTGTTTTAAAAAGTTTTTTTTATAGCTATCACACATCTGTTTTTGGTATTTTTCATATATTTTTAATGCCATTACAGCTTTGCTTATCTCTATACGTTTTCTTAGTGCACATTTATACGATGATTTAAAGCTATCTAAACGGCATACTTTTTTTGTACTAAAAATTGTGTCAAAGACGCGTTTTCTGTTTTTCATATTTTTTCTATTTTTATATTCATTTGTTATTTTGATATGTTTTACTTTCATTTTTCTAACAAAAGTACAAAAGATTTTTTACAACATTACCTTGCAAAAAGCATGCCTTTAAATCAGTGGTTCGCACAAAAAGAACACTGAGTATGCCAATGTGTACGTCCGATTGCTTTACAAAGCATTGCGTGGTGATTCTGTTTTATATAATCTTGAAAATGCAACATGATTTTGGCAGCAAATATAAAATACAATACAACACAAAAACAGTACAGATAATACAAAAAACACATGACTTGAAATCATCGTATAAACGTACTTTTTCAGTGTTGCTTTTTGGTGACGATTTTGAAGAATTATTTTATATTTGTAAAAACAATTTTAATAAAACCGCCAGAAAACAAGAATTATTTAAGTGGCCGCACTCATGTCCTTGATAATAAATTTTATAACATAACTAAAAGTCTAGCATAACCATATAATTTATCAACGAACGATTATTTATGATTAGCGACTTCACAACACTAGGCGAATTTAGTTCGTAACTGACCTTTTAAACATCTCTAGAAGTAAATTAATAAGCTATGCAGTAAACAATCCTTTTTTTTAAGTATAACATAATGCAGTTAAAGGAAAGTTTGTTTAAAAACTTTCCGTTTGATTATTGAAATAAAAATACACAAAAAAGGAGAAAAAAGAAAAAGTGGAAGAATTTTTTAAAATTTTCTATACTGAAATTTTAATACAAAATTTTAGCACGTAAAAGGGAACGTTTGTAAGTCCCAGTTTACATTGTGTAACTTTTGTCGCGGCAATTTCTATTTTATTAAAGAGAGAGAGAGAGAGAGAGGAATTGAAATGGGTACTCCCGCAATTCATTTTTATACGGTAAGATTGTTGCAGGTGTCTTTTGAAATGTATATATACATAAATAAATAAAAACTGCTGTAAAAATCGCACGATGTAAACTAAAATGCAACTTTAAAGTAGAAATTATAAAAATTGTGACAACAAAAGTTGCACAATGTAAACTGGGACAAACTTTACATATAAAATAATATTCTTAAGACAGACTTTTTCTCAATTTTTTAACGAAATTACTATTTCTAAATTAAATGACCGCCAACAAATAAAAATCGTTTCTTTTTCTGCATATTTTTTTTAACGAGGAAATATTTCTATGGAAGAATATATAAATTAAGAGATTCTGCAGAAAAATATTTTTAAAGAACACTATATTGATTCTAATTTTTTTTTTTTGCATTTTCATAAAATTTAATTAGAATATTTGAAGTTTTTCCCTACAAAAGTTTTTGGATGGAAAACGAAATATGGAAATAATTTAATTAAAAATTTAAAAAATATATAGAAACCTTTAGCTTGGACGACATTCTAAATACAGAAAACTTTTAACATTTTTTTATTTTTGTGACAGAAAGTTTCTCAAGAATTAAATTAAATTACAGAAAACATTTATGGGACAATTTCTTATACAGAAAACATTATTTAAAGAAATTTTATAACAAGTTTTTAAACTTTTTTTAACGTTAATATGTTTCTATATAATAAATGAATTAAATGACATAAAACGTTTCTGCAGACAGAGTTTAAGGTTTAAAATTTTTTTATCAGCCAATTTATAGAGCACTCACTATTTCATTTGGAAATGCAATTCATCCGTGTTTTGGTTCTTCAGAAAACAAAAGATTTGCGTTTTTGGGAATTAAGTAATTTGTAACAGAAAACATTATTTCATTTTAAAAATTCAATATGATTTCATTCCGATAAACTTTACTGCTTTTTTCTAACTAAAGAACCCAATAACGGATTGAATTATACTTCCGAATGGCATTGAATGCTGTAGCATGGCTACAGCCATTTTTAATGCAGAGAATAAATTTAAAACCAGCTGCCCCGCCAGACAGGCAGCTTCGTTCTGCCAAAAGTTATTTGCCAGTCAAAACATGAATTAAGGCCGGGGCACATAGAATCCGTCGTACGTTATACTTTGCCTTTTTCAACTGACAGCTAAGTTGAAATACATGTAGGCTTATGAGCTTTGTCACATTCGGTACTTCTCCGTCAACGCAAAGTATTAAAGTTGAGCAACTTTCAACTTTTAACGTACGTTGAGAGCTTTGACAACTATGTGGTAATATTTTTTGTATATTTTAATATAATTTTTCGTTCAAAAATTAAATAAATTGAAAAAAAATTGTGTTAGATTTTGTGTGCTGTGTCTGAAATATAAATTCAAAGATTTTAATCAAGCTAAAGTAAAATGCAGTTGGTTTTATATCCGTTATCAAAGTGCTGATTGTGCCAACTTCATACTTTGTACACGTGATGTCAGTTGATAAAAGAGACGGACAAAGTACGACGGATTGTATGTGCCCCGGCCTTTACTGTCACATATGTGAGTACATGTGTGACAGTAATTCAAAAACAGATAAAATCAAACCTATTCTGTTTTTAATTTTCTTTTTAGTTTTTATGGGAGTAGATTTTACTATTTTCCTTGCAAATTTAATAACTTAGCGAAAATATAAAAGAAACATTTGCCGGATTTGTTGAGCCATTTTCGTGGGTTTGCGCTTTACATATGTTATTTCATGTTGTTTATATAGATTCCTATGTGATGTTTCTACATCACAAGCAAGCGCTTTTTCAAGAAATTTTATATGAAAAGCACTTCATTTTTTGAGCAGTTTCTATACTAATATTTCAGACTTGCTTGTTTTGTGGAAACATCACTTTAATAAAAAATAAACATTTACATGTATGAAAAATGGTTCTAGTTTCATATATATTATTTTGCAAATATAATTTAAACCACAAACATATATAGTAATGAGCAGAATGGGCTAAGCAGTAATGCGCACTTCTTACAGGTAAATGCAGGAACTAATTATTTTTGAAAAATAGTTAAATTTTGAACTATAAAATTCTTCCACTTTTTTTAAATTCTACCTTTTCGTTTAATTTTGCTTTATAACTTTCTTTTCTTGATATATTTTATTATTAAGGTACGGCTCTATTTTGCTTATTATGTTTGGTTTCTGTTATAGTTTTTAAAATTTCATTTAAATATGGAAGCAAAAAAATTTATGATTACATTTTGTGTGTGTATTTAGTAAATCTGTTTGTCTTTATTTAATCGCTCTTCGTAATGGAATCCAAAAATATATTTTGCTATTGAAGCTTTGTTTTCTGTTTTTGAGATCAATTTGTTGTTGACTTTTGGAGTAAATGGTATGAAATTTGTTTTTTTGGTGGGGCTTTTTATCTTCTTTTAACGGCTTAATAATCAATATTCTTGTTGTTTAAAAGTTTACGTTATACATCTATACATAATAAATTTGATGTTTAGTAAATTGTTTAACAAACGCTTTTTAATTTGTGTTGATATCTATTATAATGATGATGATGATGATGATGTGTGGCTGTTGCTTTTTATAATTATTTATATAGTGTAGTTATTGTTTTTTTGTTAGTAACGAATTGTTTGCTGTGAGATTCTTTTTTCTTTCAATAAATTTTAAATGGAATTGTTTTGTTGTGTTTTTAGAAGTATGTATATATATGTGTGTGTGTGTTTTGTTTGTTTCAGTTTTATTTGGAATTCATTTAGTGAATTTATGTTGGACGCCAAACATCAGGATCTTCCATTAATGTTATATGTTGATCGGTGCTCATTTGCATTTGTCCTTCGGCGGCAGGCTGCATTTGTGTGGGTGATGTGGCAGCTGCAGCCATATCCTCACGCGAAGCTCTTTATGTATCAAATGTTTTTTTTTTTCAAATATTTTTAGTGGTGTTTAATATGTTAACGTGTGTTTGGTTTTAGTTAAAATTTTTAAGCAAGGTTTAAAGGAATAAGAGAGAAAAAAAATGATAATAATAACACTATTAATAAACAAAATTCTCTGACATGTTCTTCATAATCTTTTAAACATTTTAAATATTTAATGTCTTTATTTATACAAGAGCTTAAAGCAATACTTTGTTAAGCTACTAATGCTAGCTGAACTCAAATAGTTTTTAACTTACTTTTTGCCCAATGATATCATGCCATATAAAGTACCAGTGCCAAAAATTAAAGCGCCGGGAAATAAACTACCCAAACCAAAACATAAGAATACTGGTATTACGGCTCCTCTGTAAAGAAATGTTTAATATTATTATACAATCAATGCTATAGTAACAAAACAATTAATACTTACACACAATAAAATGCAGCTTTGTACCACATGGGTTTACCATGCACCGTATCAGCTATTTTCCCAACATGTTCTATGCAAGGGAAACAGCAGGGTGCTTCTAAGGCTATCACTATAAAACCTAAGAGTACTTCCAGCATGCCACCAACTAAACAACTCACGTTAAATGTAAGTAAAAATAAAGCATTGAAGACGCCGAATAATATGCAAACTGAAAATATACGCAAAGTATGATATAATTAACAACTATAGGAACTGCTTCATTTTTAAATATAATAAGTTTTTCTAGAAAATCCATCAAACCGAAAAATTTTCAGTTGAAAATATACAAAATCGAAAAATTCACTGTGGAAAACTTTTGGAAGGGACAAATTTTCTCTATGAAATTTATGAAATCGAAAAACTTTCTACAGTGATTCACACCTTATTTTATGCAGCTTTGAAATTCAGCTTTCAATTCTTTTAGCAAGAAAACTGAAGATGATATCCAAAAGACTTAAATGTAAAAATATTTGTTATGTAACAAAAACTTTATTTTCATATATTTAAGTATTTGCAAAAAATAAATTAAAAAAAAAAAAACTAATTTTTTTTTATATGTACATATATAGACGGCAAGTTTCTGAAACCGAAAATTTGTTTACAGAAAATTTATGAAATCGATCAGCTCTATGAAAAAATTTTATAATTGAAAAATTGTTCCTATTACAACTTTGCTTCTGCGGTTTTCCCTCGAAACTCAAGAATTTATTGTGAATAAATATATGATTTATTATACATTTATGATTCAAAGGATTTTTGCTGAGTTTGACACCAGACTTAATCAAGTGTTACCTCCAATTCTGCATCTTCGAAAACCTTCTCTTCGACGAAGTTTACCATTCTTGAAGCGTTGAAACCACTCTCGGTATTTTTTTTTTCACTAATAACGGCCTCCCCTCCCCATAGGTATTTGAGAGCATTCGATGAGCCTCAGTAGATTTCTTCATATTAAGTCAGAAAATTAAAATATACCGCCCATAAGCTGACGTCTTTAATAAAGAATAACTTTAAAACGCAAACACAAATCGACTAATATTTCGATGGCGTTATGTTTACAGATACCTAAACTTATCGTACGGCATCTACGATCTATTTATTTTGACTACCACTTACCGCTACAGCCATCTATTGCTAAACGGCGGAAGCAAAGTTCAACACCTAATACGTTTTTCATGTTTCTATATTGTCAGTATGTAAAAAAAAACTTGTAATCAACTTTATATATTCTTTATACGAAACATGAAATACAGGTGTTTTATACTTTACCAGCTTTTATAAAAAGACTTTTAATGGAGAAAAGATATATTTTTTTACATTTATAGAATCTTACGAAGAAAATATGTAACTTAATAATAATTGCCTGCAAAAATGTCTATAATTGAAATTTCGCAAAAAAACAAAAAAAAAAAAAAAAAAACTGCGTGTAAAAAATATGTGTAATTAAAAAGTTGTCTATAGAATATGATCGTAATTAAAAGATTTTTAAGTTATAGAAAAATTTCGTTTGGAAAATGAAAAACTTTTGGCTAAAAAATTTTCTAAAGACATAAACAATAAAGAAAAATGAAATAAAATACATAATTTTACATCTACAGATGGTAATTTTTCGACCCTTATTTAATTTAGTTAGTGCTTACCCTCATTTCTTAAGTTTGAGAGATCGCTTATTATAAAAAAAAATTATTATTATTTATTTTTCGATATTTCGATTCTCCGCTAATAATATTAAATGAATACTACGATGCTTGTGAACAGTTTTGTTTTGATTAGCAATTTTTTTACATGCATATTATACTTTTTATTTAGTGTGTGTATTTAAGTAATGAAAATAATCAATTCAAAAGCCAATACATACATAAATATTTGAAACTTATGTATTTTTTTAATTCTGTTTTAATATTTGCATTTGTTTAACAACAAAACATTAAAATGACTCATTAATAATCAGCTGTTTTATTTTATATTGTATTTAAACAATTTTTTTTCATCAACAATAACACTTCTCCCTTCTTACGCTTTTTGCGAAAACGCCAACAAGTGTTTACTTTTGTATGTTTTTAAATAATTTATTTTAGTTCAATATTTTTAATTATGCACAGAAATCAAACAAACACCAAAACGTTGTGAAAACACAGATAATTTTGTGCAAATAAATTATATTTAATCTGTAAAAGCCATAAAAGCCGGCTGTTTCAATACATGTAAAAGAAGTTTAATAAACTCTAAAACGTCGGAGCAGCATGTATATAAACTTAAAAAAAGGCAATAATGTGGAACCGGTTTCATGACACACACACATTTCGTCAGTTAAAATCACACTAAATAGATCGTCTGCAAGTCAGTCAAGTCATCATCTCTATAGAGGAAATCTTTACAAACATAAAAAAAAAGTTTTTCATATAAAACAAAAAGAAAAAAACGTGCTAAACAACAAATTAAAACATAAACTATTATGAAATGCGTTAAGCTGAAATCTAAGATTACTTTTTATTACAGTTAGAAAGGCAGCAATCCACTCGTAATTATAAGTAAAAATAGAACAACAATAACATATGTTTGTTCTTGTTGCAGCAAATGCTGAGAAATCGTTGGCTTTTATGATAACAAACACTTTATGCTCATACAACTAAATTTAAAATACAAGAACTTAAAATTATTTAAAAAAAAATTGTGCGTTATCTATATCACTTCTGAAAGACCTCCATGATGTTAAATATTATTATTATTAAAATCATGTAGAATTCAAATTATGGAGAATTTAAATGTGAATGTGGTTAGCGAATGTAAAAAACGCCTACTTTAGATTCATAATAGATTAATGAGCAAATAGACTGATTAGCTTTAATCTATTACAAAACTGGCGTAGTGAGGCGTCTATTGCATATTATTTGATGTTATTATATGTATATTTAATATTATCATATACTTTTTCAGATTCGCCATCAAAAAATATTAACTTCGCCACCTTGAAAATATAACTTTTTTGTTTTATTCTAAATGCTAATGAAGTTCAATGGATAAAGAATAGAGTGTTTGTACACACAAAATACATGGCACTGTCTGCAACTTTTCCCGCTCTAAATGAACAGGCAGACACGGCGTCATTCGGCGGAAAAAGAATCTGACTGCATGTACTCGTTGATAGCTACAATCAGAATTTTTCTTGCTTGCTGGATGGAACTGATAAATATCAAGAAAATTGTTGGCCTACATGAATGCAGATTTGAAAGCGAAAGATATCATAATGTTTCAACCTGCTTCGGTTTCAATTTATTTCTAAATATGTTTAAGCTTTTTTTTTACTAAAAGTTTATTAGTTTCCTAGAAACGAAAATGTAGTGTCTATATTAAGAGTATTTTTTAAGCATCTACGATATTTAATTTTTTCCACAACTTTTTTTTTCTTTCTTCATAATTTGAACTAAACCACGTTGCTTCAATTTTTTTCTATATACAAAAGTAATATCCGCAAGCAAAGAAAACACTTATTGACACAATCGCATCCTAGTAAGCGAAAGATGATGCACAAATTTGATTTAGAGTATTTCTAACTTCCATTAAAAGCATCTAGGTCACGAGCTTTAACGATACAATTTTATTTGTAAGACAAGATATTGGAACTGTTTACCAATTTGAAATTTATTTTTGTTGACTTGTAGATATATTAAGCAAAAAATCTTTAGTATTTATATGTTACCCGTAAAAGCCAGTTATTCCCCTAGAATTGTCTGAAAATGATTCTCTATATAATGTATCTAGAAGGTCGATTGTCAGTAGAACTTTGCAACAAATACTTTTAATGAAGGTGGTGGGAGAATATTATCAGAAAAGCTATTAGTCGCAATGTTGTTAATGAAAAAAAGTTGCAAAATTTCTGATGCTATCGGTTCATCAAATAGTAATGCTGGACTACAGATGTTAACGAGCATTATTACAATTATTAAATCAACCAAAATTGCCCCAAAGGAGAAAAAATCATCGCATAGGACCACAGAGCCAAAATAACAATACCACGTAATACTAGAACACCATCTTGAAGTCGCTCTAGGACTGTAAATTTATGAAATTAAGTTTCGTTACAAGCCCTAACATTTCTCGGGCATCTTTCGACGGCATTAGTTCTTACCTGTGGCACGATTATGGTTATTATAACCGCTTTGTTTCTGCCGTGCTGTAGACGCGATTCTTAAGCGATGCGGAGTGTTGAGCAGTGCAAATAATATCGAATCGTTTATTGCGTCTATATGATAAACATAAGTTTTTTGTATGAAAAAACTTGCTAGCTTCCAAGCAGAACCTTAATTTACTACAGATCATTCTAACCACTTTCATCTGCTCTACCTCCTGAACTGATAGCTATCTTACGCATTCAAAATTCGAATTTAATTAAATCTTATTACTGCACATCAAACTATCCACGTCAACATTTCATCTGCCCTACCTCCTGAACTATTAAATCATCAAGACACATCTAGATAGATTTTCGGCGTTGCTTGCCGAGCGGATGTCAGAAAATCACTGCATCTGCTGAGATGAAAATAAGACCCGACACTTTTTATTGCATACATATGTGAAAACTTATTGATATCGTAAGCAATTAAGTCTTGGATTTGTTTGAATATTTTGGCTGCAAAATGTTTTGTGTTATTTATACTCTTACATTTACTGTGATCGTATTAGTTCTCACATTTATATGTAAATTTGTTCTTATGCTGCAGTAGAAAGAAACAAAGTCTTACAATTGGAAATATTCTAGTTGGCGCTTTTTTGTTAGAGCCAACTAAAAATTTTTACACTTTCCTTAATATACATACAGGTTTAGTACATCTCGTTAGTAGAATATAGCTTCATGTGCCCAAAAATTACTTGTAAACAATTGTTTAGACCAGATTTCTGCAAATAACAATGCCATCCATTCACACAAGCGTAAAAATCTAAAGGATTTATGTATTGAACGGAGCTCAAATAAATAAGTAAATAAATTAGTTTACTAAAGGAACTATGAGCAATCAAAATCCCGGAGTAATAAAGCCGTCACAATAGCCATTTCAATAATAGAAAAAAGAAGCAGCACCAACGCGTTTCTGAATATTAAATGTTAAACTTAGGGCAAAAAGCTGAAAAGCTTTATTATGATATGATTATTTTCTTTTTAGAAAAGTTTACTTCCTAGCAACAAATTAAAACGATTTTTTCATTTTCCATTTTGTACATACATACATCTCAAGAGACTACTCAGGCAATAAACTTGTTATTTGCATTTACTTTACTATTGCTTTACTCAGGAAAAATTAAACCACAAAAGCCATTCAGGCATTCAGTGAAATTTGATATGGATTAAAAATGCAAAAAAGGTCTATAGTGAATAAACTCAAAGCTAATCTTTGTATTAAATTAATTAAAGATAGTCCAACATTAAGTGATGAATAATAGGAAATATTGAATAGAAAGTCAATGGCATTATATAACTCAAATAGATCATAGTGAAAACTACTAGATGCATTTTACATACTGTGATGCAAGAACATATTCTGAGTGGCAAAAAAAAGAAAAAAGAACGAAATGGGGCCGCTGTAAACAATAAGAAAAATGTTACATATTTAACCTATTTACGAGGACAACACAAAAAATAAAAGGATACAAATTATATGCGTGTATGTATATGATTGCTTTACATTTTTTCACATCAATGTCAAGCATGTACGGAAGAATTGAACAGCAGCAACCTTAAACAGTGGCAACAATAAATAGCAAAGCCACCAACAACATAAAAACCCCCTCAGTAGTAACCCAAACCCACCCTCCTATTTGCAATATACAAACTGGCCGTCAACATGAATACACAGATAAGATACATAGAAAAGAACTAAAAAAAATTAAGGTACACAAAAAATCAATGAAATCATTAAAATGTAACAAAAAACCACAAGATTTGGAAAAAAATACTTTTCAAATAGAAATATGCTTTAATTTTAGCAAATTTTAATTTCCTAAGCTGGTAGATAATTAAGACATATATATGATACTTACAGAAAGCTCCAGTTATGCCCAATAATCTAACACCATATTTCAAATACCAGGGCTGATCATCCATAGGACCAGGTTGCTGATTTGGCCTGGCCATTAAACTGGATATTTTCTCCGCAAAGTTCTAAAATTTGTTAAAGACAGATTTTATATAAGGCACATAAGGATTAGATTTTTCTAAAATAATGTATTCCAAAAATCAATTTAGAATACATTTAACATAGTGCTGCATCATCAATTAGAAGGAATTTCTCAAATTTTTTCCGTCTTTTGGTTTTTTCTTCTTATGCCATTTGTTTGATAAATTTTCACTATTCTTTTGCAAACTCACCATATTTATATTTTTTATTTGTACAACTAGTTAATTGATTTTGTTGTGTACTGATTATATTATTACTGTAATTATATTGCTTTATTTTACACAATTTTAGTAGCACTTAAATAACTTCTTTTTCTATATATTTTCCACCTCCTTTTTTTCGTGCGTTTAATACAGCAAGATAATTTTCACTTGGTCTTTTTCTTCTTTGTTAATATATTTGTCTACTCTCTTTTATCTGACGTTGACAAATTAAAACTGTATAGCAGAGTTGCGCAAAAAAGTACTAAATTTGTTAAGCGGCCATTAGACGATGACAACTAGACTAGAAAAATCGTGTCTGTCTAAATTCACCTGATGGCTTATCATTATATTTTTGCTGTCAATTTTTTTTTTATATAACGACAATACTTGGGGGATGTCTTTAAAAGCGTTAAGCATCTTAATTTCAAAAATTTTGAAAGAAATATCATAAATGTCAAGCATTTTGCGTATAATGTGCGTATTCATAAAAAATTAAAATGTATTTGAAATGAATTTTAGTAAAATTTTGTATGGAATTTTTGAATTAAAACACATTTCAAATTCATTTAAATTTTTATGAATATGCCCATAATTGTTTAGATATAGTTTTAATTATCACAAAAAATAAATTATTTAATTTTTCATTACCTGTAACCAAAACAAATTATTATCTACATATCAGTAATATTATCAGTCATCTGGCAACTATCCAAAACACCTCTTCAGTATTTGCTTTGTTTTCCGTGTTAACGTTCCTAGAGGAATGACAAATTTTAAAAGAAGAATAAATAAACAGTTTTTTTTGTCCTTTTAAATGTAATAAACATTTTTGGCGAAACTTTTTATTAAAGATGGATAAATGTCGACTCTGTCAACAAATACATAATAATTTAACAATTATACACAGCAATCGTCTTAAATCATTGAGCCAGATTATTTTAAAGCTTAAAGGGTTTAAGGTACAAAATTGATATCACTATGAAAGCACCAAATCAATATGATTATTTTTTTAGGATTCTAGGGACGTAAATACAAATATAGCGATATGTGATAACTGTATAAAAAGTTTGGAAAATGTAGCTTGTTTTTGGGAAAACATTCCTGAAGCCAAAAGAGATGCTGATGAGCTTGCAGGTGACTTAAAGCATATTCCAGGTATTTCACATAGAACGGAACCAAATTTGCCAGCTTTAACCTTACAGTCTGAAAACGATCAGAAACCTTTTTCAAGTGCGGAAAAAAACCATGAGCCAATTAAATTACTTATAAAATGTCCGCGCAAACGTAAAATTAAAGTAACCTCTAAAACTAAAAACACTTCCGTTGATGCAGAACCTTTGCAAAAACGTACAAGACGATGCCCTCAACGCTATGATGACTTTCAATTGACAGATATTAGAAATACTTCAGCTGCCAGTGAAAAGACTACCATCCTCTTATCGGATTCAGATGCTTATAATGAAATATGTTTTGCTGATTTACCTCAAGTTGCCTTATTACGTTTAGAGAATAGTCAAAATATTGGAACACTAGCGGAAGCGAAGAGTAAAACATTTGCTTGTAAAATAAGAATTTCATGTAAATTTTGCTGCCAGGTTTTTCGTTGTGAAAGGATATTTCAAAACCATATCAAATCACATCTAACAACTTGTTTACAACAAAGTGAAGAAAATATAGCAAACTATTTATATCATTGTATATTATGTGATAAACCATTTTCTAATCATCGGGCCGTTAGAAACCATTTCAAACTTGGCCACTCACAAGAAAGGTACTTCAAATGTTTGCATTGTGAAGCAAGTTTTAAGGTAAAATAGCATATTCTCTTGCTGGTATTTTAAACTATTTACTTTCCTATTTTTTTTTAAGTATAAATTTAATCTTAATTACCACATGTCTACTAAACATGTGTCCAAGAAGCGCTTTGAGTGTGCATTTTGTAAAAAGATGTTTTTTATGCGTTACGAGCTACAAATTCATATTAGAACTCATACAAAAGAAAGACCCTATAAATGCGAAGTAAGTTATTTCTTATATAAACTTTGTAAAATATTTATCAAATTATAATTTTTTAGTTTTGTTCCTTTGCTTCTGCTCACCAGTCCAATCTCAAAACCCACCAAAGAGTTAAACATTTTGAAAATTCTACAGAAACTACTTTTCTTCAAGTATTTGACAACTCAAAAAAATCAAAAATTTTAACCGGACAATTTATGCCCCCAGAAAATCTTATTCAGCAAAAAGAAGAACCTTTAAACAACATTAGTAAAAGTGTGGCTAATTTAACACCATTGAAAGACGTAGTTAACCTTGAGGAATCTAGCGAGCAGAGAAATGAACCCCATTCAAACGAGAATACCATTTTTGAATATGATTCTATAAACCTTGAGCAAATAAAGCTCTCTGAAGCCGTGCTAGAACATGGAAACACACCCAACCTTGACTTTAGTAACAGAAATAATTCCAACTCAGCAATCTTAACAACCTTTGAAGGATGTACAGAAAACTTGGAAGAACACCTTGAAACAGCTCCAACGGAAATGATATATACATACCAAGGCTGTGAAAACACTAATATTCAATCAGATTCAATTGAACTCCCAAACTTAGCAGAAAATAAGGTTTTAGAAATAACAACAGCAAATGAAAGTTCTGAGGAATTTCTGAAGTCACAGCCGATTTTAGGTGTTTTTCAATTAGACAGCAGTTTACTTAAAGTGCTACCATCCACAAGTATATTGGGCTTAAAGAAATGGACTAAATATTTTCAAAGTACACCAGAAAATCAATTACAACTGGTTAAAAGCTCCACATTTGTTAGTAATAAGAATGTAAACAAGGTTGATATAAACAAAATTCTAAGAGATTGTAAAGGAAAAAGTGAAATAACAGCTGAAAACTCAACAGATACTAAAAGTTATTTTGCAATTTCTTCCCAATTTGTCGACAATTCAGATTCAAATGTTGATAATCTTAATTTAGCAACAAAAAATATTGAAGTTTCAAAAGCAGAAGAAAAAGTAATAAATATTTCTAAACCTGCAGAACCTTTGCGGAACAATCAGCAACAAAACTATTTAAGAGATGCTAAAAAGTTTGAGACTTACGAAATAAATTCCAACAAATCATGTGAAAATGTGTCACTTAAAGTAAATGCTTCACAACCATGGAAAGATATTAAAGTATCATCAAGACCTATCAAAATTAAATATATAACAAACTCCAAACATTTAAACAATACCTCTAACAAAAGCCATTCCAGTATAAACACACAAGCTGGTCTAAAAAACTTTACATCTAAAAAGATTTCAGCAAACGAGCCGATAGCAAAAGTCACCACAAATTCTAACAAAAATCTAAGGCCAAATAGTATGGTTACTAACAGCAGTTCAAACAGCCAATCTTTACTAAAACCAGTTATAAAAGTACCACAAACAGCGCCTTTAACCTTTACAAGTCCCAAAGTAAATCAAACTCTATTACACAACAAACCTTTAATAACTAAAATAGAAATTTTACCACCCCTGAAAATGCTAACGACTTTACAAAAATCGCCTACAAATCTGATAAAACCACCAGTCGAGTATAAATTTCAATGCCCGTATTGTTATAAATATTTCAAACAAAAATCTCCGCTTACCAAACATTTGCGTACTCATACCGGTGAAAAACCTTACAAATGTAATTTATGCCCCAGAACTTATGCTGATGCTTCCAACTATAAAAAACATAAAATTTTGCATAAAAACGCTGCCGAAGCATTGAATATAAGCAGAAAAACACCAGTATACGTGGCACAAAGTTCACCAGCCTATTCTACTGTATCCGATCCTGATCCAGATGGCATTGAAATTATGCAAACTTTAAAAAAATTCGAATGTTCCTCCACTGAAGATGATAATGATGATTCAGATTCTTCTAATATTGAATCACAAATGTGGCATGATGCTTTAGATCAAGCTTTAAATAGTGAACAAATAAGAGAAAATATAAGAACAAATTTGATGGGTATTAATAATTCAATATTGCCTAAATTAATTTAAATAGAAAATTTTCTACTGGACCACCAAAACCAATTTTTTATTTTTGTTGTGAAAACCAAAGTTTTATTTTTGTTGTAAAAAATTGTTATTATAAAAAAAAAAAAAAAAACTTCTTGCTTTAAAAAAAATTCTTTTTTTGTAATATCTAAATTTTTTTTTTTTTTTGAAGAACTCAAACAATTGAGTTTTATTCACTATATTAACTTCTACATTGATACCAATCAAATAATTATAGAGCTTGTTTTCAATGTTTCCCAGTAAACAAAAGTAAGAGACGTATATAAATGAAAAAGCTTATTTTTTGTATTCTGACAGGTATCAAGGCAGTTTTATACAGGTAGTGGCAAAATTACAATAAATACAACACCAACAAACATCAACATGTATTTTGTTGGTAGAATTTACGAATAGTTGTCAAAATTTTGTTTGGAAAAGCAAGGAAGTCTATGTGTTTTTGACAAATTTACGCAAAGGAAACGAAAAACAGCTGCGCTTATACCACTACCATATTAAGACTGCCTTAACAGGTATTAAGAAAACATTTTTCTTTTTAAATTCTCAATAATTTATTTACATTGTTGGGATATAAAGTTGAATGTTTGAGAATATATTTTAAAAATTTCCAAAGTCTACTGATGGTTAGGGCAGCTACTATGAAATGTCGACATATAGACAGCTGGGAAACATTGAAAACAAGCTGTTTATAATTTTTGTTTTTTGTTTATATTCATAAAAATAAAATATACACTCAGATCTGCATTTTGTAATATATTTTAAATTGGCCAAAGAGTGGCTTTTATATTATTTTGAACAAATAAATATAAAAACAGAATTAATTAAAATGAGTTTTAATTCAAAATTTCGACAAAAAAGCAAATTTTAGTTTAAAGTTGTCATATTGCTTTCGCGGAAGTGGGGGGATTTGAACGCTTCCTGAAGCTTTTGACTTTGGGAACAAAATATGTGATGTGTTTGATTCAAAAACAAGTAAAACAAAAGCAGTGTGGCCAAATATCAGTAAAGAACATACATATGTGCAGTGTGACCAGATCCAAAAAATTTTGAACCTAAATTGGCACAAAAATAGTGCTAAAATTTAAATGTTGTAATTTTAAGCAAATACTTTCTTTAAGAGTTCATAGTTTTATATCACAACAAAAATAATAATTCTGTCTTTAAATTAAATATCACATACACATGCATACGTTGCCAATTATGTTCCAAAGTTGTTAAATGTTCTACCGTATAGTCTAGTATTTCTTCCTCAAAATGTTCGTGTAACTTACACCTCTCAATTTTTGAGCTATTTTCAATAGAAAATCAAATACGTATTTTTTAAGCTTAGAAAATTGTTTGGCAAACGTTGTTTTCAATGATAAATCAATTGTGCAACAAAACTGCGACATACTATTCGTGTCGTCCTGAATTGATGTTGCCATAATATTGCCGCCGACAAGCAGAATATGGGTGATTGATTTTCATCAATCAGAGCCGACAACTTTTTTGTCGGCTCCAAGGCACTTTACACATTTTCAATTAAAACATTTTTCTATTTGTTGTAAATTTTTTTTTGATTTTATATAAATACCAAATACACATGTATATGTATGTAAAACACATGTACTTTTTCGGAAGAAATCTCCGAAATGCCAGTAATAATAAATATATAAAGGCCAATTCCTTAGAACACCTAAAAATCATTGAAGCGTTTTTCAGAACGCTTTGCGGTTTCAGAACGCGCGTTTCTCTGAACATTTCTGATAGTTTCTTGCTTAGATTTAAGAAAATTTTCAACACTATAATTAAAATTAGGTAAGCAGGCCGCTGGATTATCCAAAGAGTATCTGGATACTCCCGCTTACTTGGGCCCTGAATTAAAATTGGTACAATAAAATCTTCTAAGTATGAATTTAAAAGATCAAAATGGTTTTCTTTAAAAACAAGTAACAGAGATCTTTTAATAGATTGATAAATGAATGATTGGAAAGTGCTACGTACTAAATTCAAAATTTTGCTGCTAAATCAACAAAAGAAGTGCTAAATCTAGCACTGAAAGTGCTAAAATAGGCAGGCACACTGTATATGTGGATTTTCAGTTTTATTAGTTTCAACATTGGATTTTATATGAGAGTGCATTATTTAAGAGCCGAAAAAAAGATTGCGGTCGATTGCGTCGACCGGTGATTTCCGCTAGTATTCATAATTGCGCTGAATATGAATATTTCCACCATTTTAATGCCTATTTCCCACCCATATCACAAAAAATACAAGTTTGTTTTGTTCTGCTGTTTCTTTTGGTTTTCTTTTTATTTTTGAATATACCTTTTTTCAATTTTTTTTTTTAATCTAAAGTACAAAATAAACTCATGTTTTTTTTTGTTTGTTTAACAAATAATTATCAATTTCTTTTTCAATACCACAGTTTGTTTCGTTTTTTTCAACAAGTCTTTAAGGATTTTTCTTTAAAACTAAAATAAAAACAGGTTTGCAATTATTTCTTAATTCAACAACCAGTTTTTCTTACAAGTGTCATTTTGGCAACAAGCATTAAGCGTAAAGCGCCTGCATTTTAAAAAGTGGACATTCAAATAAAAATAAGCTTAACATTTTCTTAAAATTAAAGGTAAAATTGTGGAAATTTGTTAGTGTATGGTGTTGTGTAAATAAACAAATGCAAATCAATACAGTTATTTTGTATGCTTAAATTAAACATGTTATTTATGATAATAATAATTATAAAAAATAAGGAACTTAAATACATTAAACATTAAGTTAAGAGACCACTTACTTTAGTTGTACAATAATTTGTTGCGTTCTTCAAATACAGATTTATATGTATAACATTTTATATAAGAAAAAAGTTTTAAATTGTATAGAGTGCTTACAGGCGCCTATAATAACACTTCAAAGGTGTCTGCAATCAGGCGCAAAATATAAAATTTTAATGAAATTAAATAAAAATTACAATCAATTGAACACAATTTTTTTTACAATGCTGCTTAATATTTTTTTTTTTTTCAATAAAAAGCCAAATCTTTTAAAACAACACATCGTTTTTTCTATATATTTAATAAATTTACTAAACAAAAACTATGTTTCGTTGCAAATTAAATGAATTTAAGTTGAATTAAACTATTCCTTGAAAAAATTCTTTTCTTTTTGTATTTTAAAAAAAGTTACTTTTCGAACTTTGTGCGAAAATATGAATACAATTAAGGAAGTTTCCAAATCTTCTTTTTTCAAGTGCAGTAGAAGTTTTTTAAACAGCAAGCAATATTATAATAAGCAAATAAAGTTTTTATATAATTATGTAGAGACTTAAATTTTTTTGTGTAACTTCGTAGTTTACTAATTTCTTATTTTTAAAATAAAATAAAATCAAACACTGTCATGAAAGAAAACGAAAATTTAAATCGCACATAACATCAAAACTTGCGGAGCCTTAAATATCAGAAATAATAATCATTGATTTCAGCAGTTCGAAAATTTAATGGACAAATTAATTAATTTCAACAACACCATGGAATACAAATTTTTCTTAAGAGTTTTACCAAATTGATGTTGGATATTTTTTTTTTTGCTTTTAAGCATAAGACGTTATTTTATATGAAATTTATATTTTTTTATTAAAATAAACACATTTTATAAATAATAAAAATAACAAAAAACTAGAAAAAATATCATTACAAAAAAAATGTGTTTTTCGAAATTTCGAAGTTTAAATCGTATATAAGAAAAACAGCACGATTGAATTCTGAAATCAAAATTTTGGTAAAAAATAGATTTTATAACAATGCATTGTAAAATTTTGTTCTAAATTAATAACACTTTAAAAATTTAAACAATTGCGGCCATAATCATAAAAGATATTTTTTGTTTATTACAGTTATTTGGCAAATTTCTATACAAAGTCTATCAAACAAACATTTACGGCAGTATTTATAAAAAATATTGTATGTTTATTAAACACTTATTTGACAAATTTTCTATAGAAATTTAACAAATAACATAACGGTTTAATAAACATACAATATTTTTTATGAATATAATATTTTTTATGAAAAATATTTTTTATGAAAACGTTCGTTTATGTTTTATGTATTTTTTTTTTTTTTTTTCTTCCTAAAATAATGAATTTTTAAGTCTTCTTTTTTACAATTTAAAACTTTTTATCGGATTCTGTTTGCATTCCAAAGTATATTTTTGCTTGTGCTTACAAAGCACAATTTCAACAATCTTTTGTATTTCACTTAGTATGCAGTACAGTGTTGTAGTGTGTGCCAATTAATTATAAAATTTGACTGGTTTGTTTAGCACGTTCGTTTGCAAGTAATAAAATATGCTCCACTCTAACGTTCTTTTTATTAATGTAGGAAATAATTTATAAACTTTGGCAAGAAGTTTATTAAATTATGAGGTTTTAAGGGGTTTTCAAATTGTCTTAATTAGAGATAAAATTTAACTTTGTTAAACAAATTATTAAGATGAATTTTACAATACAAAATGTATTAAATAAAGTCGAAAATAAAACATAATCATGATGTTTGGTGAAAATAAAAATCTTAACACTATTTAAATTTTATCAGACATTTTCCTTTTTAGCTTTCTATACATTTCTTATACTTTTCCAAACAAAGTTTATATATAAATCTTCTTAATGTACTTTTGACAACTATTTTTATTTTAGTAAAATTAAATTTTAAAGAAAAAATCAATAGTAAACATATAAACTTGTGTATTTCATGCTTTAAAGAGTGGTTATTTGGTAAACGTTTTGTTCTCGATTTTATAATAAAAAAATAAGATTTTATTCTGTACTCTATAATAAAAAAAAATGACAATTTTGTTTGTTCTCTAATTAGTTATTTAAATTTGACATTGAAACTTTTACTATAAAATGATTAAAAAATTAATTATATATTTATGTTTTCTTTATTCAGCAATTTCATTGTTAGCGCTTACGAGTATATAAATTTTGTAAGAATTTGTTTAAACTTTTTCAGACTTTATCGACCATGTCACAGGAATCACTTCGTTTCAGAATCGGAATTGAGTCCGTTTTTGGATTATTCAACAAACGAAAAACTAAAATTTTTTTCAAAATGATGCCAATTCTATAAGACAATATTAGTTTTATTTTTGAAATCAGAAATGATTTCATTCCGAAAAAAATTTCAGTTCTTTTTTTAAAGAAACAAATAAAACAATTCAATTCCATTTCCGAACGGAATTGAAGTTGCTTAAACTAAACTTGCAAACGGAAATTAAAATGTAATATGTTGGTTTGTTTACAACGCCAAAACGTCAGTAAAAGGAGCGTTCCTTAAAACACCCAAAACTAAATTAAGCGTTTTTCAGAACGCTTTGCGGTTTCAGATTGCGCGTTTCTCAAAACATTACTGTATAACTCAAATATGCAAGTTCGACATTTAAAAAAAAATCAAGTTTTATGCTTCACTGATTACAAATTTTAGTTTAAATCATGTTCGAAATTTCAAACTATAATTCAAATATACAATTTCGAAATCTCTTAAAACTTAAATTTTATGCTTCACATTACATAAGCGCTACTTAGTTTTTAAAATTTTTGGTTAATATCATGTTCGAAATTTCGAACAATAACTGAAATATACAAGTTTGAAATTTATTAAAAAATCAAATTTTATGCTTCAGATACAAAAAAGCTTCTTAAAATCATAAAAAAAATTTAGTTTAAATCATGTTCGAAATTTCGAACATTAACTCAAATATACAAGTTCGAAATTTGTTAAATAGCAGTACTTTCTAAAATTATTAAAAACTTTGATTTTAAATCATGATCGAAATTTCTATTAATAACTCAAATATACAAGTTCGAAATTTCTTAAAAATTAAAATTTTTTGCTTTACATTACATGAGCGCTACTTAAAATCATTAAAAATTTTGATATAAATCATGCTCGAACTTTCGAACAACAAGAATTTCTGTTTAAATTGATAATGAATAATAAAATTGTTTTTGTTTGGTTCAGACAAAATGGAAAACCTCGAAATTTGAAAAAAAAAACATAAATTTTTAAAGAATAATTTTTTTTTTCATTTTCATTAACATATGTAGGTTGTACAGGTCGCCAGTTTCATAAAACCAGCCCACTTGGGTCCTGTTGGTCCCGTTGTGTTGTAACATATGTATGTGTATAGAAATATATTTAAAATGTGTTCTGCTCCAATATGCCATAGAAAATTTTATTTCAATTTTTTATTAAAAATAGTTTTTCTTAAAAATTGTCAATTGCCTGTCATTTTTTGCAATGTCAAATTTAAATAAAAATTATTCGTCATTATTAAAACAAAATCGTAGTGCGGTTCTTTCTCAAAGATGGTTTTAAAGTATAGTAAATTTTATAACAAATTTACCGAAAAAGATATGTGGCCATAGGTAACAACGATTGTTATGCAAGCCACAGACTATGCGACTAGTTGTACAACATGACGATGTTGGTTATTAGATTGTAAAGTGTGTGGGGTCGTCGTATGAAGTTGTGTCTCGGTTGTACGAAAGATTAAAGAGTTTTGATTTTCTGAGTAGTTGCATCGACTGGTTGTAAAATTTAGGAGCATGTTGTACAACTTTATTTTGATTTGCTAATATTTTATATATACGATGGTTGCATCTGCGGTCATCTTTATTCAACAAATTTTTTTTAGAAATGAAATTGTGAATTAATGTTGCACAGTTTGTGCGCAAAACACACAACTCGGGAAGCTAACGTGTTGTAGCGACGCTCGCATAGTCTATGTCATGCGTTAAGTTATCATGGAGTTTAATGAAAAAATTAATCACTCTAGCACTTTTTAATAATCGTTTTTACATATGGCTGTTAGAAAAAAAATTACATATATTAAATTTCCCATTATGTTGAAAATGAATTACTACTACTGCTTTTGTAAAGTAAAATAAAATAAAATTTAAAACATTCACAATAGCAAAAATGTCGTAAATTTCTCTTATTCCAAGAGCCATTCGTCAGTGCGTTCATTTCAAGACGACTTAAAAAACTCTCCATTTTACGTATGACTTGCATAACAATTATCTATCACTGATTAACCCTCAGCATTGTCTAGGCGGCTTAAGATAACATACGAGTAAAGAGCCTGTCAATAATATGCAATTGGTATTGAATTTAGAAGCGCAAAGGTTTTTTTAAGTCGAATGAATTGATGTATCTGCAATGACTATATATTTTGATTTAAAAATATTTATGTTCTTTATTAAGAAATCGGTTTGGAAGCAGTGAAAAGGCAGTGATTTATACGCCCAAGCTTTTAACTTCAAAGTTAAAACTCTTTTTCAACACAATTCATAAGACAACATTGTAACGAAAGTATATATATGTAATGTATATTGATAATTTGTGTTTTTAGAAATTTTTGTTTTTAAAAGGTGATGAGCAGTATTGCAGTATCAGAAAATTGTAATGTGTTAGATATTTTCTACGAAATTGGTTTATCCCAACACCTCTTATAGCAATAACAAAAATAATAATCGTATAAATTCAGACTTATTTTTTCTTTTTTTCTTAGAGAAATTTAACAAAAACATTTGTTTTTTTTTTCTTTTGTACAAATTTGTATCTACCATATTCACTAAAAAAGTTTTTGGTTTGTTGTAAAGTAGTTAAGAAAAAAATATTCACTTAAAGCGGTATAGCCACAACATCAAAATGTTTCTTCAAACTAGGCTTTTTCTTTTGTTATATAACTGAGAATAAATTCACACATTTGGTTTGATATGAGTTTGAAGAAAATCAATATATTGTAGAGTTTTACTACGAAGCAGCAGAAATTTGAAGCTAGTTTGATGTGTGTGCATGTAATTGCTTCAAATTTAATTTTTGCGTGGTGTTGGCACTGACAACATCAATGTTTTTGGTGACGAAGAGAAAATAAAATGAAAGAAAACAATTTTATTTTGGGATTTATTGATCAAGGTGAAAAAATTATTTTAATTCTAATGTAGTGTTTATGGGAAACGATTGGGTGACAAGTCAAGAAAATTTTTATGAAATAAGCTTTAAACACATAGACGACTGCAGAAAGCAATCTGTCAAAAATAGAATACATGTGTTTCGATGCACACGATTATTTTAACGACTTCACAGCAGCACGACTTTACAACAGCATTTGCTGCTGCCTAATTAGACTAATTTCTATGTTTCTATGAAAGTAAAGTAAGTCTCAATTTACACACATCAGGTTTTCTTGATCAATTCTGCTTCAATTTTCTTTTGAACTTGCATTCACGTTCACACACAAAAGTTTTATATCGTCAAGTTTAAGTTTTTTTGCCTTAAAGTTTTCATATTTTCTGGCATTCCGTTTTAGACTTGACGGTACCGTCAAGTCTGCACCCTTTTCCACTCTCTTCTCCCCGTTCTCCCAAAAACTCAAGACTTGACGCGTCAAACTTGATGTGTGTAAACTGGCACTAAGTGAAAGTAAAGTAATGTGGTGTTTATGGGACACGAATGAGTGATACGTCTAGAAAATTTATATGATATGCACTCAAAACATTGAGTATATTTCATAAATTTTTTCTAAACGTACCACTCATTCGTGTCCCATAAACACCACATAGATCACATTCTTGTTATTTTGCTGATCTTGATAACCTTTAATAGTAGAATATTAGAATTGATCTTGGTAACGTTTAATATTGGAATTTATTATATTTGTATTTATCGATTTTAATATTATTGACCAGAAGTGGCTTAAAATGTTACATTAATAAAAAAATATAAAAAAAATATAAAAAAATATATAAAAAAAAAATAAAATAAAAATATTATTTTGTTTTCAACATAATTTTAAAAAGAAATCTGACGCAAAAAGTTTGATGTGTTGCTGTGCTAAGTCAAACCAAATTTACTAACACCAAGGTACAATAATATACAGGTAGTGTCCAAGGCGAATTCATGAAACTGGGATTACAATAAATACAACAGTGCAAAAACAACATGGAGATCTGTTGTTGCTTGAGCGATTCATGTGTCAAAAACTTTTGTATAAAAAGTATGTACATGCACATACACACTTACACACTTTACTTGCAGATATGCATGTGTGTGAGCAAACCCGAGCCAGTTTTTGAAACTTGATGTTTTACATATAGAAAAAAAAGTAGTACATCTGATTTTTCAGTTTCACCTGGTAAAATTAATTCGCTTTGGTAGTGTCGAAACGGCGGCCGACATTTTTTTCTGTGATGATAACTGTCAAAAGTTGTTTATATTGTGCGAACATATACACATATTTTTTATTATTGTTCCAATAATGTTCCAATAACACTTTTCAAACACAAAGACAGCTTTCCCTTGATCTTTATATATTTATATAATATATTGCAAGAATTGTACATGCAAAAACTTATTAAGAAAAATTATTTTTAAAATAAAAACTGTTGTAGTTCCGCTTTTACCCGTTATATTATTGTACCATGACTATCACATACTCATTTTTGATTAAATAATTTGATGCATGATATAAAAAATACAAGGTAGTTGCATTCGCCAAATTTTCCTTGACATTCACCATGTGACAAGTATAAGGAATGTGACATTTTCCCTAAAATCATGGCCCATATTAGTTCGCATATTCCCTTGTTTTCAGTTTTGTTTGAAATTCTGTCTAAAAATAATATTAAAATTGTGATTAAAAAAAAAAACTAAAAAATCAAATAGATAAATCTAAAATACATTCGTTATCAATGTTAAAAGCTTGCACTCTATCGAGAACTGAGTTAAAATGCCAAAGAGCCTTTCGTGTCTTCATAACATTTTTTGAAAAGGACATGTGAATTAATAACAGACGATAAGGCTACACTGGGATGCAATATTAGTAAGTACGAGTACAAGGTGAAGTATTCAAACAAAAAATAGTAGTACTAATGTAGTAAATACGAGTATATTTATTTGCATTCATTTCTAGTGATGAAAAATCTGTTTTATTACATAATCCAAATCACAGTGTGGTGTTATATCTTTAATGTTAAATAATTTCAGTAAAATCCATTAACGAACGTAATACTTGAAAGATATATTTATTATAATTATTATAGGATGGGATGTGGCGCTCATTGTCCATTTGAACTTCGATCATTGTAGGTCTATTGTTCGTCCCCTTGTCAGATTACGGGTTGAAAGATATAAGCTTCATCAAATGAAATTTTAAAAATTCACATTTAAATTTAGATGTCTGTTTCACTACCAAAAAGTTTTTTTAATACTTTATTAGTAAATTTGTTTAATTTTTTAATATAGCTAACAAAACGAATAAAGATACCTACTTACATCAGCTTATTGTTCTAGTAGTAGATGCCCTTATTTCACTATGTGGCAACGCCTTTTTATATTTTTCTCTAAAAACAAACTTTAAAAATCCTTATTCAAAATATTAAAGAGAATGCAACTATCTTGTATTTTGTATATCATGGTTGTTTGATGTGTGGGCCACGACGCTTAAAACTATTTTCAAACCAAAATTTTTTTTTGTGAATATGGAAAAAAATTTGTTCAAGTCCTTTGAAAGCGACTTGGTTTATTTTGAAAGGCAGTGTAGTTATTATTACTGCTGGTGTTTTTAAATCTTTCAACGATCCATTTGCGAAATTTAGAAGATAAAATAACACAGGTAGTTTTTGTTAAGAATGGATCTGTTTCGGATTTTACATGTAAAATTTTTTAATGTAAAATTTTTTTAAAACAATTTCAGAGCTTTTTTAAATTTTCTGCGCAGAAAGCTGAAAAACTTTAAACCAATTGATGTGAAACATTTAAGTTTTGAAAATTGCATATGCTTATGCTTATCTGCAATATATATTTTTAGATAATAATATAGAAAGAAACCCTTAATAGTTTGATTTAAAACCTTTTCAGCCTTCTTTAAAAGAAATAATTCAAAAATAACTTTGAAATTGTGTAATTTCACCTCCTTTTATTCTAAAACAAAAAAATATTTTTAATTTATAAAAATTTCATCGAAACAATTATAGATCGCAAATATTTCTTTGACGAAATCAAAGGAAGTTGATATGCAAAAGTTTAACCTTTTAAAGGGATTCTTTGCAAATTTGTTGTTCCAGAGAGATTAAGGGTTTCATTTGATGAACTTAAAAATCAAATGGTAAAAGTTGTTGTGTTTTTGTTGTTTCTTTAGACTAAAATTTATTGTACTTTCAATGTTTGTTGCTTAAAGGAAGACATTATTTTTTAAATAAATTATTTATGTAATTATTTAACAGAAATTAACATCAAAATTTGTTAACAAATATAAAACTCCTTTCCAACCATTTGATTTTTAAGTGAAATTAAACAGGTAAAAGCAATAAGAAGACAAAAATTCGCAGAATAAAAAGAATTCGGTGTGAACAAAATTATTGAAATAGACTTGCTTTCATTTTTCAATTTAAGGTTTCGTTCCTCAACTCATTATTCATGTTAAATACAAAGAAGCACAAAATTAAAAAAGAAACTCAAAAACAGAGTATTAACGATAAAGTTCCCGCAAAATAAAACTTTTCGTCTATCATTGACCGGACTTAAGTAAAAAGCCCATCTTTTTTAAAATTTATATGCTTATTATTAAGATTTGAATACTTACTGCTACTTCCACTATTTTGAATAAAAATTTCCATTCGCATAAAAACATTTGAAACAAAAACAAAATTTGTTTTTGTTTTAAATGTATTTATGCGAATGAAAATATTTATTCGAAGTAGAGAAAGTGGCAGTTCTTAGCCCACTTTAAAGATTCAATAAATAAATAAAAACCGCTGTTGGATTTCACATTTAAAATTTTTGTGTAGATTTATGAGGCATTAAAACCGAATAATAAGCCCACTTATTAAAAAAATTTGCAAACATCTGAATTGGATGGATGCAAATGGACAATAGGTACTAATCTTCAAAATGCCTACGACAGCTTTGTAAAAGAATGAACTATTGAACTAAACTTTTAGTTTATTTTATTTATTTTTTCTATATATATTACCGTTGATTTAATTAAATTAATATGCATACAATAACAGAATGTATATACATACAACGCTCAGATCTGCACCTTGTAAAATATTTTAAATTGGCCAAAGAGTGGCTTTTATATTACTTTGAATAAATAAATCTAAATCTATAAAGATGAATGCAACAGTAAGCTTGTTTCCATTAATCTAGTACAAAACTGTCGTAGTCGAATTTAGACGACCAACCGCGTTAAGAGCCAGTTAGTTTATTTTATTACATGAACTACAATTCTTCTTTAAAATAATTATACTAAAATTTCCAAATACCTTTATTTTATAGCCATCAAAGTAATTGCTTTTGTATTGACAATGGTGACGTTTCCTCTTTTAATAATATTGCAATTCGCAATAAAAAAATTTGTTTTCTATTCTTGATCTTTTAAAAATAGCAATTAAAGTTCATTAAAGATTTTTTGATTAATTAATACAGGTATTATCTTTGGATGGAAAAATTTCACCCTCAGAACCAGTTCTCTAAATAACACAATCTGTAAAACATGCAGCTTACAGAAAAGAAAAAATCGGAGAAGAAATATTGCTCCTTATCACGCTTGGCGCAATTAAAAACGAAAGCGCCTGTTTTGTAATAGATTAATGAAAACAGGTTTTCTTATCCACTCATCTATTACAAAACTGTTGCAGATATTTTCAATTTCGCCTACCACAATAAGGAGGAATTGACAAAAATAAATTAACTTTACTTTCGTAAAATCTGAAGAGCGACTAATTTAATGATCTTTGCCAGAATGAAGATTTTACCTTAATTTTGAAGATTTTAATAGCTAAATAAGATATAAGATTTTTCTCTAAAAATTAATATATAATATGCGATTTATTTGCTAACATCCAATGAGTTTTGACTTCTTTAATATCTAACATGAATCTTGAAACAATTTTTACCTCATAAATACAATAGAAAATGTGTTTGCACTGAATTTTTGTTGTTGTCTCCTTGTTTTATTAAAGTAATCATCTCTTTGTAATAATTGAATATCAAAAAGAAAACATTTTCAGATTTTTTATTTGAAGATTATTGGACAAAATTTTCTGGCACCACATTAACCGAATGTATGCCTTTGTGACTACCACGAAAATTTCTATTCTACACGGGGAGATTTTTTTAGTGTATGTCGCATCATCAGCATTTTGTGTTTCATGCTAGTAAGCATAGGAAATTGAGATTTTAGCGTTGCTGTTTTAAAATTATTCAGTTAATGATACATAAATATAATTCAGTTTGGAGAATTTAGTTTCAGATGTACGAGATTTCTGGCTTCTTATTGCTTCGTTTTGTTTCTGGTTATTCTGTATTCATAAACTTCTCTTAGTTATCTAATAAAAAAATTATTGTAGAGAAGTTTATATTTTTAAAACTTAAAATTATATATTATTTTTTGCCATCTTAAAAGAAAAGTGAATATTTTGTTTTAGAATTATAAACAGTCTCTTTCTATGACAACATAAATACAATGTTTATGCTTGCATTTACAAATTAAACTATTAAAATAATTTGCTTCGTAAATAATAGATCAATATCCCTGTTTAAAAACAAATTATAATATTAATTTATAAGGCAAGAATGTGAAAATATATATGAAATAAAAATCAGATTAAAATAGTCCCCGTATTCCGAGGAATCATCGTCGTCACATGAAGACATCATCAAAAAACTCTTGATTGTACACTCGTTTTTGATAGCAATAATCTATTCTTTGATAGACCTTCGAAATTTCATAGACCTAAGCTATAGATAGAGACTATCATCGAGATCATGCAATCGTAGTTGGCAACAAGTAAATAAATGCAAAATTTTATACGTTGTCTTCATGTAACTATGATGACGTTTGGAATAAAGGGTGATTAATGTTGGAATTCTTGATTGTTGCATTCCCCTTTTTATCGTGGTTGGCAAATTTAGCAAACGCGTACGACATTTTTGTAATGGATTAATGAATTAGTAAAACTTTCTTTAATCTATTACAAAATTATCGCCTATCATAAGTGCTATTTTTTTTAATGACACCAAAAGAAAGTATTAGCGATGTTGAGTGAATGAAATTAGATTAAATTTTGATCGTTTTGAAATTAATGAAATATAGTCGGCGTTATCACCATTGTTGAATTTAGAAAGCGCCTAGAACAGTTTTGTACTAGATTAATGGCCAAGAATACCTGTGTTCATAAATCTCAAACTCTCGTAGGCAATTTTTAAATGCAACAATTACAACTAGAGCCAATATTAAACCTTTTTACTTTGCGTAGATGCGGTTTTCGTATAAAATTTGTGAGACTTTTCAGTCTTTAGTCGTATTAAAAAGTTTAAAAAAAACGTAGAAGTATAAAAACGCCAACAAAGCGAATATAGTTGACTATAAAATTTCATTACTAAAAAAAAACTGTCAGATAGAAAATCGCCAAAATTAAAAAAATCGCCAATGCTAAAAACCGTCAAAATAAAAAATCGTCAACATTAAAAAAAATTGCAAAAAATTTTTTAAAAAAAGAAAAATTAAAAAAATCGCCAATGCTAAAAAATTGGCAAAATAAAAAAAAACGCCAAAAATTATATAATATAATAATAAAATAAAAATCAAGAAACATCATAAATTTAAAAATATTAAAGTATTTTTACTTGATTTAAAATTGTCATATTAAAGAAAAAGCTGGGAAAACGGATCAGCGAAAATTCGAAAAATATTTAAAAACAAGTTTTTAACAAATCTTTAAAAATTTTTGGTAATATTTAAATTTAAGTTTCAAAAAAGTGGTTTCTCTCCCCCTAAAATTTGATATTTATATCTGCCTGTGATCAATATATTATACCTGTCTATTATCAATATATTGTCTATTATCAATTTAATGTAAAATATTCACTTTTCTTTTTCAGGTAAAAGAAAAATAACTTAACTCTTTATTTATTAATTAAAGTATTTATTTCGTTACGCTTGGAAGTTTACACGTATTAAAAACAAGAATTCAAAATTATTTTTCCAAACGTAACGACACAAACTAAAAAAACTGGAAATAAAAAATTAAGGGATGTTTATAAATGTATATGAATTCATATTGAAATAATAATTTTCAGTAGAAATTACCAAACGCAAATAATATTTAAATTGTTTTGTTAAACACATTTTTAGGTTATCGAAATGTGCTTTTATTTAAATGAAAAATTAAAAATATTGAAATTAAAAACAAACATGTTTAAAACAAAAAAAAAAAAAAATTTAATAATCACATAAATGAAAAAAGGAGAAAAACTACCCCAAAATTCATAAAAATTACTCAAGTTATAAAATGTTTATTAAACAAATGTATTTAAATAATTGTTTTATAAAACATCTTTGAAACCAAAGATATGCTTTTTTATAAACTTTTGGGGAAAGAGAAATTATGCTTTAAAAAATTTAAATTAAAGTTCTTAGATAAATACTTTAAAAATGTAATTTAATAAAAGCATTTATTTAAATTGTCTTTGAAAGCAAAAGATTTGTATTTGTGTATTTTTGAGCAAAATTTCGTTAATAAATAAAATGAAAATTCATTACATACTTTTATGAAAAAAAACTAACAAAAATTTTGGTCAAAACATAAATTAATGTAAAAAAATATACGAAGACTTCAGAAAAGAAAGATGATTTTAAAAATATACTGACAAAAGGTTTTTTAAAAAGAGACTAAAAAGATTAAGAACATAATTAAAAAAAAATTAATAAAAATACGAATCGAGAATTCTAAAAGTGTTTTGTTATTTCAAGGCAATAAAAAAATAAGATGAAATTAAACCATTTGAAGGAAATTATAATCTTTAAAAAATAATTCACCTCAATATTTACATACATTTATATATAAATATGTATACTAAAAATAATTCAACAATTTGTCCATAAATACAAGTATTTCTATTGACAAATTCATCATATAAAATTACGTACATTCAATCTTATTTAATTTTGTAGTTGGGAGAGAACTAAACTAGCCAGACTTACCCCGTTGGCCAGCCGTATTGTTTAACAGAAAACATTGGCTATAAAATTTTTGGTAAATGTAAAATTAGTCCATGAATTAAAACTGGGTGTAAATTGTAAAGCTGAGGCTTGTCTTTGTGGTGGAAGTGGATGTAGCTGTTGTTGTGGGGTTGATTGATGTGATGTCGATCTCTTTAATATACGTAAATTGGTACCCGAAGCCATACGTGTTAATTGTGGCGTTTGATTGCCAGTTGTGGTGACTGGCTCGTGCGTAAACGGAGAGACTTCAGGGAAATGCAATGATACTGATGAGGGTCTGGGCTTTTGCTGCAGTTTTTGTTGGTCGCAAATGACCTTTTGCGAAGATTGTGGAGAAGTATTTTCTGCATGGGCAACTGATGGTGCAGCTGCCGCAGCAACCGCCAAAGCTAACAACTCTTTTCCATTTATAGGAGGTGGTGTTGGAGTTTTAAACGCTCCAATTGTCATTTTATTGTTAAAACTATCATTTACATCTGATTTTCTTTTAATATTATTATTGTTATTGTTGTGATTTTTGTTGCTGCTATTATTATTATTGTGATGGTTATTGGTGCCAATATTATAAATCTGTCCATTTGTATTGGCTACAATGAGAGATTGCTGCTTTTGTAAACGTTGTTGCTGTTTATTGTTACCAGCATTTCCCGTAGATTTTTGCTGCTGCTGTTGCTGCATACACATTTTGTCACTTTGGGATTTTGCTCTTTGACGACCGTTGTTGTTATTTAAATTTTGCTGTTGTTTTTGTGTCTTGACTGCAGCAGCCTTCATTTGTTTCTCTTTGCGTATCAAGTCAAATGAACTAACAATCTGAAAAAAGTCACATTCAAATTTAAAGCCTGCTTTTAACAATACATAATTACAAATTTTAAGTATGAATTATCTTGATGAAAATTATCTAATTTTTTTTTTGTCATTTTTGGATTTTCAAAATGTTAATGTGCTGTTACGAATTTGTATCACATCTAACCCAGTGTGCGGCCGTTGATCTGTTTGTTATAAATGTACAGCATATTCACACAAACAAGATCCTAAAAACATAATACACAAGCATACTTGATTTGAAGTACGCAAATTTCCAAGTAAATCAACTACAAATGATGTTATTCTTGATATTTCATTTCTTGTTTGTTGTTGTTACTTATTGTATTGTTCATGTGTATATGTACATATGTATATGTGTAAGAATTTTATTTGTACATTTGTGTCTTGAATTATGGATGGCTGGAAACTTCATAATGATTGTAGGTGATAAAAAATAGTATAAATAGCAGGCGGGTCTTCGGCATAGAGTCAGTTTATTTTTAAACGTTGTGCAAAACAATCATAAGTCAAAATAGTAAGCATGTCTAGTGTGTTAATACACAGTGGTGTTAAGTATAAATAAAGTTGTAAAGTATTTTAGTACTGTGTAACGAGCAAATGTGTGTCATTATTTCATTTGCAATCCGCAAAACCGTTTTTAGAGGCAATAACGTAAAAATATTTACTTAGCTTTGTACACAAAAAAAAAAGCTAGAAAATATTCAAATTTCCAACATTGCCGAATTAAGATAATTTTGAAAACAAATTAGTTAAAACTTTCTTATAAGTATATTATGCAAATACAACAAGTAGAAGAGTTTATTATCTACAAATTAAAGTCCATCTCCTTCTTTGTATTCGGGATAAACAAAATCATAATGTTTTTTATTTGTGAAATCTTATAAAATTTGAAATTTTTCTTTTCTACTCGTAACCATTTTAGATTTCCTTATGAATTGGAAATCACAAATACATAATTAAAAATAAACCTTTTTGCGTGTTTTCTGGCTGTCTGTCTATATGTCGATATTTAGTAGGTGCGTGCTGTCCTACTCATTAAAAGAATTGAATGCCTTTAAAAAATGTGTTTAAATAAATACTCGTATGTAGCAAAAGGATTTGTTGCTTTTTCGAGCAAAAGAGAGACATTTCGTATTTTCGATCAACAAAATACGTGTGAGTTTTTTTGTGCTTTATTGTAGTTCTGATACTACCTCGTAAAGCTGCCTTGCGTCGTGTGAATTTCTTTTTATAGATTTTAAGTAAACTGTAATTAAAAAAAAAATAATCAAATAAAACCCCACCTTTTCACCGTTTTGCTGTAAATTATTTGTTTGACTTTGGCTATGGAACAATTGACGTTTAGATGATGAATTGCCGCCGCTGTTGTTGTTGCTGCTAGTAGTACAACCATTGGAAACATTGCTGCCAGTAGCAGCAACTTTTGAATTACGTTTTTGATTGCTGCTGTTGTTTGTATTATTGACATTATTACAACTTGTATTACCACCACTATTTGAAGTGGCTGTTCCTGATGATGTTATGGAACCACAGGTGTTGTTATTATTATGATTATTTGTTGACTTATAATTACTTTGATTATTATTACAATTATTAAAATTATTTAATTTAGTAACATCCAAATCACCCATTGATTTATGGCGTTGTCTTTTAGAACGACTTGAATTCGAATTTGAACAATTAACATTTGCATTATTACCACAGGAGTTTGTAGGTAAAGCGGCTGCTGTAGCACCACCGCCGCCAACATTATTTAAGGCATTTGTTTCATCATTAAAATTAGTTGAGTTGTTACGTTTTTGCTGTTTTTTACAATTCAGTTTTATTTGTTGACCATTCTTGATGGCCGTGGTCAAAGGTGATGTAGATGTTGGTGAGCCACCGCTTGAGTATTTATGTTGTGTCTCGACACCATTGCGTTTATCATTTACCCACTTTTTGAGACGTTTAACGAATGGCATTATCATGAAAAAAGAATTGGCATTTCTGCCCAATTTTGGTTTTGATATGGCATCATTTTTATTGACAGGCAGCGAATCAATGGGAAACCAATCACAGCATTTAATTTCATTGCGAGTGCGTGGCGAAAATTTCGTTTCTAACGAAACATCACGTACTATATATAAACGAGTGTATTGATAATTGATAACAGCCTCAATATAATCATTTGGTACAATTAATTCAGTGATGTCATAACCGGTTTCTTCGTAAACCTAAAAAATTTGAGCCAATTTTAAACATTTAAAAAATGTGTTGCATTTATTTTGTAATGAAAAGCTTAATTGTTTACCTCTCTTGCAGCACAGTGCACTGGATCTTCGTTTTCGTTAATTTTTCCTTTGGGGAAGCCCCACGAACTTTTGGCAAAATATGACTGCACTAATAGACAAAAATTGAGATCCTCCGATATTAAAATAGCTCCATAGGTGGGCACGGACAATTTGTAGTTTTTCCAATCTTCCAATATTTTATCAATAGATGATAAATGTTGGCGAAGGAATGGGATATGCTGGAATTTTTTATTTAGGAGAAATTATATTATTGAAGGCGAAATATAAGATGTTTTTATAGAGGTATATAATTTTAAAATGGAATAAAACAAAGATGACGTTTTTGAGTTGGCATGAAATTTGCCTTATTTGAAACATTAGAATTTAAATATGACTTTTGGTATAGGACCGCCATGGCTGGCTCGCCCTTAGTCCAATTTGTGACCATTTTTTCCAACATTCGTGACCATATAGTGGCAATAGCATGGCTAATGTTCGTCCAATTTTCAGTTACTTTTTTCCGGTTTCCAGCAATAACGCGGCATATATTGTCTTCCAAAGTGTTAATCATTCCGATTTTATCGGCGTAGACTAGCGACTTCACATATCACCACAGCAAATAGTCCAGCGGCGTTAAAGCACACGATATTTTTGTCCAGTTCACGAAACGTGAAACTATGCCAAATCTTTGCTCATGTTGAAATTTCAAACCGAACTAAACATAAATCTCTTAACAGCTGACAAATTGGTCCTCAATTAAAAATGGTTGCCAACTTAAATTTTTATACCTCCATAAAACCAACTTTATATTTGAAATTTTAATATTGGATTTACACTGTTGGCGAATTCAAAAAGCTTCTACAACAGTTATGTTTGTTGTGTGATAGATAGATTAATGAATGATTAAAATTGTTTTCTTTAACCTACTGCACGAAGAAGATGCAGCATAAGCCTAGACTAGATAAATTACATTAAATTTTGCATAAACTAATACAATCTTTATTATTATTATTTTTTAATATTTTTGAAAATATATATAAATTATAAAATCTGATTTACTTTTTCCTATTTAATAAATTATAACGAACAAAACTAAGCCTGAATAGAAGATATTCGTTGACAAGTAACGTTTAGAAACATAAAATTAATTTGTTTAAATTAATGTACATACTCAAAAAAATTAAAATGAATTTGATTTTTTTTAACTCATTTTAAATACAATTTATATTTTTATGAATATGCACTTAAGTTTTTATATATTCATTCCATTCGATGTTAGAACTTTTAGCAACCTGTTAATTTTCATTTCTTGTTAGATCTTTCGTTTTCTTTATTTTTACTGCTGTCAAATAAAATTACCTCAAATATCTGCAGAGCAAATTGTTTAATACCACATGGCTGTAATTTTTTCTCCTCTTCCGATGCACAAAAGAAATCCAAATAGAACCAATGGGCCAGTTCAATTTGAAAGCAAATACGTATTAAATTACTAAGTTCCATATCGGGAACATTAATTATAAAACGGCTGGCCAAATCATCAAGTATATCGGACGGAATTCTATAACTATTCTTATTGCTGTTGCCATTACCCCCACTGCCATTATTACTAGTTGTCGTTACAGTGGACAAACCAGAAGACATTTGTTGTTGTTGATTTGAAACACTTTGTTGTTGTTGTTGTTTTTGTGTTTTAATAGATAAGGCTTCTAATAAAGCTACAGTAGGATCTTTTGCACAAGGGGAGCTGTTATTACGTTTTGTCAGATGATGATTCGTTGATGTAGAAGATTGGTGATTATGTTTATTGTTGCTGCTGTTAGAGGATAAAGCTGCATTTGCTTGCCCTTGTTGTTGATCATGAGATAATGCATTCCCCCCGGCTTCGCTTTCAATTGTTGATAGAGCTGTAGCAGTTAAGGCTTGCAAGCCCGCTGTCGTAAAAGTAAACACATTTTTTTGTTCTGTTATATTTATTTGTTGCATTACTGCTGTATTTGTTGACGATGATAATGAAATATCTGCTGTGACAGCTGAGGATGACGATGATGATGTGTATACAGTTGTTGGTGATGAAATAAAACCATGCTGTGGCTGTGGTGCTTCATGATGCTTTATAGTACTTTTGTTTTGATTCAAATGTTTATTGTTATTTTTTGTTATATTTTTTTTGGTAGACCTATCATTATTATTATTGTTATTGATATTTAGTGCATTTTTAAGCGTAATTGATGCAAGGAGCGCTAATCCGTTTTGAGAGGTTATGACTGCAACGAATAAAAACAATATGATTAATGTTAATATAACAGTCGTAAAAAATTAATTACATCTATCTAATGGGAAAGCCCAAAGGACGTAAAAATTATCAATTTTACTTAAATAATCAATAGAAAACACATTAAGTTATTTATTAATGCAATACATTTTGAAATCCATAATAAAATAATTGCAAAAATTAGGATGTGATTTCAAATTGATTGCTTACAGGTTTAAAATCACAAAAATCAAAAATATTTTGTGTGCAGATCACCTTTTTTGTGATTTCAAATCCCTTTTACAAAAAGTGATTTGCAGAACAGCCCTCTTTGTTAAAACTTTTGAAAACTCAACTAATTACATGTTAAGAATCTTAAAGTAACAGTTGACGAAAACTAACACTTAAAAAGTTATTTTCTACAAATACTTTATATTACATGTAAACGCATTTTACATATCGCTCCTTTATTGCAACATAGTCATATCTCAAAAAATGAGCTTTTCGAGTTAACAACGCAGAATTGTTAACAGTAATACCTTTTATATTATGGCAAAATTTTATTTTAATTACCTTTAAACTGTTTCATTTAGGAGATGTTTTCTAAAAAATTTTTCTATGACTTGCATGAAAACTAAAAATTTGAAATGTGATTTTCACGAAACAAGCTTTTTTGCGTTATGACTATGCTGCAATAAAGGAACGATATGTAACTGCACTCCTATTTCTCAATCTACCGTAGTTGAGATCTGGCAACACTCGGGAAGATATTTCCCCTTACCGGCAAAACATTACACCGGCTGTTCTTTTTTCTATGTTTTTTCTTTTTTATTACTTTTTAATCTTTGTTGATAATTTTAAAGTTCCTCTGAGATTTTTTTTTTTTTTTTTAAATCAGAAATAGTAAAATCCAGGCCAAACTATATTGCACATTTCTTTGCAAAGAATATAATTTGTTGGAATTGGCTTGTTTTACTAGCATATTACAAAAAAAAAAAAAACGGTTGCAGAATTAAAAATATGTATGTATGTACATATGTGCATAAATACTTATATATTTAGATATAATCTCGTTTTCTTCCTGCTTTAAACAAGACACTATATAAATATCCATGTACACCTATACTTATTCTTAACTTTGTTGAAAACATTTCGACTGGTTTTTTTTTAATTTTAATTATATTCTCATAAAAGCTAATATTACCACTGCTTACCATTTTCATGCTTGAAACCTCCTGGTGTGTCTGAATTTAAGGCAATTTCCATGTTTTCTCTCTTTTCCGATCAATTTTTCCTTTTTATTTGAAACTTAAAACACTATTCGTTTTTACAATTATCACAATTTTACAGCAAAAATTTAAGGTTGATTATGTTTTTGACAAACACAATTTGTTTCTGTGAATTCTGTTGTTTTCTTTAGATATAGTTTTAAATTTTGCAATATGAAAGGATTATCTTTTCTTAAGTACAATTTTAAAACTGCGTTTTAATTTTGGTTTTCTTTTCACATACAAATTCGTGAGGGCTCTTCTCAAATCGTATCGCGGAAACTTCTTTCCTTGTATTTTGCATGAATGAAATGTATTGAAGAGGTGGATAATTCACAAAATAAAAGAAAGGCAGCAGTCTTGTAATTGTAGTGGTGAGTTTAAACAGCTTTCAGTTTATAAATCATAAAAACAAAACGTAAGAAAAAAGAAAACACAATTGGACAATTAAACACACACGCACTTTTTGTTTTTTGTTGTTAATTACTGTGGTGTATGGTAAAATTAATTGCTATGTTTTCGTCGTCGAAGTTATTGCCGTTGTTGTACTTCTTGCTTTAGTTCTTGTTGATTTAACAGCTGTTGAAATTCCTGTTGGAGATATATTGTTTTGTGGACGATGTCGGAAAATAAAAGATGGCTGCTTTGAAACAATCTTGTGTTGTTCAACAATTTTTAATAAAAGTAGCCATTCTTTTAAGGAAACTAAAACCACAGTACATTTAAATTGATTTTCACAACTACACCTAAATTCAGAATTTTCTTTATATCTGTATAGTTTGTTTTTCTTTGTATTTGCAAATGTTTGTTGGTTTTTAATTTTATTGGGAAAAGTAGCCATTCACAAACCACTGATGTTTGTGTTTACTCTTCAAACCAAAGGACAAAAGTTGAAAAATATCACTTAATATATTTTTGTTTTATTTTTTACATATATGTATTTGGAAACTGCTAGGTATAATCGTGTGTGTGACCGTTTTTTAGTCCAATGCATACACAAGCATTTTCTTATTTTGCTTTGTGCAAACTTTCTAAAAGAAAATTTTCCGTCGTTTACAGCTAGCTGTTTAGAGGTTTAAAATCACAAAATGGTATAGTTATTTTCTTAAATATTGTTATTTACACTGTATTTTAACAAAATTCACTGATTTTTGAAAAATCTTTAGTTTTTCCAAGGAAATTACTTATTTTTTAACACTCCTTTATTTTTTGATGGATCTTAATTGCTGCGTTGTCGATAATAGACTGAAGTTGGCCGCAGTTCAAAACGTACTAAAAGGCCAACACTGTTCATCAGTGATGCGTATTGGCCAATTATCTTTAAATTATATTGAAAAAATATAAACAAGTTCAGTTACCTTATTAGCTTTCATATTGATACCAACAAAAATTTGAATTTTTATTAAATTACTGCATTTTATTATTAAAGAAAATTTTTGCCACAACACAATCGCCGTCTACTCTCATTGAAAACAAAAGTGATTAATTTGTGTTTTTATGTGTGGTTAAATCGCGTTTGCATGCGTTTGTTTTTTTATGCTATAGGAGCAAGCGGAAAGCGTGTGCTTTTATTTGCAAATAAAGTTTGACATGTTGCCACCTTCTTTAAAACTACACAAATAAACTCAATTACAGTCAAATCCCGATAATTCGTACCCCTATAATCGTAATTCCCAATAATTCGTAAAAAATATCGATAATTCGTAAAATTTCCATTCATTTTGGTTCTCTCGATAATTCGTAATTTTTCCAAATAAAATCTTCTTTACCTCTTATAAATCGTGATTGTTTGCTAACTACCACTTATAATTCGTAATAAAACAACAGAAACATGGAAAGAATGATTTTTGTTTACTGCTATTTTTTCCATGGGTTTTAGCATGGGTGTGTGTGTATTTGTTTTCTTAAGATCAGTTTGTTACATGAACAACAAAGAAACATGTCAAAGCGCACGCATTAAATTCTGTCGGTATTACAAAAACAAACTAAAAATTGCAGCCATTGACAATGGAGAGACCAAATTAAAATTGCTAAGCGATTTGAAATTGCTCTATTAGCTCTTACTTCAATCCTTCAAAAAAGAGAATTTATTATGCAAAAATCTTCAAGCAGTAAGCTAAAGCGTTTACGCAGTCCCGGCAGCTTAACTTTAAGATTAATGGCCCATTACTATTTTGTGTTTGATATTAAAATTACACGTATACACGTACTTAATATAAGCATAAGACTTCGGCAAGAGACTTGCGTAACGAAGTTTCCAAAAGTGAAATTGCTCTAATTATATCTTTAAAATACAAAAATTAAGCATTCTCCTTTTCACATTTTTTTCTTTTCTTAAAAATTTGTATTGTTAAAAGTACAGTCAAATCCCGATAATTTGTAATCGCAAGAGACCGTCCATTTCTTAAGAATTATAGGGGTTTTCGATTTAGCGAGGTTTCAATTTAACGGGGTTTAAATAAAATAAATACGAATTAACGGGAGTTTTTAATTTATTTACAAATACTATAAAAAAACCATTTTTTTTAATGATTAAATTTTATTAAGCTTTCAAACAGGTACCAGTAGCAACATAACTCATGAGCTTGCGGTCAGATACGTTATTAAATTGGGGAAAATATACACAGTAAAATTGTACGCTAGAGTTCAATTTTACTAAAAAAGATATCTTAAGCTTGAACTAAAATCCTTAACAAATATTATGAAAAAAAAATTTTGTCTACAATCGTGCAAATTCTTCAGGTACTATTTAAAAGGCGAACACTTATAGTAGTGGTGAGTTTTATCTATATAACAAAAAGTAGTTTACGTAATTCTACTTGTCGTTGTACTCTTCACACTCTAATATTGTGTCCAAGAAATAAAACAAAAAATAAAACAAAGAAAAGAAAAAAAAAATACATCATAAATAGACAAAAATTATACACAAATTTGCATTAAAATATTTTGTAATAACTACATAATGCAATAACACTATTTAATACAGTTTTATAAAAATAGAGCAACGATTTAATTAAAAAATAAAGCAAACTTTTAAACGATGAAATAAAATTTTACATAAGTAATCGCAACTGTGAAAATCTGTGAAAAATTGAATTATACAAATTAAAATAAAAACCATACGGATTAAAAGCTATATTTTTTTATATTTTATTGAGTTGATAAAATCAAAAATAAGTTCCTTGTTTTTACTAAATTTAAATGAAAAATTAAAATTACAAAGTTATTACAATTTTACAGAATAATATGTATTTACGAATTTTATTAATTGCCTGAGTGATACCTAGATAATACAAGGAATTGATTTGGTGTTGCAATAAAAATATTAACATCTATTGTTTTCGGAAATGTAGATGAACATTAATAGCGGCGCTGATTTGTCCAAATATGTAGGTAATGACTTATAAATTAAATTACTTTAAACTTAAACGCATTTTCAGTCTGCATTATCAATTAAAATCAATAAATGACTTGTACAGTGATTTGTCTGTTTGGTTTTTGTTGTTGGTTTTGTTTTTGGTATAGGTATATTTGATTCATATTCTTCCCATAACAATGTTGCCGATTAAGAATATAAAAGTTGCACATTAACAGCCAGTTTACCAATCTCTATAGCGTGCTTGCGTTTGCAATCTAAGCGAAAGAAAATTGATTTGGGTTCATCTAACTTTTTCTATGCGAACGATGTGTCAAAACTCAATCAATATACATAAGAATATGCGAACGAATGGTAGTGAGATAGACAAACCCAAATTAATTCGTGTGTGAGTGGCTGGCTTTCTTTCGCATACATTTTCTTTCGAAATTGGTAAACTGGCCTTAAGGTATGTTTACATGGTAATACAAGATATTTAGATTTTTTGGGATGAAAGAAATCTGAATTGAAACAGAAATTTATATCTCACACGCAAGCTTTCTACAATTCCGTTTTGCTATAAGTATACGTCAATTGAGCTTTTTAAACTAAGTTATTGGAAATTTTAATATAAATTACATTTTGTAGCACAATATTGTGAAAAGTACGTAGCAGTCATAATATTTCCCAAAGAAAAACTGCTTGAAATTTTTCATTTTAGTATTCTATAAAACATTAGTAAGATCAGTAAATGGATTGGCCTATGGGCTCACAAGGCCAGTTTAAAAATATGATTGATTTAGCCTTATCAATTATAGATAGATCTTTTACTTTTATACCAGATTTATTGAAAAGATTAGCAAGGTCTGACATATTTACAGAGAGTAATGTAGAATTGCTTATAGAAGGGATAATAAAGTAATTTATTCATGTGGTGTTTTTGGGCCACGAATGTGTAATACGTTTAAAACATTTGTTTAAATTATGCTCAATATTTTGCAACAAATTTTCTAGACGTGCCACTTATTTGTCTTGATAAATTATTAAATTCAAATGCTGTTTACAAAATTCCATGTTCGTTAAACGATCAGGGGAATTGTGATTAGGTATATATAGGAGCTACAAAAATAAACTAAGATGAATATTCCATGATATAAAATTCACTTGACGCAAACTTAGCTCTGAATATTCTAACTTAAATATATTATATGTATATTGTAATATCACGCCATGAAGATAAAAATTAAATCCTGTGGTGGTTGCTTAATGAGAGGAAATCTTTAACTAGTGGCTGGGCAAAATACATTTTCTTAAACTATCCAATGTGAAGTATTACTTTGAATTTTGAAAAAATATAAAAAAGAAAGCTGGGCAATCTTGGTATACTTTGTATTCTACGAATACATAGATGGCCAAATAAACTGTGCAACCCATTTGGCAAACACATATACAAATACAAATTAACAATTTTTTTCTTTTCAATGAGAGTAGACGGCGGTTATGTTGTGTATTTGAAATTCTGTTGCTATAATCGTTTTTTTTTTTTTTTTAATTTCCTAAAAAGACAAACTCTTCTGAAATTCTAAATAGTTCAACAAGAATACTTTTTCTTGATTCATTTTGTAAGCTCCTTTTTTCACCACTTCACTCTGCAAATTTTTCATTGAAATGGCAAAATTCAGCTCTGGACATCACAAATATTCATGATATTTGCATGAAAAACAAAAACACACTTCAAGTATATGTGCAAACATATAAAAGCTCCCATAAACAATGTTAAATGTACAATCGTAAGATTTTGGCAAGGAGTTTGCGTAGTTTATTTGACCCATAGGTCTTGGAAAGGGCGCAATTGCCTGTCTATTAAACGAAATCAATCGTAAGTATTTTACACGTTTGCACTATTTTCGAAAGTCTTATTTCGAATAGCACCCCTTAGACCAGTTCCACAATTTAGTAATCTCTAAATTAGTGATTGCTAAATTATTTATTTTTTTTACACTACACATACGAGCAAGTTACGGACCAACCAAATGAAACATCGGGTGCATAAGAACAAACCGGCAACTCTGTTTCTTTAACGTTTAATCTTAACACATAGTTTAATAATTATTTTTGCTCATCGTTCTCTGTAACAACCGGAGTGGGTGTTCACAATTTTTACTACAAAATTTATTGGTGTATCATTTTCCAAAAATTGTTATAAATGTGTTTGTTTTCTTATATGCTTCTACTCATACTTTTAAACATCTTTTTAAAAGGCAGGTGGTTAGGGTGGTATTTGTCCCGACTAACATTGTCTATACCCAACAAACATAAAATTAAGTGTTTGGGGAATTTAAATTATAGAGTACTTAATCGTTTGTATCTTAGTTATTGTTTAAAGATGCATGTTGTTAAATGTTCTGGTTTCAGTAAAATTGTAGTCGTATTAGAACAGACGGGTCTGTCTCTCAATGAGAAACTCAGACTGCTGTTTTGCAGTTATCTTTTTTTGCTTGAATGTGTGTTGTGGTTGTTCATGGTAGCAGATTTTTAGATAGCTCATTTGAAGTTAATTTATATAAAATAGGCGGTTTCATATTTTTATTAGAAATTCAAAACTTTCGTATTAATCATTGGTATTGACAGTAGCCCCTGGATCACATTTCAGACTATCAAACTTTGTATTAACACTTGTAGAAAATAAGATTTTTCAATGGATAATTTTACGAAAGCAAATAATAAAAATATTAAAGCCAGACATTTACCAAGTTGATAAATTATGCTGTTTATTTCTCACTCATATTTTTCATTGTCTTTCTTGCAGTCAATCTCATTCTGTCTCACAAAATCCAATGAAAATCTTAAGACTTGTTTAATAGACTGAAAATCCTTTTATTGTATTATACAAGATGGCGCAGAACTACTTTTATGGTTTGTGTGTTTAATAACTTTATTTAATTGTTAATTATTATTATTAATATCTTACACAGTACATTACTGGGTAATATTTTTGGCTTAGATCTGAAAAATTATATTCCGCAAGTGGTGGCCATTTTTGCCTTCGCACATTCGTGCTCTTTCCAATACATTTTCCATAATTTTTCCTAAAACCTCCGGTGTTATAGTTTAAATTTTATTGCGTAAGGTTTCTTTTAGTTATGATATGGTAGCTCCCTTATTCACGTATACCCTTTCTTTGAAATAGTCCCAAAAGAAAAATTCAGGCGGTGTTAAAGCCGGTGAGCGTGAAGGCCGATCGAAATAGATTCTGCGCGAAATAATGCGTTCGTCAAAGAAGCCCCGTAACAGACCCATTACGCTACTTACTGTTTTGACCGCTGTTCTTTTAAATTCCCTAAGTCTTCTTTACACGGTTCTGAAATAAAAATAAAAAATGTATTCGAAAAAAGTTATTGAGCATATAAACCATAAGAGTAGCGCTGCACCACTTAGTACTAGTTATAATGAGTTATTTTACCAAATGCCCTAGAAAAAGAGAAAAAATGTAACATACGTTCAATATCGAAACAAGTTCTTATTAAAATTTAAATTTCAATTCGACTTTTACCACTCTACTTTTCTTTAATCGCATCGAATTGATCCTTCAATATATCCTAAGATTGACTAAGATTTTTAATAAAAAATAGTACAAATATGTTGGACAAATTTCAAAAAACTCTATCAAAATATGTAGTTGGACGTCATTTGGTAATAGTTTGACAGACACTCTCTTGATAATTATGCCAAAATAATATTACCACTGAGCAAGTGACAATTTCTTGATTTCACAGTTGTACTCGTAGAACTTGTTGTCCGATGTAGATGTTTAGTTTTTTTTTTTTTGTCACGGCTCAATAGGCCCTCCTTGCTTTCAGAGTACAAGTAAATGCTTTAAAACTAAATAAAAGTATTTTTTCGTACAATTCTATTTTCATAAGCTGATAAGGCCAGTATTTTCCTATTTAATTAAAACAAAATTCTACTTGCATTTTTTCCCAACGTTTGGCCAATTTTTTTTGTCCACTTCTTCAGGGGAATCTATTTAATATACTAAAATAATAAATAATAATTTACGTAAGTATAATTACGTAATTATTAAGTTTGAAATACTTTACATTAAATACATTATTTTTATTTTAATACAACTTTACTCGTATAGCAATAAAAATTTTGCGATAATTTTATTTTTGTAGTGTAGAGTGTTGCACTATAGTGTAGTGCAGTCTGAGTAACTTTTGTTTTGTGTGCAACCACTATTTTAATTTCATTTAAAATTAGAAAATTATTAATTTTTTATTATTTTAGTAACAACATACGATTTTTTCACAGTTTAAAAACGACCTCTTTATGTTTGCTGGGTGCATATATTCATAAAAACGAATTTACTTTTTTATGTTTTTCAATATAAAATAATAAAGATTTATATCCGAATATTAAAACATTTAAGGCTCTCCCTTATTTGGCCTTTTTGAGCTCTTTATTAGATTCTATACCTATCATTCATGAAACGTATGTACATTATTGAACTTGTTTGACAGTCAAATATAATATTTATAATGCGCTAAGACACAAAAATATTTGAAGTAAATCAATAAATAAAAGAAAAATATACTAATGCATGAAAATACATTATGCCCGGCTTGTAGAGTCATCACGAAACTGAATCCCAGCTTTAGCTTAGCACATTCTTGCCCAAAGCGGGAAATTCCGTATTTTTTCACCTTTTCTTAACATAAGATTGAAAGAGTGAAATAGTCAATAATAGAAAAAAAAAAACGATTATATCTTACAACAACTTACAACAAAATAACTTACATATCTACCAGTAATCTGCACCGGTGCACCGCAGATATAAGTACACCGGTTGCTTATCCAATGATTTTGACTTTCGAATACTTTCTCTTAAAATATTAATATTATATGAAATTGAAATAAAATAATTATGAGTGTGTATATTTGGCTCAGCCGAACCTCCATAATAGTATAAAAATGTACCAATTTTATTAGCAAATTTATTTTAAGTGTCGTGAATTTATAAATGATTGTTTTTTCAAACGCGGTTAATTGAGTTCGCATACGCTACATTTTCATGGAAAAATCAGTTTAGGTTATATCTCGGCTATACATATATATATAGACCGATATCTGAAATTTTCATTTTCTGTATTTTAGCAACTTCCTCTTACTACCGGAATGGCTTTTAAGCGAAAAAGATGGTTTCATGGAAAAATCGGTTTTATGCTATATCGCGGATATAATTTTCATTTTCTGTATTTTAGCAAGCTTCTAGTATTATCAGAACTATTTTTAAGCAAACAAATTGTTTAAGTTCGCTTATGTGACATTTTTATGGAAAATCGGTTTAGGCTATATCTCGGGTATATGGGGACCGACATCGGAAATTTTAATTTTCTCTATTTCAGTAAACTTCTTTTATTACCAGAAGTAAAAAAAATTATTTCATGAAAAAAATCGGTTTATGCTATATCTCGGATATACGAGTATATGGACCAATATCTGAAATTTTTATTTTCTGTACTTTAACAACCTCCTTTTATTACCCAAACTGCTTTTAAGCAAAAAAATGTTTTAAGTTTTTCATTAAAAATCGTTTTAGGCTATATCTCATATATACATATATGGACTGATATCGTAGATGAATTTTGTTTGCTTTGTAATCGTCATGCCAAATAATATTATTAAGTTTGAAGCAAAAGAAATAATTTTTTTTCAAAACTTTTCATATAAAATTGCCGAAAAACAATGTATTTTTTCGGAATTTTGGATATATTGTAGCTATGTGTGAACCGATTTTTCTGACTTTCAATAGAAAACCCATTAATCGATTGAGTACGAGGATGGTGAAAGAAAAAAAGGTTTTCTCAAACCGCTTAATCGACTTTTCTATTAATACTGATTCAGAATTGATATATATTTTATAGGGTTGAAAATTACAAACGGAATCACAAACTTATATACGAGTATGTATACCCTTTATATTTTTGTGAATAGTATAAAAATAATCAAAAGCAAAAATTGGATGATTATTTCTGCGCCACCTTGTGTGACCCATAATATTGTACATAAGCCTATTGGCGAATTTTAGCCTACCCTGCATGTAGAAAATAAACAATATCATAAGTTTTAAATTTCTTACAAAAGGCCCTTCTCATTCACCTCTTTATATGATACTGTATGTGCATTTGTCCTTATATATTGTGTGTACAATTTCTTTTTTTTTTTATTAAAATTTTATTACTCAAACTGCACTTTCGTTTCACTGTTTACTTAATTCCTTTCCTCATTCTCGTTTTTTGCCTGCATATTTGAAAAGGTTTTAAGTTTATACTCAGTTGTAGTCGCAATAGTTCGCCAGCCGTATCCTTGTAACGGTAATATTGTTTTTTCGCCGTTTTTATTTCAAAAATCTTGATTGTTGTTGTTTGTGCTGTCGTCTGATAGAAGTGAACGCGTGCCAGTTGTTATTAAAAATTCATTCATTCCTTTTTTTTTTGTTTAATGATTAATAGAGTGTGAGAACTTTGAGAATACAATTTCATATCAAAGTGTAAGAAAAACTAAACTAACAAAGTTGAAAATTTTTAAAATAAAAGATAAGAAAATAAAGAAATCCTTAGAGTTGTATCGAAAGGTCTACTAATTGAAAACAAACAAACTTTAATGACAATATATTTTTAATGATAGCCTTGTTTTTTAAATTAATATACCTACATCTAAAGAACATACTACATACTTTTTAAATTAATTTAAATAGGTATATTATAATGTATTTTTGTGTATAATGCCATTGAAGATATTGCTCGTATGTCAAGTTTAGTATGTCATGACGTAAATCCCTTAGATTGGAAACTTATTTGAAAATATCTTAACGAATTATTTGTAATGTTGGGAAACAAGAAATGAAATTTCAGTAAGAACAAGTTAGTTGTAGCTTTTGCTTTTTAATTTCGTCCAATGCAAACTTCAGTTTCAAATTGAATTTTATCATTTGGCGAAATATACACAATAGTTGTCAATTACAATGCTGTATTACAATAATGTATTCTTTAAGCAAGGTAGACACGGTCAAAATGCTTGCTGTCAACTTCGTGTACGTGTGCTTGATACTTTACAATTTCATGCTTGATAGCCCATCAAGCATTGATTTTGCGAGGGTTTTGTGGTAGGCAATGCGCTTCAAATTATCTTAACTGTTATCACTCATATTCTTGTATTTTTATTATTATTTCATAAGAATGTTTTCCACATTTAAAAATAATAATCGTAGTTTTTATTACTTTTTACTTATTACAAAAAAAAAAAAAAAAAACGTGGACAAAGCTCAAATAAATTTTGGAATTAGGTATTTTTTAATATTTTATTTCTTTTCACGAAACTTTTTTTCTTGGACCAGGGAATGACCCCTGCATATGCAGTGCATTGTACCAAAACTAGGAAAATAGATTGTGAGGAAGGGGAAAGAGGGGGTAGTATTTGTGAACATTTGACTTGAACTTTCCAACGTTATAAAGGCTGTTTTTTTAAGCTAGATAGAACTTTAAATTGTAAAAAGTAACACAAAAAATTAAATTTTGATGAAACATTTTTTTTATTTGTTTCAGTATACTCTGACAAATCATCATGAATAGACTCACGCTTGAACAACGCTACGAAATTATCCAAATTTACTTTGAAAATCAGTCGTCGATTCGCCCCGTTGTTTTATCGCAAAATTGTGTTCAGCGATGAGGCGCATTTTTGGCTTAACGGGTTTGTTAATAAGCAAAATTGCCGCATATGGAGTGAGACCAATCCACAAGAGACCCTACAGACTCCATTACATCCAGAAAAATGCACTGTTTGGTGCGGTTTTCATGCTGGTGGCATCATCGGACCTTATTTCTTCAAAAATGAGGCCGGAGCTCGCGTTACGGTCAATGGAGATCGTTACCGCACCATGATCAATGATTTTTTGTTTGAAAATATGGATGACATTGATCCGGAGGAGATGTGGTTTCAACAGGATGGCGCTACGTGCCATACGGCGAACGCAACCATCAAAATTTGGCGATAAGTTGATTTCGAGAAATGGACCTGTCAATTGGCCTCCAAGGTCGTGCGATTTGACACCTCTCGATTATTTCCTGTGGGGCTACGTGAAGTCACTGGTTTATGCTGATAAACCAGCAACAATTGACGCCTTGGAGGCCAGCATTGTTCGTGTTGTTCGTGACATACGGCCAGCAGTGCTCGAAAAAGTGGCCCAAAATTGGACGTCCAGAATGCGCTTCTTCAAGAACAGCCGCGGTGCCCATATGCCCGAAATCATTTTCAAATGTTAATGTCACGTATTGATCTTTCTAATAAAAAAAAATTTTGATTACAATTTAATTTTTTGTGTTATTTTTTACAATTTCAAGTTCTATCGGGCTTAAAAAAACACCCTGTAGCAGACAGGAAACGCGTCTGCAGGCAACTTGTTCCACAGACGAAGCGTACGGCTGAAAAACTAATTCTCTCTGTAATGTGCAGACGATTCCCCGGTCAATCGACCACAAATGGATGAGCTCTGGACGATTAATGCGTGCCACGTAAAAATGTGTGAGTTTCAGGTCAGAGCAAAATCCATTGTAGTACCGATAGAACAGAGTAACGCACACTGCGTCGATGCTCTAGTGAGTCAATAGAGTTGGATACCCTACTGTCACCGATAAGTTTTGTTGCCCTCTCCTGCACACGGTCGAGTACACCCAAAATAAACTTTGAGGCACCGACCTAAACATGAGAGTTGTATTCCATTTTCGGTCGGATGTAGGTGGTATAAATAGTAAGGAGGTCGGATGGAGTAAAGTACATCTTACACCGTTTCAAAAACCCAAAGCACTTGAATGCTTCTTTAGAGACATGAAAAATATGTTCAGTCCAGCGAACATCACACTGTATCTTCATTCCAAGAACATCAAAAGCATCCGACTCCCCCATATTTATACCATCCATGAGTACAGATGAAGCAGCATTTGCGGCCGTTCGTTTGTGTGTTAATAAACAATATTAGGTTTTACAAGCGTTGAAGGCGACTCTGTTTTTACGACCCCATTCGAAGATTAATAGAATATCACTATTCAGTGAATCGTGTATTTGTGACGCGAAAATATCTAAACAATGTCAGCTGTTTCGGTTTTTTACAATACCAAAGATAAGTTGCTCACACTTAAAAGTTAACAATATTATTATATTTAAAAGCATTTTATAGCATTATATTTAAAAGCATTTTTTTTCGCATATTTTGTAACATCGATTTCCATGTTATCAATTTTTTTTCTTGGAAAAAGCTTAGTTTTGATAGCAGCTCTATTATTGATATTTAAACAATAATATGGCAGTATATAAGACGCATCATGAAGCCGTATTCATTTTCCACTCTCATGATGAAGCATCTGTATAGATACGTAGTCCATATGCTAAGACGGGATTTTCTATTAATATTAGCTTATTAGATTTCTATTAATATTAGCTTATCAAACCGATTTGCTTGTTGCAATAAACATAAAATTTCTACTCTTCCAAGATCGAATATTCGTAATTTATTAAAAATAATCGAGGCTTAGGAAGAGACCAAAAGACACACGCTATTTTCAGTTTTTAAAGGCTATCACATACATGCCGCTGTATGTCATCCGTCTGCTTTTTAATGGTCATTAACTTTTACGAAGAAAGTCGACACAATGAGCACTTTATTGAAGGATATTTTATCCACAAAACAACAAGCAAAGCTAAATCAAAACGTATCAAAAATTCAACTAATAGCTGTCAAAATACTCAACGTACCTTAAAAGTTGCCAAACTTTTATACTTTACGTTGGAGTGCGGCATGTGAAAAGGACCCATAATATAACATGTATTTCAGCTTAGTTATTAGATGAAGAAGGCAACGCATAACGTCTTTTATGTAACTCGACCTTAAATACACGCAAAGGAAACACCCAAAAATAATTCTATGCTAAAGTTGACAACATTCAATTTAAACATTCCGTGAACAAACTCTCCTAAATTCGTCTCCTCTGTCCATGTAGTAAGTACGAGTAGTATCATAGACTAATTAAAAGTTTTTTTAATTTTGTTTGATTAAAAATAAAAAGATATTTGATATCTTCTTATTGACATCTTGGGTTCTTCTTGTAAAATCATGACTTTTCAATCTGCTATAACATGTATTTTTTGCAAGCAAGATACTATAAATTCTTGAAAAAATCAAAACTCATTAAAAGCAGTTTCTTATAACACAACACAAGTACTAAACAATACAAAATAGAAGTGGTCACTAATATAGTTTTAATATACATACCATATGTATGTACTCGTATGTATGAATGTATGTATGTATGTATTATATATGTACATACATCAAATTAGTAATCACTGTGTATGGGCAATGATTTTCAATTTTTTTTTTTCAACGAAAAATTGTACAGAAACGTAACTCGCTTAAAAGTGTAAAGGACGCATTGGAGATGTTTGGATGTAATGGAAGTGTTTTTGCCAAAAGCTCTGAACGTCTTTCCTCTTGGAAAATCTCTGAGCAATATCAGCTCTTTCCGCTAGCATTGCGGTGTTTAGATTGCCGAAACCTAAGTTTTGTAGAAAACGGGAAACAAGAAAAACAATTTTTTAATAAAATATATTAATTCTAAAAACGATTTGTTTCCGAAAAAAATTTCACTTACAGCCAGTTTACCAATCTCGACAGCGTGCTTGCGTTCGCAATCTAAGCGAAAAAAAATTGATTTCGGTTCGTCTAACTTTTTTTATGCTAGAGATCTGTCTAAACTCAATGAAAATACATAAGAATATGCGAACGGATAATAGTGAGATAGACAAATCCAAATTGATTCGAATGTGAGTGACTTGCTTTTTTTCGCATTCATTTTCATTCGAAGTTGGTAAACTGCCTGTTATTCTTTTTCTAAATAAATAGAAAACGGATTGAATTCCGGAACAGAATTGAACTGTGTGACATGACTGATTAAACAACACACAAAAAACTGCTATTTTGTTTAATAAACTTTCTTCATTGTGCTCTCATGCTGCCCTTAACTGTCAACTACTAGTTACTCATACAATTGCCTTCTTTCACAAAAGAATAATATCTTTAACTTATGACTTTAATTGTTCAAATTTATTTTATTTGTCGTTCTACATATTTAAATTGCAGTTTACTTTTCAACAAATTTAATTGACACAATAATAATTCAAAGTTTGCGAGCTTGAAAATGACAGCAAACAAATAAAGACGCAAAACTTACAACTGCTGATACGATTTTATATTCGTACCTACTACAATGAAAACAACAAGAACAACTATAATAACGAATTCTTAACAAAAAGTACTGTCTTTTGAATGCAACTATAATAGTGTGACAGTGACAGTGTGTTTAGGTGACATACTGCTGTTTTTCATACTGTCAAATCGCTTTGTTATTCATCAGCCAGTAGAAGGAAATGTCTTTAACCTTCGCCCTTTCTTTTCATCAGTTCTTTCTTTCTTTCTTGGAAAATGAAACTAAATATAATAGCGATTAGAGAGTAAAATGGCGAACAAAATTGCATACATACCTACAGATATGTTATGTACATATATATCTATTTATTTCATATGTCTTGTTACAAAAAGCTTAAATGTTTTCCATCTATTATGATTGTTTTGTATCAATATCGAATATTATTTTCTATTAAAATTTATAAACTTTATTAAAGAACAATGGCTGTTATCCTTTGAACATACACTATCTACCATTTTCAGGGACATTTTATTTGACAGTTGACAGGTTGTTAAACTTGAGTTTGATTAGTATAAATGTCAACAATTTTAACATGATTTGTGGGAGAACGGGAAAGGGGAGTGTGGTTTTTAAAAAAACAACTAACCATCCAGGGAAATTAAATAGTTGTTGTAGAAACTTCAAAATTGGTTGGCAAATATTCGTTAAGTTCTAATTGCAGTAGGTCCAGCTGAAGCTTTTGGTAGAGGGGGTGGGGGTAATTTTGCATGGAAGAACCAAAATGAAAAATTTTTATACTTGCAAAGGACTTACTGTCAAAATAACGTAATAAGAGTATCTTTTTGAGTGCAGGTGAGGAGTATTCATTTTCCGCCTTTCTTGAATATAAACGGTGAAAGCACGTGGTTCTCAATTTAAGGTTAGAAAAAGCTTGGTAATCGCTAAAGCTTTAGATTCGTTTACACTTTCCAGCAATGCTGGAATTGGTGATATTTTTTTATTAAATATTTATAATAGCTCATAGTTTCCAAGCCTTTTAAGGAATTGGTTTGAAGAGCAAGGATACGGTAGTTCAAGCCAGGAGTTTACTAGTGGAACGGCTTGGCCATCTGAGGTGTGCAAGCCACAGAGGGCAATTATAAACTGTTTCAAAGTTCATTAGTAAAATGACCATGCCTCTCAGCCAATATGTTAGGAAACTACTTAGCGATTTTTATGACAGGATCAATGACTCTATGACATATGATGAATTTTGGTCATTGATGAGATATGTTTTTGGATAAGTAAAAACTTGCTGCGAATGTTGTGATAAGAGAACAAGGAAAATACTATCAAAATATCTTTATATCGACAAAAATTTACTAGTTACTGCACTAGATACCGGCTGATCTCATAGTGAGGGAACTGGTCAAGAATTGGACAATCAAGTTAAACGGTGTGGAAGGATGGGACAGAGAACAATGTTTCAGTTATATGAAAAAAGCGTATTTTCCGATAAATATTGATTAGTGCTCACCATCTCTATTACGACAAGAGTTTTGACGTAATTTCGTCAGGTATGATCACGTATATGCCTGCTATAGATTGTCAAGAGGACTTGCTTAAGCATTTTGCAGATAGATCCCAGTTGGGTTTTGTGTTTGGGGTACGATATTCAAGATATTAGAACCAGCGCCTTTTCTGTGTACAGGGGAACAATGGGGCGTACAGTAATATTGTAGTAGGAAAACTGGCAAAAGCTAAGGTGCATTTACTACACGAAGACAAACAGAATAGTACAAATTCCGCTTAAATGCAATAAAAACATGTATAGCGTCAACTTTTAACGTCTCCGCAAGACAGACGATATAGTGAGTTTACTGTCGAGTATTAAGTTTTATATTGTTACATGGCTTAGTTATTATGTTGATATGAAAAGTATTACTCTGAGGGGTCTGCCCAGACAGAGGTTGCATAGTGTAGTGATAGCTCAGTGTCACATGGAGATATATGCGACGGCGTTAAATCTTCCGTTTTATGACTTCTATAGAAATTGTAGGGGACGGGAGGAGGACGAAAATTTTGAAAAATTCCTTTGTCGGTGTCCGTCTCTCTCTTCCAGAAGAGTGTTATATCTAGACAGACCGGTAGTGCATGATTTGGGGGCAGTAATAGAATCAGTGTTGTCATATTTTTTTTAATCTTTAATTCTCAAAAAAACCAGCAAAAAAAAGATAAATCTTACGATCTGATAATACTGAATATAATGCAATATAGGCGGATTGAACTCGTTCATCCGATCCACAGGTTAGCTTGCATCTGGACCGATAGAGGCTATGTATATTGCTAAGATGTATATCAAATCCCAGGCAACACAACGGAACTAGATAGGTCCAATGTGGGCTGGCTTTTCTCAATAGTTGGGAGCCGGTTCAACATAACATAAGATTTATGATTATTTATTACTTAAAAAATTTTAAAATCGACCAGAACTCTTGATCCTATTTGCTTTGACCTTTATTTAATTCAATATTTGTAAATAATTCGTTCAGCTCAATTCAAATTTTGTATTGAATAAAAACTTTTATTGTATTAAATTTGAAAAAGAGGCTCAAGTGACTAGAAACGTAAATCAAAGAAGATTCAGAATTTCGAGCCAAGAAAGACTAATTCTGGCAGAAAAATTCCATAAGAAGATATCACATTTGGTTATTTTTTTTCGGAAAAATAACACGCGCTGATATTGTTGATTCAAAAAATAAACATAAATTATATTTTTAATCCGAGGCAGGAAATAATATGAAACGAAAAAGTGAGCTGTAAACAATTTAATATATTCGTTAACAAATTAAAAACAATAACTTTTTATATTTTTGTTTATAATGGCCTTATTCATAAACGTCTGTATTTATAAAAAATATTGTATGTTTAATAAACAGACAATATTTTTTATGAATACGACCGTAAGATTAAAAAAATTCGAAAACAATTGCTATATATATAGCAATTGTTATATATATATATATATATATATATATATATATATATATATATATATATATATATATATATATATATATATATATATATATATATATATATATATATATATATATATATATATATATATATATATATATATATATATATATATATATATATATATGTTTATATATGTATATAGGACAGTTCGGAGAAAAAAATTTTTTGAATTGTTTTATTTTTTATTGTTCTTCCCTATTGAAGAGCACATTTCAACAAATTTTCAGATTTTTGCTTATGATTTCAGAGATATCGCGTTTTGAAAAGCCGAATTCTGAGAAAACCGTGCCCGAATAAATACTCACAACTTTTTCAATATCAGTCCAAATACAATAATTTCTTTTGCATTGTGTTTTCTGTCTACTATCTACTAAAAAATAGAAAAAAATTATGCACACTGGGCTTGGATGCGATTTTCAGGATTTAATATTTTAAATCAATTTTTCCCACTGTTTGTACTCTTTGATTTTCTTAAATTTTTTTCGTATTTAACTTCGATGTTTTCCACATCTTTTAAGGTCCGCTTGGAAATGGAATTCGAATAACTACTATTTTTCCTGATTTTTCTTAAATTTTCTAAAAGTAATTTTTTGCGCTAAGCCACTGTGCAAAAATTTTCTTGAACTTTGTAGGATATATTTTAAATGCTAATCCATATATTTTGTTATTTGCACTATTATTATTTTATTATTTGCAAGTTTTGTTAAAAAATTCCATTTACTATGTCAAAAAAAAAAAAAAAAAATCACAAGCTAACTTAGATTATTTAGTTACGGTTTTTCTGCTTTGATCTTAACAAAATATACTACTGATCGTAGCATCATAGCAAATAGTCATAATTATGGTTTTTTATTTTAAAATTATTCTGTATATATATATATATATATATATATATATATATATATATATATATATATATATATATATATATATATATATATATATATATATATATATATATATACATATATATATATATATATATATATATATATATATATATATATATATATATATATATATATATATATATATATATATATATATATATATATATATATTGCTATTAAAGCCCAGTTCAGACTATTATACTTTGTATTAATACTTGTCAAAAATTCAAATAATACGATAAAAATTTGACATCCCATACGACTTTGTTGTTTTTTGAAACTTTTCAAAACGATAATACTTTACATTGGATCAGGGTTGTGTTTTTTAGCAAACCAGTTAATTAAAAATTGAGTAGTCGGCTATTTCGTAGCCGATGGGGTGCCGTCACTGATAGTATTTTTTGTCGTTATAAAAAAGCTCGAAATTTGGATTTTAGCTGTCATTTATAAATGTGTTTTGCTTATGCTATATTTAGAACATAAAATATGTTTGTGCTATTGAATTTGGATGTGTTATACATAATTATTATTTTAACTGTTGAAGAATTTCACGCGCCGGCACGTCTATCGCCTACGACGAATAGCGTACCTGCCGCCGTGAAAAGTTTTATGATCGCACATCTATGTTGGTTTATATCAAGTGTGATGGTGTGAATGCAAAATCTAATTTACGTTAGACTTTTTGACAGTCGCAAGAAATGTGTTTAGACTTTTATCTCACAAAATCTAATGAAAGTATTTATACTTGTATAATAGTCTGATTGGGCCTTAAGTAATATAAATAAATAAAAAATAAAATAAAACGCAGAAAACTATAAAAAACTTAGTTATAAAAAAACAGTAACTATATAAATATCTTTTTGTTACTTTATATAAAGTGAATACTTTCGTTAGTTAGATTCGCAAATCATAAATTTTCTCATTTCTTATCGCACACACACACAATATTTTCAACATAAAGTGTTACGTGTATGAATCCCTGCGTTATTTCGAAACGTTAAACTCAGATAATTTGTGTAGGGTACAATACGAGTACAAATGAAATTTTACAATATAATGACAAATAGGCTCTTTTTTTAAATCGTCCGGCGTTCAACAAAAACGAAAAAAAAAAACAAATCAATGCAAAACAAAAAATTACTATGACAGCTTCCCCCTTCAGCGAATAGTAGACCGGACCCAACTACTTAATAAGAAGTGCATGTGGCGAGAAAGCAACAACAAATCAAAATAATCGTAAAAACTAAAACAAGCTTTATAAGTTTAATTAAGTTTAATAATAGCGATTGTGAAAAAGAAACAAATAACCACACTATACAAACATATTCAGCGTATTCGATTGCACAAAAGATGATTTTTAAGCGTTGGCTTTTTAATCCAATTTTGCACCAAAAAAAGAAAAATAAAGATAAAATTATTGTTGTAATATATTTTTGTAATAAATAGTTTTCTTTGGCTTACAAATTTAATTTCAAAATTTCGAACTTAACTAAAATACACATTTTCGACTTTTTCCAAATAAAAGCTGTTGCATGATGTTATATTTGATACTCGCATGTTTTATGCAATCATATAAAAAATTTTTAACAGCTGATAATTTCGAATTTTCGAATATAAAAAACATATAATTAATTTTACTAAAATTGGTAAAAACATTTTTGGGCATATTCATAAAAAATTAAAATGTCTTTGAAATGAATTTTAGTAAAATTTTGTATGAAATTTTTGAACTAACACTGCATTTACACATACAAATAACCTACAGTACGTTCAGTATACATATTATTATCGAAAATGTCCGAAAAATGGTCGAATCTTTCGCAAGTTACTTTTATGTTTACACAGCCAAGTACAAGTTCATTTTTTAAATATCGTCACTGCGTAAAAATCTATTAAAAATTGCTTTAATTTTGTAGCTAAACAATTTAAATATACAAAAATGAAAGCGGAATTTATATAACAATTTCTTGTTCATATAATTTTGTTTGTATTTGATGAAAAATATTTAATTTAAAATAATATTTGCTGGAAAAAATATGGATCAACGTCATGCTATAGATTTTAAATAATTCAAAATTTTGAAAAATCTTATAATTTTCAAATTAATTTTTCTAAAATAATTTTATACTCATACAGTCTAAGCCTAATTATTAGGTGGCAGCATTAGAGTTGCTCTACTAGATACATAACATTTTTTTTTTAAATTCCACCAAACTGTCAAAAACATGTTTACAAAACAGAGGAAAATAAAAAATTTTTATATAAAGAAAATTAATTGTGTATTATTATTTTCATAAGTGGTCTTTAACGCATTTTAAGCAATTAAATTATTTTTGAGGCGAGGGAAGTCGATAAGCAGTAGAATTTTTATTTTTACATAGTAGAATTTTTCTTTTTACGTAGCAGACAGCAACGCATTTTAAGGAATTAAAATATTTTTGAAATCTTTTTTATTGTTTCTTTTGCACTTTTTAAAACTGTTTAAAATATTATTATTTTTTCACTTCATTTTTTATAAACATAAACAGCTTTTACGCAATTAAAATATTTTTGAAAACTTTGTTTTTTTGCACTTTTTATTTCTTTTTTTGCACGATTAAAATGTTATTATTTTTGCCCTTCACTTTGTGTAAACATAAACAACTTTTGACCGGTATACCGGTCTTTTTAAATAAAAAATTGTCACCTGCGCTAGTGATGCCACCTGGTTAATGCACCTTGGTCTAAGCCAAGGCAGATTCATAACAAGTGCAATTGACAGCGCAGCTGATAATTTTTTTTTTTAAATTTTTATCTGTTTCAGATGTCAATGGCTTAATTAAAACAAAATTAGAAGAAAAAAAATTTAAAATAATTTTTTAAATGATATATTCTATTGTGAGCGGCAGATATCATCCATAATTCTCCGCAGTCTGGCTAGCCATTTTCACCTTTTCAAGCTCTATGATCTGAGACTTTAAGTTTCACGAAATAATTAAAAGTTTCATTAAGCTTTTCTTTTATTGTATTTTTTTTTTTTAATAGAAATTTGGGAAAAAAATTTCAAAACAATATTTAAACTATGTATTCTATCTTGAGCGCCAGCTATCATTCAGAATCCTCCCATAATTTTGCTGGCCATTTTCCCCTTTCCAAGCTCTATGATCTGAGACTTTAATTTTCACAAAATAATTAAAAGTTTCACGAAATAATTAAAAGTTTGTCTTTTATTGTAAGTTTTTTTTTAACAATTGAGTTTTTATTCGCTATTTTAGCTTCTAACATTGATACCAATAAAAAATTATAAATAGCTTGTTTTTTATGTTTCCCAGCTATCTATATATCGAAATTTCATAGGAGCTACCCTAATCATCAGTAGGCTTTGGAAATTTTTGAAAGATATTCTCAAACATTCAACTTTATATACCAGCAATCTAAATAAATTGTTGAGAATTTAAAAAAAAGTGCTCTAATAATAAACAAAAAACAACAAACGTAGAAAACAAGCTATTTATAATTTTTAATTAGTATCAATGTTAGAAGCTAATACAGCGAATAAAAAACGCAATTATTTTAACTTGTTTCATTTTAAAGAAAAAAGTTTAGGAAATTTTCTTCTCAAATTCCAAAGTCTACTGATGATTAGGGTAGCTCCTATAAAATGTCGACATATAGATAGCTGGGAAACATAGAAAACAAGCTATTCATAATTTTTTATTGGTAAATTTTTTTTATTATATATTTTTTAATACCTTTTTGTGCTTATATTTTTCCCTTGACATTTGAAAAAGATTTATTTTTTGTAGTGTTGTATTTATTGCTCTGGCATTTACCTGGTATGAATTCGCCTTGATCTAAACAAATTTTTGGTCCGAAATTGCGAATATTCAAAAAGCTTTATAATTATTTATTGTATTCCTTTGACAGTTTTTATCTTTATTAATTAAAATGTATCGCCAAATGTGTTGTTAAGCTCAAAACTAGACAACGCTTCCACCAATCCGTCCCTATTCTTGTTAAGGCATATGAAAGGTTTATATGAAGAGAAAAATCGTAAAAACTGCAAGCAAAACATAAAAGCAACACTTTTCTCCTCCCATACAAACAAAAAATATAAAAAAAATTTTATAGCTTAACAGCCAGTTTACCAATTTCGAAAGAAAATGAATGCGAAAGAAAGCCAGTCACTCACATTCGAATCAATTTGGGTTTGTCTATCTCAATACTATTCGTTCGCATAGAAAAAAGTTAGACGAATCAATTTTCTTTCGCTTAGATTGTGAACGCAAGCAGGCTGTCGAGATTAGTAAACTGGCTGTAAATATATTTAAAAGTAAGTAGGAATTGTATACAGACTTCGGATAGGTCACGCTTACATTGGCAATGGTCTTAAATCAAAGATGTATGTGACAAAAATTTCACTGGGTATACTCTGTGTGTAATAATTGAATAAATAAGCTAAAGCAAACTCTTAATCAATATTAAGTTGAAAACCCGAAGTAAAAAAAATCACCCTTTATACGAGCTTTTTGTTGTTATTCGTATACAATAACAAAGTCTCACAAGACATGTCACATTAGCTTTGCGCACGAACTTAGTAATGCAAAGACTCTGCTCTAAGCCGGTCGTGTGGGAAAATATTTTTCAAAAAAAAAAAAAAGAAAAAATAGTTATTACAAACTAAAGTATAACAAAAGATTTCGCTGTTTTCAAATAAACTGACTCACTAGTGACAAAAGTTTAATAAAAAAAATTTATGAAACTATTAATAAATTAACATAAATACGCTAACAATAATGGTAGTTGTCAGCTAAGATCAGCCTCAGTTTCAAAAATAAAACACCTCAAGGAAAAAATTGTGGTTATTTGAATTTTAAATATTTTAAACTAGAAATATTTCATTGACGTTAGTTTTTTTTTAACTAACTAAATGTGTACAAATTAATTTCTCATTTACAAATGAATTGATTTTTGAGATGAACCATGTAAATGAAAATTATAATTAATTGTTAACTTAATAGTGGGGTACTAAAAAATAATATTTTTTTTTTACTAGGCAATAATATTTTACATAAATTTATTAATTAAACAAAATTTTCCATATCAAAATACATATACTGAAGCAAAAATTTACCTAAATACTGCAAAATGGGGTGTAAACTTGAAGTTATTTACAACGTACCAAATATTTTATTAAAATTTACTCGGAATTTCAACTATTGCAATTTATTTAACTAAAATAAAATAAAAAAATTTCTTCATTTTTACACGTATTTATTCAATAATACATACCTTTAGTTGAATGGAAAAATATTATTATTCAGTTTCAAAAAAAATCCTATTTTTGTAAAAACGGTGAATTTTGTCAACAAAATTTAGTCAAATAAAGGAATTTTTTATTCAAACTAATACCATGTTTCCACTGCAAAGAAAAACACGCGTTTTAAGAAAAATATGTCGAAGTGTTTCCATTATGATATGAATTTCGAATTTTCGAAATTGATTTCACGTGTACGAGTAATTTGTTTCATTAAAATATTTTTTATGTTGTAAAAAAAGAAAACTATTATAAACCTGAAATGCGTATTTTTTGCCACATTTAATAGCGCATTTACACCAACTCAAAATCTAGTAGATTTGAATTGAAATCTACAACGAACTCTATATCGTTTACACCACCGTTTTTTGACATCTAGCAAGATTTCATTTGCTCAAAAATAATTTATGCATGCGGGTTTGACAATACAATATTATCAGAGACTGAATACGCCAGCATTAAAGTGTATATTTTTTGTGCCCAGAGACTGCATACACCACATTGTAGTGCAATTTTGGTTGCAGCGTAGTATTTTTAAGTACTTTTTGCAAGAAATCACAGATGCATCGCTTAGTACTGAGTAGATTTCAGGAGATTTCGTCGAAATCTACTCATAAAGTAGATTTCATTTTGTATGGGCAATCTTCTCAAAATCTACTAGATTTGGCTTGAAATCTCGAATGGGCAGATTTCGCTTTGGTGTAAATAGGCTATAAAGCAAAAACAAATTTTCAAATTTTGTTTTTGTTTCAAATGTTTTTATGCGAACGAAAATATTTATTCGAAATAGTGGAAGTGGCAGATAAACTTTGAAATTTAGGAAAAAAAATCAAGAAAACTGTTTTAGGTGACAGTAGTTACGATGGAAGCGGATGAAAAACATTTAGTCGCTCACTGTATTTGTCAGAACCGACGTTACAAGATTATAAGTTGTTTACAAAGATGACTCCTTTTAGTTCCAGGATCAAGTGAAGAATTGAAACTGCTCAACTTAAAAAATTTATAATCAAATATGTATTTGAACAAATAAATTTGATTATAAAACAATTTGAAATAAAAAATTTACGGATTATATGGCAATGCGGATGTTAAGCTAATTTTCTTGTTGATTCCATCATAATTATAAAATGGTCTCAATATCATTACCATAGTAAACTCGTAGGCAAACATTTTCCCTTCTGCGTAACTGTGCAACCTAAATTAAGGCCGGGGCACATAGAATCCGTCATACGTTATACGTCTCCTTTTTCAACTGACATTAACGTGTACGAAGTATGAAAATGGCACAATCAGATATAAAATCAACTGCATTTTACTATAATTCGATTACAATTTTTTTATTTATTTTTCAGACACAGCCCAGAAAATCTAGCACAATTTGTTTTTAATTTATTTTATTTTTGAACGAAAAACTAGATCAAAATATACAAAAAATATTACCAAATAGTTGTCAAAGTTCTCAACGTACGTTAAAAGTTAAAAGATTCTCTACTTTAATACTTTGCGTTGACGGAGAAGTACGGAATGTGGCAAAGCTCATAAGACTACATGTATTTTAACTTATGGCGTTTTCTTTTCTAGAAAAAGTGTAACATTTTCAATATTGTTTTGCCAAAAAATGCAGAACTATACAGTTTTCTCAACATTTTTTTAGATATTTATAGTTATTGCGACATCTTCTCTTCATCTCAATAAAACTTAAATTTAAAAACTTGAATTTTAAGAAAAAAAGTGCAGCATAAATGCAAAACTTTTTCAGAAAAGAAAACGGCATTACTTGTCAGTTGAAAAAGGCAACATATAACGTACAACGGATTCTTTGTGCCCTGGCCTTTAGCGCGTCAAGCGTAATTTATCTGGCAAAAATCATCATGTACATACAAAATGTATGAGACCAACCGACATAGCGCGGCGTCAACGCTTTGCAATTGGAAAATCTAATTTTGACAGAGCTTAAAAGAGTAAAGTTCGCTTCAAAACAAATGTTACTCATGTTTTGCGGCCATTAGTAATCACACTTTAGGTGTTTTCCGGCTCATTTAGCGACTTTATGACTTTTTATTATTTCTATGCAGTGACTTTTATGAAACAATGCACAACTTTAACGTTTTTATTTAAGATATTTACTACAGCGTAAAATCAAAGCGTTAAATAACGTTGCGTTTTACGCCCTAATTTAGGTTGCATTGTAACTTCACACAATTTTTGTGTGAGATCTTATTGTTCAGCACTCTGAAACGAACTTTCTGTGAAGATAATCAAATATATTATGGATTATAAATGTGTGTATATCTTCTTATGTGAAGTCTGAGTAGGCAGTCATGAGTAGGATATGAATAGCAATATTATTATATATAGTTTTAATTAGAGTCATGTGGTTGTTGGTTTAAAAAGAAACATACGGCCATGCCACAGAATTCACTTCCGTTCGGAAATGGAATTGAATCGGTTTTTAATTCTCAAAAAATGAAAATCTAAAACTTATTTCGGAATGAAATCTGTGCTAGAAGACAATACTAGTCTTATTCTTGCAATTAGAAATGATTTCATTCCGAAAATTTTTCAGTTCTACGTTTTTTGAAGAAGTAAAAAAATAATTTAATTCCGTTTCCGAACGAAGATATAGCACTCAGAGCAATAACATATTCTACTTGAAAAGCATAAATGTTTATAAATATGCAGAAAAGTGCACAGGTGCCAACATAACAGAAATAAAATGCGAAAATCGAACATATATAACTCACGAAATTTGAAAATAACGGTTATTTTCTTATTATTAGACCTCGTATAATATTCTTATTTGTACAAGAAGTAATGCTTATCTACATGGTTTAACGGTTTTCGCAATACTTTCTGTTGCGTTCTGGCACTTGTTTAAATCCGAACGAAATTAAACTGTATGATGTGACTGAATATACAATATTTTTATTTCTGTTTTTATGCTTTTTCTTTCCAGATATTTCAATAGCCATAATTGTGGGACAAACAATTTGAATCTCCTAAAACAAAATCTGCTTGGAATTGCATACAAGGAATTTTTCTTTTCTATTTAATACTATATTTTGCTTCTCAACTACAATATAAATCAAAACAACAACAAATGTTTTGTTTTTTTTTTTGCTTATATGGAAGAACAAAACGGATTTTTTACGTCTTTATGCAAACGAAGAAAAACATTTTTTATATAACTCAAATTACTATATGGTTTAAAGTTGCTGAATTAAATAAATTTTAAGAAGGAGGATTAAAAAAAAAAGAAACTACAAAACGTATGAAACTCTAAAATAAAAATAAGATTTTTTTATTATCTACATTATACCTACATACATGAGAAAAAGCGTTACATTTGCATGCGAGTATATATATATATATGCTTTGAAGAAGAAAAAAAGGGAAAAAACAAAATAATATAAAGTGAAATGAAACGTGCAATTATTGAGTGTTTGTGTCTATAACAACCAACCAACCAACCCATTGTTACAGTTTCAACAACTTAAAGTCAAGTCAAATTGAAATCCAGAATCTCTGTAAAATCTAAAAGGCCTCTTAGATTTTTCTACATAAGCCAGCAGACATGTATTTAATACTCGTAAACTACTTCAACAGCACTTAATTGTGAAATCTTATGATTATTTAAGCAACAATAATGTTCTACGTACATATGTATGTACATACAGATGTATAAGAAGAATTGAATGTGTACACAGTTTACAATTGCAATTATCTTGAAGATTAATGCTGTCTTATTGTTATTTATCTTAAGTCTACATATAATATTCTTAAATGTTTATTGCAAATGAACAAAGTCTGTCGAAATAACTATCTTTATAAATTTCACAAGTTTTATTACAATAATTTACATCAACGAATTTAAAATCTAATTTTTGAAATACATACATACATACATACAAACATACATATAAAAATATACACGTAAATTGTACTCAAAATCTTCGCAAAGCAGAACAGAAATTTAAAATTTCCTGGCTTGAACCAAAACATTAACAAAAACACCAACGATAAGTCTCCACAAATTTTCACAAACCAAAAAAAAAAGTCTATATGAATTAAATTTTAAACTCATCGTCGTAACTGCTGAACGAATTGAAAAGAGATTCCATTCGTTTTAAAGAATTAAAAAAAAATATATATATATATATAAACATTTCTCATGCACAACAAACAAATAACATTAATCTTGAAATTCGCCAGAAAACAAATTATAGATTAAATAAGAAAAACCAGACAAAAACAAAAAGAAAAAAAAAATGTTTAAAATACGCCAACGCAGTTGTCTCTTATTAACGTTGGTCATAATTTTGCTGCCATGTGTTATTGTCTTAATGATAATGGGTCCAGAATTATCCACCGAGCAATCGTTATCGCAACGTTTAGGTGAATGCCATATGCGTCTTCAGTACTTGGAGTCAATGTACCGTACGCGACAAGAAGATGTCGCCTTGCTCTCACAATATATTGCACAATTGCAAAATGTTTCAGTTGCAGCAGCGGTAACCTCAATGCCCGCTGCCGCAAATATAGATAAGAATATTTCAGCAATGTACAATTCAGCGGCAGCAGCAGCACCATTACCAGTCGCCGCCTCACCAGCTTCAACATCCCTATTAGATGGTCTATCGGCAGAGGCTAGACAAATGCTACGAAATGCCTCTCAATTGCATACATCCCAACAAATGAATTTGACGTCGTCGGCGAATGTGCGTCTGCCCACAGCTTATCATTTTCTGCCTCATCTCTTAGACGATCCGAATTCGTTAAAGCCCGCCCTGTTAAGATCACACGGGCGTACTGATGTCAGCATTGTTTTGGGCATACCCACGGTGGTGAGAGAAAAACAGTCGTATCTGTTGGGTACGCTGCACAATCTTATTGAAAATATGAATGAGGAAGAACAAAATGAAACATTGATAATTGTTTTTATTGGCGAAACCGATCTTGATACTGTGCAATTGGTAGCGAAAAAAGTCGAAACGGCTTTTGAGCCGTATATTGAAAATGGCTTAATCGAATTAATAGCACCGGCTGCTTCATATTATCCAAATTTCGATAAATTGCGCATTACCTTGAATGATTCGTTGGAGCGGGTGAAATGGAGGAGCAAGCAAAATTTAGATTATGCCTATCTAATGGCCTACGCACAATCGAAAGGTGAGTGAAATTGTTGTACATAGGTATGCGTGCACGGGTGGCGGAAATATCCCAATAGCTAAGCTTTTACAAGTTTTTGTACATCAAATACAAAGCACAATAGTACCAAATTTATTCAGGTTTCATATTTAGTAGCGTTCTCACACTTCGTATTAAAAAACAAATCTTGATAAATTGAAAACTTGTCAATAACGAAACTCATGCATTTCATTTAGTAAATTAACAACCTCTACAATACCAAAAAACAGTAGTCGATTTACTAAACGTAGCAGGTTCAGCTATATCACCGAAAATTTATACAGATAACGGGGATTGACGCGTCTTTCGATCTGGCCCGCTGGAAAGTAAAATGGAGGAAATTTTGAAGCAATGGTGAATCATTTTTTCTTTCGCGGTTTCTTTAGGACTTTTTTTAAGATTTAGTTTTTTTTTCACGTACCACCAACTCAAAAATTCTTGTCTGTGCATGTGGCGGTACAAATATCCAAACAAAAGTCAGCTGTGTCGGATTGTTTACAATATCAAATATATATAAATTACAAAACATGCTTTGATATCAAACTAATTATCCATGTAACCAAATAATTATCCGTATAATGCATTCTGAGTTTTTTTTTGAATTCCCATAATTGACTTTAGAAATCGCCAAAATTCCCTACTTCCCCGGCAACAATATGGCAACTTTAATTTTTGCACTCAATCGAATGACCGTTAATAGTTTACGTTCCACGCGCACCGAATATGAAAAACCGGTTCCGATTCCTTTTGGAATTCCCAATATCTGCTTCAGGAAACGTCAAAAGCCCTCCACTTCCTCAAAAGCAATACGATTACTTCAATTTTCGCACTAAAGCCAATGACCGCGTATATTTCAGATGCATGTTTCACGGCAAAAACGCGCACCGAATATGAAAAACCGGTTCCGATTTTTTTTTTGAATTTCTAAAATCGGCTTCAGGAAACGTCAAACGCCGCCGACTTGATCAGAAGCAATACAGTTACTTCAATTTCGAATGACCGTTTATAGTTCAGATGCATGTTCCACGGCAAAAACGTACACCGAATATAAGAAACCGGATCCAAACCGTTTAGCGAAGTGGTTACGAACTTTTTTGGAAATTCCCAAAATCCGCCCACTTCCTCAGAAGCAATACGGCAACTCCAATTTTCGCACTACAGCAGTAACACTGTGTATACAGCTCTATGTAACTATATACATATGTAATAATCTCTCATATGGCATGAGTCTCGAGTGCTGCAAACACATAAACAAACGTACTAGTGAAACAAATATAAGCTTGTCAAAAAAAGTTGCTCACACTTAGTATTTTAAATATAATACAAAGAGCGAGACCCGCTAATGTTGAGGTCGCTTTTTAAATGAAATTATTTTATGGTCTTAAAAAATAGAAATTTTAAATTCAGTAAAGATTCTTCGGTATAGGGACGAGGAAGAAGTAGAGAGTGTTGAGCACTGTCAATGTCCACCTCATTCTTATAAGGGCTTTGTATCTTGGTAGACCCATGCTGTCGTTAGCTGCAAAAATAAGAATTAATTGTTTATATAATCATAAAATTAGAAAAAGTTATATTTTTAAATTCAATGTTGATTTTTGGTCCAGCCTGTGCCTGCTAAACAGGAATCACTTGACACTAAGGATATTAACTTTGGAGATTGTGAAATAACAATTATATTCTGACTTTTATAATTTATAATTGAAATAAAAGTTATAAAGTTTAACGGCCGTATCCATAAAAAATATTGTGTTTATGACAAATTTTCTATAGAAATTTGTCAAATAACAGCTTAATAAACATACAAAATTGTTTATGAATAAGGCGATAATTTTTTTTCTTGTTCTCACAATAATAATATTTATTATTAGCTTTTACTTTTTTGCAACTGTATTTAAAAGCTACATTTAAACAAATAAAAAAATATAGCTGTGTGTATAATAAAAAAATTGGCTGATTTAATTATTTTTAATATTACCTTTCTAAGATAAAATTTATTTTTTGGATTATTATTGAATTATTTTTGATGAAATTGAACTATTTCTTAAAGAAATTTTGAATTATCTATTAATGAAAATGACAGTATGCTGTTATTTGCTGATAGAAAAAAAACATGTGAAAAAAGTATTAAATGCCTACCAGTATATAACGAATTTTCATAAGTGCTATCCAAAACATCAGCACTGCAGTTGATTTAGCAGGTACTGGAAATGATAACGCAGTCGCTTTGAGTGATAATGCAGGTAACCAAATAACTGCATTTGTTGCTATAATGCATTTGAGGCGAATAAATTCGTTTGCTTTTCATAATAAAGCCGCAACAATCTAAAATTGAGATTGTTTTCTGATTTTATATAATATTTTTTATTTTTTCTTTTCAGGTACTTTCTATGTCCAGCTGGAAGACGATATTCTAGCCAAACGCCATTTTATAACGTCTATGAAGAAATTTGCCATAACTAAGAGTGCTTTGACTAAGCCCGATCAGCCGCCCTGGTCTCTTTTGGACTTTTGTCAGCTGGGTTTTATTGGTAAAATGTTCAAGTCCGCAGAACTACCCTATCTTATAACATTTTTTCAAATGTTTTACAATGAACAACCGGTCGACTGGCTGCTGGGCTATTTTACGGAAGTTAAGGCATGTCGCATCGATCAAGATCATAAGCATTGCAACCAGGAGAGAGCCAAATATTGGCTGCACTATCGACCTTCACTGTTTCAACATATCGGCACCAGCTCTTCGCTAAAGGGTAAAGTGCAAAAGCTTAAAGATAAACAGTTCGGTTCCAAAGTTCCCACCTTTTATGCTCATCCCCACAATCCACCTGCCCAAGTTAAATCGAATATAGCAGCGTATAAAAATTATCAACTGAAAAGAGCGTACAAAGGTGAAACCTATTTTTGGGGCCTGCTACCGCAGCCGGGAGATTTTGTGCAGTTTATATTCGATAAACCCACTGTACTTAAACATTATCTATTTCGCAGCGGCAATTCTGAACATCCTTCAGATCGTTTTTACAATACAACAATAGAAGTTTTACCCGCCGATACTTTGAGTGAAAGTTCTCCGGTGTGGAGTTTTTACAATTCTACCACAGATGGTTATCTGATAGTGGGCAGCTTTGATACCATGGGTGTGGCTGAAGGTTCAATTGATTCGAAAATTGGTGCTATTAAAGAGATACGTTTACATGTGCATGGCGACAGTGAAAATTGGGCTTTATTAAGTGAAATTGATTTGCAAGTCGATAATAAAAGATGATGGAATTAATCAAGTCTAGAAAAAGATAAATTTCAATTTCTGGTGGCAAAACGCAAAACAAAAGCTTTTCAGCGCTGTGTAATAGGAAAGTTTTGCAGGACCTTTTATTACCAAAAATTAAAAAAAAAACGATAAAATAGTAGAACAAAATAACAGACTACATTTTGAGTTTGTTTGTATATAGTTATGTATGTGTGAGCGTTTTTTTCTAAAGGCTATTCTAAGTGTTTTCATTTTTTATTTTATTAACGAATGTTTAATGATACTGTGCTGTACATAGAGCACATACCTGCGACTCATTTCAACATTTTGCGTGGAAAGCATTCAAATTATTAATGTGCTGTTTACAGAATACGGATGAGCGACTCTTGTAAAAATTTTGTATAAATACATTCAGTATTTTGAGTGATTTCCATACAACTTTCCTAGACGAGTAGCTCAAACGTGTTCTATAAACAAGACCATAAGTACTTTTCATACAAAATTTCAAGACGAGTTGCTCGTCTGTGTTCTAGAAACAGCACATATAAGTATATTTTTTATTGAGTTATGTGTGTAAAAGGTGATTGATTTTTTGTTTGCATGTGTAATGAGTATAATTTTGCCAAAAACCGCTTTAAATTTTAAAACTTGGTGTTCCAGATCTTAAAATAATTGTAAAAGTTTATGTTTTTATTGCTTTGAAGAGGTGATAGGAAGTTGTGTTATATCTAGAACTTGTCTGCAAAAAGTAACACAAATATTCTTAGAGAATCCATAAGTTTTCATCAGGATTCAAAGCTTTTTTTTAGTTACATATCATACGAGTACTTTAGCATGATGTTTGAGAAATTTTTAATATTTATTTTTATTTTTTGTGTTCATAGAACACAGACGAGTGACTAGTCTAGAAAATTTATATAGAAAGCACTCAAAAAATTAAGTTGTTTTTATACAAATTATCTTCACAAGTCTCTCGTTTGTGTTCTATGAACAGTGTAATTATCACTATTTTGGGTGTATTTCATACAAATTTTCTAGACGTACGAGGGTGGTTCGGAAACTTCTTAGCCTAGCACAAAAAGCGCGGTATAGACAGAAAAATTTTAAGTGGTTTAGAAACAAGTGTTCACAAAAGGCGCATCCGCGTTTTTTTTTACAATAGAAAAATTAGAAATGCGTGGTGTCATTAAGTATTTACATAAAAAAGGTTTATCGGGACAAGAAATTCATAATGATATGGTGAATGTGTTAGGTGAAAGTGCTCCTTCATATGCAACAGTAAAAAATTGGGTTGCTGAATTTAAACGTGGTCGTACAAGCATTGAAGATGAACCACGTAGGGGACGTCCAAAAACAGCAACAACAACAGAAATTGTAGCCAAAGTGCATGATATGGTATTTAATGATCGACGAATAAAAGTGCGTGAAATAGCTTTAATTTTGTATGAAGAGCTAAAGATGAAAAAGCTTTTTTTGCATTAACAAATGCGGCACCCGCATTTGTTAATAATCGACCAAAAACGCATAAGAATGAACATTTCTCAAGCTTGTTTGGATCGTTTTATACGAAATAAAATGGACTTTAAGCGCCGTTTCATAACTGTTGATGAGACATGGATCCACCACTATACTCCAGAGACAAAACAACAGACTGAAGCTGGAGGAAGTGCCCCAGAGAAGCAAAAACAATTCACTCGGCTGGTAAGGTTATGGCAACGTTTTTTTGGGACTTCAAAGGAATTTATTGATTGACTATCTGCAAAAGGGTAAAATAATAAATTCAAAGTACTATTGCAACCTTTTGGATCAATTAAATGTACAAATTCGAGAAAAACGTCCTGGCTTACAACACAAAAAAAAAATTTTTCATCAAGATAACGCACCAGAGCACAAGAGTGTTTTAACAATTTTTTTTTATCTTGGACCAGTACTCAGGGGATGACCCCTACATATGCAGTGCATTGTACTGGAACTAGGAAAATAGGTTATGATGAGGAGGAAAGAGGGAGTAGTGTTCGTGGAGGTTTAACTATAACAACACGAAAGACTAAAACAAACTCTATTGCAGCTTTTAAAATGTTGGAATTAAATTATTTAAAACTGATCAGTGCCCAGTGTATATCCCTTCGACACTGCTCAGATTAGCAAAATTTATTCCAACACCTTCCATGCTACAAGGTAATGTATGAGGTAACAATGGCTAAAATCAACGAATTAAAATACGAGTTGCTTGATCAACCCCCTTGTTCTCCTGATTTAGCTCCCAGTGACTTTTACCTGTTCACAAATCTAAAAAAATTACTTGCTGACAAGCGTTTTACCTCAAATGAAGATGCACTTACAGTTATAAACCACTATTTTGAAGACCTTGAGGAAAACTATTTTAATCAAGGGATAGAATTGCTAGAAAAGCGTTGGACTAAGTGTATTGAAGTTTCAGGAGATTATATTGAAAAATAAAAATATTTTTGCTCTTTCATTGATAGGCTAAGAAGGTTCCGAACAGCCCTCGTATCAGTCATTCGTGTCCAACAAACACCACATTAATTTTCATAAACTTAAAAACAACTTAACTCACCATTTTTTTATGTGTTTAAATTTTTGACATTTAATTTGCTATTGTGAATGATTTTATTAACTGAACATACCTGCAACAGTGTTGTGTTTCGAATTTCGCTGAATTTTATAACAATTTCGGGCTAATTGCTCAATAACTTAATGAACTTTTTGTATGAAATATTAAGCTCAATAAAGGCGTTAATTGCGGTAATCTCAATAATTGTGTATGTCTGAATACGCTATTAACAATGAAGTTATTAGTGATGCCATAGTTATTTTTTAAAGACATTTTAATCCAGCATTTTTTATTATTTATTTAATTTCCTTAATTTTTTTCACTGGTATTGCCGAATACATCTTATTGGTTCGTGGGATTCGATTACCATTGCTAAAATAAGTTTTTGTAGATTATGGGAAAATTATTTTAATACAAAGTTTTTACAAAAAATTAAAAAAGTTTTATATACGAGTAAATGTATATCGTTGTTAATTTGCTTAAGTATTTTTCTCATATGTTTTTTTTAATAATAGCAGAATTTTTTGTGTATCTTTTATATATATTTTCTAATGTTAGCTTTTGTTTTATGTTGTATATTCCGAAAAATATACTTATATATTCGAATAATTTATGAACAAATTAAAATTGTGTTGATATTTAGTATTTTTATAATCCAAGCCTATATTGTATTGATTATGGCTTATTTTATGTTACTCCAATGTGTGTATGTAAATTAATTATATTGTGTACTGTGATTTGTTATTATATAATTGACTTAAGTATTAATAACACAGAATTAAACTAGAACACTATTTTTTAATTTTATTAAAAGAATAACACAAAAAACAAAACAGTCTAAAAAATAAAATTTTATTTAAAAACAAACTAAGTTACTAAAAATTTATACTTAAGTATAAAATATTAAAAAAAAAACATAAAAAAATATAAATTGATTAAAATTTTATAGAGATCAAATTCAGAGGCAAATGACAAATTTTAATTTCAGCAAATGATTTTATATTTAGTTTCCTAAATGCAAAAATATTGAAAATTTCAAAATATTATAAATATTCAGCCGAATTTTGTGTAAAAACTTATTTACTATCTTTATTCAGAAAAAAAAAATGACACATATATGTTTAGTAACTTTAAGAAAACTTTTGTGATGTTTCCACATCTTGTTTAGAAAATTTATATGATAGCACTCAATATTTTGAGTAATTTCTACATTTTTCAGATAAACCTTTGGATACAACACATTTGTATTGAAAATTTGACTCAAAATAGTTCAAATATATGTGCTGTTGATAGAAAACAAACAAGCAACTCGTCTAGCAAATTTATATAAAAGTAACTCAATTTTTTGAGTGATTACCATATAAAATTTTTTAGATGAGTGCTCTTAGAACAGCACAATAAATAAAATTTTTTGAATAAGTTCATTAAAAATTATATTATTGCGAACACAGACGAGCGACTCGTCTAAAAGATTGTATGAAAACCACTCAATTAGTACATGGGTCTACTCTTAAATTTCCCAAAATAAATTAAATTCAAATTTACCTTAAGTGATTTTTTAAGCAAATTTTTTTATGCTACTTTGAAAATTCAAAATTTATTTCGAAAAAGCAAAATTCGAAGATTTATGTTAATTAAAAATGTTAATATAAGATTTTAACAAAAAGAAAGCATTGTTAACTTTTTATTCAACTTCTTTGAGGGTTTATGTCTGCACTCGAATTTCCCATAATTATTTTCATAATTGATATTAATCTAAAATTATTTCTTTAAGGCTGAAAACTTATTTTTATTATATATATAAAAATTAACTCGAAATACATATTTCTAAAATTTGTCTTCAACTGGTTTATGTCTGCATTAAATGTTCACAAAAATCTTTTTAAAATAACCATTTGAATTTGAATATCAAAAGATTAAAAAAAAATCAATATGAGATTTCAAAAAATTGTTTAGCCGAATTTTGGGCTTTAAGGATTGTATCTTCAATTTCATTGATGGTTTAAGTCTGCACTCGAAATTTGCAAAACTATTTGCAATATTGATATTAGTCTAAAATTTTCCTTTAAAAGCTAAAAAACTATATTTTATAATATATTATTACGAGTATATAAAAATTCCATAAAATTTACACTCGAAAAATATATTCCTGAAATTTGTCATAAATTTCTTTGATGGTTTGTTTTCAAAATTTATATTATTATTAAAGGATGATAACCTAATTTTTATTATATAAAAAAATTAAATTTGAAAACTAAATTCACAAAATTTTTTTTCATTTTCCTTACTTAAATTTATTTCCAAAACTGATATTAAAGGTTGAAAACCTAATTTTTATTACATAAAAATTCAAAAAACTTAAAAACTCGAAAAATATGTATACTCGTATTTCTAAAATTATAAATATTTTCAACATTATTTAGCATGATATAAAAAATACAAGGTAGTTTCATTCTCTTTTTATTATTTGTAATAAGGATTTTTGAAGTTTATTTTTAGAGAGAAATACAAAAAAGCGTTGCCACACAGTTGAATAAGGGAATTTACTCCTAGAATGGATTTTTTCTGAAATGTGTAGTGCATTGTTCATATTAGAAAAAGCTGGAAATAATAAGCATTCAAACGAATGCCCATTTTAAAGAAAATATTACATTTAAAAGAAAATACTCTTTAGATATTAAAAACAAAGAGAAAAGTTTGATGCTTGTGGTTTAAGAATATATAAATAATTATTTCTACTAGAATGGCCGCGGATGCAGCGACAAAACTAATGCACGTAACCTTGAATACTCTTCATTACATACAATAAGAAAAACCTACGTCCAAAAGATGTCATTACTTGTTTAAATATCAAAGTAAGCATGTATAGCGAAAATTTGCATATAGTTTTCCGTCGTTTCCATGCCTTCAAACTTGTTATGGACGTGACTTGTAACTTCTCTAACAAATGGCGCGATATAATTATTCAGTGCTGATTTTAATAACGGCCAATCACTGACCACAATTGCAAAAAAAAATTGACATTCACCACAGCGTTATATTAAGAATTATAAGCCGTTTTCGTTGTTCGTTCCCGAAAAATCAGTAAACGAGATGGCCAGGCAATAATACGTTTGATAAAAAAGACCGATTCGTGCCGTCAAGAACCATCGCCACACAATTGTTATTAAATGTTACCCCCAGAAGGATTCAAAAGCAGGCTGCAGAAGACGGACTAGAAGTATACCATACAAAAGTGTAAAAAATATCTTTATATCACGGAAAAATAGACTGGCCAGGTTGGAATTTTCAAGGGAATACATTAATTTGACCACCACACAAGGGAATTCCATACTATTCTCCGATGAGTCCAAATTTAATTTAAAAGATTCTGATAGATTAAGACTGGTTAGATGACCGAAAAGCCAACGTCTTAATCCACGTTACACTAAAGGCACATTTAAACATAGTGTCGGTAGCATTTTAGTCTGGAGATGTTTTTCAGGACATTTTTATATATTTTAGATTTATGTATGTATTTTATTTAAAAATTTTTTATTTATTTTTGTTTGAAGTCACAATTTTATTATTGAAAACAAGGGAATATATAAACTAGTACGGCAGCACAATTTTATGAAAAATGTCACAATCCTTATACTTGTCAGATGGTGATTGTTAAGGAAAATTGAGAGAATAAATCTACCTTGTATTTTTTATATCATGTTATTTAGTATATAAGAAATATTATTCTTTTTGTACTTTTTTTAACGAATCTCATAAGAAATTGCTTTTTTTAAAAAAAGCAATGCAATTGAAAAAAAATATGTTTTAGTCAGATTTGAGTTTTCTCTTGAAAATTAAATAAAAGTTTAACGGCCGTATTCATAAAAAATATTGTATGTTTATTAAACAGTTATTTGACAAATTTCCCATAGAAACTTGTCAAATAACAGTTTAATAAACATAAAATATTTTTTATGAATAAGGCCATAAACTTATAATCCAAATTTCGAAATAATATTCAAATTTATTACAATTTTATACTTTGTAAACACTAAATAAAGCAATATATGTAACACGAAATTTTTAAAACTTAATGCCAATTTCAAAAATTCGAAATAACAACAAAGTTAAATCAAATAACAACAAAGTTAAATCAATTTTCGGCCAATAAGAGCCAAAAATAAGAATTCTATTTCAAAACTTTATGATAAAATTGTAAAAAAATTTAAGAAAAGAAACGAATTGACATACTTTTAAAAAGTTTACTATATTCATGAAATATAAATTTTGCCTCTTTTTTGAAATTCTCCTCTAAAAAATGTATAAACAAATAATTTTACTGTAAAATATGAATATTAAGAAGAAAAAAAATACTATTAATTAATTTTTTAAGGGCAAAAATGAATAATTATTTGCAATTAGACTGCTTTTTATTGTGTAAATTATGATGATAATCATCAACTAAATGTAACATTGGTGTGCTAATTAATATTTTTACGATAAGTGATTTTAAATGCCCTTCACCAAATCTCATAGTTTGACACACGCGTGTCTAACATTCGCTATGTGAATAAAATTTGTAATAAAGATTTCGAATATTTAACTGTTATTTATATTGTAAAATGTTTAGCTATATTAAAAATTTTACCAACTGGGAAAAATTTAAATATCGTTTAATTAAAAAAATTTATTCATTTTGTTTTTGTTTATATTTTTATTATTTTATGACATTCGAGTTTTTGAAATTCGCTATGTTAAAAATACTTACAAATTAAATTGATCTTTTTATTTTCTTAAAATTTAAAATGATGTTCGAAAAATTCACCAAAATTGCCAAAATATTGTAATATTTGAATAAAACGTATTTTTGTAAAAAGACTTAATTAAATTTTATTACTATGTAGATTGACCTTGAGGGATTTATAAACAAAATTATAACTCCCCTCGAACTCTTGTACTCAATCCAGGACCTGTAATAAAATTTAAAAAAAAAGTTTGGAAACTTCAAGAAATTTAAAGTTTGAAAAATTCAAGTTTTAATTCAATTATGTTGTATTAAATTAAGTGATAAAACTTTGCCAATAAAAAGAAGCCATCTATTTTTTTTTAATTCTTAAAATTCATTTCGTTATATTGGCCATAAAAAAATATTTTGCAACGTTTCGAAGTGAAGTTCGAAATTGCTGGGAAGTTTTTATATAATCTTTCTTTTTTTTTGCCACAATATGAAAATTAAAAATATTTTTTGAAATGTTTATAAAAATAATAAAAAATGATATTTTGATGTTTTTGGTCTATAATTGTATATGTTTTCGATAAAACTACAAAACTTAATTAGAAAATAGTTTTATGCTAGACATTTTTCTAATACTCAATAACAACAGAAAATGAAAATGTTACAACAAATATGGTGAGGGGAATGGTTGAGTGTTTTCACTTACGAAAAATACTGTCAAACTCTATTTAAAAAAAGATTTTTTAATATATATTTTTTAATTAAAACAAAATTTTATGATTGTAGTATTGAAAAACGAGATCTTAAAAACAAACCAGAAAATTTAAGCAAATAATTGAAAACAATAATTAAAGACGACCCCACAAAAAGTGTTTATTAAATATATTTGAAAACATCAGACATTTTATTTGTTTCAATTCAATGAAAAACAAGAAAAGAAGGTAAGATACATACCTAAAGAAATGTAGTTCAATAAGTTTTTGGATTTGTGAAAAGGTGTAAAAAATAATTCAAATCAATTCACACTATTTACAGAAAATTTTTTGGTTCCCTGCAGGAAATGTCAGTAGTGAAACCATAGTGATTTACTATTGACACAGCCACCAGTACTAGTGACTTATAATACCACACACAATATTATTTACTATCGACATTTAACTTGTGCGTGTCATTACACGACATTACAACTGACGATAGCACTATTGACTAGGTATTTCTTTTGGGACCAACTGTAGACATTGGAACCAGTGATTCACTAGTACATTTTAGTAATTCTGTCTACAATTTCAGTACAATATTCACCCTTATTGTGTTTGGCGTAGTCGTAAAACGACAGCTCTCGTAGTAGCTGTCACATTTACACTCTTATCTTACTGTCTAAAATTTTCGACAAGCAAAATTTTGTAAATGAATCATAATGTAAAAGATTATGCTAAACTAAATGATTATGAAGCATCCTGTTAAAGAAGTGCCAAACAAATGTTTATAAATAATAAAGAATAAAAATAGTAATATATTTTATTGATTGCTCATTTAATTTGTGCAAATAAATTTTGTAAAAATGTTGTGTTGCATTTTACTAATCCTCTGAATATAAAGTGGAAAAGCAAACATTATCCTAATTCTATAAAAAGTAGCTTTCTAACAAAAAATATGTTAGAAAATATTGTATTATAAATGATGTTCACATATGTTTAAAATCAGTCCAGGCCTTCGTACAACCCTGCACAGAACGGGATGGTGGAACAATATCAGCCCAATTATGAATATTCTCACGGAATTTATTTCTTACATAAAGTACTTTTTTCAATTCAAATTAAAGAAAAAAAGCACAATTTTTGTCCGTAAAAATTGAAGAGTTCATCTCCCTTTAGTGTTTTCAACGAATGCAGAGAAGAAAAAATAAGAAACCTCATACTTTATTTTTGTTTATAATTGGAGTAAACGGAAAAGTGATGAATTACCTACGGAGTTTTTATTTATAATTGGGCTGTATAATTTATATTTTCGCAAACGGTGTGTCCCGCCGATTTACAATTTATTTTTTTAAATATACATATGTATGTAAATAAATACTATTTTCAAATGAGAAAATGTAACAGCTATCATATGTAAAAAATGGAGAAAGAATTCATATTTTTATTTTTGATATTTTTTTATTTTATCACATTTTAGTTATCTGTCGTAAGCAAATATATTGACGAGAAATATGCTCTTTTTTGAAAGAAAAATACGCCAAGCCCGGTAGCAATTTAATGGCGTTTTGTAATAGATTTGAAATTTGTCGTATTCACTGGCGTTTTTCGCTAATCACGGTACCATTTTTTTAAAACGCCCGTCTTTCGCCATAAAAACGCCAAACACAATAAGAGTGATATTTGTTTTATTGGTGTTCTTTACTAAATGTACTGTATGTAAGCGCATCATAAACTTTCTTTGATACTTGTGCACACTTAGTCCAGCCATGTGATGCGGTATGTCCTGGAACACCGCCAACGAAAGCTTTAGCTTTAGCCGATACACCAGAGGCAAAAGAGCCGAAACAAAAAATACTAGAGGATCAGCCGCAGAACAAGGTTATAATCACAGTTTGTTGGAATGTACGTTGTTGCCTTCTTAGATTTATGAAGACCGAACAACAAAAACAACAAGTCTGACCGCACTTAAGAAATAATTACGATGACGCGAGAGCTGTGCTTCAGCCCAGAGTTTTTTTACGACTGAAAATCTTAATATTTTCTTGTGACTATTTTCTGTTTCCAAGGTTGAAAAACTGGCTGGCAATTTGGCTCAATGTAAATTGAGATTGAATAAAAAACTAAGAAATGCGCTGTATTATATGTGCTAAGTTGACATGTCTTAACCTCTACTTTAAGAAACAATTTTCGCGTATTCAAATGATTGTATTACCTGTTTATTGTTACATACCTTATAGAACTAATAGCCACCAGATATCTCCGGAACTTTTTTCTTTTTATTTCATTTTACTTCAAACCAATTTATGTAATGCCTATACCTATGTACATACTTAAATCGGTTATTTTTAATATTTTTCAGTTCATATTCAGCAACGCAATTTTTTATATACTTTCTTCATAATTTTCCTTTTATACATTAACAAACAAAGATAGGTGAAGGTAAGTATGCATCTTTGTATGCCGATGGTCTCAAGTAGAAAGAGCCTAACTCAGATTTTTATTGAATATGAGTTTTTTTTGTAGTGATTCTTATACGTTTCACACAAATGCACTTTGTCAGTAAAATATAATGCAATAGTTTGATCAAGATTTCAACACAACGGTACCAAATAAGCCCCAAGTGGGCTGGCTTTTCAATGGCTGGCAGCCTGTTAAATCTCTATTAGTATGTCTGCCCATTACCTGTACAAACATGTTGGTAAATACATTTTATGGTATTTCCTTCTATTAAGTTATTTCCTTCTAATGTAAAGTTAACGCCTTTCTTCAGGCTGGCGCATAATTACTTTTATCGTCGGAATGAATTGGCACAACTACAACGCTGTTCGTAGTCTATTGGCTTCAATTCTTAAATAAGCTGAACCTTATACATGTGGAATGTGGGTAAAATCCTCCGAACAGACCTCTGCTTGTTGATGTTTCTGGATCTGGTATTTTCTTCCATATGGACCATATGTGGTCTTCCGGTACATGGAAGGTGTCTTATTGTGCCATGTTGACGAAAACTTGCAACCAGGCGGTTTATTGAAGGTCCAGTATTAACATTAAAAAAACGACGTTGCGTTTTGATTGCTGTTCTGCTGTGTATTGTTCCATGTTAAATTCCCTAAGTTTTCTTCACAAAGATCTAAAATAAAAATAAAAACTATATACAAACTAATAGTTATTGAACATTCAAGACATAAAAGTAGTTCTGCGAGACCATGTTTATGAGATCAACGATGTGCTTGCCTAATAAATAAAGTTAATATATAGAAGTAGTAAGACAAATACAGTAAGAATTTTTTACGTTAAATATGTATGTATATTTGCTATAAATGTGGTTTAATTAAATTTCAAATTTGTTTATCGTTTGTTAAATAAATAATATTTTGTTCCAATATTGCGTTAAACTTTTCTTTCCTAAATTTAATACTTTTTGTTTGTTACACAGATTTTAAACGTGATATAGTTATCTGAATTATTTAGATGAAATTAAAAAAATTTATTATTTGTATAAGTGTTCAATACACAACCATTGAGGAGCTTTATTATTATTATATTTTAAAGTTGATCAAGTATAAAGGTAAAAAAATATTGAAATCACTCTGAACAATGATCTATGAAGAAGTGCATTTCAAAAATATTTGCCATAATTTTGTATACCTGGTTGCCGTTTGTTTCTTAAACTTGTCTTACAGGAAATATATATTAAATACGAATTTAATTCTTAAATACTTCACACTTGTTATATAATAAGTCTTAGCTCCTCAATAAGTTTGTAGGTATAGTTAAGTAGTAAAATAGAAATATAAAGCATTTTTTAAATTTCATAACATTTCTCAGTCCTCTCCACATTTAAGTAAAAAGTAATTTTGTCATAAATGTATTTGTTAAACTTAAATTATCATTTTAGTTTCCATAAAGCATCCAAATCGTTGAGAGGATCTTTAGTAGCCTGTTTTTCTTGCGCGGTCACTTGGGGTGCAATTTTCATTTGATACGAAGTCATAATGCCTCCTGGTAGAAGAAAACGCATATATTCTAAATTGTTTAAAAAAGTATATTACTACAGACTTACTTTTATTTAAAACATCATGGGCATGGTTTAGTACAATTTGCAGAGATTGCTCTAAAGTTTCTACATCACGCAAAGCCTTTTGACGTTGACTACAAATACGCAACCAAACATCTATAACATCTATAGAGAAAACAAGCAAATGAAGTGTTATACTATAAAACAGAAGAACAATTTAAGGATGTGTGATATGAATTACTTATTAAAACTGGTCGTTTGGTTTGAGTGGCCAAAATGACACTTATGCCAATGGCCACAATTTCTGATCTTTCAGAACCGGTTAGACAATTTAAAACCAGTGGTGAAGATGGCGTATTAAAGTCTAAGCAACACTGTTGGTGAGCCTGCAAAGCGTTACGTGCTATACCCATTACTAAAGGCGGAGTGCTATAAAGTAAAAACATTTATTGTTAAGTAATAAAGTACAATTCGTATTTGGCAAACCTTTTGGTCCAAGTTTTGATTTGTAATATCGATAACTCAATGATGGCATCGGCCCCCAACATGGAGAGCTTTAGTTGATATTCTATGCAATGCGATAATTGTATAATTTTATTACATTTGACAGTGTAATCGTCAAAATTAGATTCTCTGTCTTCTAATTGAGGCCAAAAGGGATCTAACATCTGAAAAAGAAGTAAACAACAGTAATATTAAATATTTCTTATTTTTGCAGCTAAAGATCGTTTTTTATTTTTTATAAAAAGTTCAACAGTATTTGTTTTCAATATTTCGATAACAATTAGTTATCATCGTCAGGAAAATTAATATTATTATATAACATTAATATTATTATATAACATATATCTTTAGCTGCAAAAATAATAAATATTTACTTAAACAAGATCAAATAATTAAATATCAAATACAACAGTAATATTAAAATCTTTATTGACGAAAATTTTTTTTTATATACTTAGACTAACCTCTTTTGGTGTGTGAAGGCAGAGTATGGTACGTGCCTTTTGTGACCAAATCATGGACCAGAAATCGTTTATGGTATTCTGCTGTGGTGTCTGAGCTATAATGAAGTTTGGACAACCAGCGCTCAAATTCTAAAAAAAAAAAAAAAAATTATCATATAAACGCCATAAAAATGTTGTTGAAATATTTATACCTTTATGTATGCTGCATTTATATAATCATCGGTGTCCTTATCCAGTTTAACTCGGGCATGATCGTAAGGCAAACAATCTAACGAACGGTTTTTCTCGGGAAATAATTTTGCTATAGTGGTGGTTCGTGTTGAGGCATCTTTTGCCAAAAGATCTTGTAGTTCTTTCCATTTGGTACTTAAAGGCGTATGACCATTCAGCATTTTGACATTTAAAGATTCAATAAATTTTTCAAAACGTTCCACCTCCTTGTGGAAGTATTTAAGAGCCTTGTCATCGTTAAAAGGATCTATTGGTTTTAGTTGGAATGTAGAACTGGAATGTTTTTGTTCATTACTTGCTTGAAGTTTATCGCTACGCATGGAAACTGAATCCCAGTCAAAATTGTCCAGTGATGACAGATCTGAACAATTAGAAAGATTATCGTAACTTGATTTACGCACAGCTGGTGAATCAATGGGCGAAGTTAGTTGCGTTACATTTGCTAGTGCACCAGTGGTAGGCAAAGGTAGGGGTGTGGAGTTTATGTAGTCCTATAAGAAATATCTTGTTAAAAATTTTCTGCTGAGGTAGTAGAATATACAAAGCTGCTACTTACCTCCACCTTTTTAATTTTATCATCTACTTGCAAGTCGGTTTCTTGTTGCGGTTCTGTTTTTGCAAGTGTTGTTGGTACAGTCACTTGACTGGCTGTTGGGCTGCTGAGCACCTGGGGTTTTAATATCGGCTGGGGTAATATTGGCGGGGGTACAGCTGCCACGCCCGAAAAATCTATGTCGCTTAAAAGGTCGATATTAGACGGTTTTTTGTTATCGATCTTGAGTTTAGCTGTGACAGCAGCTGGTGTTGTTGGTTTTGTTTCAGCAGTTTTAGCTACGGCAGAATTGTCTGTTTGCTTTGCCGGCGTAATTGGTGACTGTTGGCTACTGGTAGCATAAGTGTTGCCACTTTTTGTAGTTTGCGTGTTAGCTGTTGTGCCGGTACCACTTTGCATATAAATGTTAGTTTGTTGTTGTTGATACAAGGTCTGTTGTGGTGTAGCAGGTCTTGCAGCAGTACCAGTAGCTGGTTGTTGGTTCTGTGCAGGTGCTATAGGTGGTGTCATACCATTTGTTTGATAACCATATGGAGCATTATAATAATTCATGTTATTAGTTGCTGGCTGTTGTAGCTCCGTATTCACAGTGGCCTTGATAGTGGGTTTGGTGTGAGAAACAATGGGTGACTAAAAATACATTTTATAATAGGATTTAAATAACTTTTCGAATTATTATTTATTAAAATAAAATTTCGAATTATTTAAATATATGTATATCTGGTCAACATGTTTTGCTGTTAACTTAGATTCTGGAAAATTTTGAAAGTAATCGGACTAAAGTATCATAAGTTATAAGCAAAAATGTACTTAGCATAATTCATCATGCTAGGAAACCATATTTTTTAAATGTTTTTTAAATGTTTTAAGTGCACGTAGCATAATTTGGCTTAGAACTATTTTTGCCTGGTTTTAAGTTGGAAGTCCTTAGACTAAAGTAAACGAGATGAATGTAATAGATTTAAGCTAAAATATGTTAAGTTACATTGAACTATGATTAACAACGAAAATTTAAATATTCTATAAATTATATTGGAATAATATGAACACAAAAAGTTTCAAGGTTCTATCTAGTAGCGTTGTTGAGATATCACTAATAAACTTTGAAAGCGTTTATCTTAAAAATACTTTTTTTGACTTAGCAGGAATACTACAAGTTTTTACGAATAATCGAATAAAATCGGATTTAATATATTTGAAAAAATTATTTTATTTATTTGCTTTATATATTAATCTCGAAAATTTTTTTGAATTAAACTTAAGAAAAAAAGTAGACGAATAATTTTAATCGAATAATATTATTCGAATAATTTTTGTTTAGAAAATTTAAAATATAACCAAGTTTTTACGAATAATAGAATAAAATCGGATTTAATGTATTTGCAATTTTTTTTTATTTATTTGCTTTACATATTAATCTCGAAAATTGGTTGAATTAAACTTAAGAAAAAAGTATACGAATAATTTTAATCGAATAATATTATTCGAATAATTTTTGTTAAGAAAATTTTAAATGTAACCAAGCGAGTTACCTTTATCCAAAAGTAATATATAAATATTCGATGCAAAATTTAATCAATATTAATTTAAATGAAACACAAATAAATGAATCATAAATTTATGTATATGACTTACATCAAAACCGGTGGCCACATTCATTTTACCAGCGCTTTGCGAATCGGTTGTGCCAACTTGTGTATTATTGGCTGCCGCTCCAGTAGTATATTGGCCGTAAAATTGTTGATTTGCTGTAGATGTCTGCTGATAACCGCTGTTGTAGTTAAAATTGCCCGTTTGAGGATTATAACTATAACCGGGATGCATAGTAGAATTCGATAATGAATTAACTGAAGGTGTAGTGGCAAAAGATGTTGTTGCTGTTGCTAGAGCTTGAAAAGAAGCTGGCGCTTGCTGGTCAGCAACTTGTAAAGGATTTTGAGATTGTGCGGTTGAATTAGCCGCTGCTACCTCTGATGTTTGTACACTATTGACAACAAATGGAGCCTGCATGGTGGGTGGAATAACACCGACTGCGGACTGTAAAAGTGTTGTTGATGAAGGCAAGCCTGGCTGATTGGTAGCCACATATAAAGGTTGATTTGTAGGTACATTCGTTGTGGTTTGATAATTATTTTGCTGTGGTTGCTGTTGATAATTTGGGTTCAAGCTATTAGTAGCAGCTGTGGTGCCGTAGTAATATGGTTGTGGTGTAAAGGCGTTAGCCGCTGTTGTTGCAATTGTAGTCTGGACAGGATGTGTTATATTATTTAAAGGAGGGGCAGAGGAAGGGATATTGTTGTTATTCATGGGATTTTGATTAAGGTATGGTTGTTGTGTATTTGTTGTGTTAGGCAAGTAATTTTGATTGTTGCCTTGATAGACAAGGGGATTTTGTGGATTGTTACTTAAAGAATTGTACGACACTTGACCAAAATTTCCAATTGCTACTGATGCAGGCATAATATTTGTGTTACTGGTTGCCATATTTGACTGTTGTTGTATCGTCAAATTTGCCATATTGGCATTTAAAGCAGTAAACTGTGAGTTTGGTGAAGCCTGTGGTTTGTAGGCCGGTGGTGCTACATTTTGTTGGTATTGCAAAAACATTGGATTAGTATAGCCAGCACCGGCTGTATCATAAAACTGCGTATATGGCGGTGGTGGCTCATTGGGTCCCACTGAAGGTGGCAATGTGCCACTTGTAGGTGGATAAAATGAGCTGCCTCCCGAGCATACAGCTTGGGTGGGATTCTCTGAGCCTAAAGGATTTGGTCGCACAGGCGGTATATATTGTGCTGTATTAGCATTGTAGCTATTATTAGTATTTGAATTGATAGAGGATATACTTTTTTCCTTAGCCGCTTTTTTGGCATTCATATAATCGCGTAATTTTGGTGCTGATGACGTTGCTGGGGGGTTGGGCATTGAAGTCGGGCTATTAAATTGATAGGAATCAACGTTCTGGTGCAAGGTAGTACCAGGTGTAGGAAAAACTTTGTGACTAACACTTTTTAAACGTTGCTGACGTTCTTCAGATTGCACATCACGAGCTGACTTGCAACGGGACAACAGCTTTTGCACATTAGCTGCAAATTATTAAAACTTAACATCTTTCAGAAGAAAAGGGTATTTAAATCACTAACTCACCCGACAATTTGTTATAAAACTCCAAACCCTTTACCGATTTGGCTAACAAATCTTCATAAACATCATACGAGGCAGCCAAAGAAGCAAAGAAATTCTCGCGTTTATTTTTAACATCGGACAATGTCTTTAAAATTGGTGCAGCTTTAGCATAAGATTCAGTTAAGGCTTTCAAAATATTTTCTTGTGCCAACAAGTTTTGATCTATTAATTGAGTTAAACGTTCATGTTTGGCAATTTCGCGTTCAAATAAAGATCGAAGATCTTCGCCATGATCACGACCAATAATTTTTTGCGTTATATCGTCCTCGTTAACAGCAATACGTAAATCGGCATGAAATTGTGAACGCTGAGCCTTCATTTCGTTGACTTTGTTCACAATAAGCTTAACATCTTTGAAAATTTCAGCGGTATTAAGTTCTGAACTTAATTTCGGTACAGACTGCTGTATATCTTGCAAAGGTTTGGCCAGAATTTTCAAATTATTTATATGTAACTCCATGGCTTTGCGTAAAGTATCATTCGATTCACCAGCTCGATTGTGAGCTTCCGTATATTTTTGGAATTCTCTTGTTAGTTCAGTAACATGAGCATTTGGTGTACGTTGTACACCAGTCAATTGTTGAAACTCTTTTTCTTCTTTTTCCTCTTGCTGTAGAATCAAAGATATGTCCTTCAGGTTCGCCTCAACATCAGTACAAACTTCGGCCAAACGTGACATGGATTGTACTAATTCTGGTATTGCAGTTTTATTGGCATTTAAGGCTGCACATCTATCAACTATACCCTGGGGTATTTTATTAGCCTTCTCTTCGTTGATATTGAGATTATCAAGAGTTAACGAACTCATAAAACTGGCCAGTTCACCATCTTTTTCTTCGATTTTATTGCCATATTGCCGCAAAAGTTTAGCCTTTTCTTCGCTGTACAGGGAACTGGCCTCATGAGCTTTCATTGGCACTAAACGTGCAAATATATCTTCACCAGCTACATCGGGATCTGTGGTGGAAAAACCTATGCCATTTACTAAATTTGCTCCTGAAATGTGACTTAAAGTGTTTATTTCAGGTACAGTTTCATGATATATAAATTCATTTTCATTTTTAGCGTTTTTCCGTTTTGCTTCTACTACATCGGCGGTAAATATAAGGGATTCGTTGATATCCTTGACATCAGGTAAACCTCTGGATTCTTTACGTGCCACTTCAAGCTGCTGCCAAGCGGCCTAAAAATGATAAGACATTTTTTAATTTAATTTTATTTATCCAATAAAATTTATAGGTATATAAAATAAAATAATTTAAACATATTTATAATACAAGAATAATCTAAACATATTTATAGTATAAGAAACTTTTTTGAATTCTGTTTCCGAACGGAATTAAACTCTATGAAATGGTTCAAGGACAGCGGGAAGCACACGAAAAAATAGCTATATTTCCAAACTTTTTTTTTTTTAGAAAAGCGCATAAATAAGAAAAAACGAAGTCGTTTTTTAGTTTGACGATTTTTTTACATCGTGGAGCATTTTAAATCTACCAAAAATTTTTAAACTCACCTCATAATAACTCACTCTTTCTCCCATTTTCCTCTGTTCCTCTGCTTGTTGGCCTTGATACAAGTATAAAATACAATTTAAATAGAACATCTTGAAGCGAGCATACTTCTTCCAGTGTTTATATACTGCAGGACCTATCACACGGGCAGCTGGTCCATCATCCTCGCCTTGTAGTAAAGAACCCAACGCAGAGCTATAGTACTGGCATATCTGAGCTGTTACTTTAGCCACAATATTTGGCTTACGATTATCAATCAAAGATTTTTCCAATATACATTCTTGGGCTTGAGCAAAGGAGATTTGTTGCATGAACTGTAACAATTCGGTTGTAAAACAATCGCCGAATTCGTACATATTTATATAGCGTTCCCGTATTTCACCAAATGCCCAGGCAGCGCATTGAAAGTGAGTACAGGCCAATTTCATGCCTTCAATATCGGTACGGTCGACTGCTGCTCCGGCTTGTGTATGAGCGGCTGCAATATTGTAAAGCACGGCAGCCTGTTCATAACCAATATCATTATAATCATGTACCTTGTTATTGTATAGACTTTTCCAGGTAAATTGAAAGATGACTTTCTTGTCCCTCAACTTAGGAAAGCGGTTAAGCAATGATTCCAATTGGCAAAAATAACGCTTAAGTAAAGCACATTTATCATCGCTTGAGTTTAAGGCTTGATTGCGTAAAGTCTCAAAAGCATACAGTTCTTTGGAATAATTGTCCGGATTTTCTTGATAAAATTCTGCTATATACTGTTTTTTTTTTTTTTTTTTGGTATGGGAGGGTTGAGAACAGATAAAAACAACAAAGAGTTAGTTATGAATATATGTAAGTAAATGCACGCAAAACAAATTTAATAAACAAAACTGTAGAAAACAGATGAATGAGTCAGTTTTTCAATACCAGACACCCACCCCTCCCTGCTTTTCACAAGATTATTTTTTTCCCAAAATTTAAGACTTCATTCATAAGAAAAACTATAAAAATATGTGTATTACTAGACTTACTTTCTTTAAACCAGCAAAAGAAGTGCCTTCTGGACTACATTTACTGGGAAAAGAAATCATAGGAAGTCGTGGAACTGCTTCCATTGTTGTGAAAATTTGCCTTCAATTAACACCTAATTTTGAACAATTTATTTACTTCGTTCTATTCATCAACTTTGTTTTTTATTTTTAAAATGTTATTTATGTTTTGACAATTAATTTTTTAATTAAAACAATTATTAATAATTTCTGACTGCACAAAGCAAGAAAATTACTTTACACAAATTCCTGGATAAAAGAAAACTGCAGTCGGCTGTTTTTCTTTGCTTAAAGTGCTGCCAGAAGTTTAAGATTCGAGTGGTGCCAGTATTTTTTTTAACTTTAGCAATTAATGCAACCGCAACTGCAAACGACAAGTCGCACTCAAAACATTTTATGCCATATTCAGACGGTAATATGAAACACTTTGTTCGCTCTCCGAACCATGATTACGAAACTAGGTGTTCAGACGGCCGTTTTTGTTTCACACTGATGCTTACATACATATTTTGTGCAAACGTTTCAAAACTTTTTTCAATTTTTATTAAAATATTTATGTAAATATTTAACTTTGATGTGTTCAATGTTTTTCTTTTGATTTTACACACATTAATTCTGATAAATCTTTTTTTTTTGTTCACATTTGTTTGAGAGCTAGTTCTGACAAACTAGTCACAATTGATTGTCAAATTTGGAGATGATAGTGATTTTTATAAGGTTCGCAACAAGATTCAAAATGAAACAACACGGTTCGCTTTCAAAATTTCCAATGGCGAATCATGTTGGTTAAATCTAGATTGTGCCGCGAATCACGAATGAGAGACCGAATCTCGAATATAAGCCTTCATGTGAGCAATCTATTAAATTTATATCTCAAAATCCTTATTTTGGCGAAGTAAAAATTCTTGAAAATAATTTCGGAGTTATTGGTTTAACCATTCCAAATAATATTACGTGTACAAAATACATAAGTCGTATATCATTAAAAAAATTTTATATGGTTTTCTATTCTTTCATAGCCCCAACAACGAAATAAATTGAATTTCAATGTTTTCTGGTCTGATTTTATTATTCGAATTGGTGATTATAAAGAAAACTTTTAGTAAATGAAGATGATGTTTGAAATGCTCTAATTAGTTTTTAACAATAATAAATAAAAAAAATTAATAACGTTTAATTGCCAGTGTTCTTATGAGGGACTTTCATTTAATGAGCCGTTTGCTTTTTATATTTAGATATATATGTATATTTGCTTTGTTTTTTGTCATTCAGATTTTTATTTATTGTTTCCATATGTATCTTATATGACATCCAATTAAGAAAAACGGATGATGATTAGTCTATGGTAAAGACAGTGTAGACTGTAAAATAAGTCTTAAGACTTTCATTGGATTTTATATAACGAAATATAATGAGATTTGTTGAGAATTTCAAAAAATGTAGCGTACCATTACATTTTCTTTTACGTAAAATTAAAAGTATGAGTAGAAAAAATATACAGCTTAATTTGCCAATATAGCCAACGACTGGCTTTATTATTTGCTTTTGTAAAATACCCAACCCTGATTCAATAAAAATCTTATTTTTTAAATAAGTTTCTAAAAATAATGGTAAATTATTTGCTATTTTCATAAACTTTACATTCATGTTACCTCACTTGATGGTATTATTTGTAGTTTTTGACAAATCATATCACAGTGTTGTAGTCAGAAATACCGTTAAGAGTTAATGAAAATGGTAACTTCTTTATGTTTCGCAAGTACACTCGTTCTGAAAGTTATCAAATCAAAAGCAGCCCACTAAATAAACTAATTTTATGTGACTAAATATGTGTCACATTGTTTATGATTATTAAATTTTGTATTCTTTTATTGTATACTTTGATGCTTGTGTGAACATGGCGCTACGATATTAACTTTTAAGGTTTACGTTTTTGCTAAAGATTTCTGTCGGAGATATATGTAAAGTAAGAAATGTGCTGCCAAGTTTCGAATATATTATTAGTCAATACCACAACCTCATATACAAGTCACATTTTAAAACAGTTATTAGTTCTGAATTTAAGCTTTGAGTGAACAATTTATGAAAGTAATTTACAGCCAGTTTGCCGATATCGAAAGGATATGTTCATTCGTATTCTAGGCGAAAGAAAATTGATTTGAGTTCATTTAACTTTATTGGATGCGAACGATGTGTCAAAATTCAATTAAAATTTATAATGGATTTGAATGTGAGTGAATAGCTTTCTTTCGCATACATTTTCTTTCGATATCGACGAACTGGCTGTTAGTTTTTAGTTCCACTTTTCAAAAGGAAAATACGATTTTTGCATTTTATTCAGTTTTTCTCCTATTACATAACAAAAACTCCAGATATGCTTTATTACATTAAGCCATCGATATATAGCAGAGGTGTACCATTTTTACACCTTTAATCTTCCACGATTAAAAAATTAGTTTGTCGGCGGTCAAGTGCGCTCTTCATATCCAGTATATTTATGTACATATGTATGTGTGTATATATTCTAACGCTGATCAAACATACATACATATGTATTTTCTAACAATTTAAAATAATATATTTTTGTTTCCCATTGTTTTTATTTCTAACATTAGTTTTTTAGTATGTTTTGATGTTTTCACACGAAAAAGCTTAAAAAACAAATGCCACAAGGCATTTTTGCATGGTTTCATGTTGAACACTGTGCGTTTGTATTTCAAAACATGCACATGACGAATTCCATATACATGTGTACATACATATGCAGAATTTTCTATGACTACTATGTAGCAAGTAAATGTTACTTTTTATGATTTAGCTCTGTTTTTGGAGGACCAAAAAATGTCTGTTTATATTTTGAAAAGAAGCACTTTTTTTTGCCGAAGAGACAAAGAAATACGAAATGCAACATCAACTATTATTCTTTGAAGTAACAAACCAAAATAAATTTTTGCGTTCAGGCTAAAAGTTGTTACAAAATGAAAGCAGACATATTCATATGCTGCTAATGCCGCTGCTGCTGGAGGCTATTTGAAGTTCTTGTATGAGTAGCATATAAATTTATATGCTTTTGTTGTGGATATTCTACACTTGAAACCCATTTGGCGGGGTGAAGTTAACAAAAATGTTGTGGTTTAAAAATGAAGTGCCATGAAGCGGGTATTACATGATCAAACTTGGCATGACAGCTTCGACTAATGAGAGAGATATAGAGAGAGAGAGAGTCGGATAATATAATACATTGTTGCAACATTTTCAGGCCAAGTTTGAGAAACACGTATGTTGCTTAGTTAAACGAGTTTGATGTCTTGCCTTCAGGCCATGCTGAGAAGCCAAGTTTGACCGTCTACTAGCCGCTTAACATACAGTGCGATACAGTGCAAAAAGCAAGCGATTACATTTCTTCGTTCGCGAACTTACTTGACAACTTAGTTTGATATTAAAAGCAAAGCTCTATAACAAGTTTAAATAATTTTGCAAAAATCTATACATATGTATGCTTAATTTACAAAAAAAGTGAGAGACAATTTTTGCAGTTATCTATAAAAACAACGTGAATACGAAGCTTGTTTGACTGTATGCTCGTGAGTATAGCATACAAAATTCAGCTGCTGCAACATCCTCACCGGTACACTTGAAACAGCTTCATGTACACTGTAAAAATATTCGTAATAACCACGAAAACATACACAAAACATACACTTTTAATATAAATGGAATAAAGTAAATGGCGTTAAAAACCATCCCTGAAACCTGGAAAAGACTTAATAAGTATATTTTCAAAGAGTTGAGAAGTGGTTAACTGACCGTTTTTTCGAATTGACTTATCACTTAAAATTTTTGTTTTTATCTGTAATAATTAACATATATTATTTTTAAGTTTAGACATAAAAAACCTATTAAAATTCATAAAATTTAAATTTTATATATGATAAATGAAAATTTTTCACAAAAAAATTTTTGACACCTCTGATGACAATAAAGATAATCAAATTAGTTCCTCTTTATACTTTATTGAGGTAAGATCACACTGCGCAGCTTTCCAAAACTACACCTTAATTTTTTGCTGCTACTAATACAATCCTATAATTACTCGTCTGAATGCACATTCTGGCCACCACCGATGTAAAATATGATTCTGTTGAAAACTAAAATGTTTATTGGCCGAAAAAGAAAATTTGTATTCAAATAGTTACGAAGCTATCAAACAACCTTGTGATAAATCGAAAGTGCTCTTTTTCGAGCGCTGCAATCATACTTTTAGATCGTGTCCGTTAAGAACATCATTGGCTACTTGTCCGTTCAAAAAATATCCAGTGTACTTCTCTCTTCCTAGGGGTCTTTTTCGTTTTGCTACAGTCTATCTCTCTGTCTCTTATCATGCTTTAACAAAACTATACTTGCATGTCTTATATGGTGCTGTCATGCAGAAATAAGCAATTATTTGCTTACTTCATGGATGCATCATGTGTGTAGAAAACAAATTCTATTTATTTATTTTATTTTGGGTTTTCATACACATATTTTTATTTATTTTTTTCTGTTTAAAAAATTTTGTTTACGAAGAAATTAAAATTATTTTTGTTTAGTGTGTAAAATAGCACGCAACAGAGCCCAGTAGTTAAAAAATTTTGAGTCTTGTATTGTAATATATTATTACGGCTAGTGTTTTAAATTTGATGTACTAAGTCAACTGCTAGTTGAGTGCCGTCAGGTAAGAAATCTCGCCTAAAGAAGTCTCTGAGTCAATTTGTTTAGTTGTCACCAGAACTACCGGGTAGTTTGAAGAATAAAAAATGCTTTGCTTTTTTGTGGTATCTAACACTCCCGGTTTATAATTAACACGCCAAGCATTTTTCTATTTTACTGACAACTCAGTTTGTCTCTTTCTGTTTCTTCTTTTTGTTATTATATGCCAACATGCATAAATTGCCTTCGAGTTATTTTTTCAAATAGGAAAAAACCATGTTACATATAGTTTTTTGTTATATGCATTTCTGAAAGTAATGCGTACTAATTTAGCGCTAGAAAAGTTTTGAAATTTTCTTTCACAGTAAGCATTTAGGAAAGAGCATAAAAATGTCATCACATGCCAAGACCTTTTTTACACTTTTATGATGGTTTCCTTTCTGATAGAAAGTGCTGCCCTTTAAATGTTTATAATTTTTTTCCGATTACCATCACCCAAAAAAAGTTTTACATTTACTGTTAACTAACAAGCGTTTTAGTCACTGTTTTTTATCAAATAAAAGCTATCATCAGCAGCACCGTTTACTCATGTATAATAACAAAAGCAAATCGTATTTGCATAAACACGTATGCAACAAAGATGTAAAAAAGGGCAGTATCTTCTTCACCTTACTCGAAGTACAGTGTAGGACACGCTACATTTTTAGCCAGTTTTATGTGCAACATGTGTTGAAACGACCAGATTATTTTTAATTGAAAATAACAAATAATTATCAAATTTATTAGAAAAGAATGTGTTGAACCACTATATTGGTGCATAGGTGTAATCAAATTTACAATATGAATGATTCACTGAATAGTGATCTTCTATTAATCTCCGAATGGGGTCATAAAAACAGGGTCGCCTTTAATGCTCGTAAGACCCAATATTGCTTATTAACACACAAACAAACGACCGCAAATGCTGCTTCATCTGTACTCATGGATGGTATAAATATTGAGGAATCGGATGCTCTTGATGTTCTTGGAATGAAAATACTGAACACATTTTTCATGTCCCGTTTTTTGAAACGGTGTAAGATGTACTTCACTCCCTCCGACCTCCTTACTATTTATACCACCTACATCTGACCGAAAATGGAATATAACTCTCATGTTTGGGCCGGTGCCTCCAAGTCTATTTTGGGGTTACTCGACCATGTGCAGGAGAGGGCGAAGAAGCTCATCGGTGACAGTAGGGTATCCAACTCCATTGATTCACTGGAGCATCGACGCAGTGTAGGGTGCGTTGCTCTGTTCTGTCGTTACTACAATGGATTTTGCTCTGACGAGATTAGGTATCTTGATCCCGAAACACGCACGTGATCATCGTACAGAGCTTATCCATTTGTGGTTGATTGCCCGAGGAATCATACTACGCATTATAGAGAGAATTCGTTTTTCAGCCGTACGCTTCGTCTGTGGAACAAGTTGCCTGCAGATGTGTCTCCTGTCTGTTATAACGTTGGATAGTTCAAGTCAAATGTTCACAAACACTACTCCCTCTTTCCCCCTGCTCACAACTTAATTTCCTAGTTCTGGTACAATGTACTGCATATGTAGGGGTCATCCCCTGACTACTGGACCAATATAAAATAAATATAAGATACATGTGTTTGTTTAGTTTTATAATCATAAGATCATGTTTTTTCATACGATCATGTTGGCATAAGCGTTTTTACAGGCAAAAACGTATCAATATTTATGACAAATATTTAATAATATTACAAACATACTATTTAGTAATACATATAATTATATAGTACTACATTCCTTTTTGCTTTTTGAAAACTTATGATAATAGATTAATTGCATAAATGGAATAATTGCCATTATGTCCTAGTGACGCCTGAGGCCTTATATTTTTGATCGTAAACATGAACATTTTTTGCAAATAGTTATATAAAAAAATATCAACATCATATAGTTATGAAGCTATATAGGGCTATGGATACAGCTTTTGTCATATGCTGATTGTATGATCGTAGATTTGCAATCATATGGTCACGTAATTATAAAGCCATAACAATTTCATATAATCGAATGAACATATTGTCATAAAGTTATAGTTACATAAGTAATCACATTATCAGTTGGAGTATTATAGTTTAATTACATAATAATTAGGTCATAATGTCAATCATAAATTTTTTAGGTAAAGCAAGTAGATTATAGATTATGCTATAATTTTGATCCTAACTGCCACAAGAGAGAAATATGTTGCATGCTTAAGCTTAAATCAAAGAGTTATAAGTTTAATCTTATTTATTTTAAATGGATACTAAATCCATGAAATGCCGTTTTTTAAATTAGTTCCTTAATACATGTAACTCTTCACACTAAAGTGTAAAAAAATCTTTTTCAAATGTCAACACAGTGTTAAAACTTTTATTACTATATATGTATAACATTTTGGTAAGACAAGTGATAAACTCATTCAGAAGGTTTAACATTTTTTAACTAATGGAATAAATAAATAAAACCTTAGTCAGTAATAATTAATGATGTGTTTTTTAAAAGCATTTTATATGTTATTACCTCATCGTGAAACTTGCAGCCAAATTCCAATTCTAGCTTAACAAATTTCTTCACATCTCAAGCATATTATTTAATATTATTGAGTTAAATAAGAACAAAATAACATCATTGATTTTTGTACAGAAATTTTATCAAAACTCTATATCTCTTTCTTACACCTTTTCATATCGTTGAGTGTACGAGTATACTGTACAGCTTTTAAATTGAATGACAAACTTTATCCAAGTGCATGTCAACGTGTTTCACTTTTGTAAGTTAAAGGGATAAAATTTGTCGATGTACTTTTGTGCTGTTACATTGTCAATTAGTATTCTTTTTTGCAGTTTCACATTTTTATTCCTTCTGCTGTAATCACCTTTTACGTTTTGTCATTGCCGATGACTAGTCTGTAAAGGAAAATTTAAAGGTATTTACATTTTTGATATTTTTCTTTGTTTCATTTTCATTAAGGAAGTTGAAAGTTTACTTTTTTTCATTTGCTGAAATATAAAAGGCATGTATGCTTAAAAAGAAACCATTAGACAATCATCAAATTGATTGTTTTAAATACATACACATACCTACATACATACACAGCTGGCAACATGTGTATCAGGGAAAAATAAAATATTGGAAAAAGGCCAAACTCTTAGCATTATAAGGATATGGATGCAAAGTGAAAATATGCTAAGATCTGTTAAAAGGTGTTTGCAACAGAAGGAATTAAAGAATTTTTAGCAAAGTTTTTGATACGCAGAAAAAATATGCAGGAAAAATAGATAGCTAAAACCTCTCTTATAAACGACTGGAATTGTACTTTGCTTCAATTTTAATTTAAGCCAGCTGTTTAAACTATTTCGAGCTAATTGTTATTATTTTTTTTTTATTACCGGAACAAGTGAGTTTTTTATTGCTACTTTTTCAAATTATTGAAATCGAATTTTCTAAACTTGTGTTATTTATTCATATTATAAGAAACAAATTTAATTTAATCTATTTTGAAATTAATAATCCGCAGCCGGAATTGAATAACTACTGTGATTTTTTGGTTAGTTAATGATTTTGTGACACAGCTTAACGATTTTTTGACGAAAGAGCGAACATTGTCTGAACTTAATACTGAAGTTTTTGTACTTTTCCGGTTCACATTCGTATCGACATGTTCCCAAGAAGCTCTCCAAAGAAGGTAGTCAAAAAGCCAATAAGTATTTACGTAACCATTTAACTTATAGGCTTTCTACACTGATCAACTTCTAATATCTACCATAATTTTTATCAACATGTTAACATCTTCCCATAATAGGCTTTTTCCACTGAACAACATCTACCATCTACCATCAGTTTTTGAAGATGACAACATCTTCCCATAAGAAATACATTGTATTAAAAGTCAAAAATTTTCAACATCTTTCTAAAACGTTCCTATCTTATTTTATTCCATTCAACATTTTTCGATTATTTCAGTGTCATCACTAGAAAAGTGGCAATAATGTCGATTCTTCTTGTGGCAGCATTGAAAAAACGTCATTTGTTTTGAAAGAAACTAAAAAAATATAATTTATTTATCATGTGTCAATTGTTTGAATATGTGTTGTCTTCCTTAATTTTTTTTCCGTAATAGTTTTTCAGTGTTAAAGTGTAAAATTTTGTTTATGTACCCTACGTTTTATTTATAGACATATAGACAAGGCGAATTCATAACAGGTGAAATTGACAGCGCAGCTGATAACTTTTTTTTAATTTTTATCTGTTTCAGATGTCAATGGTATAATTAAAACAAAATTGGAGGAAAAAATATAAAACAATTTTTTAAATTATGTATTCTATCTTGAGCGCCAGATATCACCCAGAATCCGCAATCTGGCTGGCCATTTTCACCTTTTTAAGCTCTATGATCTGAGACTTTAAGTTTCACGAAAAAATTAAAAGTTTCATATTATAATTAAGTTTTTCTTTTATTGTAAATTTTTTTATGGAAATTTGAAAAGAAAAAATTTCAAAACAATTTTTTAATTTATGTATAGCAATTTGAGCGCCAGCTATCATTCTGAATCCTCCCCAATCTTGCCGGCCATTTTCACCTTTTCAAGCTGTATGATCTGTGACTTTAATTTTCACAAAATAACTAAAAGTTTCACCAAATAATTAAATGTTTTTTTTTTCATTGTAAATTTTTTAAATATATTTTTGTTTTTAATTCCTTTTTGTGTTTATATTTTTCTCTTGACATTTGAAAAAGATTTATTTTTTGTAGTGTTATATGTATTGCTTTTGCATTTACCTGCATATAGACATACATTTTATACATACATATGTACATTACATATAGACATACATTTTATAATCCTCTTTTGTATTTTCAACTTAATTCCCCTTCGGAAAAATTTTGCATGCTTGTTAAATTGTTCAGAAACTGAAATAATAATAGTTTTAGTCATTTGAAACGTCAAATTGTTTTGTTGAATATGAACTAAAAATATTTGGAACTTGGTGACGTTCCAAAAACCAATGAATGGAGAGGATCCGATGGGGATTAAAATTTTATAAATTTCAAGTGGCTCTATCCGGAAATGTGGACATCTCAACGTCATTATACCATACATCCACGTAGACTGCAATCAATTTCGCGCTCATAATTAAAAGCAGCATATTCCATGTCTTGTACAACACGACGTGGAAATCGTGTTAATCGCCACGATGTTCGATTTCTTGGACTTCTATGCGTAGATGTAGTTTGACATTGTGCATCGCATTGCAATTGATTTTGATGTAATTGTTCAGCTTGCCATCTCATGGCGTTACCTTTGATTCGATAATCGTATATAGCAAGTGAAAAATCGAATGGTCAGCGTAGAAATAAAATGACGATCAAAACAACGCCTGAGAAGATTCAGCTCAGGAGTCCAAATGTTGTATAGATAAGGTATTTCGATACATGGTTTGGTATTTTTTTAAGTGACAATAAAAAATCATAATAAGAAAAATGGAGGACATTTTGTTGATATTTGTATGGGAATATATAGGAAAATCTAAATGCTATATCTACGGAATTACTAAGCCGATTTTGTGGAAACTTGACATAAACCATCTACAGTTCATGTCCAACCGTCGACCCGTTTGGCCAGTTGGTGGTGACATCATAGTGTACACTTCTTTTTATATATAGATATAATATTTATATAAAAAAATGACCTACCGCAAATACAAAATGGATCTAATCTTAATCGCATAAGTGTTTTTCCAGCACAAAACAAAAAGTAAATTGAGCAAGACAACAGCAAATGCAATTATCCGACTCGCAACACCCTTCCTTTTTCCCATTCGTACCAGTTTTTCATTTAAGGACCAACAATTTTGCTTTGCCATGCTGCAATGAAATGTTTACCTAATTTTCTTTGCAACCCAAGAGCCACATGACCTTTTTTTTACCATGCCTAAAAATAGTTATTCCATACTATATTTTATTCAATCAATAGTAAGCATCACATACTGTTTAATCGAAACTTAAAAATATGTATTTAATATATCGTATATTACTCGCATATTTGGTGGAAGCTAAATACTTAAGGCACGTTTACATGGTAATACAAGATATTTAGATTTTGGGGGAGCAAAATATTATGAAATTTTCTCCGTATTTAAGAAAAGAGAGCAAAAGTCTGTTGTACGTTTTTTTATTTTAACACGGTTAGATTAAGTCGAATCAAAACATAATAATAATTTTATGTTCGTCTGTATGGATATATGCAATGTACATATATTTTGTTATAAAATTTACATTAGGAGTTGTTAATGCATCAACTTTGAAATAATCTACCGTCAATTTAATAAATTTATATGCAAAAACTGGGTTTTCTATAATTTTTTCCTTATTTTGCACTTTGCGCCAAGAAATCTTAACTTTTATTTATTTTGCCAGCACGAATAAAATAGCTGATGGTTACAATTCTGCCGCATATACAAAAACAACATGGAAGTCTCCTGAGTTGGTTTGTAATTATTGTATAAAAATGTAACCACCTTAAATAAATACTATTTGTGCTGCCACTATCTATTTTAAAGTGCAGCTCTGGTGTGATGAAAATACACATTTTTCTAAAATGGTTCAGAAAATAAATGATTACCGACCGCTTGTCAAATTTTGTATCCGTATTTCTCTCCTACTGAATACATTTTACTTTTACACGATAAGATTTTCTCCTTTCTACAAAATTTTTTGACAGATCTTAATACATGTATTACCATGGAAAGGTGCCTTTCCAATCAAAGAAAATCAGTTCTCATTGATAAATTCTTTCAATGTATGTATTTTGCATTAACTAAATATTAGTAAATCCTTATACATAGATTATAGGAAACTACCTCCATTTAATAAATCCACCTACACAAACTCCTTGCCGCATGTTAAAATCGCTGAATGCTATTAAAAATCAAAAACCGTACAATATATTTACTGTTATTCCAAGAGCTGTCATAATCGTCCCATCAAATCGACATGTAAAAATTAGCGTCATTACACTACTCGTTGATGAGAGTTATCTGATCTAGATAGGCACCCGTCATTTTCTCAATTATTGTGGTCAACGATTGCAATGATGCCAATTCGACGACTCTTGGAATAAGGGGGATTAAATAAAACTCTAGCAAATAGTATCACATATATTTTGGTTAATAATTTCCTGATTCCTTGCTTCAATTTTCTTTTTTTTATTTTGTTCTAAATAACTCATACATACATATATAATAATTTTGAAAAAAATACAAAAATTATAAATAAATTTAAAATAAGTTGACGTCAAGCTGACTTCGAAAATTCGAAATTAAAAACACTTCATATTATAATGGAAACACTTTGAAATGTTTTTCTCAAAACAAGTGTTTCCTTTTACAGTGGAAACATGGTATAAGGTGTTTTTCCATAGACTTAAATAAATACAATAATTATATAATCACATGATCACATACTCAAAAAAAAAAAAAAAAAATCCCTTTAATAACTGACTTTTCATAAACGTTTGAAAATAATGTTTACTCTTGTTTAATTCATTTTCCTTGAGGCTTTATTTGAACAGCATTCGCATATGACTAAAATAATTTTTCTTTTAGATTAAAATACTATTGCAATAATATTACCTTTTTTTTAAATAAATTAACAACTGATTGATGATGGTTTTGCCCATTTACTAACTTTCATACATACATATGTATATATGTATGTATGTACATTAAAATCATTGGTTTCCAAAATCCAATTAAAAGTTTTTTGTTTGCATTTCTGTGCAGTTATTGATTATAGTACCGAACATAAATAGAAAATCATTAACAAACACAAAACTTTGACACATAACACAAGTTATTAACACGGTATAATCACAAAATTTATGCAGATCCTTCTATTGCTTTGCAAATTGTGCCGGAAACAAAACGTTAAGCAGCGAGTTGCCAGATGTAAAACTACCTATGAATGCAATATAAAATAGACATAAGTACCCTTTTACAGCTGAGGAATTGATGGGCAGACAGACGAAGTTTGTAGGCGATGTATTTAAGAGGAAGAGTGTGCGGTAAACCTCTACTGTACTGGACATTTTAAGACATTTTTTGTTTGTAGTTTCCTCTCTTCGCATTTTTTCATGTTGTTGCTCCATATTATTATTCTCATATCAACATCAACTTCATGTAAACACACTAGCTGTGCTTAAAAAACAACAACAACAAAAAAGAAAGAAAAGAGAAACGAAAAATTTTTGTCTGTTTATTAATTTCGCAACTCTAAAAGGTTTCGGCAAGTTCAAAGCAGAATGAGAAAAATGTCTGTCTTTCAATTTCCAAACCCTAAAAGCGGACTAACAATGAATGAAAAAGTTGCGATTTTATGTGATTGCGTAAACAGCTGGCAACCTTTAGACTGGCCAGCGTAAAAGTATTATAATTTTTCATTTATGCCGAGCTTTGAATAGAAAGAATTATTGCCATTGGAAATTGTCAACGTTTGAGTTCTAGTTGATTTATAACGAATATTAAATTATTTCGAAATGATTCAAAAAGGAGTGGCCTAGGTGAAGCAAAATGTCAATAGGTGAAATTTTCTAATTTCAATTCATTAAATGACGCAAACATGCCACCTATCAGCCCTTTAATGTAATACTCGTACATTCGCAAACAAAAGTTTAGCCCAAAAGCGCTGGTTTATTATAAAAAAAGCAGCAAAAAGGCCTTCCACTGTAGTTTAACTATCGCTGTTGCATTTAGTCATTGTTATTATTGTTGTAATAGTTGACTATTGTTAGAAACTTTTCCTGGAACTTGCAACATGAAACAAAAGCAGCCAAAGCAGCAATTTGTAAGTGAAGCAGACAGGCAGCATCTGTTCAACTGTCGATATTGTCTTGTTATTGAACAAAGCAACATTACGCTGCATTGACCAACAAAATTAAAATAGTTCGTCTTAGTTTTCAATTTGCGTTCAACGACAATATAAAATTGTGCCACGAACTAAAAGAAAAAAGGAACTAAACAGTGCTGGCAATGTCGGCTGTAATGAAGTGGTGGTATACTTTAGCAAACATACAAAGAAGATATATGTATAAAAGATATACTTAAAGCAAAAACTAAAAAAAAAAAACATGAACGGTACTATAATAGCATACTATAGCACACCATAGTAATAACAAAGAATATATTAATAAGTTTTAGACAAAATACAACAAAAGTAATGCAAAATTTCTGCAAAAATTTTGTAATACGAAACGTCACATATAAACATAAAAAATTCAAAGATATTAAAAATTATATAGCTCATAATCATACACCCTCAGAAACGTGTTCTCATACTATTAAGATAAGACGTAAACCCAAGTAGTTTTAGAGTTGTAAAGGGATACGCTAAAATTTTCTTATGATAAGGTAATGTATAGTAGCGAAGTTGCATAGTTGAAAACGTAATTGTACAGAAACATTCATATGGCTATATTGTAATGTTATCGTATAGCTTTGAAATCTTATACATCATGTTGTGGTGCTCTTAAAGTCCCCCGAAAAAGTGAGGAGTGATCCTCGCTCTTATAGGGGCATTAGTCTTCTTCCAGTGCTTGGAAAAGTACTGGAGAGGATAATGGTCTTTCGACTGAAAGAGTGTCCGGGTGCAGCACTGTCTGAATTCCAGTTCGGTTTCAGGGAGGGGAGGTCTGTTGACGATGCCTGGCTGCATGTTAAGTCAAGTGTTGCTAGCTCTGCGGAAAGATATGTACTGGGACTCTTCGTAGACTTCAAGGGTGCGTTTGACAATCTCCTGTGGAGTGTAGTTCTCGATAGACTACGTAGTGTAGGCTGTCGGGAGCTCGCTCTGTGGGAGAGTTACTTCTGCGGTAGGAAAGCCTGTGTGGTGGGCGCCAGCGACACGGTTTGGAGGGACGTTGTACGCGGCTGTCCGCAGGGGTCTATCTGTGGTCCATTTTTATGGAACCTCATGATGGATTCCCTGCTGGGGTCGTTGCAGCGTGACTTCAAACTGTGTGCATATGCGGATGACTTGCTCATCTTGGTTGAAGGACAGTCTCGTGCTGATCTGGAAAGCCGGGGTGAGAGGGCCATGCGTGTTGTGCGCGAGTGGGGCGATAGTGTGGGTGTGGAGGTGGCTATGGACAAGACCGTAGCAATGCTGCTGAAAGGCAGGTTGTCTCGGGGTCGTCCACCACTCGTTCGCTCTGGCGGCATTAGTCTCCGGTATGCGACGGAAGTCAAATACCTGGGAATAATGGTGAGTAAGAGGTTGAACTTTATGGTTCACCTCTCATATGTGAGGGACAGGCTTACTGCTGTAGTAGGTAAAGTTAGGCGCATCCTCAGAAGTGAATGGGGCCTCAGGCTACTCGTACGAATGTCATCTTTATGATGACATTAGGCATCTAGAGGGAATGGGCGTAGTAGGGGCGGGCGACCATTGGGATTTCAGTAGGGTTTTGGCGGTCGGCGCGTCTTTTGACGCGTTGGGCGCGTATGCCCGTGAGGTCTTTAGGTGGAGACCAAGGTAGGGAGGGTAGCCTCCCTGTTGTTGCCATTTCCGGAACCGTCGTTTGTTGAACCGCAGGTTCGCGCGTGACTGTGTGCGTCTCTCGTCGGCGGAGTTGGTTGCAGTTGTGGTTGAAGTCTTAGTGTAGGCAACCATGAGGAGCATAGAGCACAGTTCCTGTGCCCTGTGCTGTTCCTGGTGTCATGTACTTTGCTGTGTGTTGTTTGCTGGTTGCTGTTTGCTGGTTGCTGTCTGCTGTTTTGTTTTGGTGTCGCAGGGTTGCTGGCAACGTTGTTTTTGTTTGTAAGGCCCTTCGTGAGGGGCGTCATGTCTAATTGTTGTTTTTTGTTTTGTTCGTGTTGTAAAGGGCTGGGCCACAGGGGGGTGGCCAATGTACTCATCCGTGAGGATGAATGTTGAATGTTTTTGTTTATTGTGCCTTGTACCCGTGTGTGTTTTGTGTTGCAGGTGATGCAGTTTGTACGTTGAGTGGCTGCTGTTTTGCTGTTGTCGCTGACGTTCCTGTTGTTCCTGTTTTATGTTGCTGTTTGCTGTTATTGCTGTGTTCCTGTGTGCTGTTTACTGTAAGTATGGTTGCAGGGAGTCACCAGTCCCCGAGCCGTTTGGGGCTCTACTGGTAGTAGTCCTTGGGCTACGAAGTCTGACCGGAGACTTAATCTGGTACCACGGGAACCGGGAGCCCCAGGAACTTGTTCCTGCCCGGTTATGGTGCGGCCCTTCGGGGAGTATCGTGGTGGTTGTGGTTTAAACCCAAATCGCGGGGAGAGTTCAAGGGGGAGATCATGTCCAAACAACATGAGATCGAATTGGTACTCATGCATGGCAGTTTGTCATGTATGGGGGCGCTGGTAGACGCATTGTATTCACCCGGTGTTAAGATCACCGTGGGGTAAGGCCACAATGGCAGGTACCCACGTAAATCGTTTTCACAACATCATGTAAAAATACGACAAAAGTAATGCAAAATGTTTACAAGTTATAACCAGATCTTTACAATACAACAATACTATGATAATTTAGTAATGCGAAAAGTCATATCCACATGCCCAAGATATTTAAAATCGTATAGCTCATACCCATACACTTACAAAAAAGTATTGTCATACTATTGATAAGGCGCAAAGCAATATAGTTACAGTAAAATATTCTCTAAAAATTTGCTTGCCAAAATAATCAGGGAATCTCTGTCCTTCTCTGCCACAGAAAAGAAAATGCACTGATTAAGTATATGCCAAGATCAAAACTACTCTCCGAGGGAATTAAGTTATAGGGATGTGCAAGTCTGGGCATTTTATTCTTTCTTGTATGCAATTCCCTAGATAGTAAAAGAATGTCATAATGTCAAAGCATAAACCTTTATTTAACTTATTCGACTTTTCTCTATATCCAGTTCTTTATATTATAGATATCTGAGGCAAGCTAGTAGCACCCCAGAAACCTGTCTGTCAAACCACATCCGGCACGTTTCAGTCAAGATGAAGGCATCTCATCCACGATCAGCATCATGATAGTTCGCCAGATAGAATATCTTCGAAAAGTACTGATTCTTAATATGTGTTTTGGACAACATATTAAGTACAACCAAGTCACGCTGGGACTTTCTAGACTTGTATTTAGTGCAATAGATAAGGAAATCCTTCGGCATTTTTTGTTTAGAATAATTAACGAGAAAATAGTATTTGCTATACAAATAACTCAACATTATACACGTAGTCGCTTTAAATGTACATTGTTTGAAAACCTAAAAGAAAATCTTTTACTGAATTGCATTTTGATAGGTCAAAGCCAAATACAACAACTTGGATGATTGAAATTGCTAAAAAACAATGGTTGTATTACTAAATATTTGCTTGATTTTTTTTTTTCGCTGGACAAAAGTTAAAATGAAATGAAGTTTAATTTCTTTCTTATTCATTTTAGCTAGCGAACAAAAAATAAAATAATAGAGAAAATGAAGAGAAAAAAGACAATGAGTTTTAATTACATTTATTTGATTTGGAAGTTTAATTAAAATTATATGCAGTTTTTCTTTTCTTTAATAAAAAACTAATTTGTAATTAAAGTTGGCCACTAGTTTAGAAAACGTTTCTAGTTTGAATACATTCAAATACTTTCTTTGTTATTTATAAAAAACTGTTTATTTATAAAATTTGTTAATTATTAGAATAATGGACAGTCCACAAAACCCAAATCAGCAACAAGTTTATAGAAAATTTTTAAGAAATGCAATCAATATAGCTTAATTATTTTTGATCGGAATTTTTTTTTAGAAAATTTAAAAAAGTTGTTGTTTTAAGTCAGCAACAGCTGCTCAATAAATAACACTGGTTTAAAGCCAAAAAATACCAGGCACGCCACGTGCCTAGACCTCCTGAACACGAAAAATGCTGTAATTTTTTTCTAAGTATCGTTTTTTAGATAACGGTACTTTTGTGTTTTGTGGTGTATGGTGCCATTCAAACCCTTGTGGAGCCCAACCAAAACATTCGATCGTGATAAGTAGCGTATCGTTGGAAGGGTAATTGAACGCCTTTTCCGTCGTTTGCTCACGTACTACATTACATAAAGATTTCGTTCTCCAGTATTTAAATATATATAACTCGAAGGTGACTGACTGACATAGTGATCTATCAACGCACAGCCTAAACACCTAGACGGATTGGGTTGCAATTTGGCATGCAGGTAGATGTTATGACATAGGCATTCCCTAAGAAAGGGTTTAAAATTATTATACTCCCGAGGGGATAAAATAGGGGATGAAAATTTGTATGACTCTTTGTTGGCGAGCGAAGTCGCGGGCAAAAGTTAGTGTAGTATAAACTGCCCGCAGATGTATTTCCTCTCACTTGAAATGTAGGAAGAATTGAATCAAACGTTCACAATCATTACTCTATATTTTTCTTCTCTTCATAGCTTATTTTTCCAATTCTGGCACAATGGCATTGCATATCTAGGGATCGTTCCCTGAGTACTAGCAAAAAAAAAAAAAAAAAAAAAAAACTCATGTGGATGTAACAGTATTTTTATTAATGCTTTTGGATTATTCTCACTTCAAATGTAACAACCTTACTTATTTACGTATTCATTCAGCCAATAATGGGTTTCATCGATGGTGTTGAATATCAGTACTAAATTGTGCTGCAGCCCCAAATTTGGAAAATACGCAAGCGTTGCTTTGGATTCACATTTTTTCATTATGGATTGTGCGAGTCAATGTGAATCCGAGTTAAATTAAAAGCAACTATCAGCTGTTAAACAGGTGGTAAAATAATGCAGTGTTGACAACTCTCACAGTTCTGAACCTTTAAAAGAATACCCAATAATTGCCCCCCACATTAATAAGTTGTAATAAAATATCCATTTTAGTTTAAAAGGTCTGTACAACAAACAGCAAAAAAATATTAATTAATTTTATATTTATAGATATTTTTTTCTAGCGTTTATTATTTCGCGTAATAAGTGTATTCTATATTTGTTTTTTTCTAGGTATGAACTGTGTTTTCAAGTTTTCTTTGTTGCACTTTTCGTGATTTACTTCTCTATGGCGTTCACTTTTTTATTCTATCATTGAGCGTTTCGGTTTTTAGTAAAGCTTTTATTTTCATTCTATATATCATAGTTGTTTCCGTTTTTCTTTATTTTCGCTGTGGCGCTCAATTTAATGCTAAATCGTTGGAAACTTTTAATTACAAAAAAAAAAAAAAAAAAAAAAAAAAAAAAAACACGAGTACTTGTAATATTTTGTTGAAAGCAGCTATAGTAGAAAAAGCAACAAAACACAAACAAAGCTAAATATGTAAAAGGAGAATATAAAATAGGAGTTTCGTTAAAGGCATATTAAGGAAGAAAAAAAATTTTGAATGAATATTAAAACAAAACAAAAACTTAAAGGCAAAAAAAAAAAAAAAAAAAAAAAAACACAGGGTGTTCAAGTTAAATATAATTCGAGAAACATTAAGGCCTAGTTTTAAAGAGAGAGTCAAACTTTGACAATAAGTAAACTTTCTTTCATTCACCAAACAGCTGTTCAGTTTAATATATATAAGTATATCACATTAGCCGATATGATCACATTTTGTGCTAAAAAAAGCTATGGCAGTATAAATAATTTCTTATTAAAATATGGTAGCATTAGCATATAATTAAAAAAAATTTTCAGCCAGACATTTTATTCAAAATAATGGGAGAAAACTGCATGAAGTGCCTTTTAAATTATAATATAATTTTTAAAAGCGGTGTATAAATGGCGGAGTTTTTTAAAAATGTATTTTATTTTTTGGAGGGATATTTTCTCTCCATAATGGGCAACTATAGACTATAAAAGCAATTAACTAGGTGGCATCACTAGCGCAGGTAATAATTTTTTGCTTCATATACTTGAAGGAGTCAAAAGTTGTTTACGTTTACACAAAGTGAAGTAAAAAACTAACCGGTTTTAACCGGTTTGAAAAAGTGCAAAAGAAACACAATAAAAAGTTTTCTAAAATATTGTTTTTGTCACTTTTGTAACGGTGGTCATAGTCTAACAAATACTCTCACACATAAATAAATCCGTTGAAAACAAATATATTATTTTTCATTGTTCATTTTCTTTATATGCACTTTTATTTCTTCATTTTCTCCTGTTTTGTAAACATGTTTTTGACGGCCTGCAGGATTTTTACACAAATAAAACATTATGAATGTAGTATTTGCAATAAATTCTTTAAGCTGAAGGAATTTTTTGCGAATATTGAATTAATAAAGGTCAAAGCAAATAGGATCAAGAATTTAAATTCTGAATGTAGTACAACAATTTCTAATTGCATCATGAGACATCCTATATTGATTTCTGGGCATCTGTACACCTAATCGGCTAAGCGGCTTAGACTTGAAAAGGTAATAGATAGACAGAGTTACTTTCATTTTTATAATATTAAAAACTAAACAAAATAAAACATTTAAATTAAGCCTAAAACATTTGCTTTTGCAAAACCCTTTTTCTTCTCTACACACACACATATACATGCTACTTCAACTTAAACCATATTCAAACAAATTTGTTTTTTTTTCAAACACTCATACACGTCTGGTAACTACTTCACAGATCTCAATTACCACTTGACTGCTTATAAAAGAAGAAAAACTCTATATATTTTAAAAGTTGCTGTTGTTTTTGTAGTTGTTCATACAATCATAATACTATTACCATAGTTAGTGAAACTAAAGATTGTTAATTACAACAGACACGCAGGCTTAAAAAAGCAGCAAAAGCATTTTTTTAACAAATAAAAAAAAAAAACAATAATTAAAATATTCTTTTTTTAATATTTGTATTTGCTTTTTTTATATGTACTATATTTTTTTATATATATATATTTTCCATATTAAATTTGGCATTGCATGTTTCCTCTTTAAAAATTTAAACTTAGTTTGCAAACAACAGCAAAGTAACAACAAAATTCATTTATTTGTTTATTATTTTTGGCACAGTTCACCTGAACGGATGCCATATTTTGTCATTATGTATTTATTTCCGTTTTTTTATATGGTTGCCATTTGTTTTTTTGCCTTTCGTTTTGCTCTGTGGGTTTTTACCTCAAACCAAACATTTATTTATGTATGAGAGTATTTGTTAGAACATGACCACCGTTACAAAAGTGACAAAAAAAAAAAAAAACAAGAGAGAGAGAAAGTGATTTAAGTTTTTTTCTAAAGTTTATATATATTCGTTGGTTTTGCAACTATAATTTATTTTAAAGGTCTTACAATTGAAAGCGCGCCATTGTTGTTGTTCTTACTTGTATTGCCAAAATTTTGTTCTTCATGCGGTTGGTCACACCATCAGATCGGTATTTGCCGAATAATAAAGTAAAGGAAAATATATTAAAATAAAATAAAATAAAATAAAATAAAATAAAATAAAATAAAATAAAATAAAATAAAATAAAATAAAATAAAATAAAATAAAATAAAATAAAATAAAATAAAATAAAATAAAATAAAATAAAATAAAATAAAATAAAATAAAATAAAATAAAATAAAATAAAATAAAATAAAATAAAATAAAATAAAATAAAATAAAATAAAATAAAATAAAATAAAATAAAATAAAATAAAATAAAATAAAATAAAATAAAATAAAATAAAATAAAATAAAATAAAATAAAATAAAATAAAATAAAATAAAATAAAATAAAATAAAATAAAATAAAATAAAAGACAACACAAAAAATTAAATAGAATAACATAAAACAACATAAAAAAATTAAATAATGTTAAAATATTTTTAAAAACATAAAGCTTTTTCCAACGAAAATCTTTGCATATCACACATTTTCTACAAACAATGAAAATAATATAAATTTTCCAAAAAACATTTTTTTTCAATAGCACAAATTTATAGCCAACGCATGATTTTATATTCCATAGTATTAAAAAAAAAGATAAAAAATATAAAAAAATAATAACATAAATATAAAAATTTTAATATTAAAAGACATTCTAATAATTGAGTCTGTTCACTTTACCAGCTTCTAATATTGATATCAATCAAAAAATCATAAACAGCTTGTTTACTATGTCTCCTAATTGTCTATATATCGATATTTCATATTCTTAAGTATTCTTAAGTATTGCGAGTCTGTATCTAATTTTAACAATATTTGTTATTGTTAATAAATTTAGCAATCAACTTCTATTCTATTCTCTAGCATATTTAACAACACTTGTTATTGTTTTGTCATTTAACAAAATGGAAAATTCCAAAAATTCCAACTGCTTATAGCTGTGCGATAATATTTTTTGTTTGTTTTGTTTTTCTTTGTTCTTTTCACAGTTTTGATCTATTTTTTAATCGTGGAAAACTTTGAAAAATATTCTCAAATATTCAATTTTATACCCCGATATTCTTTAAAGTTGAATGTTTGAGAATATCTCTCAAAGGTTTTCCAAATGTTTTAATAACAGCCATCAAAACACAAAAAAAAAAAAAAAAAATTCTTCTGCTCACGTCCATAGTTTTTTTACACCTTTCAACCAAATGAACAAAAAAAGGTCTATCATCTACAACTTTTAAAATAAAACTCAAAAAGGTAAGAGAAACTATTTTCAAATATAAAACAAGCATTTGAAAATATATACTTTAGTGATGAGCACTTATGAAATGTCAACATAAGAACCGAAAGTGTCATTGATTTACATCAGCACTTGCTTTGAGGGCCAATTACACGGTGTAAATTGTTCACAATTCACCATCGCTTCTGCATGGCTCACAATATGAATTCGGGCTATTTCTCAGATGGAAGATCAGGCCTAAAAGTTGGCCATAGCCCATTAACAGTATCAGCTCTTAACTCACCCATCTAACAATCATTGTTGGTTCCTTAGATTACAGGTATCAGTATCGGGGATTATAAGCCCCCTAAAAACACCATGCACCATAGTTATCAGCGAAGACTAATTTCCCAGCCTGCGGTATTAGGTTTAGATTATACCCAGAGCGTTTTAGCCATAATGTAGGCACTTTAACTATAATCAGAACCTCCCTTGGTCTTTGACAATAAACCCTTGGTGAGGGCCTCTGAAGTCCAACACAAATTAACTCATGCGGCTTCCTAAAGTTTTATATATTACAACAAATCAGCGACTACTACTCCTCTATACCCCAGAAAGCAAAGTGCCGTAGTCAGGCGTACACCAAGGCAAAACTTACCACCTAGTGGCTGGAATTGTTTGTCAATTTAAAAAAGTCATCTTTGTTTTATTCCATTTCATAAAAAAAAAAAAATATTTTTCGTGTTCAATAACAAAATTCGTTGAATCAATTAATAAATTGTTTCAATGCGGACCTGTAAAGGAATTCGTGGATTCAAACAAAAGTTTAGTAAAAATAATTATTGATGGAAAACAAAAATTTTTTTTAAAAAACAACAAAATACGATATCCAAGGTTACTTTTTTAATATTTATGTATATGCATACAAATTATTTTTTCAGACAAAAATTTTATTGATTTCATTTTTACTATAATTTTTTCTGTGTTTCAAAGTTCTATATTTCCATAAAAAAACGCTTTATGTAACATATCGTGTGTGTTGTTATGGTAACTGGAAACCAACATGTTTGCAGAATGCAAAAGGTGCACTTGTTTGGCTTTCAGCGAAGCCATTTATTTCAATAGTGGCATAATTACAAAAATTTTAATAATGAATGCAATTATTGTGGTTGTTTACTATATTTGTTTTATAGCAAAATTAACATACATTTCACAGCTGAACTTAACTTTACTATAACGAGTTTTCTTCATAACAACTTAAATACAATATGACAACACTTCATTTGGTTATAGTTTTCCCCAAGCATTTTTCTCTGTAGATGTTTTATCGAGATACAACTTCATTTTGATGTACTAAGTAGTCTCTTTATAAAGATTTTTTTATATAAAACAGACAATATGTTTTATAAATTTGCTTGCAAAATGTAGAAAAGTAACTGTGGAAAAAGTTGAGCAAGTTTTTTATATGTGTCTTAAATATGTATATTTGTTATTTGTTTACTTAATATTAAAATTGTAAACAGCTTGTTTTCTACATTTGCTAGCTGCCTATATATGGAAATTTAATAAGAGCTACTCTAATCATTAGTAGACTTGAAAACCTTTGAAAGATATTGTCAAATATTCAACTTCTTAATCCTAATATTTTAAATAAATTGAAAATTGAAAAGTTAAAAAAAATGTTTTAATAATACCTGTTAAAACACAAAAAAACAAGCTTTTTTTCTGCACACGTCTGCCTGTCTTTACACCTTTCAAGCTGTTCATAATTTTTCTATGATTGGTATGAATATTAGAAGCTAATATAGTAAATAAATTCAATTGTTTTTACGTACATATATTTATAATAATTAAGAAAGCCCATCGGCCTTAAATTGTTTATAATTTTATATATTACGAGTAATTAAAATAAAAAAAAATTATTTTCAATATATTTCTATAACGAATTTGCTCTTTAATGTGGAAGTTTGTCTCTCTACAGCTACTACAATACAGAGAAGTTTCTCTGCATAGACTTTATTGCGAACGTATTCCATATAATGTTAGTTATAAATTAATATTACTAACACGCTCGCGATTCCTTCAAAATTTCTAGATACGAGTATACGACTATTCATAAATTTATGTGATGTTTCTTTCCCTAACACAAGCAAACAACTTGTCAAATGATTTTGTACAATATTTTCTGAGCGGTTTCAAACAAAAGTTTCATCCAAACCAGTTGTTTCTGTTGTGGAAATATCACATTAATGAATTCATATGCACAATATTTTCCATAATTTAATATGGAACAGTACGAGCTAATAAAAATTATATTATATTTTTTATTGAGTTAAGACATTTGCTCCAAAACGTGCTTTTATTTTTTGAATAATGAACTAAAATTAAATTGAACAACGGAATTTCCTAGATGTTAGTTCGTTTTGCAAAAAAAAAGTGTATAATTACTGAAAAATTTGTTGCCGGATATATTATTTATTCCAATTGGACAAACAATGTTTCGCAAACTATACTATTTGAGTGAATATTAAAATTTGGTCATTGAAAAGTGGAAATAAAGCCAATTTTGTTTTGTTTGTAGGACTTTTGTAGTTGGAGTTTATTAAATATATTTTTGCATAAAAACAGCAAAAGGTGAAAAAAGAAATGTGCTGTTCATAGAACACAGACAAGCAACTCGTCTAGAAAATTTGTACGAATGTTACTCAATTTTTTGAGTGATTTTCATATAAATTTTTTAGACAAGTCACTTGTCTGTGTTCTATGAACAGCACAAAAGTTTATATGCAGCGTATGTCTTCAAAAGTAATGCCAAGGCAGCTTTAAACAGATAGTGGCAGAATTACAATAAACACAACACCAAAAAACATTAACATTTTGTTTGTTGGTAGAACTTATGAACAGTTGTCAAAATGTTGCTTGAAAAAGTAAGGAAGTCTATGTGTTTTTGACAAATTTACATAAAGCAAACGAAAGACAGCTGTGCTTATACCACTACCGTATTAAAGCTGCTTTAAGTAATCAAGTAAACAAACATTTTTAAAATAGTAAAAAAATATATAAATACAAACTTTTTGAAAAATATTTTCAAAAGATTTTTTTTTAAAAGTCCTCATAAAAAAGCAATTATTAAGAAAGTATTTAAAAAAAAACTTTGCAGTCGAAGAAAACAGTGAGCAAAACCTGGACGCATCTATTGGATGATAGCGCTTTGGTTTCAATATCATAACCGTGCCCTAATGATTCGTCACTAGTTATGACCTTTTTGAGGAAAGCTGGATCATCGTTAACGATGTTCAACAGCTCCTGAGCGATTTCCATGCAACGTTGTTGTTGCTCAAAATTTAGTAAATTGAGTAAAAAATCGAAGAACACACCAAAAGCACGACTAACCTTTTTATCTGTCAAGAAACAATCTGACAATCCGAAACGGCTGACTTGGAATGACATGGCCAACATATATAACAGACATGTGTACCAACATAACAGAAAAAAAATGTTAAACTTGAACATACTTAGCTAACGAAATTTGAAAATAACGACTTTTTGATCAGACTAGATATGTACGAGTATATACATATATATATATATATAATAACATTATTATCATATGTATATCAAGATTTTCTTAGAAGTATGTGAACAGTCATATGTTATTCTTTTATATTAAATTATGTTGTGCGAATCTTTGTAAATATTGGCTTCTATTTTTCCTTAAGGATATGCCTGTTTAAATCAATTTAAAAGAAAGGGAAATTACAGCATCCTGCATGAAACAAATAAACAAACTACCGGCTAATTAATACCAAGACATTTATTTCCAAATACAATAGCTACAAAACAGTCCAAAAGAAATTTCAAAACAAATACTTACACCCATTAACAATTGCTGTGGGTTTTAACACTAACACACTTAAGCTCTAGCAGTATACAGTGATCTCTTATCCAACAAAACAAAAAGTGAAAAAATAATAAACTTTTTCGGGCTGGCATGCCAACCACACTAATCCAACAAAAAAAAAAAAAAAAAAAAGGGCTGGTTTAACACAAAACAAAACCTCATACACATTAATTTTGTTCCTTTTATAAGTCAGAGCACAAGTTCTATTGCAGCTTTTCTTTTAATTGTGTGCGTGCACGTGTGTGTATATGTGTGTGTCTGTTGGTTTCATTGTTTTTGTTTTGTTGTTTTGGTTTATTTTCTCTTGCAGCATGTTATTTATTTTATATGTATAAAGAATATGTGTAAATAACTGAAATTGTTCATATGTGTGTACTTGTATGAGTGCGTTTGCGTTGTATCTGTGTAGACTTTTGTTATGTTTGTTTGTATGCATTGCATTTCCTGTTTCTGACATTATTTTTACTGCAATTTTCCAAATTGATTTTATGTTATTTTGGCTTAACTCATTGTATTCTCAAAACAACAATAACAGCAACAACACACATAAAAATAAAATACAAATATGAAAAGAAAACAAAAACAACAACAATAAACTATTTCCTGTATTACTATACATACATATATGCAATTGTCTTTATTTGCTAGTGTATGCTCATACATGTATGTGTGCTGTTCAAACACAATAGGAGAGTTTTGTTAAAATTTGTCAAAACTTTCTTAAAATTGATGTTCAGCTGCGCTATAGCTGATCCACTTGGAATCTTTTTGGTCTTGCGGTCCTTTTTGATAGTTTCTTTCTAAAAAATCAGGCATGATTATTAGACTGCCAAGTTTTCCCAAATAATTGGCGATACTTGATAACGATGCAACCTCCAGGTTACTTAGTGGTATTAAGAAAATCGTATGCATTTACTTCACTCAATAAATTTTGGGCATCGTCGATTTTTGCAACTTACTTTTATCAGAACCATCATACACCTATTAATGTCTCAGTGTATTATACAGATAAAGCCACTACTAGTGTATAATCAGCTCTTTATGAGAAGAGATTTGGATATTTGATTTAAGTCTCAGCTCATTTCTGTTAGACTCAGAAGATTAATGGCAGAAAGATTAATGCCGCCTAACTAAGGTTCGAGCAAACTCACCAAGTGCTTCAATGACGTGCCCATTCATACAAAAATGTGCTTCATCGGAGAGTAAAATTTTGACTGAAAATTCAATATCAATTCGACCTCTTTCCCAAGCATTGCTCTGGTGAAAGACTATCCATAATGAGCAAGTGGACTCAAGAACTAAAGCCTCTTGACCATCCATTTTAAGGGTCGTCAATGGTCAGAATAGCGGCAAGATCAATTATCGAAGAAAATTTATGAGGCACAATTTCACCCCAGTGGATTCGTCAATAAGCAGAATTACCGCATTTCGGTGAAGGATAATACAAGAGTGATGGTTTGGTGCGATTTATAGGTTAGCGGCATCATCGGGCCGTATTTTTTCCAAAATTACTGTGAATGGTGTTCACTATCTAGCTTTTTATAGCCCTTTAATTATGCCTCAGCATCATTGAAAATCTGGACAACTGGATGGAGCTGTGCCGCCGATGTTGCGGCGGCCATTTTATCCCACAAATATTGAACTGTACCAATATTATCATAATAAAAAGAAATTAATTAATTCAATTAATTAATTTTTATTTTTTGGTTTCAAACCAAATCGGGCTTTCAAGGTCAATTTGTTGATCTTTTTATATAAAAGAAAAACTACATTTATTTATTTTAATTTATTCCCGACGTTTCGCTGGGTTATTTCCTACTTCTTCAGGAATTGATTTTTATTTTGTATTATCTAGCAACACAATGTAAAAATAAAATATTAAATTTCCTTAAAATTACTGGGTTTACATTATTTAATATATAAGTATATCACAGTTTTAAGCTGTAAACTGGACAATAACAAACAGGAAAATAAATAATTTTTCTTAAAAAATACTTGTAGTTATATGAAGAAGTTGAAAATAACCCAACGTAACGTCGGGAATAAATTAAAATAAATAAATATAGTTTTTCTTTTATATAGAAAGATATACAAATTTACCTTCAAAGCCCGATTTGGTTTGAGACCAAAAAATAAAAATTAATTAATAGAAATTACAATAATTTCTGTTTTATTCAAAAGCAACACTGGTCCTTAAAATTTAACCACCCTTTATATAACTCTAACAGAAGTCTTTTGACACCCTTAATATTTAGGCAACAGTATGTTATGACTGAGTTTCTGTTCTCACAAGAAATGTTAGTTATAGAATTACATTTGTAACAACTGTTATACATTATATTGTTATATAAAAATTATATAAGTATATATAAAAAGAGAACAGTGCCACGCTCTCAGAAAATTCTTTTGTTTTTAGTATTAATATAATTTGCTTAAATTTTATAAATTTGTGTAAATTCTAACCTTTATCCTTTACTTCCTTGGTTTTCTACTCATTTACTTTTTGTATTGTATTTTTCTCCTTTCCCATTGTGCATCTGTATATTATATACTTTGCCATGGTCAATTTGTTTTTCGGCAAGAATAAAAAATATTATCTAGAACTTTGTAAGTTTATTTGTTGTTTTGGTGTTAAATTAACATGTGTTCCAACACAATTGTTTGGGGTTTTTCCGATTTTTGTTTGTATTGTTTGCTAAATTTTTTAAAAAACACAAATGAAAACAATTACTTAAAGACGCATGGAATTAAATTACAGTTTTTCAAGGCAATTTTCTTTGTAAGGATCTTTGTTTAAAGCTTAAAATAGTGTGAGCAAATGTGAAATTGGATCTTTAAAAGCAAATAAATTTAATGTAATGAGAAAACTCCTTATATTGTAAACCAATAATTAGTATTTATTTGTAACAGTTTTTCGTATATTTCCTTCTACTTTGACGTAAGAAAAATGGTGAAAATTTCATCTTTACCTTCTTCATGAGCAGTCTTTTTAAAGTCTTTAAAGCTTATTATACCATCCGCTCAGAAAGAATTGAAGAAGGGAAGGAAGAAAAGAACAAAGGAACCAATGGAGAGGAAACGTAAGGTGGCAATGAAAGAAGAATGGTGGAAAAAGAAAGAAATAAAGGATGAAGGGAAAAGCAGGAATTAAGGAAGAATAAAAGGTTGGGATGTTGGAACGATGAAAGAAACAACGAAAAGAAAGCAGAAAAATATAAAGGAAGGTAGGTATTAAGGAAAGAAGATTGCAGGCAAAAAATAAAGGAAAATGAATAGAAAGATAGAAAGAAGGAAAGAAGAAAGGAAAAAGGAAAAAGGTAAAAATGAAAAAAGTTGAGACAGAGATTGAAACAGAGGAAGAAAAAAAAAAAGGATGGAAAATATCATTGAAGGAAGGAGTAAATAAGAAAAGAAAAGATAAAAAGGAAGAAAGGAAATAAGAAAGGAAGAAAGAAAGAGAGGAAGGAAGAAAGTAAAGAAGGCAGTAAAAAATAAAGAAGGTAGGAAAGAAGAGTGGTAAGAAGGAATGGTAGAAGCAAGAAAGGAAGGAAGATAGAATGGTAGGAAGGAAGGAAGTAAAGAAGGAATGAAGAAAGGAAGGAAGGAAGGAAGGAAGGAAGGAAGGAAGGAAGGAAGGAAGGAAGGAAGAAAGGAAGAAATAAAGGAAGGAAGGAAGGAAGGAAGGAAGGAAGGGAAGAAGGAAGGAAGAAGGGACGGAACAAGAAAGGTAAGAAGAACGGACGGAAGGAAAGAAGAAATGATAGGAGGAAGAAAAAACGAAGGGTAAACAAGGAAAGAATTATTTTTATAATTATTAAAGATTGGAAAAAAGGAATGAAAAATGCAAGAAAGGAAAGAGGTCGGAAAAGAAGAAAATAGAGGTGTTTAGATAGAAGTAAGATACAGAGAGAGAGAGAGAGAGTAAAGAATATAGGAAAGTTAGAAAAAGGGTAGAAAGGACGGAAGGAAAGAAGAAAGGAAAAAAGGAATGAAGAAATGAAGAAAGAAAAGAAGGAAGGAAAAAATTACTAAATAATATATCAAATGGTTCTCGACAGTGCAAGTATAATGTCTAAAACACTATACCAAGCAGCCCAAAGTTAGCATTTTAGATGAAAATCAATACTCAGATGGTAGTTTTCCTTCAACAGCTAGCAAATAATGTAGTGAAATTCTTACATTATGTCAGTTTTATGTTTTCTTTAAGATCTTTTTTAAAAGTTCTTATGCTGCAAGTTCTTTTAGTGCATTTGTTGAAAAGTTAACTGGCTGAAGCGAGTTGGCATGTAAAAATTAGATTAGAAAAACTTGTTTGAATGTTTAAATTTGTACATAAATTAGCTAATACTTTATTTAATATATAAAAATGTCACGTTCGTACGATGGCATAAAAGCTTTCATAATTTTTAAAACTGATATTTTTTATGCTTATTTCATGCAAAAAATAAAATAATAAACCATAAAAATGGTTTCCTTATTACCATTTCATATCGCGTGGCATATGAATCAGGTCTTCACAACAAATGTTGTATTTTGTTTTAGTGATCATAAATGCGGTTCGAAAATAGGAAATACTTAAATCAATGATAATAAGTAAGAGGAGTTATTATAAAATATTTATATTGCCTTTAAAATTTACTTTTAAACAGTTGACATATAACAGCTACACCATTTCCAGTTTAGGGAAAATGTGGTCAAAAAAATTATAAATGAAAAAAAGATTAGATTGAGTTTGAATATAAAATGTTGTGTATGTAATGAAGATCTGATAAAGCTCTTGAGTAATAAAGTATGTATGAGATTGATGTAGAGTCACATAGTAGAAGAGAAGGAAAGAAAGAAACAAGGAAGAAAAGAAAGCAAGAAGCAGGGAAGGAAGGATGGAAGAAAGAAAGTGGGAAGGAAGGAAAGAAGGAAGGAAAGGAAGAAGGAAGGAAGGAAGGAAGGAAAGAAGGAAGGAAAGAAGGAAGGAAGAAAGGTGGGAAGGAACAAAGATAGGAACGAAGAAAGGAATGAGATGAAGGAAAGAAGGTGTTGACATTACTAGGCTTAACTAATTTAACGTTTTTAAATCAACTGGGAAGGATTTCCCCTAGGACATTCCAGTAAATGAAAGAACTCAGTAGCGATAAAGTATATATTATAGGAAGGAAGAAATAAAGGGAGGAGGAGAGGAAGGAAGTAACGATAGAAGTAACAAAGGAGGCAAGGAACAAAGATGGAAACGAAGGATGGAATAAGAGAAGGAAAAATAGAAACAGAGAAGAATAGAAGGAAGGAAGGTATTGATTTTACTAGGCTTAACAAATTTAAATCAGCTGGAAGGTGTTTTACCTAGAATATTCCAGTAAATGAAAGATCACAGTAACGGTAAAGTAGCAGTATAAGTCTTACTCTTTTTATAACAATTTCAGGTTTTTCTGGTCAGTAAACATGAAATCTATCAGCCTTGTTGGCACAATTACGTTGTCAGACTAAGTCATGTTGAGATATCTTTAACACGAAGGTGACTACAAGAAGACAAGTTAGGCGGAATGTTAAAGTAAAAATATAAAGATGCCTATGGCTGTAAATATTATAGGCGATTATAAATATTATGAAAAAAAAGCTACAAGTACGCTTTAACATAAATACGCAAATAATAGAGTTATTTAAGACATGAAGATAACAAATTAATATAAAAAACTGACTATTTATTAATATTTAAATGCAAGTTTTGTTTTTCCTGGACATCGTGTACATCTATTTTTAACTCAAATAATATTGCTTCAAATACTAAAAACAATTGCTGTTGTTGCCTTTTATATATATTTTTATAGCGGCTACAAAAAAATGCATTAAATATCTGAATTTTCTCATAAATGTTATATTAATTTTCTGCAGAAAGCGGTTCTGTTTGTTTGCTCGTTTAAAAAACATAAATAAAAATTTGCTTTTACTGAATCATCAATAAAACAGTATGGTCTTTAGGTATTTTAATATTATTTTTTTTAAAGAACATGAAAAAAGTCACATCCTTGTCTACGACACAAACAAAAGAAAAATCTTAAACTGAATGTGGCTTTTACGACAATTGATTTAGCCGATGGCTGTCAAAGTAAGATATACACAAAGATTGCAATAATTGGAAAATTTATATACAGATTTTGTTAAGAGAATGCTTCAGTTAAATGAAGGCCATAAGAGATCCTTCGCAAATAGATGAGATGAGAGATGAAAGAATGCAATTTTCAGATAAATTTCTGGTTTTATTACCTCTTGTTTTTAAGACTTTTTTAAAATTAAATAGAATAAAAAGATTTTTCTTAATTAAATAGCTAAAGGAGTACTAAAATTATGATATCTAAATTATTGAAGATCGTCTTATTTAAACTTGTAGGACAGATTATCTTATTATGTTTCCTTATCCATAAGTAAACATTACTGAAACAAGAAAAAAAAGGAAAACTGTAAAACCCGTAAGTCATTAAACACTGCACAACGGATTCCTTGCTTTCATTCACTTTCTTAGCACCGGCCTTGAACTGAAAAATCTTCGTACCAAATACTTGAGATAATAATGCTTCAACTGACATTTCACAATAACTAACTACGAAACAGTTCATTGATTACTTTAATCTTTGAAATAATGGTCTTACCTTGTATCCTTGAGATTTTGCTTTCCAGTTTTAGAGCAATTTTCACCATCCCAGCATTGAAGTTTAGAAAATTTTTAGACATTTCAAGACCATAAGTATTATATTAGTGGTCTGTATATCTTTATCTTGCTTTTAAGTCCAGTTGAAGCCAAAACATTGAGTAGGTCCACTGAGAGTCCACTCCGCCTAGCTTTAGGCATACATATATATTTGTCGCCCTATCTAAGCCATTATCTGTTTAAAATCATTATGCCAAGTAACCAGACATTCATAGATATTATTGTAAAATATTTTTTCTTAAAATAAAATAATAATTTTGTTTGTTTTATATTACAAACAATAAAATAAAAGTATAATTTCCTAGCCACAACATTCTGTTCACATCAGTTATTACTTCTGCTTTTCTAAATCCTTCAATGTCATAAACAAATTTATCTTTTACTGTTTCAATCATTAAAAACATAAACAAAGTGTTATAAAAATATGTTATGATTATAAAATATTTTTAACGCTTGTACGTTTGGTTTATTCAATGTTGCTGACTGACCATCCAGTCCACCAACAGCCCACCAACAACCACCAACCATCAACATTATTGTCTCGTACATGACAGAACATTTAACGAATATGCCATGAAATACAAAGTGTTAGCACATGTTTTAATTTGTTGCAATAATGGCAAGCAAATATTTTAATGCGCAAATATAAGTGTTATTTTTTGCTGTTGTTCAAATACCTCATCCAACGTTGAATGGAAATTATGCTCATTCATGCTACTGGCATTCTTTTTAATGTTCGAAAGATATCAGTTCACTCAGGCGTTTGGAAAAGTTTATGGTTTGAAAGTAATAAAAAAGAAAATTAGAAATCATCGAATGGAAGTAGATGTTTGCTTTCATGCGGAATATTAAAAAACGATTTCGAAGCAATAAAAGTTCTAGAAAGTTACCTGAGAGATATAGCATTTCCAAAGCCGCACTTTTTCCTTATTTGTATATACATTCATATTCTTTAAGAATGTGAATATGTGGAATTAAAGATACAAACAGAAAGAAATATGAATCAGAGACCAAATAGGAAATAAGAAATAATGAAGAATTGGAAAAAAGCATAAAATGTATAGACAAAAATACACCATTAAGCAATTTGCAACTTTAAATGCATATAATACATGCTACAATCAGAATACTAGCGAACTTGTTAAGCTTTAGTGATATCCATTATTGAAATATAAATAATTCGTTTTGGCAAAGCACATATTAAAGTCCTTGAAGTTTTAAGCTTAAAGGAATACAACATATTCTGTACACATTATGCTTGCATTTACGCACGCATGCGCATGAGCCATAATATACTCTCTCAAAAATTGGCGCATGCGCATCCGTATGAGCAATTTTTTAAAATATATTTTATACATGAAATGCGGAACGAATAAATGCGAATATCCATGACCACGAGTAGCAAATTGTTTTATATTATCGTCATATGTATGTATTTGTCATACTTATAACAAAAAATTGGTTTTATTACATTAAAGCAATTTTTGATGTTAGTATTAAAATGGGTGTTTTGATACGTGGAAATATTTTTCAGGTTTTTGTTGACAAAAATTCTCAAACGTTGTTTTTATTACTTCTTGCGAAATTTGTTTGATATTTTTGTAGCTAATACAGGAAAAAAATTATATATTATATAATTTTTATTGGTTGGGCACGACGATAGTGTGCTTGGTGTGCAACTATAGTATATTTGGATGCAGCCATGCTATGTTTGAATATAACCATATTATGGTTATATTTTATAGGTATTGAATAAATGCATGTGCAGTTAAAGACCATAAACATGTTTAATGGCTGGGCACGATGATAGTGTGGTTAGTGTGCGACTATAATATATTTGGATACAACTATAGTATGTTTGAATGTAACCATATTATGGTCGGGGCTTAAAAAACGTGAAATGAGTGAAAAAATACATTTTGAATATTTGCGGAATTATAAAGGTAAGTCTGTTTAATATGAAGATAAAAATGTATGAAACAATACATGCAGTCATATTAATATGGTTACATATGACTGTTAAAACTGCAATCGAAGACGAAATTCTTAATAAGTTTTATAAGTGCACCAGATGGATATTTCAACTTAAAAATAGTATTAAAATATATTATAAGCTGTCTTTTTGTTTTAATTATCTATCATATGTATGTATTTGTGATACTTTTAACAAAAATATGATTCTATCACAATAAAGCGATTTGTGATGATTATTTCATGAAATTAACATGATTACATATGAGAAAAGTTTGTGTGGTTAGTATAACAATATGGTTGAGTATGACAATTAATTGATGGTTGATGATTACTTCTTCTTATAACAATGTTTGACATAAATATAGTATGCTTACTTATAATATGTTTCTTACAATACTATGGTGTATCTTATCAATGGCGTTTTAAATGTAACCATGTAGTATTATCAGGTACAACCATATAATTTAACAATAGTATGTTGTTGTATTTTTTTCTACGTGTACATCATCTTTTTTTTAGGTTGTCAATAATTATTTTGCTGGAAGCAAAAATATCAAAAAAAGCCTTTAATGTTTGAAATAAATCTTAATATATATATATATAAATATGTAATTCAAATATAATCAAATTATAAATTCTCTGCCACACCTTTACATTTTTAATAGCTCGTAAACTTAAACAATAAAAATGTTCAACAAAAATATTTGTTCATATCTTATTTTTTTTTCTAGCAGCCAGAGGTTTGTTTGTTTGTCTTTCGCCAACGTTTCGAGTGCTGTAGTAGTTCTATTTCTACTGGCTCATAAAAATAATTGAAATTATGAATTTATTTCTCATTTTTATCACTTTGAAAATTATGGTTGGTATTCATGGCTTGTTTTTATTTTTCTTTTCTAACATTTTTATTGCCAAAGAAAATCACATTAATTTATACAATACATTAAAAAATATTACGACTGACTGGTGTAATACTGGTTGCATTTCCTTGGTGGCTGTTTCGATGCGGTTTTATGCTCCAACAACTAGCAGATGGGTTAAACACTCTGTCTGTAGGTCTGATAACTGTTATTAGTAGGAAGCAAAAACAGAAAAAAAACATAATCAATATTAATACCAGTCATTAGAGCTTTTAAAAAAATTTAATAGCTTTTGCTGTTGAGCTTAGTATTTGTTTACAGCAAGGAAATTAGCAAAAGCGGTTTTTATAACTTTAAAAATAAAAAAAAAATTTATTAAATAATGTTTTTTCTTATACAGTATCTTCCATTAAGAGCTACCAAACTTTGAATTATTTATTATAGTGCATCCTTTAAATGATGAGCCTATTTTACGATCACCATTAACATATCACCGTAAATATATTTCCCTTTCTGTTCCTCATAATATATTTTCTTAACTCCAGTGCAATGCACCGCATGTGTAGTGGTCATCTCCTGAGTACTTATCCAAGAAAAAAACATTACTATAAGGACTATTTTTAGTTAACTGTCCTGAACTAGTTTTAGTTAATTGGTTCAGTAAACCATAAACCAACTACTGTGCAACTGACGCTGACTGACAACAGAGTATCCACTGGCCGTCAATTTCGTGTCACCTACAAGAAGTCGTTCCTCTCCAGACCAAAACATGCTGTGGACACAAAATTCAACTGATCTGAATCAGTTGAATTTGCCGTATGAGCAAGCTGAAATAGATGAGACTGAGTTTTTTGTAAACGCCCTCTTTTGGTGATTTTCGCCTCATCACTTGATGCTGTAATCATACAAAACTCAACTAATCCAGTCGCTTCAGGCAACAAGGTATGGTGCAGCTATATTTTGACTCTAATTTGTGACGAGTTCCATCCCTGGATAACTGGATTTCCCAGCTAACAAAATTACCCATCTCCGGATTAACGAAATTGCAGACAATCAAATTCGGGGTGATAACAAACCACTTAATATAATTCGCTCGCTGTTGAAAAAGTCTCTGTTTTTTGTAGATATAAATTTTATTTTAGAATTTTAGTGACGAACGCCATGTTTGCAATCTCTGTTTGACGTGACAAGCTCATAAACAAACAAATTGAGTTAATACCAATTCACTTGTCCAATGTACCCTGAAAGTGCCTGTTTTTTTTATAGATATACTCAAGCCACATTAGTAATTTTGTTAGCATGGCCGTCTTACTTGGAGGTGATAAGTCTATTATTCCAGATTTTGTTTAACAGGAATAGGATGATATAGAATTGATAATTAGTTTTTGTAACACGACACTATTTGCAATATATTGCGTTTGTTTGAAAATATTCCCACAATATTTTTTTTTGCGTACAGTTCAAGCGGAAACGTGATATGACAAGAACATAGGACGATTTGATTCCGTTAAACATTTTCTTGTGAGATTTTCTTAAGTTACGGGTATATTGCTGTAAAACATATCTTTGTGATCCTTGCAGCCAACTGAGAACATGCCAATGCTCAAATTCAGTCCGATTTATTGGTCAGAGTCATATGCGTGTTATGCATTATAGTCGCAGTAAATGTAATAGTATCAAAAGCTCTTTTAAGCAAATAAAAAATTTTGTTCCCACGCAAAATTTGTACTAAATTGAAGAAATATAGTTTAAAAATCTGAACAGCAAACAAAATTTTCCATTCACTAATGTTTAAGCTTCTTCCTAAATTATTCATATAACCAGATAATTATCCGTGTAACACGTTCCATGGATTTTTTTTTGAATTCCCAAAATCGGTCTCAAGAATTGCCAAAATCCCACACTTCCCCGGAAACAATAGGGCAACTCAATTTTCACACTAAATCGAGTTATAGTTCAGATACACATTCCACTGTCGAAACGCGCACCGAATATGTAATAAAAATTCCGATTCGGTAAGCCAAACAGTTCTGAGTTTTTTTGGAATTCCCAAAGTCGGCTTCAGGAAACGTCAGAAGCAATATGGCAACTTCAGTTTTCACACTAAATCGAGTTATAGGTCAGATACACGTTCCACTGCCAAAACGCGCACCAAATACTGGTTCCAAAACGTTAGCGTAGTGGTTCCAAATTTTTTTCGGAATTCATAAAATTGGTTTTGCGAATCCCCAAAATCCCGATAAATTCTCCGGAAACAGTACGGCAACTCCAATTTTCGAACTAAAGTGGCAACACTGTATGCACAGTTTTATACACATACGTATCGTTACTCTCATTTAGAAAGCCCCTAACTAAAATAATTGCAATTTTACAGAAGAAGGAAAAATCGTAATGGAAACTGTATAAATAGGTACATCTAAAAGTAACTTTTTTTGCTCAATTGCTTGTTAGAGCGATATGTATGAAATTATATAATCAAATCTTTGTGACACTGTGTACTTGTGTGAAACGTAGTAGAATCCCTAAAAGAGCTCAACTCAGGGAAAATGCGAGTTAGGGCCTTTCTACGTGAGACTAACAATAACCACTTATATGACACGGGTTTCGAGTGCTACAAATAAACAACCAAACGTGCAGGTGAAACTAATATTAGCGTATTAAAAATGGTAAGCTCTTGATGAAATAACCTTTCGCTTTGTTGCTGTTCTGCTTATGTTGCTACTTATTTGGTCTATAATAATTATGCATTGTTGAAAATCGACGACCTATATAAGCATTTTTTTGCTCGTTGCACACACTCACTAACATACCACATCAGCTCGTATGCACTTCATTTTCTTATTAAATTTCTTTCTTGTAACAGTATTAGTATGTACTCGTATGTATGTATGCACATATATTTAACGCATATTCTCTTTTTTTATTTTATTATGTGGTGAAAAGTACAAGCAGTCATAAATGTTTTTTAAATATATATAAAAAAAAAAACAAAACATTACCAAAGGAGTGCTTTGTTATTTACATTTATTAATGGTTGCTATTTCCTTTATTTTCCTTTCAAAATCATAAAAATTTATCAGCTTTTCCAGCAGTTAAATCAGCTAATGAAATAAATGCATTCATTAGCGCATACTCATGTAACTAAAGGAAATGAAAGGAAGTTTTAAATTTTGTTGTTGTTTTTTTTGGTTCTAATTTAAAAAGTAATAAATCTTTTTTATATCATACAAACGCTTTTTAAAAATCAGATTTGTAGGAAAACTAATATAAAAGGGGGGAAAAGATATACAAATAGTTTTCAAAAGTAGTTTTTTTTTCGTTTTGATTTAATTTGTTATTGAAAAATTTTATTTTCTTTTGACGAAACTCAACTTAATTCAAGAAAAATTTAATTTTCTTTGATTGTTTAAAACAAAGTTGTTTAAGTTAACGCAACTATGTCTTTGTATTAAAAGTTTAAACCACCAAATACTTCCTGTGTTGCCTTTATTTGATGGCCAATAACAAAACGCGCAATATCCTTTGCTCTCTGTGCCAGATAATTTGCGAAATGGTACTCTAAGACCAAACGAGATTTAGAAAATAAACTTTTGTACAACCGCAAACTTTAGATTTTATAAACAATTTGTACTGCAACTAATTGAATTAAAAAAGTGCAGCATGGCGGTAAGCGGTGACAGTGGTGGCTGCAATAAAATCTGTCACAACAGGAAAACAAGTAGAAGAAAATAAATAAATAAAATAAAGTGCGGTTTAGTTTTATTAAGCAGATAGCAGCTATTTATATAAACTAGCGATGGGCAGATAGAGCGAATGAGATGCTCTGCTCTCCCACAAATTAAAATCAACCCGAAAAAAACATACTTAAAACAGCTTGATTAAAACACAATTATTATTCTACCGCGTACAGCTAAAACATGCATATTTAGGGGGAAAAAATCCGTTATACCCTGGCTCCATTGATATCTAAAGGGTGGTCCAACCAAAACTATACTAAACGTGTAATGAAATATTATAATATTTTTTACTATGATAAAATAATCTATGTGAATTAGGTCTGGTTGAACAGGCTGTCAGCTGTTCAAAAGCCTACCCATTTGGGTCTAATTTGGTCCCATTTTGCTGTCTACGTGTGATATGTATCTACGAGTATATATTACTGCTCTAGTGCGGAACTAACCTGAGTATCGGATGAAAGAGTCCAATTTACCTCAAAGTCCAAAGAAAGAGTCCAATTACACCTGATTCCGATATTTCCGGCAAATCATACAACACCAGTCTATCCAAATACAATGCCTTTATATGTAGAAGAGCTGGAAACCGACGGATGAAGCACTCAACACTCTATTCCTTCTCTTCATGCCTACAACTTCCACACAAGTCGTTAAATGGAAGATTAAATCTCCTCGTATGCATCCCTATGTGAGAATGTGCCATCAGTACCGCTACAATAGAAAGTAATCTGTGTCGCGGCAGACTCCCAAGCATAATAGTCTTTCAATTATCATAACTGGGCCATTTCAGCCTTAATATTCCACAGTTACATTTCACAGGTTAAAAGCATAAACATTTTAAAAACGCTTGTTTTAACCTGACTTGTATGTTTGTTTGTTTGTATATTAGTAATTTTCACAACCCCTGTTATATATGGTGTGTACTTTTGAGGAATTTTATATTTCGCTATAGAATAGTGCGACAATTGTCGTATTGCTTTCGGGATTGTTCCGTAGACGTGAGGGAAATTTGGTGAGTCCTAAAGCAGATTTTGGGAATTTTTAAAAACTCGAAACCGGTTCGTTAACTGATTCGGAAACGGGTCGGAACAGGGTTTTTATATTGAGTGCGTGTTTCTGAGTATGTGTTCTGAAGTTTTAGTGGACATTTTGGGCCCAGTAATTTTATACCGGTTCTTAACCGGTTTTTGGCCGCTTTTTTGCACATTTTGCCAAGTTTGTGCGCCTTTTATAAAACGCAGTAACACTTTTCAACAATTATTAGCGTGTTTTGGTGGCTGAATAGCTGGTATCTACATAACAGGAGTATTAATAAACATCATATTAGAGCTACAGAGAATAGTGTTGCCGCTTTAGTCCAAAAATTTAAGCTGTTGTAGTTCTTCCGGGATTGTTCGATGGAAGTGAGTGGATTTTGGAAATTCGCTAAAACTCGGAATTGGTGCATGTTTTTGCCGTGGGACGTGTATTTGAACTTTTAACAGCTACTTATGACTCGGTTAAACGGGTAATTATCCGATTTTTGCCGATTTTAGACCGGTTTCGGCGGTCTTTGCGGCTTTTTTGAACAGGGAGTTAGGTTTTTATATTTGGTGAACTTTTTTTTTTTGCCGTGGACGTGTATATGATTTTTTAACGGCTACTTATGGCCCGGTTAAACGGGTAATTATCCGGGGTTCGCCGATTTTTTACCGGTTTTAGCACTCTTTGCGGCTTTTTTGAACCTTTTACAAAGGATTCTTCCGAGAAAGTAAGGGGATTTTGGCGTGTTCTGATGCAGGTTTTGCGAAATTCCAAAAAAAACTCGGTTGGGAAACTGGTAATAATATTATTATAAAAATAAAAGAATAAAACAAACCCCTGCCAGCAAAAACCTGTTAATAAAATTGCCAGCGGCGTTGCTGCCGTGGATCGTGTATCTGAACTTTTAAAGGTATTTTGGGTCTGGGTTATACGGGTAATTATCCGGGTTTCGATGATTTTTACCTTTTGGCCACTTTTTTGAACATTTTGCCAAGTTTTTACACTCTTTGTACAACGCGGTAGCATTTAAGAGCGGTTGAGATCGCTGAATAGATGGTATCTACACGACAGGAGCGATTTTTAACACACTTGCATGTTTGTAGCTTTCACAACCATGGCTCATGAATAATTATTTATAGGGGATTAACACATTATTACTTATACGCACACTCATACGTGCTTTCATAGCACACCAATCTATCATGTAAATTATAAATATGTTTAAAAAAATAAAAGCCATCGAAGCTTGAAAGTAAGTAAGAAATAATTTTAAGAATAAGCTTAAAACAATAGTAAACGAAGATTAGTAGGATTATCAGTCTTGTTGGGAAAAATCGTGGAGCGCTTGGTGCCATACGAGTATTTTAGTATATAGAGCGCACAACACTTTTCCGCAATAATTCTAGTATTTTTCGATCATTATTGATTTGAGCTTATTTTTAAGACTTTTTCTTACTTTACAGTTTTTGTTATTGAAATAATTGTTCTTTAAAAAAAAAAAAAAAAAAAAAAAAAAAAAAAAAAAAAAAAAAAAAAAAAAATTATAGTAAAAGTAAAATCAACAAAATTTTTGCATGATAATAATATATAATAATAAATAATAATAAAATAAAATAAAAAATGTGTATAAAAAATAGCCTTGGATATTTAATTTTCTTTCTGTTTGAAAAAATAACCAATAATTATTTTTACCGAGCTGCACGAATTCCTTTACAGGTCCGCATTCAACCAATATATTAATTGATTCAGCGAATTTTGTTACTGAACTTGGAAAACAAATTTTTCTGTATAAATACTTGTTCGAAATATTGTAAATTAATCAAATTGTTAAATCTTTTTATATAATTTAAAGCAATATTCATTAATTTTTCCACAAAAAAATTCCGTAATAAAGGCAATTAATTGAGAAAGTTCTAACTGTTTGAATGATTAATTGTTTGCTGCTGTCAGTTTAGAAATTAAAATTTATAAAAAAATTTTACATTTAAGCATTTTTGCTGTACAAGTTGATTTAGTTTTATAATTTATTTTCCAACTGAATAATAAACTGCTGAAAAACAACAACAACAATTTTATTAACAGGTTTTTGTGTTTTTTTTTCTTTTTTCTTTTTATAATAATAATATTATTACCAGTTTTTTTCCGCTACATAAAAAAAAATCTTAATTCATTTTAATCACTTCTAAACGTGATGACAATACCATCAAATGACCATATAGTATCACACGCACTCTGCAAGGAAAAAAAAGACAACCGAATTAATTACATTTACTTATTACCAACACCAGCAACAACGTTTTACTACCACTACCACTGTTACTACTACTCATGCAACATGTCAGGCTTAAAATGTTTGAGCATTTGTGTAAAATTTTTCGTTTATTTGTTGGTGCTTAAAAACAGTGGCAGTAGTTTGTGCCATAAATATTTTGCGAAAAATTCATTTTCATTTATTTAGCAAAGTAGCAATAAAAAATATTCATAAAAACAGTCCGGGGCAAAAAATATAAAAAATGAAAACAAAATATACTTTGAATGCAGCCGTATAGTGGTGGTGGTAAATATTTAACCTCTTTGCCAGGACGAAAAAAATAGAAAGAAATCTGAAAACTTTATTTTTTACTTTTGTGCACTAAAACTACAACAATTGTGGCGCTGTTGCTGTAAAGGATGAATGTGAATGTTACGGAGAAGAAAAACGCTTGAATAAAATAGTGTAAATCCTATTAAACATGCTGTAAAAATATAAACCCCGTTTTTTGTTTCTCTTCCAGCGCTGTGTATGTGTGTGGGTTGAGAAGAAAGCATTGCACCCTTTAGTAAGTATTCTTAGTTTGGCAGTGCTTATATAAATATAATAGTTGAATATAATTACAGGGACATAGCCCTAAAATAAAAAAATGTTCTAAAGATAGGCAAACTCCATGATTTTAATTTTCACAGCTTAAAATCTTGATTTGTTTTTAACACGTTCATATTAGTTTCACTTGTATGTTTGTATGTGTGCAGCTCTCAAAATCCATGCCATATAAGTGATTATTATATATGTAGGTATATATAAAACTGTATATACAGTGTTACTGCTTTTGTGCGAAAGTTGGAGTTGCCGTATTGTTTCCGTGGAAGTGGGGGGAAGGGGGGGATTTTGGGTATTAACGAAGCCGATTTTGGAAATTACCAAAAAATTCGGGACCTCTTCGCTAACCGGTTTGGAACAGGGTTTTCTTATTCGGTGCGCGTTTTTACCGTAGAACATTCATCCGAATTATAAACGGTCATTGGGTTTAGTGCGAAAATTGAAGTTGCCGTATTGCTTCTGGGGTAGAGGAGGGGGGGGGGGGGGGGGTGGTGGTGGTGGTGGTGGGGTAATTTGATGTTTCCTGAAGCCGACTTTGGAAATTTCCAAAGAACTTAGAACCGCTTTGCTAACCTAATCGGTACCGGTTTTTTTCATATACGTGTATCTGAACTATTAACGGCAATTCGATTTAGTGCGAAATTTTAAGTCACCATATTGTTTCTGGGGACGTGGGAGACTTTGGCGATTCCTGAAGCTGATTTTGAGAACCTAAACAAAGCTGGGAATGCGCTACACGGATAATTATATGGTTATATGGATAATTTAAGAAGAAGCATAAACAATAGTGAATGAAAAATATGAAATTTTACATTGAAGCGTGGTTTTTAGTTCTTTAAACTATATATATTTTTAAACAAGCTTGGACAGTTTTTATTGTCAATGTTTCGCTGACTTTTTATTAGCATCGTTAGGAAAATTATTTTTAATGAATAACAAAAATAACTGTTATTATAAAATTTTTTGAGATTCGCATGTTCGATTTTCGCATTTTTTTTAATGTGTTATTGATACACATGTATGTTATATATGTTGGCAATATCAATCATTTTGGATTGTCATTTTTTTTTTTACAGATAAAAAAGTTAGTCGTGTTTTGGTGTGCTCGATTTTTTCCTATTCGAAAAAATGGATCAAACAAACAGCAGTGGTTGCTGACGATATTGGCATATCATTCGGCTCACGCCAAGTAATTTTTACGCATGTTTTAGGTATGAAATGTGCGGCAGCGAAGACTGTTCCAAAATTGCTAAATTTTGAGCAAAAACAACGTCGCATGGACATCGCTCAGGGGCTGTTGATCTTCCAGATTTCATCAAAAAGCCTATAGTTGGTGACGAACCACGGCTGTATGGCCATGGCATTGAAACTAATGCCCAATCATCCCAATGGAAGCGTCCAGAAGAGCCAACACTGAAAAAAGCACCTCAAGTTCGGCCAAATGGGAACGTTTTGCTTACTGTTTTCTTCGACTGCAATGGTGTAGTGCATCATGAATTCTTGGCACAAGGTCGTACGGTCAATAAAGAATACTACCTTTAAATTATGCGCCGTTTACGTGAAGCAATTCGTCAGAAACCCACTGAATTGAGGAAAAAACAATAATGTATTTTGCACCATGATAACACACCAGCTCACACATCGATGCTTGTGCATAAGTTTTTGGCCAAAGCAAGAAAGTTATCATGCCCCAACCACCGTATTCACCGGACTTGGCCACCGCTGACTTTTTCGTTTTGCCAAAACTGAAGACACCGATGAAAGGTAAGCGTTTTTCTACGATTGACGAGGTAAAAGAAAAATCGAAACAGGAGCTGTTGCTGATAACAAAAAGCACGTTTCAGAAGTGTTTCGAGGATTGAAAAAAACGCTGCCATAAGTGCATTATATCTGAGGGGAACTACTTTGATATTATTGATGAGTAATGAAATACTTTTTGAAAAAATTTAAAACAACTCTTTTTTTTTTTTATCAGATTACGACAATCTGTCAATTTGGTCTAAAAGTGATATTGGTAAGTAAGCGCAATAAGGATCTTAACGAAGTAATGTTCATTTTTATATTTTTAATATAATTGAAATAAACTCTTAAAAAATTTGGTTATTCGTGTACGAGAAATGTCTTCATTTTAACTATTACTTTTTACATAACAATCCGATTCTGCAAACTTTCTTGTTTATGTACTTTTCTTGTAATATGTGCTTTTTAAAAGTAAAATAAACTCTTGAAAACTTGTTTATCCGTGTATTTAAATGTCTTCATTTTAACTATTACTTTATAAAAATGCAATGCAAATATTTGGAAAAATGCAAATACAAGGACTTATTTTTTCGCTACTAATTTTCTTTCTTGTAATATATACTTTTTTAAAGTGGTATAAGTCCATTTAGAGTTAAAAAAAAGCATTTATTATTTCAATTAATTTTAGTAATTATTATTTCACAATAACATTTAAAGGGTATAAGTGTAAATAACATCACTCGAATTGATAAAACTTGCCCAGTATTTTTAAATCGATTCATGCGCAAACTATTAAATAGCTCAATATATGAAAAAGCAGACTTATACCACTTTAAAAAAAATTACTCATATCTGACTCATATAGTCATGTAGACTCCCTTAAATTCGTTCTGCTCCTAATGATTTTACTTTGTTATATAGATTTTTTTCCAGAGGGTAAGTAGCTAATGAAAAAACTTCCTGAGCTATACACACACTCTTCTAAGTAAAAACAAAAAACGGATTTAAAAGAATTTGATTTATTTCAAAATATAATTTATACAGTTTAAACGAAACTAGTGCTTTTCAGTTGGTGTTTACGAAATTTTCAAATACCAGTTGTAATCTTACCACAAGCATTTTTTTTGAAGCTCTATACCATTTTAAAACGAAACAATTAAAGATATTTAAAGTTCTTTTATTATTTATTTTGGTTTTCATTACATTTGCTTGTCTTATCGAGATAAGAGAAATTTTTTTAAACAATTTTGTTAGAAAAATATTTTCCCAGCAAAATCTTCCTACACAATGCCGCAATTTATGTTCCGAAATTAATAAATATCTTTCAACATAAATTCCCATAATGAATACATTTTATCATGTTTAACTCATTATAAATGTTTATTTAAAATCTCCCATTTGGCTACAAATAAAGTGAGTCGAAATCTGACTGTGGGTGGATGTTCTAAGAACAAAAAAAAAACGAAATCTTAAGAAAAGCCTCATGTTTGCTGAGATGACGCTGGTAGAACAATTCTCCATGAATTTATGGCCAAAATATCCCACAAGAGACATTTGTTGTAAAATATCTAAAATATAATAATATCAAAAACATTTTTAAAATCGACATAAAGGGTTATTACTTTAGAGTGCGCATAAAAATGGAGTTAATACTTTTCGAAATTTTTTACAAAGTGAAGATTACAATTCGGCAGCTGATTACAGATACATATATTGTAGAAAGAGTTTTTTTAGTTTTGCCAACTTTTGAATTTCGCAAAGCAAATAACAATCACCCTTTATTAGCTTAAACAACTTACTTTTACAAACGTCTTTAAAAATCTTAAGTAAAACAATAGATTGCAAAATAAAACAGAGTAAAAGTCAATAAAGAAGCTGAAGCTTCTCCATAGAGAAGCAAATACAAACAGAAACTGATGTGAGGAGTATAAAAGAGTTCAAGGCAGGCTATGAATGTGTTTTCAAAATTTGTGTGGTTACACATACACATGTATTAACAACGTCTTTAACATCCCATCATATGTTAAATGTTCCACATGTATGGCTGTGTGTGTGTGTACGAGTATGTGTTTACATTGTTAGTAACTTACGGTGTTTTGTTGTATACGGTTCATGACAATGTTTTAACATATTTTGTGGTTAAAATGTTAAACCATTGAATACAGTTTAAGGTTTTGTTGTTGTTCTTTCTTCTATAATACTTTTTGCTGCCACACATAAATTTTTGTATTACACTAGTCTTAAGGCTATAAGCCATGTTAAGGCAATCGGCTATAAAAGTGGTAGGATTTTAAATTAAAAAGAGAGCAATAAAATAAGTATTCGATTTCAGTTGATGCTTAATTGAGGTTAGTGAGTTAAAATGGTTTTTTCCATTTTAGTATTTATGGGATATTGAGTTCAAGCAAAGTTGAAGTTTCCATACCACATATTATTGAATTGATAAGGTTAATGGCAATTTGTCAGCTAGTAACTTTGTTTAATTCTTAAACAAACTTAAAGACCTTTCCATGTTGTTACTATACATATCGCTCCTTTATTGCAACATAGTCATAACGCAAAAAAACTTGTTTCGAGAAAAACACATTTCAAATTTTTAGTTTTCATACACTTCTTAGAATTTTTTTTTAGAAAATATATCCTAAAGGGAACAGTTTAAAGGTAATTTAAATAAAATTTTGGCACAATATAAAAGGCAGTACTGTTAACAATTCTACATTGTTAACTCGAAAAGCTCATTTTTTGAGATATGAATATGTTGCAATAAGCGATATAGCTAACAAAGGGCTGAAGTTTATTTCTTATTTTTTTAATTAAAAACGGGTTTGTATTACATGCGATCAATAATTTTCAGAAAAGTAAGAAATACTTTAGCTGGTGGACAACAAGCTGCATCATGGTCACATATCTAATCGGCCTTGGCAATTTAGAAGCATCATAAACATGCTGTCTTTAGTACGACTGCTTTGAACACTCGGGCAGACTTTTGACTATAACTACCCAACAAAGCAATTTTTGAAGCAAGAGTTGATGATTTTCCACTTCGAAAGCGCTGCAAAAAGCCATGATCTTTGTTAGCTGTGTCGCACTTATTTTTACATTAACATGCGCTGGTCTTAGCTCATCGAAAATGCGCTACTTTCATGCCTACAAACTGTTTTAATTGTTATTCGATCATTATGTGTCATCGTTTAACATTATGTGCACATTATATTCGTAACTCATGAATTGTGATATGCAAAATGGAACAACAGTGAAAATGATTTACATCAGTACCTGCTTTGACGGCCTAATCTGATGGTGGATCAGTTCCACGAAGTGAATTTTTCACGATTCACCACCGCCCCCGTGTGGCTTGCTAGGCTCACACAGGTAGCAATTCTTGTCATATGATTGCGGTCATATGACAACTTCTTGTTGAGGAGTTCGGGCTTTCTAATCCCTCATGTATGCAATTTCCCAGCAATCAATGGAGGACAAGGCTTAATGAGTTGGTAGGCCGAAGCCCATGAAGAGCATCAGCCCTTAAACCAACTCACCCGTCAACCATCACCACTGGTTCCTTACAGTACACGTATCTGTTGTATAGGCAACAGTTCCTCGGGAGATTGTTAGCCCTCGAAAAAAGCCATCACCAAACAATTATCAAGGATACTAACACTCCCTTCCTGCGTTTTAGGTTTCAACCACAGCCAGAACGTTTCAGCCAAGGTAGCCACCTCAACCATGATCAGCCCGGGTCGAACCGCAAGCAGAACTTCCCGGGGGCCATGCTGATCCCCGTTCTGCCAATTTATATCCTTGGTAAGGGTTTCGGAAGCCAACACAACATAAGTCATGCGGCTTCCTAGAGTTTTGTTTGCCGCACCAAACGAGGGACCCCTTTCCCTCTTTTCCCCGAAAAACAGAGCGCCTAAATTAGAAAACGCCAAGGCAAAACCTGTTCCCCGGGGGGAATGCAAAATGGAACGTAAAAATTTAAAACAAAAAGTTGACTTGAATTTGATTTGGTGCGATCAAAATTAAAAAGCATACCGAAAAAAAAACGCACCACGCCGCCACTAAACGGCGGAAAGAACGCACGACGGAACGCACAGAGTTGACAACACTAGTTAGCGCACACATGGAAGCGCTTTACGCCAGCGCTATTTGAAATCATGAACTTCTTTTATTGCTTCCAAAAAACCTTAACATTTTTTGCTGGGCATTTAAGCAGCATTTTTGTGGTTCATAAATATATTCATAATATTTTTCCTTAAATACTCGCAGCAATTTAAAATTGTTTTTATTTTTAAAAATATTGATATTTTATAAATTTTCTATCATGTTTGTAGACTCATATTTGTCTTTCAATTTAACAACCATTTAAATTGTGATTTAATAGATAAAATTGACAGACCAGACAGATAAATAAAAAACAAATATTTCCATTAAATCAAATAGGAAACATTTTTGCAAAGAAAAAAAAAAACAAACAAAAAAAAAAAATCTAAAACGAATAAAATTTAAAAAATGCACAAAATTTACAAAGCAAATTTTTCGATTAAAAAAACTCTTCGGAACGAGTTTTTAAAATATCATTAATTTTTTAAAATATCCTTTTTTAACACAGTTTTTTCTAACATAGATTTTCTTTATAAAACTATTCGATAGTAAATATTTTTTATGATTTTTTGATTACACGAATTTTCGAAAAAAACTGCAATTACCAAAAATTTTTGCTATTGAAATGGTAGAGCTTTTGTTTAACATAGTTTTTTTTTAAGAAAATTTTTCGATTCTAAATATCTTTTTTAGCATTGTGAACTTTCGAAAAAAAAGTTCAATAAAAAAAATTAGTTAATTCTAAAAATTTTTTGATGCTTTGAATTTTCGTTTAAAAGCCGTTTGATAATAACAATTTTTTATTAAAACTTTTTAGGTAATAAAAATTATAACTATATATTCGGCCATATCACAGAATTCACTTCCGTTCGGAAATGGAATTGAATCGGTTTTTTAATTCTTCAAAAAACGAAAATATAAAACTTGTTCGGAACGAAATCAATTCTATAAGATATTATACTTTCATTCTTGCAATTAGAAATGGTTTCATTCCAAAAAGTCTTTTAGTTTTTTGAAGAAGTAAAAAAAGTATTCAACTCCGTTTCCGAACGGATTTAAGCTCTGTGACTTGGCCGATTACATACATACATACAAATACAGAACATTTTCGATAATACTAATTTTGTACAAACAATTGCCTTTTATTCACTTTATTAGCCTTTAAAATTTATACCAAACAAAAAATTATAAACAGCTTGTTTTCCTTATTTCCCAGCTGTCGATATTTCATAGGAGCTAGCCTGATAATAATGATAAGTAGACTTTAGAATTTTTTGAAAGATATGCTCAAATATTCAACTTTATATCCCAAGAATCTAAATATATTATTGAGAATTTAAAAAGAAAAATGTTTTAGTAATACCTGTCGAAACATAAAAAACAAGCTTTTTCATTTATACACGTCTCTACCTTGACACCTTTCAAACAAATGAACAGCCGTTGTTGATTGCTACGATTTGTTTTTTGAAAGTATCGAAAAGCGGAGAACAAAAATTCAAACAATTGAGTTTTATTCACTATATTAGCTTCTAATATTGATACCAATCAAAAAATTATAAACAAATTGTTTTTTACGTCTCCCAGCTGGGAGACATTTCATAGGAATGCCCTAATCATCAGTAGACTTGAAAATTTTTGAAAAATATTTTCAAACAAATTTATCGATAACATACATTTTATATATAAAGCTTTTTGATAGCATACATTTTCAAAAGAAAAATTTCTGATAACACTATTTTTATAGAAAAGACTTTTTAATGCAGCAATTTTATATAGAAAATTCTTTGGTAACATAAATTTTTAAAAGAAAATTTCACGATATCATAAATTTTGTAGAAATGACGTTTCAACAATATTCATTCTTCAGAGAAAACTTTTCAATAACACAAATTTTAAACAGAAAATGTTTTTAAAATATAAATTTTCGATTTTAGTAGTTATTTAGAGAAGGTGTTTTGATGATAAATAATTTCCTTAGAAAGCTTTTCGATAACATAAACTTTACCTAGCAACCTTTTCAACAACAATTTTCTTTAGAAAAATGTTCAATTTAATTAATTTTAACTTTAATATTATACAGCCAACTTTTCGATAGCATAAATTTTAAAACAGAATAATTTTCGATAATACAAACTTTTTAGGGAAGATATTTTCAAAACATATTTTCTTGACTGAAAACTTTTCTGTAACATAAGTTTTGTATGAAAAAGTATTCAACAACATCAGTTTTTTGAATAACATTAACTCTTTAGAGAAGGTTGTCGGTGATAAATGTTTTCCATGGAAAAGTTTAGAAAATATAAATTTTATGTATGAAATTTTCGATAACATCAGTTCTTTAAAAAAATTTTCCGATGACAAATATATTTGATAGAAAATTCTCGTTTGCCCAAGTGAGCTGGACAACCTAGACTATTCCAGGGTATCCAGCGGCCTGCCTACCTATCTAAGTATAAATATAGCAATTCATGCCAATAATATCTGTACCATACAATTTTGTAAGGAAAACGCGCAATAACTGTTTTATTGACTTAAGTTTTTTATTATAAAAGACTTTAACAATCTAGCACGACTCTGTGTTGCTCGGACCACGGCTGATTCTATACTACCATCCACTTTAAGTAGAATGCGTCTGCTTCGTCGCGCTCTGCCTTTCGAGATTATGAAGGCATTGGTGCGTTTTGTGTATACCCTACATAAATTTTCTTTAGAAAATGATTAACTGAGGTAAACTAACTACTGATCATTTTTCGATAACATCAGTAATTTATAGACATTTTTTTATAAGATCACTGCTCTAGCAAAAGTTCTTCTATGATTTCATATTTCAGAAAAAGCAAGCGTTCTCTGAAATATTTTTTGTTAACATAAGTTTCCTACAAAAAGTTTTTTTTATCGATAACATTAGATTTTGCATAGAAACATTATTGATAGTATAAATTTATGCTACAAAAAAATAAAAATTATTTTCCGATTTTTATCTTTTGAATGGAGTTTTTGCAGAACATTTAAATTGCGTCTTCAAATTCTTTTTATTTTCAACATTTCTAATGCAAATTAAATTACAGATAATATTTGAATCTTAAGAAAAAGTCAAATTGACAAACATTAAGACAATATATAAAACGGATTTTGCAGGTGATATACAAATTTAACACACTTGCACCCTGCATAGAATACAAAACGAGCCGAACGAAGGAAGAACAAACAATTTGAATGTTTTTTTATACATAAAAATTATAGTTATACAAGCACATATCCCCTTTAGAAAACATTTGTAAACAACCAACAAATCAATATCCTTTCATATGCAAATTTAAAGTAATAAATATTTCTCTTATTCTTTTCAGGTGCAAAAATCTGTTCGTAAGAAGCTGCATGTGCGACCGACTCGAAGCCGGTTTGTGTATTTCGGTATGTGTTTATGTTTACGTTACGTTGTATGTTTGCGCTTACTTGCTTTTATATTTTACACATCTATTTTATTCTAAATTGATTTGTATATATTTCTTTAATGTTTTTGTTCACTTTGCTTAGATGGAGCTGCTGCTAGTAGGACATTTTCTTTTGTTTATTCACTAGTAGATAAATGACAAAATCACGTACACTAAACAGCTGCATGCATTGTTAGTCATATTCTGTAGCATATTTAAAGACGGAAATAAATACCATTCAGTTTAGACTGCAAAGCTTTTACAGTGTGAATAAATAATAATTTTACACAAAAATTACTCTTTTTGAAAATTTTTCTATACAAAATTAAAGCTATTGGAGTAGAGGATTTTCTGAAGGAAGTGAATAACAGTCAGTGAAGGCCGTGACGCATAGAATCCGTTGTACGTTATAGGTTGCCTTTTTCAACTGACATCTAAGGTAAAATACATGTAGTCTCATGAGCTCTGTCACATTCCGTACTTCTCCGTCAACGCAAAGTGTTAAAATTGAGCAACTTTTAACTTTTTATGTGCGCTGAGGACTTTCTCAACTATCAGTTTATATTTTTTGTATATTTTGACTTATTTCTCATCCAAAATTAAAATAAATTGAAAACAAATTGTGTTAGATTTACTGTGCTGCTTCTGCAAATAAATCATAAGATGTTAATCAAATTAGAGCAAAATGCAGTTGATTTTATATCCGTTAACAAAGTACTGATTGTGCCAACTTCATACTTTGTATACGTTGATGTCAGTTGAAAAAGGATTTTTTTTATAATTCAATTATTTATTGTATCTTCTTAAAGAACTAACAATAAATATGCAAATCTTAAAAATAAAAATTCATTAATTAATATCGAAAAAAAAAAAATTAATTAATATAATATAAAAATAATTTTATTTACTTAGGTCCAGCCAATGCTGGACGAAAAGTTGTTTCTTGCGTGTATTTTGTTGGTAAATCACATTTCCAACGCTCTGATGGTTGCAAGGGTGTCCATCCTTCTCAGTCGAGTGTGGCCACCAAAGTTAAGGATGCTACGTGCGAGAGGATTCGGGTGAGACTCCAGTCTGTTAATGTACCTTATCGCGTGTTTTGAAAATTCATCTTTCAGTAAGGGTACACCTAGATCTTTGTGAATTCGAGAGTTTTTAACATACCATGGAGCTGCAGTAATTATACAAAGAATTTTATTCTGGCGCTTTTGAATTTTCTCAATGTTAGATGCAGAGGCGGTACCCCACAATTGAATTCCATAGCTCCATATTGGCTTTAAGATTGCGTTATACAACAAAAGTTTGCAATCTAACTTCAAGATAGAATTTCTGCCGATGAGCCAATTTAGTTGCACCGCTTTTAATTTCATCTGGGTGACTTTAGCGTCAATGTGAGACTTCCACGTGAGCCTACGGTCGAGGTGAATACCAAGGTATTTGACTTCACTGTGCTGCGGAACAATGTAGTTGTTGATTTTAATAGCCGAACAAGTTTTTCTACGTAGTGTGAATGTAACATGGGTACATTTTCGTTCATTTACTTTGATTTTCCATAGTTTCAGCCATTTCTCCAATATAAGAATATGTTCTTGCAAATTTTGTGATGCTAATTTATAGTCTTCATGGACACTGATGAATGATGTATCATCTGCAAAAGTTGAAGTGTGAATTTTGCAGCTCGTTGGCATGTCTGAAGCATAAATCAAATATAAAGTTGGACCCAATATGCTACCCTGGGGAACTCCAGCTTCGATTGGCTGAGCCATCGGACAAAATACGACGGATTGTATATGCCCCGGCCTTTATTCTACAAACAATTTTTATTATCAGTAATTTAGTTGCACAAAAGTTTTGTTTAGCTGTCAATAAGTTTTTCAAATAAAATTATTATAATCGACATATCGCTCCTTTATTGCAACATAGTCATAACTACAAAAAGCTTGTTTCGAGAAAAACACATTTAAAATTTTTAATTTCCATAAAAGTGTTAGAAAAAAATGATTAGAAAATATCTCCTTAAGGAAACAGTTTAAAAGCAATTTGAAAAAATTTTTTGTACAATATAAAATCTAGTGGTGTTAAAAATTCTGCAGTCTTAACTCGAAAAGCTCATTTTTTGAGATATGACTATGTTGCAATAAAGGAGCGATATTTTCTAAGTTAAATTTGAGTTGACAAATTCCTATAGAAAAATCTCATTATAGAAATATTTTATTAATTAAATTTTCGTTGTAGATTTCTAGGGCAAATTTTTGCCATCGATGCATTATAAAAACTGTTATCGATAAATTTTTTGCCCAAATATGATTTTGAGTTGTTAATGAGTTTTCTACAGAAAATTTACGTGGCAGCCATGCCAGAGAAATCATTTTCGTTCGAAAACGGAATTCAATTCATTTCATGGTCCTTCAGTAAAGGAACAACTAAACAGTTTTTGGAAATGAAATCCTTCTTAACTTCTAGACTCCGAATAATATTTTCAATTTAAAGTGAATTTAGTCCAAAAAAGTTTTAAGTTTTTCGTCTTTTAAAGAACCGAAAAATGAAATAATTCGGCTGAATCTAAAAATGTTTTTTTGAGAAATTTTCTTAGGGAATTTGAAAACATTTTCCTAGAAAATCGTTATAATGGAGTATATCGTTGGTCTCATGCAGAAAGGTTCTAACTCGCATTGTCCGCGAATTGAGCTTTTTTATGGATTCTACTACGTTTCACATAAGTACACAGCGTCACAAATATTTAATTATACAATTTCATATATGTATATCACTGTTACAAGCAACTGAGCAAAAAAGTTACTTTTAGATCCTCTTAGGTACACAGTTTCCATTACGATTTTTCCTTGTTCAGTAAAATTGCAATTATTTTTGTTAGGGGCTTTCTACATGAGACCAACGATATACAATATAAGATTTGTGCCCTTTGTGCCTTGTCACTCTTTACTCTTACAAATGTGTCACAAAATTTCTTAAACATGAATTATCATGGACACCTGTAACGAAAAATAGACTAACACGAAGCTTTCTGAAACAATGAATGAATGAATATTGTTTCTAAAGCTTCTAATAAATTTTATTTATGTATTTTTCAATGGAGCCGTAATAAAAGAAATATCATACCTGTTTCAAAAGACACAAAAATATAAAGAGCTCAAACAGACAAAAGTGCCACTTAAACAAAATAAACAAAAGAACACTAAAGTTATATTTTCATTTAGTGTACGTGTGTAAGTTCATTTGAAGTTTATTTTCCGATTTACAGATATATTTTTTCTTGTGCCAGCAAGTCTTATTCTTTTTTCTGATCATAAATTCTTTCAGAATTTACATGGATGTTGCTTTCAGGGTGTCTTGTCGTTTTGTAAATCATATAAATTATGGGTCAATTGTCCTGTTTTTTTTGCTAACAATGAAGTTGTTTAAAAAATTCTTAACAAAAAATAATGTACATACATACATACATATATACAATTTGTACAGGCAGGAGGCATTTAATATTTTTTTGATAAATTTTTTATGATATTTAAAAGTTTTAAACATCTGAAAAAGAGTTATCGTACCAATAATCTCAACAAGAGATAATTGAATAATGATAATTTTTTGTAAAATAGTTTTTGCCCATTTTCAATTCCACAAACAAAGTTGATTTAAATAATACTTGATTCAACCCGTTAGGAGGTTATTTGAAACAGAGCTTTTTTTTAAATTTTTTACAAAGTATGGTCCAACCCTAATGCTTGGCTTAGTGCTTAGCCCAACTTATTTTGACATTTCTTTGTTCCAGTGATTGGCATATCCAGTCATGGAGAGGTAAAAAATCGACGAAATCATCAGCTTCTGCTTTTTTTTTTCTTGAACTAGTACTTAGGGGATGACCCCTAGTACTATGCAGTGCATTGTACCAGAACTAGGAAAATAGGTTGTGAGGAAGGGGAAAAAGGAATTAATGTTTGTGAACATTTGACTTGAACTTTCCAACGCTATAAAGCTCTAAACACTTAGACGACAGTAAACTTCACAACTTCACGAGTACAAATGAAGTTAGCTTCAAATGCTGCCGTCTGGTCAGCAACATAATTATTTTAAAGACAGCAGCAGCATTATGTGTATTTAAACAATACAAAATTCAGAGGTGCCACACATATATTTTACACGAATAAAATTAAATTTACTGACTGAAAACGTAATAATATCACGTAAAACTGTAAAAACCCATCAATTTATTTGTTTATTTTATTTATGTAATGTTTATTTCTATTAAATATTTCAAACTAATTTTAGTTCATATTGCTGACAATTTATATTTATAGTGGCAGCACTGCATTTACTTTTTGCTGCCTACGAAAATAGAAATTAGTCTAAGTTGGCAGCAGCAGCAAATGCTGTTGTGAAGTCGTGCTGCTGTGATGTCGTTAAAATAATCGTGTGCATTCAACCACATGTATTTTATTTTTGACAGATTGCTGCTTGCTGTCTGCTGTCGTCTATGTGTTTAAAGCTTTTCAGACAGAAAACACGTCTGCAGGCAACTTGTTCGAATCGAACGAAGCGCACGGCTGAAAAACGAGTTCTCTCTGTAATGCGTAGTACGATTCTCTGGGCAATCGACCACAAATGGATGAACTCTGGACGAAGAATACGTGCTATGGCCTTATCTGATGATAAACCAATTCCAGGGAGTGAATTATCATGATTCACCAGAGCTCCCGAGTGGCTATCTAGGCTCACACAGCAAGCAATTTTTGCCTTCTAATCACTCCCCCTGAGCCCTGAGCTATTCCATCTTATAGAGGAAAAATCTGTCATTAGAACGTCATGGCTGTATAATTAATAAAGCAAAATGACTGCAAATAAAATTTTGGTTTTCCTATAAAGTTTTCTCAGTGTAATGATAACTTTCAATATAATATTTCCTATTGTATTCAATTAAATAAATATTATTTGGCCTGAAGAAGCTATCCGAAGGAGAGCGATATATTGCCAGATAAAAGAAATTTAAAAAACGAAGACAGACCTTAAGCTCAAAAAATATATAATATTAAAAATTATTCAATTTACTACAATTTAAATTTAGAAATCTTTTTCAATCCTCATTCTTCAATTGCTTAACTACTATTTCTAAATGTTTACGTATGTATATTACGTGTGTATGTATGTGTATGTATGCGTGCTTATTTTTAGACGGTACAATCATTTGTGATTATATAGAGCGGGATATTTCAACAGAAATATCAGAGCATGTAAATGATTTTTACGAACGAGTTGGTTGTATTTATTTTTTTTGTTTTTCATGAATTGTTGCACATTTGCTTACAACGCAATATATGAACTTTTTGCACAATTAAAAGCAACTGCAAATGCATACATGCAACAGAGTGGAATTAATTGGCTACAAATCGTTCCATAAATACGGGCCAACGTCTAAGCAAACAAACGCTTAGCATCGTATAAACTCGGAAATAAGTCGCATAGTGATTATTGCACTGTTCACAGAACTCAAATGAGCGATTCGTTTAAAAATGTGTTTAAAAAGTGCTTAATTTTTTGAGTGCGTTTTAGACGACTCACTCGTTTAGATTATGTAAATAGCGTTTGAAAATGCAACGACAAAAAAAAAAAAAAATAAAAATTTCATCAAGTAATAAAACAAATTTTTCTAAGAAAACTGTAGAAAAATAACTATTTCTCACATAAGATATTTGCTATTATTAAGAGCCTGCCCCAGGATATGTTCATCATATCCTGGATCGCTAATATTTTGAATAACAAAAAGCTGACTAAGAGCAATTTAAGTAATATAATCATAACATATTGGAACAAAAGGCATTAGAAGGCCCGAGCTCTTAAGCAAAGCATTCGTTTACATTCGGCTACAATCTTATAGCGAAAAGTTGCAACCTATGTGAGCATAGTAAGCCTCACGGGGCCGCTGGTGAGTCGTGAATAATTTACTCCATGGATTTGTGCCATCATCAGATTAGACCGCAAAGACAGGTGCTGCTGTATATCGATTTCACAACTGTGTTCCTTGGACTGGGCTTTTCATTGCCAAGACATTTTTTTTTATGTTGGGCCAGTACTGAGGGGATGACCCCTACATATGCAGTGCATTGTACCAGAACTAGGAAAATAGGTTGTGAGGAGGGGAAAGAGGGAGTAGTGTTTGTGAACATTTGACTTGAACCTTCTAACGCTATAACAGACAGGAAACACGTCTGCAGGCAACTTATTCCACAGACGAAGCGTACGGCTGAACAACGAATTCTTCCTGTAATGCGTAGTGCGATTCTCCGGGCAATCGACCACAAATGGATGAGCTCTAGACGATGACCGCGTGCTACGTAAAAATTTTGGAGATGGATACTTAGTACTATCTGAATGCTGGAGCGTAAACTCTCTTGTGGTTGGGAGAGCAAATGATGAAGTATATCCAAGTGAAGAGAACAAGTTCTGTGGATTCGCACTCAGTCCACTACACACACATATATTTACACACATACATAGATTGAAAAATAAAAAGCACTTAGTCAAAGGCTTTTTAAACAACTTGATGCATTATTTTTTTGAAGAATTTGTCCCCCATTTTCATGCACGCAAAATTTTGTGATCCCTTGTGATTCGAAGAAAGAAAAAAATGTGTAACAGCTATTTTTATTACCATTATTAAATACAGCAAATTTTAAATCAATTTTAAATATTTCATGCAATTGAACAGATCAACAAACGAATACATTCTCAAATATTTTAGTGCTTTGCTTGTCCAAATATTCACACACACACACACACACACACACACACGGGGAATCACATATGTATGCTCATTAATATTTTTTGCTCTTAAATAAATGAATTTAATAGTTGTTATATTTTTCTTCGTATAATTAGTTTAATTTTCATTAAATAAAGCTCAAATTTTATTTATGTATGTGCTTGAGCTTTTGTCAATATTTAAAACATGTATACGGTGGCTGTAAGTGTTCGTGAGCGGGTAGCCGGCAGGGAGTGGCAACTCATACAAATATATTTTTCAAACATATATTTATGCATATGTAGATACAAGTACATACTCGTATGTAGATACGTATTCATGCAGACATTTATAAAGTAAATTAGTTTAATTTATATTTTTGGTCAATATACTGCGGTGCAGACATACACAAACAATTATTTTTGATTCGATTAATATTGTTTTAATGCATAAAAAAAGAAATGGCAATCGAGGACTGTTAGGAAAATTTTCCCTTATGATAGCAGCAAAGGGCAAAACAAAATCAAGATAAAACGATAAACGGTTACTTAAAGACAACTTTAGCAAAAGGCCAATAATTTCAATACGAGTATTACGAGTATCTATATACAAAAAAGTTTTCTGTTCAAATTTGCTGCCAAGTTTTTCCTTATTTGCATATTTTTTCTCTACTCGCAGATGGCTATTGTCTTGGTTTATTTCCTACTGTATTTGCCATTAGTTTATACAAATAATTTTTTAAACATTTTTAACGATTCAAATCAAATGTGCGAAAGCTGTAATAATATATTATGTTTTTTGCTTTTGTTAATTCAAATAAAGTTTTATTAAATATTCAATTGCAGTTGAAATATTTGAACTAATTTTTAAATTTGCCAATCAACAAATATTTGGATAATAATTTATTTTCACTTATATGAGTTGCTTAAAAAACAATTTGAATTTTAAATGAATTTCAAGTGTCATTTAAAACAGTAAAATAAATATTTAAAATTTTCATTTTATTATAAAAGTTTTAGCACTGAAAAAAAAATGTGAAAGTATATATTTTTAAAATATAATCACAATGTTTATTATAATAATTATTGTCTTTAAGAAATACTTATTGGTATACGAGGGCTGTTCAAAAAATAACTGTTATTATCAATTTTCTCAAGAAGTATTTATTTATTCATAAATAACTATTTTGTCTCCTTTTAAGTAATCCCCCTCAGATATAATACACTTATGCCAGCGTTTTTCCAAACCTCGATAGACTTCTGAAACGCGCTTTTTGGTATCGTCAACAGCGCCTGTTTAGATTTTTCTTTTATCTCCTCAATCCTAGCAAAACTCGTTTCTTTCATCGGTGTCTTCAGTTTTGGGAACAGGAAAACGTCAGCGGGGCCAAGTCCGGTGAATACGATGGTTGAGGCTTGATAACGGTTTTGTTTTTGGCCAAATACTCACGTACAAGCATCGATGTGTGAGCTGATGCGCTATCATGGTGCAAAATCCATGATTGTTTTTTCCACAATTCTGTGCGTTGCTGACGAATTGCTTCGCGCAAACGACGCATAACTTCAAGGTAGTATTCGTTATTGACCGTACGATATTATGGCCAGAGTTTATGGTGCACCACGCCATTGCAGTCGAAGTAAACAGTGAGCCAAACCTTCACATTTGATCGAACTTGACGTGCTTTTTTCGGTCTTGGCTCTTCTGGATGCTTCCTTTTTTTATCTTGGACCAGTACTCAGGGGATAACCCCTACATATGCAGTGCATTGTACTGGAACCAGGAAAATAGATTATGAGAAGGAGGAAAGGGGGAGGATTAGGCTTTAGTTTCAATGTCATAGCCATACACCCATGATTCCTCATCAGTTATGAACTTTTTGAGGAAATCTGTTTGTTGTTGACGATTTTCAACAGCTCTTGAGCGATGTCCATGCGATGTTGTTTTTGCTTAAAATTTAGCAAAAAATTGAAGGGCACACCCACACACAATACAAAATGACTGATATTGCCAACATACTTATATAACAGACATGTGTACCAACATAACAGAAGAAAAATGCGAAAATTGAACATACGTAGTTCACGAAAGTTGAAAGTAACGGCTGTTTTTTGATCAGACCATGAACAAGTTTATAACGTAAACTGTTTTGCTTGAAAAATGCATTTAATATAACATTAAATTGAATTAATACATTATTTAAAGTTTTTTCCAGCTTTAGCCATTACGCTTTATCGAAATAAATGCTTGTCAGAACGGACAAGATCTGGACCATAAGCTGGTATCGTATCCACTGTTTTCGAAATGATATTCAACCGGTCCTGCAACATTTGTTTGCGTGGTGCTATGATGAAAATTATGGCCTCTTGTCTGGTCGAATATTCTTGGTATTTTCCGTTCATTACTCAAATGAATCATTGATTCAAATGAATCAATGGCAGGAGTGCCCAAACCCAATGCCCTTGGTGCTCATTCGTTTTTGTAAAAGCACTTAGCTATAGGCTGTGCGCTTTAATGTACACATATGTGTGTACCTATTTCCGATCTACTCTGATCTGAATAGTGTGGAAAAAACGTAGCAAATAATGTATCAACTCATGAGAAAAAATTCTCTTTTTGAGCAATAAATGTGTTTCTTGGCCGTATCAAATGTTTGGGAAAGTTACGTTCGAAATCGTAAAATAGGCACTTAATAGTTTTTCCTTAAATATATTGGTGTTTGCGCTTCCATATAGAGCTTTTGGGTACCCCTGATCTATGGTACCAGTCTCTTAAGATCGTAAGACCCCTAAAAAACCCCTTTGCGATTACACCAAATACATTAACTTCGGCGCTGCTTAGGCTATTTGAACGGGCTTAACATATGAATTTTTGTACTTGGCGTTATCGTAATGCTCTGCAGCACTCAAGCATCGCTTAAAAAAATAATTAAAAAAATTTCTTGAAGGAGTTATTTTCCTAAAAATACTTTTAAATAAATAAAATTTTTCCTTTTTGTAAAAAGTGAATTTTTTACAACATTAATTTTCTTCGAAAAACTTTATTATAGAATATTTTCATTTAATATGAATTTTCCATAGAATAATTTTTATAGAAAATTTAAAAAAATTTTCGCTGATAGATTTTGACGATTTGGCCTTAACAAACACTTTATTGGTACTTTCATATTACAACATATTAAATATTTTCGCAACTTAAATTTATAGTGTTCTCTTTCGTTCAATTTGCTTGAAAGGAATGATCTGAAATGTGTTGAAGTGTTAAAAACGAAATTGTTACAATTTGTAAATTTCATTAACTGCTTTTATTTTTTCTTAAATATTTCACTTTTTTGTGACAAATAAATGAGAAATTTTTTCAAAGAAAATTGTAAAACCTATTCAGAATATTTTTTTACAAAGAAAGCAAAAAAGGGTGTGACAAATTAGAAAGTATAAAATGACTGAAAAGATGTTAAGTAAGAAAGCAAAATATAATAAAAGAGTGTACTCGTAAGCATTCATAAAATTTTAAAATTGTATGAAAAACTCACACCCATACATACAAGCAAGCGTGTGTGTGTGTCATGAGTTTACTTAAATGAATGTAAAACATTAAAGTTCTAAATGTTTCATTGCTGAACTTTCTTTTGTATCAAAAATGAAAAAGCATTAATGTATTTTTTTTTGATGTCAGCTTTTATGGATTGTTTTTTATTCTTTTTAGTTTGTTGGCCGCTCGTAAAAGCGAAAAATGTCTGATATGTTGCCTTGCGCTTGTGTATGAGCTTGTGACATTTAAGTATTTACAATTTTGTTGAGTTAATTTTTATGTGTGTGCGAATGTGTAAACATACAACGCAAAATGAAAAATGCAAGTTGTAGTAAAAACTTAAGAGAATTAATCTTTTAATTGGCAACAAAGTTGAAACAGGAATTTACAACAATAACGTCAGAATAGAGACGTTTAAATACAAGGTGGCGCAAAATGAAGCATTCAATTTCGTTTTCGAATAGCTTTTTTACTAAACATGTTTGCTGTTTGTGCACGTTTTATCAAGTTTTCCATAATTTTCCGCAACATTTCTGGTAATAACTCTTCACATTCTTATCACTATTCATGCGGTTCTAAGGAAGGAAGATTCAGATGATTAAATCGGGTGATAACAGGAGGCTCACGATCAGATTAAGTAGGCAGGCCGCTGCATTCTCCAGTATATCCTAGGTATTTTTCGTTCATTACTCTCTTCAAATGAATCAAAGGCAGGGGTGCCCACGCCTTATGCGCTTGACGCTCATTCGGTTTTGAAAAACCACTTAGCTATAAGCTGTGCGCTTTAATATACACATGTGTGTGTGTACACAAACAATATCCTATCACTTGGGCCCTAAATGTGTTCTCTTTGTGTTTGCCTGTAAAATAGAGAGCTGAGAAGATAGAAATAAAAAAAGAAGCTATGGGGATATAGGGATATAATTACGAAAGGAAAAGGTGGCAAATTGTTCTGTGCAGCGTTACATGCTATTGTACTAGACATCCGCCACTCCCTAGGAATGAGGCCCGCACGCCCGAGTTGACCGAGGGCAGATATGATTGGCTATTGAAGCTCCGCTAGTCTACATACTTTAGGCGCTGTTGCTGCAATGCCAGGCATGTTCTAAGGAGAGGAAGAACTGTCTTCTCCTTGTCTTCATCTTAGTAACTTCCGCAAAAGTCGTTGTAGGGTAAGCCCAGTCTACTGCCATTCTTCCCAAATGCAATGCAACTGCTACTGTTACTCTTAAGTGAAATGTGGATAGTTTTCAGAGCTCTTTTGTTCTCTTAAAGTTGATATGCGGCCACAGTTTCCTAGTTATAAGGCATGTGGACGCTGTGTACCATTGTTATTTGTCATATTCTAGCTTTATTTTTTTCAGGCGGGCTGATAAGGATTGTCCGCTTTTTGGGCTAAGTCTTCAGCAATATTGTTGCTCGCATTTTAATAAGAGAATATTAGATAAAAAGTTGTTTTCAAGAAAATTTATACCATCTTAAAATTTTCTATAAAACATTTATTTAATAGATTTTTATGTTATTGAAAAGTTTAGAAATCTTGGCACAAAAATTGTTACAAATTATTTTTGGTAAGAACAAATTTTTGCATTGTTGAAAATTTTCTCCTTATCTACTTTTTTCTATGGAAATATTTTCTATAAAATTATTTTTTGTCGAATATTTTCCATACAAAACATTTTTTTATCGAAAATATTTTTGTAAAAAATTATAAACAATAGTATATTTTTTTACATAAAGTAAAATTTTTTTATATAGTTATATACGTTTTCCGTAAAGTATTTCTGCAATTGGCCAATTTTTCACAAAAAAGTTCAAGTGGTTGAATAATTTTTTGTAAAAAACTTTTCATTACAAAGAGAATGGAGAATCCTTTTAACAAATAGCATCACAATTAGTAGAAACCTTTATAATCGTTTAACTCGTTCCTTTGTAGAGTTTTTTTTTCCGTTTTACTAGTGTTTTCTTCTCATATCTTGTTCTTTCTGATTGAATGTACGCCAAACATTTATAGCCTTTATCTTTGGAATTTTCATATGTTGCTTACACTTGAAACTGCTTGAAGCAGCAGCCGGCCACTTCATTCAGAGTTTACTCAAATTAAGCTTAAAATTTAAAACACAACAACCCGCAGCACAAGCACTTTTTGTTTTTTTTTCGCGTTCAGAATGAAACCACAAAATAACCTTCGGAAAAGCCTGCCAGTAATTAAACTTATTGTGTGTATGCGAGTGTGTGTGTGTGTGTGTGTGTGCGGTAGGGTATTTGCTGTGGAAGTGTATAAGTTTAGCACCAGTAAAAATATTAACCTTACCATCATCACGGAATTTTTCAAGTCAAGGTAGACATGACTGGTAGTAAGAGAGCAAACTTTGCCTGGTTTCCAACAATTGTGTGGTTTTTAAGAAAATTCTGTAGAAAAATTGAGATGGCGAAAAAGGCGATGAACAACTCAAACGAAAACAGAAAAAAATATGAACATATCAGGTGAATTGCATTCAACCGCAAATTTATTGTTTAACGAAACGTATGAAATGTTAAAATGAACAAGTAACAGAACTTAAGACAATGACCGAAACAATGTCTTGCGAGCGTGGAAAATTAGAACATTTACTCTAATTTTAAATATTAAAAATATATACAATTGTTTTTGTACTTTCTACCTATGTATATGTGGATGTTTCGTAGGTGCTAACCTGATTATTACTAGGCTAGAAAGCCTTTGAAAAATATGTCGAAATATTTAACTCTATAATCTACTATTTTGAAGAAAATAATGAGAATTAAAACAATGCTTCTCCTGTTTAGTGCTGATAAAAGACAAAATACTTCAATGGAAAATATTTCAAGACTGGAAATTTTGTTTAGGTAGGGTAGTTGATGAAGTTCACTACATTAGGAAATTGTTAATGATTTCATTAGCATGGTTAGGTTAGGTTAGGTTAGGTTAGGTTAGGTTAGGTTAGGTTAGGTTAGGTTAGGTTAGGTTAGGTTAGGTTAGGTTAGGTTAGGTTAGGTTAGGTTAGGTTAGGTTAGGTTAGGTTAGGTTAGGTTAGGTTAGGTTAGGTTAGGTTAGGTTAGGTTAGGTTAGGTTAGGTTAGGTTAGGTTAGGTTAGGTTAGGTTAGGTTAGGTTAGGTTAGGTTAGGTTAGGTTAGGTTAGGTTAGGTTAGGTTAGGTTAGGTTAGGTTAGGTTAGGTTAGGTTAGGTTAGGTTAGGTTAGGTTAGGTTAGGTTAGGTTAGGTTAGGTTAGGTTAGGTTAGGTTAGGCTAGGTTAGGTTAGGTTAGGTTAGGTTAGGTTAGGTTAGGTTAGGTTAGGTTAGGTTAGGTTAGGTTAGGTTAGGTTAGGTTAGGTTAGGTTAGGTTAGGTTAGGTTAGGTTAGGTTAGGTTAGGTTAGGTTAGGTTAGGTTAGGTTAGGTTAGGTTAGGTTAGGTTAGGTTAGGTTAGGTTAGGTTAGGTTAGGTTAGGTTAGGTTAGGTTAGGTTAGGTTAGGTTAGGTTAGGTTAGGTTAGGTTAGGTTAGGTTAGGTTAGGTTAGGTTAGGTTAGGTTAGGTTAGGTTAGGTTAGGTTAGGTTAGGTTAGGTTAGGTTAGGTTAGGTTAGGTTAGGTTAGGTTAGGTTAGGTTAGGTTAGGTTAGGTTAGGTTAGGTTAGGTTAGGTTAGGTTAGGTTAGGTTAGGTTAGGTTAGGTTAGGTTAGGTTAGGTTAGGTTAGGTTAGGTTAGGTTAGGTTAGGTTAGGTTAGGTTAGGTTAGGTTAGGTTAGGTTAGGTTAGGTTAGGTTAGGTTAGGTTAGGTTAGGTTAGGTTAGGTTAGGTTAGGTTAGGTTAGGTTAGGTTAGGTTAGGTTAGGTTAGGTTAGGTTAGGTTAGGTTAGGTTAGGTTAGGTTAGGTTAGGTTAGGTTAGGTTAGGTTAGGTTAGGTTAGGTTAGGTTAGGTTAGGTTAGGTTAGGTTAGGTTAGGTTAGGTTAGGTTAGGTTAGGTTAGGTTAGGTTAGGTTAGGTTTCTTTTTTGGTCCCGTTGTATTGCCTGTGGGAGACATGCTGCTTGTAAGTCCTACACATTCCCAACCGCTTCAGGTTCAAACCAATCCGAGAACTGGATAAAATTATCTTTGCTTCCCACTATTTCTATTCATTCAATCTTGTTTCATATGAAAAACCATTAAATTGTATAGTTTAGAATTTGAAAGGCAGTTAATCTTACAGATAATTAAATTTAAAAGCTCGCCCTGCTGTTTTATGCAGCTTTGGCATTTTAGCGAAAAAGTTGTTCATTACTGCCCTCAAAATAGAGGCTGGGTCCCCAGCTATTGTCGCTTAATTCCATCATCCAAGTTTGTCACAAGAAAACGTGTAGCAGTGTTGCTTTAGGGTTTTTTTAAATAATTTATTTATTTATATAATCTTCAAAGTGAACTAACAATAAGTATTCAAATCTCAATCCTAAGCATAAAAAATACAAGATGTGCTTTTTACTTAAGTGCGGCCACGCCTAGATGAAAATATTTATTTTGTGGGAACTTTATCGGTAGAATTACCTATGTTGGGTTAGGTGACCGGAGGGCCAATGGAAGGTCGGGTACCTTGAAATGAGTCTGTTAGGAAATTTTTTGCGTAAGTCGCCCACAGCCGGCTAAGTTATTTGTCCAGAGCTCATTCATTTGTGGTCGGTTGCCCATAGAATCGTACTACGCATTACAGAGAGAATTCGTTTTTTATCCGTACGCTTCGTCTTTGGAATAAGTTGCCTGCAAACGTGTTTGGAAAGTTTAAGTCAAATGTTCACAAACACTGCCCCTCCTCATAACCAATTTTCCTAGTTCCGGTACAATGCACTGCATATGTAAGGGTCATCGCCTTGCACCTTGCAACCACACAGAGTGGAAACGAATTTTCTTTGGATATAGTTCCAGATAGAAAATTTTTTTGTACTGTGCTCAAGTAAAGATATCCAGAAACCGTATGACTATATCGGGTTTGTTCGAAGATGTATGGTCCAACAAGACCGTGGAAACAAACTGTGCAACACTGCAAGTCGAATTGGAAGCACTTTGCTCTCATACAGTATTTCTGGATTGGAACCACTTCTTATGCCAAAATTTGTTTGTTAACGTTGCCTTCCGATAAAAGTGACACTCATCAGACATGAAAAGACAATTAAGGCAAAGTTCTAAGTAAACTGGCTAACTGCTGTTTTAACATTTTATAGGGCAGTGAATTCAAATCCTTGTACATTATTATATACAAAGTATGTCTAATGAAACTTTAGCATGATAGTCTCTTTGTGGCACAATATCGATTAATGAATCGGTAGAAAAAAGTTATCAAGTTTTCTTTCGGTAGCGGATTTCTTTCATCAGCCAACCTGTAGAATATTTCTCTTTGCTAAAGCGAAAATTCTGTAGGTAATTATGTATTATTCATACCACTGTGTTTTCATAATTGCTGGGTCGTGTAAAGGCAGCGAAAAGCTGCAGAGTATAATAATTTGCTAAATTTTTATTAAAGGCAACTAATTGATGACATGGAGGTTTCCTTTGCAATAAAAAGCGAAAATGAATAAAAAACAAGAACTAAAATGTGTCATGACACCCAAAACTATTAACCAAACTTGTTGTTACACAATTAACACAAAGTCAAAAACTACGACCTGGTTTTTACACTCTCTTGAACCCAAAAATGTATATTCACATACTTGAGCAACAGCAGTAGTAAAAAACCCCATACAAACAGATACACACACACACACACAATAACACATCAGTTGGCGGGGCTTACATGGTAAATGTTTTCAGATCGTTTTTCTCGTGTATAATTAATTTAAAGTGCATAATTATAAGAATTTGATTACTATTTGTAAATGTTATTAAATAAATTCTATGTTTGCTTTAATTTTCAATTAAAAGGGGCTTAAAATAAGAACAAAACATTCTTTTAAATTATAAAATATCAGGAAATAAATTTAAATTATAAATATGTATATATGCAAATCATTTATTGGCTAAATTTAAGTTTTTTTTTATTATAATAACAAAAAAATGTTTTCGTTTCCTATATCTTTCCTACAAACTTATTTGATTTTCTACAATCTCTCAAAAATGTTTTAAATAGCAAAAGTGTTAACTATGACAAAATGCATAAACATTATTTCCAGACGATTAATCAATTTCTTTGAATTCAATGCACTTTGGAAATTCTTGTCCTTTACTTTTGCCATGATTGTTTATAGTTGCTACTCATATTGTTCAGCAACATTCAGACATTTACATTTCTACATTTTATGATTATGCAGACAAAAAATTCGTAAAACAAAATTGTTGAAGTGTTAAAGGTTAAATAAAAAAAGGGTTATGGCAATATCTACACGAAAACTGATATGTTGCACTACAACTCGTATTTCACTTAAACAGTTTTCGCTAGAACTACTTTTTCGATTATATTATATATCAAAAGGGATATTTTCAATAACATACAATTTATATGTAAAGTTTTTCACTTATGAAAAATTTTTTCCGTTTCTAAAATGTTCTACAGAAAATTATTTAATCAATTTTCCATTGATAATCAGCCTAGTCTCGGAATTCGATTCCTTTCAGAAACGGAATGGAAGCCGGTTTTTAATTAAAAAAAAAAAAACAAAAACCTAAATATGTGACAGTTCAAAATTTAATCTCAAGCTTAGAAATGATTTCACTCCCATAAAATTTTTGAGATTTTAGTTTTCTGAAGAACCCAAAAAAAAGAATTCAATCACATACCCGAATCAAGTTGAGCTCTGTGAGTTGGCTGAATGTAAGTTTTTTAAAAATGGGATTGAAAAGTTTTTTAAGCTTGAGGTCGTTTTTTATATAAAGATGTTTAAAATATTTTTATTTCGATACTTAGTCTTTCTTTGGAAGATTTCTTTAGGCATTTTGTTTTTTGTTTTTAAGTTGATAAAATATAAACAAAATATAAAAAAAATGTATGAAAAATTCTTCCGAAAATAGGCGAAATATCGAAATAAAAATATTTTTAAAAAAATTTTTTTTATATAAAAACCAACTCAAGCTTTTATATCTTTTCAATTAAATGTTGTTTAAGCTTGAGGTCGATTTTTAAGCTTGAGGTCGATTTTATAATATTTTTATTTCGATATTTATTCTTTCTTTGAAAGACTTCTTTAGGAGTTTTTTTCGATTTTTGTTTTTAAATTGAACAAATATAAACAAAAACTGAAAAAGAAAAAAAAAATCGTAAAGAAGTCTTGCAAAAGAAGACAAGATATAGAAATAGAAATATTTTTTGAAAAATTTTTATATGAAAGGGAACTCATTGAATTATTCTTTCACTTTAATTTTAACGAAAAAAAGGTAAAAGAATTAGGATGAAGATTTTATTTTAAATTTTTAGTCAACAGAAGTTTTCTTAACAAACTTTATCACTGCATAACATTTCAAAAAATCTTTCTGAGAACACAATTTTCCCTTCAGCTGCAAACTTTTCATATAAAGTTTTTCAATATGTGAAATTTTCGAGAAATTTTTCTACAGAAAAATTTTCAATAAAAGAAACTGTAAGCAGAAATTTTTTTTAATTGAAATATTTCAATTTTAAAAAGTTTTCTAAGATATATTTTGTTTAAAGAAATGTTTTTAAAAAAATTATTCAAGAAAATATAGAGATTTTTGGATAACAGAAAATGTCTTTTTTTCATACACATTTTTCGTTTATAGACATATTTAAATAAAATTATTAAAAAAACTTTTCCATAGATTATTTTTGGATACTAGAAATTTTCTATACAAAATTTTACCAACGAAAATTTTTCTTTGGAAAAATTTGGGAACACAATGAAATGTGAAACTTTTTATATAAGTCATTTAAAAATGTCTTTTTTTATATAAGTCATTTAAAAATGTGTGATTTTACCGAAATAGCTGCCGCATAATAAAACTTAAGAATCCCATTTTTTAAATTTAGTGTTAAGATTTGAATACTTATTGTTAGTTCATTTGGAAGATTCAATAAATAAAATATGCAAAAAAAAAAAAAAAAATTTTAAAATGTGAAATTTTTCTACAGAAAATTTTTTTATAATTGAAAAATATTTCAGTTTTAAATATTTTTCAAAGACAATATTCCTTTAAAGAAATGTTCTTAAAAATAATTATTCAAGACATATTATGAAACTTCAGTTTTCTTTCAAAAACTTTATAATAATACAAAATTTGTATAGACAATATTTTGATAACTAAAAATTCTTGCAGGCAATTTTTCAAAAGGCAATATTTCGATAACTTAAATTTTCTATAGCAAATTTTGCAATTACAAAAATTTTTTTATAGATCATTTGACTATTTTATGACAACTTAAAATTTCTGTAGAAAATTTATAACTAAAATTTTCTATAAAATATTTTTCGTTAACACTATTTTCAAACGGAAATATTTTCGATAATAGAAAATTTATTAAAAATAAATTAAAATATTGAGCCGAATAGCATTCGATAACTAAAATGTTTCACTATAGAAAATTCTATTATACAAAAAATATTCTTATATTTTTTTTCTAAAATTTTCAGCTAAAAATCTTTAACTATTTCTGTTTTCCTCATTTTACATTAATTTTCTTGAGGATGGTAATGAACTGTTATCGAAATATCGAGGACAACATACTTTTAAACCTTTTTTATAAAAAACAATTCAAAATCTTTAGCTGAAAAATTTAGAAGAAAGAAATATAAACAACATCAAATAGTACGAATATCAAACAATATTCGTTAAAAGATTTTGCGATAACTGAAACTATTTGCTGACAAATTTGTGATAATTAAATTTTTCAGTAGAATATTTATCGATAATATGGATTTTCTATGAAAAATATTTTGATAGCAGAAATTTCCTTAGAAACATAAATTTTCTGTAGAATATTTATCAATAACAGGGATTTTCTATAAAAAATGTATCGAAAGTATAAACTTTATTTTGAGAGCTTTACAATAACAAAAATTTTTTATGCAAAAATTTTCGAAATGAACTTTTTACACTTAAGTTTACAATAAAAAATGTTTGCTTATAAAAGAAAAATTTTGTATGAAAAAGTTTTTACTGACATAATTTTTTTATAGAAAATTTTTTTATAACAGAAGTTTTCTATGAAAGGTATTTCGTTTGCAGAATTTGGCTATCGAAGATTACAACTTTTGATAATTTTTATCATTTTCTTTATAAGTATTCTTGTAATAATTTTGCGACTATTAAAATAATTCGCCAATTCTCTCATGACTGTTCTGTAGGGTGTTAAACTTTTCCAAATAAATCACATGGTATCATCCCCGACATCATTATAATCTTTATTGTCGTCGCCATCATTGTAGTCATAACCCCTGTATCCAAGACCATGGAAGGAGGCAGAGGTAACTCAAAAGACTTTATCTTAGAAGTAATGTATGTATAAGAATTTTTGTTCAAGTCGAAAAGAGAGACCAAGCAAACACTTATACATTTTAAGAAGTCTTAAAAAAAAGAAAATAAAGTATAATGTTGCAAACAATGAAAAATGAAATATGATTGAATTTACACACGTCAAACAATTTGATTTCGTAATTGGAAAGATATAAATATTTGAGACAATATAGTTTAAATAAATTGTAGAAATTTTGTAAGAAGACATTTTAAATAAAAAAAAAAAAAAAAAATGAAAATAAGACACATGTTTAAAAACAATATTATTTCAATTTGTCTTGAATTTGGTAATTGACTTATCGTATTTAGCCACTGGCTTTAATTTTGCCAAATATAGGTGTATTGTCTGTAAAATGTAAATAGTTCACACTTAAATTCAAATTGCTGTTGTTTGGTTTATAAAATAAAAAAAAATCTCTTTTCAAAGCTGTTTAAGTTTTCTTTTTTTGATATTTGTATTTGTGCATAATACCTCCAGCGTACGAGTATGCTCACTCACTCGAATGTTTTCCTGTTTCCTTTCATAAATGTGTTGTTTTTTAAGCTTTCCATTTTTTTAATTACTTTCATCTGCTGGCCATTAATATGAAGTAATTTATTTGTATTTACACAGCCTTTTGGCGACCATATTTATAAACAAACAGTGAGAGAAATCTTCTGTATGAAATTTCATAATAGAATTTAGTAATGACTTCAATATATTTATGACTTATTTTTATCAAAGTAGTTTTAAAATTACTCGTATTACACAGAAACATCTTTTTTCGTGTTCAATAACGATATTCGTTGAATCAATTAATAAATTGTTTGAATGCGGACCTGTAAAGGAATTCGTGGATTCAAACAAAAGTTTAGTAAAAATAATTATTGATCGAAAACAACTATTTTTTTAAACAACAACAAAATACGATATCCAAGGTTATTTTTTTTATATTTATGTATATGCACACAAATTATTTATTCAGACAAACATTTTGTTGATTTTATTTTTACTATAATTTTTTCTGTGTATATCATTATAAAAGCAGCCTCAGTAAGAACTTTTTAATTTTTGAAATCAAAACAGTTTTTTTTTGAGATAGGTCAGGTTTGTTTTTTGGATTGTAAAGAATACATGATGAGTTTAAATATGGAATAAAATATTCGATAACTGGCCCTCATGGTTCTGATGACATACTGGTACTCTATTTATGAAGTCTTTCATGCCTTCTTCACAAAAAAAAAAAAAAAAAAAAAAAAATGGCTGTACATCATTAATGACGCATTGGTTTCGGATTAGACTTCACACTTAAAAAAATGTATCGTTTGTTACGGCAACATTATAATATACTTGTTGCTAATAATCCTGTAATGTTATATTTGATATAACTTACCATAGTTTTGTAAACAAAATCTGTATAAACAACTATACTGCATTGCATTTCAATATTGCTATAATAGTAAGTAACCAAAGCTATGATTAAAGTTACCTTATTTTTTATCATACTCAACAATATTATTATATGTCTAACCATATTATTATATGTACTAACTATCCATATTTTTCTCACATGTAACCATATTACTTTTATTAAATAACCATAACTCTACCATATTATTATATGTACTAACCATTCATATTTTTCTCACATATAACCATATTACTTTTATCAAATAACCATATTAGTACACTATTATAGCTTTATTCCAATAGAACTATACCAGTATTTTTATCATACTTAACGCAAACAAATACATAAGTTACTAAATTATATCAAAGCGAGATATCATATAATACATTTGGTAATATGTATATACATATCTATACATTAAATAAAAATATAAATTTTCTATTTTTGTCGATCTTTTCCTTTTGTAATTATGAATCAGTCTTTTTGGTTTTTTGTACATATGTATATCAGGTTTAGTTAAATTTTTTCCTTTCTTAAATAAAGAAGGATTTTTTGTTATTAAAATAGCAATTTTGATTGAAGAAGATCAGAAAATATAATAATACTTGATTAAAAATAGTTCGACTGCATCTGAATGAAATTAAATTACGAAATTTCGTATGGTCCTGAAGTGGCCATTTGCTTCTTCAGTAAACCAAAAATATTTATTAATTATTTTCTTGATGATTTTACTTCTCTTACATATAACTATATTAATATGTTTGGATATAACATAGTATAGTTCGTCACAACATTGCTATAGTTGACCATAACATAGTTGAGTACAACAATAATAGGGTAAATAGGAAACATAACTGTCTACGTAATACTATTGTTGAATTCACCGTATATATTCTTTATTGAACATACTTATCTTTTGATTTCCTTAAGCACTCAATACGTTTCTTTTCATAGTTTCAAGCTTTTTTGCATATTTGTGGGGCGAATAATTCACAGTACGAAAAAAATATTTTAAGCGGTTTTTTACTACATTTTTTAAGTTTTTTGTAATATTATTTTTGGAATAAAAATAAACATGTATAAAAATATTATTTTTTATGTTAGATATATAAAAACATAGTTTTGTTGCTATAACCATATTATTAAATGCTTTTTCTTTGCGCGTAGGATGTACTTCCAGCTTATTTGCATAAAGTCCAGAATTCATATAACCTCAAAGAAGAAACTCGCTTGGCTTTAAATTGTTTGATGTTATTGGCCAATTGGTATTAGAGATATTGAAATGATTTGTTGTGGAAAACATTTCTGCAATAAATCGATTTTATGCGCGATGTAGCAGGTAGTGCCGCCTGGTTGAAACCACATATTATCCAGATTCATGCCTTCCAGCGAGCTCCGTTAACAAATTTCACTAATGTGTGCTCATCATAACCACTGCATCGTCACAGTCTCGTCGTAATGTTTTCAAGATACTAGTTCAGTTGCTTCAAATTTGACTCATCTTCCAATGCTTGACATATAAGCTGCAGTTTTGCGGCTCAAAGTTGTTCGATATTTCAGAGCGGTCTCGGCATAACTATCCAAATTTTTGTAATAAGTTTCCGCAAAAATAATTCAGTATTCTCTCATAAACTGCTCCATTTTTAATAATCGTAATAAATATATGAGACATCTGCCAAATTTCAGTGTTGCCATTTACAGAAAAAATTAGAATTTGTAGCATGAAACAGCCCGAACTTAATGACTAAAGGTTAATAAAATAGTTTTAGTTGTATTTAGTTACAGGCTAATTTTCCATACTAAAGTTGAAATGTATGTTCCCTAGTCTTTTGAAAGTATTATAAATATTTTATTGAAAATCAATCAAGATCTTTAGCTGAAAATTTAGAAGAAAAAAATATAAACAAGATAAAATAATGCGAAAAAAAGTATTTGTTATTTTTTTTATTTGAGCTGCTGGCTGTATAACTATTTGCGCCATGAAACAGACCGTACTTAATGAAGATCACTTTAATATTTATAAATTACGCAACAAATTCATAGATGTTTTCTTCATTTGTAAATAATTATGTATTCCAAATATATTAATGTTTTAAACATATGCTTAATAAAGAATGATAGAATGAAAATTCAATATAGAAATATAGAAAAAATAAAAATTATAAAATGAAATTCATTTCATGATGCTGATATAAAAACTATTTGTCTTTCCCCTGCTTTGCTTTTTACAATGCAAATAAAATGTAAATAAATTTGTTATGAAAGATATAATTATCCTTATTAATAATATCTACATTCAAGATGAGTGTTATTTCATTTCCCTAGTATAATGTATCTACCCTGGTCGTAGTAAAAGCTAATGTGTAAAACTTCAGGTACGCTTAACTAGCATTTCTAAAAGATGTTTTCAAATATAAAGAAAATTCCAATATGAATGTTTTTTTACAGGTATAATGTATCTACCCTGGCTGTTTTCGATTAGTAGTTTTTGCTCAAATTGCAGATATAAATCATTGGGCTAAGGCAAAAGTTATAAAGATAGTTATATACAAATTTCACCATTTTTTTCTGTTTATTATTAAAGAATAAATTCAAATAATTTTTGTCTATAACTTTTGTGCTTAAAAATAATTTATTTTCGAGATATAGTATATTTTGTTTTCACTAACAAAATTTAAGAATTTTTTGCATCTTAATTTAAAAGAAACATATATTAACTATATAAATAAATTTCTCTCCATTCTCTTTCTGAGCCATTCTCTTGCTGAGATAAAATTTTACTTAAAATTAATACTAGAAACCAAAATTTATTCTAAGTGTATTCTTGACTTTAATAAGTTATAATTGCATAGGTTTTTGAAAGAAACCTGAACACAGTATATATTTTTGTTACCTGTATGACTTTATATAAAGATGGCTGAAAGCATTAGACACGTATCTCGATTTCTTTGCCGGTGAACACATCTGAAATTAAGGATTACCTTTCGAGCAGTATTTTTGCACAGCAATTAAAAAAAGTTAATAAACTTATATTTATGTTTTAAACTTTTCAACCAAATAGTATTTAAATATATTTATCAAACTATTCTGGACCTACAATACTGAAAAATTTGAGTTATATTCTTTATGTAATAAGCCAACGGCTTGGCATATTTGTTATGGACAAATTTTCCAGAAAAAAACAAAGTGTCTGCAGACTTTCATTTAATGTTTAATGAGATTTATATAAAGAACGTTTATTCATTGTATTATTTATAACTGCAACAGAATAAATTTGTTTAATGAGAATTAATTAAATCGTTGCACTATGGTTCATATTTAATAAATATGAGACACATTTGAAGTTCACATAATTTTTCTTAAGTTTTTTTATTCGTGGTTTATTTGATCAAATTATTTTCTCCGCGGGCTTATATTAGTTATATGTATAACTGGTATATTACAAAACTATAAATTATTTTCACCCCATAGTGCTTTAAACAATAAAAGTAGAATACTTATTTGTAAATAAGAACATATATTTTGTAAACAATAATATTTACTTAAGTCTTTCTCCCAACTCATTTTTCTACAGTTAAATTTCCAAATGACGAACTTGTTGCGAAGACAAAAATACTTCATTATGGTTTTACTACAATGAAATATATGAAATGAATTCTTTATAACTATTTTTTTTTTTATTCAAAGTAGTGTAAGATTGAAGTGTTTGCAGGGCAATATTAGTAAAAATTTACTTTTTAAGAGGTAAGTAACCAGGTTCAGTATGTTGTTAACTAGTTTACTGGTATAATAGGACGATTAAGCCGGCTGATGGCGAATATAGCAGGCCTACTACCAGAAAAATGCAAACTTTCAATGGAGGCATGCAATAGCATCATTCCTTATGGGAGCGAAATCTGAGGGGAGAAAGTTAGGACACAAAGTAAAGCAAAACCATTGTTAGCAGTGCAGAGGTTAGCTGCTTTGCGGGTCACATCTGCATACCGTACGGTATCAGCGGGCGCGGTTACAGTAATATCAGGTATGATCCCAATAGATCTAGAGATTCTAGCTCGAAGGAAGGCATGGATATCAAGACAGACTGAACATGCAGAAATTGGAAGTATGCAGCAAATACGATAGGAAATGTTACACAGTTGACAGTGTAGATGGAGCACCGACACTAGGGGCAGATATAGGGCCCATGTCGAGAGATGGTTGAAGAGACGGCATGGGAATGTGAACTATTACCTGACTCAAACGCTGTGAGGTCACAGCTTATACAAATGGGCAAATGTAACACACCCTTTTGTTTATACGAAGAAGAAAAAGAGGAAGTCCTGGACGATGCCAAACACACTTTCTTTAAGTGTATTCGATGGGTGGAAACTCGTAGAGAACTGGAGACTGTAGCTGGCTCAATAACAGTGGAGAATGTCGTGGACATCATGACAAGGAGCGAGACCAACTTTTTAGCGGTATCGCAATTCTGTGAAAAAGTTTTGCGGTCGCAAAAGCCAAATCTGGAGGCCGCAGAACAAAATCATGATCAGGATCCCAGACGAAGGATAATGTTAAGAAAAGGGCTGTTTAAGCCATTGGGAATCCACCCCGAAGCAATGCTAAGGCGGTTCTGGGGTGCAAATTTTTAACCCAGAAAGAAGAGGGGCTTTTTTAGCCGGTAAGTTCACTGTTGTGATCAGTCCGACACAAAGTGGAGGGTATGGACTCTCTAGTCAGTGCGTAACGCATCTTTCCCCCTCACCGGAAAATAAAAAAGAGGCAAATAACGTAGGCTGACGTGGAAGTTTCACCTTGAATTCACTCAGTTGAAATTAAAAGCAGCGCAATTAAATTGGCTTATGGGCAGAAACTCTACATTGAAGTTATTTTGCAAACTTTTATTATACAAAGCAATTCTAAAGTTTATATGGTGCTATGGAATTCAATTATCGGGCAACGCCGATTTTTCAAACATTGGAAAAATTCAAAGGCATCAAAAAAAAAAAAAACTCTTCGAACAATTACTGTAGCTTCGCGGTACTGAAAAATTTTAGTATTTTCGAAGTAAGCTCCAAGACGCAGGAACTTCAAAGTAATCCTGTCGCATGCAACATACTTAATACCTGGTTGAGAAGAAGGGATAATTTTGCTACCACCAGAGTATTAAATATAGGGTTTTACCGATATAGTTTCTCCATTAGCTAGACTTGAGTGAAAAAATATAGTTTTTAGTTAATTTTTTGTGCTTATCATTAAGATTTGAATTCATTTGGAAGATTCAATAAATAAATAAATGCTTAAAAAAGCATTAAGAATACCATTTAAATTATAACATTAGGAATGCATCACTCTGTGATTTAAATGCTATTATACAATATTAACAAATGTAATAAGATTTTTAAAATTGAACATGTCTTAATATCACTCATTTTAAGTTTCATACTAATTTTTCTTTTAAGAACTCATCACATACAATTCATTATATGAAATTATACGAGTATATTAAATGAACTTTTTTTTGCGTGCTCTTCTCCTTTCGTCTCCTCTGCCTCTATACGAGTAGCACAAACTTCTAGCCTAAAGAGATTGTTTTTCTTCTCCTTCTTTAACCAATAGCCTTGTCTCGCCTTAAGCTATTTATGCGTTTGTGTAATTAAAGGATATTTTTTTGATGTTTAAATATTTATCATATATTTTAAAGTTAAAAGTTGTGTACATATTCATATAGCATGTCGGCTGGCATGTTTTCATAGATGAAGCTTTTGTCTGCCAGCTGCAATTGTTGTTGTTTGTTATTGTAAAAGTCTAAGAGAGTGGGTGGGCTTATGTGCATATATGTATATAAGCATGTGTGTGAGTGTGTAATGTGAGCCCATTTGCTTGATAAGTAAATAAGTATTTGCAAGTGTTTGTTGCTGTGGTTGTTAAATTGTTATTATTATTTAAATAACGTAATTATCCAGTATTATGCCAAAAAAAAAAAACTATTTATTCATTTATATTATTCCACCCGCATTTAAACATGCTCAGACATGTTTTAATTTATTTGAAATTATATTTTACTTAACTACATATGTATGTACATAATTAAGTCTCATTTAAACAGGACTAGTTTTTTAATTTTGTTTTTCATTATGATTTTTTACATGTTCGCTAAACAGAATGTAAAAGTATTTATAGCAGCCGTATTTATTTGAAGAAATATCTTTGCTGCTTTTTTCTCATGAACTGAGAATTATAAAAGAGCTTCAAAGCCTATTTTATTATTTGAGATATAGAGCCATATCACAAAGCTTAATTCCGTTCGGAAACGGAATTGAATTCTTTTTTTACTTCATCAAAAAACGAAAAACTAAAAAACTTTTCGGAATGAAATCATCTCTAATTGCAAGAATGAAACATTAGCTTATAGAATTGATTTTATTCCGAAAAAGTTTTAAACTTTCGTTTTTTGGAATAATTAAAAAACCGTTTCAATTCCATATCCCAACGGAAGCGAATTCTGTGACATGCCCGATAAATAAGGAATTGAGATAAAAACCAAGTAATAGATATAAATCCGGAAGTGGGATAAGAATCAAGCTAGTGTTGTAAGTCCGAAAGTGAGATAAAAATCCAACTAGAATTATAAATCAATCAAGCTTTTTCCTTCGCCTTATAGGCAACTGAAATTAAAAGACAAATTGTTTTCCCTTCAGTTGGCTATTATTTCAAAATTTCAAAATTTTTGAAGAGTTTATTCTTTTAAGATACTGCAACGTCAGGTGATACTGTTGATGTGAATCACCGGCTCTTCTTTTGTTACTTTTAGCGGTAGAAAATCAGTAGACGGTTGATTATGTTTATTTTTGTTTGTTTAACTTGTTATGACAATAAAAAAGAGAATGAAGTAAAAAATGTTATTAAAATTTTACTATAAATGCAAATGATACTCACGTTCCTCATCGTTAAAGCAGACAAAGGAAAAAAAATGTGAAAATAAGAGAGAGCTAACAAAAGAGTGAGTTTGCGGAGGCTTTTCATAAGGTATTTGTCAAGCAGGCTTTTTTAAAATTTCAAGCAATAAGTAGCGTCTATTATGTTTGATAAATGGAAAAAAGAGAGGAAATGCTTTAGTTTTTGATCCACCTCATTTATTCGAGTAGACTAATCATTTCAGCATAGAAAGTCTTTAAGAATAATAAAAGGTGTATAAGCTTTGTAAACAATTATCCTGTATGAATGTTATCAGCTGATTTTCACTCGTAAAGTGGTTTTTATTTCATATCATGGTAAAAAAATGTGAACAGAGACGGGTATAAATTTTTGTTTCTCGAGTTCAATTATTTTTGAGGCACATTTTGAAAAATTCGTTTTTTTTTTTTAGATTTTATTTAAGTACATATGAATAAATGTTAATACAATTTCATATTTAATGCCTCAGCACGTTAAAGGTTTTGTAGAGGCAATTACGTGGCATAAATTTTAGTGCAATACATGTATATACATATGCTAATAAAAATTTCAAATAACATTAAAAAAAGTGAAAAAAAATACTTATAAAAGAAGTGTTTCTAAATTATTCCTCAAATGTAGTGTAAGCTTCCGTTTGAAGCATGATAAAATGTTTATATTTTTAATTATAGGTGGTAAATTATTATACTCACTTGGCCCAGAAAGCATAATCCTTTGTTTTGTTAGCTCTGTCCGACATCTTGCTATTTGAAGGTCACTAGCTTGCCTTGTATCTCTTCCAGTTCTTGTTAAGTTTTGATGAAACTTGATGGACTTTCGACTTATTCCACGTAGTGACTTAAAAGCATACAGTAGCATTTGATTTTTATATAAGCCACGAATCGGTAGAATATTTTGCGCCTTATTTTTATACAATTGTAGAGACGGATAACGTGTTGGCAGGTTATATATAGATTTAAGTGTTTTATTTTGCGCTGATTGCAAACTCTTCAGAGAAATTGAATTTCGAAAATCGTACATTAACGGCAAATAGGTCAAATGTGAATGAACAATCGATTGATATATCATTAATTTTACATTAGTATTGAGTTTATTTTTAAATTTATACAAAATTCCAGTAGCTGAAGATACTTTAGACTTCAGTTTTAGAATATGTTCATCCCACAAAAGATTATTACTTAAATGTACGCCCAGGTATTTAACAACTTTCGTTTCTGCGATTCGTGATCCATCTATATAAACAACCATATCTTCCTCAATTCGTTTGAAGCAGATATGCCCAAGCTCTATGCGCTTGATGCTCAATTGTTTTTGTAAAAGCGCTTAACTGTAGGGCTATGCTCTTTAATACACACATACTGCGCTCAGCACTAGCAATGAAAAATACACAAACAACTTTGTCTTATATATTTTTTGGTTTGTAAATATGTACATCGGGTTTTAGTTCAAGTTTTTCCTTTCTTAAGTTATTTCTTATAAAGGATTTTTTTATAATACAAATTTGCTGTGATCAATAATTATTGATTGAAGAAGACAATAAAAATTATAATCCAATCTTTAGATTTCGTAGTTGCTACACTACTCATCAGCACCCACTACTATATATATATATATATATATATATATATATATATATATATATATATATATATATATATATATATATATATATATATATATATATATATATATATATATATATATATATATATATATATATATATATATATATATATATATATATATATATATATATATATATATATATATATATATATATATATATATATATATATATATATATATATATATATATATATTTATATATAGTCTTATATATATTTTTTTGTCGTTCTTCACTGCACACATACAAGAGCAAAGCAACAACACTTTCGCATGCATTGTTGGTAAAGTGGGGAAGAATTATTTTTATTACCATAATCTTTCTCTATATTAGACAGGTTAGGCTGACAGCCCAGAACCCACCTGAAAAATGGATAAGAGAGTCCAGTGTAAGGACAATTTTTCTGCCAGGTCATGCAGTATCTCTCTGCCTAGATAAAAAGCCTTTCTGTAAAAAAGAGCTGTACAACTGCAAGGGAAATATTGACAACTTTCTTCCTCTTGCTCCTGCTCTTCACCCGTACAATTTGTATAGAAGTTATCAAACAAATGGTATAACCTTCTCGAGTGCAGCCCAGTATGACAATATCTCGCCCCCTTTAATAGTATGGAAAGTTACTCTAACAAATTTCCATAGCTCTAACATTCTCCATTTTTATTAAGCCGGTGTGTGTAGATATTTCATTATTTTGTTACTATTTTTCATTAATAGGACGCATTGGCTCTAGATGTGCATTACCCTTAATATGTTCCGTCCCTTTAGATAACTGTGTTTTCCTATTGTTAAAATTTACTCTGCTTAGAGGCACACACACACAGACGTGTATATATATGCACATGAATACGTTTAAATAAATATGGAACCTCACAAGCTCGTTTGCACTCTCACCCTTGCAATTAGTAATTTCTAATCTTTTGATTGTTTATGTTGCAGTCCGGCTCCTACTAGTTTTTGTTAGTTTGTCGGTTGTTTGTTTCCCTGCTGACCCCTGGAGGTACAAAAAATCTAATTGTGCATGTTTCACTTAATTGTTCTTGAATATTTTTGTGTTTTTTTTTCTGGTTTTTGTTTTCTATTACCAAAAATGTATGTTTACGTGTTTGGGTGTAAAAATTATTTTCCAAAGGATCCAAAGATAAAGTGTTGTAAAGGAAGTAGGTAATGTTAATTGAAAGTGTGTGAAAAGTAAGTGTTAGTAAATGTGTGTGTGTGTGTATGTGTGGGAATACCCTTGTGTGTGTGTGTGGTTGTGATATTTTAGTGGTTCCAAATAATGAATTTCAAAAATAAAGGTTGTAAAAGTTTTATAAATAAATTAAGAAGTAGAATTTAAAATTAATTTTCCCAAATGAGGCTTTTGCAAATTGAAATACGGGTAAATTTCGGAAGGGAGTTTTTCTGTTGAAAATTAATTAGCAAAACGTAGACGTCTGGACCACAATTGTGAAACAGCTCATTAATTGTTATAATATATTTTAAAACATTTTAAAATATCTCCAAGTAAGTTGTGGCTGGATTAATTTTCTTAACGACTGTTTAACTGCTTTGCAGGCTTGAAAGAAATTTTAAATCTATTGCAAATGTTTTAATGTATATTTCATTGATATAGATTTAAATGGATTTAAAGTAACAATCATATATGCTGATATTTGAAAAAAATGTTTCAGTATGCGTGTCCAAAAGTGGTTGCAGAAAATGTTGCCAAATTAAAATTGCACAAGAAAATTATTTTGTTTTGCTAAAGTTTTACAGAATAAACTGAAATTCCAAAAATTAAAAAGGATAAACAAACAATCTCACATCTAAAACAATGTGGCTTCAAGTGCATAAATGTTGGTCTGGCATTCTGTTTTCAACACACACATACACACATAAGCACGGATACACCTACACATGAGCTAAGTATTAATTGGTGTATGCATATTTGTGTGACTAAATGCGTAATTGAAATTTTCATTTTAAGCAAAGAAAATCACTTGCACAATCACAATCACCCACGCACCCCAACAATTTAATCTTTGCACCTTTTTTGTATTGTTTTTGGTTATTTTGTTTATTTTTCTATTGCCCAATTTCCAGTGGTCTTTTTTATTTTTTTATTTTTATGTTAAGTCCAAACCAACTGTGCTATTGCTATTTGATTACAAGAGCAGTGTGCTGTTTAAACAGAATCCTGCCAACACAAAAATTGTAAAGTATTTTCTAACACGTGAATTGTTAATAAAAATATTTTTACCTCCCAGTTTATCTTGTGTATATTTTTTTACTGCTGCTTGCACATTAAATAAGTATGGAATTTACGGTTTCAGTAGGATAAACTCTTATATCTCTTTAGTTTTAGTGTATTTCTTTCCACTTTTTTTTATAATTTTATTTTGTATTTTATTATTCGCATACGAGTATTTCATTTATATGTGGTATACATGCGATTATTATAAATTTTATGGCAGGACATGTGCATTATAAATGAAAAGGTAAATAAAAATGTTAATAAAATAAAAGTACACCTGAGACTTGCTTAAACAGTGGCAAGTTATTTAGTTATAAGTAGAGAAATTAATGCAAAGATTAATGATAAAATATCTTTAAGCTATGAGATAAATTGCAGTTTTGCATTGGTGCAAAGAAAGTACAGAATTTCTCAAATCCCTTACATATATCCACTTTAAGCATAAAAAATTAGCGAACTGCTAAATTAATTGCATAACAACTTGTCGAATTATACTTCTAATCTGCGTTAACAATTTCAATACAATCGGTTGAAGGATAAGCCTACCTGCCGAATGTCCTTTTTACATATACATATACATACAGTTCAACAGAAATGTTGGAGTTTGAAAAAGATGTATATAGAAAAAATAGTGTAGGGAATAATAATACCATAGTTTTTAAGTTATGTGATAAGGAAAATAATAAATAAAATAAAATAATAATAAATATTCTGCTTTTAGTTACAACAACTTTTGCAATACAAAATACATTAGATAACAATTTGTCTTAATATACTCCTAAGCTATATTTTCAATTTTAGTACGATCGATCAAAGGTTAGGCCTACCAGTCGAATGTCCTTTTTACATAAACATTTACTATTCAATAAAAATGGTGAATTTGGATATATATGTGTAAAGAAATATTAGTGTAGGTAGGTAGAGTACCTAAGGCTCTAGGCACAGGTTTCAATGTTCTGCAAAAACTTTTAAAATTCAATAAAAAAAAATGAATAAAAATTTGTCGAATTATGTCCCTAGACCACATCCACAATTTCACTACAAACCGACAAAGTATAGGCTTACCTGTCAAAAGTCCTTTTTTACATGTTCATATATAATTATAATTCTCCAATGAACAAAAATGGTAGCCTACTTCCAAAAATATATCTTTTAGTTGCTCAGCCAAAGTAACCGCAATCGGGCCACAAGTGTCTTTTATACAATATTATATTATATTTATATAACTACTAGAATTTAGAAATATTAAATTTCTAATATGCGTTATATAAATAACCTGTTTTTAGCCGCAAAAAATGCGTGAAAAGTAAAATAAAATTTATAGCAATTTGTAGAATTATATTACTAAGCTACATTATCAATTTCACTACGAACAGTTAAAAGATAGGCCTACCTGTTGAAAGTCCTTTTTTACATATACATATATAAAATTTTTTAATAATACAAAAATCCAAACATATATCTTTTAAGTAACCGTGGTCGATTCAAGCATAGTTTCATCTAACGAGTGTCCTATTTTTTAAAATTGTATTTATACAATTACTGGATTTTAGAAACATTAAATTTCTGAGATCTTTTGCATCAATAGCTGCAAAAATATGTGAAAGCAGAGTAAACTGGTTAAAAATACGGCAGTTTATATTCTTAAGCCGTATTACCAATTTCATTATGATCGGTTGAAGGATAAAACGATCTCTCAAATGTCCTTTTTTATATGCACAGAATATTTTTTTTTTTTTTTAGATAATTCAAATAAATCGTTGTTTGCTTATAAAAATATATTTTTTGGTTGCTCAGCTAAAATAACCATGATCGGTACGAAAATAGTCCCACCTGTGGAGTGTCCTTTTATTTATAATATTTAAAAAACTACCAGAGTGAATCATTAGTCGTCTACAAATTCTCAAACAATATAAATAACTGAGTTTATTATTCACTATACTAAGATCTAAATTGCTACATATCAAAAAATTATAAATTATAATTTTTTGATACGAATCAAAAAATTAAAAATATTGACACATAGAAACAAAAACAGGAAACAAAAGCAAGCTGTTTATAATGTTTTGATTTGTCTCAATCACAATTTTTGACTGCGTGAACGAACTTTACCTATATTGATGTAAGTTATGACTTTCCCATAATCTTTTTTGACACAATATCATATATTGTAAATATCCTTAAAACCATTTAAAATGATTCAGAGTTTATCAAATAACATCTTTTACTGAAGGTAATAGTTCCATCATAAGAAATTATTTAAATGATTCAAAAATCGATGTCTACCTATAGAAATATTTTTAAGTATGTTTACCAAAGTAGCTGTGACGAGTTTAATGTTAATCTCCCTTGTTAAGTGTCCTTTTTTCAGTATTAGCTGTCTAAAAATTCTCAGTATTATTTTTGAATGCTTGAACTGGTTCTACCCCTATTGGTATAGAGTCCTTCCTACTTTCCTCATGTTCTTTTTTAATAAAGTATATTGTAAATAGCATTAAAAGCATTTAGTATTTTTCGCAAAATTTTTATAATAACATACGCTATTGCTGGCGAAAATTTCATCATATTCGGTGCAAGGATAATCGCTTTTGCTATATATCCTTTTTTTTATAGATAATATGAAAAAATAACTATTATACAGTTTTAGACGTTTATAGTTCTGCCAATAATGTTATAGACTGTAGACATTGATTGGACTTTGAACTAATGTAACTGGTTTAAGGATGAGCCTATCTGTCGGATATCCTTTTTTTATATGCCCCGATAGCAAAAAAATTTGGTTACTATTTTTTAAATTGCATTGTTTAGCTGTACGAGTAATTTTATTGTGATTGGGACTGGGATACAACTTCTCTCCGTATATCCTTTTTTTTATAATAATATTGAAAACTGCCAATATGTGGTTAAACTTGGTAGCTAGTTCGCAAATTTAATGGTTTAGTTCTGTAGATAATTTGAGTATAGTTGAGGCAAGGATACGTCTGCCTGTCGTATGTCCTTTTTTTAACTAAATGTTTTTTTCAGTAATAATGATAAAAATGTAATAAAATTTACATTAAAAAAAACTATTACATTAAAAAATTAGCTTAAAAGCAGTTAACTTTGTTTTAATTAGAGCGGAGCCAAATCTATATTCCATGAATCTTGCTTTTTTCAAAAATAAGTTTTCGAAAGAAGTATTATTGGCAGGAGTTGCTTATATAGGAATATTAAACGTGCTCATAGAGGTCGAGGCAACCAAACGCAGTATTTACGTAGCTCTTATGGTTGTGTACAATACTATACTATAGTTTAGTTAAAAATAATGTAATGATTTGCATCAATTAAGTTTTCACAGGCGTTTTACCTACAAAAAAATATTTTAATTTCATAATTAAATGCCAGGAAAATGTTTCTCCTTACAATTTATGATTGTTATATATACTTTGATTCTTATCTTCCATATAGTTTCTTTTGAAAATAAACATGACTCCAGTTTTTCCCTTAAGTTCGAGATGTGTGAAATAATACAAATCGTAGCAAGGATATTTAAGGACATATTCCTATTCTGAAAAATTAAAAAAGAACCAGAATGTTGGAAAATCAAGCAACTGTTGCAATAATGTTCAATATAATTATATCATTGCAGAGGCAACAAATTTGGCAATTGTCCTTTTTTTTTAAGGCAAAAATAGCGATAAAAATTTGTTGGCAATTTCCTAAACGACTCTTTCTAAGGAAGATAAAGCAGGTGAAAAATTTGCCTATTTTACTGGGCAGAATGCAAATGAAAAGTAAATGAAAATAACTTTATACTTGACATATTACCGTCCTTCGAGCATTAGATGTCATTAAAATATCCTCTTTCACATAATCAAAAGTCTGCACCCATAAATACGATTTTATTTAAAAATAATTTATCGTCTAATAAAAAAAGAGTCCTGTAACGCATATAAAAATAAGTTTTAGAAAGCGTAGGGATTTTTATAACAGCATTAAAATAAAGTACTTTACTTTAAAATCCTGCAAGGATATAATTTTATTTGTGTGTTTAAGTTTGCCAAATACAGAAGTATTTATAAAAATAACAAGTTCCAAAAGTCCATTAAAATTCAAATCAGAATCTTCGCAAAAACCTAAAAAATAAAATAGGAGTTTAGCAGATTTAAATACGACAAAAGGATCTTTTGATTTTGAATCTCTTCAACTAAAGTGCTTTAAATATTGTATTGAAAAATGCAGTTTTATTTTCAAAGGAAATCTCTTAAGTCTATGATAATAATTGAAATTTAATTTAACTGCTGTTGCTGCTGCTGCAGCAGATGGTGCTGCTCAGCAATCTTATTAGATTAATACAAACACAAATAGTTTTAAGCATTTCAAGCGTAAAGTGCTTAATAACATTTCAAATTTAGGCAAATACTTTGTGCTATACGTTTTCCAATATTGTTTCATTACAATCTTCATTTCTGATTTAACCTTTGTTAAGTTTAACAATTACAAACATTTTTGCTCGAAAAGAAAACTAAAAAAAAGAAAATAAGTAAATGTTAAAAAAAGAATGTCTCAACTTTGATTTGTTTCAAGAGTATTAAACATTCAATGAAAGCAAAATACTTGTAGCAGGTTTTGGCATTCGAATCGGAAAAAGAAAAAAAAAAGAAATACTTCAATATCGAGGAGTTGAAAATACGATTTGCCGAAGCAGGAGACAAGAAAAGTAGAAAATACACAAAAAACTTTAAAACCACTTAAAATACTTGAACAAAGTATAGTTTTTTTTCTTCATACTTCGTTTTGATTTCCAAAGAAATGTTAGGCTTCTTTGAGATAAAAATGAGAGAGGGAGAGGAAGAGAGAGAAAAAAAACAACTAAACTTCAAAATTTAAAACAAATATGAGTGAAAAGAGAACACTGGAAATGACAGCAAACGTAAAGGATTTAAGTTTGTGCTTAAACCCTTTTAGAGCTACAGATAAAGTTGGTTATTTGGAGTGAGTGACAAAATGATGGCTAACCCATCAGCTGTCATAAGATTATAGAGGGTGGTCCAACCAAAACGCATGATGGTAATTGTAAGTAAAACAAACAGCTTTCAGAGAAATATCTTAATATATTTATTATGATTAAAGGATTTATATAAATTATGTGTGACTCGAAATATCGACCAAATTCGGTGGCATACCTCTATTCAATGGTCCATATTTTTAAAGAAGACATACATATTTGTGGTGCCGAATTATTTTATTCAGTAGTTCTTGAATTGTTCTTGGTTTGTTGACGGTTTCTTTTTCTTTTACAGATTCCATCTTTTTTCCATAAATGAACAAATTTCATCCCATTTATTTATGATTGTTATTTCTTTAATGATACAATGTTCATAGCTGGAGTGAAGCTTTACGTTGGCTTAAAAATAGTGAATCAATCGTAACATTAATGCAAAAAAATCGTTATATTTACAAAAGTTTTTCTGCTACTGTAAAGTCCCCCCGGGGAGCAGGTTTTGCCTTTGCGTATTCCTAACTAGGCCACTCTGTTTTTCAGGTAGAACTAGGGGAATAGGTCCCTCGTTTGTTGTAGCAAATAAAACTCTAAGAAGCCACATGACTTATGTTGTGTTGGCTCCCGCAACCCTTACCAAGGGTATAAATTTGCAGAACGGGGATCAGCATGGCCCCCGATTGGTTCTGCTTGCAGTTCAACCCAGGCTGATCATGGTTGAGGTGCCTACCTTGGCTGAAACGTTCTGGCTGTGGTTGAAACCTAAAACGCAGGAAGGGGGTGTTAATACCCTTGATAATTGTTTGGAGTGGTTTTTTTCGGGGACTAACAAACTCCCGAGGATCTGTTGCCTTTACAACAGATACCTGTACTGTGAGGTACTATGTGTGGTGAATTGGTTTAAAAGCTGATGCTGCTAGTGGGCTTCGGCTTACCAACTCATTAAGCCTTCTCTTAAATTAATTGCTGGGAAATTGCATACAGGAGGGATTAGAAGGCCAGAACTACTCAACAAGAAGTTGGTCATATAGCTACAAACATATGGCATAAATTGCTACCTTTCTGAGGTTACTCAACCACAAGGGGGCGCTGGTGAATCGTGACTAATTCACTCCGTGGAACTGGTCCATCATCACATAAGGCCGCAAGGCAGATGATGATGTAAATCTTTTTCACAACTGTCAGTGTAAAGTTAACTATGAGTGCAGTCATACTGCCATATAGTAATCTATTGACACAGAGTTGCATAATTACAAAGGTTGTCATGCTGGTTGTCACAAAATCCTAATAAATTTTTATTATTAAGTGTTTATAAACTGAAATGAAATGAAATGATCGAGTTGTTTTATATTCATATTGGCAGTTGTCATATAAGGAAAGTTGTGCAAAATCAGAAATCTAAAACGACAATAGTCATAGTGTTACATAGTGACATTGTCACAGAGTTGTGGTTTGTCACTTTTCATCACAGAGCTCTAATAAGGTGTTACTATATTGTTAAATGCATATGTAAGTACACATTGGTATAAAATTGTCGAATCATTCTATAGTCACATTTTCATATAGCTTTATTACGAAATTTATACAATATCATAAAGATGAATACGAATGTAGTCATGTAGTCCCAATGTGACATTGACATAAAGCTGTGTAATTACAAAGGTTTGTCACTTTTTTAACTACCCGTTACTTCATTCTAATACCTTATTGCTGTTATGTAAATTGTTATATGTACAATATCCATATAATGGAATTTATCACAAAATCATAAAGTCGAATGCAAATGTAGACATACTGTGACATAGTAACAGTGTCACAGAGCTGTGTAATTACAAACGTTTGTCACTTTAAGTTAGGTTGAGTTTAACAGTCTGCCAGCTATTATAAAGCCAACCCACTCGGGCCCAGTCTGGTTTCGTTGTGTTGCCTGGATATGATATGTATCTCAATAGATCTACATATCATTGGCTTAGAACCAACCTGAGGATCGAATAAAGCAGCCTAGTCTACTTACATCGCATTTCGATACCTCCGCCAAATCATGCAGCATCGGTCTGCTTAGATACAATGCCCTTTTATAAGAAAGAGCTGGACACTGACAGAGGAAGTGCTCAACGCTTTCTACGTCCCCCTCGTCTCTGCAGAAGTCATTAAATAGAAGATTTAATCTCCTCGCTAGCGTCCCTATGTGGCAATGTCGCCCGTCGGGGCAAGCTGACATGGCCCAGATATGGGCCTTGATAAGCGACAGGTATCCTCACTAGACCATCTGCTCTGAACGGTCTGAAAAAGTTGAAGCTGTTCTTGTTTCTTTGTCACTTTGGTTGTCACAGAATTATAATAACGTGTTGCTATATTGTTATATGTATTTTTGTATGTGTGTGTAAGTACAAATTAGTATGAAGTTATTCAACTGTTCTATATATATATATATATATATATATATATATATATATATATATATATATATATATATATATATATATATATATATATATATATATATATATATATATATATATATATATATATATATATATATATATATATATATTATTAAATAGTTATAGATATAATGAAATTTATACAAAATCATACAGATAAATACGAATGTAGTCATACTGTCACAAAATTACATTGTGACAAAGTTGTGCAATTAAAATGTTTATATACATTGTTATATGTGTGTCAGAACCCAATGGCATGAAAGAATCGAATTGTTCTATAGACATATTGTGTAATAGCCGTATAATGGAATTTATACAAAAACATTAAGTCATACTGTCACAGACTGACATTATCACATACGAAGGGTTTTCTCTTTTGTTGTTATTCAGTCCTAATAACTTATAACTGTTATATGTATTGTTGTAAGTAAATGTATATTTATTTTCCCTAATATATATTGCTGCTTTATTGCAACATAGTCATATCTCAAAAAATTAATTTTTAGAGTTAACAAGGCAGAATTGTTAACAGTACTACCTTTTATATTGTGTCAAATTTAAATTACTCTTAAACTATTTCCTTTAGGAGATATTTTCTAAAAAGTTTTCGAAGACTTGTATGGAAACTAAAAATTTGAAACGTGTTTTTCTCGAAACAAGTTTTTTTGCGTTATGACTATGTTGCAATAAAGGAGCGATATATAATCAAATTTATATAATAGCATGTAGGTGAATATGAATGTAGTTATACTGTCACATAGTGACATTGTCACATAGATGTGAAATTGCAAATGCTTGCTACTTTGATTATCCTTCAATCCTTTTAACTACTTGCTATTATATAGATTGTTACAGGTATGTAGGTCCACAATGAAATTGTCGAATTGTTCTATATTCACTTTCTTCATTTCAATAATGTAATAAAATTGACTATATATTTCATAAATTTGACCTCTAGTTATTTATGTACATAATTATATTCATATGACTTCTTAGAAATACATTCGAATTGCTTTGTAGTCTGAAAGTCATGATTGAGTTGTTTAATTTTGCATGTAGCGTATTTGAGGTTCTTGATAACCTTTCAAGACTATTTAGCTCTCTCCAATTGTTTCAATTTTTCTTATAACAGGGCACTTGTCGATTTTTTTTCCTTTTCAAGAATTTTATTTTCTTGATGCTTAAGTACTATTTGCTTAAACATCATTATATTGACGATTGCTTTAAAAGCCTGGAAATGCAGCAGTAGCAGCAGCAGTAATAGAAATAAGTACTAAACATACAGCAAGAAACTTTTTGGAGCAACTTAAAATTTTCTGTTATTGTTAAACCATTTGAAGTAAGAAAAACAAAAAAAAAAAAAAAAAAAGTTAAGAAGATGAAAAGAGACGCAACAAAAAATAAATGTTTTGGGGTTATATTTTAAGTTTCTGTTCAAATCGGTTTATAAATGTCTCAATGCATGTGTTAAATGCAAAAGTTACAACCAAAAAAGAATCAAGGAAATAATCATTTCATACTCACTCACACATTTGAAAAAATACTTTTTTTTTCTCACCAAAAGTTACAACCAAAAAAGAATCAAGGAAATAATCATTTCATACTCACTCACACATTTGAAAAAATACTTTTTTTTTCTCACTTTTCCAAACTAAATATAAACTTTTTTTTTGACAAAGTTTTTCCATTAGAAAACATTAAATATTATCCGCCTACTTTTGCAAAGTTTTTAAGTTTACACTTGCTATGACAAAAATATTTAAACATTTATTCTAAGAGGAACATATGTTCATTTGTGGGTATCATATCAAAAGAGTGGGAGTATAATCCTTTGTTTTGTTGGATCTTCTTATGCGTTTATTGGTTGGGATTTACCAGCCTTCTTATTTGAAAGTTTTAGTGGCAAAACGATGAAGAAATTTTGAAAACAAATAAGTTGTGTAGAAAATTTCAACCACAAAAGTGGTTTTATTCCAGGCGTTTTATTTTCTTTCTACTTTGTTGTTTAACTCAAATAAGTTCAGGTAAAAAAAAAGAAATGAAAAAAAAAAAAACACCAGGACTTGAATGAAAAAAAAAAATTATATATATTTTTAGGATTCCATTACGCTTGTCTTAATGTCTGTGTAATAAATCATTTTGCTCACATGTGTTGCATATATTTGGTAGTAGTTTAAATATCAAATGCAGTCTGAGCTTCAGAAGTTTTTTTCTGTTATACAGTAAAACTGGTTCTTGTGATTTTGTTTGTTTACCAAGATGTTGCCTATTGTTTTAACTGATATCTGTTACATTTCATTTTATTTGAAGAAAGAGAATATAAGACAGCTTACGATTTTTTTTGACTATTTAAACAAAATTTATTACTGAGCTAAAGAAAAAAATTCCACCGGTTTTGCTGCACAAAAATGTTAGCCTCATATTCAAAACCAATAAGTTGAAGCTAATAGATAAATTTCAATTTGTTCAAGGAAAGTAAGAGCACAAATTATCTCTTTTGCAATAAAATTTTAAATATAGTTATACAAAGTTGTTCTTTAAATGCCCCATAAATATTGTTACAATCAGTCCAAGAATGTAGCATCCGGCCATATATCCTTTATTTTTTTAAATAAAATAGATGTAATTTTTGTAATTCAAATGGATATAGAATTGTATTCTGCAGCTCAGTAATAAATTTGACTTCAATCCACGTAGGGAAGTCATATCCAGCCATGTATCCTTTATTTTGAATATGAAATACAATCTTAACTTATAGTTGTAGTTAAGGACGCAAAATTTTACATTTCAGCTCACTTTTTTTCTTCAGTTGCATTAGATCAAGAATAGAACATCCTGTACTTTTTTAACCACATAAATGAAAGTGTTATAACCAAAGTGAACGTAGATGCAGGATGACACTTGCAACTCAGTAATTAAGTTGACTTCAATCAGTTTTGTATATACATACCCTATTTTTCAAATGAAATAAATGCTATACTTATAATGTAAACGGATGGATGACTTTAATTTCTATTTCAGTAATAAATTTGAATGCGATCTGCACCAGGATATTGTACCCGGCCACATATCCTTTAATTTCTATTATAACATATATGCAAAAATTATAGTTAAAATGAACGTAGAATTGTATTTCTCAAATTAATAATTAATTTTATTTCAATCTGTTCAAATATATTACATCCAGCCATATATCCTTTATTTTCACAATGAAATAAAAGCATACAAAAATCAGAATGGACGTAGAATTTTATTTTTCAGCTGATTGTGAAATCTAATGTCAATCAGCTTAAGCAACTAAGTGTCCAGTCACATATCCTTTTTTTAAACAAAGCAGAGGCAATATTCAAAAAAATTGAGTTAATTAAATTTCTTAGCTTATAATATTGCTACCAATCAAAACATTATAAACAGCTTGTTTTTGACTTATAGACGGCTAGGTAATATAGAAAACAAGTTGTTTATAATTTTTTGTAGAGCGAATATTTTTCATCAGCTTGTATTCCAAATTATAAATTGTTTTCAAAAATTTTACTTTTTGGCTGAAGAGTAAGGAGGATATATGTTGTGATCTGCACTGTTAAAAAATATTTTTGAACTAAGTTTAAGCAATTGAAAAGACGAATTACTGTTATAACAGGACATGTTTTGTGATGTTTTTTTTTTATACGAACACAAAAAATGCTTGTCTGTAGTAACATTCAGGGTCTTAGGCAGGAATTGAACCTGCGACCTCGAGACTGATGGTCGAGCACTCTACCAAATCAGCCATCGAGAATGTACTGTTTAAGTATAATTTGTGTGCCGAACTCAGCCTGAACACCCGAGAAAAGGAGTTACTGTTACATAAATAAAACTTTCTGAATCTACTAAAAATTTTAATGTATCATGTGTAAGGACACTCCAATTGTTATCATAATGCAGTGAAATTTTTCCTTATGTCCATATCTTTTAAATCCAGTCAAGATGATTTCGGACTTATATTAAAAATTTGTCAAAAAATGGTGGTTCACAAATGTACCACAATATAGCTCAAGATTTATTTATTCTAGCGTCAATAATTGTTTCATTCCCTTTCTCCTCTTTTTAATACAGAACTTTATTTTTACAAACGTCTATATGTAATCAAACTGAAATACAATAAAAGTTATAAAACTGTGCATGTCATTGAAACAAATTTTGCATTAAGCTGCTAAAAGATATGTCGAACTCCTTTATATCCTTTTCTGAAGAAAGAGTAAAATTAAAGGAAAGTTACTCATGCGTTTCAAACATATTTATTTTTATGAAAATATCTTTGTAAAATATTGTTTAAAAAATTTGTTGTAAGTTGAATTGCAATTTTTACAGGTTCCCAGCTATTGTAAATCCAGCCCACTAGGTTCAAGTCTGGTCCCGTTGTGTTAATTGAATTGCAATTGCTTTGATTTTGATTGGCAAAACTTTCCTTGCTCATGTCCTTTTTTAAAATAAGCCATATGTTGGTTGCAGTATAAAATTTGCATCGCTTTGCCAATTTGCATTCATACTCGAGTTTATTTCAATTTGAATATCAAATTTTCATAAATTTTTATTTATTAAATAATTCATTTGTGGCAAAGAAATTATTTAAAAAATGCATAATATTATTAAAAAATGTACATTCTTTAAAGTATCACTTACTACAATTAAAATTTGATATTTAAGATAAATATTTTATTATATATAGTTTTTTTTTTGCTTTTTTATTTTATTTTTGTGCTTTTTTAATAAATTTTTTTCTTAATGCAAAATTTTCATTGCCATAGCAACTTTTTTCAAATGAAAATAAGAGATGAAATTTAAAGTTTTCAATTTACAGACCAAATCAAAATCCATCCTTCAGGGAAGTTTCAAAGATTATTTTGCTGTGTCTGTCTGTGTTTTTTGTTACCATAAGTTTTGAAAAGTTTATCATTATTTTCATATGTAGAATTTTATTTTTTGTTAAAAAACTTTAACTGTCGTTAGATTAAGCAAAGACGGTAATAAGTTAACTTTGGTGCATGTTATGCTCAATCTGCAGCTGCTGAGTTCTTTACCACATTATCTTTGCAAAAAATCATTCCTTGGATTATATTAAACTGTTCAGTTATTATTATTAGTATTATTTTTTGTGTATTCGAAAGACATTGAATACTCGTTTGTACCACATACTATTTTCCACTTATTTACTTTAAATTTATTAAAATTTGGAAAAAACAGGCTATAGGGTATTAACATGTTAAGTGTAGAAAAATATAATTAACTACATTTAATATGAGCAAATTTATGTAATTGATATGCTCATCTTAAGTCATGTGTATATTTTGTACACTGTAAGTCCTTCGAACAGCACTTTTCAAAAAGTTACTTTTCACAAAATAAATCACACACTTATGTCTTGTCTATGTCTTGTCTATGTCTTGTCTATGTCTTGTCTATGTCTTGTCTATGTCTTGTCTATGTCTTGTCTATGTCTTGTCTATGTCTTGTCTATGTCTTGTCTATGTCTTGTCTATGTCTTGTCTATGTCTTGTCTATGTCTTGTCTATGTCTTGTCTATGTCTTGTCTATGTCTTGTCTATGTCTTGTCTATGTCTTGTCTATGTCTTGTCTATGTCTTGTCTATGTCTTGTCTATGTCTTGTCTATGTCTTGTCTATGTCTTGTCTATGTCTTGTCTATGTCTTGTCTATGTCTTGTCTATGTCTTGTCTATGTCTTGTCTATGTCTTGTCTATGTCTTGTCTATGTCTTGTCTATGTCTTGTCTATGTCTTGTCTATGTCTTGTCTATGTCTTGTCTATGTCTTGTCTATGTCTTGTCTATGTCTTGTCTATGTCTTGTCTATGTCTTGTCTATGTCTTGTCTATGTCTTGTCTATGTCTTGTCTATGTCTTGTCTATGTCTTGTCTATGTCTTGTCTATGTCTTGTCTATGTCTTGTCTATGTCTTGTCTATGTCTTGTCTATGTCTTGTCTATGTCTTGTCTATGTCTTGTCTATGTCTTGTCTATGTCTTGTCTATGTCTTGTCTATGTCTTGTCTATGTCTTGTCTATGTCTTGTCTATGTCTTGTCTATGTCTTGTCTATGTCTTGTCTATGTCTTGTCTATGTCTTGTCTATGTCTTGTCTATGTCTTGTCTATGTCTTGTCTATGTCTTGTCTATGTCTTGTCTATGTCTTGTCTATGTCTTGTCTATGTCTTGTCTATGTCTTGTCTATGTCTTGTCTATGTCTTGTCTATGTCTTGTCTATGTCTTGTCTATGTCTTGTCTATGTCTTGTCTATGTCTTGTCTATGTCTTGTCTATGTCTTGTCTATGTCTTGTCTATGTCTTGTCTATGTCTTGTCTATGTCTTGTCTATGTCTTGTCTATGTCTTGTCTATGTCTTGTCTATGTCTTGTCTATGTCTTGTCTATGTCTTGTCTATGTCTTGTCTATGTCTTGTCTATGTCTTGTCTATGTCTTGTCTATGTCTTGTCTATGTCTTGTCTATGTCTTGTCTATGTCTTGTCTATGTCTTGTCTATGTCTTGTCTATGTCTTGTCTATGTCTTGTCTATGTCTTGTCTATGTCTTGTCTATGTCTTGTCTATGTCTTGTCTATGTCTTGTCTATGTCTTGTCTATGTCTTGTCTATGTCTTGTCTATGTCTTGTCTATGTCTTGTCTATGTCTTGTCTATGTCTTGTCTATGTCTTGTCTATGTCTTGTCTATGTCTTGTCTATGTCTTGTCTATGTCTTGTCTATGTCTTGTCTATGTCTTGTCTATGTCTTGTCTATGTCTTGTCTATGTCTTGTCTATGTCTTGTCTATGTCTTGTCTATGTCTTGTCTATGTCTTGTCTATGTCTTGTCTATGTCTTGTCTATGTCTTGTCTATGTCTTGTCTATGTCTTGTCTATGTCTTGTCTATGTCTTGTCTATGTCTTGTCTATGTCTTGTCTATGTCTTGTCTATGTCTTGTCTATGTCTTGTCTATGTCTTGTCTATGTCTTGTCTATGTCTTGTCTATGTCTTGTCTATGTCTTGTCTATGTCTTGTCTATGTCTTGTCTATGTCTTGTCTATGTCTTGTCTATGTCTTGTCTATGTCTTGTCTATGTCTTGTCTATGTCTTGTCTATGTCTTGTCTATGTCTTGTCTATGTCTTGTCTATGTCTTGTCTATGTCTTGTCTATGTCTTGTCTATGTCTTGTCTATGTCTTGTCTATGTCTTGTCTATGTCTTGTCTATGTCTTGTCTATGTCTTGTCTATGTCTTGTCTATGTCTTGTCTATGTCTTGTCTATGTCTTGTCTATGTCTTGTCTATGTCTTGTCTATGTCTTGTCTATGTCTTGTCTATGTCTTGTCTATGTCTTGTCTATGTCTTGTCTATGTCTTGTCTATGTCTTGTCTATGTCTTGTCTATGTCTTGTCTATGTCTTGTCTATGTCTTGTCTATGTCTTGTCTATGTCTTGTCTATGTCTTGTCTATGTCTTGTCTATGTCTTGTCTATGTCTTGTCTATGTCTTGTCTATGTCTTGTCTATGTCTTGTCTATGTCTTGTCTATGTCTTGTCTATGTCTTGTCTATGTCTTGTCTATGTCTTGTCTATGTCTTGTCTATGTCTTGTCTATGTCTTGTCTATGTCTTGTCTATGTCTTGTCTATGTCTTGTCTATGTCTTGTCTATGTCTTGTCTATGTCTTGTCTATGTCTTGTCTATGTCTTGTCTATGTCTTGTCTATGTCTTGTCTATGTCTTGTCTATGTCTTGTCTATGTCTTGTCTATGTCTTGTCTATGTCTTGTCTATGTCTTGTCTATGTCTTGCCTATGGCCTCGTTTGTTTTAAATTCGTTTTACATTTTTCGTCTTCGACTCGTATATTTCCCATCTTACTGTAAATACCAGTAATAAGAGAAACATTGTTGTAACCATTTCATTTTAATCCTTACTCAAATTACTTTTTGTATTTTCACTTATGCATAACATATTTCTTTTTGTTTTTGTTTTGAACAAACTTATATATGAATATTTGTCTATATCTCTTTTTTATACTTGAGTAAATCTTAGCATTTCATTTGATTTAAGTCGTATTTAAAATTTGCTTACAATTTTACTTATTTTTCTTTCGTTGGTACGAGTATTTTATTTGTTTTATACATTCTTTCAAATACATTCATATAACCATAAATATATATGTATATGTATGATTGTGCATATCCCCTTCATCCTCAAAGTATGCAATGCTGTATATTAAATTAATAATGTATAGTCATTCTTTGCTTGCTGCCAGAGTACAATCCTACATACGTATGCTTGGATAAGTGTAAGTAGTTATTATTGGAAAAAATGCACAAACACAAGTTTAATAAAAAGGAATTCATATTAAGATAAGTAAGTTGGAAACAAGATGTTTAAAAACTTAATTTTTATTTACTTATAGCGGAAGTAAAAATTTATGGTATGCAAAATATTTTTTCTTTAAATGTTAGTATATTATTTTTATTTTTAAATAATTGAAACAGAAACAACAAATTAAGGATTTTTTATTTTGAAATTAAATACTTTTGGCTAATTGATAAAGATTTGGTTGTTTAACATACATTTTTTTAATTATCTGCCAAAAGTCTGTGTTAAAAGCTCACATAATGTTTTTTAAACAGTGTTAAAAATTTTCGTTTTAAAAACGTTATATATATCTATAAGTTACTCGTACTTGTTCGATTCGAACAACACTTTCAATTAAGCTAATGGTTACTTATAAGTTTAAGAAAATTAACATTTTTATTTATGTATTAAAAAAATTTTAAGTAGTGTTTCTGTGGTTTCCTTTATTTTTCTAATGCTTTTAAGCGTTTTGCTTTTGAAAATCTTAACCAAATAAATGTTCCGTTCGTCTTGCTTCAAAACAAATTTATAGCCCAAACATAAGAAATATTAACCATTTTTATATCTTCAAACATAGAAAGAGCATGTATGAGTATTAAACTGCAAAACGTTGGAATTTATAAAGAAGAGATCGTACAACGTTGGGAACACATTTAATAAGTACCACGTTTTAATGGTGCAATCAAATACGTTTTATTATCTGTTGCAATCAAATGCAAAATAATATCTTTTATTACCCACTCAAGTAGAGAAGTATTGGGAGTGTGTGAAAAGAAATTGGTTTGGAAAATAACTTAAATATTAATTTTAATAAGAAAATCTTAAAGTAAATTTGTTTGCTTACTAAGCAATACGAATGGCTATGTAACATTAATGGCTAATATTCCTTGAAGTGTATCTTAAATTATGGATTTTGTCTTAGTACAAAATAGTTTGAGGAAGCAAAATTGTAAAATAAGTCGTATTAAAAAAATTTTATTTGAATAAATCTTTTCTATATCGATATTATTAACTTAACATGGTATTAGCTTATATCTAAAATGAATTTAAAATTTTTTCCCACTTCTTAAGCTACTTATCATTTATTTCGGCAAACTGCACCTACATTAAAATGCTTTTGGCATTGAAGTACAATTTCGCAAAATATTAAAATAAAACAAACATATTTCTTTATAGTTGATATTCATCTTCAAGAAAAATTAATAATAGAAATTATTTGAACAGAAACTCACTGAAAACAAGATAATAAAGTAACTCAGGCTATAAAAACTCAGACAAAAATGTAGACTTAGTAAACTTAAAATAAGGCAGACGAAAGATCTTGTTTGGGAATATACAATATGCTGACAACAAGAAGACAAGACATAGAGAAGACATAAAAAATTTAATGCGACGCTATAAAAAATATGTTATCAAGAAAATATAAGCAAGTCAAGAAATTTAAAATACTTCAACAGCAGATGTACAGGACTGGGACTAGATACACAACACACGATAAAATACGTAGCAACGCAAGGCCTAAATAAAACATAGATATGATACAGACCTTATACAAAGTTTACATAAATGAAGAAAAAGTAAAAAAAGAAATAATTAAGAAATAGATTAGACATAGACAAAACATAGACAAGACATAGGCATAGACGTAGACATAGACATATACAAGACAAAGACAAGATATAGACAAGACATAGACAAGACATAGACAAGACATAGACAAGACATAGACCAGACATAGACAAGATGTAGACAAGACATAGACAGGACATAGACAAGACATAGACAATACAAAGACAAGACATAGGCAAGACATAGACAAGATATAGATTAGACATAGACAAGACATAGACAAGACACAGACAAGACATAGACAAGGCATAAACAAGACATAGACAAGACATAGACAAGACAAAGGCATAACATAGATAAGACATAGACAAGATATAGACCAGACATAGACAAGACATAGACAAGACAAAGACAAGACATAGGCAAGACATAGACAAGATATAGATAAGACATAGATAAGACATAGACAAGACATAGACAAGATACAGACAAGACATAGACAAGGCATAAACAAGACATAGACAAGACATAGACAAGACATAGACAAGACATAGACAAGACATAGACAAGACATAGACAAGACATAGACAAGACATAGACAAGACATAGACAAGACATAGACAAGACATAGACAAGACATAGACAAGACATAGACAAGACATAGACAAGACATAGACAAGACATAGACAAGACATAGACAAGACATAGACAAGACATAGACAAGACATAGACAAGACATAGACAAGACATAGACAAGACATAGACAAGACATAGACAAGACATAGACAAGACATAGACAAGTCATAAACAAGATATAGACAAGACATAGACAAGACGTATGCAAGACATATACATAAACAAGACATAGGCAATACAGTTACAAGACATAGACAAGTCATTTACAGGACATAGACAAGACATAGGCAAAGCATGGAACATATACAAACAAGATGAGCATAGATATTAGTAAAACATAATAGTTTATAATATAGTGATTCTATATACTAAATCGGTTGATCTAATAGCAGTTATTAAAGAAATAAACAAACATGTTGGACATTGAAAGTTTCAAACCTTTGAAAAAATATTTAATAAATACTAACTCTTTTTTAATAATGATTATTAAGTATTTTATTTTGTACAAATATCTTTACATGAAATGTTTCGTAACAATAAATAGTAAATCTTATTATTTTTTTCTTTTCACTTCCTATTACTTCTCTGTCGCTTCTATTCTTAATTTTCTTTCAATATTTAAGTAATCTTTATCGTCCTAGATAGCAAATATCTTTTAAAAATAGAAATTTTAATACATCAAAAGTATTTCAAATCACATATTTTTTTCTGTTTTTGTAAAACTTCGTCCAATTTATGTATCTCCAAATATAAAAAGAACATTTAAGTTGTTCTTTATATATTGTAGTTAAAAGGTTGAAAGAAAACTTTTATTACATATCTTACTTTTTTGGGCTTTTGGCCTTCAGCCTCTTTTTTTAAACAAAGTTTTTGTTCCTGCAGTTGATGAAAAACTACTTAGTTTGAGAAACTTACTTGAGAATTAAGTTTTCTATATTATTTCTAAGTCGTTTTATTTTATTTTTTGTTGTATAGAAGAAGCTACAAATTTTTGCTACAATAGAAAGTTTATAATTTCTAGTTTACTTCATGATTGTTTTGGGGAAATGGTTAAAATAAATTGAAACTGTTTGTGAATGAGAAAACTTGTTAAATTTCTAACTCTAATACAATTGATCTAATACATATCATGAATTATACATAGACTATTTTAAAGGATTGCAAATTCTCATAGTCTGAGTAATCAGTCATGGGTTGTAATTTAAGGTGCAGTTTCTCTCTCTCGATGGTGGGCTTTAAATCATTTCCACGTTATGTCTATGTCTATGTCTATGTCTATGTCTATGTCTATGTCTATGTCTATGTCTATGTCTATGTCTATGTCTATGTCTATGTCTATGTCTATGTCTATGTCTATGTCTATGTCTATGTCTATGTCTATGTCTATGTCTATGTCTATGTCTATGTCTATGTCTATGTCTATGTCTATGTCTATGTCTATGTCTATGTCTATGTCTATGTCTATGTCTATGTCTATGTCTATGTCTATGTCTATGTCTATGTCTATGTCTATGTCTATGTCTATGTCTATGTCTATGTCTATGTCTATGTCTATGTCTATGTCTATGTCTATGTCTATGTCTATGTCTATGTCTATGTCTATGTCTATGTCTATGTCTATGTCTATGTCTATGTCTATGTCTATGTCTATGTCTATGTCTATGTCTATGTCTATGTCTATGTCTATGTCTATGTCTATGTCTATGTCTATGTCTATGTCTATGTCTATGTCTATGTCTATGTCTATGTCTATGTCTATGTCTATGTCTATGTCTATGTCTATGTCTATGTCTATGTCTATGTCTATGTCTATGTCTATGTCTATGTCTATGTCTATGTCTATGTCTATGTCTATGTCTATGTCTATGTCTATGTCTATGTCTATGTCTATGTCTATGTCTATGTCTATGTCTATGTCTATGTCTATGTCTATGTCTATGTCTATGTCTATGTCTATGTCTATGTCTATGTATATGTCTATGTCTATGTCTATGTCTATGTCTATGTCTATGTCTATGTCTATGTCTATGTCTATGTCTATGTCTATGTCTATGTCTATGTCTACGTCTATGTCTATGTCTATGTCTATGTCTATGTCTATGTGTATGTCTATGTCTATGTCTATTTTTTATTATTTTTCATTGTATAATAAAATTATTTTTGTGTGTAAAATACTTTAATAAAACAATATCATATTTGCGGCCTGTTCAAATTAAATATTTTATCTTTAATATAAACTTTTCATTTATAAAAGTATCTGTAAATGTTTCGTATATGTATATGTTTGTGTATAGCTTAATGCATGGCATATTCGTATGGCTTGGTCAAGCAATAAGTATTTTATGGAAATTATGAAACTTCCGGCAAAGTCCAAGTGTACGAGTCTGTCTTTTTTATGTTGACGTACGAAAAACTGTATGTGTGTTAGCATTCGGCTGCCCCTGTGTTGTTAAGAATAATGAATGGTTTTATGTAGTTGTATTAAAATGAATGAGTTTTCAAACGGTTGTGTGAAATTTTACGTTATAGAAGTTTGTGTCTTTATACTTCTTATGCTTGTTATTTGACTAGATCTCAGTTGCAGAGTGCATTCATAATTCTCTGTAAATTTATGTACACTGATGTGTTATTTACGATGCTCAAAGGCATTTAATGTTATATTGTTGTTGCTGTTCTTATTACTGGATTCTTACAGGACGAGAACAAGAAAAAAGAAACACAAAAACAAATCTTCATTGATGTATTTGTGTAAGTGTTCCTGTGGTTAAACTTGAAGTCTTATCTTTATCTCTATTTGTGAACGCGTGCTTATGTGTTATTATTTAAGTGATATAAAGTTCGTGTTGCTGCTTTTGTGCGAAGTGTAAATTCATCTCTAGAGATGAAGTAATCAAATTATTTTGCTTGTGTAGCTGTTGACTGCCACAATTATATACAGCATAAAGGAAAGAAAAAAAAGTTCGTGTAAAATAAGTTTTATATGTTTAAGGGCATATTAAAACATATTTAGTACAGGGCTAGAATAAAGGAAACTTTATGGCTCACAATAAATTCCTACATTAATAAAGAAGTTTCTTAGCATTATATATAATGGGGTTGGAGATTTGCGAAACTGGTTTCGTCGTCAGATTTTCACATTGTTCGGTTGATAGCTGACATGTGATGAATTTACGCGGAAATTAGTTTGCGGTATTGAAATAATTAACATTGAATGATTTTGACAACTTTAAATTGTTGTTTAGTTTAATAGTTAATAGGTTTTCAATAGTTCTTAAGAGTAATTGTTGTTCTGGCAGCAGATAGTCTCTCACGTTCACTACACTGTTAGAAAAGCATTTCGTTGCGGGGAAAAACCCTTCATTCACTATTCTTTTGTTAATACCATGAAAAGTTTCATTTCGGTTATGAAAGCTTCATTAATTGGATGAAAATTTTGCGCTGCGCCACAAAATGAAAAAATTTCATTATTTTTACGAATGTTTTTCCTTTAGTGAAACAATATTCATAAGCCGAATGAAGCCTCACGTTGGCCACAAAAGAAAAGGGCAAAATCGTAAAATTTGTGTAAAAAATAGTTATATCTATGAAGGTTTTTCTATTAGATATGTTATTTGTTTGAATATTTGGCCTTTTAGCTCTTTCAAGGAATATATAATCAAAAGAATTATCTTGCATTAGTTGATTGTTTCTTTACCTGGTATTTTTTCGCTCACTTTTTTAAAATACTTTCATTTCGAAATTGTGGCAAAAAATAGGAAAAACAAGAAAAAATATGCAGCACTAAAGGTATATGATAGGCAAAAGAGCTTTTCGTATATTTTCTTAAGATAAAAATTTTCTGTGCATGCAAACACTTAGTGGTCACTCTATTTTTCAAGTGAATTTGATATTCCTACAAACATATTTGAAAGATTTTTATCCGACTTCAAGTCTAGGAAATATTAGCGAATACATTGCTTGGTGATCTTTTGAAGCCAATTGAAAATATAGACAGCTGAAAAAAGCATATTTTTGATTTAAGAATTAAGTCATATGGATATTAAGTCCAATTGTGATATGACTATCAAAGAAATCACTAAATTATGAAAGCACTTTCTATATTTTTCTTAGTTACGAAATTTTTTACAACCATCCTCCTAGCCTGAGAACTTTTGTTGGCTATGTAGTAGTTATGTAGATATGTTGCTTTGCGAAAACTCAAAGACAAACAGCAAAAATAACAAAGGTACAAAAAAAAAAAAACCAACAACATTAACAAAAGTAACAACATTGCCAACATTGTTGCATAAAGGTCTTCCTGTTTAACTATTTCTTTTTTGTTCTAAACGTATGTAACTTCCAGGCTGTTGTTTCGTTTTTCTTTATGAACATTTTTTGCTCTGTTGTTGTTTTTGCTTCTTCTGAAAAGTGTTTACAGTCATAATAATGTTGTTGATGGAAGTTTGCATTTTTCCTGTTTTTATGTCAAAGATTTAAAGGGAAATGCATGCTGGGTGTGTACAGAACAAATATGTACTCTTAAGCTTTACGTGCGTATATACGTGTAATTGTATTTGTATGCCCGTACCTACTCGCACATTATTACTATTATAAGTTGCACTCGTATTTGTTGTTGTTGGTAATTTAATGTTTAGTATTTTTTTTCATTTTTAACCGGATTGTGTAAACAAGATTTAAGTAATTAAATATTTGCTTATCTAGTTTGTGCTTAGAAAATATACGTTTTCATGTGGACGTATGAGTAATGGGAGCGGAGTGTTTTTATCATAAAAAAATTATATAACACTCATACGGCAGGGAGAAAGACTACGATACGAAACTAATTAACTTTTTATATTATTATTGTATTCTAAGCTTGGTAGGATATTTTAAGACCGTACACTTAAAGGGTAATTCATTAAGTCTTTGCTATCTTTATACACAAATAAAGCAAAATGTATTTGAGGCAGCAGCGGTACTTTTTATTTGTTTGACAGGCTTTTTAATGCAATTATGTAAGATATAAGTATATATTCAGTATTCAGGGGATAGCCCCTATATATGCGGTGTATTGCACTATAACTAGGAAAACACATTACAAAGAGGAGAAAAGATGGCTTACCGTTTGTGAACGTTTGACTATTAGTAAAAACACGGAAAGGTCACAATAATCGTTATCACTGCATACACAATTTTGGAATTAATTAGTTAAAACTGATCAGTGGCCAGTTTTTAAATCTTTGATATAGCGCATACTAGCAAAAACTGTGCCAACACATCTCAAGCTGAAAGGTAGTGAATTGCATTGAATTGTAATTGACACTACTCTCCGTATATAAAAAATTACGGAAATTCCCACTGTCCACTATGATAGGCCAGGCATGCAAATACTCAATTATATATTGACTGCTGAATTTTACAGATGGCATGGTTTATGTTAGCTTTGAAGCAACTGCCGCTTTTGTTCTAAACTTGGGCCAGTACTCAAGGGATGACTTCTTCATATGCAGTGCAGGGAGCACTAAAAAAAGTTGCATCGAAAGAAAACACTTGTTCATTAAACATGGTTACTACCATGATAAGCATAAATTAACCTGATCATTATAGTGCGTAGTACCTTCCTCCTGATACTATTGACATCGTATTCATATCAGTCAATTTACGCAAGAGATGTTAAAAAACATACACACAGAAAATTATTTTGAAACTAAATGTTGCAGCTACTGATCCTCATATGTAGCCGAACCATCCTCGTTAATATGTATTTGCAAACTATATGGCCACACCATTTTGTAATTATTTTGGACAACATGGCTACAAAAACAAAACCCTACTACTAACAAAAACAACAACTACAGCAACCCACTGAAATCACAGCATATGAATGGAATAATAAAATAATACAAATACAACACACAATACAATTGTATTGAAAACAAAATTCAATTAAATGCCTACAATAATATTAATAATAATACGCTTTCCCTATACACACATTTATACAAATACTAAGACATATTGTGCGCATATTAATGCATGTGTTAATGTGTGTAAGAGCTTAAACAAACAAACATTGATAACTGCAATTGCATTCATTTATAAATGAATGACTGAAGTATGTGTGTATGTATGAATATGTACGAGTACATACATACATACATATATTTCTGTAGTTGGATCAAATAAACAAAACATTAATGCAAATAACCACTAAATATTTATACAATCACACTTATGGATATGAGAATATAAATATGTATGTGCTATACATGAGTATGAGCTACAAGCCAAATACACCTACATATATACACGATGGCAAATATGTTCGAGCAATATGAACAAATTTTAAACTCTTGTACAAATAAATCTTTTTAATAAACCCTCCTTTTTGCAAATACAACAAAATACTATAATTAAGTCAAAAGCAAAATTGTTGAGAGAAGGTTACCCGAAATAAAATTTTTCAAATAACTTATTTAGAGTTATTATTTTATATCTTGTTTTATAATATGAAATAATAATATATATTTTGCATTGAAAATTGGGTAAATATGTTTTTATAAAGTTTTTTTTTATGTGAAAAAATTTTTTTGTACTGAAATTTTTAAATTATATTAATATTGTGTTCCATACATATAAGTAAAATTCCTTTAAAAAACTTTGTACTAAAATTGTTTCAGAGAAGTGTTTACCCCTAGAATTTTTAGAACAAACTTTTTGATTACAAAAATTCTATACCAGAAAATTTCTGGCATAGTTTTATGTATTTACGGCCTTATTTATAAAATTTTTTTCGAGGTTATTAAGCTCTTATTGCACAAATTTTCTATAGAAATCAGTGCAATAAAAGTTTAATAAACATGAAAAATTTTTTATAAATAAGGTAGTTAAAATTTTATTTAATAGCGAATAAATGTTTTTAATACACACGAATGTATTTATATATATTTTGTTTTATTTTTGTGTAAGAATTTTTTGTGTGAAAAATTTTTCGGAAGGAAAATTTAAATTTGTTCTAAAATTTGATTGTAAAAGTAAAAAAAAGTTTTGTATCGAAGTTACTACATTCTTTATGTAGTAAAATTTTTATTGGCAAATGTTTGTATTGCAAAACAAATGTTCAAATGCTCCCACGTCACAACTTCTTTTCTACTTCAATGTACTGCATATATAGTACAATGCATTGTAAATGTAGGGATCATCCCCTGAATACTGGTCTAAGATAAAAAAGCCTTTTTACTAAAATTGTGCTACAAACAAAATTTGTACTATAATTTTTAATTGATAGCTTTTTGCTAGTCGGCTCTTAATTTTTTTTTTTTTTTGTTTATTCGGTAATTTGCTGTGGAAAAATTTTTTTCTATATGAAAATTTTAATTAATACTAAAATTTCATTACATTACTTGTACTTGCATAAAAAATTTTTTGTTCCAAAATTTAAAGATTTTGGTATCAAAAAAAAAAAAAAAACAATACAAAATTTTTCGAACTAAAATTTTGTTATTTAAAATTTGGGTGTCACAAGTTTTTTGTCAACAATTTTTAATGCTAAACTGTTTCTTACAAAAATTGGCTGTACTAAATTTTGTGACACGGAGTTATTTTAAAAAAATTTTGCTTACAAAGACTTTGTTGTATTTGATTTGTTTTATTGTTGTTTCTGCCAAAAAAAAATTTATATAAAAAATTTATTTTTTTTTTATGTATTAATGTTAAATAGTCGAACTTTTATTTTTAATATTTCTAATATTATATGATGATGGGTGGGTATCATTCGTCTAGCTCGAGTTCAAAGACAGGAAAAAATAATTGAATACACTAAAGCTGGGGGAAAACTAGCTGTCTTCTTTGATCAAGAGTTATTGATCGCGGCAATTATTGTTATAATTATAAATAAAAATATTTCTTGGCTTTAGCCAGGATTGAACTCGAGCTAGACGAATGATACCCACCCATCATCATATAATATTAGAAAATTTATTTTTTTTTTTCATGTCAAATTTCAAAAACTTAAATTTTAGAGCAGTAGTTTTTTGGAAAAAGTTTTGTTTTTGATTGTATTAAAATTTCCAAAAGTTTAAAAATAAAATATTTTCTTTAGAAAAATCTTTCTTGCTAAAGATTTTCTATATGCAAATTTTTGTATTAAATTTTATCTTGTAACAAAATAATTTGTTTAATAAACATAAACATAAATATTTCGTATTAAAATGAAAGTTTGTATTGTAAAAAATCTTTCGTAAACTAAAGAAGTAAAAACCAATGTACAAAAATTCGAAATCTAATAAAAAGATGGTTTTATATTTCTATAAAAATTTCTTAGAATTTCAATAATATTCTTCGTGTACCTTCCTTGATTTATTAATCATTTGTTTATTTAAGTTCTTAAATAAATATGTAGTAAATATATTAAAATTAAAATTTATATTGTAATTGATAATATTCCTTCATTTCCATAATTAAACTATATGAATGGTTCGTTACTGTCTTATATACTTGTACTCATATATATATATATATATATATATATATATATATATATATATATATATATATATATATATATATATATATATATATATATATATATATATATATATATATATATATATATATATATATATATATATATATATATATATATATATATATATATATATATATATATATATATATATATATATATATATATATATATATATATATATATGTTTTAAATTATGTTATTACTTTCAAAAAGGTTTTAACAGATTTTCTCTGGCAAAAAATATGTTAATAAAATTTTGAATAAGTAGTCGATTTGTACTAAAATGTCAATATGAACTTAAATATTTAAGTCAGGCAAAGTTCAGTTTTTATTTTCCTTATAAAGAAAGTAAATTTTTATGCTTGTTGATTTTTGAATTGGATAAGAAAATCATTTAGAGGTTTATAGCCTTTCATTTTAACTGAAGTGAGTTTCCAAACAAAAGATTTATCACCTGAAATATTTTTAATACATATATATATATATATATATATATATATATATATATATATATATATATATATATATATATATATATATATATATATATATATATATATATATATATATATATATATATGTATTAAAAATATTTCAGGTGATAAATCTTTTGTTTGGAAACTCACTTCAGTTAAAATGAAAGGCTATAAACCTCTAAATGATTTTCTTATCCAATTCAAAAATCAACAAGCATAAAAATTTACTTTCTTTATAAGGAAAATAAAAACTGAACTTTGCCTGACTTAAATATTTAAGTTCATATTGACATTTTAGTACAAATCGACTACTTATTCAAAATTTTATTAACATATTTTTTGCCAGAGAAAATCTGTTAAAACCTTTTTGAAAGTAATAACATAATTTAAAACAGCGGGCATCAAAGAACGTGTGGTTGAAAAACAAGTTGCCTATAATTTATTTAAGAGTCCCAGTTAATTACTAAGAAAATTTCAAGAAGATTGTTGCAGCGGTCTGGCCTCCCATAAGGTATAAACAAACAAATATACAACACACACATTCAATTTTTTATATACATATACCCGTATATAGATTTTTTACATTTGCGGTTGATAGAAATATTTGCTGAAATATTTTTATAGATATTATAAAATTTATTTGAAAATTGCCAACATTTCTGGTATGTGAGTTTTTTATGTTTTGTTGCTTGCACTAAAAAATAACAAAACAAAAAATAAACCTTACAATATATTTTACGCATTCAATTAGTTTTTGTTGCTTAAAAAACTAGCTTAGTATTTTTGTCGAAAAGTTCATTAGTCAAAATATTTTAACAAATTGTCATATAATATTTTAAAGCTGACATTTTGATGTTTGTTTGTTAGTTTAATAAATATTTTTTATTTATTCTTTATTATGAATTGTATAGTTGAAACGAAAAGCACTCAATGTTTTTGCAACATATTATAAATATTTAATATATTTCAACATCTAATAATCGTTTTTGGTGCAATAAATAAAGTAACATAATACATCAAACACAGGGAATTTATTTTCGCTCAGATGCACAAGATTTACTTGTAAAATGTGTTATGTTATAAATCCTGCTCACATAATTTTATTTGGATTTAATTTCTAAAAATATTTTAAATTGTTTATTCACTCATTTTCACGCTTTCAACTTAATTTAATTTCAAACTCAAAACATTCATGAAATTATTGTGTCATTTGCATTCACCTTGCTGCATATATTGAAGGTCCCTAAGAGACCTTGACCACTTTGATTGCATGATATTATCAGCAAAAGAAAAAAAAAGTTTTCATACAAAAATAATAACTTTAGACGAAATTTTAATTATCTTTGCTTATTGACAAAGACATTATTTAATTTCCTTAATTCTTGGAACAGTTTTCAATATTAAAATGTCTGTCTGCTTTTGTTAGTAGAAGGAAATTAACATGTTAAGGTGTTGATTAAAAATGTATTGATGTATAGTACATACAGTTGTAGTTAGCAATAAGTGTTGTAATATACTTATAAATCATATGTTTGCATGAAATAAAATATAACCCTTCATGGGCCGAGGGCTATTAAAATAATTTAGAACTCTTTCTTTTACGCAAGAGTCTTTCCCTTTATCTATGAGTCTAAGATGCCTCATTAACCTGGCTAAGATGCCTCATTAACCTCTGCAAGTATCCAGCCTTCGGTGCCGATTTGTAGTCTTCTGCCGAAAAAGTCTAACCATAGCACCTTCAATAAACCCCATCGAAATTCCATCTGATTCCCCCTAGAATATATCAAAAGTATTCATTTGACCGTTTATCTGTTTTTTCATTACAATAAAAGGGCTCTACTCTACTCTACTCTACTCTACTCTACTCTACTCTACTCTACTCTACTCTACTCTACTCTACTCTACTCTACTCTACTCTACTCTACTCTACTCTACTCTACTCTACTCTACTCTACTCTACTCTACTCTACTCTACTCTACTCTACTCTACTCTACTCTACTCTACTCTACTCTACTCTACTCTACTCTACTCTACTCTACTCTACTCTACTCTACTCTACTCTACTCTACTCTACTCTACTCTACTCTACTCTACTCTACTCTACTCTACTCTACTCTACTCTACTCTACTCTACTCTACTCTACTCTACTCTACTCTACTCTACTCTACTCTACTCTACTCTACTCTACTCTACTCTACTCTACTCTACTCTACTCTACTCTACTCTACTCTACTCTACTCTACTCTACTATACTCTACTCTACTCTACTCTACTCTACTCTACTCTACTCTACTCTACTCTACTCTACTCTACTCTACTCTACTCTACTCTACTCTACTCTACTCTACTCTACTCTACTCTACTCTACTCTACTCTACTCTACTCTACTCTACTCTACTCTACTCTACTCTACTCTACTCTACTCTACTCTACTCTACTCTACTCTACTCTACTCTACTCTACTCTACTCTACTCTACTCTACTCTACTCTACTCTACTCTACTCTACTCTACTCTACTCTACTCTACTCTACTCTACTCTACTCTACTCTACTCTACTCTACTCTACTCTACTCTACTCTACTCTACTCTACTCTACTCTACTCTACTCTACTCTACTCTACTCTACTCTACTCTACTCTACTCTACTCTACTCTACTCTACTCTACTCTACTCTACTCTACTCTACTCTACTCTACTCTACTCTACTCTACTCTACTCTACTCTACTCTACTCTACTCTACTCTACTCTACTCTACTCTACTCTACTCTACTCTACTCTACTCTACTCTACTCTACTCTACTCTACTCTACTCTACTCTACTCTACTCTACTCTACTCTACTCTACTCTACTCTACTCTACTCTACTCTACTCTACTCTACTCTACTCTACTCTACTCTACTCTACTCTACTCTACTCTACTCTACTCTACTCTACTCTACTCTACTCTACTCTACTCTACTCTACTCTACTCTACTCTACTCTACTCTACTCTACTCTACTCTACTCTACTCTACTCTACTCTACTCTACTCTACTCTACTCTACTCTACTCTACTCTACTCTACTCTACTCTACTCTACTCTACTCTACTCTACTCTACTCTACTCTACTCTACTCTACTCTACTCTACTCTACTCTACTCTACTCTACTCTACTCTACTCTACTCTACTCTACTCTACTCTACTCTACTCTACTCTACTCTACTCTACTCTACTCTACTCTACTCTACTCTACTCTACTCTACTCTACTCTACTCTACTCTACTCTACTCTACTCTACTCTACTCTACTCTACTCTACTCTACTCTACACTGCATACACATTTTATTTTATTTTATTTTATTTTATTTTATTTTATTTTATTTTATTTTATTTTATTTTATTTTATTTTATTTTATTTTATTTTATTTTATTTTATTTTATTTTATTTTATTTTATTTTATTTTATTTTATTTTATTTTATTTTATTTTATTTTATTTTATTTTATTTTATTTTATTTTATTTTATTTTATTTTATTTTATTTTATTTTATTTTATTTTATTTTATTTTATTTTATTTTATTTTATTTTATTTTATTTTATTTTATTTTATTTTATTTTATTTTATTTTATTTTATTTTATTTTATTTTATTTTATTTTATTTTATTTTATTTTATTTTATTTTATTTTATTTTATTTTATTTTATTTTATTTTATTTTATTTTATTTTATTTTATTTTATTTTATTTTATTTTATTTTATTTTATTTTATTTTATTTTATTTTATTTTATTTTATTTTATTTTATTTTATTTTATTTTATTTTATTTTATTTTATTTTATTTTATTTTATTTTATTTTATTTTATTTTATTTTATTTTATTTTATTTTATTTTATTTTATTTTATTTTATTTTATTTTATTTTATTTTATTTTATTTTATTTTATTTTATTTTATTTTATTTTATTTTATTTTATTTTATTTTATTTTATTTTATTTTATTTTATTTTATTTTATTTTATTTTATTTTATTTTACCTAATTTAATTTTATTTTCTTTTGTCTTGCAAATTTCAACTTTCTCCCTATTCCTTATTTTATCTGTTTTTTTATTCCTTTTTTTTCTTTTCGATTTTACATGAGCGTCTTAAGTTGCCAATACAACCTTGAAAGTCCCAAAAGAGTTAATTAACATTTGCATGCAACTTATAGATGTTCACACATACATGCAAAAACTGTTCTCATTCTGACACATTGATTTATTATGTTTTAAGTCAACAATAGAAATAAGAACAAACATACACATACATACACAACTACCTAAATAAGGTGAAAAACATTGAAACGACAGATTAAATTAGAAATTTAATTTAAATGCTTAATACAGGACATTTGTTTAAGTGTAAATGAAAATTCTAATCAGCAATTGCTAAAGGTGGCTTAAAGTTGTTGCTGCCGAATTCTTAAATTCAACATGAAATTCTTCAGCATGTCTGTAAAGGATTATAATATTATTAATTAAGTATTTATGCTAAAAACAATTTATTTGCCATAATTGTTTGTTATTATCAATAAAATGTTCATTATATGATTGTTTGGGTGGATCTATTTTTTGATATCTTTAATTTAAAGAAAGTTTCATAAACCCATAAGGAAAGGTCTTTAGTCAATACCAATGACCAAACTCAGGTGTCATTTTGTAATCACGTGTTAATCAAATACAAACACTTAATACTATACTCAAGATATTAACAATTTTATGGTTTGGTTATTTATATCCTGAGTTATGGTTTTTGGTATTAATTGTTTGTTTTTTCCTTTGTTAATTTGTAAACATAATAAATGGAGCAGGAAGAAAGAGATAATCAGTGTTTAAAATTTGTAAAAGGAAATTTAGTTATTTTAAATTTGGGTTTTAATTTAAGTTCAATAGCAGCTCCTTTCCAGCTACTCTTTCTGCTTTTGCTGTTACAATCAAAGATGTTGTTCTTTTGTGTCTGGCGAAATGTCCTTCCACAAGTAATTTCTTTTGTGTCGTCGCTTCTCTTGCAGTTTGATTAAATGCCACATTTAAAAATACAATTTAAGACTCTTCTAACAATTTTTGAGCGCTGAAAACAAGTTTTCATTAAATGGAAAAATACATTTATTCCTTGCCAGCACCATGTCGCTTATAAACTTTAAACGTTTTTGTGTGAACCAAATTGCAACAAAAAAGAAAGCTATAAAAGGCACTTTCAATGTTTGTCTGATGTCTCCGAGTGTGCGTGTGTGTTTGTGTGTGTGTGTGCAGTTTATTGTATAACTTTATTTCAAAGGAAGTGTCGCTTTCTTAGCAAATTTTTTTATGCTGAATGTTTCATTCATTACAATCATTATTTATTTTATAGCAGCTCTTTTTTATTTCCATTCACACTATGTGATTTTTATATGTGCTGGGGGAAAGGAGAAAACAATTTTTAGCTGGTTCTTAAAAGGAACAAAGAGAAACTTCTTTTTCAATTTTACGAGTACAAGCAAGAATTATTGGCTGATGTAAATTTTTATCGCCTTTTTTTTACAAATGCTTAAATTAGTCAAATTATCAAAAAGAAAATGAAAACTTAATCCTAATGCAAAACTGCTGCCTTTCTTAAGAAAATTTAAATGCTTATTGTAAAACTTGTCAAAGTCAACCATAAATTTTACTTCCGCTTGGCTTGACTCTAATCAAAACTTAATGCTCTACAAATATGCTAACAAAGTGTTTGCCACTAACAAAACTAATTTAAAATTTTCCTCATCATGCCCTTAATTCATTTTTTGTTATCTCTGCAAGTATACACACACATACAAGTATATGCGCTTAGACATATACATACAAGACATGTGTGTAAATACTAATCCTTTATCTACTTTTTTCATCAAATAAATTCTCATTTATAAAGCGTAATTAGTGTGAAAGAGACTAAAAACAACGTGCTTAAGGGCTTAAGTCAAGGATTTTAAAAGAACGTGTTAACGGGGAAACAAAAAAAAAAAAAACAATCTTTAATTCACTTTTCTACTTATAAGGGGTGGTCCAACCTCAATGCACGTTGTTATATGTTAGTTACATCTTAATGTCACGTTTTTTGTTCAACTTCTTTTGATAGTTTTTTGTTTCAGCGTTCGAAACATTCAACCATAGAGACATACACAATTGAGCAGAGCTTTAAGATTGCTGAAGTCATTTATGAAAATGGCCGTTTAACTTATAAAGAATTGGTGGACTTGGCAATTGGAAATGCATGAGTGATTGCTGAACAGCCAATAAAATTACAATGAATGTCTATTGGGTGTAGTTTATGGGCTGGCAGAAACATCGGTACTTCTTAGAAAGTCAGTTTGGTCAAGTAGTTACCGTGAAAGGTGCTAGTTATCGCCAGGGAATTATTAGAGTACGAAGAACGCTCGATCACGAACGAACTCAATTCGAGTGAGCTTTTTTTTTCTAAATTCAAAAGAGCTATACTTGTGGGCTTGCAAGCTAAAAATGTAAAGCTCATGAGAAGAGCTGAATTTTTCGGCTCTCAAAAATTTGGCTCACCTCGCGAGTCAGAAAAAAGCCGCTCGCGAGCTTTGTATACAACAAAAAATATGTTTGTTCGTTGAATTGTATATGTGCGTATACTATTAAATATACATGTATATGCGCATACATACACATACAAAAATACGTACATACAGTGCAGTGTCCTTGAAGTTTTAAGTATAGCGAGTTTTTCAATGTTTCCTACGCGGGCTTGTGGAATGTCACGCAATGGGACTACTAATGCGATTAAAATGACTGTTTTACTTCTTATGACAAACAACCAAAAAATAAATTGCTATAAGTAAATAATACCGATTTGCACAATATATGGCGTAACTATCACTATGGTTTGCAGCAATAATAATAAATATAATTTTTTGAGGTGACACTGGATATGAAGACATAATCTTCCATCATGAAAACGCTCAGCTACTATTTGTTTCGATGGATGCAGAATCCATTCAAACAAATCCAATGTATGATTGAGTCATCGGCCCTAACGGTCACTATTTCGCGTTCAGTGTTGGCTCTGAGTGCTTCTAATGTTGTTGACATAGAACAACGCTTGTTGACATAAAATATTGATTTGACGTAACACCAAAGAAAAAAGTTCAGCGGCGTTAAAGCGCACCTGGTAGGTGGCCAATTGACTGGTCCATTTCTTGAGATAACACGCTCACCAAACTTATGCTTCAATTAATCGATTGTAATGTGTGCTCTAGGGATTGTGGCTCCATCCTGCTGAAGCCACATGCCCTCCAAGACCATATTTTTCAAATCGGTTCAAAAATAATCGGTAATCATAGCGTGAGAACGATTGCCATTCACATAAACGTGACTATCGTTATTGTCGACGAAAAAATATGGTCCAATGGCGCCACCGTCATGAAAACCGCACCAAACATATATATTTTTTTTTTATATGAAGCAGTGATTCTTGAAGCACATGTGGATTTTCACCAGACCAATAATTCATATTTTTTTTATTGACAAACCCATTAAGCCAAAATTGAGCTTCGATGATTTTGTGATGGAATTCATCATTTTGTTACATCTTCTCTAGAGCCCAATCGGAGAACATATGGCGCGTTATGATCAATTCTTGGAACCAGTTTGATCTTGTATGGGTGAAATTCACCATAAAGTAGTCTTGCCGATACCCAGTCCTTGAGAACGCTGCATAATCGTCTGATTTGGATCGTTTGCTACAGACGCCTGAATAGCAGCACTTCGACCAATCTGTTGTTTTATTGGCACGGTAGCATCGCACAATGAATATCTAGGCTCAAATTTTTGCACTAAACGTGCACAAATTAAATTCAAGACTGTCATGTTTCTTTTGGAAGTCCCTTTACTAATGTACGCTTTTAATGTAGTTCCAACAGGAAGGTACCACTTGCCACAAAATCAAGGAAACAGTGGCTCTTTTGCACATGAAAGTCAACGGCCATGTTATTTCAAGTCATGGCGATGTTTGTTGGCTCCACTATAATGTGGTTTAATACTGTAGCATTTTTTTTTTCTTTGGGAATATCTGTAGCACCGTACACGTACGTCAATAAGCACAAAAAAAAAAGAAATCAAAAGCTAAAATAATTTGCCACATTAAGGACATCAAACTGCAATTATGTCTGTCATTAAAAATATTGTCACATCTAACCCAGTGTGCAGCTATTTGTAGGAAATGTTGCTTATTATAAATGTACCACACATTCATACAGACAAGATAAAACTAAAAACATAATACACAAACAAACAAACATTCATGATTTGAATTATGTACGTAAAATTCCAAGTTAATCAACTACAAATGATGGTTGTTTTTCGTGTATTCTTGCTATTCGTTTTATTATTGTTTGTTGTTGTAACTTGCTTATTGTTCGCTAGCATGTGTATGAATGTGTATATGCGTAAAAATTATATTTGTACATTTTGTACGAGTAAATGGCTAGAATGATCTTGATAATTGTAGAAGATGTTAATGAAGTAAAAATTGCAGGCAAGTCGGCGGCAACGAGTCAGTTTATTTTTAAGCTTTGTGCAAGAAAGTTATAGGTTAAAATAAGCAAGTCTAGTGTTTTAGTATACGGTGGTACTAAGTGTAAATAAAGTTGTAAATTATTTAAGTACTGTATAATAAACAAGTGTGTGAGTTATTATTTCATTTGCTATTGAAGAATACGCAAAAATGTTTTTACATAGAAGCAAAAACGTAACAATTAGAGCTATGCCACCAAAAATGAAAGTAAACGTAAATTTTTCTTTAAATCCTAAAAATTAGTATAATACGAGCCTGCCTAATGTTTAGTCACAAAAGCTTAGTTATACTTAACGCTTTCTCGAAACCAACTTTAACATTTGAACATGCTTGTGCATGCTCTCCTGCATGAATACATTATTATAAAGGTGTATATTTGCTTATGCTATTTACCATACATTTTTATTGTTTTCACTTTCAATTATTTTGTTGCTAAATCCTTTTTTCTTTTTCTTGCCTGCTTATTTCCTTCACTTTTTCCGAATGTTTGCTAGTTTCTTTCTTTTACTTTTTTTTAAATATAGTATTTTCTTTGCTTAAGAATTGTTTTTGTATTATTTTTTCTGTTTGCTTGTATTATTTTCATCATGATTTATGCGCAAAATGTTAAGTCATGTCATAACATAATAGACACGAATATCTTGTCAAGTATTAAGTTGAATATGAAGCAAGAAAAAAGGAAAAAAATAAATAAACAACATGTTTCGCATACAAACGTGAGCTGTAATATGGATCAAATATGAACAAACATTCTAGTATACAAGTATAAAACATGATTTGTTAAATAACCTGCTTAGAACATTTCCCTGTCTTGCTGATGTTTACATTGTATTAATTAAATATAATCAGGTTGATTATTAACAAGAAATAAAACGTTTGTTCTAAAGCGGATTTTTTCTGGGAATTAATGTTGGAACTGTCAAAGCTCAACGTGAGTAGATTTTATTTGCAGAATTGCTATAGAAAAAGTAAAAATAAATTGATTTGTGTCAGATTGTTAGGCAAAAGCAGCTGAAGGTCTTTAGTGGCGCAATAAAATATCTATTGAATAATTAGTTATATTGTGCTGTCATAGAATATCTCTCCCCTGGTCAGTTTGTTTGCCTCAATATATTTTTTTTACTATTAATTCATTAAATTCATAAAAATATAAATTATTTATTATATCATTTAAGCAAATAAGGATAGGTAAATTTTATTTTCCTTAATCATTTTGACATTTTTTTCAGAGTTAGAATAAGTCTGAAAAAACATGTTAAATGTAGTTTTTCTCAAAAAACGGTTGACGATTTTTATTCTCCCATAATTCATATTTGAATCCTCATTTAAAATATCCAAAATAGGAGCTGTCTGCTTAACAAAATTGTATCTCCCCTGTTATGATCATTATCAAAAATAATTTTTTTTGCACAATCTATGCAAGTTTTGAAAAATGTCTCTACCCTGCTCATGCTTTGAGTAATAACTTTACAGAAATTTTGAACAAATTGTAAAAACAATTAGATAAAATTGCTGAATTCACAAACAAAGTCGGATCGTGTATCGATGAATTTGGAAAGACAATTTCAAACACAAAACTTCAAAGCACAAACAATTTTCAAATATATTTTTTGTCAGTTTAATGTTTGTGTTTGAAATTGTCTCTGCAAAGACATCGATACACGATACGGCTGAGTTTGTGAATTCAGCAAATTTATTGAAATGCTTTCAAAAAATTTTATGGTTCTGCTTTAGTGAAATTTTTCTCCTGGCATTTATTTTAAATGGTTTGATTGAAAAAAGTGTCTATGTCCAAGTACATTTATGAATTTTCAAATGAGAAACGCATTTTTTGAGATAGTTCTGAGTTGTAATTGGATTTAAATAAGACATGTTATTGTTATTTGAATGGGATGTGGCCCTCATCGGCTACTTGCGCTGCGACCATTGGTGGTAAAGAAACCAGACTAGCTTCTTCATTGGAAGTGATAGTAAGCCTCATTCACTCAACGTATGTGCTTATAGCAGCCTATACCTTCTGTGCCCCAATGTTCCACGGTGGGTGATCAAGTGCTCCGCTGACTCTTCTTCCTCAACACAGAATCTGCAAATTTCGGTGTTAGAAATGCTCATCCTGCGCAGGTGCTTAAGGTAAGTGTAATGACCTTTAAGTGTATTTGTAAATGTTCTGAGCTTTTTCCTATACAGTTTTAGAGTACATTTGGACCTCTTTGCATCAAAGTTTAGAAATTTCTTGGAATGTTCAAGACCAGCTGTCTTGTTCCAATGTTGGCCTCCATCAAATGCTTCATCTCTTCATTAAGTAGACTCTTATTGAAGCCAAGTGTTGGAGTGGAGCCAACAAAAGCCCGCTCTGCTTCGGCGTAGATGTCAGCCATCTCATAGCCATAGTGCGGCTCATGTCCTGGCACCCACATCGCATTAACCTGGTTCTGTTTATTGCAGATATAAATCGTTAAGGCAAGGAAGACGTAATGAATATAGTTACGTTAAATTTTCAAAGTCTCTATTATGTAGTCTTTTTTTCGTTATTAATTAAAGAATTAATGGAAATAATTTTGCCTTAACTTTTTCAGATAATTTCTTTTTGAGATATTGTGCATCACAAAAAATATAATACAATAGTTTGGAATTTACAGCTACACTTTTTTTGTATTTTAATTGAAAAAGCACATAAATTAAATTTATAAACAAATAATTTTATTATAAACACAAATTTCTTCTCAATATGATCAAAATCATTGTTGGAGAAAAATCAGATGATGTCAAATATACAATTGTATCTTTTTAATTAAACTTTTGACATTAATGCTTTTATGGGGTTTACACAAACAAATCAGCGATGTTCGTACTAAAGCTAAAGTTTTAACAGCAAATCATGTTAATATGCAAGTCGTTAATTTAATTTGGCATTAAATAAACATGTGAATAGCAGCTAAAAAAAGTTGTTATTGGTGGCACTAATACTTATGCATGACTACAAAACTGATATAGGTGGGCCGGCGGCAAAGAACACGTTGTCAGAAACAAAAAATTTTTTTATATATACAAAAAAAATTATAGTAAAAATAATACCAACAAAATTTTTGTCTGAAGAAATAATTTAAATGCATATACATAAATATCATAAAAATAGTCTTGCATATCGTATTTTGTTGTTGTTTAAAAAAATAGTGGTTTTCGATCAATAATTATTTTTACTAAACTTTTGTTTGAATCCACAAATTCCTTTACAGGTCCGCATTCAAACAATTTATTAATTGATCCAACGAATTTCGTTATTGAACACGTAAAAGATTACTTTTCTGTGTAGTCCATTCTTTAAAAAAATGCATTTAATCATAAAATTGCTTAGAAATGGTTGCTTGAAAGTAGTGAAAGTTAAATGAGCAAATATGTTTAAGTCACTATTAAAGTTGAAATGAGAATTTTAAAGAAATTAGAAAAACTTTAAAAACAGCCACTGAAAAGTGCAGCTTAAACCTTTTTAAGCTTATCAAGTACTTACACATGCATGCGCACAAATACATTCATTGACACAACTTTATTTTTGCATACTACTATCAGTGCACATCTTATGATCGATATTATGAAGCTAACAGCAGCAGAAATAACAACAAACCCTGCGCACAAAATACACTAAATTTAACAGAAAACAACATTATAAGTGAATCAATGTGCAAAAATCAAATTACATTTTGCAATTCGTAAATGGAAATGAATCAGAATTAAACGAGTAAAATATTATTAGCGTATAAAATATACAAACACTTGTAGACACATGCACGCATACACACATACACTCAAACACAGATACACCGAAAAATACAGAAACTCACACTTACTCAAATACTGTACATACACATATTAATAGTAAAGTTCACCATCATATTCCCAAAAACTCACACCTAGTGCTTTAAATAACGCATTTTTGTCTGTGCTTTCATAACTAACTTTGCACACCCATTTTGCCAAAATAAATTTGGTTTGCAAAAAATACTCGTATACGTATCGGGTGTTTGCCAGGAAGGTATAGAACATGCAAATATACACCAGCATATTCTCAAAAATTCACATCTAATGCCTTAAATAACGCATTTTTGTCTGTGCTTTCATAACTAACTTTGCCAATCCATTTTGCCGAAATAAACTCGGTTGGAAAAAAATCTCGTATATGTACCGGGTGTCCGTCAGAAAGGTATTTGCTTCGCCACCATTAGTCTTGATAGTTCATACTTGGCAGTCGTGAATTGGATACGCGGCAAAATCATTATGGAAAAATATCCAACGTGTTTTAATCGTTACCATGCATTTACACATACGAGTAATCTCATGCGAGTGCTGAATATGTATTATCAACATAAATTTCTTCGAAAAACTCGAATCTCTTGCAACTTTCATTTCTGTCTACACATGCGAGTGAGAGTTCATTTTAAATTTGTCGTCAGCACGTGAACTTCAAACAATTTGTTTAATTCATATATTTTGTTTCTTTGGCTGTCTTTATAAACTGGAGTTGCCGTGTTCTTCCCTTGAGAATATTTTTAGAAAATAGTTGGCGTTAATTTGTATTATCATTATATTATTGATATTAACACTTTATAATTTAAACATTTCTATCTATAGTATTAGTTTTAATAAATTAACATACAAACTAGCTAAAACTTAGGTTTTAATTTTATAATGATCCAGTTGATTTGTTTAAAATTATTTACACGGTAACACTGTTTGTTTGTTTGACATTTGATTGCATGGAAGTGCCAAAAAATCACTCGCATGCAAATTTAGCTGCGAGTAGACCTGCGAGTGCGAAAAATGTGAATGTGGTAGTAAAAAAATGTGAGTGTATTGAGTTTTTCAAACTCTTATACGTATGTCTAAACACTGGGTTAAAACATTTGATAAAAATCAATCAACGATTACTGTGACGATGTAAAAATTACACGAAATTTTCGGGCGAAACAACGTGCCAACAAAACACACTATTTATCATGTAGGGAATGATTTCGTAGAAAGAGGGTCTGTTGGTGATAGACCCTAGCATGGACTACAACGCTCAATTCAACTCCATGCTCAAGATCTTGATCTTCAAAGAACAGCTTTGGCCACAATTTTGCATAAGGATTTGCATTTGCTTCCATTCAAGATGCAGTTGACAAAAAAACTTCTTCCGCAAGAGCGTTTACGCCGTCATACCAATGGCAATAGAATGTTACAGCTCGTCCAAGACAACCCCGATTTTCTTGAAAACATCATAATGAGTGACGAGGCATTTTTCATTTCAATGGATATGTGAATAAACAGAATAGTCAGTTCTGGGCAATGGAATACCCTCAAATTATTCATCAGTCAGGAGAAATCATTGGATCTTACTTCTAGGAGAATGAAAACGATTGAAAACTTTTTAACGCCACAACTGCATACTTTGGAGTTGATAAATGCCACATCGCATACAGTCAGGATTATAGTCGTATTACTGCGAGATCTTCCCCCACATCAAATTATTTGGCGAGTTTGGGATACAATCGCCTGATTTGACTGCTCTGGACTTCTTTTTATGGGGTTATGTGCAAAGCAAGGTTTATACAAGCAAACCAGAAGCGCTTGAGCATCTCAGCGCTAACTAAACACCAAATATGTTTGTGGAGTTTGTTTTAACAATAGTGACGTTAAAATTTCTGTTAGAACGACCTCAGAGTATTTGGCATACGGGCTGTTGCAGGGTCAGCGTACTTTTAGCGCTCCAGCAGTTGGTACTTTTCAAAAAATATTTTAAATAAAAACATAAGTTTTTATTTAAAATTATTCAGCCATGTTCTGAAAAATGCGCGATCTGAAACCGTAAAAAGTTCTGAAAAACGCTTAGTTCCCTTTTAGGTATTTTAAGGAAAGCGCGTTTTGCTGGCGTTTCGGAATTTTTTCTGAAAAAATACAACATGGGTTTTTTTTAATTTGATTTTTTAAATTGAAAATGTGTAAAATTCTTTCAACTTTTTATTGAAATAAAAAGGAAATATATTATATATCAATTGTGCATAATTTTATTTTCTTTTGTAAATTCAGTTGTAGCGAATTCTATCAGTTCACTTCAATATACACATGCAAGTTGAAGTCGCTAATTTTAAGCGATTTACGTTTTCAAGAACATCTATTTGGCGATTTCAGAACTCAAAACTATACTTCTTGCGTTTTGCGTTTCTCAGAGCATGCCTGATTAGTTTTACTTACCTTAAAATGTGAATTGTGGGAAAATTTGCTTTTTTTTATTCCTCACAGTGATTTTCTTTATTTTTCACTAAGCTGCCACATTTTTTTAACATACATCCAAGTGTGTTAAAAATAAGTTAGTGAATCACATAAGCATTAGTGCAAACCACAATAGTTCACGTTAAGTTATGCTCTTTTTAAATTGTTAAAAGTTAGAGAAACGCACAACTGAACGATGAAGGCATATTACGAAAAAAATACGCGGCTTTCGGGAACAAGATCCATAATCGCGTTAAAACCAAATCTATTGTTGTAGCGATAGAACAGAGTAATGCACCCTAAACTGCAATGATGCTGCAGTGAATCTATAGAGTGGGATATCTTACTGCCAATAAGCTTCTTTGCTCTCTCTTGCACACGATCGATTAACTCCAAGATAGACTTTGAAACACCGACCTGAACCTGAGAGTCGTATTCCATTCTGGGTTGTAGTAAAGATAAAATAGAGTAATGCACTCTAAACAGCGATGATGCTACAGTGAATCTATAGAGTGGGATACTTTACTGCCAATAAGCTTCTTTGCTCTCTCTTGCACACGATCGATTAGCTCCAAAATAGACTTTGAAATACCAACCTGAACATGAGGGACGTATTCCATTCTGGGTTGGATAATATAAAATTAATAAATAGCAAGGACATTGGATGGAGTGAAATGCTTCTTCAAAAAATGAAAATTTTTTTCAGTCTAGCTGACACCATACTGTATTTTCATTTCAATATTTATACCAACCATGAGTACAAGTATGTATTTATGTGTTAATAGGCAATACTGTGCAAGAACAGTGGTTTAAAAAGATATTCTTTCAAATTGAGTGAATTTCAAGTCAATTTAATACTTCATATTGGGGTTATTCCATTTCTAAGTGTTTTATCTCTATAAAAAGAAAGCACCCTTTATATAGATTTTCAACCATAAATTAATTTGATGGCTTATACAGAAATAATTTTTTCATGTTTAATAACAAAATTCGCTTAATCAATTAATAAATTGTCTGAATTTGGACCTGTAAAAAAATTCTCTATAAAAACAAAGCACCCTTTATATAGATTTTCAGTCATAAAATAATTTGATGGCTTACACAGAAATAATTTTTACATGTTTAATAGCGAAATTCGCTGAATCAATTAATAAATTGTTTGAATTCAGACCCGTAAAAAAATTCGTGGATTCTAGCAAAAGCTTAGTAAAACTAATTATTGATCGAAAGTAACTACTTTACGTATTTATATGAATGAATATAAATTACTTTTTCAGATACAAATTTTATTGCATTTATTTTTACTATAATTTTTTTCTGTGTAATCATTCATATAGTCCCATAGTGAAACTGACAAAAAACAAGGCCTTCAAACTCTTCTATTTCATTTGAATTCTGTGATAGAAGCTTTATTAAAATTGAATTCCAAAAAGTTGTTACCATGCCGTTGACGAATTCTAGGTCAAAACTTTAGTAACAGCAACTATGCCCACCCCCTTTAAACAAACTTTTTCAATATTTCTATCAATTAGCCCGGATTTGTGTTTACTGAAGTAGTAACACCAACAAGTATAAATTTTTGTATGTTTGTGCTTAAATTAAAAAAAAAAATCCTCTACACTGAACTTTAACTTCCGTTTTTATATAAATTGCTTTTGATGTTATTGGCATATTTATATTTTGGCCAAAAAACAAAACTAGCTGAAAGAAAAAACAAATTTTGTTTTCCCATTTGCCGCGAATATTTATTTTGTTTGAAATTCTCTGGCAAAAAGTACACACACACAAACGCTAGCACACACACACACCAATACATTAAAAATGTATAAATTAAATACAGGATGTTTGTTGTTATTGGCTTTATAGCTTAAAGCTTTAAAAGTTAGAATTTTTTGTTAGCAAATTTTATGTATATATGCGAATTATTTTTCTCGCGCCTGGTGTGTAAAGCGTTGAACCTCGAAATTTTTATGTGTCAAGGATTTTGAGCGAGGATTTATATCTATTGTTCACACCTAAAATTTATACAAAAAATAAGAGGAGACAAAAACTATTTATTGTTTATTTTAAAATGCATAAAAAGTTAATTGGATGCTGTTTTTGTTCCACATAAGATAATTGTGTATGTGTGTATAAATTTTAAGGCAACTGTCAATAAATTATTGAAAGTATGATTGAGTGGTTTTTAACAAAAACTTATTACTTTTTTTTAATAATATATTACAAAGCTCTATACCATGACAGCTTTCCTTATATCTATATCTTGTTGTAAATATTCCAAACAATTTTTTAATTAATTATTAAGCTGATATTGTCTTTCAAAATAAATGGTTTCCTTATGCTTCCTCTATTAGTTTATTTGTTTATATACAAACAGCTTATATGTTTTTGTTTTATTATTATTCTTTTTTTAATTGCTTGTGTATTTTTTTTTAATCCCAAGTAATAAGACGATTAAGTTTACTTAATTCTTACTTAAGTGTTCTTTTACAAATGTCTTTGGTTTGGAAGACAAAACCACATACATACACACACACACACACACACATACATACCCAGTTACTGGTACACATTTAAACATAGTCTTAGTGTCTAATAAAATGTAACTAGAAAACAATAAAAACAAAGTGGCCACCAACATGATGAACTGCTGTGCCAGGAACAAGTTGATAAACAAGAAGAAGACCTTTTAAAAGACCAGATTTAAAAGAAATGTGATGCCAGATGAAAAATATTGTGAAGTAGATACATTTTTCGGAGCTTAGTAATCAAGGAATGAATATGTCAGTGCTAGACTTTTTTGTGGTTATTAAATATAAACACAATAGCTCTGGTCACAATCTTATGCAAATGGTATTGCTTTATTGCATTTGCACAAAATTTCAGCAAATTTTCCTCCAACACCAGATGTGTCCAAGCCCCATGAGCTTGATGCTCAATTGTTTTTGTAAAAGCTCTTATTAGATATTCTTGGGATAAAAGTTCAATGATTTGAGACTGCAGTAAGTAACTTAAATAAGAGCGTAATGCTCTGCCATGAATAGGATTATTCATTAACCTTCTTTAATAAAAATGCCAAATAAAAATAACAAATAGTGATAAAGTCGGTAAATTGGTCTGAAAGCACTTTAAGTACGACTACTAATTGCCGTAAAAAAGAGTAACATTTGTTTTGAAGCAAACTTTACGGGAAGGGATTGAGAGAGCAAAGTTTACTCTTGTAGGTGTTGTCAACGTAGGATTTGAGGATACTTGAGTTGGTATCAAAAATTTTGGAAATATAAATTAAGCTGAAGGTCCATACCACGCGTTATATACAAGTATTTCATGTAACTTCAAGTTACATGAAATACTTGTTGTGCGCCAAGTTTTTTGTGTGATTTATTGATTAAGAATATTTTTTAAAAGGAATTCACTACATAAATATTTTTGTTGATAACGCTGAAACAAAAAAAAAAAGGAAGACAATTATTATCTTGGGCTGTCAAAAACAGCTGACAGTTGTTCCCGAAGCTTGCGACTCAGGCAAAAGTTGAAAGCAGACCTAATTTTTGCCTCCTACGCATCTATGGGTCCTTTGCTTTGTGATGTGTAACTTGTCTCATACAATTGCTCTCATACTACTCTTTTGACAGGCGCTTAGAAAGCGTTAATAATCTGTGCTATGAACTTTCAGCTTTACGCTTGATGCGCTAATTTAGGTTGCATTGTAAGTTGCTCTGATTCTACTCTTTTGTCAGGCACTAAGAAAGCACTGTAAGTTGTTTTGTTATTGCAAACTATCTGGCAGCCTTGTAAATCAAAAATGTTTTTCTTTAAGAATTTAGCGGTTATAAAAATAACAACTTTAACAAGACAAGATTTTGCAACTCTTGTAAATAAATAAACGACAAATAGAAGATTAAACCTGAAAATGATTAATAGTTAAAAGTCAAATGTTTTGAAACACAAAAAGAAAAAAAAAAGAATTAAAAAGTTTCAAATCTGCGTTGCTAGTATGCTAAAAGAAATAAAGCTGTAACTTCTGGCACAAAAAATCAATTCTCAAGTTTTTCTGATACAAAACTTTTTAAAGTGGAGAGAACTCAAAAATGATCTTTCGTGAAAATGAGTTGGAAAAGAAGCTGTAGAAAAAAGAAAAAAAAGTCTTAAAGTTCAATAAGTCACACATCATGAGCTTAAAAGGAGCTCGTTAGGACACTTATGCTACTCGTTCTTAAATATGACTACTTTTGATTGGCAGCAAAGATTTAACCTGAAATTTAATCAATTTTTTTCAAAACTATTGCCAACATTTTATAAAAAGTAAAAAAAATTACAGTTAAAACCAAAAATTCAAGACTTTTATGTTGTTCTTTTTACCACGGCCTCAACAGCAAAAAGTTTTCCCAACCGCACAACTTCTTATAATATAATTAAGGACCTTTTGCGCAATTTACAGTGCGGTTGTAAATTTATAGCATTGTATTCATAAATCTTAACATTTCTTTTGACACCCCCGCCCACCAAGTTCTACACCACTAGGCACTCATTGACAGCTTCACGAGTGGCTTTTTCGTTCTTTTGTTTTACAAAAACATAAAGTTTTCTTGCAAAGATTCAAATTTGATTATCATATTTTCCTTTGGAATTGCTTTTTTTAATTTCATTTGTTGTCTACGTTTTTTCTTCTCTTATTTTTGTAATTATTTTGCAAACATTTGAAATTTATGTCCAATTGTAGAAGAGGAAAATTTCATAAGAATAATTGTTATTAAGAAAAGTTAAGAAGAGTTTTGTCGGTGTGTTGATTGTTGCCAGGACTTTTAATTGCCAAGAGTGTTAAAAGGAAAAGAGTGGGGTAAGTGTTTAAGTGTAAGGATTTTAAAGAGATTTATTTAAGTAAAAATACATTAATTATTATTATGGTTGTTAATATTATGGTTAGGGAGTCTTGGGTTTATCGTAAAACCAAAGCTGCTATGAAACGCAAGAGATTGTTGAAGAGATGGGGGTGGGGTAGTGGTCGCATGAGCTATAATACTAATAATTGCCTTAAATTTATTAAAAAAATTGTTTTTTTTTAACTTTTCTTTCAAATCTATTTTAAAACATCTTGTTTTGTCTGTTATTAATATTTTTTAATCTATTGAGTGCCCATCATATAAATTTAATTTTTATATTTCACTTGCCACATTTAATGTCACTTGCACACTTATTTTTCCAACAGTTTCATTTAATTGTTCTAATATAAAAAATTGATTTTCAAAACTTGTAGTTCTCTTTAGTATTTCGTATTTGTATTGCTATTCTATATTTGCTGTGCAAGTTCACAAATGATTACATATGTGGGTTTGTGTTAGCTGCTTTAGAAAAAGGGTAAAAAAGGATGATTCTTTATTTATTTGCCAGTATTGAACACTTGATAATAAAATTAAATAAAACTCATTACATAAATGTCATAAACATGAACGCTAAACATATAAAGAAGAAAAACTGTGTAAAAATTATAGCTGTACCCGGTATTGCTGGCGGCTTTACATACACATCAGGTTTTACGCTTCAAACTGCAGAAGTTCTTTCGGGCATTCCAAGCATTCGGAAAAAATTTGACAGTCTAAAAAATAATTTATTTCTGTTGTTGCCACGCCTACAAAGACCGCCCTTTTAGTATTTTGTTTACTGTGTAGCCATTTCTAGTCCGATCATAATAATTTATGTACCGCTGTTCATGGCTTCACTATCACGTCTAATTCTTGTCATTTTCTTCAAAAAGTTTTTTTTTTTTTTTTTTTTTTTTTTTTTTTTTTTTTTTTTTTTTTACGAATGAAAAAAATATTTTGAATTTGTAAAAAAAAAATTCCTGTAGGACTACTTTCGACTAAAGACGAAATATTGAGAAAAATAAATAATAAAGAATATTTTCTATCAAAAGCAAAAAATTTTTTTTTTTTATCTTGGACCAGTACTCAGGGGATGACCCCTACATATGCAGCGCATTGTACCAGAACTAGGAAAATAGGCTATGAGGAGGGGAAAGAGGGAGTAGTGTTTGTGAATATTTAACTTGAACGTTCCGACGTCATAACAGACAGGAAACACGTCTGTGGGCAACTTATTCCATAGGCGAAGCGTACGGCTGAAAAACGAACCCTCTCTGTAATGCGTTGTACGATTCCCCGGGTAAATAAAAAAAGGGTTCGAATTTGTGAAAAAAAAGTTTCCTGTAGGACTACTTTCAACAAAAGACGAAATATTGAGAAAAATAAATACTAAAGAATATTTTATATAAAAAGCAAAAAAAAAAGATAGATCTTATGCCACTTTCACTGAAAGAAAAACACTTCGTTATTAGAATGAAATGGTTTCATGGACCTGTCTTTCGTTAGCACCATGAAAAGTTTCATTTCGGTTGTAAAAGCTTCCTTAATGGGATGAACAATTTGTGAAGCACTATTTTTTTATAATTTTATTAAAGTTACGAAAATGGTTTCATTCATGCTACGAAAAACTTTTTTATGAAAATGTTATAATTTCCTTAAAGCTGTTAAGTAATGTAGTAAATATAATGAAAATATTTCATTGTATAAATGTAATGTATAGCAACGAATAAATGTTATTAAAACATTAATGAATGAAAATTCATTTATTAATGAATAAAAATTCTGCGTAGCCCTTTATTACAACTTTATTAAAATTAAGAAAATTGTTTCATTCGTGCTATGTAAAAGTTTTTTTATGACAATCGTGAAATATTGTTAAAGCTGTCAAACAGTGTAGTAAATATAAGAAAACTATTTCATTATATAAATGTAAGTAGTTTGTAATAGTTACGAATGAAAGTGGTTAACATTGTTTTGGTTATAAAAACTTCATTATTGGGATGAAAATTTTGCGTAGCCGCACTTTATTATAATGTTATTAAGATTACGAATATTTGCAATACATTTTTTCAGCTTGAGGCCTTTTTGGTTTTTAAAAAATCGTAGTTTTTCAATATTTCGTCTTCCTGTGAAGACTTCTTCAGGAAAGTTTCTTTATATATCATAAAGCAAAAAATTAAAAAAGTACCTTGAGCTAAAAGAATTTATTGCAAACATTAATTAAGTAAAGATCAAAGCAACTAGGATCAAGATTAATATTACGAAAATTATTTCATTCAAGATTCAATATATAAAAAATGCTTAAAAAGTAATTCAAGAAACTTTTTTATGAAAATGTAACAATTTTGTTATAGCTACTAAGCAATGTAGCAAATATAATGAAAATATTTCATTGTATTAGTGTAACAGGTCCGTAATAGTTACGAAAGAATGTGATTAAAATAATGGGTATACATATATTATTATATATTCTGTGACTGATTTGGTGGATTACTCGACCAATAGTCTCAAGGTTGGAATTCAGCCACAGACCCTAGGCGTTACTGCCGACAAAAATAAATCTTCACAGTTGCTGTGCTTATTAAAACAAACAAAATATTGATGAAATAATTTTATTATATATAAGTGTACTAACTAATTCAGTATATATCCTATCTCTTCGCGTTTAAAAGATGTAGTTTTTTGTAAGTGCAATGAAAACCTCTTTTCATAAATGAACAAATTTTATTCTATTTTATGACTGTTATTTCTTTAATGAAACAATATTCATACCTCGAATTAAGCTTTACGTTGGCCCAAAAACAACGAAAAGATCGTTACATTAAGGCAAAAAATCATTCTATCTACGAAAGTTTTATATATTTAATATCCATTGCTTCAGCACCATTTTTAGAATGCTTATTTTCTTAAAAAAAAATGAAAAGGGAAATAAAATTCTTCTTTTTTCCAAAAACTGTTCCAGGTACTTCCTTTTTTAGAAAAGGCCGTCACTTGGTAGATATCATTTTCACATATGCCATTGAAACTTCAACATTAACTTTTGCATATAATATATTAAATATTGTTTGAAGAATCTCTTTTCGAATAAATAATATAGACAAATTCTATATTTGGATATGCCAATATATATCATTTACCGTACCAGAGGTGGTACTACTACTGTTTGCTTCGAAAAGTGTGCTTAGAACATATTTAAAGGCCAGTAAGAGTCAAGGTTGATTAGACAGCAAAATAAAAACCAAACTTACAAACAAATATACAAAATCATAAAGATTTGTGTACTTATATGTATAAGGATATATTTCTCTACATTATTGTTCAATTGTGCTAGTTTTTGTGTTGGTTATATGTATTTGGGTCAGTTTAGAAAAAAAAAAGGAATAAGGGAGGTGTTAAACAATTTGATTGTTCAAGCAGCCAGAAAAAGGATAATATGATTTCTGCATTTTTAACAGAAATATTTTAATGAAAGGCAATTGTAGTGGTAAAATTTGATATGACAAAATTGTGGCATACAAGTTGAAGTATTTCATGATAAAACAATCAATAAAGGATACATATTTGAAAGGAGGTTTTATAACATTCTGGCATTATGTACGAATAAATGTGGCTCCATGTCTATATAAATACGATTAAATGTATATGAAAATTATACTTGGCAGATGATATAAAAATTTAATCATATTAATATACATAAGGATGACCATATGATTACATCACTTTGCTACTGTGATATATGTCTAAGCATCAATATGACTCTATTATGACCTGAGAGTATATTTCGTGTTGTTATTGTTAAAACCTTCACGAACACTACTACTTCTTTTCTACCTCATTATAATCTATTTTCCTAGTTCCTGTACATTGAACTGCATATGTAGGGGCCATCCCACATTCACTAGTGTTAATGAATGTAGAATTAGTGGAGAATTCACTATATTGTAACTTACGACTGTAAAGCTTGATGAGTGCTACATGACCACAATATGACTTTTTCGTTTAATGGCTATATGATAATATGATTACATTTAATATAATATGATCATAATTGACTATATAATTTTTAGCAATATGATTGCATGATGTTTAAATATAGCTGACTGAAAATATGATAAGCTGACCTTATTACTATATGATAATATGACTTCATATTAATATGACTTTTTGGAAATACGGCTTCATTATATGATAAATATATAATTTTTAACAACATTAATATTTGAAAATGAAAATGTATCTTTATGATAATGTCACTTTATGACAGTATGACTTTATAATAATATAACTATTTGTAAATAATATGAGCTTTTAAAAGCCCATGTATCCATATTTTTATACTCATGTGAAAAGCTGATAATGTGACTGCAGGCAATTTTGGCTTCATTATAATAGACTATATGATTTTTAGCAATACAGCTGCATAATATTTGAATACACTCTTATGAGCACGCGTAATACTTAACAAACGATTGTAAAGCTTTATGAGTATATCTTATGTGATAGTGTTATATGATTACAAAATAAAATTTTGGTAAAATGGCTATATGATAATATGATTACATTTAATATAGTATGATCATAAGTGACTATATAATTTTTAACAATATGACCCTGTGGAAATATGACTTCATTATTATAGACTATATGATTTTCAACAATTTAGCTGCATGATATTTGATTACATTTTTATGAGCATGTGTCTAATGACAGTCTAGCTTCATAAATGTATGGTTTTATTATAATATAACTAGCTGGCAATGCAATTTTACGACAATATGATCTTTTGAAAATATATCTAGTAGATAATATGACCATGAAAACATGACTATATAATAATATAACTTTAATAGTATAATAACGACAATATGATTATAGGATAATATACGAAAATATGACTATATTATGACTGAATATGTACTACATATTATAATTGGGGAATTCAGATGGTCTTATATCAAGCATAATATCCTAATATTTTATGACAGCATACATATTTTGTTGTGCTTCGAAAAAAGTCATAAAGAAATAGGATTTTGTAAGTTGTGTTTTTTAATTATTCATAACCATACTGTAAATATATCAGCTGGCTGAAGCTTAAAACAGTACACCATGTTGTGACAACATGCTCACAGCAGCATTATGACTCCCTTCTGAATACCATGGATATGTATTTACTATATTATAGTATCAAAAAATCATATCATTTACTATATTATAGTCAGCAAATATCCTTTTGATCGTTGGCTTCACCCTAAGAAATCTTAGTGTGTTTGGAAGAAGTAAAAGAATTTTTATGGCTTCGAACTTCATTGTCCGTTTGTGCGGTGATAGAAGAAAAATATTGTCTTGCTCTTAAACACAAGGTGGTTTTAACCAATTTAATATATTCATGAGTAAATTACTTTTTTTCAAAAGCAGCAATGTTAAGCTATGATACAATGGCGTCAGGCAATAAAATTAAGATAAGTACAAATTTTTGCTGGTCTAAAACAAGTGCATCTTACAGCCGGCTTGCCAATCTTGACAGCCTGCTTGCGTTTGCAATCTAAACGAAAGAAAATTGATTTCGGTTCGTCCAACTTTTTTCTATGCGAACGATGTATCAAACAAAACTCAATCAAAATACATAAGAATATGCTAACGAATAGTGGAGAGATAGAGAAACCCAAATGGATTCGAATGTGAGTGACTGGCTTTCTTTCGCATTAATGTTCTTTCGAAATTGGTAAACTGGCTTTTAATGTTAAAAAAAGAGTATTGTGAACAGAAATCAAGCCTTCTTGCAGCAATTTTCGAAGCTGCCAAGCCTTAATTTTTACTTCAAAATCTGTTTTGGGTGCAGTAATAGTTTTTTGCTGCGATGCTAATATTTATATTTGAGAATTTTAAGGGCTCTTAAATTGACGACTATTTAACCCAGCATCTATTATGACTTTATGACTATATCATTACATAAATATTTGGCCACAAATTTCTTTCCATATTGCTATAACTAGTTTATTTTTCTTACAAATACAAATATGTTTCATCTGGTCAGTTGCTAAAAATAGCCATCCTCCAGCCATCAAAGTAAACTAATATCAAACATTAACAAAATCCTTGAAATGTCTCAAAAGCTTGAAAACCTTTATACAAATTAAATTAAGTTTTACTATCCATTCAAGCGACACAGCAAATATTTCTCATTTCATATTCCTTACGAAGTCTTTTTCCTTTCTGCCTCTCATTCTGTATGCTGTACCTAATCAATATAATTTCTATATTTTTGTTAAATGCCTAAAAGTATGCTAGGAGTAAGAAACTGATACAAATCCACTACATGTGTAGAGGAAAATATGTGGAAAGCTTTCATTCTCTTGCTTTTGGCTATTTGGCAAAATGAAGATGTTCTTATTATTACGTGTTTAATGTTACCAAGAAAATGTTTTAGTGCATTTCGAATGATTATTACTCAATTCACATGATTTGCCGCATGGCATTTTATCATTAAAACTAATAACGATTATATTTACTTAGGAACGTTTGCACAGACTGTTTGAACTCATTTTTATCAAGATGGTTTGAATGTTTTAGATTTTGTATAAAAAGAAAGGTAAAATTGCTGTAAAGAAGAAAACTAATAGAAATTAGTAATACTCGTAAGATGTGCAAGCAAGAGAAAATGTTAATTTCATAACACTGTAAAATAGGCAGCTGGAGTTACTATATTAGTTATATTTTTAGGATTTTGAAAGAAGTAGTTGTGAAATATTCAGAGCCCTTAGAAGATTCCGTTTTACAGACCTTCCTGTTACTGATCGTGGTTGAGAAATATACATTTTGGCTGAAATGTTCTGGCTGTGGCTTAAACCGAAAATCGCAGGAAGGAGTTATTAGTTTTCACTGGTAATTCTGATACTCGTATGTATATGCCGGTTTTCGGAGAGCTAATTATAGTCGCCAAGGTACTGGCAGATAGATGTAGGTAACCAGATAGATGTAGGTAACCAGAAGTAATAGATAGACGGGTAGTTAAGGACTGATACTCCTTTAGACTTTAGGCCCACAATTGATGAAGCCTTGTCTTTCATTGACTATGTGGTAATACAGGAGGGATTAGAAGACCCGAGATATTCCGCTAGGAGATATTAAAAAGGAGTGTGGCTCGAGAACGGTCTCTTGCACTGCGAACAAGTCCAGTTTATCGAACATATGAGCTAGCAGGAACCTGTAGCTCCTGTTTTTAAACACGGTACAGTAGGTAATCAAGTTTTCATATTTTATTTTTTATTTTTAAAAAACAAATACAAAAACTGCGAAGCTTTTTTGCTTGTCTGCAGTAACACCCAGGGTCTATGGCAGCCTCCTGGACTGTTGGTCGAGTACCAGCGAGGCACCCTATCAGCCAGCGAGGCACCCTAGCAGCCAGCGAGACATACTAATAGCCAGCGAGGCATCCATTGATTTCTCTACCTCACTGCAAAATCTGCAAATGTCTATATTGAAAATACCCAATCTGTGCCATTAGCTGTACGGCAGGTGTGGTGACCTGTAAGTGCACCAGTAAAAGTTCTTAGGCTTTTCCTAACCGTTCTGAGAGCGAATTCTGTCCTCTTTTATCAAAGTTTAGACATTTCTTGGTATGTGCAGGACTGTTTGTCTGATTTTTATGTGTTTTCATAATGAACTATATCCATTTCTGCACCTCCTTCTTAAAGAGACTCTTGTGGCAACCAAAGGTTAGAGTGGGTGCAATGAAAGTATCAAGCTGCACTTTTGGCAAAGTGCAGCTTGGCCTGCCTACCTAACTTTATTAACATAATGCCGCTCATGTTCTGGCATTAATTTCAGAGTAATCTAGTTCTGGCTCACTAGTTTATTTATCATGTGGTGACATGTAAGTACCAGTTTGGACGTAAAAAGGCAAATGATTAGAGCCTTGAGGCCACGCTGACTATTAGAGACTCTTTTTATCAGCACACCCTTGTGTACCCTAACAAATAATAGTTTTATTTATAGCGTATAGTTTCACTTGGCAGATTATGGTGTCCTTATTTTGAGTTGTTACTTTGCATGTCCCAGTCCTGAATTTTCCTGATGACACTACTTACAGTGTTTTGGATCTATTCGTGTATGTGTCCCACTATTCTCTTGTTGCGAAGATGTTCCTGAACTTCTTAACAAAGAAAGAAATTGGATCTATGTGTTCTATTCGCATATCATATTTGTGATACACCATTTTGGGTTCGTGTCCCACAATTCTCTTATTGCGAAGATGTTCCTGAACTTAATAAAGGAAGGAATGGGATCTATGCGTTTTATGCGTGTATCACTTTTGCGAGCCATCCCTCAACCCTCTTGGGTTCGTATTCGTGTCCCACTATTCTGTTGTTGCGAAGATGTTCCAGAACTTCTTAACAAAGAAAGGAATTGGATCTATGGCCTGAGACATACCAATTAATTATATTATTACTTTTAGGATTATAAGATAACCAATTAAGTTATTCAATTTGAGTTTTTCCCTCTTGTAAATAGAAATCGCCTGATTGGTTGTTTTTTCTTAAACAGCGACGTTAAACGGTGTTAGGTTCAAAATAGCTTCTATATCCATAGAAGGGTTTGTTCACATTGCATATTTATATTGCGACTTGTGTGAGCCTTGCAACACACATTAGTGAACTATGAATTAGTCCACCCCATGAAATTGACACAACGTCAGATAAGACCATTAAGGCAGATGCTGACGCAAATCAATTACACGTCTCATGTAACAGCTTTAAGCTTCTATATTCTCTTAGAGAAATCACCGCCTGTATAACTTTACTATTTAAGTGTTTGCACATTTTATTATAAAAGCAACAACAATTCTTTCCATTTATTTATTTCTTTATTTGAAGTGTGGCGTGTTAAATGTATTGTAAGTTTATGAGTCCACATAAAAACTATTCATGTATCGTGTTGCACAAAACTAATCGCATCAAATCATCTAAAGTGGTTTGCAACGCTTATATTTTACTTTGGAGTGTTTTTGTAGTTATTTATTTGCAAGTGTATGCGTGCTCGCTTCGCTTCGCTTAGTTTCGTTTCGTTTCATTCTATTTTATTTTTTTCATACTCTAAACAAATGTTGCATGTGTTTGTGCGTAATGATGAATTTATATTTTTAGCCGGATTATAATCAAAATGACCAAACGTTTAAACCAACCACGAGTGTCTCCGTCTGTGAATGTGTGTGTGTGTGTGTGTTGGTGTGAGTGTTAGTTTGTGAGTGTGTGAAAGTTATAACCAACTAACGCTTAAACAATCATAAACTGTCATAAACACATGAACAAAATCGCCAAACGGAAATTAAATTACAGTCATAAAGGAAATTAATAAGAAAAATAAATCATTGTACGATGAATTTGGAAAAATATATGATAAACGCAAATAATTTCATCATAAAGAAAGGAAGCGAACTGAAAGCCAAATAATGTACAAACATATTTACTTTTAATGATTTTGCTTTCACATGATTAATGAAGCAAACAATTATTTTAATGAAAGGCTGTTGCAAAAGCAAAGAAGTAAAGTTCGTTATAATTGAAAATAAAACAAAATAAAAAATTCGATTTTCTTGTTTAGGCTTTAATAACTTAATAAAGCTTTTTATATCGAATCGATGATGGCAACAGCTTAAATGTGAATACTGGCAAGAGGGAAAACCAAATTTTTTATCGAAAACCCCATTGTAAATAATCAAATGACACAATTTTCCATGACTTTGGAAGATAAATTAGGCCATTTTATCGACTAACATTAGTTGTGTCAGTCACTGATTCGTATAGACCTGAAACTAAGGAAAACCCCTTCAGGAACCATTCGCATAGCCGTGGTGCCCAGTTCTGGTACTTTTAAGTGCGACCATCATGTAGAATTTCCGCTAGCTATGTTTTGCCTAGGTGGATCAGTTAGTAGAGTACCAGGCTAAAAGTCTCGAGGTACCAGGTTCTTTTCCTACCACAGACTCTGGATGTTAAACCAAATTCTTTGCAGTTATGTATTTGTAAAAAAAACTTGTAGCTATTGCATTCATTATATATTTCAAGCCAAAGTACATATTGGTGTTTTCATTGCAAATTATGGAAGCCAGCTTTTTGAAATGTATTAAACACCCCTGCAGCTTATTCAAATTTATAATTCTGATTTATAACATTCGACACTCTGGTTTACTGACAGTCATCCAAATAAGGGTCTCTTAGCTGCAAATGACTATTTTCTGGAAATAATGACTACTTTCTCCCACCTTCAGGGCGCTTTCAGCGAGCAGCGCGACTGCCCTGCTCTATGATCGTTTACTACTAGCTGCTGGATAAAATGAATTTTGTGTAGTTTTAGGCCTAAGTTGACATACTCGTATATAAGTTGCAACAAGACGAAATTTTGTGAGCAATATGATATACCCCGGACTTTCGCCTGGTTATAAGATTTATTTCTGATACCAAGAAGTTTAGAAAATTTGCTTCAGTCTATGGTGAAACTCTTCAGGCAGACATGTGCATTTTATGATTAGATTATGGAGAGTATATCTTATTTTTGAAACCTTTGTTGAGTTGCATTGCAAAGAGTTTTAGAAAGGTTCCACCCCTGACCAAAATAATTTTTAGTGATTTCGTTAACTGTGATGTCAAAGCATAAAAGCTCCGATGTTTTAAGATAAAAAGTATAACAGAAACAAATTATAAAAACTCTTCATACGTGTTTACTCCTCCAATATTGAATTACAATTGCTGCCTGGCTGATAGCAAAATGACAGCATTTGTTACTTGCAAAGCCAAATATATTTACACTACTCCATCATCACATACAAATTCGTAACAATTATTTAGCTAACCATAAAGTAATTTAACATTACATGTCATATGTCATGCTATGCAGTTAAAATAGACATCTTCAACATAATAATGGCATTAATAATATTATATGTAAAGCTCTATCCCAGTTGGCCATATGCCTAAAATATCTTATATGGCAGAAACAAGGCTATAATGAGTCGTAGAAGATATATCAAATACATGGTTAAAAAAATTTTAAAATAAATGGTGACGACATTATGCATGACCATATAAGCCGTAAAATCTCTCACAGTTTTGACAACGATTATAAATGGTAGTCCAACCTTAATGAACGATGTTACTTATGGGGCACACTTAAATGGTGACGACACTATGCAATACCATAAACACGAAAATTGCTCTTATAGTTTTGACGACGATTATAAAGGCTAGTCCAACCTTAATGCACGATGTTACTTATGAGTCACACTTAAATGGGGGCGACATTATGCAAGACCATATACACGAAAATTGCTCTTATAGTTTTGACGACGATTATAAAGGCTAGTCCAACCTTAATGCACGATGTTACTTATGAGTCACACCTAACGTCAAGTTTTTGTCCAATATAATTTAACATTTCTTTGCTTCAGTGTTTAGCAAATTCAGCCGAGAAGAGGTATACAGTTGAGCAATGCGTTCAGATTGTTGAAGACTTTTCCATGTGCGTTCAAATCATAATGCATTTCGCGCACTTCGTAATTTTCTTGGTCAGAATAATCGATCGATGGTGTCCGTCAGCGGAAGAATTGTACGCAAATTTGAACTAACTGGGTCTGTAGAGCATGGAACAACATCTGTCCGTGCTCGACGAGTGCATTCTCCGGAAAATATTGCTGTTGTCCCCGATAGTATCATTGGGCAGTACTTCTACAAAATTGGCCAATACAAAAGATCACGTAGGCGTTAGCTATCGTAAGGCAATAATGGATTTATTATGGTCATGACCTGGACGATATGTGATTTCATCAGGATGGTGACTTTGCTGCACGGCATGAGAATTTCAAAGGCTGTGTTGTGAAACGTCAGCGCGATTTTAATCGATCGTCACGATCATGTGATTTGACGCCGTTGGGTTGCTTTCTTTGCAGGTATTTAAAATGGAAAGCTCCAATACGCCAAGCACAGCTCAATAGCTAAAGGATAAAAACTTCGGCAGATTAATAATAAAACAAGGAGCATCTGGGGGGAGATAAGCCACCGAAGCTGTGATGAGTATTTGGCAGTGAAACCTAATATCGACATAACTTTCACAGATCTCTCTATCGTAATTAAAAAAAGTATTAAGATAATTCCTGGGTGGTTTACCCCTTACATAGGGCAGTACTCTGTGTCATATTGTCTTTATCTGTTAATTGTCAATTAAATAAGAAAAATTTTACCAAAATTTCATATATTTTTGTATATTATGTTTATGTTTTAACATAAATATATTATATAAGCGATTTGGTGACAAGATCGAAAACATTGCATTTTTTTGCCCCTGTATACACAAAATTTATGCATGTTTGTTGAGCTGTTTTCCTAGAGTGTGTTTGGTTTTTGTATACATACTCTATGTAAACAAATTGAAGACTTTTGTTACTCATTTGTCATAATCTTCACAACCTATGCTGTCTTGGACAATATTGCCAATTGGGCTCTCTCCCTTTTTATCAAACACTTCATCGTACAGATACTATTACCATCAAGTTCAATACCAATCATACATGTCGTTTGTTAATTTGTGTATATGTATGTGTGTATGAGGGCGTGCGTGTATGCGTTTAAAAGCAAAATGGTCAACGATATAATTGTGCAAAATAAAGTGAAGAAAATTTTGATATGATAAACTTAATTAGATGCAATTTATAAAATGAGCTAGATGGGCAAAAGGGTAAAATTATTATAGCTCTAAGGCAGCATGGAATATACTATAAATATGTGCTCCTATATTAATATTGGCTTTAAACATATGCTGCAAATTGAATTTGTTGCAGTACGGTAAAAGCCCTTATAACAAACTAGCCTCGTATTTTATTAGATAAGTGCCTTATGAAATTGTGTAGTTCTTTTTCTGGAAGGTTTATTAATTTAATTATTAATAATATGAGAAAGTTATAAGTCAAATAAAATACTCAAACCGTTAACCAAATATATGGTTTCCGTTTGAGTATAAACGACACAAACATAATTCATACAAACAGAAATTATTCCCTTTTTTTAAGTTTTCAATGAGAGTAGCTTGTAGTTGTTTTGCGGTAATTTATACACTATATGAAGTTCGCATAATATAATTGTTTTAGTTAAGTCCTTGCTCTTAGGTGTTTTCTCTTTTGACTTCTGTGCAAAAATGCTATAGACCCTACTTCTTGAAACTCTGTTACTATAGCTTTTCTTGTAGAATGTAGAGTTTGATATAATTCTATAAATTCTAAGAGAATGCTTTTTTCTTAGTCCGCTTTATGTGCTTCTTTTTCTACCTCACTCTGCAAAATTTTCACAAAATTTTTACGCTTAACAACCCAAGCGGTTTGACAAACATCAGTTTGTTTGTGCGAAAATGAAAATTTTTTAATTTCGCAGAAGCATGCTTCAAATGTTTGTGCAAACATTCTTATAAACAACACAAACTATTTGTATAAATGGAGAATTTTAAAAAGTTTAACCAAGCAGCTTATATACATGTTTCAAATGTTTGTGCAAACACTTTCATAAGCAACGCAAACTAATTGTACAAACGAAGAATTTTTACATGCTTTACCAAGCAGCTTATATAGTTTAGTTTAGAATCATATTAAAGTTGTCGCTTCAATGGATCCTGAAATAAAAGTATTGTTATGTTTTTAGCTTTTTAAACGCTTTTGCGGTTTCCTGAATTTTAATAGTGACACAGAGCACTAAAATATTATTAAGTGTAGAGAAGTTACAGAGCACTAAAATATTTCAAAGCTTTATTTACACTTAATACTACTGTGTATTAACATACTAGACTTGCTTACTTTTCTGACTTATGACTGTCTTGCACAACGTTTAGAACTTAACTCTGCGTCTGCCGAACATTCGCTTGGTATTTATATTTCTTTATTACCGCCTATATTGTGCTTATAACACCTGGATAATCATCACTTCAAATTCAGATATATAAATATAATTGCTACACACATGCAACCACACACTTACAAAACAGTAAGAACGCAACAATAATAATAAAATCATTGGTGATTGATTGACTTGGAATTTTGAATACTTTAGATCATGTACAGTGTATGATTGTGTATTATGGTTTTAGCTTTTCATTGCTTGTGTGGATGTTTGCATATTTAGAGCAAGCAGATCAACTGCTCGCACAGTGGGTTAGAAGTGGTGCAAATTCGTAACAAAAAATTTTTTTTTCCTATTAACACTCTGGTAGGGTGGAGTCATTTTTAAAAATGATGATGGTCAGGACGCTATAGTCAATTGTGATCGCTAAAGAGCCATGACTACTGACTCTTTCTTTCATTAGTAACATCTCATGCAGCTTATAATACCATTGACTTATTGAAGGAAACGATTGGTAACCGCGTAGTTGCAGGTCACCTAAATTGATCTGCAGGATCGTGTGATTTAAGGCCAGTAGACTATTTTCTAAGATAATATGTCAAGTCACAGGTTTACTCTGATAAGCCCGAAATGGTTGACCACTTGAAAGATAACGCTTGCCTCTTTATTATCGATATATAACTAGAAATGTTGGAAAATTCTTTTGAAATTGCTCCTCCATATTAAGCCAGCAGTAGTGCTCATATGCCAGAAGTCATATTTAAATTATGAGTTCAAATTCGTAACATTATCTTCTATTGCTATATAAAAACACCCTTTACTATTTAAAGCTGCAGCTGCAGGAGTGCTTAAAAACCAAACCAAACGTAATGAAAGCTCAATAGCAAACTCAGTCAGAAACCCGAAATAAATAATAATCCAAAATTTGCCTGATATGTTTTTCAACAAAAACAAAAAAGTTTAAATTGAATTTTAGCTGGCAGCATTTTCAGTTCCATAGACTATAGCATAACTGAGTTAAACGTATAAACAGCAACTGCAGCAGCAGTGTGCAGCAAAATTTTGCTCAGCTTGATTTTTGCTTATGCATCAATGAAGCGCATCTTTTATGTTGTAGAGCATAAATGGTTTCATCTTCAGTTTGTTGCTATTGTTTTTATTTTTTGCTATTTTATATTATTTTTCTTGTTGTTATTTCAACGTTTTATTATTAAAAGCCAGCTAACGGTTCAGCTTTATTTTTTATGTGTATTTTTTTAAATGTATAAAAATAACAACACTAGGAAATTGTTTAATAAAACTCAAATGGCATATACAAATACAGCCATTAAAAACAAGTAGAAGTGTCATAAAATGGCTGTACGAGTTAGTAAAGCTTTTTAAAAAGTCCATGTGAAAATGAATAAGCTTATAAAATTGTTTTTTATTTTACTGATTGTTGGTGTCAAGAAGGACACATCAAAATAGCTAAAGTTTAATAACGCAAACAAAAATTAATAAAATTTTCTATAAAAATAAAAATATATGTAGGGCATAAGAACTTGTAAGCTTTGGTTTAAGAAAGCTTTTACAAATTTGCTCATAATTCAAAAAATTTTTGGAAATGCTAACTCTTTTCTAACTTAAAGTAGACAAATAGATCCATTGCCACAATTAATTTTAGTTAGTTAGATTCATGAAGAAAATATGGAAGATGGCGCCGAAAACTTGGCAACATTATTTTCTACTGCACATGACGTCACAAGAGACCACAGGTATTTATTTGTTTACATCAAACAAATGCTTGTGGTTTGTGTTGAAATACTGAAATAACCAAATAGTTAATATTATTTTCAAGTAATTAGAAGGTTAGTATATTTTACTTCTCTTTGTTTTATTAATTGTTTATATTTATTGTGGCACAAATATGTGTATGTTGGCAAATAGCTACACACATAACAACATTGGTAAAATAGTAAACAAAGCACTACAAATATTTTTAAACTGAAGAGAAAGCAGACTACTGAAAAATGTAAGTAACTTCTGACTAAACAAATAAATAAATAAAAAGATAAATACAGGGTGTTTTTAAACGCTACCTCTTTTCTAACAACTTAAAGTACACAAACACAAATATATCTATTGCCATAATCAAATTTATTTAGTTAAAGCCATGAAGAAAATAACTAAGATGGCGCCGAAAATTTTATAAAATTATTTTCTACTGCACATGACGTTACAAGAGACATTTTGTTTACACTAAATAAATGCTTGCCATTTGCATTGAAATACTGGTATAACCAAATAATAAATATTATTTTCAAATAACTAGAAGAAAAATTAATAAATTTTACTACCTTTTGTCTTTTTAATTGTTTATATTTACTGTGACACGAATATGTGTTGACACACACATGTGTGGGTACACAAAAAGCAAAGATTAAAAAAGGACTACAAACATTTCTAAACTAAAAATAAAACAGACTACTGAGATATGTAATTATCTTTCGATCAAACAAATAAGTAAATAAAAAATAAATAATTAAAAAAAAACAGGGTGTTTGCTGACAAATTTATATTTTTAAATAAGATTTTTTCAAAAAGTAATAAACATTGCTGCCGGAGGGAAAGTGGCGCCGTTGGAATTATCGATTGTGCGTAATTGTCAGGCACGATGTCACAGTGGTCGTGTGAGAACATTGCACGTTCGCTGTGTTGACGGGTTTTAAGAGTTATGATTCTTACGTAATTGGTTCTTACGTAATTGTTCAAAGTTCAGTGTTCGGTAATTGTAGACTTAATACGATCGTGAGTGCAACTGCTTCAGCCATGACTGCTCCACGGCCAAGTTCTAGTTGATCTTCAAGGTCTCCCGAAAACCTTGAACTGGTTTAAAGCAGTTTAGGCAAAAGTCCGCGACTGTCAATACCAAGAAACCACCAAGAGTAGTTATTCATGATACTTAAAAAAGATGCATCCTTTTAAAATTCAAATCATTCAAGAGATGAAAGAAAGAAATTTTGGTTCACTTAAAAATTTTTGTGAAACCATGTTGGACCTTTTTCGCACTATAAATACCATTTTTAGTTTAGCGAGGCTCAGTTTCACTTAAACGATTACATCAACAAGCTAAACTACTATTACTTTTCTTCAAAAAACTGCAATTCTCAATTGAAACATCAATTGCCTCTAGGTAACTATTTGCTGGGCCTTATCCACGCATGAGATAATTGGACCATTTTTTGTTCGAAACCTGACGACGATTATCAACGGTGTAAATTATCGATGCATGATTTTTTTTGCCAAGCCTGTGAACTCATCCATCGTACTCTTCACGTGGTTTTAATAGGATGGGGCGTCTACACACACAGCCAGAGCTTCGATGAATTTGCTGCGGGAAAATTTCCCCCAAAAACTGGTCAGTGGCTTTAGGGTCATCCCATGGCCCGATCTATATCCCATGGATTTTTTTTATGAGGCTACTTCAAAGAGAGGGTTCGTAATGACAATCCTCAATCTTTTGTGGCTGAACCAAGTTTAATGCAGCGTATGCCGCAGAGCACCATCGAAAGATATCTCGATAACATATTCTTTAAAATATTAAATCCGCATTTTCATTCTATCGTTCAATGCTCTTGATAAAATTTTGTATTAATTATTACGTTTTTTATTTAAGTTCCATCCTGTAGATGGATAGATAAATAAATTGGTAAATATAATTGTTATTTATATTAGCTTGAGGTCACTGGTTTTGGTTGATTAGAAGAAGGAACTCTTTTGTCTGTACTAAGAATTACTTCACTAGAAACTTGTTGACTTTCTATTATATCCTAAGAAATTCCACTTAGGAGTGGCACAAAATGATCTCGATAATTTACAATACGACCAACATCAACGCCTTCACCTTGTTCACTTGTGGTAGTATATTTATCATCTATAGGTTCTCCTCTACTGCTATCACTTCAGTTTTCACTCTATAGGTAAATAAACAAATAAATAAATAAAATATAAATAAATGAATGTGTTAGTAAATAGATAAGCATATAAAAAAAGCAAATCAAGTAGTAAATAAAAGATATAAACAAAAACAGTGAACTTTAATCTAAAAAATTTAATTAATTATTTGAACAATATATTTTCTCTTTATTTTTAATACATTGTCTTGTTTTTTCATTCAATAACTTATTCACAATTATTTCTCTATTCTCTTGCCAACTTTAAAACACTTTCAGATTCACAGTCACTTGTTAGGAAGGAATAAACAATATCCATAGAAAGGCAAATTTCTTCATTTACTCTATACGTATTTGCATAATATTTCTCCTTATGCCTAAGAATTTTATTTCAGCCTAAAGCTATGCTATAATATTTAATGAAACTCTTTATTATATTATTCATTCTTTCAGTTCAGTGCTGCTCAATTGAATTCAATATTATGCTTTTCTATTATTATATTCCATTCTTGAGTTGTATTGTATTGTTGTGTGTTGTGTTGTATGTTTGTAAAGAATTTATAAAATGTTATAGATTCAGTGCTTAATATTGATAAGGAAACTAATTAGTTATTCGTAGTTAATTAAGCATTTTGTAGACATGAAATGCTTAAATAATGAATAAATAATTTGGTTTTTTTTTTAATATTATTAACATTGCTGAGTGTGGCATAATTTATTCATGTTTCTTTATATTCTATATGTATATATATATTTTTTGTAAAAATACTTATTTGTTAGCAAATTTCGCATGAAAATAATTTTAAGACATTAAAACTTTACTTCGTAATAGATTAAAAACATATTATTAATTTATTGTAATTTATGACCTTAATATTTTATCACTTAGATGTTGAAAAACATTTTCTATTATAAAAAATAGCAGAGAAATAGACAATTTTAATTTTATCCGATTAAATGTGGCGAAGTTAAAAAAGGGGAAGTTTAACGTGTTTAAAGTAACTCAGGGGTGGATATTACAACAGTTTAATTGTTTGTGATTTGAAACTCTTATACTCCTGTTTAACAACACATTCAAAAACTATAGAAAGTTTGCTTCAAAGTTTATAAATCATACAAAATTTATAAATCGTATCAAATCGTATGATTTATCTTTTTTTTCTGGTATTTTCAGATACTAAAATATTCTTTTTTTATATTCGTAAATATTTTTACATTTTTTTATGTAGGCGAAATTTTTAAAATTTTTTAAATAAAACAAAACAAAATGATTTGCAATTAAAAAAAATAAGTTTTTTTGGTTGCAGAAAAGGTTACTTTTCAAAAAGTTAAAAGAGTTGTTGAAAAAAATATGGCAACACTGAAATCAATAGAAAATCGTGCTTTTAAATGAGATAAAAATGATTTAAATATTCATTATTGCAAACATAGTGTCTCTGCCGGCAAATTCATATTTTCAAATACGATTATTAAAAATAACGAACGGTGTGGGCGAAAGTTTGAGCCATTGGAATTCTCGATTGTGGGGATTTGTCAATTATGCAGCCGCAGTGGTCGAGTAAGCATCGCGCGTTCGCTATAAAAGTATTTTTGTTGCAGCGTTTTCACACTGTAAAGACCTCATTAGTTTTTATTTTCTGTTGCCGTTCTGTGACGTTCATTTCTGTAGCAAATATTTTACAATTACTTTTTCCGTGAAAATATTCAGCTGTGTTTTACAGTAGAGCATAAATAAAAGAAAAACATTGAAATGAAGAATTAATTATGTGCATAAATTGTATATTGCGTGAAAACGCAAAAAAGAAACAAATTAATAATTAAGATCACCATCAAACAGTCCACTACTTTCTCACAAACTGCAGAGTTTACGACATTTTTTATACACAATATAATTTTTCCCCGCTGAAATAATATTCTTTTGATCACCCATAAAGAGTATTGTATGTATTAACTTTTATAAATCTTTATTTGAAACAAGTTTGTTTTAGCTCTTGGCAAAAAAATTATATACATTTGAATAAAAAATTAATGTTTCCATACCTGAAAAAAGTAAAACATACACATACCTGGCCGTCACTTAACGTTGAATTCTTATTTCAACTGATTAGTTCGCAACAGAACAGAACGAAAAAGTAAAACAAACCAGGCACATTTAGTTTATATTGAACAGAAACAAAACAGCTGAGTCAGAACGAAAAAGAAGGTGCAAACTAATTCTGCCTTAAGTCCCATTTTTTGGAGCGGCGAGGCTCATTTGCCGTTCCTGATCTCCAAGAACTCGCCAAACGGGATTGAAACATCAATAACCATTTCTTTGCCCCAGGCTAACTGTTTGGTGTGCCTTGTCCACGCATGAGAAAATTGGATAATTTTTTTTTCGAAAATTCTCAGACCACAAGGCTCCGTTATGAACATTGTGCTCAACTCGATTGAAGACACCTGTACTCTTTAAAAAATAAAGTCAGAATTTTCATTCAATCGTTCAATGATCTTAATTTATTTAAGCTTTTAAATATAAATCCGCCAACAGGCGCCCTGTATAATATATCGTAAATACTCGCCATTTCTAAGAGCTTTCATTTCACTAGCAGTAAACGTTTGTGGAAGTTATAGCCATAATAATTTGTAAGCTAAAGGGGCAATGGTGAGGCTTTTTCTAACACTTTTATAATTACGAGTAAATGTTCTTATATTTCTATATTTGTTAACTTTTATTCATGTACTGTTGTTCTCCTATACACAGCACTATCTTTTCCTATACCATAAAATCGAAATACTCTTATACTCTTTTATATATATCATCAAAGCGAAGCAAAAGTTTTATCTGACACGGCCTTAACACTAGTATAAACTTTTTCTTTTACGATCTTATATTATTAAGCCCCCACATTCATTATGATAATCTTTTTCTCTCATTGGGCAATACTCTTTTATGCTTATTCTCTATACTTTATTACTCTTATGCCCATATGTCATACAAGCTCTAATGCTCATCAAATCTTTGACTCATTTTTCGTTTTAAACGAGTAATGACAAATTTTTTCTTGTCTTTTTTATTTTGCTTTTCTTCAGTGTTCTTTAACTTTCTGAAAAGTATGTGCTCATACATATGTTTCTTTGAATTTTTTATTTATAATTTCTTATTTTTTTGTTTTTGAGTGACTTTGGCAACAAAATTATTTACTTGAACTTTATAAAAAGAGATGTTTTCTCATAAACAAGAAGAAATTTACTTTTAAAAACTTTTCAACTTTGTGCAATTATAATAATGTAACAGCTGTAAAATCAAAAGATTTGCATAATAAATTTGCCATTTTAATTCAATTTTCTCAAAAATTTTTTTTTTTCACTTTTTAACTTTGTTTCTGTTTTTGTGCCCATAATCTCCACTAATGTGGTTGTTTAAGGCTTAAGACAGTCAGTCGTTTTAAGTTTGAAATCCAAAGCCTTTATCAAAATAAACCAAAAGTGATGATCAGTGTGTTTTTGGTTTTGTTTAAGCAGACTGCTTGTTGTGTGTTTTGAGTTGAAGTGGTGTTTTGAAATTCGTTTGTAATGAATTTTTACTAAGCAATTGCTTAGTGTATAAACAAATCGTGGTGGTTTTTGTTTATTAATTTGTACTTTGTTGTGTAGAGAAATAAGATTATCTTCAAATTATTTATTCTTGATTATCAGCTTGTCAAAGAGCTCAATTCCGTTTGGAAACGGAGTTGAATCCGTTTTTGGCTTCTTTAGAAAACGAAAAACTGAAAGGATTTTCTGAATGAAATCATTTGTAAATTAAAAACAGAATCTAATATTTTCTCATTGAAATGATTACATATCGAAAAAATTTTTATATTTGAAAAATTATTTGTTCCAAAATCCAAATTATTTATTCTTGATTATCAGCCATGTCACAGAGCTCTATTCCATAAGGAAAAGAAACTGAATCTATTTATTCAGCCATGTTTCCAGAACGCACGTTCTGAAATCGCAATGCGTTTTGAAAAACGCCTAATTGATTTTTAGGTGTTCTGAGGAACGCGCGTTTTACTGGCGTTTAGGAGTTTTTTCCGAAAAAATACAACATGTGTTTTACATACGTATATATGTATGTGGTAGTAATATAAAACGAAAAAAAATTTTACAACAAATAGAAAAATTTTTCAATTTAGTGTTCTTGATGAAAATGTGTAAAATTCTTTATTGAAATAAAAAGAAAACATATTAGCTTTTAATTGTGAAAAATTTTATTGCCTTTTGCAAGTTTAGTTTTAGCAAATTCAATCAGTTCACTTCAATATATACATGTGAGTTGAAGTCGCAAATTTTAAGCCATATGCGTTTTCCAGAACACCTATTTGGCGATTTCAAATCGCAAAACCATATTTCTTGCGTTATACGTTTCTCAGAACACCTATTTGGCGTTTTGAAATCGAAAACGCTAAATTTAAGCGATTTGCGTTTCTCAGAACATGATTCTTTAGAAAACGTAAAACTAAAAAGAGTGAAATCCTTTCTAAACTAAAGAAATAAACTAATATGTTCTCACTGAAATGATTTCATTTCAGAAAATTTAATATATATTCCCATTTTTGAAACACGCACGCAATTCCGCCTCCGAATGGCTGTAATAAAAACTTTTGCAATAGGATAAAGTCACTAATCATATCTACAAATCTCAATTCCATTCGGACATGGATTTCAAACAATTTTTTATTTCTTCAAAGACCGAAAAACTAACAAATTTTTCGGACTGGAATCGTTTTAAATTTCAAAATTAAATTAATTTTTTTGTTAGAAATAATTTCAATTCAAAAAAATTTATACCCGGCCGTTTTTTAAAGAACATGAAAAAGGATTAAGTTCCATGTCAACACAAAGTTTACAGTTTTTCGATATGAAATCATTATAACTGAAAAAAGGAAATTTATATTTGTGTTTACAGTGATTTCAGTTCTGGTTGTTGGTTCTTCAAATAACGAAAAAGTTTTCCGGAGTAAAGTCATCTTTAACGGAAGACAATTATTTTATTTTTGATATTGAAAATGAAAGTTTTTCGTTTTTTTAAGAATCAAAAACTGTTTGGAATTCCATTTCCGAATGGAATTGAACTCTGTGACGGGGCTGAATATAAATTTTATTTATTTATTTTATTTCTTTTAAAAGTGTTTTCATTTCAAAATAGAACTAGTCATTTAGCGAAACGTTAGAGTTAAAGTTATTGGAAGATTTTGAAACAAATGTCATTGAATTTGCTTTTATTTTAAATGCAGCCTATAAAACCATGAACATGTTCGTGTAAATAATTTTATAAGTTTTGTTTTCAAAAGTAATAAATTAGTAATGATTCCTAGTAGATCAAAAGTAATTAAAAACCAAAAGCATATTTTTGTTTTTTAAATATTTACTTGAACTACCTCTTAAAGCTGGAAATTTGCAGGTAAGCAATAAGCTCTTCATAATTTCAGTTCAATATTAACTGTTTATTTATACACCATCCTGAAAACATGGCGGCATTAATGTGTATGTATTAGTACTGCATGTTAATAAATATTATAAACAATAGACTGTCAGTTGGGAAATTTATTGTGTTGTAGAGTTCAAAGCTTCACAAAAGAAAACAAAGAAACTTGATTGCGCGTTTGTATTCCCATTGACTTGAAACAATCTTCAGCAGCCAAACGTTTGTTACATGTAAGTGTGTGTGTGTGTATGTTTGTCTGTTATGTATAACAATCTGTACGATAAAACATTTATTATGTGCAGGTTTATCAGAGAATTTTTGTTTGTAGTGCTTCTTAATTCATGTTAAGTGTATTAAATAATAGATTTGTTATCAGCAGGGGGAGGTTTCATTTATTACTTTTTTTTGAAGATCAATATTGTGTTTTTTACGCCATGTATTTTAACGAAAAGCAAACTTATTCATTAGTTAGTAGAGTAACCGGAAAGCATATGAAAATTTATTCCAGCATACGTTCGCCTTTTTCCTTTCCACTGCTCATTCCGTTTTTAATAAATCTCACAATTTTCGTTTACGTTCCCTGGTGTCTTTATAATCTTAGCCATTAAGTTATAATTCACTTCCGGCGTAAAATGACATGATACATGAGGATTTTGTGAGACATATGAACTGATGCTGAAGCAGAAATATGTACAGGGTATTTCAACTGTGACGGTTGAATTTATAAAATTTGGTGTCATTTATTCAAGTTGCTTTCCCAAAACACCATGAATGTACGATACTAATTTTAAGTCACAGCTTTTTGTTTGTCCAACCTAAGTTGACATTTTTTTGTTCGACATATTTCACCCTGAAGAGGTGCACAACTGACTAGCTCATTGCAATTTTTGAAAGCTTTTACGAAAATACATTTCGTACACCTAGTGATTTTTTTGTTCATTGAAGTCGCAAAAATGCGTTCACAATCGGGAAAATTCTGTGCGCAAACTACAGCAAACCAGGTCTACATGAAATGTTGAAAAACTGACTATGACGGCTGCAATTTTCGGGCTGGCGGCGTCAACGGGCCATATTTCTTCGAAAATAAGGTCTGCCAAGCCGTTACCGTGAATAGTGTTCGCTATCGCGGGATGATAAAAGACTTTTATTTGGCCAGAAATTAAGGATGTGGACTGTTGTTTCAACAGGATAATGCCATTTACCACATAGCCAGCGAAACAATAGATTTTTCCCTGAGATATTTAATAGCTATGTAATCTCATGAAATGGGGATTTTAATAAGCCGACACCGCTGGACATCTTTATTGAGGGAAATTCAAAAAAGTATATGTCAGTAAGCCAAGAACAATTCAAGAACTAAAGAATGAGATAACTCGGAACATTAATGACATTGATCATCAATTATGTCTCGGAGACATTGAAAATATCTACCTTTGAATAGAGTTGTGCTACCGAAGCTTTCACGACCATTTGGACGATATTTCTTTTCACATGTAGTTGTCATAGATTTTTCTATTATAAAAAAAAAAAAAAAAAATTGTAAGATAATTCTTTGAATACGTTGTGTTTTATTTAAAATTAAGAAAGCGCGTCTACAGGGTATTTTATTAAAACAAGTATGTTTTTGATGAAAGTTTATAATAGGGGTCTTACTGGTGATCGTTATATGGTTGTTCGTAAATATTATATGTTTGGTTGTTGGCCACTACTATAATATGTTTGGTAACAGGTTTGGCAGAACAAATTACTGATACGCGTAATAGGGTTGGTTGTAATAATTATATGTTTGGTTATTAGTTATGGTTGGTTATAACAAAAGTATGGTTTGTGAAAATACAATACCGGTGAACATAATATGGTTGGTCATAATAAGTATTTGTATGGCTGTTGGTATTATGGTTGGTTATAGCAATAGTATAGCTTGTCAAAATATTGCATTGGAGAATATAATATATATAATTGTATGGTTGTTGGCCGTTACTATAATACGGTTGTTCACAGTAATGGTTTGTCGAAACATATTACTAATGAACCTATTGTTATATGGTTAGTGGCAATTATTATGTGTTTGGTTGCTAGTCACGAATATAAAATAGTTGTTAGAAATATACATGACAGCTGCATATATTGTTGTCCATGACAATAAACTCGTAATCAACGCTCAACACATTACAGAGATATATGTTCCCAGATATAAGATGGGAACATATTTATTGTTGTCCATGACAATATAGCTGGTCACAACAATAATATGTTTCGCTACGACGGAGTATAATTTAGTTGTGGTGTATTCTAAGCTAGAACAGTCTGTTTTGTCATTTAGGCAACGTTATTTTTTTGTTCGTCTTAGTCGTTGTATTATTTGTACAATGTACAATGGGACGCACAAATATGTAATAAACAGTAAGTATGATAGTCGAAACCTCTCAATGGTGAAACTGGAGATATGCTGCAAATATCATTGTGATCCATAAGCTTGCCAGCCAATTACTTTCACATCGCTTCCTAAAACTCGATCTTTTGCAGACCATAGCTTGACTCTTTTCACATCACTACTTGTTCCAGCAACTATTGCATGAGTTAAAGGTAAGGAAAAGTTCAAAAATAATCTCATATACCTTAAAATATTTTAATGCTTACATATGACCCTATATGGTCTGCTTATGAACAGACGCTCTAACCAGGTGGGGGTTTTTATTGAATAATCAGGATCGCTTGATGTTCCTGAGAAGAAAATTTAGTGTGATATTCTGGACTGTGCACATTTTTCACGCGTCAAAAAAGCATTCAAGTGCCTGGTGTTTCTAGAACCATGCAAGACATACTTCACTTAATACTTATTATTTCTACAACCTATATCCGACCGAGAATGAAATACATTTTTTATATTTGGGCCAGTGCTTCAAAGTTACGCGTAGTCGATTGTGTTCAAAAGACAGTGAAAAATTTTATCGGTGACAGTAGGGCATCTAACACTATTGCCTCACAAAAGCATCATTGCAGTAAGGATAGCGTTACACTGTTCTGTCGTTACTACAATGGATTTTTCTCAGATGAAATCAGGGAGCTTATTCCCGAGATCCAAGTCTGTTTATATAATACGCTGCATCACTCAGAGCTCATCTGTTCGTGGTGGTTTGATCATTGAGAAGCTTAACACATTACACAGAGTGGTATGGTCTGTTTGTGGCATAAACTGTCTGTAGTTAAAATGTGGTAGCATTCAAATCAAACATTCACAAATGATGCTCTTTTTTTTCCTCCCCATAACCTGTTTTTAATGCCAATACAATATCTTTCCTATGTGGCGGTCGTCTACTGAGTACTGGTCTTATCTACAAGAAAAGACTAACAACCTAATCACTTTGATGTCTTTCAAATAATAAAAATATATTTCCCTGATGTTTCGTACATCCTTAATAAAAGACCCTTTATAAATTGATGTATGCTTTCCTTTTGTAATTTCGTTAAATATCTTGAACAAGCTTTTCCATAATTTATCTTTTCTCTGTAAGTTTATAGGCCTTTTTTATCTTTTGCTTCTTATATTCATTTAATTTTGCTAATAAAACTTCCTGTATTTATTTTACGATTTTATTTCTTTCCACTTTTTCTCGTATTTATTTATTTTTTGCCTTGCCATATGATTTATTGCCTCTTTTTGTGCTTTTTGGTGCTCGGTTGATGTTGCAGCAGTTTGCGGCATATTTTGATTTCTTTATCAGCTGCAAATTCACCACAAAAATGAAATTAAATATTTTGTAAAATTATATATTTTTAAATTTACTATTAAATTGTATAATAATTTAAGCTGACATTTAAGTTTAATTTACGAAATCTACGAAACCGACATAAAAGCAAGAAAAAAGCTTTATATTCGTAGTAGCAGAATTATTAAACCACCCTCGTTTGCTAAACAAAAAAATTGTTTAAAAAATCGCTTTTTAATATTAAATGTACAAAAAAATTTTCCAACAAAAAATTACTCTTAACTTTATATTAGAGTAGTTTGTTGGAGTACATTTGCTAACGTCACAATTTATCAATTTTTGTAATCAATGGCAGTTTCAATTTTAATTAAACGCTTATATACACACATTACACGCTTATATACATACGCTCATCTCCTTGTTCGCACTTTGTACTTGCCACTGTGTTGTGTGTGTGTGTGTGTTTGAGTCAAAAACTACAAGTGGCGGCAGTAGATTAAGTTTATTTAGTATTTGTATTGTCAGTGAATTTCAACTCATCACACATTTTGTGTGCATTTGTTGCTATTGTATGACGATAATATTGTTGGTGCTGATAATGATGGAAACTCTAACGCTAACGCCCATATCCTGTTTCCCCAACACACACACTCTTACACATCACACTGGCTTAAAACTCTAACAATTCCTTTGTCGATTTGTTATTACTCATTCCTCTGGGCTGTAATACTAGTTATTCTAAGCATAATTAGCTTGGCTGGCGTGGACACAAAAAGTTAGACATATGCATGTTTGCCAGCATATATTTAATCATATTTAGCGACCAAAGGATATTTGTTTTCTCTTTTGTTATAGATACTAGCGATTGTTGGAAATTTGTACAAAATCTTCTAACGCCTGTCGAAAACACTAAGAAAAAAAAATATTGACTATAAAACAGCAGTGAACAAAATATGTGTAAATGGCAGTTAAGTTTCTACTTGATGCGAAAATTCCCACATGAACTATAATTTACAGAGAAGTACGAAGAAAAAAAACTGAAAAATAGCCATCTATTACCAGTAACAATAACACCAGCAAATTCTATTGTTGATGTAATTTATAGACTAAACAAGTGGAAAAATAAACAAAACATACAAATATGGAAGCAAATAAATTGCCAACATACACATGCAACTATGAACATTGCATACTTGTATACATATTGTACCTACACACACACGCAAAAGATTTGTACATACGGATTTTACATGCATTTGAAATGGAAAGATTTTTCTTGCATGTTTTCTTTACAAAAAAAGTACCTGTATATAAAAGTTAATTTTTATAAAACGTACCCTGTACACAAAAAAATAAATCGTTCCTTTTATGTATAAAAAAGTAATTAAAAAAATACTTTTAATAAAGAGTATATTTTATAAAAAATAGCTTTAATAAAAAGAAACTTTTTTTTAAGGTACCTTTTATAAAAAGTACTTTTTATAGTAAGCTACTTGCATTAAAAGTATCTTTTATGAAAATTTCAGTTTATAAAAGTACATTTTATAAAAGTGCCTTTTAAAAACGGTACGTTTATAAAATATACGTTTTATAAAAATTATCTTCTATAATAAAATTTTTATAAAATGGACCTTTTATAAAATAGGCCGCACATAAAAAGAATCTTTTATAAAAAATACCTTTAACAAAAAGTGTATTTTATAAAGAGATCTTTTATAAAAAGTACATTTAATAAAAAGTACGTCTTATAAAAAATAGTTTTTATGACAAATACTTTTGGTAAAAAGTACATTTTCTAAAAACTATCTTGTATAAAATGTAACTTTTATAAAAAGTACCTGTTACAAAAAATATCTTTTTTATCTTTGTATCTTTTATAAATTGCCTTATATAAAAAGTGCCTTTTATAAAATGTAGTTTTTATTTTATTTATTTTTATTTATTTATTTCTTTAGATATTATTACAATTTAAATTATAATAAATCTATAACAATAAAACACTAGCAACAGAGGCTATCGGCTTGGGAATATTACAAATAGTTTTTACATACAAAAAGAAAAAAAAATATTTGACTGAATCTAACCTGCAGATTTTAAATTTTGTGTTGAATATTTAAGCAATTTAGAGAAGCAATGGTGATATTTACATTATGTTCTGATGGCGTTTGTAGGAGGTTAATGATGTCATCAGTACCACACAGTCTGAGGCGAATGGAGCTTAAGGAAGCGCACGTTTTCAAGAGGTGTATAATAGTTAAGGCTGTCTTGTTGCAGAAGGGGCATATGGGTTGAGGATCTCGTGAAAGAAGATGCTGGTGAGTGAGTTTTGTGTGTGTAAGACGCAGACGAGTATAGGCTTTATTATTGAAAAAACTGGTTGTGGTAGGTAGTTTCAGTGGAACTTTATCGGGGTTGATTCTTTTATATAGATGATCGTATTTTTTCCATGATCTTAAAAGAGAGTCACTAAGGTGATTTAAAGCCGTTCCTTATATAAGAAGTGCACTTAATAAAAAATATCTTTTACTAAATTACCTTTTATAAAAATAACTTTATATACAACTACCTTTTATAAAAATTACCTTCTATAAAAATCGTCCTACCTTAAAAGCTCCTTTAATAAAAAGTACATTTTATAAAAACTACTTTATATAAAAAAACTGTTATAAAAAGGATTTGTTATAAAAAATAAATTAGTATCTTCAGCCTAGTAAAACGGATAATTTTGAAACAAGTGACCTCAAGCTCAAGTAAACAACAATTATATATAAAAAATAAATTTTAAAATAAGGCCTATTACGAGTATAAAAAGTACATTTTATGCAAAGTACGTTTTTTAAAAAGTAGCTTTCATAAAAATTTAATTTCAAAGAAAAAACACCCTTTATAAAAAGTAGTTTTTGTAAAAAGCATATATTTTTATATTTACAATAATTTTTTTCAGCTCAAGGTCCTTTCTGTTTTTTTTTTTAATTTTTTAATGTATTTTTCAATATTTCGTTTTCTTTCGGAAGATTGCTGCAGAAAATTTTTTTTTTATTTGTATGATAATCTATATAATTCTTTTTAAAAATACCTTTTATTTAAAGCACTTTTTATAAAATGTACCTTTTTTAAAAAGTACCTCCCATAAAACGCCTTTAAAAAAAATAAATGTTTAAACAGTATCTTTTATAAAAAGTACGTTTCGTAAAAAGTACCTTTTATAAAAATTAATTTTTTAAAAATTATTTTTATAGCAAAGTACATGTTATAAAAAAGTGCCATGTCTAAAAAATCATTTTTAATAAAAGAAAATAGCATCTTTTATAAAAAAACTACCTTTTATAAAAAAGTACATTTTATAAAAAATTTATTTTTATAGAAAATGTTTCTTTAATAAAATGTGCCTGTTACGAAAAAGTATCTTTTATGAAAAGTACGGTTTTTAAAAAATTCCGTTTTTCAAAAAAGTACTTTTATAAAAAGGGAGTTTAATAAAAGTTAATGTTATAAAAGTAACTTTCTAAAAAAAAATTTCTTTCCAATAAAACAAAAATATCCGTTGGAGAAAACTGACTTTTTATAAAAGGTAAAAATGTATTAAAAATTGCTTTACACTTATGTCTAAATATATGCAAAAATTAAAGCGACATTTATTTAATACTTTCCTGTTCATAAAAACTTTTATTTGATGAAAAATATTTTATTTAAAATAATATTTGATGAAAAAGAAATTAGGATCGAGTATTGCCGTTTTGTCATTTTTTAAAAAGTTCAGAAAAGCATATTTGCATGAAATAGTTTTTTCCAAAAATAATGTAATTTATGTTTATTACTGCTATTACTTTTCTTTTACACAAATATGCCAAAGATTAGCTATGGAAACTATTATTATTAAATTAATTAATATTAATTTTATTTAAAACTCATTTTCGGCAACACTGTTTTAATAATTGTCATTTTGCATGCAGTAAATTCACTTACAACTGAATTTGATTGTAAGTTGAGTGGTATGTAAGAATAATTTGTGTGTATTGGTAAAGAGGTTTGAATGTATTGACTTTTTCGAAGTTGCACTTGCATGTGTAAATGCCGGGCAAGTATGTAAGTAAGTAAATAAGTAAGTAAGAAAGTAAGTAAGTAGGTAAGTAAGTAAGTAAGTAAGTAAGTAAGTAAGTAAGTAAATAAGTGAGTAAGTAGATAAGTAAGTAAGTAAGTAAGTAAGTAAGTAAGTAAGTAAGTAAGTAAGTAAGTAAGTAAGTAAGTAAGTAAGTAAGTAAGTAAGTAAGTAAGTAAGTAAGTAAGTAAGTAAGTAAGTAAGTAAGTAAGTAAGTAAGTAAGTAAGTAAGTAAGTAAGTAAGTAAGTAAGTAAGTAAGTAAGTAAGTAAGTAAGTAAGTAAGTAAGTAAGTAAGTAAGTAAGTAAGTAAGTAAGTAAGTAAGTAAGTAAGTAAGTAAGTAAGTATGTAAGTAAATAAGTGAGTAAGTGGGTAAGTAAGTAAGTAAGTAGGTAAGTAAGTAAGTAAGAAAGTAAGTAATTAAGTAAGTAAGAAAGTAAGTAAGTAGGTAAGTAAGTAAATAAGTGAGTAAGTAGATAAGTAAGTAAGTAAGTAAGTATGTAAGTAAGGAGTGGTGGAAAGATGGCTAAATTTTGAGTCGCATATCTTAGACTTCCTCAAGCTCATCAGTAAAGAGCTTGTTCATAACGCTACAAACATATCAAAATAATTTACCACCTGTGTGAGCCTTGCAAGCTACCTCGTAGTTCTGGTGAGACGCGAGATTGTTTACTTCGTGGAATATGTATACTGTTAGATTAGGCTATTATAGCAGGTGGTGATGTAAATCAATTACACATACAAATTGTCTCTTACTTATCAACGTAAATGGATGAGTTTACATAACTCTGAAGAAAATGATCACACGATCTTGGAGGCCAATTAGTTGGAGCATTATATGACATTATTAATTTTGAGTCTTCCATGACCATTATGGTTCATGTTGGTTTCCGCGAAGCTGAGGTGCTGTTGTCTTGCAACAGATACTTGTGATGTAAATAACCAGAGATGATGCATAGCCAGAAGAATTTATTTAGGACTGATGTTTTTGTGACCTTCGGACCACCAACTTGTAGAGCCTTAATAGCAATACAGGATAGTTTAGAAGGCCCAAGCCCTTGTCTGTTTATATGATTATAAACACATCACAGGAATTTGGAACCTGTATGAGCCTAGCAATAAATATGAGGGCTTTGATGAGCTGTGAAATCGTTCACCCTATGGAACTGGTCCACCGTCAGATCAGGTTGTGATCACAATTCTATCTGTTTTGTTTTTTATTTCCTTCAGCTGGAGTGTATGATTATTTTTCTAGCAATTAGTATTGTGATAAAGAAAATCTTACTTATCATAAGAAAGGAAAAGAGAAACCCAATTAGTACGTATGTAAAAATAACAAAATTTTATTCAGCATAATTTTTTTACTTGAGAGAGTTCTGTGCTAAAATGTTTCGTTTTTATTAGAAAACAAATAAAAGAAAATATATAAAAAAAAATTGCTTAATACAAATTCAATAGTAACAATTTTAATTAAAATAGTTTTAATTTCTAATGCAATCACAAAAAAGACACAATTCTACACGCATATACATTCACCTTGGCTAAGTTATGTATAAAATTTTTGTTCATTCCTATTATACCTGTCTATTTTTGTTTGTCTTCTTCATGTTTCGATTACTAAAACCAAAATGAAATTCATAACTTTTTGATAAACCAATATTCAAATGCCAACAATAACATATCCAAATACCTAAATTCATATTTTCATATTATTTCAATAAAAGAATAATATAAAATAAAAATAATATTTAGTTTTCTTACTGCTAGTAACGATAACCAAAATTTTGTGTCAAAGAGTGCAGCTTTCTTACAGCAGTCAGCATTTTCCACTTGTTTATATTGAAATATTTTCGTTGCAAAACCCTTTTAACTGCAATCCTGGGGTACTTGTATTCAAATACGTCATCACATTCAATGTGGAAAAACATGTATCAGCACATAAAATAATAACAATATTCAAACGAAGTTAAGTATTGCTTTCTCGTAACACATACATTTGCGTAAATGTATATGTATGTATGTATGTACATATTTGTTTAAGAGCATGTATTTGTGTTTACGTACATGCTAGTAGGAAAAATAAATAATAATAGATATAAGTAATACATTAAATTTTCCACAAATTGTATTCATTCAGGCGTATGTTAGGATTTATTAAAATTATCTTTATGACAACAGTGTGGGAAATAGTATTAGAGTCATCAGCAAAAAAATATATTCTTTTGATATTTTTTTGCTTAACTTTAAAGCAAAAGAACATGAAATGTAAGTTTGTTTGCGACAAAGAATAATTTCGAACAAATTAGTGTACTTAAGCAATTATATCGTACTATACTTAATATAATATCCTCAAAATCATATACAACATTTGAAAATTTACACAAACACTCATACCCAATCAAGAAGTGCAAAAGGAGAAGATTTTCTCAAATTTGAATTTTGTTTCCATTTCCATGATTGATTGATAAAATTATTCGTTCATTTGTCTATTTACATACGAGTATCTTGCTGCTTGTATTTTTATTTATTTTGTATTTGAAGTCATAAAAATTTTTGCCAACAATAATATTGCTTAGAAAAGCAGCAGGCATCCTTTCTGGCTCTCACGCAAAAATTAGACATCTATTTTTATTAGAATATGTTTTATATTCAAAATGACTTAACAGTGAAACGAAGGAAAGAACAAAACAATGAATGAATAAATTAACAACAATTATAAATACACATATGTGCATGTACAAATATATATACATATATGTAAGACAAGACATATTGAACATTGTCTAAAAAAAAAAAAAAAAAAAAAAATAATAATAATAATAATAATAATAATAATAATAATAATAATAATAATAATAATAATAATAATAATAATAATAATAATAACAATAATAATAATAATAATAATAATAATAATAATAATAATAATAATAATAATAATAATAATAATAATAATAATAATAATAATAATAATAATAATAATAATAATAATAATAATAATAATAATAATAATAATTATTATTATTATTATTTTAAATAATTTTTAATATTTAATTATTTGATCTTGTTTTGGTTAATATTTCTTATTTTTGCAGCAAAAGATCGTTTTATGTTATATAAAAAATTTAACAGTATATATTTTCCATATTTCGATAACAATTTGTTATCATCGTCAGATAACAGGTATTTTCAGTATGATGGTAAGATATATTCACACATAAATGGACTTCCTATGGGATCTCCAGCTTCTCCAATTATTGCGGATATAGCATTGGAAAGACTATTGGATAGTACAATAGAGAGAATAGATATAAAACCAAGATTAATGACAAAATACGTAGATGACTTATTTTGTATTATTCCGGACTTAGCAATTGATAACATGTTTTCAACTTTGAATTGTTTTAACTCAAGCATTAAGTTTACTATTGAAAAGGAATATAAATAACATATTATGCTGTTTTCTTTTCTGAAAGAGTTTTGCATTTATGCTGCACTTTTTTTCTTTAAGTTCAAGTTTTAAAACTTAAGTTTTCTTGAGATGAAAAGAAGATGTCGCAATAACTATAAATATCTGAAAAAAGTTGGGAAACTGTATACTTCTAAATTTTTTTGGCAAAACAATATTGAAAATATTACACTTTTTCTAGAAAAGAAAACGCCATTAATTTTCCTGACGATGATAACAAATTGTTATCGAAATATTGAAAATAAATACTGTTAAATTTTTTATATAACATAAAACGATCTTTTGCTGCAAAAATAAGAAATATTTATTTTAAATAATTGTTGACATATTCTTAAAGTTATTTATTCTGCTATAGCCATTATAAACATAAAACTCCAGGGTCAACGCCAGTAATCCATATACCCCACTAAATCCTGAAGCAGCTAGCCCTATAAACGAAAAGCTATATTAGAATATACTCGTATGTATTTAATCATAAATGCAATGCAATATGGATATACGAGGGCGGCTTGGAAACTTCTTAGCCTAAAACAAAAAGCGTGGTATAAACAGAAAAATGTTAAGTGTTTTGGAAACTTCCATCTCTGCTATGAACACATGTTAAATTTTGTTTCGATTTGGTAACTCCTTCATATAGAAACAGGTGTTCACAAAAGACGCATCCGCGATTTTTTTACATTGAAAAAATTAGATATGCGTGGTGTCATTAAATATTTACATAAAAAAGGTTTATCGGGACAAGAAATTCATAATGATATGGTGAATGTGTTAAGTGAAAGTGCTCCTTCATATGCAACAATAAAAAATTGGTTTGCTGAATTTAAACGTGGTCGTACAAGTATAGAAGGTCAACCACGTAGTGGACGTCCAAAAACAGCAACAACAACAGAAATTGTAGCCAAGGTGCATGATATGGTATTAAATGATCGGCGAAGTGCGTGAAATGGCTAATATCATGGCCATCTCAAATGATTCAGTCCATTTGCAGTTCATGCATGAAGAGCTACAGATGAAAAAGCTTTCTGCAAAAATGGGTGCCGCATTTGTTAACAGCCGACCAAAAACGCATAAGAATAAACATTTCGCAAGCTTGTTTGGATCGTTTTAAACGAAATAAAATGGATTTTAAGCATCGCTTCATAACTTATGATGAGACAGGGATCCACCACTATACTCCAGAGATAAAAGAACAATCCAAACAATGGACTGAAGCTGGAGGAAGTGCCCCAAAGAGAGCAAAAACAATTCAATCGGCTGGTAAGGTTATGGCAAGGTTTTTTTTGGGACTTCAAAGGTATTTTATTGATTGACTATCTACCAAAGAGTAAAAATATAAATTCAGAGTACTATTGCAACCTTTTGGAACAATTAAATGTACAAATTCGAGAAAAACAAAAAGACAATGCACCAGCGCACAAGAGTGTTTTAACAATGGCTAAAATCAACGAATTAAAGTACGAGTTGCTTGACCACCCACCTTATTCTCCTGATTTAGCTCCCAGTGACGGTTACCTGTTACCAAATCTAAAAAAAATTTCTTGCTGGCAAACGTTTTACTTCAAATGACGATGCAATTACAGTTGTAAACCACTATTTTAAAGACCTTGAGGAAAACTATTTTAATCAAGAGATAGAATTGCTAGAAAAGCATTGGACTAAGTGTATTGAAGTTCCAGGAGTTTATATTGAAAAATAAAAATATTTTTGAACAACTAACTATTTTCTTTCATTGATACTTTAAGAAGTTTCCGAACCGCCTGGTATAAGGTCGTATCGTTATGTTTTTACTTTTAGAAACACTTTATGGATTCTTCAAATGTAAATGAAATAATGACATTTTTACAATTGTTTGTTACAGAAAACTAAAATACTTCATAGCTTTTTTTGCACTTAATACCACGATGTATTAAAACACTAGACTTGCTCACTATTAAGACTTATGACTGTCTTGCACAAAGACAGTTTTTGAACCACAAATGTATAAACATTTTTTTTTGTGCAATAAAGTTTCGAATTTCGGACAAAAGCGGTGGAAGCAAAGTTTATAATTATCTCTCTGGGTACAGAGAATTATTAAAATAACTAAGTATTTATGTTAATAACTAATAAATAAATACTGCTTGCTCAGAGATAGCAAACGCTTTACAATTAATGCGAACAATTAACAAAATGCATACGTCATTTAATATAAGATGAATATAGATAGAGAATAGTTCAATGGCTTGGTGACTGAGTGGTTAAGGCGGCCACTCATGGCGCGTTATGACCCCAGTTTAAATCCTAAAATGGGTGCTGATGAGTAGTGTAGCGGTTACGAAACAACTAGTTGTCCCCCAGCTAAAAAAGACTTGATTATTTTTCTGCTCCGCTTCAATTAAAAATTATTGATCACAGCAAATTTTTTATTGTAAAAAATTCTTCTTAAGAAAGGAAAAATTCAAGGTAAAATGTACAAAAACTAAAAACTACAAAAATAAATATATATAAAAAAGTTTACAAAAAATCAATAAATTAGTATTTAGAAAAACCTTATTGTTTAAACAAATTTCTGCAAAATTATTAAGTCTTCTGGAATGTCAAACCTCTTAACGTATTACTTGCCATTTTCATAACGCTTTACATTCACACCACCGCACTTGCGGCTATTATTTGAGTTTTTGCCTGTTTTTGGCCAAAAACTCACGTACAAGCATCGATGTGTGAGCTGTTGCGCTATCATGGTGCAAAATGCATGAGTGTTTTTTCCACAATTCTGTGAAATGATCATATAAAGATATTATATAAAAAATTAATTTAGAAACTAAATTAGAAAAATGTTTGCCTGAAAAAATAGTTTGCATGTAGAACTCAACATCAAGCCGAAACGAGGTGACAGGAGCAAGAGGTAACAAGAGCTTGTGCGAATAAAAAACATTTGAAATGAGTAAAATTTGTTTTTTTCTGATTTTCCCATGATGATTACAATCAAGCCTGTCATCTTGTTTCCGCTTGGCATTGAGTTCTGAGACGAAAACTTTGGGTACCATATTTTGTTGTTGTTTAAAAAAGAAATTGTTTTCGTTCAACAATTATTTTTACAAAATTTTTGTTCAAATTTACGATATCCTTTACACTCAAATAATTTATTAATTGATTCGGTGAGTTCCATTATTAAACATGAAAAAAATGTTTTCTGTATAAAAAATTGTTGCAGCAAAGCTAATAAGGAAAAAAATCTAATGATGGTGGTTGGAAAACAAAGTTTTTTATATTTTTTCGAAAATCATTTTCATTGTTATTTGTTGTTGAGCTATATATCAATATTTCAACACTGCGTTGTGTGTCTTCTTCAGGATTTTTTTTTTCAGAAAATAGTTTTCCTAAGGAAGATACACAACGGAAAGTCGAAAAAACTATAATTTTTACAAGTGGACCACTAGCTCAACGAGAAAAAATTTTCCTGAAGAAGACACACAAATGAAAGTCGAAATATTGAAAAACAAAACTGTAATTTTTACAAGTGGATCACTAGCTCAACAAGAAAAAATTTTCCTGAAGAAGACACACAACGGAAAGTTGAAATATGGAAAAACGATACTATAATTTTTACAAGTGCATCACTAGCTCTATAACAAATAATAATTTAAATAGAAAGGTTTGAAAAATTAGAAGCAAGCAATTAAAGAAAGTGATTTTCTTCTAATAAAAACATAAAAATATTTTTATAGAGATACGGTTAATTCTACCTTACATCTTAACATTTTATCAATTTATGAATACTCATATGATTTGGAATAACTTTTTAAAGCCCACTGTGTGTAAGTTAATTAATTCATCTTTTAATTTGAAGTATATTTTCAGACTTTTACAATACTTTGTTTTTGTTTTCCTTTTGCTCGGTTTTAAGAAAATGGAATGGGAAGATGTTTGCCAGTGTTTTAAATAAATGAACCTTAAACTCATATTTTAATTCTCCAATTAAAATCGTTAAGGTACTAAAAATTTTATATACTTTATTTGTAATAAAACAGATATTTTCAGTGAATACTGGAGGGAGATGCAGTTGAATCGAATTTGATATATATTTATCTAAAATGATTTTCACAAATTGCCTTGAATTTGTTGATAAACACATAAAGTAAATTGATCTAGTACCTCATAATGTAGAAACTCATAAAAATCATATTAACAATTGCTTAACAAATAAAGGCTTTAAGTATATTATAGCACACCCATTCAGCCACTTTTGAACAAGTAAAATAAATATTTTAAAATCATTTACAAGCATTTACTTTGCAATTTAAAATACTGTCAAAAATTTGGGATGCTATGAAAAAAAAGAGCGACAGACAGTCAAAACCAACAACAATTTAAATGTTATTATAAAAACAATTAATCATTACTAAAATATAAAGAATTTACTTTTTAAAATAAAAGCGCACATGCACAAAAACATGCACAAATCATGGTAAACTACAAACACGATTACAAGTGTTAAAATAACATTTACAGCAGCCAAGTAAACAGAAGATTAAATCAAATAAAAAGCTACAGCGATAACTCAGAAGTAGTGGTGGCGGCAACGCTAAAGGAAGAGACGGAAATAATAAAAAAAAAACCAAATAAACGATGAAGGTTTCACAGACACATTCACTTACAGGCATGCAATTTTAAGTAAATGTTCATATGAGGATGTGTGCGTTTGTAAATGCCTGTGTGTGTGTGTGTGTGTGTGGCCTGAACACATTCTCTTAATAAATATGCTTACATATGAACATTTACAGAAGTCATGTCATTTATATGCACTTTAACACATACAAATGTAGTTTTCCTCCTCTATAAATGTGAGTGCTCAAGTGTTTCAAAAGTGCTGGTGAGGTAAAATCCCTGACTGTCTGAAAATTGGTGCATCTGACGAAGTAGTGTATTGAAGTGAACACATCTGCAAATAATATCAATGATTTTAACTACTGACTCGGCATTAAAAACTTACTTTGTGTATGATAAAAAATCACTTAAAAACCAAAATATATATACGTGCTCACACACGCGCACATACATATGAATTATATGTATTATAATATTGGGTGATTTTTTTAGAAGTTCACAGCTATAAATAGGCAACACTGCTTTATTTCATAGACCATTTAAAAGATGAAAGTTGTCTGTTATTTAGTTTGTTTTTGAAATTACATTATTGATAGGTAAATACACCCTCAAATATACGATCAGATTTATTCTAGAGTTTTAATGTTTTGGTAGAAAAAATATATGGTTGACCTGACAATATTCTAAGGGCAACATACTAATATTGAATTGTATGGTTGGTGCCGATAATATTATATTTGCATATTTGAAATGCCATTAATATACCCCACTATAATTTTGTTAAAAATTTTTATCAATAACCATACTATATTTTGCCAGAGAACCATATTTTATCATAGCTCACCATATTAATTAATATGAGGACATCTTTGGATAAACAATACTATTTTATTTCTTTAAACTACCATATCTATGTCATATTTATAATAATATGCTTGGTGCCGATAATATTATATTGTCATATTTGGAATGCCATTAATATACCCCACTATAATTTTCTTAAAAATTTTGATCAATAACCATACTATACTATATTTTGCCAGAGAACCATATTTTTATCATAGCTCACCATATTAATTAATAAGAGGACATCTTTGGATGAACAATACTATTTTGTTTATTTAAACTACCATATTATGTCATATTTATAATAACAAATGAATATAAAAACATTTATTAAAATATTTTTTGATAATTTTAAATAATTAAAAATAATTTGCAAAAAATAGTCGGGTTGCACAAATGCAAGTGAGATCGATTTCAACGGATTCTAGCATCTATTAGCTGAAATAAAAATATGGTTTAATTTTTTTTTTTAAACAAACACAATAACTGCGAAGCTTTTTTGCTTGTTTGCAGTAACACCCAGGGTCTGAGGCAGGAATGGAATCTGCGACCTCGAGACTGTTGGTCGAGTTCTCTACCAAATCGGCCATCGAGACACCCAACATGTAATATAGTGTGGTCAACACTAGTATTGTTCGTCATTAATATTATTATGGGTGTAACACTTGTATGGTTGTGCACAGCCATAATATGGTTGGCCGACAATATGGTTGACTTTGCTATTGTATTGTTGGCTACAACATCCGTGCAAAGATCGAAATCTTAATATACTAACATACCTTTCAATTTCTGCAAATACTTTATAATTGTATATTATTATTAACAAACGTAAAATTAAAACTAGCTTGTTTTCTATGTTTTCGAGCTATAAATAGCTTTTTTATAATATTTTATTGGTATCAATGTTAGAAGCTAATATAGCGAATAAGAAACTCAATTGTTTGAATTATTAACAAACATTTTTTTTTAAATTTTAAATAAAACTTATTGTATGCAACGGCTCAAATAAAACAACTGATAACGCTTAATATACTAAGTTTATTCTGCTAATTTATATTTGTTCACATGTAACGTATCATACATATGATAAAAACAGGCATTTTAGTATTGAGTGTAATAAAAACTATTGTCCTTTTTAAAAAACTTACATACCATATTTACATTGCATGCAATCATATTCTAAATTGATAGACGGTAACAATAAAATTACAGAAACGCAAACAAGCACATGTTTATGGGAAAATAAACTATAATTATAACGATAATATGTTGCTTTTAACAATAATACAAAATTTTATGGCGTATATAGTTATGTTGTTGTAACCATATTTCGAACTGCCTTTTCTTTGCGTATACGTACCATAAATCGAGCGCCGTTTTGCTGTGCAAGTTGCAGTTGATTTTTTGAGGATATCATATAAATTTCGTATAAAGTAATAAAAATACGGTGTGACAGTATTGGTCATCACAAAAAGTATGTATTCTAGCCAGGAACAATAATATTAATCCATTTTGAACCTGTGATCATGCCCATGTGTATTAATGTGTTGCTCATTTCATGCGCCACTCACAAGAGAATGTGTATTAGAAAATAAGCATATGTAAAAATCGCTCATACGTATGTACTATTTAATGTGAGTATTTTTTTTTTTTGTTCAAGAGCCTAAATACAAACTCAGTTTCGTGGTGACCTTAAATCGGCTCAACTGATTTTCAAATATATTGCACCCTAAATACAAAATTGTCACAATTCAAACTTTTTCAAAACTTACTTTTTTCCATAAAAGTAAATTTTTTATGTTTTCGCAAACATAATTTAAAATTGAAAAGTATAGCAGAACCTTTCTCAATATTGAATTTTTTCATTCTCACATAAACAGTCTCTCTTAAAATTTTAGTATTTTGAGTTGCGACCCTTTTGTATTTAGGGTGCGATATCTCTAATATATTGATACCAAAGGAATAACTTAACAATGGTTAAATTATATTGAAATTAATTTAAGGAAGTTAACTCTTGTCCTCCAAATGGAAAATGTTTGAGTTAGGTTCGGGATATAAACAAAGTTTTGTGTATTTGACTATATTTGTGTTATTGTTCAAAGCTGTAATTCGATTCAAAGAAATCACACCCAACAACTTCTCTTATACACGAGCAAACGTGTCAGCGTTTGAGTACAATGTTTTGGTCATTCGTATTTTCTTATTGAAATTTAATGCTAAAACACAATTTTATTATTCTTTAGAGCAAGTGTGCCCAGCCTAATGTGCTTGATACTCAATTGTTTTTGTAAATGCGCTTAGCTATAGGGCTGTGCTCTTTAATACACAAATACTGCGCTCAGCACTAGGAATGATAAATACACAAACAACTTCATCTTATATATTTTTTTGTCGTTCTTCACTGCACACACACAAAAGCAATGCAAACAGCACTTTCGCATGTTTTGCTGGTAAACATTGACGACAGCGATTAGCAATTTTGTAAATGTTTTGCTTTTTACAACAAAAAATAATAAATAAAAATAGTTTATCCTTAAATGTATTGGTGTTTACTCTTCCATATAGAACCTGTGGGCACCACTGCTTTAGAGTATTCTTTACAGTATAAAAAATGAATAAATTGTATCAGAGAAACGCTTGCAAATTGGGCTGAAGCACAAATTGATGTTGATTTTTCAATATTTTGTTCTTCGATGAAGCTAATTTTGGGTTGAATGGATATGTAAGTTAGCAGGAATGTATATTTTCAAATTAAAGTATATTTGCACAGATTAAATGCTCTTTCCTGCTCCTTTTAACTTATTTTCCTAGTTTCATTATAATGCATTGCCTATGTATGAGTTCGTCCGCTGACTACTACTTAAAAAAAGCTCTAAGAATAACACCCTTTATTTGTATATATACGGCATATCGTTTAAATTGAGACACTTACAGACACAATTCGTACCATAATGTATTTAATTTGTGTTTAAAGCTACCATCAAAAAGGCTTTAAATCTTTAATGAGGTTTTTATTTGATGCTGAAGAGTGTGAGATATTAAAAGGCAGACCCTCGATGGGGCGAACAATTTTCCTTTAAATTTCGAATGAGATAGTGATCAGTAGAAATACCTGCTAAATTAGTATTTAAATACTAAATAATATATTAATTTATTTAATTATATAATTTTAACGGGTCTCCTAATAAGGGCTTTAATAGCTGATATTGCTAAAAATGTCCAATTGGATATTATTTATTAATTTAAAGATATCAAATCAAGAAGTGAACTTTTCACATGCCTCATTTATTTGATAGGTGAAATAATCATCCCGTGTCTAACCATAGGACGATTTTTTCACCTACTATACTATTATATCAACTATTTGATGGCAGTGTATTAAGTAAATTTCACTATACTGTTTTAAGTAAACAGCGAACGGATATCAGGTGAGCTGCGTAAGCCCAGGAAAATATGAGGCAAATAGTATCTCGAGTGTCACTAAAAGAAAATCCCGGTTCGCAAAACTACTGTTGTGTAGAAGGATACATAAGGATGTTATTATTCTTCTTTTGATTTAAAAAAAGTTGCACATAATTATTGAGTTATAATTTGAAAGATTCACAACGAGTTTGCTCTGCATTTTGATATATTTTTTAAGGATACATAAGATTTGTGCAGATAATTTTGATATAATCATTTTATAAAAGATAATATTCAAGTTACAGTTGTGAATGGAAGCGGTTCAAATAAACAATTTCTTTTAAGGTATAATGGCCTTATTCATAAAAAATATTATGTGTTTATTAAACTCTTATTTGCCAAATTTCTACAGAAAATTTTTCAAATAAGTGTTTAATAAACATAAGATATTTTTTATGAATAAGGCCATAAGTTTTTAGTTTTGAAATGATTGCATAAATAGCAAGGACATGTTTACCTCTCAAATTTTTTTTAAGATAAAAATTTGTTTGATTACGCTTACAACTTTTTAAATTGTATTTTATTGAAAAGAGGTAAGTTTCAATGAAATCGTTTAAAGGACACAATAGCTCTTCGTATATCCTTTTTTTCGGGGTAAGGAGTAAAACTTAGCAAAACGTAACAGGAACTTATATAAAAATATTTCTTTGGTTTGTTATATATATATATATTTTCAGACATAATATTTGCAATAAATTTCTCCTCCTAAAGGTTCTTTTTGGCTTTTTTTTATTTTTCGGTATTACCTTTTCGCTCGGAAGATTTCTTCAGGAAAATTTGTTTATGCATTATAATATTTTTCAAATTTTTTATTGAATTATTTAATTTTTTTTATTGACCTTATAAAACATAAGCAAATTTTCCTGACGAAGTGTTCTGCAAGTAGACGAAATATTGAAAATTAAAAGAACAAATTAAAAAAAAAGCCCAAAAAAGGGCCTTGTCCTAGAGAATTTTTTTTGCAAATATTAAATTAAAGCAACTAGGATCAAGTTTAGACTTCGACGGCTTAAAAAGTGCAGCATGTGTCTTCAAAAAAAAAAAAATAATAATAATAATAATAAAAAAATAATAATAATAATAGTAATAATAATAAAATAATAAAATTATAATAAAAAAAAATAATAATAATAATAGTTATAAAAAAATATATATAATAAAAATAGAAAAAAAATTCTAAAAATAATAATAAAAATAAACAATAAAGTAATCAAACAACAACATATTCATTTGATGTGTTTTGACCGCTAAATTAACAAACGAGCTTATAAATACTTGCGATCAATTCTATAGTTTTTTCTTTTCAGGATATGACTACCTTTTTCACGTTTATTTTTGTTGATTTATTTTTAATTTACGAGAAGTGTAATGTTTTACTTTGAAATTGCCAATTTCTAGGACATGCTTATACCCCGCTAGTATATATATTAATTTTTAGAAAAAGTTGTACACCAAATGCAGCCAAAATTGGATAATACTTTTAGATCAATGCTATTTAAAACTGTAAAAAATGTAGCAAAATTCTATACAAGGATATATCTGCCTGCCATATATCCTTTTTTTAAATTAAATTAAAATGGGGTGTAATGATGGGAGCTTAATACTAATAGTGCTTACTCAGGATTAAGTTTTATGGAAAATTCTTTTTTCAAGGACATGACATTTTTTTATGTTTTATTTTAAACATGAGTTTTCAACTTAAAAAAAGGTAAAAAATCTGGATTTACTTTTGATCAAGCCGATATCCAGTAGTATTGTAGCTAGCGATTTTTATTTTGTAACTTACAATTTTTATTCTAATATATCCCAAATAATAATTTTTTTTTTTCTCATTCATTTGTTTATTGAATCTTCACAAAGTGAACTAACAATAAGTATTCAAATCTTAAAACTAAATACATAAAATTAATTAAGTCCAGCCAATGCTAGACAAAAATGTTTTATTTTGCACGATCAATATCGGTGAAATCACCTATTTAACGTTCTGATGGTGGCAAGGGTGTCCCTCCTTCTCAACCGCGAACCCAAATAATAAAACAACCTTTTGAGTTATTTGTTTTTAGTATATACATACTTAGCTGGTGAGGCCTAACTTTTTTTATGTCAATAAAAATGCAAAATCTTATAAAATCTTAAAATAGTGCTTAAGAAAATTAGTGTATAAATGTTGTATTACTTGATTATAAATATAATTTCAATAATTTTGTGTTTAATGTTGTAAAATCACAAAAATACAAAATCCCCTGAAGAAGTGAACATAAAATTCACGAAACGTTGGGAATAATATGTAATAAAGATTTTGCATTTTTATTGACATAAAAAAGGCCTCACCAGCCAAAAATATTATTACTACAACCTTTTGAGCAATTTTCATGTTAAAAATTAGGAAAAAGCTATTTTTTACCCAAGTTTTATATAAACTGCATATTAAAAAATAAATTTAGAGACTAACTGTGACGAAAAGTTGATAGCAATTTGTACACCATTAAATTAGAGTATTTTGAAAAATTTCGTAGATATTGGTACAAGGACTCATTAGTCCTCCATATATCCTTTATTTTTGAATTAAAGTTTAGGCGCAATAATGATAAGAACGTCAGTCATATGCTGTTTAGCAGATTCTGGTAATATCTTCGCTATTATTTTGAGAAAAAATTTTAATATTCCTTTTTAAAAATTCGAATTAGTTTCGAAAGTTCTTAAGCGGTCCATTTTACGAACTCGAACATGATAATGACAAAGCATCAATCATATTTGTAAACAAATAACAAAATCTTTAATCATGGGTTGGTTTATATTTTCCTAAGTTTTCTTAAAGTAATTTAGGCAGCGGTTTAGGATTGGCTTGGTAAAGAGTTTTTTTCATCTTCAAGCTAATTGTCAACACTAACGTTCGAGATCTTGGAACAGGCCCTTAGTCTTTTCAAAATCATATTTTTCTATTTTTTCTTATTAAATTCTTTGCTTAAACTTAACTTAATAATAGATTTTCAAAACTGATTTAAAATCAGTGAGTAAAACTTGAATAAAAAAGGAAAAAGTTTTCTACTCCTTAGAGCATAATATAAGATGCCCAAAATGCTGCTGGCTGTTATGTCCTGGCTGCTGCAATGTACACTGCAGTAGTCACATCTGTAATTTTATTTTAAACTTGGCAGTGAGTGTGTGTTCTTAAATTAAAGTATGTTTGCACTTAAGCATGTGTCTGTGCGTATCATGATTTTGCCTTGTTGGTTGTAGCTAAAGCAACACCAACAACAACAACAGCAACATAACGCGGCATATTTAAAGTTTCTGTAATGTTCGTGTGGTTCTTTATGTTTCAAGTTTTGTTTTTAACTTTTGAGCATCTTTAAATATTTTGACTGCCCTGTGCCGTCGTTCACAAAGCAGAAGAGTTGATGAATAAAACATGTTTTTATATTTTTGTTGTCTTTTTTGCTTCCGAAAACAAGATGCTGCTTCTGTAGGAATATTTTGAAGGCTTGGAAAATAATTAAAGTAAAGACATGTTTAAGACTGATGTATGTGTTTGCTTTTAAACGAACAAATATTGAAAAGAGTCTTTTATTTTGAAATTGTATTTAACTTATTTTACAATTTAAATGTTAAAGACAGTAAATTTATAATAAAGGATTTTTTTTTTAAATACAATATCAAATATTTTTTGGAAATACAAAAATTATATTTTGCTAAAAATGACTAGAGTTTGAAGATAGTGCCAAAATTTCAGCAACTAAAAATGATTAATATTTCGTTTATAAAAATGATGATTTTTTTTTGTGCTACCCAACGCTTTGCTTATCTTTCACTAACCTTTCAAGCCACCAAAACCATTTGTAAAACACTCAACAAAAATGTTGTATTTTCTCCCGCCACGCGGACAACAGCAGATTGATTTGTAAAATTTTGCTGTGAACCCCCCTTTTTCAAAAAAAAAAAAAAAAAAGAAAAAAAGGAAAACATTACAGCATAATCATTTAAAACTGACATCATGTTAGTCCTCCTATATCCACCTTTTACTGCAACTTCAGCATTGCGTTGATTTTTTTGCTCTTTTTTAATACAAAAAAAAGAAGGGGGAAAAAATAAAACGGAAGTACAACTCGACTACAAAGCAAAAATAATAACAACAAAACATCATATGCCAACATCAATTAAATTCATTGCCAAACAAAAGACTGTTTGATATTTTTTAGAACCAAATTTTTTTTCTCTCTTAATTTAATACTAAAAACCAAAGAGAGGAAGCAAAATAAAAACATACAGTAAGTGGCCAACAGAATTGGGAGGGATTTAACTTTTATTTTAAATCTGAATACCAATTATATTACTATCCCTTATACTCGGCCAAAACTCAGAGGATGACACCTAAATATGCAGAGCATTGTACTAGAATTAGGAAAATAATTATGAGGAAAGCCGATAGTCCTTGATGTTAGTCCTTTTAGCTTTAGGATTTATTGTAATAAACATGTAAGTAAATAAAATAAAAATAATTATGAGGAGGGGAATATGAGGATTTCTGTTCCTTTTGGTCAATTACAGCCTTTAGATTTTTTTCTGCATTCCTTTCACTTTCCTACCACTTTCCTACTTTGCTATTATTATTGTCTGACGCTTTGGTCTCAAATCTCCCATAGACTTTGCAATGCCGTTCAGATGAGATGATTGTGATGGCGGTTGCCATACCAGTAGTGCCAAATATGATATGACTGCACAATACGAGGGCGGATTGATGTTGAGCTACATAGCACTAAATGACAGCACAAACACAATTTTTTTTTTTTTGAAATTGTGATCTGTCAAATGTCAGCTGTTAAAATTTCACTTTGACGGTTGAGTTGGTTTAAGGGCTGATATTGCTAGTGGGCTTCGGCCTACCAACTCATTAAGCCTTGTCTTCTATTGATTGCTGGGAAATTGCATACAGGTGGGATTAGAAGGCCCGAACTCCTCAACAGGAAGATACTCATATGACCGCAATCATATGGCAAAAATTGCTACCTGTGTGAGCTGGTGAATCGTGAATAATTCACTACGTGGAATTACTCCACCATCAGATTAGGCCGTAAAAGCAGGTGCTGATGTAAATCATTTTCACAGTTGTTAAAATTTCACACAAATTCAACGTCGTTTGAAGTAAGTAACTTTTGTGTTTCTTAAAACATGGAAAAAGTGAATTTTGAGCAGTGAAAAGGAAAATGTCAAAAGAGACAAAAGAAAAGCTCGATAAACATTACGGTGAGTTTGTATCGTCAGATTACACGGTAAAATATTGGATTGCTGAATTTAAACGCGGCCGAACAAACACTACAATAATACCATCAACAGGAAAGCCCAAATAGGCGATTGCTGGCAAAAAAATCAAGAAAATCCTCGATATCGTTATGAATGATCGCCGAGTGAAGTTACGCGAAATGGTTGCAATGGTAAACATATCATATGGACTTGCATATGGAAAATTTATCCTCAAGATGGGTGCTGCGTTTACTCTGTGTCGAACAAAAACGAGATCAACAGACCACTTCACAGCGGCGTTTGGACATGACCAGGCGTAATGCTGTTAATTTTTCATGTCGATTAATAATTGTTAATGAAACGTGGGCCCACCGCTACACACTTGAAACCAAAAATCAAGCGGAACGACTGATGGAAGCTGGTGGAAGTGCTCCGAAGAAGGCGCAATGAATATTGTTCATCGATTATCTTTCAAAGGATTCACAATCACAGGAAAGTATTGTCGTGCATTATTAGATCGATTGATTTATGCAATCAAGCAAATACGACCACATTAAAAAAAGTGCACCGGTTCACACAACTAAAACTACGTAAAATACACTCCGGGTTGGTAGTGAGTTTTTCTTGTTTCCAAACTTGAAAAAAGGGCTCGCAGGAAAAGGATTCATCTCAAACGAAGAAGTGGCTACCGAAACTAACGCGTATTTTAAGGAGTTCCCAAAATCGTATTATTCAGTTGGTGTAAAAAAGTTTGAATATCGTCTTACTCAATATTTTGAGCTAAAATTAGACTGTGTTTTCTAATAAAACAAATCGTTTTTGAAAAAAAAATGTTTTTTTCCTACTTAGATAGTTTCAATATAAATTCGCCCTCGCATTCCTGCAAATTTTGTGAAGCAAATTGATGGTTTTCCTGAACGCTGCAGAATGCTGTGTCATCTGCAAAAGATGCAATGTAAATTCCAGATATCGTTGATATATCAGAGGCGTAAGTCAAATATAATTTAAGTCCCAGAATGCTACCTTGGGCAACTCCTGCTTTGATTGGCTGTGAGGGGCTTATAAAATCGCTTTCTTTGATAGGAAATTGTCGGTCACATAAGTAGTTTTCCTGAAGGCGGTGAGAGTTTGCAGGCAAGTTCTACTTTATTTGTGCATTAAACGCTCGTGCCACACTTTATCAAAAGTTTGGGAAACATCAATGAATAGAGCTGAATAATAGTTTTGGTCCTGAAAAGTCTTTCTCATGACATTTACTAGACCGTATGTCTGCTCTATTGTGCCGTGTTTAGCCCGAAAGCCAATTTGATGATTAGGGATAACTCGAATATTGAGTGATGTGGGATATCCACATCATTCAATATTCGAGTTATCGATAAATGTTTATAAAAAATATTATGAAACAATTATTGCTAAAGAAAATTTTTTTTTGTTGTAGATAATTTTTGAAAATATTTGTAAAGGACTATTTTTTATTTGCTATCGAAAAATTTTCAAGTGAAAAAGTGAAATTTTTATCGATAAATGTTTCATAAAGAACATTTAGTATAAAACAATTATTTTTAGAGCAAATTTCTTGTTGTGGATATTTTTGGAAAATATTTGGTACTTGTTAAATTTTTTTAAGTATTTTTATTATCGAAAAATACAGAATGTTATCGATAAATTGTTAGCGAAGAATATTTATTATGTAACATTTTTTTTGTTACTGGAAATTTCTAAGAAATTTAATTAAGAGTTAAACGTTTATTTTCCGTAAATATTTTATAAAGAACATTTGTTTTGCAAAAAATATTTCTAAAGAATATTTATTTCAATGATATATTTTTGATATTGTGATTTGCTTTACAAAATTTTCTGCTTATTAATTTTGGCTAGAGATGATTGATATATAGTTTATTATTTACTGTTTTCGAAAATGGCAAACTCTGTGCCGCCTGTTGAAATACGCATACCTCTCGTTGATGTTCTATTGCTTTTATAAAGGGTGCCAATTAAAAAAAAGAAAAAAAAAAAATTAACACACATTTTCCAATATACCCACATACTCGTACTCGCCCGCCGCCGGTAGCTTTAGAATTTTGATGGTTATATTGATGGCAATAATAACGATGATGTTCTTTTCTTTTTGTTTTCTGTGTGTTTTTGTAATAAAAGCGTTTTTTTTAAATAAAATTGGTTTGTGTGAGTATGCACATGAACATGACACAGACGTTAGATAAATTGTTTGGGAGGTTTTTTTTGTGCTGTTTTACTAAAATTTTTCAGTTTGAGGTGTGTGAAAAAATCCAGACATTTTAAAGTAAATAATAACAAAGTAAAATGGTTTCAATCCATTCATTGGTGTTGGTGTTGTTGTTGCTGTTGTCATGCAATAGCATTTACAAAGTATCCTGCCGAAAACGATAAAAGCAAATCATAATGAAAGGCTACAACATTTAATGAAAAATTTAGAAGGTTGATGGAAAAGAAAACAAATTTTCTTTTTTGTTCCCAGCCAAAGGAAGTTTTTGATTATAATTTGAGGGTTTGAATGTTAATTGGTCAGAGAGCCAATCTATTGGTGGTAAAAATATTTGATTGGTTGAGTTTCCGGATCTAACAAAAACAGTATAAAAACTGGCTTTTGTTAATGTTATTGTTACAGGCATTAGACAAAAAAAAAAAAAATCTTTTCTAGATTTTATTGTGCAAAATCATCTAAAAGTAAAAAAAAGACAAAAAAAGGGGGTAAACTTTTTGATCTCATGCTCACTTTTTAGCACTTTTGCGAAAAATAAAAAATTGAATTTACTGTTGCCTACATTTTTGAAATTATGTTGCTTTTTTGCTGCTAATCTCTTCTTTTTTGAAAGTTAAGCCCGTTAACATACAAAATCCCTTATGTTTTTAATACGACTTTATTTTTTCCCCCAATGCCATCAACTTTGTACTCAAAAACAATAGATTTTAGTTTTTGTTAACATAAGCTTTTCATCATCAGCATCAGCCAAATGCTAGAAAAAAAATACATCAAGTAAAAACAACAACCAAATAACTTGATACTTCGACACATGTATGGTCGCTAGTTTTTTTCTTGTTTCACAGCACATCCAAAACAAACAATTTCATCTGTGTCTTTTTTGCTTTTTTAATACAGACATAAAATTGAACATAAAAAACATTTACTTTTAGACATTGAAAGCTGGCGGTATTAAATCTAACATGCAATCCAATTAAGCAAAGCAATATCCTGCAAAAAAAAAAAAAAAAAAAAACAAAAAAAAAAAAGTAGTGAAAACTAACAAAATATATTGCAATATACTATCAATTAAAAGATTGATGTGTTGGAACAAAATCGTTAACAAAAAATTTATATAAATGTATGTTAAAATGTTGGTTAAAACAATTGTGCAAAAAAAAAAAAAAAATGTGTTAATAAAATATTATCAAAACACCTAAAAGTAAGCAATACATTGCTTGCATATATTATTTTAATTTTAAAACTAAAAATATTTTATTTTCTACAGATTAAAAAAAAGTAAATTGCACACATTTTTCTAGTTGTTTTTCATCAGTGAATATTTCGGTTAAACAATTTTTTAAGCATATTAAAAAAAAAAAAATAAAAAAAAATAATAAAAAAAAACTAGAAATAAGTAAAACTCACAAAAAAGAGTTTTAGTGTATTGACAAGTGATCTCTCAAGAGACACCTCTAGTAGTTGGAACAACTATTTGTGCATGGTCTGATCAAAAAATAACCATTATTATCAAATTTCGTGATTTGCGTATGTTTGATTTTCGCATTTTTTTCTGTTATGTTGGTACACATGTCTGTTATATATGTTGGCAAATGCAGCCACTTCGGATTGTCAGTTTATTTTTGACAGCTAAAAGGGTTAGTCGTGTTTTGGTGTACTCTTCGACTTTTTACTAAAATTTTGAGCAAGACCAACGTCGCATGGATATTGCTCAAGAACTGTTGAACATTGTCAGTTACGATGTAGATTTCCTCAAAAAGGTCGTGACTGGTGAAGAATCATAGGCTACGATATTGAAACCAAACCCCAGTCACCCCAATAGAAGCATCCAAAAAAGCCAAGACCGAAAAAAGCACGTCAGGTTCGGTCAAATGTGAAGGTTTTGCTCACTGTTTTCTTCGACTTCAATGGCGTGGTGCATCATAAATTCTTGCCACAAGGTCATGCGTTCAATAAGGAATACTATCTTGAACTTATGCACCGTTTACGCGATGCAATTCGTAGCAACGCACAGAATTGGGGAAAAGACAATCATAGATTTTTCACCATGTTAACGCCCCAGCTCACACATCGATACTTGTGCGTGAGTTTTTGACCAAAAACAAAATCGTTATCATGCCTTAACCACCGTATTCACCGGTCTTGTCACCGTTGACTTTTTCCTCTTCCCAAAACTGAAGACACCGATGAAAGGAAAGCCTTTTGCCATGATTGAGGAGATAAAGGAAAATTCGAAACAAAAGCTGTTGGCGATACCAAGAAGCGCGTTTTAAAAGTGTTTCGAGGATTGGAAAATACGTTGGCATAAGTGTATTATACCTGAAGGGAATTACTTTAGAGGGGACAAGATTGTTATTGATAAATAAATAAATTTTAGAAAAAATTTAAAATAACGGTTATTTCTTGGTCAGCCCACGTATAAAAAATTACATAGTTTTTGTTCAAATAGTTCCTTAGACCTTTTTGTTGTTTTTCAACAGCTGAAAAGATTTCCAAGTCCCTGCATCAAAACTCTTTGGTGCCTTGATTTGCCAAATATCCTGCAGCATCACATCTTCTGCCCGGAAATCCGTCCAGAAATTGCATTCACGAGTCCGGTGACCGAAGCCGAGGACTCTTAATTATCCACATCTAATACTCAATGCGCGAATCTGAACCACTTTATGCAAGAGCCAGTAGAAGAAAAGTGGCCCGCTACCTGAATAGCTAGCTTCAGGGTAACATTGTTAAATGTTCTACCACCATCTTTCCAACATGAGCTAGCCAATGGCACACTCCTTTTTAAAATGTCCATTGTCATCATGTCTTCAAGTTCATATTAACGCAGCTCCTCCCTGGACCCATCTGGTCTGATTTCGCCGTATATCCTTTTGACCTCGGGTTTGCTCTTATGCCCATAATTTACTTATTTCTTTCAAATGTAATCCTTAATAGCTTATTGGTTAAGGACCAACCAAAAAGTTTAAAAATTTGTTTGAAGATTATTTATTCAATTGTTTAGTTGAGTTTTATTCCCTATATTAGCTTCTCACATTGATACCAATGAAAAAAGAACTATAAATAGCTTGTTTTCTATGTTTCCCTGCTATCGATATGTTGACATTTCATACGAGCTACCCGAATCATCAGTAGACTTTGGAAATTTTTGAAAGATTTATACACCTCTCTAAAATATCTCTAAACCTTTCAAGCAAATGAACAACCGTTGGCTGCTACGATTTGTTTTTTGAAAATATCGGAAAGCAAACGAATATTTACCCATTTTAAATGCAATAGTATAGTTTTGGGAGCATAAATATTGCAACGGTGTATAAAAGATTTAACATGGGCCACAATATTCTTTATTATAGCTACGATATTAGATCAACATTTGGGGGGAAAAAATTTAAATATAGTAGCCAGAATATAATATCAACATGTCCTTTTTTCTTTACATATATATAATTTTCTTGATCATATGACCAACTATTATGTCAGGTCCTTGATCACTTAAACACATCTTGAGTATCAGAAAACTAACATAAACAAATATTTTCCCGGCTTAAATCTAATTTTCCGCTTTTGAAATCGACGAAGTATTTTACACTTCAATAGTATAGTTTTAGGAGCTATGTATAGTAGAATGAAAGTTTTGGCATAACCCACAATGTTCGATAATAAAAATGTTTTCTTTATTATAGTCATGATATGATATCAACTTTTTAAGAAAGGATTCAATGGATTCAAAGGATTCAGTGTGGTCTATGTAATATATTGTTCTTCCCTTATGTCTAGTTTTATTAATATTTCAATCATTTACATGTAATGATGTCCTTAATCACTTAAATACATCTTTTAATGCACATTTTAATACACATTTTCCTTCTTTTAAAATCGGCAGATGTGTGATGTTTACTGCAATGTATAGGTGAATAAAAAATTTAATATAGGCCACAATATTCGATGATAAACAAGTTTTCTTTCTTATAGCCACGATATGACATTAACATTTTGGGAAAAAGTTTTAAATATTGTGTATTATATGCAATAGTACATTTTTCCCTTACATTTAGTTTTCTTGACATTTCAATCATTTACATATGACCAACTATTATGTCATGTCCTTGGTCACTTAAATACACCTTGGGCATCAAAAAACTAACGCATAAAAAACATTTAACTTGTAGTTTTCACATCTTAAATGTCGGTTTGTCATTTGGGTTTCTCTTTGTTGGGTATTGTTTGCTTCGTCTCCGCCTGTAGTCAATGTCCTTTGCAAATGTATATATTACATTTGCATTTTTTTCCTAACCATTGTTTATATTTTGCCAACAAGACACCAGCATATAAACTTTTGGTTTGTATTTTTTCTTTCTTTGCCAGAGAATTAAAATAAAATATAAATATTGCAATATTTAGATATTCTTGAAAACTCGCTTTATATCTAGTAGTTGAGTAACACTGAAAAAGATAGGAGTATATGGGAATTTTGTTCGGTTTGCATGTGAATTTATTTTGCATACCTTATACTCTTTATATGTGATTCCCCTTTAGTGTTTCTATAATTCTACTCCCTTCATTGCTGCAAAGTTGTTGTTGGTTTCTCTTTTGGTTTGCTGTGTTACTAAAACTGTTTAATGTACTATTCCTTAGCACATGTCTATGAGTTATACAAAAATTCATTGCATACTTTTAAGGTGCTTTTATAATTTAAATGTTGCACATTTTTCGAGACAATAACAATTGCAAATGATGTTCTATTTATTCATGTTATGTGAATGTTTAACATTCTTGTTCATGTTTGAAATGGTATTAAATTAAATTGTGGCCTTTATTCTGAATGTACAGGAAGAGCTTAGAAATTTTTTTTTCCAATTTTATACATTTCTTTTTGTTTCTTCTATGAGGAGATTAAATGTTGTTAAAAAAGCGAATGCTACAAACAGCTTGAACAAATCTGGAAGGAAAGTGGATAAAATGACTTATCGAAAATAGGTCTTGTAATCGATTTAAATGGACTTTGGTATATAGATGTTTTTTGTAAAGAAAAATGTATAATATATTAGATTTCCCTTAAACTCTATAAGAATGAAAACAGCCATACCTATAACTCTAAAATCATACTATGACAGACAAGTAAATATGACAAGCGTCGTGGCTTTCGTAAAAACAGAAACTTTTCTATAACCTTACAGGTTTAAAACATCTTCTAGCTCTCATGATTTGACAAAGCTGTTAAACGAAATAGTTCCACCATTACGATTTCAATTTCAATCATTTTACAGCACTCATTTTAATATAAAATATAATTCCTATTTAATTATAAATTAATTAATTTAGTAGAATCAAATCTAATGAGTGGTTTTAATAAGGTCACTTAACAAACAGCTTTGCTCTTTCTGGCTCCTAAAAGTATGCTCAAATATATTCTTAATCTTTCATCTGGTTAAATAAGTATGTAACTCATTTATATAATATTATAACATGTTTATTTATCTTATAACTGTCATACTTTTTTAAAAGGCGTCTCAAAACTTTGTGGCTCATAAACGTCAGTTGCAAATATCACTTTAAGTTCACTTTTTATGGTTTATTTATATGGCGTATATAAAACATGCTTTTCGAACTGAGAAGCCATGTTGTCTTGTTTAGTCAAAAACATTTAATTTGCCGATTGTAATTTTTTTCATTTAATGCTTCTTTTTTTGTCTCACAATGTTTCACTCTAATTTATCCTGTACATTTTTCATAACTTTTTGTTTTAATTAAGTCAGAGTTATTGTTGTTGGTTGGTTTTCTACAGTCACAGTTTTTTTTTTATTGCGGCCATGAGATGTCAGCCTAATTTAGCTAAAAAACTAAAACAGTAAAATAAATTTATGAGGGACTCTAGATAATAGTGTTAAAGAGAAAATATATGAAATGAGAATTGTGCTAAAAAAAGAAATTTAAATGTAAACTTCATACAGAAGTTTAAATAAAAGGCACAAACAATAGGCACAACTTTAATTCCGCCGTTTTTTTTTTAGAAATTCGAAGCTTTATTGTCAAAAAATGGTTATTTGTTTATGATCCCAAGTATTGCCCATCGCTGGCCACTACCTTCTCACAATCTTTCAGGCAGCGTACGAATCTGGAATGAAAAAAAACTGGTCATCTATTGAAGCGATCTAAGAATCGATCCAATTTTTTTATCCTGCCACTGAACGAAACAAGTGATAGATAATCCGAGAAAGCAACGTGTGTACAATACAGCGGGCGGAATAGGACTTCCTATTTCACTGTTTCCAAGTATGTTTTGACCACTTTCGCAATATGAAGTCAAGCATTTTTTTGGTGAGCAGGAAAAAATCCCCACTCTTCTTCCGGAGATATAAATTTCCACCCCGGGTCTGTCTTAGTATTGCTTCGGGGTGGACTCCCAGTGGTTTAATCAGCCCTTCTCTTTACATTATCCTTTGTCAAGGATCCGGATTATGATTTTGTCCGCAGAACCTTTTCGCGATACCGCTAGAAAGTTGGCCTTGTTCCCTGTCTACTACCTACCTACTATCTCCAGTTCTCTACGAGCTTCCGCCTATCGAATACACTTAAAGAAAGTGCGTTCGGCGTCGTCCAGGACTTCTTCTTCGTATTAGCAAATGGTCAAGCATTGTCATGCTGTAAAATCACTTTATTATGTCTCTTGTTGTATTGCGGCCGTTTGTCTTTCAATGCTCGGCAAAATGCATTGATTGCGTTCGATAACGACTATGGTTGTTTTAGCCGACTTTAAGAACTCACAATGCACTACGCCGAACTGGTCCCACCAAATACTGACCATGACCATAGAACCTTGAATATTAGGTTTGGTCGTCGACGTAGAAGCATGGCCGGAATAATCCAAGATAAAATGCATTGTCATATCGCTACTTTATTGCAACATAGTCATAACTAGAAAAGCTCTTTTCGAGAAAAACACATTTTAAGTTTTTAGTTTCGATACAAGACTTAGAAAATTTTTTAAGAAAATATCTCCTAAAGGAAACAGTTTAAAAGTAATTTGAATAAAGTTTTTGCACAATATAAAATGTAGTACTGTTAACAATTCTGCATTGTTAACTCGAAAAGCACATTTTTTGAGATATGACTATGTTGCAATAAAGGAGCCTGTGTTATCACAACATGTTGTACTGAATAAGGAGAAATTTGAGATAGTTATATTCGCAAGTAACCTCGTTATAGTATTCAATAGCAACCTAACATGGACTGATCATGTGAACATGCTGGTAGGTCAATATTATATAAAACTTAGATCTCTGTGCTCAACTAGGTATTTCTAAGGATACGAATCTTGGTTGCTAAGATGTGTTTTATACCTTCTCTGACGTATGGATGTATATTGTTTCGATGCTGTGACTCATTCGGTAGGAATAAGTTTGATGTTATGTTCAACAATATTGTAAGATATGTTTATAGACTTAGAAGATTTGATCCCATCTCCTAATCTGGTAGGTCAATTTTATATGAAGCTTAGATCTCTGTGTTTAAAGCAGTATTTCACTCGTCTAGGCATACGAATCTCGCTTGCTAAGATGTGGCATCCACCTTCTCCGACATATGTCTTCAGACAAAGTATATTAGGTAATTGGAACTTCACCCAAACACTCTTGCATGAAACAAACTTAATTTTAGCGGTCACACTCGGTTGAGAAGAAGGGATAGCCTTAAATGGGTGATTTCACCGATTTCAGTTTACAACAATCTTCTTGGAATCTCTTTTCAGGGACTAATAAAGGCTCTTACTTTTTTATATTTGCATAGTGTAGTTATTAAAAAAAATGAGCAAATACTTCTTCCAATCACTAAAAAACCGGAACATTATTCTGCCCCTTCACCTCTGCCTTGCGTCTGAATTCTATTGAAAAGATGCTCGTCTGTGAAATAGTCTTTCATCAAATCAACAAATGAATACTCGTAACAATGCTAACAGTTTTAAGAAATTTTATATATCGCATAAATTTTTATGTATTTTGTTTGTCGGTACTCTTTTCTAAATAATTAATTTCATACTATAAGAAACTTTTATAATGTTACGCATTCCTGTACTATAAATGTAAGATACAATCTTGTTGTAAAGGAAGTGAAAGAATTAAATTAAATAAATATATACATAAATAAGTAAAAATAAAATGATACCAATCAAAAACCTACCGCTTGTTTTCTATCTTTCCTAGCTGTATATATCGACATTTCATAGGAGCCACTTTGGAAATTTTTGAATGATATTCTTAAACATTCAACTTTATTTCCCAACAATCTAAATAAATTATTGAGAATTTAAAAAGAAAAATGCTTTAATAATACCTATCAAAACACAAAAGACAAACTTTTTCTTTTATACACCTCTCTACATTTCTTTACAACTTTCACACAATCTTTTACACAAATGATTGCTACGATTTGTTTTTTGAAATTATCGACGGGTAGAGAACAAAAATTCAAACAATTGAGCTTTATTCACTGTATTAGCTTCTAACATTGATACCAATAAAAAAAAAAATTATAAACAACTTGTTCTCTATCTTTCCCAGCTGTCTTATGTCGATATTTCATAGGAGCTACAATAATCATCAGCAGATGACGGTAGAAATTCCAAAGTCTGCTGATGATTAGGGTAGCTCCTATGAAATGTCGACATATAGACAGCTGGGAAAAAATTAAACAAGTTGTTATTAAGTTTTTGATTGGTAAACATAAAACTTTTTCATCGATTAAAACATATTGGTTTTATCGGATATTTTCCAAAATAAATTTGCCATCTGCCTACTTCACGACTGTCGATTATTTGCTGTCAAGCCTAATGTTTACCAAAATGACGGTGAAACAAACTACTATAACTTTCCGGCAGTCACCAGGTATAAAAATTGAAAAGTTCATGTGAACAAGGTTCAGTAAAATATTTTGAGTCAAAGTTTTTATACGTTCTCTAAACCTCTAATACATTTTTTTTGTTTCAAAACACAAAAAATATATTTTAGAATTTTTGAAATATATTTTAAAACCGCAGAGGAATTGAGACATTTCTAAATTGTTGAAATTGTTAGAATCACAAAGAACTGCGGAATTTAAACAAACTCTAATTTTCTAATTAAAAGAAATAGTCACATTCGATTAATGTTATTTTACTTATATAATATATAATAATTAAAAATACTGCTGTTTTATGTCATATTAAAATAATTAGTTTTAATTGCCAAAGACTCAATGGGCAAATTGTAAAAGTTTATTTATTTATGTAAATATAATGAAAATAAAACTTCATTACCAGCATTTGTAAACTAAACTATTATGTAGGCAATTTAATATAAAATTTATATGAAAAGCTTAGCATAATTTTGGGCTGTTATAAAATATACAAAACTTAAGTATACTTTTTGGTAAACTCGAAATGTTTTTAAATAAAAATTAATTGTCATTATTTGCCAATGTTTTTTTTTTCTTTCGGCTAATACAAATCCATGTCCTTTTAAATGCATTATTGCCCTAAAACTTAATTTAAATTATATAAAACTAATGAATATTTTAATACAAACAATTTTATGCGACAAAAAATTATATATTTCTGTGTAGTTTATTGCCTGGTTTTAAAAGGCATAATTTTTTTTTTTTTTTTTTGGCGCGCTGATTCATTGCTGTTAGTTTTTGGTTTTCATTTAACGTTGCGTTTGGTCCTGTTGTTGTTAAACCCTTCAATTTATATTGTCAAATCATGTCAATCATGCATTAGCGCGCTCAATATTTTAAATGCATTGAATATCTAATTGCAATTGTCATTAAAAACAATTACAAATTTAGTTTTTTTCAAGCCTTTTTCCTGTACCCTACTGCAGGCAGAGAGGAATTTTTAGCTACTCTGTTGATGTGAAACTTAAAAAATATAATTTAGCTTTTAAATTTAAATAGTGTATAAGATGATGACAATTACAATTATCTTTATTTACAACACCATTTTATATTACATTTATGGTATAATTTACATAACCAAGAGTTCAAGATTCTTCTTTTTCAGCTTAATAATTATAAATTTTTATAAAATTTTTAATATAAGTGTATAAATGCATGACAACTCAGTAATTACTAAGATAATGGAACGAAGTAGTATATTCAGGATTTGACGCTTACTAACTCTAAATCAGCAACCGCATGAAGACGCTGTGTGGAAAAGTACCGGGGTAATATGTATATTATTTTTAGTAGCTTATTTTGAGAAACTTGCAGGTTTTGAATATGGCATTTTGTCATATTTTGAAACCTAGAAAGGAGCTGTATAAAATATAACAGCATGAAAAACTGCTTTTAATATTAATTTTTGTTTTGGTGCTAAAATTTAAATTTTATTATAATTATTTATGTGCCTTTTTTTCAAGAAGAGTCATATAATTAGAATTTGGTACATCCTGGCAACGACTACAAGAAAAATTTTTATAAATAAATGTAAATAGTTTTCTATATGACATAGATTCAAATTTCTGCTAAATTATTTTATATATTTTTATTTCTTAAAAAAAGGATATGTGGGACACTTGCATATCTTTGAGCCATTTCAAGAGAAATATTTAACAAAGCTAAACTATATTAGTTAACGAGTTTTCACAAGGCTTATTTTTTATTTCAGTTACTAAGAGCAGAATATTATTGCTGTAATCAAAATAAAGGATATATAAAAAAATGCCGTATTTTTAAACTCGACGTAAGAAAACTCCGCAGACAGCTTGGAAACATTATTTAACAAGTTGTTAGTATTATATATTTTGAGTTTGGATTATACTCTACTTACATAAGGATATTCAATTTACATCAAGTACTTTAAATATGCTTGATTATTTTTCTAACTATTTTTAGACATTTACTTTCATTAGAATTTGTTGTATATAAATCTAAATAGTATTCTATGGGAGGTATATTAAAATTTCTGCTAAATTATTTTATATATTTTTATTTCTTAAAAAAAGGATATGTGGGAAACTTGCATATCCTTGCACCATTTCAAGAGAAATATTTCGCAAAGCTAAATTATATGGGTTAGCGAGTTTTTACAAGGCTTATTTTTTATTTTGGTTAATTGGAGCAGAATATTATTACTTTAGTCAAAATAAAGGATATATAACAAAATTCCGTATTTTTAAACTGGCTGTAGGAAAACTATGTAGGCAGCTTGGAAACATTATTTAACAAGTTATTAGCATAATACACTTTAAGTTTCAATTGTGCTCTACTTACACAAGAATATTTAAGGTACATCAAGTACTTTAAATATGCTTGTTTATTGTTTTTAACTATTTTTAGACACTTAGCTACAGTAGAACTTGTTGTAAATACAATTACGCAAATAGTTGTAAATAAATCTAAAAAGTGTTCTATGGGAGGTATAGTTAAATTTCTCCTAAATTATATTACATATTTTGAATTCTTAAAAAAAGAATATATGGAAAACTCTCATATACTTGCAGCATTGCCAGAGAAATATTTCGCAGGGCTAAGTTATATTCGTTAAAGAGTTTTTACCAGACTTATTTTCTATTTTAGTTACTAAGAGTAGAATATTATTGCCTTAATCAAAATAAAGGATATATCTCCTGCAGACAGCTTGGATGCATTATTTAACAAGTTACGTTTTGCTAATACTCTACTTAAACAAAAATATTTAAGGTACATCAAGTAACTTAAATATCCTCGTTTATTTTTCTAACTATTTTTAGACATTTAATTAAAGTGATTTTTTTTATACGGTAGTTTTTCTTTTTTTATACCCATTTTCAACTTTATTTATTCTATAGCATTTTATTGCTGTAGTTGTAAGAGCCTGAATAACAATACATGTACACAGTATCCATTGCCATGCCTAAATGCCTGCCTCAATTTCTATCATGCATAACCAATGAAATTAGAATCACTTGCATGGCAAATCGACAATTGTGCATAATAAAATAGACGAACAACAACAGCAATGCCTATGCGAAGCAACAACAACAGCAACAAAACAGTTGTAAATGTAACAAATGGTTTAAAATACAAGTGCAATCTATTAAAACTACAATGCAATTTGTTACAATTACAGAGAAAAAACACAATTATAAAAAAACCTAAACACATGCAAGTTGATATGGAGAGTAAATAAACAACAACCTGTGATGCCATTAAACTGCATCCATACAGGAGGGCAGCTTTAACGTTTGGTTTTAAAGAATTGCCCAGGAAAATCAAAGTTATGCAAATTACTTGAATTCGTAGTGTTCGGATTTTATGAAGTAGTAAAAATATATATAAATTTTTTTTAACTATATTCTTCCTTTTGCCAGCTTTCAAAAAAATACCCTTTTAAGGCACTTTTTAAAAGCATTTAAACATACAAATATCTACTATTGAATTACTACTACCACACGCTACTTTGTAACATCAATGCAAATACGTTTTGTCAATAAACACAGTGTTCGTTAAATGCGGTTGTTGCACTATTTGAAAACATATGCCAACTTTACTGAAAAAGAGAAAAAAAAATCTAGTTTTTTTCCCCGTTTCACGTTGTTTGTAATTTTAATTGGCAAGCGTTGCGCCAGCCATAAAAGGTGAAGTAAATAAATGGCGTTTTGTAATTTTAATTTTATTTTGTTGTTCATTTGTACGTTAAGAATTATTTTTGATGAACAATGTATTAAATCTTTGAAATCAGAACAACGATATGATAAGTGTTCAACAAAAAATTTAACCTAATTTGTTAAAGGATATTGTTTAGCGACCAGATATCTTTTATCTTGAAGCTGGCTGTTGTTACAAAACTACTTTTAAAATGGCAATATAAAACAAGAAAAACGTTTAATAATGAAAAAAAGAAATGAAAATAAAACAAAACAAACTACAATAAATTAATAAAATATTTAACTATAAATAAAATATTCAAAACTTATCTACTATTTGCAGAATTATGTTGTTAAGCTCTATAACAAATTTCAGCTCAAATGGTGTAAGGATATGCGTACGTGTCATATATCCTTTTTTTCAATATATACATTTTTTTTTCAAAAGTGCTTGTAATAAAGTTGCAACCATTATGTCTTAAGTTTAAGGCCAACGAAAAGATAAAATCTGATAAAAAGCCAAAAAAGGATGTCTATGCTAGCAGTTGTAAAAATTTACACAAACTGGTGAATTTCTTTAAAAGTTGATTACTATTTGTCATATTATAGCGCAAAGTTCTGGGGAAATTTCTAGCCAAATCGGCTAAGGCATAATCATACTTTTCGTATATCCTTTTTATTATAAATAAAATTTTTTTTCGCAATTTATATTAGAAATAAAAATTTTTTGAACAAACTTTCACAAGATTATATAAGTTTAGTGTGTTATAAAAAATTAAGCCATTGGCAGCTTTATTGGCAAGCAATAAGTAACAATTTGATCAAATGTCCTTTTTATGAATAATATACAATTACGCAAACAGTTGTAAAAATACTTCAAAAATGGATTACTATTTGTCAAATAGCGTGGCCAAACTCTAGGGCAAATTTCAACTCAATCGATTTATATGTGCGCCATTCTCTCATATATCCTTTTTTAAACTAAAGTATCAAAAACGTACTAAATTTGATAGTGCAACTGAAAACTTTATTATAGAACTTCAAAAATTGTTTACTATTGGTTATATTATATCCCATAGCTCTGGGGAAAATTCTAGTCAATTAAGCCAAAGGATACGCCTGCTTCTCATATGTCCTTTATTTTAAAAATTAATATTTTTCTTAGAAATTTTCACAATGTGGTTAAGTTTAGTGATCTTTAAAAGAAAAACTATTCGCAGCAACACTAGCAGAAAATCTGTTTCAATTTAATCAAATGTACATTTTATGAATAATATAAGTTTACGGAAAAATAAATAAAAACTTAAAGAGAAGATTACTATTTGTTAAATAATATGGGCGAGCTCTATGGTAAATTATAGCTCAATCGGTTTAAGTATGCGCTTTACTCTCATGTATCCTTTTTTCAATTAAGATTTAGAAAAATGGAAGAAGAAGTAACTGATAATTAAAGTGCAGCTGAAATCGTTGCTTATCAATAACAGAATGAACAGAAAAGAAAAAACATTTAACTTTTAGAGGTTACACTCGCAAAGCAAACTCGTTTTTTCCGAAAACTCTTCTAACCAAAACATTTTAAACACTTTTTTAAGTCACCTTAAATTTTTTTTTCGGAGAACAGTATAAAAATTTTGTTCTTCTTAAAACAAACCCCACAAAAGGAAAAGATATCATAAAATAGAAAATTTTGTTGCAAGAAAAAAAGTAGAATTGTAGAGGACTTTAAAAATCCGTTAGAAACCTAAAGAAGAAAACTTAAAGAAAAACCATAAGCAAGAAAAACCCATAAAAAAGAGTATTTTCCACACTTTTACCAACACATACGAGTACACAAGCAAGTGTTCAGCACAATATCATTGAATTGAAAAATCGAGAAAAAAATTTTTGATTTTATTTCAACGGCGACACACAAACATGTAAAATGTTATATTCGTGTGTGAGTGTAAGTTTATAGTTCATGAAAATCGCATTATTTCCGTTAATGTTTTGGCACGTTTCTACTGCAAAAGTATGCGCATAAATCAGACGACAAACTCAACTCAAACTTTAACTGATGTGAAATAAAGCCCCTCTCGCTCGCATGTTAATGGTTATATACAGTAGCAACAGTAGCGAAAAAAGAAAATAGTTACAAATATTCATAAATATATTCACAAATACATGTTCTCTCGTAGAATACACATATGTTAGTTTGTTATGTAGCATGAATTTTTGAATATACAATATACGAGTATATTCTGGAAGAATAGCAAGAAAGTCCCAGTGGTAGCAAGCGGAGTGATTAGTGTTGAAATCCTTTGAAAAATTTTGTACAAGAACTAGCGGTGAAAGGTTCCATAGCTGCAAATTTTGGCCAGCAAGTGGTCATGTTCCAACCTTTGACTTGTTGTTCGGCTGGGCCGAATCCCAAATAACCTTCACGATAGTCACGTAAATGTATATCAAAAATTTTAACTAAATATGCTCGGATATTTTTTTTTAAATTTTCATAAAAAAATCGGTTTAAACTAAATCTCAGAGAAACATATTTGAACCGATACCGGAAATTTAAAAAAAAAAAAATAAAATAAAAATAAAAAATATTTTTCATGAAAAAATCGGACTATATCTCGAATATATAAGGGGCCGACCTAGGAAATTTTCCTTTTGTGTATTTAAGTAACCTTATTATATTACCAGAACTGCTTCTAGGAAAAAAAGTTGCTCGCTTACGCGACCTTTTCATGAAAAATTGGCTTAGACTATATCTCGTGTATATCGGAATTTTTCATTTTCTGTACTTAAGTAACAGTCTTTTATAACCAGAAATGCTTTTAACCAAAAAAAAAACTTTTTTCATGGAAAAATCGGTTCAGACTATATTGTGGGTATATATGGACCGATATCGGAATTTTTCATTTTCTGTATTTAAGTAACCGTCTTTTATAATCAGGAATTTATTTAACAGATTTAACCAAACAAAAATTTTTTCATGGAAAAATCGGTTCAGACTATATCTTGGATATATACATATATATACCGATAACGGAATTTTTAATTTTCTGTATGTAAGTAACCGTCTTTTACAACCAGAACGGCTTTTAACCAAAAACAAATTTTTTTCATAGAAAAATCGGATCAGACTATATCTCGGATATATATACCGATTCCGGAAAATTTCATTTTCTGTTTTTAGTAACGTCCTTATATTACCAGAACTGCTTTTAATCATAAAAATTTGCTTAAGTTCGCTTACGCGACATATATGAAAAAATCGGTTTAGGCTATATCTCGTGTATATATAGACCGATACCGGAATTTTTCATTTTCTTTATTTAAGTAATCGCATTTTCCAACCAGAACTGCTTTTAACAAAAAAAAAATTTTTTTTCATGGAAAAATCGGTTAAGACTATATCCCGGGTATATGGACCAATATCGAAAATTTTCATTTTCTGTATTTGGTAACCTCTTTATATCACCAGAATTACTTTTATGAAAAAAAAAATTGTTTAAGTTCGCTTATTCAACATTTGCATATAACTTGGGTATATATGGACCGATATCGGAAATTTTCATTTGTTTAATTTCACCCACGCGACATCTTCAAGAAAAAATTTGTTTAGGCTATATCTCGGGTATATATAGGCCGATATCGGGGAACATATTTTTTGCTTTTTTATCGCCATGTTTAATAATTGTGTACAGCACAACAAACTATATTTTTTTTCAATTTTTATACAAAATTGCAAAAAATAATGGCTTTTTTCGGAATTTTGAATATATCTCAGCTATATGTGAACCGATATTACTGACAGCCAGTAAAATCGCCTTTCGCCGATGTCGAAAGGATAAGGTCATTCGCAGTCTAGGTGAAAGAAAACTGATTTGGGTATTTTCTAACTCTATTTTATGCGAACGATGTGCCAAAATTCAATTATAATACATAAGTAGATGCGAACGAATAATAGTGACATAGGCAAACTCAAATTGATTCGAATGCGAGTGCCTACCTTTCTTTCATATACATTTTCATTCGATATCGTCGAACAAGCTGTGAATTTCAATAGCAATCCCATGAATCGATGGGTTAAAAGAAAGGGTGAATGAAAAAAGTTTCTAAGTCTAATGGTTTTTCAGAAACGGTATTTAAACGGCGGACAGACGATCATCGCTTGATCGAATTTTCTATCAATACTGATTCTGAATATGTCGGAAATGAAAATTGTAGAAATTACGAACGAAATCACAAACCCCGTTACATTATTCTGAATTGAGTTGACTGGTTTGTCAAAATGTGACAAAATGTTAATTTATAGTTTTGCTTTCTAATGAATGACAGGATTCCGGCTTCCATACTTTATTGGTACCTGCTGTTGTAATAGTTTCAAGAACAATCAGTCTTATATAAACGACGCTGTATACTACTAGACACAGTAAATATGTATGTCGACTGTGTATATGAAAATTTTCTTCATCTTTTTCAGATATTTGATTTTCAGTTAAACATACAAACATATAGACTTGTGCACATGCACAAACTTAATTGTGTATGTTGATGCAAATCCTTTTTATACTTTAAGAATTTTTGCCATATATAATTACAGTGGTTCATAAAATTATTATGTACCATGAGCACAAATTTAAGCGACTAATGCTTTTTTGTTATCATATTTCCCCACTAAGTATATATACAGCCCAATTACAAATGCAAATTTCGAGGGAGTTTTTTTCACTTTTCCCCTTCTTCCAATTATGAACATAAATCGGGTATTCTCCATTTTATTTTTTTTATTTTTCATTAACTAAAAACACTAAAGGGAGATTATATCTTCAAATCCTTTTGTAAATTTACAAAAATTCAGCTTTTATATTTAATTTAAATTGAAAAAAGTACTTTACGTAAGATATAAATTCCTTGGGGAATAAACTCCGTGAGAATATTCATAGTTGGGCTGATATACTCGCAAAAGGACAACAAAATTGTATCAAGTGCCTAAAAAGCTATTAGTAATTTAGGTTTAATTCTCTAAAATATTGATTTTCATTCCTTTTTTTTGTATCTGAAAAATATTTTGTCATTTTTCAGGTCTTATTTTCTTTAATATTTTCAAATCATTCCACTGTATAATAAGGTTACTTTTGTTTCATGCCAAATAGAATTTTTATGCATACACTATGCTGAACATTGACTACAAATTTAAGTTCCTTTTTTTTCCCCCATCATTTTTGTCTGTTAGAAAATTGCCATATGGCTTGATGATCCTTTCTACTAACATTATGCCTTTTAACATTGTTCTTGGTGTTGTTTTTGTTTGCTTGCAACTTTTTTATATTTCTTCAGCTATTTCAACACAATTGTCATGTTTGTCAGGCAGTTCGTTGCTGTAAACTTTAGATAGATTTTTGTGCTATTTTTGTTTTAACTTTGGTTTCTTCTTCTATTTTTTTTTCTTCAATTTTTTCAACAAACAAATGTTTTTTGTTTGTTGTTTTTTCATATTTTCTTATTTACCTTCTTATTTAATGCTTACTTAAATGGTGAAAAGATATGATGCAAGCACATTTGAGAGTAAAAATATAGAAAAGTTTATAGTGTTGAGAGTAAAAATAAATATAGTTAAACCATTAAAAATCAGGGTTCTATAAATAGCCGACAACGTTTAACAACGCTCCCACGTTGTACACAAAGCGCGTAAACTCAGCAAAAAATGCAAAAATAAAAAAAAAACTGGCAAAAAGTGTGAAAAACCGAACAAAATTCGGTAGGAATCAAAAAAATAGCCAGATATTTACCCGTGTAACCGGATCGAAAATTCGGATATTCAGAAAAAACGCTTACTGAATAAGAGAAACCGGTTCCGTACCGCTTAGCAAACGCTCAAAGTAAAATACACTGTTTTCACGAGTTTTAGGGTGATAGAAAATACATACGAGTATATATGTATATAAAATTAAAACTCCGTAATTTGTTTCATATACGTTATAAATAGCGGGATTTATTTATTTAACTTGTATTAAACTAGTTTTGTGTTATGCTATCATAATATAGATTTGTTAAAACAATCAATTCTTATGATTTAATTGATTATGGATTATTTATGGATTATGTTTCCTTTTCGCGATTCAATATTAGTTGACGAACGTACAGAAAAAACACGATTGTTCTTGAACCAATCGTCGAACTCATCACCGTTGATTGAATTATTAGGAATCATGACGGGGCATTGTTACATCAGAGATGAGTCATTTGTTTATGGCGTGAACATACACCAACAGACGTAGTGTTCACTTTTCAACAAAAAGCGATTCTGTGATAATCATTGAATTTTATTGTGCTGACTGAAATCTGCTGCCCCGCAAATTGGTTCTATTAGAAATTTTAATTTTGTTTATTTTTTCAACTTCAAAATATTTTACAGAAATCAAAACTCACCGAGAATTTTGAGTGAAAAAATTATTCCTAAGTGTTCACTGTAGTTCCTATGAAATTTCGACATATGTATATACAGCTGGTAAACCTAGAAAACAAGCTATTTGTAATATTTTTGATTGATATCAATATTAGAAGCTAATACGAGGTCGGTTCGGAAACTTCTTAGCCTAGCACAAAAAGCGCATTATAAGCAGAAAACAGTTAAGTGTTTTGGAAACTTCCATCTCTGCTATGAACACATGTTAAGTTTTGTAGCGATCTGGTAACTTCTTCATATATCAACAGGTGTTCACAAAAGACTCATCCGCGATTTTTTTACAATGGAAAAATTAGAAATGCGTGGTGTCATAAAATATTTACATAGAAAAGGTTTAACGGGACAAGAAATTCATAATGATATGGTGAATGTGTTAGGTGAAAGTGCTCCTTTATATGCAACAGTAAAAAATTGGGTTGCTGAATTTAAACGTGGTCGTGCAAGCATTGAAGATAAACCACGTAGTGGACGTCCAAAAACAACAACAACAACAACAGAAATTGTAGCCAAAGTGCGTGATATGGTATTAAATGATCGACGAATAAAAGTGCGTGAAATAGCTAATATCATGGGCATCTCAAATGATCGAGTCCATACATCAAGAACTACAGGTAAAAAAGCTTTGTGCAAAAATGGGTGCCGCATTCGTTAACAGTCGACCAAAAACGCATAAGAATGAATATTTCTCAAGTTTGTTTGGATCGTTTTAAACGAAATAAAATGGATGAAATGGATCCACCACTATACTCCAGAGATAAAAGAACAATCCAAACAATGGACTAAAGTAGAAGGAAGTGCCCCAAAGAAGGCAAAAATAATTCAATCGGCTGGTAAGGTTATGGCAACGGGTTTCTGGGACTTCAAAGGTATTTTATTGACTGACTATCTGCAAAAGGGTAAAACAATAAATTCAGAGTACTATTGCAATCTTTTGGATAAATTAAATGTACAAATTCGAGAAAAACGTCCTGGTTTACAACACAAAAAAAGAATTCTTCATCAAGACAACGCACCAGCGCACAAGAGTATTTTAACAATGGCTAAAATCAACGAATTAAAGTAAGAGTTGCTTGACCACCCACCTTATTCTCCTGATTTAGCTCCCAGTGACGGTTACCCGTTACCAAATCTAAAAAAAATTTCTTGCTGGCAAACGTTTTACTTCAAATGAAGATGCAAAACGTAAACCACTATTTTGAAGACCTTGAAGAAAACTATTTTAATCAAGGGATCGAATTGCTAGAAAAGTGTTGGACTAAGTGTATTGAAGTTTCAGGAGTTTATATTGAAAAATAAAAATATTTTTGAAAAACTAACTATTCTCTTTCACACAGAAAAAAATGGATTAAATTTTTTTTCAATCAAGTTATGTTATTAATAGAAAACCATCAATTTAATAAAATTTGCATTGACATAATTATATTGTTATTAATAATGAAGTTTTGGAAATATCTCTTTATAAAATGCAATTAATAAAAAGTTTTCCGAATTAGTGACTGTTATTCAATATATAAATTTAAAAGGTTGTCATAAAACAGTGAAGAGTTGTTGTTTCTTTAACAATTTTTTTTGTTAAGTATATTTTACATATTAACAACAATTTTTTTCAACTCAATAATTTTTGCTTTTAAGTGAAAAAGCTATTTCTACTTTATAATTTGAATTATCAATCCGGCAAAAACTTTTTTTCACAGGAAATTTGATAAAAATAGTGCAATTTTTTTTATCAATATGGCATCTATTTTTTTCTGTGCATTGATATGCTAAGAAGTTTCCGAACCGCCTTGTATAAGGTCATAAGATCATATTGTTATGTTTTTACTTTTAAAAACACTTTAGGGATTCTTTAAAGGTAAATGAAACAACGAGACTCTTACACTTGTTTGTTACAGAAAACTGAAATACTTCATAGCTTCGTTTGTGTCTGGTTTATTTGTTTATTGGGGTAAATATACTTATCTACAGAATAACGGATAGAGTGGTATGTAAGTTCAAGTTTCCCAGCTAGCTCGAAGGGGTATGGCTTGTGGTTTCTCAACCCGAAAATTCTGGCACTTAACACATAAAATCTGCTTTCATACCTTTAAGAGCCAAAACAGATTTATTTATACAGTTCGTTCTATTAAACGAAAATGGCAAGTTGTTATGCCTCTTTGGGGTACAGTTTTTCCCACCCTGCTGAATTAATTTCAGACGCCTGTGACAGTTTGGTACCCAGTGTTTGATTTACGGCCCCTACGCAACGGTTTGAAAAGAGTAAAGAAAAGTTTGAGAGGTGTATAAATGAAACAGCATGCTTTTGGTTTATTTAGATTGTTGGGATATAAGATTGAATATTTGAAAATATTTTACAAAAATTTCCAAAGTCTACCGATGACTAGAGTAGCTCCTATGAAATGTCGACATATATTGTTGGGATATAAGATTGAATATTTGAGAATATCTTTCAAAAATTTCCAAAGTCTACCGATGACTAGGGCAGCTGCTATGTAACGTAGACATATAGACATCTGGGAAACGTAGAAAACAAACTGTTTATAATTTTTTTTTGTTTGGTATCAATGTTAGAAGCTAATATAGTGAATAGAACTCTATTGTTTGAATAACTTTTAAATTTCTAATGCAAAAGGGTTTGTTATACTATCTTATAAATTTGTGCTTGTTTTATAAACTTCATTAAGTGTCATTGGTTTTTGAATTAAGATTTTCTTGCTGCCATTTTTGTTATTTTTGTTGATGTATATTATTACGAGCTTATAAGTGGGCGTGTAATTTTCAACAATTTTCTAAATTTATATATTCAAATGTGTGTTATATATAATTTTTTATTTTTATTTTTATATAAACAACTGCTAGTAGCAGTAGAAGTCACATTTGCAGCAGCTGCAGCATTTGCCTTGTAAATTTATTTTGTTTATTTTTTTTTTATATGTTTGCTTGTTGGCACATTTCTATAACTAAGGTTTTGTATTTGTTTTTCTTATGAATGCTCACATACTCGTATGCTGAAATTACTTACATACAAATATTTTTTTCTCAGTTTCCTTTTAAAGGTTGTATTTCTGCCGCTTAAGCTTAAGCGTATGATCGTTTATGCATGAGTTCATTTTTCTGCATGTGTGTGTGTGTGTGTGTGTGTGTGTGTGTAAACTGCTCCTTTTTTAAGGATACTCCCAGTTATTTTTTTAAGTTTAAGTTTTTGTAGTTATTATTACCATCTCTTATAATTAACAGAAAAATTCCTACACAAACGTGTTTTCGGTATGCTTGAGTAATTTCCTAAGTACGTGTATGTATGTGTGTATGTTGAATACTTCAGTGTTTGATTGTATGTAAAATTGTATGACTTTTAATTGCATTGTTTATGAGAGAACAGATTGTGCTTATTCTTATTGTTTTATTTTAACATGAATATGTATGTATGCGTATATGTTTTTTTTTGCAATTATGTAAATTTTCCTGTTGTTTTATGAAATTTTCTTATCAAGTTTAAATGTCTACCAAATTACTTGTTTGAGCTTAGTGATTGTTTTCAAATTAGATTCAAAATTAAGCAAATACTTTGCTATGCAGAACATGCAAATTGTAAATTTAAGTGAAGTTTTCATTGATTGAGTGCATTTTGCGCTTGAAGCGGTTTACGAAAATTAAGCTATCAATTAAATACTAATATAGAAGCTAATATATTTCTATATAAGAAAGTAATTATTTAAAATCTTCTGCAACTAATAGGTGGAAGACAAGTTTTTTATAGAAAAGTTTGTGGAAGAAAAGTTTTTTAAATTAAAAAACTTATTAAAGCCATTGACTGTCTAAGGTAAATATTGTGGAAAGCAAGTTTTTCTATAGAAAAAAGTGTGGGAGTTCATGTTTCTTATAGAAAACTTTGCAAAACACCACCTTATCTATGAAAAACTGTGGAAATATGTATGGAAGACAATTTTTTTAAGTGAAAGAAAAGTTTTTGTATAGAACATTTTGTGTTAATTTGAAAAATTTTTTATTAGAAAAATTTATGGGATACATGTTTTTCTCTAGAAAATTTTGTGAACGACAAGATTTTCTATTGTAAAATTTGTTAAAGACAAGTTTCTCTACAGAAAAATTTGTGAACGTCAAGTTTTTCAACAAAAAAAATTTACAAAAAAACGAGTTTTTTTTATAGAAAAATTTATAAAAAATAAGGTTTTCTATAAAAAAAAACAAGTTTTTTTTATAGAAAAATTTATAAAAGATAAGGTTTTCTATAGAAAAATTTATGGAAGATTAGTCTATCTATTGAAAAATTTTTGGATGATAAATTTTCTAAAGATAAATTTGTGAAAGAAAAGTTTTTCTAGACCAAAATTTGTTTTTCTAAAGAAAGATTTGGGGAAAACAAGGTTTTGTATAACAAAAAGTTTATAGAAAACAAGTTTTTCTATAGAAAAGTTTATGAAATACAAGCTTTTCTATAAAAAAGTTTGAGAAAGACTAATTTTTCTATAGAAAAGTTGGTGACAGGTAAGTTTCACTATACAAAAATTTTTAGAAAACAAGGTTTTCTATAGAAAAATTTGTAGATTATAAGTTTTTTTTTAATGAAAAATTCATAAAAGAAAAGCTATTTTTATAGAAACGCTTATGGAAGACAAATTGTTCTATAGAGAAATTTGTGGAAGACAAATTTTTTCTATAAAAAAAATTTGTGGTAGATAAGTTTTCCTATAAAAAATTTTTAAAAGACAAGTTTTTCTCTAGAAAAATTTATGGAAGACAAAATTCAGTAGCAAAATTTGTGAAGATCTACTTTTGTTAGGTTTTTATAGTTCTTTTTTTTATAGAAAAGCTATAAAAAAATTTGTGAAAGACTAGTTTTTCTATAGAAAAATGAAGATAAGTTTTTCAATGAAAAATTGTATAATAGAAAACTTATTCAATAGAAAATTTTTTTAAAGAACATTTTTTCAATAGCAAAATTTGTGAAAATGTAGTTCTTGTATAGAAAAATTTGTAGAAGAGAAATTTTTCTATCGAAAAATTCGAGAAAGAAAAGTTTTTTTATATAAAAATATGTTAAAGTCAAACTTTTCTATAGAAAAATAGGTAGATTGTAAGTTTTTCTAATGAACAATTCGTAAAAGAAAAGTTTTTTCTATAGAAACACTTATGGAAGACAAGTTGATCTGTAGAAAAAATTGTGGAAGACTACTTTTTGTATAAAACACATTTGTGGCAGACAAATTTTTCTATAAAAAAATTTGGGAAAGACAAGTTTTTTTTTGTATAAAAAAATTTGTGAAAGACAAGTTTTTTTATAGAAAAATGATCATAAGTTTTTCAATGGAAAATTTTGTATAAGAAAAGTTTCCCTATAGAAAATTTTGTGGAAGAAAAATTTTTCAGTGGCAAAATTTGTGAAAATCTAGTTTTTCTTTACAAAAATTTGCCAGTGAATAGATTTTTTGTATAAAACTTTATGGAAGTCAATATTTACTTCAGAAAGTTTTGTAGAATTTAGAGAGAAAAGATTGTGGAAGACTAGTTTTCCCATGGAATTTTTCCTAGACTAATTTTTCTACAGAGAAAGATTAATTAAACAAATTATTTTTTGCAAGACATATTTTCTGGAAGGAAACCTTGTGGAACACAATTATTCCATTTAAAATGTTGTGCTTAAATTTTTTGTATTATTTTAAAATATTTGTTAGAATACAAATAATGTCTACATCAAGTACTCCTGTCGGCATTGCCTCTTTGAGTAAATGTCAATAATGTTTTTAACATACTTCAGTTAAACGAATGACATTGTCACTGTATATATTCATATAGAACTTTTATAAACATTTAACCGCAACAAGGTTGGCCGCAAATTTTATTACATTTACTTTATGACATTTACAACTATGTATGATGAACAATAACAAGGATTTAAACTAGTAGATATTGAGTCTTCGTGAAAGTATAATATTGTTTCACAATAAAGATGGGAAGGTAACCGCTGGCTGAAAACTATTCATAAATTTTGCATTCTACATCGAAGTTAAAATAAAGACATTACAAAAAAAATAAAAAGAAAAACGTTTAACTAATTTTTTGTGTGCTTTTTGTTTTGGTTACTGGGTGGAGTCCTTGGAGTTTTCCTTATGTGGAAAATTGAGGGGCAACAAAAACCAATATGCATGTGCCCTTTTAATGTCATTCATAATGGTGGTAGTCATCATAATTTTGTTGCAACTTTGTATTTTTACGACCCTTATCCTGCCTTCAAATATGCCACTGCTGTGTCAAAATGAAGTTAAGGAAAAAAAAAAAAAATAAAAAATAGAAAGTATATATATTTCCACATAAAAAATGGAAGAAACCTGCCGTTGTTGTTAAGACAAGAAGAAACAAAGTCTTTGGAAAAATATAATAAAAAATAGAAAATCGAACATGCAGCAAATAACCGTGCTACTCAACAAGCCAGGACATCGACATCTGTCTGTCCGTGTGTGCATGAATATTTTTATGATTGATTGTAAATAACTTTAAGCGACAAGTTAGTAGTCATCGATAATAAAACAAGAACGCGAAAAAATAATGAAAATATATAAACGAATCTTGTTTTCATAGTTTGGTCCGCCTCAGCCGATGTGAGAACGTTTGAATATTTGAAGAAATTTTACAATAAATTTATGTTTACTATAGTTGTTTTTTTGCGGTGAGCTACCTTGTTTTTATGACATTTATTTAGAGCATTATTTTTGCATTTTTCGTTAAAGAACGAAAAATATATAAACATTTTTGTCGAAAAAGTTAGCAGCAACAATTTCAAAGGCTGCTCTAACCATTATGTACGATTTTGAGTTACACCTTAACCTTTTCCAACTACTAGTTTAGCATTTCTTTGTTTCAGTTTTCGACAAACTTTACCTTAAAAAGGTATACAATTGAATAGCGCATTCAGATGGTTGAAGCCTTTTACGAAAATGACAGCTCAAATAAAAATGGAAATTTTCGCACGTTTTTTTTTTAGCATAATTGACCAAGTATGGCCACAAATTTCAGCACATCGGATCTGCAAGAAATATAAAAATCCTTGTACATGCTTGCATAGTAACCTTTTCCAGAATATATTGCTATTGTTCCCGATAGTGTGGCAGAGGAAGCGTCAACTTCGACCCATCGCTGTACCCAAGAATTGAACATTGGCAAACATTACTGATGGGAAATTTTAATAAAGATTTGAATGAATGAAGCCGATTGACCATTTCTAGTACCGTCAAAATGTCGGATGGTTGGTTGAACAGACAGGATATGCACCGTATGACCTTATCTGATGATAGACTAACTCCACGGGCTGAGTTATTCACGATTTACCAGCGTGAGCATGTGGCTTGCAAGACTCACACAGGTTGTAACTTTTACCATAAGTTTGACGCCATGCATACAAACCCTTTGCTGAAGAGTTTGGGCCTTCTAAACCTTTCTGTATGAAATTTTACAGACAGTCAAAGCAAGACAAGGCTTCATGAGTTGGCAGGGTTTTTACCATTAAGAGCATCTATCCCTAATCAACTTACCCATCCCTTGTGGTTCCTTACACTACAAGTGTCTGTTGCAAACGAGACCTCGGTTATTAGCCCCCAAAAACTGGCATGCATCATAGTTTTCAGTGAACACTAAGTCCCCTCAACCAGAAAATTTCCGCCACTATGTAGGCACTTTAACCAAGATGAGCCGCAAAGCATAAGCTCCTGGAAGCTTTGCCAATCCCCTTTCTGCCTAGTAAACCTGGGTGAAGACTGTGAAAATTTTAAGCAACATAACATAACAATCTTTAGCAGAGTGCCCTGCTTAGGCTTACATTAAGGCAAATCCTGCCTCCCGAAGGAAGGTTAAACACACAGAACTGAGTTGTGTCTTTACAAAGAAAATCATATTGAGTGACGACGAGGCACACTTTCATCTAACTGGATTCGTTAACTAGCAAAATAGCCGCATTTGGGCAAATCAGAATCCATGAGGGACTTTGTAGGGCATCTCTGTAATGAATTCGCTTTGCCTTGTATACACCTTCATAGAATATAAATGATGTTAAATAAATTAGTCTTGGGAAAACCTATAACGAGAGCGTTTGATTTTCGCATTCGAAAGACTGAAAAATTTACAATTTCCGAAAACTAGTGTATATTCAAAGACTGGCTGTTTGTTGCTGTCTATGGGCTGGCAGCATCATCAGACCGTATTTCTTCCATAATGTGGTTAACCAAGCAGATACCCTGAATAAAGTTTGATATCGCTAGATAATAATGGACATCTTGTAGGCAGAAATTGATATCAACCTAGACGATATGTATTAGCAATAGGATAGCGTACCTTGCCACAAGGGCTAACGACTCAATGGCTTTTTTGTAAGAGAAATTCATCTCACAAAGCTATCTCAAATCGTGGCGATCGTAATTGCTCATATGACTCTTCGGGGATATTTGAGAACAGTTCAAGAGCTTAATGAAGAGATAATTCAGCACATTAGCGTAATTGAACTTAACCTCAATTGTGTCTTAGAGCTTTTAAAAATACAAAACATCACATAGAGGTATTCAAGTGAAGCTGTGGCGAGTATTTGTCCTATATTTTTTTAAAGACAGTTGTCATAGATCCTTTTGTCATAGTAAAAGATATTAAGATAATTCTTGAAAAACTTTTTGTTTTATTCACAATACACATCGTGTGTTTTGGTTGGGCCATCTTAAGATAAAAAAAAATATATGATATTTGCGCCTGAAAAAAATAAATATTTCTTCTCATATTAATGATAGATTTTTCGACCTTTATAATTGGGAAGTAAAAATTCTTGAGATTTTTATTTATTATTTCTTAACAGCCGGATAATTCAATGGAAACAAGAAAAATTATAATAGACACAAGAGAAAATGGTAAACTATTTCGAAAAGTTTAGAAAGATATAACACCTCTTAAAAAACGTGTAATAAAATTAAAAAAAATTTAGGAAAATACACAATTTTAAGCGAAGATACCGTCCGAAGCTGTTAACTGAAAGAGAAGAAAGAAGGATCGCTGCCATAGTTAAAAATAAACCACGTTCTAGTGCGGTACAAGTTGCCAAGGACATCACTACAGAGTCTGATAAAGCAGTTAGTGACAGCATAATATGACGTACTTTGTATAGATATGAATTTAAGAGAGAAGTCCGAGAAATAAGACTGCACATACATTTAGTTTATACATTGACGTACACTCACTTTTGATCATATACTATTGACTCTTTATTGTAAAGTTTAAAACAGACATTATATGTAATTTCAGCTATATTTTGCTATTAAAACGTTTTAAATATTGAATAAACAATTTTGTTATTGTAAGTAAAATCGATATGTATTATACTAAACAACAAGACATACTACTGGTGTTGACTCACTTTTGTTTCTCATGTATATTGCTCAATTATTTTACCTTATTTTTGCTTACACAAAAAAAAAAATGGTTTACATGAGCTTCTTCAGTTTTCGGTAATATTTTATTTGCCTTATTTTTCATTATATAATTTTTGAAATAAGATTTGTCTTCTGAAAAAAATTTCTCTTAAATAATATTTTACCTATCTTTTCTTATATTCATATTAAACGCCATCGTTTATTTATTCATGTCAACATACATTTAAATTATATATTTAAAAATTACTTTGGGCTTTGTTTATGTTCGTTCATGCTCTTATAGTTTTTATAGTAATTTTTTGATATTAAATATATTTTGCATGTTTATTGATGGGAAAGTTAATTCAATAAGTTTTGTCAAAGCATTTAAGAAATATTTTACAGAAGAATAGACTGTAAAAATTACATGCTTACATGATTTAAAAGGTAAAAATATGTTTCCAATTAGGTTTCCTTTTTAGGAGACTAAAATCAAAGTTTTATTTTTGGAAATAATTTGTTAAGAATTTTTTTATTTTAGTTTTTTAAATAATAAGATAGTATTATAATGGGCCAAAAATTCTATGATAAAAAGGCAAAAGAAAATATTTTAATAGCTTTTCAAGTCTACTGGTAATTGGGTTAGTAGCTATGAAATGTCGATATGAAAGCAGCTAGTTATTAAGAAAAATTGGCCTACTGCTAATAGGGTTAGCAGCAATGAAATGTCGATGCAAAGGCAGCTATGAATTAAGAAAAACTGGCCTACTGCTAATTGGGTTAGCAGCTATGAAATGTCGATATGAAGGCAGCTAGGAATTATGAAAACCTAGTCTACTGCTAATTGGATTAGCAGCTATGAAATGGTAATATGAACACAGCTAGAAATTAAGAAAAAATGGTATACTGTTAAATGGACTGCCAGCTATGAAATGTCGATATGAAGACAGCTAGGAATTGTGAAACCCTGTTCTACTGCTACTTGGGTTAGCAGCTATGAAATGTCGATATGAAGGCAGCTATGAATTATGAAATGGGTTAGTAGCTATGAAATGTCGATATGAAGGCAGCTAGGAATTATGGAAAGCTGTTCTACTGCTATTTGGGTTAGTAGCTATGAAATGTCGATATGAAGACAGCTAGGAATTAAGAAAAACTGGTCTACTGCTACTTGGGTTAGCAGCTATGAAATGTCGATATGAAGGCAGCTAGGAATTATGAAAAACTGTTCTACTGCTACTTGAGTTAGTAGCTGTGAAATGTCAATATGAAGGCAGCTAGGCATTAAGAAAAACTGATCTACTGCTAATTGGGCTAACAGCTATGAAATGTCAATATGAAGGCAGCTAGAAATTAAGAAAAACTGGTCTACTGCTAATTGTGTTAGCAGCTATGAAATGTCGATATGAAGGCAGTTAGGAATTAAGAAAAACTGGTCTACTGCTAGTTGGGCTAACAGCTATGAAATGTCGATATGAAGGCAGCTAGGAATTATGAAAACCTGGTCTACTGCCAATTGGGCTAGCAGCTATGAAATGTCGATATGAAGACAGCTAGGAATTAAGAAAAACTGCTGTATATATATTTTTTTTTATTGCTTGCTGATAGTTTAAAATTATGAAAAGAAAAACTTAAACTGTTACTCGTATTTGTCTTCATCAGTTGTCTACTTGTTGAAAATATATGAACTTCGATTTATAAATAAACTTCAATTTTATTTGTAACAATGTTAAGTTTCTTGATTTTAACAGTTTGCTTTTTTCCTACCGTGATTTATTGTAGTAAAATACAGCAAAAAAAGAAAAACACAAAAATTTTATAATAAAAATATCTACAAAAATAAATTGTTAAGTAAGTTGCGAGCAGAAAGAAGTTCAATTTTTTCTTTTAACAAATTGCATTAGTTATTGTTCAAGCAGTAGACTACAAGTTGCAAAAATGCTGTCAAAGTTGCTTACAACTAAAAGAAAGACTGCTTTCTTAACAACAGCGTACGGAAGCAAAATGTTGTAGGTATGTGTAAGGAAAACTAAACAATTTTTTTTTCCTTAAGTCTACCTCAATTTGTTGTTTAAAGTAAAACCTTTTGTGAAGGGTTTAAATGAGTTTTTTTTTATTTATTTAATATATTTATTTATTTTATTTTATTATATTTCATTTTATTTTATATAATTTTTTTAAAACAAATTTAATTTAATTTTAAATTGATTTATTTAGAATTTTTGTGTGTTTATACACCAAGAAAGATTCCTTTCCCCCTATACACAACACAAACAGTTTGTAGCTGTTTTAACATTTACTGTAAGCTTTATATTTAATTAAAATTTTAATGCAAAAGAAAAACTTAATATGATAATATGTACGAATATCAAACTGGTAAATAATTTCATTTAATCGATTTAAGTAAAATTTTGTAAGAAGACGTGATGTTTATATCGGCAAAAGTATTAAAGTTCAGATGCATTTTATGTTTTAAAATAAAGATAAATAAATCAATGTTTACAAGCTGATTTCACAAGCTGATAGAAATTATTTTTAAAAAATTATATATTTAATAATTTTTTTTTAACATTTGTTTAAACATAAATTGCAAATACTCAATAAAATAAAAACAGAAAGTAAAGGCAAGAACGGAATGGCTTAAGTGGCATTGCGTACCATTACCTCAAGTTAAAAATCCATGGGAAGGCGATGAGTAGCGTAGAGCATTCAGTTGCGGCCAGCTAAAGTTTTTAACAAAAAAATATTAAGCCCTGTAGTGCATGAACAAGCTTGATTACTATAATCCTAGTTCAGAACCCATTCGAAGGAAATAAGTGGTGTAGAGTATCTGTTGTTGTCCCTAGCTAAAGCCTTTAATCAAAACTATTGGTTCCATCAATAAATTATAATCCAGTTGTGGCCAGCTAAAGTATTTAATAAAAATTATTAATCCCGGCATTGCATGATCAAGCATGCTTACCATAACCCTAGTTCAGAACCCATACGAAGGAAATGAGTGGTGTAGAGCATCTATTGTTGTTCGTAGCTAAAGCCTTTAATCAAAATTATTGATTCCATTAATAAATAAATTATAACCCAGTTGTGGCCAGCCAAAGTAATTAATAAAAATGATTGATCCCGCCCGTGCATGATCAAGCATGCTTATCATAACCATAGTTCAGAACCCAAATGAAGAAGATCATCAATAAGTTATAATGCTTAATTTAAGAAGGGGACAAATAAAGTGGCATTGCTTGCCTAAGCATGCATATCATAGCCCCAAGTTCAAAACCTATAGGTAGGAAATGAGTGGTGTAGATCATCCAGTTCTACCCAGTTAAAGTCTTTAATAAAAGTTATTGATCCCAGCATTGCATGCTAACTGAGTTTTGAATTCAGTGGAAGCGGATGAGTAGTGTAGAGCACCCAGTTGCTCCTAGTTTAGGTCTTTAAGCAAAATTATTGATGCCAGCAAAAGTTATAATTAAGAAAAAATTAAAATGGAGTCGAGAAATATACATATGTATATACCTATGTGAAAAGACATTTACATTTTACCATTTATCCTATATTAGTTTTATTCATATATTTATTTGTAGACATCTAATATTCTAATATTATACAAAGTAATTAAATTTTTTCAATGGTTCTTGGCCGGTGGTTGAGTTGCAAAAGCGTTTTTTAACCGTGTTCTCTCATATTTTCTCTTCTTCTCTTACACATATATTATATATAGACAACAACAAAAAAATCATTTGTAAATAAAAAATGTCAAATAATAAATCATAATTAATATTCATATTTTCATAAAAAATATTTACAGCCAGTTCGCCGATGCGGAAAGGATAAGTTTATTCTTACTCTAGGCGAAAGAAAATTTATTTTGATTTTTTCTAACTTTATTCTATGTTATGTCTTTATTCTAACTTTATTGACATGATGTGTCAAAATTCAATTAAAATACATAAGTTCATGCGAACGAATAATAGTGACATAGACAAACCCAAATTGATTCGAATGTGAGTAACTAGCTTTCTTTCGCATACATTTTCATTCGATATCGTCGTTCGAAAAATACATTTTATTATAACAATAAAATAGATAGATACATGATTGGAGATATTATCCATCGCTAGCTACTACTTTTTTCCATCTCTCTAGTAGCGTATTTGTGCCACGACAAAAGAACTGTTCCTGTTTTTAGGTAAAGAGCGAATCAAGCAATTTCTGATATACTGTAAACGTATTCCAGTGAGGGAGTTCTGCATCGATCAAAACAAGTAGTTAGCAGTCAGAAGGGGCAAGGTCTGCATTATAAAGCGGGTAAGCTAAAATTTTCCATCCACTGTTTTTCAAATAGTTTTTGATCGATCTTTCTATATGTGGCCGAGCGTTGTCATAATTGAAGGTTATGTTCTCATGTCTATTCAAAAAAAATTTTTCTGTACAACTTTTCTGATTCTAAGTGATTGTTGAAGCTTTTAAACATTTTCTGGGACAACTTGTTTGTAATAAAAGGCGTCTGGATGGGACAAGTACTATTTTGAAACGCTTTTCCCCAGCAATGCAAATATATCAAACCAATTTTCTAGAATCAAAATATTAGATAACATCCTAGGATTATTTTAGATTTAAAAGATATATTTATTTATATATTTTATTTACTTGTTATACAACGAAACAAAAAGCATAACTTATTGCATCAGAAAACTAAAATATAATACCCCATATTCCAGGAGGCGTCATCGACGTCACATCAAGACGACATCAAAAAACACCCGGTTACACATTCGTCTTCAACAGCAATTATGTATTCTTTGATAGGCCTTCGGTATTTCCTAGACCTAAGCGATAGATAGAAGCTGTCAACAACATTCAATTATTTTTGGCAACGAGTAAATAAATGAAAAAATATTTGTGTCGACTTCATGTGATGACGATGACGCCTAATGGAATATGGGGGAATAATCCATATTTGCGTTGTCAGATAAACTGGTCACTGGAAATGCCACATCACTCCTATATTTTTAAGCTTGAACGTCACTTTGGTCTTGCGTACATCTGGATCGATATTCTGTGATGTTGATGGTACTTCCGGTGACAATTCATTACTGGCACGACGATTATTGGTGGAATCCATGTCTTGTTGATGTTAGAGATGTTATTATTAATTTTCTCATTTCCTTGCAGTGTGGAAGGTGTTGGACCAAATTTTGCTAATCTGAGCAATCTCAAAAGTATATACACTGGGCACTGATAAGTTTTATCTAATTTAATTCTATTATTTTAAATGCTGTAATAGAGTTTGTTTTGATCTTTCGTGTTGTTATTGTTGAAGTTAAACGTTCACAAACACTACTCCCTCTTTTCTCCTCCCTATAACCTATTTTCCTAGTTCCAGTACAATGCACTGTATATGTAGGAGTAAACCTCTCAGTACTGCTTCAAGATAAAAAAAAAAATGTTATGAATTTTTAGCCAAAGTTCTATTAGATTTGGCTAAAAATGGCAGCGGTAAATCAGCTGAAACTTTCGTAACATGAGTAATGTTTCTACGATACACACTTCCTTTTCCTGATGTTACGATATCAATTCCTTTCCTATCAGTTACTTCATATTCAGTTTTCCCAAATGTTATAGAGTGTTTTGGAGTAGTACCTTATTCCCTACTTTGATGTCATAATCGATGGCGTTTCTATCAGATTCGGCTATTTGTTTCCCTTTTCTTTTACTAGCAACGTCATTGTCTCTGTCTTCAGAGTCGATAATATTTTATTCAACTTCATTCAGCGATGGAATCTCATCTCTAAAAACTGGATTAAAAATAAGTTCCGCTAGAGCTTTCTCAGTTGTATCATGTTATAGCAAATTTTGTTTTCTTAAAAAAATAATAAATTATTTTTTAGCCCCATGACTTAGAAATGTCTTTGTGACATCTCAATATTCTCAAAATAGAGTGAAAGAAAAATTCTATTAGCTAAAATCTATCAACTAAGTTAAAGCTTTTAAAATCTTCAAAGGACAACTTATCAGTATCTTTGCTACTATTTGTATCTGCTGTGCCATTTGTTTAATTAAAGTACTTATAACAGCTCATTTGTCAGTCTTTCTATTGCCAGTTTTCTTCAATTTGCCAACAAAAACCTTTTAAACTTGCTTTGCCATCAAATGGTTTTGAATTATAAATTTATTTTATTTTATTGTACATTCTTGTTGCAGTTTTCATATTTCAACTTCAATGGAATTCATTTTCTTTCAACATAATGCATCATCATTTTAATGTTATTATAATATTCTCAAATATGTTTACCTTTTTATGCATATTTTATTATACATTTTCTATAAACTTGTTTTGTATATTCTTTTCTAGTTTTGAAAAAGAGCATAAAAAGAAAACAAAATTCCATATTCTATCATCAAAAAGCTACTTAACTATAATATACTACCAGTATAAATTAAAATATAAGAGTAAAACTAACAACAACTGAGAAAAAAGAAGAAAAAAAAACATTTTAAACAGCATATTTATTATATTAGTTTACTACTCTAGTTGTTTGTTGTTTTCTTTAGCAGAAAAAAAATCCCTTTTTAATTTTTTAAATGCAGAAAATATAAAAATTAAAGAAAAAGAAAGAAAGAAAAAAAAACTGGAAAAAGAAAAACATACTTATGAAACTATAGAATGTTGTCAGCTTTGAAAATATTCCAATGCAGCAGACACCTTAAGCATATGCAGCAATATTATAATTGCACAACTTTTATGTATAGCCATAAAGTATGCAACAATATATGATGAAAAGAAAATTTCACTGAAAACAAGAAGTAAACGAATTTCATTTAATCACTCTACATAATAGGAATACGCACATACACACACACACCCACACCCACACAGCAGCATACAGTTGCATATAAAATCAACCTTTGTATTATTCCAGTCTTTTCAATCAACTTTCACAACACTCAAACAGCACACGCACACTACAACATTTTCGCTAAACAATGTTATACAAATGAAGGGTTATAATAACTGACAAGCGTACGATTTGAAAAGATAATGTTAACAAATTGAAAAAAATAATAATAATGTGAATAAAGAGATCTGGTTTTCATCATGCTTGAAAAGTAATAATATTGTTATTTAAGTACATAAGAACATGACGATGCTTGTTTGCCTTTATATACATACATACATACTTTACGTATATAAATTTAAAAAAAATTATTTAAGAAATTCTAGCTAAAAACTAAACACTTTCTTCTAAGATTTATGTACAAACAAATGTACATAAATACAGTTGTCTAAATCTCCTAAAGCGTAACCTGATCTTCGGTAAGTAGGCTTGTAGGGTTGCTTAAATACATTCAAATATTTAACTCCATATATCTCATCCATTACAAGGAAAGTATAAAAATTTAATAGAAAAATGTTCTTATATAACGTGAAGAGTCGCGCTACAAAGCAGTATGTAATGTGAAAGAATGTGTCGTAGCGTATTGTTAACTTAACTTGCTGCGTTTGGTGTGAGCTTTCTCATAGACCACACTATACTAGTTGTATTGGGCGAGTTATCATCTTCTCGGTTCTTTCTCCTACTCTGATTCTTATTTTACTCAACGATCTTCTCTATCTTCCAATCCTATACACTCTTTCGCGGATGACAGCAGCATTTGCCATTCGTACTCTTTCAGTTATAGATTCAGCCTATGCGACCACGTCGCCAAGAGACAAAATATGAGTGATTCACTGAATAGTGATCTTCTATTAATCTCCGAAAGGGGTCGTAAAAACAGGGTCGCCTTTAACGCTCGTAAAGCCCAAAGTTGCTTATTAACACACAAACTGTTGTCAGAACCAACGAACAGTTTTTTCGTCCGTTCCGGCAACACGTTTTTTAATGCGAATTCTCTTTAAGCCATTTTTTGGCTTCATAATTTTTCGTTTTGTCATTCGCTGTTAAGACGTTGAGCTAAATATTACTAAATTACTAACATTATCTTATTGTGAACTTAAATAAAATTACTTCCCACAATTATCAATTTGCTGTGTATTTTTTGGGGAAAATAAAGATAAAACGTTACTTATTCCAAAGTGATTAATATTTAGTGGAACTCCTTTGCATCTAGAGGAAAGCAAACTGAGGTGCGAAAATTCTACATCTATTGGAGTTAAGTTGAAGGCGGTGTTTTCGCACATCATCCTCACAACTGGATTAATCTTTTCCGTAAGTCTGTGTTAAGACCAACGTGGAAAAGGTCAACTGGTAAAAGAGCTGAGAAGGAAGCCCGCTACACAACCTTCGGTTTAAAGGAAAGCCGAACGATCCAGCCGGCCACTGATCCCTGAGAAGGCAATGGTCATCACCAAAAGCGAAGAAGTTTCCTCTAAATCCCTTGGAAACGGTAAGTCTGCAATTTCATTTTCTTATATTAACCCCCTGGTGCCTCGCACGCAAATGAACGACCGCAAATGCTGCTTCATCGCATGTAGTTATGTAGGGTATAAATATTGAGGAATTGGATGCTCTTGATGTTCTTGGAATGAAAATGCAGAGTGATGTTCGCTGGACTGATCACATTGTTCATGTTTCTAAAGAAGCATTCAAGTGTCTAGATTTTTTGAAACAGTGTAAGATGTACTTCACTGTATCCGATCTCCTTACTATTTATACCACCTACATCCCACCAAAAATGGATTACATTCATACTTGAGCCACTGTATCAAAATAAACTTTGGGGTTACTCGACCGTGTGCAAGAGAGCGCAAAGAAGCTCATCGGTGACAGTAGGGTATCTAACTTTATTGACTCTCTGGAACATCGACGCTGTGTAGGCTGTATTGCTCTGTTTTGTCGTTATTACAATAGATTTTGCTCCGAAGATATTAATGATATTGTTCCTGAAACTCGCATATTTTTACGTAGCATACGTTCATCGTTCAGAGCTCATCCATTTAAGGTCGATTGCCTGAGAAATCGTACTACGCATTACAGAGAGAACTCGGTTTTCAGCCGTAAAATAAGTCAAGCTGTCTGTTATAATGCTGGAAGGTTCAAGTCAAATGTTCGCAAACACTACTCCCTTTATTCTCCTCTTCACAACCTATTTTCCTATTTCTGGTACAAAGCACTGCGTATCGCTCCTTTATTGCAACATAGTCATATCTCAAAAAATGCGTTTTTCGAGTTAATAATGCAGTATTGTTGTTAGTACCATCTTCTATATTGTGCCAAAACTTGCTTTAAATTACGTTTAAACTTTTTCCTTTAGGAGATATTATCTAAAAAATTTTTGCAAGACTTGTATGAAAGCTAAAAATGTTAAATGCGTTTTTCTCGAAACAAGCTTTTTTGAGTTATGACTATGTTGCAATAATGGAGCGCTATGAAGTGGCTATCTCCTGAGTACTGGTCCAAGATAAAAAAAATATAGTATAATATTCTTATGCGCTCAAACTCTTATACCCTGAAGCTTCTTTACTCGTATATGCTAATAGAGCAACCTTGCTATAAATCTGCTACAAATCTTTGAAGACTGGTTTGCAAAATTTCTAAAGGTTTTCTTTATTTCCAGTCATTTGTTTATTTCCAGTCATTTATTTGTCATTTAGTTTCAAAAATTTGTGTAAAAATTTATTAAACAATTATGCTGTTGCGTGTATCAAATTCGAAATTGCATGCTTAGAGAAAATCTTTTCATCCATCTACTTGTTTTTTTTTTCTCTTTTATACTTCATCATTCATTTTCTTATTATACTCGTATTTCGATGAAAACTTCTACATTAACTTAAGCATATGAAAAAGCTTAAACAAAAAAACTCCAAAATAAATGGTGCTTATTTTTAAAATATTTTTCTTTAGTGAATTAATTTATACACTACAAGTTTAAAACTTGTTGCTGAGGATTAATTTCTTAAAAGAAAAACATTTCAGACGATTTCGTTTACGTTTATCAATAATGAATGTGTGATTTACTTAATTTTTTGTGCTTTTGTTAAAAGTTAAGTGTTGTTCAAATTAAAAGAACTAAATATTTTAGTTAAAGTTTAAAGAAAAATTTTGTCTTGTTTTTTGAACTTATTTTTTATACATATTCCTTCTTTCCTAAATTTTAGTCTGTAATTTTTGTTTTTTTTTTTTAATTTTCTTTGTTTTTAAAATTACAACATAATTTTTTTTTTATAAAGTCCGTTTTCATTATTGCCAGCAATTGTTCTTAAGCCTTCCTGTTACAACAATTTCCCAAATAAAAGCACTGGCAGTAGTAGTTGTAGTAGTTCTTTTACCATCTTTTGTTATACAACAAATTCAAGTTTTTGTTTTAAGAAAAATATATAGTCCTTTGACTTTTCTTTTCTCCTTGATTTTTTATTTTTATTTTTAATATTAATAAATAAACAATGAATGTATAAACAAAATTAATACGGAACAGACAAAACATAAAATTAAAGAAATAAAAAGAGAAGGAAAAAAAAAGAAATATTACAGAAAGCAACCTTTTACAAAAAGCAGCAGCGCCAGCTGGTGCAAGTTAAACAAAAGCTAAGAAAAACATAAAAACAGGCCCAATGTCAAGTGGAAAGGGAGAGAGTTCATTTGTTGCACACTCTGTGTGTTATGGGGTAGAGATGCTGGTGCACAGTGCTTCGGGCTAGAATGAAAGTGGGCTAAAATATGTATGCGAGGTGGCCCAGAATTCAATGTCAAGTTGCAACAGGGTGACATGAAAAAAATCACAAAAAAAACACGTATTACTAATTTTTTTTATTCGCAGAAGACCTTTTATTTTTCTTTCTTTTTAGATTTTTTTCTGATTTTTATCGTGATTTAATCTTGTCACACTGTTTCGTCTTGAAGTTGAGTTCTGAAACACCCTGTATTTATAACGACTTAACAAATAAAATAATTATAGCATAAATAAAATCCATTAACAAAATTTTCAGTTGTAATTCGAATATTTCGGCAAAAACTCACAAATTTTTCTTCATCATATATGAAAGTAAGGGCCTGTTCCATGATTTCGAATGTTATCGTCTGCAGGCATTTTGATCGCGAAAAACAGACTTTGTGTGCCATTATCAGCACTACTTTTGAGAGAGCAATATTTATTTCTCTTTATTATCTTGCGATTTGCAACAGTAAAACGAATACGTTCGCCACAAATCAGGTTTAAGTGTCACTGAGGTATGCGAACGTTAGTGTTCGAGTTCGTGAAACAGGCTCTAATGGTAAACTTAAAGTAACTATCAGCTGTAAAATCTATGACTAACAGACGTTAAAAGTTATCTCAAAGTTTTGAACCTCTAAGCAATACTTAATACTTGACTTGCCTTCAAAGAACACAGATAATCTAAACATCCCAAAAAGAATTATTTAAAAATTTTGGAGGTTTTTTTTTCTTAAATAAGAAATTCATACTACGAAGCTTTTTGCTTGTCTACAGAAACGCCCAAAGTCGTTGCTAGGAAACAAGCCTGTGACCTCCAGGCTTTTGGTCGGGCGTTCTACCAACTGTCCCATAGAGGCACTCAATATATATAACACTCCATTTAACTTTACTTTAGTACAATATTTGCAATAAATTTCTTCGGCTCAAGGTGCTTTTTTTTTAATTTTTAGTGTATTTTTTCCGAAGGAAGACGAAATATTCCAAAAATACACTAAAAATAAAAAATAAAAAAATAAAAAAGATCGTGAGCTGAAAAAATTGATTGCAAACATGGAATTTAATAAAGGACTAAAACAAATAGGATCAAGAATTTACTTTAGTACTGTGACCAGACCTTAAAAATAGTTCTTGTTTTTAAAATTCATTTATATGATTTTTAAATAGGGAAGATGAAATTTGATATAATCTAACATAACTGAAAAAATCAGTTTCTTCCATTTTTATTTTAATCATATGCGAGGAGAATAATAATTATAATATTTTTTTTCGAGGTGAAATTCCTTCTGTAAGTTGTAAGACCATGAACCACTTAAAACCTATAGGAACCAAAAACAACATATACTTAGAGAGAATGCAGAGGAGAGATGTTCTTGGGAGGTTACCTGTTGGCTGGTGTGCCTATTATGTCCCGGGTATAATAGTAAGAGGACTATGGTTCAAAAGTATCAGCTCCGGTGAAGGTTGCATATTATTGAGGCCATTATGATGGCATGTTGTCGTGTAAGGATGCATGCAAGGGTTTTTGTAAAAGTTGTAGTGTAGCGGAGCAGAAGGAATAATGTTGAGTAGCTTCTACGTTTTTGGCCAGCTCTTTTTTCTTTTAAAAGAGCGTTGTATCTATGCTGATCAGTATTTTATTTATGACAGGAGATTCAAAAGATCTTTTACTTTCTTAAAAGAAAACGGTATTTCAACCAAAAGAAAAAAACTAATTTTTGTGTGTTTTGGTTTTATTTTAATTAAAAAATATAAAAAGGTAAGCTGCAAAAATTTCGAAGAAAGGTTTTTCATAAAAAAAAGAAACAAGCAAAAGAAAAAAAAGATAGATCTTTCATCTGTTTACAAATCGAAATTGTAGTGAATGAATTGAACTCTTTTATATGGCTGTCAGGTGGTCTTGGATTTGAACCATGGAATGAACTCAAATGGCCTCCTTGTCCAAAAAACTGGCGGCCTGAACAATCTAAGCCAGGCATGCCCAAAAGTTCTATATGGAAGAGCAAATACCAATACATTTAAGGACAAACTTACTTTATTTAATAAGCAAAGCATGCGAAAGTGTTGGTGCTTTGCTTTTGTGTGTGTGCACATATATGTGTATATTAAAGCGCACAGCCTATAGCTAAATGCTTTTACAATTTTTTACACCATACCCATAGGGCTTGGGCACTTCTGATCTAAACTGATCCGTTTTTGGCTTTAGTTGTTTTAGCTGTTGTAACTAAACATATTATTGCAGAATTTTTTAAATTTTTGCCGTTTAACTATAAGTAGGCAAAGCATTGTGCATAGCATTGCTAACATATTTTGAGTAAAATATAAAAACAATTTTCAATTGTCAAACACAAAGTTATGCAAAAGGAAGTCGTTCTTTTAAAATGTAATCATAAGTCGAACAAGAAATAACTACAGCTTTTTGCCATGTAAAATAATTTTTAATAAAAATCTCAAAACGTATTTTTGTTAGATAGAAACTAAAACTTAAATAATTTTAAATAATTTTACATGCAAACAAGAGTGAATGAAAAATACTAGTACATATTATTATGGAAATAACGTCGGAGTCTCGATATACAAAAAATATGGCACAAAGCGCTCCAGGCTTTTTCTTAAAAATAATAAGTTATTTCTGATTTTTTAGTTCGATATCGAAGCGTTTTTGTTGTTAATTTTTTTAATACATTTACATTTTACTTTTTTACGCTTATATTAGTTTCACTTGCAAATTTGTTTGTTTGTATGTTTGCAACACTGGAAACCCATTCTCCATATAAATTATTACATATATATGTATTTAAGGTATATATACAGTGTTGCCGCTTAAGTGAGAAAATTGGTGTTGCCGTACTGCTTCCGGGGAAGGGGATTTTGGGGGTTCACGAATCCGATTTTGGGAATTCCCAAAAAATTCGGAACAACTTTGCTAACCATTTTGGAACCGGTTTTGCATATTTGGTGCGCGTTTTTGCCGTGGAACAATGCATCTAAACGGTCATTCTCTTTGGTGCGAAAATATAACTTGCCGTATTGGCTCTGAGGAAGTGAGTAAGATTTTGACGTTTCCAGAAGGCGACTTTAGGAACTCCCAAAAAAAGCTGCTTCACTAACCGAATCGGAACAGGTTTTTCATATTAGGTGCGTGTGTTGGCCGTGTAACATGTAGCTAAACTATTAACGCTAATTCGATTTAGTGCGAAATTTTAAGTTGCCATATTGCTTCCGGGGACGTGAGGTATTGGGCGGAACGTGTTATGCGGATAATTATCTTATTATAGGGATAATTTAAGAAGAAGCTTAAACCTAAGTGAACGAAAAATTTTAAACTTGATATCTTCGGCTGTATCTAATTTATTGAACCATATTTTTATTGCTTTGTTTACATCTTTTAACGATTTTTATTTCAAACTTGGCGCTTAATTTGTGGAATAGTTGGTGTGAAAATGTAATCATTTCGCAGTAGGTAAATCGATTACGTTGAAAACGTAAAACCGGACGACCGATGAATCAATAGTTGGCGGGGTGCTTATGAGAGCGATAATGAGTGACTTGTTGTCCCTCGCTTAAATTAACGATTTACATCGTAGGCCAGGCTGTTAATTTTTATTTTGTTTTGTGAAGACTTAAAGAGTTTTTCTCTCTATATAGTTTCAATTCTAAAACTCTTTTGCAACTTGACTGCCTGACTGTAGGGTATTGCAGGGTGAAACACAAAATTATAATTTTTTCAAAAGCATTGAATTTTTGCAAATACTGTCAGTAATAAAGAGAATCGAGTCCCTCCAGCAGTGCTCTATTGCAAAGGAAACGCGGCATTTTTTATTTATATAATGAGTTTATTCCATAGAATTCTAGTTTTCTATTATTTTTCTTATTTCTAGTTTTAAGCTGTTAAACTTAAAAACTTTTGTTATTGTTCGGTTCGTTGGTGTAATTTTTTTCCCCAGCATTTATATCTTAGCTGTTGGAGTGTCCTGTTAAAAAGAGAAAAAATGTTTTATAAACGGAAAATAGTTTATACAGCTGTTTCCTATGTTTCTTTAATTTCTGTATTGTTTTGACATGTTTTTAGCCCTTGGGTAAACAATGGCACTACTACTACTGCCACTGCTACAAATACGGCAGCAACATTAGCAGAAACAAAAGTGCTGCTGCTTAAGTAAAACAAAATTGAAGCAGTGCTTTTACACTAGTGCTTTTACTAGCAAAGCTTAAGCAGGAGCTTCTTCTTTTAATTTCCATTTATTATTATTTAAATTTCTTTCCTTTAAAAGAAAACAAAAAGCGAAAAAAGAGTCCAGTGGTGCTTTGTTTTTCTTTAAACTGCATGAATTTGGTTTTTTGTCTCTTAGATGATAAAAAGAAAAATGATAATGCGAGGCTGGATCAAGTTTTTTAGAGAGTAAAACTAGAGGCTGGCCTGTGCTAAGCTTGGCCATTAAAATTTTGGTTCGCAATTCGCATTTGTTGCAAGTTGCTTCAGTTATTTTGCTGCTTCTTTCACTTTTAACGGAAAGCGGTTCTTAAATGCCATTTTTATGTTAATTATTTACCTCCTTTTTGGTTTGGCCCTCCTACTTCTTCAGTGTTACTCTCAAAGTGTTTTTTATTTTCTTTCTTTTCTTTTCAAGGGAGCTGTTTACTTTTTAAAGTTTATTTAAATATCATCAACACTATTGTTTTGTGGTTAAACTAAATGGAATAAAGTATTTTGTTAAGTTTATTCTCCAGTCTATCTTTTTTTTCCTGCTTCAATATAAAACAACTATTGTTTTTGTAGCTGTTGTTATTTTACTGGTTTTTGGGAAAATTTACATAGTTTTGGAGATTAGATTTAAGTTTGTTTTTTTGTTAAATAAAACCAAAAAAAAAAAAAAATGTTATAAAAACTAACAACCAAAAATTTTAAATTGACTTTAGAACAGATAAAAAGAAAAGATGCTCATAAATAAAACATATTCTTTGGGGGGGAAGGAATAATATTTTCTTTTAAACAAATTTAAAGAGTTTGACACGAAGCCACAAGAACACTAGAAAAGAAGAGATAAAAAATATAATAAATAAAATTCAAATCGAAGCTGTTGACAAATGAAGCAAAAATTAAAAGTTAAAACTGATTAAAATAAGGAACAGATATTTGAATTAAAAACTTTTATTTATTCATATATTTACTTATACTTTTACATTGCTTTAATATTTTTCACTAGCAGCTCTGCAACTGTCCCCACTGTATTACTCTTCTTCACTGTACTGGTTAAAGAAGTTAATAATGACGATTTGGGCAACATATGGCATAACTATTACATGTGGTTTGTGTCCATGATAACGTATATATTTTTTTGGAGGTTAAAGATCTGTAATTATAATTCAGTATTCAATAGACGCTGAAGTGTAAACACGCATTTTTTTCAATAGCTATAATAATGGCGCATTTTGTTTACGAAGCAGATATTTTGCGGGGAAGTTCGGTTACCTTCTTTCAGTTAAAGAAAATGGCTGCTGAAAGTTATTGATTGTTTGTAGAAGGCTGTGGACAATATGCACCAACTCGGAAAACTTATGACCGATGGTTTTTTGAGATTTAAAAGTGGTGATTTCAACACAAAAGTCAAGGAGAGGCCTGGTCAGCCGAAAAATTTTGAAAATGGGAAAGTGGAGACATTCACTTAACGAAGATTATTGTCAAATGCAAAAAAAGTTTGTATTTACATTGGGAGTTATAAAAAAAGTTATTTCCCTACTTTTAAAATAATTAGTATACATTAAAAAAAAAGAAAATCGAGTGTTGATCGGAAATCAGCAAAAAATTATCCAAATATTTAAGCAGACTAGGGGTCGTAATTTTCCATCATGACAACTCTCGACCAGATGTTGTAAAGCCGATCAAAAACCATTCGACAAATGGAATGAATAGGAAGTTTTAGCTCACCCACTTTAAAGATCAGAACTCAGCAATATGTTGCCAGGCTGGTCAAAGGCTATTTGAAAAACAGTGGTTGGGAAGTTTTGGCTCACCCACTTTGTAGTACAGACCTTGCCCTTTCTAACCACCATATGTATCGGTGAATGCAGAACGTCTTTACTGGGATACGCTTCACTTCAGAACAGGGTGTTACTTGTAGAATTACCTGCATTCAGTCTTTACCTGAAACAGTTCTTTTGGCGCACAATCTATATGCTATCAGAAAGATGGGAAAAATTAGAGGCTAATGATGGCCAATTCTTTGCATAACGTAGCAACTAATATGCCGATATAAAAAATGCATTTTCAAGCAAAATAGTGTATATTTTATGTATTAAACCTGTTCTAGGCTGTAACGGAAAGAATTGCGTAAAATGTTTAACTATGGTGATACATATTAGCCCTATTCACAATCTTGTGTTTGGCTACACATCATTGCATTTGCAAAATAAAAGAGTATATTTTTGCTTTACACCAACGAAATACAGACAAATATAATTTATTTGCTATTGCAGAAATATGTTCCCCCCGGGAAACAGGTTTTGCCTTGGCGTATTCCAAATCAGGGCATTTTGTTTTTCGGGTGAAGAGAGAAAAGAGTCTTCTTGTTTTTTGTAGCAAATAAAACTTTAGGAAGCCACATGACTTATGTTGTGTTGGCTTTTAAAACCCTTACCATTGGTATTGCGTATAAATTGGCAGAACGGGGATCAGCATGGTAGTTCTGCTTGCGGTCCGACCCGGGCTGATCATGGTTGAGGTGCCTACCTTGGCTGAAACGTTCTGGCTGTGGCTGAAACCTAAAACACAGGAAGGAGGAGTTAGTATCCCTGATAATTGTTTGGTGTGTGGCTTCTGTCGCGGACTAAAAACCTGCCGAGGGTTTGTTGCCTTTACAACAGATACCTGTACTGTAAGGAACCAGTGGTGATGGTTGACGGGGAGTTGGTTTAAGGGCTGATATTCTTAGTGGGCTTCGTCCTACCAATTCATTAAGCCTTGTCTTCCATTGATTGCTGGGAAATTGCATACAGGAGGGATTAGAATATATGGCAAAAATGGCTACCTGTGTGAGCCTGGTAAGCCACACGGGGGCGCTGGTGAATCGTGAATAATTCACTCCGTGGAACTGGTTCATCATCAGATAAGGCCGCAAGGCAGCTGCTGTCGTCTATGTGTTTAAAGCTTAACGCTTTGTAGCCACGTTTGCATATACACACGCACACATAGTTCGTTAATGCATGTGACACTTTTCTCACGCTATTGTTAACTCATTATTTTAGTAATAGTAATTTAAAAAATTGCAAGATTTTCTCTTCAGTCATTAGATTAAGACGCCAAACCAAAAACTAATTTTAATATTTATGAAAACAAAAAATTCTGCGATCAGCTGTTTTTATGTTGTTGCCATGCTAAAAATAATTAGGTAATGCAATACATGACTGGCTGTCATGAAGTTTGCTTTAGTCTGTTGGCCTTATTCATAAGAAATTTTGTATGTTTATTAAACTGTTATTTGACAAATTTCTATAGGAAATTTTACAAAAATTTCTATAGGAAATTTGTCAAACTTCATTAGCCAGTCTTCATTATTAGTTTGAAGAAACAATGCAAATTCGTATGTTGAATTGTTAAGGACATCTAATTTTACTATACTGGAGCAAAATTAATTGTGGCTGAAGTTGTTGGCAAATAAATTCCTTTAGCAGCAATTTCTTAACCATGTTATTTATCTTAACTCTTTTGCCGTCTGCTGTATGTTTTATTTGCTATTTTTTTATGAATGTTTTTTCTTTCACCTTAATAAGATTTACATTCATTATAGAGTGGCTTAGAGTGTCGTTCTCAGTCTAGGTGGCTGTTGGTGGATAATAAAGACTTTCTTTCATAAATTTTGCTATCAAACACTTAAAGAGCACTCACTTTGCTCACTCACATTCACATCAGCTTGTGTTTCATTCAGTTCACTTTTGTTTTATATTTATTTATTTCGTCTTGTTCTTGTTTTTTTTTAAATTTTTTGTAAGAGAATTTGTTATTACTGTTGTGGTGTTATTAAGTTTTTAAGCTGCCGCTGGCAGTTATGACAAACAATCTCCCCTCTAGAAATGGCTGCAGTCGTTCCAAGACTAGACTATTGTATGTTGACACTTGGAGTCGTTTTGCAGTTTGAAAACAGTTTGTTTAGCATTTAATAGCATACTTTTCTCTCTCTCTCTCTCTTTCTTTTTTGATTGTGTTTATTTTCACTAAAGATTTTATGACGAACTCATAAAGTTTACTGAGCCAGGTGTTAAGGCTAATAAGATATACAGATTTACGATTAATATGCTTTTTATTGCCACGAGTATATGTTTATTTTTTCTTTATATTTATGTAGCTAAATTTGTAAAGCGTTTTTATAACAGCAATTTTTTTTTATATTAATATTAAGTGGTGTTTATGGATCATATAAATGCAAGCAAAAAATAAATGAACAATTTGCAGAATTAAAAGAAAAGAACAAGATACTAAAAATGTATATTAATCCAGAAAGTTGTTGTTTTTAAATTTTTAATTGCAGTTTAAATAAAACATAAGCTTACACTCAAAGAAAAACTAGTGCATTTGAGAAAATTTAAAAAAGTAAACAGGGTGTCCCAGAACTCAATCTTATCGCTGTCTTAGATGACAAGATTGCTGGACGTAGAGAACTGAAACACCGTGTGTGTGCAGTTACCAGAACACAAAGAAATGAGAAACTTTATAAGTTTTCTATGAAAAAGTACTTAACAAAGTATTTTCTTTAAAAGTTTTCTAAGACGTGTAGCTCATTTGTGTACTAAGCTTTAGTGTATTACTAAACTTGAAGATGATTTTTTAAACCTATATTTAATAGTTAATCATAAATTTAAGATCAGCAGCCGCCATTATCTTAGCTGAGTATTAAGACAGGAAAAGTTTTATACAAATTTCTGATAATTGGTACAAAATTTTTATTTAAATAAACAAAGGGAAAAAAGGTACGCATAGAAAAATATATATATGATTGACACGACAGTGTTTTAAGGTTAATATATTATTTTAAAATTATATAATCCTTGCTGATAATATTATATTGTTAGATACAGTTTTTTGAAAATAATTTATAAATAACATTTGATATTTAATTATTTGATCTTCTTTAAGTAATTATTTCTTATTTTTCCAGCTAAAGATCGTTTTGATTTGATATGAAAAATTCAACAGTATATATTTTCAATATTTCGATAACAATTTGTTATCATCGTCAGGAAAATTAATATGTTACATTATATGCTATAAGATATTTATTTTTCTGACGATAATAACAAACTGTTATCGAAATATTGAAAATATATACTGTTGAATTGTTTATATAAAATCAAAACGATCTTTAGCTGCAAAAATAAGAAATAATTATTTATAGATAAATTTACTATACAATATTGTTTACAATTGTTTAACTTACCTGCAAACGTACATAACCTTTTGGAAAGCTATTTATATTGTCGCCAATTTATAATAAAACAAGGTGATTTCATAAGCCCCGCCCAGCCTATTGAAGCTGGAGTTCCCCAAGGCAGCATATTAGGGCCTATCTTATATTTGATCTACGCATCTGACATGCCGACAAGCACCAACGTTCACACTTCAACATTTGCAGATGATACAGCATTCCTTAGCATACATAGTAACCACCAGCAAGCATCAATAAATTTACAGGAATATATCGACAAACTAGAGAAATGGCTCAAGCTTTGGAAAATCAAGGTTAATGAACAAAAGTATGCCCATGTTACATTCGCACTGCGTTTAGGAAAATGCTCACCCATTACTATTAACAATAAAGTAATACCTCAACACAGCGAAGTCAAATACCACGGTATTCATCTTGACCGTAGACTAACATGGAAGACGCACATCGAGGCAAAAGTAACGCGAATGAAATTGAAAGCAGTGCAAATTAACTGGCTAATAGACAGAAATTCGACCTTGAAGCTTGATTGTAAACTTTTGCTTTAAAACTCGATTCTAAAGCCAATATGGTGCTATGGGACTCAATTATGGGGCACAGCCTCGGCATCCAACATTGAAAAAATTCAAAGAAGTCAAAATAGAATACTTCGTAGAATTACAGACGCTCCATGGTACGTTAAAAACTCACGAATCCACGCAGATCTGAACGTACCTTTTGTGAAATCTGAATTTGTGAAGTACGCGACAAGATATATTAACAAACTTGAATTCCATCCAAATCCTCTTGGAGGTAATATTTTTAACTTTGGTGGTCATACACGAAGGAGGGATACTTTGACTACCATTAGAGCTCTAAACAGATGACTGAATTCTGAAATAATATTCGCATAAAAATAAATTTTTGTCCAGCACTGGCAGGACTTTAATCACAATTTTGGTTTTAGTATTAAGAATTGAATACTTATTGTCATTACATTTTTTACGTAGATTCAATAAATAAAATAATAATGTTAAAAAAAAAATATTGTTTACATAGCTTTAATTAAAGTTGCCATGCTAATTATCATATTCAGCGATATTAATAATTAACCATATTTTTTTGTCACGTATAAAATATTATGTTATTAAATGACCTAACTAATGGCTTAAATAGCTTAATTGTGCTAGAACCATACTTATGTCATAAATAACATAAAATAGTTAATACCAATAAGCTAAGACTAAGGCACAAATTTTATATTCAGTATTGTAAATTCGTTTAGCTGCATTATATACAAAAATGTTTAATAAGGATTAGATTTTTGATTGCAAATTCATGCAAAAGGATATCAGTATAATAAGATGTAACATAGTATGGTTATCAACAAAAATAATATTGTTCAACCAAACTATTGTGGTTGAGAAGAAGTAAGTGTCAAAAAAAATTTTATGATTGTGTTAATAGCATATTAGGTCACAACCATAACATGTTTAGGCGGAAATATGGTTATCAATGTAACTAGTTTGTTAGATACACGAAATATATTTGTAGTTTATTATTAAACATAATTAATGTGCGATTTTTGCAAACGATAAATAAGAATGTTTTATATCATAGTTTTTTTTTTTTTTAATAAAGTGGACGTTTATTTTTTTTAACTAAAAACTCACAAAATAGGGGGAAAATCAAAGCAAAAGAAAATTATTAAAAAAATGTCAACAGTGAAAGACTATTAACAGAAAAAAATAATTTTTTTATATTGTTTATTTTATATTATATTTTATTTATTATTATTTTATTTATATTTATTATATTATCATTATTATTATATTTTTTTATTATTGTTTTTTTTTTATATTGTTTATCATATTTTAGCTTCAAGATGCTTTTTTTTTCTTACAAAAAAATTTCTCAAAATTATTCTCATATTGATTCAAACATAGCACACAATATGCTTTTGAAGCAAATAATCAGTCAAGTAAGTAGCAAATAAAAGTTAACAAAGTTACAGCCGTTTTTCGTTTCATCGAAATGTGAAGGGAAAGGCAAGAAAATGTTTACACATGCCTGCACAAAATCGAAAAGGTTTCACAATACTTACATATATACGTAACACGATTTGGCCTAAACAGTTTTTTCTTGTTATTAAATTGACACTTTTCTGCTTGACATAAACAGCAAATAATGCCGAGAATTAAAAAAAAAGAAAAGAAATTATACTTAAGAACTGTTAAAAAAATTGATTATATCTGTCTCAACAACAAATGGCTTCACTTGATTTGGTTTTGATAAATTGAAACTGAAAACCAGTGACTTAAAAAAATCATGTTAAATGTAAACGACAAGCAAAAAGATTATGGTTAAATATATATTACTGAAGGACTTTTCTTTTGGTTTACTTTTTATTTCAAAGTGTTTGATTTGAAGAAGGGCAATTTAAAATATTTTTCTGTTATCCTAAACTTTTAATGAATCCTGGGTATTGCAGAAACTGGTTTAGGAATTTGACCATGTTTTTTTTTTTTTTTTTTTTTTTTTTTTTTTTTTTTTTTTTTCATTTAAACCAAATTTTAGTTTTCCTTTTCTTAGTGATGAACATGCTTGTATGAGTTTGACTTGCATGTTTTTGTTCGTTTGTTTGCATGTTTGCAACACTCGAAATCCATATAAACACATAGACATATTTAATTATATAAACCTGTACATACGAGTACAGTGTTGCTGCTTCAGTGCGAAAATTTAAATTGCCGTATTGATTCCGGGGAAGTGAGGAGATTTTGGAGATTCACGAAGCCGATTTAGGGAGCTCCCAAAAAACTCGGAACCACTTCCCTAACTAGTTTGGAACTGGGTTTTTATATTTTCCCGGATTGCGTTTTTTTGCGTGGAACATACATCATACGCTTTAGTGTGAAAATTGAAGTTGCCGTATTTTAGGAACTCCCAAAAAACTCGGAACCACTTCCCTAACTAGTTTGGAACTGGGTTTTTATATTTTGCCGGATTGCGTTTTTGCCGTGGAACATACATCATACGCTTTAGTGTGAAAAATGAAGTTGCCGTATTGTTTCTGAGGAAGCAGTTTCCTGAAGCCGACTTGGCGAGTTCCCGAAAAAACTTCTAACCACTATGCCAACCGAATCAAAACCGGTTTTGCATATTTGGTGCGCGTTTTAGTGATGGAAAGTGTATTTGAACTACTAACGGGCATTCGACTTAGTGCGAAAACTAAGTTACCTTATTATTTCTGCAGAAGTGTGGAAGTTTGATGATTCCCCAAGCCGATTTTGGGAGTTCGAAAATTAAAAAAAAAAATAATATAATTTAAAATAAAGAATGCCTTATACGGATAATTATCTCGTTATATGGATGATAAGTTTTATATGGAAGCGTGGTTTTTAGTTTTTAAATTTATTTATTTGTAGTGATTTTTAAATACAAATAAATCCTCAAAGTATGCTTTAGTTTAGGCAGCTGTTATTGCATTAAAAATACTGTTAAGGCCGGGGCACATAGAATCCGTTGTACGTTATACGTTGCCTTTTACAAATGACAACTAAGTTAAAATACATGTAGTCTTATGAGCTTTGTCACATTCCTTACTTCTCCGTCAACGCAAAGTATTAAAGTTGAGCAACTATTAACTTTTAACGTACGTTGAGAACTTTGAAAACTATTTGGTAATATTTTTTGTTTATTTTGATTTAGTTTTTCGTTCAAAAATAAAATAAATTGTGCTAGATTTTCTGTGCTGTATCTGAAAAATAAATCAAAAATAATCAAATTAGAGCAAAATGCAATTGATTTTATATCCGTTAACAAAGTTCTGATTGTGCCACCATCATACTTCGTATACGTTAATGTCAGTTGAAAGACGTATAACGTATGATGTATTCTATGAGCCCCGGCCTTTACTTTTTTACCTTTAGAAACGCTTTTATGGATTTTTTAATTGTAAGCGAAATAATAACATCGACTCTTGTTTGCTATACAGTACTTAAGTACTTTACAACTTTATTTACACTTAATACCATTGCTTATTAGCTGATTAGACTTGCTTACTTTTCTGACTTGAGACTGTCTTTCACCAAGTTTAAAATTAAGTTCTCTCTCTGCCGAATATCTGCCCGCTATTTATACTTCGTTATTATTCGCACCTTCTATCAAAATCATGAAATTTCAAATGGTTTGCTAATGAGCATTCTATACTCAAATATACAAATATAATTACTACACATACAGACACACTGAAACATACAGATATAACTGCCACACACATGTGCAAATACATACAAATGCATTTGTGAAACAATAAGAAGGCAACAACAACAGTAGAATTATATTCTTTATAATTTGCATCATATTTTTAGCTTTAATTTGTATGCATGCGGACTTTTATAACAAATGGATCAAATACTTGCACAGTGGGTTAGAAGATATACAAAATTTGTAACAACATCAGTTTCTCTATTATTAATATTTCTAGTCGAAAGCTCCAATTTATTGTTAATATTTAATTATGAATGGTTGGTCCAACCATATTGCACGGTGTTAATTCTGAGTCACATATTAACATCAAATTTTTGCCCGAGTAAATTTGATATTTCTTTGTTTCATTATTTGACAAATACAAGCGTAAAGAGAAACATAATTGAGCAGGGCATTAAGACTTCTTGTAGCCAGAAATTGAGGATATGGACCCGTACAATATGTGTTTCCAACTGGGTGGTACCACTTATCACTCAGCTTATAAAACAATGACTGACAATAGCCGTGTTATCTCACGTCATGGCCGCCGCGATTATGTGATTTGACACCGTTAGACTTCTTTCTTTAGGGATATTTAAAAGAAAAAGTGTACGACAATAATTTTTGAAGAATATTTTCAAATATTTATAGAGATATATGTATATAAATATAACAAAATTATAGCATAGGCTAAATTTTTTAGCTTTTAACAATTCCCGAAAAAAGGACAATATCTGTGAAAAATCGTATATAACAATTTATGTACATTGTTGCATAAAAGTAAAGAAAATAAAGGCACATAACATCATATTATGTTGCCCAACGTATGTCGCTAAGTCTGCTGTAAGTTTAAACAAACTCAAACTCTGCATGTACTTTAAGCAAAAAAAGAGAAAAAAAAAACTGGGGAAAAAAGTTCATGTCTTCATTATTGGAGCCATGTGGTAGTGTGCGTGCGTGTGTGTTTTTGCATTGATGTTTAGAACAGCATTAAAATTGAATGCTGCAGTTATTAGAGTCAACATGTTTCATAATAACAAAACAGCACTTGCAACAACAAGCAACACAAAACTTTCAATTATTTCAAACCAAAACTGAAGCATGCGACTTGGCAACAGTAACAACAATAAAAAACGACAAACTTCAATTGAGAGATGGCAACAAAAGTAGAAAGTCTATAAATATTTCAATGCATACTTAACACAAACGTTTCATATAATACACTCACCCCAACACACACACACACACACACTCACAGAGCACACATACTCATACGACAGTACTTGAGCACCCATCCATACATATTCTATAGCCATAATATTAAATTGTTGCTGGTACGTTATTTTAAGTGGAAAAAGCTCTAAAGGCGTTCAATATAAATACGATAGATGTTACTGAGAGAAAGCAAAAAACGAAAAGTATCAACAAAAATCTCTTTTCTGCACGTTTAAACATGTAGTTGGTGTTTTAGTGTAGAAATAGAAAATTTGAAAAATCTGTGCGTAAAAATCTAAATGCAAATGAACCTTCAATTGTGCTGAACTAATAAATGGAATCTAAACAGTAACTGAGTTTAAGTAAAACAAAAAATGTTCAAAAAGCAAACAGAAACTTCTTTGCGAATTATATACAGTGAGTAATATAAGTTTATTCACAGAGTATTTGTGTCTATAGCAGTGATGGGCAGTGAGGGAACGTTGAATAACAGAGAGTAAGTAGCAATTTTTACTATAAAAGTCTTATTAGATGGGTTGATTAACTTTTAGAAAACGGGGAGGGATATTACCTCAGGAGGTAAACTACCTCACCCCATTCACTAGTAGATAATCAACTAAGCCAATAAAACTTGCCTAGTGTAAACTATGAGTAAATAAGTTGTTATAACAAATTTAAAGCAATTACAAAAACATATTAAAGACAGCTTTATTTCGATACAATTTTTATTTAGCAGTGTATAGCAACAAAAATGCATAGTTCAGTAAAAGTACAAAGATGCAGTTAGAGGCTGCACAGCACAGTGAGGTTACTATGAGGTATACGGCATTTAGCCTATACTTTGATTCACACATTATTGTCATAGAGCCCTCTTTAATAATAAAAAGGTATTCAGATAATTCCCTGGGAACCTTTTGTTTTATTTACAATAAATATGGTGCGTTTGGGTTGGGCCACCCTTCGATTTTTAATAGGCTACCATGATTAGCACATAAATGTTACATTCAATACACTCTATTGACGCTTACTCTTTACTTGATCTTCGATGGAATATGAAACAATACCTATCATAAATAAGCGGTGAATGTAGCGTTCAATACAAGGATGTAACGTTCAATACAAAAATGTAAAAATGTTCGATACATAGATGTAACATTTAATATATTCTATTGATGCTTACATTTCACACAATTTGATTTAAGAAAGAATATTAAACGGCGACTGCCACGATAAATGCAACGTTCCATATGTGATTATTTTCTATCTGACCTCATTTTGAATAAAGTAGAAAGCTGCTATGAAGGGTATAAAGCCACTATTCCCTTTTTGATCTCAATTTTAAAAGAATATAAAGTGATGCCTAGAGTGAGTATAACATTCAATACACATTATTAATGGCTAGTTTTTATACAACTTGATTTTTGGCAGACTATCATGAATAAAAGTGCTTAAAACACAATATTATTAAAAAATAATATTTTCAATAAATTTTAAGTATAATTGCAAAAAATAAACTACAGCGTTTTGCAATTTTTGAAGCCCACTGTTATTAAACCACCTTATATTTTTAGTGCCAGTAAGAAAAATGTATTTTGGTTGTGGAACAGTTCCAGTCAGCATTTCTAGTTCAACAAATAAAAGTCCTGACAAAACTAAACCAAACACATTTAAGCACAAACATTCAGCCGAAAATGGCACATGATTTTAACAGTTCGTCGAACGTTTTTAAGATTAAAACAACACAAAGCAGTTCAAGTGTACATATAAGTTTATAAGTATACTTACCAAAGCTCATATGTGAGCCTACATATCCCAGTTGGCATTTAGGTGAAAGTGTTTTAAAAAATTTTTGTACGAGTACATAAATGAATCTTCCGAGATCACTTATGTTGATTTTTTACTGGCGCATCATTTAATGTATTGAAAAAGGAAGCCATTAACGTTCGACATCGTGCAACAGACGCTAAGCATTCCTTGTAATATTTTTGCTTTTCTGCTCATAATTATGAAATTTTAATCTTTCGGGGAAAATTGTTATATCGATAAGTCTCATAAAAAAAGGTTATTGATTTTTGTTAAGCTGCTTTTTATAGAGGTATGGAATTTTTAAATGGAATGAATTTTATACGAATGATAATCTTCTGCCAATATAATTTAAATATGACTTCTCGCCGAGTCTTTTTCTTACGTAGCCTGATCTAGAATTTTCAATGACTTGTTTCAACATTTATGCCTGTGTATCAGCAATAATACAGCGAATATTATCCTCTAAGTGGTCAAACGTTTTTGGCTTATCGGCGTAGGCTATTGGCAAATACGCACAGAAACTAGATTCATGGCCTGAAATCACACGATCTTGGGCAACTAATGGTTCTAAAAAGTGGAGTGATAACGAAACGTTTTCTTCAATATAAACAGTGGTCAACATTGTATAATATTTCGACCAGCGTCGTTTTTAAAGAAGTGCGGACCAATGATTCCTCTAGTTTTTCAACATAACAGTGGCTCAACACTTGAGTGTTATTATATCTTCATATACGGCAATAAGCTTCATCGCTACACAAAATTCGCTTATGAAACTAGATATCAAAGACAATCTGGCTTTCGACCCATTTTCACAATTTTGTAACGTTGTTCTGTTGCCAGGCTATTCATGATGAAATATCTAACCACACTAAGTGATGAAACAGAACACGACGGCAACTTGAAATAAAAACTCACAGAAAACTCGCATATAATTGAAACGATAGCTGCAACTTCACAATTGCTATTTTATGTTTTTGTTGGGTAAAAAAATTATTATAAATTGAACTTCATACTTTTGTACTTCTTCGATCAATTTTTTTATAATATCAGTCATTTTTGAAATTTACAAAATTTTTACTTCAATTGTACTTTTAAATGTTTCTATTGATTTGGTTTTGTTCCAATTTTTCTTCACGACAAAACTTTAGAAGTTTTATTCTTTTTATTGTTGAAAGTTTTAAAGTGAGAGCATAAGAATAATCACTGCCAATATAAAATATACTCTATTTTAAGACTGCATTCTCTGGCATAGTTTTATGTCAAATTGTATACAATATATGGACAACCCCTAGTTCTGTTGCATCATTAAACATAAATCACAGAGATCTGCACCGGTGCACCGCAACCATAAGTACACCTGTTGTTTACTCAATCCTTTTTACATCCGATTACGAGTTTGACTGCCGAATGTGAAAACAATAATTCAGAAATCATATCAAGCAGCCACCGTATACAAACTTGATTGGGTATGTTATATACTCTACTTAACAGACGCAAGCTCTCACGAGTAGGAAACATACTTGTGCAAACAATATGCGGTGTCCAATCATACCGCAACTCGATTTAAGATGGGTGTACTTAGATCATTAAAAAGGCACCGTTTGCAGACCTCTGATAAATCACTTAGGAGTATTTAACAGCTTACAAAATGGCTGCCAGTTAAACGGTGTTGTCTACTTAAAGTTATATGTCGCTATATATATCTTGATAGTGAAAAATTAAGTTGAAAGTGGCATTATAGCTGACTATTAGTTCTGAGTCAGCCGCTTAGCACCAAAACAATACACAAATAAAGATACAAGTCTAACGAGAGTATTATCTTAAATAGAAAAATGAGATTATATGCGATTATATTGCTCAAAAAACAACTTCTTAAAATGTTCAATTTATATAACAAATGCTTGCTGGGATATTACTTATACCTTCATACAGTTATATGCGTGCCAAGTGCATAAGTGTAAGTGTGTGCATTTAAGTGTTCACAAAAATGTTAGTGACATTTAAGATTTTCTTGTGCGTTTGATTTCATACCAGAATGTGTTAAAAAAAAAGTTGTGTTGTCAAGATCCTATGCGTACGTGTGGCCATGTGTCCATATGTCTATGCGTCAGTGCATTTGTGTTTCATTTTTCTATTACAAATTGTTTTCCAAGGTACTCGTATTTGTTGTTTTGTAAGCAGATTTCTGAAAAACTTTGTATTTCTTCTACCTTGCCTAAAATATTTTACACATTCAAGTTCTTAACAGCATTCTCTCTCCATATTTTTCTCTCTGTCTCCCTCTCAACTATCAAAAACTGGTCACAGTTATAAATGTTTCGTATTTCATAAAGCTATTAAGTGTTGTTTAATCTACTTTAACAGACTTCCACTTACATGACTTGTTTCAGCCTCTTGTTACTATTTGACTTACGACAAAAAAGGTAACAAGAATTTTCTTAGTCATCATTAAATTTTGTTCACAGAAAAATTTTGCAGCACAAAATAATGAAAAGAACATTTTTGAAATATTTTTAATTTTTTTCTCTCTCTCTGCAACAAACCACATGATTCTAAATAATAGGTTAACTTAAATAATGTTGGTGCTTCGTTTTATTTACTTTGGGGAATTAAAAGTCAGGACAAATGTGAGGGTGTGAAAGTGTGGTTATCGTAATGTAATTAACAAATTGAATGGTGGATTGTTAATAATTTAAAGTGACACACAGTTTTTATTTTGGAACAAGTGAAATTTAAGGTGAACTTAATGCTATAAAATTGTTAGTTATGTTGTGAGGCAGCAGGGGTTTTTAAGCCGACAATTAAGTCCCTAAGAAATATGTGCGTTAGTATTTAGTAAATAATTTTAAGGTTTTTATATAAATGTGTTATATAAAATCTGTATAAAAAAAGTAAAAGTGTTCACCACTGATTGTAAAATTTTTACGATTCTAGTTTTGAAGACATATGGATGAATGAATCCGCCTATTAAGCGCATCAAACAGTAATTTTGTGTGGATGTAATATTGTTTCGAACACAACTTGTGGATTATCCTTATTCTTAATGCGACAACTGTGTATCCATTTAACTAAAAATTGGCTTCATTGGAGAACAAAATTGTGAACGGAAATTTAATGTTAAAATCTACTTAAGCTTTAGTCTAGATCAGAAGTGCCCAAGCTCTATGCGCCTGATGCTCAATTGTTTTAGCAAAAGCGCCCAGCTATAGGGCTGTGTTCTTTAATACACACATATGCACTCAGCACTAACAATGAAACATACACAAACAACTTTGTCTTATATATATTTTTGTCGTTCTTCACTGCACACACACAAGAGCAAAGCAACAGCACTTTCGCATGCTTAACTGGTGTATATTGACGACAGCAATTATCAGTGTAAACTATATAATAAAAATAGTTTTTCCTTATATGTATTTATGTTTGCTCATCCATATAGAACTTTTGGGCACCCCTGGTCTACATTGTAGTGTTGGACAAAATCTTTCAGCAAGGTAAAATGAGTTAATACACTATTTTCTTTCATCTCACTTGATGAATTAGTTTGATGTCTAGTTACACCGTTTAAAAAAAGAAACAAGTGTTGCCACGGAATTCATTTATTAAAAAAACATAAGTTTTAAGTAATGCCGCTTAAACAATAATCACAGTTAAGGCCGGAAGTACAAATTAATCATTTTGAATTACATTTGATGTAAAAAATTTCTGTGTTGAAGTGTGACAGGCAAACACCTTTAAGCAAAACGAAGTCTGTAGGGACAAACTTTGTTTTGAAAATCACAAAAAAACATTAAGATATTATATTTATTTTGCTAACGCCCTTATAAGACTACTGTAGCTTCCATTTGTATATTACTTTACCAATTTGAAACTTTATGTCTAACAGAATTTATATAATTTTTCCATTAAATTTTCCAAAATCTCTTTCAAATACGACTGATACTGCTGTTTTCCTCTATAGTCATTAATACTGTCCCCAGTAACTTACATGACTTTTCATATTGGTTTGCATGTGTGTGTGACTATTTCAGAAAATCATACAATTTTCCATCACATCACGTTTCTATGTCTGGAAAAGCATGAAAAAGTACTATATGAACATTTGAAATCACATTCAGTCAGTTAGACAATCATCAGTACGAAAAGACAATGAATGATGACATTTTTTTGACAACTTCAACAGCGATATTTCATAATTTATGTTTGTAACTGTTCCAAAAATATTTATGTAAATGTTTTTCTATGTCTGCTGTTATCGCCGGATAAAGGACACAAAAAAACAATTTTTGTAAATTTCGGGGAATATAAAATTGAAGACAAGAGAACTAGTGATGAATGCATATGGGCATGCATTGTTTTAAACTAATACATCCAATCATTTAACAGCCAAAAATATTTCTTGTTTTTAAAGAAAACTAAATTATGTTTTGGCAATTCCAAGTTGTATCAAATTAACAGACAGTTTTAAAAATTTTTAATTTATCGGGATGTCCTTAATGCAAATTATTTATAATACATTAGATAAGCGGATTTTTTCTCTATCACAACATCTGCTTTTTGTGCATTATAAAATTTTTCAATTTGTAAACTATTTGTAGAAGATTTGCAACAATATTTTACTTAACTAAAATTATACCAGTTTATTGTTGCAAATAACCAAAAAAATTTTTTTAATCGTGACCATAATATTTAAGCTTTAAAATATTCATTAATTTATTTCGACTACTATAAAAATCATATAAGAACCGTATTTTTGGTTATTTTCCCACATACACACAAACAAACATTCATTTAAATTGAACGCAAAAACATTCAGTTTATTAAACAATTAAAATTCAAATAGTAAATAATGGCGGATATAAATGCGGTTGAAATTTTATGATTGAAAACTTGTATGTGTTTTGATTATTTGAAAGCCAGGCGAATTTTTCAAAACAGTTACGAGGAGGTGAACGAAAAGTTTATTATTATAATGTGAGAAATATCTAAAATTCATTTATAACAAACTTATAAGTATGTGCGTGAGGAAGGAATACGTGCAGTAATTGCATTGTAATCCTGGCTGTATGCTATGTGACACCGTCTTGTTGATAGCACATGTTAATCAAGTCTAAAGCATGCAGTCCAATAATTACTCAATAATTACTCCTGTGACCAAATTGTACTTTTATTGGATACAAAGTTGACTGATAAATAATTTCAAGGTTTTTCATTACCCAGAAACGCCTAGTCCATTTATTCGCACACTCATAGAAAACTCGTCATAGCTGTGGTGTATTTTAACAGCAATACAAGGCCAAATATTCTCATTTTTGACATCATCGCTGTGATCGCAGTTGCTCTAATTATCATAAGCGATTAATTATGACAATTACTTCATCAACGCAATATCATACTGACGTCATCAGGAAGCTTCGCAATACGTTTGATGTAAGCAGGTGATCAATGCATTGGCACTTCAATATCGAAGAAATGACTTCATTTAGTAAATGTAATAACAAAATATTATTGATAGAATGGCACACAAACACCAGACCAACTGTAATTTGCATTCAATATGATGTAAACATCAAAAAAATTACTAAGTGAAACTTAGGCTGTATGCGCTGCGCTTTTACGCTTTTCAAACTTTCTACGTTATACACTTTTCTAAAAACATTGGAATGCAGAATAAAATATGTACACATTATCTTGTCTGAAAAAAACTAAAAAGAGAAACAAAAATAACAAGAAATGTTTTTTTTTTAACTTGGACCAGTACTCAGGGGATGACCCCTACATATGCAGTGCATTGTACCAGAACTAGGAAAATAGGTTGTGCGGAGGGGGAAAGAGAGAGTAGTGTTTGTGAACATTTGACTTGAACCTTCCAACGTTAGAACAGACAGGCAACTTGTTCCACAAACGAAGCGTGCGGCTGAAAAACGAATTCTCTCTGTAATGCGTAGTACGATTCCTCGGGCAATCAACCACAAATGGATGAGCTCTGGATGATGAACGCGTGCTACGTAAAAATGTGCGCGTTTCGGGAACAAGATACCTAATGTCGTCAGAGCAAAATCCATTGTAGTAACGATAGAAGAGAGTAACGCACCCCACACTGCGTCAGTGCTCCAGTGAGTCAATAGAGTTGGATACCCTACTGTCACCGATGAGCTTCTTTGCGCTCTCCTGCACACGATCGTGTAAGCCCAAAATAGACTTTGAGGCCCAAACATGAGAGTTGTATTCCATTTTCGGTCGGATGTAAGTGGTATAAATAGTAAGGAGATCGGATAGAGTGAAGTACATCTTACATTGTTTCAAAAAACCGAGGCACTTGAATGTTTCTTTAGAGACATGAAAAATATGATCAGGCCAGCGAACATCACACTGTATCTTGATTCCAAGAACATCAAGAGCATCCGATTCTTCAATATTTATACCATAAATGAGTACAGATGAAGCAGCATTTGCGTTGGATGCTGGATAAAGATGCTGCGTGGTCTTGAGAGTTCTTCCTTTGCATTCAAGTCTCGAGATGACTTCTTCTTTCCCAATGGTTGGATGCTGCGACAATGATTTGTGGAGAAAACGTGCTGCTGTGGGATCACCACCCACAAATAAAAATACTTCTTCAGATTGGATAAAAATGCAATAAATTCGATATGATGGTAAAGGCGGTTTTAAATAAAATTTATGTTTTACTTTTTTTATTTTTATTAACAGCCAGTTCGGCGATGTCGAAAGGATAAGTTCATTCACACTCTAGGCGAAAGAAAATTGATTTGAGTTTTTTCAAATTTTATTCTATGCGAACGATGTGTCAAAATTTAATTAAAATACATAAGTTCATGCGAACGAACAATAGTGACATAGAAAAACCCAAATTTATTCGAATGTGAGTGACAAGCTTTCTTTCGCATACATTTTCATTCGATATCGTCGAACAGGCTGTTAGTCTCATACAGCTAATATATATAACAAAATTATTTTTAATTTTACATTAGCAAACGGAACCTCTTATCAAATTACTTTAGAAAAAAAATCAGTTTGAAAAAACCTTTTACGCCTTTAGCACTTTCCGTAGTTGCTCAGCTCGCTTTTGAAAAGGTAGAGGCGACAACTGCCAAGCGAGCATAAGTTGCTGCCAGAACTCAGTGAACTCGTTGAGTTCGGGCTGCGGAGGGCTGGCACTTTTGCTTGATTAAACGGTATTGTCAAACGTAAACAAATATCGTGATCATGAGTGAAGATAACTTTTTGGTAATATCAACATTTTGTGAGAAAATGAAAGAAGGAAGACTTGAAAAACGCAAACTAGGTGCATAACTAGAAGCCTGGACGTGGGCTTGAATGGAAGAGGAAAGGGCTGTTTAGGCTATTGGAATGCAATACCAAATCAATACCGATATATATAAAAATTAGCTGTCCAGCTTGCCCTCGTATATTTCATCATATTTTACACAAGCTCAAATAATTGTTAGTAGGACTTTATTTGGCATTTTTAAATATTGAAATTTTTTTTTAATTCATTTATTTTATTAGTGCGAGTAATTAAATATAAACGGATATGAAAATGCAGAATTAAAATTTATATATAATTTATTTATGGTTTTCAACTTTCAAGCGGAAGTTTTCCGTTTAAAAGGATATTATTATAAAATTTATAATATTTAAAGATAAAAACTAAAAAAACATCTACTTGTTGCCTAATTTAAAGCAGTGGAAGTTGCAAAACACAAACAACAAGCTGTTAATCAATTTGTCTTTTTCGGCTTGAAAAACATGTGTTCTTGTCATTTGTTTGAAAAATACAATAAAAGAGAATAAAGCAAATATGTTTATCAAATAGCTCTGCGTGTAATAATGAAGGCAGAAGAAAATATTATGAAATGAAAACTTTATAAAACCCTAATCAGTCATCGCTGTTGGGCAATTGTGGCATGTCAGATATTTAATTTCATTAGCGATTCAAAGAATACACTACTACAACATTTCTCATTGAAATCGAGATCAAGCAGAATGAAATTGAGAATTTCGGCTTTAAATTGCTAAAACTCCAAATGAATTTCGAAAAATTTGTTCCAGGCTCTAGACCAAAAGTTCAAATAGGGCACATTTAGCGCTTCTTTGCCTGTTTGTTTTTCGTTTAAATAAGAAAATTATTATTGTTCTTTTGCTGCTTAAATGTTTGGTGTTTTTTCTTATAATACAGCATAAAACATTTCAATGATGAATGAATTTTGTAAATGATTCTGACACATAATTTTTTTTTGTACTAATGATTGTTAAGCTCATCGTTAACAAAAAAAAAAAAAAAGTAAAAGAAAAAAACCTCCATTAGCGTTTGAAACAAGTGCATAGAAAACAAATATTTTAAGGAAACATTACCTGTTTAAACAGGGCTGAGCACAATCATGGAAATAATAACACTTTGGTGTTAGCGCCATTAATTTGCCAAAAACTTCAAAAATTTGATAATCAACAATTAATTATTTTGCTTGCTATTTAAATAGCTAATGAGAAGGAAGTGAAAGCGTCAAGCCTGTGCAAATGACTATTTTCAAAAAGATGGAGAACCTGCTGTTACAGTAACTTCAAGGAGGTAGCTGGCTTTCGAAAAATATTCCCTATTGAAAATGAATTATCGGCTGATTAACCGTAAGATAAAGTAGAACACATAAATTTTAAAACGAACTTAAAGTTATCAAAATACTAATTTTGGCATCCACCAAATTATAATCAGAGATATTTTTTTTCGGCGAGGGGGAAAAATGCGTTACGCACTGACCAGAAGGTCCGTACCCTCCGCTTTTTACCGGACTGATCTCCACAGTGAACTTACCGACCAAAAGATCCCCTCTTTTTCCTGGAATACAAATTTCTTAGTATTGCTTAGGGTTGGATTCGTAATGGCTTAATCAGCCCTTCCCATTGCATTATCCTTCGCCTGCGATCCTGATTATGATCGTGTTCTGCGACCTCCAGATCTAGCTCTTTCTTCCGCAGAATTTTCTCCCAGAATCGCGATACCGCTAACGACAGATATTTACAATAAAAAAATTTATGCTATTATTGACAAAAACCACACATGCAATAGTTATAGACACAAACCATATGTGACTATTTTGTTGTCAAATATAAAATTATAGGTTGTAAGTATTTTGCAATAAATTCCTTTTATTTGCACTATAAAGCATTAAATAATGAGCGCGGCATACTCGGAACTGTTTGTCAAACATTACGTTAGATTCAACAGGCTGCTAGCATTTGGATCCAAAATGATTCTGTTGTGTTGTCTGAGTGTGATATGTAATTCAAGAGCTCTAAATTGCACTGATTGAGTTCAGATCCAACCCTTGTAGTAGATGAACGAACCCAATCTCTCTGCGTCATCTTCTGGTATTTCTTGCATTGTCATGCGTGACAATTTGTCATGCATGGAGGCGTACGGGAAAACGTTTCTTTTCATCTTGTGAGAGAATCACCATGGGGTTAAGCCATCAAGGCAGGAACCCATGCTAAACATCATCTGATTCCGTATGCGTCTCTCCCCTGTTCCGTTTTCTGCTGCATACAGGAGAAGGAGTCCATCGTATATTGTAGCCAACAAAACTCTAGGAAGCTGTATGACTTATGTTGTGTTGGACTTCCGAAACCCGTAGCAATGTTTAAAATTGGCCGAACGGGATCAGCAAAGCCACCAGGGAGATTCTATTTTGCAGATCTCTCGGTGCTGATCATGGTTAAGGTGCCTGCCTTAGCTGACACATTCTGGCTGTGGTTTAAACCTGAAATTGCAGGAAGAGGAATTAGTTTCCCTGATAACTTTAGTGCATGCCGCTTTTCAGGGGCTAACAACCCGTCGACGTGCTTTTGCATTGCAAAAGATAACTGTACTGTTAGGAACAAGGAGCGATGATTAATGATCTTCGGCCTACCAACTTATTGTGTTCCATTGACTGTTGGGAAATTGCATATAGGAAGGATTAGAAAGCCCGAACTCTTAAACAAGGGGTTTGTCTATAGGGCTACAAATTTAAAGCAAAAAGTTGTGTCCTGTGTGAGCCTAGCAAGCCAGACGTGGGTGCTGGTAAATTGGGTAATAATTCACTCCGTAGAGTTGGTCCACAATCAAATTAGGCCATAATAGTAGTTGCTGATATAAATCGAGTCAACTGCGTGCATCTCTATGTGACAATGCCACGTCAAGACTACCGCGAAAGAACGCCACCTCCATTGCGATAGGCCCCTAAGGCTAATAGTTCTGCTATTGTTAGATTTGGGCCACACTAGCCTTCATATTTGACAGGTAACTGCATCTGGGCTATTTGTTTTTGCAATCACTATAAGTTCACGTTCTTATTCCTTGCAGCTCTTGAGCGAAACTCGAACGATCCCATCGATATCCTTTTGTTATTCCCAGGCACTTCACTGTACCCTTGTACCCAGGAAAGCTCCAGCTACGAATAGCACTCTATCTTGTCAAACATTACTCTAAATATAAAGTTTATTGAAAATATACTATAAGTATTGCTTGTTACTTGTATCATAAGAATAATAAAATGTTTGTAAAATTAAGTCATATTCTTCTGTGTATACAGAGTTTGGCCAATAAAAACTTTTAATTACACTATTTGCTAAAATTTCGTAAACCATTAACACAGTTTTTATTTTCTGCAAAAATTGAAAGAAGAAAAAATTAAAACAAAACATTACAAAATTAGAACACAAAGCATTTTCGGTCAAAACAGCAACAAAATTTGTAAGCTTTAAAACCAAGTTAAGTCATTAAGTTGCCCAACTGTACAATAATACCAGAAACAAAATGAAAACGAAAGCAAAAAAGAAAATAACAGAACTTAATAACAAAACTCAGCAGAGTAAATTGAAGCCAGAGCTGAACATTAAATGTTCTTACAACTCCCTGAATTTAATCACAAGAGCAACAGAAGTGTAGTATATCATAGACATATCTTAACAACAGTTAAGTGAAATTGAATGGCCTGTGCTATTAACTACAAGGACAATGACCAAACGGTAGAAAAAAACCAAATCCAACAACAAAAAGTATACGGTAATACATTTCTAAAAGCAACAGCTGTTGACCAACATACAGATAAGCGCGCAAGGACACACGCAATAAACAAAGCAAACAAACAATTGTGTTTGTTTGAAATATGGCAGCAGGATTGTGCTGCCTACAATCTACAAGATGTCTTAGCAATAGCATTAACGTGCTGTTTTATGAAAGTCAGGGGTGAAAGTAGACAATGAATGCCATGTGAATTCCAAACAGCAGCGAACACACCACAAGAAATACTTTTCCCAGTACGTTCCCTTTTTTTCGCTAGCTGACACTCACACTGAAGTTTGAATAAAGATTTAAGAGGTGTGTTTGTCAAATAAATACATTTTGCTTTTCATGCTTAATATATATAAAACAGCAATATGAACAAATTTATCATCTTAATTAAAAAAAAAATTTTTTTTGGTGTTTAAGCCAAATTTATAGAGTGCAGAGTCGTTTAAATGTTTGTAAGAAGTTATGGCTCTGGTGTACAGTTTATTACGAATTTTATATTGTGCTCGTATTGAAATCTTTGGGTTTCATACAGCTTTCAAGCTGAAAATTTAATAAACCCTCCAAACAACTTGTTAAGCAGTATTTAAGCAATTCCTTTAAAAGATTGTAACTTTCATCTGGCTTGGGATGTACACACTACTTAAGCTTGAGCGAAAGTGAGTGTTTTTAAACCAAGTGTAAGGATTAATGCACAGCTTAAATTATTATAAAACAAAGAAATATATGTTTTGCTGCTCGCATCAATGAAAAAGACTTTATTGGAGAAACAATTTTAAAACATAATTAATTTAACATGCTGCCATATAATAGGCTGCCATAGCAATGGTGGCTCTCAACTTTTAATTTTCTCTGGTTTATTGACGTCGACAATAGCCTTTAGATCATTGATTCTCCGCGATGTTCTCAAAGGCAGTTGCACTTATATATTGACATAGTGAGTGTAGCCCTGAAAAAATATTGAACTCGTTTGATGAGTCCACATCTAGAACAACTCGTAGAGTGTGGTCTCTGAGAAAACCCAATACAAATCGAGAAAAATTTTCGCCGACACCAAAAGCAGAAAGTTTTGTTAGTAATGCACCATGCTACGTTATATCAAATGCCTTCGAGATGTCTAGGGCATGCACTTTACTGCCACCAAAGTAATGAATCGTATAGCGCCATTACCTCGAGATATATGCCAAAAAATAGCCAGTAAGCGACCTCTGTGAAATCCGTATTGTCAGTTACAAAGTAATATATGTAGCTCTAAATACCTTACAAGATGGTTGTTAACAATATTTTCCATTATTTTTGAAACTGCAAACCAGATTGCAACTGGACGATAATTTTTAGACTTATCTATGGCGCCTTTGCTGGTAGAAGAACACTGCTTGAAGATCAGCAATGGGATGCTGTCCGATCGAGTATATTTATTTATGTCGATATACGAGTTTGAGCAGTTAATAGAATTCGGAAAAATATGTTAGGATCCACTGACATCCTTTTAAGTTCGGACAGTGATTGACTGCTTTCCTGCAATTAAGAAGTACTTGCAAACATTTAAGGCGGCAGGTTAATTTTGTCATTCTTTCTAGTTGAAACTATTGAGAAGCATTATTCCTTACTCTCTTATCGAATAGCTCTTACTGCTTCGGAGAGCAGGAGAGAAAAATAAAAATAGTTATTTAAGTTAAATTACACTTTATATTTTTAAATTAGAGATATACGGCTATGTCGGAATGAAAACAATTCTATATGATAATACTAGTTTCATACTTGCAATTAGAAATTATTTCATTCCGAAAAGTTTTTTGGTCTTTCGTTATTTGAAGAATTAAAAAAAAGAATTTAATTCCTTTTCCGAACGGAATTAAGCTCTGTGACATGGCTAATAGTTTCATGCAGAAAAAGCATGCTTTAAGGCTTTAACTGGTTCAAAACAACTTTAACGGAATTGAAACCGATAATTAAAAAAAAACTTATTATTTTTACATTTACATTTATATTATTGATTATATGAATGAATTAATAAGTATTTACTTTAAATACAATAACAAATAACTTTCGATAAAACTGAATTTTTTAATCAGAATATTTGCGATTAAAATTAACAATGAATTAACATTTTTTATTTATTAAAAAAAAACCTGCGTAGTATATTAAGCATAAAATATTAAAAAAAAGTAATTATAAACAAAAAAGGTTGATAAAAAAGTATTTGATATATTCAATTTAAAAATCATTGATATAAAAATTATTATACATATTTGCATGCCAATATAATGTTAGTTGTTAATACAAATTTTTATATTAAAATAATTTTTTTTCTGAAAAATTGAGTTAAAAACCTTACTTGTATTTGAATGTAATGTAGAGTAAACTGATAAAGCTTTCTTTTCAGTCTTAAATAAATTCAAGTTTGTGGATGAACTTTTCATTATAAAGAGTTTTTTTTTTTTTTTGTTTTGAGAGGCAGCACTTTTTAACAGACGACCAATTTGTATGCTGGTAAATGATTTGTGTTTGGTTTGGCATTTCAACTTGAATTTAATGACGCTGGAGCTTTGCTTCTAAATAGTGCAAATGGTCCCAAAACAAGAGTGTCGTTGATACCGATTTTTTTCAAGCATAGTTTTTTAGCGATGAAGCTAATGGATACTCGTACATAACTTAACAAATTTGCGATATTTGGTGTAATGATGAATCTCAAATGTATATTGAGACAACCTTAAGTCCAGAACCAAACTGATTGTTTGATGTGCTTTTTGGGATGGTGGAATCATTAGTCCATACTTGTTTAAAAACAATGCTGCTCAGATTGTTATAGTTATTGGCGAGTGGGTGGGTATTGGTCATCAATAGTCTGCTGACTTTTTCTTTCATCTATTGAACAACCATGATCTGTAAGATCTGTGGTTTTACTAAGACGGTGCAAAATGTCACATAGTTCATGCCGCAATTGCTGTATTCAAGGAAACATTTGGTAGCCAAGAGTTACAAATTCATTTAAAGGATCTAAGTTTTGACTACTTTTTCTTGTATATTTGGCTGTTTGATGTCAATGGTGACTTGAGTTTAGTATGCTTCAAAAGTTGCTGGTTAGTCGGTTTAACTTAATGATTTTAAAAGGACCCATAGAAAAAGTAATATGATCTGTTCCTTTTTATTATTTAACAAATGCTTTTGCGTATCTAAGAGTATTTTTTATTACCGAAAACAAACCTAGTTTAAAAATATTAGTATTTATTTATAAAGCTAAAAGCTAAAATCATATCATTGTTTAATAAAGGACACTTATTTAGTTGCTCCAGGGATGGAGAACGGACGAATAAAAATTTATGAAATTGGTAGAAATTATTTCTGTCGATGTATAAAGCTTCTTTTAGAAGATGAAATTCTTTAGAAACCTTCTGAACAGAAAGATAAGAAATATTTGAACTGGTAGATATTATGTCTGGCACAAGTGCTCAGAATTTTTTAAACAGGACATTAAAAGGAATGAAACCATTTAAATTATCTAACAATACTTTTAAGGATATTCATAAAGGACGAACTTTTGAGAATTCCTGGGCCAACAGAAGATGAAAGGAAAATAATTGCTGGAGTTGGTAGTCATTATTTCTACTTAACGAAATTAATCACTCCCGGCGTTATGTATAATAAAAACCCTTTTGCTAACTAACTTGTTGCTATCTTTCCCTTATGGGAAGTTACACACAAAAAACTTAGCAGCTAGTTAGTTAGCATAAAGATGTTTATTATACATAAGGCCGTCAGTGTCTTTGACAGAGGTTTAGGAATTGAAAACTTTAGATGTATTGAAAGTTCGATATTACAATTTATTAGAGTATGAATTTTTTTTAGAAGATGAATTCCTTGACGGTATAACAAGATGCGTATAAATTGATGAAATTCGTAGAAAGCCCTACTGTATAAAGAAATTAGTGTTCAAAACCTTTAAGAGTGGTCTGGATATTAAGAAATTCAGATAATATTGAGAAATTTACTGTATGGAATTTTCAGAGAGAATTAATTTATTTTTGTTTATTCCTAAAAAAAATAAATACTAGTATTTTTTTCTCACTATTATTTAAAATTATTGTTTACTTATTAGTTCGGAGTATTCTATCGAACCGTGTTTTTGGGTATACGTATAAGTACCAATGTTGTTATCTCTCCCTGTAAATAATCACTCATACGCAAGTAGTTGGAATAGTTACAAACCAGAGATCTGCAACCGGTATCTATTTCAATGTTCTAATTACACCCATTTTACTTCGAGTTGGGGTTTGATTAGCCACCGCAAGCTTGCGCCTGTAAACGAGAATATAAAATATTTCCAATAATATTCCAAGTTTGTATGCGGTAACTACTTGATTTGGTTTCTCAATTATTTTTTCCACATTATGAAACAGCTACTAGTCCCCCGCTTTCTGGTCTTCTTCAATCCAAATTATTGGAATCAGCAAATTAATATTGTAATAAAAAAATCCTTCGTGAGAAACTTAAGAAAGGAGAAAAACTTGAACTAAAACTCTGGCGAACATATGTTTAAAAGACCAAAAATCTATATTAGATTTTAATTACAAATAATTTTATTATCTATCGAAAATTTAGTATAAGTAAATTTATTCAGTTTTCAAATTCTTCGAACGTCTACTGCAGCTTCATGGTACATAAAAAACTCACGAATCGAAGATCTCTGCATTCCTCTTGTAAAAGACGAATTTTCAAACAACGCGAGAAGGTATATCAGTAAACTGGAACTTCACCCAAATCCTCTTGCACGCAATATAGTTAATTTTGAAGGCCACTTGGTTGAGAAGCAGGGATATCGTTGCCACCATCAGAACGTTAAATAAGTGATTTTACCGATATTGTTCGTGCAAAATAAATAATTTTTGTCTAGCATTGGCTGGACTTAATTAATTTTGTGTATTAAGTATTAAGATTTGAACACTTATTGTCAGTCCATATACAAATATATAATAAATGAAAACATATACATACAAATACACTTGGAAGTTAAAGTAGTCAATTTTAGGCACTATATGTTTACGAGAACGATTTCAAATCGCAAAACTATATTAATTGCACTATACGTATGCCGGTATACCAATTTGATGCCTTCAAACCGGAAGCGCAAATCTTAAGCACTTTGTGCATGTCTGAACATGTCTGTATTACTAAGTTATTCAACAACCAAATAAATATACATATATATGTATTTAATTTTTGTAGCAAATATTTTAATTTTTATAGATTTGAATCAATATCATATTAAATAAAATAATTTTGTATCAAAAAAATTTTTTTTTGCCAGACATATTTTGCTGTTGGTGTCAAGTGCTTTTGGTTTTTGTTTATTCCAGCTATTGAAGTTGTTAATTTTTATTTATTTTAATCTTTATTTATTAACATTTTAATAATTAATCCGAACAGTTTAATTGCTGAAATATTTTATAATACCAAAAGCATACAATTTATTTATATTTATAGCTTTTGTTTTGTTATTGAATTAAAAAAAAAAGAAATATTTCAATAGCAGGATAAATACATAACCAAGAGGATGAAGTTGTTTTTAGTATTTGGTTTAGAGGGGATGAAAAAAATTTGCTGGTTTATTTACTGCAGCTAAATTGGGTCAATTTTAATGCCACCTTTTATAATTATTTAAATGAAGGCCTATGTTTTTATTTTTAATATGTGAAATTATAAGATTGCTTAAGCTAGATTTATGTGCAGTTATATTATATTTTATTGAAGTGGTGATAAATATGAAATTTATTCAATATATTAGAATAAATAAAATATTTATTTGTAAAGGAAATCTTCAAACTAAAGAGGACTTGAACTAGTTCATTTATTTTAAATAACATATTATTAATACTAAGTATTACTACAAATTCGCCAATAGATTAAAGATTGAAATAAGCAGCTAAATATTATATTCCAAAAAAAAAAATTTTTATGTATATTTATAAAATTTTATATGATAATTCTTACATACTTACGCTTTTGATTTTGTTTCTTTAATAAAAACGAGAATTTTTTTTTTTGGTATTATATATAATTTTTTAATAAAAATTTTTACAAAAAACATAAACTTTTTTAATTAAATGATACAATTTGATTTAAAGTTTCATAGTTTACTTAATTATACAAGTTTTTTTCATTTTGCGTACAATTGATATCATACAACAAGCTGTTTCAAAATTAGTTTTAACTTAACAAATACTATAAAAATATATGGCTGATTCTCATTTTAAATGTTTCAATTTTGTTGCTTTTTTAGATATCACCAATTTACTTATAAAAATATAAGAGATTCTTATCCTAGGTTTCACTTCATTTAGTGACTCCTGAATTAAAATTCTTTTGTCTGATTTTTCATATTTTTGTGTATTGAATGTTACATTTGCATTTATGTTTGACCTGGAAATGTTAGTTTTCGCTGACATTAGACCATAACACTGGTATCACAAAATAAACAGTAGTGAAATGCTAAAAGAAAATATGCGAAAGATCAATTAAATGCGAAAAGAAAATACGAAAACGCAATACAGGTTACCAAATATTCGATTTTTCTTTTGCATCGCAATAGAGAGTAACCCGCCTGCAAATCATACTGTGTTCAAATATCTTTAAAACTAAATTTTATAAAAGATATCAAATATCAACAAATAAATTGATAATAGTTTATTAACAGAATTCTCAAGCATGTTGATTTTTGAAAAATAGCTGCAAGTCGAATTTTGTTCACAAATCTTTAAAACTAGAGTAAAATCTTCACGCTGGTAACATTGCATTTATACATCAATTTAGAGCTCTTGAAGTATTTTGCAATTTATTTATTCTCTCTCTCTCTCTCTTTTGCTTATTGCAAAAATAATTGGGAACATATAAACACATCCTTATGTATTTTTGGTATATGTAATGGTAACAAATAAGTAAGTTATTTACATTTTGCATGCTGAAGCGATTTTGAATAAATATATTTGGTACACTAAAGCAAAACAACGTCTTCTAATAGTTAAAGGAATGAATAAAATCGTTTAAGAAATAGAAGAGGTAGTGGGATGTAACATTCTGCATTTGCCTATTTATATATAGATATATCTAAAAAAATTTGTGTGCTGTTATATAACAAGCCAAATATTTTTATGTTATAAAAATGTTATCAAAATTCCCTGATAATAATATAAAATATTTCGACTTCAAATAATGTTTCCTTTTTTTTAATCCAAATCCAGTAAATTATACTTCTTAGGTTTTATGTAAACTGCAGTGAATATTTGGGAAATATATAGGACTAAGCGAATAATCAAATCGCAATAAAATTTTATTTAGACACGGAATTCATTATCAGTTTTAAATGTTTTCTATGCTAAAAATTGTAGGAAAATTAAAAAAAAAACGTAACGTTCAATACATTATTGTATGAAATCTGTATTTGTTCTAAAGTCCAGCTGATAATTTTTGTAGAGTTATGTTGATGGATGCTTAGAAATTGGGAACGAAAAATGTCAAAGCCAAGTAGAAAACAGAACACTTACTGTCTGGTCCACGCTCCTCAACAAGAAGTTGCTCATATGACCGCAATCATATGGCAAGAATTGCTACCTGTGTTAGCCTGGTGAATCGTGAATAATTCACTCCGTTTAATGGGTCTTTGCGGCCTTATCTGATGATGGACCGTGTTAAGTTCACAAACATTACTCCCCCTTCCCTCCTTCACTGTGTATGTAGGGGCTATCCCCTGAGTACTGGTCCAAGATAAAAAAAAATATTAGCAGGTTTTCTCTGAATTGAAAAGCACGTAATGGAAGGAGAAACATAATAAAAGATCAATAATTAGAATTCTGATTAAAACATTAATTTATTGCAAAATCTTTCAAGAAGTTTCACTGTTACAACAAGTAAAAATAAACATATCCAGATCACTTTTTGACTATTGGTATCTAAGGTTACTCATTATGTGCAAGCTAGACAGCATTAGCTTAGCAACTTTCAACTTATGCATATAAGTATAGGTTTTGAATTTTTTTAGCTGCCAGAGTCTGTTGGTATTAACACTAGATATATGTTAAATTTTAATAGGCAAATTCATAAAAATTTAAATGAATGTGAAATGTAAAACACATTTTTAATTTAAAATTTCCGTACAAAATTTTACTAAAATTCATTTGAAATACATTTTAATTTGTTATGAATACGCACATAAATAACTAAATTGTTTAGCTTCGTAAAATACAATCACGAATTATGCATAAAAGATTTGCACTTCTTTAAAAACTTTTGCAATTTTCAAGAAAAAAAAATAGATCAATAAAGCAATATTTTACAAATTCACTTAGCTTGTAAACATTAAGAAGGATAAGCAAGTGCTTTTAGTTTAGAGTACTCCGATTATACCATTTAAACCATTAAACTGAGCGATTAAGCATACTAAAAAAGTGTAACACTCAATACACAATATTTGATAAATGATTAAAAAATATTATATTAAGTATTACTTGCTGCATATTTGTGTCCATATTTATAAAAAACATTTTTTGTTTATTATAGATGTAGTTGACAAATATCTAAACCAAATTTGCCAAATAAGCCCTTAATAAACATAAATACATTAATATATAAATTATTGAAAACAAGGTCGAATACTTTAAACTCTGTACAAAATTTACTGTGATTTTTTGTGGAATTGGTGTTTTCTTAATATGGAACAGCAACAGCCATTAAAACGTAGAAAAAATATGAAAACCTCAAAACCTGTGCTATTGTGCTATATTTTTAACACATTGGAGATAGTCTTATAGTAAAAATACTTAAATTGTAGTTACAATATTCCAGCTCTATTGTGTTACCAAATCTGCGTTTTTATATTAACAAATTATTTTACGTACTTTACAGCGAAAAAATCATTTTAATGTGAATCACCCATATATTTGAAACTGAATTATGGAAAACAAAAGATTTACTGAACAAAAAAGTCAACAAAAAAATATACGCATTTAAATACAACAACATCTTCACAATAATATTTAAAAACACTTAATAAAAGCGAAACAAAATCTAGTAAAACACAAAATGGCCGTGTTCATAAAAAATATTTTATATATATTAAAGGTTTATTTGAAAAACTTTGTATAGAAATTTGCCAAATAAACTTATAATAAATGAAAAATAAATTTAAAAAAATAAAATAAAGAATATAATTATATAACAAAAAATATAAACAATATACAAAACAGTTTTATTTATTTAATAAATAATTCTTATAAAAACAAAGTTATTAACAAATGCACTTATTTAATTCGTTTTGGTTTTGCAAGTTTCTAACATTCTTTATCATTTGACTTCTTTTAAAGCTCCCTGTTTGTTTTTCTTGACCTGAGCATATATAGAAGCTGCTTTATAATCAATCGGACCATAGTGTTGACTCTCCAAATCGGCATAAATTAATTCATCATCAAATTGCAAAGCATTAAGGGGCTAAACAATATAACAAAAGTAAAAACATATTAACAAGTTGTAATAAATTTGTTGTATTTTTTTTTTTAAATTTCAAGGTAAGAAGATAAAGGAATATCAATGAATTTGGATGAGAATGATATCTTTCAAATGTTAAAGGTTAGACTGTTATTAGAACACATGCCATTAAAAATTGAAACATTTGCTTAAAAATGAAAAAAATTTTTATTGAAAAAATTCGGATAATTATTCGTCCGAAGTGACCGATTAAAGTTTAAATACACGTTTCATGGCAAAACGCACGGCGAATACACATAAAAAGCCGGTTGCAAACCAGTTATCGAACCGGTTCCGAGTTTTTAGTGAGTTTTCAAAATCGCTTTTAGAAATCTGCCAAATCCACTTTTTCCTTCGCAACAATCTTTATATGAGATTGAGAAAACAGATTTAAATAGCGCAAAATTCATATGAATAGATATTTCACGGGCATTTTTGCGGAAAATTTAATTCCTCAAAAATACACACTTTATATAATAGGGTTGCGGGAGTTGAAAACATTAAAAGAAATAAACGTACAAGTGGAGCTTATTAAAAAAATGTTTGAAATAAATTTTTATAAAGTCATGTAAAGCATTTTTTGCTATTTTACCTATTAGATTCAGTGTGGCCATTCTCGAGTTATTGCGAAATATATTAATATATGGGGCAAAATTAAACAGTTTTTTAGAAAAAAATCTCTATGTGATTAAGAAAAACTGAAAATAGATTTGAAGTAAGCGCATAAAACCCCATATATCCTTCATATATAAATTTCAAGGACATTTTCGATGTTGTACACTGTTACCGGTGATGAATTTTTTATTGACAAGTTATATTATAACTAGTAAAACATCTCTTTGAAAAAATTTTTCTCCGCCAATCTTTTTTTTAAGTATTTTTTTTATGGAAAATTGAATTAATTCATATAAAAATTAATAATTAATTTTTGTTATATACAAAAACTTACCTGCATTTGTATTAATTTTTATTTTAATTATCCCACAAAAAAGTTGTTAGTTAAAAGTTATAAAATCTCTCATCTGTTAGAGTTTTCTTCAATTGAATTGCCAAACAACATGCAAAAGTTAATAATTTATTTAACTGTCGTGCATCATGTTAGAACAGCAAACAAATTTCATTTTAATAAAAGGACAAAACAGCCAGACATTATTGTTAAAGCACAAACCATTAAGAGTGATAACATAATAACGATAAACATGAAATGAAATGAGCAGCAGCGATTTGAATACATTTCTGATAAACTTTGCATAAAAGTCGCAGCAAAGCACAGTGGGCAAGAATTTGATTTTTTTTTTGTTTTGGCGGAAAAGGTTTTAAAATTTCGTTCACTTTCAAACGACAGTTTATAAATTATTAACTTTTTATCTTTAAGAGTGCAAAAAGAAATTTTATTTTGTATACTGAAAATATTTTAAAAAAATTACCTTTTTGCTTTGCTTTTTTTTTTGTCAATTTTTGTTAAAAAGAATTTGTGTTTTTTTTTTTGTGATTCAGTTTTAAAAGTAATAGGAATTAAAATATGTAGGTATTACTTCCTTTGTACGGATCCACAAAGTCTTGCTAAGAAAAATTGAAAAAATTGTAAACGTAAAGTGTTAAAAAAAGAGTAAAATGTGGTGGATTTATTTTTTTAAAGTGGAAGCAGGTAATCAGTGATATGAATAAAACAAGAGCAATTTTATTTTTACTTTTGGGATTTTCTCAAAACTTTTGAAAATTAATATTTTTAGACATTCTTAAAAAAAAAATGTAAGTAAATTTTTTTTTAAGAAACACAAAAACTGCGAAGCTCTTTTTGCTTGTCTGCAGTTTTACTTAGGGTCTGAGGTTGGAATCAAGCCTGCGACCTCGATACTGTTGGTCGAGTACTTTATCAAATCAACCATCGAGGCACCTCTAGCTATTCTTCATTAACTTTTTTCAGTTCCAGTTTCAGATGAAATAAATTGTAGTTTCATATACTTTTTTCTGCGTCAAATGCCTGCCATTATAAACTTACACCAAATTGATCTTAATACTGGGAAAAATTAATGCGCCCAGTTGCGTCCTTATACACAAAAAACTGTCATATAAGAACTCCAATGCAATAACATGTTGCTTGGACATAGTCTCCTTTTAGATTAAGAAACATTTAGTTGCAAGGCAACCGCATATCGAACTCCAATGAAATATGTCGCGACTCCGGTCAAACCACAGCCATTGGAACAAATGGTCGCACTAAAGCCTGGCAAGAATTAAGTTCTTAGAACTCTTGGCATCCGTAGTACCAGTTTAAAGTCTCTGGTAGTACTTCGTAGCCCAACATCCAGTTAAACCCCAAATGGCTCGGCTCTAGTGATCTTACATATTTTTCTACTTTCAAAGATTGGGGTTCGTAGTTTGGGTTTTGCAGCTGCCGGAGATTTTAACACTTGGGAAGCAGGTTTTGCCAGGGCACTCTGCTTTCTACGGCGTAGAGGGCTAGGAGTTCCTCGTTTGTCGTAACAAAGAAAATGTGTGTCTGAACTGGTACAGTTTAAAGTCTCTGGTCGAACTTCGTAGCCCAACGACCAGTTAAGCCCCAAATGTCTCGGCTCCAGTGATCTTAGCTTTTTTTTCTATGGCAAATATGTTAGTTTTAAAGATTGGGATTCTTAGTTTGGGATTTGCAGCTGCCGGAGTTTTTGCCCTTGGGGAGCAGGTTTTGTTAGAGAATTCTGCTTTCTACCGCGTAGAGGGGTAGGAGTTCGTCGTTTGTTGTAGCAAAGAAAACTCTAGGACGCTTGATGATTTATGTTGTCTTGGACAACCCTGAGCAAGGGTTAACCGGTAGAACGGTGATCAGCAAAGCCTATGAAAGGTTCCGTTAGCAGATCATCTCGACCCTGATCATATTAGGGGGTGTCTACCTTGGTTTAAACATTCTGGCTGTGGTTTAAACCTAAAATCTCAGGAATGGGAATTAGCTTTCCTGATGATTAAGGTGTAATACCGTTTTTCGAAGGCTACTAACCCAAAAATTTTCTAGACTAGTTTCATGTTCTATTAACAGCTCATTAGTTTGACTATTATAACATTCTTTATACTTTATTTTTTTGCTTATACATATATATACATATGTATTGAATTATTGCCAAATTTTATTATTCACTTTAATTTTATTCATATCACTTTTGCTTAAATTGTGTGTAATTAACTTCAATAAAACTTTTAGTTAAATAAATTTTCTTCTTTAAAAATAAAATGCTTTAAATATTTATATTTTTGCCATTTTTTAATCATTATAATTTTTTTTTTGTTTATTAAGGATTTATAAGCCTTTATTTGATGTTTGTTTTTTTTTTTGTTATTTTTGTTTTTGGTTTCTAGAAATTTAATCTAATGCTTAAAATTACCAACACAAATAAATAAATAAATAAATACTTAACTTAGTAAAAAATACATACATAATTAAATACACATTTTTTGCCTAAAAATAAACAAGTCTTTCTCTTTATATTAATTTAAAAAATATATAAATATAAATTTAAAAAAATTTAATTTTAAAGGAATATTTGGTATAGAAAATCGAGTATTTTTGTTTTTGTGAACAACATTTGAAAGAAACTCAGACCAAAAAAGCTTTTGTAGGGCTGCCATAAAATTCTAAATGCTTACAGGAGAAAAGAAGAGAGAACAGCTGTTATCTCTTAAAAATTTGTCACTTCAAATTTGTCCAATTTTATTATTTAAATATTATTTTCCGTTTGCAATAAATAAATAAATAATTTGTTATTAGCAAAAATAAGTTCTCTGCTTTAAATATTTTTCAAGTTAAGCGATTTTTTTTTTTGTGTATGAGGCATAATTGAAAAATAAAAACCTTCAAAAATATTTGCAAAGCTTGTAGAAGATAAAAATCAACTTTCCTTAAAATTTTGAAACAGTAGAACACATGATACTTGCCTAAAACCTAATTAAGCACCCATGGCCTGTCTGTACTTTCTTCACTTTTTCCCGCTAATAAAAAGCCAAGTAACCAATTCGAAAGCCCAAATAAATTTCAAAGTTCTTTGTTCTTACAAGATCCCAGCGTTGACAAAGAATTGATGTCTATTTAATTTGATAAATCTCATGCCATGTCTCGTGTCCGAGTTTCTGAGTTGTGTAGATAATTGCTTAGATGGAAAGAATTAATTGACACTTGCTATCAAAAGGGGTCATATTAAATCAAATAAAGGTGGTCAGTCACAAAAATTTGCCACCTTCGAGACTTTTGCACGCCAAACAGTCCACGCGTGCTTTTAAGTAGCATCATCTAGACCATTGATCTCCATGCAATGCTCTTAACGGTAACCGCGCTTATGCTTTTACATACTGAGTAATCTCTTTATGAGGATCACTGATCTATACCCGCGTTTTACAGACGATAAACAGAAATCATATCTATGAGTTTGTGTTCAGGCGACTTTTGATTATATCTAACCTGCGTCCCTTAAGGGTAACCGCACTTATGCTTTTACATACTGAGTAGTCTCTTTGTAAGGATCACAGATCTATACCCGTGTTTTAATGACGATAATCAGAAATCATATCTATGAGTTTGTGTTCAGGCGACTTTTGATTATATCTAACCTGCGTCCCTTAAGGGTAACTGCGCTTATGCTTTTACATACTGAGTATTTCTTTGTGGGGACCCCTGATCTATACCCACGTTTGACTGACGATAAACAGAAATCATATCTATGAGTTTGTGTTCAGGCGACTTTTGATTATATCTAACCTGCGTCACACTTTTTACATATATATAAATTTATGATATATTTCGTAAACAGAGACGTTTAGTTTTCTTACTGGTACAAACAAAATAGTCTAGAAATAATTACGATATCCTTATACATAAATCAAATGCTGCTAGTATTTTTTTCTACTGCTTTTGATAAAACAAACGAACTCGATAAAAATATCGCCAAAAAATCGTCAAGAAAAATTGCAAAGAAAAATCAACTAAAGATCCTTAATGAAAAACTGTATTGCTTTTAGTATAAAAACGGAAATAAAGAAATCGCAATAAAATCGTGAAAAAAAGTCGTTAAGAAAAATCGCCAAGAATATTCACATAAGTATATTTGATTTCAAAACCTGTTTTTCAAGGCTAACACCATTTTTAAAACACTACAAACATCTTTTCTGAAATAAAAAAAAACAAGATAGCTAAAATGTTTTTTATTGTTTTAAATAGAGGAAAAATAAGAAAAAAAATCGCAATAAAAATCGTCAAGAGAAACAATCTTGAAAAATAGCCAAAGTTTCAAAGCCTGCTTTTTCAATGCCAATATTATTTTGAATATTTTTATATTATATAATACCAATTTATTTGTACAACTTTTTTCTTAATAAGAACAGCTTTCTTTGTGAAAATTCTGTTAATATAAAAAATTCAATTTTTAAAGCTGAAAAATATCACAGAAAAAATTTATGTTTCGTAAAACGATTTAATTATAAGACATTAAATGATTTTGTAATTTTATATAAAAGAAGAAGAATATCGCAAAAAATCGCTTAAAAATATTTATTATAAAGTCAAAAATTATATATTTTTAGTAGTATTTTTTTTTATACAAAAATACAATTAAATTAATAATACGTAATAAAAAAACTACACCTTAAAAGCTCAAAAAAAAAAAAAAGACAAAAACACAAAAAACTTAGATATCATAAATGATTTTGTTCTTTTGTGTCCCTGGTAAAGATCTAACACCGAATCCTTACTATGTGGTGAATTGCGAGCGTTCAAGAATCATTTGATTTTTTAATTTTGCAATTTTGACGTGCAAATAAAGCTAGATTTTTTAAACAAAACCGCAAATAAAAGTTTTAATTCGTAAAGCGATTTAATTATATGACATAAAATGATTTTATTGTTAAAAAATTGGCAATAAAAATCGTCAAAATAAATCGACAAAATAAATCGCCAAGAAAAATCGCCTAAAAATCTTGATTTTAAAGCTTGATTTTACAATGCCAAATTTATTTTGAGGACAAATTATATATATTTAGCAATTTTTTTTTTAATAAATAAGTAGCTTCTTGCCTTAGTATAATATGTGATGATATACATGGTTAAGACAAATTCTACTTTATAAACTGAAAAAGAGCATTAGGAAAAGTTTTTTCTTCATAAAATGATTTTGTTTTTTTTATGTTCTAGTTAAACTTTCTTTTTATAGATCTAACCTCGAATCGTTACTATTTGTGGAATTGTTTAAATTTGCAAATGTTTAACTTGATTGTTTTGGCTAAATACGAATAATAAGCATAATAATTGATTAAGCATAGTCTAAGCCTGTTAAGATAAAATTATTTAACATTTTGTTAAAGGCACAAGAAGAACGACTCTCCTAATTATTACAATATAACGCTTCAATAAATTCATTAATTTTATGAAACGCTTTTCATAGTTTCCACTACTTACAGGCCTTTGCACAAAAATTAAATTTTTTTTCGGAAATCGTCTAAAAATCTAGTCTGGCAGTCCTGCATAAACTTTTTCAGCTTTGTCCTTATATTAAAGATTTTATGTTTCTAAGAATTTTAAACATTATATTAGTGCGGTTGTTTAGCTTTTTTATGGTTTCTTATAAAAATAAACTTATAACAAACTTAATTATGATCAAAATTGCAATTTAATAAAAAAAAAAAAAAAAAAAATCATTACAATATTTGTGGGGAAGTATACACATATAATACACAGACATAAGGAAAAATGTTTTCAACATACACATAGACTTTTCTTCGTTTTGTAATTAATTTGTTTTTATTTCTTAATTTTCTTTTTTTTTAATATCTCATAATTTTAGTAATAAACGTTTTGTTGTTGGTTTTTATTAGACTACCGACTAAATCTTAAGGCTATAACTTAGAAAAAGAAAAACTATTTATAGTTTTTTCTTACTAGATACTATTTGCTAAATTTTGTATGTTGTTATATATTTTTTGTTTGTTTTCAAAATTCTTTGTTTTACAGTTTAATATTTAACAAAAGGAAAAAAAATACTCGTAAATTAGATAAAAAGAAAACTTACAGTCATTTTGTTTACTCTCGTTTTTAATTTTTTTTTCTTTCAGTGTATTAACAGAGAAGTCTAATGCTTTTGTTTTTATTAAAACAAAAATTTGGTTTGTGTTTTGTTTTTTAAGCCAAGGCTTTCTTGGATTTTGGTTTTTTGCTTTTCTTTTTTTTTTTATATATTTAAATACTAAATTCTATTTACAAGTAATCATCGAGTTTGCTTTGTCAACTAAATGCGTACCTCACCATGATTTTGGGTCAATATGTATTTTACTTGTGGGTTAGAGAGATTACTGGGTGACATTATAACTGCTACGTGAGGAGAGTTTGGAGGTTTTGATTGCCCTTCACTCTCCTCTCCCTCTCCCCCATCCTCTTCCTCATAATTTTCATCTTCACAAAAAGAATAGCCTAAATCTTCTTCGTCATCATCTTCTGGCTGAGCAATTTTAGTGCTTTGATGCTGTTGCTGTAAAGTATGGAAAAGTTCTAGCTGATGTAAATTGTGTCTACTGCCAGCTTGATTGCTGGTCCATAATTCCGGGTTGGATTTAGTTAAGATTTCTAAGGCTTCTAGAGAAGCAGCCGGATTTAAAGCAGTGGAACTGCCATAAGGAATTTTAATTCTATCTCCCGATTGTTTATGAGATGTTGAAGTTTCTGTTGCATGTTTGTCTGTCAAATTACTTTTAGTGGAGACTTGTAAAATATTTTCGTTTTTGTGTTCATTATCTAAAGAAAATTTCAAAGACTTTCTAGCCAAAGCAGGTACTGGCGAGCGTGCAGCTTGCAGTCTTTTTCCAGACAAACCAGCCGTTGGCCTGGTTGGTTTGTCGGCACCTAAATTGGAGACTAAAGAAACTTGCGCTGTTTCGAAGGTTGGTGGGAAATCATTGCCACTGTTCCGCGAACTATAAATATTTTGAGAAATAGATTCTTGGTTTATAACTTTTTCTTGCTTTTGTGTTATTTTGTTGAAATTGGTGACTTGGTTACACTTTGTAGACTCAAGAAAACTATCTGAATATTCTTTACAATATATTTTCATATTTTTCCCCCTGTTGGGGGAACACTCTGCAAAAGTGGAGACTTTTTGTGAATTTGGAGACTTGCCAAAATCTTGCAAATTTCCTATGCCTTCACATGTCAAATTGTTTTCACCATCCAAAGCACTTTGCTTTAAAGCACAAGCTTTTGGAGAGTTGGAAACTTCAACATAATCTGCCGACTTGTTATTGTTTGAAAATTCTGTGTTTGAAATGTGGCTCTTTGGAGAGTTTAAAGTCTGGCAGAAATCATTGGCTTGATTTTTATTACTTTCAACTGCATTTTTTTCATTGCCTGACATATGTCTGCAAACTGTGGAGACTTTTGGAGAATATTGAAAATCGCCTAAATCAGTCTTTGTACCCTGCTTAGCAGCATTTTTCTTGCTTTCAAAACATTTAGCTAATCTGCTTACGCTTGGAGAGTTGGGATTGGCATTATAGTCTAGAGAATGTTGACCTGAACTAGAGTCTTTTGGAGACTTAATAAAGTTTCTAAATTCATCAACCCTGGAATGCATAAAATTATTTTCCTTATCCGGAGTCTTACACAAAGATAAATTTTTTGGAGAGTTTAAAGGGTTGTTGCCTACTCTATTACAAAAATCTTTACTAAGGCTGGTGGAGAGTTCAGAAACCTTAGTGGGACTCTTGCTCTCACCTAGCAGCCTTTCTCTATTCGCTTGTGTTTGTTTTTCCATGTTGGTAGTACTAACAGGCAAAGCGTTAGCTTTTGGAGAGTTCAAATGCAAACTGCGTCCTGTGGACTTTTGAGCTTCTATATCTAAATCCTCCTCGCTTTGAAAGCTATCACTCTCTATAACAGTTCTCAACAAACTAAGTGCTCTGGAAGAATGATGGGACTTTTCTTTGGGCTCCGACACACTTTCATGTGCAGTATCATCTCTCTGGTCTGGGTTACAGTTCTCATCTCGAAATGACAAGGCTTCATATAGTGGATTTGAGGCAATATCTTTGGCGTAAACGCAACTTTCGTATATGTTCCTGTTTAGCATAGCTCTTTCCTCTACCTTTTCACAGCCACCAAGCGTGTTATTGGACTGAAGAAAATCCTGCTGCTGCTTAAGACGTTGAGTCAAGTTTGTAAAGTCTCCCGAATCCATATACTTTTCTTCATCTTTTAGAAATTTCTCCACAGTACCCACATACTCCCTAACATAATCTAAAGAATCTTCACTTTCCTCCGAAGGCTGTATGGGCTTAAAGGTAACATTTTCATCTATTTGATAGGGACGAAATACTAAGGGACCTTGATGAGCATAAGGCTGTGTTAGTGTGGCACTTAAATTACTTTGCAAATGCTGATGTTTTAGTTGTTGTAATGTACTTATTTGCTGGCCAGTCACTGTTTGTGTTGGCTCAAAATGAAAACTATGATATTTGCGTAGAGGCAATTTAACTGGACGTTCTATGAAGCCCAGTGTGGTGGCAGTTGTTGCATCTTGTGCTGATGTTGTTATGAGATTGGTGTTATTTGACAAACTTCTATTGTGGCCTCGTCTTACCACTTGATTAGCTGGGTCCTGTTGTTTTTTGTCATTATTGGCGTTGGCTATATCACAATTTAAGCTCTTGTGTGGCATGTTAAATGATTGGTCACCCTTTTCCCGATACACATGGTCAGCGGCAGTGGCAACATTATATTCATTACCAACAACATGTATGACGACTTCATTATATGGTCGACCATTGTCGTCAATAGTAATTTTGCTATTGTTGACAACATTTTTATGCATTAGCATTTGTTGATGATGTGCGGCATATTGGGGGCATGATGCTGTTGCTGGGGAGTGTGGTAGTGATGATGGAGGCTGTTTAATTTTGTTGCATTGTTGTAAGCCAATTTGTTGTTGTTGTTGTGATTTATAAGAGCCACATGTTGTTGCTGATGATTGGGAGTCATTTGCTGATGTTGATGCTGCAGCTGCAGCTGCAGCTGCTGTTGCTGTTGCTGCTGCTGCTGCTGTTGCCTTGAACGCGTTCGGGGATTTGGTGCAATAATTGTAGGTTTGATAGTTGTTCCTGATGCTGCTGTTATCGTTGTTGTTGGTATTATTAGATTGTCGTCGACATTCGTTGATGTGCTTGATATGTGCGTAGGGGTCACTGATAGTCTGTCGTCGATGTAATTTCTTATGACAGGTGGTGGTGGCGGAGGCGGCAGGTTTTGTTGCTAAAAATGGATTATGTGCAAGGGATTTTCGTTTGTTTAGCTGGTTAGTTTTCAGTTTCAGTGTGTTCATTATTTTTTGTTTTTGTTTTTGTTTTCGTTTTCGTTTTTGTTATTGTTTTTTTGTTTTTCATAGTTGTCAGTTCGATTTAGTGTTGCGGTTAGTTTTTATAAAACCAAAAAATTATTTTTACAATAGCAACATTAAAAAAATATATGAAATCCATTAAATTAATTAAGTGTTAACATGCACAGAGGATTTTTTGGTGATTTGACAAAACACACACACACACACAGAATTTTGCAATATCCGTTAAATGAAAATAAACAAACAAAAGGAAGAAATTAAAACGAAATTAAATTAGTAAAATTCGATTTAAAATTTAAATGAAATAAAAATAAAAATTATATAAAACAATGCAATTAAAATTATAAAAAACGATTTCAAGGAGTGAAATATATATGTATATGAAGAGAAGCAATAACTGAATTTGTTGTAAATCAGAAATGGCTCAGGCAGATAGATCTCGTTTAAAAGGACTGTGTATATACTTTAAACCAGTTCAGCTTTGCATATTTGTTGACAAGAATAAAATTACTTACAGCAATATTGAATATTAAGAATTATAACTGTAATATATAACGAAGTTCGCGATCTTGATGATGAAGTTATTTTTGTCGCTTTAGACTTTATAATAAAAGTTTGATTCCTTGTTTGTCAGTCGACTCAAGTTTTTAATAAAGCAAATTCGTTCGTAAGAAAAATAAAGCATCGTTTTATTTTTCAACTAACTTGAGATTAATTTCTGTAAAAAGGCTTACAGAATCTAACAAGGACCTTAGCAATAAACAATAAACAATAAACAAAACCCAAAACCAAATTCTTTGAAGTTTCTGTGCCTTGTATCTTTTGAGCATATACAAATACCTTTGCATAGTTATATTAACTCTTTCTTTAGTTAAGTTTTATTCCAAACTTTTACTCTAAACTATCGTTACCTATCAGGCTCTAAAATTTTTCTTAAGTTTGTAGTCATAAAACAGAAATATACCACCTGTGGTATCTCTAAGAAGCAAAGAGAAACTAAATACCTCTCAATTGCACAAACCAATAAGAATATCATTATTTTGAGAGTTAACAAATTTCCTCACGATAAGTGTTCTTGTATATGCAAGGGGTTTCCCTACTGATAAGACAACAGAGAGCGTCTGATTTTGTATTTTTTTCGGTAAACAATGAGAAAGCAATAGTGATGTTGAATCATATGAGTGGTTGAATAAAAATAAGTGTAGTACTAATCTTTTATTTTCTTCCCACATATCAAAATAATAAATATTATATTTATTTTTTGCACTGTGGACAATATGAAAAAGTAGTAGCCGTAAAAGAGGATCATAGCTAATAACCTGGACGCAGGCTGTAGAGGGAAGAATTGTTTAGGTCATTTCAGCAATGCGAAGATGATAAGGGGGTGGACATTTTTATTCGAGGAAGAAGAATAAGTTTATTATACGGTAAGGTAAGTTTTTTAATAAGTCTGACATACCACCACAGTAAAATAAAACCCTCTGTTATATAACCAATGTAGACCCCGTAGAGATGCTGCATCATCAACTAAAATGCTGATGTAAATCTATTTCCACAATCTACTAATGTATTATATTACCCAAAATATGACTTAATTTAAACTCTTCTCAATCAAGAAAGATTTGAAGATTTTATAATGAAAATTGCACGAAATTTTTTGGTTGATGATAAATGAAATCGAGCTTTTGATATTAAAAATGTTGATAACGAAATCGATATATTACTAAAACATATTTTTCCATGACAACAAATATTGAATCTTCCAATACATGATTTCTACTCCTTTATAAAAAAATAAAAAATATTAATCAACATCAAAAAGCTGAAACAAAAGCTTTTAAGCATACATTAGCTTTAAGCTAGACACACTCTTGGGTAACAACTTTCTGATAGTGTTTTTCTGTTTTGGTTTTTTTTTTTATATATTTTTGTTTTTAATAATTAAACTTACCTCCAAGTGATTGATTAATGCTGCCTGACCATTAAGTCGCTGGTGCTGTTGCTTTTTACATTTAACTCTTCCCCCCGCTCCCGCGTTACTGCCACTAGCACTTACACTGCTGGCCACCGAAAGCGAAGATGAAGAATGGGCATGAGCATGATGGCCCAACTGATACTGTTCAAATTCTTCGGGAGTGGTTATTTCGGGCGGTTGCTGATGACGATTACAGCGTTGATTGATGGCGGATAGCGAAGATTTATTTATGCCGCCGCCGGCACTGTATAGCGAAGTGGTTGAAGATAGCGATATAGGGTCATTGCAGGTATTGTCATTTTGTGAAGAGGAGGCAGACTCGTAGGCCGAGGTAGCCATAGTAGATGTCGGCGAATTGGGTCTTTCTAGATTCGAAATATTGCCAGCCGTCTGCTGCTGTTCGTTCAAGTTCATATAAAGTGGTGTAGGAGGCACGCGGGGGGCCGGTTTTTTGTGCGAAGAATTAAAATGGGCGGTAACGGCTGTATGAGCCAAGGTTTGATTTTTGTGCCCCTTGGGGGTTTTAGGTGTTTTGGGTGTTCGCGGTATTTTACCCGGAGGTGGTGTAGAGCCAGGTGTTTGTGTGTTTGCGGCCTGAGGGGTAACACATTCGTAAGATGAATTCGATATGCCCGAATCACTACGATAAATGCTTAAACGTTCAGGTTCTATCAGATTTAGATCCTCTTTAGGCTGGTGCTGGCGTTGGTGATGTTTTTTCTTTGGACCCTGTGATCCTCCCTGTATGCCATACGGTAATGGATGCAACACAGCTGTGGCTGTGTGCGCATTACCAGTTATTTCATCCGGTAGTTCCATATCACTAACTGCTACACCATGGACTTGTACGGCATCATGGACATTTTCATAAGCGGGAGGATCATAGAAATTCATATGAGCATTTCTAACAGGGCCCTTGGGATCAATATCGCCAAGGCTACCACCAGCAAAAGAATGATGTCGCTTGCATTTGCCAGCCGAAGCAGATAACAAAGAACCTAAAACTCCAACTGCTCCTGTAGCTGCTGTTGCTGCACCACCCCCACCTGGCTTGCCATTAAATGAGTGATTTAGATTTAAGGCTGCTGTGGCTGTAGACGCTTTGTTGCTAGATTTTTGCTTGCTATTATTACTAGAGAATTTCAGGGAATAAAATCTTTTATCTTCTAATTTATCAGCAAATGTTTTACGTTTTCCTTGTCTCTTCATCGAAGCCGTTTGATAGTTTCCTGTCTGCAAATCGTCATCACGAGATGTGTCGAATTTTTTGAAATTGCTAACGGCCAGAAAGGGATTTGTTGCTGTTGCTGGCACTAAGGAAGCTGTTACTTTCATTGATGCATTCGGTTGCTTTTGGGACTGTTGACGTTCGACCACAGCGTATGTGTTGAAATCATGTTCAATTGCATTTATCAGGTTTGATGAGGCCGTTGCAATCGCAGAGTTGTTAAATTTTTGTGAATATTGCTGATGCTGCTGAGATTGCGTGTGTTGTTGCTGATGCTGTTGCTGCTGTTGTTGTTGTTGTTGTTGTTGTTGTTGTTGTTGCTGATAGTACTCAGTGTAGCTTTTGGGAAAGCAATTATTTAGATTATATGTCATTTGATGGGGATTAGAGTTAGCTATTTGGCCGTTTTGTTGTTGCTGCTGCTGTTGCAGTTGTTGTTGTTGTTGTTGGTTTTGTTGCAAAACTGAACTATTGCTGTTATGCACAATAATACCACCTTCGTTTCTATTAGCTGAGTTTGGTATTAAAGTCTGCATGCCAGCAGCCATGTTGGCTGATGCAGTTGTCGTTGCTGGCTGTTGGTGATGGCGATTGTATGGCATGGTACTGAATTGTTGTTGCTGGTGATAATACTGTTGTTGTGTTTCCGTTTCATGTTCATCGTAATAAGTTTCTTGTGTTGTTGTTGTCGTAGGGGCTGTTGCTGTATTTTGGCTGATATTTCCATTGAGTCTCTTGGGTCGTGGTACACTGCGCACCACATTTGTGTTGTTATTAAAATTTGTAGGAGTCGTAGGAGTAGTAAACTGTTTATTTTTGTTTGTTTTTTGTTTTTTTTTTTAAGATTTTGCATATATTTCATTTAAACGTTTTGGTGTATTTGTTGTTGAGTTTTTTTTCCAGTGTTTTATAAGAGTGTGTTTTTAAGGGGGATTTAATTTAAGGCGCATTTTTTTTTTATTTGATTAGATTTTATTTGGCAATAGTAGCAAAAGCATTCAAGCATTAGTTGGTTGTTATTGATTATATAAGTTATGTTTTTACAGTTGGGAGCGGGTTACAAATGCACAATAAATAAACATAAAAAAGATACAAAGAAATATATTAATTATCATATTATTGTCATGTTAAAATGAATTTGTAATTTATGGTTTTAGGGTTAGTAACAGGGTAAAAACTTAAAAATAAACGTGTAAATAAAATACATAAAGGTTGGTGATTTAAAAAATAATATAGCTGCAAAAAACTGAAAAAGAAAACTTGAATAAACACACATCTGAAAAGCTTTAAAATAACACATTTTTAAGTTTATTTTTTTACTAAAAAATATATTTCATAGGAGTTTTGTAGTTTGAATTATCGCACCTATAAAACTACTTTTAAGATGCATAAAAAGCAATTAACTTCCAGCAGACCAGTACAGCAGTAATGACAGAGCCTTTCAAAGATTAAAAACTAGCGATTATTTTAACCATTGTGGTCTTAGAAAGCTTTCCTAGCGAACAGACTTCAGATAGCTATTTTGTAAAATAATTTGTAATTATACTATAAGATTTGTTTTGTTATAAATTTCACACAACATGAGATATGTATTCCAAGAAATTGTAACAGAAAGAAGTCATCCGATGTCGATTGGCTCTCATTTTTTTTTTTAAAGTTCAATTCTGTTTTCTTTTATTATATTTATCTGAATCTTTAGAATTTTTTTGGTAAATTCGAGAAGATGATGTCGGCCAAATGGGCGCCACTATAATTGATTGCTATACGGGCTGGTTTTGTGGCATTTTTCTTCACTTTGGCAAGAACTTCAGGTGACAGATTTTTGCACTCGTGTCGAATGTTGTCCTTGAGCGCTTCCAGGATATTGACCCGGGTTTTGCGATTTGAAATCGCCAAATAGGTGTTTTGGTAAACTCATATTGCTTAAATTTGGCGAAAAGAGTTAAAAGAGTTTTACACATTTTCATTTAAAAAATCAACATTAAAAAATTACTCTATTTATTGTCGATTTGTTTCCCTTTTATGTATGTAACTACCCAATTTATGTACAAAATACATATTGTATTTTTTCTTAACAACTCTGAATTACCGGGATGTGAACTTAGCCTATTTCAGAACGCTTTGCGGCTTATAGACCGCGTGTTTCTCAGATCAAGGTTGAATGATCCGTATTTGATGGGATCAGAAGGGTGTTTTGTTTTATGAGCAGGTTAGACGATCACATAAAACCGGTACAGAAGACGAATGCTTCACTTGAAGAGAACAATGACAAAAATATTCGACCAGACATAAGAGCATAAACTTCTATCATGATAGTGCACAGCCCCATAGTGCAAGGTTGGCCAAAAACTATTTGGAAAACAGTGGCGGAAAAGTTTCGAATCAGCTGCGTTACATCCTTGACCTTGCCATTTGTAGCTACCATTTGTTTGGATCTATGCATAGCACTCTTATTAGAATGCACTATACTTAAAAACAGGATATCAGAAACCGGCCTGATTAATTTTTCAGTTCAAAACCGGAATAGCTCTTAAAGGCTTTAAAGGGATAAAAAATCAACTGACAGAAATGTTTACATGCATTTTTTGTTTGGTATAAGAAGCCGTTTTCTTTTCCAGCATTTCTCATGAATGGAAATTTGCCACCTTTGTACGTTTGAGCAAAAATGTGATATTAGAAGTTTAACACAATTGATAACATTGGTTACAGAGCCGGTGCCAATGGCATTATAAAATTCTTACATGTTTTGTGACATGTCACTAAACTGGTACCATAAGGCTGAATGCATTATATTATCAAGCAAATTGCTAAACTTGAAAGACATGTTAAATGAACGGTGCTGGACATTTTGCGTACTGAGCTCAACGATCACTTATAACGGGCATCACATCGTCTTAAGTTATAACTGCATACAACCGATGCCAATGGGCTTCAATGGAATGGGTTTTCAGTGAAATTAGTAAAACTCTCACACGCTGGGTGACATGTTACCAACCCAGCATTAAGTGGTCGTATGTATTCTTTTATAAAAAAAATCACTAGCAATCTTTAAGGTATGGTTGGTAAATGAATGATGCTGGGAATTTCGAGTAATGAGTAAAGGCTAGACTTCTTATGTGACTGTCATCGCCTTAAGTCATTATTTATACAGGGTGAACCGTAAGTCTCTTAACATTTGCAATGACCAATAAAAAAGAAATAACCTCATGTTTATAGAACTGTGTATTTATTACAAAGATGAATTAGGTTAGGTTAGGCTGTACAGGCCGCCAGTTTTATGAAACCAGCCCACTTGGGTCCTTTTGGTCCCGTTGTGTTGCCTGAGGGAGAAGTGCAACCTATGAGACTTACACTTTCCCCGAAGGTGAATTAAATACAGTTTTATTTTGTGAAAACTACATCACTTATATGTGATCCTTGTTCACTCTGGTATTGATGCCACCTACGTAGGCCGGCTGTTTCCCATGACCGCTGTACAAATATAGGTTGAAATGTTTTGCAGTTCCTTACGTAGATTTTCCTTTAACTCTTTAATAGTCGTCGGGTTGTTACTGAAAATGTGGCGTTTTAGATACCGCCAAGGAAAAAAAGGCAGTGGAGACAAATCCGGTCTATGGGGTGGCCTGTTAATTTTACCTCTTTTCGATATGATTTTCACGCCACAAACTTGATGAACTGCAGCTAACGAGTTGTTTAACGTAGGTCATGTTGCCAGGTCTTGTTCTAAAAGGAGATTTAAAGATGATCGAGGCATATTTAATACCGCAGACGCCTACGAGTAGGGAGGTTGGGTTGTTTTCTCTCTACCTTTTGCTGTTCCCTCGATGTTTTAGGACGCCCGTATCTTATTTTTTTTTTTTTTTTTTTTGATCAAGTTGATGCAGTTATATTGAACTTCTGAACCCATTGCTTAATTGTTTGAACCGTTGGAGAATGATTTGTATCGCAAATATTAAAATTATAACAAAATTTTCGTTTGGCTTCAGTCGTAGAATCGTTATTGTGTGTGTATTCGCGTACCCAAATGCGCGTTATTCTCCGCTAAAGAAGCCATGATACGTAACACACGGTTGTCAGATCTTACAATATTGCCAGTAAAATTGTCTGAAAATGTATTACAATCGCGTGAACTGCCAATTTTTAACTTACCACGTTGTCAGAAAAACCATTGTCAATCAATTGTAAGACGACAATATTGTCAGACATCTGACAATCGTGAGAACACTCTTCGTTGGCATTGCCAGATAATTGGCTGGTATTATATCGCAGTTTTAATTGTCAGATGTATACAATTAATGCACCCGACAATGGCATCATTGCCAAAAAAAAGTTTGATGGGCAACACTGCTAAACATATGGTTGTTGATATACATAAGTGGCAATGCCTTACAACATATCTGTCAATTTTGTTCATCTAGCAATCTGACAACCGTGTAAACTCACAATTTTTGTTGTCAGATGAATTATTTGTCAGACCATAGTCTGACAATGAAATTGTAAGATTTTCTTACGATCGTCTGAACACACAATTTACTTCTGCGGGACAATTTTTCATTGTCACTACATTGTCAGCATGTTGCCAGATCTTATAATATTGTAACATCTGACAACCGTGTGTACATGGCTTAAGTCCCTAAAGACCAGTTTTGTTGCCCCCCGATCCGATCCTCCACTCATGTTGACGGTTCAATCTGTTCAAATGTGAAGAAACTTATGGTCCACCTTGTACTTAAACCAACAAACCCGTTTACAGTATTTGAAAGCAAAATGCTCAATACGATGTGGAAAATATTTAAAGGCAGATTTTGCATTAAAGAGCGATGGTTTTGTTAATGACAACATAAAAAATTGTTATACAGCTGAATGTCATGTTCTGAAAATGGTGTTGATTAGCTGAGAAATCGAAGATCTTTAACTCGATGTACATATCACAGCTTTTTTTGATAAATTGCACTATGGGACCAAAGTCCTAGAAATTTTATTAAAAAGTATGAGAATTTCACTATTTTAGTGTTTATATATATTTTTTTGTGGTTCCATAATTTTTCAGAAAAAGTTTAAATAAATGATTTGAGCAACAATATGTACGGCCTTTAAAACAATAGGAATTTAATCAGTTATAAATTGAGTTCATATGACACCAAATATATTTTTCCCAGGAAGATGAGAAAGCAAAGTCTATTAACTTTACAAATCGTTAAAAAAAATTGCTTGTCATCTTACAAATTACTTCTTTTGGGGGTTGAAAACATGGACAATTGTTTACCTGAATTTAAAAGGAGTTATATTTATATGTTATTAATGTTCTTAAATTGTATTTTAAAGCTTTTCAGTATTTGATTGCTTGTTTGTTTATTTAATATCTTAAAACTAAAAAAAAGTATTTCTAAGCTAAAACTGAAAAAAAGGAAGGTCTTAAAATTAAAAAAAAAAAATGTAAATATAGCCAACTAATAAATGATAAAAATTAATCTAAAAAAATATTTAAAAATAGTACAGTATACAAATCCAAAGTAAAATTATTGATATTATAATAAAGTTATATAATAGAAACCAAAAACAACTTTTTTAATAACAAAAAAACATAAATGGAAAACAAAAAGTACACAAATATTAACTTGAAAATCAAATTCTTGAATTTTGTTTTTCTAACAGAAAGGAAAATATATAAATAAATCTTAAGCCAAACATTTTTTTTACTTAATTAAATAAAACATCAGTTATATATTTTTCAATAAAATCTTTTTTTTTTTTGTAATAAATATGCCAACATCAAATCTAAAATTTTTATAAAAAACGAAGTTTTTTTTTCTTAAACCAAGTGAGAATTACTAAAAATGAAATAAAAACTTCTGTTTGAATACTAAACATACATTTAGAAATGAATATATATAAAACGCGTATTTTTACAAAGATGAAGTTGACAAACGCTAAAATGCTTTTGTGAAAATGAAATGATAATAAAAAGACAATACAGCATATCGAAATATAGAAATATGTTTGTATGTATGTATATAGACATTAAGCCATGAGATTTGAAAGGAATGAGCCAGTAATATGTGATGTGAAATGTGAATTGAAATGAAAATTAAGAAGAAAGAAATTATAATATAATGACAAAATCTATTTTGAAGTTTTTTCTTTTGTAAAAGAAACTTCAAATTGTATTTGTGTGAAAAAGATTTGGGAAAAATATATAAAATTAAAAAATGGGGGGAAAAAAATAAATACCTTGTTAGGAGCCGTTTGCAGACCATGGAAGGGCAAATTCTCATACTCTCCAGGTTCCGTTAATGGATCCGCCATAGAAGACGACTTCTCTTGTACTGCTATAGAAAATCGCACAATCAGTTCGAAAAGCACAAGAGGGAGGAAAAAATTCGAGAAAGACGCAGTTGAAATACACGACGATTTTTTTTTGCAGTATACGATAGAGTTGTATTAATTAGGAGCATATTTATTCGTTATCAGGGAGTTTTTTTTTGTATTAGGATGGGGAAATAAAACAAAAGGTAAAGAAAAAATAAACAAGAAAAAATTATTCAATATGTGGAAAAAAATAATTTAATAATTTAACATAAAATAAACTTAAGAATACTTAATTTAAAAATTCTCGAGGGAAATATTAAAATGCATTAAGTTGTTATTTTTAAATAATAATAAAAAAAAAATCATGAGAAAACTTATTTTGCATGAGGACAATTTTCTGTTTATCTTAAAACCCATAAAACTGAGTTTGTAATCGTTTAAATTCTCTGCCATAATATTAATCATTATTACTACAATAAATAAAATCGAACAAATTATGCTTTTAAATATGCAGAGAAGATGCCAGGGGAGAGACATAAGATAAAATCTTGTCATATAAGCTCTCTAAATAACTGCAATATTCCTACAGATGATACCATGTAATAAATTATACTTTTAAACATACATAGAAGAGAGCAAGGGAGAGACACTTGATCACAGATAGTACGAGTAAAATAAGCCCAACGGATGAACTCGAAATCTTCTTGCTTTTACGTAAAAGAAAATGTTTTTAGCTATTTTCTAATTTTTTCAATTTATGTTGCCAATTTCAAAACAAATTTAGACGATCTTAGTTTAAATCAGAAAAAAAAATATTATTGAGTAAATTAAATTGCCCAATAATATTGCAAGCAATATTAAGCTATAAGCACTTAAAATTTGATATTTTAGTTACTTCCAAGAGATGATCTTTATAGTAAGAGAAAAACATTACAGTGCTATTGGGACTTCAACCGTTTATATATGTCTGTTTATACACCCTAAGAAAATAAAGGACGAGGAAACTGTCCACGCAATAAAGTTAGTATTCTTTTGACTTGACAGGGCAGTAACTTTTATTATTTATTTTTCTTTGCTAAATTACCAGCAAGAGATATCACCACATATCGGACGAGCATCTGAAGATTCATTTATTCTCATTTGGAAGTTAATTGCAAAAAACAATAAAAATTTAAGATAAATACCGATTTAAACATGTGGCCTTGAAAACACACATTCAAATGATCTGAAAGTATCAATTAAATTTAATGAAAGCCAATAAAAACAAAAGAAAAATTTTTTTGTTTAATTATTTCAGCTAAATGGTTAATAACAGCTGAGAAAGGAAATAGATAGAATTAATATAACAAAAATTTCATTAGAAAACTACAAACATTAGTTAAAAATTATTTGATTGCCTGTCAGGGGCAGTCAATGAAATAAAGAATCGTTCAAGTTTTTATGTAAAAAGATTTAAAAACATTTAAACATTTTATGAGAGGAAATTTATGTTTGTGGAAGGTACTTTTTAATTAAAATCTTTCTTTATAATCAATAAGTCAGGATATGGAAAAACTTAAGTTAAAAAACGTAGAGCGAAATCAAAACGAACGTCGAGTTGTTTCTTTCAAACAATTTTGTTGTACTTTTAGAATTTTGATATTAAGATAACTAATTAATATCAATATCTGTACTATTTGATCTTTGTTTATAGTAATTTCTCAAATATTTTTCAGTTAAAGATCTTTAATTGCTTTAGTTCTCAATCAAATATCAGTTTCACTTGCACGTTTGTGTGTATGCTTGTTTGTATGTTTGTTTGTATGTTTGTTTGTATGTCTGTTTGTATTTTCTTTTGTATATTTGTTTGTTTGTATTTTCTTTTGTATATTTGTTTGTTTGTATGTTTGGTTGTATGTTTGATTGCATGTTTACTTGTATGTTTATATGTTTGTTTGTATGTTTTGTTTGTATGTTTGTTTGTATGATTGGATGTTTGCAACACTCGAAATCCATGCTACATGCGTGATTATTACACATGTACAACTGTATATACAGTGCTGGTGCTTTAGTGCGAAAATTGATGTTGCCGTATTACTTGTATGGTAGTGAGGAATTTTGGCGATTCTCAAAGTTGATTTTGGTAATTCCCTAAAAAAAATTCGGTGCGTCTTTTTGCTGTGGAACATGTATCTGAACTATAAATGGTATTACGCTTTAGTACAAAAGATAAAGTTACCGTATTGCTTCTGGGAAAGGTGGGTGGGTTTACGTTTCCTGTAGCCGGTGTTGGGAATTCGCAACCGCTTCAGTAAACGAATCGGAACCGGGTTTTCATATTCGGTGCCCATTTTGGCTGTGGAACATTTATCTAAGCTAGTAACGGTAATTAGAATTAGTGCGAAAATTAAAGTTGCCATATGATTTCCAAGAAGTGCTGGATTTGGGCGATTCATGAAGCTGGCTTTGGGAATTTCAAAAAAAAAAAGAACTCGGAATTGTACGGATAGTTATATGCGTAATTCTTTTAGTTTAATATCAAAACGTGTTGGTTTTATTGCTTAAACTATATTTATTTATAAAAAAGGTTTAACAGTTTTTTATTTTCGATAGTTTGCTATTAATTTCTTGGCATCCTGAGTATATCGAAAATTAAATATTATTAAACCTTTTTATAAAAAACCAAAACAATGCAAGATCTTAAGCTGAAAAACTTTTATGTTATGGAATGCTTCCATAACTCAAGCAAGCGAGTGACTTTATAGGATATGCACTCAATGCTTTGAGTGGTTTTAATACATAATTTTCACATCAATTTATATATCCTTGAAAAGTATTTATGTGCTATTCGTAGAACACAGACGACCACTCGTCTAAAACATTTTATATGGAAATCACTAAAAAAATTGAGTAACTTTCATAGAAATTTTCTAGACGAGCTGCTCGTCTGTATTCTGTGAACAGCACATTAATTTTTTTTCAATTAAATTTTTTCAGCCTTTCACGACATTATTCATAAAAACATATTTTATATTTATTAAAGGTTAATTTGTCATATTACTACACAAAGTTGTTTGACAAACCTTAAATAAACATAAAATATAAATACAATCATTTTTTTTAACGACTTAATGCATTTTAACAAAATTATTATTTTAAAATAAACTTAACCCTTAATAATGTATAAAAAAAGAAATCAAATAAGAAATTAAGATATAATAAAAACAAATTATATTATAATATAATTGTTCTCCATTAAAGAGAAATTTTGTGGTGTTACACCTTCTCCGGTCTTTGAAAGAAATTATAAAGTCAAAAACAATCATACCGTTTTCATAAGCAAAACACAACAATGTTTATTTTAACAACACAAATATTAAAAACACTTTTACAGAAAATGTTCTAAATAAATTCGCTTTAAGATACAATTTTTTTGAATAATTAAAAGATATTGCAAAGAGATTTGTAAATCACCTAAAGCGGGAGTTAAAAAAATGAACTCATAAGCACACTCATAAATACCAACAACTAAAAAAACTTGGCTAAGCAATTAAAATTAATTTAGTGTTATAAAGAAAAGTAATATAATAAAAAATATAAGAAAATTAATAAAGGTATAATAAAGTTATTTTCTTATTGGTCATTCCACAAAGTGTTCTCATTAAAAACAAATTTTTAAGTACACAAAATAAATAAAAAAATTAAAAGAAAAGTAATATAATAAAGTTATATAATAAAAATATAAAAAAATTGAAAAAAAATTATAAAATTATTTTTTTATTTGTCATTCCGCAAAATGTTGTCATTAAAAGCAAAATTTTAAATATACAAAATAAATATAAAAAAAAAATTACAAAAAAAGTAATATAATAAAGTTATATAATAAAAAATATAAAAAAATTAATAGAGGTAATATAAAATTATTTTCTTATTGGTCATTCCACAAAATGTTGTCATTAAAAGTAAAATTTTAAATACACAAAATAAATAAATAAATAAAAAAACAATAATAATTAAAGAAAACATTGTTAACTAGTCAGAATAATGAAACTGCTGCTCAGAACATCAACAAGCTTTTTTGATAGAACAAGAACCAGCCGCCAGATTATGACAGCGAAGACAAAAAAAAAACTTGTACTTGAGCAGCTTTTGAAAGTTACTATAAAACGAAAAAAAAGGGCTCGGTGGCTAAGTTGTTAAGCAGCCGTATTAAAAATACATCAGGTTTACATGATACTAAGTTCGAATCCTGGTGGGTGCGACTATGAAAATACTAGTTATCCCCCAGCTTAAGGCCCTCTATTCACTATCCTACACGATCGTACAATTTATTCACAGAAAATGTTTTAAAAGTCTGCCCGCCTTTACAAAATTGCTTCAAAATGGCGCTGTAGGCCACACTATTATACAAGCTATTATTTATATACACAATAAAATACTTAAAAACGTTTATTACCATAAAAATGTTATATATTTTTTTTTCTCCAGATGCCAACAATAATCTCATATTTTGCACAATATATGCCACATTAATCGCACAGAAACCACTATAGCGGCCCATAGACGTTTCAATTCAATTTTGAATTGAGTCTTTCAACTGAATTGATTATTGCCCACATACTTCATAAACTGAATTGAAAGATTTTCATTCAACAATTAAATTCAGTGAAACTATGGACAATTTTAAAAATATATAATGTTCTCTTTACAAAAACACTGCAAATTTAAATTTTAAGACCTGATCAAGAGACTTGAACACACACAACACAATCGAATTGAAAGACTTGCTAGTCAACTTGAAAAAATCAAAACATTTTAATTTTTGTTCAACCAACTCGACAACTCCCAAACTAATCAACTGACAAAGCTATACACGCTTTGATTTGCACTCAGTTGAAACGTGTATGGGCCGCTTATGATTCACAAATTTTCCTAAAATTTTTTTAATCACATGATTTGTCAAACATTCTGCACACAGTTGCATCTTTAGTACTTTTTTAGCACACATGTTTTATTTAGTAGACCGCACGATCTTGTAGGATAGTGTAACAGGGCCTTTAGTGTATTCAATTACTTTTTCCTGTCTTCTTTGATCAAGAGTTATAGATCGCGGCAACTATTGTTATAACTTAAAAAATAAAAGTCCTTCTTGGCGAAAGCCAGATATGAACTTTAATCAGAAAACATAAAATACATGTCAGAAATTTCTAAATTTATTAGAACATCAGAAATCTTGAAAGCTGAGATATTTAAATATATTATTTTAATAAAATGAGAATTTGAAAAATCAATATATACAAAATATACTAAATATTTTATTTAATAATTGTTTTCTCTTTAAGCTATTTGTAAGCTTCTTTGAGCTTTGCTTAAACTTCTTTCAGCTTTTAATTTTCGCTTGTAACGATCGACGTTTGTAAGGATCGACGAAACACAAGCTTTGACGTCTTTTCCAAAGAATAATGAAGTTTTTTTTTTGTTTTGATATTTGGTTTTAATGTTACAGCCAGTTCGCCGATGTCGAAAGGATAAGTTCATTCGCATTCTAGGCGAAAGAAAATTGATTTGGGCTTTTTCTAAATTTATTCTATGCGAACGATGTGTCAAAATTCAGTTGAAATACATAAGTACGTGCAAACGAATAATAGTGACTTAGAGAAACCCAAATTGATTCGAATGTGAGTGACCAGTTTTCTTTTGCCTACATTTTCATTCGATATCGGCGAACAGGCTGTTAATGTCTTTAAAAGTTAATGCAAAACAATATTTAACAAGAAATTAAACAGTGCAAAGCCATTGAAAAAGGAATATTTTTTTTTGTTAGAAAATATTGCAAACTTAAAAGGATAATTATTTTAATAAATAAAGAAATAATTTTTTTATTCAATTATTTACTGAAAAACTGCTTACTTGTTTCTGTTGTTGTATTTTGAATTTGTTTAAAATTATTTATTTTCTTTTGACATTAAATGAGTATTTCACATGATGCTGAATTCAGTATTACTTACACAAATAAATAACAACATTTAATTAACAATTAAAAAAACTTTTTTTTTTTTTTGCAATCAACAACATTTATAAAACTAATAGCCATGAGGAGGGGGAAATTTTCAGCAGGTAAAATGTGTAAAGCTGTAGATGAACTGGAAAAAAGTTGGCTTATTTTAGCATGAAATATTTATAAGCTTAAAAGCTGCTGCAATATTATATTTTCTCTGGTATAAAAAAGCTTAAAACGTTTATTTTAAACTATAAGCTTTAAAGCGCTTTTTCAATAACCTTTTAAGCTGAAGACAAAATACCATTGGAAGCTTTTAAGCTTTAATAATATAAAGGTAATTCTGGCGGATTTAGACTTTTCATAAATGAATAACTATAAAAATGCCGTTTAAAATTAAACTCTTCGCTTTGCAAGCATAGTAAATATTTTAATGCAGATACAAACATACTCATGTGTATTAAAGTTATAGCACAATTTTTGTTGTGGCTCCCAAAGCTAAAATGTGTCCGACATTAAAATGGAAGTTAAAATGGAAAATAAATAAAAAAATATAATTTTGAAAAGTATTTTACAGCAATTTTCATCTTTCTTTTGATTGGTTTTTTAATGATGACATGATAATCATGACAAAGTATTAAGATAATTTTGGATATTTCGAAACATATTTTGTTCAAAAAACTATACTTCTTATCGTTTTGTTTTAAATTTGAAATAATCAGTGATTTCTGGATATTGTTCAAACAAAATGGTTGAATTGCTATAAGGAACTATTGCAAAGAATAAAACTTTTAATAAACTTGTGCTTTTACTATATTGGTAACTATTTGGAAGAATGCAAGCTTTGCAGAATATATTTGAAATCCAACATATAGCTAGGCTTAAGACTTAGCTTCTATACTGAATATCAAATAACAAAATATGTTGCATATATTTGATATTAAAAAAAACAATAAGTTTTAGCTTGGAAGCTTAATTGGAATAGTATGAAAGCATTGATTTTGTTACTTCATGTGTCAAAGTACTAAGGCAGCGTCTTCAGGTTTAAGTTCTTGCTGGTCCACCGGACGTATATATAATTGATTTACGTTAGCACCTGGCATAGTGGCCTAAATTAGTAGTGGACTAATTCAATGGGGTTCATGGCATTTTATCACTCATGTATAAAATTCCCCAGACAGCCAATGGAGCACAAAGCTTCATGAGTTGGTAGCTCGAAGCTTATAAAGTGCGTTAGCTTTTAACTAATTCACCCGTCTCACCATCATTACTGGGTGCTTACATTAGAGGTGACTATTGGAAGATAATATCATTACATTTCTGCTTTGCTAGAACAAAAGCCTAATTTTTGAGTTAATGACCTTGTGTGAGTAAATGAGAGAAATGCAAAATTATTAAGGATTTATTTAAAATAAAGCATCTTTCCAAAAATCTTAAAATAGAAGTATATACTTTTAAAAACTGAAAGCTTGGCTTTATATTTGAAATTTCAAATATTCAAATGCTTTCTACAATATTTAATTCCATCATTAGTATTCGAAAATGTAGTATATGCTTAATATATTGTTTTAGTTGAATGAGAGTTTCAAATTTTAATATATACAAAGTATACAAAATATTTCATTTAATAATTGTTTTCTCTTTAAGCTATTTGTAAGATTCTTTGAGCTTTGCTTAAACTGCTTTCAGCTTTGAGTTGACTCCTATCATATTTTTCTCTCTCTTCTCATCAAGCTTTACACAATTTATTTGGCCTAATTATCAAAGCTAATGAGAATTATTATAAATTTTATGGTGTATAATATAGAGCAATGATTGTATAATGAACGAGTGATAAGGAAAAAAAGACTTGTTTCATAATGAAAAATGTTTAAATAAAAAATAATATTGAAAATAAAAAATCTTACTTTGAATTCGTTCGACTTTCTGAGTATTGGCTTGACTGGCTGAACGTTTCAGGGTGGTTACAAGGGCTCGCGTGATGGGCGGCGGCCTGGGCGGTGGTGTTGGCGCTTTCAAAATACCTTTGCGCAGAGAGCTTTGACTGGGATTTCTCTTCAGCTCGCGACTCGTTACTATAGTCGATGGTATAGATTGTATAACCGTTGTTATGGACTTGTCGTCGGGCATTGTGCCGCCTACAGGGTCTGGTACGTTTTGTTCGTTGCGAGGAGGGTGATTGGTATTTAAGGAAGGCGACATTAAGGTCATTGATGCTGGTAATGGGTGTTGTTGTTGTTGATGTTGTTGCTGTTGTGTTGGTGTTTGTGTTATGATTTGTCTGGGTGTTGGTGGTAGACCTTGCGTTTGCGCTTGAGCTTGAGCTGTGGAGGTGGTGTTCATGCCTGCATTATTTGAGATTGATAGATCATGATTGTCGTTGCTGTTGTTTTGCTCGCTAAGAGAACTACTTATTATGCTTGTTGTTGTTGTTGTGCTGGAGTTTTTTGTTAGTAATGTATTTGTTACAGTGGAATTTGTTTCTGCTGTTGTCGTTTTAGCGCATTTTTTATATGTTACTAAGCGTGATTATAGAAAAAAATAAAATAAGATTCCAAATCATAAATAAAAGCAAATGAAAACTTGCATAAGCTTAAAAAAAAAATCTTAAAGAAAATAATAAAAAAGAAAATCAAAAATTTGTATTACCACTGCCACTGCTGCGTATGCCTTTCAGCCGGTGCTCTGTGTTAAACGGCGTTTTGCTGCCGGTAGCTGCCGTAGCGGGCTCTGAACGTTTCCAAAATTTTCCCCCCAATAGACCCACATGACTTCTTTGGCTGTCGCGACAGCCATCAGATTTATTCGAACGCTTAAAGAATATATTGGTGAAAAATAATTCCAACTTCTTCAAGTGTGAAATTTTATTGTGCACTTGAGACTCTGCTGTGCCACCACAGGCAAGTTCATGTGGCTGGCCTTCTGCCGCTGGCCTGATTTCTGGTTCTCTGCTTAAAGTTAAGCTTTCAATTTCATTATTGCTACTCGTTGTGGCAGCCAACTCCATTGTATTTAGCATTTCTTCGTTCGGTCTGTCTGTGGAGGGGGGCAGATTAATTGTGTTTGTTTTAGTTGTAATATTTAAATTTGTTGCTTGTTGTCCTCGTAGAGGCAAAGTTTGACATAATGATAATTGCTGTTGCTGATTGTTGTGCTCATTAGCCGCCACCTTAAGTGCTAAGTCTGGCTGGGCATTTTGTTGTACTCTACCTTGGCGACCGATACGTCCCAGAGTCAAGGATTGTCTGGTGACGTTGAGTAATGTTGTCTGTGTAGTGTTGGCTGCACTGTTATTAAGTGTCGACGAAGACAACGAACTGTCATTTAATGTCGAGGCTGTCAAATTAGCTGTTAGTGTAGCAGTCGGCTTTAAAGTCATACGATTAACGGCTAAATTTTCTTTAGTATCACTGCTGACATGCACCATAACACCGGGTCTCAATGGCCAACGGGGTGGAGATTTGGGCACCTGAGTGCTACGCACACTTAAAGTAGGTGTCGTTGTGATATTTGTTGTTATAGCTGTGGTTTCGTGTTGTGTGGGCATTGTTATTGTTGCAATTGTTTGTGTTGTTGGTGTTGGCAGTGTTGCTGTTGTTGTGCTATTTATTATATTGTGTATTTCATTATTATTTGCATTGCTGGTAGAGATTTTATCGCTACTATTACTAGTGCTTGTTTGTATTTGAGTTTTTGTAGCACTGAAATGTTTTGTGAGTATGGGCGTTTGTATGGGTGTTGTTGCTGTTGTTATTGCTATGGCATTTGTTGCTGTTGTCGTAGTCGTTGTTGCTGTGATTGTCGTTGTTATAATAATGGGAGTAGCTTGCAGGTTGGCCGCCGTGCCTTTGCTCTGCTCAGCCATGGCCGGCAGTAACATGTTGCTCAAAATGGGCACCTTAAGTGTATCAGGCAATACAGTATTGGCTGATAGCACTTGCGGCATATGAGGTTGATATGATAAAACACTTTCAATGGCAATTTGATGATGATATGGATGATAATGTCGTTTTTTTCAATATTGAATTTGTGGTAATGATTTCAGGTTTATTTTGTTTTTTTAATCAAAAAAGCATTTACAACAAGCCACAACATTTTATTAATTTTTTTTTTCAACACATACAACAAACAAGTTAACATAAACCAAAAATTCATTTTGTTGAGATTTTTTATGTGCAATTACATTTTGTTAAAGAAAAAAAAAATAAAAAATCACGAAATGAAACGAAATGAAAAATAGTAAAAAAAAATAAATAAATTGAAATTAAAACACAAATGTTACAAATTAATTAGAGATATTTAATTTGAGAAATTTAAAACTACATAAAAAGCTGTAGATAAAACTTGAAACTTTATATAAAACATCTGTTTTAATTTCCAAGCCTAAGAATCTGAGAAACCCATTTAATATTAAAAATTTCTTCTTAGAATAAAACACTTTTTCTAAATAATACACGCCTTTAGCTGAAATAAGTCTCCAATTTTTGGTCATAAGCTTGAAATTTAATATACGTACTATATTAGGAGGCCTCGTTGTTCGAGCAACCAAAAGGTGTCAGTACTGGGTCATTAATTTTCCAATTGCTTTTACCATGCGGAAAAAAAGTTTCACTACGACATATCCCTGATTTTTTTTTTTTTTTTTTTGTAAAGTAGTGCCTTTTTTTTTTTGTTAAGTCGTATCTTTTTTCTCATGCCAAACGCTATCGGAAAATTAATGGCATAATATCGATTGCTAAATCGATCCAACCTAATGTACATATTAATAAAATATCTAGCTCATCAAACAATAATTTATCGAGCTATCTGAAAGCTGCTTTTATTCTTCTACTCTTCTATCCTAGTTTTTCAGGCAATCACAAAGGGAACGATCTTTAGGACTCAAGTGAGCTGGAAAATCCAGATACATTTTGGAGAATCTAGCGGCCTGCTTAACTAACCTAACCTATCGGAAAGCTGAAATTTGAATGAAAGAAAAATAGCTGAAATTCAATTATCTGCGAGTATATAATTAATAGGCAAACTCGATTTTTAAAATCCCTCTTGTAGCCGTACCCGTACACGATTTTTAAAATCCCTCTTATAGCAAAACCCAAAATCGTATTATTCAGATGGTATAAAAAAGTTGGAATATCGTCTTACTAAGTATATTAAGCTAAATGGAGACCATGTTGAGAAATAAATGGTTTTGAAAAAAAAATGTTTTTGTTTTACTTATATAGCTTCATTATCAATACACCCTCGTACAACATCCTGACATAGGTTGATTAGTTTTGCGCTAACCTGTATTATATAGCTGTAAGTAGAAAGTTGTGGACTACATTTGGAAGTTTTACAAAATCCAGAAGATCTAATATAAAATTATATTGACTTCCCGTGGTTTTTAATATTTCTACACATAAACTTAAATATAAAAGCAATTACGGCTTTAAACTTTCCAATGGACGAAAAAATAATTAAATTATATAAAGTCAAACATCTTCCACATTCACAATTTTTCAATTTTAAATTTACATAAAAAAATTACTTTTTTTAAAAAATTAACTTTTTTTATGTCTATACCTTTTTAGCTGTCTATGCCTCGATATTTCTTAGCTGGTAAACTTATTATCAGATGACTTGAAAACCTTTCGAAAAATAATGTATGTTGAAACATATGACCTTAAATTTATAAATTATTTTTAAAGTCAAATGTTTCACCATGCATTATTTTTCAAAAGTTTTTCAAGCTATCTGATAATAAGTTTAACAGCTAAGAAATATCGAGGTATAGACAGCTAGGTAATATCCAAAAAAAGTTTATTTTTTTATCAAAAAAAATAAATAAATTATTGAGAATTTAAAAATAAATTAAAAAATTTTCCCAGATATCGGTCCATATATACCGGAGATATAGACTAAACCGGCTTTTAATGAAAATGTTGTATAAGCGAACTTAAACATCTTGTTTTGCTTTGAAGCAGGACAGAAGACGAAACACTACAGTTTTCACTAATTTAATTCTAACATCTTATATGCTGCAATAGGGGTTGTTTTTGTTTTTCGTGTTGTTATTGTTCCACAAACACTACTCCCTCTTTCCTCCTCCGCATAACCTATTTTCCTAGTTCCAGTACAATGCACTGCATATGTAGGGGTCATCCCCTGAGTATTGGTCCAAGATAAAAAAAAAGAAAGCAGTTCTGGTAATAAAACGAGGTTATATAAATATGGAAAATTAAAATATCCGATATCGGTCCATATTGCCTGAGATATAGTCTAAACCGGGGTTTTCATGAAAATATCGCATAAGCGAACTTAAATAAAATTTTTTTCTTTAAAGCAGTTCTAATAATAAAAAAAAAATTATTTAAATATGTAAAATGAAAATTTCCGATATCGGTCTATATATCGGGTCCATGTACCCGAATCCATATACCCGGGGTTTTCATGAAAATGTTGCGCAAGTGAACTTAAACAACGTTTTTTGCTTAAAAGCAAGTCTGGTAAAAAAAAAACAGAAAATGAAAATTTACGATATCGGTCCATATATATCCGAGATATAGCCTAAGCCGATTTTTTTTAATGAAAATGTCCCGTATGCGAACCTAAACAACGTTTTTTTGCTTAAAAGCAATTTTCGTAATATAAGGAGGTTATATAATAGATAAAATTAAAATTTCCGATATCGGTCCATATATACCAAAGACATAGCCTAAATATATTTTTCCATGTTTAAAGGCAGTTCTGGTTATAAAAAAAAAAGTTACTAAAATATAGAAAATTAAAATTTGGATATCGATCAATATGCTCGTATACCCGAGTTGTAGCCTGAACCGATTTTTCAATGAAAAAATTTTTTTCTTAAAACTAGTTCTGATAACAAAACGAGGTTATTTATATACAGATAATGAAAATTTTCGATATCGGTCCATATAGGAACAAGATATAGGATGAACCGATTTTTCCATGAATATTGTTTTTGCTGAAAAGCAATTCTCGTTATAAAAAATGGTTACTAAAATACAGAAAATGGAAAATTCCGATATAGGTTCGTGTACTCGTATAACCGAGATATAGTTTAAACAAACTTTTCCATGAAAATGCCCATTAAAGATTTTGTTTTTGGAATGGTGATTACAAAGCAAAAATATTTTTTCCACGAAATAGGTCCATATATATCCAAACATATTTAGTTCAAATTTGTTATATATACTTTACATATATGTGACTATCGTGAAGGGTATTTTAGATTCGGCCCAGCCGAATAAACCACACTCTTACTTGTTTTTATGTAAATTTATGATTTTTTTCTTTAACGGGTTTTCTTTATCAAAGCTTTCACAGAAAAAAACTTGCTTCGTGTTAAATAACGAAATTCGTTGAATTAATTAATAAATTGTTTGAATGCGAACCTGTAAAGGAAGTTGCGGATTCAAACAAAAGTTTAGTATAAAATAATTGTTGATCAAAAACAACTATTTTTTTAAACATAAACAAAATACTGTATCAATACGATATTTTTTTGATATTTATGATAATGCATAGAAATTATTTATTTAGACAAACATTTTTTTGATTTTATTTTTACCATAACTTTTTCTGTGTTGATGTTTTATTGGTAAATCAGATCAGGTTGGATCTTGTCCTTAAAATTTCAAGTTTTATCTCACTTTCTTCGCTATTAGCTTTTTTTCTCAAAAATTTTCAAAACTGTTACTTTACCAACGTGAAAATAAATTATTTTACAAAAATTATTAAAAATAAATTTGCTTACCTGTGCGTGGCACTCATTGAAACATCAGTTCGATCTTTAGTTATAAATTTTGTTAAATTTTTGGTTTTTTTTTTAAGTGTTGCCAAATAAATATATTTTGAGACGCATGAAATGGAGGTTGTGTTGATGTCAATATGATTTAAGCGAGAGATTTTTGTAACGTTTTTAATTGAATTTAATGTTTGTTGATGTTTAGGTTTGATTTTTGTGTTGTTTTGTTGATGTTGTTGTTGTTCATCATTATTATAAACAAAAAGTTTTTTTTTGTGGTAGTTGTTAATTAATAAGGTTTTTTTTCGAAAATTTCAAACAAGCAAAAAAAAATATATATATAGAAAGAAGTAAGTTTAACAAAAATATTTGTTTAGTAACAAAAACAAAATCAACACACCAACGCATGAACACATTTGAAATACACACACACATACACACGTATATGCAAAACAAAAAAAAGGGAAATATTTGTAATAAAAGCCATTTAATTTAAAAAACACACACAAGCACACAAAAATAGCAGGTGAATTTAATTAAAGAAATTTGAGGAAAAGCAGCGGCGTCGGGATGATGATGGCAAAATGGTGGCAAAAGGATATGAGTGTAAAATTTTTTGGTGGCCGGTTTTTGTTGATGTTCAGGTGTTAATATTTTTTCAATTCAGTTTTATTTAATGGATTTGTTTGTTTTATTTAATTAGTTTTCAAATTCATTTTATTATTTATTAATTAAAATTATTGTTATTTAAAGATTATTTAATTTTGTTATACAAATGTGTTTGTTTATAAAGGTAAATAGTTTTAGCAAAACGAATATATGTATGTGTTTAATTTTTTTATTACAAAACGAATAAAAGTTTTTTTATATTGTTATTATTAAAAAATATATTTTTATTTTTATTTTTATTTTTGTATTTTAGTTAGTGTAGTTATAGTTGTTGTATTTCATATTCATAATGTTTGTTGTTTGATGTTAAAAGTTTAAAGTTGTTGTTTGTTTGTTTATTTATTTTTAACAAGTGTTGATTGTTGTTGTTTTTTAAGTTTTTTTTTTACGTGTTTTAAAACAAAAATGATTTGTTAAGCCGTTGCACACATTTGCAATAAAAAGTGTTATTTTTGTTTAAAACAGAAAAAATATGTTTAATATAAATTTTTTTACAGTTGCATTTAACATTTAAGCAGAACATAATAAAAAGCGTTTGAAAAAGAGAAAAAAAGTATAGATTTTATATTTAATTAATTGTTGAAAACAAATTTTAATATTTACAATAATTGATATAAATAAAAAATAGATAAAAACAAATACCTATCAGTTAATAAAATGCATATTTTTTTTAACAAAGGTGATGCAGGCAGAGAGTTTTAAGAGCTAGTTCCCAATGTGGAAAATTAACGTTCGCCTGCAGTAAGACAAAATTGATATTTTGAAGAATGATAAAAATGTCCATTACAACATAAATTCCAAAACCAGATAAAGACATTAATTTTTTATTATATATTATACAATTATATTAAAAAAAATTTTTTTAATTAAAAGAAGACAAAATGGAAATATTAAAGAGTGATGGACATTTCCATCACAACATAAATTTCAAAACTATATAAAGAAAACCACTTTAATTATTTTGTGAAGAAACTAAGCTTTTAGAAGCAGAAAAAATTATAGTTTACATTTATTATTATAGCTTGGAGTCTGTTTAATTTTTTAGGCATAATTTATCTGTCAAAAACCCTCATGCATATACAAAATGTAATAGACCAACCTATATAGCGTGGAGTCAACTTATATAGCGTGCCATCGTATGCTGTTTTATCATTAAATGATGAAACAGGATACGTTCGCAACTTCCAAAAAAACCACTTTCACAGAAAACAGGAACAAATTGAAACGACGGCTGCAACTTCACAAACTGTCATTTAATGGTTTTTTTTTTTAAGGTAAGAAATCTTTTTCTTTTATTTTTCTTCGTGCTAAACCTTTTGAAGCTTTAGTTTTGTTTGCAAAATTTATGAAATTTATTTAATGTATGATAATATTGTTGAAAGATTTTCTGCTTCAATGTGAGAGCTTTGCTAATAGATTCTATTTGACGACCGCATTCTCTGCCGTAATTTTGTGCCAAATTGTATGGAGAAAATCGACATGCCCTAGTTCTGTTTCATCATTAAGACATGATTTATCGGCCAATACTCTTTACGCACATAAAAAATGTATGAGACAACCTATATAGCGTGGTGTCAATGCTTTGCAATCGAAAAATCTATCTCTCTCTCTCTCTGGCTTCAAAACAACCATTATTTTATAATAACTAGCAATCACACTTTAATGATGAAGGAAAACAGGAATGCAACTTTAAGCCAAAACACTGCAGCTTAACAAACTGTCAATCAATGTCTTTATTTTGTTAGGTAAAAAAATGCTTTTTCTTTCGTTCTTAGTTTTCTTCACGTTAAAGCTTTTGAAGCTCTGGTTTTGTTTACAAAATGTATGAAATTCCCTACAGCCATAGTAATATTGTGGAAAAGTTTTCTGTTTTGAAGTGAGAGCATGATAAAATCGCTGCCAAAATAAAATAGATTCTATTTTAAGACCGCATTCTCTGGAGAAATTTTATGTCAAACTGTTTGGAACCCATCTTCAAGTCCTAGTTCTCTATCAATTTAGGTACTTTCAGGTAGAACATTACTATTCATGACACAACGTTAAACAAACTTGTTTAAAACTGTGAGAAGGCTAAATATATTTTCTTGGTTCCTGAAAAATAATAAACACTTTGAAATGCATAAAATGTTTAGAAGACTGTAATTTACTACTACCGATTTTAATCTTATTTTCCATACTGATGAAAGTTTGCCTCACAACATTAAAAACAAAATGAAATCATCCAAAGGAAAGCAGGTAATTTTTATTCTATTATGACGTATAAAACGATTAGCATAAACTTAATGTAAAATACGAGTATGTAGCACAAAGATAACCGCTGCCATAAAGTACAATTTTCAGTATTGCAAAATCTCAATAGGTTCAATATCTTTTATATTGACTTATAATTTTTTAAAACATTTGCCTTAACCAGCCTTTAGATTCGTTATTAATGGATAATATATAAGAATTTAGCTCAATTATTTTTTAAGAAACAGACATCAATCAGTCTACATTTGGAAGTTTGGAAGTGGCATTATAAGGGAAAATTATGCCAGCGGAAGATGAAACAAAAAAATTAATTGAAAGTTGTTATTGATTTAAGCTTGAAGCTATTGAGCTGCATAACTCCAAAATGACAAATTTGTTTCACTTTTCTTTTATTGGGCGAAAAAATTTGTAATTTTGCAAATTGTTGCGTAAATATATTCATTTAAGTTTTTTTTTTTTAACTTATTTAAATTAATATTAATTGCAATCAATTGAATAAATTGCTCATTTATTGTGTGATTAAGTGGAAAAACTTATTTTAAATAATTAAGTTTAATTGCGTTTGAGATGGTTTTTTTTTTCTACTCAACCAAATTATAAAAGTTGAAAATATAATACAAGTATATTTGTGCGTTTGTTTTGTGTTTGTTCGCTGATGTGTATCAAACATTTTTCTGTGTCAATGTTATAATAATTTCCATCGACTATGACAAAACAATAAAATTCATATTTTTACCTGTCAATATACTTTCGCTGTTTATGTCTATGTGGACATTTTACATAAAATTTATATCTCTGAGTTTTGTATACCCAGTTTTGTATACAGCATTTGTATATGCCGAAATTTCATAGGTGCTAACCCAATACTCTGTAGAATTTGAATTGTTATTATAACATTTTGCTTTTAAAATTTCATTTTAAAGATAATTAAATATTGAAATGAAAAAAGTTGAATGTTTTTCCTCTCAAAGATTTTCATATCTAGGAAGGAAAAGTCGACGTATAGACAAGCTAGAAAACGCATTAAAGCCAGCTATATTTTTTGGGGTCTGAAAAACTTTCTAACAAAATATCGGCTCAAGATTTACAATAAAATTAAAAAAAATCCTGAATTATAGAAGTTTATTGCAGTTCTTCGCAATAAGCAAATTAACTAAAATGCTAGTGAATCTGGGACCAAGATCGTGCTTGGTAATTGTGTAGCTTAAACTCCGTCAGTTGCAAGCTCACGCCTCGGCTCGCCTTGTTGTGATTTTGAAAATGCCTGTGAGCTGTATGGCATCGTATTCATCACATCTAATTGATTTATCACAGCTAATTGATTAATGTGTGAGCTTAAACACTAAACCGTGAAATATGGCATCACATTCGATAGGTCAAGATTTCAAAATTTGTCTTACTATCACAGTTTGAACCCGCCAGGGAACAGGTTTTGCTTTGACGTAATCCAAAGCAGCGCAGTCTGTTTTTTGGGATACAGAGCAGAATGAATGACTCCCTCGTCTGTTGCAGCGAGTAAAACTCTAGCAAGCTGCATGATGTATATTGTGTTGGACTTCCGAAACTCTTACCAAAGGTATAAATTGGTAGAACGGGGACCAGGCTGCCCCGGGTGGTTTTGCCTGCTGATCAGGATTGAGATGCCTACCTTGGCTGGAACGGTCTGGCTGTGGTTTAAACCTAATTAACTGTCTGGAAAATTACATACGGGAAGGATAAGAAAGCCCGAACTCTTCTGCAAAAAGTTTCGGCCTGTGTGTGCAACCGATATGGATTGGCTACTATGGAAGCTTCTGATATAAATTAATTACATATCTGCTATGTATCCTTTATACAATGCTGTTGTCTATGATTATTGTGGTTTTTTTTTAACTACGTCGCAGTATTTCACTTTCTACTAAAGATGAGTAATTTAACTTCACTAAATTTTTGTGAACAACTCGGTGATTCGACAACCTATACCTTTTATTGCCTAAACCAGAAGCTCCCAAACCCTATGCGCTTGGTGCTCATTTGTTTTTGTAAAGGCAATAAGCTATAGGCTGTGCGCTTTAATATACAAGTGTGTGTACGCACACAATTGCAAAGCTACAACACTTTCGCATGGCAGCAGCGATTATAAGTGTGGATTTTTTGTTTGTATGATACCATTTTGCTTTTCACATAAAACAATATTAAATAAAAATAGTTTTTCTTATGTGTATTGGTGTTGGCTCTTCCATATAGAACTTTTGGGCACCCCTGGCCTAAACGCTACTTTATGTACTTAACTATGAAATTAAACATATCTAACTCTGCCTCTCTGCCCTTGTGCCCACCTTCGTTAACACTGGGATTTATTTAGGTATTTAAAAAATTATGGTTTTTCAATTTATTACAATTAAAATAAATAATTGTTTAATAAACGTAAAATGATTAGGTTTTTATAATTTTTCTGTTTATTCATTTATTTAAATAAACAAAAACATATAAATTGATATTAAAGTAAAATTTAGCATTATTTGTAAGTACAATTATTATTTGTATACATATCATGCATGTATAATGAGTTTAAAAGGATATTTTAATGGAGCTGACAGTAAAGAGCGTACAAAGGATGCGTTTAAAAAATTCATAAGTTCGATAATGCTTTATTAAAAATGAATAGAGTTTTAATAAATTATAGTTCTTATAGGTTTTGATAAGCAATTATAAAACAAAAGGCATTATAATGAATGAAAAAGCACAAAAAAAAAAAACAAATACTATAATAAAGCAATTATAGGCTAAAATTTGCCGCTGGTTTTTCTTAAAAGGATATCTATCGGAAAATTTCATTAAACGCCAATTAAGTTGAAAGAAATTTAAACAATCTATACATAAGGAAAATTCAGAGATCTTTTGTGGTCTTAAGGTGTAGAACAAAGGAAATTAATTAAATTGAGAAACAACATTGAAGGCTTTTATGGTAATTTACAATCTTCAACTCGTAAAAAAATTTTGTTATTAAAAAACCCATCAAAACTTTAAGCAACACATGCTTTGTGTTAACAGAATCATGCTTTAAGCCATGCAGGAGCTCGGTTTATAAAAAAAAGATTTATAACAAAACCTTAAAATTTAAAAAAAAAACTTCAAACCATAATAAAAAAAAAACCAAAATTAAATAAAAGATTGTGTATAAAATATAAAACTAAAATCAAAAGAAGGAAAATATAAATAAATAAAAATAACCCTAAACCATGTTTTCTGTTTTGAATTTTATTAACTCAATATCTGGACTTAATTAAATTATAATTGGTATTTCTAGTAGAAGGACTTTCAAAAGAATATACATTTTTTTGAAACTTAATGCAAGGTACTTACATTTATCCTGACGTCTTCTGCGGCGGCAAATGCAAATAATAATGCAACAAATTATAACGACCGCCAGTAACAGAACCAATATACTGGCCACTAAAATGATTAAAGTTGTTTTATCCCAACGCTGCCACCAACCAAGTTGTTCTAAATGTTGGAAAAAAAAAAATTATTATAATTAAAATCAGATACAAAAATATATGATATAATATGAAATGAATAGAAAGTTAAAATAAAATCAACAAAATCGAACAAACTGAACATGAGGGTAAAAAAAGGTTCTCTCATGCCGGGGACTAAGAAAAAATATACAATATAAGGTGTGCAAATAAATTATAACATGAAAAGGATTTTTGTTAAATATATTATATATTGATAAATTTAGGCAAATCATTTAGTTGTATTTTGAAGTTTAATATGTATATCTATAGTCAGTCTAAGTTAATTTCAGCGCACAAGTTCATGTCCATGTCTGTGTTCATGCCCAAGTTTATTTCCATAACCAACTTTTTGGTTATGAACTAGTTAATTTTCATTTAAAGGTTCTTTTATGTATACAAATTCATGTCTATGTGTAAGTTTAAATTCATGTTTAATACAAGTTTATTTCCATATCCAAGTTCACTTTCATGTACTAGTTCATTGACATGTACAAGTTCATGTCCGTGTTTAAGCTCATGTCCATGTTCATTTCCAAGCTCATATCCATAACCAAGTAAATGTTGATATACAAGTCCTTGTCAATGTCACAATTCATTTCTATGTAGCAGTTCATGTCCATGTCTAAGCTCATGCCAATTTTCCTGTCCAAGCTCATTTTCATAACCAAGTTCATGTTTATATACAAGTTTATTTCCATATCCAAATTTACTTTCATGTACAAGTTCACTGCCATGTGCAAGTTCATGTCCATGCCTAAGCTCATGTTCATATTAATTTCCAACCTCATTTCCATAATCATGTTCATGTTTATATACAACATATACAAGTTCATTTCCATGTTCATGTTCAAGCCTATGTACATGTTCATATCCAAACTGATTTTCATAACCAAGCTTATTTTTATATACTATATTAACCAAACCAAAATTATATTTTATATACAAGTTCATTTTCATATTCAAGTTCATTTCTGTGTACAAGTTCATCTCCATGTCTAAGCTCATGTCCATGTTCATATCCAAGCTCACTTCCATAACCAAGTAATGTTGATATACAAGTTCATGTCAATGTCCAAGTTCATTTCTATGTAGCAGTTCATGTTCATGTCTAAGCTCATGTCAGTATTCATATCCAAGCAAATTTTCTTAACCAAGTTCATGTTTATATACAAGTTCATTTTCATACTCTAGTTCATTTGAATATACAAGTTTATGTCCATGTCTAAGTTCCTGTCCATGTTCATTTCCAAGCTCGTTTCCACAACTATGTTTATATATAAGTTCATATCAATATCCAAGTTAATATTTATGTATTATAGTAGTTCATGTCCATGTCTAAGCTCATGTCAGTGTTCATTTGAAGTTGAAAGTTCACGCCCATGTCCAAATTTATGCTTCATTGGTTCGTCTGTATAAGTAAACTTCGAAGAAAAAGCTCATATCCAAGTATATGTTTAGGTTCATGTTCATATGCAAGAGTTCATATTCATTATCCTGTCCATGTCCATGTCCTCTTTTCTGTTTCTAACAGGCTCATATTAGATAGACCTTTTATTTGTATCATTATCCATATAAACGAATATATACATTTTTGCTAATCCTATGTTTCCATATTTTATATCCCTGGCATTGGTATTGTGTGTACTAAAGCTAGTGCCAATATCTATGGCCGATTCTAAGTGTACATATGTTCAAGTTTTTACTTATATACATTAATAAAATCAAACAAACTGAAGATAAGGATAAAAATATATTTCTCTCATGCCTGAGACTAAAAAAAATTTATAAATTTTTTAGTGCTTTAATACGAGAAAAAAATCATAACATGAAACTAATTTTTGTTTAATATATATTGATAATTTTAGGCTAGTCATTTAGTGTTCCTTTTGACTTTTCAAGTTTTACATATATTTATATGTCCATGTCCATGCCCAAAATTATGTCCACGTCTAAACTTAATTTCATGTTCAAGTTTATGTCCTTTTTCAATTTTATTTTCAAGTATTAGTTCATGAACATATACTTCTTTGGCAATATGTTTCTAGTTGTTATGTCCCTGTCAACAGCACTGTGTTTATTAATAAAAAAAATCATATATCTTAGTTTATTTCTAGGTCTCCACATGTAGTTTTATCCTTGTACAAATTCATGTCCACGTCTAAGCTCATATCCATATCCAAGTTGAATTTATTGTACTAGCTTATGTCCATTTACAAGGTCATTTTCCAGGGTATAACCATATCCATATTCAGTCTCAGTCTCATGTTGATGTACAAGTTCTTGTTCCTGTCATTTCAAGGCTCATGTTCATGTGCAAGTTGATGTTCATGTTCATATCCATGATGTTGTCCACGTATTCGTACATGTATTGGTTTCTGTTTCAATAAGCTTCGCCTATGATAGTATTTTTATACGCTTAATTATATTTAGCGTATATAAATACGCTATACGTATATAAGAATATATACTTCTTTAGTGATATGGTTCCATATTTTATGTCTCTGTCAATGGCACTGTGTTTATTAAGGGCAAATCTAACATCTAAGTTTAGTTCTAGTACTTTTTTTTTTTTTTTGATGAGTCCAAATATAAGTTGAATTCCTTTTTCGACCACCACTGAAGTCTCTGACATGTCTGAATGCTTGTTTTTCATGCCTGACAAAAAAAAACTTTTTTTTAGTCTAGACACTGTGTGTTTTGTTATGTTTTGTCTTGTCAAACTCATAGTCTCAACTTAATAAAACATACATACCTATGACATTTCATTTTTCCTTATTTCTCTACTTTATTTTTAATATAAACTTGCATATTCATATTTTGCTCTTCACCTTAATAATTTATCAAATATGACAGCTGTTTTTCATGTCTCTTTTATGCAAATGGGGTTTTTTTTCGTGGAATGAAATAAATTCCTTTTAATACATCACAATTTCATAAAATCATTTTTGTTTTTTATAAAAACAAATGTCTTAAAAGATTTTTTTGTTAAAATGTTTTTCTTTACAGGTCTGTGAAGTTCTTTTTCTATACCCAAAAGAACAATAAGTCATTTTGTCATTTTAATATACGATTTTTTTTTTCGTTATTATGCAGGAACACATGCACTTATGGCGCACACACTGAAATGTATTGTCTAGTCAGTTCTATATACATACATATATGTATAAAACTATTTCCGTCATTTGTATTGCTAAACAATTTTTTTGACAGTGGTATACAAAAACAAAAAGAAATAAAAAAATATTAAACTAAAAAAATAAATGTTGTTTTCAGCAAACAAATGTGAGAAGGAAATGTTTGCATTTTTCAATGAAATAAAAATTAAATGACTTTTTGTCAAACATGACAGTTGCAAATGAAGTGTTTAAATTGTAAAGGAATACAGGTTTGTGGGTAAAAAAATGCGATTAAATAAAATTGTTTAAAAAATCTTAAGTAAAACAATTATAAGATATATAGACAATAGGAGTTTTCTTTTACTTGTTATTCAAGGCACGTTTACACGGTAATATATGTATTAAACAACTGCTAAAAATTTATGCAATATGAAGTAAATCTCACTCTATAAAAGCAAAATATCTTCAGGATTAGAGAAATTCACTTGAAAAATTTGATAAGCGGTAAAAAAGTCTTCACATTCTAAATCATTGCAGAAAATTCTCAATTTTCATCACATCAGAGCAAAAATTTGGATGTCAGAAATGAAAGTTATGCTCACCATTTCATGTACGAATGTTTATATATTTTCAAACACATTGCCGCATTTTTAATGTGAACGCCTGTATACAATGTAAGCAGCCTTGGGAAGTGTTCATCCAACGCACACATAGACTTATTCTTTTCTAGCATACAGTGGAAACTAGCAACAAGAAGTTTGAATACAATCCCGCTTACTTTGTAAGGAGGTAGAAGTTCTTAAACATTACTTCGCATACTCAATTTTCATCACGTCGGAATTGCACTAATACCCAGCGGTGAAATTAAGATTTCAGCAACGATCATTTGATGCACACTTGTAAGTCAATAATGCACACCATCTTATACACGAACGTTTATACATTTTAAAACACATTGCCGCATTTGTAAAGTGAACGCCTATCGCCTGTATACAAAGAAAACAAGATACTGAAGTGCTCATCCAACGCACACAAAGGCATACAGTGTAAATTAGCAACACTTATCCCGCTTACTTTGAAAGGAGTAGAAGGTCTTGAACACTACTTCGCATATATCGTAAGTTAGCATTTATTGAATATCTTTCATTTGAGAATATCTTTCAAAAATTTCAACAGTCTACTGATGATTAGGGCAGCTCCTAGAAAAAACAGCTCCCATAAAATGTGACATATACACAGCTGGGAAACATAAAAACAAGCTGTTTATAATTTTTCTATTTTGCAACAACAATTGTAAAAAAGACATGTCCTAAAAATAATGAGGAAAATGTAACATGATTTTGTTAGCAGCATAAAAAGATCATAAAAAACATTTCTTTAAAATGACATGACATTTCGTCATGATAATTGAGTGATAGTGATATATCATTTATATAAGTTATTTTAATAAGTTAAATGTTACTTTTATACCGAATAAACCTGAACTCATTTCAGCAAAGATCATAATATGAATTACAACAATTACACTTTGACTTTACTTATCCCACAAGCGTGAGCATTGAAAACGCTTACAGCACATGTCTACCCTCTTTTTTGTTAAGGACGGAGAGAATGCTATTATATTTTGCTGCTAGAAAATCTATGTATCCTGAATTACCATGTAAACGTACCTTTAATTGTTTTTTTTTTCTTAATTTCTACATTAATTAATATATAAATTAGAAGGCGTTTATACTATGATTTAAAGTCATGCCTGAAAGGCATGTTTTTTTAATGGAAAGTTGTTACAATGGAGCAGAAAGCACATTTTCTCCTTTCCATGTTTTACTCTGATTTCTCAGTACACTCATATATTATTTTGCTATAATGTTTTACATTCATTCATTCGACACTTAAAAAGCATATAGAAAAAGATAGGCAATTTTTTCCATCAGCTAAAAAGAGTATATTTCTCAAAAATGATTTTAGTCTCACTAAAAAATTATTTTTGTAGCAAATTTAAAATAAAAACATACAAAAATGGCATGACTTTTAATCATAATACAAATTTCACCTTATTTAGTTTTTCAATTGACTACTTACTTCTAAGGCGCACTGTAGTTTAATTTCATTTTGTTTCAAGCATTAAGCAATCAAGGTAAGCATTTTTATTATATAAAGTGATAGCAAGTTTAGCAAGCAGTTTCAGGGATGGAAAAAGGAAAGTTATTTTTTTAAGTTTAAAAACATTTCAAAAACAATTTTTTTTTAAATAGCGGTGAAACATATACATATTTAAAACTAATTTTATAATAATTTATTATTAAACCAGCACCAGAAAACTAAATATATAGTTAAGCTCATACAAATGTGATTTTTTTATACCCTGCCTTCGGAAGAATAAATGCCCAATATTATATTCTTATTTAATAACCAAATACAAGTCAGGGATCTTTCATTATCCTTATGTATTATGATGAAAGGAAGGTAAAAAGGATTCTGTACAAAGTATTAAAATTTGTTTTTTCTTAACTTTGGGAAAAGGACTTTTTTGAGATATAACAGCCCAAGGATTAAAGTTTTGATTTTATATTGTGTATTGCTTTAGAAAATGAAACTGTGAGCATGTTTCGTTAGAATGGAAAAACATTTACAACAACATGCTTCCAACTCTGGGTGGAATATCCTGAAAGGAAATATATCAAAAATTTACCTTTCCACCAAATGATGAAAAGCGAAGAGGCTGTAAAATAAATATTGCAAAGCCATTTTAGTTTAAAATATAATACTAAATTAGTTTTACTAAAACAAAGTTTTCGTATTCTATTAGAAATTAATGGCGCTAATTTAGGTTTCTGAAAAAAGCGCACATTTATCGAAAGCTCAAGTTCAAAAGCTTTCTAGAGCAAAATAATTTTATAAACGGACTTATTTGTCTTGAAGAGCCAGTTTTGTCTTGGCGTTTTTTGCCCAAACTCTCTTCTGCGCACATTTATCGAAAGCTCAAGCTCAAAAGCTTTCTAGAGCAAAGGAATTTTATAAACGGCTTTATTTCTCTTGAAGAGCCAGTTTTGTCTTGGCTTTTTTTGCCCAAGCTCTCTTCTGCGCACATTTATCGAAAGCTCAATTTCAAAAGCTTTCTAGAGCAAAATAATTTTATAAACGGACTTATTTGTCTTGAAGAGCTAGTTTTGTCTTGGCGCTTTTTTTCCAAACTCTCTTCTGGGGGTATAGAGAGGCTGGATTGTGTTGGCAATTAAAATTCTCGAAGATATATAAAATAAAAAAAATTCCACTCTGCTAAAGCCGAGCTTTCGCTGTGTAAAGGAATACCTTTCTGGACAACTGTATTAATTACGATCTTAGGGAGCTATTGGGACTTAGTTTTAATAACTTTTTTAGATATTTTATTGTCAGAGGCTAGATCTATTACCATAATAATTACCCTAAGATTTTAGTGATATACTGATGATCTATCAAGTGTTAAGGTCTTACCAATATGAAGTTCTTTTACCTCTACTTGATGTGCCGCAACATTCAACCTAATAATAATAATTTCTCACGAAAACAATTCAACAAGAATAAATCAAAACTCTTTTTTTTATGAAATTGATTCTTTTTAACCTTTTATTTGATTTTTAAGAATAATAACAACTTTTCGTGAAAACAATTCTTAAAGAATAGCCTAAAAACCTTAATGAGTTTTTCAATTGTCTACTTACTTCTAAGACGCACTGTAGTTTAATTTCATATTGTTTCAAGCATTAAGCAATCAAAAAATAAACTTTTTATTGGTTTTTAAGAATCTTTTCTGGAAACTTTCAAATTAAATTCTTTCAAATATAAATTCTGTTATGGAAGCAATCACCACCAGAATAAATAAATGTGTTAAAAGTTTGAAATTTAATCATAATCTATAACTTTTATAACAGAATCTGTTTAGTATATATGAACCATACATTTCTTTCTCCCTATAGAAACAAACCTGCCTTTTTTTAAATAAAATTGAAACCAAAAACAATCTAAACATTTACCCGAAAAAAAATAAAATCAAAATGTTTTTTTTTTTAATTTATAGCAAAACAAAATTAAGACTGAAAAATAACAAACTTTAAAAATACCTTGTTACTTTTGTTTACATTTTACTGACGTTTCAATATTTTCCTTTAGAAATTCCAAGGTAGCACAGTGACACTTTTTAATTTCCAAAAGAAAACTTGAAAGCTGTTGTTAATTTACTCGCACTAATCAAAAGCTGCTGTAAAAGGAAACGGAATTGAAGACGAGTGCTTCCAAAACCAAATACACAGGCTTATCATGGCCACTAGTCTAGTGGCACGTTCTGCTGCTTAAAAGTCATCGCGGTTTTTAATAACAACAATGAAATGAAATACTTTACAAATGCAATATTGTTTTGTGTCTTGCTGCTGTTTCCTTTTAACGCCTTCAAAAAAAATAATAATAACATACGTTTTTCCCTAAAAGCGCACAGTTCAATAAACAAAAAGAATGAGCTGAAAAGCAGATTTAAAAAAAAAACTGGCCAACAGTAGCAGTGGTAACGACAGCCAAAAATTTTTCTTCTCAAAACTCAACAACAACACACACACACACATACAAACAGCCACGCCATAACGTTGTATTGAATCGAAAAACAGTCACAACAAATATTGACAGTAATCAGCTTCCATTTATTCATTTTATCACAGCGTCAGTTGGAATTAGTTTTTCGATGAGTTAGTTCGGGCGTGTGTGTGCTTGTGTGTGTGTGTGTGGCTGCAGCAGTATCCAGCTAGCATCCCAACAAACACAAAATCAAACAGTTGATATAAATTCACTTTTATTATTTGATATCTAACATAATTTTCAAAATTTTTTCAATGTTTTGATTTTAACATTTGAATTTAAATTAAGAATCATTTGCAATGTTTTATCCAAGGCGAATTCATAACAGGTGAAATTTACAGCGCAGCTGATAACTTTTTTTTTAATTTTAATCTTTTTCAGATGTTAATGGAATAGTAAAAACAAATTTGAAACAAAAAATTTTAAAACAATTTTTTAAATTATTATTGTATCTTGAGCGCCAGGTATCATTCAGAATTCTCCCCAATCTGGCTAGCCATTTTCACCATTTTCAAGCTCTATCATCTGAGACTTTAAGTTTCACAAAATAATTAAAACTTTCACGAAATATTTAAGTTTTTCTTTTGTTGTAAATTTTTTTTGAAAGAAATTTGAAAAAAAAAAATTTGTTTGATACAATTTTTTAGTTTTGTATTGCAACTATCATTCAGAATCCTCTGCAATCTGGCTGGCCTTTTTCACCTTTTCGAGCTCCATGATCCGAGACTTTAATTTTCAAGAAATAGTTAACAAAGCATACAAATGCAAACGCAATTTAATCACTTGTTTTGAAAAGACGGCCGCTGTGTTGCGGCAATTTGCTCACCGTATGAAGTCTACAAGATACAATTGTTTTATAAATCGGTTCACCTCCTATTTTTTGACATTCTTTTTTTTACTGTTTATTATTATTATTTTTTTAATTTCCACAATAAAGGTAAACTTTTATGCAACTTTAAACATTATTACAAAAAAAATTTTCTGGATTCACTTTGTGTGTTGCATTGAAGTGGCAACAATTTACACACACATTCACTGTCTACATGAAAGTGAAAAATGTTTGATTTTCGTGCAAACATGCTTAAAATATTTGTACAAACTAGCAAACACCCCCATAAACGAACAAAAATGTTTGTACAAACCTAAAATTTTGACATGTTTGGCAAGCAGTTTGTGCTGTTTATTTGGCTCTTTAGAAAAATAGTAATTATAAAATAAATGATAACAATAGAGAATTCAAATTAAAAATCGCAAGAAATATAAATTTGTAAAGCAAAAGTTATTTTTTATATGGAGTCCACATTGCAATCCTCATTTGGAAAATATTTGCGAATTACAGTTGAAACAAAGTTGAGAGTAAATTAATTTTGCAATTTAAAATTAATTTCCCATTTTTGTTGAGAATACTTTGTTTTTCAATTTGAAGTCAAATAAGTATCAAACGTTTGACGTGTGAGAAAACATTTGATTTCAAAACATTCTCAATTTGAAATCGAACCTTAGTTCGATTTGCAGGCAAATATGTTTACCGCGAAGAACCCTCCAATTATTATCTGGCGAGTAAAAACAACGAAAAGATCTACTGTTCACGAATTTCACGTCAGTAGACTCTTCCACAACCACTAGCTGTTTAGGTTCCAACCAGCTTTAAGAGATAGTATAATTACAATAAATATAACACAAAAAAATCACTTATATTTTGTTGGTAGAAATTATGAAAACTTATCGAAATTCGGCTTTTCTTTTGTTTGAAAAAGCCAGGAAATCTATAGCAATCTACATTATGTAGCTTGTAACCCAAATTTTGTTAAAGTTATGAAAGCAAATGAAAGACAGCTGTGCTTATACTATTATACCCTCGTAAAGCTGCCTTGTACAATTGCTTGCTGGGTATGCTGCTGTTTGAATTAAAACTTTTGTTTTTGTATTGACATTTTTTTCTGGCTGCTAAATTTTCTTTCTTCTTGCTTTTTTTTTTATTCCTATACAATTCCAATTTGATTGTGGTTATTTCAACGCGTTTTTCTGGTTCAACAGTTTAGTTTGTTGGTTCGTTCTTCGTGTTCTTTTTTGGGTTGGTACAATATTTTTAAATTTTTTTTTTCTGCTACTGTTTTCAATATTCATTGTATAGCTGCTAAATATTTATTGGGTTTTGTTTATTCCTTAAACTGAGGGTATTTCAAATTGTGACATTCTGTCTTATAAAGAAGAAAACAACTAAATTGATTAAACATTGAGAGAAAAAATGTCCCTGAAAGCTATTTTTTTAATGCAATATTTCTTTTCTACTCGTACATAATCAATGACATTTGAGCATCTTGGTGAATAAATTAATATAGAAATATAATTCTGAATACTAAACGATTTAAAGCAAATTATGTTAATAGAACACAAAAAAGGCAAAATAGTATTACAAAATTTGACAAAAAAGTTATTCCAGGGGCCAGATTCCGCAACTATAATTTTTTTTTACCAGTGAGCACTCAAAATAAAGTTCACTGACAGACACATAGTTCACTTTTCATTAAAAAGCGATTCCGTAAAAACAATGAATTTTATTGCGCTGAATGTGTTTCTGCAGGCTGCTTTGTCAAATTAACTGTGTCACACAAGTTGTTGAATTGATAATTTTAATTTACATAATTTAATTTACATAATTTTATTTTACAAAAAACTAACATTCACCGAAGATTTTTGAGTGAAAAAATTATTATTATTACACTTTAAATGTAAAAATTATTCATTCTCACCATTACGGGCTCAAAAATCAAAAGTTAACACTGAAATTGGTGAAAATTTCAAAATTCATCGTTGCGGAATTTGGCCTCAGGACTCTCAAGCTGATATGTTAGAGGCCAAATATCGGGTGGTTAAATTTTAAGGGAAAGGGTGTGTAATACATATTCTGCTTGTATTTAACAATAATCTTTAATAATAATAATTGGTCGACTATTGCTTCTAATTATTTATCTGCAAACTTTTGTCTTCTATATCGAAACCCCAACTCTTGAACCACGCAAACCATCATTTACAAGTTTTTTTGAGTTGGTGGATGTTGACCGTAACTGGGGGTCTCTATTAGCCATGAACTTGGTATGAGCATCATGTCGAACATCGCAAATGGCTAATGTGGACCGCTCATGTCCATGTTTCGTTCATGCCATGAAGTTGGCCATCACGAACAAAAATACACAAAATGGCGCCAAACTAAACACTTTGATAAGGTAAATCCGAACACACGTATTCGCCAAATACAAGAACATGAACTTATTGTTACCTTCGCTCTGCGGGCGTTATGCTCATGTCATGTTAAAGTCGATGGCTCGTGAAAACGAGGAGTAAGCTTTTACCAACAATCCATAACTTTCATCAGACGTTTTATTCAAATGAAAAAAGAGTATCAGACTTCCTGGAAAAACAACTTTTTCCAGGCACAAAACTATATTTTACTCCCTTCAAAAAATTCTTCCTTGTATAATATATGTATTTGCGCCAGCATTTTTTCTAATCCTTGAAGCAATTCTGATAGCTCTACACGCGATTCAGTTTTTATTTCTGTAGTGATCACGAAAAGCCGGCCTTTAATGGGTTTTTGGAATTTAGCAACAGGAAAAAGTAGCACGGGAGGCCAAATTAAGTGAATACATTGGCTGAGATATGATTGTTTTCAAACAATGACGATCAAGCAGTGGCGATTGAGCATTTTATCATTTTCTTCCACAGCAGAAAATCGCCGAACCAGCAAAACACGTCCAAGTGTTATGACTCTCACAAACAATTAACACACACTCAACTTAGAACACATTGCTCCTTTATTGCAATACCATCATAATTCAAAATAGCTTGTGTTAAGAAAAACACAATTTAGTTTCCATATCCGTCTTAAATACTCTTTTAGAGAATATTTCTTAAAGGAGCCTTTGTAAAAGTCACTTGAATGAATTTTTGTTAAATAAAACTCCTAACAACTCTGTATTGTTAACACAGAAACCTCATTTTTTGAGATAAGACTATATTGTAATAAAGGAGCAATATTTTCAAAACATGTGTGTCAATCGCTAAGTTAATACACGATGGCATTTTCAAAATTCCCCTTTTCTATTGAACAGTCCTCTACATACGCATTATCAAAGCAGACTTTCTTTATCTTGGCAAGGTGGAATAGCGGGAGCTAAAAGCCACTAAAAGTGATTTTATCTCCGTTTTTTATGGAATTTTTGTTCCTTCAGTTTTTGAGTTTATCTTCATCAGTTAAAAGACCATTCATCACTTAATTTCAATTTCAATTTTATTCTTTCCGTCTAGTTGTTCTTAAGGCATTTAAGTCTCAAAATAGAAACTAGAAGAAGAATAGCAAACGATGAAACTAAAATCTATACCTTTACTTAAACACTCTTTGAAAAGTATACTTTCAAACTTCACACTATATACTCACTGACATTTACGCACACAAACACATCGTTACTACAACCATTTAGGCAGGATAATCAATGCACATTTTTTTTTTTTATCTTCTTAGACTACTTTAACAGCAGAGGATATAATCGACTACTATTTACTGTCACTGCAATTGCTAGAGCTTATTAAACTGCAGCAGGCAGTTGTTCTACTTCTACCACCAGCATCATTATTATTATTTTTTTCTTTTTTTTTCTATTAAAAATATACTGGTATTCTGTTCAGAATTTATATACTTATACTTACCGGCAACTTCAATTTCACAAAATGTGCCAATACCCGCTGTGTTATTGGCCACACAACGATAGGTACGTGCAATTGCATAATCTTCTTTTAGTTCATAATAGCTTTTATCCTTAAACGCTTTATGGTCGCCATTGCCCAGCCATTCGACAGTTTCATTTTCAGCCTTAATTGACCATGAAAAATCGGCCTGTAAGTAAACAGTTGTGAGAATGGTAACATGAATTACAAGTATAATCAGATGGCGGAGGAAAAGCAAATAGTACAAAATTCAATTTAATTAACCATTAAATGCTTAAAATATACAGAGAATAAAAAATTTATAAAGCAGAATATAAAATGAATTAATTGAACTCTCCATTCATTCCCATCATGCCTTGTGAAGGGAATAAAATGTCTGCAGGCTAAAAATTAAAATTAAATTAAAAGCCATTTAAGGAATAATATAAATTTATGCGAAACAAGGACATCTACGTCTTATAATGTTTGTAAAAATAAATAAATATTTGACCATTAATTAAAAAACGTATTCGGAAACTAAATCATTAAAAGGCTATAATTCTTTAAGAATAAATTATTAGGTTTTAGGCAAATAAGTACGGATGACATGTGGTTTAAATATGATTGAAATTTGCAGGTTCAATCGGATTTCTACAGAAAAATAAAGTCTACTCTATACTCATAGCAAAAACTGATACTCTGCATCTTCATAAAAAAGTTGCCTACACGACTACAGAATCTATGACAACAAGACTTGCTTAGCCGTAGGGATACTAACTGGGTTAACTTTACAAAAGTATTCTTAGTTGCTTTTATCAAGACAACTTTTCGAAAGAAAGTGGTACTCCAGGCTAGGCACCCTTTTCAAAGAAAAGTTATAGTAGAAAGGCAACTTTTCTATACTTTAACCTAGAAAAGTTACTCTAGACTAAAAAAATATTTCCGCAAAAGCGTTATGTTACACTACAGTAGGTAAATTTATTTAAGAATACTACACTCACTATGCTAGTAACTTCAGACTAGGCAATTTTTAGTTGAAAAAATTGCATTAAATTCGATAACTTTTCTATCGATAAGATAGTCTAGACTAAATAATTTTTCAATAGAAAAGTTAATCTAAACTAGATAATGCTTATGTAGAAAAGTTACTCTAGAGTAGATAACTTTTCTATAGAAAGGTAACTCCAGGCTAGGAAACTTTTCTAAAGTTGCTCTAAACTATATTTTTTCTGTAGAAAAGTTACTCTAGAGTAGATAATTTTTCTGTATAAAAGTTACTCTAGACTAGATAAATATTTTATAGAAAAGTTACTCTAGACTAGATAAATTTTCTGTAGAAAAGCTACTCTAGACTAGATAACTTTTCTATAGAAAAGTTACTCTAGACTAGATAACTTTTCTATAGAAAAGTTACTCTAGACTAGATAACTTTTCTATAGAAAAGTTACTCTAGACTAGATAACTTTTCTATAGAAAAGTTACTCTAGACTAGATAGCTTTTCTATAGAAAAGTTACTCTAGACTTGATAAATTTTCTATAGAAAAGTTACTCTAGACTAGATAACTTTTCTATACAAAAGTTACTCTAGACTAGATAACTTTTCTATAGAAAAGTTATTCTAAACTAGATAACTTTTCTATTGAAAAGTTGCTCTAGACTAGATAACTTTTCTATAGAAAAGTTACTCTAGTCTAGAGTAACTTTTCTATAGAAAAATTTCTCTAGACTATAAAAGTTTTCTATAGAGAAATTACTCTGGGAAAGGTAAATTTGCTAGTTATTCTAGTTTTTCTATAGAAAAGTGACTATAGAAAAGTTACTCCAGACTAGATAACTTTTCTGTACAAAAGTTACTCCAGACTACATAAGTTTTCTATAGAAAGGTTACTTCAGACTAGATAAATTTTCTATACAGAGGTAACTCTATTTTAAATACATTTTCTATAGAAAAGTTACTCTAGTTTAGATAATTATTCTACAAAAAATGTTACTTTAGTAAAGACAAATTTTCTGTTAAAAAAAATTACCAAGTCTAGAGTAGCTTTTCTACAGACAAACTCTCTATAGAAAAAGCTACTCCTTATTACAAAAAGTATTTCTCCAAAAACTTATTCCTATTGAAAACTTATTTCTATTAAAAAATTTTTTCTGTAGAATACTCACTCTAGACTCGACTATTTCTTTATAGAAAAATTATTCTAGTCTAGACTATTTTCTTATAAAATATTTTTGTCTTCATTAAATCTTCTGCTCTATAGAAGCATTGCTCTAGTCAGACAGCTGTTGGTTAGAAAAAGTTGCTTTAGAGAAACACTGTTTTTTTGGAAAATTTTTCTCTTATGCAGACAATTTTTTTATAGAAAAAGTTCAGACTAGAAAATTTTCTTTTCTTAGATTTATTCTATTATATTCTAAAAAAATTAATTAAGAAATATATTTTGTATAAGAAATTTTTCATTCATAAATATCAAGATATGAAGGTAAAAGAATTTAAAGAGTTTCGATTAGCTTTTTAATGTTGCCTGTTGTTCTCTGAATTTATTTACACATGTCTTTCTTTTTAATTTTCTTGAGTAAATTTAATTTTTGTTTCTCGCAATATCCTTACGAAAGAACAGGCAATCAATTGAGCATGCAAATGCATGCACACACAATATTTTATTTATAAATAAAGAGAACGGTAGACTTTAATGTAAATAAAAGGCAACATTTAATATGAAATTAAAAGAGAATAATGATTGCAGTTATAAAGAAAATCTATTTTGTAGGAAACAATATTAAAATAAATTCTTTAAAACATAAATAAAAATAGACCTGGACGGTTTTTTTAAATCCAAATGGCTACAAATTTTTCCTTAATGGCCTTGGACTATTAGAATCATTGATTTATCTTAAATTAATTAAGTCCGGTACGCAAGTAAAAATTCCGTTTTTAAAACACATCGCTGCTTTATTGCAATATAGTCATATCTCAAAAAAGGTCGTTTCGAGAAAAACGCATTTAAAGTTTTTAGTTTCCATACAAGTCTTAGCAAAATTTTTTAGAAAATATCTCTTAAAGGAAACAGTTTAAAAGTAATTTGAATAAATTTTTGGCATAATGTAAATGATAGTACTGTTAATAATTCTGCTTTGTTAACTCGAAAAGCTCATTTTTTGAGATATGACTATGTTGCAATAAAGCAGCGATGTGTTTTAAAAACGGAATTTTTACTTGCGTACCGGACTTAATTAGTTTAGGTATTAGAAAAAACTTCTTGCGTATGCACAGGACCCTTTCATATAATTCGTTCTTCTCTCGTACTGGTAGCAGATATCTTTCCTGACACTAACATATATTGTAGAAAAACTCAAATATATATATATATATATATATATATATATATATATATATATATATATATATATATATATATATATATATATATATATATATATATATATATATATATATATATATATATATATATATATATATATATATATATATATATATATATATATATATATATAAACCTTTTACAAATAATAAATATTTTTTACTTTTTTTATGTCTCAATTTCTCCCCTTCCTTTTATATTGAATTGAACATAAAACTTGAGAATGAAATATAACACGTTCTTGTTGTTTATATATTTTTTATTTATGTTGTTTACGTGTTACAGAAACGTTGAAAAACTTTAATCGAGGGCAATTCGACAACTTATCTTAGCAAGCAAAGAAACACTTTTCCCAAGAAAATACAAACAATTTCTGCGGTGAAGATTAAAAAGTGAAGGAGGGGGGTATAACCGAAAGTTTTTATTTAAGCAAAAATCTCTGCCACCTGTACAGCCAGCACGCAACGCATCTAAATAAATGTTGCAGTGCATTTAGATTTTTTCTATCTCTTGAATTTTTTTCCCCCAACATACTTTTGATGCATATTTTCTACCCACTTAACAGCTGCTGTTTGTAATCTTTATAGTCGTTGGATGCAATTTGGTAGGTGGGGCACCCAGAGCATTGAAATACAGAAAAAAAAACTTTAACTTTTAATCTGCGTAAAGCAGAAAAAATTTAAATGCAAAAAAGGTTAAAAGACAGCAAAATTGTAGGGCTTACACTATTCATATGGAGATAACAAATGATAAACGATGTGTTACCATGCTGTTAAGGGGCTACAAGTTCGTCCTTTGGCTCTCGCAACTGTGTGCCAGTCAGGCAAAAAGGATTCCATTTTTTCATTACTTTTTGTTGTCTTTGCTCTCATCTGGTATTTTTTTTGTTTTTAAGCGCCAGAGTTCAAAATAAAAACTACATTTAAATATATTGCATATGTATGTAAGTACATATACCTGCATATTTATATATATTTTTGTTCCGTAAACACTTCTTATTCGCAGGTAAACTCGGTTTTTTGTTTTTGTGGCACTATTTGCATAAAGTTGCATATTTGTTTTTGATTTTTTTTGCTTTCTTGAAACTTACCTCTTCAGGATTACCGTATGCAGTGCAGATTAATGTATCCTTATCCTCAATCTCCTGCCGTTCTATTTCACAACGAGGTTTATCTGTAAATAATTACATATGTGAAAAAATTTAATTAATTAAATAATAGAAATAACAAAAAAGCTGTGAAAAATAAGTAAATGTTTATTACATAAATAAATTAATTTAATACTGTTCTTTAACAGCAATCAATGAAAAACATAATAGTAATAAAAAATTAGTAATGAATTTTAAGTAATTAATTTTTCGCCAAATAAAACTTTTATATAATTCGCTACACAGGCATGTTCTGAAAAACGCAAACCACTTTAAATTAGCGTTTAGATTTTGAAAAGGAAATCCTTCGCAGGTCTGTGTTGTTTTATAGCTTTTTGGAGAATATGTTCTAAAAAGTTAAAAAAAGGCTTTCCAGATTAAATTTGTTTCTTATAAATTCCAAAGTATTTATTTTGAAATTTTATTTTACTTTACAAACCGTTTAAAATCTAAAGATGTTAATCCCATACTTCCCTAAAACACATTTGACTTTATTGTAAGTCGCTCATAAGCGGAATCTACGTCGAAGAATTCCAAAAGCGATTAAATATAACTAAAGGTTAAAAATATTTGGTGATCAAAAAATAAATAAAATAAAAATGAAACAAATAGGAATAGGATAAAACAAATTGTGTGTTAACCCTTCTTCACAAACATGACAATTATAAAAAAAAGAAAAAAAAAATACACAACAGCTTCAAATTCGACTGTTAATGCCAAATAAGCCAGACAAACCGTATAAAGGACATAATCAAAATTTAACAGAAAATCCTTTTGCTCTGTATTTATTTATTATGTTTTGGCGAATCATTGACAATGAAATGATGACAACAAAAAAACCATGGACATTTTTGCAAAAACACATCCTTATTCAAAATTATTAACAAAAGCGGCTGAATGACATTAAAAAAAGTTTTTATTTGTTAATAATGCTCGTACTTACATTGAACATCAATGAAGGTTTCAGCTATACTGCTGCCATGCTTATTATAGGCTTTACAAGTGTAGTGACCAGTATCGTTGCGCATCATAGGCGTATTTATTATCAAGAAATTGTCACGTGTGACAACCTTATTATCGAAAAGCCATTGATAAGTGGGTTCTAGAGGAATGAGATAAAAAAATGTATTAAAGTTATTTATGACATATATAAAAAGGAAATCAAAGTGGGGCAAAAGCTTAACAAGAATCCATAAAAAATTGTGTATATTAAAAAAAAAAATATAATGTCAACATTCCTTATAAAAAATCATGTTGCAAGTCAAGTTAATTAGGCAAAATCATTTAAGGACTTTCACTATATAATTATTATTGAAAAAGTTTTAACTTTCAGCAAGGTAGTTTTTCATAAACTATTTCAAGTAATATATCCTTATTGCTGGATCACAGGCTATTTAATACCATCTACAAAGCAGCCCCCTAGACTCCTGCGAAACCCATGCAAGTAGCATTTATACTAACGTCATTTTTGCTGAAGGACTAAGCTTTTAGTTCCTCTCTAAGTGAAACAGTATCTTGCGATGATGTAGTATTAAACTGCGTAATTAATTTGCATCAGTGCCTGCTTTCCATCCCCATATGATGGTGGTCAATGGCTTAGTAGCGGCATCGTGTGGCTTTTCAGGGTCACATAGGTAGCAATTACTTAAAATATATGTATTTAGCCATACTGAAAAAGCCATATAATCCCTCCTGAATACCATTACTTGTATGGTTTTAAGAAGCCTGTGCTGCATGGGCTTGTAACCTGAAATCCATAAAGAACATTTTCCCTTGGACAGACTTGCTTTAATATTCCTCTTCATCTAACGTCTAACATTATGTGCAACAAAAAACCCATCGATCACTATGATCTCCAAACACGGACGCGGTTTCATACGCTAAGTGTTATAAGGCAGCCAAAGTTTTTCCCTGCATTTTTAAATACAAACTACAGCCACAGTGTTTTAGCCTATATGTAGCTTAACTCAATCAATGATCACTGTTTGGATGGTCTGGCAGACAACGCGTTTTGTCATATGTTTGTTGCCATTAGAACCAACGCCTTCCTGAAAAGGTCAGTTCTTCTTAATATCTATTGTACGCAATTCCCCAGACAGTCAGATGAAGTCTAGGCTTACCGAATTGTTGCCTCGAAGTCCATAAGACGCTTTAGACCTTAAGCAACTCGTCCGTCTCTACATCACTTTTGTTTGCGTGCCTTAAAAGTATTTGTTGCACTGCAGCTTGAAGTCCCTAATTAGATCCGTAAAAGTTAAACATAAACATCAATCATCAGGAAACACAATTTGCCTCTTCTTGGGACTTTATTTCTGAACAACCAGCTCCCCTCACAAGCGGCTGCAAGGCACTCGCAGGTTGCAACTTTTGTCATAATTTGTAGCCTTGCTGAAAACCGTGGACCTTCTAATCTCTCCATTATGCAAATTCCTAGGTAGTTAATAGTACACAAGGTTTAATGAGTTGGTAGGCCGAAGTCTAATAAGAGTATCAGTCCGTAACCAGCTAAGCTGCGTAACCATCGCCACTAGTTCCTTTCACTACAGGTATTAGTTGCAAGACAATAGCTCCGCTGGGGGTATTAGCATCAGAAATGTGGCATTCACCATAATAATAAGGGAAGATTAATTACTCTTCTTAAACTTTTAGGTTCAAATCACAACCATGATTAGCAGCGAGATGGTCTGCAAATAGAACTTTCCGGGGGCTTTGCCAAACCCTACTCTTTCAATTAATCCTTGGTAAGAGTTTCGAGACTCTAACACAACACTTAGGCCAAGATTTAGGCACCTCAACCATGATCAGCGCCGAGATGTTTTGCAAGTAGAAACTCACGAAGACTTTGCCAATACCCGTTCTGGCAGTTCATCTTTTAGTTTCGGAAATCTAACACAACATAATTCTTGTACCCTCCTAGAGTTTTATTTGTGACAACAAACGATGAACTCCTATCTCTCTATGCTTCAGGAAGTAGAGTGTCCGGCTTAGGCGCACGCCATGGCACATTTCACTCGGGCATTTGGATAATTGAAACTGCAATTTATATTACTTTCCTTATCAGAATCCTTGAATAGTTCCTTCTTGCGATTGAGTTTTTTGGCACTGGGTGAAAATTCTAACCAAGATGTTTAGATTGTCTTGTAAAAAAAAAAAACATTTTATTTTCCGTTACAAATGAGTAACTCTTAAACTCAGTTTGGAATGCATCTACATAAAACCTGCTCCTCAAGGGGAATCTTGAACTTATGAAAATGGGGGTTTAAATACCTTAGCTAGCATATACCTCCTATGGTTTTTTTCTACGATTGAGATTTTCGAGAGAGCCAGACACTTTCAGCCAAGAAAAAAACGAAACTTTTATTTTATATTACAAATGTTGAACTATTTTTGCTCTACGACTAAGAAACCACAACGCTCCTCTTTGAAATACGTCTAGACAAAACCTGCTGCACAAGAGGCATATGGAAAGGCATTTGAACCTTTTTTTATTTCTCTTCCTCAGAAAAAGCATCATGTTGTTGCGTCGTTTACCCCGGAAGGTGTTTCGTTCAATATCAAGAATTTTAATGTTCGAAAACGGTTCTCATCCCAAACGGTTTTATTTAGTTTCGTTTTTGTCTATTGACACAACTAAGATCCTCTTGATGTTTATTAAATTATTAATAGAGTTTTAAATTTGTATAGAAAACTATTTTTTTTTTCATCTGTTAAAGACTTTCACTATTCCAATAAAAACTAAAAAGTCCTAACAACTTAAAACTAAATTTATATCACTGTGTCACGGGGGAAAAATAATAGAAAAAAAGAAATCATACAAAAGCATTCTCTTACCCGGATTAGCTCTTGATTTACATATCACACGTCCTGGTATTGTTCCCTCTTGTACATAAACAGTTTCTTCTGATACTGTTGTATTATCGGGTGCATCTGTCACATGAAATGAAAAACAATACAATTCATTTTTTTTTCTTTACTTTTTAACCTGCTTGTATAACATTCAAAAATATATGTAAAATAAAAAAAAAAAAAAAAAACTCCCAAAACTACCACTGACACACATACACATGTCAGGATTTTTAAAATATGTATAAACATTTTTTACTTTTTTCAACAGCAAAAAGCAAAAAGAGAAAAACAAACTACGATTATCTTGATGTTTTTTGTTTGTTTATGTTATTTAAAATAAAAAAACCAAAAAGGGATTTAAATACAAAAAAAAAGATAAAAGCAAAAAAAAAACTTACATTCAATACTGAAATAAGTGGCACTTTTAATACCCGGACCCACTGTATTGCCTGTAGATACGCAAGTGTAATTGGCATTATCTCCCTCAATGTCAAATTTGTTGTTTGGCCAATTTGACATATTGAAATGCTAAATGGGAGCGGAGAAAGGAAGAAAATACATATAAAATAAAGATTATTTTTAAATCACAATAACCGAAAATGCTTAAAACTGTTAGTGTAACAAAATTTTAAATGGTAAACAGACGAGTATATATTGATGTATAACTCTGGGCCAAACAGGCTTTTAAGATTAGGGAAGTTTTTTTTTGTAACAAATTTACTTTTAGAATATACTACATACAACATTCGTGTTGTCAGTAATTGTTTTTTGTAAGTGCTAATAATAGAAAATATTCGAAAGTTAATTTACACACATATCGCTCCTTTATTGCAACATAGTCATATCTCAAAAAATTAGCTTTTCGAGTTAACAATGGAGAATTATTAATAGTACTATCATTTATATTGTGCCAAAAATTTATTCAAATGGCTTTTAAACTGTTTCCTTTAAGAGATATTTTCTAAAAATTTTTGCTAAGACTTGTATGCGTTTTTCTCGAAACGAGCTTTTTTGAGATATGACTATGTTGCAATAAAGTGGCGATATAATTTTTGTGTGTGCAAAAATCAACAACTATCTCAAGGTTGCATAATGTAGTGGCGGTTCTGACAGAGTGGAGGACCTGCGAGTAGATTAAATGTTCAATTTAATGGCTCCCGCAGAATTTCGAGGGATAGGGAGTAAAAGGAAATGAGTGCTAAGCAATTTCTTTATCGGTTTCTTGGTTTTTCTTCTATATTAGCGTTGTATCTGGGCAGAACTATATTGCGCAGCTTCAGATATATCGAAAGGCGGGGTGAGTGACCTGGATTCTTTTATCTAGTTTTCCAGTCTCACAGGCTACATGTCTCCCTCAGACAACACAATGGGGTAAATCAAGTGTGCCCAGCCCTATGCGATTTATACGCAATTGTTTTTGTAAATGCGCTTAGCTATAGCGCTATGCTCTTTCATACACAAATACTGCGCTCAGCATTATTAGCAATGAAAAATACACAAACAACTTCGTTTTTTTATTTTGTTTTTTCGTTCTTCACCGCACACACACGAAAGCATGCTTTGATGGTAAACCTTGACAACAGCGATTATCAGTGTGAATTTTGTTTTTGTAAATTGTTTTGGTTTTTACAACAAAAAATATTATATAAAAATAGTGTTTCCCTAAATGTATTGGTGTTTACTCCTCCATATAGAACTTGTGGGCACCACTGGGGTAAATAATAGAACCAAGTGGGATAGTTTCATGAACATGGCAGCCTCTAAGATCTATGGACTTGATTGCATTATGCCAAACTGTGGGAAAATTTTATTTCCTGAAGACATGATATAATAAAAAAAAAATTGCCGAGATTTGCAAAATGTTTCTCAAAGTATTTATTTATTCATTTTAGCTAAATGTTTAATAACAGCTGAGCAATCGGTATAACAAGGAAATACCTAGAATTAATATAACAAAAATTTAATTAGAAAACTACAATCAGTTATAAATATAATCACTAGAGTTTAAATACAAAAGAGTTCTTCTCTTAGTAACTTGAGTGTTGTCAGATAAGTCGATGAGAGCATAAAATCTGTTTTTTTCGCCACAAACTCTACAGAAAGGATCTAAATTTAAGAAGTTTGATCGATGAAATTGAAGATACAGTGGAACGTATGATCTTAGCTACCTGTTGGATATATCGATGTTTATTCTATCTCTAAGATGAATTGAATTCATAGCCCCTTGTAATAACTTTAAAAAGAATAATAATAAAAATATAATTCTTCGGCTTTTCAATGTAGGGAGGTTAATAAGAGCTAGTCGGCTGCGGTATGATGGTAAATTTTCTGCTGGATTCCAATGGAGATGATTAAGACAGAATTGCAGGAATTTATTTTTGGACTGACTTCAGCTTTTTTATATAAAAGCTATACCGCGGATCCCAAATTACTGAGCAATATCCAAGAAAAGTTCACCCAGTGTAGTAAATAGATTTTTGGTGATTTAAGTATCTTTAAAGTCCTTCACCCAGTGTTTAATAATATATTAAATATTATTTGACGGCAAGAGTGTCGTGAGAGTTAAAATTAAGTTTTTTGTCGAAGTAAGCTCCAAGATCTAAAGCAGTGTCAGGAGTGGTAAGTTTTGTACCATTAATGAAATACTTAGTTAGAAAGAGATGAATATCGTGTGAAAGTCATCGATTTGCATTTACATTTATTTCCATGAGGTTAACTTGGCACCAATTAAATAATATATTTAAATCAGCTTGTAGAAAAGAGGCATCGCTTCCATTTGTTATGCTGGAGAAAAGTTTTACATCATCAGCAAACATTAGAATTTGTAAGATCATTAATGAAAATAAGGAATAAAAGGCGGCCAAGATGACTCCCCTGAAGAACACCAGAAGTAGCATCAGTGTATTTTGATTTTGAGTTGTTAAAGATTACCCAATGTATACGGTCTTTCAAATAAGATTCTATCTAATGAAGGAAGCTTACAGTAAATCCTATTGCATTAAGCTTCTTAGCCAATAGTTTGGGGTTTACCTTGTCAAAGGGTTTGCTGAAATCTATATATATATTATATCGATGCAATGCTAAGGCGGTCTAGGGGTGGAAATTTTTATCCCAGATAGAAGAGAGGTGTTTTAAACGGTAAGCTCACTGTTTTGATCAGCCCGAAACAAAGCAGAGGTTACCAACTCTGTATCACTGTGTAAACGCAGAAAAAATATTATTATACTATGAGTTTAATTTCAAATACGAGTAGAGGTCAAAGTTATAACGCAGAATTCCACAATCTAATGTCTGTAAAAATAACCGAATTTTTTTAAATATTTCGTTTCTCTTGTACTCCCAAGGACAGCGCGGATGTCTTTAGCTTATTTTGCATTTTGTCATCGTATAGATGCAATTTACATTATTAGCTGAACCAGTGGAATCACTTCAGAAATAATTCTTTCGCTAAAATGATTATAGACTTCGTGAATTAGATAGAGCTAGCGGAAAATTGTGCAAACAGAACTCCCATTTTGATAAAACAATTTTAACATATGGACATCTTGTCGAACGCGGTCTCCATCCATGATCATTTGGCTTAATAGACTGAGTATAGCTGTTGTGTGAAATGATCATGGGTGGACAATAGTCAATCCATGATCATTTGGCACTCTTTTAGGTGTGCAAATGTTAAGATTTGCACATCTTGTAGAACGCGGTGTTCATCCATGATCATTTGGCTCAACAGATTGAATATACTCGTAGCTGTTGTTGCGAAATGATCATGGATCGATCCATGATCATTTGGCGTTCTGCAAGATGTGCATATGTTAAAATTGTTTTATTCAAATAGGTGTCTTATTTGGACAAGTTTCACATCTACTATGTGCCCAATTCACGAAGCTTTTAGTCATTCTAGCGACACAGCAGCTCAATCGATGTGGATTTTATAAAAGATTAGCTATAAATTTTCACAGTTTACAGAAAACCTCAAAGTGTATTAGTTTAATTAGAAATTTTAGTGAAGACAAAACCCGGATTTTATAAACGTTTTTAAATTTGTGTTTTTTTTTTTCTTGCAACCTTATTCGCTATTGTTCTTAAATTGTTAACGCATTATTTCCTCATTATATTTATATATTATTTAAATTAGTTTTTAACAGAAAAATTTAATGCTTTAATTGATTTCGTACGATTGGCTACACTTATAAATTCGCTTTACAAAAAAAAGAGAATTGTTCTTATTTGCCTGTTAAAAAATAATTAATTGTTTTGACTAATTAAAAGCTTTTACTTTTCATTTAAAAAGCCATTAATATTTCAATCAATTTCGTGCATTTATTTTACACACTTGAAATATTTTCTTGCTTTTGGATCTTTTTTTTTAACTTTTCAACATTTCTTCTTTGTATGAGTAGGAAAAATTTATTACTTTAATTAATCTCAATTGCAACTCAACTCCTGCCCCGTACTAACATTTTTTGCAAATATAAAAAAAAAAATTATTCTTTATTTTTATGTTTTTGTGTGACTTAAGTGTTTTGCTTGTACTTGAGAAATAGTGGAAATTTCAAAAATGTTGTTGATTTTTTGTGTGTGTGTGTGTGTGTTTTTTTTTTAATTTTTACTTACCAGTACTGAAAGCATACTTTCGAAATCGCCCGTTGCCGGTGAGGCATCCATGTATTTGTCTTTGACAAAGTAACGTGTATCATTTTTCTCAATTGCAACTCCGTCCTTTAGCCATGAAATTTCACAACGAGGCACACACTCAATGCGACAAGTGAGATTGGCATTGCGCGACGTATGCAATACACCAGTGTATGGTGACAGATTCTTAATGAAAAATGGTGGCGCATGTACTTCCAAATTGACTGTGGCCATGACACCTTTGCCGCCCTCATTGAATGCATAGCAGGAGTAGTTGGTGCGGCTGTCCAGGCCAACAGGTTCGACAGTCCAGTCTTTGGTAACAATGTCCTGGAGAGGGCCACGGCCACCTCTTAGCCAGCGGTATCTGGGTAAAGGCATTATGGTGCGAGCATGAAAAGAAAATTTGCCCATTTTGCGATAAAAGGAAAGGGTGGCGGTAGAAGGTGATAGTGGTGATTGGGATGATGATGATGATGATGATGATGACAATGACAATGATGGCATTGAGATTGATGTAGTGGTGGTGACGGTGGCGGTGTCGGTTTTGTGGTTCAGGGTGTTGGTGGCAGCGTTGTTATTATGGCGTTGATGATAATGATGTAGATGAGGGTTGTTGTTTTTTCCATTTCCAAATCCAGGTGTTGTTGATGTTGGTTTTGTTGGCGCATGGATAAGCAATGTTAAGATTTGTGATTGTGGTGAAAATGTGGTCAATGTGAGTAGTGTGCAAAGGGAATTGTTTGCTAAATCAATTAGTGCATGCGTTTCTTTAAGCACATGTTTTGGTTTAACATGAGGATTTTCTTTATGCTCATATACAGCATGTCCAATTCTTGTGCCATCCACAACACCATCATCATCACCATCACCATCATTATCACTATAAACATTGCCATGAACGTAACGCCCAGCATTGTTTCCATCACCAATACTGCTGTCATAATCATTATCGTCTTTGGTAGAAGAAGAGTTTTCTGCTTGACGATGATGATCAGAAAGATTTTGATTTCGATTGTGTTTCTGCTGATGCGGATATTGTGAATTTTGATGATGATGCCGATGATTAAGATGATGGTGGTGGTGGTAGTGGTCATGTATTTGTACTTGTTGTAATTGTAGTTTTTGAAAGTTTTCGCCAATTAAAGCTTCATAAGCTTCTTCAATTTCGGAAGCAGTTAAAGCTTGAATTGTATGAAAATGAATTTGTGGCAGTGATGTTGGTGTCAATGCCGATGCCGATGGTGGTAATGATGATAATGATTGTGATGATGATGATTGTGCTTTGTAGCTGGTTAAATTTGATTTTGTTATCGTTGATGAATATTGTGTTTGTGATTTTTGGTATTTTAAATATTTGCTTGTTAAAGGATTTTCTGTATGATTATAATTTGTGGACGTTTGTTGTACAAACCTATTTGATTCAGGATAACCAGGATCGTCTACGGTACAGGAAAATGTTACACTTTTCTTTTTGACAGCAATCAAAGGAAAGTGCGTTAACGTTGCCGGACCAGGCTCATAGTGTACCTGAAAAAAGTACATGTATTCCATTAACTTTTGTTCTATTTTCAATATTCGTTAATAAATTACTTTAACTAAGATTTTTTTTATAACTTGAACGCTGTTAATCGATTACTAATTTAGTGTTTTTTTTGAAAAGTTTTACAATAAAATGACAGTGGTTAAAATATTATTTCGGGTACCACGTCAACTATTGAGTAGAACCGCTTATGCAATATTTTGTTAAGACCAACAATTTGTCTCTATGATAAGGTTCTAACTAGAATGATGGCCACTTTAAGAAAAAAAAAAAACAATTTAAGCGGCCATGTCACAGAATTCGAACCCACTCGGAAATGGAATTTAATTCATTCTTCAAGTATTCAAAAAACGAGTATCTAAAATTTTTTTCGGAATAAAGTAATTTCTACTAGACAATATTAGTTTCAGTCTTAATATTAGAAATGATTTCATTCCGACAAATGTTTAAGCTTATTCGTTTTCTTGAAGAACCAAAAATTAAAAATAATTCAATTCCATTTTCAAACCGAATTCGAATTCCTAACAAGTAAAATTGACAGCGCAGCTGATAACTTTTTTTTAATCTAAATCTATTTCAGAGGTCAATTGCATAATTAAAACAAAATTGAAAAAAGTTTTTAAATTTCCAGATATAATCCAGAATCCTCCCCAATCTAGCTGGCCATTTTCACCTATTCAAGATCTAAGATCTGAGACTTTAAGTTTCACAAAATAATTAAAAGTTTCATGAATTATTTCATAAGATTTTCTTTTATTGTAAAGTTTTTTTTAAAGAAAATTGGAAATTTTTTTTCCAAATTATGTATTGTATCTTGAGAGCCAACTATCATCCAGAATCCCCCCCAATCTGGCTGGATATTTTCACCTTTCCAAGCTCTATGATCTTAGACTTTAGTTTTTACGAAATAATTGAAAGTTTCACGAAAAAAATAAAAGTTGGTATTTTCTTGTAATTTTTTTTTTAATTATATATTTTGAATTCCTTTTTGTGTTTACATTTTTCCCTTGACATTTGAAAAATATTTATTTTTTGTATTGTTGTGTTTATTGCTCTTTCATATATACAGAAAAAAATAGATGCCATATTGATAAAACAAATTGCACTATTTTTATCAAATTTCTTGTGAAAAAGATTTTTTGCCGAATTGATAATTGAAATTATAAAGTAGAAATAGCTTTTTTACTTAAAAGCAAAAATTATTGAGTTGAAAAAAATTGTTGTTAATATGTAAAGTCTGCAAAATATACTTAACAGAAAAATTTTTATAGATACAACAACTCTTTACTGTTATGTGATAACTGTTGAAATTTATTTATTGAATAAGGATCAATAATTCGGAAAACTTTTTATTAATTGTATTTTATTAAAAGATATTTCCAAAAATGCAATATTAATAATAATTTAATTGAGTCAATACAAATTTGATTAAATTGATGGTTTTTTTATTAATAACATAACTTGATTGAAAAACAATCTCATCTATTTTTTTCTGTGTACCTGGAGGCTAATTTTGGCATTCGTGATCGAAATTACTTGCGAATAGAAAACAATTTCGATATCGTATAATTTTCTAATGATGTTATTCGTTGGGAAACGAGTCGAGTTTTTGTCTTAGTGTTGGAAAATGGTCAAAAAATGTGTTTTAGAACACTAGTAAAATTGTGGACAAAAACCATATTTTTGCACCAACTCATTGGAAAATGTATAATTTTTCTTTAGCAAATTAAATAATAAAAAAATGTATCATAATTATTACATTTAAAAACAACAAGTTCTTTTTTTTATTTCTTAATACAGAAATTAGTAAAAAAAAATATATAACATTTCAATTCAAAAGGAAACACTTAAAGCAAATTTGGCTAAAAAAAAACTATAAATTTCTCTTCATCACAAATATTTTTATAGTTTTTACTTTTGGAAGCTTTTCTAACATAGGGGCTGTTGGAACATTTTTTCTTCTACCCCATCGTCAATTACCATTAAGGAATCGATGTTGTCACCATATGAAAGAAGAAACTCATTATTTATTTCCTGTGATGTTGTAGATACACTAAAGCTTGCTTTAGAATCGTTGAGTTGTGTAATGTCTTGCACTTCTCATGGCAAAATCGAGCCAAAAGTTTTTACATTTTTCAACTCCTCAACAATAACTTCAAGGCCTGCTGCAGCCACTATCTGTTCTTCAGCCTGTGAAAGGTTAAATGGTCTACCGTCGATTTTTTTGTGAGGATTTATTGAAAGAATTTTTTTACTTCACATATTGCAATTTAGTCAACATACGCCTGTGTATTTACCTATATCATTAGTTTACATTGCGCCATGTAAAGGGTGTTTTTTAAGCTAGATAGAACTTTAAATTGTAAAAAGTAACACAAAAAATTAAATTTTGATGAAACATTTTTTTTATTTGTTTCAGTATACTCTGACAAATCATCATGAATAGACTCACGCTTGAACAACGCTACGAAATTATCCAAATTTACTTTGAAAATCAGTCGTCGATTCGCGCAACTTATAGACGACTTCGTCATTTGTATGGCGTACATAATCGTCCATCTGAACAAGCCATTCGTCGAAATGTGGATAGATTTCGTACCACATACTCTCTAGAGGATGCAATAACACCAGCACGTCGAAGGAATGTGCGTACTGAAGAGAATATCGCCGCTGTAAACGAAAGTGTGGAAGAAGATCCAAATTTATCGATTCGTCGTCGGTCGCATGAATTGGGGCTCTGTCCGTCCACTACGTGGAAAATTTTGCGCAAAGATCTCGGCCTACACCCGTATAAGATCCAGCTGGTGCAGGAATTGAAGCCACGAGACCATTGTATGCGTCGTTCTTTCGCCGATTGGGCTCTAGAGCAGTTGGCAACTGACCCGTTGTTTTATCGCAAAATTGTGTTCAGCGATGAGGCGCATTTTTGGCTTAACGGGTTTGTTAATAAGCAAAATTGCCGCATATGGAGTGAGACCAATCTACAAGAGACCCTACAGACTCCATTACATCCAGAAAAATGCACTGTTTGGTGCGGTTTTCATGCTGGTGGCATCATCGGACCTTATTTCTTCAAAAATGAGGCCGGAGCTCGCGTTACGGTCAATGGAGATCGTTACCGCACCATGATCAATGATTTTTTGTTTGAAAATATGGATGACATTGATCCGGAGGAGATGTGGTTTCAACAGGATGGCGCTACGTGCCATACGGCGAACGCAACCATCGACTTACTGAAATCAAAATTTGGCGATAAGTTGATTTCGAGATATGGACCTGTCAATTGGCCTCCAAGGTCGTGCGATTTGACACCTCTCGATTATTTCCTGTGGGGCTACGTGAAGTCACTGGTTTATGCTGATAAACCAGCAACAATTGACGCCTTGGCCCAGCATTGTTCGTGACATACGGCCAGCAGTGCTCGAAAAAGTGGCCCAAAATTGGACGTCCAGAATGCGCTTCGTCAAGAACAGCCGCGGTGCCCATATGCCCGAAATCATTTTCAAATGTTAATGTCACGTATTGATCTTTCGAATAAAAAAAAATTTTGATTAGAATTTAATTTTTTGTGTTATTTTTTACAATTTCAAGTTCTATCGGGCTTAAAAAAACACCCTTTATTTGAGTCCTTTGTAGGTAGACGCATTTAATTTTAATGTTACACAGAAAAAGTTATAGCAAAAATAAAACCAACAAAATTTTTGTCTAAAAAAATAATTTGTATGCATATACATAAATATCAGAAAATAACCTTGGATGTCGTATTTTGTTATTGTTTAAAAAAATAGTTGTTTTCGATCAATAATTATTTTTACTAAACTTTTGTTTGAATCCACGAATTCCTTTACAGGTCCGCATTCAAACAATTTGTTAATTGATTCAACGAATTCCGTTATTGAACACGAAAAAAAATTTTTTCTGTGTAGCTCTTTCCATAATTGGTTCGCCAATATATTCTTTTGTGTAAAACTAATTTTTGTTACTGTTGACCTCAAAAAAAAAAAAAAAAAAAGAATCTAGACATGTAATTATAAATTTAAAAGAATGTAATTAATATTTTCTTGTTCATTTACTGTTTGCTACGATTTCGAATGGTGTTTTGCTTACGAGTTAAAAGTCGCTCGGTTGCATTCAACTGATGACTCGCTAGCGAATACCATCATTAAAAATTTCAATACTTTTTACTAGATATCGAATAACAGAATTCCTAAAGTGCAAAAAGGAACGTGAGCGAATAAAAGAATTAGCCCCCTGATATGAATTTGTCTTGAATCATTTATTTATTTATTTACTTATTAATTTATTTATTAATTATAATTTAAATTACAACACAAATTGTCTCTAACTTCCATCATGATACTAACTTCCTTAATGGGAATTTACGCACAAAAAATTTAACAGTTAGTTAGTAAGTCTAGTAAGCCTAAGGTCACTGGTAATTGGCCCGTTAAAAGAACACTCAAAACTTAAGAAACATGTTTCGAACACTCAAAACTTAAGAAACATGTTTCCTTAAGTAATTTTTTATAGCAAACGCATCATTGAAATTATTCGCCATCATTGGTATATCTAGTGAGTTCTTTACAATTCACCTATTGCTATTTTTCAGCCCTGGTAAAAAATTCAATATGTCAAGGATATTTTACCTTATTTGTTTTAAACTCAAACCAAAATCTAAATTAAAAGCTTGCTGTAAATGTATTTGTTAATAGCTTAAAAATTTGTCTCTTGCACTTACCAGCAATTCTTTATCTTCACTACGCAGTCCCCAGCCAGCGGCATTGTAACCCTCACAGGAATAATTATAGAAAAAACCACGTCCTATACTTTCCAGCAGCAATTTGCTGGGATCAATATGACATAAATCCTCCTACAAGAGAAATAAAGAAATAATAATAATAAAAAATATAACTTTTTATTTTTTCATACTACACCAGCAAGAAAATAATGTGTTTGTTTTTGTAGATTAATGAGTTTGAAAAAAATAAAATAAAACAAAAAATAATAAATAAGTCAAGCATAACAAAAACCCACCCTTGTCTCCTCACAGTCTGGCAGTTCTTTGAGCAATGTGGCATTCGCATACCAACGAACTTTAGTCAAAACTGATGGATTGGCATCTGTGATATTGCAAAATAAAGTAACATTCGATTCATCACTTTCCTTGACAGGACCCTCGGGTATCATCAAAACTTCAACAATCGGCACAACTTTATTTTAAAGAAAAATATTTCTTAAGTAATATTTTGGTTTTTAAATGAATATAGAAAATGTTAGGATATTATTTTGTAAGTAGAATAAATCACTTACACTGCACATCCAGGTCAATTTGCTGTTCGGAAACACCTTTGCCAATACTATTCGATAATTGGCAAGTATAATTGCCAATATCATGTTTGTCTGTGGAACGTATTACCAAAGCAACATTCTCTGAATTGCCGCCTTCATAGCGCTGCGTATCATTAACATTGACCACTTCGCCATTACGATACCTGAAATGCACAAACAGATTAAGGAAAAGTCATTAAATAAACACAAGAAAAACAAAACGTACAGTTTTAAACATACGACTACAAAGAGCAGAGAATATCTTGTTTTAACATTTTATTTCATTAATTTTCCATTATTGAACAAATATCAATAATAAGTTAACAATTTTTATTGCATGCTTTTGTGTGAATAATTTCTTTTATGGGCACATTTATTGCATACCTCAAGTTGTTTTACACATTAAACAAACAAACAGACAAACAAGATTTTTCTTTTATAAATGAGTTGTCATTCTACATGAACGTTCGCTCGACTCTGTGCATGACTGCTGCTAATTAACACAGTTGTTTATGACTTTTTCAGCGATGCTTGTGTTTGCACATTTTTTCAATTAAATTGTTTTTTGCATTTTCGGCTTCATTGCCATATGGAAAGCAAATATTTTTAATTTAAATTCTTTAATAAAAGCAAAAAAAAAAACGAAAGAAAATCGCACAACAAATTGGAGAACTTTTTAATACAGAAACGAGAAAACAATATTAAGCATTTTTTTTTCTTCATTTTAATTTTTTTGTTCAAGCGAAAACCTCAAATTCATATCTACATATGTAGGCAATAATAAAATATACGTCAGCGGAAGGATATAAACTTCCCTTGGTTTGCAATTGTTTTCCGTTCAATTCCCAGTAGCTGCAACAGCAGCAATAATAGTTGCAGCAACAAACCAGCCATGAATTACAATACAAATTGTAAAAATAAGTCGGAAAGAAATAAAGCAAACAAATGTCATACCTGTATTTCCAGCAAACATACATGACGGCAAAACGTGCAACATATTTTTTGTGGCATACTTATAGGCGGCTGTCATACAAACAGCATGTTTGTTTTTAATACCAGCAAGTTATGTAGGCATTTACTTTTTTCAACAAACGCAACTGTCTCTTCATGTTTCGCAGTAAATGTTGGCACTTTTATGTGTTTATTTGTTTATGTGGCGTGCAGCACAGTTTGTTTGTCGTTAAGCAATTCTTATTAACTTTAATTTTTTTTATCTTATTTTGTTTTTGCCCAGTAAAACTTTTTACTTAAAGTAAACCCTTTAAAAAAAACTTATTATTTAGCAGATCACAGGAAGTTCTAGCATATATGTGACATACAGAAGAAGTGGCAGGTAGGCTATAGCCTACACCACTAGCACTTTCGACTATCCTAATAGGGACGGACGGCAGGTACCAATGCAAATTGGTTAAGTTTTTTTGGAGGCAGTAGAAGTCGAATAGTTTAACAGATGTCAATTGCATTAATTTCAAACGCGGTCATCTAAGTGCTAATAAAAGGTGCCGCAAAATTAACGCAAGATTTTAATTAGTCATTTGATTGTTTGTGTGATTATGGATTCATAAAGTACATAGAGGAGGCTTATTAATGAAATAACATATCAGACAATGATTGCGATGCTTGAAAATGCAGCATATTTGCACAAAGAAAGAAGTCTGGGGTAGTTAAAACTTGCGAACTTGCTAAGCATACAAATTGCTAAAATGGACCAGTGGAATGCTTGCTTCGCAATGCCAATTGTGGCTGCTGCTTCATATGCGGTTGCACCATCTTGCTAAAACCACATGTTCACTAAGCCATGCAGGATGGCTTATCGTGCATGGGTACGTTTTGTTGAGAATTATCTTTTCACCTAGTGATAGCACCACCGTAGGGTTGGCCTGCCAAGGCAAGCACCTTGCTCCATTTTGCGAAAACAAGGCACTGTAATGCTTCTTTTGAGATCTGAAAGATGTGCTCAAACCTACTAAATTTTCATTCCAGTTCCAATTCCTCACTATCTAAACCATCCATGAATACACATGAAGCAGATTTCACGGTCATGTAGTCACGGCCACCGACACCAATTTTAATGGCAAATACTGATATTGCTTGTGGTCACAGATATACCAGTTAGTTGAGCATATTTTTATTATAGCGAGGGATGCAAAAAAAAAAAAAAATAAACAAATTGCCGCATATTTGGTGATAGCATTTAGCGGGCATTCAATTTTCACTTCCTTGCATGGAAGCTAAAGGAAAGAACATACTTAAGGAGTCTGTTATTCAACATATTATTAAACAAGATTTTTTGCCGCAACCAATCATATATATGTACGACCGTAAAGGAAATAACGTTCGTAAAAGAGTTGCCATATCGTCAGAGAAATATCCACTATAGTTTTGATATAACAGTGTAACGCTTCCATTACTGAGTCAATGCTGTTGGCAGTTAAAAAGTAGAGATCAATAGATTTATGTGCTGCTGCGCTATGATGTGTGATACAGATACTCGTAGACAATAAAGTATTGGCCTAGAAAGGGTCGTTATAGCAACTGTTTGGAGCTTAATTGGAGACACGAAAATTTTTATCGCTCAAGCGCTTAGTTTAAGTTAGGTAGGCAGGCCGTTGAATTCCCGAAAAAGTACCTGGATTTTACAGCTCACTTGGGTCCTGAAAGATCGTTCCTTTTGTGATTGCCTGAAAGGTGGAATAGTATAGTTGAAGATTGGAAGTTATAGGGATATAGTGGGAGTGAGGGAGAGGGAAAGGAAAGGTAAGAAACTGCTTAATGTGGCATTACTTGCTGATGTGTTAGACATTCGCCTAGGTATCTTAAGCGATGATGATTCAATGCCGGACATGTTCCGAGGAGATGAAGGATTGTCAACTCCTCGTATTCGCAATTTCTGCAGAAGTCATTATAGGGTAAGCCTAGCCTCCTGGCGTGGTTCCCTAACGGGTAATATCAAGTAATAACAGCTACAGTGACTCTCAAGTGAGGTTTAAGAGTCCCGTTCCGAAGCTCCCCCGTTTTTTTAGAGTTAATGTGCGGCCACAGATTCCTTGATATAAAAGTGAGCCATTTTTTTTTGCACTTTTTAGCGTGTGGAGTTTTATTCTTTTTCAACACACTGATAAGGGTAGACCACAAGAAGGATCTATGTCCCCATCGTCTAGGGTTCCCTTTTAAGTTAGGTTATCTGCGATGTTATTGCCGTTGTTGGACCCGTGTCCATGTACCCATTTTAGGGTTATATTAGAATGTCTCGCCTTTCTGCTTAAAGATGTCCGGCATTCTTGGACCAGACTAGAATTAATATATATTCCAATCAGGGATTTGACGGCGGCTTTGCTGTCCGTTACTATCATGATATCTCTACCGAATATCTTGTGAAACGTCAGCTATCTAGTCGCTTTGTTTATAGATGATAGATATTTCAGCTGGCAGAACACTATATCCGTCTGATAGTCTGAAGGATATTTTACGCACAACCCTATACCCCCTTCTGGATCCATCCATGTTAACATAGAAGGGTCCAGCTTCAAGGGCAGATTTTTCGATTTGGTAGCCAAAGCTCCTTGAGAGGAATGGTTTTGGGATGCAGTAGTCAATTACATCAGGGACTAGGTCTCTTTCAATCTCAAGTATATTGGCATGTCCCCACGGTCTTTGGGTCCATGTTCCTGTCCCGTTCAACGTAATCGTGGTTTGTAGTGCTATCTGCCTGGCTTCTAACTCCCATGGCATTTAGCTCATAAGCGCAAGAAGTGCTTTAGTTGGTGTTGTCCTAATGGTCCCTGTGGTCAGTGTTTTCATGGTTCGACTAACTTTTACAATTTGCAGTCTGTTGGCTGTGGTGTCCAGTCCACATAAGCGATTGTACATGCGATTTTCATACCAAAAACATTAGAAGCTTCCGAGCTTTTTGTACCAACCACTACAAAAAAAGTGCAGATGGCGATCACGCGTCTATATACAAGCCATTAGCAGTGGATTATTGTTTGTAATACCAAAGCTTCATGGCGGCAATAGAGCTTGAAGTCAATATTTTTATGAGCCACGTAGAACATCTTCATATTCTGACTGGCGAAGCAAATATCAGTGAAGTTTTAAAATCATTTGGGTAAACCATTTATACACCTTAAAGCTTCATAAAATTCGTATTTCCTCAATTTTAACAACTCAGATACAGCTTTAATATTTCCATAATTTTATTTGTTTTTTTTTTTTTGTCAATATTTTGCTACGCACATTTGCCAGGTTTATTCCTGATATTGATGTGGTGTTAAATTTATTTTAACACACAGACATACACACACGAATATTATTTTTATATATGTAGCAAACAAAAAACATCCTGTATATATTTCCAACAATTTCATTTAATACTCATGTTCAACAACTCAACACTTGTGTGTGTCTGAAACATAAACAAAAAAAAAATTATATTATTATTTTTGTTTTTTAATTTTTATTATTTTTTTTCGCAACACTTGTTTGTAAGTTAAGGCTCATTTATAAATAGTCCATACAGCAAAAGTTTAAGCACTTAAACAAACATATTTTGTATAGGAAAGAAGCCAGGAGTTGTTGGGAGTTTGTATGTGTGTGTGTGTGTGTCTGTGTTAAAGTTATAACACAAGTTTTTTTTTTCAACCATATACATACATAAATCCGTGCTTGTTGTATGTTTGAGTGTAATTAATTTTAATAATTACAATGCAATAAGCCGAATTGCTTGTAAGTTAATGACCTCGTATTTCTACCATTTGGTTTCTTTTTAATTTTTTTTTGTGGCATACAAATATATACATATGTATATACATTTCAGCTTAAGTTTGTGTGCGTGTGTGTTTTTCAATATATCAAGCTTTAGCCAATACCGAAACCAGTTTCCCTGTTTCCTCACTTTTTGTACAGCACGATAAAAAAAAACAACTTTCTACCCGCCATTGAAATATCATTACAATCGAATTTTATTGTAATTTCTTGCTTTTTTAAAAGTATTTCCTTATTTTTTATATATCTTTTTTACAAAATACTTTTATTTTCTTTCTGTGCAGCTGTGTGTGCAAGTTTTATTTTTTTTCAGGCGTTATACAAGCAAATAATACAAGAATTTCTTTTTGCCCACAGTGGAAAAATATAGAAAAGTTATGAAATAGTGTTACGTTTTTGCCTTTAAAAACGCTCTTTTAGGTTCTTCAATTGCAAATCAAATAATGACTTACAGTCTTGTTCGTTGCACAGTACTTAAATAATTCAGAACTTTAATAACGCCACTTTATATTAATAGAATAAACTTGCTTACTTTTCTGACTTATGGCTGTTTTTTTGCACAACGTTTAAAAACAAAATGACTTGTTGCCACTGGCCTGCCGGCTATTTATACTTCTTTATCATTTTCCACAATCATCATGATCTTTCTAGTTACTCCTAATTCTAGACTCAAATGAACAAATATAATTCTTACGCATATACGCGCTCACACAAATGTTAGCGAACAATAAGCAAGTAACACCAACAAACAATAAGAAACGAAATACCAAGAACGCAGGAACAACAATAACATCATATGTAGCTGATTTACTTGGAGGCTTTAGTTTTTATCTTGTTTGTTTGAATGTACTCTATACTAATAACACGCATATCAACGTCTGCACACTAGGTTAGAAGCGATACAATTGGTAACAATATGATATCTTTCGCCGCTAGGTTTTTAAGTAATAAATTCTGAACATGATGAGCAGCTGTCCCCCAGCTAAAGATTTGATTATTATTTTTGTTGTCTTCTTCAGTCAAAAATTATTGATCACAGCAAATTTGTATTGTAAAAAATTCTTCTTAAGAAAAAACTTAAGAAAGGAAAAAACTTGAACTATAACCCGTTGTACAAAAGTACAAACCAAAAATCTAATTTAAAATATATAAAGTTCCACAAAAATTCCATAAATGAACACATTTTTTTACAATATTCAGATCATGGTACTTACTTGTTCATTATATTGTAACACTACTAGAAAATAGGCTATGCGAAGGAGAAGAAAGGAAAATGTAAGAGTTTCGTTACAATTTTAAAAACTGTAGTAAATATCGCGTGGTTAAATGTGAAGGGCCAATATTGAATGTGACACCTAAACGTCAAGTTATTTTCTGCATTTCTCAATTTCAGATTAACTGAAATTTGGAAAGATATGAAATCGAACAACGTGTTAAAGTTATTTAGACTTATTATGAAAATGGGCGTTCAAATCAAAATGCATATCGTGCACTTCGAGATTTTTTCGGTCAATTTGAACGTCGTGCAATAGTTTGAGCATACCCGATCTGTGGAAGATGTAAAAGCAGCAGTACATGCTCATACAGCTCGCTCTGCAGAAAATATTTCTGCTGTTGGCAATAGTGTGGCTGAAGATCTGTGCCCCTCAACTGGTTGGCTTGTGCAGTAATTGCATATCTCATGCCCGTCGTTGATGTACATTAACCATAAAGGCTTGCATTTACACGCTTACAAAGTGCAACTGACTCAAAAACTAAAGCCTCTTGAGGATTACAAGCGTCGTCAATCGTCCAAATGCTGACAAAAAATGGCAACAGTGGATGATCAATTCGAAGAAAATCAATGATCAGGCACATTTACACCCCAGTGGACTCGTCAGTAAGCAGAATTGCCGCATTTGTGTGAACAATAATCCTAGAGTGATTGTCGAAAAACCACTGCACCCACAAAGAGTGACTGTTAGTACGGTTTATGGGCTGGCGACATCATGGGACCGTATTTTTTTCAAACTTAGGCCGGACACACAGTTACTGTGAATGGTGTTCGCTGTCATGGAATGATAATGAACTTTTTATGGCCTAAATTGGAAGATAAGGACGATATATGGTGCACCTTGCCACACAGCCCATGAAACAATGGCCCTTTGCGCCCGTGTTATATCACGTGGTGGCGATGTTAATTGGCCCCCAAGATCATGTGATTTGACATGGTTGGACTACTTTCTTTGAGGGTATTTGAAAGAAAAGGTGTACGTTGATAAGCCAGCAACAATTTAAGAGCTAAAGAATGAGATAATTTGGCATAGAATTTCAAGTATGTCTTAGCGTCATCGAAGATTTGGACTGTCAGATGGAGATATGTCGCCTAGGTGGTGGCGGCCATTTGGCCAATATTTTCTTTCCATACATAATTGAACCATACCAATATTATCATGATAAAATAAAATGGCAATAAGTCCTTAATAATTCGTATTTTAATCAAAATCCGCCCTTAAAATTTAACCAACCTTTATTTAAAAACCCAACTCTGTTTCTTTTTGACTGAACATACGATAAAAAGGACTCCTGGCTTTTTTATATAAACAAGACGATGAGTGGTTGCTTTTTGTGTTTAACTATCGTCTTGAGTACATCACTGAGAGAACATTTTAATAATTTTTTTTTTTTAAATTTAATAAGACGAATAATATAAATATTTATAAACGCATGATTTTGATTTATTACTTTCGATTGTCTGGCACGAAACATACTTAATTTTAGCGATCACACCCAGTTAAGAAGAAGGGATACCCTTGATACCATCAGCGCTTTAAATAGGTGATTCTACCGATATGTTTGGCGCAAAATAAAACTTTTTGTCTTGCATTGGCTGGACTTAGTTAATTTCTTTATATAGTATTAAGATTTAAATACACATTGTGAAGATACAATAAATAAATAAAAGCTAAAAAAAACAAAAAAAATTATTTTCAAGCTCTTTTGACACTACTATCTGTGGCATAAGATTTCCTGTTACACGTCTGCTCTGAAGATCATCCTGTTTGCAACTGAGTAAACCATTGAACTATAAATGTTTCTCAAGATGAAAGTAGGCGATTTTCAGAATCAGCTGCCTCCTGCTTAAAAATTTTTCTTCTATTAACAAGCTTCCATAACTTTAAAAACTACCCAGCAGAGTACAAAAGATAAATTGGAGTACAATGCATCGCCAGTGTTAGTTAGTGGGTAAGCTAGCATCGAAGAGCACCATTGCGTGAGTCGTGCCCGCCGGAAAAAAGGGACTTATTAACATTGAACTCAACACGAACCGTTTCTGCTGTTCATTTTATGCATTTTTAAAGTTTTCCATACCACCGTTGTGCAAGTACTTGTGTTGAGGAATAAATTTCTCCTGATAAATTTATTTTCGTTTAATAAACGGATGTGTGTTTAATAGCTCAGGGAAAAAGCATTAATGTTATTTCGTACACTTGTACTCTGGCTGTTGTTGCTTTAAGCTCACATCTGTAGGTGATGTAAATGTACGGAGCTTTACGTGTTTGTTTGATTTTAATATTTTTGCTTTTATTCGTTTACGCCAAAAAAAAAAAAAAAAAACAAAAAAATAACTACAGTACAATTTTAATATAATTATGTATTGCCATTAAATGCATTAAAGATAATGCTTATTTTTGCCATACACTGTTCTCTCCCCCTATATTCCTTGTGCTCTTCCCGCTCCTCCTTTGCTATCCTGTTTAATACATGCCTTATAAGTTTTCATGTTATTGGCCTCGTTAGTATTAAATGCGTTATAATGGCTTTAAATGTTAACAAGGATTTTAATTTGAGTATTAATTTTTTTCTTTCTTTTTACTACTATGTCTTTTTTTTTGCTTGAGTTAAAATTTTGCTTTTATTTCGAGCAAAGGTCATAGTTAACATTAATGTTGCTTGCTTGACTTATATATTTAATAACAAAAATATTGTTGTTGTTATAATCTGAAGAATTTGTAAAAATATTATGCAAGTAATGGAGTATAATTAAGCAACAAAGTGTTTAGTACACATAAAGTGTAAAAGCAATTTTAAGTTAATAACGGTTATAAAGGATGACAAAGTTAGTCTTGGTTGCACTTAAAGAAATTAATGAGTTTTTAGCAAAAAGACAATAAATAAAAGTTTTTTTTTTACTGTATAGAAATGAAAATATATTTGAATTAATGATTTATATAATATATTTCCCTTCTTAAAGTTCTATGTGAAAACTTTGCGGACTAGAAATTTTGTGTAAAATATTTTCGGAGTAAGCAATTTCGCTAGAGAAAAATTTAAATGAAAAATTTTTGCAGTATATTTTGTATTGTAGTAGATTTTATTTCTCTTAATATTTTTGAGATTACGAATTTTGTATAACATGTTTTCGGATTTAATTTTTGCAAAATAAAGTTTCTTGTCTTGCTTAGGTTTTAGGACTTAGGTTTTTGTGTTTAATTTAAAAATTTTAATACCTTTTGTTAGTTCACGTATTTTAAATTCAATAAATAAATAAAAACTAAAAAAAAATTTTAAGAGTATTTTCTCTAGAAAGTATTTTTAGTTCAAAATCTAATTATATATAAATTTTTTAGGAGCTTTTATGGCAATAGTTTTCCTTAAAAGCTTTTAGGAGGAGAGTTTGCACACAAAAATTTTCGGAGTAAAAATGTTATTTAGAAAATCCTATATTTGGAAATGTACTTCAAACAAGAATTATTTAGTTAAGTTTTTGTGTTTAACATAAAGATTTTAGTACTTATTGTTAATTCGTAATTTAAAGATTCAATAAATAATTAAATGCTAAGAAAATATTTTTGGAATGAGTATTTCCCTAGAAAATATTTTTAGTTTAAATATATTTTAATGTAATATATTTTAAATAAATTTTATGACAATATTTTTCTTTAAAACTTAAAAAAAAAGTTTTTCACAAAAAAATTTTCGGAGTAAAAATTTTATTCAGAAAATCTTATAATTAAAAATATATGCTTAAAAATATATAATTTAAATAAGAATTAGCTCATTGTTCTAAAAGACTCATTAAAATTTTTTTTCTTGTGTTAGAAAAAATATTATTGCATTCTATAAAATATTTTCGGAGTAAGTATTTAAACCAGAAATGTTTTGTCTGCAAAAATTGTTTAAACAAAATATATAGCAATATTAATATTTAAAGTAATTTTTTTCGGAGTAAAAACTTTCCATACAAAACTTTTCGGAGTAAAAATTTTGCGTAATTTTTTTTGCATATACGCTTAAATAGGATTAATGTTTTCCTAATGTTTTAAAGAATTTTTTCGGAGTCAAAGCTTTCCGTACATAACTTTTCTGAGCAAAAATTTTTTGGCATATATTTTTAAATAGGAATAATGTTTTCCTAAGTGATTTATTATATAAGTGATTTATTATTTTTATAACATTTTTAAGCATTTTTATTAACAGTGAATATTTTAAGCATTTTTATCAGATAAGTTTATGTATGTAACACTTTTAGATCAGTCAGTGCAATCATTTTATGTAGCAAATGTCTTCGGAGTGAATATTTGACAAAAAATATATTACAAGCTTTGCAGTAGAAGATTAACTTTTGAATAACAATCTTGTTAAGAATTTATTTCTTGCAAAGGAAAATTTTTCAGAACTTAAAATTTCCGAATGCTATTTTGAGCATTAATTTTCCGCATAAAAATCTGTTTAAAAAAAATTTCGCTTTTGGAGACCTTACTTGATCAAGATTCTTACCAAACTCAACAAGTATACCTTGAATCATAAATGTATAATGAATTATAAATATGAAACCAAATTTTTCCCGGGGGAAAATGGCGAAGGCAATGTCGTACGCTTATTAATAAATATTAAAAAAATATATTTTTCCAGATATATTTTATAAATAATATTTTCGGAGTAAACATTTGGCTTAAGACATACTTTTAAAGCTAACATTTTACCAAATAATACTCATTAGTAGAAGTTTAGCTTCTACTAAAAAGAAGTTATTTCCTTGGGATGGTAATTTTTTCGAACTTAATATCTGCGAATAATATTTTGAGCAAATTTTCTTTTTTCGAATTTTTTTTTTGCTAAAAACTAAAAAGGATATTTTCTTAAGGAGATTTATATAGTAAATATTGCACGTAGAAAACTTATATGCTCGTAAGATTATTGGGAAATATTTTCGGAGTAAAAATTTTATTTAAAAATAAAATTTAAAGTAAAAATTTTACAGATTACTATTTCTTAGTGCGGTGTTGCTATTGTAAAATAATGCTTTAAAGATTTTACCTAATGGTTAGGAATTTATATTTTAGATATTGCTTTAATATAAAATATAAGTAGTGGAGAAATTTTTCGGAGACAACGATTTTATAAATTTTCTGAAACAAAACTACTTTTGTTTCCAAAATATTTTTTTTTTTTTTTTATATATATTATACTTTAAAAGGTTTTATTTTTGTTTTGAGATAAACATTTTAAGAACTCTTTTTTGAGGTTATTCGTTTTTGGAAATAAAAAATTTTTCAAGAAAAACCTTTAAAATGTATTTTCGAATTTTTTGTGTGCAAAATGTGATTTAATACTTTTCCACAATAACTTTAGAAAACAGCAAGTTTTTATCAGAATTAAATACATAATGGTAAATGTTATTTTGTTTCTAAGGTACTTGGTCCTTGTGTTAAAATTAAACTTTTTTGAAAAGGAAAACACAACTTTAAATTGTTTTTTCTTTAACTCAAGTTATTTTCAATTAAAATTTGTAATCCCATGATTTAAAATTTGTCTCCTGAAACCATCCATCATTCATTTCTATATTATTCGTATGATGAGGATACCAAATGTTTTGTTATACTTTCATCACTTGCAGACTTAAATGACAATTATTTGTTTCATTTAAGTTGCAAGCATTTACTAACGAATTACTACAAAATTTTCTAATTAAAAACAAATATAACATTTGAGGCAAATATAAACACAGAACAGGAACACCAGCACCAGAACCAGCATACAGTAAAGCTTATGTATGTACACGCACACATACACATAGAAACACACATATATCTAACGTATTATACTAACTGGAAATAGATGACAATGCAATACTAACTAACAATTATTTGCCAAAATGCTACACTGGCACTGCTCACTGCTGGTTGATGCCGTTCGAATGGAAACTCCATGCAGCACCTCACTGCTACATAATTCGTATAAGCGATAAGTTACTGATGCATATACCGGCAACAGGAGCTACTCGTACATACACTAGGACTCGTGCAATGTTTGTCAGTCCTTAAGGAGCATGTGCTATGCGTAACTGATAATAACAGCTGTAAACAAAAGCCAGACTCCATAGCACACACAAATGCGTTCTTTGCTGCTTTTTGTATGCAAGTATTGCCATGGTTTTGCTACACTTATATGTATGTATGTGTGTGTGTGTGTGTGTGTGTACAATATGTATCCTTTTTTTTTCTTTTGTTCTGTGTTCCTGTTTAAATGTGTTGTGGTAAGGCAACATTTTAAATGAATTTTATATTTATTATCATTTAAATATAGCACTGTCAACTGATGTGGTTTCTGGCGTATATACAAAATACATTCATTTGGGTAAATTTAAATAATGACAGCAAGAAATTAAAATTATTGAGGCAATCATCGTAAAAATCGAAAATAACTCATTAAGTGCCGTAAGAATTAAAAGTTATTAAAGAATTTTTTGTTTTTTAATGAAAAAAAGAAACATTTTGTTTTAAAACAAAATTTTAATCAAATAAAAAATGAAAACTTTTCTTCATTTCATATGCAAGAAAATGAAATGTGTTTTTCTCAAGTGAAAAGCACATTAAGGAAAAGTGGAAAAGGAAAAATATATACAACCAACCGCAGGCACTAATTGAAAATGCCACAAAGAAGCAAATGCAACAAAGCCAACACAGCAAAATACACAACCAAAGTGCGGCAAAAGTCACCTACAAAAATTTGCGAAAAAGAAAGTGTAACAAAAGCATTTGCTAACAAACCAAGACCACACACACATCCACAGACCCCCTACCCCACTCCCACTGTCTCACACATAGCTAAAACATAAAAAGAGAAAAAAATAATTAATGCTTCATTTTTAAGCAACCACACATATCAGCTCAAATTGACAACATTTTTGGAAAATCTTAAGAAAATTGAATTTTAGAAGCAGCCTTAAACACTCAGCCATATGCAACTTGCGCCAAAAGGAGTTGGAACAACAACATGAAAAGAAAAGGAAAACTAAAAACCTCTGAACCTCTAAAATATTTTGCATACATTTGTGCGTTCAAGTGGATAAAAGACACTACCCAGCTGGCCATGTACTTAAAGATGTTTTAAGCAATGGCTACAATACAAGAGACAAAATTTTTAAAGATATTGATGACAGCTCAAACAAATCGTTGCTCAAGTTTTCGTATTAATTAACTCACTAAAAGCTCGAGCTGTATCTTTTTGTAATAATGATTGTTAAAATATTTCGTTAGTCTTGGGAATGATTTGATTGAGTTTGTTTGTTACGTAAAGTCTTTGGACATGTATTTGGATGGTGACTTGAGTTTTTCTGTACATGTGAAGCGTATTAATTCTTCAATATCATTTGTGTTAAAACATTTTTATGCACTCGGTTGCTTTTTGCCAACATATATAAAGAGGAGATTGCTTTTCTCCACATGTATGCCTATTATTCGTAACGGCTTGGAGATATGTATATAGTGGTGCATTCCAGCAGAATAGGGAGAGGTTAGAACATTGTTTCAATGTTATTATGCGATATATTTACGGACTGAGTTATTGGGAGCATATAACTCCTTACACAAAGTTAGTGCTTGGAAGTAGTTTCAAAATTTTTGTGAAGAAGAGATTGCTGTTGTTACTTTACACAAGATTCTCAGAGCTAACTGTCCGCTATATTTATGACAGAGCTTCTAACTTGACGACTAATTTAGGACATGCACGTTAGTTCCTTCTCGATTTTAAACGTTAATACTGAAAAGATAATTTATTGTGAGATCTATTGGACTGTGAAACTCAATAATTCCTTATGCAAATAGAAATTTCTCCCACTCTAACAAGAAGTTTAAGAAAATTGTTTTTGGCAACATGTAGTTTAGTAAAAATTTGTTTCGACTGCTATTAATCATTGTTTCACATATCTACAGTTGTTATGCAATAGGGATTGCGTATTTTCAGAGTTTGTGCAGATAAAGACTATTCACAGAAATATGTATTTTTTTTCTCTTCTTTCTTTTCAGAATGAATTATTTATATTATTTATTTATATCGCTAACTGCCATATTGAATATTGTTATAGTTTATTGGCCCTCATGGCTTCAGAAACTTGGGCAATAAATAAATAAAACTAAATAACAACAAAATACTAAAGCGTAGTCCAATGAAAACGCACATGATTTTAAATGTAAATGAAACAAAAAGTATTATGAAAATTATCCTAATATTTTTTACTATGATAGAAGGATCTAAAAAAAAATTATGTGTAAAACCAAATAACGCCCAATTGTTCGCAGTGGCTTTAGTGGCATACCTATGCAATCCTCTGGTATATATTTTCAATGTCTCTGAGATCTAATTGTCGTACAATGTTGTTAATGTGCCGAGTTATCTCATGAATTGAATTGCAATCGGTTTATTGCTTTTCACTTTTTCTTTTAAACAAAAAAAAAAAAAAAGTGATATTCGATGGTGTTAAATCACTGGATCGTGACGGTTTCATTAATATTACCACCCCCTGAAATAAGAAATAAAGTAAGAGCCATTGCTTTGTTGGCTATGCTGCAAGTGACATCTTCTCGTTAGGATCGCATATCACCCTGGTCCATATTCTTAATTTATGGCCGCAAGAAGATTGTTAGGGTCACGTGACTGCGAATAATATTCATAGTGACCAATAAAGCCACGTACCCATAAACCACAGCAAACGCTTTTTGTGGCTCTTCAATAATCAGTGGTGGATTCTCATTTGCCCAAACGAAAAATATCTGCTTGTTTAGGAAACTATTGAAACAAAAGTGTATCTTGACGTTGAATATGATTTTCTATGTAAATTCAACATTAATTTCTGTCTGCTCAACTAACCCAAGGAAGCAGGTTTTGCCTTGGTGTATGCCTAGCCAGATCACTCTGCTTTCCATAGTAAAGAGTTGCAGGGGTTCCATTTTTGTTGCAGCAAATAAAACTTTAGGAAGTTGTGGGATTTTAGTCGTGTGGGATTTTAGTCGTGTGGGACGCAGCCTTCGCCAAAGACTAATTGGCAGTATTAAGATCGACAAAGCACAAGTGAGGTTCTGTTTTGTTAAGCAGCCATGTGAGCTGGACAACTAAGATTTTTTTTGAGTACAACGATTATATAGACTACAAGATCCTCTACTGTGTTGTCAATGACTCACTAATTATATCTGCTTGATTTTTTTTTTTTTTTGCAAAAAATATTTTACATGAACGATTTGAAAGCTACTCGTAGATTATCGTCCATCTTTTCACCCACCTATCCTTAACAACCTGCAGGAAGCAGCACAAATTCTTCATAAATCGTTCAAGACGATGACTTCTGGCGCAAATTTGCCAGCTGGGTATTGTGAAACAGTACGGGTGTTGAAAAACAGACAGATGTATAAATAAGTATACATTCATATACACACATGTATGTTTAAATTTTAAGATGTAAATTGGAAGCCAAATAAACTCAACACACAGAAGTTTCTCTATACAGTCTTTGCTCCATAGCAAGAAGTATGCTCCAAGAAGAAATATCTAGTGTTTGCGAGGTGACGATAAAACATACATAAATAGTTTTTGCTATCTAAGAAGAAAAAATTTAGCAAAATGTCAAATTTTAGCAAAGTATATAAACATACATCAAAAAATATACATGCTTCCTGCTGCACACACCAGAAAACACAAATGTTTGAAAATATGTAGTGTGCAAGCATGTCTTAGCTGATTAAAAAAAATGTTATTCTTTTTCTTCCAGCAAAGACAGAGAAAGTTTGTCAGCAACACTCAAGAGAATTCTTTAGTCTTAATTATGCTACATTGTATGCTGAAGTCATCAACAAACATTTTTATTATAGCGCTCTAACTTCTTTTGCACACATAACCACATATTCGGATGCACTAATGACTTTAAGGACATAAAATATAAAGCGCTACTAAATTTTTCTTTTAGTTAATTACCAGAAATTGTATATAATTTTTTTCAAATGTTAAGATATTGACAAAATGAGTTTTTATCAGTAAACAAAAAATATTAAAAAAAGTTTGCTTCGACTTAAAGTTTAAAGAAGTTTGCATTAAGTTAAAGCTTAAAAAGCTTGCTTTCAGTTAAAGCTTAATAAAGCTTTTGAAGACTTAATTTAAAACGAATAAGGTAGATTTTGTTGAGCATTATAATTATGAATAAATCTTTGTTATTTTTAAAAGATTAACAGCCAGTTTACCAATTTAGAGAAAGTGCTTGCGTTTGCCATCTAAGCGAAGGAAAATTGATTTGGGTTTTATCTAACTTTATTCTATGCGAAAAAATCAATTAAAATACAAATACATCAGCAATAAGAAGTTTAGTGTAAAAAATTAAGTTTACAAATTCATTGAGCGATTCTGCTGTACCAGTGAAACAACACGCGTGTTGGTACAAGTGACGAAAACAACACTGCAATCAGTAGGTTCTCGGATTGGGATATGGAAAAGATGCGACAAGATGATAAATTTAACCGCAAAATCATCTTCAGTGCTTATTTATGGCTCAATGGGTTTGCCAATAAGAAACTATGCGTTATTGGTCTGCATACCGACGGCGTCATTGGACCATATTTGTTTTATCGATAATAATGCTCGTCACGTTACTGTGACTGGCGATTATTTGCGCGCCATGACTACCGTTTATTTTTGGCTCGAATTGGAAAACATGGACTTCAACGACATGTGGTTTCAACAAGACGGTACCACAAGCCACACAGAACACGTTACAATCGATTAATTGCAGAAAAAATTTGGTGAGCGTGTTATCTCTAGATATGAACCATTCAGTTGGCAACCTCGTTCGCGCGATTTAACGCCGCTAAACTTATTTCTTTGAGGCTACGTCAGATCATTGATCTGTGCCAATAAGCCAACGACCTTGGAACAACTCATAGCTAACGCGAAATTTTAGTTACGGCCGAAATGTGGGAACGAGTCACCAAAAATGTTGTGCTGTCAATCTTTTCCGATATGCCCATGTTGGCCATACAAACGAAGTCGAATTCCATTCATATATGTTTTGATTGTTTTGTTTGAAAGTTTTAAAATTAAATAGTTTAGGTTTTATTAAAAAAATGTTCAAGTCCTTATTGGAAACCCCGATATAATGCACTACATACTGTTACCAATTTGCATCACTTCTAGTCGTAACCCACTGTGCGAGCCATTTATCTACTTGAGTACAGAATTATCATTAACTAAAAGATTCATGATGCTCGCCAGAGACAGAGTTTAGTTTTGAACGTAGACAGTCATAAGTCAGAAAAATAATCAATTCTAGTGGTATTCAGTTTAATATATAGTGTAAATAAAGTGTAAAGTAAAGTGAAGTAGTAGTAAATAAACTGTAAAGTATTTAAGTACTGTAACAAACAAATGTCAGTGTCATTATTTGCAACTGAAAAATCCCCAAAGCACCAAATTTGGAATACAATTCTCATGTTTGGGCCGGTGGCTAAAAGTCTGTTTTGGGGTTACTCGAGAGGGCGAAGAAGCTTATTGGTGACAGTAGGGTATCCAACTTTATTGACTCACATCGACGCAGTGTAGGGTGCGCTACTCTGTTTTATCGTTACTACAATGTATTTCGCTCCGACGAGATTAGGAATCTTGTACCTGAAACTCATACATTTATACGTAACACACATGCATTGTCCAAAGCTCATCCATTTGTGGTAGACTGCGCGGGGAATCATTCTACGCATTACAGAGAGTATTCGATTGTCAGACGTATAGCTTCGCCTGTGGAATAAGTTGCCCGCAAACGTGTTTTTGTAGTGCAGTCTTGTAAAATTTCCATTTATTTTGCCCATAAAGATTATTGTTACTCCATAGCAAATTTTCTTTATAAGGTAGACGATGAAATTTTGTTTAAACGCCTTCTTTGCCAGCTGTAGCGTGCAGCCTTAACTAAAAATCCTTTTTGAAAATTAAATAAAACTTTCCGAAAAACTACAAAAAAGAAAGAAAGAAAGAGTATCTGGCATGTAGAAAAGAGCTCATGTGTGAGAATATGTGCTTAAACATTGATGAAGATGAAAATGGTGAAGATGAAGAAAACGGAAAATTTATTTTTAAGACACTTGAAAAATTGTGTTATGCCTTAACCATGTTTTATTATTTATAAAGACACATAAAGTAGGTCGGTACGAGTATTTTTGAACGTGTGTGCATGTTAGTGTCTGTGTGTGTGTATGTGTGTTGAATATAAATTTGTGTGTATGAGTTAATAAATAAGAAATCTTTTTTAGTAAAAAATAAATTATCCGCAATCACAAGCATACACTTATGCGCATGAAGATGCATGTCTGTCTGTCAGTTTATTTATACGCCTTCAGTCAAGATTTTCAATCAGCAGCGGTTGTAAAAAAAGAAGATTTATTATCTGTACATGTAAGCGCAGAAGTCCGAATGATCATTATTTTGAAAATCAATTATGAAATGTGAATTAAGACGTATTTAAAGTTCGTTTTTTTGCGTTCTCAATTTGCCTGTCACAGCCATTTCATTCTTTAGAAAAGGCTGCTCTGTCTTGTGGTTGCTGTATTGGGTACGAGTGTGTAAGTCAATGTGTGTGTATGTGTGTGTATGGCTTATATGTCACTTTTGTTTTGAAGTGTATTTGTCATTTACAAACACACACACACACGCACACATACATCCACTTGCACTGTAATGCAAAAATCTCTTCATTCAGTGTTTTCATTTTTCTCACACACTTTTGTTGAAGAGTTTTTACCCTTGTTGTGTTCGCTGCGAGTGCAAAAGTGTTAAAGTAAATTTTGTGCCCATGTAATAGTGTTAGTGGCAGGAAAAGTGGTGGTACGTCTTAAACACTTACAACGCCAGCGAAACGTAAAATTAAAATCCTACTAAAAAAAAAACAAAAAATCTGCAGCATACAGCTGCAACTACTAGAATTTTTACAATTTTCGTTTTTTGGTATTGTAGCGTAGGCTTTCAACATTTACTTCCTCTTTCATACGATTGCAACAAAACCGCACACCATCGTTGGCACATATTCACTCATTTCTAACAGGCAACTATTTGATTGCTTTATATGCATGCATGGCTTTAAAGCAGTGGTGGCCAAGCTTATTAACTTATAAGTTATACGCTTGTCACTAAGTAAACAGAGATGAAACAAAACAAAAAAATATATATTAATTTCTTGAATTTTTGTTGAACTTTATAATTCTTAAATTAAACTTTTGGTTTGTACATTTGTATAACGGGTTATAGTTCAAGTTTTTTCCTTTCTTAAGTTTTTTCTTAAGAAGGATTTTTTACAATACAAATTTGATGTGATCAATAATTTTTGATTGAAGAAGACAAGAAAAATAATAATAATTGGGTAACTTATAATGTAGGTAGCGTTTCGGTAGTAAATTCACGGGCCTTTTTTAAATACGGACTTAAATATTCAGTGTCTACTTTTATTGCAATGTTTGACAAACATGGCTTGATCGTTTAATAGCAAAACACTCTCTAAAAGCAGCAAATTTTATAAACAGAAATTTTTCGTTTCCTTTCGAGCAAGAATGTCATACTTTGTATATATCACTCCTTTATTGTAACATAGGTGTATCTCAAAAAATTTGCTTTTCGAGTTAACAATGCAGAATTGTTAACATTATCATCTTTTATGTTGTGCCAAACATTTATTCAAATTACTTTTAAGCTACTACCTTTACGAGATATTTTCTAAACAAAATTTCTAAGGCTAGTATGGAAGCTAAAAATTTGAAATGTGCTTTTCTCGAAACAAGCTTTTTTGAGCTATGACTATATTGCAATAAAGGAGCGATATGATATGTTACGTTTTCCACATTACTACTTATACTGTAAAAAACGAAATGTAAAACTTTTAGGCATTTGAATAAACTTTTTTCTTACAGTAAAACCTAAAGCTGTTTTGAATATGATTTGGTGTCTTCGACATTTAAAAAGCGCACCGGGAATTAAAAAACAGCACACACCGCACCAACAAAAGAATTTTTCGCGCAAAAAAATTTAAAAACCACCAAAAAAATTCACCGACTTGACAACACTGATAAGCAAATAGATTTGTAATCTGAACAACATGTGTAAGTAGTAGAAAGCAATCGCTCACCTTTGCTGCTTCTATTCAGACATCTTGTTTTTATTTTATTCAAACGTAGTTTTTTTCGTATATGTGTACTTTGTAGTAAAGTCTAAATAATCACTGTTTGATAATCTTTGTTGAAATATCAACTTTATGTATATTTTTAAGGGACTTTTATTCACCTCACTCCTACATATAGCCTCAACAAGAGTCTTTTTACAAGGAAGATGGAGTAGTGAACGGAGTTCATGATGTTGAATCAAACGAGATAAAACGACTTGAACATTCTAAGAAGTTTTTTAGCTTTGATAAAAAAGAGGACCGAACATGCTCGAAGGCTGCATAAGAACAGCCCCAGATTACTTCCAGGTGCACTCACAGGCCATTACACCTGATTTAAGTATTTGTACAGGATGGCCATTTGCAATACAGATATTTGCAGTGAGGAGGAGGAGCCAATGGAACACTTGATCACCCCTGTAGTGCATTGGGTGCTTGCCTTTACTTCCAATGAAGGGGCTAATCCATGATCTTGTCGTACTCAACCCGCGAGGAGGTAAGGTGAAGCACAATATATGAACAATCATCGCAGTGTAAGTGAGCATTGCGGGCCACATCCTATGCAATAAATAATAACTTGGGTGAAAAAATAAAATGAAATAGTTTTATTTTATTTTATTCGTTTTTGGACTAACCACAATTAGCTCGTGGAAAACCCACTGTTTTCTTAAATAAATAATAACGTATGAACTTTAAATTACCACCAAAATGTTTTAACCTATGCACGAAGATTTTCCTAGTATACATGCGAAGACTTCATAGCAATATACACTAGTAGAGAAAATTAAGATTTCGGCCACCACCAGCTTGAAGCATTTGTTGATGTGTAGGTGGGACCAAAGAGTGTGTTGTGTGTGTGCGAGTGTTTGTTTGGCTGCCTGTGCAATACGTTATAAATAGTTATGTAGTATATTTAAGGGAGCGTAAGAATGTTATCTCTTGTCACTGACGCTGTTACAAGTGCTCACACATACACAAATACTTATGCAAATTTAAAAAAGGTTGTTCTTTGCATAAACTATTGTGACAGTTGGCTGCGGTTTGTAAGCAAACTTTTTTTCCTACTTGTCGTTTTTGATTAAGATACAATGTATAAATTTTAAAAAGTTTTACATATTTTTGCTATTTTTGTACAAATGTTATTCAAATGTTTTTACTAAAAATAAATTAAAATAAAGCGAACTAAAAAAAAAAACAAAAAAGAATTAAAGAGATTATCATAGAGGACCATAGATGGTTGTATGAAAAGATAAATAAATTTTTAATCACACTCTTGTCATCTGGTCATCCGCAAAACTTAATACCTTAATACCTGCACAAAAGCTATAAAAATCATTTTGAAACCAGGGAACCAAAACATGTTTGCATGAATTCTTGAAACGCAAAATGCAGACGGAGAACTGCAAACATTGGCTGAGAGTACAATAATTTCAAAATACACTAAAATAGGTAAAAAGTTTTTATTTGCCCATAAACTTATGCTTTTAGTTTAGATATAAATAGTGGCCTTAAAGTATGCCATAATTTTTTAGCTGATACTATTGGCTAGATCAAACTTTTCTCTTTAATATTTTAAGTAAAGCTGAGTTACTTTAGCTTCAAAAATTTATTAGCTAGCAAAATAATATCTAGTGTAAACATATTTTTGGCAAACTCAATAAAATTTACATTTGCAGAAACATTTTCGGTTAAAAGTTTTTCGTTTTTTTTTTGTGGCTGCAAAAAGAAAAGTTTACATAACTACTTCACTGTTCAAACTGTTGACTTTGACGTTTTTAGCTAAAGTTGCTACATTACAAACATACACCAATCTCATATCTCAAAAAACTCAAATTACTTTTAAACTGTTTGCTTTAAAATATATTTCCTAAAAAATTTTTCTAAGACTTGTATGCAAACTTTTTTTTTAGTGTGTTTTTCCCGAAACAAACTTTTTTTTAGTTATAACTATGTTGCAATAAAGGAGCGAAATGTAATGTGCTAAAGACTACACATGAAATGAACAATTTATAGCATACTTTTAGGCTTGTTGCTGGTTTATGTATGCAGAAAAAATTCTTTCTATTTAACTTAAATTTACTTTATCGCTTTTTGCTAGCGATAAGTGTGTAAGTTTTTAAAAACTTTTCCAATAATTTTTCCCATGAACTTATTTAAAATTTACATTTTATCTTTGATTTTACTTACCATACAACCTGATCCAATGAGGCTGGATTTGCCACATATTCACAATTCAACAATACCGTATCACTTGTATTCACAGTTATTTCTGGAGGACTAACTTTAACCACAGGAGGATCTATAAAACAGCAGAGGAAACGAAAAAAAAACAAATATGCAAAGCCATTATAAAATTTTATAGATACACATACATATAAAACAGTGAGAAAAAAATATATATTGTATAAAAAAATTGAACTAAAAGTATGTGCAGAAAAAATGGCTGTCACATTTGATACTTACACAACACCTCCAGCGTCAATAACGACTGCATGGGTGCCTCACGATTTATTTGTAAAACAATATTTTCAGCTTGACACACAAATTTAACGTCATTCTCAAACCGTGAAGCATTAAAGATAAGGTCAGACTGTGTGTGATAGGTGCCATCCTCTTTTTCAAACTGATGGAAAAAATAAATAATAAAAAGAAGAACGCAATTGAAATAAAAAGTTAACAATATTAATATATTTAAGGCTATACACATATGTAGGTAATATAAAACAAACAAAAAATATCAGGTTTTCATCGACAACCGAAATATAACATTACAAGAGATATTAATATTCTCCAGCGAAAAGCTTCTTCTTTTATATAGCTTTATTATAAATTGTATATATTTTTTAATTGAGCTGTTATTACATAACGTCAAAACTGATAGCGCATTACAAAATCTCCTGCTGCAAAATTACCTCCCACCCAGACAGAACAAAACAAATATGAAATTGGTAAAGTGAATTTTTCTTCTCTTTCCTCTAGATCTGCGCCGGAATTTGGTATAATCCTATAACTTTTCATCATAACTTTCTGATCATTACTAATTATCAACAATTTTTTTTTTAATTTTAGTATCAAGCGCAGTTGTAGAAATTGATTAAGGTCGGCACCTGCCATTACCGCCTTATTTTACATTAGGCGAATACCAGGGATGAGTTTAACAAGCTCTCCTAGTGTTTCTTAGTGCACAGGTATTAATTACAAAGCAACATACCCTCGGGTATATTTGAGATGTATTGGGTTTTCCAATAAGGACTTGATAATTTTGTTTTTTAAATGATATATTTCCAAAACTTAATGATCGATTTAAAATAAAATCAAAATTTTTTTTATATTATATGATGATGGGTTGGTATCATTCGTCTAGCTCGAGTTCAATCCTGGCTAAAGCCAAGAAATATTTTTATTTATAATTATAACAATAACTGCCGCGATCAATAACTCTTGATCAAAGAAGAAATCAAAATTTTTATGATTGAAAGTCGATTTCGTGCATATGGTCGCCGCGGGCATTTCGGCAGAGGCCGATTTCGACCTTAATTTCGACCTATTTCACGAACAATGTTGGCTCTAAGTGCTTCCAACGTCGTCGGCCTATGATTTGACGTAGCCCCAAAGAAGTCTACAAGTAACGGCGATAAATCACACGAGACTGGTCCATTTCTTCAGATAATACGCTCAACAAACTTACTCTTCAATACATCGATTGTAAAGTGTCCTGTGTGGCTTCTGGTACCATCCTGTTGAAACTGCATGTCGTACAATTTCATGTTTTTCAATTCGGGCTAAAAATAGTCGATACTCCTGGCGCGATAACGATCGTCATTCACATTAATGTGAGGTTAAGTTAAAATATTAATGGGTTTCACAAAGATTAATGCGAACAGTGCAGACGATGCAGATGTGAATACAAATACGTAGCAACAAAATATATGTATTTGCGGTTTGCTTCATTTCTGTCAATTTACACTAAAAAAACACTTAAGGAAGTGCGCAAAATTACTCGTGATAAAAAATTTACCAGCAAGAAATAAACAACCTTTGTTTTTCGAAAATTCAAATGTTTATTTGCGCTTAAATTTCCATCAACCCGTTTAAACTTCTTCTGAGTTTACAATAATCAGCCAATCAGAAACATTTCCTACTCAGCTGTTTTCAGTGTGTTGTGGGAAAACGGGGAGACATTATTACCATTTATTTTACAACTCGGTTGCAAACAATAACATTTGCCAAATTTAGCATCATATTGTTATATTTTAAGATTTAAAAAAAATTTTAAATTTCAGTGGTTGGCAAAGTTAATAAAATATAAAAAAAAACAACATTAAAATTATCTGCAATGAGTGAAGTGCCTCCCACAAGCAAAGACAGTAAGAAAAGTTCCAGATACAAACCAACCTCAGTGTCATAAAGGCCATTGTTTGCCAAAAAGTTTACAATCTTTTCATTTTCACTGGTTCTGATCATTCTTATTAAAGGGCTGTTTCAGGATTTCGGACCTTCTTAACGTTCGCAAGCAAAAACTCCTATTTTTTTCGCTTAAAGGCAACAAATTTATGAAAACGTAGCAAAAAATATATCATCTCATAAGAACACATTTTATTTTTGATCTATAAATGTAATTCTTGGCCGTTTCAAATGTAGGCGAACATTAACGTTCGAAGTCATGAAACAGCTAAAAAATTTAATTTCCCCACCACTTACAATAATATGCTTGTGTATAGTTGTAAACAAATGCAGATTTTTCATGACTTCTACTAGTACAGCAATTAGTTTTTTTGTAATTCCACAAATACCGCATATTTGCACAAACAAACAAAAAATGTTTATGCTCAAGATTAACCGGAATATGCACTGCAAATTTGCACACAGGCCACCGTGAATACCCTTAATATAAGTACAAAAATAACCTATAAGTTTTACTGCCTTGCTCAAGATGTCAATTGGTTAATTATTATTCAACTAACGGCTAAATCGGAGGGAGACGAGGAAAACGATACAAGATAGTGGAAAAACAAAGCTTATAAATGGCATCGGAATAGGATTTTTGACCTTAACAGCCAGACAGTTAGTTTATGTTATTTAATACTTTTAGGTTTTCTTTTAATTACTTTTTTATTAATTATATTTTTTAATAATATATTTTTATTTTTAAATTGACTTACCGCTTTTGTTCTGATTTCCATTAAATCATTCTTTTCAGGATCCATGGGCTGTGAAGCATTAAACCAAGTCAAATTAACAGGAGGACGAGCACCATGCACCTAAAAGGGCAAAAACATTGTATCAAGTAATTAATTTTTTTATTTTCTGTAGCAAAATAGTAATAATGAACGTATTTGGTTTAAAAATTATTTCAATTTTAAAAGTCTCTCCGTAATTGTAGCAATCGCAAAATAATTACAACTTTATTATCGCCAATTACTTGTTAGCACGTACGTGTTGGTCCAAATTATTGACAGTGTCATCAACATTATTCTACTCATCACCATCTTTGCCAGAGCCATCATCGTTGCGAAGTCAAGACTTCTTTCAGTCATTAAAATGGCAACATTCTGTCATTAACAATTGACTACAACGATGATAATTTGCTACTATTTTTTTTTTCTTCTACTTTTTGAAGTAAATTAAAAGTAGAGTTTCTGTTTTATCGTTACTTTACAATTTATTTTATCGTCTTAGATACAACAGACATATATACTCATACATACATAGGTACATACCTTCAATAGGTAACATTATAATTGGTTGGGTAAAAGTGTAATGAAAATGTGTGAATGAATAATAATTAAAAAAAAAATTTCATTAGAACGAGTAAAAAGAAGAAGAGTTATAACACCAATTTAACGAAATTGAAGTTTTTTTACTTTGAAATATTAATGGCCTTATTCATAAAAAATGTTGTATGTCACATACTCGTAAGTGTTTAATACACAATATTTTTTATGAATATGACAGTTATACTTTAACCACTTCACAAGATAAAACGGTTTTAAAGATATGACTTAAAGAACATTTTATTTGCAGCTTCTAATATTGATACCAATCAAAAAATTATAAACAACTTGTTTTTTATGTTTCCTAACTCTCAAATAACAAGATTTCATAGGATCTACACTAATCATCATCATCTCGGGGGAAGTGTAAGTCTCGTGGGCTGCACTTCTCCCTCTGGCAACACAACGGGACCAAAAGGACCCAAGTGGGATGGTTTCATGAAACTGGCGGCCTGTACAACCTAACCTAACCTAATCTACACTTATTATCAGTAGACTTTCAACCCTTTGAAATATATTCTCAAATATTCATTTTATGCCCCAATATTCTAAACTAATTATTGAGAATTGAAAAAAAAAATTATTATACCTGTCAGAATGAAAAAAATAAGCGTTTTGTTTTTCATAAGTCTCTACGTTTCTTTGATTAGCCTAGCTCCTATGAAATGTTGGCATATAAACAGCTAGGACACATAGAAAACAAGCGGTTTTTAATTTTTTTTATTAAAAAAAATACATTAAAACACATGGAAAGACAAATGTAGCCATGTATTCAAACCTTAAAAAGTCATATAGTGGTATTGTCATAGAAGTCACACAGATCTATCTCTCTAAAATGATAAAGCCATAAAGTCATGATTTTTAACTGTCTGTTTATATTATCATTAACTCAAAAAATCATATAGCTAGGTTTAATTATGGAGCCACCCTTTATTATATTGAAATAATGTGTTTTATAGTCATATTAAAAAGACTGAAATAACATATACAGGGTGTCCACTGGGAAGGTGTACTACGTTGTTTTGCCGCCATTTTGGTATACATTAGTCTTGAGATTTCATATTTGGCAGTCGTAAAGTTGGTATGTGGCAAATTTTTTATGGAAAAATATTCGATAAACCAATGTGTTTTAATCGTTAAAACCTCTTATCAAATCGATTTTCTTGAAAAAATCATAACCAGTGAGAGCACGTGTTCCTTTCCTTTAAGTGGATATATGAATAAACGGGGTAGTCGTTTCTGGGACATGGAAAACCCTTAAATTATTTATCAGTCACCTTGGCACCAATTAGAAGTTCAATTTGATCAGGAGGAATCATTGTACTCTACTTTTTGAGAATGAAAACGGCATAATGGTAACTGTGAATGGGTAGCGATACAATGATATAATTAAAAACATTTCAATAACACAACTGCATGCTTTGTGCTTGATTTTGTTTTTTTGTTTTTGACCAGTATTCAGTACATATGCAGTTTTACCATAACTATGAAAATAGGTTGCGAGGAGGGGGAAAGAGGGAATAGTGTTGGTAAACATTTAACTTGAACTTTCCAACGTATTAAGAGACAGAAAGCACGTGTGCAGACAACAAATTCCACAGTCGAAGCGTATGGCTGAAAAGCGCATTCTCTCTGTAATGCGTTGTACGGCGTTGTCCCCTGGCAATCGACCACAAAAGGATGATGAACGCTCAGGACGATGAACGCGTGGTACGTAAAAATGGACAAGGTACCCAATCTCGTAAGAGAAAAATCCATAACGATAAAACAGAGTAACGCACCCCACACTGCGTCGATGGTCGCGTGAGTCAATAAAGTTAGATCCCCTACTCCTCCAGTCACTTGAATAGTTCTTTAGAGACATGAAGAATACGTTCAATCCAGCGAACATCACGCTCTATCTTCATTTCAAGAACATCAAGAGCATTTGATTTCTCAATATTTATTTATTTTATTTATTTATTTATTTCATGGGATTTTAAGCTTGAACGGCCCATTAAATCCAGATATATACATAATGGCTTAAAATAAACATAATTCATTGAATATTCTTTATATTAGTGAATAAATAAAGTTATTTATACAATGAAGATTTTAAAATTTAAAACTAACCCCCCATCTATCTATTGCACTTAAATTTGAAGCTTTGGCTAAGCTCAAAAAAAAAAAAAAAGCTTTAGGCAGCAGCAAAAACCTTAAATCATATAAAAATATTCTTTTAATATTCTCTTAAAACCTTTTATACTTTTGGAAAAGTTTCGTTCTTCGGTAGGTAGATAACTATTCCATAACCTAGAAATTCTAACCAAAAATTATCTTGTCATAAACATAGTCGAATGAATTGGACATACAACTGTGTTGGTTCTTAAAGATCTTCCAAAGCAAATTTTGTCTAAAAGGTACGTAGGTGTACCAAGTTTATTGATTTTGAAAAATTGCAGTAACAACCGTCGTTTTATAAAGTTTTGAAAATCAGATCCCAACACACTAACAACATAACTGGAAACGTGATCTCGCTGTCGAATATTAAAAATATATCTCACTACTCGGTTGAAACATTTGAGTAGCCTTGAAGAATTAAGTTGGGATGTCCCAGAAAAAATCAATATGTATACCATCCATGAAGCTGCATCAGCGGTCGCGTGCTTATGTATTAATAAATAACACGGGTTCTTACGAGCGTTGAACGCTCGTAAGACCCCGCTCACTATTCAGTGAATCATTCATAGTTAGACTCTTGGCAGCGATCTCTGATTGACTGGGCATATAGCTAAAAGAGTACGAGTGGCAAATGCTGCTGTGATCCGCGAAAGAGTGGATAGAAGTGAATATTTAATAGAGAGAGTCGTTGAGGAAAATACGAATTAACATGTGGATTCAACAAGACTATGTCATATCACATACAGCCGGGATTACAATGGAATTACTGCGAGCAGTATAACTTCCCGGCGGACACCTGGCATTTATTAATCTTTATTGTTTTATTGTACAGCAAATACAATTACTTTATAACTAAATGAAACAAATGAAAGAACAAAGTAAATAGGTTATAATTAAAAAAAATATTTTCTTTATATAAAAAAAAACAATACTTCTCGAATAAATTAATTATTTAAATTATCATGTTGTCCTATTTTGCTACTATTATAAACCTGTTGTAGTCAAATATTGAGTCATCTTTAAAAGCAGATTATGCATAATTTATTTCCTCACTACGGCGTAAAATAATATTGTAATATTTTTCTCGGAATTTGTGTAACGACAGCGAACATAAAACTTAAGCTCACAATATTGACATATTCATACTTACGTCACAAGTTAAAACAACTTTGCTGCCCTGCACCGTGTGATGTTCTACACCATTAATGGTCACCGTTGTGGGTCGCACTATAATTGAGAATAAAAAAAAAAATTTATAAAAAAGAATCATAAAAACACAGCAGTCAATAAAAGTGATTAAATATTTGTAATGTTGTGCTTTTAATTGCATTCAGTAATTAATTATTCATTCACTAGAATGAAAGTCAATTTTGTCTAAACAGATAAATAATTTAAAGGTGTTATTTTATGGTGTTAATATTTTTAAAGGTTAAATAAATTAAAAAGAAATTTTTGTAAATAAAAATTGTTATTATTTATATATCATATTAAAGACTTAAAGCAGGTTTCCCTGATAACTATGGTGCATGTCAGTTTTTGAAAGCTAATAACCCCCGAGGTGTTGTTGTCTTCCAACAGATACCTGTAAGGTAAACAACTAATAGTGATGACGGGTGAGCTGATCATCCCTTAGTCAAGTCACCCAGCTTTTGGGCCTACCAACTCATTAAGACTTGTTTTCTATTGACTGTCTGGGAAATAATAGGCAGGAGGGTCTACAAGAACCGATTTTTTCAGCATATGTGTGCTCGTATGTTTAAAAACAAGGATACTAACACCCCCTTCCTGCGTTTTAGGTTTCAGCCAAAACGTTTCAGCCTAGGTAGGTATGATCAGCCCGTGTTGAACTGCAAGCAGAACCGCCCGAGGGCCATGCTGATCCCCGTTTCGCCAATTTAAATCCTTGGTAAGGGTTTCAGAAGCCTACACAACATACGTCATGCGGCTTCCTAGAGTTTTATTTGCTACAACAAACGAGGAACCCCGTCCCCTCTATACCCGGAAAATAGAGTGCCCAAGTTAGGAATACGCCAAGGCAAAACCTGCTATCGGTGGGAAGACAAGTTTATACTTGGAAATCAATATTCGAAGAGTTATGGAGGAAATATGGGAAAAACTGCAGTGAAAGTCTTGGGAAAATTTGTGTTGCTTATTCCGCCTTGTACGCTCCAGTCGTAGCAGACACATGATTGAAATCATGTATAAAATCATATTCATTGATATTGAAAATATATTAAAATTTTTGACTTGTAAAACTCTAAAACACATCCTGTTTTTGTTAAAGAAAATTTACATGAACAAAACACGTAAACTAAGTTTTTTGTTTACCTAAATTAAATTTTTTGTTTATAATTTGCGTTTTACCACTTAATTGCATTTAACTTAATATTATTTAAATATACAAAACTTACCTTGTAAATCCACACTAAAGAGATTCTTAATTGCATTTTGTATGGCTGCAGATTCAGCACGACATTCTATACTGTGACCCAAATCGTCACGTGATAATTGCAATGAAAGTTCTAAGGTTGCTGTGAACAGGCCATCTTTTTCATCATATGATGGTGAATCTGGTGGAGAAAGTTGAATACGAATTGTTAAATAAGACTTCAAAATACTTTAAAAGTTAACAGATATGTGGCTTTAAAATAAAACATTTGCAGGCTTTGAAAGCAAAATAATTCATTCTTAATACTGTTTCTTCTTTTTGTACACTTTTCATTTAGAAAAGCCTGCCAACAAAAATTGAACTTGATCTTACTTAGATATTTTCTTATTTAAAAATTTATTTAAGACAATTAAAAGAAAACCAAACTTTCACACTTTTTTATAGCCAATTATGAATGGAAAATGTTAAAAGTTGTCTATTAAAGTTGTTAATTGCCAAAAGGGTTAAAAAATAAAATATTAAACAGAGTTGGAAAACTTTATCTTTCATTAAGTAAATTACAGCTCCCGCCACTTTTGCCAAAGATTCACGATGCTGGCAGGTTCAACATTAACACGCAATTATTTTGTGTTTTTCCAGAAATAGAATAAAAAAACTGAGAAAACTGCTTAAGAAAAAAGTGAATATATTTTTGGCCGCCTTAAAAAGGGGTTTTTAATAAATAATGAAGGTCATGAATTCAGCTTAATATCGAAATGGATAAGGATTAAATTAAATAGCTGTAAGGGATTAAACGGTTCCTATAATCAAAGTCATAAAATGCGAAGTAAAATATTAAAATGGTTTAACCGTTTGCTGACAGGAATATTTTCAGGTATATGAATACACATCTACGCTATTAATTAACCATTATTCCATTACATAACTACTACAGTCTTATACTCAAGGCTGTTTTTAGCAATACAACAGTACTAGTGCTGTTATGACCTTTATGGCGCAGAGTTACCTTTATAGTTTGAATGTTTAAAAACTTTTTTTTTTAATCTATATTTTTTATTTTTATTTTAGAACTTTGTAAAGATTTCAGACTTAGGGAATTTAACACAGAACAGTACACAACAGAACAGCAATCAAAAATTGTTGAAAAAGCTCAATTCAACGAGCTTATCGTCGTTTATTTGATATGAGTACTGGACCTTTAGCACCTACAATAAAACGCCCGGTTGCAAATTTTCGACAACATATATTGTAAAGTATAAGTATAAGGAATTGAAAGAATGTAAAAACCGCTATGGTCATAAAATAACTATATACTGGGGTTTATAGATTTTAAGCACTTTTAAAATACAATAAAAGATCGGCCATGAAGTAACGAAAAGACCACACACATCTTCTTATAGACCACGTAAGAAGATGTTAGAAGACCACCTAAGAAAATATCCAATGTGCTGTGAATAGTGTACAGGATAGTCCAGAAACATCAACAAGAAGACTGTTTAAACATAAATAATACAGATCATTGTAGATCTTGAATGTGGTTGTCATTAACGGAAAAAGTGTGCCCTAATCTTTTACACCTAAGTACATATTGTGAATCCATTTATTATTTTTGAACGCAAACGTAACTGAAGGAAACTGTTGGTTCGATGATGAGCTCTGAATTTATGATGGTAATTGTTTTTCGAACTCTCAACTAGGACTGATCGACACCAGCAGCTTCCTTAGAGGTTTTCCAGCTAATTACATTCCGTTAATAAATATATTAAATTTAATGTTAGTAATAAATTATCTTTTTATTATCAAGAATCCCCTCCTGCAAGTAAGTTTAAATAAACTGGATTATTCCCAATCCACTTTCCTTCGCTATTAGTAGCGTTATTCCAGTTTGGTGACCATTTATATCATATATTTCAATCTAACCACAAAACTGTTCAAAGACGTTCGGCAACACTGGGGCTATCACAGAGGATTTTGATCACATTACCCCCTGGTCCCGTGTAAGGGTAGGCTTGTGCAAGCATTGAAGCCAATAGGTTTTAAAAATCAAAGGTCAATTCAAACCATAAAAGTAATTCTGCGCCAGCCTGCACACCATCACAATATAATACGAATCATTATATAGTCATTCTAAACTAGTTAATGAATAATGATATCATAGTCATAATTAAATAAAAAAAAGCTTGTTTCGAGAAAAACGCATTTAAAATTTTTAGTTTCCATACAAGTCTTATAATTTTTTTTAGAAAATATCTCAAAGCAGCTTAAAAATAATTTGGAAACAGCTTAAAAATAATTTGAATAAATTTTTGGCACAATATAAAAGGTAGTGCTGTTAACAATTCTGCATTGTTAACTCGAAAAGCTCATTTTTTGAGATATGACTATGTTGCAATAAAGGAGGGATATAATTAATCAGAATCTGTGTGCTATTCTCAGATTCATACGTTATATGTATGAATTCGTTTTCATACATATCGCACCCTAAATACAAAAGGGTCACAACTCAAAATTTTGCAGAACTGATTTTTTTCCATAAAAGTCACTTTTTTATGTTTTCGCAAACATAATATAAAACTTAAAAAAGTATAGCAGAACCTTCTTCAATATTGGATTTTTTCATAATGGAGCAATATTTTCTTTAAATACTACAAACAGTTTTACATAATCAGTTTTTGTCTCCTCTGAAAATTTTAGTAATTTGAGTTGTGACCCTTTAGTATTTAGGGAGCTATATAGCTGGTGTTTACACATTAAGCAATACAATATTCGATAACCTTTTCTCGTTGCTCTCAAAGAGTAACAAAATCAACAATAAACCACTCTTTGTGGACTTCGTGGAACACATTTAAACACATTAAACAATTCTCTATATTCCAAGAGACGCCATCGTCGTGACATCAAAACGACTTTAAAATATACTTATGCATTCATCTTCGACAGCAATTATGTATTCTTTGATGATAGATAGAAACTGTCCTCAACATTCAATTTTGGCAACGAGTAAACAAATGTTTGTGTCGATTTCATGTGACGACGATGACGCCTTTTGGAATATGGAAGAATATAATATTTCATTAGGTTTTCTCATGCCAGGTGGTTAAATTTTAAGGGCTGATGCTGAATGCATTTCATTTGATATATCTCAAACTTAGATTAACTCCATTTGAATTATGGGAAGATGCACAATCGAGCAACGCGTTAAACTTCTTCAGGCGTATTATGAAATCCGACAATCAAATCAAAATGCATATCGTGCGACTTCGTGGTTTATTCAGTCAATTTAATCGCTCAAATGTGCGTACAATCGGAAAAATCGTGTAAAATGTTGAGCAAAGCAAGTGTGTGGGTGACGTGGAAACACAAATGCATGCTCGTACAGCTGCAGCTGTTTGCCATAGTGCAACTGAAGAGCCGTACACCTCAATTCGTCCTCATGCTCAACAATTGCACCTCTCACGCTCGTCGTGGATGAACATTACTCGTATGCATTAAGACAAGGTGCAATTGACTGAAGGAATAAAGCCTCTTGACTAGTCGACATATTCGTCGACATTTCATAGGAACTATCCTAACCATCAGTAGACTTGGAAACCTTGGAAAGGTGCTCTCAAACATTCAACTTAATATCCCAATATGCTAAATAAATTGAATGCTTGCGAGTTTGGAATGTTTTACAAATTAAGATAGCTCCTATGAAAGTTGACATATGTTCTACATAGCAAACAAACTATTTATAATTATTTAATTTCTATAAAAAAATTATTACTTACGTGTAGTTAATCTTTTATTGCCGCGCCACCAGCCAACTTGCGGTTGCGGCCTGGTGTTTTTCACAATACAGGTGGCCTTCAAGACGTGTCGCTCCTGCATGGGTCCCACTATGCTGCCATTTGCTATACGATCTCCCTTCTCATCCAAAATCACAACCTCCGAAGGTGGCACTGTTTAATTTTTTGCAGTTTTACAGTTTACCCCCATTTTAAATTGTTTTTTTTTTTTTTGTAAGTGTAATTGTTTTTTTTTTCAGTGTAATTTTATTGTGGAACGTTGTTTGGTAGGTGTTTCAAGTGTTGGGTATAGAAAATGTTTAAGATTTTGGTTTTTAATAAAAAAAGTGTAAAGCAAAATAGTATTAATTTTATAATTTAATTTTAGATAATTTATACTAATAAAAACTAAAGGAACTAAATTTTAAATAGTTTTTTAAATAATTGTGTTATGGAGAATTTTTTCTCTTTTTTTTGGTTTTTATTTTATTAAAAAAAAAAATTAAAAATTTTTCAATGATTATTTATGATAACAGAAAAATACATAAATTTACCCAGGTTTTCTACGGTATTTTTTATGATAGTTTTTTTTATGTTTTATTAATAATTTTGTTTAAAGCATTTTATTTAATTGATTAATTTTGATTTTTGGTTTTTGTTAAACAATAAAAGAAATTAAGAATCATACATTTAATGTGTTTTATGGCAATGAATGATTTTTTTTTTTTTGTATTTGAGTTAAGTTGTGTAATAACAATAAAATATATATTTTTTTTTTATATATTTTTAGTTGCATTAGTCCATGATGATGCGTTGACGAGCGAGCGGTTTTTTTTTATTTTTGGTTAAGAAGTATTTTTTTTTTTTTTTGTTTTTGGTAGGAAAAGAGGGGGAATTGTATTAAGAAAACAATCAGTTAAAAATGTCTTAAAATGAGTTTTATTATTTTTTTTTTAAGTTTTAATAAGCTGAGAAAATGAATGAATAAAACAACAGCCAGTGGAACTTTTTGTTAATTGCAAAGGAACTGATTTAAGCAGAGCAGGAAACACAAACTTTTAAAATGCATAATTAACATAAAAATTGCTTTGAACACAAGTTTTCTTTAACTTAACAATTTTTAAAAGTTGAAAAGTTTACTAGCAACAATTGAAGGAATTTTTCAGAGACGACTTTATCACAAAAAATATGAAAATAATGTAAAAGAAATTATTAAAAAAAACATTTAACTTATTTTCAATATTCTTTAAAGAAAGTAACTTTTTTGGCAACCAATCCAAAACTTTAAAACTCTTTTTTTTCGCAACAACATTAACTTAAATTCAGGCACTTAATAACAAACAATAAACATTCATTTCAGCAACAAGACACTCAAACTAAAACTTTTTCTCATGCAAAAAGTTTAATAAATTGTTAATAACGCATTTGATTTTTTTTTTTTTTTTTTTTTTGGTGAACAAAAATATTATTTTCATAGGATTTATACATGCTTTATGGAATGAAGTGAACAATTTGTATATTTATTTTTTATAAAAATTTTGTTTTTATTAGTAAAGCAAGCGACAAACAAAGCAAAATACAAAAAGATTTTAAGAAACAATTTTTTTTTTTAATTTTTAAAACTTACCTAAAACATTCAATTCCACACGATGGCCATTGAAATTATCACATGTTTCAATTGGTATAAAATATGTTGTATCACATAAATAAATATCCTCATCAGAGATTTGTAAATTTCTTATAATTAATCTAAATGGATTCTGTTCAACGGAAACTCTATAAAAGAAAAAAAAAAAATAACAATATTTTAGTTTTAGACACACTTCATCACAGTGATAGTTTTGCCATCATAGTTAATGTATAATCCCAGTGATAATTTTTGCATAAGAGAACATATCTAGTGATAAAACAAAATTGATCACAGTGATAATTTTTCAATAGAAAATTTCTCACAGTGATAATTTTTCAACAGAAATTTGATCACAGTGATAATTTTTCAAGAGAAAATTTACCAAGATGATAAATTTTTTAAAAAAATCTTTATCCCAGCACAAATAGTGCATTTATTTTCAGAGTAATATTTGGTTTTGTCTTGGTGAACATTTTTCCACCGGAAATTTACCACAATTATAATCCCTTATACACACTATAAAGGATTACAACTGTGATAATTTCTCCAAACAGGTTTTTACTCTGTTAAAGTTTTTGAAGAATGTTTATCCCTGCGAAAAATGTATCTCTGCGAAAAATTTATCTCTGCGAAAAATTTATCATTGTGCTGCTTTTTTCATAGAATTAATTCTTTTATAGAAAACTCATCACAAATTTATTATGCTTATCAGGTTTTTACTAAATTAAAATCCCAGTGATAATTTTTTCATAAAAGAACAAAGTATCACAATGACAATTTTTGTAAAAAAATAATACAAAAAAAGGGTTTCCCAAAAAATTAAATAGAATGATAATTTTTACGAAAAAAATTTATCACAATTGATAGGTTTTCAATTGCAGATTTACCTTGGTGATAATTTGTTTTTATAGAAAATTTATTACAGTCTAGGCAATTTATTTATTGTAGAAATAAATTTTGTATAAAAAATGTTTACAGCGACATTTCTGTTCTCAAAATTTATTTACTTAAAAAAAAAGTAATTAAGCTAGTTTTCTTAACTAAAGTCAGTTCAATAATAATTATAGTGATTGGTTTTGTAAAAAAAATTAATTACAGTAAACTAAAAAACCCTTCAACCAAAAAAATTACCGGAATGATGATTTTTCCCCAAGAAATTTATAACAATAATATTTTTTCCGCAGGAGACTTATCTTGGTAATCATTTATCACAGTTTATACACAATTTATCACTGCGATGTTTTTTTCAAACAAGGTTTTTCTGTGACAAAGTTTCTGAAGAATAGTAAGAATATCTATGCGAAAAGTTTTTTATTCTGCTGCTTTTTCATAAAAAGTTTACAAAAATTAATTGTTTTATAGGAGACATCATCACAGTGATAATATTTCCATCGAAAACTCATTATACACAAAAGTATAATTACAGTGATACTATTTTCATTTCACAATGATAGTTTTTGGAAACAAATATCAGATTAAAAAGTTTTTCCCAACAGGATATATAGAGTAATTATATTTCCCCAAAAAATGTATCACAATAATATTGTTTTCATTGCAGATTTATCTTGGTTTCTTCCAGAATATTTATTACAGTTTTATTCCTTTATACACAATTTATTTATTGAAAATTTATTAGAGAAATAGATTTTTCATAACAATTTTTTTTAAGTGATATTTTTTACAGTAAAGGTGTAGATTTTGGTGAAAAACCTTATTACAGTTGTATTATTTTGCATACAAAAGTTTAGCACAATGATGTATATTAACATTTTTAACATTATTTAAATTGAAAGTTTAATCGTATATTACTGTGCCATGCTTAATTACCATGTAATCAATTTGGCTATACTTCTGGCTTACCGATTATTAATATTTAATTTGAATTGAATTGAACAGTCTTTATGTAAAGAATTTACCACGTTGATAATTTTAGTTGAAATTTTTATCGCAGTGATAATTTTCTAATGACAGCTATTTCATATTAATAACAGTTTTTCTATAAATACGTAAGCAGCGATAATTTTGTTATTAAAGGTGTTTGGTGATAATGAATTTGATTAACTTTGTGATAGCCTTTCACAAAAAATTTTATCACAATTACAATTTTTCTATTAAAAATTTATCACAGTGATAATTCTTCAAATTCCAAGTATATGGCAGGGATAATTTTTTCATATAAAAGCACATGACAGTGTAAATATATGTGGCGTTTTGTGAAAAAATTTATCACAGTAATAAAACAAAAGTTTACCACGGTGATAATTTTTGTTTAAAATATTTTTCACATTGATAATTTTCCTTGAAATTTGTTTCATAATTATAATTTTTTAATGAAAGTTGTTTGATAGTAATTATGATTTTTCAAAGAAAACTTAAAAAAGTTATCACAGTATACAAACGACTATAACGGTGATATTTTTTGCTTACACATTGATAATTTTCCTTGAAATTTTTTTCCCAATTATAATTTATTTTATGAAAGTTGTTTGATAGTAATTATGATTTTTCTATGAAAACTTTAGCTAAGTGATAATATTTCTCTAAAATTTTTATCACAGTGATAATTTTTTACAAAAGTTTTTTGATGATAATAATAAAATTTCAGCTTTGTAATTGTCGTTCACCAAAAAATTTTATCACAATTATAATTATTCTATTAAAAATTTATTACAATGATAGTGCTTCACAAATATATCACAGTGCTAAATTTTTCATGTAAAAAGATATATGTAAGTCAATATATGTAGGTTTTTGTAAAAAAAATTATTTATTTAATTATTTATTTATTTGTTTAAATGTTTATGTAATGTTGCAAATAAATTTGCAAAGTATAGGATGCTCAGCATGCAAATGTTTATCACAGTGATAATTGTGATAAAAAAAATTTATACCATTGATGATTTTCTTTGAAATTTTTATCACAAGGATAATATCCTTAAGAAAGTTTTTTAATAACAATAATAAGTTTTTATTAAAACTTTAGCTTGGTCATAATTTTTCTATAAAAAATATTTTATATACAATTCATACATTATTGTGCTGTTCATAGAACACTGACGGACAATTTGTCTAGAAAATTTGTTTGAAAGTTACTCAATTTTTAGACTGATTTCTATATAAAATTTTTTAGACGAGTGCTCGTCTGTGTTCTATGAACAGCACATATATACAAGCAGCAGTAATTTTTCTATATAAAAACATATATGTAGATAAATATTTTTCATATAGCACTCACCTATCTTCAAATTCCTCAGCAACACTGGTGACATTGCTGTCGTCCAGCAGCATGGCTGCAATGCGATTGTCACCTTTAAACCAGTTCAGCGAATGTAATTCACCACATTTATCTTTATTAACAGGACATGGCACTATAACTGTTTTACCCTCCTGTTCACTGATAATTTGATCTAGAAAGGACAAAACAATAAAAAGATAATTTAAATACAATTTCGTTATTTACAAAATTCTGTACTTTAAGAATTTAATAAGTAAAATTTTCTTTAAGCCTTATGCCGGGTTTTCACTTTGTTAACAAATTAAAATATTCAAAATGTAACTTCCTTCCTACAACCAACAAACAAACAGCAAGAAAAAAAACGAGTTTTAAATAACAACTTTTATATTGTGGTGTTATCCTTTGAGAGGATGTTAACCCTTACAACAAACGGATATCTTTATTAGATATTTTAGCTCCGTTTTGCACACCAGATTGTATGAGGTCGTGGCTACCTTTTTCTTTTTTTTTGTTTGTATCTTTTTTTTGCGTCGGCATAGAATTTTTTATACAGTTATTTGCATATTTTTTTTTAGCTTATATATTTATTTATGGTAAATTTAAAACAGGGATAATATTTTTATTTAATATGCATAACAATTTTTTTTTTGTGAAAACAAGGAAACGCATAGAGTGTATAACTCACTGATTTTTTTTTTGTTTAAATTTCAGGGTAAAAGAATTTTTAAATATAAATAGATTTCAAATAAAAAGTTTGTTTAAGTTTATTTTATGTTTTTTATGCTCCATGTTGATATTTTTATATTTTCTGAAATAATTCACTGAACTGAAAATCTTTCAATTGTCATACAGAGCATGCTTAAGCATTTGTTAAACTCATACAAAAAGCACATCCTGTAATATTTTCAAATAACAGGAGGAAACTTTTGCTAATTTTTCCTTTTTCGCTATTAAAAAAAAGTTCAGGCAAAACATTCAACGTAAACAAAAAAAAAAGTTTGATTTGCTCTTTATTTTGTGACCATTTACTTCCTTAATTTCATTCCATTAACATTAACTTGTTTTTATATTGCAACATTTAGCACTTGTAAATAAGTTTCGCAGCAACTTTTCGTCCTTTTGACTTGTTAAATATTTTAAAATGTTCTTCTAAACAAAATGCAAACAGTTCAAAAGCCTCTTTGCGATTTTTGATGTCAAAAAAAAGTTTACTTTATTCAACTGTTATACACTTAAAGAAAAATATTCCTTATTATAATGGAATTTACCTAACTTTAGTCGTCTATTGACGATTTTTGTTTAACGGGTTTGAATATCTTGATTTAATTAAAAGTCCTTAAAAATAATATTTAAATACATAAACTATGCTCGCCACTATATTTTTCCAAGTGTACGTGTATAAACTTATGAGTTTTTTTATACATAAAAAAAAACTATTTAAAGGCAGATGAGATTTGTATGGCAGAAACCAAAAATTGGGTGCGGTTTCCTGTTCATAAATTTTCTTTCATTATTTTTTCCTTATTTCATATTAACATTCACATTATTTGCATCATATGTCGTCTATGGTTTGCTCACAACCAGCAGCCTTTTAATATTCTATACCAGAAAACAAGTGGCCATACATGAAGTTTCAAGCCAATTCTTTTTTAGCTAAAGTCAACATTAGGGGGCTATCTATCAGAAATTATTTTATACTATAAAAAAATAACGAGTCTTCACAAAAACATAATCTTGGAAATAAATTCTTTTAAAATATTTTCTCAAAATTATAAAGGGCATTTCTTTGAATACTTATCAAGTTGTTTTTCATAAAATTGAAAGAGCTACTGCTGCCATTATGTTAAAAATTTCAGGATGAATGTTTCCGTCGCGGCATCGCTATATGACAGTCAAACGAAATGGTTAATTCTCCAAGAATCTGATACATAAAATAGTCTTAATTAGGCCAATCGCTGTGAGGCCTCCTGTGACTTCTACTCTACTCTATCAAAAAGTGTTTACTGAAATGAAACCGCACGGTTACGTTGGCCAGCTCACATCAGTTTCTACTATAGAGCATCCAACTCTGTACCGATGCAATCACATATTATTTATATACGATTTCTAGATTATTCAAATCAGGACGATCGAATTTGATAATTATCTGCGCTATAAGGCGTTTGGCTTTGGAGAGCATGTTTTGCTTTGGCTTTCTGGTGTATAGAGAAAAATATGATCCATATTTTTTGTGGCATATATAATTTTTAGAAGGAAAAACATGACGTAGCCTTTACCAAAGTTTTATTGACATTATGTCGATTATCTTATCATCAAATGTTCTGTCTGACAGTTCACCGTGGTGCTAATCGTGAAATAGGTGCCTACATATAAGATGAAAAGTTTCAGCAGTAGCTTAGACCATTTACTACTCCCGACTAGCAGGATTTTGATTAGCGTATTTTCAACTCTTAACACTCCGCTTCCTAGGATATAGCTAGGTATAAATATCTGATTTGGTGCAGCATATATGTTCATTATAGACTTCGGGCCTCCAACTCGCACTGCCTAAATTTGCTACGACGTCTGGGGAATTGCAGACAGTGGGGAGAAGAAGGCTCGAGCTCTTCAGCAAAGGGGACGTTCATATGGCTTCAAATATATATCAAAAGCTTGCCGCCTGTGTTAGCCTTGCAATCCACATAAGAACGTTGGTGAGAAAGTTCACTCCTTAGAATTGTTCAACTGTCAGAAGCATCCGTAATGGTAAGTGCTAACGCAAATCAATCACGCGTCTGGACCTAAATTAAAAGATAAGTGTCAAGCATATCCAAGACGAATGCGTTTGTTAAGTTCTGACTCTTTCTACAAACTTTGGGCCACCAACTTCCACTTCATTTTTATTAAGTGTATTTGAGAGGATATTTTTAAAAAGGTATTATTTTTAAAGATGCTTTTTGTAAAGGTCCTTTTCTTAAAGGTCATTTTTTAAAACGTACTTTTTAAAAGGTGTTTTTTTAAAAGGTACTTTCTTAAGATACTTTTTTAAAAGCTACTTTCTTTAAAGGTACTTTTTCAAAAGGTACTTTTTCAAAGAGTACTTTTTAAAAAGTACTTTATTAAAAGGTACTTTTTAAAAGGTATTTTTTTAAAAGGTACTTTTTTAAAAGGTACTTTTTTTTAAAGGTACTTTTTTTAAAAGGTGCTTTTTTTAAAAGGTACTTTTTTTAAAAGGTAGTTTTTTACAAGGTACTTTTTTTAAAAGGTATTTTTTTAAAAGGTACTTCTTTTAAAAGTTACTTTTTTAAAAAGTACTTTTTTTAAAAGGTACTTTTTTTAAAAGGTACTATTTTAAAAGGTTCCTTTTTCAAAACGTACGTTTTTTAAAACGTACTTTTTTTAAAAGTTAATTTTTTCAAAAGATACTTTTTTTTAAAGATACTTGTTTTAAAAGGTACTTTTTTTTAAAGGTGCTTTTTATTTAAGGTACTTTTTCAAAAGGTACTTTTATTAAATGTTCATTTTTAAAAAGGTACTTTATTTTATAAGTACTTTTGTAAAAGCTACTTTTCCAAAATGTAGTTTTTTAAAAGGTACTTTTTATAAAGTTACTTGTCTAAAGAACTGCTCTCAGAAATTATTAAAAAGGCTGAGCTCTCGAGCAAAGGCTACGTTAATACATTCACCAACATGTAACAAAAAAAAAAAATTTTTTATTCTACGTGAGCTTAGCAAGAAACAAGGGCAAAGTAACGTACTCCGCACTGCGGCTCTGCTTCGTCACTTCCTCTTGACTTCTATCTCTTTCTCTCTCTCTCTCTCTTTCTCTTTTGCACAGAGTCGAGTAAACCCCAAATAGATTTTAAAGCACCTGCCAAAATATATGAATTTAGTCATAGCTTAGATGTGTGTTCATTGTTTACTAAACCATCAGAATACGCATTTCCATAGAGCAGCTACACCCTGGGCAAGTGCTATGGAACTTGGTGTACCCATCTCTTTCAAAATATTCCAAATAACTTACAACTTATTTGGGAGATAGTTTACATGATACATGTCTGGCAGCAAATAGCAAAGCTGGGAAGGAAGACATTGCTTTTTTAAGTTTGTTATACTAAAGAGAAATTTTTGTTTTAAAACAACATGCACAACCCAATATCCCATTCCCTTTTTTAAAATTATATGAAAAACAAGATATATAGAAAAATATAATAAGTTGTGTAAAAAATTGGAAAAAAGTAAATAAGTTGATATTTTTTTATCAGCCATGATCTTTTCTATAAACACTAAAATTAAAAAAAAAATTGTTTTGCAAAATTAAATCAAACTTAAAATTTCCCTGCACACAGTTGCTACTCAGTTGAAGCAATTTTCCGTTGTAAGACTTGTCACCATCCTAGTAGGTGCACTCTGAAAATCCTATCATTATATTCCGTTTATACCACAAAACATATTCTTTCATATTTTCCTAAACACATACAAATGTGTAAAAGAGCAAAATTTATTTATAAGAATGAATCTTTCTCAGATTATGTATCTTTGAACATGACCAACATTTTACTAATCTTCTCTTTGGTTTCTAACGAGTCAATGTTTGATTGTTTGCTTGTGTCCTGCATCCTTTCCATTTCTGTCTTATGTGTTCCAAACGATTCTTTGCACTTTGTTGTGTGCCTGTGTTTGACTTTTCAAAGATCTAATATATATGTCTTTATAATTCTATTTCCGTTTCCGTTTAGTACAGCGCATAACGTCTGGTTTGGCCTTCCAAATTTCTTGCACACAATTTTATTTTATTCTGGCCTTCATTATGGCTTTAAGCCCCAGTAAGTTTATTTATGGTTGGAAAGTTTTTGATTTTTCATATGTAGTTGCCTTCTTTTAGGGATTTTATTTTTTTTTTTTATGCAATGTGAACGTATGTGCATACAAATATGTATATGCTGGTTTTATTTTTTATTTTTTAGATCTACTTTTGTCTGTGAGTTTCTTGTTTTATTGGCGGAAGTCTGCATTGCCACAACATGTTGTGAATATTTGTTCTGAGAGTTGACTTTATATGCTGTTTGTCCAACAGATTACCTAATGGTCTTTGCACACTTTTCTATTTTATATATATTTTTTCTTTTGAACTGACATTGAACTTTGCTCATTTGTACAATTTTTTTTTATTATAGTTCTGTTCTATTTGTTTATTAAATGGTCATATTGACTTTTTGTTTCCTACTTAGGATTTGACATTTTCTAAATATAAACAATAATTTTGTTTTAAGAAGTAATTTTTTTTTATTAAAGAGCTTAAAATAAGTTTGTGATTATTTCAACATAAATTGCAAGTATTAAATTTCTTAGAAGAAGATTTAACAAGAATTTCAAAAACTTTATTTAAAAAGTAATGATTATTTAGAAGAATATTTAATTGAAGCAATATTGTTCTTTTAGAAAATTTTTCGTTATATTAAAATTTTTAACAGATGGCATACAAAGAAATTAATTAAAAATGCATTCATTGCTGTAATGAATTTTCTATGGAAAACTCATGAAAATAGCAATATATTATACATGAATAGAGAACTTATTGCAGCGATAACTTTTTCTGGAAAAAATTCATAATAATAATAATTTTTGCAAAAAAAAAGTGATTATAGTGATAATTTGGGAAAATTTATTACAGTGGTAATGTTTCTACAGAAAACTGATCACAGTGATAGTTTTTCTAAAAAGAATTCATTATAAAAGTATTTAAAACAAATTATTATAGAGATAATTTCTCTGCATAAGTTCACTGTTGTGATAATGTTTCTATAGAAAACTTATCACAGTGATAGTTTTTAAACAAAGAGTTCATTATAATAGCAATCGTTGAAAAAAAAAATATTATAGTAATAATTTCCTAAAAAAGCTTATTATAGTTTTTCAACAAAGAGTTCATTATAATAGCAATCGTTGAGAAAGTACATTATAGTAATAATTTCTATAAAACTTACTATAGTGATAACTCTTCTAGAAAGAACACATTAAAAAAAAGTAAAAGCTATTATGCTTTTACCACAGTATGCATATTTTTTGTTGCAAGTTTTCATCACAGTAATAATTATTTCGAAAGAATCAATTTTATTGATTAATTTGCCAAGAAAGATTGGTACAGTGATGGTTTTTTAGAGAAATAGCAGAAGTAATTAATCTCAAATAAATAAATCACAGTTCTAATTTTTGCCACAGTGGAAATTTGTTAAAAAAGAGCAAGCCCATTGCAGCTAGTTATCGCCCAGCTAAAGATTTGATTATTAGTTTTCTTGTCTTCTTCAATCAAAAATTATTCATCACAGCAAATTTGTATTGTAAAGAATTCTTCTTAGGAAAAAACTTAATACAGGAAAACCTTAAAATAAAATTCGATGTACATATGTACAAACCAAAAATCAAGTAGTTTCTTTTCGCAAAATTTTTATCACTGTGATGATTATTCCGCAAAAATCTACTTAAGTGATAAATTTTCCAAGAAATTAGGGCTTAGTGATAGTTTTTTAAGAAAATGTGCTTTGCATGTAATTCCTTTATTCATTTAATTTTTTATTTATTCAACAAAAAATACCAATACAAAAAAGCCTTCATGGCCAATAAACATGGTTTTTTTTATATAGGACCAGTACTCAAGGGATGACCTCTACATATGCAGTGGATTGTACCAGAACTAGGAAAATAGGTTGTATGTATTGTACAATAAAAATTTATAAACTATGCAATAACACCTAATTCTATATCTATGTATTAAAAAGTGCATGAAAAAAATTATAGACATTTTGACTAAGACTAATAAGGGTTTCTATAGCAACGAGATAAGTAGATATATTATAATAAAGAACAGAAGAAAGAATAATTAAATTACAATAAAATTAATATTACAATTCAAAATTACAATGACAATTGCCTTGCAATTACGGATTTTCGTTTAGATACTGTACAAGTTTCTTCCTATAAGTATGATAAGAATAGGAAAAAAATTTAAGCTCATTTGGAAGTATTACAAATTCTTTTTACAAATGAACGATCAGTAATAGAGAGCCGTCCCAAAGGAAACGCGAATTTGTACGCTACGTATAGTGTTTGAAAACGAAAAATGCTTTAATAGCGATTGTGGTTTGCCATATTTAATTATCTTATAAAAATGTAGTATTGTTCGCAGGTTTATGTAACTCTTAATATTGCATGTAAGAAATGCACCAAGCAGTTCAGAGGAGCGACCATGTTTATAAATTCTTATATTAAAAATTCATCTCAAACTAATATATCACTGTTATAATTTTTATCCCAATGATAGATTTTTCATACTTTCCTTTAGTTTTTTTTTCGCAAACTTTTATCACAGTGGTAACTTTTTTTTAAATTCATTAGTTTTTCTGCAAGATTTATTCACAGTGAAAATTATTCCGCAATAATATGTTCCAGAGATAAATTTTTCAAAGAAAGTATGTCACAGTGATAATTTCTTAAGGAAAATGTATGGCGTAAGTAATTTTTTCAACAGAATATATCGGAGTGATAGTTTTTACTACAGTGAGAATTTTTTAAGGAAAAGTTTTTTTGCTAACTTTTATCACAGTGATAATTATTCCGCAATAATATATTTTAGTGAAAAAATGTTCAAGGAAAGTTTGCCTCAGTGGTAGTTTTTAAAGAAAATGTATGATGTACGTAATTTTTTTAATGGAATATACTGATAATTTTTACTTCAGTGAGAATTTTTTTTAAGAAATGGTCATCAGTTTTTTTTTTTGAGAACTTTTATCACAGTGATAATTATTCCGAAAGAATTGGTTTTATTTTTTTAAATTTTTTGTTGAACTTTATAATTTTTAAATTGAAAATTTTTTGGTTTGTACATATATACATCGGGTTTTAGTTCAAGTTTTCAAGAATTCAAGAATTGCTTTTAGTTTCTAATAAGATTAGGAATAGTGATAGTTTTAGGAAGATATGAGTTGCGAATATAACTTATCTCAACAAAGTCACAGTTATAATTTTTATCACAGTGATAATCTTTTAAAAATGCTTTAGTTCTTTTGCAAACTTTTATTATAGTTATAATTTTTTTCAACAAATTTTGTCATTTTTTTGTTTGTTTTACTAACATTTATCACAGTGAGAAATATTCTGAAGGAATGTGGTTTAGTGATAAATTTTCCAAGAAAATTTGGCACAGTGATAGTTAAAAAAAAAAAAAATGTATTACACATGTAATTCACTGTTATAATTTTTATGACAGAGATAGTTTTTTCAAAATGGCCTTCAGGTTTTTTGTAAGCTTTTATCACAGTGACAGTTTTTTACAGAATTAACCCACAATAATATGTTTTAGTGATAACATTTTCAAGAAAACTTTGGCACAGTGATAGTTTTTTTTAAGAAATCTATGACCCATGTAATTTTTTCAACAGAATATATCACAGCAAAAATTTTTACTGTAGTGAGAATTTTTTAAAAAAATTCAGCAGGTTTTTTGAAAACTTTTATTATGGTGATAGTTATTCCGAAAGCATTTGTTTTAGTGATAAAATTTTCAATAAAGTTTGACACAATGATAGGTTTTTAAAGGAAATTTTTTTAGGCATCTAATTCATGTCAACAAAACAGCACATTGATAATTTTTATATATAATATATATTTATGTATAATAATTATTGTATATTTATGTATAATAATTATACAGTGATAACTTTTTTAAAAATTATCTTAAGTTCATGTGCAAATTTTTATCATAGCAATAATTTTTTTCACAAATTTCATAATTTTTTCCTTTTGCAAACTTTTATCAAAGCGACAATTATTCCGATAGGATTCGTGATAAAATTTCCAATAAGTTTTGATAGTTTTTTAAGGAAATCTGTTACGCATGTTATTCATCTCAACAAAATATTTCCCAGTTATTATTTTTTTCACGCTGATAATTTTTTAAAAATGATCTTCAGTTTTTTGCAAACTTTTATCACAGTGATAATTTAAAAAAAAATAATAATATTAATAAAAAATAAGTTAGTCTTTTTGCACACTTTTATGACAGTGATAATTATTCTACAAAAATCTGTTTTATTTATAAATTGTTGAAAGAAAGTCTATCACAGTGATAGCTTTTCAAACGAGAATTGTAATTCTTTTCAACATAATATATAACATTGATAATTCACGACAATGGAATATTTATTGTGCAAATATGTATAAGGGAACGTTATTTAATTGATACATTTTGGGAACAAGACGACAATTAAAAAAATAATAATTATTCTGTGTTCCAAATTATTCCAGAGAATATATATAATAGTAAATCTTGTGATAGTTTTTGAGAAGAATGTCAAAGGCTGTGAACAATTTTATTTAAATAGCTTTTAAATTTCTTTCACAAGCCTTTAAGAAAAATTATATTCTCTATCCCACAATACCGAATGCTAACGTTCGCCAGTGCTTAGAAGTTAAAAAAAACTGATTTGCAGACCAATAGTGTATTTTCTTTTGCAAAGTTCATCTATTCCCAGATGACTCGATTAAGTTAGTTAGTTTCTTAAAAATCTGTTTTTTATTGTTAATAATGATGGCGAACATTAACGTTTGATGTTAAGCAATTTTATTTTTTTTAATAACTAATGCCATAAAAGTTTCCTTTTTTTCATCGGGATTAAGGTTCATTAAAAATATTTTCTGTTTTTTATACACCGGCTAACCAAAATATTTATTCCGGTTTGTGGATTCTTTCTAACTTAATTTCAGTTTTTTGCCTCTTTTTTTATTTTCTTATGCATCACAACTACATATGTGTGCATACTCATACATATATATTCAATATTCAACCACAAATACCATTAGACATGTGAAATATTAAATTTTTCAATGTAGAAGCTCTTGAATGTTACAAAAAAAGAAGAAAGAATACTGAAAGGTGTTAAGCAAACTTCATAGGTAAGTTTGCTGCTGCTGCTGATGCTGCTGGCAAAGCAGACAGGATTATTTATTTTGGAAGCAGTGTGTCGTTTTTGTTGGTTTCCACGTTTGTGCTCAACAATTCAATCTACTGCAGTTACAATTTAATTTTTTAGTTTGTGTTTCTCTTTTTTATCAAGCTTTTTACGATTTTCTTTATAAAATACTTGTGGTCTGTGGGGTTGGCCTTTTCTAGTGTGTGTGTGTGTGTATGTGTGTGTGTTTTCTTACATTTACAATATTGTGGATATTTGTTATTTGTGTGAATTGGTAAGAGTTCTTTCAACCTTTTTCTCTATCTGGTTTTTTTTTGTGTTAATAAAAGTATTGAACTGCAGATTCCATTTCCGTTGCTGCTGCCTTGAGGGTTTCCATTAGTTTTGTGGTGCTGGCCGAAAAAATGAACCATAAGAAAACTGTTTAAGTAAATGAAGCTGTTTCCGGTTTACTTTCGGGTTAGTTTGTTTGTCAGGCATTAGTTTTATGTGCATGATTATCGATAATTCTTATTGCCCAAATGTTTCTTTTCTTTCATGAAAATTTGGTTTTAAATTTGTGTGTGGTTTTATAAAGTAAGATTATGTGTTATGAATGGTACTAGTTTGAAAGGAATTAGGCAAATAGTGAGCAAACACTAGACATATGGAAAGATTTAAAAATGAACTGCTTTTTTTTAACACTGATATTTTTGCTGCGCGAAAATTGACTTGTCAGTTTGTTGATATTTTTAAAAATTATTTGGTAAAATTGTTTAAGAACGGCAATTTCAATGCGCACTGCAAAAACAGAAGGAATCAGAATTGAATTTGAACAGTCAAGAATTTGAACTATTTATATGCGGCTAACAACAAATATTTATTATTGTTTAGCTAAACACACTAAGCAACAAGCAACGGCGACCATCGTTACCACGAGGCCTGTTCGCTCAACAGGGTTTAGCTGCTCGACTGCTCACACCAACCTGCAAACAAAAATCGCCAAATGTGCTGCTTTTATACACTTGTATACGCAGCTTTAACCCTAAGCATTATTCCCAAAAGCTCTAACAGAATAAGCTTTTAACCTAAGATCGATTCTCATAAGTTATACATAAATAAAATAAGCTTTTACCATAAACATTATTCTCATAAACATTAATGACTAAAATAATAAACTTTTACCCTAAAATGCCTTCTCATAAAATCGAGTGATCAAATAATAACTATCATAGGAAATAATATTGAAAAATAATAATTATGAATGAAAAATAAAAAATAAATAATAAAAAAAGCGGCCTGATACAATTATCATTATATATAATAATTTAAAATTTATAAATTTATCTGCCATGCCACAGAGCTTAATTCCATTCGGAAACGGAATTGAGTTATTTTTTTACTTCATCAAAAAACGGAAAACTAAAAAACTTTTCGATATGAAATCATTTCTAATTGCAAGAATGAAACTAGTATTATTTTACAGAATTGATTTCATTCCGAAAAAGCTTTAAATTTTAGTTTTTTGAAGAATTAAAAAACCGATTCAATTCCATTTCCGAACGGATGTGAATTCTGTGACATGGCCGTATATAAATCTATTTAATAAATTCTATTGAAATTAACAAAAATTAGTTCAAATTTTCCTAAAGAAATCTTCCAAAGCAAGAAGAAATATTGGAAAATACATTAAACATTTAAAAAAAAAAGCAAAAAAAACCTTGAGCTGAACGAATTATTTGCAAATATTGAATTAAATAAAAGTCAAAGCAAATAGGATCAAGAATTCATATTCTATAATCTTTATATTCTATATTCTTTATACTCCTATACTCTTTATAATCTAGACTGCTGTTGTGAGTCTTCCCCCAGCTAATAATGTTGAAAATCAGCAACCATAAACTGCTGCCTGAATAACATATAAAAAGATAAAGAATATTGGGGTCAGGCCCTATATTGTAAGGCAGCAAATATGTTTTAAACAAAAGAAAGAACAACGGTACCAGCAAAAACTGCTACAACTCGGAATTGGCACAAACTATAGCAATTGCTGACACGATGGAATATTGATGCGGATCATGAAAATCGGACACACTCAGCTATAGCTCCAGGTTTGCGGCAGCAGCGAGGAAGGGAGCAGTATATATAAAAGAAGGAGTAGTTAGTCAGAAGAATGAGTCAGCAGGAGAAGTTGAGCTAGTAACTAATTATAATATCAATAAATTAAGGTGAGTGATAATAAAAAAAGGGTTTTATTTAAATTAAAATAGAAATATAGTATAATAGTAAATCCTACGATTCCCAAGAGACTTTCCAGAATAAAATAATAACTACCTATATAATAATGATAATAATAAGTATATCCTGTGAATCCTATGGGACCCTCCAGGAAATGCTATAACACTGCTTAAATTAATAGTCTATAAACTTACTGCTTTTGGTGTCGGTGATGACTTTTCTCGGTTTATATCAAGCTTTCTCAGAGGCCGCACTATACGAGTTGTTATAGATGGGGTCTCATCAAACGAGTTCAAGATTAATTCAGGGGTACCTTATTCTTATTTTCCTCAACGACCTTCTCTATCAAACTTCCAACCCTATCCACTCTTTCGCGGATGACAGCAGCATTTGTCACTCGTACTCTTTTAGTTATAGGCCCAGCCTATCAGAGATCGCTGCCAAGAGGCGTAATATGAATGATTCACTAAATAGTGATCTTCTATTAATCTCCGAATGGGGTCATTAAAACAGGGTCGCTTTTAACGCTCGCAAGACCCAATGTAGTTTATTAACTCACAAACAAACGACGGCAAATGCTGCTTTATCTGTACTCAAGGATGGTATAAATATTGAGGAATTGGATGCTCTTGATGTTCTTAGAATGAAGATACAGTGTGATGTTCGCATTTTGAACACATTTTTCATGTCTCTAAAGAAGCATTCAAGTGCCTCGGTTTTTTGAAACGGTGCAAGATGTACTTTACTCCATTTGATCTCCATACTATTTATACCGCCTATATCCGACCGAAAATAGAATACAACTCTCATGTTTGGGCCGGTGCCTCAAAGTCTATTTTGGGGTTACCCGACCGTGTGCAGGAGAGGGCGAAAAAGCTCATCGGTGACAGTAGGGTATCCAACTCTATTGACTCACTGGAGCATCGACGCAGTGTGGGGTGCGTTACTCTGTTCTATCGTTACTACAATGGATTTTGCTCTGACGAGATTAGGGATCTTGTTCCCGAAACTCGCACGTAGCACGTGTTCATCGTCCAGAGCTTATCCATTTGTGGTCGATTGCCCGGGGAATCGTACTACGCATTACAGAGAGAATGCGTTTTTCAGCCGTACGCTTTTTCTTTGGAATAAGTTGCCTGCAGATGTGTTTTCTGTCTGTTATAACGTTGGAAAGTTCAAGTCAAATGTTCACAAGCACTACTCCCTCTTTCCCCCTCCTCAAAACCAATTTTCCTAGTTCTGGTACAATGCACTGCATATGTAGGGGTCATCCCCTGAGTTCTGGTCCAAGTTAAAAAAAAAAAACAACCCCCGCACTGTCACAACGGAAAGATACCTCAATAAAAAAAAAAATAAAGTTAGTTTTCTTGTTTTACTTTATTATACGGAACACCAGCACATCAGTTGGATGTGTAGCAAGTCCAAAATATATTTATTACATATTTCGCCGGTTTGGAAGGTATATATTGTGTAAATCTGGTCTTGCCTCTAAAAGGAAATAACTGCTCATCAACGGTGAAGCCTTCATTTGGCTTAGAGCATTTCTCGAAATGCTTATTCATCATCCTCCATACGTCTCGAATTGGGGCAGCTTTATCTACTTTAAGCCGGTTTTGTCTATATTTTGCCATAAATTTATAATTAAAAGCTAATTCAATTAATTTTGGAATGAAAAAGTTATGTTTGTAGTAAGAAAAGTGTGAAGGTACAATTGTACCTACAGTGTCATTAAGCGTTGTAAAATTCTTCAACTTGACGAGGGTTAAATAAGTAACTAAAGCCTTAAGTAAACGGATAATTGTTTCTGAAAAATCACTTGTTTGTAAAAATGGACAAGTTTCGATGTCACGAAATTGGTGGTGGCAGTTTAGAATTTGGTTGGAGGACTTCAAAGCAGACATAAATTAATTTTAATTTTAATTAAATTTAAACATTTTACTACACTTTGTTGCATGAAATGTGTTTGAAGGCCTTGTTATAAAATATTTTCAAACACGAAACAGCTGGCTTAAGTACTCGTATAATAAAAGGCGAAGACATTAAGCTGGTTAGATTTTTGACAAAAGCATCATAAGCCGCTACTCAGTGGCTTTATAGAAAGAGTTTTATAGTTGAGGACTCCCTTATAAATAAAAGGAAAATTTTAGCACGGCATTGGGAAAATATAACCAGTTTAACCTTAAGCTAGATATATATTGTTAACAAATTTCCTTATTAAATTAAAAAATGTCTTTAATATCCTGCCTGACAATATAAAAATGTCACTAACGTTTCAAGAATTCGATTTAATTGTCTCCAATTAAGTTGCACAACATAAAAATGAATGGCATGCAACAGCTTGTTAAAAATAATGAATTTTTATTTTCATTTATTTAAATACTGTTAGGTTAAGAGTCCTTATTTGTAGGTACATACATACACACACATACACACACAAACACAACTGTGTAAATATACACTCACGCACTCAACCATAAATTAATTTAGAACAGAGTATGTGTGTTTGTTCGTATATAAATTCGTTAGTATAATAGTGTTTGTATAATACTTAAAAACGGAAAATAAAACAAGAGCCTGGCAGTTTTAGGTAATTTAATTATTTTAATGAAATCATCAAACTGAAAATGTTTGCCGTAAGAACAAAAAAAACACGAGGGCAGTCGTTAAATAGTGTTATGAATTCAAAAGTTCGATGTCAACACTCAGTCAACTTTGCCATATCGTATAATGTCATGCCGTGACATATCATGTTATGTCATAACATGACACAATCAAATTTCATATCACCAGTCTGTCTGTTCAGAATAAGAAAAGTCGTGTTACGTTAAGTCATGACATGTCATGTCATAACATGACACAATCAAATTTCATATCACCACTCTGTCTGTTCAGAATAAGAAAAGTTTGTTTAAAAAAAAATTTATTTTACTACTCACTTTTTGAACTGTCTTCCTGCTGGTAGAGCATAAGTGCTTTAAGCTCAAACATGCTAACCGTGAATGTCAAATGATATTACAAGAGCTAAAATATATGTCAAGCATTCTTGACAATAGATTAAATGCTCTCTTTTCCCGTCTAACCATGACTTAAAAAATATATATAAAACATTTTGAACTAAAAAAAAAAATATTCTCTTGCGTCCAAAATCTTTAAAATCATTTTGCAACAAGTTTAAGTTTTTCTGATTTTTACTTGCGCATAATTAAAATTTTTACTTTGTTTCCAATTTACGTTTTTATGTATTTGCCAAACAGAAGTCATAACTTTGTTTTTATGTGGTTGTAAAAAAGTTCTTTAGGTAAACAGTCATTAGGAGGAAAACTTTTTGTTGTTGCTATATTCTGTAATAAAAATTAATGCTATCCGAGCTTTATTGGTTTCAAGTTATTGTACTCTTTATGTTAGTTTTTGTTATTGATGTTACATTTTGTAATTGTTTAATGTTCGAGGCATGTAACAAAATGGTAATTTTTTTTTAAAGAAAGAAATTAAATTGATGTCATAAAAAATGGCAATAATTATGCTCCTTTTTATGTTTTTTATTACACCCAAAACAGGATAAATATATTAGAAAGCACGAAGGTTATATAGGCGCACCTCCATTTCTGTGTAAGAACCTTAGCAACAGTATTTGTTCAGTGGCGTGATTATAACTTTCATAGAATGTTATTACCCTATTATCACTGATAATGGGGTATGTTTCAATTCAAGGAATTATATTGTCATATTATTATGAGTCCTCATTATTACGTCAATATATGTTTAATTAATTGTTTTGTAATGAAGTTAAATGTAATATTGTCATATATTTTTTATACGGTTATATTGTCGTAATGTTATAAATAAAATAAGTCACATAGATGTCTTACTGTCATATAGTAAAAGCTTAGCATAATGACGTTGTCATATATTTACATAGCCATCATATCATATGGCCTCATAACCATATATCCATCTTTTCACATTTTGAACATATATTCTTAAAATGTCATCATGATGTAATTATATTCTGATCTAGGAAGAAAGTCATATTATCAAATTTCTATAAATCATGTTATGATATTATTATATCAAACATATAAAACACATTGTCACATTTTCGTAAATAAGGTCGTGTTGTCTGTATATAGTTTGATCAAATATACATACAATCATAACGTCTATATGAATATCACATAAAATTTTTTGTGCTTATATAAACAGAACATTTTAGTATAAAATTTTTTTGCTATATTGATATATTGTCAAGTAGTCATCTTACTATACTTTCACAAGTAATATCATATCATCATAAAATTAGTTTGTCAAATATTCATGTCATCATAAATATATATATTTTTTTCCTTTTACAATATTATTTTAAATTTTATGTCTATATTTATGAATACCGTAATTTTTATGTTGTCATATTTTAATATGGTCACATTGCTATAAAATTTTCTTAATTCTATTATTATAGTCCGTCCATGTCCATGTAGTTATATTATCATATAATTTTGCCATGCTACAATATATAGACCGATGTTGTCAAGAAATAATATTATAATGTCGTTTTGTTGTGAACTGATTGTTCATATATGTGTTGTGCGGAGGCCATTTTGTCATACTATATCATTTTTAGCTATTCGTCTGCACAGTTAACTGTCTTTTAGTTCAGTGACTTGTACTTTTGTACTGTCATTGTATACAATATAGTCACAGAGTCTTAAAATCTCAATAAAGTTTGCTTATTTTATCATAAAGCCTTTTTCTAAGTTGTCATGTAGTCATGTCATCATATTGTCATATTGTTTCACATCAAGTCAAATAATGACATTGACATGTAGTCACAGTATCATATAATCAAACTCTGGTCTCACCACTACCAATATGTTGCACATTTATCTCACAGCATGTTGTCGTAATGCCACATTTCTACATGCGCTATATACAGCCACCATACAAACATAGTACGATTATTTTTTATTTTCACATAAGTTTATGAAACTGAAGAGTTTTATTTGCACTAAAGGTGAATAATAAACTCATTTATGTTTTTAGAATTTAAACACAAACGATGATAACTTGATTTGTATGAAATAAATCAAATTTAAGAAACATTTTTTTACTTGCCGCCCAAAACATAATCAGGGAATTCATAATATGCTTAAACAAAAACCTGAAAAGGAATAGGAAGCTTGTTATCAGTAGTTGTAAATAACACTGTGTAAATGAATGAAGGTGTCTGCAAACGTTTGTTAGAACGGGTATGACTGATTACATTTCACTTGTTTTCTTTTCTTTTTTCTTTTTTTTTTATCGATGTTTGCTACAAGTTTTATTGTTGGCAGTGGTTTCACACTAGTATTTATTATTCTCTTTTGAATTATATTTCCTGGCGTTCTTGTCAAGATTTATTTCAATTTTCCAACTTGTTGTTTGTCGACGAGAAAAAAAAAACCCCAGACAAACTAAATGAGTTTGCTGCTTAACAAAAACCATGTAGAGCAGGGCTTCAAGATGGTGTTGAATGGGAAAAGAATATAACTTTTTAGCTTTTTATTATCAAAATGTTAACATACACGTACCAAAACCTGTGATCACCAAAGGGCTTAAAATTTCCACAAGCCACCCCCTAAAAGTTGTGTATATAATTTCTATTTTGCTTCCTTTTTTCTAATGGCAACAAGTTTTTAAGTGGAGTATTGTAAGCAACAAAATTTTATTTCTTACGTTTAATATTCTCTTGAATTCTAAGACTTACATGGTTCATTCATACATGGTAAGTTGTTGTGAAAGTGAGTGGGGGCAGCGAACAGGAAACGTGTGCGTGAGAAAAGTTTATTGTTAAGTTTCCAACATCATACTCGTAGAAAAGGGAAAATTTCCAAGACCTTAAGCAGATTTTAGCAGGCCGAAGGTTGGTACTAAATAAAGCAAAAGTAATGAAATACAAAATAATAAACCAAGAAAAAAGCAGAAAATACAGCCAGAAAAGGATGTGTGTAAATGTGTGAAACTAATACACTGTTCTAGCGATAAAGGAAACATGATGGTGTGCGTAAGATGACTGCTGGCGAAGGACTAAGAAAAATCAAATTATTGTATGGAAAGAATAACATAATTTATTTAATATAAAGAGAAGCAAAATTTAACGTTCATCCAAAAAAATTATACAGCATCAGAGTGGCCATCTTGGCATTTTTGCGGCTAAATTTGGTATTCACTTTTTCAATGTGGCTGCAAATTTTCCATTTAGTAGTGTGTTTTTTTTTAGCACTTTTCGTACATATTTAGCTTTTTTTAGCATTATTTAGTTTAAGAATATTCAAAATATTAGCTTGAAATCGAAAATCTACCACAATTTTTTCTTGATTACTAGTTATAAAATCTCTGTTTACTTTGTGAACCCGTCAAATCGTAAGAAAAGGCAAGAATTAAAGCGAAGTCTTTCATGAATTAATGGGTTATATTGGACGAAGTGAGATGACCATTAAACTGATTACTTTGCGCCCCATAGTGCACCATTCAATTTGACTAGCCTTCGTTCAAACTTCTTTTTATATCATAGTTTTCTTTTTAACATACCTATTTTGATTACTTGACGAGTATGTTTTTTCATTTGGATGTTTGTTTGCAACACAAGAAACCCATGCCATATAAGTGACTACTATAGGGTGTTTTTTTAAGCCCAATAGAACTTGAAATTGTAAAAAATAACACAAAAAATTAAATTGTAATCAAAATTTTTTTTTATTCGAAAGATCAATACGTGACATTAACATTTGAAAATGATTTCGGGCATATGGGCACCGCGGCTGTTCTTGACGAAGCGCATTCTGGACGTCCAATTTTGGGCCACTTCTTCGAGCACTGCTGGCCGTATGTCACGAACAACACGAACAATGCTGGCCTCCAAGGCGTCAATTGTTGCTGGTTTATCAGCATAAACCAGTGACTTCACGTAGCCCCACAGGAAATAATCGAGAGGTGTCAAATCGCACGACCTTGGAGGCCAATTGACAGGTCCATTTCTCGAAATCAACTTATCGCCAAATTTTGATTTCAGTAAGTCGATGGTTGCGTTCGCCGTATGGCACGTAGCGCCATCCTGTTGAAACCACATCTCCTCCGGATCAATGTCATCCATATTTTCAAACAAAAAATCATTGATCATGGTGCGGTAACGATCTCCATTGACCGTAACGCGAGCTCCGGCCTCATTTTTGAAGAAATAAGGTCCGATGATGCCACCAGCATGAAAACCGCACCAAACAGTGCATTTTTCTGGATGTAATGGAGTCTGTAGGGTCTCTTGTGGATTGGTCTCACTCCATATGCCGCAATTTTGCTTATTACAAACCCGTTAAGCCAAAAATGCGCCTCATCGCTGAACACAATTTTGCGATAACACAACGCGCGAATCGACGACTGATTTTCAAAGTAAATTTGGATAATTTCGTAGCGTTGTTCAAGCGTGAGTCTATTCATGATGATTTGTCAGAGTATACTGAAACAAATAAAAAAAATGTTTCATCAAAATTTAATTTTTTGTGTTACTTTTTACAATTTAAAGTTCTATCTAGCTTAAAAAACCACCCTATACATATCGTTGGTCTCAAGTAGAAAGGTCCTAACTCGTATTTTTCTTGAATTGAGCTTTTTAGGGATCCTGTTACTTTGCATACAAGTATACAGTCTAACAAAGATGTAATTAAATAATTTCAGACATATCGCTCTTAGAAGATATTAAACAAAAAAGTTACTTTTACGTGGTCCTAGGTATACAGTTTTCATTACGATTTTGCCTTCTCCTGTAAAATTGTAATAATATTTGCTAGGGCCTTTCTACATGATATATAGATATATAAAACTGTATATACAATGATGCCGCTTAAGTGAGAAAGCTGGAGTTGGCGTATTGCTTCTGGGGAAGTTGAGGGATTTTGGGGATTCAAAAATCGGTACCTTTTCGATAACTGTTTTTTTCATATTCGGTGCACATTTTTACCGTGGAGTAGGCATCTAAACTATAAACGGTCATTCGCTTTAGTGCGGATATTCAAGTTACCGTATTGCCTCTGAGAAAGTAGGGGGAATTTGACATTTTCTGAAGCAGACTTTGGGAATTCCCAAAAATCTTGGAAGCGCTTCGCTAATTGAATTGGAACCGGTTTTCCATATTCGGCGCTCGCTTTGGCCATGGAACATGTATCTGAACTATTAACGGTAATTCTATATAGTGCAAAAAATTTAAGTTGCCTTATTGGTTCCGGGCATGTGGGTGATTTTGACGATTTCTGTGGCCACCTTTGGGAATTTTAAGTGCATTATATGGATAATTATCTGGGTATATACATAATTTAAAAAGAAGCTTAAACAATAGTGAATGAAAAATTTGTAATTTTATATCGAAGCGTATTTTTTTAGTTTTTATACGCTTCACAAAAACATTAAAGGGATATATTTTTTAAGCTTAAGGTCTGTCTTGCCAATATCTGGCAATATTTCGCTCTCCTTCGGATAGCATCTTCAGGTCTGAAGAGCGAAATATTGCCAGATAAAAGAAATTTAAAAAACCAAGACAGACCTTAAGCACAAAAAATATATAACATTAAAAAGAAAAAGAGGGTCAATATTAAGAAATAATAAGCATTCGTCGGAAAGGAAAATTGTATAAATTGCAAACGGAATCATAAACTTATATATCCCCTTATAAGTTTATGATTCCGTTGGCAATTTCTACAATTTTCATTTCCGACCCTATAAAGTATACATATTCAGAATCAGCATTGATAGCAAATTCGTTACAACGATGTCCATCTGTCGGCTACAGAAATACCGTTTCTCAGAAAACCATCAGACTTAGAAACTCATTTCTTTCACCATTCTATTACTCCATCGATTCATGGAAGAAAGTCAGTAAAATTGATTTTCGTGTAGCTGAGATATACCCAAAATTATAAAAAAGGCACTTTTGCCAATTTTGTATCAAAAATTTTGAAAACAAAAATTCCTTGTTCTGTTTCAAACTTTACACAATTATTTGGCATAGCGACTAAAAGGCAAAAAACAAATTTTCCCCGATATTGGTTCATATATACCAGAGATATAGCCTAAACCGATTTTTTAGTGAAAATGCCACATTTTGCTTAAAAGCAGTTGTAGTAATATAAGAAGGTTACTAAAATACCAAAAATTAAAATTTCCGATATCGGTCCATATATGTACATATATCCAAGATATAGTCTAAACCGATTTTGTGATGAAAAATATATTTGTTCGTTAAAAGAAGTTCAGGTAATAAAAGAATGTTAAATGAATACAGAACGTGAAAATATTCGGTAATTGGTCTATATATCGGTCCATAGATAGCTTAGACCGATTTTTTTTTGTTGATGGAAAAGTCGCGTAAGAGAGCTTAAAAAATTTTTTTGTTGTTAAAAAGCAATTCTGGTAATATAAGAAGGTTACTAAAATACAGAAAATGAAAATTTCCCACATCGATCCATTTATGTATGCATGTATTTATATCCGAGATATAGTCTAAACCGATTTTGTTATGAAAAATATATTTGTTCGTTAAAAGTAGTTCAGGTAATAAAAGAAGGTTATATGAATACAGAACATGAAACTATCCTGTAATTGGTCTATATATCGGTCCATAGATAGCTTAGACCAATTTTTTTTTTTGATGGAAATGTCGCGTAAGAGAGCTTAAACAATTTTTTTTTTTTGCTTAAAAGTAGCTCTGGTAATATAAGAAGGTTACTAAAATATAACAAAAAAAAAATTTGCGATATCGGTCCATATATTACATATATCCAAGATATAGTCTAAGTCGATTTTTTCATGAACAAAAAATTTTTTTTCGTTAAAAGTAGTTCTGGTAATATATGAAGGTTATATAAATACGGAACATGAAGCGGTCCAGATACAACCTAAACCGAGTTTTTTCATGAAAATGTCGCGTAAGAGAGCTTAAACATTGTATTTTTGCTTAAAAGCAGTTCTGGTAATATAAGGAAGTTACAAAATACATAAAATGAAAATTTGCGACATCAGCCCAGATGATATTTGTGGATATGGCAACTCTCTAAAGCAGCAGGACCTTTATAAAGTGTTCTTGCTAGAAGCAGGCAAATGAAGGAAATTATTCATACAAACTTTTAAAAAATTAAAATCAAATTGAAAATAATATTTCACTCTGCAAATTTGCTCAAGCCTTACAAAACGAATATATAATATAAAATATTTTTTTTTTTTACTACATTAGTTAACTTTCTTATGCTGGTTGTTTATTGTAGCTGTCATTCGCACAAAAGTGTGTGTATGTATGTGTGTGTGTATAAAATATTAACAAGTTTATTTGATACGTTTCGAGTAACACTCTTGCACCCTTTCAGTTCACCCGCTTTCTTTTCAACCCCTCTGTAATTTTATTTTCATTTTCCTTCAGCATTTCATTCTCTTTTATGGTTTTTACTTTTTGGCAAGTGATACATATTTCTTTGAAAACAGTTATGATATGTGTAACATTTTTGCTTTTCTATAAGAGAAAATTTATAGCTTTGACTTAGTAATATAACATTCATAAATATTTGCTTATCAAGCTGGAAGAAGCAAAACAAAGTAGGAAAATATTTTTTTTATGTTAAAAATAAAAAATTTTTTTAGAAAGGAAAATATTTTACATAAAAAGGAAAGAAAATTAAAGTTGCATTAATAGCAAAAATTTTTATAAAAATAAGTTAAAACAAAAATAAATTGTATCGCTATGCCGTTTTGGTTGGAAGAGTTTATTAGAGTAGAATCTATGTAAATAATCCAGTTTCACCCATTTCGTTGTCTGGAAAGCTAAGCAACCTTGTTTGTGCCAACTTGAAGGCATTATTCAGGCATCTAAACTAGTAGTGTTTAAATGCCAAACCAAATTAAACATAAATCACTCAACAGCTGGCAAAACGGCCCTCAATTAAAAAGTATTGCGGACTTAAAGTTTTATACTTCAATAAAATCACGCTATGAAATATCACATTTTCTAGATCTTAACAATAGAGTTTATCAAAAATTTCTTTGTTGGCTCCTACACTACGCGGGAGGATTGATATTGATGCTACCTAAGTAGACAAGAAAAAATTTTTGTTTGAAAAACCATTTATTTCTCAACATGATCTTCTTCTCACTCAAAACACTTAGTAAAATGATATTCCAACTTTTTTGTACCACTGAATAATGCGATTTTGGGAACCCCTCAAAATACGCGTTAGATTTGGTAATCATGAAATGAATCTTTTTCCTGTCAGCCATTTGTTCAAGTTTGTAAACAGAAATAAGTCACTAGGACAGAAAAAAGTCACTGGACTATAACGTGTATGATCAACCAATTCAAATTGTATTCCAGCATAGTATCTAATGACTTGTGAACCAGTGCCTTGTTTAGAAGAAAAACCAGTTTTTTCTTCTTTATATGAAGCGGTTTTTCCTGGTTTGCATCAATCAATTGATCCAATAATGCACGATATTACTTTTCTGTGGCTGTAGATCCTTTTTCAAAATAATCGATGAGCAGTACTTCATGTGCATCCAGAAATACAGTGGTCATAACCTTGTCAGCCGATTTCACAGTCTTTGCTTGGTTCGGAACGCTTCCACCAACTTCCTCCCCTTGGTTCGATTGACTCTTGGTTTCAGGTGTATAGTGGTCGACCCACGTTTCATCAACAGTTATTTTTTGATGTTAAAAATCAATAGAATTACGCTTTATCATGTCTATACACCGCTGTCAAATGGTCGGTCGAACTCGTTTTTGCTCGACAGACAAAGAGCAACCGCGGCACCCATCTTGCCGTTAGCTTTTTCATATGCAAGTGTTCACGCATAATGTTGAAAATGAAAATATGATATGTTTACCATTTCAACAATCTCAGGTTACTTGCCTCGGCAATCATTCATAACGATATCGAGGATTTTCTTGATATATTCTTTTGGCCTTCGTGTTGATGATATTATTGCAGTGCTTGTTCGTCAGCGTTTAAATTCCGCAGTCCAATATTTTACCATGTATTCTGACGGAGCAGACTCCCCGTCGCCGTAATGTTTATCAAGCTTTTCTTATGTCCCCCGGGGAACACGTTTTTCCTTGGCGTATTCCTAACTAGGGCACTCTGTATTTCGTGTATAGTGGGGAAGGGGTCCCCCGTTTGTTGTAGCAAATAAAACTCTAGAAAGCCGCATTACTTATGTAGTGTTGGCTTGCGAAACCCTTACCAAGGGTATAAATTGGCAGAATGGGGATCAGCATGGCCCCCGGGTGGTTCTGCTTGCAGTTCAACCTGGGCTGATCATGGTTGAGGCTCCTACCTTGGCTGAAATATTTTGGCTGAAACCTAAAACGCAGGAATGGGGTGTTAGTATCCTTGAAAATAGCTTGGCATGGCTTTTTTTGAGGACTAACAAACTCCTGTAGTCTGTTGCCTTTACAACAGATACCTGTACTGTAAGGAACCAGTGGTGATGGTTGACGGGTGAGTTGGTTTAAGGGCTTAGTGGGCTTCGGCTTACCAACTCATTAAGCCTTGACTTCCATTGATTGCTGGGAAATTGCATACAGGAGGGAATAGAAGTTATAGAAAGTTGCTCATATGGTTGCAAACATATGGCAAAAGTTGCTACCTATGTGAGCCTAGTCAGCCACACGGGGGCGCTAGTGAATCGTGAATAATTCACTTTGTAGAACTGGTCCATCATCAGATAAGGCCGTAATGGTAGATGCTGATGTAAATATTTTTCACAACTGTCTCTGTTATGTCTGTTTGGCGCGGCTTTTTTCGGGGACTAAAATCCTCCCAGGTTGCCCTTATAACAGATTAATTGATTGCTGGGAAATTGCCTACAGGAGGGATTAGAAGGCCCGCACTCCTCAACGAGAAGTTGCTCATATGGCTACAAACATATGACATATATTGCTACCTGTGTGAGCTTAGTCAGCCACACGGGGGCGCTGATGAATCGTGAATAATTCACTCCGTGGAACTGGTCTATCATTAGATAAGGCCTTAAAAGCAGGTGCTGATGTAAATCTTTTTCACAACTGTTTCTTTTGCCGTTTTTCCTATCAAATAAAAGTGTTTAATCACTGCATGACGGTGACCTTTTTTTAGTTTTTCAAGAAACACAAAAGTTGCTTACTTCAAACGACTACAGCTAATAAACTAATCAATGCATTTCAGTGAAATTTTAACAGCTGACGTTTGACAGATCGCAATTAAAAGAAAACGGCGTTTGTGCTGTCATCTAGCGCTGGGTAGTTTCAATATGAATCCGTCCTCGTTACTCAAAACAACAGTTTTTTTTCTATTTTTTTTTATATCTATATTCTTTTTTTAACGCTTTTACTTTTTTTAACAACATATTCTTTGCTAAATTCTCATTATTTTTTGTATTATAGTAAAACACTGAGGGAAATGTTTGAGCAAATTTTTCTAAGGTTTCCAAGTCTACTGATGATTGGGTTAGCTGCTATGAAAGAATAGAAACCATAGTTGTATATATGTGATACTCGTAGATCTCTGTAAAATAAATTATTAGTATTTCCCTTTCTTTTTCTTTTTATGAACTCTGTAGTTAATTCAACAGAAACAAAAACTGTGAGAGCATTTCCAGATTTCTGCTTGATTGTTATTTCTCTTTTTCATCATCACTTCATTATTTTTATTAATCGAAAATGTGATAAAAGAAACCCTTTTTACATTACTTTATAATTAAACAAAGTGTCTGTATACGTTTTTAATTATTACAATATTTATTTTTTAACATTACAATATATTTTGCCCCAAAGCAGGCAAACACACACGTTTAACTTGCTGCCTGAACACATATTAAAACAATCACTTTTTCACATCATGGTGCGAGCAATAAAAGCAGACTTTTAAAGCTATTATGACATATAATTAAATTTTTCCATTAGCATTTTCTCGTAGAAGAAAAAACCAAGCTTTCGAAGTGATATTAAAGCAGAGATGGGGGAAAAAAACTATGAAAAGAAAAGCAAATTTTACACATTTGTACAGAAGTATTAATTTAATATGTGCTTTTAAACAGGCCTATCAGCAGCAGCACGACGCTACAAAGCAGCAAGTATTTTAAAAGTGCTTTTCAACAATATAAAGTGGCAACAACAATAGAAAAGAAAAACTTAAGCACAAGAATATGTTTTTAAAAACTGTCTGGCTTTTATTGTGTTTTTAATAAAAAAAATTATATAACAAAAAAAAAAAAATCATAAAAATTACTATAGACAATATTGCCAGCACTTAATAGCACTTGTGGTTTAACGCAAAAATCACTTTGTTTTTATTATAACACATAAACATATAACAAGTTATGTATGTAAACATGTCCATATATACAATATACACATACATATGTATACATATATGTAAAGGTTTGCTTGGAAACTTGCAAGAAATTATACCCTTTTTTTTCTTAAAACTTGAGTATCAAACAGAAAGTCTCTTCATATTTTCAGTTTTCCTTTGAGGAAAAACAAACGAACAAAACAAAAACAAAAAAAGAAAGTCCTTTATAGATTCAACACTTTCAACCACAAGCCTTAAAATATGCTGTAAACGAATTATAGAAAACGAGTTAAATGATATGTGAAATTTAATTGATTACAAAAGAAATATGGCTGAAGAAGAAACACTTAGAAAAAAACAAAGGTTTATTTAAAGAAATTTCTTTTCTTTAAAGATTTTGAATTTTTATTTTTCTTCTACTCAAAAATTTAAATTTATGTCAAATAAAAAGAAAACAAAATTGTTTTCAATTGTTCGCTCTTGTAAACATTTAAAAGTTTCATTAAGTTCTGTTTGTTAGTACTTAAAACTCCCCAAATTATGCTTTGTATTTACTTTATCGTGAACGCCCCTAAAATATACTTTATGTTTTCATTTTAAACTTTTTTCTTTATTGAAGCAAAAGTTTTTTATAAGTTCCAAATTATTTTTTGATTTTCTTACATTCTTTTTGATTAAATTAATTTTTTATTTTGTTAAATTTTGACCTCTAACTGACCTTTGCTTTCGTTATGGTGAACTAAAACTTTTAAGCACAATATAAATTTAACAAAGAGCGAGAAAAAGTTTTCAAATATCCTGCGGGCAGGTGAGGAAAAAAATTTTAAAAATTTGTATTAAGAATGTGTTGTACAATCCAGCTTAAAATATTTCAATAAAAATTGGGAGCTACACATAAGGATATAAAAACGGAATGTAGAAATTGTACATTTAAGTGAAATTTTGGGAAAAGGCGGTTGATTGATTCACTGCAAAATGTTTTATAAATATAATTAGGTAGTGATACTAATTTCAAAATTATTACTCGTACATCAGAATTCTTTTTCGTTTACAATCAAACATACACACAAGTGAAGCTAATAAGCGTAATTAGAATAAGGGTATTTTCATGGTTGTTTTAGGTTTATTAAAAAAGCTCAATCTATAATTATTAATACAAAAATACACACAATTATACAGTCGATCGTGGTCAGAATGGGGGCAAGAAATAGAAAAATTGGATGATCAATTTTCGAACTGCCGCATTTGAACGAATGATAATCCAAGAGTGATTGTCGAGAAACTAATGCACCCACAAAGAGTGACTGTTCTGTGTGGTTTCTGGACTGGTGGCATCATCGCGCCATATTTTTTCCAAAATGAGACCGGTCAGTTAGTTACTGTGAACAATGTTCCCTATCGTAAAGTGATAACGAACTTTTTACTGCCCGAGTTGGAAGATATGGATATGAACGATATGTGGTTTCAACAGGATGATGCCACTTGCTACACAGCTAACGAAACAATGGCCATGTTAACTCCCGTGGTGACGATGTCAATTGGCCGCCAACATCATGTAATTTGATACTGTTGCACTTCTTGCTTTGGGGTTAAGAGTATTTGCAAGAAACGGTGTCGATACGCTAAGAAAAGACAGTTTAAAATATGTTTACAGCAACATTAGTATGTATGCTATAACATTGTATGTTATTGTTAAAAATAGTGTTTTTTCCAATCAATCACAGTTTATTGCTCTCAAACTATGTGCTATTGTGTGCATTTTTGTAATGCTATTGTTACCGTCTATAAATTTAAACTTTGTTTAAAACAACAATAGCTTTTATCACACCTACTATCAAAAAATTTATTTTTATTATACATATGTATGCGTTACTCTGTTCTATCGTTACTACAATGGATTTTGCTCTAACGAGATTAGGGGTCTTGTTCCCGAAACTCATACACTTTTTTCGTAGCACGCGCTCATCGTTTAGAGCTCATCCATTTGTGGTCGATTGCCCGGGGAATCGCCCTACGCATTACAGAGAGAATTCGTTTTTCAGCCGTACGCTTCGTTCGATTCGAACAAGTTGCCTGCAGGCGTGTTTCCTGTCTGTTATAGCGTTGGAAAGTTCAAGTCAAATGTTCATTAATACTACTCCCTCTTTCCCCCTCCTCACAACCTGTTTTCCTAGTTCTGGTACAATGCACTGCATATGTGGGGGTCATCCCCTAAGTACTGGTCCAATATAAAAAAAAGGCTAACTCGCATACAGCATAACTAAGCTTACACAATATACTTATTGTTACTTGTCGCTAACATATAATATTCTTTCAGTTTTATTTTTTCTTTGAAATTAAAAAAATATATTCTGGGTTGTTTCATTTAAAGAAACGTATCTCTATAAATGTACATATGTTGACGTAAACAGAAAAGATAAAAATTGTACAAGAAACCACATTTTATGTAATTGTGTAAGTCAAAAGATTAGTTTATTAAGATGTTAACATATGCATGCGTCTGGTAGCCAACAATACTATGACGAAACTAACCATACTTCCGGCTAATCATATTATTGTACCCAACCATATTATCGTTGTACCCAACCACTTTATGGTTGTATCCAACAATATTATGGTTGTAGCCAACAATATTAAAGTTGCACCCAATCATATTATGGTTGTACCCAACCACGCTATTGTAACAGTCATTAAAATTTCTATGGTCAAACTACTACTATTGTTGTGATCAACCATACTATGTTATATCCATTATTCACATGGTTATGTATAACTCTTAATATCCCAATTTGAACGAAGTGCTTAGTAACTATTTCTTGAAGTGCTTAATAACTATTTTTAACAGCTAATAGATTTAACGTTAAAGAGGACATTTGTGTTTTCATCTCATCAAGAAACAACCCAGATAATTGGTCCGAATTAGTTCCAAATTTTTTATAACATGTAAATAAGTATAAACTTATTATTTCTTTATTTCGACCGTTTTTTTCTTTCTTAATATGTGTAATTGTTTGAGCTTAAGGTCTTTTTTGGAATTTTTAGTTTTTTTGGTTTTTTAGCTATGTGGCAATATTTCGCTTTCCTTTGGATAGCTTCTTCAGGCCAAATCCAAAGGAAAGAAAAATATTGCCAGATAACTAAAAAACCAAAAAAACTAAAAATTCAAAAAAAGACTTTAAGCTCAAACAATTACACATATTAAGAATGTATATATAAATTTATATATTTAGCTTTAATTTATTATATTCGTATCTTGATCCTAGTTTTTCAAAGTTTTTCAAATACAATTGTTGTTTAATGAGCGACCTCAACTCTTTGTAAAATTTAATAGTTTATTGCTTCGATATTTATTCGACACCCCCTTTTGTGTCTTCTTCAGGAAATTTCTAAATTTTTTGTTTACAAATTTTTATAAAATTGACAACAAATTAATTTATTATCATATCGCTCCTTTATTGCAACCTAGTCATAACGCAAAAAGCTTGTTTCGAGAAAAACACATTTCAAATTTTTAGTTTCCATACAAGTCTTAGAAAATTTTCTTAGAAAATATCTCCTAAAGGAAACATCGTAAAGGTAATTTAAATAAAATTTTGGCACAATATAAAAGGTAGTACTGTTAACAATTCTGCATTGTTAACTCGAAAAGCTAATTTTTTGAGATAAGACTATGTTGCAATAAAGGAGCGATATGTATATTATATTTTGCCAAAAACATGGTTCTATTAAAACAAAGTGATGTGCAACATAAGTATAGTTGTTTATTCAAAGTAATGTCGTTATATACGGCAAAAATATGGTTTCTCAGTAGCATAATATGATTGAGTATGACACTAATACAGTAAGTCTATGGTTTCTTAGTATCATAATATGGTTGAGTATGACACTAATGTGGTAACTCAAATTAATTCTATACTTTCTTACTATTATAATAGTATTGAACCAAAATATAGAATAGTTATTTATAATATTTTTTTTACAATACTATGGTGAGCCATATCAATGGCGTTTTAAATTAACAATAAGGTGTTATGAGGTATAATTCAGCAATACTATGTTTCCCCTAGCATATTGTCTTATCAACCATATATTTTTTTCTACGTGGATAAGACAACAGCAATTCAACAGCTACGAGTAAAGGATGAGATAATTCGGCATAGAACTTTAAGTATGCCTCAGCGTCATCGAAAATTTGGTCCTTCGGATGGAGGTGTGGCGGCTATTGGGCCAATATTTTATATCAAACCAAATTGAATACCAATTTTATCATAATAATAATAAATGGCAAAATTTCTTTGTATAATTTGCGTTTTATTCAAAATCAACATCGGCTCTTAAAATTAAATCTACCTTTATATAAGAAAACGGACAATTTTTAAATATCCAGAGTTTGAAAGAAAATCACTTCAAGTACAAGTCTTCCGACTAAGACATATTTGTTGCCCAAACACTTTTCTTTTGTATGCTGACGTATATAAACAATAATATTGAGTGTTCGATTGAAAGGTATTGAAGCTGCAGTAATTGTAGTGTTCGGTTCTACAACACATCTATTTTAAAATTAACTAGCCATTTAGAAATTCTTTTTTTATTATTAATGTAAAAAACAATATAAATAATAGAAATATATTTTTTAGTTAAGCTTTTAACACAAAAAAAATCTGCGCGCTTTTATTGTATTGCATTCCAATTTTACTTTCTTACTGTTTTTATTAGAATTCAAATATTATAAAAATCTTTTGTTTTGTATTAACAAAATAGGAATAAATTATATACGAGCACTATAAGGTCTTTAGTTTTCATTAACAAATAGTAGAGCGAGAGTGGCTGTGAATGAAAAATTATTAATAAAACTTGTATAATTTACAGAGGACATTTTACCTTTTATGAATTATTAAAATTCAAGGACTTTTCCTTGGAAATGAAATGTTAACTAATATGTAAAGAGCTTTTATACATTGAAAGGCTTTTATTTGCTGTGAGAATACTTGATGTCACATTTTAACAAAATATTCAATATAACAGTTTGGAGGATTAGCTAAAAGGGAATAAATAGATATAAATAACTAAAGACAGTTTATTAAAAAATACACTTTGAGGCCATTATGATTGACAAGAGAGTAAATTGAAATATTAATATTTAAAATAGAAAACATGCTTTGAGTGTTAATGGAACAAAAGTTTTTGTCAAACTTTTAAAATATTTATATTTAAAAAATTGTTATGAATGGGGACCTTATCAAAAGCGACAATGGATGTTAAAGCTGACAGACCTCTCTATGAAGTTTTACGTTGTTTAAATCTGCCTTGATTTTATTGTTTTAACATGCAGAAAAAATTTATATATATGAAAATATGTTTTTACAAGCTTTTATTTAGTTTCAGCTGTCTCATTGTTTGCAAACAAATCTTCCAAGTTGAATTTGATCCTCTTCCCAATTTGAGAAAAAATTTTGGTTTCCTAATATTCCAAAGGGGTGTCATCGTCGTCTTATTTCTTTACTTCTCGCCAACAATAATTGAACGTTGTCGACAGCGTCTATTTATCGCCTAGATCAAGGAAATATCGAAGACCTAACACTCAATACATAATTGCTGTCGAAGAGAAATGTATAACCGAGTATTTTTTGATATCATCTTGATGTGACGACGATGACGCCTCTTGGCATATGAAAGATTATGAAATAGAGCTGATCTGTTGCTGTAACTGGAATATGGCTAAAGAAACTGCATAATTTAGCGACACTGCCCCATAAAGTTTGAGTTTATTTGATTCGTCTTGAACGTGGTATCTTGGTTGGCGTGAAAATGCAGCTCCAAAAAAATTTGGAAAAAAAGTTCGTTCCTTTTGTTATGAATGTGGATTATGTCTGATTGCTGAATGGTATCAGTGTGTACAAACATTTCTTATCGTTAACATTACATTTTATTTAAAATTAAAAAAAAATTTGTTTTTAAAAAAAGTTTCTCTGATCAATAACTTGTCTTTTTTCACTTTCATTAAAGTGAAGTGAAAGATTATACAAGGTCTGATCAAAAAATAACTGTTATTTTCAAATTTCGTGAGTGACGTATGTTCGATTTTCGCATTTTTTCTGTTATGCTGGTACACCTGTCAGCCATTGGATTGCATTTGGATTCTCAGTTTGTTTTTGACAGATCAAAAGGCTTGTTGTGTTTTGATGTGCCCTTCGTTTTTATACTATTCGCGAAAATGGATCAAAGAAACTGTATTAAGTTTTGTATAAAAAAATTAAATTAAATGGGCATGGACATTTGAAATGTTGAATGTGGCGTTTGGCGAATCTACTATGAGCAGAACACAAGTTAAACTGTAGTATAACCGGCTTAAGGAAGGCCGGGAAGATGTCAATGATGATGCTCGTCCTGGTCGCTTGAGTACGTCAACAATCGATAAAAACCTTGAAGTAGTGAAGAAAATGATTAGGGATAATCGTCGAATCACTATCAGAGAGGTTGCTAATGAGCTTGGCATATCGTCCGGCTCATTTAAAGCTATTTTTACGGATGTTTTAGGTATGAAACGTGCGGCAGCGAAGACTGCTCAAAAATTCGCTAAATGTTGAGCTAAAAGAACAAAACGTCGCATGGACATCGCTCAGCAGCTGATGAACATCGCCCACAACGATCCAGATTTTCTCAAAATTGTCAGAACTGGTAATGAATTATCGGTGTATGGCTATGACATTGAAACCAAAGTCCAATCATCACAATAAAAGCGTCCAGAGAAGCCAAGACCGAAAAAAGCACGTCAATATAGATAAAATTAAAACATTATCAACTCTAAAAGAATATCTAAAGTTTTACAGGAGTTACGCAAAATAAATATTGTTTTTTGTTTCTATGTTTGCTATTTTCTATATTTCACTGGTAATTAAAACTCTTAAAAATTTGTATTACAAATGATTATAAAAGAAGAGTTATATACAAAACACTTCTTAACGGCTTAAGTGTACAAATGAAAACTTTTGTCAATATAAAGTAAATGTTTCAGTTTTTTTCCCCCAAAATGCAAATTTCAAATGATGTAAAACCTCTTAAATAAATTACTTTGAATACATTTGAAAATATAAATAAAAAAAGTATTAAAACTTTCTCCCGAAAAATATGCAGCACAAGAAAAAAACTATACAATGCGCTGAAAAATATGCAACAAATTTTTCATACTTTTAAAAACTTTATTTCCACACAAAAATATAAGAAGAAAAAAAAAAAAGAAAAAAGAAATGTAATCGCATCAAGCCAACAACCAAGTAACCACCATCACTGTCAGCGTCATCACAACATACAATTACAATTATACACACATACACACACCCACATACTCAGTTATATTTACTCGCTTACTCTCACACACTCACACATTTACTTATTTATTATAATAAATTATAATTCATATTTATGTGAATTTTTGCAACAAACTTATTTGTTTATTTGTTTTCACATATATATATTTTTTTTACTTACTTTGGCATTTGTGTTGAGAGGTAAATAGAAAAATGACTGTAATTTCTATTAAGTAAATATGAACAAATTCGTTTGCCATTTTACAGTGGTAAAGTAATAGTATTATATTATGGTTGTAATATAGTATGATTAAAAATACAACAGCATTAGCGATAGTGTCCTGGATTATAGCAAATACAAGAAAAGAAGTGTTTGTAATGCTGATATAATCAATGTGATTTGCAAAAACTTGTCAGCTAGTTGTCACTTGTAGTCAATAATAACATATCATGTTGTAACATTAAAGAGTTGTATAATATATTTTTTTAATTAAAATGATATTATTTTATGAGTTGTTTAAATTTGTAAGTTTGTTTTTAACAGGTTGCCTCTTCGTTTTTGATGTTTTTTTCAGTGCCTTGCTATCTAGAAAGCAGTTGCATCAGAAATTGAAGTTATAAGGATTCAAGAGTATAAAACTTAACAATCACAGACGTCCTTACCAAAAGTTAGCATAATAAACAGTATATATTGTTAAGTCTTTGCCTCTAAAAATGCTTTTGCGGACTCTCCTATTGCAAATGATGTAATGACACTCTCTCTTGTTCATTATACAGTTCATAAATAAATCACAACTTTATTTACACTTGATACCAATGTGTACCAAAACATTAGACTTGCTTACTTTGACTTATGACTGTCTTGCACAAAGCCTAAAAATAAACTGACTCGTTGCTGCCGACCTGCCTGCTATTTATACGTCTTTATCAGTTTTTACAATCGGCATGCATTTTCTAGTCGTTCATAATGTACAAATGAATTTCTTTCGCATATACACATTCATACACATGCTTGCCAAGAATGCAAGAAAAACAACAACATCATTTGTGGTTGATTTACTGGGAATTTTATGTACTTTAAATCATGTTTGTTTGTGTATTACGTTTTTAGTTTTATATTGTTTGTATGAATGTGTTGTACATTTGTAATAAGTAGATCAACAGCTGCACACTGGGTTAGTGTGAGAAAAAATTCTTAACAAGATAAATAAAGTAAATGGTTGTTAAGACAATATTTAAAAGGTTACACACTATTGTTAAATTATACGGTTGTTGCTGATAATAACGGCTGATCCAAACAAAAATCACGACTGCTGATTGCTAGAGTACTCAACAGTCTCGTGGTCTCTGATTTGATTGCTGCAAATGACTCTATAAAAATTCAAAATTTTAATTTTTTCAATATAATATTTTTCCCATATGACCACAGTAGTAGCACAATAACTTGTCATATAAAAAAGCGGTTAGTTTTCGTGGTAGTTATGCGATAAACTTACGGGACGAAATTATTATGACGAATTTGCGGCTTTGGTTGGATTTTACCCCAAGCCCCAATTTTGTGGTTCTAACATTGCCTGATTACCTTTTTTGAAACATATATTAGAAAAATTGTTGATTTTAATATGAAGTTTACAAGCAAGCTGCTTGTTAAGAATTTTTATATGAAAAGTCGTTAAATTTTTGAAAGGTTTCAATACAAATATTTCAGGTATGTCGCTTGCATGCATTCTGGAAGCTATTGATTGGCATATGAATCAAAATGTCTTGTATTCCATAAATAATTTAGTCAAAATATTATACAACTATCATGGCAAGTGGTTAAAACGTCATATATGTACCTAAATAAACGCTTGTTTTGAGCTTTTATTATAAAGCACGCCATCCGGCTTGGCTTTCTTAACAGTTTTTTGAAATTATTGTCCACAGGAAGTATATAAACTTGAATTTTTTTGGAGCGTTAATGCAGTTTTTTTGCGCTTCTTTACATTTTTTAGAATCATGAATTTCTCTTGTTTTCTTTTCTTTTAATTTCTTACATATCATTAACCTTTTACCACATCCGTTGTTTTTTCTTTTTTTGTTAAGATTCGTAATAACAGTTGGACAGAACTGTTGGACTCTCCAAAGTCACTTAAGTGTAACGTGTCTCTTTAGACACGTGTAAATGCAATAGAAGCATTAATGCCAACATTGCCTCAAACATAAACATCTGTGACCCTTTTTCAAACAATTGCTACTTCTTCTTCTGGTGAAAATTTTTTTTTTTTTTTCGCAGAGACGAGCTGCTTGCATTGCTATTAATTATTTTTAATCATTTAAGAAAAAAGAAGGCCAGGAGAAATTACGTTTACCCTAAGACATGTAACGAACCGTGACAACAGTTTGGTTAAATGCTGGTATGCAAGTAGGAGAAAACAAGTATTTATTGGTTTGTTCTAGAAGTTACATGATAACAGAAAACCTGTTTTATAGTTTTTTGTTAAACTATTAGATGTACAACTTTGCTTCCGCCGTTTTACAATAAATGATTGCAGCAAAAAGTGGTGGTCGCAACAAAGAGATCGCAGATGTGATGCAATAAACTGACATATTGGTATATTAGTCGATTTGTGTCTGCATCATAGAGTTCTCCCCGGAGAACAGGTTTTGCCTTGGCGTACTCCTAACCAGGGCATTCTATTTTTCGGGTTAAGGAGACCCCCGTTTATTGTAGCAAATAAAACTCTAGGAAGACGCATGACTTATATTGTGTTGGCTTCCGAAACTCCTACCAAGGGTATAAATTGGCAGAACGGGGATCAGCATGGCCCCCGGGTGATTTTGCTTGCAGTCCAAATCGGGCTGATCATGGTTTTTCAGCCAAGGTAGGCGCCTCAACCATGATCAGCCCGGGTTGAACTGCAAGCAGTTCAAGCAAGTTCTGGCTGTGGTTTAAACCTAAATCGCAGATAGCGGGAGTTATTATCCTTGATAGTTGTTTGGTGTGTGGCTCTTTTCGGGTACTAACAACCTCCCGAGGGTCTGTTGCCTTTGCAACAGATACCTGTACTATAAGTAACCAGTGGTGCTGGTTGACGGGTGAGTTGGTTTAAGAGCTTATGCTCTAAGTGGGCTTCGGCCTACCAACCCATTAAGCCTTGTCTTCTATTGATTGCTGGGTAATTTAATACAGCTGGGATTAGAAGGCCCGAACTTCTCACCAGGAAGTTGCTCAAATGGCTACAAACATACGGCAAAAATTGCTACCTGTGTGAACCTAATAAGCCACATGGGGCCGCTGGTTAATCGTGAATAATGCACTGGAATTGGTCTAACATCGGATAAGGCAGGTGCTGATGTAAATTTTTTTACTACTGCATCATAAAGTTTTTCTGAATTAAACATGTAAGCTTACAAGCCATATTCTCGTTATTTGCGAGAGGTTTTACTTTTCAGCTTTAATATGAAAGAATCTAAGGCTAAGGCCCATCGAATATTTTCGAATTCTTATGGTAAGACCACTAATAATAAAAGGGTATTCTAGGAGTGGTCTCCACGCTTCGAGATCGGTGATTTACGTCGGAGAACAGTATGGTGGCGGAAGCCTGTAAAAAATGCCAAATTGGAGGATTCGTGTCAAACGCGGCGAGAACACTTTAAATTATAAATGTATTATTAATCAGAAATTTATAACCAGTTTTTTGTAATAAAGTCTCGAATCTCAGATAAGCAAAGTTGTACATCTAATACTTTGGAAACCATTTTAAAAATTTAATTTTTTTCTGTTAGACTCAAAAGACCAGGGAATTAATTAATTGTCAATTCAATGCCAAGTATATAAAAAAGTATGATAATAACGATTAAAAAGTAAAATTGCCAGAGATCACAACACAATGATCTTTTTTATTGTTTGACTTATATTCGTTACAAAATATTTTTCTTAAATGTCTGTTTTTCATATGAAGTCCTGATAATTAATCAAGAAGAACCTTTTTATACTTTTACACACCTGCAAAAAGCTGTTTACAACTTAATATTCTTTTATACAAAATTTATTAAAATCTAAACAATGACCACTTTTTATTGCTCTTCTTTCAAATTTAAAGTACTTGAGCAAAGACAGCTTGCCACACATTCTGTTCATACATGAATACTTCCAAAGGTATTAAATAAAACAAGTAGAAAAAAAAATTGAAAGTGTAATCTGAGACTTGGCAATATACTTAAGCTTCTTGTTTATACACATGATGACAGTTAAGTACTTAAATTTTATAAAACAAAAACAACATGCGTATGTGTAGTACTGGCATGTATTATACCATTGAATGCAAAAGAAAAAAATACTGCTAGCAGAATAAGTAGTTGTGGCAACATTTGCTTACTACATTTTGTTGCCAGTAATCAGCAAGCTTTTATTTTATTTTTTAATTTCTAAGGCTTCTTTTGAGACTTTAAAGAAAAAGATTTTATTATGCTAAAAAAAAATTAAACAAATAAAAAACATCGTTTGACTGAGTAAAGGAAGGAAATTCACTGCTGAAACAGTATTAACATCTAAATGAAAAAAAAGTGAGAAAAATAAATAATTTTTTGCTTTAAATCCCTTAAGACAACATAATAAAGCAACACTCACTGTTAACACCTGCTGTGATTCTTACTTCATATTTTTTTCATTAGAAAATGGTGGAGCACAATAGACTTAAATATTATGTTAAATGTCTTATTTCTTATCTTCAGACTGACCCATAGACAGTCAGCCCTCTAAATTGTTTTGGTTTTTTCTTTAATTTAATAACCACCATGTTTAGTGTCATGTCCTGTCATTTAATTTCCTTTTTCAATTAACAGCTCTTTTAGTGGAAGTTGGAGTAAATATCCAGCACAAACAGCCAAATGAAGTGCCTGCCTGTCTTTCCTTGGTAAACAGGAAATTATTATAATTTTTTTTTTCTCTACACGCTGTCTTTCTTTCGATTTGTTTTGTAATTCATGTGCCATATATTTTTAATAATTAATAAAGAAAGAAAAATGCCTGTAACTAAAAAAGGACAACAAAGAACATGAGTAATAATTAATTTAAAGAAAAAATGGTATTATGTTTTGTTCTAATTATATTGTTTAATAAAAAACTCTGTAATTTTTTTAATACGACCAGCCAACAGGAAATTAGTTTACTATAATTTAAAAAAATAATGACTTGCGGAAATTCTTGTTAAATTTTTTATTTTCACAAATTAAAAGTTTACGATTCAAGGGACGCTAAAACCTTAAAAAACAGCTTTTGGTTTTAAGATCATAATATAGGTGGCATGTCGTAATGTCCAGTGTCATAATATTCATGGACACTGTGACACACATGAATGTGTCATAAGATCCACGGACAGTATTACACTTTTGAAAATGTCATAGTGTCAATGTTAATAGTGACACTTTGCAAATGTACATTATGTCATTTTTAAAAATGTCATAAAGTCCATAATTAAAAAAGAAGTTATATATGAAAGAAGTTATATATGAAATATATGAAATATTTCAGTGATAATGTGAACCAATAAAAGCCGTTCCCAAATTGGCACCGATCTTTCCTTCATACTTCCTTTTTGAATGATCAAACAGTGCAAAGTAGTAAAGATTATTAAATCCAAAAACTTGACCAGCAATTGGACATACATATATTAGTATCTGAGATTTTTTATATTATTTTCAATACATAAAACAATTTTCTTTCATTTGATTTCTTATCAGATAAATCAAATTGCTTGTCCTTTATATTATTATACCTATACTTATATATTGCTTTTCCAATAACAACACTTAGAAAACACAGACACCGTAATGGCAAAATGATAAACAAATCATATCAGATGACAAAAGGTGTTGTCATTTTGACAACATTCGTTCTTAATTGAATAAAACGATCGCATCTTGACAGCTAAACATTTTCAATTTAATACCGGTATTTTTGTGTCATCTATTCGCAATTAGACTTCCCTGATGGACATTATGACACTTTCACACTTTTAAGTGTGTCATAACGTCTATGGACTTTATGTCACTGGATGTTATGACATGCCACTATAATATATAATTAATTAAAACAAAACGCGCTTCGATATCAAACTAATTATCCATATAACCAGATAATTATCCCTATAACGCGTTCTGATTTTTTTTTGAATTCCTAAAATTCAGTTCAGGAATCGCCAAAATCTCCCTTTTTTCCAGCTGTAATATGGCAACTTTAATTTTTGTATATCACTGTTAGAAATATTTCTTGGCCAAACAATCCTTAATTTATTTTGAAGGATTTGCGTTCTATGATGTCTGCAATCTAAACAGAAATTCAATTTTAGAATGTTTCTGCGTTTCTTCCAAATAGTAATAGAAAAAATTTATCGCATTTATTAAAACATTTGATTAACATTTTATTTTTCATTTGAAAAACAATTTTGTTTTAGCTCATTACCTCCCCTTATGGCAAATAATTTATCATTGACATTCAAAGAGCTTGAAATTCGTGTCAGGTGTTAATAAAAGTACAAGACATTTATTTTATAAAGCTGATGTAGTGAAATTTTCTTTAATATTCTTATTTTTTACGCTTTTACGTGTTTATTTTACTTTACAGCGATTTTTTTTAGCACTTAAGGCTGTACTTTTGCGTTAATAGGATTACAACGATTACAGCGAAGAAACACTTAAGGAAATTACTTAAACGTTGAACAATGAATAAAAATTTTACTTTTTTTTCACTTGTAGAAATAATGAGGCTTATATTGCTTAGAAATAAAATTAACTTTTTTTTTGTTGCTGTAATAATCAGCTATTATAATAAATATTTTCAGAAAATTCAAAACCACTACAGTGCAAGCCATGAAAACTATGGACATATGGTCAGAGGCCGTGCAAAACTGCTAATCAATTAATTATGAAGTCGTTGAAGTCCTTTAGTTACTTAGACATGAAGACATAATAACTTTATGACTATAAACCCCTGCTTATTATTACACTGATAGAAAAACTTTCGTAGATATAATGATTTTTGGCATTAACATTATGATTTTGTCGTTGTTTTTGGGCCAACGTAAAGTTTCATTCGGATTGTGAATATTGTTTTAGTAAAGAAATAATAATCGTAAATAGAATGAAATTTGTTCGTTTATGAAAAAGAGTCTGTGACATGAATCAAACCACTAGGCTCTTGGTCCCCTAGACTGATGGTTGAGCACTTTACCAAAACAGCCATCCAGAATACAATGAAAGTCCAATAAATGTCAAGCCGAAACAGGATTGGTTGTAACCATCATGAGAAAAATCAGTAAAAAAGTCTAAAAACAACATTTTACTCAGTTCAAATGTTTTTATTCGCACAAGTCATTGTTGTTTTTAGATTTATTTCTGATTTTTCTCACCATGGTTGCAATCAATCCTGCGACTCTCTATAGGACTAACTCTGAATTCAGGGACACCCTTTATACACATATATGTGTTTCTATGTATGAATAATACAAATATCTTTCATAAACTTTTTTCGGCAAGTCTTATGGAAGCGTACACTCATCCTGAGTCTTCCGCACATTGTTGTTTTTAATGATCTAATTAAAAGCATTAGTGAGTTGTGATATCGAATTAAAAAAGCTGATTAAATATCTTTGTTTAATGTTGTCAAAGTGCATAAACAAAAAAGGAAATATAAACTATTAGTAACACTTTTCAACGATCTTCAGTTGAAACCCCCAGTGCATGATACTGGCGTCACCATTAGCCATAATCAAATTTGCATCATCATTGGGCAGCTGAATGTATTGAGACCCCATCGGAAGTTAGGTTAGGTAGACAGGCCGCTGTATATCTCAATATGCGTTATGCTCTCCAGCTCAGTTTAGCCCTAAATTGTTCCCTTTGTGTTTGCCTGTAAAATAGAGAGGTGGAAGGATAGAGGTGAAGAAATGGGGATATAATGGTATAGGGTTGTAGTTAGGACAGGAAAAGGTGGAAAACTGTTATGTGCTACATTACATGCTATTGTACTAGCCATCCATTACTCAATATGAATAAGGCTAGCGTGGTCAGGTTTACCGTGGCCAGGCATGATAGGCTATTGAAGCTCCGTAAGACTAGATAGCTTGGGCGGTAGTATAGTGGTAAAGGGATATAGTTAGAACGGGATAAGGTTAGAAGGAGAGAAGTTTAGGAGGTGAGAAGTTGGAAAGCTGTTCTGTGTGGCGTTACATGCTATTGTACTAGCCTTCTGCTACTCCTTATGAGGACGAGTTGACCGAGGCCAGACATGAGTATTGAAGCTCCACTCGCCTACATACCTTAGGTGGTAGCGCTGCAATGTCGGGCATATTCCAAGGAGATGAAGAATCATCCCCTTCTCGTCTGCGAAAGTCGTTTTAGGGAAAGTCCAGTCTGTTGGCATGGTTTTTAAATGGGCAATGTCCAGTAATGACTGCTACTGTAACTCTCAAGTGAAATCTAGGTAATTTTGAGTGCTCATTTCCTCTCTGAAAGGTGGTATGTGACTACAGATTTCTTGATATAAGGCATGTGGAATCTGTAAACCATATTTCTTGGACATATTCCAGCATGTGGATCTTTATTTTCTTTTAGCACGCTAATTAGAGCTGTCCACAGAAGAGTTCGATATCTCTATCCTCAAGGGTTATCACCTTTTTTGCAAAGTCGTCAGCAATGTTGTTGCCTTTATTGGACTCACCCATTTTAGGGTTATATTAGAATGTCTCACCATCTTGTGTAAAAATATCCGGCATTCCAGGACTAGGTTGTAATCAGTGTATATATTCCAATTAGGGAGTTGATGGTGGCCTTGCTGTCCGTTGTTATCATAATATCTGGAACGAATATTTTGTTAAACGTCAGCCATTCAGCTAGATAAGAATATTTTATGCTACGAAAGCAGAGTCAATGGAATATGCATGATTCATGACTTACTGTGGGATATTGGAGCACAACAGATGTGGACTACTTACTAGGCTAGCTGAACAGAATCTGCCAACTTTGCCTTAAGTTTAGTTTCTTGACATCTAAGTGCATAAGAAAATAAGGGCAAGCATGACAAATCATAGTCACAGTTCAAAAGACCGTTTTGAGCCAGACCATATTCCTATTATTATCACCCTATTACCCTTTTTTCCACAAATTCCAATTAGTTATATAATTGCAGTGCGTGTTTTTGTAGCAGCGTAAAGCTGCACACATAAATAAACATAAAGCCAATAATTTGTTTGTACTGTAAAATATCCTGTTATTAAAATAGTTACGCATATTGCATAGCTTAGGGCTTTTCTACTTTCAATATGAAAATGACTTTAATTTCATTATATATATTTTTTTCAGTTTTATTTTATTTTTTTTTCTGCTTGCGCTCGCAATATTTGCAATTATATTTCAATAAAAATTGACATATTTAAATAAAGTAATTGCTAGGTCCAGCCTAACGATAATTTATGATATAATATTTTATATTAAATGGAAAAAAATCAAAAAAATTTTATAAAAAAAAGTTTTTATATAGTGAATCAAATTAAATAAATACAAATAGCAATTTAGAAGGATTAAAAATTAATTGATTTCCTTTTTTTTGTATTGTTTTGCACATCAAAGATGTGATAGCATGTAGTAAACTACAGTGAAAACAAACAATTGCATGCTTTTAGGCAGCACAATAAACAAAAGAATGTTGTTTGACCAGGTGGATATACAGGATTTTATTTTCAATGCACAATTTAGGGCTTTTGCAACATTTGGAATTTTAGCCAAACAAGTTAAAATAAAATTTAGCAAAACAAGTTGGTAAGAAAAATTGTTGAAATAGTTGTCTGGCTGCTGCTGCTGCTGCTGACAAAATTGTATTCAACTACAAGGATGCTGTAGTAAAACTAAGTTTTTTAATTAAATAACGATTTTTTGGATAATTTCAAAGGATGTTAGGATGGTGCTATAATTGCAGCACCTGATCGCCCTACAATATGCAATAATTATTTAGGGGAGAAGACAATGTCTTTATAAAGTATTTATATTTGTAGGCGTAAAGTCACAAGGAATACATAATGATGTTTTTATTCTACAAAAATGTGTCATTTTATTTATAACTCTTCTTTTCTTCAACCCTTTTTTTGAATGAGAACTGTTAACTAGTTAAAAAATTGAAGTTTCTTCTTTTTACATAAACTGACAACAAATTGCATTATTCCCGTGATTGCAGAATATTTGTTATTGTTACCTTTGAACAAGGCGGCATTTTTTGTGTAGAAACGAAAATACTATAAGACTTTGTAACTTTAAAATAATTTCAGTCAACATATTTATTAACATACTTTTCTTACATATTTTTCTGCATATTTGTTGTAGCCTATTTTTAGGCAAAATTTACCTAACCTTTTTTTTTTGTTTTAAAATATTTTTCAATTACTTCATTTTATTTTATTTTAGTTTAATTTAAAAACAATTTTCATTTCCATTTTCTAAGAAAATCTTTATGCTTGTTAACATCTGTGCAAATATTTATTTAGTATGAACGATTTTTAATTAACTTAAATAGTTTCTCTTCTTTTTATTGTATTTTCTTTTAACATATATTTTTTTTTTCTAATTCATTTCTATATAACTGACTTGTTGCTGTAGCAAAGACTTACAGAATATTTTTACCGTTTGCTTCATCAATTCAATATGCAAATTTGTTAAATGAAGAGTAGAACTTTTAACAAAAATATGTTTGTGTACATATAAAATTCCATAGATTATTCTAAAAGCATGCACTCGATACTGTCCATAGGACATGTCAATAGAGTGATAAAAGTATCTACTTTTAAAAGGGGGGTTCGAAGCAAAAATGTAGAAAATTTTCAATGATGTGTTGATGGCGAAAGATATTCAACACATTTTCTTGGTGAGAGTAGTTGTAATGAAGAAATGCTCGAATGAAATGTATGGAGATGAAATTGTAAAGTTTAAATTGTTTTTGATGTAAGCACTGGGTGTCCAGCGGATTTCAGTAAACATTAGTCTTGACAATTCATATTTGGCAGTTGTGAAGCAGACGCATGGCAAATTTATTATGGAGAAGTATTGGATAAACCAACGTGTTTTAAACGTTACAACACTTTATCAAAATCAGTCTTTGATTTTCATCAAAAAATCATAATGAGAGACGAGGCCTATTTTCATTTGAATGTATATATGAATAAACAGAATAGTCGGTTCTGAACAATGGAAAACCCTCAAATTATTATGCAGTTAGCTTTGCATCCATTAAAAGTGGCAGTCTGATAAGCAATTTGGTCAGGAGGATTCATTGGATCTTACTTCTTTGAAAATGTAAACTACGATATAAATAGAACTGATAATAATATATGGTTGGACGTGATTTTTTTTTTAATATTTTTATTTACAAAAATTCAGATTTTACAATACATTATTGCCTCAGCGCCTTGAAGGCTTAATAGAGGCTATTTGGCAACATATAAACATATATTTAAATAAAAATAAGTTTTTAACAAAATTTAAATAAAAAAAAAATAAATAAGATGTAATGAATGATATAAAAGTAAAATTCAATCATTATTTTGCGAAAAGTTACATAAGAAGTGTTTCAACATTTTCCAACAAGTATAGTTTGACACTGTTTTTAAATCTTGAGAGATTGTGTATACTTTTTAGTTCAGTGGGTAATTGATTAAATTCGTGTGGACCAGCGAATGTAATGCGCTGCTTTGTTAATTCCAAACGACATCTTGAAGGTGTTAAGTTTTCTGATTGTCTGGTGTTTATTTGTGTATGAAATAAATTTTGATGAAATTGTATTGGCTGATATGTAATTATTTTCTCGAATAATTTTAAAAATATACATTAACAATTTTTGCTTGTATAAACCTCTAATTGGTAAAGTATTTCTAGCATGATTTCTAAGCAGGTCAACTTTAAAATAGCGTAATGGTAGATTAAAAACAAGCTTTAAGGCTTTGTTTTGAGCAGACTGTAAGGATTTAAGTGACTGACTCTCTTTACAACCATATATTATTGGTAAATATGTCAAATGAGAATGTATAAGTGACATATAGATAAGCATTTTCACATCACAAGAAAGTTTGTTCTTAAATTTGTACAGAATACTAGTTGCCGATGAAATCTTTGCTTTAATCATGTCCACGTGAACATCCCATAGAAGGTTATGGTTAAGCTGTACACCAAAATACTTAACAACATCTGATTCGGCTATTGTAAAGCCCTCAATATTGATGACCACTTTATCTTCATTTGAAAAGCGATAAGGTTTAAATATCACAAACTTAGTTTTTTTTAGAATTAATCATTAGCTTATTTAGTCTTGAAAACTCTGCAAGTATAGCGTAGTCATACTCTATTTGCGTCTGTAAGACTTTTTTGAAATTATATCTATAAAATAAACATATATCATCTGCATACATATATAACCTTGCATTAAACTTAATATTCTTGATATCATTTAAATAAATTTTAAACAGAATTGGCCCTAAGACGCTGCCCGGAGGTACCCCATGCCCCAACTGGGAGCAAGGTGCTTCCAGTATCATTATCTTGCACAAATTGCATTCTGTTTGACAGATATTGTTCAAAGATTGCTAAAGTTTTACTTGCAAGTCCAACCATTTCGAGTTTTTTTTAATAATATAGTATGATTCACTAAATGAAACGCTTACGAGTAATCATAAAATACTCCTGCTACACCACAAAAAACAGCATCAAGCTCACTGCATATGTATTCTATCACATTGATGATGGCTTCCTCCGTTCCGGTTTAAAATTTTGATTCTTATAACAACACTGTCCAGCATTAAATATACTGCAAAAATGGTTTAAAAACGCACAATGTGTATAAATGAAGTAATTGAGTTCTAAACTAAAGATATCGCAAGCCCATTGTGCATTAGTGAAACGCTGCTAGCAAGGCACAACAAAAAAAAGTGGGTTTTACTATCGATAAAAAGTGAAAAGCTTTTAAAAAACACCCTGTAAAAATTCACCTTTTAGTAAAGTGGCTCCTTTTAAAGGGATGAAAACTTTAATCAGAGAAACTTTTAAGAAAGGCATTTCTGAAACTCAGTTTTCTTTTAGGAAAAGAGCCTTGTAATTTGCATCTTAAAAAAGGAAAGCTGCCTTTATAAACACAGGTCCATTCAAGAAAAGTAGCTTGTAAAAACTTGCTTCTGACATAAAATTCTTTTAGAAAACACCAATTTGTGTTATCCTTCTGACAAAGCAACAATTGACTCTTTTTCCCTTTCAACATTTCAGTTACATATTTGCATGTTCTTTTTTTCTACATCAAGTTTATTTTTGCTGCTGGCATTTTAAAAGAAAAAAAAATTATATATATAGTTTTTGTCTAGCTTACAATAACATATGGTTTTTATCATACATTTAGTTTGTTACTTTTCTTTAACACAAAAAAAAAACTTTAACTTCTGCTTTAGTTATTTATAAAATATTTCTTGCTTAAGTGAGTTTTTTTTTCCTTCTTTTCACTTAATATTCACATGCAACCAACCGTAAGAATTTGATTTTTATTCATTTTTTTCGTTCGCTAGTGCAAAAATCATGTTGTGGGAACAAATATTTGGAGTTTCTTTATTTTTCTCGTCTCTGCAGAGTGTTTTTCTGCGACTTTTATACAAGTCAGTTTGTTTTCTTTCCAGCAGAGCTTTAACTGCTAAAGTTATTTTAAAGTAAGCTTGTAAAAATTTAAAATAAAGTAAGAAAAACCAAACACCATGCTATATACATAAATAAATTTCTTGTATGGAACATTCCATGGAAGCATTTCCCATGTCTGTTTTATTATTATAAAGTTAAAACAATATATTCGCAAAAGCAACTTTAGTTTAAAATGGAATTAAAAAATATATGTGTATATGTGTATACTTTTTTTGAATGAGTAGGGAAAAAGTCTTGCTAGATAATTTACTTTTTTCTATGTATGAGTAGTCAGAAGTTAAGAAAGAGTATGAAAAAGTGAAAGAATGATATGTGAAAACGAATCTCTTTGTTACAACTTTAAACAATAATTTACTTTAAAGTAGACATTTAATGGTAGGCATGAAACAAGCGCAGGGCAATGGTTTGCTTGAATTACGAAATAGCTAAGATGTTAAGAAAGAGTATGAAAAAAGTGAAAGAATGATTTGTGTAAAAGAATCTCATTTTTGAAATGTTAAACAATAATTTGTTTTTTTTTTTTAAGTAGGCATTTAATTGCAGGCATTATAGAAGCAAAGGGCAATGGTTTGTCTGAGCTACGAAGTTGTTTAGGTATAAAAAGTTACTCAGAAGTAAAGAAAACTCATTGGTAAAATGTTAAAGAATAATTTACCTGAAAGTAATCGCCTTATTCTAGCATGAAAGCAACGAAGGGCAGTGATTTGTCTGAGTTACGAAATTGCTCAGAAGTTAAGAAAAAGTATTAAAAAAAGTGAAAAAATGATATGTGAAAATTAATCTAATTTTCACAATGTTAAACAATAATTTACTATCCAGTAGATATTTCATGACAGGCGGGAAAGTTACAAAAAAAAAGAGTAAGAAAAATAATATTATGAGAAAATTTATCTCACTTTTACAACGCTAAACAATAACTTACTTCAAAATAGACATTTAATGATAGGCATGAGCTATGAAGATGTTCGGATATTTAAAATTACTCAGAAGTTAAGAAACAATATTAAAAAAGTACCATGTCAATCAATAAGTATTCAGAGGCGATATATGAAAATAAGTTTCACTTTTGAAATGTTAAACAATAAAGTAGACATTAAAGCAGCTAATGGTTTGTCTAAGTTATGAAATTACTCAGAAGTTAAGAAAGAGTATGAAAAAATGTTAGAATTATATTTAAAAGGAATCTATATTAAACAATAATATATTTTCAACTAAAAATTTAATGATAGGCAGGCAAGCAATGAAGTGCAATGATATCTCTGAGTTACGAAATTGTTCAGAAGTTAAGAAAGAGTATGAAAACAGAATTTTATATAAAACATTATCTCACTTTTACAATGTCAAACAATAAGTTACTTTCAAGTATACATTTAATGATAGGCAAGAAAGCAACGAAACGCAATGGTTTGTTAGAGTTGTGAAGGTTAGGAATGTTGAAAAAAATTTGAAAAAGTAATATATTAATCAATAAGTAGTCAGAAGTTGAGAAAAATCATGAAAACCGTGAAAGATTGGTATGTAAAAAAAACTCGTTTTTAAAATTTTAAACAATGTTTTACTAATTTTAAAAATTTTACAAAATATTTAAATTTTGCTGGGCATTTAATTGCAGACAGGAAAGCAGCGAAGGGCAATGATTTGTCTGATTTACGAAATTGCTCAGACGCTAAGAAACAGTATGGAAAAAGTGAACAAATTATTTGTGAAAATGTATCTCACTTTTGCAATGTTAAACAATAATTTACCCTAAAATATATATTTAATTTTAAGCATGAAACCAGCGAAGGGCAATGGTTTGTCTGAGTTATGAAGTTGTTCGGTTATTTACAATTGCTCATCGTGTTTATATTAGCCAGTTTTACAAAGCCAAAAATATAAAACCTAAATAAAAAAATTCACTTAATGATTGCCTTAGAATTAAAAAAATAAAATTAAATATTTTAGTTATAAAGGCTGTATTCTTAAGAGGTATATAACTGTGAAAGGGAATAAAACAAAAATGATTTTTTTTTTAAATTTTCATGGAATTTACTTCATGCGAAAGGTAATTTTTGCCTTTATAGTTTAAATATGACTTGTGATATTTTTCTTTTTTTTTTTATATTGGACCAGTACTCAGGGGATGACCCCTACATATGCAGTGCATTGTACCAGAACTAGGGAAATTAGGTTGTGAGTTGGGGGAAAGCGGGAGTAGTGTTTGTGAACATTTGACTTGAATCTTCCAACGTTATAACAGACAGGAAACACTTCTGCAGGCAACTTGTTCCACAGACGAAGTGTGCGGCTGAAAAACGAATTCTCTCTGTAATGCGTAGTACGATTCCCCGGGCAATCGACCACAAATGGGTGAGCTCTAGACGATGAACGCGTGCTACGTAAAAATGTGCGCGTTTCGGGAACAAGATCCTTAATCTCGTCAGAGCAAAATCCATTGTAGTATCGATAGAACGGAGTAACGCATCCCACACTGCGTCGATGCTCCAGTGAGTCAATCGAGTTGGATACCCTACTGTCACCGATGAGCTTCTTCGCCCTCTCCTGCACACGGTCGAGTAACCCCAAAACAGACTTTGAGGCACCGGCCCAAACATGAGAGTTGTATTCCATTTTCGGTCGGATGTAGGTGGTATAAATAGTAAGGAGATCGGATGGAGTGAAGTACATCTTACACCGTTTCAAAAAACCGAGGCACTTGAATGCTTCTTTAGAGACATGAAAAATATGATCAGTCCAGCGAACATCACACTGTATCTTCATTCCAAGAACATCAAGAGCATCCGATTCTTCAATATTTATACCATCCATGAGTACAGATGAAGCAGCATTTGCGGTCGTTTGTTTGTGCGTCAATAAGCAACACTGGGTCTTACGAGCATTAAAGGTGACCCTGTTTTTATGACTCTACGTTTAGCTTGGACGTAGTCTAACCTGGAGGTCCAATTTTAGATTAATTTTTTAAACATTTGTGACCGTAAATCGGCAACAAGGCGGCAAGTGTTGTCCTCCAAGTGGTCAATCGTTTTCGACTTATCAACTTTGTTTATCCTCGCAGAAAATAGGTAAGTGCCGTTAAACCACACGATTTTGGAGGTATGATCATGCATCCGCAACGTGAAATTATGCGTTTCCTTCAATACACCAATTGTGGCAGGAGCTGTGCGACATGTTGCAGCATCATTTTGAAACCGTAGCTCTTCGTTGTACAATTGATGAATGGAAACGTAAGAAATCATGGCTAAGTAGCGGCCACCATTAACTATAATATTCTGGCCAGCATCGTTTGCAAAGAACTACGAACCAATGTTGCCACCAATCTATTAAGCGCACCAAATAGTCAGTTTTTCTGATTGTAGCAGTGTCTTAACATACATTTAAAGATTTCCATCACTGCAAATGTGACAGTTTTGTTTATAGATGTGCCCATTCAAACAAAAGTAAGCTTCATCGCTTAACAAAATTTGCCTATGAAACTCGGTATCAAGGGCAATCTTGTTTATTTGCTTATGAAACTCGGTATTAAGATCAATCTTTTTTCAGGCTCACTTTGCACAATTTGAAAGCATTAGTCAGGCTTCAATCGCTCTATGGTGAAATACCAAACCAAACTAAACATAAATCACTTCACAGCTGCATAAGTGGCCACCAGTTAAAAAGTGTTGCCAACTCGATGTTTTATAGCTCTGTAAAAACACCCTTTATAATAAAAATTTTCAAAAAGTTAGCTGTTTTAAAAGTCTGAAGCCAATTACAAACAAGCTATTAAGCTTGCTTAAATTAATGCAAACAAATAAAAATTAAACAAATCTCCACCTCTCCCGCTTTTCCGCCCAAATAAAATAATAAAACATTCACTGTCCACTAATAATTAGAATGACTGGAAGCCAATAAACCCTTGAAAATAAAATTTTATTTGCAGATTTTATTTACAGAGTATTTTGTTATAAATTACTAATCTTTTATTTATATTAATGTGCTGTACAACCTACCAGCAAGACGACGACTGCTGGTTTCGTCTGTTATTACCAACTTCCCGCAAAGTAACAAAAGAATATAAAAATTAAACGAAGATGAAAACCTTAAGACCGGAAATGGAAATGTATTACGATAAGAATACATCAAATGAACGCTGTTAAGCTGTTGTACCAGAAGTAGAAACAAATTTCTTCGGTTTATAAATGATTATTTCACATGACAACTAACTGTCTCTTTGCTTTGCTTTTCCTATTAAGACTTAATGTGTGCGAGCATTTACTAATTGTTTATAGTTGATTTTGATGTTCTTAGGAATTTGATTTTGCTTCTGATGGTTTTCGGAAGACTCATGAGCATGAAAAAGAGTAATTTGTCACCATTGGAAAAATGCTTTAAAGGGAGGAAAAAGACTATAACACTAGCTTTCAGCTGAAAATTTCAGTAATAGACCTGCTTTTATTTAAATTTTATACACTATAATTTATTATACAATAACAAATTGTCTAACCCAGTTTTGAATAAAACTTTTAGCAGATTTGTTAGAGCTGCTTTTTTTAGTTCATGTTTGTTTGTTGAAGTATTTGCTTTTACTGTCTCTACAGTGTAGTTATTGTTAAGTATTAAATAAAAAAAAATTTCAAAATAAAGGAAAAAACTCAAGAGTAACGTTGAAGGGTTTAACTAATATTTACTCATGTTAGACGGAATTGTTGATTATAGTTTGATATAATAAAATGAATGCAAGTCTGAGTATTAAACTAATATAAGCAGATTTACTACTCTAAAAGGATTTCTATGTACTCTATTAAAGTAAAGAATAAATTTCAAGCATACATATGTTTAAAGTTAAGTTTTGTGGCAATGACAAAATGTTAAGAAGCAAAAACTGCACTTTTTTTACAAGACTGTTCTTGGAAAAAAGGAGGTTAACAAGAGAAAAGTAAAATTTTCAGAGCTGATAATCTTAATTCAACTAGAGTAAGATTTTGGATTTCATAGAGAACATAGTACAGTTCATCCAGTGATAAGATAGTTAAAATGAATTTTAGCTTTCGAAAATCTACTGCCATGACACTAAGATGTTAAAGCTGCATTAGAATAGGGCTGGCATGATAGTCTCATTTTCAATATGATAAATTAAAATTTTCCGTTTAACTAAAGGTATGTACGAGTATTATTGAATAAATGCCTACACAAATAAAGAGACTTTTTTAAGTTTTATAAAATAAATTACAATAATTTATTGAATTTTTGTTGACTTTTATAATTTTTAAATTAGATTTTTGGTTTTTGTACATCGGGCTTTAGTTCAAGATTTTCCTTTCTGAAGTTTTTCTTAACAACAATAATCAATAATTTTTGATGGAAGAAGACTATAAAAATAATAATCAAATATTTAGCTGGGGGACAACTAGCTGCTTCGTAGTCGCTACATTACTAATCATCAGCACACATTTGAACTCGGGCCATGACGTATCCTCAACTGCTGTCTTATACCATGTTCAGACGGTAATATGAAACACTTGGTTCGCTCTCCGAACCACTATTGCGAAACTAGTTGTTCAGACGATTGTTTTTTGCATCGCACTGATGTTTACATATTTTGTGCAAACGTTTCACTAATTCCTTTATCAATTTTTATTTAAATCTTTATGTAAGTATCACATTTTTACATTTTCAATGTGTTTATTTTACATTACACATTAATTATCTTTTTATTTCTTTGTTTAGATTTTTTTGCAGCTAGTTCAGATAAACTAGCGATAATTTATTATCAAATTAGGAGATGATAGTAGTTTTTTCTTGGTTCGCAGCAAGACTCAAAATGAACCAAGTAGGTTCGCTCTCAAAATTTTGTATGACAAACCATGTTAGTTCAATCAATATTGGGCCGTGAACCACGAATGAGAGAGTGAACCTCGAAAATAAGCCTTTGTGTGAACATGCTATTAAGCACTCAGCCACCGAGCCATTAAATTATTCTCTGTCTTTATTCATCTCATATTGAATCATATTACAATAATTAATAATTCGAGTAAATTTGAATAAAATATTTTGTAGGTTGTAAATAATCCGAATTCCTTTAAGTTTACACCCTCCATTTTGCAGTATTTAGGTAAATTTTTGGTTCAAAGTATGTGAACATTTTTTAAACCACGTTTGATAGGAGCTCACACAGTAACAAATTTACACACATATCAATGATTGACGATTATTGCTGTAACGTGTCTATCCCTCCTAAAACATTTTCTTGCGATTCTTTTAAATACTACAACAAATTTTCTCTGCCAACATTGACTGCTAATTAGTCTTGAGAGAGAACATCAGCATCTGCGAAAGCATTCATGTAAATATGAGAAAGTATGAGAGAGAGAGCGAGTATGGGTGTGTTGAAATTTTTACAATTAGTAATTTATTTTCTCAGGTGAATGTACAATATTAATACATATATACTTTTCACAATTAAATTACACAAGTATGTTTTTTTTGTATATAATTTATGTATGTCACATACACGCTCACTTTGAGACTCATTTACAAAAACACATTTAACACAAATTGTGTATTTTTTCTCTGTTTTCTTTGCAACCATAAAATATATCATCTTATTGTTTTAAAACTAGAATATTGCGTGCTAAGAGTAACTTTAACTTTTGTTAGATTTAATTTACAGAAATATAAAAAAAACTCTCTCCTGTATAACACATTCTTGCCACAGATACTCATCTAACAAAAAAAATTAACACAACCTTATGATTACTTGTGTGATTTGAAATGACTTTAATAAGCTTTTTGTGTTTGTTGCACGTTTAGTTTAGTTTCATTTTGATATTTCTTGCTGTTTCAACTACCCCAACTTTGCAGCCCAATCTCATCAACACCTTTTGACTGGCAAACAAAATAAAACAAACAAACAAACAAACAAACGAAAAAAAAAATAATCACACAGTCTTAAAACTTGCATTTTATTAAGAAAAACTATAGCATGACATCTAATTGTGAGAAGGTTTTTTTTTCTACTCGTGAGACTCTTGAAGTTTTCTTTTATTTTTTGTAAATTTAAAAAAAAAAAAAAGTTGTAGTACTCGTAGTAGTAGTATTTTTTTAATTTTTGCTTAAAGGCAAATAGTTCATTTACAGCCATTCTAATTATAGAATTTTCCTACAAAATTTTAGCTGCTTAATACTCTTTTTTTCGAGTTTGTTTAACTTGTTTGTGGTTTCACTTTATAGGGGGTAAGTTTAAGAATGATTAATAGTTGTTGGGTGGAAATTATGTATCACAAAATTTGATTTATACGACAATAGATTTAAGATCGTTTTGATGATAAGTTAACTAAAAAAATATTTTATTTGTTTTAAACATGCCAGGCTAGAAAGTATACTGGGACACAAAAAAAAATTAGCGCTAATGTAAGAAAAATGTGTTTGTTTCAATATATAAACAAAAGTGACAATGTCATCAATTAAATACTATAGTAATAAAGAAAAACAGTAATAAATTATGATAAGGTAGAATTTTAAATACCATTATACCACCCAGCTAGCATTTTCATTCGTTAAATAATCGTCCACAAGCTCATTTTTTCATCACGATCCTATGCATGGTAATAAGTGTTAGAAAAGGTGACTCTTCTCTAAGACTCTTACACAATTCAGCAAAAGGTTTTTAGGTTAATCGTAAAGGGAATCATAGATATTATCTAACAACTCGTGAAATAATCAGCCATGTAATCCTTGTGTGATTCATAACAGGAAATAATAAAACGCTCATTCTATATATTTATACCATATATAATTCACCCAGACTCACCACCATAATCAACACGCAGACTTTTTATACTCAAATGACTATTGAACAACAAAAAATAACACGCTGTTTACCTACATCCTTATGTATAATAATCAAAATCCGTCTGCTAACTAACTTAGCAGCTAAGTTTTTTTTGTGTAAATTATCATAAGGGAAAGATAGCAGCTAGTTAGTTAGCACAAGGTTTTTTATTATACTATAATATAATAATCCATTAAAAATATAAGAAAAAATTTTAAATTAAACTTTTAATCGTTTAACAAATATTCCCAGATTGTGTGACGATTTTGTTAGAAAATGTAAAATAGTAATCAAAAAAAGGACATGTTTTTGTTATTCAAACATTCATTTCGAAAATTAGGCCGGTCAGGCAGTTGGTGTTCGCTATCGTGAGATGATAATGAACATTTTTTTAGCCCCAATCGAAAGATCTGGATGTGGACGATATGTGGTTTCAGCACAATGGTGTCACTTGCCAAACAGCTAACGAAACAACGGCTCTTTTGCGCGACAAATTCAATAGCTGTTTTATTTCAAGTGGTGGCAATATCAATTGGCCGCCAAGATTATGTGATTTGACACCGTTGGACTTCTTTCTTTAAGATTATGTGAAATAAAAGATTTACGTCAATAAGCCAGCAATAACTCAAGAGCTAAAGAATGAGATACTTTGACATACTCGTCGAATGGAAGATATACGGCTTTTTATTCAAAAGGAAACAAATGAATTTGCTTAAGTGTAGAGCAACTTAACTCTCTTAAGCTCAATCCTCTCTACCTGCCCTTCGCTGCTATAGGTCCTTAAAATTTAAACACCCTTTTTATTGGACTCAATCGTCTAACAAACAACGTATGTTAGCTAGGTAGTGTTGTCACTAACTTTCATAAAACTAGTAAGCTGTAGTCATATAATAGAAATAAAAACAAAAGGCAATTACTATTGTAATTTGACTGAAATTCACAAGATTATAAAGATACATAAGTTAATAGGTGTAAAGTCGGAAAGTCAAACTGTATTGTAAACAATCTGGTTTAAAAATTCCGATAGATTTTTCATGTCTTAGTCATATACACAAAGAATATATTAATATGTTGCCAAATTTTGTACCCAAAAAATTAGATTTTCATTTGAAGAAAATGACTGCTGAAAATAATCGATTGTTGATAGAAGCTTACGATCAAAATTAATCTAGAGGCAAACTTTGTAAACAATGGTTTGCTTAATTCAAAAGTGATAATTTCGACATAGAAGATTAGGAGAACCTGGCGTTGGGCCCCATATGAATAGAAGGCGACATGTCAGAAATAATGCTTGAACGCTACAAAAACAAGTCATTTTGCCATCGCGTCGGTACCTGGTGACGGAAAATAAACACATTGCAATACTCCTCTAGCCCAAAAAGTCATTCTGTGTTTGGTGAGATCAGGAGGTTGTTGTGTATTATGAGCTGATGAAAACTTAATCAGGTTATCACAAGGAATCATCCATCATGACAATATTGGCCACATGTTGCAAGACTGGTCAAAAGCTACTTGGAAACAGTGGATAGGAAGTGCTTAAAGTCCACATATTGGCCCTTATGACTGAGTACCTTTTGTCTCGATTTACGCAGAAGCTGCCACAAATACGCTTCATTTAAGAATGGGGTATCAAAAACTGACTTGATTCATTCTTTACTTCAAAGCAGAGCTTTTTGGTGTGGAATCCAAATGCGGGTAGAAAGATGGGAAAGATTTGGACAATACTTTAAATAATGTATCAACTCAATTTCTTATTATAATAAATGCATTTTTCAAGCAAAGAAGAAAGCACAGATTTTATTAATTAATATATTACAACATTTATTTTCTCTTCAGATTTTAAAAAACTTGGTTAAAAGAAGTTATAATAGCAATAAACGCTAGCAATCAAGCTGCCTTGAGAGCACTGTATAAAACGCCAATCAACAGTCATTGCAAATTGAACAGCTTAAAAGTAGTGGCTTAGCCTCCACTATTTGCTCAATATGATTGAACTTACCTTGCGTTCTTGAATCATTTTATTTTACTAAAATGTCTTTAATAGTTAAAAAAACGAAACTTAAGTATTGCAACCATTCTGTAGCCTTTTCCAATTTGTTTACTTATCAAAAATAATGGTTTGATTATAATTTATTTAGTTCTCTCGAGATTTTCTAGCAAATCAAAAGGCGCATCAATATTCTGTGACGCCAGCCAGACTAGTGATATGCAGCAATATCTTAAGCACTCGAGCACAATGACAGCATCATAAATTCTCGTAACTACTGCTGTGTTATAGAACGGCTGTCGTCTGAATAATCAACCAGCAAACGGTTTTAGTTATAACAACTATTTATAGTTGCAATTGTCACAGTTTATGTGAAACGACGACAAACTGAGAGACAGACAAAAAACTGCTGCTAAGTGTCGGCTATTGTTGCAGTTGCACAGCTACACAAGCTATTTAAAACATAAAAAAACACTCATCATGATGAACACACACCCACACTTTAGAGAAAAAGTTTTTTTTTCATTAAAAGAGAGCGGATAGTTTTTTGGGGTTAACATAAAAATTGTTAGGGCAGTGCATGAAAAAAAATATGAGACAAGACTTATGTGCTGTTTTTAGAACACTGACGACTGACTTGGTTTGAAAATTTGTATGGAAACCATTAAAAAAAATTGAGTGGTTTTCACACAGATTTTCTAGTCAATTCGCTCATGAGTGTTCTATAAACTGCAGGGAAATAATATGATATTTTTGTTAACAACTCAAAAACCGAATTTGGCCAAATTAAAATATTCGTTTTATTTCTTTGCTCATTTTCCTGTGAAAACCCTTTTCCATACTCGTATATACACAACAAGGTCTGCCATAAACGTACGTCATAAAATTCACTTCAAGTGTGCGTCAAGTGTTACTTTGCTGATTGTGTTTTTGATTTTTGTGTAGATGTTCCTTTTATAATATATTCTTTCTGTTTATTATCATCCTGCAGCATTTGTCCCTCCACTTAAAAATTTGCTTATTCTAAGTAGCCAATAACATCGTACTCTTAACCTTTTTGTGAGTGTGAACGAAATAAAGACAAAAATAAAAGGAAATTTTTTTTAAAGCAACTTAAACGCGTATGGCGCCATGAGCATTAAACTAAAGTATTTAATAGTATTTGTGTTTTTCTATTTTATTTTGCCTCAGACAAACAATTGGCAGTGACGCATGCAAATAAACGATTTTTTTAAACTAAAAAGTATAACAAAAAATTTCAAATGCAAAGTTTTTGCTTAATGCAGGCATTTCGAATTATATTCAACTTTCATTTCGCTTAAAAATGCTCTTTTTAAATCAGCAACAAAGACAAATAATGTTAAAAAATGTAGCAGGGGAGTGACTTGAAATATTCTAGTTCTCTAAAAACATTTTACTAGCTGCTTAAATCAGTTTCACTCAAAACAATAAACAGCTTAAAATTTGCTTAGACAAATAAAAAAAAATCCATAAACTACTTTAAAACTTCTTTATGCAGGGGAGAGATCTCAAACATATTTACTCTATATGGCGTATAGTCATTCATATGAAGATAAATTTAAGTAACCACCAGGATCTTGAGCCAGTGCTATATTTTTTGTGTGGTTTTTAGGACACAAGTTTCTGTGAACAAGCCACAAATCACTCTCATAAGCAGCATATGGATGCAGCACTTCAACCTAATTTATGTGTCAGCATTACGCACAGTTCTAGCATTCGGATGTGCATTATCCAGTCATTTCGCTATTCTAATTGGCATTTACAGACCTTTCAAAGACATTATTATTTCTATTATTTTTGTACAAACATTCGACTTTCTTTTATCTTTGATCAAAACTCACGGGATGAATCCTACTTACGCAGTGCACGATAAATTCAATAGCCGTGTTATCTTGCATCGTGGTGATGTTAATGGGCAACACTAGCGATTTTCTTCGAAAATGGAGTCGGCCAAGTGGTCACCGTAAATGGTGTTGCTATCCCCAGATAATAATGCATATCCTGTGGTCAGACATTAAGCGTATAGATCTGGTGCCACTTGCCATACAGCCAAAGAAATAGTGGCTCTTTTGTGCAAGAAACTCATCGAGGCTCTTTTGTGCAAGAAACTCATCGACATAGCGATATTAATTGGCATTTACACATACAAGTAACTTACAGTAAGTTCAGTATCCCCGGGGAACAGGTTTTACCTTGGCGTATTACTAACTTGGGCACTCTGTTTTTCGGGTATGGAGGGGAACGTGTCCCTCATTTGTTGTAGCAAATAAAACTCTAGGAAGCCGAATGACTTATGTTGTTTTGGCTTCCGAAACCCTTACCAAGGGTTTAAATTTGCAGAACAGCGATCAGCATGGCCCCCGGCTGGTTCTGTTTGCAGTTCAACCCGGGTTGATCATGGTTGAGGTGCCTACCTTGACTGAAACGTTCTGGCTGTCGTTGAAACCTAAAACGCTGAAAGGGAGCCCTACCATCCTTGATAATTCCTTTGCGTGGCTTTTTTCATTAACTAACAAACTCCCGAGGGTATATTGCCTTTACAACAGATACCTGTACTGTGAGGAACCAGTGGCGATGGTTGACGGGCGAGTGAGCTTCGGCCTACCAACTCATTAAGCCTTGTCTTCCATTGATTGCTGGGAATTTGCATACAGGAGGGATAAGAAGACCCCAACTGCTCAACAAGAAGTTACTCATATGGCTACAAACATATGGCATAAATTGCTACCTGTGTGAGCCTAGCAAGCTACATGGAGTGCTGGTGAATCGTGAATAATTCACTCCGTGGAACTGGTCCATCGTCAGATAAGGCCGCAAGGCAGGTGCTTATGTAAATCTTTTTCACAACTGTAAGTTCAGTATACATATTATTGTCGAAGATGTCGGAAAAATTGTCGAATGTTTCGCAAGTTACTTTTATGTTTACACAGACAAGTGCAAGTTCATTTTTAAAATATCGTTACTGCGTAAAAATCTATTAAAAATTGCTTTAATTTTGTAGCTTAACATTTGTAATATACACAAATGAAAGCAAAATTTATTTAACGATTTCTTGGTCATATAATTTTTTTGTATTTGATGAAAAATATTTGATTTGAAATAATATTTGATGAAAGCAATATGCATCAAGTATTGCCATTTTGTTATTATAGGAAAAGTTCAGAAGAACATATTTGCATGAAATAATTTTTTCCAAAGAAACACGTTATTAATGTTAAGTACTGTCATTGAAATATGTTGCTACTCGTATACAGTTGTGTTCTTTCTTTATTTTTCTTATCATATAAATATACTAAAAATCAGCTATGAACATTATTTTAATAATTGATATCAATTTCATTTAAAACTCATTTTCGGCAACACTGTTTTATTATATGTCATTTTACTTACAGTGTGTATTCAAAATTCTCTTACAACTGAATTTGATTGTAAGTTGAGTTGTAAGTAGGAAAAATGTGTGTGTATTGGTAAAAAAGTTTAAATGTATTGACTTTTTCGAACTTGCACTTGCGTGTGTAAGTCCTGGCTGGCTGAACCTTTCCTGAAGTTCTTTCGCACTTCATTCAAATTGCTTTCTTTACCCATATTCGCCTACTTTAATCTTAAAAATATCTCTATATTATTTCTATCTCTAAGCGGACATTATTTTTTATTTTATTTTTTTTAGAAACATCTTCAATAAAATTTATTATATCAATTTTCCATTGTTGGAAAAAAAAGAAAGAAAATGTTTATCTTTTATAATATTGTTCACATTTAGTTGTACTTACCCACAGCTAAAACATTTGTATATCCTTGTAAGCTATAAATTAACAATGTAAATCCGATTAAAATTGCACGCTGGTATCGTAGCAACATGTTGTTGCCGTGTTCTGCAAATGCTATGGCGACAATGCGAAAGCAAAAATATTGAGGCCTTAAAATTCTTTAAGGCAAACGTTGCTTAATGTTTCAGCTGTTATGACTGTTGCTGATAAAACGATGCTGTTGTTGTTAATGCTCCTAATATAGATGCTATACAGCCGGATGGCTCTAGTTGTTGTTGTTCTTGCTATTTTTGATGTATGCCAAAGAGCAGTAGTATTGGAGAGGAGAGAGTAGTTAATTTTTACAACTTTTACTCATGTGTGCAAATAGGGAGTTTATTTGTGATAGAAATGTCCTATGAGTCTATGTATGTGTGTGTGTGTAAGTGTGAGTAAAAATTTTTATATTTGTTTGTGTTTTGATGTCATGTAGTTTTTTCTTCTTCTCTTTCTCTATTTCTTCTTCTAGTGCAGGATCTCTTGCAGTTTCAGTTTCTTTGCTTACGGCTTATCTTAATGTTTGTAAACGTATAATAATGATTATAGTTGTTGTTCTTGCGCTTGTTTTTCTTTTTGACAATTGTCATCGAGTTGCTGGAATATGCTGGCAAAAGTTGTTGTTTTGCATGCGAGTGTGCAGCTATACCCGAGTGTTTGAATATTTGTTGTTGCGAATTGTCTTGGAATTTTGCTATGATTTTTAATGCAATTTTCTTTCAGTATGACTTGCAAATTTTTTTTATCTTTTATTTTCTCTTGTAAGAAGTTTAAGGTCTTGTTTATTTTGCTAGCGATATCGTTAATAATTGCCAATTTCAAATGCATTTAGTTTTATTGTTTCATGAGTTTTGTTAGATGAGTTTTTCGCTTTCTTATTTTTTCTCTATATTTTTCTTTAATTGTTATACATATTGTTTAGTTGTGTTTCACTTAGATTTTGTAAAATTTAATAAAAAATGCGGTTTGATTTTTTGGCTTGAAATTTAATTTTTGTGGTAATTTTGTAACTTAATTTACAACGATCTTTGGTAGTAATATGTTGATTGTAAACAACGGCTTAAGTCTGAAAAGAGATAAAATATGTAATAGTTTTTAAATATTGTTTATCTTAAATAATACAGAGTAAAAAAATGTTATCCCCCAACCAATTTTATGATTTGATAGATACAAATTTGATTACAGAAGAAGCACATAGACAAATTTGACATACAATTTAACAAAGCAAGGACACATTTTGAAGAAGCGTTTGCATCAGTAGAATCAAGTAGTCAAAAACAAAATTTCTTATTAACACTTTTCAATGTAGAAACCTCTGTAAAAAAAATCCGCTGTTATCACGAAATTATAAAGGGTTAAATTCATTTCTTACTACAGAGGAATAATTTTAAATTATTTATTTGAATGAATTATAAGCCTCAAATGCCAAATTAATTCAGAGCTTTATACGGCAAAAAACTATATGTACATACTTTGATGTTATATAATACTACAGATAAGTAAAATTATGTTAAAACTACACAATCCTCCCCCCCACTCTATCAAATGTATGTGTTCTTGACAAATTTACGCAAAGGAAACGAAAGACAGCTGTCGAAATTTAAGAGCTATCGAAAATACGATGGCACAATATCGAAAAATGTTCCTTCCATAATGAATCACCCTAATAGATATACCTTGTTAAGAAATTAAAAAGAAATTTATTACTTCAAAATATTAAAACAAAATTATGTATATAAAAATTTCTATTATTTAATTTATTTTTTCTGCAATAAATCTTCAAAATTTTTAGTGTATAAAAAAACAAAAAGTGAAAAAAAGAACAAACCATTTCAAAACTGTAACTGAACCAAGGACCAGAATGCAACATTTGAAAATTCCTGCATTTAGAGGTTGGGCGAGACGAACCTTTGCTGCAGTTAAGACATTTAAACTCTTGCATTTATCTAATGCACAGCTACGTTTCAACACTACACAAATTGATTGCAATCATGTTGAACTTAAATGCGGTGATCGTTTTCAGCAGGGACCCTGCTTAACGCAACAAGTTAACACCAAGCTCAAAAAACAACTGGCTAGCACAGCTTTACCGGTACAAGAACGCGGCATTCGACTCAGACGTCCCTATGAATGTTGTGGTAGCCCCTGTCAAGATGCCTTGCCACGTTTTGATCAATTGTACTATAAACGCACAAATAAATTTGAACGTAAGTATCAGCAGACCTGGGATGAGTGTCCCGAACTTTTGAAGAAACCCAAAGTTGTGTGCTGCTTCGATAAAATTCAACCTGCCAAATTAAAGAAACGGCCACGTCAGGAAAGGCCTCAAACTGCTTGTAGTCAGACATGCAGCACCCTACAAAGCAAATGTCGTTTTATAACCTCAAAAGGTTGTCGCCCAGCTAGACATCCCTCAAAATGCTATAAGGTCAGAATAAAAACACATTGTTATAAGCTTCCAGCACCTTGTTCAGCTTTTTCAGAATGTTCGCCTAAATTGCCTGGCATAAGGCCGATAGAATGTCGTTGCCTTTTAATGCCCTCGTTATGTGAAGTTTGGAGTAATTATCATTATTTGGAGAAAATAAAGAAAAATCGTGTTTGTTAAGTTTAAAAAAAAGGATGCCTCAGAGATCCTATTAGTTAATTATGTAATACATTAAAAGATAACTAAATCTTCTTTATTTTCAAATCCCAACACATAATTAAATACCAGGAATAATGTTATCCTTTTTCTTTAAGCTTAACATAAAAGATTTTTTCAGATATTTGAGCTTTAAGAAAACAGAAAATACCCCTAAACCATTTAAATTTTATATGATCCTTAAAATATGCACATTTTGTTATACAATATTAAAAGATTTATTAAACAAATTTTTCTATAAAAGTTTAATATTAAATTTTCCTTTTTATTTTTCTGGGGAAAATTACTGATTTTTATTTTTGCAAACAAAATCGAGCATGAAAAGCTTTCCTTTTAGCATAAACACATAAAAATTTGTGTATTAATAACTAAAGCATATTTTTAGGCCTCATTGACTTTGGCCAAATACTGAACTCTATGAAATGGAAGATTTAAACTGAAAGCGAATCTTTTGAAAAGAAAAAATAAAACATGCATTTTACAAACAAATACAATTAGTTGAAGGAGAAAATCGTATTTTGCTTAATGCTTGAGCAAATCTTTTTTACAAACTTTTTGTCCTGTGACTTAAATAGCAGCTAAGATGCGAATGTATGGGTATAGTGTTTTTTTGCGTTTTATAACAATAATATATGAGATCTCGATTGTTTGAGCAAACAAATTAGTGGAAGGTATTTTAAAAAATTCAAAAAATAATCTATCACAAGACTGTTTTCAGATCTCAAATCTGTTCTTCTGTTCATGTAATTACAGTTTAAACAGAAACAATATTTCGAACATTCCACTTATTTTTAATGCAATTAGAACAACGAAAAAACAGCGGGGTTACATTCTATTGCGATGCGAAAGTAAGTTTGTTGCGAAGGATAAATGCGATAAGAGTGTAATTTGGTACTTTGTACCGTTTGCGCAAACTTTTTCGCGAAATAGTTTGAAAGTGAAGCAACACTGGTACCTAAAAATAAACAATAGCAAAGAATGATCAAATAAAATGTGCAAAAGAGAGAAATTAAATGCGAAAGGAAAATACGAAAACGCAATACAGGGTACCAATTCTTCGATTACGAACTATTTAGCTTTCGCATCGCAATAGAGAGTAACTACCCAGGTTCGACATCCGTAAACTAACATATCATCCTCATCCTCATGCTACTGTCTACTATGATTAGGCAAGATATGTGGTTGATTTACATCAGCACCTGCCATTATGGCAAGATTGGCGGTAGACTAATTCACGGCCTCACGGCTTGTCGGTACCTTTAAGTGGCTCGTAAGACTCGCACAGATAAACGATGCTTTTTTCAGTACAATTACTCTCTTTTTAAGGAATTCGCTGTATACTACTTTTATTTTATAGCTATTTGACAAGTATAACATTCCTGACCTAAGACCTGCCAACAATGAAACCAGTTCTGAAGATCAGTTTTTATGGAAGATCTTGCTTTTACCAGCAGTAAAAACTATGCTAAAGAAGTAGCCTTGTTTTTCATGTATTCTAGAAATTACAAAAACATTAGGTAATATGCGGAATCGTTACATTTACTCGTAAAACATGAGTTCAAACTACAAGATTTTCAGAAAATACTTTTCAGAAAGCCTTAAGCTATAAGTGGAGTGAAAATATTTCCTTAATGTCAAACAATGGAATAGGTTTATCATTGCCTAAAAATACTGAATGTTTGTTAATAACTTTCTGCTTGTGTTTATTAAAGTATTAAACTTTGTAAATATTTTACTAAAGTTCGCTTAATCTTTACCATTAAAGTACATTTTTAGTTTTGCAAACAAATCCTAAAGTTTTGTTTGCCATTCAAGCATTTCTCTTCCCACTAATTTCATTTATTTATTTAATAAATCTTGAGAATGATTTTTTTACTTTCTCAGAAAGCTGATTTCAAGTGCTTTTTGTTTTGCTCTTAAAAAAAAATTGGGCAAACTTTTTTCATTAAAATTTTTGGTATGCAAAAGAGAAAAAAAATAATTAATTCTTTTTCTCTCGATAAGGAATATTTTTTGTTTGTTTTTTGCTTTAAAATGCCTTGTTACCCAAACTAAAGTTATTAAAATTGTTTGCTAACAAACAATATTGAACAATTTAATATGATTTAAAGGGAAATCAAAAATTCCTTAACAAACAACTAAGCAGCATTATTATTAAATTACATCACAACAATAATAATAGTAGGAATAAGAGAAAGATAGAGAGAGATAGAGAGAGAGCAGCAGTTTTAGTAAGAAGCTCTGTTTCGTTCAGAAGATTTTCTTTTGAACCTTTTGGGTCCTTAACTGCCTAAAGGCAATTTTAGCTAAAGCTTACTATAAACACAACCATGCATGCTTTTATGGAAAACATAAACAATTTTAGCCTAGATGTAGGCAACGAAAATATACTTGAGTTTATTACTTAACAATATTATGTTGTTAAGGTAAATGTGGCTTAGTTGTCTGTGTAAATGTTGTTTCTTATTGCATTTCATGATTTTGGCAAGTTTATGGGCTTCGTTAATAACATTCTGTTTGACCATACATGAAATCAACATAAGTTTGTTGATTTCATTGTAGCCAACTGAAAAATTATACGACAGGTAGCACAACTTTTTCAGTTTAAGTCTGTAGGGGCTGTTAAGAACATGAATTGATGGTATTATTTTTTGCACCATTTATTCTAAGTAAACACTTTTACATGTTTATAGTTTTGGCTTTAATTTCTTAAGTTTGCTGAAGAGATTGGCAAACAATATTTAATGAGGATTAAAAAGACTACAGGGATGTAAGGAAACTCAGCATATCCTGTAAGATTCCTAACTAAATTACATTAGAGTAAACATTAATTAAGGAATAGTTTTTTATTATAACAAAATTAAGAGCAATTTCATTCTAATAAAAACCAAATCAGACAGGCTTCTAACCTTAATTTAACACTATTAGAAAAACGTGTAATTAATTTTTAAGTATTCTAAGGAATGCGCAGTTTACTGGCGTTTCAGAAATTTTAACGAAAAAATATAACATATGTTTTACATATGCAAGGCGAGTTCATACCAGGTAAATACAAGAGCAATAAATACAACACTACGTGAAAATTTTTTTTCATATGTCAAGGGAAATATATAAACCCAAAAAGAAATTAAAAAAAAAAATAGAATAAAAAAATATTTACAAGAAATACTTTTAGTTCAAGTTTTTCCTTTCTTAATTTTTTTCTTAAAAAGGATTTTTTACAATACAAATTTGCTGTGACCAATACTTATCGATTGAAGAAGACAAGAAAAATAATAATCAAATCTTTAGCTGGGGGACAACTAGCTGTTTCGTAGTCGCTACACGACTCATCAGCACCCACTGGGATTTGAACTCGGGTCATGACGTGTCATGATCTACTGCTTTAACCACTAAGCCACCAAGAATTTAATTATTTTCTATTTATATTCATCTCATACTGAATCACATATGCATTTTGTTAATTGCCCACATTATTTGTAGAGCGTTTGCTGTCTCAGAACTAGCGGTATATCTTTTTAGTTATTAACATACATTTTTTTGTATATTAATAATTCAACGTACCCAGAGATGTAAATATTAATTTATTGAAATTTTATAACTTTTTTAAATTAGATTTTTGCACATTTCTACATCGAGTTCAAGTTTTTTCTTAAGAAGAATTTTTTATAATACAAATTTGCTGTGATCAATAATTTTTGATTTTAGAAGACAAAAAAAATAGTTGTCAAATCTTAATTTTTGTTGAGCATACTTTCAGGCATATTATACAATCTTACAGTAATTTTCTGAGAAGCAGGTGATCTGAAACCACAAGATATGCTTAATACATTTTTAGGTGTTCTAAGGAATGCACGTTTTATTGGCGTTTCAGAGTAGTTACAAAAAAATACAGCATGTCTTTTACATATGTACATATTCAAGCTGTAATTTTAAAAACGGTGAAAATAATAAATAGAGAAACATTTTAAATTGGTATTTTTCACTAAAAAAATTGTGAAAATTCTTTTAAATTTTTATTGAAAGAAAAAGAAATCATATTCAGTTTCAACTATGAATAGTTCTATTTTCTTTTGAACGTTCAGTTTAAGCCAAATCAAGAAATTTACTTTAATATACATATGCGAATTGAAGTCACCAATTTTGGGGTGATATGATTTTAACAGAACACCAATTTGGCGCTTTCAAATCGCAAAACTGTACTGCTTGCACTATATGTTTACGAGAATATTTATTTTGCATTTTTAAATCCAAAACGTTTATCCTAAGCGATTTGCGTTTGTCAAAATATGCCTGTTAATAAAATGTGCATAAGTTTGCTATAAAAATTTGAATTACTGATCCTATTTGCTTTGACCTTTATTTAATTCAATATTTGCAATAAATTGCTTCAGCTAAAGGTCCTTTTCATTTTTTTTAATGTTTAATGTACTTTCAATATTTCGTCTTATTTTGGAAAACTTTTTCAGGAAAATTTGATTTTGTATTGAATTTATCACACAAAAAACAAATTTTCCTGAAGAAGTCTTCCAAAGGAAGACGAAATAATGAAAAATACATTAAACATTTTTTAAAAAACAAAAAGGACCTTGAGCTGAAGGAATTTATTGCAAATATTAAGTTTGATATATGTATGTATGTAATTTTTTTATGTTTTTCTATCTTTTGCTTTAGCACCCCTTGAAGTGTGTTTTTGCTTCGTTTAATTATGTCCACATGCATGAATGTGTACACAGCTACCCACATTATTCATATATTTATATATTATTTTTACTTACCTCGTTTCTTATGCTCATATCAATGACGACTGTCTTGGTGATTTCTTGCTAACAAGGGTATTAGGTTTACTTGCTTTCACAAATTGTAATATTGTTATGGTCATTCTGTTATTAAAATAACTTGAGCAGTATAGACAGATCAATCATCTGTAAGGCAAAGAGAAATTAAAAAGACAAATTAGATTTTTTCATAAGCAGTAACGACAAAGAATATATAAATTTGTATACGAGTATATATATGAATGTATTATTTGTTACACATATTTGCTTAATAAAACAAATCTGGTGTAGGTTGGTGTATAAAAATAATGATTGTGGCATATTGTAGCATACCCTTAGGCTTACAAATAATAAGTAATTACTCATTCTTTTAATTTTCGATCTCATTTGGGGTTTTCTGTATTCAATATCTTTCATATGTATTATAAAGCAATTAGATTTGATTGGTTTTTTTGGGTATTTCTACTTTCAGTTTTAAGTTTTGTTTTGCCAGCATTTGTCTTAATTAAATAATTTTATGTTTTATTTAGCTTCAGGAAACTAAAGCTTTGACTTTGTCTGCAGCTGCATTTAAACGTTTATGTGACTTTTGTCAAAACAAACAAAGACCAGTAATTTAATTATAAAATAAACAATTTTAAGTCTTTGAATGACAATCAAATCATATTAAAAATATAATTTGAGACTTTATAAAAATATGCAGATATATTAATTTAATACTTTAGTAAAATTTTTGTATTTAAGTTACATTTTCTACGGATACCAGTATTTGTTGTTTTTTGCTTGCCTTGCTTTCAGCCTGCCCTTAAACAAGTCTGAATATATTTTGTCGGCTCAGAGTTGTTAACATTCTTCATTTAACATAAAAAAAAAACACTAAACATGAATTTGCATTGTTAATAAATATGCGTTTTTTAATGTTTCTTGTTTAATTTTGCTTTTTTCTTTGCAATTCTTATATTTACATTTATGTCTGGCATGTCTGCCCAAATTTTTTTTCTGCAAAATATGTTGTAGGGCTCTTGTTTTTTTGTTCAAATGCATAAATATTTCATATGCGTTCAAATATTTATGTACACATATACACAACGTGTCTGCAATGTAAACAGAAACTTAAATATTGAAGGGTTCTTACGTTAATGCCAGCAAAAATAATAAACCTTCACAAAAACCAAAAATGCAAATTAAAAAACAAAATATTGCTATTGATCATCACGATAAACAGAAATGAAAAAAAGGAGAAGTTTAATGTGATGTTTCTACAATACAAGCAATTGAATTATTTGTGTTTGTATGGATTGTATTGTGTCGTTTATGTGCAAACGGAAATCTTGTATTTGCCAAATGGTTTACGTGGTTTATTTGGCCATTTACAAACTAGCACTAGGCTTTGATCTCTCTCTCTCTCTCTCTTTCTGACATGTTTTTAACACCTATTAACCAATACATAACACTGATTTCTAGAGTCAGTTTGTGCTTTTTGCGGCCACTATCAATTCAGCCTTAGAATGTTTTCATGAGCTAATAGCATGTCCTTTTATATAACATTTTTTCATTTTATACGTTAGTTAGTTATTTAAATTAAAAGAGAAAAAAAACTTAGTCGAATTTCTAATATGAAGTATAGTTTTAGGTGTTGTATTACAGTTGTATAATTGGCATTTTTTTATATATTTTTTAGCCCGAATTGAATAAAATACCTTTGAAAAGTTTTTGCAAATACTTTTTATTAATAAATAAAGTTTTGTGAAATATTATAAGCAAAATGCACTTGAAATATGTGGTTGATGGTTTTGGAAAATTTGAATTTAAAATAAAAACTTTCAAGGAAACCGGAGTAAATATTTAATAAATTTTTTGCCAAGATTGCTTAATAAAGTTTTAGTCAAAAAAATAAAAGTATTTGGATTTTAATCTAGGTTAGAAATATATGTGCAGAAATGTACTGAATTGAGTTGTTATGTTTTTTATAAAAAAAAAATTAAAGCATACTTTAAGGGATTATGTTTTAATATAATATAACTATACCAAATTCATATTTACTGGAACTTGTTTATGCTTATTCATTCTAATCCTTCTAAGAAAAGATTTTGATTATAGTAAATATTATTTTCCTGAGGATGCTAACAAATTGTTGGCAACAATTTGAAACCATATCTCGTTAAACCTTTTTTATAAAAAAAAAACATAATCCCAATCTTTAGCTGGAAGAATTAAAAATTACTATATAAAAAAACACTTTCTGCTGCTGAGCATTTAGGGAGTATTGTGATCGTCCAGTAGTCAAAATGTGGTACAAATCAGTAAAACGCAATATAATAGTACTGGGCTTCTGCCTTTATAATAAATTTTTTCATTCAAAGTATCCGACTGTATCTCCTAATTGGCAGCATAATAAATACTTTTTCTGGAAACGCAATTGTTCAAGAACTAAATTAAAAAAAAAAACTTTTTTAGAGAGTTCACTATATAGTACTATATAGTACTCATATATATTTATTTTAAGTGAACAGAAAAACGTGGTTGATTTCAATTTGGCATATGTCTTTTGGAACATGCAGGACTAACTCAAACATCAACTAGAAATTAAATTTTTTTTTTTACTTTTTAAGCAAATTTAAAACGCGTATTTGTTTGGTTTTACGGCCTATATTTAAATAAGTTATTGAAATTATAAAGCCTACTTTTAGGAGAATAACACTTATCTGGCTTAATTCTAACTTCTTCTTCTACCCGCTAAATATTCTCTAAGATTGACGTCTTTCAACATAAGGTTTATTTTGTATAAAAATTTTATGATGAGGCTTTTAATATAATGATATTTTAGAAATACAAATTTTTATTTCGTGCTTTTGAAAGTCAGTGACCTGTGATGTTTTCTTTCTATTCCTAGAATGAGTCACTAGGTTTGTTCTTATTTGGTTGGGTTTTATGAATAACTACAAAGAAATTCGTTTAAGAGAGAGAGAAAAACTACTGATTAAACTGAAGTCATTTAAATACTAAAACGTTGTTACGTCTGCTCATACATGACATCGTGTGACTTGAGCAAGTTAGTCATAAATTTTGATTAAATTGCAAAACAGAGTAACAAGATTTGTTTGTTAACGAATATATAAAAAGAAATAAAGTAAACGAATTGTAAATAAAGGATTATGGTGAATTAGTAAGTTACAGAAGGTCAGACATCTTTTGAGTAAAATGAAAATAATATCTCTAAGAGTTATATCATGAAACGAAACTGAAAGTTTGAGGTAAAAAATATAATAATAGAAAAACGCAACGCATTCGTGTTTGAAATATAGTTTAAGAAAGATAAAAATGTACAAAAAAATTGAAAAAAACTAAACTTTTGCATCTAAAGTTTAACTTTATATTTATGTACATTATTTATTTCTGTTGAAGGTCCTTCGAAACGGAAAGTAGCCAACTACTAACAGGAGATTCTCTATAGGTTGTTTTAAATATTTTGGCTTGAGATAGGTAGATATGTGTGTTTTAAATATACAGAGAACTACGGCCGTACACAAAAAAAATATTTGTTTATTGAACGCTTACTTGAAAATTTTCTGTGCAAACTTTGTCTAATAAACCTTTAATAAATATAAAATATTTTTTATGAATATAACTTTTAACATTTTATAAGTGATTTTAATGACTTAATAACATTTTAACAAAATACTTATTATATATTTTAATAAAATATATATTATTTATTTTAATAAAATACTTATTATAACTTAATACTTTAAAATAAATACTTGTTAATTGAAAAGATTTTCCATTCAATATCTAACTGATGCCGTCTACATATCGTATTAAATTTAAATAGTTTTACACAACATAAATAGGTTAGCTCGAGCAAGATTCTACAGAGAATCTCATGGATGTTATTTTTCAACATCGACAAGGGCATTTTTGAATCATAGAGGATATCTCGCGCGAGAAAAGTCTATAAGACGAGCTGATTCTTCAGAATGATTTTTCGTCGGCACACTGAACGACTGAGAAAAGCATAGAGAATCGTGAAACAGCTCAACCATTCAGTCTTCATATGACTCATACAGGAAGGCACATTCGATGAAACTTTATCAAATCATATAATACTCACTTGCCTGTTCATATATGATTTGTACAGATTTGCTACTTGCGCGTTTTAAATTCAATACTTAAAAAATACTGTTGGATAACGATTATTACCAATAAATGTAAATTAAATATTAATGATCTTATTGATCACAGCAATTATTGTAAGAATAATAATAATATTTCTTCGCTAAAAGTGAATTCAAACTCATAACTTGGCAATAACATCGTACCTTTGTAAACCACAATGATCAAATTGTTAATCATCGTCTATTACACATTCGGGGATGGAAAGACGAGCGTGTCAAACAAAACATAAAAAAAACTGAATTTTTTTGCTATTGTTATGCGTCCTAAAATTTTTTATCGTCTTAAAAACATTGTATGCTGGTTAGGAAGATATAAATCAATATCGCAAAACATATTTTGTCGGTTTGAAATGTGATAAGGTTTCACTTTCCTTTTGAAAGATTTTCGTTTTTTTCCGAACTCTACGCAAACATTGTCTCTAAAACTTTTTTCTTAATAGCTTAAGTATCCCAGCAGCTGAATAAGACCCACCAGAGAGAACAAGATGCAAATGATTTAAAAGCTGATGCTTATTTTTAGCAAAAAATCTTGTTTGTATTCCTACCAGTGCGAAAGGAGAAGTCGATAAGCAAAATTGTAGAACTTGGAAAAAACCGACAAAATGAGGTCCACCTCCGTTCAATACACCTAGAAATGCATTCTATGCCGATTTACCTGTGAAAATTAATTTAGCCTAGCAAAATCCTGGTTTTCAAATAACAAGATTGGTTTAAAAAAGACCGCGCTATGTATCACACACTATTAGAGTTTAAGCCAACATGGTCATCTTATGTGCAAGGACCACCCGTGATTATATTTCTTCAAAATATTTATATACCAAATTTCATCTAAATCTGTTTAGCGGCTTAGGCGTTAAAAAGTTAACATATAGACACACAAAGATAGATTCACATTTAAAATATTAGTAATGATAAGTAAACGTTTTAGAGATGCTGTAAATAGGACAGGTTTCAGTTTTATTAAATCGCGTTTAGAGTAAACGTTTATCCCTTCAAGTATTCTGCAATTTTTTCACTGGTTTCATTGCTTTTAATGTTTGCTTAGATTTCAATAATCTTAAATATATATTTTTAGTTATTTCCTTGCTGTAGGCTTACTTTTTTATTGTAAATATCATAGCATATGCTAAGGCGCATTTCAAGTTTATCTCAGCAGATTTGTTAGTTAAGATATTTAAATTTATACGGGGGAGAAATATAAACATGGGTGGTGCTGAAAAGTTTTTGTCTTACAAATATAAATATATTTTTTGTTTTACAAAAAACTCAGCATAATTTTAGGCATTTTTTCAAATTGCAGTAAACTATGTTTGCTTGTTTGCAAATAGCCTGAGGTTACAATATACTCAGTGTTTATGTTTTCGGTTAAGTTTCCTGGTATTTGATTCGTAAGATAAAAATAAAAGTTTATTATTATTTTTTTTTCTTAACCGTGGGTAAAAAATCAAAATCATAATCAAAATACTTGAAGTAAGAAAAAAGGGTGCATAACAAATAAAATAAAATTATATTATTTTTATTTATTTAATATAAAATAGGGGAAAAACGAAAAAAATAATTAAAAACACTTAAATTATTTATAGCGTTCAGTGAAGTGTTGATATTAATTACAATCTTTTACTGCCGGCTAAATTAATAAATCATAAATGCTATTTTAAACAAAAGGCTTTTTTTAACATGTTTATTTTATGCTAATTTTTATATTATTCGCAGACAGAATTATGTATGAATATAACATTAATCATATTTTAAGCCAGTAAGTAATAAAATTATTTAATTGCTGTCTCTGTTTTTGTTATGAAATCAATCATAATTTTTTTGAATTTCAATTTTTTAATTAATACAGCATAATTCTAGGGGTTTGTTGGATAAAGCAATCAATTTTTTGGTTTTTAAACATTTTTTTATTGTAGTTAAATAAATTAATAAATTAAGTTCTATTGGTAATAATTTTTTTTAGCTTTTTTTATAAATTAAATTAGAACGCTAGCCACGCTGGAGGCCTCTTTTATTTTTTTTATAAAAAGTGGTCCAACCAAAATGCGGAATTATGTTAATAATTCAAACAATATTAAAATTCTCAATAATTTATTTAGATTATTGCGATATAAAGCTAAATGTTTGAGAATATCCTGCAAAAATTTCCAAAGTCTACTGATGATCAGGGTAGCTCCTATGAAATGTCGATATATAGACAGCTGAGAAACAGAAAACATGCTCTTTATAATTTTTTGGTTGGTATCATGTTAATAAGTTTTATTATGACAGAAGCGTCTACGGCAACGACCAAACGCTAAATTTAGGTGACGTATCTGTACTCAGTAGGCCATATATTCAATGACTCTGAGACATAAATCAAGTTCAATGTCATTAATGTAACGACTTAACTCATTCCTCAGCTCTTAAATAGTTATTGGGTTCTTGACGTTCGTGTTTTCTTTTAAATATCTTTAAAAAAAGAAATCCGACGGTGGTAAGTCACATGATCGTGGCGGCTTATTAACATCGCCACAATGTGAAATAAATACGGTTTTTGAATTTTTTGCGCAAAACAGCCCTTAGTCCGTTGGCTGTCTAGCCAGTGGCATTATCTTGTTGAAACCACATATTGGTCTGGTGCCCATCCTTAAATTCTGGTCACTAGAAGTTCTAAGTAGTTGGCCGACCTAATTTTCGAAGATGTACGGCTCAGTGACACTGCCAGCCCATAAATTGCACCAAACAGTCACTGTCTATCAATGCGTCGGCCTTTCAATGCAATCATACACGATACTCTCTTTCTCAAACGTGACAATTCTACGTGTAAACAAATGAGGTGAAGGTATGTCTCGTGGCAGAAGATGATTTTCTGTGTAAAATCATTATTCACCTTTATCTGGTTAATAAGACCAGGACACTCTGCTTTCTGGGTCATAGCAATGGTAGGAGTTCCTTGTTTATTGAAGCAGCTAAAGCTCTAGGTATCTGCGTATTTTATGTTGTGTTGGATTTCCGAAACCCTCACCAAGGGCAAAGTGACAAATCGAAGTTAGGCATGATTGGCTGAAACATTTTGGCTGTGGCTTAAACTTAAAATTGCAGGAATAGAAACTAATTCCCTGATAACAATGGTATAATGCCAAGTTTCGGGGGCCTTCAAGATGGTGTTATCTTGCAAGAGATACCTGTAATGTAAGCAACTAGAAGTAATTGTTGACGGGTGAGTTATTGATTAATGGCTTATGCTCTTAAAGGGTTTTGGCCTACTAACTCATTAAGCCGTGTCCTCCATTCACTTGTGGGAAATTGCAAAAGGAGGGATTAGAAGTCCCAAACTTTTCAGCAGGAGATTTCTCTATACGGCTAAAAACTTATAACAAAACGTTGCGATCTGTTTGAGACATGGAGACGCTGGTCAATCGTAAATAATTTACCCCATGGAGTTGGTTCACTCTCAGATAAGGCCGGCAAGGCAGATAGCGATGTAAATCAATTTCACAATCTGTGTGTTCAGTCACCCTAAGGGCGTCAGCTTCGGTACGATGACGAGTCAAGGTTGGCGACACTTTTGCCATACTATACCGAACAAAAGTAATATTTTCCGGAAATCGAAGTGGTTGAGCACACACAACTGTTTTTAAATTTTCAACAAACTCCATCTGCTGAAATTCATTCACAATTCCTCGGATTGTAAGAACAGGACGGCAATATTGCTGACAAAAAAAAAAAAAAAATACGAAATATATTTTATTTGAACGCCCATTTTCCTAAAACGCTTCAACAATCTTAACGCGCTGCTAAATTGTATAACTGTCTTTGGTTTAATTTGTCACACAGTCAGACAAAGTTGTGTCTAATTAAGTTCAGTAAAGTGTGACTCACAATTAATGTCGTGCATCATCATTGGACCACTCTTAAGTTTTTATTTTTCAATATTTCCTCAAAACTTCTTTCAATATATCAAAAATAATATTTTCAGTTTGTAAACAAATATGTTTAACATTTTTATAAAGAAAAAAAAAATTTGCAGAAAACAATATAAACAAGATCAAATATACGAATATTTAAAAAAAACGGAGTTGTGAGTTTTGAATGTTTTAATTAAAAATAAAAAAAAACTTAAGCTGTGACTAGGGATAATTGATATAACAAATTTACAAATAAAAAACAAGTTTTTTATAGCTCTAGGGCTTTGGAAACAATTTTTATAAATACACATTACTAAATGCTGAGTAGTTTGGATTTCTTTTTCTTGCTTAATTTAGTTAAAATCTAGATTGTGTTTTAAGTTAACATAAAATTTTAATGTTTTCTTGTTAGAGATGGTTAAAAAAACGAATGGTTTGATAATTCATTACCAACTTGTATCAAAGCTGTTGTTCTACATTCGGTTTTAAAGCACATAAAAAACTGTTGCATACGTACAGGCTGTTTAAGTACATACACCAGATAATAGCTTTTTATTCAAAAAACCACTTAAATATTATTTATTTTTTTAAAATGCATACTAAACATTGTTAATTTGCTTAACCATTTTGAGCTCATTAATTTTATTCAAACATAAATTTTATACATTATTAATGTTAATTGGCCAACAAAAAAACAATGATGCGAAAAATATGTACACTGGGCTGTTTATAGTTAACTAAATGCCATTTAATAAAGCTGTGGACAAATAAACGAAACTCTTGCAAGGCAAGTCAACATAAAGACTTTAGTTGTTTAGCATATTTCTCAAATCATTTATAATAAAATAATAATTTTCTTTTGGCTGGTAAAGAGGCCAACTTTCTCCAAACGACATTGACTGTCGTAAAAAAATAAAAAAAAAAATAACAATAAAAAGAAAAAACTCATACAGCTTCTTTATTAATAATTTATTTATATTGTTTCTTTAGTAGATTGTTTTTCGTTTTATTTTCTTTTTTATTTTGCTTAAACGTGGCCAAGTTTTATTTAATTTTGTTTTGCTTGTTTCGCCTAGGTGACCTCGCCTGTATCGTAACTTTATGATGGTGTATTGTTGTGACCACTTTTTGCCTTTGCATGGTATTTATTTATGATATGCTTACAAATACAAAGAGGAAAATATAAATACTTTTATTTTGTATGCTTTTAACAATTTTGTTTTGTATTGCTTTGTCGTTTCATCCCAACGAGTGCTGTATGCTCTTTGATAAAGAAACATTTATTTTTATTAATTTCTGTTTTCAACCACGATAACTTTAAATCAGCATATAAATATACACAATCTTTTAAAAATAAACAGTGGCTAAGAAATATTTCCCATTTGTAAGAATATAAAAATAACGAGTTAATTGATCAGAAATTTTGCAAATGATTTTTTGTTCTTATTATTATTATAAGATATGTAAATACTGGAATAGTATTTCTGTTTGTCATAAATATTGCAGCTTTAGAACTAAAAGTTCGTAAGAGTAAAATCATTTACTCAAGTACTTCTGAAACATGAAGGAAATGTGTTCGATATTTTATATAAAACTCGAAACTTTGTTTTACTATAAACTTATTGACAAAATCTTTCAAAAAACAAACAACATCGACGAATGTCTCGTTAATGACGAATTTAATCAAAACGAAATTTTTCAGTCGGATATTTTGTCTATTCCGTATTTACCAACTTCTTTTTCTATTTCACACCATTGCAAACTTTTTCCAGAGTAGAAAAAATATTCCAAGTCTGTTTATAAATGATGGAGTTATTCAAAAACTTGTTAAAGTCTATATTTGATGGAAGCAGGTAAAATCTAAATATTTCAAGATTAAGCTGAAAATGTGCAAGCTTTTTGATGTCATCGAATAATATGTTTATAATTGTTTTTAACTTGTATGTTCCTGCTATATTTGATTTATAACTGTAACAACTTGTAAATGAGTTATTTTAATGGTTTTAGATTAACTTCTTCTAAAATTTTAAAAATTATTTATATCCGCCGTATTTATTTGTAGCTCTTCTTAATATTGCTTAACTCTTAATCAAGCAGTTTTGTTGTATATTTAATATCTAAAATGTATACAATACTTTATACATAAAACCACAGCCCAAATATATGCAACACAAATTTCGTACTATTTTTTTAAACCAACTGAGTTTATTATACGCTATACTATCTCTAAAATTAATTATAATTAATAAATTATAAACAGCTTGTTTTTTGTTTCCTAGCTGTCTATATATCGACCTTTAATAGGAGCAACTCGAATCATCAGTAGACTTGGTAACTTTTGAAAAATATTGTCAAACATTCAACTTTATATCCCAATATTCTAATAAATTATTGAATAGGGTAACTCCTATGAAACCAAAAATTAACTGTTTATAATGTTTTATTTATTTTTTTCTTGATCCTAATTTTTATTTTTTATTTTATTTTTGTTACATAAATTTTCCTGTAGAAGTCCGAAGGCAGACGAAATATCGAAGAATAAAATCATAAAAAATTTTTTATACAAAAAATAAAACTGACCTCAAGCTTGAGTCAACATTTTAACCTAAGTTGCCAGTTAGTTTTTAAATTTTTTGCTACATTTTTTTTTTAAGAAAATGATAGTAATCTGTAAAAATTTTGCACTCCTTTAAATTTAAAATCACTCACCTAAAAATATTCTACACTTATTTTTTCCTTTAAATTTAAAATCACTCACCTAAAAATATGCTACACTTATTTTTTTTACCGGCTTCGTTTGCAATAAGTTTTTTCCTCCTAACAACTGCTTAATTTAATTAACAACATTTTTTTTGCATCACAAAACTTCTTTGTCCTATATGTGATGCCCACTGTTTTCATTTCTCTGTGATGAACACTTTTTCTTAATAAAAAGTTTCCTTTTGTATTCATTATTGTATTTTCCTCTGATGTTCGCTTTTAGCTGGCTTAGAGACAAACCCATAAAAATGTCACATTCATCATGGCTCTCACAAGTGTAACATACATTTAAATGTTTACTCTTGTTGCCTCCATCATTTTCCATGCTTATGAAACCAGTAAAAAAATATTCTCTAGAATTTCTGCTGCTTTATCAAGAGGTTGCATTCATTTTATATGATGAAAAAATTTCTTTACTTGTTGGCAATATTTTTATTAAGAAATATGAAACTTAAGGCAAAAAGAGTTGAAATAAAATGTTTTTTTTTTTTTTATAAAAACGTAAACTAAGATTTCGAATTATAAAAAGTTTTGTTTAAAGTAAAATTGACTTTAGCGGAGTTTGAAAGAGTTTAAGGTCGGGGATAAAAATCAAATAATTTAAATAGCTACTAATTACAACTGATGGCTGAGGCATTCTATAGGCAATATAAAGCATACATTTCACACATAAACTTAGATCATTTGCCAAGTTTGGAGATTTCTTGTACTGTATCATCTTAAGTGATTTTTATTTTTCTGTTAATCGTTTACGAGTATATGAAATAAAATTAAAAATATACAAACACAATGAAAAACGGAAATCGCGTAAAATTTGGATTTTCGATTTGAAATGAAATCTGAATTTGTAAAGTACGCGACAAGATATATTAACAAACTTGAATTCCATCCAAATCCTCTTGCAGTTAATATTCTTAACTTTGGTGGTCATACCCGTCTGAGAAGGAGGGATACTTTGGCTACCATTAGAGCTCTAAACAGATGACTGAATTCTGAAATAATATTCGCATAAAAATAAATTTTTGTCCAGCACTGGCAGGACTTTAATCACAATTTTTTTTTTAGTATTAAGAATTGAATACTTATTGTCATTACATTTCTTATGTAGATTCAATAAATAAAATAATAAAGTTAAAAAAAAAAAATCTTGTGGCATGTAGTAAGAAATTATCACATGAGCTTTGTGCTGTTTCACATATGAATCACACAAGGATTACATGACTGATTCCTTGAGGAGTTATAAGATAATATCTACACAAGCCTCAGATGATTCACTATACGATTAACATAAAGTACATTACTGAGCTGTGCAAGAGTCTCATAAAAGAATCAGTTTTTGGGTCACTGTGATTAAGGGATCGTCTGTGATTAAAACACTCTTCATAAGATTCATAGTTAGTTAGCTTCATAAGAAGCTAACTAACTTATCAGGAATTCTCTTCAATCTTGTTGCTTTTTTGAATAAAAATTATAACTAAGCATTTTTATACAATATTTTTAAAATAAAAAAATGTGTAAGTAGTATAAGTCGATGTGACAATATTAGTTAATACTTTCACAATAATGTAGATGATATAATATGGTTTGTCATGCTAATATTATTAAAACTTTTACCAAAAATGTGGCTACATGATATAATATGGTTCTTAGATGTACTTAGTTTAGCCACATTTCACACTGAGACCATATTATTTGCTAACCTTCAATCATATAATAAAACAATAATTTGTTGCCTTTAGAATATTGCCATCTCAAACATACAATTGTTGTGTTGCTTTTGTTTTATTTAATTACCACATACATAACATATATATAAAACACAAGCTGTATTTTTTCGTAGCAACTCCGAAGTGCCAGTAAGCACCTAAAAAATAATAAATTTTTTTTCAAACCACTTCACTGTTTCAGATCGCGCATTTTCCAGAACATGGCTGTTTTCATTTATTTATTTTCATTTATTTTATTTCCGTATAAAACAGCAATAAAAAACTTTTTAAAAGTTTAAAGCTAAAAAAAACATTTTATTATTTTCAATAAACTTTAAACCAAATTAAGCCTAAAAACCCACCAAAAGTCCCGTGCTCTCTTCCTCCCTTCTCTTTGTATCATATTATAAAAGGCCATAATTATTTAAGAGTAAAGCATACTTTAAGGATTAAAAAATACATAGAAGCTTTTATGGTTTTTTGCGACTTAACGGGTGATTCAGCATAAGGTTGGATTTATAATGTTTTATAGAGTTAAATAAAATAAAAAATTAAAATATATTTGAAATGAACTTTAATAAAATTTTGTATGGAATTTTTGATTCAAAACATATTTCAAATATATTGAAATTTTTATAAATATGCTTAAATTTATCTTAATATTTGTTGAACTTTGTTTATTAAATATATATAAATTTTTTTGCAGCTTAAGATCTTGTTTTTTGTTTTCAAAAAAATTCTTATAAAAATTTTATTTTTTTTTGAAGATGCTAACAAATTGTTGGCGAAATATTGAAAAATAAAATCTTTTATAAAAAAACAAGATCTTAAGCTGCAAAAATTTTATATATATCTAATATGCTAAAAAAAATTTTAAGTGAACTGAAAATTAACATTCTCCCATATTCCAAGAGGCGTCATCGTCGTCACATAAAGACGGCATTAAAAAACACCCGGTTACACATTCGCCTTCGACAGCAATTATGTATTCTTTGATAGGTCTTCGGTATTTCCTAAACCTAAGCGATAGATAGAAGCTATCGACAACACTCAATTGTTTTTGGCAACGAGTACATAAATTAAAAAATGTTTGTGTCGACTTCATGTGATGACAATGACGCCTTATGCAATATGGGGGACTATCATTTAAAAGAATAATATTTGATGTTAACTGTTTGACAACGGAACCTAAATTTGCAAGTCAAGCAAAATATATCTATCAAAAACCCTCATGCATAAATAGCACTGCCCACAGAACGCTGAATAATTTGCCGATGCTGTTGTAGTACAAGTACTTCCACAAACGATACTGAACAAAATGGAGAAAGTCGATCGATATGTGTCATGCGTGATCTGGCAGGAAAGGCCTAGTGAAAATCAAACCTCAAAATGAATCACCTAGTATATGAAAGTCAAATAAACAACAAAAAATATAAGTTCTGGATAACATTATAAACCATTTTCTTAACCCAAGTATACTAGACCTTGTAAAAACAGTACAATCTCTTTTGTTCCTTTATGAAGTAAAAATTATTTTTAAAGCCATCATAAGAATAATAAGTCATAGAAAAATGAGTGTAGCATAAAAATTTTACCTCAGGTTTAATAAAACAACATAAACGAAAGCAAAACATAATTGCTCGAACACGTTTGTAATAAAATGAAATTTTATGTTTATAATATTGTTGTTGCTTCCACATAAAAACAAAACAGAGTTTTCTTTCCGAAAAAACACGTGCTTGTAGCCAGAAATTAATATATTCCCACACAACTCCTGGATTACAAACACATAAACACGTACTAACAAGAATTAAAAGAAAACTTTCCTACATGTTTAACATTTTTCAAAGAAAAAATCAAGTCAAAAATACAAAAATGTCAGCTTTGGGGTGAGTAATGGAGCTGGAGCAGTTCAATAAATGTAAGTTAAAGTGTAATAAAATATAATATGGAAACAAACCAAAATTACCAAAATGGAATGGTGGCCTGTTTCCTTTGGCCTGTTATTATATTGCTTACAACATCTCGAATAGTTTTTTCTTAATAAAAACATGTTTGGCACTTTTCGAACGTGTTGGATTATTTGACATCTATACTTATCCGTCTTTGGCCTTAATCTACAATAGATGAATAATAAAAATCTAACAGCACAAGAAACATGTTTCCTGTTATCACTATTGCTTATTTGGGCATTTTTCTTTCTTTTTTTTAGAACTATGGAGCAATACTTTTTTGTATTGCCTATAAGTATGCCACAAAAATGCGTGACGTTTTTATAACATATTTATATACAAGCATATCAGAGATATTAAGTGCGTATGCCAAAGTGGAGTGATGTTGTTTTTCACTTATAACTTTAACATCAAAGACAGACACAAAATATAAAATAGTTTATAAAAAATAAGAAAACAATGACTGATGAAAATCTTGGGGGTTGATTTAATATATTTTGTACTCCATTTTCTTTGTTCGTTTTCCTTATAAAACGTACAGCCTTTAAAGTATACTTTAAATTTTTGTTTTGTTTTGGTAGCCATAAAATATGTTATGATTTTTGGATTACAAGTAGTGTGAGGTGGATGCTAAAGTGGTTGTTGTCAACAAATTAAGATATCCTTGCAGCTTTTTATATGTTTTTGACACACTGATACTAATACAGGGTGGCCCAGAAAGACCGAAGTGGTGTGAATTGCCTATAACTTTTTATTTAAGAGATATTTTTTTAATTTTTTTTTTTTTAAATACATTAAATTTATGGGGAATATTTTTGGATTAGTTATTAAAAATGATATCCCGCAAGTGGTGGCCATATTCTGCTTCGCACAAATGTGCTCTTTCCAACACATTTTCCATGACCTTTCGCAAAACTTCCGGTGGTATGTTGTTAATTTCTTCTCGAATATTGGTTTTTAACTCCTCAATAGTCCTAAGCTTATTAACATAAACTTTTCCTTTTAAATAGCCCCAAAGAAAACAGTCTGGAGCGGTTAAATCCGGGGAACGCGGAGGCCAATTAAAATTGCTGTTACGAGAAATTATTCTTTCACCAAAGATGTCGCGTAAAAGAGTCATTGTGGCCCTCGCAGTGTGCGCTGTGGCTCCATCCTGTTGGAACCATATTTGCGGATGGTTTTCCACGGCTGGCCTTACAAAATTTTGCAACATGGCCCGATATCGATCACCATTGACGGAAATGGCGACACCTTGTTCATTTTCAAAAAAAAATGGGCCAATGATCCTTTCTGAAGAAACACCGCACCAAACGGTACACTTAACTGGGTGCAATTGTCGTTGATGAAGTACTCTCGGGTTTTCCGTAGCCCATATCCTACAGTTTTGCTTGTTAACGAACCCATTTAATTGAAAATGGGCTTCGTCACTCATTATTAAGTTATGAATAAAATTTGGATTCTCTTGTGCTTTTTGCTGGAAATAAATTGCATAGTCAAGTCGTTGCTGGTAATCTGTTGGTTTCAATTCTTGGACAAGTTGAATTTTGTATGGAAACAATCCTATGGTGTGCAAAATTCGCTGCAGCGACGTCCTTGAGAGGCCCAGTTGTGACGAACGTCTCCTGGTTGATGTTTCTGGATCCTCCCGAATACTCTCCTGTACCACTTGAATATTGTCAGCCGTGTGGACAGTTCGGTGTCTGCCGGGACCAGGAAGGTTCCTTACTGCTCCTTGTTCTCGAAAATTTGCAACCAGACGGTTTATTGTTGACTGAGAGGGTGCAACCCGCACATTAAATTGACGACGGTATGCACGCTGAGTCAACACAATGGACCGTTGATTTGAAAAGTAAATTTCAACAATTTGGGCACGTTGTTCAATTGTGTATTGCTCCATTATAAATTATCCAAGTCTTCTTTACAAAATACTGAAAAGAAAAGAAAAAAAAAATTATAATAAAAAAGTTATAAGGAATTCACACCACTTCGGTCTTTCTGGGCCACCCAGTATAAATGTGAATTACTGAAATGAGCCACTATGTGCTTAATAAAGTAGTAAATTACTTCTTTACTTTATTAAGCTTAAAGTGAGTACAATTTCTATATGCAAAACTGTCCTATTTGGCTCTAAAAAAACCACGTGAATCTCGAATAAATTAATCTCGTGGCTGGAATTAAAAATTGATACAAAGACAATCGTTTACAATTTTTAAGTTTAGATTTAGTTTGATTTAATCTTTAGATTAGTTAAGCTGCAAAGACAATCAATTGAAATTTTTAAGCTTAGATTTAGTTTAGTTTAATCTTTAGATTAGGTAAGTTGCAAAGACAATCGTTCACAACTCTTAAGTTCAGATTTAGTTTAGTTTAATCTTTGGTTTAGCTAAGCTGCTTCAAAGTCATATTACAACATGACTGTATGGGTCCAAGTCTTGTTGAAGCCTACTATGATCTGCATATTGAAAAAGTTTTTACATCATTCAATTACATGAAAACGTTGGAAAATTTTGTCACACTTAAAAGATCAGTGATCAAATGGGTTAACAGCAATGGTTCAATATGAAGAAGTTTTCATAAATAACACTCTATATATGAGAGAGTTGCATTAAATTCCCATTGTATTAACTTTCTGCCAGAACAGTTGGTAATTTACCTAGTCAAACAGCTATTTAAATTTTATATTCAATCTTAGTTTGTTTCCGTAGCACAAAACCTTAACTTATAATGCTTGTTACTTAATCAAGACTTGCTGTGGTAGTGCATCCTTTGCAAAAGCCATGTCAAGCAGATGGCAATAGAGGTGACAAAAGCAGGTCCAACTATTATCGATGATGTTAATTGTCAGTCAAATCTTGATATATTAAGCCATATACAGATATACAGTTTAGTAATGTTGTTTTACAAAAATGTGAATTCAATTTCGAATTTCTTGACGTTTTTGGACCAATTGTGCCCAGAATCGAAAAAATTGTGTGCAAATTTCAGCAAACCAGCTCTGTTAGAAATATAAAAAAGGTTTGGTCTCTAAAAAATTTGCTGTTATTCACGTTAGCGTGGCCGAAAAGCCATTAAACAGATAACCTGAATGATGTTTGCTATCGCAAGATGATAACGCACTTGTTGTAGTTGGATTTTTTTTTTTTGTCTTGGACGAGTACTCAGAGGAGTACTGCAGTGACTACGAAATAGCTAGTTATCATCCTCCTCTTAGTGTATTCAATTATTTATTCTTAACTTCCTTGATCGAGATTTATTGAACGCATAAATTATTTATCATCAATTATGTTGCCTCCCAGCTAAAGATTTGATTATTATTTTTCTTGTCTGCTTCAATAAATAATTATTGATCACAGTAAATTTGTATTGTAAAAAATCCTTCTTAAGAAAAAACTTAAGAAAGGAAAAACTTGAACTAAACCCCGATGTACATATGTACAAAGCAAAAAATTTTTAGTTTAAAAATTATAAAGTTCAACAAAAATTTAACAAATTAATTTTGCTTTTCTTTAGACAATAAAGATAATCTATAAAAGCAAGACTGTTTTACTTTTTGATTATACATCATTACTCCGTATTTTTAATTTGCTCTGCAAAATGAAATGTACAAATTTTGCTTAATTATGTAAGATATATATATGGTACAAAAAGTCGTACAAAATATTTTAAATAACTCCAAAAATAGTGCGAAACGAACCGAGTTGACAACACTGGCTCTGACATGTCTGGTTGCTCTCTACTTCAGTGATGGACATTTAGTCCAAGGTGAATTCATTATACCAGGTGAAACTCGGATTACAATAAATACAACAATCCAAAAACAACATGGTGTTTTGTTGGTGCTTGAGCGACTCGTGTGTCAAAAAATTGTATGGAAAATATGTACATGCGTAAACACACACTTTACTTGCAGATGTACATGTATGTGGGCAAACCGGAAACAACTTTTGACTTGGTGTTTTACAATTAGAGAAAAAAGTAGAGCATCTGTTTTTTCAGTTTCATCTGGTAAAATGAATTCGTCTTGATTTAGTCAAACAATTGTTTATACGCAACGCCTTCTTTTTCTTATGCTCTTTAGTTTAGTCGTTCAACAGACGCAGTCGAGTCCACATGTTAGCTAGATGCTTAGAGTTTTTTTTTTCAATTCCAGCAGATAACACTTATGACAATACAAAATTACTTTATGATAAAAAATGCGTTTGTATGTTTTTTATGTTGACAAACATTTAAAATGTATAGACAAAATTTTATTAGAAGGAATTATGATATCTATCATTCTAATATTAATAAATATAACAACATACTTATATGAAAAAAGTTTTTTCGGACTTAAAATTTATTTGTAGTAAACAACTTAATAAAATTGGTTCTACATCTCTAAAACATTTATAGCTTTTACGAAACTGTCATAACAGCATTAACGTACGTGATTTGTTCATACTAAAATGTTTGTGTTAGTTTTGCTTGTCACAGTACTTTAAGTTATCCTCAAATTATCTCACCAACCCAAGTACAAAACACATTTGTTTACTACTGCTCTACTGCTTCAAGTTTATGTGTATCTCTCTCCAGTTCTTATTTTTACTCTCCTCTATCTCTTCTACGTTTAAATAACTGTTGCCGCTTTTGGTAAACATCTCCCTAAAATAGGCATTGCTTTTTCGTGCTCTACTTTAATGTTTTGCAATCCAAACTCCTCTTTCCCGTTAACTCTATGACTTGACTATCAGTTTATTTAATTTTTATATTTTTTTTCATTTAAAAATCTCCATAAATACTGCATTGTTTGCTTTTGATTATTTATTAATATAAGTTCTTTTTATTTTCGCTTTTGTTGTTGTTTTGTTTCATTTATTGTTTATTATGCATAAATTTACTTTAAATATTTATAAATTTTGAAAATATTGTATTGTTATTGTGATACCCCCCTCAAAAAGCAATAACAGCCAAGTGCACACACGAAAAAGTGTCAATGTTTTATAAATAAATATTTTTCTTCTCTTTTGTTGCAACAAAAGCATTTAAATCAATAAAGATTTTATCGCAATTTAATATTGTTATAGAAAATCACGTTTAACAAATGGACTGAGATTGTGACTATAATTATGTGCTTTTTTAAAGATGAGCAAAATTATCAGATAGATTAAAATATTGGCTTGAATGCTGGTGATAAATTAAAGTATACTTTGCTACAATATAACAAACAAAAAAACTGGGGAAAAGATCCTTCATTAAAGTTTTATATAAATTAAGCCGTTCTTAAGGGATTTCTGCCAGTTTTAATAATTTTTATTGCTGTACAGCAAAAATGGAAAATTGCATACATTAAGGCTTTAATGGCCTCATATTTCTGCAGTGTGCTTTTAGGCCTTTAGGAAAATTTTTCTATAGAAAATTATATTTGCTTCTTTTTCTAAATTTTATTTATATTTTTGAAAATCTTCAAAGAGATAAATTTGAATAATTGTTAAAGTTAAGTTCACAAATCTTTACCATAATTCATTTCTCTTTTCATTGCAGCTTAAATTATGAGCTAAAAAACTTTTTTAAACTTTTTAACTACTACATCTTCATTATTTATGAAAAATTTTAATCAATGTTTTTGTGTTCTTGTTCAAAATTTACACAATATAACAAAAGAAGTTTTTATTTCTTTAAGTGACTCTGTAAGTGTGTGTGTGTGTGTTTGTGTCAGCGTGTTTGTGTGAAACATTTTGAAGAACATTTATTTTTGAGAGGGTGTTTGTTGTGGGTGCACAATGCCAGCAAATGAAAATAGATATATTATATAAATTTAAGGATCATGTTCATGTCTCTTGATGTTTGTAACAGAGTTTTTCTTTTTTGCATTTCTTTTTGCTGTTTTAAAAAATTAAAGATAAACAATAAATTGGGGAAATAAACACAGTAAAAGATAATAAAATTGTACACAAACACCTGCAAATGGAAAGTGATGGAAGTCAAAAAAGACTTAATAAAAAATTCAAAAAATTTCATAACAAAAGACATTTAAAGTAGAAAGTTAAAGAACATAATCGTTACGAGGGTGGCTTGAACATTAACTTAAAAATTTTTTAACTGAAATATTTTTTAAGCTATAACAGGAATTGGAGCTTTGGAAAATATCTTAAAAATAACTTAAATAAAAAGCTTTATGTTTAAAACTAGACATAATTTTTACAGCAGGGGAGCAGTATGCAGAAGTAAGAAAAGTGAAACTTTGATCGCAAATAGTCCAAATTACATACTAGTACTCAGGGCTGGGCAAAATATAGATCTTAAGTATTTCAAATTCAAAAAATACTTTCCTGCTGTGTATTTCCTATACAAAACACAAAATACTTGCAAGCTGCGTATTTTAAACACAAAATACAGCTAAAAAATAGAAATGAATTTTTGTGTTTCGGTCTTATAAAATTTTAAATTTTTATGCTATTATAAAATATTAGGACGTAATGCGTGATGTGATTAGGTTTGAATTTGCAAATAAGTTATAAAGGGTGTTTTTTTAAGCTAGATAGAACTTTAAATTGTAAAAAGTAACACAAAAAATTAAATTTTGATGAAACATTTTTTTTATTTGTTTCAGTATACTCTGACAAATCATCATGAATAGACTCACGCTTGAACAACGCTACGAAATTATCCAAATTTACTTTGAAAATCAGTCGTCGATTCGCGCAACTTATAGACGACTTCGTCATTTGTATGGCGTACATAATCGTCCATCTGAACAAGCCATTCGTCGAAATGTGGATAGATTTCGTACCACATACTCTCTAGAGGATGCAATAACACCAGCACGTCGAAGGAATGTGCGTACTGAAGAGAATATCGCCGCTGTAAACGAAAGTGTGGAAGAAGATCCAAATTTATCGATTCGTCGTCGGTCGCATGAATTGGGGCTCTGTCCGTCCACTACGTGGAAAATTTTGCGCAAAGATCTCGGCCTACACCCGTATAAGATCCAGCTGGTGCAGGAATTGAAGCCACGAGACCATTGTATGCGTCGTTCTTTCGCCGATTGGGCTCTAGAGCAGTTGGCAACTGACCCGTTGTTTTATCGCAAAATTGTGTTCAGCGATGAGGCGCATTTTTGGCTTAACGGGTTTGTTAATAAGCAAAATTGCCGCATATGGAGTGAGACCAATCCACAAGAGATCCTACAGACTCCATTACATCCAGAAAAATGCACTGTTTGGTGCGGTTTTCATGCTGGTGGCATCATCGGACCTTATTTCTTCAAAAATGAGGCCGGAGCTCGCGTTACGGTCAATGGAGATCGTTACCGCACCATGATCAATGATTTTTTGTTTGAAAATATGGATGACATTGATCCGGAGGAGATGTGGTTTCAACAGGATGGCGCTACGTGCCATACGGCGAACGCAACCATCGACTTACTGAAATCAAAATTTGGCGATAAGTTGATTTCGAGAAATGGACCTGTCAATTAGCCTCCAAGGTCGTGCGATTTGACACCTCTCGATTATTTCCTGTGGGGCTACGTGAAGTCACTGGTTTATGCTGATAAACCAGCAACAATTGATGCCTTGGAGGCCAGCATTGTTCGTGTTGTTCGTGACATACGGCCAGCAGTGCTCGAAAAAGTGGCCCAAAATTGGACGTCCAGAATGCGCTTCGTCAAGAACAGCCGCGGTGCCCATATGCCCGAAATCATTTTCAAATGTTAGTGTCACGTATTGATCTTTCGAATAAAAAAAAATTTTGATTACAATTTAATTTTTTGTGTTATTTTTTACAATTTCAAGTTCTATCGGGCTTAAAAAACACCCTATACGTATAAATAAGATACATGTTCCATTGAATACAGTCAAATATATCATATATAAAATTTACAGAAAATGTTCTACTGTCACAAAACGTTAGGAGATTATGCGTGATGTGACACCATCTGAATTTCTTATTTATATGTAAGTCATACGTATAAACGAGATATATGTTGTATTGAGCAAACTGAAAAAGATAATGATGTGAAATTAAAAGAAGTTTTAATGCTGTCATAATATATTAGGACAATATGCGTGATGTGACAATGCTTGAAAGACTCAATTCTTATTTGAAAATAAGTCGTGCGTATAAACGAGATATATGTATATTGTGTTGAGTAAACTTAAAAAGATGATGATGTGAAATTTAAAGAAGTTTTAATGCTGTCATAATATATTAGGGCATTATGCGTGATGTGACATTGCTTGAAAGCCGCAATTTCTATTTGCAAATAAGTCGCACCTATAAACGAGATATATATTGTGTTGATTACACTCAAAAATAAAGATGAAGTGGAATATTAAGATATTTAGTTATGAAAAACTTATAAAACTTGTAGTATTTTATTTTAGTGTATGGTATGTTGAAAAAAGCAAATGAATTTCAATTCCATCAGGTTACGAATTTTTGTCACAAAACAATTGAACAATATTCGTAAATTGTAAAGAAGAACAGATACATATTGAAAAATGGACAGGCAACTTAAATTTTGGTTTGCCAGTTTGAGGATTCCTGCAAAATTCTATAACTGGAGTAGTGTTTTGTCTTCAAACCTGTGCAAACGTGGTTTTACTGTTGGCCGTGTTTTCTATGTATGTACATATGTTAATTTTTAATTTCTTTTGAAACTAAATTGCACCGGACTACTACATGAAAAGTCCCAGGCCTAACACATACATAGCGCTAATTTTTTTGCAGTCAACTATTTTCAGTTAATACTAATTTTTAGAAGACAGCTGATACTCTATTCAGTAGTTTGTGAGCTATTGTGCTAAGAGTGACGCTACTTTTGTTATTTTCAAAACAATGAATCAAAAATAATTTCGTGTTTTAATTTTACACTGCTTCTTGATGGGAAAAAATATCGTTAAAGCAATGGCTACCCTAATATCCTTTGTTTCCTATGAAATGTCGACATATAGCTATCTATATAAAGAAGGGAAACATACAAAGCAAGCTATTTATAATTTTTTATTGGTATCAGTACTAGAAGCTGAAATAGTGAATGAAAAACTCAATTGTTTGAACTTTTGTTCTCTGCTTTTCGATACTTTCAGAAAACTAATCATAGCAACCGACGGTTGTTCATTCGTTTGAAAGGTGTAAAGATATGTTAGAGATGTGTAGAAATGAAAAGGCTTGTTTTTTGTGTATTGACAGGTATTATTAGAACATTTTTCTTTTTCAATTCTCAACAATTTATTTAGATTGTTGGAATATAAAGTTTAATGTTTGAGAATATCTTTCAAAAATTTCTAAAGTCTACTGATGATTAGAGTAGCTCCTATGAAATGTCGACATATAGATAGCTGGGAAACATAGAAAGCAAGCTATTTATAATTTTTTATTAGTATTAATGTAAGAAGCTAAAATAGTGAATAAAAACTCAATTGTTTGAATATTTAATAGACTTCCGACCTATATGAGCCTTGCTATCCATCTAAGAGTACTGGTTAGCGGTGAGATATATCACCTTGTGACAGGTATTACCGTAAACACAGCAGTGTCTCATACAAAATTTTTCACTAGTATTATGTTATTTGAATCACCATTTTTTTTTCTTTTAGCCAGGAATTTAAAAGTGTGTAGAATGCCAAATATTTGCGAAATTTTTGTTGGCAAAAATTGTAACTAACTGCAAAGCGGCTCCTGCTGCATATTTTGTATACAATTTTTCTTTATTAACCGATATCTCTGACCACTGTTGCCAGCCTCTTCCTAACTAGCTTCGTTAGCTACAAATATAGATAACTTGTTATATATAATTTTAGCACAAAACAGTTTTAAATAACTTCGCAAGCTCGTTGTGCACAGCACAACAAAAAGTTTTTAGCATCGCTCAAAAATGACAAGAATTTTATTTTAAAAGGTTACTTAACTAAGAAAGATATCAAATCAACTCCCACCTATTCTCTTTAAGCCAATTCACAATTTTATTTCATATCTTGTTCTTTTCTTAACATGATTTTCTACTCACGGTTTTTCTTTCTCATACTCAATATTTCTTTGTATTTTAGCTAAACCACTTATTTATACAATCTCCAAAGTGTGTTTTTCTTTTACGGTTTGGTTTCCATATTCATTCGTTCATTCCATCAAACACTTCCTTAGCCGTAGAACAAAAAAAAAAAAAAGAAAAAAACACAGAATCTCAAAAAGAAATGGTTTGTTTCTTTTTGAAAGTAGAGGGAAAACAAGTGGCAGCAAAGCAACAGACAAAAAACTTATCATGTTTCCATCATCTTTTCTTTTTTAAACATTATTTCTGTCTTTCAACGTTTCCGTTTTTGTTGCTTAACTTTATGCTGGGAAAAATCTTTGTCAAGACAATTGTTTAAAGAAATTTGTTTGAAAGCCTTCAAGTTAACATTCAGTTAAAGGGACCAAGGCGTAAAATTTTTGTTACTTGAATGTAAATAATTTTCATAATTTTTTTAAGCAAGGGATTGAAATAAATATCTTTTTGCAACCCATCATTTATATTTGTTTTTATATTTTTTATCTTGTTTGAGAACTGTGAATTTAGATTTAATGCTTTTAAAGGTTTTGAAACACAAAAAACTAAATTAATTTTTTTTTATAATCTTGGTTGTAAAAATAATTGATATACAACAATTCTGTAAAAAGATTTTTAGTGTAATTATATATAAAACGAAGAACACATTTTTTTTTATAAGAAGTATCCTACCTTTAATGTTTTTATTTTTATCTTGGTCGAGTACAGAGAAGTGACCCAAACATATGCAGTGTATTGCACGAAAAATAAGTTATTATCAAGAGAAGGAATAGTGTTTGTGGTCATTGGACTTAAATCTCACAGCATTGTATGTGACGGAAATCATGATTTCAGGCGACTTGTTCCTCAGACGAACCGTTTGGTTGAAAAACGGATTCTCTCTGCAATGTTTTGTGCGATTCGCCATGCTGATTGATGAACGCGTGTTGCGTAAAATCGTTAATCTCGTCGCAAAATCCATTGAAGGCTTCGGCCTTCCAACTCATTACGCCTTGTGTTCCATTTATTGCTGGGAAATTGCATAGAAGATCCGAACTCCTCAACCAGAAGTTGCTTATATGGCTACAAACATATGACCTAAATTGCTACCTGTGTGAGCCTAGAAAGCCACACGGTTCACTGGTGAATCGTGAATAATTCTCTCCGTGGGAATTAGTCCATCATCAATATCACGAAATTACTGGATAGCAAGGCCACCATAAATACCCTGATTGCAACATACACCAATTCCAGTCTAATCCACCAATGTCGGACATCTTTCAATAACGGCAACATAATCGCTGACGAATTAGCTAAAAAAGACAAACCTTGAGGATATGGATATTGATATTTTTTGAAGATAAAGCGTGCTGGAAGGAAAGCCTCACACGCTGAAACGAGCCCAGGAAATATGTTTCACAGAGCCCATCTGTCTTATATAAAGGAACATGCGGTCGCACATCAACTTCAAGAGTAAGGAAGAGCTCTTAAATTTGACCATATATTAGCTGATAGTCACTGTAGCAGTAATCACTGGACACTGCCCGTTTGGGAACTAGGCCAGGAGACTTGGCCTACACTACAACTAATTTTGCAGAAGTTGCTAAGACAAAGACGAGAAAGAGGCGTTCCTTCACCTCCTCGCAACATGCCCAGCATTGGAACACCGCCAGCTCAGATATCTAGGCGAGCGGAGTTTCAATAGCCTGTTGTATCTAGCATCAGTGTTCTTTCATAAGGATTATTAGTACTAGTACTTGTGAAATGGCATGTAACACCACACCAAACAGTTTGCCACCTTTCCCCCTCCCACAACCACTTTATCACTCATTTTCTATTTGAACATACTATCTCCCTTTACTTCTCCTACTTTGTTTCTTTTCTGGCAATTACAAAGGAAACTGGTAAAATCGCTCGTGAGCTAAACAACTAAGGTATACTTGGGGATCCAGTAACCTGTTTATTTTATCTTGGACCAGTACTCAGGGGATAACCCCTACCTAAATTAACCATGTGGTCAATCAACTGAGATATAGAAATGATATCTTTGACCCCTTTAAAAATTGATAAATGATCAAAAAGTTTATCCGACTATAGCTTTTCTCTTTCGTATTAGGTGCACGAGTTTGCTTCCGCCGTTTTGCAATATAAGGCTGTAGCGGTAAGTGACAGTCAAAGTAAATAGATCGTAGATGTCATACAATAAATGTAGGTGTTTCTAAACATGACGCCATCGATATATTAGTCGATTTGTGCCTACATCATAAAGTTATTCTCGATTAAACATATTAGCCAAATTCTCGTCATATGCGGGAGGTTAATATTAGTCGTTTTATGTCTGCATCATAAAGTTATTCTAAATTAAATATGCCAGACAAATTCTTGTCATTTGCGGAAGGTTTTAATTTTTTGCTTTAATAAGAAGAAATATGTGACTGAGGCTCATCTAAACCACTCAAATATCTATGGTGAGGCCGTTATTAGCCAAGGAATGCACCGCGAGTGGTTTCAGCGTTTCAAGAATGGTAATTTTCGTCACAGACCAGAGCGCCGGTGGAGGAGAGAAGTTTTTTTAAAAATGCAGACTTGGAGGTATTACTTGATCAAGATTCATGTCAAACGCTACAAGAATATCTAACAACTATGTATGATGCATCATAAATCAATAACAAGTTTTTTGCAATAAAGCCTCAAATTCTGGAAAAAAAACGGTGGAAGTAAAGTTGTACACCTAATAAGATGAGATGACTGGATGGCCTCTATTTGAAAAGCCAAGTTATATGGGCATAAGCAAATATAAAATATTATTGCAAATTAATAAACAAAATTTCAATTTAGCGATAATATGAGTCCTATATGGCTGCCTTAATCCTTTTTCAAACCTATAATATTGAAAAAAATTAAAAATATTTAATTATAGGTGGCATTTTCTTCTGTTGTAAAGACATTCCTTCAATTTACGAGTACTAAACGGATTTATTACAAAAAAGAAAATGTATTGCTATATTGGCTTATAAATAAAATATTGTTTTGCTGATGGTCTTGAGTGTGCTTAACAATTTTGCTTATGTATTATTTATATACAAGTTGTATGCAACTCCCTCATTTTTAAGTACTTAACTATATTATACAATAATTATGCGACAGGTTAGCTGAATAAAAAATTTATACTAGACAAAATTGTAACGGAAATTTCTTTTCAAATTACCACGCACGTAAAAAAGTTCGACCATTAAACAACTAAGCCAAACAACACAAAGCTGTTTATTATAAACTACCCTTAAATAATTTTTAAATAAAGACTGCCAAAAACACGCAAGTTTCGGGCCAACTCATTTACATACTTACTGACTCATTTGACCATTTGAAAACAAACAAAAAACACGTTTAAGAACATTATCATAAATGCAGGCAGACGACGGTGTAACGCTTGACTGAAAGGCACCTGTAATTATTTTTTTTAGTTTTTTTTTCTTTTTTAAGTTGTCTTTCCAATAATTAAAGTTCATCGAAAAAGGTAAAACTATTGTTAGATACCAGACACTTTGGGTTTTGGTGGATGGTGGTGGGTTTTTATTGTGTATTTAAGGGCTTTGTAGCACCAAAGAGAGCATTTTGTTCGAAGCACATGCTCCTGTTTTGTTCATAACAGAAATGCACCCAAATAAAAAGAGTATCTACGGCTGCAGAAATGACTTGTTGAACAACTTCAAAAATAGTTGCAAAAGTGGGTATTAAGGTTTCAAATAGTGTATAATTGCTTCAAACATAGTTGTAGTCACTAGAAATATATTCTTGTTGATAGTTTTTAAATTTATTTATTGCCGTTTGCATACAAAATTTCTTGCCTGCTTGAAAGTAATAACGATATTTATGAACACTTCTTGCAAGCAGCAATATCTTTTATCATAAAATAGGATATGTTTAGCTCATTCTCCTGCTACGACTTCACTGGCGGAACTGGGAACTGGCTTTGATCTCTTATATCACATTTCTGAAAATACTATAATGTAGTAAAGAAAACGTCATAATGAAAAAGAAAGTATCTTTTTAGGCATAAATCATGTTTATACTCATAAGCAGATATCGCGTCCATAAAGTTTGCAAACAAAAATTGTAACAGGATAAAATTTTGTCACAAGTATTTATTTGACTTAGAAATCAAATGTTATATTTCGTTGCCAAAACTATTACTACGCGGATTAAAGTGGCAGCATTGTAAACAGATTCAAACATGATGATAAAAACAACTGCACTTAATATTATTATGGGTTTATTCATAAAAAAAATACTGTGTGTTTATTAAACTGTTATTTGACAAATTTCTATAGAAAATTTCTCAAATAAGTGTTTAATAAACATACAATATTTTTTATGAATACCGCCGTTAGTTTTTACTGTAATACTTAATACAAGCTAGAACGTTCTATAGGAAAAAATGGCTGTCAAAATGTTTAATATTGAACCACTGCAGCAAAAATTTGCTATCGAACGTAGAATTATACTAGTAATTGATATGTCAAATTTCATTAAAATCCCCGCAAGGACTTGCCATCGCCCCATATATCCTTTTTTTAAATAAAATTATGGCAAAGAAACGAAATTCCAGCAAATTGCTGTAAAAGTTTATAAATAAGCTTAAAATATAATTTTTGTATACTAGTACTAAATCTAGGTTAAAGCAAATCATAGTAATTTGAGCATGCAGAAATTTAAAAGAAAATTCTCTTTTAAAATTATAACAAATTATTTGGTTCAGCTATCAGCAAATATTATAGAAACAAGAAAATACATCTGCACTCTCACACAAATATCAAAAAAAAAAGAAGAAAAAATCATCTGTATTAACATAGCAACATACCAACATGCACTCATGCCTGGCAAGCCATAAGTAGGAGTAGCTATTTAAAGTAAAACGCCAAGGATATGTTTTTCCTTAAACAATTTTGCGTGCCAGGCATTAAAAATGAGACGACTATGGCAAGGATGATTTCTATTTAATCTTTTACTCATTTTTGTAGTATTTTCGGCAACTTTGTTGTACAAATTCTGATACGTATGTACTCGTACTTGTGTTTATGGTAATAGCATGAATGTTAAATTTCTCATTAATACACAGACATTTCTGTCATTCAACTGCCAACGTACGTGTGTTTGTATTTTATATCTCATTAATATTATGTACTTTAATGCTAATGACAAATTGAATAAAAAATTACAGGGATTTTAAAATAAGTAAATTTCAAAATAAAGGAATTACATAAGAAATCTTCGACGAAGTCAAAGGAACTAGGCAGGACGAAAAAAAATTTCCAGAAATAATTTCTAATTAGATATATAAATATGCAAAGACATAAAACCACATTGGCAAATTGGTTTATTATTGCAAAGGAAAACTTGTAAGCTGATTTAATTAGTTTTTTTAGAGCATATTGTTTATAAATTTTATTTTTCCTTCTTTTTTTACAAAATATGTCTTTTTTAAAAAACGGATTATTTTAAAAAATAATTTTGAGCAAATCTTCTTTTAAAAAACTCTTCTCTCAATTGCTGAAGCCGATTTTAGAAATTCAAAAAAAAAAAAAATCTCCGGAACGCGTTATACTGATTATGTAGATAACTAGTTTTCTAAACTATATTTATTTAAAAGTTTAAAATTTTATATTTACAACACAACGGGACCAGACTGGACCCAAGTGGGCTGAGTTTACATTAGCTGGCAGCCTGCTAAGCCTACCTAAAAGTATATTTCTTTTTTAAATAAAGAACATTATTTGATGACGAGTAAAAATTTTCAATTCCATTCAATTCAAATATTTATTTAAAGGTCCTTTCTTTAAAAATACCTTTCATTTGCTTAAAATCAGTTTTTCTTTTTAGATAACATCCTTTTTATTACGAGTAGAATAAATAAAACTAAAGGTAAAGGAAAAGCTACTTGTAAGTTATTTGAAAAAATTACCTTTCAAAAAACTAGTCTTGGAAAAAAACTATTTTTTATTTCAGATACTTTTTTATAACAGATACAGGGCGTTTTGTTAAAAAGGTACTTTTTAAAAAGTAAAAGGAAACTTTATGAAAATATCTAAAAATGTACTTTTAAACGGCACTATTTATCAAAACTACTTTAACAAAAAGTTTTTGTTCCAAAGTTTCAAAACAGAAAGGTCTTTTTAAAAGGTACATTTTTATAAAATGTTTTTAATAAGATACTTTTTTAAAAGGTAAAAGAAACTTTTTCATAAGGTACTTTTTTTTTAAATACGTTTTTAAAAGCCACTATTTTAAAAGGAACTTTTCAAAAAAAAATTTTTTAATAGGAACTATTTTAAAAGGAATTTTTTTAAAATTAGCTTTTTTAAAGGTTCTTTTTTAAAAGGTACTTTTTTAATGGTACTTTTTTAAAAGGACCTTTTTTAAAGGTTTTTTTTTAAAAGGCACTCTTTTAAAGGTACTTTTTTAAAAGGTACTTTTTTAAAAGGTACTTTTTTAAAAGGTACTTTTTTAAAAGGTACTTTTTTAAAAGGTACTTTTTTAAAAGGTACTTTTTTAAAAGGTACTTTTTTAAAAGGTACTTTTTTTAAAGGTAATTTTTTAAATGGTACCTTTTTAAAAGGTACTTTTTTAAAAGGTACATTTTTGAAAGGTACTTTTTTAAAAGGTACTTTTTCAAACGGTACTTATTTAAAAGGTACCTTGTTTAAAGGTACTTTTCTAAAAGGTTCTTTTTTAAAATATCTATTTTTAAAAGGTACTTTTTTTAAAAGGCACTTTTTTAAACAGCAGTTTTTTAAAAAATATTTTGTAAGAAGTTATTTTTTTAAAAGCACTTTTTTGAACAGCACTTATTTAAACGGTACTTTTTAAAAGGTATTTTTTAAAAGGTACTTTTTTAAAAGGCGCTTTTTTAAAAGGTACTTTTTTAAAAGTTACTTTTTTCAAAGGTACTTTTCTAAAAGGTAGTTTTTTAAAAATATTTTTTAAACGGTACTTTTTTAAAAGGCATTTTTGAAAGATAATTTTTTAAAGGGAATTTTCTAAATATACGTTTTCAAAAGGTACTTTTTTTTAAGGAACCTTTTTTAAAAGGTGCTTGTAAAGGGAACACTTTTCAATAAAGTACTTAATTCATAAGTTTTTCTCTTTTTCTTTTAAAGAGGTTTTTTTCAGCAAGACACATATTAGTAAGGAATTTTTCTAAGACGTTACTTTTTTAATAGGCACCCTTTTCAACAAGGTACTTCTTTAAAACAAACATACGGTTTAAAAAAAGACTTGCTCATAAGGTAGTTTTTTAGAGGTTAATTTTTTGACGAGGTATTTTTTTTTGTTAACGCTTTTTCTTGAAAAGGTACTTTTTTGGAGAGAAATTTTTCAATCGGGTATTTTTTTAGTAAGCATTTGTTTGTTAAAAAAACAATTTACAAAAAGGGGTTTTCAATTCTTAATATGGAATTTTGTTGAAAATGGAGTTTTGTAACAAGGTAGTTTTTTAATAATTTTATTAATATTTTTTTAGCATTTTTGCTGATATTGCAAAATTTTCGTTTGTGTATACAGATCCGTCTACAATTTAGAAAAAAGTTTCTCTGTAAAGAGTTTTTAGAACAATTTACTTTTTTTAACTTAAAATACATAGAACTCGTATGGACTTTTTTAAAGACTTTTTTAATATGTTTGTTTTCAAAAAGTTTTATTTTCTAAAATTGTTGCTTTTTAAAAAAAGTACTTTTAAAATTTTCTGCTTTTAAATTTTATATTTCAAATATTGTTTTTTGTTTGTGGTGTCTTTTTTTTTCATAATTTCTTTGATGTTTGTATTTTTATTAGTTTTAAAAAGCAAAAATATTAATAATTTAGCAGCGCAATAATGTAAAATTTTTGTTTTCATTAAATATTTCGCCGTCATGTGTTTTAGCTAAAAAAAAAAAGTTATTAATTTATTTATTTAGATATATTTTCAAAATACATAAGCCAGATAATTGCCGTAAAATTTCCATTCATTTCATTTTATATATCTGTTTTTTAACAATATTTGCATTTTCAAACTAATAGTATTGACAATTGAAACACAAACAATTCATTTGAAAACAAAAGAAAAATTAAAAAGTGGTGGCGAAAAGTGCAAAAAGCAAAAAAAAAAGAAAATGAAATAAATTTTATAAAATTTATGTTGCAGTCGATAGAAAGAAAAAAAAACGTGAGTATTTTAAGATAAAATTGTTGAAACAAAAACACACGTTTAGTCATACTTTTGTGTAAACGAAAATCTATATATAAATGCATACGTCGACACGACGGGTAATGTTTAAAAACAGATATAAAATTCTATTATATTTTATTTAATGTTTAAATAAATATTTGTTGCTAATTCTAAGCAGCAAGTTTTTTATAAATTTAAAATTATATATGTTTTTTGTTTTGAAAAAATTTTTTTTAGTAAATATTTGACCCACATCTAGTATTTTGAGCGTATTTTGAGTAAAACTGATAAGAAATATTTTGTTAAAGTTATCTTACAAAAATTATAATAGAAACTTATTGGACGAATTACATATTTTTTTAGACCAATTATACTTTGTTTGTTTCCTTAGCCTCAATTTTGATTAAGATTTATGGCTGGTCGAGTGTTTATTAGTTTGGCTGACCTTCCAAAAATATTGTATATGATAAATGTTTGTGTGGTATTTCAAAAGTATTAATAACAAAAGACAAAAACAAAAGTATTGTTCCACAAGACACAACAAAAAATGTTTAAAATTCTAAGGTAGTTTTTCAAATTGTTTGAATTTTTCTCACTATAAAATTTTTGATGCCAGTTTTTCTTAATTTTAGGGATTTTTTCGCATTTCTGGCCACTGTACTTTTTCATTTTCAGTTAAGGTCCCGTTTTAAATTTTGCATTTGGAGGTTACTTCTTCTTTTTTAGAAGAAAATGGCTCTACATTTTGGAAATTATAACTAACCTAGAAAATCGGAGACAATATTATCAAAATTTAATTGTAATATGTAAACTTGTAAATAGATCGATTATTAAAACAAAAAACAAATAATTTGTGAGAAACTTTTTTTACGCTACCGCAAATTTTGTCAAATCGCACAATAAAAAAATACCTGTTATGGGTTCGGTTATATTGACATTGTTGTCATGACAAATATTGTTTTAATGACAAATATAATTTCCAACTCAAAAAACCAGTCAGTCATGTAATATATGTTTTAATCAAATCTTCCTATTATTTGATCTTGTTTATATTTTTTCTTCTAAATTTTTCAGCTAAAGATCTTGGTTTATTTTTGTTTTTTATAAAAAGTTTTAACGTTATTTTATTTTCGATATTTCCATAACAGTTTATTATCATCGTCAGCAAAATTAAAATGTTATAAAAATGTTATATAAATGTTATAACATTTTAATTTACCTTAAAAAGATTACTTCCACTAAAAATTCAGGACACTATGGTTAAAAGCAAATATGGGGTAAAACTTATACTTCTTTACTATAGAAGTTCACTTCTATAGTATTCAATTTATTTCCAGTAATATATGATTAAGTCCTTATATATCCTTTTCCAAATAAAACTTTGACTTAAGCTACAACTAAGCTTATAGATCTTAAAAAATGTCCCTACAGGAATTATAAGTGGCTGAGAATACTACTTTTAGAATATCCTTTTTAGAATATCCCTTTTAGAATATTCTTTTTAGAATATCCTTTTTAGAATATCCTTTTTAGTTTTTGTTAAATTGTGAGTGCAGGTTTTGTTTTCTTTGTGGCTGAAGAAATTTTTTTTTAAAATATAACAAGGCTTTAAAACATAACTTTTCTGATTTCCACATAAAATTATTGAACCGCATAAACGAAGGAGTACCATAAACATTTGTATAATTTTTTTTTTAACTAGAAACCTGTTTCTATTTTAAGTTATTAGCGTAGTCTTTTCTTTTATTTATTGCTGGCTTTAGCCTTAACGGGGCGCCCGTTAAGATTTTATTTAAACTAAATTTTCATTTGTTTAAAGACATGCCACCAAACACGCCAGGACATCATACAAAAATAAAGCTTATAAACAAAGCAATATGAATTCAATTATTTTTAACAATTCTATACATTTAACTTTAAAACATCGATTAAAGATTGACTTCAAAGATGGAAATAACTTTTTATAACATATTTGTTATTTTTTCAAATCAGTTAGAAAAGTAAAACTGATTTCCTTATATTTTTTGTGTTTAACCATTTGTTTGAAAAAAATTCAATTTCCTGTTTTTTATTTTTGTTTTTGTTATTTTTCAATTGCATATTTGGTTTATTTTATTTGAATGATTTTCATTTTGGCTTTTAATTATTTATTTTAAGTTTTTGCTCAGTAAATGACACATTTTGTTTTTTAAAAAATATTTTTCTTTTCACAAACACAGAATATTGTGCTCCATTTAAATGTCATCGTTCTCGCTTGAGTATTTATTATTTTTGTTAAAGGCAAGGCCATACTGGCATTTCAAAATGTTAGTATATTTTTTTAAAGAGCAATAAATCTAATTTCTAGTTTTGCTTAAAAAAAAATAATGTAGATTTTCTAAATACCTCCAACATATAACATGTGGTCATATTTAGCAAATATTTGACGAAGCACGGTTAACCACAGCTTTTATGGTTCCAACATACATAAACAGAAAAAATTATAGTACAAATAATATAAGAAAAATAATCTGTATGTATATATATGTACAAAGGCGGTTAGGAAACTTCTTAGCCTAGCACAAAAAGTGCGGTATAAACAAAAAAAAGTTAAGTGAACACATGTTAAATTTTGTTTCGATCTGGTAACTTCTTCATATAGAAACAGATGTTCACAAAAGACTCATCCGCGATTTTTTTACAATGGAAAGATTAGAAATTCGTGGTGTCATTAAATATTTACATAAACAAGTTTTATCGGTACAAAAAATTCATAATGATATGGTGAATGTGTTAGGTGAAAGTGCTCCTTCATATGCAACAGTAAAAAATTGGGTTGCTGAATTTAAACGTGGTCGAACAAGCATTGAAGATGAACCACGTTGTGGACGTCCAAGACCAGCAACAACAACAGAAATTGTAGCCAAAGTGCATGATATGGTATTAAATTATCGACGAATAAAAGTGCGTGAAATAGCTGATATCATGGGTACCTCAAATGATCGAGTCCATTTAATTTTGCATGAAGAACTGCTGATGAAAAAGCCTTCTGCAAGATGGGTGCAGCATTTGTTAACAGTCGACCAAAAACGCTTAAGAATCAAGCTTGTTTGGATCGTTTTAAGCGAAATAAAATGGATTTTAAGCGTCGTTTCATATCTAATGATGAGACGTGGATCCACCACTATACTCCAGAGACAAAAGAACAATACAAACAATGGACTGCAGCAGGAGGATGTTCCCCAAAGAAGGCAAAATCAATTCAATCGGCTGGTAAGGTTATGACAACGGTTTTTTGGGACTTCAGAGGTATTTTATTGATTGACTATCTGCAAAACGTTAAAACAGTAAATTCAGAGTACTTTTGCAACCTTTTGGATCAGTTAGATGTACAAATTCGAGAAAAACGTCCGGGCTTACAACACAAAAAAATAATTTTTCATCAAGACAACGCACCAGCGCACAGGAGTGTGTTAAAAATTGCTAGAAAAGCGTTGGACTAAGTGTATTGAAGTTTCAGGGCATTATATTGAAAAATAAAAATATTTTTGAAAAACTAACTATTCTCTTTCATTGATAGGCTAAGAAGTTTCCGAACCGCCCTCGTACACCATTGCTCTCAATATCATATTTGGTTGCTGTTGAGAAAAGTAGTTGATTTCAATGAATAATTGGTTCAACTGATTTAAACAATTTATTAATTGCTTTAGAGAATTTCATTATTGATAACGCCAATTTTTTAACGTTAGATGGCAGCACATTCACAATTATTATTTTTATATATTGTGATCTGTCAAACGTCAGCTTTTAAAATTTGAAACCAATTTCATCAATTTGTTTATCTGTTGTAGTCGTTTGATGTTAGCAACTTTTTTGTTTCTTGAAAAAGGTTATCCTTTTGTGAATTTCGTCCACACAGAAAATTTTATAGCAAAAATAAAATCAACAAAATTTTTGTCTGCAAAAATAATTTGTATACATATACATAAATATCAGAAAAATAACCTTGGATATTGTATATTGCTGTTGTGTGAATTAATACTCGTTTTCGTTTAATAATTATCTTTACTAAACGTTTGTTTGAATCCACGAATTCCTTTACAGGTCCGCATTCAAACAATTTAATAATTGATTCAACGAATTTCGTTATTGAACCTGAAAAATATGTTTTTTTTTCAGCATTTAAAAACTATTAGATGAAAGGGATAAAACAAAAGGTGGATAAACATTAAGACGGCTGTTCCGTCAGATTACATAGTAGAATATTGAATTGCTGAGAACAAGCTGCCGAACAAGCACTGCAACAATACGAGTACCATTAACAGGAAGGCCAAAAGTGGTGGTTACTGAAGAAAATATCAAAAAAATCCTGATATCGTCATAAATGAACGCTGAGACAGCTTACGTATGATTGTTGAAATTGTAAGCACATCATATGATAGTGTGTCCAACATTTAGCATGAACATTTGTATATCAAAAAGCTATTGGCAAGATGAGCTCCGCGTTTGTTTAGTATCGAACAAAAACGAGTTCGCCAGACTACTGCACAGCGGTGTTTCAGCATGATAAAGCGAAATTCGTATGATTTTTCTCAGCGATTAATAACTGCTAATGAACCGTGAAACTTCTGAAAACAAGAAATCAATCGATAAAATGGGTAGAAGCTGGTGGAAGTGCTCCGAGAAGAAGGCGAAAACAGTAAAATCAGCTGGTAAGGTTATGGCCACTAAATTTTGGGATACACACGGCATATTACTCGTCGATAATCTTGCAAAAGGATCACAGGAAATTATTATCAGACATTATTAGTTCAACTGATTGATGCAATCGAGCAAAAGCGACCACATTTAAAGAAGAAAGAAGTGCTGTTTCTTCAAGACAACTCACCCGTTCACACAGCATTAGATATGATGCCCAAATTATGTAAAATACACCTTAAATTGGTTGATCATCCATCTTATAGTCCAGATTTTGCTCATTGTTACTTTTTCCTGTTAGCTAACTTGAAAAAATGGCTTGCAGAAAAAAGATTCAGCTCAAGCGGAGAAGGAATTACCGAAACTAATGCATATTTTCAGGCGTTCCCAAAAACATATTATCTAGACGGTATAAAGAAGGTGCAATATCGTGTTAATAAGTGTATTGAGCTTAAAGCTCAATACACTGTGTTTATTAAACTGTTATTTGACAAATCCCTATAGGAAATTTGTCAAATAAGTGTTTAATAAACATACAATATTTTTTATGAATACGGCCATATGTGGAGAAATAAATGGTTTAAAAAAAAAATTTGCGATATCAATCCGCCCTCGTAAATCGTAGTGGAACTTTTTTTTCTCATACCAAAATGTAATTGGCTCATTTGTTTTACTGTTACTTAATGAAATCAGATCCAGATTATTTTACAAAACCAAATTAAAAAATTAATTAAAAAAAAAAAATGGTTTCGATAAGTTGCTAAACAAAACCAAAAATCAGTAAATTATAAATTATTGGAGCATACTTTGAATATATATTTTTATATATGGAGCTACTTTTCGAATTATCCACTGAAAGAATTTTTGAAATGTTGCCCCTTAAAATCTTGGTGTTTAAATATTTTAACTAAAAATCAGTTCCAGTCAGTGGTTGTGTGTTAATATTAATTAGATGTTTAAATATTTTTGAATTTCTTATGAAAGCCAAGTGGTTTATTTTTACTTAAAAAACAAAATATTGAAAATATCCCAATAATTTTCAGGGTCAATGATTCAATTTCTTTCTTTGTGTTTTTGTTTATTTGTTTACATATTATTTTTGGACCAATTAAAAAATTTTTTTAAAATTTCTTAATATTCTCCAATTTTGTTATAACTTGAGCAATTAAATACTATAAGTAATAAAATAGCAAAATAATTATGAATTTTAAATTATTATGAAATCCACTTGTCTCTAATTTGAAGAAAATTTGTTACGAAAATCTTTTCGAAGTATTTTTAAATCTAAATATTAAATAAGACCGTCTTAATTATAAAAAACTCATGTTTACTTAACTTTTATTACACAAATTTTTTAAAGAAATCTGTGCAGTAAGAGCATGAAATATTCTTTATAACTAAGGCAGCAAATATTTAATTTATTTAATTTAAGCACCAAAATTTTTACAGTCTTATTTACAAAAAATATTTCATGGAGCTGTTATAGGAAAAATTTTCTATAGAAATCTGTACAATAAGAGCTTAATAAACATGAAAAGAAAATTTTATAAATAGGACAAAAAGCTTTTAACTCTTTGTTTTGGTAGACATTTTTATTTCATTTGTATATCATAAGAAAATGAAAATTATTTATTTTTAACTAAATTTAATATCTTTATTTGTTTAGTTAAACATTTTTACCAAGATAAAATTGGAATTGCTTTTTGCAGTTTTACAAGTATTTTTTATTGCTTGCATTATATTTAATTTTGTATCAAATTATAAATAATTATTTGGATTTTAATTAGCTGCCATTAATTTATTTGTATTTATATTTATTTTTTTATTTAATCCACTTACTTAAATCAAGCCTTTAATTAGCCCAATTAATTACAAAAAAATAAATTCGAAAGAATCATTCTATAAAAAAATTTTATGTTAAGTTACACAATTACACAGAAAAAAATTATAGGGCATGTTTCACAATTTCGAACCTTAACGTTTTCACACATTTGAAACGGCCAAAAAACACTTTTGTTGGCAAAAATAAAAATTTTTCTTATGAAGTCAAACTTTTTTTTTGCTATGTTTTCTTACACTATGTTGCCTTTCAGCTCATAAATGGAACGGATATAGGAGTTCTGGCCACTCGAAATGCTTGCGAACGTTTAAGTGCGAAATCATGAAAATAAAACCAATAAAATTTTTGCCCAAAAAAATAGTTTGTATGTAGATATCGGATAGTTAAATTTTAAGGGCCGATGTTGAATATAAACCACATCTAAACGTCAAGCTTTTCCTGCATTTCATTTGACATTTCTCAATCTCAGACTAATTTAATATAAATTAAGCAAAAGAAATTCGCTTACATTTTCATGGAAACATCGGTTTAAACTATATCTCGGATATACATATATGGACCGACTTCGAGAACTTCTTTTTTTCCTTTTAATCGCCATGCTTAATAAATGAGAAGTTTGAAGCGAAACTACTGTGTTTTCAAAACATTTCATACAAAATTACACAAAAAAAATCGTTTTTTTTGGAATTTTGGATATATCTCAGCTATATGTGAACCGACTTTACTGAATTTCAATAGGAAACCCATGAATCGATGGGGTAAAATAATGGCGAAAAAAAGTTTCTAGGCCTAAAGGTTTTCTCATAAACGGTAGTTCAACGGCGGACAGACGGAAACCGTTTAATCGCTACATAGCTAGTTGTCCCCCAGCTTTTGTGTATTCAATTATTTTTTCCTGTCGTCTTTGATCAAGAGTTATTGATCGCGGCAATTATTGTTATAATTAAAAATAAAAATATTTCTTGGTTTTAGCCCCAGGGTTGAACCATCATATAATATATAATAATACCATCATATAATATTAGAAATTTTAAGTAAAATATTATTTTACTTTATAGTAAATTAGGATTAGCAAACATAAATAGTTATAGAAGTAATAAGAATTTCCGTCGTATTGTTAAAGTCCAAATAGTTTAAATACTGCTCCTTTTCACATAAACAATTTGATTTAAGATTTTTTACGAAAACAAGGTCAAATATTTTCACTTTAATGTAAATAAAATTAACCATTTTTCATGGATTACACAGATATATAATAAGATTATAAACTTTTTAATTCATTTGATTTGTTTATTTATTTGTTTTTGGCTAGGTAAGTTAAAAAATTTCTTTACGAAAACAACATTGGAAATATGCTTTATACTGTGAATAATATTAGATTATATTTTTTTGTCTAACAAAACCATTATGATCAATTAATTATTGGTTTAATTAGTTATTGATTTGTTTATTTTCTTTTGTTAAGATATATAAACATATTTTCTTAAGTTTACACCAACATGTTTGTTTTTTAAGCTGCTTGGCTGTGTAATGTATAAATTACAGCCGTTTTACTAAAATAAATAAAGACCTAATTTTAGAACGAATTTTGTTTTGTAATCTCTGTATTTATAATACCAGGACGAATAAATATTTTTATTTTTGTATTTTTTGTTTATTAAAATAATTTTGTAAAAATCTTCACTTCCTCTTGTTGCTTTTTTATTCACAAGAAAAATTTCCAGAGCTTTAGCAACAAAATATCTGCGGTTTTTTACTCCCACATTTATATCATTTATATAAACGTTCTTTTATTTTGTTTTTTTCTTTAATAAAACACATTTTGCTTTAGAATGTAGAACACATTTTAACAGCCATAATAAAATTTCTTATTACTTTTTTTTAACATAAATTTTAAAATAACTTTTATAGCTTTATATCAAATTTATCTCATGCTTACTTCATTATATTATTCTCCTAGTTTGATGATTTTTTTATATTGAAATTATTTCCTAGTTGTCATACTAGATTTTTTCATTAAACATTTTTTTATTTTTGCTTTATATTTTTTTATGTATATATACTTATATATATATTTTTTTTAGCTTTCTTAACTTTTTTCACAAACTTTTCTTTTTTGACTTAAATGATTTCGTTTCGTTTTAACTTTTCGTTAAATATTTATTTTTAAAATTCAACTAAATATTTTTGCTTTGTATGTATAAGTGTATAAAAATTATTTTCTTTGGTTGCTTTCATTATGCTTTATATTTTTAAATAAAATGCCGCTAGAGAAATTAATTAGCAGGAAAAATTAACGTTATATATAACGTACTAAAATCGCACAATTTGAACGTTTCATACACGATATAAAAGCGCGCATTAATTTTACAACAATTCGGCACAACGTTCGAAATGAAACTGAAATTTTGTGTACAAGTATGTGGTAATAATTTTGCTTAAAACATACAACACACAGAACGGAGACATTTGGCCAAAACATACATGCATATACTCGCACACGGCCAACAAGAAACAACAGCCAACATCAACATTTGCTTACACGAAAAACAAAAAAAAAAAAAAAAAAAAACAAAAAACACAGAGAAAAAATACACACAGATGGCTAAGAACACCAGAATATACAAAAAGGAAGCGAAGAAAAAATTTAAGTAAACTGACTACACCAAGCACATACTCAAATACATGCATACAAAAACATATGTATTTTCGTACGCAAAACCCAACCAACAATATAAAATCCAAGTTAAAGTTACAAGAGCAAAAGCAAAACGGCAGCCAACAAAAATAAAAGAGACTGCCTACCTCAAAGCAAGTGTTTTAATTTAACGAGGGTGTCTGTAATGGCCTCCTGCACTCATCAAAATGAGTTTAATTTTGTGCACACAAACACGGCAACATCATTGTCAACATTTCTGGAGACATCATATTGACAACAAGTTTGATGTATATCGCTTAATTCGTTTTATCTTTTAGCATAACGGCCAAGTTAACAATAAACAGGAAGGGGGTTTTTTTCATCTTTGTTTTGTATATAAGAATTTTGTAAGCAATATTACAGAAACAACCCTTAAAATCTTAACTAGCAGAACTCAGCTGTTTTGTCAGTTACTATTCATAACAAACAGCAAATGTTGCTTCTTCCTGTTTATAAAAACCTAAAACCTGTTTTTCTTCCCTAAATAAAAAAAAAATAAAAAAAATATAACACTTGCTCAACAAAAAATAAAACCAAAAAAAAAAAGACTCATAACACCTCACAAACTATAAATAAACACAACTTTGTTTAGAGACTATAAAATGTTTACAAGCACTTTGTTGCTACAGCATTGTCACAAACTAAGCAACATTTAACAAGCAGCATGTTTAATACTCATTGATTGCTTCAGCCTTCCCTTTAGTTGTTGTTTATTATTTGAATGATGTTCCCTTTTTTTGTAGAGTTTTATTGTGCCACCTAAAAGTAATTGAAAAAATCGGATTATGTTAAACAAAACAGGCGCACTAAATTAAAAGCAAAATTGTTTATTGTTCTAGACCACATTACTTAAATGAATATATTAATATATATGTACTCACGCAAAGAAAAAGCAATTTGAATTATGGTTATAGCAACTTTAGTATACATGCCTTAACATTGTAAATTCTTAATTCTTATTTTTGCAGCTGAAGATCGTTTTAGTTTTATTTAAAAACTCAACAGTATTTATTTTCGATAACAATTTGTTAGCATCGACAAATAAATAAAAATCAATTACAATTGTTGTTTAATGATCTTGAGGTCACTTGTTGTAAAAATTATTAATTTATTGTTTCGATTTTTCGACACCCCCTTGTCTGTATTCTTTACGAAAATTTAGAAATTATCCTGAAGAAGACACACAAGGGCGTGTCGAAATATCGAAACAATAAACTAATAATTTTTACAACAAGTGACCTCAAGCTTATTAACCAACAATTATATATAAAAAAAGTCAAAAAACTAGGATCAACATACGAATTTAAAGAATTAATTACTTAAACAAGATCAGATAACTAAATATTAAATATTGTGAATTATTATTAAGCACAATCGACCATTGATTTAGTTATAGTTTTTTCGCCCCATAATTATGTTTTCGTTTGCATTTCTGTAAATCTATACATATCCTTCGACGGATTTCTCATCACTATGAATATATGTGAATATCGCAAGCATGGCGGCAGCATTTGGCATTCGTGCAGGCTAGCCTGAGCCAGTGATTACCTGTTAATTCACAGTGCAATGACTTGTTTGTCCTTGCTATACCCTGAGATGTAACCAAGCTTACCTACCCCAGCAAACTCAATTCATCCAACACAATGGGACCAAAAGGACCCAAGTGAGCTGGTTTCACGATACTGGCGGCCTGTACAACCTATACATATCGTTGAACAAATTGAAAATGTGGCTGTATATAATGTTAGTGTTCAAAGTTTCTTTAACAAAATTAACGTTGCCGTTTAATAATTCTCAAGTGTTATTTTCAATCCTGACTTATGTTCGAATCTGCAGTTTGCCATGTTTTTCGAAAATATGTTCTCGGTTCGATCACATCTTTTTTTGCGAGTTCTTGATTGGTCTCTGAACACAAAACTCATCCTGTGACTCTTCGTATAGTGAAAGGTCATTTAGCTTTATTTTTGATAATGCGAAAGTACAAAAGGTATTGCATTACTCCTTTATCAAATTTTTATTTTTATAAAGATTATTTTTTAAAATAACTGAGTTTATTATTCACTATACTAGCATCTAAAACTGATTCTTGTTTCCTACCTGTCTATATGACGACATTTCATAACTACATTTCTTCAGTGGATTTGGGAGCTTTTCAAAGATATTGTGAAATATTCAACTTTATATCCCAATAATCTAAACAAATTATTGAGAATTAAGAAAAAAATGTTTTAACGTACCCATCAAAATACAAAAAATAAGCTCTTTTTTCACCTTTCTCACCTCTCTGCCTTTTTTTACACCTTTCAAACAAATGAACAATCGTAGGTTTCTACGATTTGTTGCTTTTTTATTTTTTGTAAGTATCAAAAAGCAGTGAACACCTTTTGAAATGATTGAGAAACAACTATTATTTTTATAAATGACCGCTAGCTCCACCAGCAAACTTTAATTTGCTATCAATATGATACTAGTACATGTGAAGATTATTGAGATATGTTATGCTGGCTTGCAAGTATTGAATCTGTTCATACGTTCACATAAATACAGCTAAGGCAATAAAGGAATTTTGAATGTTATTTTTTTGTGTATAATAGTTTCGATGCTCGTAACCTATATCTCAAAAAACTTCACTTGATATATATATGAACATATATGATATTGCTGGCAGGTTTGAAAAAGTCATGATTTTGAATCATAATATGAATGCCGCCTTTAATAAAACGGGAAAGTAGACTTACTTACCGAACAAACAGCTTCGATATCTGTGAACTGGCACATCTTTTTTTGTGCAACTTTAGTTGCAAAAAATTTGCGTGTCTCTTTCTATCTCTTTATTACCTGGCTAGAGTATTGAAATTAAAATACTAAAGCATATTATAAAATAAGCTTAAAGGAGTATTAAGCGTATTTTAGTAAAAATTTTACCTACTTGTAACCTTAACAACCTGAATTATATATTTTATAACTTTGGTATAGACTTTTATTCGCCAAAGTCACTTCCAAATGAAACAAATTGCAAGATCACCTGCTTGACTACAATTTTCTTCTGTAATTTTCTTTTCACGCTAATAGATTAGTTGTTTATTTAAATATTCTTCTCTTCTATTTTCTTTTCAAATTTCTAATAGTTTAAAATTTATTCTAAAATTATGTGTAAATGAAAATGACGTAAATTTCTTTCTTATTGGCGCTGACATAATTTTGTTTGTATTACGATGGCATTTGAGTATTTTTCTTTCTACTTTTTTGCTCAAATATTGTTTGAAAACGTATATATGTATGTTCGAGTGATAATAAAATAAGTTGAGATCATATTTTGAATTACTGGTGTTTTTTCAGTTGGTTAAAAATTATGAAAAATTTCAAGATTAAGAAAATATGAATGTACTTATATTGATTCATTATTAAAATGACTAATAATTAAAATGTCAAATAATTTTAAAATAAATATGTAAAATAAAAAAAGGAGCACTGGAAATAAAATTATTTTTTTCAAAAATTTTATTGCTTAGTGTATTTGAATTTCTTAACAAAAAAAATTTGATAAATAATTACTATTAGCAATAAAGTGGTATGACTTAATTAAGAAGCGTAAAGTCATATAAAAGTATATTATACTTTAATATATTTATAGCAACAAGCATACATATAACAAGCAAGTAAAAAATGAAACAGAAAATTTTTGACTCTATATGCATCTCTGTCTTTTTATCGTTCCCTGCTTAGCTATTTTTTCACAAATAAAGAATTGCGTAAGCCTGCAAATATGTATAAGTAGGAGAAAACAATAAAACATAAATGTTGTCTCTGTTCACACATCTATCCCAAATTTAAAAATCCGCTGAAATTTGTGTTTTATAATGCTGCTCCATGCGGCCCTCTTATCATCATTACTGACACCGATTTTTATTCGTCTTTAACTATTTGAGTTTTAAATATATTTAAAAAAATTTTTGCAATGAAATGTCTATTTATTGATGACTAATTATCCGTTTTCAAGTTCAATGGAAAGCATATGGCAAAAGCAATTATATGCAAAATATACCGAAAAGAGCAAAAAAAAAACCCCATTAATAATTTTAGCTATACTAAAATACAAGTGTCATAAGTCAACTTAAAAAAAGTTTGTTTCTTTATAATTTTAACAGGAAATGTGTTAAGTATTGATTTCTTTTATGTGAAAATTTTGCTACAGAAAATTTTATAGAGAAAATATTTTAGTATAATTACTCGGAAGGTGTAAAGAAAAGTAGAGAGGTGAGAAAGGTAAAAAAATCTTGTTTTTTGCATTTTGACGGGTATGGCTAAAACATTTTTCTTTTTAAATTCTCAATAATTTATATAGATTATTGGGATATAGGGTTGCATGTTTGACAATTCTGTAATTCAAAAAAAAAAATGTTTCGAGAAAATAATTTTAGTCTAAAAATTTATAAAAAAGGATCTGATTTAAAAAATAACTTTGTACAGAAATTTTTCTACAGAAAAGTTCTAGTACGGAAACTTTTCTGTTGAAAAATTGCAAACAAAAAAATTTTACAAAAATTTTAAACACAGAAAACTTTCCTTAAAAAAGTTTAAATTTGCAAACAAAAACTATTTCACAAAAATTTTAAACACAGAAAACTTTCCTTAAAGAAGTTTTAAAACAGAAATTTTTTTAACACAAAAATTACTTTATAGATAGATTTCTATACAGCAAAGTTTCACCAAATCTTTTGTATAAATTTAAAACTCATTTTCTGCAGTTATGACACTCTTGTTTTAAGACACACTAGCAGACATTAAAAATCAGTGCAAAATACAAAACATACTAAAGAAATTATTACCTCTTTGTTTTGACTTTTATAATATAAAATGAAAAAAAAAACTTGTACATGTACTTTTGACTAGTTGGCCAAGGTTGATATACTTAAAGCCCTATAAGAGTTAAAACATTGACAAAACATGACCCACAATTACTTTTAGAAAGCAGGAATAATTATATAGTATTTATTTTATTCAATAACAATGTTTCAAAAGTGTAAAAATCATTCAGTGTGAAATTGATTTAAAAGAACAGAATGAAAAAATTTCACAAAATAGTTTACACAAAATTCATTTTCTAGAAAGAAAATATTTTCTTTCATAAAAAAATATTTGTTTAAGTTTTTTTGGTTCTATTTTGTTAAAAAAACGTTTTTATAGAAAAGATTATTTTCAGTATCTTAAAAAACCAACAGAAAATATAAAACTTACGAGCTGACAACACTGGCTGTAGAGAATAATTTTTTTATGCCACGAACAACGAATTTCGTTCATTGCGACGAATTCGCCGGCAAATACTTGCTGTATAAAATCGTCGTATGAAGCACAATATCAACGATCTTTTTTGTAGACAGCATTGTTTATTTTCCATGCAGAAAGAAATAAAAAAATGTGCATAAATATTAAGGTGGCCATATTAAAAGTACACCTAAATAAATCCCATCCGATAGAGGAGTTTTTGAACAAATTATCTTGAGGCACGTTATATTTTGAGAACGTCTTCATAAATTTTTTATTACATGGATTATTATAAACGTAGAAAATATAATTTTATTAAGACACCTGGTCACCTGATACTATTTTGTTCCTCGTTCTCGGCCGAACAATTAGAAACAATTAGAAATAAATCTATTTCAACTTTCCTTAGTATGATGAATTTCCCAACACAACACACGACTGTGTGCATTTTCGTATACATCAATGTGTTTTATTTTTGGCGACGAATATTTATTCGCGATCAAAAATTCGTCGGTCGTCGTAGCTATGTTCCTAGCATTATTCTTCAAAATCCACTAAATTGATAATATTGAAACTGCAGAACTTGATTTTTAATACTGGCAAAAATTTATTTGTTATCTTGAAATATGTTTTCTTAACAAAGAAATCACCTTTATTTGAGTTTAAATTTTTCCTTTGAATATGATATCATTATAGCATAGTCACTTCCTAGCTGTTTCCAAAAGCAATCAAGGCAGCTAAAAGCCTTCAGTAGCTTCTTTTTGGAATATATATATAATACTACAACATATATGTGAGTTATCTTACACAGCCACATCTAAACCTTCTTGCGCGCAATATACTTAATTTTGGCGGCCATACTTGATGGAAAAGAAGGGATACCGTTGCCACGATCAGAACGTTCAATAGGTGATTTTACCGAAATAGTTCCCGCATAATAAACATTTTTTTAATTTTAAATTTAGTATTAAGATTTGAATACTTATTGTTAATTTATTTTGAAGATTCAATAAACAGAAATCTGCTAAAAAATCTTACCCAGCACTTTCCGAACGAAATATGTAAGTACAAACTTGCCATCGTATTGATCTTCCCTTTTATATACACTACCTTATAGAAGGTAGTGTACCAAGATTTAATAACGAAAAGCATCTGCACTCATAAACGTATTTATAATAAACAATTAACAAAAACAAAAAACAAAAATTAAGCAAATATTTAGAGAAAATGCATATTTATGATCCAAATATATTAACAAAAAAACAAAAAAAAAAAAAAAAAATGAATTAAAAAGTACATAAAATATCTTTATTCGCAAATATTTGTTTTTGTATTTAAGTCGAAAGGCAAATGTAGAATTATTCCATTCCAACCGAAAACAAATGTGATAGAAGCAAATTTGTATGTTAGAGAAACTAAAAATGATTTCATGTTCATGGTTTATTTAAAGCATTTTTTTATAAAAGCAAAACAAACAAAAAAACAAAAAAAAAAAAAAAAAAAAAAAACAACGGAAAAACTAAAATTCTTTAATGTGGAAAAGCAAAATTTTTTGCTAAAGTTCTAAAACAATTTTCAAAATCGTATAACAATATGCGTGCACACATATGCAAAATAAATGACAAAAGACCGCAAAGCGACACTTGCTGGCCAAAAGCCAATAAGCGATAGATGAGATATTCAACTATTACCAGAATACATGTGTCCACAAAAGAAAAAGAAATACAAACACTTTTTAAGACTTTCCAAGCACAAAATAATACAAAAACACATAAAATAATAAAACATTTTTACACATCACACAATTAGCTCGAATGTAGTTTATTTTAATTCTTTTAAAATGTCCATTGTACTCGTATGTATATTTGCCTGTACATAAGTATAAGTAAATGTCTACAAAAATGCTTTAAAAAAACATTTTATGAGTTTATATTGAATAGCAACATATTAGTTCTTGTTTGTATTGAGAATATATTGTTGCTCTCTTGCAAGTCTTATTCATCAACATTTTTATTTTATCGAAACATGTTGCCATAATAAACAATGATTTGTTTACTTTTCAAAATGTTTCCTGTTACTTTACTATTTACTACTCGTATATCTCCCAAATAATGCGCATGTTGAGTAGGCATTGTAAAGAGAGCGTAAGCAGGCTGAATTTGAGAAGAGAACTTCTTAAATGAATACTTAACCTTTAAATGTAACACAAACAAGTTTATTAATATTAAACAATATTAGCTTAAGAAGATTATATCAAATTAAAACAAATTAAAACTTTAAAATATGATAAATAAAATGTGTAATATAAATATATAATTAACGAACAAATTTGCAATTAGTTCCATGTTTACGATAGGTAAAACTAATTATAAATTTATTATTTAATATAGTTTTTGATAATAAGATAAGTTCTTCTCATGGAGAACACGCCGACTGTTGGAGGCTGATCTTCCGACACCTCGTATGTTAAATATTGTGAAGGACATTGTTGTAAAAAAAAAAAAAAAACACTACAAAAATAATTGGTGTTTAGTTAACGCTAATTATTTAGACTATAAAAACAGCTGATTTAAAACGAAAGCAAATAATGTTAAAAACTGTTATAGAATCGTGAAAACACCACTGTTAGTGTTAATTTCTCTAAACGAATTTTGTTAGCGTTAATATAGGTTAGTGAATTGCACTACTGTTCTGAAATCACGGAGATTTTAAATCACAAACGGTTTAATTTCACAGAGGCGATATGTTGGTGTTCTGAAAATCATGCGATTTTAACTTTTCCAAAATGCTTTTCTCCGCTTAAATTACAGCCCAACTCCATGAATTTGGTAACTACAAATGTATGTATATTCATATAAAACAAAACAGCTGACTGCTAAAGAGCAAAAAGTAAACCACAAATATTGCCAAACAGAATAATTTTTCTTTGACAAAAAATCGATGCCTTCCATTATTTGTAAATTTTCAAACTTGTTTTCTTTTAAAAATACAATACTATACAATCGGCGATGCAGTTTCCTAGTCATGGGCAAATAAATAAGCGTAATCGCCTAATTTATGGAATAAAATTAATCAGGCCCCTAAAAAGTATTCCCTAAGTGATATAGGAAAGCTCAAAATAGATTTCAAGAGCATCGAAATTCATACAGCTCACATGCTTTTCTACAAAGCACTTTACTATCGTATAGGTGGTTAACTGATTTTAAATTGACTTTCAGAAAAAATAATAGCATTTGTCCTCAAAACCTCCCGCTATCTTCCAAAAGCTTCCAAGAAGTTACTTTAAATTTTACTATGTATCAAATGTTTGTAGGCAGCACAAAAATATAAAAGGTAGAGAGGTGTTTTACTTCATGTTGCCATAAAATATCTGCTCAAGTAAACAGCAGTGATAAACAGCTGCTCATCATTGATAATTAGGAAACTTATTAAGTCCCCTGTTTTTGTTGCTATTGCTGCACATGTAACCTTGCTCATCTATTGTTTATTTTTGCTCTACAGGTTTCATAAAAATGTTGTTGTTTTTTTCCAAAAACTATGTCTCAAAAATTTACGTTCACATATTTTGTTCGATTTAAAAACATTAACATATTTGCTGTTCATTTACTACTGGCGTTATCCTTTTTTTTTTCTAATTTCTTTCCTTTTTTGTGTCCTTGTTTAATCGTGCATGCAACATAAGTAAGACAAGGTTTCGTTTTCGTTGTGCATTTTCATTGTTTTCGGTGCGTGAGTGTATGTGTGTGTTTGCTGGCGCTAGAATGTTGTTTTTTTTTAACAGTATCTGTCTTAGTATCAACAGGATTTTATTAAGAGGAGTTTATGTTCCAAAGATTTCATTCAAGAGGAGTTTATATACATATGTTTTAACAGGTATAGTTACTTGGGATTTTTTCTCTAATTTGAAGGTTTAAAAACCAATTTGTTGCATTAGTTACACATTATCTTGGGATTACCACAGATTCAAGCAACAATTTAGTATAACAGGTGCAAATAAGTAAAAATATAAATGAAAAGCAAGAGAAAAAAACAAGATGTTTTTAGATTTTTAATTTTTTCTAACGCTTTTGTGTCTTTTGGAAGATATCGAGAGAAAGAGAGAGTGAGAGAAAAAAAGAGCACGGTTGCCATATTTGACTATTTTGGTTGCTGAAAATAGCACGTTGACGATATGACGGTTTTTGTAAATTACTTTGAGATTTTTCAAGCACCTTTGGTTTTACACCTAAATATATAAACGGTGGTAAAATATAAGTATGTATACAAGTATGTAAATATGTATGTAACACTGAAACGGTAAGTGATATTTATTTGGGGTCATACATATATGTATATGTCACAGCAATGTATTTGAAAGATCATATGCGAATGGCACTTAAATTATTATAAGTTAAAATTTTAAGTTAAATTACAGCTTAAAAATTTTATAAATATTTATATAAAGGCTTGATCATATTTTAAGGAATTTTGAAGATACTTAAATTCAATGTCCTTACAATATTCTAAAGGAAAAAGGTGTTTTCTGATCAATCCAACAGTTTTCATCGTAGAAACTGATATGCTACAAAATGTTTTCTGGGCATTCTATTACACATTTTAGCAGGTGTGCTAAACATGTCCAAAAAATTTACAAAGGGTTGTTAGTGTTGTCACTTGAGAACGTGGCAAGTGTTTGGGATCAGCAACATGTACTAAATTCATAAACAGTTTTCTTAACAACAACTTAATAAGAATACCATTTCAATGAACTTTGAGTTGTTATATTGCCGCAATTTTGCCATGAAATGTGATATGATTCTATGAGTTTTGTTTCATACATTGACTTTAGTCTACTATGATTTTTTTTTTTATTTCTTTGACTTACCAAATATGTTAGTTCTGTAAATAAAAGAAAAATACATGTTAGAAGATTGTTATGCAATAGTGAGACATAAATTTGCAAAAGAGTTATTTTTAGCTGAAGGTTATTATTTTTTTTTTTTATCTTAGACCAGTACTCAGTACAGTGCATTGTACTGGAACTAGGAAAATAGTTTATGACCAGGAGAATAAAGGGAGTAGTGTTTGTTAACATTTGACTTGAACTTTTCCACGTTACAATACACAGAACACACGTTTGTAGGCAACTTATTCCACAGGCGAAGTGTACGGCTGAAAAACGAATTCTCTCTGCAATGCGTTGTACGATTCCCTGAGCAATCGACCACAAATGGATGAGCTCTGGACGATGCACTTGTGTTACGTGTAAATGTGCGAGTTTCGGGAACATGGTTTCTAATCTCGTCGAAGCAAAATCCATTGTAGTAACGATAGAACATAATAACGTACCCTACACTGCGTCGATGCTTCAGTGAGTCAATAGATTTGGATACCCTACTGTTACCGATAAGCTTCTTCGCTCTCTCTTGTACACGGTCGAATAACACCAAAATAGACTTTGAGGCATCGGCCCAAACATAAGAGTTTTATTCCATTTTCGGTCGAATGTAGGTGGTATAAATCGTAAGGAGATCGGATGGAGTGAAGTACATCTTACACCGTTTCAATAACTCAAGGCACTTTAATGCTTCTTTAGAGACATGACAAATGTGATCATTCCAGCGCACAACAAACATGTACCCTCAAACCAAGCTTTTTCTAAAGCAAGGTATAAGATTTGTCCATACAGACTTTCAAGAATTTAAGCAGCCAAACAACCTATCAGGATGAACCTGAGTTGGATAGACTTATTGCAGCAGATGGTTCTGGTATGAGATTAGCCAGCTCAGGGGAAATTGTACCAAATGGAACAACAGGCACCATTGGCAATTTGTTTGTTCCCAGAACATCAAGAGAATCTGATTCCTCAATATTTATACCATCCATGAGTACAGATGAAGCAGCACTTGCGGTCGTTTGTTTGTGTGTTAATAAATAGCATTGTGTCTTACGAGCATAAAAAGTGACCCTGTTCGGAAATTAACAGAAAATCACTGTTCAATGAACCATACGTAGTAGCCACTTGGCAGCGATCTCTGATAGGCTAGGCCTATAACTAAAAAAGTACGAGTTTGAAAGGTATTTTAAAATATATATTTTAAAGTATATATTTTTGCTGGTATTTTATTTAATACGAGTATACATATGACAAAGATTGTTCGATCGAAATCTCCCTTTATAAAAAGAGGGTTCTTTTGTAAAAAAAGATCCTTTATACTTTTTTTGTCAGAGGACTTCTTTAACAGTTTACCTGCTTAAAAGGCAAGTTTTTACAAAAGGTACTCTTAAGGTATTTTTTATCTTAAAAAGCACTGTTAAAAAAATTACTTTTCTTAAAAAGTACTTTTTTAAAGGCTAACCGTTTAAACACATATTTTTTAAGCTACTTTTCTTAAAAAGTATTCTTCATGAAAGGTACTTTTCTTAGGAGGAAATTTTTTTAAAACATATTTTTCTAAAAGGGATTTTCCTTAAAAGGTGCTTTTCTAAAAAGGTACTTATCCTGAAAGGTACTTTTCTAAAAAGGTACTTTTTCTGATAGGTACTTTTCTCAAAATGTATTTTCTTAAAATGTTTTACTTTCCTTAGGAGGCAATTTTATTAAAACATATTTTTCTAAAAGGAATTTTCCTTAAAAGGTGCTTTTTTATAAAGGTACTTATTCTGAAAGTTACTTTTCTAAAAAGGTACTTTTTCTGACAGGTACTTTTCTTAAAATGTATCTAGTTTTCCTAAAAGGTAAAAAATTATAAACAGCTTGTTTTCTATGTTTCCCAGCTGTCTACATTTTATAGGAACACTACCCTAATCATCAGTAGACTTTGGAAAGTTTTTAGAGGTATTCTCAAACATTCAACTTTATGTAACAACAATCTAAATAAATTATTGATAATTTAAAAAGAAAAATGCTTTAATAATACTTGGCAAAACACAAAAAATAAGCTTTTTCATTCACGCATTTCTTTTAACTAGATGCTTTTCTTAAAAGGTACTTTTTTAAGCAAAACTATTCTTAAAAAGTACTATTTCAAGGTATTTTTCTTAATAGGTAAAGTCAAAGTTTACTGTTAGTGGTTTTTTTAAAGAATTTTTTTTTGTACATATTACGAAGGTATTTTATAGAAATAAAAGTAAGTTAAAAATATTAAAATAGTATATTTTTCATATTATTTGTTGAAACGCAAAAATCGACTTTTTTCTCAGGTCTTTCTAATTTGAGCTTTTACAACTTTAAGAATTTTCTTTTCAACATTAAATTTTTTGCTTTCTCGCATTAAAGTTCATTAAATAAGAAAATATTATTAAAACAAATTTAGCCAGAATCCTTCAATAAAATTGTAGTTTTTAGCTCTATAACAACTAATAACAACAATAGCTGAAGCAGCAATAACAGCATTATTTGATAAAGCGAGATGGAGTAGAGACACGGAAAAGAAAAACGACAAAAAGCACGACAGCAACTTATAACAATTGGGAAATAAAGTACGTGCTACATGCATATCCTGGGGCGTTAAAATAAAGTAAATAAACTAAAAATGAAGTGGAAAAGCAAAAAAAAAAAAGCACACACACAAAGCGAAACAAAGAAGAAAAACGAAAAGCACAACATTGAAAAGGAAACAAAAAAGTGCTGAAAGAAGAAATGCCAACAAACGAGTTTGGGTCTTAAACATCAACACATTCTCAAATATCAATTCTTTCGTCTATTTCTCATTAGCACCAACCCACTTCGTTATCAACAATGGAAGTTTACAAAGGCATGATAGCAACAGCAGCTCTGTTGTGTACTCCATGGTAAACAAGTCATCATAATCAATGTCAGTGGAGCCAAAAATGGAAAGTATGAAACAGATAATCAGTAAAAAGTATAGTGAGAATTATTAGTAAGTAAACAAAAGCAATTTTAAACAAAGTTCCTTCTATTCTTACAGATGTATTTCGACAGTAAGAAATGTTTGTATGTGTGTGTGAAAAAACGGAAAAACTTAATAGAGTTTTCAAAAGTGTTACGTGATTACCGCAGAAGATGTCATTGACGTTGAATATATGTTCGGATATTTAAGAGATGATGAAAAATAAAGCGCTAATACCGTGACAGAAAAATAAATTGCTTCGCTTTATCTAGATTAAATAGCTTAACCGAAATTATCACTTTTGAAAAATAAAAACTTGTTTCAGTCTAAATTCACTATCTCCCCTGGAATTGATTCATTTTCTTAAAGTTATTTTAGCTTTGCAATATAGTTAATTTAACTCTTATAACAAAAGAAAAAAATGTGCTTTCTGACTATAGCAGACATATATTTCCTCTGGTAGTTTTAAACTCAGCTAAATCTAGATTGTTCGTGATTTTCAATAAAATTATTCATAAAAAATTTTATAACGTAAAAATATACTTTCCACTATTAAAAAATATACTCTCTTTTTGTATTTTCTCTGGTATTTGCGAAATCTTTTAAGTTCTACATGTTTTTTGCATTAAATAAAATTTTCATTTAAATAAAATATTGTTGTTACATACATATATCAAAAACATGGCATTTTCCTTCAAAACATGTGTTTCCTCTGGCTGGCAATTTATTTCTGCATTTTTCATACTTTTATCCCAATAGGCCCTATATAAAAATTTTATTAAGTTTTTATACGATTACAACAAGTCCAAAAAACTTTGTTTGTATTTAAATCAGGGTCTCTTCCCTGGAGTATTAGTGCTTTATTAATTCATGAAAATTTATTTAACTTATTGATTTTTATGATATTTTATAAAACTTATTGAGCTAAAATTTTACTTAGCACCTCATATACATATGTATCTCCTCTGGCAATTTAAAGCTTTTTAATTTACTTTTTTCTTATCAGAAATGAGAAATATTAACAAATTATCCTCAACTTTAACTGTGATTGTTACAAAATTGAAAAATTTATTTTGAATTTAATATATGTATGTATCTCCTCTGGCATTTAAAATTTTTTTAATTCACCTTTTTATCAGAACTAAGAAATATTAACAAATTAGTCCCAACTTTTACTGTGATTGTTACATAATTAAAAAATTTATATTAAATTTGAAATATGTATCTCCTCTGGCATTTTTAAACTTTTTCAATTCACCTTTTTATCACAAGTAAGAAATATTAACAAATTATCCTAGGCTTTAACTATGATTGTTACAAAATTGAAGAATTTATTTATAATTTTAAATATGTATCTCTTCTGTCAGATTCAAAATTTACTGATCTTTGTAAAGTTTGCTTTCTTTTTATACTATGTTGTAACGGAAAATATGCATTTTCCTGTATTTCCTGTTTATTTTTCTTTTATAAAATGGTGTCTTAAATATTTTTTTTGTCATTTGTGCTTTTTTTGTTGTAATTTTATATTATTTTTTCATTTATTGTTGCGTTTATTTTTTGCGGTTTATTACATTTATCCCTGTGGCCATAATGCTTAATTATTTCATCATTATTATAAGCTTTGAAATGAAACACGTTCAACCAAAAGGTCCTTTACTTAAATATCCTTTTTATTTTAATAAACTTTTTTTCTCCGGTTTATTTGTTTCTTTTTTTCTCTTATACAGTATGTGTTTTTATTAAATAAAAGGACAAAAGTAGAGAGAAGAAAATTATTATTTTTAAAATAGAGGTTAAAAACTGTAAATTGTAATTAATGTTAAGATGAATAAAGGAGGAAACGAAGAATAACAGAAACATTTTTAAAAGGAATTGTTTCCTTTACTTTTCGGTTGAAAGGCAGCAGTTGAGGCCAAAGGCTAAATATTAATCACTTTATAAAAGCAAAAAGTTTAGGTAAAAGAGTTTTTTTTTTGTCAATAATTCGCGAAAAAAGAATTTAATTACAATTGAATAAGGGTTTCAAGTAAAAATTTCGGTTAAATAAACAAACTCGAGGAAACTTAAAAAAAACTGATTTTAAATAAGTTGCTATACAAAATACAATTTACCTAAAAACCATATATTTTTTGAATTTTAATTGCATTAAATTATTTTGGTTGGTTAGTTAATTCTTTCCTTTCTTCCTGCCACTGCACTTCAAGGATATGAAATCTTTTTAGCTCTTTGTTGCAATTTATTTATTTTCAAAACATTGATTGAAGCATTACAATTTCTTTTTTCAATTTCATCTTCAACGTTCAATAAACAAAAAACGCAATTTTCATTCCATGTTCTCGAAGACAAAATAAAATTTCGGGGAAAAATTACAAAAATTGCTGAAAGAGAAACACTACTGGTTTTTATATTCTATTAAATTTTCCATTTGATTGCAACCTATTTATGTCGTTTTAGTTGAATAAGAAATTCATTATAGCTCCAGCAAAAACAACAAGGATCACAGAGAGACAACAAGAACAACAATAAATAATGAAGCAACGAATATTGCTAGAAGAAAATGTACTTTGAAATCTACAAGCATGATACTGTGCTGCAGCAAAGCAACAAGAAGTATTCACTACGAATAGACAAAACTAAACTCGTAAATGCTATTTTCAATATTCAATGGGAAAATAAAAATTTATAATAAATTTCAAGACAGTGGGACTTAAATGAAACATAGCTGATAAAAAATTTGCTAAGATAGTTTATATATATATTTCTTTTTGGAAGGATTCAATAAAATACGTGCACTTCTGTATTCTTCAGCCAGTACTCAGGGAAATACAACTTCAAAATAAGGATTTTTTCTGTAGCAGTACATTGTACTGGAACTAGGAAAAAAAGGTTACGAGCAAGAAGAAAGCGGAAGTAGTGTTTTTGGACGTTTGACTTAAACCTATCAGAATCAGAATGGTAGGATCTTGAAAAACGTTACCACCGCATTTAAAATGTTGGAATTATTATGAGCAGAAAACTTTTTGGTCAAAACCAAGCTTATAACACAATTACTGGATAACGTGTTTCCATTTAAAAAAAGTAGTAGCTACCATTCATAGCTTTAAGTGAATTCCTCAAAATTTTCCGCAATTTCTTTTTAAAAAAAGTGTACTTGAACAAATTATGTATTTTTAGTAAGAAAAATGCTCCAGGGGAGAGATATAATCTAACCCATTTTAAAAAACAAATAAAATAAAGATTATTATAATGCGAATATTATAATGCATACATAAAACTCCCTCCCCTGGCAATTTTAAATGTAAAACAACTCAACGATAAATGACCTAAAACACACAAAACCCCCACTAGAAACACTATTACTACTATTAGGTACCAAACAATTTTTCTCTGGCTGAACATTTTTTTATTGGACCAGTGCTCAGGGAATGACTCTTACATATGCAGCACAATGTTTAAGCTTAAACTCTACCTCTGCCGAACATCTGCTATTTATACTTCTTTACGACCTTCTCCAATGATCAATTGCCATTGATAATTCCAATCTCAAATGTAAAAATATAATTGCCACATACTTACATATATTCATATACTTGCAAAACAGTAAGAACAATTTTTTTTCTGGTAGACAGATTAACTTAATCACAGTTGAGAACATGTTGGAGAGACGTCGGCAAATTGATACAACTAAAGTACTACTGTCGATTACGTTGAATACCTTTGTTGAAAAAAGGACTTTGAACCTGACCATTATGGCAGGTGCACAAGCAGCCTTATAAGAAGAACATCAGTGGACTTTGGATGCAGGTAACACAGTTCATGATGGTTATGTAATTAAATAGAGACAGCTACCTTAAAGTAATGCGACAACGTTCGAAGCGTTGAGTAAGGAGATTTTTAAGTTAGTAACACAATGTGTAAACTCTGTAAAATATGGCAATGGGTTTGGTGTAACAAAAAAAATTAACATCTCTTCCCTGGTTTGGAATTTACTTTCGTGAAAAGTTTTTTTTTAATGAGTGGTTTAAGCAGCCATTAAAATCTTAGTGGGTGCTGATCTGTAGTAGTGTAGCGGCTACGAAAGAGCTACTTAGTTGTTCGCAAGCTAAAGGTATAATTTTTTTTTTTGTCTTCTTTGATCAAAAGAAATTATGTTCTTAAAACATTTTGCAAGTCAAATTAGGTTTTGATTTGTTTTTTCTGTGGTTTTAATTAAATTTTTTTTGAGTTTAGTTTTTGTAAAATATATCTCTTTTCTTCCCTGTTAAATATTTAAAATAGTTTGTTCATAAGTTTTCTTGTTTTGCTCTCACTTTAAAATAATGAATAGCCAGGGGAGATACCTTGTTTAATTAAACTCGTTGTAGTTTGCAATACAATTTTGATATTTATTTTTAACGCCATTTTACGCCTTGAGTATTATCCTGCAGAGTGGAAGGTCTCAATGATTACTATGATACCCAAGCCAGGGAAGGATCTGACTAAGGTAGAATCATATAGACCAATAAGTCTTTTACCAACAATTTCAAAACTATTCGAAAAATTGTTAATGGCGAAGTTGAGTCCAATATTGAACAATGTGGGATGCATCCCTGATCATCAATTTGGCTTTCGGGCTAAGCATAGCACCATAGAACAAACGCACAGACTAGTCAATGTCATAAGACAAACCTTTGAGGCGAAGAAGTACTGCTCAGCTCTTTTCATTGATATTTCTCAAGCGTTTGATAAAGTGTGGCACGACGGCTTAATGCACAAAATAAAGCTAAATTTGCCTGCAAATACACACAAGCTTCTGGAAAGCTACTTATACGGGCGGAAGTTTGTTATCAGAGAAGGCGACTTTATTAGCCCAACTCAGCCAATCAAGGCAGGAGTTCCCCAAGGCAGCATACTGGGGCCTACTTTATATTTGATTTACGCCTCTGATATGCCAACGACATCTGGAATCCACACTTCTACCTTTGCAGATGACACAGCGTTTTTGAGTGTTCATGAAAACCACCATTTAGCATCACGAAATTTACAGGAATACATTTCAATATTAGAGAAATGGCTAAAACTTTGGAAAATCAAAGTTAATGAACAGAAATGTACTCATGTTACATTCACACTGTGTAGGCAAACATGTCCGCCTATCCAAATTAACAACTCACCTATTCCGCAGCACAACGAAGTCAAGTACCTTGGTATTCACCTGGACCGTAGGCTAACATGGAAGTCTCACATTGAAGCAAAGGTCACTCAGTTAAAACTAAAAGCAGCGCAGCTAAATTGGCTTATGGGCAGAAATTCGACACTGAAATTAGATTGCAAACTTTTGTTATACAACGCAATACTAAAGCCTATATGGTGCTACGGAATTCAGTTATGGGGCACCGCCTCAGCGTCAAACATTGAAAAAATCCAAAGGCGACAAAACAAAATTCTACGAACGATTACTGCAGCTCCATGGTACGTAAAAAATTCACGAATTCAAAACGATCTGAGTGTTCCGCTGGTAAAAGAGGAATTTTCTAAGTACGCGACAAGGTATATCAGTAAACTGGAACTTCATCCAAACCCTCTTGCTCGCAATATACTTAATTTTGGCGGCCACACTCGGCTTAAAAGAAGGGATACCGCTGCCACCATCAGATTGCTCAATAGGTGATTTTACCGAAATAGCTCTCGCATAATAAAACTTTTTTGTCTAGCATTGGCCGGACTTAAGAATTACATTTTTTAATTTTAAATTTAGTATTAAGATTTGAATACTTATTGTTAGTTCATTTTGAAGATTCAATAAATAAAAAAATGCTTAAAAAAAAAAAAAAAAAAAAAAAAAAAAAAAAAAAAAAATGTTGATATTCATAAAGATTGATTTGAATTCATTTGTATTCTGCCCCACGGTTTATTGTCAAGTTGCAAATGTAAATAAAATTTTAAAAACTTGTTAATGCTGGAAAAAAAAGAACTGAGCACGAAATAATTTTTAAATAAAAACGATACATTTGCAATTACAGAAACAACTCGAAATGGTCATTAAATATTAAACTTGTAAAATGTTGTTGATGGTGACTATTTCAGCGAATACTTTTACATAAACATATAAATTTTATAGTTTAAAAAAATTTACTTCAACCTGGGCAAAGGATCAGCAAATTTTTTCAAAGTTAGAGAAAAGAAAATTGCAGGCTTTTGACCACCGACATAACCATAGAGCTCGTTAACAGTTTGGTAATAAATAAAATGAAGTGAAGACACCACAACATCCGCTGCCATCGAAATTTTTTTCTATTTAACTTTGAAACATTTTTCCTTAAAAAGTATAAGCTTTAATATTATAAAGAAAACAAATAGATATTTTGGCAAAAGAAAAATTTAATCACTTTATACATTTCTATTTTTCTTAGTAGGTGGTATTTTCCTCAACTCTTTAGCATTAAACACATGACATGTAAGACAGCAGGCTACAGGCTACAGGCTACAAAAATAATTTCTTAAATTAGGTTATTGGTTTGTGTTTAGTTCAAGTTTTTTCCTTTCTTAAGTTTTTCTTTTTTTCTTAAGAAGTATTTTTTTATAATACAAATCTGCTGTGATCTAAAATTTTTGATTGAAGAAGAGAAGAAAAATAATAATCAAATCTTTAGCTTGGAGACAACTAGCTGTTGAGTAGTGTAGCGACTACGAACCAGATAATTATCCGTATAATGTGTGCCGAGTTTTTTTATAATTCCCGAAATCAGCTTCAGGAATCATCAAAATCTCCCACTACCCCGGAAACAATATGACAATATCAATTTTCGCACTAAATCAAATTACCGTTAATAGGGCAGATACACATTCTACGGCCAAAACACGCACCATGAAAAACCAAGTGAAACGGTTCCCACTTTTTTTGGGAATTCCCAAAGTCAGCATCAGAAAATGTCAAAACCCCATCACTTCCTCAGAAGCAATACATCAATTTAAATTTTCGCACTAAAGCGAATGACCGTTAATAGTTCAGAAGCATGTTCCACCCCAAAAACGTTGACCTAATAAGAAAAACTGGTTCCAAGCCAGTTAGCAAAGTGATTCAGAGTTTTTTTGGGAATTCCCAAATTCGACTTCGTGGATCCCCAACATTCCTTCACTTCCCCGGAAGCGCTACGGCAACCACACAGTTTATATACCTGCATATGTAATAATCACTCATGTGGCATAGGTTTCGAGGGTTACAAACGTACAAATAAGCAAACTTTAAAGTGAAACTTCGATAAGCGTGTTAAAAAATATATTAAAATAAATCTTTGAAAACTTTTTGATTTATTTACAAATTGTGTTTTAGTTGGACCACTCTTTCTTATAATTAATTAGCTGACCTTGTGGCGGTAATTGCAGCTAGCAATATTTGTAGCGGTGTAGCCGGCAGACTGCTGTCTTGAAAATATCTAATGATTTAAGGAACAAAAATATCTAATCCCATTTTCTTTTTTTTTTTTATTCTCCATAACGAAACCAAAATACATGAAAATGTCTCATGTAGTTGATATAAAAGACGAGACATTTTTAACAAAGTCAAAAAGCTTAACAGTTTCTTACCAGTGCTTGGTTGTTGCAATAAAGCGCAAATAATACAACCCCACGCATTAACAGGCACACTCACACCCAGCTTAACGTGACGGAAGAGTTCTTTGTGTGCAAGTGTGGCAAAAAGTCAGTCAGTATTCTGCTTTAATTTGTAAACAGATAAGTTTTTTTTTTGCTTTTCGTATTTTCGCACAACTGCAAGTAACTGGTTACTATAACTCTCAGCCAAGGCAGACGCTCATACTCTAAATGTCTCCTGTTTCATATTATGCAGGATTTGTAAAACCAAGCGCTATTAAGCGAAATAAACTTAACGTCAGGCAACAACGCATTCATTATAAGAGCAAAAAAAAAAAAAAAAGTTGTTTATAAAAAAAGAAATACACCATTTACTACAGCAACTACTTTTGCCAGCAAACAAAACACTGACTGCCTGCCTGCCTGGCTGCCTGAAAGGAAGCGGAGGGGGGAGAAGCAAGTGAATGCAAGCATAGTATTGCAAGAAAATTACTAAAATTAAAGTTAACGAAGCGCAAATATTTGCAACCTTCTTCTTCTACTTCTCATTCTGGTTTTCCTCCTTGCTGCAGGATTCCTAATTTTGCCTCCAACTCCTGTACATTTGGCTTTATTTATTTCACATTTTTTTTGTTGTAAGAATAAAGATGTTGAAAAAAGAACTGTAGACTCCTTTTAATGTTTCGTACTTTGTTAAAGAAAAGCATTTGACTAAAGAAGTTGTATGGAAAATTCTTTTTTGATTATTTCAATGAATGAATGAAATTTAACTTCTTATTCTGCTTGTTACTTTTAACGCGGTTTTTTGTTCACTCTGTATGGCTCCGTTTTGTATACAAACCTCTGCTAAGGCGGCTGACGCTGCTGCTACCACTGATGCTGCAGCTGGCATTTGTTTCCTTCAATTTTGTTCAAATTTCATTCAAAACATCATCGGCAACATCAGCAATAGCAGCAGCAAACGGAGATGCTGCTTTAGAGTCCTGCTCTAAGGTTGCAACAACAAAATGAGGATTAAAAGTTAAATTCTCGTTTTGTGGAAATTGAATTAGAGATAAAAGGTTAAAAAACAAGTAGAAAACAAAATTACCAGAAAGTGAAAAGAACTAAAACTAAATAATTCTTGTTAAGAAAGCAGAGAATCTTAATGATGTTTAAAAATATAAAAATGTAAGAAATGAAAAAAAAACGAAAAAGCCAGAAAGGATAACAATTTGTATAAAAAACTTAAGCGTAGAAACTAAATAGGTAAGCAATTACTTAAGCTGACAATAAAATTCGCGATCGATCCGAACCAATCAGTGCGGGTGACTTGTGGTATTGTCTAAACTACGGCTGCTAAATTAACTGGTATAGCCTAAAATATGTTTACATGGTGATACAAAATATTCAGATTTTGTGGGAGCAAAATATTATAAAATTCTCTCCGTACAGGGGGGTGGCCAATGTGCTCATCCGTGAGGATGAATGTTGAATGTTTGTGTTGTTTATTGTTTATTGTGCTGTGTACCCGTGTGTGTTTCTTGTTGCGGGTAATGCAGATTATTCGTTGTATGGCTGCTGTTCTGCTTTGTCACCGACGTTCCTGTTGTTCCTGTTTTATTTTCTTGTTGCTGTCATTGCTGTGTTTCTGTTGAGCTCTATGGTGTGTAATTATTGTTGCAGGAGGTCACCAGTCCCCGAGCCGTTTGGGGCTCTACTGGTAGTAGTCCATGGGCTACGAAGTCTGACCGGAGACTTAAATCTGGTACCACGGGAACCGGGAGCCCCAGGAACTTGTTCCTGCCGGTTATGGTGCGGCCCTTCGGGGAGTATCGTGGTGGTTGTGGTTTAAACCCAAATCGCGGGGAGAGTTCAATTGAGCTCGGTGTGGAGTTGCATTGCAACCGGGTGCCGTGACCCATAGAACGGAAGGAGTATTAGAAAGGCTCCGCTTCTAACCAAGGGGGAGATCATGTCCAAACAACATGTGATCGAATTGGTACTCATGCATGACAATTTGTCATGTATGAGGGCGCTGGTAGACGCATTGTATTCACCCGGTGATTAGATCACCGTGGGGTAATACCCACGATAATCGTTTTCACAATTCTCCGTACTTAAGAAAAAGAACAAAATTGTATTGTAACGGCCTTCAGATTTCAAGTTTTTTGTATGTAAATTCCCATAAAGGAAAGATAGCAGCAAGTTAGTTAGCAAAAGTTTTTTTATTATACACGAATTCCTTTACAGGTCCGCATTCAAAAAATTTATTAATTGATGCAACGAATTTCGTTATTGAACACGAAACAAATGATTTTTGTGTACTGATGGTTACAGTTCTACAGCAATTACAAAAACAAAATCTCTAGCCTGCAATAGTTTGGGTTTGTAAATATTGTAGATGTAGATAATAAATAAAATATTAATAAAATAAATACTTTTATTAATAAAAATTTAAATGAATTTGAAATGTTTTTTAATTAAAAATTTTCATACAAAATTTTACTAAAATTGATTTCAAATACATTTTACTTTTTCATAAATATGCACATTAAAGTGTTGTCAATGCAAATTAAAAAATACAGTTCTGATTGATGAGAATACAGAGCTTCCTTTCAATAGAACATAATTGCCAAAATTAAGGAACTTGTGTAAGAGACTTTGGATTAAATTTTAGTGGCAAATCTTGCTGGAATTTAGAGAAACGAATTAACAATAGATCTTAAACATTGGTTAGGGGTGGATTTTGCACTAACAGTGCAGATCTGTTTGAAAACAACGTTTTTCAAGCCATCACCGTGAACGATAAGCTTTATAAGGCAACGATTACCAATCTATTATAACCTGATTTGGATGAGTTTGCTAATAATATTCAATTTAAACATGTAAATTATAGTAGCCTCTGTGAATGTTCTGTACAAACAGTTTAAGGGGATGGTCATCTCGCATGAAAATAACGTAAACTGATCACCGATATCATTTGATTTGACCAGTTCTATGCGAGAAGATTATGTTTATTCCGCAGCCTACCAGTTTAACGAAAACCAGCTTAGAGCATGTTTTCAACACTTCTAAACAGATATATTGATTGATGTCTACAGCTGTTACCACTTAATACGATAGCAGACGAACACCACGGACTGAACTAGTTCACGGCTCAATAACGCTTCCATCTGGCTCACATAGGTGGTAGTTTCTTATTGCAGTTTTATAGCCACATTGCTTTTTATATAAAATAAACACTAATTTGCTGTTCATAGAGCATAGACGACCGACTTGTCTAAAAAATTTGTATAGAAATCACTCAAAAATTGAGTAACTTTCATACAAACTCTCTAAACGAGTTGGCGCGTCTATATTCTATAAACATCACATAAAATTGCGAAGCTCTTTGCTGGTCGGCAGTAACAACCAGGGTCTGTGGCAAGAATCGTACCTGTTACTTCTACACTATTGGCTGAGTATTCTACCAAATCAGTCATCGAGGCAGCCTATATGATTACAACTCTTGCTGAAGAGTTTTGCCCGTCTAATCGTTCCTGTATGCAGATCCTTTGACAGTCAGAGGAAGTGTCGCTTCGGATAATAGGAGTTCGTGTCCTCTAAATAGATTGCCGAATAAGAGACCTTTATGCCAATTATAAGCTTATCTTCGCTAAGCAAAAATAGTTCTGAAATGTGGTCCACAAATGACAAAGTTATTTGATAATCACAACCAGAATGTTTTAGCCTCTTGGTACCTGTATCTTAACAGGTGCCTCAATCAAATAGAGAGTCAGAATGGTCTGGAATAGAGAACCACCTCTGGCTTCCAAAATTATAACTAAATTCGTCATACATCCTTTGATTTTTACTATTTTTTTATTATTTATTTATTTATATATACAATTGAATTTTATTCACTATATTAGCTTCTAACATTGATACCAATCAAAAAATTATAAACAGCTTGTTTTCTTTTTTAGATTGTGGGGATATAAAGTTGAATGTTTGGAAATATCTTTCAAAAATAGCCAAAGTCTATATATTTATATCTATTATAATTTGTATTTATTTAAAATAATTATATAATGAAAGTTTTTTATACATCATTTAAAAAATACTTTTAATATTAATATCTGACCTATAGAAGTAATTTATCCTGGGTAATTTAAGAACACCTGCCTGAAAGTATGCACTATGTTAGACCGAATTTCAAAAGAAAAAGAGTATTATATAATAAAGGTTTTTTATACATCATTTAGAAAATACATCTAATGGAAACATCTGATCTAATTGTTTGGTTTTATTTTTATGTTTTCTATGTTTTAGATTTAAATTTTTTATAAGTTTTAGTAGTAAGCTCATTAATTGTAAACGATGCTTTACTAGAATTGACAAGTGCCGGGAGCAAACACTGTAAATATCTAAACTTATTTTTAATATTGTTATATTATATTTCTTTTAATTTTCATAAGCGTGACGCATTAACGAACAAAAAAAAAGTGTTTTTAAAATAATACATTATAGTTTTTTTTCACATAATTAATGTGAAAAAAAGGAAGTCTCAATAAAACTAACTAACTAACTAGAAACATCTGACCTCTAGAAGCAATTTATTCCGGGTCATTTAAGAACACCTGCCTGAAAGTATGCTGCATTTTAGATAAAATTTCAAAAGAAAAAAAAAACAATAAAGTGCAATAATACAAAACTGATGAAAAATAGTTTTAAACATCTCCAACGAAGTCTTCATTTTTCTTATTACCTTCACCAACAACTTCATTTATTTTTCGGGCAACATGAAAATGAATGCAAAAACATCCTTTTGTATTCTGCTATTATTGTTCTAGGAACTTTTAAATTGTTGTTATTTTGTTTTATTTTTTTCAATGGTTTAAATTTTAAAGAATTTTAGCTGCTGAAACTAAAAATATATATATATTGCAAATTAAGAAAAGTTTTCAATTTTTATTTTTTATTTTTATTTCTCCTCCTTTTTTAAATTAAAACTGAAGTAGTTACTAAAATAGTTGCTATAGTGTTGTTGTTAGTTTAGTTTAGTTTGGAATTTTTTTTTTCTCTTTTTCATTGTATTATTTAAAGGGGATGTTATACATAAACAAGATTAACCAAAAGAATCAAAATATAAGGAAAATCATATTAAAATTTAAGCTGATTAAAATGTAAAATAAGAAAAATGTTTTGTACATAATATAAAAAATAAAGGAAATGATATTGTTTTTAATTTGAATAAACGTGAAAGAGAAGACAAAAAAAATTTTTTGCTGCAATAGTTCAGGATAACCTTAAGACAAATGAAAACGATTTCGTTTAAGAAATATTATATAATATCTATATATATCTATATATAAAATATTATATAATATCCATTCTTATGCCTTAAACACATTCCAGACAGCAGGCTACCGGCTACACAGCTGGCCACCGTTTGCGCTACTAAATTAGTTTCGAAGTAGCAGCAACAACCCAAGCAGTTGATCTTTTATTTTAAACTTCAGCTTCTTTAAGCTCATATTACACTTTTTTCTGAAATGTTTACTTATGCCGTTTTCTTTTCTGAAAAAGTTTTGCATTTATACTGCACTTTTTTTTTCTTAAAATTCAAGTTTTAAAACTTAAGTTTTATTGAGAAGAAAAGAAGATGTCGCAATAGCTATAAATATCTGAAAAAAAGTTGAGAAAACTGTATACTTCTGTATTTTTTTGGCAAAACAATATTGAAAATGCTACACTTTTACTAGAAAAGAAAACGCCATTAGAACAATAGAAAAATATATATAAAAAAAACTCAAACGATTGAGTTTTATTCACTTTAACATCGATACCAATCAAAAAATTATATACAGCTTTTATGAAATGTCGACGTCTAGACAGCTGGAAAACATAGAAAACTAGCTATTTATATGTTATTGATTGGTAAAAACAAAACTCAAAAATATGCTTCGAATAGGACCTAAAAAGAAAAATTTTTAATAATGTCGGTAAAAGAAGAAAGAATACTAGTATTATTGTAAAATAAAGTGTCGGATGCTCGAGTAATGTCATAAAGCGCCCCACGCTTTTTCACAGCAATACTAGTATTTTTCGTTCATTATAATTTTAAGCTTGTTTTAAAAATTATTTTTCTTGCTTTGTAAAAACAAAATTCTTCGAACAATTACTTGTAAGATGCACGTTCCACGGCACCCCCGAGATTCTTGGGAATTCCCAAAATCAGTTTCATCAGAGTCACCAAAATAGGTTAGTGAGAGTTGCAAACATACAAGCACACAAACAAACATGCATACTAACAAACATACAGGGTGTCTGATGGCAAATTAAAATTTTTAAATACGATTATTTTAAAAAGTAATAAACGGAGCAGGAAAAAGGTGGCGCAGTTGGAATTCTGAATTGATGCGGATTTGTCAGTCACAGTGGTCGCGTAAGCATCGCGTGTTCGCTGTGGATACATTTTTGTTGGAACCCATTTTTTGAAGCGAAGAGGCTCATTTTCACTTAAGCGGCCACGCCAATAAAGCAAAACTGCCATTGCTGACCACCAAGAACCCGCAACCTGCAACTCTCAATTGTTATATCAAGAACTATTGGATTGCCCTAGCGTAAGTATTTGGTGTACCTTATCCACGCATGATAATTACACCATTTTTTCGAAAATTCTCAGAATATAAGGCTCTGTTTTAAACAGAGTGTTCGATTCGATGGAAGGCATCTGGATGACTCTTTAAAAAAGAAAATCCGCTTTTCCATTGTATGTCTTATTAAAACCAATTATTTCGTTTTTTATTTAAATGTGAATATATAAATCAGCTACCAAACACCCTGTACAAATGAAGCTTATATAAAAACGTTTTATAAATGGCAACAAATACAATAAAATAAAACATCAACTTTAGTAAAAACAAGAAACTACAAAAATTAATATAATGAAATTTGAAGAGACAAATAAACAGCTGTTTATTTATTTTTAGTGATGCCACTTGGTTCCTTCCGCGTTTTTTATACTCCATTAGGTCGCATTACGGGTATTTCATTGTATTGGCAATACCAACCAAATATTGTCGCCAACAAAGTTATATATTAGTTAGTGAATTTGGTGGTAAGTACAAATGTAACAGTGTTGTTGCCCTTAATATAATCCTTTCCACAGAATCATGTGTTTTCTATTTTTGCCAGGCTAAAGTCGGTAGTCTTCTATCTTAAATGTTTTTAATGCATTACTGAACAACACAGTGAATTTTTTGTCACATACATTTTCAATCTAAGACCATTAAGACCATATAAGCGTGACCCATCCGAAGTCTGTATGCAATTCCTACTTAAATTTGCACAACGATGGCCTAGGCCGTAAGATGCATCCAACACTGTATACATTGCAAGCAAAGATTGGATAAGTTCAAAACTATATTATTAGCATTTGTTTTCTTCTTTGCTTCTTATGTACATTTAATTTAACAATATGAGTAGAAAAAGGCTAATCTGAATCGGATGCTAGTTGTTAGTTGTGCTTAACATGTTTATTTTGATTTTTTCTGTTGACTCAATCGCTAACAATCGGATGCTTTGCAAATTGTAATAACTTGTGGACTGCTGGAAATGTGTTTTAGTGAGCGAGGGAGGAAAAGAGAGAATGAAATCTTATTGAAATTTAATTGCAAATAATTTCCAATATTGTTGTGCAAGGAAATATACAAATGCAAAAATTAAAGCCAAACAGCAGTTCAACAAAAACACAAAAAATATCAGAAAAAGTTGGTTATATAAAGCAGAAGTTTAACAATAAAATAAAAACTGAATAAAACCAACTTTTGGACTCTCATTAATTGCCAAAACAGAAATACACAAAAAGGAGTACTGCGAAACTACAGGCAGGAACATGTTTCGCTGAGCCGGCCAAAAGGGACTGTATGCAAGTTTCGTTCGTATGCCCTTTTGTTTGCATAAAGCAACAAAGAACTTTTCTGTTTTATGCGGTGATGTTGCAAACAAACAAAAAATAAACAACTTCTACAAATTTCAAAAAAAAAAAGACGAACGCGATACAAAAACATTGTTTTCATTTTTAATTAAATAAACAACTCAATGGGGATTTTGTTGTGTTATTTCAAATTATTTATAAAGAATATTAAACAATATAAAAAACCAAACAAAATTACACAACACCAAAAAAACAGGATACGGAATACATATGTTGGTGCATGTTGTTCCAACAAATGAACGCAATGAAAAAAATATATATACATAAACATAAAAGGTTATCCATTTAGTGGTCTCATTTTCTTCACTAATTTAATGTTTGCAGCGGTTATTGCCATGCTGGGGCGGCCAGGACCAGTATCTTCTTGGCTTACCTTAAACGGTATTACCCTAATTAAACTTGTGTTCTGCTTATAGAAGACTCGCCAAATGCCACAGTCAACTTTTCAAATGTCCTTGCGTATTTAGTTTAATTTTTTATAAAAAAACTTAAAACTGTTTCTTTGATATAATTTTTCGAATAGTAAAAAATCGAAGTGCACACCAAAAACACGACTAACCTTTCTATCTGTCAAAAATAAACTGACAATCAGAAATGGCTGATATTGCCAACATATGAGTATGTACTATATATAACAGACATATGTGCCAACATAACAGAAAAAAATGCGAAAATCGAACATACGTAATTCACGAGATTTAAAACTAACAGCTATTTTTTTATCAGACCTCATATACTCTATTACAAAGTAAACAAAAACCTTTTACAATATTTCAGAATCTTCGATACGTCAGCTTTCGTATAAAGGAATCAGTGTTTTCTATATGTATCTGTCATGAAATTGTGTTCGATACGAAAGCATACACGTATGCGTCAATTCGGCCTCAGAGCTTTTTGTTTGTTTTATGTTTTAGTTTTGGTGGCGATAAATGGACAACCCGTTACGTATGTATATGCAGATTGTGATGTGTTGTAAATATTGTTTATAATTTTATTTATTTTTTGGTCTCGTTTGTTTTGTCTATATGGAAAGTAACACTATGGTTACAAAAATATTCCCAGCGCAAATACAGCAAGCCTGGCCTAAAGCTCAAGTATTAGCACAATAAGTAAATGAATAGGATTAACGAATAATTGTTAAGTCTAGGTAAATCATTGCAACGTCTGCAAGGTTTAAAAGTTTTAACGATTTCTTATCTTATTCGAACATGGGATTTGAATACCTTATCTCAGATCTGCCCAATCACTATGCGCTTGATGCTCAATTGTTTTTGTAAAAGCGCTTAGCTATAGGGCTGTTGTCTTTAATACGCACATATCGCACTTAGCACAAGCAATGAAAAATACACAAACTTCCTAAACGCAAGTTGCAATGCACAATTTAAAAAAATGCGTATGCAATGCTAAACATGTCTTAAGTACAACCTTGCGTTGCAGAGAAATTTTTTGGCATTTTATCATCATTTAAGAACGTCGCTATGCAACTCATACATAAAGCAAATGTCAAACACATGTTATAAAATTGAATAAATTTTTTTTTGGAAAAATGGAGGTAACACAAAATTATTTATCCATTTTGTTGACAAGCGCTGAGGAATTATCTCAGGCTTAATCTTAAAAAAATATAGATTTGCTAAAGAAACTGAAACTGAAAGGAAAAAAAGAAGAGACAAATTTTATTAACGACAATAAAAATACAGAGAAGAAAAGTGATCAAAAATAAAAATGTTTGCATAAAAAATAAAACTGATGCGCGATTCTGACAGCTGATACTCATTAAAATGAGTTTCCAAACGATTAGGAACATTGGGCGTTGCCAGATTGTTTACGTATGCATTTACGAAGTGTATGCATTGTAAATATGCATTGCAACTTGCATTTAGGAAGTTGGCCATACTTTTTTTGTCGTTCTTTACTGTACATATAGAAGAGCAAAACAACAACACTTTTTGCATGCTTTGCTGCTGAATATTGATGACAGCGATTATCAGTAAAGATTTTGTTTTTGTAAATATGTTTTGCTTTTTACAAAAAAAAAAAATTAAATAAAAGCAGTATTAAATAAACGTAGCATTGACGACAGCGATTATCAGTGAAGATTTTTTTTTTTAATATGTTTTGCTTTTTACAATAAAAATATTAAATAAAAGTAGTTCTTAAATGTATTGGTGTTTGCTCTTTCATACAGAACTTTTGGGCACCCCTGCTTTATCTTAAATTTAATATAAATCTAATTATGCGAAAAAAACATAAATCATACACCACTTAGGTTATTAGCTGTACAGGGATTGTTATACTTTATAAGTGAGAAGAGTAACAAATTTGAACTAATTTTCATTAGCAGATTAGCCTGACCTTCAAACTACTGGGAAACGTTAATGTTCAATGCTGTGGGACAGGCTGTTAACAGACCGTTTTGTGCCATTTCGATAGCAACAGACATATACAACAGTATGTGAAAGATAAATAGGTGAAATTTATTACCAGGTTACTTTAAAAATTTTGAGTGTATATCATATAAATTTTCCAGACGTGACACTCATTTTTTGCCTTGTAAACTGCATATTAGTTTTACTTTTCATCAGAGCAACTATACGTTAATAGAAGCTTCTTTTTTGAGCTAATTTGTTTACTCTAGATTATAAAAAATACAAGTGTAAAAAACTATAACAGAGACGTCCATTAATAGAAAGTCTTTGCGTCATGCAGACTTTATTGGACTAAGAGACATTTGACTTAAATATCTATGTTAAAAAGTTTAATTAACTGCCGATGTGTTAAATATCAATTATTTTAATACTTTTGTAACTAACGTAAAAAAAAAACCCAGCCCATTGTGCCCCACATGACATGTAAGCCAACTCAAACTGTAAAACGCACATGAGGCATTATATTACCGACTGGTACATTTCAATAGATATGTTTGAATACTTCTTCACTTTTTTAAGCTGCGCTATGGATTTTTCCCAACTGTTGTCTACAAACTTATATGAACAATGTTGTTGTTGTTGTTGTTGTTGCTGCTGCTATTGTTGTTTTAAATAAAATAAAACCGTGCAACAAGCTGATTGTTACTACCAGGATTTTCCAACAACTGTATGTGTTTAACAATCATGCCACAACTTTCTATCAAATTTTATCAGTTGAGCAAAAATAATACGGTATTATTATATGAATGAGAGTGTCTGTTTAGCTGCGTGTGAGCGTTTCTCTGTGTGTGTGTACTCGTTCAAAAAAATAAGTGCATGTGCAACAACCGCAAATTGTATATACATACATTTGTACGCCTTATAAATGCTATCCACTTTAGTTTACTTGCTACTTAAACATATCTGGCGAAAGTTTGCAAAGGACTGGTGGCATCATAAATTTACCCCTTCATACAAATGGGGCATACAAAAGTTCTGCGCCAGCCAGCAGTCGTCTGTCTACATGCGAGTTATAACAAATAAATAATTGGCTTTCAGCAAGATTTCAAATTTAAGTTGATTTGCGGAATTTGACGAACTTGTTTTGAAGATACCTGTATTAAGGATCAAATGAAGACATGATTTTTGGGCAACCATAAAAATTTAACACGAAAAACAGAATTTGGAACTACTTCATATAGATATTTCAACAAATTACAAATGTTATGTGTGAAGCGACATGAAAACGTATGCCTTGAAAAAGTATTATTATAGCACCACAGTTTTGTCGTAATTAACTCGTTATTCATGCACAAAAGCTTAAAAATAAATCAAAGCTTCAATATTTTATATATTTATAATTAGAAATAATTCGAAAAGAATGAGCGTCTCACTGGAATGAAAGCACAAATATTTTCTCCAAATTCAGTGTGGTGCTGCACAGAAAACACATAATTATTGTTCAAAGTAGTTTGAACAATTAGCTATAATAATATACAAAAATGTTTAAGATTGCAATTCGAAGAGTCATACATAGCAATATAAAGATAGCTATATGTAACATACTATGGTTGATCAGAACAATAGTATGGAGAACATGAAGATTAATTTTAATTATTTTTAATTATGATATTGTTAAAAATTTTTATAATATCTAACCCAGTGTGCAGCTGTTGATCTGCTTGTTAAAGAATGCACAGCACATTCACACAAACAAGACAAAACTATAAACATAATACACAAACAAACAAGCATATATGATTTGAAGTACGTAAGATTCCAAGTAAATCAACAATAATCAAATAATGTTGTTATTTTTCTTGTATTATTGGTATACGTTTAGTTATTATTTGTTGTTGTGATTTGCTTATTGTTCACAGGGATATGTGTGAATGTGTATATGCGTAAGAAATACATTTGTACATTTTTAGAATTGTGAATGACCAGAAAATATAAACGTATAAATAGCAGACGGCAAGGAGTTAGTTTGTCTTTAAGCTTTGTGCAAGAAAGTCATAAGTCAAAGTAAGCAAGTCTAGTGTTTTGGTACACAGTGGTATCAAGTGTAAATAAAGTTGTGAAGTATTAGAAACAGCAAAAGCGTTTTTAGAGGCAAAAACGTAAGAATATATTATTTGCACTTTTTTGTAACTAAATAAAAGCAATAATAATTACAACTTTTACTAAATAAAACAATAAAATATTGCATATGATCAATAAAAATTCGTTCAAAAGAATGGTTCAAGCGGCTCTGCCTAAACATGTTCAGCATGCTCCCGCATTAGAGTGCGATTTGGAACTGCTGCGCAATATAGCTGATACGAAGTAGCTTCATTTAAAGTCTACTACAACTTCTGTCATCTTCTTAAGTAACAAATTATAATAAAATTCCTATTTAATTTAAGAAAGGAAAAAGTCAACCTGAACCCGCAATATAACAACAACGAACGAATGTAGAAAAGCTTTACTTGAAATAAAATAGAAAATTGCAACTTAATGAATAATTCCTGGGATTTTAACTTGATTTAATCTGAAATTGATTGGAAATTTATTATGCAGCAAGTTTAATCAAATTCTAAATAATGCAGCATTTCCAGCAACATCTTGCCCATTGACTGCAATTATTTGCTGTATTGTCTACAATGGCAATAAATTATGCTCATTTACTTTGAAAATGTTATTTTAGCATAAAAAAGAAAAATTCCCAACAATTACACAAATTCTTCATATTTTTTTTTTATTCCATTTAGAATTCTTTTTTTTTAAATACATTTTTTTCTTAACTCAAGCCAAATATCAAGGGAACCCTTATGTGAATTCTAATTAAAATCAATTGTTGTTAGCAAATATATTGTTTTGCCAGACACAAATACCACCAGGGCAAACACGAAAAAAAATGAAGGGCAACATTAAAAAAGATTTACCAGGAAAAATAAGAAAAAGAGTTACAGATTCAGGAAAAGGAAAAAATCTTTCATGTGTGTGAGTGAAACAATATTAAACTGCTACTGTTGCTAATGCTGATGTTGCTTATTTAACGAAGCGTTTGAAAACATTGCGCTAATGAATCTCATTGCAAAACATAAAAAGGCAGGCCAACACACATTTAAACACTCACATGCCAAAAAATACATTTACATTCACTCAGTCACATGTGCTTACACTTACACTTACACTTGCATACAAATGAAAACATAATTAAAAAAACCAAATAAAACAAAACACTGAAACCAGTGTGGATGGCAAAAGAAGAAGTTAAATTTAAATAAAAAGCTGGCAACACATACACATAGGCATGTACATATATACATATTTTTAAATAAACAACATGATGAAACTTAATCCCCAATGTCAGCTGTTAAATAAAATGTCTATACATACCACTTTATTTTCAAAACAACAACAACTTTTTGCTGTTTTTAAAAAATTTAAATGGATATGAGTATTTTGTATTAATAGAGTAAAATAAAAATAGTTTTAGTTTGGAAATCTTAATGATATATATGGGGCAATCCAAGTCAAATCGGACAGTTCGGAGAAAAAATTTTTTTGATTTGCATTATTTTTTATTGTGTGGTAATGTCCCTATTGAACAGCACATTTCAGCAAATTTTCGGATTTTTTCGGCTTATGATTTTAGAGATATGTCGAGTTGTGAGAAAACCGTGCCCGAATAAATAATCATAACTTTTTCAATATCAGTCCAAACAGAATAATTGTTTTTTGCATTGGTTTTCTTTTTCTGTCTACTATCTAATAAAAAGTTAAAAAAAAAAATGTGCACAGTGGGCTTGGTTGCGATTTTCGGGATTTACTATTTTAAATCAATTTTTTTTCACTGTTTGTACTCTTCGATTTTCTTAAATTTTTTTTTGTATTTAACTTTGATTTTTTCCACATCTTTCAAGGCCCATTTGGTAGTGGGATTCGAATAACTACTATTTTGCCAGATTTTTTTTTAATTTTTATATAAATAATTTTTTGCTTTAAGCCACTGTGCAAACATTTGCTAGGACTTTGTGGGATATATTTTAGATACTAATCAATATATTTTGTTAAAGCAAATCAAAAAAAATTTTCCCCAAACTATCCGATTTGACTTGGATTGCCATATATTAATGAAAATACGCGTCACATAGGATCCAGTTTTATTAGTTTAGGATCCAGTTTTATTAGTTTAAACCAGAAATGCCCAAGACGTATGCGCTTGGTGCTCAATTGTTTTTTGTAAAAACACTTAGCTATAGAAACAGAATATTTGTAAAACAGAAAGATTTGAGGACGCGTTGATCTCTTTTCTGTTAATTAACTCTTGGTGAAAGCTTTTGGAAGTCCCAAGTTAGTCTACGTTATACTGGGGCTTACTAGTGCTATATTTACTACAACAAATGTTTCTACCCTCTTACACCACAAAAGCTACAATGCCTAAATCAGACAAATTCCAATGCAAAACCTACTCTCCGCTGGTTCAAGGGGAGAGGGAAGGAGGAGATTCACACCATAGCCAGAACACTTCATATACAATTCAGGCATTTCAACCATGAAAAGTGCCAAAATAGCCATGCATGCTTATCGTGCCAGTTAATCTTTGATGAAGCCAAACGGCGATCTAAGTCATGCTTTTCCTATCTTAGGTGTTTAATACCAAGCACATTCCTCTATGGCCTGGAAAGCAGAGTGACTAAACTTAAGTAATTCCTTCTTTTGCCAAAAATTTGGTTTTCATTACCGAACACAAACCTCTATGTTTCTTAAAGTAGAATGCTACACAACCAAAGTCATACTTTGCCTTTCTAGAGTTTTTATTATTACACACATAGATCAGAGTAGCCCAGTTAAAGTCTTTTCTTTTTTGTCCAGAATTTTGATTACCGAGCACAAACCTCTATACTGCATAAAGCAGAATCTTCCAACCTAAATAATTTTACCCGTTCTAGAGCTTTTAGTATCCAGTGCAACTCTCTGTGCCACAGAGAGCACAGTATTGCAACCATCTCTTTCCTTTCAAAAGTTTGGATTATTGATCCCAACCCTTTATAGCACCAATTTGAAATAGGTTCAAGCAAAACCTAATCTGTCTAAGTGCTAAGATTTGGCTGACAGAATGAAATGATGGAGAAAATTCGGTATCAGTAAAATCGCGAACTGTGTCTTATATGTTGTGTGATTCGTTCTACAACCTTGACATAGAATAAAATATGTGTTGATAGACTTTCTCCCAAGACACCTTTACGAAACACTTGAGGTAGGTATGGGCTTAACGACGGCCAGACTAAGGTTATGTACACACGGTTGTCAGATGTTACAATATTGTAAGATCTGGCAACATGCTGACAATGTAGTGACAATGAAAAATTGTTCCGCAGAAGTAAATTGTGTGTTCAGATGATCGTAAGAAAATTAAACAATTCCATTGTCAGACTATGGTCTGACAAATAATTCATCTGACAACAAAAATTGTCAGCTCACACGGCTGTCAGTATATCAACAAACATCTGTTTGGCAGTGTTGCCCATCAATCTTTTTTCTGACAATGATGTCATTGTCAGGTGCATTAATTTTATACATCTGACAATTAAAACTGAGCTTACAATACCAGCCAATTATCTGGCAATGCCGACGAAGAGTGTTCTCACGATTGTCAGATGCCTGACAACATAGTCGTCTTAAAATTGATTGACAATGGTTTTTCTGACAACGTTGTAAGTTAAAAATACATTTTCAGACAATTTTACTGGCAATATTGTAAGATCTTACAACCGTGTGTATGTAGCTTAACAATTAGTTATAGCTATCGCCTAAGTGAAGCTCTATCGCAAATATAAAGTAAGAGTTAGGTATTACTTAAAAACCTATGATTTACAATAAGAAGTAAAATTTAGTTGCAAGTGTAAAAAATGAAGTTGAACAGAATGGTCCAATTATGTATGTAATGTTGTAATTAAACCCTACAAAGAAACTTGTTTATACTGGTCTTCTTTACAGTGATCCATTCTCATTGAAATCTAACTTTATTATTTTTTTTAAATTTTATGTATTCTGGTTTTCAATTATTCCAAGAACTTCAACAATAATTTCATCAATATCGAATCCCCATGGCAAACTTTTCTTCCGCTTATTCTGCATTGTAAACAATTGTAAATGTTTGGCAATTTTTGCTGATCTAAAAAATAAATAATCAACTTTTGCTACTGATTGTAATGTCTTTGAAGCATAAACTTCAAATAATGCTTACATGGCAGTAGTGCTGAAAAGTTCTCAACGAGCAAACATTTCAATATTGTATATATATTGAATAAAGAAAAGAACTAATAACACTTCAATTTCTTTTAATTCAATTCTATTTCAATATGTTTAAAACATTGCCACAATCAACCATATTATTTAACATGCAATTCATTTAGTCAATGATGATGTTGATGACGATAATACCCTTGATTATGATGAGCATGATGAATTCAAATACTCTTGACTTAAAGCATTAACAAAAAAACAGAGAGAGAAAAAAAAATGTAGAAATGAAATTAATCCGAAAAAAGGGAAAACAAATAGCAATTCAACTAAAGCAATGTTATTTCAATGTTTGTGTGAATGCGAGAAAACCCTTAATGCTGTGCACAAACAATCAAAACCGGAGAAAAGCAAAACCATTTAACACACTCAGACAGGATAATTTCGTAAAGAAAAAAAGCAAAAATTTGTTAAATCTCTATAACAATAAAAAGGGTGCCACCAATTAACAAAATTTAAAAAAAAAAATATTCAGCACAGAGTTTTATTTCATTCAGAAATGATATTAAGTTCGAGTTTTTTTTTTGGCTCATCAAAAAACGAAACTCTGAAAAGTTTTACAGAATGAAATAATTTTTCAAAGAAGAAACTAGTTTCATTCAATACTCTTATATGGAGAAAAAATAATTAACAACAATATACATCGATAACAACAATTTTTGTTATCGATATATATTAGATAAAGGCTAGCCCAATGACCCCTACATATGCAGCGCATTGTACCAGAACTAGGAAAATAGGTTATGAGGAGGGAGAAAGAGGGAGTAGTGTTTGTGAACATTTGACTTGAACTTTCCAACGCTATAACAGACAGTAAACACGTCTGCAATGCATTGACCGGAACTATCAAAATAGGTTATAATCAGGGGGAAAGAGAGAGAGTAGTGACTTGACATTTGACTTGAACTTTTTAACGTTATAAACACGTTTGCAGGTAACTTATTATACAGGCGAAGTGTACGGCTGAAAAACGAATTCTCTCTGTAATGCGTAGTACGATTCCCTTTCCCTTGGCAAACGACCACAAATGGATGCGCTCTGGACGATGAACGCGTGCTACGTAAAAATGTGCGAGTTTCGGGAACAAGACCCCTGATCTCGTCAAAGCAAAATCCAATTTAGTAACGATAGAACAGAGTAACGTACCCTACACTGCGTCGATGCTCCAGTGAGTCAATAGAGTTGGATACCCTACTGTCACCGATAAGCTTCTTCGCCCTCTCCTGCACACGGTCGAACATCCCCAAAATAGACTTTGGGGCACCGGCCCAAACATGAGAGTTGTATTATATTTTCTTTCGGATGTAGGTGGTATAAATAGTAAGGAGGTCGGATGGACTGAAGTACATCTTACACCGTTTCAAAAAGCCGAGGCACTTGAATGCTTTTTTAGAGACATGAAAAATGTGATCATTCCAATTAATTGCGAATCACATCTTCAAGGTCTTTGCTCAATATAATTTGATATTTCCTTGTTCCAGTGTTTGACAAGCTCAATCATAGAAAGGTACACACACAATTGAGCAATACACCGAACTGTTAGTTGAACAGACAGTATCTGTCATTAATTTACTGCAGAAGTGCCCGAGACATATGCGCCTGATACTCAATTGTTTTTGTAAAAGCACTTAGCTATAAGGCTGTGCTCTTTAATACACACATACTGCACTCAGCACTAGAAATGAAAAATACACAAACAACTTTGTCTTTTATTTTTTTTTATGGCTCTTCACTGTCCGCACACAAGAGCAAAGCAGCAAATCTTTCGCATGCTTTGCTGGTAAACATTAACGATAGCGATTACCAGTCTAGATTTTGTTTTTGTGAATATGTTTTGCATTTTACAGCAAAAATATAAAAATAAAAGTAATTTTTCCTTAAATGTATTAGTGGTTGCTCTTCCATAAAGAGCTTTTGGGCGCCCCTGGTTTACATCAACGCTTGCCTCGATGGCCTCATCTCTTGAAGGAACAAGGTTTCAGTGTTTGGCAAATTCAACCATGGAGAGGTACACAATTCAGCCATATAGCGAATGGTTGGTTGAACAGACACAATTTGTCATTACTTCACATCACTAATTGCCTTGAAGGTCTCATCGAATAAAGGAGACACTCCACCGGATAAACTGCTCATGAATCACCAGCGCCCGTTGTAAGGCTGGTAAGGCATTATTTGACATAATTTTTTAGCCACTCCTTTTTGTAGAGCTCTTTTAATCTTGTACCTGTATGCAATTTCCCAAAATTGAAAACAGGGCTTAATGCGTTGATAGGCCAAAGCCCATTACTAGTATCTGTTACAAGATAACAGCACGTCGAAGATTATTAGCCCCCGAAAAATGGTATACACACTAATTATTAGGGAAGACTAAGACCCTTCCGTGCGATTTAGGTTTAAGCCACAGCCAGAACGTGTCAGGCAGGCCCCACAACTATGCTCAGCATCGGCATAATTTGCAATCAGAACCTCCTGGGTCTTTGCTGATCCACTTTCTAACAATTAACCCTTGGTGAGGGTTTCGGAAGTCCAATACAATATAAGTCATGCGGCTTCTTAGAGTTTTTCTACAACAAACGAGGGACTCCTACCCCTCTATGCCCCAAAAAGCAGAGTATTCTGGTTTGGTGTACATCAAGGCAAAACTTGCTCCCCGGGGGGTTATTGAACAGACAAAAGTGAATGATGATTCTACAAAGTAATTCAGCTTCAGAGGCAAATCACACCGTAACTTCAGTGGATTTGTTAACAAGCAGAATTGCCACATTTGGGCAAATGGGGATCGACGAGTGATTTTAGAAAAGCTGATGCAATGTATGTGAAAGGTGCTCATGATGTTCATATATTAAGATTATGCTTTTGTTTTATTTACAATTAATATCGTGTGTTTAAAAAAATTGTAAACCGTAAATTTTCTATAGTTTTGTTATCACTTAATAATATATAAAAAAAAAACTTTTTACTATTCGTTAATATTATATAGAAAAATTTTGAAAAACTTTTTCACAAAAACTTTTTTGCCATCAACAAAATATAAAAAAAAAAGCTATTCCTAAATTTTCCTATGGAAAATTTGTATCAATAGAAAAAATTGCAAACATATATACAGATGGCAAACCTAGAAGTTCCCAGCTATATATATGTTGACACTTCATAGGAGCTATCCTAATCATCAGTAGACTTTGGTGGTTAGGGTAGGTCCTATGAAATGTTGACATAGAGACAGCTGCGAAACATAGAAAAGAGCTGTTTATAATTTGATGATTGCTATCAATATTAGAGGCTAATTTAGTGATTAATGTTTGAAAAGTTTTATCACAAATTTTTTTTAATTTTTGCTCTCCATCCTATTCTGATTCTACAAATCACACAAAATCACCCTGAATCCAATTTTAGTTCAACAATATGTACCTGTCTAATAATCATTGCGAAAATTTCCTGCCACTCAAGTATTCATGTATGAGTATTAACAATAATACGAATTTATTTTTGTTTGTCAGAAAATCTGAACTAAAATTGTAAGTTTGAACAAATCAAATTCACATATACATACACATATGCACATACACACACGCACACACACGTACACACTCACAGATACAAATACTCATACAAACTTATAAATTTCAAACAAAAGTGGCACAATTTGTGATGAAAGAATTGTTGAAATAGAAAAAAGTGACGGAAAGCAGAAGCACAAAAAGGAAGATGAAAAATAAAAGAAAAAAAAAAACAAAGAAACTGTTGGGTTGTAAAATGCAAATTAAACCCATATTGTGTAAATACTCTCTGATCTAAAATTACTGCTGAAATGTAAACTGATTCTATTTGAAAGAGATTGGTTGGTAAAATTCACAGAATTATGATGTAAAGAATAGTTTCACGCTCAACTTTCGATTTAAATTCCAGCACAAAACAAATGAAATGGAATTTAAATAAATACCAGACATTCTTACTATATCTTTTATAATCAGCAAAATTATTTAAAGGCTTTGAAGACATTTGTATCCATGGTCGGTTTGTATATAAAAAACATAGCTACGCCCTTCATTTTACAAACAAAATTTTAACGAATATACAGGGTGTCTGCCGAGAAGGTATACATACTACTTTTCTTAATTCCATTGTAATCCTGGCTGTATGTGATGTGGCACTATCTTGTTGTTACCACATGTTAATCAAGCCCAAAGCATGCAGTTGTGGCGTTAAAAAGTTTTCAATCATATCACAATACCGCTTCCCATCCACAGTTACCTTTAAGCCGTTTTTGTTTTCAGAAAAGTAAAGTTCAATGGTTCTCCCTGGCCAGTTGCACACCAGCCTGCCACTTTTAATCGATGCAAATGTGGCTAAATTAATAAATTGAGGGGTTTCTATTGCCCAGAACCGACTATTCTCTTTATTCACATATCCATTCAAATGAAAATGTGCCTCGTCCTTCATTATAAATTTTTCATGTAATATCCACTTGTCTTATGTATGGCGGCGTTAATGGCCTTGTAGAAGAAGCTCTTGTATCAACTGAATACAAAATGGAAACAACTGCAAATCCTTGTGCAAACTTATGAGCATGTCGTCGACTTGAGGCTGATGGATTGTTTGGGACACTTTCAGCCGAGCTTGCAGTACGTTATGATCCATGCTTGGGCCTATTGCCTATAGACCTTCTTTCTTCGAAATCATTCACTACACGATAAATAGAGCTTTTTGTTAGCACGTTGTTTCAACCAATAATTTCTCGTAACTTTCTCATCGTGACAGTAATCGATGATTGATTTTGATGGCTTATGTCCAGCTTACGCACAAAGCTCCGAATTGAAATAAATGTATATATAAGGGGGGTAGGAAATTGAAAAATGAGAAGAAAGCATCAAGTGAAAAAGTTGGCGGAAACGCATAATATCCGAGTTATGGACTTTTGAAAATTTGGTATGTATGTCCATTGAATTGCGATTTTCAATGCATTTCTTAAAGTATTTAGATAAATTTTACATCATTTGAAAGCTCTTAAATAGGCCTATTTAGATACGCAAATTTTTTTTATATTTTTTATCAGGTTTGAAAGCGGGACAAATATAATGGCTTTGATTTGAAAATTTTGTAGTTTAAGTCCAGTTTACGCTCAGAGCCCCAAATTGAAAAATTCAATAAGGGGATAAAAAATTCAAAAATAAGAAGAAAATGTTAAGGGCAAAAGTTGGCGGAAACTCATAGTTTCCGAGCTACGAACCTTGGAAGTTTTGATCTACGTTTATATGAAATTGCATAGAGGAGTAAATCCATCCGCCCGGACGAAGCCCGGCTATGCAGAGAAACTTTGGTCAGCGAAGCTAGTGTTTGTTATACCATAGAGGAGAAAGCCCTTCTATCCGGCTGAAGGCTGGCTATGCATAAAAATTTTAGTCAGCGAAGCATGTATTTTATATACCATAGACGAGAAAATCCTTCCCATTCGAAAGCCTGTTATGCAGGGAAACTTTGGTCAGCGAAGCCGGTGTTTGTTACAGTATAGAAGAGTAAATCCTTCCGCCTTGCCGAAGGCCGGCTATGCAAGAGAATTTTGGTTTGTTATACCATAGAAAAGAAAGTCCTTCCGCAGGGCCGAAAACCGGCTATACAGGGAAACTTTGGTCAGCAAAGCCAGTGTTTGTTATAACATAGAGAAAAAATCCTTCCGCCCCACCAAAGGCCGGCTACGGTATATTTAATTAATCCAGTGTTATTTAAAGAAATTTTGATCACACTTTCTTTTTTGTTAAAAAATTTTAATATTTACATATTAACCTCTAGCACTTAGATTTTAAATTTTTTTATAACTGTATTTACACTTAAGAAATTAAAGGATTCTTGCTTAATATAATGTATCTATTCAAAAGCTATCGAATGATACCAATTTTGTATAAATACCTTGAGCAGTGTTATGAAATATCGCAATTTGAAAACTAAGCTTTACCGCCAATTTTTTCATTTAACATTTTTTTATTATTTTTCTATGTTCTAGTCCCGTATATAATATTTTTTTTTTTCAATTTGGAGCTGTGTGCGTAAACTGGACTTTTGATAAAATATTTTAAGGGTTAAAACACGTTGGTTTATAGAATAGTTTTCCGTAATAAATTTGCCACTTGTCCACTTCGTAACTGCTAAATATGAACTATAAAGATTAATGTTTACCAAAATGGCGGCAAAATAAATTAGTGTACCCTCCCGGCGGACACACGGTATTTAGGATATAAATCTGTAGATATGAATACCTTTGGAATGAAGTAATCTCGTTATATGATTATATAAAGTCATATCGCTTTATGAGCATTTAAACCAGGCAGATATACAATTTCATGGTTATACAAACGTAATGGCATTTGTTGACAGAACCTCCCGGGGGCTTTGCTGTTGACCGTTCTGCCAATTAACCCTTGGTAAAGGGTTCGGAAGTTCAAAACAATATAAGTCATGTGGTTTCCTAGAATTTGATTTGCCACAACAAACTGGGGACTCCTTGCCCAATAAGCTGCAGAAAGCAGAGCACCCTAGTTACGCGCATAATACGGCAAAATCAGCTTTCCGTTTGGATATCGTGAGTGAAGCAGATAAACATAGACTTTAATATTGCCGTGCAATATCTTTTCATATTCTCAGAATATTTATGCTGTTTTATTGTCAGAGTGACAAAGGATAAGTTATACTAAGGATGCGATAAATAACAGGTAATTTTTATGAAAATTTTTGTGTTTGTTAGCATTCAATCGTCTACATAAGTATGCTCTAGAGAAATCGGAGATGTACATATAATTCAATTTCATTTATATTGGGGTAATGTAAAACACCATGTCTGCACCTTTGATTTTGTTTTTGTAAATATGTGAGTATACCTGAGCATGTATGTGTATGCGTGTATTATTCGTTGGCAAATCTTTTACAGCTTAACAACCATCATTTGATATTATCGTTGGCATGTGTGCTCCCAAAAAAGGAGATGAAAGGAATACCAACCAGCAGACGTGGAAAGGTGTTACACGTTTATTAACAAAATGTATAAAAACATTTAAGCCTTTTATTTATTTTTTCGTTTAGAAAACATTTTATTATTCCTTTTTTTGCTCTTTTATTAACTTCAGTTCTTCCATTTAAACTCTGTCTGTCGGTATAATTTTACTTAAAAGAAAGCAAATTTATTTGCAATTTCAAGAAAATGGTCGTACAACAGGAATTTATACATATATCAGTGTGGGTGAATGTGTATACTCGTATATATGTGTATGTGCGTAAGTATTTGTTTATAGTAATGATCCTTTTTAGTAATTGTTTTGTTTATTTATAATTTGTTTTCAGTTTTACTGCTTTTCAATCTTGTTGTTGATTCCTTTTCCCCCCTTTTTTTTGAGTTTTTCTCGTATTTTCTTTGCTTTTAAATAATAATATTATTTGTTATTTTAATTTAGTTAAAACATCCTTGAGGGTAGCTGTGCAAATTAAAAATGATTATGTTTGTCTGATGCTATTTTTCTTTATAAAATATTTCTATAAAATACTAAAACTGTCTTAACAGCATGTTTTCAATCATAAATCCAACATGAGGTATCATGAAATAAAATTGATTAAGATTTGTTGTTGAGTACAGAGTTTTTCTTGAAAGGACTTTGTAGATTTCATGTATTTAGATATTATGTGGGAATGATTTTATAATAATAGATTGGAATTTATTTTTATGCTTAGAATAAAGCAGAACATAGATTATTCGTAGGAAGGGAATTCAAGAAAATTTTCATGGTTTTTTTATTTTATTTTATGTTATTTATTTATTTATTATGACTATGTTTTGGCCCGACAGGTATGATGATGACAGCAAAAGCTCTTACCAGATTAGATATTCTAAGCGAGTGATTTTTGGAGCTTAGTCATGTCACGTAAAGGTGATAAAAACTTTAAATTGTGGACATACGCCTTAATACTCTTTGATTTCCTAAAGCAGTGTACTCGAGATTTAACCCTTGATTTGACCCTCGATTTCTTGTTGATTTTTCTTTAAGAATATAAGAATATATTTGCGTCATTGCTCAGCTGCCTTTTTTATATTTAAAAGAAAAAATAGCTGCATGGAAAAGTCTGTAAAACCTCCACTTCCCTCCCAAGCAAACCAAGAACCATATAAAAGCCCTGTTTACCCAACCCGTATTCAGCTATGTTAGGTAAACCGTGCAGTATCAGTTTGCCCAGATACAATACTTTTATAAAATAAAGCGCTGAGCAACGATAGAGGTAGTGCTTAATACTGGCCTCCTGCTCTTTACCTCTACAACTTTTACAGAAACCTTAAAATGGAAGATTTAAACTCATGGCATGCATCCCTATGTAACAGTGTTTGTCAGAATCCGCACTATATTACTTTTTCTTCTGAACCACCTACATGATGACCGGTTTCTGCATCGCAGTCCTGCTATTCAACCCTTCAGGCTGTTAGGCTACTAAATTTTGTAGGTGCAAATGTACTATCTGAACTTTTACGCGACCCCTATACCAAAACTAATTCTAGTCTTATGTAGAAATGCCCTAACTAACATAATTGCAACTTTAAAGGAGAAGGAGAAAACATAGAAACTGTATATATCAACGAATAACTTTTATTGAACATTTGCTTATAAACCAGTTACTCCTGAAAATATACAATTATTAACTGGGTCTTGTAAGCCGTTCAGTCCGATAGGTGGACCAACTATCATCCCCTACAAGGTAACAATTTACAAGTTGACGCTTGCAGCTTTTCTCGCAAGATCTATACCATTCTGTCTGTGACCTCTTGCTGTAAACGAACCGCGGTTCTGACCAGTTTATGCGCTATAATATATTCGAGTACTTCCCTACGATCTATTACCGCAAGAAAAACTGCAAGCTCAAAAGTCTAGCTATCTAGACCAGAGTTATCAACTCCTGGATCTCGTATAGACTCCCGCTATCAGTACAAATTCGGATATTCTCCTCGTGTACCCTGTAATACTTCAACCAGTCAGTATTATTTATTATTATTATTGAATGGGATATGGCCCTCATCAGCCATTTGCACTGCGGCCAATGTTGATCTATTGTGCATCCCCTTGCCTCATTATGGGTTGAGTATGTCAAGAAAACGGACAAGCTCCTTTCTTGGGAGTGATATAACCAGTCAGTAGCCCCCATAGTTGTAATATACGCCTGCGTTAAACTAAAGTAATTCTTCAGACTATAGCCAATCCTGCTGTAATACAGGGAGATAGATATACGCTCTTCCCTTCCACCTCGCCGCCGCTGGTGTAACGATCACAAGCATGTCCTTTCGATGATCTATACCGAGGCCACACCCTATGTTGTACCGGACAAAATTACGGCAAACCTCTTGTCGAGAAATAGAGCTGGAGAACAGTAATCAGTATTCACCAAAAGATCTTCTATTCTTTACGTAATTGAAGCATGACTATCTGATGCGTACCCCACTGGCTCTAAGCCTGCTCACCGAATTAATGACCATCACCTCTTTCATCAGCCGGCATCATAGCAAAAAGTGCTCTCACTGGCAAAGCGCAGGAAGTACGAGCCATTATCAAAGCACATATGCGCTTAATAATTTCTACGATCTTGCAGCAGGTGGTTTTCTGTAAAGGCTTCTATCAAACGTGAATTATGTAAATATGCGCTAAACAAGCACACCGAATAATCAGCAGAAATTCCAAAGATTTTTTCTTCAGATTTTTTGCAATGCCCCTTCTTTCTACACAATGGCCTTTTTTGTACCTGGACAGACAATTTCTAATCTAGATAAATAACTAGATTTTTCGCACTATCTGCCAGCTTGAGTTCAGCTCCTTTTTTAATCTCGGACCAGTACTCAGGGGATGATCCCTTTATATGAAAAGGGGTAAAAGGGAGTAGTGTGTATTGACATTTGAAAGTGTGTATGGACAACAGAGAGCACTTCTGCAGGCAATTTGCTGTACAGACGAACCCTACGGCTGAAAATTGAATTCTTTCTGTAATGTGTTTTATGATTCCCTGCGTAATCGCCCACAAATGCATGAGTCCTGGACGATAAACACATATTGCACAAAAATAAAAGGGGTTTCGAGAATATCATCCCCAATAGCGTCACAGCAAAATCCATTGTAGAAGCAATAGTAACAAACAAAAGTAACGCACCCCATACTATTGAATCCATTGTAGTAACGATAGAAAGTAATGCTGACATTGCGGTAATGCTCCAGTGAGTCAATAGAATTGGATACCTACAGTCACCGAGAAACTTTCTCTCTCTCTCTCTCTCTCTCTCTCTTGTACACGATCGATTAAACTTAAAGTTGGACATAGATGGTATAAGTAGTAAGAAGATCGGATGGAGTGAAGTACTTCCTACACCGTTTCAGAAAACCGAGATACTTGACTGCTTCCTTATAGACACACAAACTGTGTTCAGTCCAGCAAAAATCCCACTGAATGTTCATGCCAAGCGCATTCGATTCCTCAACATCTATCCCATCCATGCGTCCAAAAGAATATAGCTTCCTTTATTTTCCGTATTCCAGGTCATTCAGGCTGGATTGCTGCTTCCTTGTTTAAAACCTCTTAAATTGCTTGCTTTTAATGAACATAATTTTATGTACATCCAACACAAAATTATAAGCAAAAAAGAAGGAACTCATTACATTTACTTATTGGTTACTTACGTAGCCATTTAATCATGCTCTTAAGACCATTTTACAACTATTACTTGGCTTGTTGTACGACCTAAACATTTATCACCATTATTTGTTCATTGGGGGGGAAGCAAATGGCTTTAAAATATTTGCACACCTTGAAATGTTTGAGCACAAATTTTCTGATGCATGTTGTTGCTTTAAACAAATCTTTTGGTATTGTTGTTGTCGTTCTTATTATTACTGTTGTTGTTGTTGGTACATGTCAGTTTACACTTCAACATGACAATGATGAAAACCTTTGACAATATTGTGCATGTCATTTTTTTTTTTTTTTGTTTTGTTTCGTTTTATTATTTTTCCCTTTAAGTCACTTGAACAAGACTCCGAAAATGCAAATACAAGAGCAAATGTCCTTTGAAAATAATGAACAAGCCTAACGCGACATTTACTTCCTGTTGTAAGAAGCCCATGCCTACTCAATACATAACACACAAACGCCAAGTGCACAAATAAAGTGTAAAAAGGGAAAAAGCCTGTTGTTAAGGCATTAGGTGGATGTACGAACTCGTTTGTAGGCCCGGACAAAAACGTGTTCTTATGTTCATAAACATACTGTTAATAAGTCCATATAAAATACAACGTAATATTTTTTTTTTACTCTGCTTAGTCTGTGTCTTACGGCTGGTTAAGTATTTATTCCCTTTTACTTTAAATGCTTAGAATGAGGTGTAGAAAACAAGGAAAAACAAAATACAGGACAAGAGCAGCAAAAAGTAACTGAAAGACAAAAAAAAAGTCTTTGTTTTCTTGTTTTTTTTTTTGTAACTCTTATGACAGGATACGGATACACTACTTAGCTATTGGCAAGCAATGTTTCCGTTTCCCTTGTTGCTGTACACGCTTCTGTGTTTTCTTTACTACTCCATAAAATTGCCGTTGTCTTGTTTCTTTTTTTGTTGTTGCTGGGGCAAAACCAGAATTTTTGTTTTTTTCTAGTTTCTAGGCAGCCTCCGCTGAAAGTCTCTTTTGTTTTCTTTTTGCTACAACTCTTCATTTAGAAAAAACCACCAGAGTGCCTTGTTGGCTTTTAAAGCCAAAGTAGTATTTGTTTTGTTGGATTTAAAGTTTTTCTCCATTTATTTATTTCTGCAGTTGTTTTAGTTGCAACTTCTTCTTTTGCTTCCCCATTTTTTTTTCTCTCTCTGCACATTTTCAGCATAAATCCACGAATCCATGAATATTTGTATCTTGTCATCATTGTGTGCATTATTTTCCATGCAATAAAATCAAGCCGGCATTGTGTATGGCTTTCGCTCCGTTCGTCATCTTTGTTTGCTCTGCAGAGGCTGTTGCATGGCTGCCTTATATTGTTGTTTACGGTTGGCGGAGTGGCGGTAGTAGTAGCGGCAGCAGCAGTATTAGTAGTTTTGTGTGTCAGTTGAGTCCTTAATTAAAAGTGACATTTGCCTTGATGATGGCAGTAATGCGTAAAATTGAGACACATATTTATTCAGTTTTTTTCATGTTTGCGATTATGGTTTATACTATTTTGCACGTCAGACAGAATTAACAGCAATTTATTAGTAATTTTTCTTGGTTTTAAAAGGAATTCTTCTGCTCTTTTTCTTTTAGGAAAAATTATGAAAAAAGGAAAACGCAAAAAAATAAATGGAAGTATTAAAAAGACTTTAAAATTTACCAGGATTCTAAGCAAACAAAAATTTTACTTGCCAAGTGCTTTTAAATTTATCGAAAAAAAAGGATATATCGTTTCTACTATGTGCCTGTTTTTTCTGAAAGTCGTTTTTGCTTGAATTTGCAGACGTAATCTGTTTCATCATTATAGCATTATTCTTCTACCAGTTACTCTTATAGCAGTTGTGTCTTATACTCTTGGCTTAATAAGCTGTACTACTACTTACTCAGCTCTCTAGTATTTTTTTACTCTTTTCTTTTGCTCGGTCTTGTAACATGTGGCTGAGCACTGTCATGATGGCATTTATGGCTTCGTGTCTGGTTGAATATTCTGGTTGCTTTTTCAAACCAAACAGTTGCCTTCAGAGCATATGCTCTGTGATCGTCTGATCCGATTTCGACAGCTCATAATACAAAACACCTTTTTGATTCCACCAAGTACAGACTACTACCTTGGCATCATAGATATGGATATGGAATTGGCATTGATTTGTCTGGCTTTTTACATATTATTGGTTATTTACATATGATTTTTTGCGCTGCAGTTATCGTAATGTATGAATTTTTCGTCATCAGTAACAAAACGCTGCAAAATGTTTTCTTTTTATAGCGTTCAAGCATAATTTTTGACGTGCAAAATCGTTTTGCATCATCATACGGCTTCAATTCATATGGGACCTATATGCTTGAAAATCTAGGGAAATAGGTTGTTGTGTGACTTCCAATGATAGAGCAAGTTCTTCTTGAGTTTTCCTAATTTTCAAACTGTTTCGGCTGACCAGGTCTCTCCTTGTCTTCTGTGTCGAAATCAACACTTTTGAATCGCGCAAACCTTCATTCACACATTTTTTGAGTTGGTGCATGTAGACCATGTAGCTTCTACTGACAATCGACGACTTTCAGCAACCATTTTCTTCCCATGAAAGAAGGTTATCATACTTCCACGCAAAACATATTTTTAGGCATAAAATTCGACATTATTATAGGTTAGGTTTTACAGGCTGCCAGTCATTGAAAAGCCAGCCCACTTGGACCCGATTTGGTCCCAATATACATATATTATAGCAATTGAAAAAAAAGGAGTGTCTACACTTTGGCGTCTATGGAGTACCAAATTATACTAAGAGCTGTTTACCTTTAAAAAAATATTTATCACAGACACAAACCATATATTACATATGTTATAAATGTGAGCAAATAAAGAAGGAAGATGGCTAGCTTTGAATTGTGATCTTTACAATAAAGTTTCAAGTTGACCACTTGAGGGCTAAAACTTGTACTCGTTTTGGTATTTTTTGGGATATAAAGTTGAACGTTTGAGAATATCTTTCAAAAATTTCCAAAGTCTACTGATGATTAGGATAGTTCCTATGAAATGTCGACATATAGATAGCTGGGAAACATAGAAAACAAGCTATTTATAATTTTTTACTGGTATTTTTTTTTTCTGTAAATTTCAACGAAACCCGATAACTTCTTTCAATTTTGTAGCGTTTTTATTCATTTTATATTTTCAGCGAAAAATTACACTTTAATTTAATCATTTACATCAACAAATAAACCAACAAAACAAATGCTCTCAACAATAGATTTTTTTATTTTAATACTTTTTGTACACAAATATAAAGTAACTTTAATAGTGTATGTGTATATACATATGTATGTGTGCACTCGTATATGCACATTCTCAATGGCTGTAAATACAATTGTAAGTGTGTGTGTAATGCGAGCGGTAAGTGTAAAACAAATACCAATTTAACAACGGTAAATCACAACATGCCATTTACACTCAATGGCAGACACTTATGGGCTAATCTTATGCAAACACAAAAACACTACGAAACCCTGCAAAATTTAAGCATTTATCACTTGAACCAGTTACGGTGCACCTCTCGTCCCACTTTGCATACGCTACGGGAGGTAGTAACCAACAATAATGCCATCATCTCTGGCAACGTTACGAAAAGTAGTCAGTCATCAAATGCATAAAAAGTGATAAATAAAAAGAGGCAAACAAACAAATAGAAAACAAACAAACAAATGCACATTCATTTAAATCATTTTAATATTAACATACACACATACATATGAATATGCATATGTGTATTGGTGAAAATGTTCAACTTTTAATCCTTTTCAAAGCCCTGCAGTTCAATATATAAAGTGAGCGATAATTGTTGGTAAACTTCTCTAGTCTAAAATTATTTTTATGATTTGGTGCTTTTTGCAAAATTTATGGCAAAATTCGAGGCAGCGTTATTTTCTACGCAGGCTTGAAAAATATTTTCAGAGTTCCAAAAAGATCAAGTCAGGGATGGTCAAAACGGGTTTCATATCCCCAAAACGGGAGATTATATGTCCAGGAAACATTTCCCTCACTATATCTATTATGGCTGCTGTTGCGTGTGTGGTTGCACCGTCTTGTTGAATTTAAATTTTGGCAGTAAGAAGTCACTTATCACGGCTCTGTTGGGCTCACCAGTACCAGTAAATCCATTGCTGATGGTATTCTCAAAAAAAACACGGTCCAAACACCCCTCCCACGTCTATATAGCACCACCCGAAACACATCGGAATTTGCAGTAGCCCAAAAAAGTTAATATTTTTCTTCACCGTTTAAAGGAAAATAGGCCTCCTTGGTCATGACGATTTTCGATTCAAAATCGTCCTCTTCCTGGTTCAGGCCCTACTTGCGGAGTACGGCGCTCCATTTTTTTCTGTTTTTTATCCTGCAGCTGTCTAGTTCGTAAAAACTTGCATTTCCCCACTCACAAGGTGCACTTGACTCAAAAAGAATAGCCTCTTGGACATTCCAAGCGTCGGCAAGGGCCAGAATGGTGGCAATAAATCGCAATACTGGATGATAAATTTTCGAAGAAAATCATCTTCAGTGATGAGGTAATTTTTAGCTCAGTGGATTCGTCAATAAGCAGAATTGCCGCATTTGGGCGAATGATAATCCAAGAGTGATTGTTTGAAAATCAATGCACCTACAATGCACCTACGGCATCGGGCCGTATTTTTTTCCAAAATGGTGTTCGCTAACGTGATATGACAACGAACTTTTTGTAGCCCAAATAGGAAGATATAGATATACAGCCTTATTTGTAAGAAATTTTTCGAGGTTATTAAGCTCTTATTACACAAATTTTGTATAGAAATCAGTGCAATAAGAGCTTAATATATATAAAAAAATTTTATACATAAGGCAGGTAGACTATACATGGTTTCAATAGAATGGTGCCACTTGCCTCACAGCTAAGGAACAGTGGCTCTTTTTCGCGAGAAATTCAATAGCTGTTGGGTGGCGATGTCAATTAACCGCCAATATTATGTGATTTGACAACCTTAGACTTCTTTTTTTGGGGTTATTTAAAAGAAAAGGTGTACGTCGATAAGCCAAAAAGAGTTTGAGAGCTAAACGATGAGATATTTTGACACATTAAGGGCATATAAACTCAATTATGACCATTCGACTATCAGATGGAGCTGTGCCACCGACATAATACCATACCAATATTATCCTACTAAAAAGATATAACAATACTTCCTAAATAAGTTGTATTTTATTCGTAATGAACTTCGGCCGTTAAAATTTAACCAGTCTTTTTAATATACTGCCTTAATATAATACTCTATAGCAGGAGTGTCCAAGCCCTATGCGCTTGATGCTCAATTGTTTTTGTAAAAGCTGGCTATAGGGCTGTGCTCTTTAACACACACATACTGCACTCAGTACTAGCAATGAAAAATACTTAAACTACACAAACAATTTCGTCTTATATAGTTCTTTGTCGGTCTTCCCTGCACACACACAACAACAAAGCAACAGCACCGTCGCATGCTTCGCTGGTAAATATTGATGACAGCGATTATCAGTGTAAATTATGTCTTTGTAAATATGTTTTGCTTTTTACAGCAAAAAATATTAAATAAAAGTAGTTTTTCATTAATTGTATTGGTGTTTGCCCTTCCATATAGAACTTTTGGGCACCCCTGCTATATAGTAATAATATAAATATATAAAAAGATTTGATTTTAACATTTTCAGAATGTACTAATACAATATTAATTTCTTTATTTAATCGAATTAAGTGCAGTAACTGAGATAATTAGTTTGAAGTACTATATATTATATTACTAAAGTCTTTGACAAACAAACTAATGGACTACTGGGCAGCATTTAAATATATGCACATCTGTATAAGTAATTTCATTGTAAAGTGTTTGAAGAATAGTGAGATAGACATGGCATCTGTCAGACAAAAGCACTTTTATGCAGGTATCTAAAGCGATTTATCAGTACAATGACACTAACCATACACATCTACGTAAAGACAAAAACAAAAACGTAATTTAAAAGAATTTAGCAAAAATAAAAATAAAAAATATGTGAACAAGACTGAACATCACTGCAATATTAAATAGTCAATTCGGAAAATCTCAAGCACTACAGTGGGCTTAATTACGAATGGCATTTATAGGAATTACAAACAAAAAGGATCCTTTGTTAACAGCAATAACAACACTCTTTTTCCTCCCAACGATTTAGCGAGGCAGCCCAGCGACATCGAACAATTTAAATATCCACTGTGCATTTGCAAATTAATGGCTTGTTTGAGTTTTTGCCTATAAAAGTTTTCCTAGAATATGGAGACGGACGACAATTAATGTCCTTGCTGAAGTTACTTCTGTTGGCTTTTGACGGAAACGGAAACATTCTACATACAACACTTTTAACAGGTGTTAGCAGTAGTTTCAACAACTCAATGTAGGAAAAAATATTGATGTTGTTTTTGTTGTTACCAGCAGTAGGTGAAAATCAAGTAACAACTATATATTTTCATTTTCAATTACATTCCATTTTCTTTCGTACACCAAAGCTACAAAATCAGAAGTAATTGCTGTCAATAAGTGATAATTGCATTAGAGGTTCAATCGTCTAGTTTTTGTTTTCCTTTTACTTTTGCTGGTTTCTATTTTACTAAGTACCTTAAGCTGTTTTATTATGCTGGTGCCCGGATAATGGAATTAACCCATTTATTGTTTATTACTGGCATTATTTTATTTTTATTTTACTTGCAGTGCAGTTCTTTAATTACAAGCTATTTATGTTTCGTTATTTATTTAGTTCAAATAACATTACTTGAGGACTTTGTACTAGTTTAGATCAGTCTTTATTAATATTTTATAGAATTTAAATAGCTGAGATTAACAGTATTTGTTTTATTTTGTGACGATATTTTCTTGCAGCAAAATAATCTAAAATAAGCCAATAGTTTTTAACTCTTTTTGTATTTCAATAGCTGTTAAGGCATCAAAGCTGGTTTTTGTACAAGAGTACAGCAACATTTTAAAAAGAATTCACGAAGCCGATTTTGGGTATTCCCACTGGACCCACGTCACTAGCCGGTTTGGAAGCGGTTGTTCATATTCGTTGCACGTTTTTGCCGTGTAACATGCATCTAAACTATAACTGTTCATTTTGTGTAGTGTGAAAATTGAAGTTGCATATTGCTTCTCCGATGGAAGAAAGGGAAATTTGACGATTCCAAAAGCCGACAAAAAACTCAGAACCTCTTTGCTGACCAAATCGGAACCATTTTTTTATATTCGGTGCACGTTTTGATATTAGAACGTGTATCTGAACTGTTAACGGTCATTCGAGTACTTGAGAAAATTGAAGTTGCCATATTGTTTCCGGCGAAGTGGGGGATTTTGGCGATTCCTAAAGCCGATTTTGGGAATTCGAAAAAAAAATTGGGAATGCGTTAAATGGCCAATTATCTAGTTATATGGATAATTATTTTAGTTTGATACCGAAGCGTGTTTTTTAGTTATTTAAACTTTATTTACTTGCCCTATGAAAAAATTTCATTGATGAGTTTTTTTTTTAATTTTTTTAACTATTATTAATTAAAATTTTGCTATTGCAAAAACATATTGTTAAATATTTTTTCCTTAATAAACCATATAATTACTCAAGTTTTCTTTATACGAGTATATACACAACTTCATGTTCAGATTTTACTTATTAAGAAAGTGAATTGTAGAAACTTCTGTTCACTTCTGTTTAGCTAGATATTTGTGCAAAATAAATTAGGCAACACTTATACATTTACAAAAAATGGCTGTAGAATGCATAGATTTGTATTTGCAACGATTTTAATTAGTTGATTGATCCAATTTGTTATTTAATTGTCCTGAATTTGTTTATAAGTGACAATTGATACTAAATAGTGTGAATTGTTATCGACAGTGAGAACGAGACATAAAATTAAATAGCAAATTTTGTAAATAGAATAGAAGAGAATTAGATTTTTGAACGTGATGTGCATAATAGTTTCACCACACAGCAAACTGAATCCATGTAAAAGGAATTACGATTTAAGTTTCAAATTTCAGTTTGATTTAAACCAAAACGTAAAGCTTTGATGCAAATAAATATCAAGATTTATTTATATGTAATATTGCTTTTAGGTTAATTGCTTAAGCACTTTAGTTAATTAATTGCTATAACTTAATATGCCAGTTAAATTGATATTGTTTTGTCACAACAATATAATACATAATACATATAATTAAGTAAAAATCGTAAGTACTATGTGACTGGAAAATTTCTACAAAAATAAAAATTGTGTAATAAGAAAAACACAAACTTTTAGTTATAGTCCTTCGAACCACAAAATCTCAAAGATGAAAAAACATTTAAAACTTTAAGTCTTTAAATGAAAATTTTTAACACTAGTATCTTTATCAAATTAATGTTTGTATTTTCTTCACATTTCAGTGTGAAGAAATTATGTATTTTTTTTTTGTATTTTGTTTCAATTTATTTAATTGTAAATTACACATTTTATACTGACTTGTTGATTACATTGTAGTTTTAAAACAATATATAAATTTCATTATTTGTTTTTTGCATTACAGCTAAAAAAAAAAATAACAATTGAAAAAGAACTTGTTAACATAATTCCGTACAACAAACCAACAAATTTAAAAACAGAATAACAAAATTTCATGATTTGAATATATTGTTTATACCATTGAGAATTTACACGTGCAATTCTATTGAACACACATCTGCAAGTTTCATCTGCAAATTCAATTGATTTTATTTGTGTAATTTAATATTCTACAAATCATTAGCAAAACAAAAATCCCCAAATAATAAAAATGCGTAAAATACATGATTCTTCTTAAATAGAAAAATTGGTTATGAGAAAATATAATTTCTTAAATGAATGTTTCAATGGGGATAGATATTTTACATGTAATTTTTATTAATCATAAGAGGGATCTTATCCTAATTCATTTAATATTTAATAAATTGTTTCAGCTCAAGGTCCTTTTTGGTTTTTTTTTTTTTTATTTTATTACTGTATTTTTCAATATTTTGTCTTCCTTCGGCACACAGCTTCAGGAAAATTCCTTTCTCCAATCAATCGAGAGACATATGCAAGTAACAAAAAAAATTTTCCTGAAGAAGTCTTCCGCAGGAAGACGAAATATTGAAAAATACAATAATAAAACTAAAAAAAATCAAAAAAGTACCTGGAGCTGAAACCGTTTATTAAATATTAAATTTAATAAGGGATCAATATATTTATTTTATAGAATATTTAAGAACACAAAATCCGAAAATATTTAAAAAGACTCATTTTTAAAATAGATTTTTGGTTTTTTGTACATCGGGTTTTAGTACAAGTTTTCCCTTTTCTAAGTTTTTCTTAAAAAGAATTTTTTTACTATATAAATTTGCTGTGATCAATAATTTTTGATTGAAGAAGACAAATAAAATAATAATCAAACCTTTAGCCGGGGGACAATTAGCTGTTTCATAGTCGCTACACTATCCATCAGCACCCAATTTCCGATTTGAAACGAATCATGATGTCTCATGACCTGCTGCCTTAACACCTCAGCCACCGGTCCACCATTGTTTTCTTCTCTGTCTTAATTCATCTCAACACCACACATGCATTTTGTTATTTTTGGAATATTTCTCTACAAGATATTTGTCTTCTACATATTTGTGTGCAAAATATTGTATACAAAAAGTTGCATTGGAGAATATTTGTTTTGCAAAAAAATTTTACCAGCAAATATCTTTCCGCACAAAAGTTTGATTGATAAATATTATTCAACAGAAAGATTTCAATAGTGTATATTTTTCTACAGCAAAACATCATAGATGAAACATTTTCTGCAAAAAATTAATCTCAAAAAAATTTCGTTGATGAACATTTTTCTATAGAACAAATTGGCAGGTACATGTTTTTCCGCACATTAAAAAAAAATTGGTTTAAAATTTTTTTTTACAAAATGTAGATACCAGTGAAAAATTATAAATAGCTTGCTTTCTATGTTTCCTAGCTATCTATATGTCGACATTTCATAGGAACTACCCTAATCATCAGTAGACTTTGGAAATTTTCAAACATTCAACATTATATCCCAACAATCCAAATAAATTGCTGAGAATTTAAAAAGAAAAATGCTCTAATAATATCCAAAGTCTACTGATGATTAGGGTAGTTCCTATGAAATGTCGACATATAGATAGCTAGGAAACATAGAAAGCAAGCTATTTATAATTTTTCACTGGTATTAGAAGCTTAAATAGCGAATAAAAAACTTAGTTGTCAAAATGTAGATATTTTTTCAAAAAATATTTCATTGCTAAATATTTTTTTGTAAGGAAAAATTTCATTGGACAAATGTTCTTTGAACAAATTTTGTGTGTAAAATTTTTTCTTTCATTAGTAAAAGTTTTTATACAGAAAAAATTTTTTTTGTGAAAGTTTTCTACACAGCAAAACTTTCCTTAGAAAAAAATTTCAGTGATGGATATTTTTCTATAGAAAAATTAGATTTTTGAGTATTTTTGCTCAGAAAATTTCATTGGTGAACAGTTTTTTATAGAAAAAAACTGTAGGTAATTAAAAAATTTGGTGAATTTTTTTTTTCTTCAAGAAAGAAATGGTTGAAAATTAAATACAAAATGAATAAGAAATTAATAAAAAATTTGATTGGAGAAAAAACGCTTATTGGTGAACATTTTCCCTTAAATGCTCTAATAATACCTGTCTAACATATGTCTATATGTCGACATTTCATAGGTGCCACTCTAATCATCAGCAGAGTTGAAAAATTTTTAAAAGATATTTTCAAACATAATTTGTTTAAATTGTTGGGATATAAAGTAGCATGTTTGAGAATAGCTTTAAAAAATTTCCAAGTCCGCTGATGATTGGGGTAACACCTATGAAATGTCGACATATAGTCTGCTGTCAAATATAGAAAACAAGCTAATTATAATTTCTTTTTTATTCAATAACAATTCCTTAAATCACCTATAAATTGTTTATACAAGCTTAATATCTTCACACCTTGATAAATATTTTTGATTAGCGCAACTTTTAAAAAGTCTGTTCCTTCCTGTTGCAGGCAGACATTTTTCGACGTCAGCAATCAGCGCGACTTTGGTGTTGAAGTGAGGTAATATCAGACGTAAAAGTGCATGCACATTTGTGAGCAAATTTTATAAAACTTCTGTAATAATAACTATTTTGACAGACACGAAGGATTACAGGAGGAAATATATATATATATATATATATATATATATATATATATATATATATATACATAAAAAAATAGACGTAAAAATATGTTGGCTGTGGGTTTCTTTAGTAAATAATTATTTCTTTATACAAAAACTTAATAACAGGACTTATTGTTAGATAGTTCTCTTCAAATACCTCAAGTAAATATATTGTATATACATACATTACAAAAAAAATTTTTCTTGCTGCTGAAAATTCTTAACTAACGAAACAACTTTTTTCCACATCTAATTTTGTATATGCATGATTGTTGCTGTGTATAATATAAAGTCTCTATGTGCAATTATATGAGGTGATTATAATATAAAATATTATCTCGTTTTATATCAAAGACCACAAACACAGTAACAAATACATTTTTACCACTTGAAAAAAAGGAGTCCTAGACTATATGCTAGTGTTAGTGTGTGTGTGAGTGTGTACTTATTTAATACAGCCTATCATGCCGGAAAGATTATCCATGCAGGAAATCATTAAATTATGATTGATATCAAACAAGTTTTCAAATGACTGTAAAATAAGAGAAAAGGAAAAGACCACAAAGCAAAAAACGCAAAACAAAAAAAAAGAAACTGTAGACGATAAGGAAGTCGGCTGCTTAAAAAGTGATATTGAATTAAGGGAAAAACACGCACGTATGCACATTTATTAACCATAAAAACATATTTGACTTAAAGGCTAAATATAATAATTTTCCTAAACCATAATTTTTTCTGTTACACATACATACATATATATATATATATGAAATGCAATAAAATTTATTTTAATCCGCTTATTAGGCGTTTTTTTTTTTTTATATATAATTTGAATTAAAATGGCTGATTGCCTTATGAATTTAAATTAAATTTAAAGGAAAACAAAAAGGATAGAGAGGTTTGTAATTTTTTCTAAATTAAAAGAAAAGAAATATTTCTTATATAAGAAGGAACTGATGTTGAATTCCTACTGTTATAAAGTCAGGATTGACAGTGTCTAAAATTTTTTTTTTAGAAAATTCGTATTCCAGAAAATTTGCCGCAAAAATATTTTTCTATCACTTTTTAAGATTTTTATTGAGATCCTTGAGTGTTAGTAAAAAAACAATTAGAAAAATAAAAAAACTAGTAGTGTACACATTCCTACACTTTACTTTTATACACATATATAATATTTCAAATTTGAAAGTATACTTCAATAAGACAAAAAACAATTCAAGTGCTCAATGATGAGATAATTCGGAACATTAACGATTCATTGAAAATATGAAGCATTCGATTGAAGCCTTGACCAGCATTGACCCGCTGTTTTGTATTACTCATAATTGTCATGCATTCTTCTATGGTAAAATATATTAAGATATGTCTTTGACAAAAATATTAGTCACAATTACCATGTTTTTCGATTGGTCCATTCTTTATATTTGACACCAGCTACAGCTTTCGGCTAGTTTTTATTAGAAACTTTAAACCTGAGACAAAATTTTCTTAAAATATTATATTTTTTAATATCCTGTTGTTGCTTTTCTCCACATTCCAATAACAACAGTTTTGCTCATCTTTTCACAACATTTCGTGTTTTTATTTATTTATCAGTCTACCCTTTTGTCTCGTACAATAAATACTAAAATATTTATATGAACAATGTAACATACAGTTTCCAAATAAAAGTAAAAGAATTTTGTTTTATTTTACGGTTTACAACCTTCAGCTGCAATCATATTAATATACAAAGAGCAAAAAAAAGGGAAACCTAGGAAAAAAAAAAGAGAAAATATAATATCATAAACTCGTATACAGACACATCCTCAAAAAGGAATAAAATAAAATTTACAAAAATTTTCATAAAAGGCCACAATGAATGAAATTCATTTGTTTTTTAAACCGCTGCAAAAACAACAAAAAAAAAAGAGAGAGAGAAATGATACGAAACACTGTTGTAGGTAAAACAGTAAAATGTTGTCCAGCCAAAAAGTACAACGAGAGTGATAAAAAACTTTAAATAAAAAACCGAAAAATGAAAAAAAAAAATTAGTGAACTGTTTGAATATATGGAAGTGCATCCCGGGGTATTAAATTCTGGAAAAAAAATCATAGAGACAGCCACAGTTAACAAAAGAAAGCTTAACCGCAGATATGAAATTGTATGAACAAGTAGTACCTTTGCGCATTTGTAAGTATAAGTGTGCGTGTGTGTGTGTGTGTGTGTGTCTGTGTAAAGTATTAAATCCTTTGAATTTTTTCATAAAAAAGAAAAATAAATAAATAAACGTCATGTTGATTTAGATACAAACCAACGCTTAACAATTGCAATATGGCGGTCAACCGTTTAAGAGAATAAATTATAACCTTATAACCAAGACAATTAAGTGGGGTTATATCTATGGCAAGATTATAGAAAAAATTCAAAACAAACCCAAAACTAATATATTAAGCTTTAAGGTTGGTCAAAAATTAATCTCAGGAAACATATTTTTTGATGTGATGATATTGTTAACTTCAGAAGACCTTCAAACTACAGCTGGTAGAATAATAAATTTTGACAAAGCTCTGGAGGCAAAGAAGATTTGGTTTTATGGCCTTCAACTTTACCATAAAAACAGATAATAAATTAGCTGATAACCTCTAATATATAATCCAACGAAGCGTGCCAGAAATGAAAACAATGTAAAAATTCTGTTTAACTCTCATGTTTAGGTGGATCTTAAAATTAGCTACGCAAAGCGTTCTTGACAACTATTTATGAGAATATATTCTTTATTGTTTATACCTAAATGCTATCTGTATTTATATCCACTAATTTTATGAACGGTTTTTTTTTCTTTTGAAAATGGCATAAGTCCACTTAAAAAAAACTAAGTTAACGGTAGTTATATTGAGCTACCAATACCTCCTCTCTATAGTAATAATCACAGTTTCAATACGGTTCCTTTTTGAAATAAACTTATTAATATTCAAAATACCAAATCAACTTTAATCATATTTTTAAGGCTCTCATTAACATTAAAACTAATTACTTTTACCATTAATACGAAAAAGCTTAAAGAAAATTTAGATGCTTTTAGTATTAAGAATAATTGCTATCTGGCTTATACCAATTTGAAATCTGTTTCTTTTTCTTTTTTCCAATTTATATACATATATACAATATATTTATGCACTTCAATATTTATCTGCTTCTCCTTCACTTATTTTGCTCTTAAAAACCTTTATGGAAAAAGAAAAAAAACTCAACATAAAAATTAATTGCAATCGTAAAATTTATAAAAAAAAAAGAAAATGTGAACGCACATAAACGCACATAAGAGACTTCTTTACTCCTACGAGCTCCGCTTGGATTTCAGCACAAAAAAAAAAAAATATAATAAAATTGGAAAATTAAATGCAAAGATGAGCTTCGAAAAGTAAGATATAAAAATAATACAGAAGGTTGTTGCTTCATAACTATAAAAATCATGTATCTTTAAGATAATAAAATCGTACTGCAGAAGAAGTGGTTGTTACGTGATGGCTGGTTGGCTGATGAGTTCAATGACGATGATGAAAATGTCGAATTTAATGATGACAAAGAACGCATGAATGATTAATGTGACGTTTTATATTACAAACAAGATAAAACATTAATTACAATCTTAAGAATATTTAAGATAAAAAGAAAATATTTATGTTTATAATACAGAACTAAAAGCAATTAATTCTCTTTTCAATTTTCAGTTGATAGATGCACGATAAAAATTTTATTGGCAAAGGCGTATACTCGTACAAAAGGGATTTTTTTCTAATTAAAAATGAAGCGAAAGTAATTTTTGATTATAAGTATAGAGCAGTAAATAAATAAAGAAGAAATTTGCGAAAAACGCCTACTTTAATTGAAAAAGAGAATATATTTATTAATAAGGTTTTTTAAAAGATTGTGACCAGCATGTTATGCAAATTGCACAGCGTTGTATTAAGCAAACTACATTTGCAATCACAAGAACCATTATAAAGCTTGTAACGTGATTTTGTCGTCGGCTGAGGTAGCACAGCGACGTCCTGGATCCACGAACCTTAAGTAATTACCAAGACAGGATTTTCCTCTTTGAGGCTTACAATAATCCAAATTCTATTTATTCAGTACTTACAATAATAATAACAATGATAGGTTTCGGCTCAGGATGCTTGCGGTTCGGCTTTTATTTCGTCTGTCGTTTGTGCAGGTTTAATCTGCGGTGATGATTGCTTGCGGCCTTGTTGGATGTATACACACCTCAGGTTCGGTATGACAACGGCTGCTGGTGATAATTTGCTCTTAGGGCCGGTCGTGTGTATCTCACCACAATCTGCGTACCTGCGAATTGGAGGACAGAGAAGTTGTTAAGTGAACAGTCTAGCCCGAAGGCCGCTGGGTAAACAGTCAGCCGAAGCTGCTGTGGGAACAGTCTAGCCCGAAAGCCGCTGGGTAAACAATCAGCCGAAGCTGCTGTGGGAACAGTCTAGTCCGAAGACCGCTGGGTATAATTTTTGCCCTGAAGGGGATAAACGCTTTCGAATATTCGTGGTATAGATATCTTTCAATATTTGCACCTGGGTGATCTTTCTTTGCCATCTTATACTTCTCAATGCACGAACTGTATGAGAATTATTATTAACTACGGTTTAATTCAATCAACTTAAAGAAATGTAAATTCAATCAATTTAACAACAAAGCCATCATATTCTGTGGGTGTTGTTGTATTTTTTGTCAGTTGTGCTTGTGTATAATACCTCATGCATATTAATCATGGTATGTAATAAAAAAAATGTATGCTTTGTTACAACAACCATTATTATCCGTGGACGTTGTTGTATCTTATATACAATTAGCATCAAGTGATCACATAAGGAATATTATGTACGAAGCAAAAATGTATGCTTCGTTACAAGCTATAATCTACACTTAATAACAAGGAAAAGGCGCGTCCCTAGATAAAAGTTTTTATGTCCGTGTGCTGAGCAATCCAACATAAAGCGCTGGGTAACCGCTCTCTTGCACATATTTAAGTTTTAACATTTTAAATATTGTTAAAAAAAACTGGAGAGTTTGTGTAACCTTTTGGGTAAACTAATCGTCAAAATAATACCTGAATTACTTATATAGTAAGCTTGGCAGCTTGTCATTTTTAAAAGCCTATTGTATACATACATGTATCGATTTTATGGCATCGTCCACTTTAATTTTGTTATCCTATTTGAAAGAAATGGTCGATAATTTAGCAACAATTCAAGGCAGAGATAATTCGATACATTACCGGCACTTAATTAAACCAGATCAATATTATACAGCCATGTCACAAAGCTTAACTCCGTTCGGAAACGGAATTGAATTATTTTTTTTACTTCTTCAAAAAACAAAAAACTAAAAAAATTTCCCAATGAAATCATTTCTAATTGCAAGAACAAAACTAGTGTTGCCTTATAGCACTGATTTCACTCCGAAAAAAGTTTTAGATTTTTTAGTTTAGATTTTCGTTTTTTGAAAATTAAAAAACCGATTCAATTCCATTTCCGAACGTAAGTGAATTCTGTAACATGGCCGATAATAATAAAAATTAAGGACAATAATTCATAAAAATTTGCGTTTTATTTAAATTCAACATTGGCCCTTAGCATTTAATCACCCCTTATATGAGTTTCTTCTAAAGGTCAGTACGCAGTTCTTACGGAAATTCAGCTTCCCATAAGAATTGTGTGTAAAAAAAGGTTGGTAAATTCCTTATGTAAATTTCCGGATACCGCTACGGAGTTCTTAAAGACCAGTAAACTGAATTTGTGATATTTTTTTATTATTACAGGGGCCAAATTCCGCAACGATGAATTTTGAAATGTTCACCAATTTCAGTGTTCACTTTAGATTTTTGAGCCCGCAATGTTGATAATGAATAATTTTGGTATTTAAAGTGTACGCTTAATAATAATTTTTTCACTCAAAAATCTTCGGTAAATTTTAGTTTTTTGTAAAATATTTGGAACTTGAAAAAAATAAACAAAAAGATTATGTATGTAAATTAAAATTATCTATTCAACAACTTGTTAATTTGACAAATCAGCATATCATTCAGCCTGAAGAGATACATTCAGCACAATAAAATTCATTGTTTTTTACGGAATCGCTTTTTAATGAAAAGTGAACACTGTGTCTGTCAGTAAATTTTATTTTGGGTCTTCACTGGTAAAAAAAAATCGTAGTTGCAGAATCTGGCCCCTGGTATGTTAAAAGTAAAAGTGGAGACCTTTTCACGTTAACTGAAACAAAAATTAATTTTTATGTATTTATTTGCAATTCAAAGAAGTCAAAATAGAATATTCCGTAGCATTACAGACGCTCCATGGTACGTTAAAAACTCACAAATCCACGCAGATCTAAACGTAACTTTTGTGAAATCTGAATTTTTGAAGTAGGCGACAAGATATATTAACAAACTTGAATTCCATCCAAATCCTCTTGCAGTTAATATTCTTAACTTTGGTGGTCATACCCGTCTGAGAAGGAGGGATACTTTGGCTACCATTATAGCTCTAAGCAGATGACTGAATTCTGAAATAATATTCGCATAAAAATAAATTTTTGTCCAGCACTGGCAGGACTTTAATCACAATTTTTTTTAGTACTAAGATTTGAATACTTAATGTCATTACATTACATTTTTTATGTATATTCAATAAATAAAATAATAAAGTTAAAAAAAAAAATTGCATACGGAATTTTTGCCAATTTTCCTTTTGGTCCCGTTGTGTTGAGGTAAGTATTTTCATACATACATATATAGCTTTTCTACACCAATCTACACAATCATTTTTCCGTGCAGAAAAAAATGTATATTTCCAAATGTGAATTTCTGTAAGAACTCCGTACCGGCCTTAAGCTGGAAAATACTTTTCTATTCTGAATTAATTAGACTAAAAATTTATTGAGTTTAAAAATTATCATTATTGGTCTTGTTTAGGGCTGTTAGCATTACTCATTTCTATTTTTACTCAGTGACATATTTCTGTACTATGTTTTTATTTACTTTATTCCACTGTTTTCCTGTATTACTGATCAATAACTTTCCTTATGGCAACATTACACTATCTAAGGACTAGAAAAAACATATTTTTTTTTAATATATACATAAGTAAACAAAGCAATAACAATCTTGATTAAACTCTGCAAAACTAGAAATTAACAAATGTTTGTTTGTTTTGCTAGCTAACGGGTAAGTATTCCGTATTAACTGTAAGCAAATCTCATAGACAACGTTTGCTAATAATGAAAAGTAACAGATATGAAAACAACTTATAGGTTTTTTTTTTTTTTTTTTTTTTTTTTGTACACACAATTTCATATTTGCTTTCGCAATGTTGCATAGTTTAATTTAAAATACTGCAGAGAGCAAGCTAAAGGTTTTATGAAACGCTTATGAGGCATGTGTTGCCACAGTTGTGTACACAAACATACTTAACTATGTACAGATACTATCATTAACATACATACACACATTTACTTTGTACTTAGTACATATATATTTTTTTAATATTATGTGTTTAGTATAATAGATTGTAAAGATATTATACTGCTTAACAGATAATCGAGTGCTTACAAGTGTTTGGCTATAGGGAAGAAACTGAATAAATACAAATACTTATTAACAAGTAGTGGAATAAATAATAATTATGATTAACTGGGTCAAATTTGCCAGCGATAATAAATGCATATGATGTTTTCTTTTATTAAAGAATTATCTTGAATAATTTATTAGCAAAATTAGACTTTGTACAATGTAAAAGAATTATTTGTAAGCAGGAAAAAGCATTAGTGACAGTTGTGTTGGAAATAAGCTGATTAAATGAATATATTTTTAATTCAATAGGTTTTTAATTAATAACGAGCGCAAAGACAAGTTGAGAAAGGCAAAAGGTCATTAACTTCTATATGTTGCCTTAAAAAATATTTTAAATGTGTACGACTAAAATGTATTTAATTAACAGCTTCTTGTTTTATAGCTAAATATCACAAATTATGTACGATATATCGCCGAAGTCTTAATTTGTCACTACATATGAAGTACGTACGCCAGAGCTTTTACATGAAATGGAATACAGCTCTCATACTTCAGCCGGTGCATCAAAGTCTATCTTATGGAACGTGTGTAGAAGAGGACGGAGAAGCTTATCAGTGCCAGTAGCGTATTCCAGTCTATAGACTCAAATGAGTATCGCTGCAATAAGGGTTGTGATTCTCTGTTTAACTATTACATTAAGAGATGTTGTCCTGACAGGATTAGGGAACCTATTCCCGAAACCCACATATTTTTACATAAGATACGTTCATTATTGAGGGCTCTTTTGTTTACAGATAGAACTAGTTTTTCAGCCGTACTGCTAGTCTGTGGTACAAGTTGCGTTCTATTATCAATTAATTAAAGGAAAATTCAGTTCAAATGTGTATTAAGACTACTCATTTTTGTTTCCTCTTTCTCCTCCTCATAGCCTATTTTCCTAATTCCGATATAACGCACTGCATAAATAGAGGTCATTTCTTGAGTCCTTCGCCGCAATATGGGGGTTGTTGCTCAGTTTTATAGATACTACAATGGATTTTGCTTTGACGAGATTAGTGACCTTATTACCGAAAACCCACATATTTCTACGTAATACACGTACATCGTCCTAAGCTCATTCATTCGTGGTCGGCTGCCCATTGAATCGCACAACACGTTACAGAGCAAATTCGTTCTTCTGCCGTACGGTTCGTCTGTAGCACAAATTGTCTACGTCTGTTTTTTCTGTTTCATATAACATTGGAAAGTTCAAACCAAACATTTATAAAAATTACTTCCTCTCTCCTTCACATAACTTATTTTCCTCAGTTGCACGGTTCGTCTGTAAAAAAAATTACCTACGTATTGTTTTCTATTTCATATATGGGTACTGGTCCAAGACAACACAAAAAAAAAAGATAAAAAATCACCTCGGAAAAGATAAAAAATCCCGGAAAACCGCCATGCACCATAGCTTTTAGGGAAGACTAGTTCCTCTTCCTGCGATTTTAGTTTTAAGCCACAGCCAGAATGTTTCAGTCACCTCAGTCATGATCAGCGCTTAAATGGTTTGCAAGCCAAACTTACCTAGCCTATTAACCCTTGGTACGACTCTCAGAAAGCCAACACAGTTTAAGAGTTGCGGCAATAAATAGGGGACACCTACCGCTGTATGCTCGAGAAAACAGATTGTTGTGGCTGCACGTTTCCCGAAGCAGTACTAGTTCCTTCCCCGGGTGGCAGGAACTAGTTCAATTAAACTATTCACATAAGAGAACAGTGATCTGATAAATTCAGTGAACTGTTTTAGGTCCGTAGTTCCTTTTTCTTTTTTTTTTTGTCCGTATTTATGTTTTCGTGTTCGTTCATGTTTCTTTCTTGTTCCAACTCTAGTGCACACTACTGTGGGCTTAAACCGTCAGGGCGCGGACACACGTAAAACATCTTTGCTTTCTATACCTATCTACTTTTAGTGTAATATTACTTTCTCTGCTACTACTGTAGCGTATAGTAATTACAGCTTTCATTTAATATCACTCATACGTCCGAGTATTCCTCTTTGGCACTACACCATCCAAGAAAAGAAGAGAGGAAACAAACTTTAGTCGCTCCAATCAAGAGTGCTAGATAAGAATATTTCTCTTCAATTTCAAGATGGCTCTTATATGATACAGAAACGTTGTTCTTCAAAAATATTTTCCTTTAAAATTACATTTTATACATGAAATTATTCTCTTAAAAGTTACTTCTACAATACAAGTTAATTTTTAATATATCATATTATAAGGTATTGTTAAAAATTTTATTATAACCTTATCTTTTTGTCTCATTTTTTTTTTATAAATTTTATATTTATTTCTAAATTATATCACCTAATATGAAATAATTTGAAATATCATATTTATTTTCGAATTTATGTTGTCAATAAAAAGAATGTTAAGTTGTTTATTTCTACTTGATGAAATTTAATAACAATTTCATTTTTATAAATTTAACAGCCCAATCACCATCCTTATGTTGCTTACTGTTTCACATTTTAAATATTTTAAAGTACACACAATAGAAGAATATTTTAGAAATACACAAAAAAAAAACCGTGAAAAGTGTACATGTTACTTATTTTCCCCGTTTTAATGTTGTTAGGAACACAACAAATCACTTGCGTACATAAGCAATTTGTAACAATTTATTATAAATTTTCTAAAACATTTGGAAAAAGCAAAAATGAAAATAAACGTGAAATATGTTAAACACTTAAATTCGTTTTTGTTTTTTGCGTGAAGCATCATCTTTGTCCCCATAGTGTACAACAACAAATTCATGTAAGCGAAAAAAACGCTTAACGCCCATACAAAGGAAAAAAGCAAAAACCTTCATACATGAATATAATAATGTTTGAAAAACGTTTTACAAATACTGACTGTAAAAGAGAACACTTTCTATGTTTAACATTATTTAATGCTGTCATTTTCCATTATTTTGTTTCGCTGACGATTTATTCCAAAGGGAAAATGCCGGTGGCAGGAGAAATTCGCATAAATTACTTGCTTGTTTTTGTTGTTCATTTTTTGATTTGTAAAATTGAAATTTTGTTATATAATAGCGAGCAGGTGTTGAACATAATACCCTACACAAAAAAATAAACTTTTTATTAAAACATTTATAATATATTAAAAGCCTTTTTTGCTTGATTAAAAAATGCTATTTTAATTTTTACCAAAAGAAAAAGGATTAAAACTTTTATCACGATATTAATATTAAAGAAAATGAAAAAAGTAGATAGATAATGAAAATAAATATAAATATGCTAAAAAAATTTATTTATCATTCACTTGTTAAAACAATGCCATAACTTTAGGAACTTGTTTTGTGAAAATCGCATATAAATTTTTTAGTTTTCAAACTTATCTTAGAAATAAAATCATAGTTCAAAATCATTGAAAAGAATTGACTGCATATAGAACATATAAAATACTGCTAACAATTCTACAATAATAATGCAATAATCTTCTTTTTGGAGTTGTGCCGTTGCTGCAATAATTTGCATATAAAATCTGGATAATTTTATGACGAACTACTATATAACTGCATGATTCAACAGCACATATGTAGAAAAATATTTGACTGGCAAGGCAATATTTTAATATGATGGCTTGTATTCTGAAGTATATAAATTCAAATTCAATGGCTCCTCAAATTATTCCTCTCGCATACTTACAGTATAATTATATTGATAAAAAGTTCTAACAATTTTCAGAAGTTGCACTGGTGTAGGTATATCTCCCAAAAAATATCAAAACAAACTGTACAAAAAACAGGTTTAAGCTGTTAAAAGGGCTGTTAAATAGAGTAGTAACGCCAATTTAAAGCTGCGAGCCTTTAGAAATACATTATTCATAGTGAGTAAATCATTCCGCAAATGTTTGTGAAACATTTTCGAATAAAACTATATGACATATTATGCATATAATATGGCATATTGTATGCATAATATGCCATATTATGCATATAATATGACATTCGTTTTCTACATATGTACGTGTAAATAAGTTTGTAATTAGAAATATAAAAATGTTGATGGTCCTTAAACTATTACCTGTTATATGGGCTGTTAAATGTATTAATGTTACCAATTTAAAGTTGTGAACGTCTTAAGTAAATATTCTGTATAATGAGTAAAACATTCGGCAAACGTTTGCGAAAAATTTTAGTAAAAATATTTTAGTTTCTTTTCCCTTGCTTTTTGTTTAAGATATAAATGTGTAACTTATTATGTGTGTTAGAACTATGCAAATTCAAGTTCAATGGCCCCAAAGTCCTTCTTATTGATTACCTGCAACCAATTGTGAACAGCATGATTGGAAACGTTTCATATTTTTTATGGTTTTATTTTATTTATAAAATTTGTATTCCATTTGCAAATAAAAGTTTTAAAACACCTCTACTTTTCACTTATAATCCGTCAAGTAAACCTTTCGCACAACTGTGTTGATACACATCAAATGGCATTTTAATATTTATTTTATATATTTTTTTTCATATTTTCCATTAAACATTTTTTTTTCTAACGTCCTCTTGCTTGACTTTGCAAAACTATTCTTGTTTATGTATACAGCTATACATTTATTGTAATATCAGTATTATATTGCAATTGTTAGAGTAGTTTTCATGTTTATTGTTATACATACCTTTTGCTTTAGTTGTAATATTTTTCAAAATATGACTACAATGTGAGAACTAAATAGTTATTCATAATTTCTTTTTTTAGATTTTTTTCCAAACTCCCATTAAGGTTTTGTTTAGATTCTATGTATGCAAATATTTTTCAATATTTCTAACAGTGGCTTAAAAAAAAGTTTTATTTTTTTTTTATTTAAGTTACCTTAAGCTACGGCCTAGTGCAAAGGGGTTTTGCTTTTGGCCATTACTGTAAACACCTTTAAACTAAACACTGTCTGTGTGCCGAGCTGTCCTGCTTTGTTGACTTGTATTTGTATTATATTTATGTATGCATGAATATTTACATATATGTATTTATGTTTAAGGATATGTAAGTGTATTAAAGTGAAGTTTTATGTGTTTTTAGGTTACCATTGTTTAGATACATTTAATGTTTATAATGCGTTTTGTATATATATATGTGTGTATGTGCTGGCAAATAAACACATATTTTTTATATACTTATTTTTCTGCTTACACGCAAAAAAGGTAGTTTAAATATGGTTGCAACAACAGTAGTATAAATTCTATAACCTTTTGCATAATTGTTAAAAACTGAGTATTATTATTATAATTATATATAATATTCGTATTATTTGACCTTTTTTTCTTCTAAATTTTTCAGTTAAAAGTATTTAGATAGTTATAGTTTAGGTTAGGTTAGGTTGTACAGGCCGTCAGTTTCATGAAACCAGCCCACTTGGGTCCTTTTGGTCCCGTTGTGTTGCCTGAGGGAGAAGTGTAGCCCACGAGACTTACACTTCTCCCGACGGTTCAGATTCAAACCAACCCGAAAGCCGGATAAAGGAATCCAGTCCGTTCGCTCGGCATTAGATACAGCGCTCTCATAGAACAGAGAGCCGGGCATCGACAGAGGAAATGCTCAACACTTTCCTCTTCGTCTTCATCCCCGCAACTTCTGCAGAAATCATTAAATGGAAGATTTAACCTCCTAGCATGCGTCCCTATGAGACAATGTCCTCTCAGAACTGCCACCAAGGTACGCAGCCTTTGACGGAGAAAACCCTTTAGGGTCTCGCTATCTATATAATTATAGTTTGCTCTTCTCTAAATATTTTCCTGTTTGCGTTTATATAATTCTGTTGTTAGTATCTATAAACATCAAGTTATGGTTACATTTAGTAATAATAATAATAACATGTAAAACAATATTAATAGTATAGTAAAATATTTATTTTATATAAGACGTACATATATATCTGTGGCGTTTTATCATAACAGCTTAAGTCGAGATAAGATCAATAAAAGTTTTGAAGAACTAAATTTAAAAAGCAAAGAAAATAAACCATAATTATAACTAAATTTTGTGAATAATACGAAAAATTATTTCTGCAAACAAGAATACTATTTTTATTCAAATAATCAAACTAGCAGCCATTTTTGCTGTTTTTAAAAATTGACTTAAGCTGTTATGATAAAACGCCAGAAATATTATATGCTGTTTCATTGTTGTAATAAATATATACGAGTACTTGCGCTAGTTATAATAAACATACGTTTCCACAATCATTGGTATGGTTATTGGATGAAAGTAGTATGGTTATATATAAGAAAAAATATTTCGATCTAAGTATTTTTTTCTATTACCGAAACAAGTGAATTTTCTATTGTTACTTTTTCAAAATTTTAAAATCGAATTTTCTAAACTTGTGTTATTTATTCATATTAAAAAGTAAATTTAAATTAACCCATTTTGAATTTAACAATCGCAAGTCTTAATTTAATAATTATTGTGATTCTTATGATTATTTAACGATTTTGTGAGACAACTTAACGATTTTTTGACGAAGTAGCGAACTTAACTTCCCTTAACTTAAGTTCCCAAGAAGGTCGTCAAAAAGCTGAAAAGTATCTAACTATTTAATTTATAGAATACAAACTTCCTGTGGTGAATAATTATTGATTGAAGAAGACAAAAAAAATAATAATCAAATCTTTATCTGGGGGACAACTAGCTGTTTCGTAGTCGCTACACTACTCATCAGCACCCACAAGAAAAAAAAACTTAGAAGGGAAAAATTTTAACTACTCGTACCCATTGTACATATTTACAAACCAAAAAATTTTTAATTTAAAAAACAATTATAAAGTTCAACAAAAATTTAACAAATTAATATTTAATTTATATTTTGTTAAATAAATTGTATGAAAGTACCCAGGTGCAGCTATATAATTCAACAATAGTATAACGCCTTAAGAATATTGTCATATCAATCATATATTTGTTCTATGTGTATTTGTATTTCATTTATATATTTTATATTATCACATGTCGAAATTCTAACATAGAAAAATAAGAGAGCAGTACTCTGAGTTTTAATATACTATTGTTGAACTAGGTAATGCGTACATTAATATTATTTGGTTACATCCAATTACTTTAAAACAACCATAACATTTTTATGAATAATGTTAACACATTCAATCTTATTTCAACTCTTGCAAATAAAAGCATTGGAATTATATTGTAAACACGTTAAAAGGCATACGTCCATGGCTAAAATCCATTGTGTTTTAAACAACAATATACTATTTGTGTCAACAATATATATTATTAAAGTATACACAATAATATTCTTGCCACAAGATTTCACATTACTTTTTCTCTACGTGCTGCAAGTAGGTGAGTGTGTATGGGCAAAAAGTGCAACAGCATATAAACATTAACATTATGTATTTCATTTTGTATATGTGTCATTATTTAAATATATTAAAAGTTTTTCTTTTTGTTTGTATTCCTGTATGTGGGTAGTAAGTCTTAAGCTGGATTTGCTATCCTTTTGTTTTCTATTATTTACCCAGTTTCTGTATTTTTCTGATTATTATTGCTGTTACATTTAACTGTTGAAAAGATATTGTCGAGTTTTTGCTACTTGTGTTGTGTTGGTTTCATGTGAATTTAGGTCACTCAAGGTTTTTCTTAAAGGATTTTAATAAAACACATGTTTGTGCATGATTTAAAAGCCATTAAAAAATTGTTGGTAACAAACCAAAAAGAAGAGATAAGGACACATTAATTTAAGTTTTTGCAGCAACAGTTGCTGGGTTTTATTAGTCACTTTTTGTGTTAATATATAAAAAAAAAATCGTACCATTGAATGAAAAATAAGCAGACATTTTTATAGAAAAACTAAACAGTTGTGATTTCAAACAATTGAGTTTATTTACTTTATTAGCTACTAATATTGATGCCAATCTAAAAATACCAGAAGCTTGGTTTTTAAGATTCCTAGTTGCCCATAGGCCGACATTTCATAGGCTCTACCCAAATCTTAAGCAGATGGGGAAAGCTGTGAAAGATATTTTCAAACGTTTAAACAAAGTGTTGAGAACTTGAAAGCAAAAATTTATATAATACTATTCAAACAAACATTTTGTTTTACACACGTTCCTTTTTAAAGGTTTCCAAATCTGCTAATGGTGAGGGTGGCGCCTATGAAATGTTGGCATATATACACTACAAACTATTTGTTTAACTCCCTGATGATGAGCAACGATGTTGGCCAAAATATATAGAAGAAAAATATTTTTAAAATTGAACAACGTATTTAAATTTATTAAAAAAGACATCAAGCCAAAATTTGTCTTACTCAACATTACATATAAAAGGTTCAAAATATTTTTTTATATTTTTTATAATTTTTAATTTTTTGTTTATTTTTTTTTTTTTTTTTGATGGCCTATTTAGAACTTTTGTGCCGTTGCCCCAAAAAAATTTTTTTTTGAACTTCCCAACATTTTAAAATTTGATATTCACAAATGATAAACCTATCTGAGAATTAACATCTGGAGCAGACAGGCACTGCTCTCCTGCACTCCTGACATTTAAAAAAAAGGTGGTATGCATTTTTCATATGCGAACTGAATTTTAAGATTATTCCAAAAGCGACAAAATAATTTCTTTTTTCCGCATTTCTTTTTTCAATAAAAAAAAAAACGAAAACATATATATATTACAGTGGGGCTTTTTTCAATTACTATATTTAATTGGTCCACATATGACGAAGTTAGCTGCTGATCAATGTGCGGGCAAATTATGAATTTCTGGCTATGATTGAAACTTTAATCGCGGGCAGAAATTTTGGTGAATGTAGTAATAGTAGTACAAATATATCTCGAGATGATTTTGTTGGTCAATAGCCAGACCCCGCCTAGTATCAGATTTTGCTTAGCTGTAAGCCTAACCATGGCACTCTACTTTCTGGGACACAGAAAGATAGAAATTTCTCATTTGTTGTAGCATATAAGGCTCTAGGAAGCCATATAAGTTATGGTTTGTTTGGCTTTTGAAACCATTGCCAAGGGTTAATTGGCAGAATGGGGATCGGCAAGGCACTCACGAGGTGTTGTTGCAGACCGTCTTGGCACTGATCATAGTTTAGGTGTCTGCATCTTGACTGAAACGTTCGGACTGTGGGTTAGAGCTAAAATCGAAAGGGGGAGGGGCCTTAGTCTTCCCTGACAATTAGGGTACATGCCAGTTTTCTGAGGCTAATAACTCCCGTGCTATTGGTGTCATTGTCTTGTAAAAGATACCCGTAGTGGACTTCATCCCGCCAACTAATTAAGCCTTGTCTTTCATTTACTGTTTGGCAAATCGCATAGAGGAAGGATTAGAAGGCTCGAACACTAAAGCAAGGGTTTTGTTCATATGGCTACAAACTTATGGCAAAAGTAGCGACCAGTATGAGTGTTGACCCCCACAGGGGCCACTGGTGAATCGTGATTAGTTCCCCTCATGGAGTTTGTCCATCATCATATATGGCCGTCAAGGAATATGCTGATGTGCAACAATGACACTAGCGCAAAAGATACCAAGCTGGTCAAGGACAAAATCCTTTGGATCCTAATTTACTTACCCTATTTTTTAACATTTACTTCATTTGAAAAGACTCAATTGCTAATTGGCATAGTCTTAGTAATCAATGAGATTAAGGAGAGATAGAGTAAAGTACAGAGCCCAGGTGGCGAAAAACAATATCAAGTTGGTTAAGGATAAAATCCTTTAGAGTCGAAGCTACTTACTCTATTTTTTAAGATTTAATTCGTTTGGAGGTGCTTAATAATCTTGGCAGCTATGCTGGCACAGTGGTTGTCTTAGTAATTACTAAGCTTATTGATATCTAGAGTAAATTACAGAGTACAGGTGGCGAAAAACCATGTCGAGTTGCTTAACGTCAAAATCCTTTAGAGTCCTAGCTACTCACTCTATTTTTTTTGTATTTGTGTAAACAAAATACTGTTGCCAGTTACCGTAAATATCTAGAGTAAAGTGCAAGAGTACAGCACTAACTTGGCTAACTCTCTTCGCTAAACAACAACAAAAGATCACACTTTATGTGCTTTATGTCTTGGCAGAAGTATCCTGACTGAAGTCTTAATTGCAAGGAAGAAATAATTGGTATTTTCTATTGATAGATACGCTAGTGACCAAATTTTTGGTAGTCACGATTACCTTTTGTCTTGAAATAAATGTCTGACATAAGATATATGGTCTGATATAGTAAAATATTAGTCAAACCCAGAAGCTTTTAAAAGACTACATCACTTGCCTTGTATTTTTGAACTGTTTAAAGTATTACTTCAATTTACCATTGACCAACCATCACATATTCTAGTTGGCTACGTTGGTATAATCGTAAGTCCTTAAGTAGTTTATTAGTAGTTTGTAGCTCCTTCAAGCTGGTGTTTTTTTTTCTCACGTTTTTTTTTTTATAGCCAAAAAAAGTTACGAACAGGTTACAAGGTTTAAAATTTTATGTTTAAAATTTTTGGGAAATATTAACAAATTAATTTTAATGTATTGGATCGCATTGCCTTTCTTAAAAAACAAACAAACACTCTGTTGTCACCAGTTCAGTATCAAATATCCTTTCAAGCTTTTTCAATTCAGAGAATTTATTTTAAATTTAATGAAACTTTTTAGCATTAACTTCCTGAAATCCTTCCTGTTATCTTTGGCGTGGCAGAAATAAAAATCTTGTTGATTTCATTAAAAAAAATTTATTAATAATTTTTACTGGGACTTCCCCATTGTTAACTTTACGCTATACAAAGAGAGTTTTTTCTTTTAAATAAATTTCATAAAAATAATATTGCCACGAAGCAAAACAATGGAATTATTTAGTTTGTTTCTTCTCAGAACTGCAGCAGGGATACTAATAACTATTTTTTGTATGATGGTTTTTGGTCTTCACAACAAAATTTCTACCGCATTCGAAAAAGAAAAATTCAAAAACGTCCACAACAACAAAAGTAATAACATTGAAGAGGAAAAAGCCATCATCTACGATTTATGGCCACCAACAATAACAGCAACTGACTGGCTTTAGTTCTTTGGCCTTTCGGTTTGTTTGTTGCTGTTGTTGTTGTTTCATATGAAAGTGGCAGAATTATTGTTAACGTGGCAAATGATGTTGGTTGGTTCGTTAAGTGGGTTCGCTCTTTTTGTTGCTTCTTTTGGCAGTTTGTTTCATTTTGGTACGAGTTCCTCGTATACTGTTTACTTGAATGGCTTGTGACTGCTGCAACAGCGAGAGCTGTACGAAAAAGCTGGGAACTCAGTGGCTTTTGAATTTTATAAAATATGTTCAATAGCCAATTTTTGCAGTACTGTGTGGCAAAAACATTAATCAGAATTTGATCTATATTGCAAAATGGTAACAATTGTTATTAAAAATAAATTAAACCTTATAAAGGATATATGCAAGAGAGGCAAAGGTTTGTGCAGCATTTTTAATTAAATATTGTCACAAAGAAAAAGGGCATATTGCTACAAGCGATTGTCAATTTGGCATGTAATACTATCAAGATTGTCAGGATAATTAAGGTTTGTTACAGGCTGGAGGGCATATAAAGTTCAGCAAAAATTTTAGTGATATGAAAAAAATATATATTTTACCAATTCAACATTTTTGCTAATTCAATGAAAATTTTCTTTCAACAAAAACTTGTAGTAGTTTTCCTAGACAACATTATGCAAATTTTACCATAATGTTGTGCTGCGAAGCATTCTTTCCGCTGGGAGCAGTATAAATATTTATGTACACCAAAAATAGATATCATATTTTGCTGTTCTGGTAGCAGCTGCTTTCGTTTAACTGACTTTTTGCTTGAATCTATGAGTTCATTTAGAGGCTAAGTAATAAATAATCGGTAAAGTACCCTTATTGTTACAAAAATCTTATAACTATTTTTAAAACATATTTTTCTTCCCACTATTTGCTTAGCTAGTCAAGGCAAATTTCTATTTTTTAAAAACTCTCAAATAGAAAGATTAAAGGATATCCATGAAACTCCAATTTTTTGTATGATTCTTTTAGTATTTTAAAATAAGAAAGCCGAGTGTAAATTTAAACTGATGACAAATATATTGCAAGCTTGATATAAATAAAAAATTACTATATAGAAAAAGGATATATGGGAGCTAAGCATGTTTTTGCACCGACTCAAACAAAATCGTCGAGAAATGCTGTAACTAAAATACTACAACTAGTTACTAAGTTTCGCATTAGTCTGCTTAAAACTGCAAAAAAAATAGTTTTTTTTTCGAAAAAAAGGATATTCTAGAACTATACTTATTCTATTAATGATTATTAAAAAATTCAATGCCAAGCTTAACAATACTATTCTATAACTTTTAACCAACTTCTTACTTATTCCGATTATATTTGTAAAAGGATATATGACAGGCAAGCATGTTTTTGCACCAATTCCAACAAAATTACTAAGGATTGTTGTAACTATAATAACACAAATAATAAACAAGTTTCGCTTTATTCTGGCAAAATTTAGAGAAAAAAAATGATTTTTTTCCACAAAAAAAGGATATTCTAGCTGTAGGCTTATTTAGTTAGCAATTGTATTGAGATTCAATACAAAGCTTCACAATACAATTTTATAACTTTTAGCCAGTTTTTAAGAGTTTCGATTATATTTGTAAAAGGATATATGATAGCTAAGCGCATTTTTTCAGCGATTTCATCGAAAATCGCCCAGATTGTTAAAACTGTAACACCACAAATAGTTATCACGTTTAGCTTTATTCTGATAAAAATTAAGAAAAAGGATATTCTAAGAGGATCACAAAAAGGATATTGTAGGAGTAGGCTTATCTTGTTAACGATCGTGTCAAAATTCAAGACAATATTTAACATCACAATTTACTAACTTTTAAATAATTTTCTACGTGGTCCGATTATATTTGTAAAAGGATATATGGCAACAGAACTTATTTCTACACTGATTCTAATGAAATTGGGCAGACATGTTTGAATTATAGTTCTGTAAATAGTTACCAAGTATCGCTTTGTTCTGATAAAATTTAAGAAAATAATATTCTTTCGCAAAAAAGGATATCCTAGGAGTAAGCTTATTATTTTAACGAATGTGTTGAAATCCAAGAAAACGTTTAACAGCACAGTTCTATAACTTTGTATAAATTTTCTACCTATTCCGCTTATATTTGTAAAGGATATATATATGTTATTTAAGCATATTTTTGGCTGTGATTGCATTGAAATTGGACAGACATGGTGGAACTATAGTATCACAAATGGTTACAACGTTTCGCTGTGTTCTAAAAAAAAATTTATAAAAAAAATGTTATTTTCGCAAAAAAGGATATTCTAGGAGTAGGCTTATGCTGTTAACAATGGCTTTGAAATTCATGACCAAGCTTAATAATAAAATCCACTAACCTCTTACCAATTTTCTCTCTGCTTTGTTTATGTTTTCATAAAAAATAAAAAAAAAATGTATTTTAAGAACTTTTTTCTTGGCTTTAGCCAATTAAAAAGTTAAAAAGCAGTTTCTCAAAAAATGTTTGCAATTTTTTCACTATAACGCCAAAACAACCCTCGACTCCTACACGTTGTGCTTGTTCTAGATTTTTGGTAACCTGTTAAATTTCGTGTACGTCTGTACGTGTGCCTGAATATACTTGTATATAAGTATTAGTGTATTCTTTTGCCTTGCTTACTGTTGTTGTTGTTGTTGTTGTTTTATGTTCGTATATATAAGTGCCATTGCTGCACTTGAAGTTGTTTATTATTGTGCTAATCTCCGCCATGTGGCAATTCTTGTGGCCACTTTGGTGGTAATATTTTATTGTTTATTGCGGTTAGACGGTAGTAAGCATTGCGGCAATATTCTTTCTATTTTTAAACAACAGCAATATAACTGTATATATAAGATTTCAAAAAATATAAAACTACCACCATTACAACTATTGTACTCTATAGAATACAACTAAACCAAATCTGTTTTCTCTTCTTTTTTTTAAATAAGCTTTACAATTTTAACTCTGGGTTTATAAGGTTCCTAAATTTTTCATATTGTACATTGGCTTGTCAGGATGTGTATGTTTGTGTGTATGTTTAGCTGTGCTTTATGTATTTGAAAGCTAAAGTGAAAATTGTGTCAAATCTTTGTTGTAGACTCCTTCGTTGAATTTGTTTTTAGTTTGTACCATTATTAAGTTCCATCACTTTAAGTTTATTATATTAGATTAAGGTTTGTTGAATTTTCAGTTTATTTTTAAACAAGAAAGAAAAGTCTTTTTTTGGTTATGCAATTTCAGAGAAAATTTAATTTATTTTTGTTTCTCTTCTTTTTTTTTTTTTTTAATAAATAGTGTTATTGTGTAACGAATTTGGCACAGAGATAAAAACAAACTACAATTTGTCCTCAGCATAAGGGAATGAAATAAAACAGATTTTAAACTAAGTTTCAAAAATTGTGTTATAAAATTAATTATGATATACTTTCGTTGAGAGAACATGTCTTTCGTTTTTATTATCAATATTTTATAAAACAAAAAGGATATACGACAAAAAGAGCGAAAATACAATTTGTTTGTAATTAAAAGTGCAATGCAATAATATAATTATTCATATTGTTTTAAAGATCTAGCACATATTGCTCATAGGATTTAATGAAAAACAAATTTCAAGAGGCGTGTTAAATCTGGCATGAGATATATATAATTTATAACATTGCACAAATTGACAAAGCTTTAAAAAATATACGCAAGTCAGTCGTAGGCCCAAAAAAAATTTGCTCCAATACAGGTTAAAACAATTCTATAAAATTTATTTTCAAATGTAATTATAATTGTCAATGCAGAAACTATATTTCATACTGCATTGCCAAATATTTCATCAAGGGATTTACTTACTTACGTGTATGATTGCAGTGGGATTATTCCTTATTCTATGGAGTTACGAGATGAGAAGAATTAAAAACGTATCCTTATAGTTTTTATTTGTGTTTTGCTTATAAATCATTCTCAAAGTGCTCAAAAAAAAAAAGAAATGAAAATTTTTGCTAAATTGAAACGATTAAAGTTTACGATTTTTGCTACCCAAATTCATATATTAAACTCTTAGGCAAAACTTGTACCTTGTTCCTTAAGCAAAGATAGAGGTTAAGGTTAAATAAATATAGTTTTGCTTATTTTTCTTATATTTTCAATGAAATTATTAAAAAAATGCAAAACTTGAAAAAAAGGATATATGGAGGCCGAACTAATCCTTGCGGTGATTGCAACAAAATTTGAAACATAGCTACATATTATGAATTTACAAGTTGCTGTAAGCTCGGTTTAAATATATGGAAGTTGTTGATTGAAAATTTTGCAAAAACTTTTTTTTTTAAACATATTACAAAGATTGAGTGTAACGTTTAAAAATCATATTTGCTAATTTGCTCTATACTCCTGACACAATTTTGAAAATATTCCTACAAAATTCTGAAACATCTGAAAAAAGGATATACGAAGGCAGACCTAATCTTTGCGGGGATAGTAACTAAATTTGACACAGTGCTAGCCAATATTATTTTACAAGTTGTTGTAAGCACGGTTTTATATAAATTCAAGCTGTTGATTTATTTTTTTGCAATATAGTTTTTTATACCTTTATTCTAGGAACTGACTTCCTTTTTCAGTTTTTATTTAAAGTAATATTTAAATTCCTTTATCTGAGTGAAAAAAAATTTAAATGTAATAAAAGGATATATGAGGGCTGTTCTTATCCTTGTGCCGATTTTACTACAATTTAGTCCAGAACTCAGCAGTAGTATCTTGCTAGTTGTGTTGCACTTATTTGTTATCCTAACAAAATTGTAAAATTAATTTTCTAAAGAAAACTCCTTTTTTTTCATTCTGTACTAAATTTAAAGCTTAGCGCTTACTGCAGCTTTAAAGTGTATATAACTTTTTTCACATCACCATTTTTACAATTAATTTTGTGGATTTATTTTTTGGAATAATATTTTGGACAATACATTTATACCAAAAGAAAAAATGATAACTAGCAGTCAAAAAATTTGTTTTTGGATTAATTTTGTGCTAAATTATAAATCTTTTTTCTTCATTATCATATTAAAGATAATTTTTTTCGTGTGCTTTTGGTAGTTAGAAGTAAGCTACATTCCTTATTGCACAAAAAACTTGCAGTCTAGTAAAAGGATATATAAGGGCTTACCGTATCCTTGAGCTGGTTGTACGAAAATTTAGCATACAGTTTATGGATAATATTCTCCAAATTGTGTAGGACTCGTTTATGATCAAACCTAATATTTTAAATAAATATTCTAAAGAAACTTTTTTTTTCATTTACCTCAAACCTTACCAGTTATTGCAGATTTTATGTATATCTAACTTTTTTACATCATTATTATTATAATTCTTTTTAAGGACCATGCACTTTCTTCTGGAGTGTAATATGGGCAGTAAAAAAAACTGTTGCTGAATTGAGTTTTTGCTACATAGAAAATGTATATTTTTTCAGTAACATTAATTCTTATTATTTTATGTTTTTTGGTAGTTTAAAGGAATTTTTACATTTTTTTTATCGTATTTTTCTCAAAAAAAAAAAAAAAAAATCTCCAAAAAACATCCCATAAAAGGATATATGGGCGTCTACGTTATCCTTCAGCCGATTATACCTAATTTTAACACAGACTTTACCAGCTCTATTCTACAAGTTGTAATAAACTCAATTCTGAACAAACCCAATTTTTTAAAAGTATATCTAACAGAAATTTATTTTTCAATAATAACTTAAAAAATTACCGCTTATTGCTGCTTTAAAGCAAATTAAACAGCTTTCTCTCTTCTATCATTATAGTAATTATTTTTATGGACCATCCACTTTATGCCGGAAGAGAAAAATGATAAACTGGCAGTCAAAAGGAATTGTTATTTATAAAATATGAGTGAAAACCCATTTTCTTAATTCCATTTGCTTAAACTTTCTTTTCATTTTTGTTTAAACAAAACTGAACATTTTCCCATTATTAAATGAAGTAAACTTTTATTGTCTTATTTTAACAATTACATTTTGTAAGAGGGTGGTTAAATAATTTTGGTTAAAATTTAATAGTTCTACACTGTATCTGGTGCATGTGAAACGGTCTCAGGCCTGTTTGTAAGCATGTGTATGAAATTTATTTTTTTATTAATTTCAGTTTTAATAACACTCCCTTTTTGTTCGCTGCTTATTTGCATTGTCCTGTGTGGCAGTTTTCTGCACTTTTCAACTTTATGCTTTTTAGCAGCAGCCATAAAAAACACTTGTGTTAAAATATGTTTTTTTTATGTATGCTGAAAATATGTACGAGTTTTTTTTTTCTTTTTTTTTTGTGTAATGCTGGGTTTTACTCTTTTGCACTTTTTTGCCAAAATTACTAGAAGCAACTTTGATTTATTGCTCAGTTTTTATAAATGTTAATGAAATAAATGCTTAAAATGGTTGCAGTCTTTTTTGTTTGTCAGTTTTGATTGGTCGTGTGACAGCTGAGAAGAAAAAGAATACATCTCTGTGAGCTTAAAATGTTGTTTTACTTAATTGAAGACTGAAGTAAAGTTTTAACTAAAATTCTTGCCAAACAACTGAATAAAGAAATAATGATTTTAAAAAGCTCGTAGTTCGCATGGCTACTTTTTTATATCACAATGGTTTCCCCTCATACAGACTACTTAAATATAAAATTTGTAATACACTTTTGAATTTCTGTTTTTGGGTTGAGAAAATTTGTTGTTATTTTCTAAGAGCTTAATGTTCAAGCCTGCTTGTTTAATTCAAGACTTTCAAAATAGTTGCCTATGATTTTTTCACATGCATATTATTGCATATTTTTGCATATTCTAGCATATCTATGCATTTTTCTTGCTAAAGAGAATTTGTACTCTAGATGTCTGTTGTAGTCGTTTGAAGTAATCAACTTTTGTGTTTCTTAAAAAATGGAAAGAAGTGAATTTCGTGCAGCAATTAATCACTATTATTTGAAAGGGAAGACGGCGAAAGAGACAAAAGAAAAGTTCGATAAACATTACGGTGGGTCTGCTCCGTCAAATTAAGTGGTAAAATATTGGATTGCTGAATTAAAACACGCCCGCACAAACACAGCAACATTACCATCAATAGGAAGGCCAACACAGGCGGTTACTGAAGAAAATATCTGGGAAATCCTTGATATTGTTACGAATTATCTTCGAGTCAAGTTATGTTAAATTATTGAAATGGTAAATATATCATATGAACGTGTGTTCAACATTTTCCATGAACATTTGCATATGAAAAAGCTACTGGCAAGATGGGTGGCGCGTTTGCTCAGTGGTCTTTCGAACAAAAGCGAGTTCGACAGACTGTTCCAATTTTTCATTATTGAATTTCTTTTAAGAGCATATACCTGCATATTTTGGCATACCTATTTCCATTGGTATATAATTAATTTGCTAAATACTTTTTTAACAAATGTTCTTAGTCATATTTTAAAAATACATATGATAGCTTTAATTTGCATATTTTGCCTATAAAAACATATTACTAGAACATCTTGTTTATAAATTTTTCCTTAACTAAACACTTATTTTTTATATATAATTTAACTTTACAACAAGTTATAATTACAGTTTCAACGCAAACACTTAAAACGTTTGTACTTTTAGCAACATGTAACTACACTTATTCATATAGAAAAATGTAATAAATGCCGGAAATCAAAATGTTATGAACAGAAATATAGGGAGTGGGCGAGGGAGGGGGCGATACGAAAGCTGAAAACGGAAATTATTGTATTATTTGCCAACACCACCAGCACTCACCTTTCTAGTTTTAAAACGCCAACACAGGCATATAAACGCCTTAATAAACTTGCTTTAAATAAATTTTTTATGTACGGCAACGTTTTTGTTGGGAAGAAAGTGTGAAAGAAAAGAATATATAAATACAAAGCAATAACACGTACTCTCTTAATGACGGAAATCTTACAAAGTTCTTTTTATGTCTTGTATATAGAAAAGAATATAGACAAACAAAAATATGCTCGCTTATATTTGGAACATTTTTATATTTGAATTTTTCTTTGAAAATCGGAAAAAAATTTAAAAACTTTTTGAATCATACATTTTTATATATATTATTTAATTTTTTAACTTTTTTCTTGTCTTCTTTTTTTATTTTCTTCTTAAGTTGATTTTGTTTGATTAGGCGATTTTTTTATACGATTTATTTCAACGATTTTTTTTATCGCTTTTAAAAAATAAAAGCTGTCACATGTTATATACGAGTAAAACTGAGTATTTCATATTATCTTGATATTTTCAATATATTTTTGGATATTAAATTTTCATACATTTTCTTCACAAAAAACTGAACATTTTATTTTTTCGAGTTTTATGTGATTTTTCCACGATACGACCAAGCGACGTGGTAAGAGAATCTATATGAAAAGCACTCAACTTTTTTTGTGTGGTGTTTGTTCAAAATTTTCAGACAAATAACTTGCTAGTGTTTTAGAAACAGCACATTAATAAAGAGTGGTCCAACCATAATGTATGATGTTAATTGAAATCACAGCTTAAAGTCAAGTTATTTGCCCAATTTAATTTGAATTTCCTTTGTTTCAATTTTTAACAAATTCAATCCCGTAGAGTTGCAGAATTGAGCAGTGTATTAAGACTATTGAAACCTTTTACAAAAATAGTAATGTCATGCAACTCGTCTTATTTAACAAGGCGAACTTTCATTTTAGTGCATTCGTGAAGAGGCAGATTTGTCACCTTTAGTTAAAAACAAAAAGCTGATGCATCCACAAAAAGTGAATATTTGGGCAGTTAGGGAAAATGCTCTTTACTTATTACGAGATCATATCGAATTTCTTGTGACCAGAAATGGATGATATGGAACTGAACTGTATAGGATTCTAACAAATTAGTGCCACTTACGAGTATAACACAGCTAAAGCAATTTATGGCTCAGTTTAGTTTGGCGATTTACTTTAACGATTTTTTCTGTACGGAAATTTTTACTTTTTTAGTTCTGATATTGCAACGAATTTTAATTTTGACGATTTTTTTCAGTATGACAATGTTTGCTTTCTAAAAATGTGTTCAATGATTTTTGGTTGAAAATGTTTTTTCTTCTATTATTTTTCTTTAATTTGGAGATTTTTCTAGACGATTTATTTTAACGATTTTTTTATATAAGAAAATTTTTTGTTTTAAAGAGTTTTCTACATTTTTTAGTTGTACTTTTTTGGTTGAAAATTTTTCTTTTTTCTATTATTTTGCTTAAATTTGGCGATTTTTCTAGACGATTTATTTTAACGAATTTTTTAATATAAGAAAATTGTTGTTTTAAAGAATTTTCTAAATTTTTTAGTTGTACTTTTTTGACGATTTTTAATTTTGACGATTATTTATTTTCACTTCCAATACGATATGTTTACAACTTTGTCGTAAAAATTCAAGGGCTAAGAATAGTTCTCGCTAGTAAATATTTTATATATTTCAAACAACCTTAAGTATTCTAATACTAAATTCTTAACATTTCTTCAAGTGTTGTTCTTGTTGTTATAAATCATTATATTACAGCAGAGACACATGTCACTTATTTCTTTTCATAATTGTGAACGTGACTTGTTTTGTTTGTTGTTGTTTTTCAGGAAACGCTTATGTCAAGCTCATTAATTTAAAACTTTTGCTAGCTACCTGTCAATTACCAAATATTATCATATACATTTTTATTCTAGTACTTTAATATTTTTTATATATTTTTTTATTTACGAGCATTGTTATTTTTGTCTTTTTTTCCTCTCTTTACTTTTTTTCCATTAAAACACTGAGTGACAATTGTGGTGATGATAAAATCATATGATACTCGAAAAGAAACTTATAAATATTTAAGCTGGGGTGGGGTGTGGTGTCTTATCTCTATTATCATATATCGTTAGAAAGTTTTTGTATTTATATATGTATTTTGTATGTGCTTGTGTTTATAGCTTAAGAAAGCAGTAGAAAGGGATTTCAAAGTCATATTGAACATATTCTTATGCTTTCGGTTTTGGTTACAATAAGCTTATAAAGTATATGCTCTTAAAGGTATTAATAGTTAAGAGCACTTTTTGACAATGTAAAACTTGAAAAGGGTTGTTTGATTACGAAAAAAAAAATAATAAGAATTTAAATCCGTATTGCCAATTTCAACTTTCTATTTGTTATTTAATGTTCTCGGTTTTTAATAAAATAAATCTTTAATAAAATAAATCTACAAAGCTCAGCAAATGGTTTTTGCGAAATCCTTAAGCAAAAGAAACAACCTTTAATTCAACACCAGCTAAAGAGCAAAGAGTTTAAAAGAATAAATTTTATATCAGTTTCTATGATAGAACTTTTTATATCAAGTAATAATATGTTCGTCCTTAAAAGTACCAAAACGGACTTCTTTTAATTTAAGGCGCTTGGAAAAAAAACAAAAGTCTTCACGCTAGGAATAATCGTCACAAAAAATCGTCAAAACGGAACAACTAAGAATATTTAGAAAATTATTTACAGCTAAAATTTTTTTGAGCCGAAAAATCGTTTAAATAAATCGTCAAGAAAAATCGCCAAATTAAATTGAAGTTAAAGGAAAATAAAAAAAAACTTTTTCATCATATATTTTTTAAAAAATCGCCATTCTGAGACGGTAGATAATAATTTTTATAATAAATATATTTGAGCCAACCTGTGCAACTTATAATTTACCCATAATAACGTTTGTGTGATAAAATCATTATTCTAAAATAATAGCAACTGTGAACTGATTTATAGTAAGCTGCAGTGATTTTCATTCCACAACAATCACTTGGAGAAGTTATAGCTTCAAAGCCCTACAAAAATTAGCTTATACATGAATTCAAGCCAAACAACTACAGACTCCACCATAGGTTCGTGTAATTCATTCCTAAAAAAAACATCATGTCAAATTCAATGGCGTGTCCTGATAAAAAAACTTTCCTGTATTGTGTATGTTTCCTTCAGGTATCCAAAAAGAACCATCAAATAAGAAGGAGGAGAATTAAAACTCTTCACAAACGTGTTTCTTAATATTTTTCAATAATCACCAAAACAGAAAACATGTTTACTTTCACGCTTTATCAATGTTTAATTAAAAGGCTAATTAGGATTTTTCTTTTACGGAAATCTAGGAGTTTTTCTATTTCGCTAAAAAGAAATCAATTTTATGTAAAATGTTTTTCTTATCTCTGCTGACAATAAACCGCTAAAAACAGAAATAAATTTTGAATATCTTATTACAAAGTTATGCGTGTTCCAACGTACACACACACAAGCATATACATATATAGCTGAGAGGTACCTAGCGATATTCTTTGTTTAAAATCTCAATTAGTTTAGACATAAACACATTTATTTGATAGCGTTAATATTTATATTCCACAGCAAGAATTATTGTGATGAAAATTATAAATAAAAAGCTTAACTGCTTATCCCATTAAGTACAGTGAAAACACTTCAAATATTTTTCTTGAAAAGGAAATTAAATTCGAAGATATATCAATGTTTTTCGAAGGAAGCTACACAAAATGTAAATATAATGAAGCTATTTTATTTATATACAATATGTTATCATTTTTTAAGCCCAAATGGAAAAATAATAAAGTATCAACAAAAAAACTTAAAACCGAATACATACAGGAAGGATAACAGGGTCTTATCTGCGAAATTAAAGAAGCTCGCATTAATGAATAAATACTTAAAACGTAATTGATTTCTATAAAAACAACTCATTTAAAAATCTACAAAATATTTATTCAAGTCAAATGCCGAATTGCAATCCCCAAAATATTTCTACTGTATTATTAAAGTACAAGGAAAAATATTTTTTTGCAACCAAGGAATTTTCTTTAAAAAAAATGTTATAACTAATAAACTCACTATATAAAATTTGTTTTATTCATCAAAAACCATTTTCTCTAAACGATTTTTGTAATTCAGAAATCTAGTATTTTGCAGGAAATTTGGAAAATTTTCTTATCACGTTGTATTCTTGCGTTATATTCTTGCTATACAAAAATTTATTTTTATTAAAGCAAAATACACCCCTTTTGAAGAAAGAAAAGAAATTTTTATAGAACAATTTTTTATTGTGACTATTTTATTAAAATTCCTATTAAAAATAAAGTTGCTCTACACTGAAAGAATTATGCGGCATATATTTAATGAAACTGTTTCATTAAATATTTTTCATTAATCCAATGAAAACTTTTCACAATATGCATGAAACTTCATATATATTATGAAATAGTTCCATCAGAATAGTTTCATTAAGTTTCATTAAAAAAATCATTGGATTTATGACAACAACAAAATTAAATTTTTTTAAATTCTTTGAATTTTGGTAAGATATATTAATGGGCATTTATTAATCTTAAGCTACAGTTTAAAAAATTTCAGGTTTTTTTTTATTAAAATGTAAGTTTTATTAGATCAATGACAAATAAATTTCTGGCTACCGAACTTGGATATGTATGTACATATGTGCATGTACTGAAATCAGCATAATAATAGTTTAAAAAATTTAAATACCAGTGTATTCAAGTCATTTGAATTAATAAAATCTGTTTTATTTGGTGAATGCTTGTTCAACGAAAATCTTTTATCATAATTAGGTACAATTTCACAAAAGCAAGGAATAGTATTGTTTGTGTAATGAAATAAAGTATCAATGAATAAATGAAATAATTCCATTAATCTTATTACGTACATTTGTGAACATATTTTATTAATGTGTGTTATGATATCATTATTTTATTAACCAAATGTAACTATTTCATTGATTTAATGTAAATTTTTCAGGTGCTCAATGAATAATAAAATTAGATAAATGAAATAACTTCATTGACCTAATGAAGGAGTTCCATATTTTTAATGAATATATTACAATAGTACAAAAAAGTTATTTCATTAAATAAATGTTACTTTTTCATTAATTTATTGTACAGTTTTCATGTGCTTACTGAAATTGATTCTTTGATCTAGAGAAATTATTTCACTAATCATATGATTTGTCTTTCATACTTTTAATGAAAATAAGTCATGTTTCTTATTAAAATGTTTCATTAGTATAATGAAGGTTTTCATTAAAATAATCTAATGAAATTTGTTTCATTATTTCTATGAAAAGTTACAATGGTTGAAAAATAATGAAAAAATTCATAAATCTAATGTTAAAATTCAGAGAATTTCTGAATAAAATTTTTTCAGTGTAGAAATTTTTTTTTTAAATTTTAATTAAATATTTTTGTTAAAAGGTTTTTGTAGCAAATTTTTGGAACCAAAAAATTTATATAAAAATTTTTTTAATTTATTGAATTTTTGTTAAACTTTTCATAATGTTTAAATTAAATTTTTGGTTTGTAAAGGGTGGTTAAATTTCAAGGGCCGATGTTGATTTTGAATAAAACACAAACTATTTATGAAATTATTGTAATTTTATTTTATTATGATATATTGATATTATTCAATTATGTACGAAATAAAATATCGGCCAAATGGGCGCCGCGACCACGGCGGCACACCTCCATCTGATGGTCCAAATTTTCGATGACCCTGAGGCATACTGGAGGTTCTATGCCGTTAATGTGCCGAATTATCTTATCCTTTAGCTGTTGAATTGTTGCTGGCTTATCGACGTACACCTTTTCTTTCAAATAACCCCAAAGAAAAAAGTCCAACGGTGTCAAATCACATGATCTTGGCGACCAATTGACATCGCCATTACGTGAGATAACCCGGCCATTGAATTTGTTGCGCAAAAGAGCAATTGTTTCGTTAGCTGTGTGGCAAATGGCACCGTCCTGCTGAAATCACATATCGTCTACATCCATATCTTCCAATTCGGGCCATAAAAAGTTCATTATCATCTCACGATAGCGAACACCATTCACAGTAACTGCCTGACCGGCCTCATTTTGGAAAAAATACGGCCCGATGATGCCGAAAGCACATAAACCGCACCAAACAGTCACTCTTTGTGGGTGCATTGGTTTTTCGACAGTCACTCTTGGATTCTCATTCGCCCAAATGCGCAATTCTGTTTATTGACGAATCCACTGAGGTGAAAATGTGCCTCATCACTGAAGATGATTTTCTTCGAAAATTGATCATCATTTTCATAATAAGTCTGGATAACTTTAACACGTTGTTAGATTGTGTATCTCTCCATGGTTCAAATTGAATAAGTCTGAAATAGAGAAATGTCGAATAAAATTCGAAAAAAAACTTGGTGTTTAGGTGTGGTTCACGTTCAACATCGGCCCTTGAAATTTAACCACCCGATACATTTGTACAACGGGTTATAGTTCAAGTTTTTTCCTTCAGCATCTCTCATCAGCACCCACTGGAATTTGAAACCTACATATGCAGTGCATTGTACTGGAACTAAGAAAATAGATTATGAGAAGGAGGAAAGGGAAAGAATGTTTGCGAACTTGACACACGGAACGACCAAAACAAACATTATATCAGCATTTAAACGAATAAAAATATACTCAATGGTTCAACATTTTTTTCGATAGATTGCCCATAAAAAGGTTTTATAATTTTTATGATGACCATAAAATTAAAAAAAAAAATTATTTTATTAAAAATTTTTTCTTGAAAATTCTTGTTATTAATAATTTTTTTCAACTTTTACTCCATTATTTTTTGGCTATAAAAATTTATGTTTAACATATGTTAGAAAATGTCTGTTATTAAAAATTTTGTGCAAAATTTGTATTATCGCACAATTCTCTATCGAAAACTCAAAATATTTCCAAGAAAAATTCTTGCTGTCGACAAATTTGACGAAGAATTTGTTTTTCCTTTTTTTTATTGTAAATTTTCTCTCACCATAAGTTTTGGTTTTTCTTTTAGAAAATTTTTATTATTAAAACCTTATTTGAGTAAAATTTATGCAAACGAATATCTTTATATAGAAGGAAAGTAGCTTTTTCCCTTCATCAATACGACCAAACCTTTTAACTACTTGAACTATTAATATATATACATTTTAATAATGTCGACTTCATATTACAATAGTTGTTTGTAACGTCACGTACTTCACCACAATTTTGCGCTTTACAAACCGAATAAAAAAAAACAAGTGTCAGCATGTTCGAGTTGCATTATGTGTTCTTATATATTTACAAACATACAACTGAGTACGCGCTTACACACACACATAAGATTTTATTTCTAATAGTTTTTATAGCATTTATTTTCAATAATTCTTGTGTAGAAGAGTTGGTGTAAATTATAATATTTTAATTATGTGACATGTGTCATTCAATGCCCTGACGTGCCGGCATGACCTCTTCTGCAAATCACGGTATTCGTTTACCGGTGTGTTTGTGTGTGTGTTCAAACTGCCGCAGTCAAAGGTTTTATGTATAAACATTTATTATTTTCCATCGATAATGCATAAGAGTGCAAACACGTTTAATTGTCGTGCTTAAACGTGTTAGATTTATAAATTGATTTGATCATTTAAATTGATGAAATTTATTTATCATTAGTAAATTGTTGTTATAAATTTTTTAAATATTTGTGTAAACAATAGTTTTTAACTAATTGATAAATTTGCTACAGAAATTTTGTATTTTAGAATAATTTTCTTTAAGGACTTTTGATTTTGTAAATCAGAATATTTTCTACATAAGCAGGTGCACCTTCTTGCTTCCACCTTTTTTTTTTTAAATTCAAGGCTTTATTGTAACAAACGGCTGGAAGATTTATGATTCAATGTATTTTCCATTGTTAGCCAGTACTTTCTTCCATGTTGTAAGTAGCTTACGAATCCCACGTTGAATAACCTGATTATCCTTTGAAGGGATCCACTGTGGTATTTCTTCATAACACAGGAAGTATTAGTCAGCCAGGCCGTGCGCCTTTGACCGAAACAAGTGATAGTCCGAGGCAGCAATGTCAGCTGAAAACGGTATGTGGGATAGGGCTTCCCATTTGAACGTTACCAGGTATGACTTAACCACTTTCGCCTCGAGCATTTTAACGGGTTCGAGCATTGTCATGCTGTAACATCCCTTTATCATGTCTCTTGTTGTATTGCGACCATTTGCCTTTCAATACTCGACTCAATGGCATTAAGTGCGTTCAATAATAATCGCTTGTGATGGTTTCAGTCGGTTTTAATAACTCATAATACACTACACCGAGCTGGTCCCGCCAAATACTGAGCATGACCTTGAAACCGATTATATTTGATTTGGCCGTCATCATGGAAGCTTGATCGAGATATTCATGTGATTTTCTGCGTTGGGATTATTGTAATAAACCCATTTTTTGTCTCCAGTTGCAATGCGATGCAGAAATCTCTTCCGTCTTTGCCTGGCAAGCATCTGTCCAAAAGCAAGCAAACGCCGTTCAAAACCCACGGCTTCAACTCTTCCTGCACCCAATTTGCTTGCTTCTGAATTATTCCCATGACTTTCAGTACTTGAAGTACTTTGAAATGGCTTGCTGCATCTGAAGCTGCCAATTTCTGTTACATTAGACACGAGTCATGATCAAGTAACGCCTCTAATACAGCATCTTCGAAAACGTCTCTCTTCCACCGGAATGCTGGTCTTCGACTACAAAATTAGTGTTTTTGAGGCGTTGAAACCATTCGTTGCGCCTTCTTTCAGTAATAGCGGTCTCACCATAGGTATCTATTAGTGTTTGGTATTAATACTAATAATAATAAATAAATAAATGAATAGCATAACAAAAATATATAACAAATAAATAAATGAGTTGTAAATAGAATAGTTGGACATAAGTGGTTTTTAAGTAAAATGAATGTTTGAATATTAAATCCCGTTCCTTATGTATTTAGATTTAAGATAATTTTGCAAATAAATACCTCTTGCATAGTAATTGTGAAGCGAATGAATTGTGTTTCAATTAAAGAGATTCCAGTTTTCCACTGTGCCCGAACTTTAGTTAAATTATAACTTGTTTAATTTAAATTCGATCTCGAATTCTAAATTGCTTAATACGAGATCTCCTAGAAACTACTAAGAAAAAACAATTACAGAACATTCGGTGAGTCTCAGCCACAGATTTATTCATATTAAAGCAGAACATTAAAACCTCCCGCAAATAGCGACAATATCGGTCCTAAGCTGACATGTTTAATCGAGAATAACTTAACAATGCAGACACAAATCGACTAATATTTCGATAACGTTAGGTTTGCAAACACCCAAGCCTACTGTAAAACATCTATAATCTATTAATTTCAACTACCATTTACCCCAAAGCGAAGCAAAGTTGTACACCCAATATAATAATAGTTCTATAAAAAACTTTTTTATAAAAAAAAATACTTATATCGGAAAAATTAGTCTGTTTAAATTCTACAGTTTTCTGACAAAACAAAAATCTTTTTATAGCAAAAATTTTATACAAATTGTCTATCTTTAGTTTGTTTTCATTAAACAAAAGTTACCTCTTTTTATCTTTAAGTTGTTGTTATTCTGTTTTAGTATTGGCATTATTCATTTATTTGTGAAAACTTAATAAAAAACAAACTTTTGACATTAAAAACCAAACAAAAACAACAATGACAACATTAAAAGCTGTCAGTCAACTGTCAAACTTAATGGTCAAATTTACAACAACATCATTTTATGCACAACTTAAACAACTCATACACCTAAAACTAGCTGTTTATAGTTACATATCGTTAGACTCACGTAGAAAGGCCCTAACTTGCATTTTGCCTGATTTGAGCTCTTTAAGGGATTCTACTACGTTTCACACAAGTACACATTGTCACAAAGATTTAATTATATAATTTCATACATATCTCTCTTACAAGCAATTTAGCAAAAAAAGTAACTTTTAGATATACCTATTTATACAGTTTCCATTACGATTTTCCTTCTCCTGTAAAATTGCAATTATTTCAGTTAGGGCCTTTCTACATGAGAGCAACGATATATGTCTGTGTATGTGTGCTGCATATGTTGTAAAGTTTGCACCTGGATACAATTTTTAACTCGCGTGTTACTGAACTTTGCCTATGCTAATTGGCTTTGTGTACAAAGTTTCTTGTTTTAGCCATCCGCCAAAGCAAAAAAAAAAAACAAAACAAAATTCAAATATTTAAACTTATTCCCGCAGCACAACTGCCAAAGTATGTTTGCTCATTGTGCACCGGATTGGTCATCACTATAATTATTATTAGCATTATAATGAGAAGGTCATAAATGTTATAATTATAATTATGATGACGGTCATGATTTTCAAAGCGAAAACAACTTAAATATATTAGAGTAAACAGTTTTATGTACATACACTTATATACTCGTATGTATGTTTGTCTAAAGTTTTGCAACTGCTTGATGGCGTATGACTGAAGTGATAGTTATTAATAGTTGAAAAAAAAAAATTAGCAGCATAAAAAGTAAAGTCAAACTCATTTATAAATATTATAATAATTGCCTGGACGTGACATTAACTTATTTCCTATTCCGCTTTCGGGTTTTAGTGTCATTTTAGTTTTTTTTTACTATTTTTATGAAAACTACAGTGGGAAAAAATATTAAAAGAAATGTTTTCCATACAGAAGTGATTAGAGAAATTTTTTTTTGGAAACAAAAATCTATCCAAAGTAATATTTTGAAAAGATATTTTGCTCACATTTAATGTTCGATTTTCTAAAAAAAAATCCCATTGCTATGGAAATAAAATTTATATAAAAAAAATATTAAAAAAAAATTGCTGATATAAAAATCTTTTAAGGTCTTAAATTTTGCCAAAAAAAAAAAATTTAAAAAGAACACATTGTTATGGAAATAGACTTTATATAAAAAAAGTATTTAAAAAAAAATTGCTTATATAAAAAATTTTTAAATCTGAAATTTTGTCAGAAAACAAATTTAAAAAGAACACATTGTTATGGAGATAGTTTTTCAATAAAAAAAAGTATTTAAAAAAAAGTTGCTTATAATAAACACTTTTAAGGTCTGAAATTTTGTCAGAAAAAAAAAATTTATGGAAAAATTTTCAGCAAAAAATGTTTCTATGAAAAGATTTAATGTGTTTTCCTACATAAAAGTTTTTTTATAGCAAATTGTTTCTATATAAAAAATGTTCTCTTTAAAAATCATGTGTTAAAAAAAATATACTTCATTTAGGAAAAGCTTAATCAGGAAAAAATTCTATGAAAAAATTTTTTATGATCACATTTTCTGCATTTTTCTACATTAAACCTTTCTATAGTAAAAAAATGTATTCCTTAAAAAAATTTATATGGTTAAAAAATATAATATAAAAAATTTTTTTTCTGCAAAAATATTTTTCAATAGAAATCATTTAATTAAAAATTATTTTTGGTAAATTTTATAAAAAAAATTCGATTTGTTCATATGTACATTAATATATAAGAAAAAACTTTTCTAAAAATATTGCAAAAAAAATTTTTCTTTTTTCATTTAAAAACTTTTAGATGACAATATTTTTTGCAGAAAAAGTTTTTCCGCAAAAGTATTTTTCAAAAGCTGCCATTTGTTTAGAAAAAAAATCTTTGACAAAAATTTTATAGAAAATATTAAAAATATTTTGCTAATAAAAATTTTTTCAAAAAAAATTTTTATAAAGAAATTTCTACAAAAATTGTTTCAGCAAAAAAAATTTTCTCTGTAAAGTATATTTACTTAAAAAAAAAATTAATTTCGTTAGAAAAAAAAATTAAATTTTCATTAAAAAAATTTTCTGTAATTTTCTTCATAATTAATATGCATAGCAGAGCCTTCAAGGCGCTGAGGCAATAATGTATTGTAAAATCTGAATTTTTGTAAATAAAAATATTCTTAGCAAATTGTTTTTTCCACAGAAATATTTTCCTACAGAAAACATTTTTAGAAATAATTTTATAGAAAATGTTAAAAATATTTTGCTAATAAAAAATTAAAAAAAAAAAAAAGTTTTATAAAGAAATTTCTACAAAAATTATTTTAGCAAAAAAATTTTCTCTGTAGAGAATATTTACTTAAAAAAAAAATTAATTTCGTTAGAAAAAAAAATTAAATTTTCAATAAAAAAATTTTCTATAAATTTCTTCATAATTAATTTGTATACCAAAGCCTTCAAGGCACTGAGGCAATAATGTATTGTAAAATCTGAATTTTTGTAAATAAAAATATTCTTAGCAAATTGTTTGTATAGAAAAAATTTTCTCTTAAAAACATGTATGCTTAAAAAATTTAATACAAAATTTTTTCCACAGAAATATTTTCCTACAGAAAACATTTATTAGAAAAAATTTTTTCAGAACAGAATTCTCTAAAAAAATTTAAATAAAAAAATTTTTCAATAAAAGACCATGAAAACTTTTTCTGTATTTTCTACGTAAAAAGTCTCTATAGCAAACTGTTTCTGTAAAAAAAAAAGTTCTCTTAAAAAAGTAGTTATATGCACAATTAATTTTTACTATAAAAAATATTTCTTAAGAAAAAATTTATGAAAAAAAATTTAATGGAAATAATTTTTTTCTTTGGAAAATTTTTTTACCCAAAACAAAACAATAAATTATAAACAAGTTGTTTTCTATATTTCCTAGCTTTATATATGTCGATATTTCATACAAGCTACCCTAATCCTCAGTAGACTTTGGAAATTTTTTTAAGATATTCTCAAACATCCTACTTTATATTCCAACAATCTTAATAAATTATTGAGAGTTTAGAAAGAAACTCCTTTCAAACAAATGAACACCCGCAGGTGGCTACGATTTTTTTTTTTTTGCGAAAGTATCAAAATGCAGAGAACAAAAATTTAAACAATTGAGTTTTATTCACTGTATTAGCTTTTCTAATATTGATACCAATCAAAAAATTATAAGCAGCTTGTTTTCTGTGTTTCCCAGCTGCCTATATGTTTTATTCAATATTAAAAACTCATATAGTCAATAAAACTCATTTGTTAAAAAAAAAAGAAACACTTAAAAAACCATTTTAAAAAAGTTTTGTTATAATGAAATATATTAATCATAAATTTTCTATAACATTATTTTATTATATTAGCATAATTTAATTATCAGTTTAGTTAATCATTAAGTAAATTTTAATTATTAATTAAGTTCAAATATAATTCTATGCAGACTAATCTTTATTTAAAGACATCCACTGTGACTCTTCGGTTCTGAAATTGTACGTGTTTACTTGCGGTTGAATTTTAATGTTGCTCTCTGCTGAAACAAAATATTTGTACATGTGGCAGTTTAGTAAATCTAATTAATCATTTCAACTACTTTTTTTATGCTCTAGACCAGCCAAGCCAGCTCACGCTCTCACTGACACATCTTTTTATTTTTTTCCACTGTATATATTTGAAATGAATATACATGTGGCAACAGCTGCTGCCGTATAATGAGTCAATACAGCTGGCAGCACACAACTATATAAACAGAATAATAAAGCATACTTTAAGGTGAGTTTAGTAATATAGTTGTACATGTGGAAGGAGTAAAACCAAAGATTCGCAGGGGTATATTCATTATGGAATAATTAATGATGGTGACGTGATTTTAATAAAATTTTGCAAAATTTAAATGTTACAAGATGTTAAGTTAATTATTGGCTTAAAAAGTTAATATAAATTTAATTTGTTTAAAGCCTTTCTACAGGATGATAAGACACAAGTCATGAATATTAAGCAAAATGTAAAAAGTTTTATAAAAAAAAAAAATTAGAAAAGAAAACTAATTTATCTATTGTCTTATCAAAACAAATCTTTAAGCAGAGATTATACTTTTGTTTAATATATAACTTGACAAAAGAAATTTTGAAAGATAGTTTGTTAGCTGAAAGTGTAGTATATAATTTCAGTTTTTTTTTTTTTGCTTTAACGCAAACATATACTTTTTTTTATATATGTACTTAAGCATGTGTGTTATATATTACCCTTTTACTTTAAGCTTTAAATCTTTAAGCTTTTAAAACAAATCTACCATCTACTTATTTTTTATCTAGACTACCCGCATATAATATTACCAGGAAAGAAAACAATGACAACAACAATTGTACAATATGTAGACGCAAGCCTCTTAAACCGGAAATCACTGATGCACTCTCAAGTGTTTAGCAAGTAGAAAGAAGTAACATAGAGACAACAGAAATAAAATTGAAACTGAAAACAAATACTACAAACATGCATAGTCATGCTTTAAGAAGCAAACGAAAATAAACAGTGGAACTTTCATTGAAAAAAAATTTTATTCGAATGAAATAATTAGCAAAAGCCAATTGGATATCATGACTTTTTCATATATCGTTGGTATCACTTAGAAAAGTGGTAACTTGCATTTTTCCCGAATTTAAGTTTTTTGATGATTCTAATTCTATCCACATAACTACAACTCGTTTCAAAAACTTGGGGAATAGTTTGATGAGAAATGGAAATTTTACAAAAAAAGTTAATTCAGGATTTAGTGTGTATTATGCTTCAGGCTTCTCCTGTAAAAATTCAATTATGTTAGTTATGGCTTTTCTGCATAAGACCAATGATGTGTAAATATATACTCGTATAATATTATTACATATTTGTTTGAAAAATCGTAGCTCTTCATCTTAAAAGTGCGACTTTTGATTTGAAGTCTTCTTTTAAAAAATTCTTAAACACTTGAATATCCGGATTTTTCAAATGTTATTACGGTATGAGTAGTATGAATAAGAGAATTCTGGATCATTATACATTACTCTACATAACAAACATAGCAATCAGCTTTTATTATTATTTGCGATTTTTATATGAATACGGGTGTTTTCTTTAAGAATTGTTAATAGTTTTCTTTGCAGTTTTCAAATGAGGAGAATACAATAATTGGAACGAAAAATTGTAGTTGGTATTCCCTTTGATTTCTTATAAATTGTGGGATGATAATAACAAGAATGTGGTGGCCCACGGACTACTGCACAACTGTTTGATGTACTTTTCTATCTCGTATTAGTATTCAGATGATGATAACTCATATGCAATGCATTGTATGGGAACTACGAAAATGATTAAGAAGAGGAGGAGGGAAGGAGCCGTGTTTGTACACATATGACTGACATCTATCAGTAACAAAACGGAAAGACCAAAACAGATGCTAACACAGCGTTTAAAGCGTTTAAGTTAAATTACTTAAAACTGTCTAGTTCCCCTCTTGGCACTGCTCAGACTAAAAAAAATTAGTCCAAAACCTATGACGCCGCAAGGTAATGAGTTATAAAGAAATGGACACAGTAAAAACACGTGAGGTTTTTTATTTGAGTGTAAACCTGGTATATCACCTTAGAGCTCAGGCCCCAAAACTTACACATTAATTTTTGTGGTCCAAAGTCCTCCTGTAGAACTTCTTATTATCGAGTAACGTTGAGTTCCTCCTTCAGGCTCAGGATTAAATAACATATTAGACAATACAAAACATATTAGACAATACAAAAACACGTGTGCGCTGTATTTCAAGTTTTACTATTTGAGTGTATATTTAGTATGTCAACTTAGAGCTCAGTCACCTTAGAGAGTTACACATTAATTTTCCTGTGTCCGCAGATCACTTGTAGCCTTTTTTTTTATTACCAATTCAAGGGGTGATTTCCAGTCGATTTTCCTTTTTAGGCTCATGATTAGATATTTCACCTTTTCAATGGGGAGCAACTGTAATATCATTTATTTTCAAACTCTCTCTATCTACTTTTCCAGGTAAAATTATTGTTGGCTTTTAATGATAAAAACTTTTAAGGATAAAAACTTGTTTTCAACAGTTACAAAATTCCTTTAGATGAAAATGAAAGTTTTGTTTATACGAGTATTTTGTTTGGCTATATATAATTTTATTTATAAGATTATATATAGTGAATAAAATTCAATTGCTATAATTTCATTTCTTAGGAACGATAGTCCTTTTTTTATATTTATTTAAATTTCCATCATTTTATTATCTTCCCTTTTCAATATTTTTAGCTTATTTAAAAATATTCTATTTTTGCGGATTTCCGCCCACTGTGCATTACCCAGATAAGCTTGTAACTTTCAATCTAATATAAATATAGTATAAAGTGAAAACGAAGGGAAAGAAAATCTGATATATTAAGCTGATATAGAAATAGAAATGCCATCGTATACAACGGTTGCAACAATATGTGTTTGATTGTTATTGCTATTGTTGTTGCTGACTGTGACTTTGACTATTGTATCTGTTCCGTATCTGGTTGCAATGTATTGCAAAGATATGGCACATTATTTACTTACACATAACAAGCAATAACATGCTTAAACTCGCATTAAAAATAAACACATGAGTAAGACATGTTGCAACATTTATTTGTATGTTGAATGTATTGAAAAGCCTCTAGCGGCAATTTTGTATATTTGTTTTAAAGCAACGGGTAAATTTAACAAAATGTTTACTATCCTTTAAAAGGATGGCAGACTCACACACAATATATGAATTTGTCTATTAAATAAAATTTTTACATGTCCTGAAGGCAGAAATAGGTTTGAGTACCAGATTTAAGGAACGGCAACCAAACTTTTCATATGTTTAAGTCGATGACAAGATTCTAGATAAAGAATATACTACAAATGTCATATAAAACTAAATATGTCCTTTCTTTAAGCTTAAAAGCAAAATGCTAAATTACATTGTCAATCAGAACTTGTTAGAGATCTAGAAAAAAATAAAAGATTTCTGCTTTTAAAATAAAATATGTTAATAGTAGGAAGTATTGTTAAATATTTCTAGGTAAAAGAAATATTATCCACTAAAATAAAAATAATAATTAATAGCAATGACTTAGAATATGCTAAAAAAAACATTTACCAAACGGAATTGCTCTTTGTGACTGCTGTTCAAAAAAAAAAATTAAATTAGTTTTTCCAGAATAGTTTAGGTACATTTTCGAACTACAAAAAAGAGAAATGCCGCTATATATTTTTGTTTTCATTAAAGCATTTCAATAATCATTAATATTCGAAATTAAGTTCTAATTTTCGAACACACTATATATGTTTACAAAATTTCAAAACCTGTCGTAATGAATTCACAACAAGTTAAAAAAATACAACAACTTTTAACACAAAAGTTTGAAATAAAGTTCGAATAATAAAAGTAAGTGCCAAGAGTTAGTTTAGAGTATTCCAAAGCCAACAATATTATAAAATTAAATACAACCTGAAAAAACTTCGTTGCATATAACAACTTACTTTTACAAAACACGGACGAGCGAGTCTTGTAAAAAATGTATGCGGAAAACATTAAAAATAATTGAATGTCCAGCATATTTAACTTTTTTTATTTTATAACACAAAAACTGCGAAGCTTTTCTGCTTGTCTGCAGTAACACCTAGGGTATGTGGCAGGAGGCGAACTTGCGACCCCGAGACTGTTGGTCAAGTACTCTACCAAATCAGCCAACGAGGCACCCGTTGTTTTCGAACCTTAAAGAAGATTAATATCACTATTTATTAATATTAATATTATTATTTTTATTTTTCATTAAGATATTTTATTATCAGTAAATATTCGAGATTAACTTCGAATTTTCGAACATTCACTATTTTTGAAAAATTTCAAAATTTTCACTAAACGCTTTTTTTGGAACATTTGTTTATATTAGAAATTGACTTTGAATTTTCGAACAAATAATGTTTTAGAAAATTTTTTAAAATTTTCATTAAATACTTTTTTGGAATATATGCTTATATTCGAACTCTAGTTTGAATTTTCGAACATCCAATATATTTGAAAAATTTCAAATTTTTTCGCAAAATGCTATTTTTTGGAACATTTGTAAACATGCGAAATTGACTTGGAATTTTCGAACATACAATATTTTCACAAAACACTATTTTTTCGAACATTTGTATATATTCGAATTTGACTTCGAATTTTCGAACATCCAATATTTTCAGAAACTTTAACGAAACGCTTTTTTAGAACAGTTGGTAATATTCGAAATTAACTTTGAATTTTCACACATCTAATACTCTCAAAGAGTTATCGAAATAGAGTTAAAAAAAGTATAAAATTATTTAAAGGAGCGTTAAAAATTTGAAATGTTCGAATAAAAGTATTTTTCTACTGTGTTTAATAAAAATACTCCATTATTGGCAATTAGACCTTTTAGCTTAAGGTGTTGCTTTATTTTCTTGAATATTTTATTTGCTTTTGGAAAACGCCAAAAAAAATTATTTTATGAAACATTTTTAAAAAAAATTTTCGTACAAAATGTTCCAAAGGAAAACGAATTATTAAAAAAAAAATAGAGAGAAGTTTCAGTTAGAATATTCCATTATTCGAAATTAACCCTTTTAGCTTAAGGTGTTGCTTTATTTTCTTGAATATTTCATTTGCCTTAGGAAAACTTTGCCAGAGAAAATTGTTTCGAAAATGTTTTTATAACTTATGAACATTTAAAAAAAAAATTTCCGTACAAAGTTTTCCAAAGGAAACCGAAATATTCAAGAAAATAAAAAAAAGTTTGTAAAAAAAACCAAATGAGCTGAAGGTAAAAAAGAGTATTGCGAATAATGGAATACTTTAATTAAATAAATAAGTTGAAAGAATTTATTGCCAACAAATTAGTAATAAAGAGATAGAATTAACTAGGATCATAGTAAAAGTTAGAATATTCCAAAACCAATGTCATTACATATATAATAAAAATTGCTTTTTACAGAACACAGCACAGCGAGTAATGTGGAATTTTCTATAAAACATATTAACAAATTGGGTACATATTTGTGTTCGCCCACGTACTGTAAACAGCACAAAGGAGGTTAGTTTCCCTATATGTCGTAGAAAAACATTTTAAAATACATTTCCTAAACGAGGCAGTATGGAAATATTTTGAACGAATTTGTGGTTCAATATAAAGAACAGCACTGTTAGCATTGAACACCATTGTTAATTCGAAAACCAATTTTTGGAGCTATGACTTTGTTGCAATAAAGCAACGATATGTGCATATGTCCGAAACTCCGAGTCTACTGGGCAGCAGGCATATGCAGGATTGGAAAATTCACTGCAATGGCTAATTTCAAATTTAGTAGAAAACTTTTAGTTTAAGAAAAATTTAACCCCAGCCTTAACTTAATAAATTGAATACATTAAGTAAAAAATTGTAAAACTATTTTTAACGAAAAACTCTATAAAATTTCTGTTTTTAATCAACAAATGTTGTTTGGAAATGATTTGTTTTTATCTTTGTAAAAACAAAACTTGAAAATTTTTAATCTCATTTGGATACTTAAGATTTTCGAGTAGATACATTCAAATTTTAAAATGTAATGTTTTTCACGCCATATTTATATCTGAGAACTTAACATACTTTTGAAAATTATTATATTATAAAAAAAAAACAGATTTTTCTAAGTGCTTGTTAAATGAAATTCTCTTTTTATTATTATTATTTTATTTTTCTATTTTAATAATGTATTTTCTGTAGAATTGAAAAATATGAGTTACTGCACTCATACACATAGAAAAAGGTTAAGTATTCCGTACTTAAATTACAAGGCCTATTAATGCCATAATTTTGCTTCTATTACTTTTTTCACTGTCTTTTGTCTATAACGACTTGAAAAAAAAGCATACACACACGTCCGTGAAACATGACTAAGCCAACGTTATTCATATTAATATTTGTGGCGTTACTAACACCATACAGAGCAGAGTTCAAGCACTAACTCACACACATACACATGCACTTACAAATCTAAGTGTTTGTTTTTAAGCATATACATATACATACATATGTAGCCATTCACATGGTTTATCATATGAAAATTATATACATACAAATATTTTTATGACATTTTACTTCTTGCCTACATATACAAAGAGGCAGTTAGCTTTCTAGCTTTCTACTTGTTTGAGAGTATATATAAACAGTAGGGTGGATCGATTTGGCAAGCAATATTGTGCCATCGAATTGTCGAAAGCTTTTGGCATGACCAACAAATAAGTCTACTACGGCATATCAAAAACATCATTTCCGAATCGCCCAAATTTAAATTTTTTCGTTAGCAAATACATCAATTTTATAAAAAATAATTTAGTAGTAATTCACAATAACAATAATAATAATTTGAAAATAAATTTCACTTTGAACAGTAGACATTCACATAAATATAGTTTAAAAAAAATTTAAGAATAAGCTTCGATTAGTGCTGTATCTATCTATATTTCGTCAGCAAAGACATCAATTATATCAAAAATAATTCAGTAATAATTCACATTAACAATAATAATAATTTGATAATAAATTTTACTTTGGACAGTAGATATTCACATAAATATAGTTAAAAAAAATTTAACAATAAGCTTCGATTAGTGCTGTATCTATCTATATTTCGTCAGCAAAGACATATATTATATCAAAAATAATACAGTAATAATTCACAATAGCAATAATAATAGTTTGAAAATAAATTTAACTTTAGAGAGATGGTATTAAAAAATATATAGGTAAAACAATTAAAAAATGTGCTTCGATAGTGAAAGAAAAATCCTAGTATTATTGTGAACTAAGTATTGGGCGCTTGATATATGAAAAATATGACACAAAGCGCTCCACGTTTAATTCCTAATAACACTAGTATTTTTCATTCACTATCGTTTAAGATTATTTTTAAAATTATTTCATACTCTTTGGTAAAATATCAAAGTGTGTTTTTTTTAGTTTTTTAAACTATATTTATTTTTTACTTTTTTAGTAAAAGTCCGCATGTCTAAGCTCGAAAGTCACTTGAGTATATACATTTGCTTATTAAGTAAATAAAGCTTCGTACCACATACGATTGGATTAAGAAGTATTTCACATTTTGTTTTAATGCAAATAATTTTTAAAAGAAGCTTAAAACAATCGAGAACCAAAAAATACTTGCATTATTGGGAAAAATCAACGAAACCACAGTAAAATCCGAAAAAAACCCGGATAATTATCCATGCAACAGGGTCCAAGCGTTTATTTTTTTGTACACAAGTTCTACGGCAAAAACGAGCACCAAATTCCAGACTGGTTATTGAAAGTGTGAGTTTTTTAGATAATTCCCAACCCTGGTTTAGGGAATCCCCAAAATTGCTCCACTTCTTTGAAGCAATTTTTCCACTAAAGTGGCAAAAATGTGCACCGAATATGAAAAATCAGTTCCGAAACGGTTAGCGAAGGGGTACTGAGATTTTTGGGAATTCCCAAAATTGACCTAGAGATTCGCCAAAATCCCGACTTTCCCAGCAGAAATATGACAACTTAAATTTTCGCAATATTGTATATACAATTTTATTTATCGGGTGGTTAAATTCTAAGGTCCAATACTGAATGTAAACCACACCTAAATGTCAGGTTTTTTTCGGCTAATTCTTTCTTTGGAATTATTTGATAGAAAAGGTGAACGTCGATAAACCAGCAACAGTTCAAGAGCCAAAAGATGAGATAATTTGGCACATTAATAGCACGGAGCCTTTACCTATCTATGGAGCTATCACCCATGTCGGCTGATTTCTTTTCATTACCTCTTAAAAAAAATCCTTAAAAATAATATTGGAGAAAAAGTTAAAATATATAAATTTAGTCACCTTACAAATGATTTTTGTGATCTTTTTTTTCCTCATGCCATAAGTTATCGAAAAATCGTTGGCATAATATCGACAAAGTTTCGTCCTTCCAAACTTATCCACCCTAATATACATCTACACGAAAAGCCTGGGTAAGAGCCTTAAAGTATGTGCTATTTTTTATGCATATGAGAGTATGCATGGTAAAAAATATTTATTTATACTGTTGACTTTTCATAAAAGCCCATAAAATAAGTATTTGCTGTTTCTATTACCAGCGTACCTAACCTTTCTAATCTTTCACTATTACTACTCGTTTGAATATGAACATGAATATATATACATATATAGAAATAAACTGGCTTTTAAATATAAAACAAAACTGTAATATAATATGTGTACGAGAAAAAGCTTAAGCCAGACTAAAATTCGTATACACATTTTTTTCATAGAGGGTTTACGTAAAATTTCATTATAGCCACTAAAGAACTAGAAAAAAACTTTATTTATAACGTCCTTGAAATACATGAAAAGATGACTAGAATCCTTTTTTCTTGCACATGATAAAAAGAAATGTTTAATTAAAAGCAGCAGTGATGTGACAGCTACATACATTAGATCTTGAATTTCAATTTAATACAAAAACTTTTGATACTGGCACTAAGTACTTAAGGTTTCAATTTTAAATTTTCTTTGTTAGATGAAAGAGGAATATCAAGATATGACAAAACAGAAAATGTACAATATTAGCTAACAAAATATCTAATTATATTACCTTGTATACCAAACACTTCAAGACGTATAGATATTATAATACAAAATTGGGTAAATTTCAATGCAGGTAAGACCCCATCTTGTGTGCTAATATGCAGATGCATGCTCGTGCATGTCGCTACTCGTACATCTGCATATTGATGGTAGACATATTCTTCAAGCTTTGGCCGGCCGGAGTCCCAATGTATCTTTTGGGGGTCCTCGGATATATGCTTGAGAGAGAGAGAGAGAGAGAGTGCGAAGAAGTAAAACGGCGCCAGTAGGATATCCAACTCTATAGTTCTCTAGAGCATCGCCGTAGTGTGGTGTGCGTTGCTCTGTTGTAGCACTATCACATTGGATTTTTCTCTTACGAGATTAAAGGTTATGTTCCTGAAAAGATCTGCGCTGAAGTTTGATTGCAAACTCTTGTTATACATTTCAGTTCTAAAGCCTATATAGTACTACGGAATTTAATTACGGCTTCGGAATAGGTTTTTTGACCTTAAAGATTATGACGAACGTTTACGAAACGACATCGTAAGCCAGGCAGTTAATTTTGTCTTCTTTGAATTTTCTCAATGTTAGATGTTGAGGCCGTACCTCATAATTGGATTCCATAGCACCATATAGGCTTGAGGACTGCGTTGTGTAACAAAAGTAACCATCTTGGGAAAACTCAGAAAAAATCTAATAAGAATATTTTACGGGGCTCAAATTTTTTTCTGCTCTTTCTTAAGATTTGTTTTCTAATTTTTCTCATCATGGTTACAACCAATCTTGTTACCTTATTCCGGCTTGGCGTTGATTTCTGAGTTCAACAAATATTTTTTTAGTTGTTGTTTGAATCTATAAAATCTTTTTCAGGTCCATTCGCAAACAATTTATTAACTGATTCTAAGAACTCCACTTGTTTTTCTTAATTTCACAATTTCTATTTTTTTTTTTTTATGTCACAATTATCAAATATTATTGATAATTTGTGTTCATCCTAATTTATTGACCTTTTTTATATAATTTTTTTGTTTTAAATAATTTACAATTTGATAATTATTAAACATCTATTTATGTAGCAATAAAATACGCTTTCATAAGATTTACTTATTATAATTCTAACTGGCCATTTCATTTAATCATATTCAAACACTTTAACACAGATGAAATGATTTGGATGTTTTTTTCCTTTTGCACAAATTATTCAAATCTCGGCAAAATGTTAATAACATAATTAAGTCTTTAGAAATTCTTACATTAAAAATATTATGTTTGTATGAATTTCATCCTCTTTATGAAATATTCCATTTAAATATTTATTTAGAGCTTTACAAAAGATGTAAAATATCTAAGCTCAATATTTACCTATTCTCCGTACAGGCAAATGAGCATACAAATAGTAAAATGTATGTAAAGATTTAAATGTATGTATATAAAAGTATATAAGTTAAGCAATTTAGTTAAACAGCAGGCAATTCTAAAATTTAATTTAAATGAAACCAATGTAGAAAAAATTTTCGTTTTCAATAACAAAATTGTCTGAATCAGTTAACAAATTGTTTGAATACAGATTTATGGAGATAGTCCTGGTAGCCCAAAAAATTATTTGCGAGGCGTGCAAAACAAAAAGCAACTATCAGCTGTTAAATAAAACAGCGTTGCCAACTCATAATTATGAACATGGATTAAAAGCGCCTGCCTGTAAAGGCTGTAGGCCGAAAAAATACTACATAAAATTTTATAATAGAAATTTTACGAAAGACTAGAAACACTAATAAAAATAAAACAATATGATTATATTGAAAGTATAATTTTATTGAATCAGCAAAATAACTTGTTACAACAAAATAATATATAATTTTTTTTTAATTTTATATTTATATATATTTTTTTTTTATAATAAATTTTTGTATTGCGAATAGCACTTTAACAACAAGTTATACAACATTAAGTCTTCCTAATTTTATTTATAAACTCTTGCTTAAGTTTTAAATAAAATTTCCTGTCTGCCCGGGTAAATATTTGCACTTTGCCTGGCATAGAAATAATCATAATACCTTCATTTGCATTACAGAGTATGTTTGTATGTGTGTTTGCAATGAATGCAGGCTTTTCACCACATACCATATATGAGCATTATTAAATATTGTGGCATATTTATCAAAAGCTAAAATGCGCTTAAAAAGAAAAAGATTAGTTTTAACCAAAAAACAACAAAAAATTTTTAAGAAAAATTAGGCCACGAATTTGAAAAGAATTTAAAATACATTTTTTTTATTACACTATTATAAAATACATTTTTTTATTACACTTGCCTTGTCAACCGCATGTAGTGGTGGACCAACCCAATGGAGTGAACTATTCATGATTCGCCAGCGCCCCTATGTGGAGTGTAAAGCTCACACAGGTTGCAACTTGTGCCATAAGTTTGTAGCCATATAGGCAAAACCCTGGCTGAGGAGCTTAAACTTTTATACCCCTTCTGCATTTCCACGCGAGGCTTAATGAGTTAATGGGCCGAAGTCCATTAAGAGCATCAGCCCTTAAACCAACTCACCCGTCCAACCGTCACCACTTGATCCTTACAGTACAGGTATCTGTTGCAAGGCAACAACGCCTCGGGACATTGTTAGCCACTAAAAAAAGCCATGCAACAATTACCAGGGATGCTAACTTCCCCTTCCTGCGTCTTTAGGTTTAAACCTCAGTTAGAACGTTCCAGCCATAGTAGGTACCTCAACCATTTTCATGTATATTCACTCCAACCAAGGCACTCGTCAAGACGAATCAAACGAGTTCAAATTCGATGGGGTTGCATCGCTTTCAATGTCCACTCAACAGCTCCATCATTACATCAGCTCTATATCCTATTAATACCTCATTGTCATCTGATTTATACATAGAAATTTATACTGCCAAATTTCACCTCAATCGGAAATCGGGAAGTAGATCAAATTTAACTTGCAAGATTTGATCACAGACAGCGGGACAAGTGAAACTAAATTAAAAACTTGAATTTCCTTAAAAAAAAAAAAATTGATCTGTAGATAGCACTGAAAATCTAAAAGTTTCAAAAAGAAAACTTTCCAAGTGTGAACTGAGGCATATCGAAAATCTCCGTTAGAATACCAATCCCCTTCAAAATCACGGTCAAAAAATTAACTAGTTTTTAGTCACAGTAAATTATAAATTTGCCATCCGGCCTTATCACTTTAATGCTGACTGTATTTTAATGGATAAATACGTTTGTAAATATAAAAACATAGTTTATGCAAAGAAAGTTCATACATGCCGTGTTTTACAGCCATTAAACAGCACATACCTGCAATGAAAAAGAAAAGAAAAACAAATTCATATTTAAGTTTTAAGTTTTGCTTTTGTATATACAGAGTTTTTTATAGTTCTGTGCATATTTCTATTTCAGTTACTTTTGTTAATTAACGCATTATTAGCTAAGTAAAGTTTATAAAATGTTTATTTGTTGCTTTTTTAATTACAAATATTTGTTAAGGGCTTAACAGGAAGATAAAAAAAACTAGTTATTTAACTAAACTTTTAACAAATTAGCACCGTAAAACAAACGATAAACAAACAAAAAATTACTTTAAAGAAATTTAAACTTCTGGAAAATTCAAAAACTGTTAAAGATATATAAATAAAAAAATTTTCCATTACCAGCGAAATTTTATTTTTGTAAAAACATAATATTTTGTATGCGATCATAAGTTGCCAACATCTTCAACTTAATTTATCTGATGTCAAGGGCTAAACTTTCGCTGACACATGCATAACTTGTCAACTGCAAATGAACTTTGAACTCTAATTTTGTTTTGATGTCTAGACTAGAACAGGTTTTTCTATATAGTTTCTTGTGAAAAACCTGTCTAAACCAGAACAAATTTTTCTATAGAAAACTTGACTAGACTAGAACAAATTTTTCTATAGAAAACTTGTCTAGACTCGAACAAATTTTTCTATTGAAAACTCGTCTAGACTAGAACCAATTTTTCTATTAAAAAATTGTCTAGACTAGAACAAACTTTTCTGTAGAAAAATTGTCTAGACTAAAACAAATTTTTCTATAGAAAAATTGTCTAGCCTAGAACAAATTTTTCTATAGAAAAATTGTCTAAACTAGAACAAGTTTTTCTATAGAAAAATTGTCTAGACTAGAACAAAGTTTTCTATGGAAAAATTGTCTAGACTAGAAAAAATTTTTCTATGGAAAAATTGTTTAGACTATAACAAAGTTTCTATAGAAAAATTGTCTAGACTAGAAAAAATTTTTCTATAGAAAACTTGTCTAGACTAGAAAAAATTTGTCTATATAAAAATTGTCTGAACTAGAACAAATTTTTCTATTGAAAAATTGTCTAGACTAGAACAAATTTTTCTATAGAAAGATTATCTAGACTATCATGCATGGGTATCAATATGATCTTATGTTGTTTGAATAAAATCTACCCCTTGTGTTGGAGTGGCGCCTTTCTTTGAGTTACGGCACTCACAGGCAATGCAACTTCACACATAGTTCCCGCGATTTGGGCCTAGGCCACAACTGTCCCCCAAGGACCACAACATAACAGCGCAAGAACAAGTCCCCAGTGGTGTTCCCAGTCCCCGTGGTATAAGATTAATGTCTCCGATCGGACTTGTAGCTCAAGCACTACTTCCAGTAGAGAGCAAACGGCTCGAGGACTGTAACAATCACCACTCCACACCCATACTTTGCGCCAAAACCAGTATGACAAAAGCCAAAGTAGGGTAAAGAGCAGCACAACCTATACAGGAACGGCGGCATACACAGCAGCAATAGCAAACAGTAAAAAAGTAGATATGGAAAGAAACACCGCACAAAGCTGCCACTTTCAGTAAACATGGTCTCAAAGTTTAGTAAATAATAAACAGTAAGAGCACTAAACATTCATTTTCATGGACTAGTCGCAAACCATATCATAGAACTAGCAAAGGTAATCACGAGCAATAAAAACAATGTATAAGACCTCTCTAATGTAGGGCTGTACCACAAAAGTAAATGTCACCAGCAACTTTGAAACAAAAGCTTAAACTACCATATAGACAAACCTTTTGGTGAAGAGTTCGTGTCTTCGAATTCTTCCTGTATACAATTTCCCAGAATTCAAAGGAAGACAAGGGTAAATCAGTTGGTATACTGAAGCCCTTTAAGATTTATAGCCTTTAGCCAACTCACCCGTCTAACCATCAATTCTGGATCTTTACATTACTGGCATCTGTTGCAAAACTACAGCACCTCGGGGGGCCATTAGCCCCGAAAACCTACACTGCACCACATTTATGATAGAAACAACTTCCCCTTCCTACGATCTTACAGTAATTCATGAGGGCTTCATTGTTTGCCTTTTTGTACTCTGCAGCTGTCTAGTTCGCAAACAACTGACGTACAACGGCTTTTTCAAAAACTTTTACATCTTACGATATTGTGATTAACAATAGGCATTCAAAATAAGGTCAAACACGAAACACTTTCAATTGTTCTTTTTATTAATATTCGAGTATTTACTTTTTTTTTTTAAATATAATAAAATAACTTGTTTTCAGACATGACAGGGCATGCTTAGGCAAATAGTCTTTTTTGAAACCCTTCCAAAAAAAAACGGTTTAAATATTAATTGCATTTTGGTAAATATTAGAAAATAAATGACAATTTTCTACTTTGTATCATTCTCGAGCAAAAGTTATAATTAAGACAAATTAAAGAGTTGTTAGAAATTATTTTTGTATTTCCCTTTTTATTTTTCTTAATTACAACAAGAAAACGAACACCTATTTTTCATTCGCTGGTTGGTTTTAATAAAATTGTTTAATAAAAAAAACATTTTATTTCGGGCATTTTTTAAGGGAGTGAATATAATTAATGATGTCTTTTATGAATTTATTTGTTTTCGTGTTATTTTTATTGAAGTTTTTATTTATTCCAAAAATGTTCTAATTAAGGAGCAGGTTAAAAAAAGGAAAATAGTCAAATAATTTTAAAGAAGAAAATAATAATAATAAACATTTCATTGTCATATTAAATTTATTTGTTTTATATATTACTGAAGGTTTTCTTTTTTATATTTTAATGTATTTTATTTGTTTATTCTAAGCTTAATAATAAATTTCCAAAATATACATAAAACATAATCTCGTAAAGTCATATTTTATTATTATAATATATATATTTTTTTGTTCAATATTTATTGTGAGGTTTTTTGCTAGAATTTATATGCTAAAAGCATACTACACTTTTGCTTAACTGGGAATAAATTTAGTTCATCCAGCTGATACAACTTAATAAAATTTATAAACTTAATGAGAATTATAAGTCATACTTTATTATTATAATATATATATATATATTTTTTGTTTTGTTTAATATTTCTTGTGAGGTTTTTTGCTAAAAGTTATACGCTAAAAGCATACTATATTTTTGATTAATAGCGAATAATTTTAGTTCCTCCTTAAAGCATGCTAAAGTTATGATAAAAAAGTACAAGCTGATACAACTTAATAAAATTTATAAACTTAATGAGAATTATTAAAAAAAATAAACAGTTAAATATAAACAAAATGAAAGAAAGGGTACCAAATATAACGTTCAATAAAAAATTGATAACGTGGCAGGATACATAATTGATCTGTCAACACGGCCTAATCAGACAGCGGATGATGGAACTATCTCACGGTTCAGCAGTGCTTCCTTGTGGATTGCAAGGCCCAACCAGGTTTCAATTTTTAGTCCCGAGGAGCAGGTTTTGCCTTGGTATACATTTATCTAAAGCGCTATACATTCTGGGTCATAGGGGAGTAGCAGTTCGTTGTCTGTTGTGGCAACACAAACAAAGCCGCGTGACTTATGTTGTGTTGTACTTCTGAAACAATCAAGGAAGATTAACTGGCGAAACAGGGGATCGACAAAGTCCTCATGAGGTTCAGCTTCAGATAATTCCGGCGCAGCTCATCGTTGAACTTCCTGCCTTGGATGAAACCTGCTGGCTACAGTTTAAACCTAAGTCTCAGGTAGGGAAATTAGCTTCCCTGATAACTATCGTGCAATGAAGACTTCCGACCGCTGTAATGTAGGCAACAGCTATCTGTAATGTAAAGAAACAGTAGTAGTGCTGTTTTGACGGGTAAGTTGGTTAAAAGCTGATGCTCTCAATGGATTTCGGGCTACCAAATCATTAAGTCTTGTCTTCCATTGACTGTTGAGAAATTGCATACAGGAGGGATTAGAAGGTGCGAACTGTTAATCAAGGGTTTCATCTATAAAGCTACAAACGTATGGCAAAAAGTTGCGACCTTGAGAGTTGGAAACCACACGGAGGCACTGCTGCATAGTAAATAATTCATCCCGTCATCAGATAAGGTCGTAAAGGCAGGTGCTGATAATAATCGTTTTCCCTGATATTTGTTACACAATGAAAATTTTCGGGAGCTTACAACAACCGAGCTGCTGTTGTCTTGCAACAGATACCTGTAATGTGAGTAACCAGTAGTGATGGTTGCACGGGGGAGTTGGCTAAGGGCTGATGCTCTTAATGTACCACCAAATTATTAAGTTTTGTCTCCCATTGATAGAAGGAAGAATTGCATACGGAAGGGATTAGAAGGCCTGAGCTCCTCAGCAAGTTTGTTCATATAGCAGTACGATAAACTTATAGCCAAAAGTTGCCATCTGTGTGAGCCTTGCTTACCACACGGAGACACTGTTGAATATAAAATAATTGAAGCTGTGAACTTGATCCATAATCAGATAAGGTCGTGAAGGTTCAGTTCCACATTCTGCCATACTCGTATGTGTGAACAAACCCTGAAGAGCTCTGACCATCTAATCCCTCCTGTATATCATTTCCCAGTCAAAGAGTCACGATTTCTGTAACGTTAATTTTCCTTCGGGTTGCAAGTTTTGTCTTGGGGTACGCTTAACTAGGGTGTTCAGTTCTCTGGCATATAGCAGATAAAACCCTAGGAAGTCCCAACATGACTTATGTTATGTAGAGATTTCTGGAAACTCTTACCCATGGTTAACTAGCAGGGTTAATTAGCAGAATTAGCTCCAGCTATATCTGTTTGATAGACCACCCAAGCGCTGATCCTGATTACAGTGTCTGCATGTTTACTGAAACATTCTGGCTATGGTTTTAAGCTAAAGACGGTTTAATAGTATTACCTGATAACTAAGATGTATGATTGCTTGCGGAGAGCTAACTATATTACCCAAAATGGTTAATAGTATTACCTAATAACTAAAATGTATGCCTGTTTTCGGAGAGCTAATTATCTTACCCAAAATGCTGTGATCTTTCAACAGATAGCTGAAATGTAAGGAAGTAGAAATGATGAATGGGCAGTTGGTTAAGTGCTGGTGCTTTGGGCCATCTACTCGAGAAGCCTTGTCTTCCGTCGGAGAAAATTATGTAGCAGACTCAAGAGCAACATAACACTATCATTACTATTAGGTGCTAATGTAAATCAGTTCCACATTCTGTTATATGCATGACCCAACCTCTTTCTGAAGAGCTCTGGTCTTTTAATGCCCTCTGCATATCATACCTCAATCAGAGATTCACGACTTCTGTAACGTTAATTTTTCTTCGGGATTCAAGAGCAACATGACACTATCATTATTATTTACTTTATATGTATTAGCAACATATATTTTCAATCAAATATTGTATGGTATTCTAATCCGCCTTTAGTGAGGAATGATATTTTATTTTAATTATAGCAATAACTACCGTCATCAATAACTCTTGATCAAAGAAGACAGGAAAAAATAATTGAACACAATAAGCTTGGAGATAAGCAGCTGTTTCATAGCCGCTACACTACTGTAGTGCTGTGTAGTGGGTGCTTTTGAGTAGTGTAGTCGCTACGAAACAGCTACTTATGTATGTTGAATTATTTTTTCCTGCCAAATTCTCCTTTAGCTTAGTAGGATTTTTTATTTTAATTATAGCAATAACTGCCGAGATCAATAAATTCTTATTAAAAAAGACAGGAAAAAAGAATTGAAAACGCTGAGCTAGAGGACAACTAGCTGTTTCGTAGCCGCTACACTTATGCAGTGCTGTGTAGTGGGTGCTGATGAGGAGTGTAGTGGCAACGAAGCAGCTACTTATACCTAAGCTTAGTATGTTGAATTATTTGTTTCCTGTGTTCTGAATATAAATTATTCATATCTGTGCCGCCATGCATTTTTTAACAAAACGTTTAATTAATTAGGCATTAACTATTTATGCAAAGTAGCGTGCAAACCAAAAAACATTGACATATTAAATGTTTCTATTGACATTTCTCAGCAAATAATTTTAATTTTTTTTTCTTTGTATTATTTTTTAACATATAAAAGTGCAGTTTAAATTACAAAAAAAAACCCCTTGTTACGATATAAAAAAGGACTATAACACTAACACATACTCACACACATACAGAAAGTAACGTTGTACATTTGTTGTAATTTTACAGTTGTGTTTTTATTAAAAGACATTAACTTGGTTTTTGCTCAACTTAAATTTATATCAAGCAACAACCATAATAATAAATATTTTTTAATTCAACCGCACATATCTACATACATACATCTGCATACATACTTATATGCATGTGTGTAGGGCAAATTGTCTACATATATGAATTGTAAATGCATGCATGTGGTAAATATTGTTTAAAAATATTATTAAAAATGTTCTTGCTGGGGGGGAGGAGCTGCATGTTTAAATGTGGTTTTGCCATTTTAAACAAAATGTAGGTCAATAAAAGTTTTCAAAATTACATGTGGCTTTTAAAAACAACAAAAATGTAAATTAAATAGAAAAAGTTCAATAATTTTGACCCGCAGTGGGGGGAGGGGGGAGGGGTGTGTTTATTTAAATTGTGGCAAAAATAAGCAAAAGTCAATGAATATAATATGAATAATATCGCACTTGCAAATGTAATTAAGTTACAGAATTTTCATATAAAACTTTGTTGAATGCAAAAATAGTGCAGGTTGCAAAAAAAAAAAAGATAAGCAGTTTACAGAACACGACTCAGTGGCTTGATTGAAAAATTTATATAAAATGTAGGTAACAATTTCAAAGATTTCCCATAAAATTCATCAAATGTATAGCCCATATATGTTCTGTAAAACTTAATTATAAGCATCTGTATCTAAAAGTATACACTGGAAGAAAAATGCTTTGCTACGAGCCTGAAACCGTTGCGTTCACGATTCTTTTAAAAATACCCGTCTCGCAGGGTATATGTGCATTTGAGATCTTTTCACCGAAAGTTCAGTTTGGGTACCAGAAAACGAGTTCGCGGTTCCTTCGCTGTTTCTTCCACGAGAGATATGCGTTGTGACCTGGGCACCCAAAAACTGGTTCGCGGTTCCCCGGCCAACATTACCCAGATTTGCAATAGTTTGGCAGCCCGAAAACTGGTTCGCAACTCGTTCAGCAGTGGGGGGTGGTGGAACTCGCTGACCCGAGAAAATGCTCGCGCTTACCTTTTCCATAGCCGGCACATAGCCGACAGATGGCTTTAGTTTTTAAAGGGTTAAGATTTTTAATTTTCCCAATCAGCAATTCGTCTCAGGTCATCATTAGCATTGGTTGGCAAAAATTCTACACCCCGTCCCATACAATACGATGATCTGATGAGCTGATGATCATAAGTGTAACATTTGCTAAATTTAATGACATCATAGATATCGTTTGCATACATGACAAACAAAAGAGGTCCTAAAATTATGGATGATCTATTATTATGCATTTCCACATATTGCTTCCTGCTTGAAAGAAATGAGAACACCTAACGGCAAGCAGAAGAGCCAAAGTTAAAACAGTTTCGCAGCTTTTCACATAAGGAGAAATGGCATAAGGAATTAAAGGCGTTACTAAAATCAAGAGCTTTAACTACTGAGCTTAACGACTTATCGATATGCGATTAGTAGGTAAAGTAGTTTTATGATCGGATTGACACAAGGCAGAGGGTAAGATTTCTATGTGAAGTCTTATTATACTTATTGTGGCCGCCGTCACAGTTGATTGTCATTTGAGCCCTTGTAATAGCATTTTCCATCACACTGCCCAAAACTTCCGGCGATAGGTCCTCACATTCTTGACGGATATTGTCTTTAAGAGCTGCAAGAGTCTGAGGCTTGTTGACATAAGCCCGCGTTTTCAAAAAAAGCGGTCAAATCAGGTGATCTTACTGGCCAGTTCAAATCGCCAAAACGGGAGATTAGGCGCCCGGGAAATGCATCCTTCAGCATATCGGTTGTGGCATGTGCAGTGTGTGACATAGCACTGTCCTGTTGGAATCACATGTTTTCCAATCCCAGTTCATCAAGTTGCGGCAAAAAGAACACGTTGATCATTGCTCTGTAGCGCTCACCATTCACAGTAACCGTTTGGCCCGCGACATCTTCGAAGAAAAAAGGTCCGATGACTCCTTCAGCGAAAACAGCACGCCATACAGTGAGTTTGAGCGGGTGTAATGGCTCTTCGTGGGTTACACGCGGCTTTTCAGCTCCCCAGAAGCGTAAATTTTGCTTATTTACGTATCTGCTAAGATGGAAATGGGCTTCATCACTATTGATTATTTTTGATAAAATTATTAGTCAAATATATAGTAACTAATATTCCGCGTTCTGGAGAAGTGTAGCGTAACATTGTTTATTAACGTGTATTTCGCATGTGTTTACTACACAAATGTCAAAACAGAACTGACATTAGGGGCCAATCGCAAAATTTATAGCGTTTTCTGATAGGAGGATAACTTTTGCGCCACCTTGTAGTTGTTATAGCAAAAAAAAGCTAAACACGCTGCACCAAACACTTTTTATGAACCGGTTCGACGATCTTAAACGTTAACGGTCACTAGTGTTTTGGAAGATGAAAGCAACTTTTAAGTTGCAGCGCAACATTATTTAAGGAAACGTAGCAAACGGTAGCTCAACTCATCATAGACGATTTTATTTTGGCTACCCTTACAAATACTTTGAAATGTTAACACACGAGATCGTACATCATATCCACATATCCTCATGGTAGTCTACACCCACTACTCCATATCGTATTGTTGACATGCGAAAACATTCCATAAGTTAAAATAATGTAAATGTTTTAACACAATTTTAATAACATCGCTTTAATTAAATCGAAAAGTAAATAAATGAATAAATGACGCCCATATTTATACATTCTCTTACAAACATATATAAAAAAAAATAAAACTTTACACATGTAATTGCATTTTTTTTTTTAAATTTTTATTGATTAATCTCTTGCGATAATAGACACTACAATGTCTGTTATCGATTTATCCCTCACATTTACACCGCATGCAAAATCAATTAAAATTAAACCATTAGTTAATTACATAAAAAAACAATAAGCAAAAATGTTATTGTGTTTATTAATTACTAACAAAAAACCAACAATTTTTATTGCTAAAGTGCAAAGTATTAATATCTTTTTTTTTATATATGTAATTTTTCCTGTTCAACAAATACTCAACATCGTTCTTTTTTAATCATTGTTTTATATTCATCCTTGTAAAACATATGGTTTTAATAATGTATTAAATTAAATTTATATCATGAAGTCGCAAAAATAAAGAAGAAAAAAATCATAGAAAAAAAATTGTCATAACAAAAACTATTTAACATATTGATTGCAGATTGCTCTCGTTTACTTCGACGTGAGAAGGACTTGACTGAAAATGAAAACGTACAAGTAGATCGACGAACTCGAACAACAATTTTTTTGTGGCAGAAAACAGGTTTGTAATGTTTAAACATAATATTTACAGACTTAAATTCCCTACATTAACAACAATGGCTGCAAATTAACTATTTTTAATTAAGCTTTTGCCAGGACATGAAAATCATTCTCAGACTAAAATATCAAATTGATTAATCAAACCAAAAGTCACAGCAAAAAAGAAATTAAATGGAAAGTTATGCACTCATTAATAAAGAAAACTTGCGTATGTGTATGTAAAAAAAATTCAGGTTGTGGAAAAACGTTTACTCGTAATAACAATGTTGTGGAAAAACGTTAAATATTTTAAAGTTTTTCAAGAAATTTCTAAATTGTGATGCAAAGAAGGACACATGTGCTCTAAAACTGGATAGGAAAATCCTAAGAACAATGACAGGTATACTTACAGGTCATTATACTTGCCCTAAGCACCTGGACAGCGTTTTCAACACAGTCATGTGCAGATTCTGCGGTGAGGAGGAGTCAATGGAGCACATGATCGCCCACTGTGGAGCATTGGTACACAGGATATATAGGCTGCTACAAGCGCATACGTTGAATGAATGGGACTTACTATTACTCCCAATGACAGAGTGTGTCTGGTTTCTTTTTGTACTTAATCCATTATAGGGCCAGGTGACATTTAATTGATCAACAATGGTTGCAGTGTAAGTAGCCGAAGAGGGCCACAACCCATCCAAATAATACTAAATATTTATTTATTTATATTGTGTAATTGATCGAGTTTAAGGCCTTTTTGGAAGTTTTCGGTTTTTTGGATAGCTTCTTCAGGCCAAATAATATTTATTTAAACTTCCAAAAAGACCTTAAAGTCGATCATTTACACAATATTAAGAAGAAAAAAACAAGGGTCGAAATAAAGAAATAACAAATTTATTTATTTATTTATTTAACTGTACAGCTGCAAATAAATTTGCAAAGTACAGTATGCCTTGTGGCCTTGTGCCCACGATGGTGTTAACAGTAATTTGCAGCGTCGCTGTGACTAACTATAACGACTTATGCCGTCACATAAGTGGTTAATAAAGGAATACCTCAAAAAAAACTGTAATTTTATATCGTTAATTGAGACAAACTCTTAACCAGTGATTGCGAGACGCAAAACTTTCAAAATCCAAACAACAACAACAAACCTGAATGCACTTAAGAAATAATTATGATGACGCGAGAGCTGTTTTCCAGCCCAGCGCAGTTTTACGACTGAATAATAAATAATAACGTTTTTGTCTTTTAAAAGCGCTTTCTGGATTCTTTAATTGCAAATGGCATAATGACACTGATACTTGTTTGTTACGCGATACCTAAATACTCTACAACTTTATTTACACTTAATACCGCTAGGTATTGGCACACTATACTTGCTTACTTATTTGACTTATGACTGTTTTTCAGCACGTTTAAAATTAAACTCAGTATCTGCTGAATATCTGTCTGCTATTTATACTTCTTTATTACCTTCTTCGACGATCATGAAGGTTCTAGGTAATCGCTAATGATCATTCCAGTCTCATATATACAAATATAATTGCTACATAAATACACACACATACACATACATACGAAACGATAAGAATGCAACGGCAACAATAAAATCACTGGTTGTTTACTTACTCGGAATTTTGCATTCATAATATACCTTGTTTATTTATGTATTATGGTTAAGCTTTATATTGTATGTGTGTGCATATTTATAATAACCAGAGCGGCAGCTGCACAGTGGGTTGGAAGTCATATAAATTCATAACAATTTAAAATTTTAAAAAAACATAAAAGACCTTGAACGAAAGAAATTTATTGCAAATATTGAATTAAATAAAGTTCAAAGCACATAGGTTCAAGAATTAGAAGTTTGTGAAATTTATATAGAATTTTATAAAATCAAAATCATTTTTGCAAAAATTTTCTATAGACCATTTGCTGCAAAAAAAAAACGATTTAAAACATAATAATTTTGTGCAATCGAAAATGTTTCTCTGAAATATGTTTCTATAATCAAAAATCGAAAACAAAAGATTTTCTAAAAAAAACCAATGTAAGATCAAATAACTTTCTACAAGTAATTTTTCTAAAAATATTCTGTAAAAATCATTTAGAAATTCAAAAATTTTTCTATAGAAAAATATTTCAAAATTGTAAACTCTGAAAAATTTTTGTGAAATAAAAAAATTTTTCTACAAAAATATTTGATAAATTAAAAATTCTTTAAAGTTTTTGTGAAATCAAGCGTTTTTTTTATTATAAAAAAATTTAGCACATTTATAATAAGCAGAGCGGCAGCAGCACAATGGGTTGGAGGTCACATAAACTCATAACAATAAAAAATTTATAAAATTTATAGAATATTTTACATAATTGAAACCATTTTTGCAAAATTTTTTTATATACCATTTGCTGCAAAAAAAAAAAAAAAAAAAAAAAAAAAAAAAACTATTTAAGAAATAGTAATTTTGCGAAATCGAAAATGTTTCTCTGAAATATGTTTCTATAATCAAAAATCGAAAGGAAAATATTTCCTAAAAACACCCTTTGCTATATCGAATAACTTTCTATAAATAATTTTTAAAAAAATTTTCTGTAGAAAACATTTAAAAAATCAAAAATTTTTCTATAGAAAAAAATTGCAAAATTGAAAACTCTGAAAAATTTTTTGTGAAAGAAAAATTTTTTTGTACAAAAATATTTGATAAAATGAAAACTTATTTAAAATTTTTGTGAAATCAAACGTTTTTTTTTTATTTTATATTATTAAATTTAGCAGAAATTTTTTAAAATAAATTTAATTTTTGCAGCTTCAGATCTTTGTTTTTTGTAAAAAATTAACAATTTTTTTAAAAAATCTTTTAATTCGCGATGCGATAAAAATTTGTTATCATCGTCAGGAAAACTAAGATGTTAATAAAAATTTTAATTAAAATTTTTAATAACCTTTTAATTTTCCTCACGATGATAACAAATTGTTATCGAAATATCGAGAAAAAAAAAATTTTGAATTGTTAATTTTTTAAAAAAAAAAAAAAAAAAAAAAAAAAATCAAATTTATTAAACAAACGAAGGTCGAAGAATATTACTCGTAAGTTAAAAGAAATTTTTTTAATCTAAATCATTGCTTCAGACGGCGAAATTCTGACGCTAAAATGGCATGTTAAAATAATAGATTTTTGATTTAAATAATAAAAAAACTATTATTCTGGTTCTTCGATAAGTTGTATATCTCTCCATTGTTTATTCTCTAAGGGTTATTTAAATTATCTGAAAATATAAAATTAATAATATATAAACGAAAAAATTATTAAAGTTTTAAACCCTATAGTAACTTCTGTCCCACCCTGTTAGTTCATGTAGAATTATTTTATCTGGAAAAATTAACTGCCTGGTCCACGATGTCGTTTCGTAAACGTTCGTCATAATTTTTAAGGTCAAAAACCTATTCCGATGACGTTTATAAGCCTTATTTTTCCCTGATCTTGTATCAATTGCCTTGTCTACCTCCCATATATCTATTAGTTGTATAATAGTTGACTATAAGTCACTTATTTTTTAAATAAAAAATTTGTGAAAGTTAAAGAAACGACATCGTGAGCCAGGCAGTAAATTAATAATATATAAACGAAAAAATTATTAATGTTTTAAACCCTATAGTAACTTCTGGCCCACCCTGTTAATTCATGTAGAATTATTTTTTATTAGTTTTCTTTTACTTTAGCATATAAAACTAATTTCTTATATCTCAGTTCTCTTGATATTTGCTTAATTATCACTAAACAAAATGAAAAAAAAATATATAATACATTCACAAACATATGTATAAAGTAATTATATATAAATTACAGTTTAATATTAATATAATTAAACAAAAATTAAATTCACTTTGAAATTTTCCATTATAATTGTAATAAACATGAAGATTTGTTTTTCAGGTTTAACTTGATTTACATATTAATGAGTATTTGTTTATGAATTGGTGTGTGTGTGTGTGTGTGTGTGTGTGTGTGTGTGTGTAAATAACAATTAATGAAACATTTATAAAAGTTAAGTTTTATCTAAAAATCATTATGCCATTTACGTTTTATTAATTATTCAATTAGATATAACATGCATCATGATGTTTAATAAAATTATAACTTGTACATTAATTAAAAAACAACTTTAAATCATAATTAAAACTAATAGAAGCAAATCAAAAGTTCTTTTAGAAAAAAAATACAATTGGCGGTTCGAAAAAGAGGATTTAATGAAAATTTATTCAAAACGACTCCTGAAAATAAACAGAAGTGAGTATGAATTAATTATACAAGAAAACAAACGACATCCTCTTGAACGATAGACTGACATTTATTTCTTTTTGAATTTGCTATGTAGTTTTGCCCTAAAGAACATTACAAACAACTTTCTTAACTTTGTTTCATAATAAACAAATTTTAGAAATAAAACATCTTAAGATCTTGAACGTTCTTTCTTTTTCTAGAACAAAGCCAACCATGAAATGTTAGCGACCTTAATAGCGTTGAAACGTACTCTGGAAACTTTACAGAAAGCAAAACCTTTACGGCCGAAACCGGCGATCAAAACTTCATCGTTTTCTTCCGTTTTAAAACCCTGTCATAATCAATTGCATTGTCACGCTATTGTGAATAGCACACTTAAGTTGTTAAACATCACCCGCAACTTTTTCGGCTTTAGCATGAAAAGCATCACAGAATTGGTTGGTCCTTCTTCCATCTTATCGGTCAAATGAATTTTTTTGTTACATTTTTTAGACCAACATTGATTACCATGATGATTGATGTGCGTTCTGGCTATAGGCCTCTTGGCTAAACCATAGTTTCCAAACTTTCTTGGGGCATGGCGGAAATATACAAAAAAAAACGAAAATTTTATGGAATTTTATATAAAAGTCTTACGTCACTTAAGATTGAAACTTAAAGTGACGTAAGATCAGCAACTTTGGTCCTGGTCATTAAAAATCTGGCTGCAGGTAGACTTAAAATTAAATGCAAAAATGTGCTAAGAAGGCTTTTCTACCAAATTTTCAATATTTTGTGATGTAAACCAATATTTCAGGCCTACGTCAATTAAAAAAATAAAACTCTTTTAACACGTAATACTTTATTAGTCTCGAAGTTTTTGTTAGTTTCAATACCCACCTACTAAACATTTCGGTGTTCAGTGCTGATGACTTTGAAATCAAAGCCTGCTTGATTCTCCTTTCCATCACTTACTCCCTAGCAGATCTAGGAATCTAGAACCAGGCCAGCTAACACCAATACTACAGCTGCGGAAACTGTACTACAAGCCAATAGCCCCTTATTGTTTTTGCAAAAGAAAATACAATAATGGTTGGGTATAATTATAGACTGCTTACTTTGATTAAAACTATGGTTACTTAGTATTATCTCGATGTTAAATTAAAAAATATTATAATTAGTTATCAATAAAAATAATTCTTTTTATAAACCTATTGCTGGTCATATGAAACTGACTTAAGGTGTTGGAGGGAGATAAAGAGGACCATGCTCTCGACGTGCTTGAGATCGTGGACTTGGAAATTGGTAAGTAAATCTATATACCATTGTAAGACAGCAGGCAGATTTTCGCAGGAGGAAATCACAGCTATATTGAGGTCAGCTAACTGGTATAGGCTATATGAGGATAATTTTCGAACTTATACTGATGGTAAGGCTGTGTTAAAAACACTAGTGGAAGTCTGGTTCAGTTCGTGAATGCCGGGTATTTCTTAATGAGCAAGCCATGTAATTGGTTTGCATCAGCGTCTAACTTGAGAGTCTTACCTGACGGTAGACCAATGCACGGGGTTCACCAGCGCCCCATTGCCTTGTCAGCCACGGCTTACTTATATCACAACTTCAATGTTTGCATCTATAAAAATTAACCCCTTGCTGAAGAGCTAGGGCCTCCAAGTCCCTTCTGTGTGCAATTTCCCATACAGTCAATGAAATACAGAGCAGTGCGAGTGTAAAATCTGAAGTGTGTAAAAAAAGCTTTTAAACAACTCATCCTTCTATCCACCTGCTCTGATTCTTTACATCACAGGTTTCTGTTTCAAGGTAATAGCACCTCGAGCACTATAATGCATTAAAGTTATCAAAGATTTTATGTCTGAAACACAGCCAGAATCTTTTCATCGAGATTCAGGCATTTCAGCCATGATTAGCGTCGCGATAGTCCGCAAAACAAACCCTCCCGGGGTTTTTGCTGATTGTCGTTCTGCCAATTAACCTTTGGTGAGTTAAAAGCCCAGCACTACTTAAGTCATGTGGCTTCCTAGAGTTTTATAAGGAACTTCTACCTCTGTATGCTACAAAATGTAAATTTCTCATCAAGGTAAATACTGCCGCCTCGAAATATCTATTAATAAGACCGTGGAACATTTGGGTCTGGAGCTTTTCTGGGTACAGCGGCACCATTAAGGGCCCAATAATATTACAACAGACAACAGACCACGGAATGATAAGTATCCCGCTTAAAGATTGGAAAACTAGATACAGCGTCAACTGTTAGAGATTGCAAAGGACAGATAGGCTACTGAAATTGCCCGTCGGACATTGTATCTGACATGGCCCAGGTATGAAAAAAGGATTCCTTTTAAGCTCAAGGGTCTGTGCCGATAGAGACTGCCCACTATGTTGGCTGTTCTGACTGGATATTGTCACATAGGATATTGTCCCTTAGGATAATATCTAGTCATGCGAGGATATTAAATACTGTAAGTAAAAATTTTTGTATACATTGTTGGATGAAGATGGGCAAGAGTGTGTTAAACATTTTCTCTGTCGTCTAGCTGTTTCTTATAACTATAACAGCTTGTTTCTGGTCGAGCCGACAATTCATAGTTTACCAAAATTATCGGTATGAGTTGTAGCCGAACTAGATTCTGTCCGATCTTCAGGATGGTTACAAACTGGATCAGTGGGTGATAGGTCGATCTGTTGAGAAATACAACATCTTAAGGCAAAAAAAAAACGGTACCAAATGGCACCTAAGTAAGAGGGTTTTTCCAACCATATAAATGGCATTTCGTAGGTAATAATAAAGTATATACGAGAACAGCACTATCGGCAGCAACCATTTAATTTAACTATTGCAGTTTGGCTACCTACTTCTTTCACAAAACCAGAAGCCTGCATTATAATTTTTATTCCATTCTACAAGCAGCAGTCTAATGGTAGGAAAATGCAAAAAAATTAAATTTTCCTTCTCTGCCATTTATCACTGTAACCAGAAAACCCATCTCCAACAAGAGTTTTCTTTAATTGTACAAATTATTATAAAACTTGTTTAAAAGCAATTAAAATAATTTTACTTAAACGAAAAAAAAACTAATTCTATTTACCCAAAAAAGGCCTTGGTAAATAAATATTACTTAATGCAATAACACCAGGCATACAAGTTACTGGTATTTTGAGTAATTCGTTTTGTTTTCTACTTTTACCACTCTTCTAGTTGGAAAATATTTTAGCCAAAAAATATTTCCAGCAACTGTCTAGACTTGTTGGTATTTTATGCAAAATAAAAAAAACAGTAAAAGGTTAAATAAAGCAAACAATAAAAAAAAATGAGAAACCATAACAAAAACTAAAATAAAACCAACTCTTGTTATTAACTCTTTATCGCTAAGTTGATGATGGAGGGAGGTTTTTGTTCGTTTTTTATTGCTTTCATTGTTTAATTCAAAATTCAATATTATTCCTTGATAAAGTTTATGGTTTTGCTATTGTTTGTTTTCATAACTTTATTGCTGAGACTAATTTTCGTCTATACTTTTTCTCTTTTTTTTTTTTTTGCTGTAGTTAATATAATAAAACCAAATTAAACTACGCTTTTTTAGTGTATTATATTTCGATAATCAGTTTTATTACGTCTTAGCGCGCCACAAAGTATGCTTCACTTTTCATTTCCTATGTTTTTGCAAAATGTGAGGGATTTCTATTTGGTTTAACACTCAACTTGAACTTTATTATAGAAATGCTAAAAGTGAGTATGCATGTAAGAAAATATTTTTTATGATATTCATATTATTTCGGCCTGTTTTTATATAAGTTTGTATTTTAAGGATAACGCAGGGACTAAATAATAAAAAATAACTTTAACCCCTTTAAGCTTAAGTCAGCTGTGGTAAAAACAAGTAAAATTTCATGAAAACATATTAAGCTTATTTAGATATTCAAGTTTAACCTTAATCCTTATAGTCAAAGTTTACTACGAGAACATACAGCGAAGTACAGGGATGGTCGAATTCTGCAACGATGATTTTTTTTTTTTTTATTAGTGAACACTCAAAGTAAAATTCACTTGTCATCAATTCTTTATTTCTACGTACAATATTTTCCATTTTAAAGCTTTAAAATGTATTTTCAAAACTGTCAACTTTTCATGGCATGGCTTTTTGTAGTATTAATTTCGAGTTTTTAATTTTACTTGCCATTTGCACAATCAATTCCTTTGAATTTTCCAGCGGTTAATATTTTTGCTCGCAGTTGATTGTTTATAGCTTTTCTCCCAATCTCTGTTTTAACATTTTGCGCTGTTGTCATTTCATTAAAATAAAAGTTTTTCTTTATTCATTTATAAAATATTTTTTATTTTATACTTTTATTTGTTTGTTTATTTACTCGTATACATTCAGTTTGTTTTTCTTAGTTTATACCCGTTAAGCAGATAATCTTTAACTTAAGTGCCTTGGCACGTTTTCATATAAATACTTGATTGCTGGCCGATAGCAAGTTGTTGTGTTGGCGCAGAGCAGCAACGAACTCAATAAAAAACTTATTAATTAAAAATTAAATTCAATTATGTGAGAGAAGCAGCAGAGCAGCCAAGTAAATGAGATGACAATTAAATCTTTAAACATTTCGAAAAATCATAATCTGAACATCTGTGAAAAGGAGTTTTTGACTTTTTATTATTCGTATTAAAGGATTATATCATTATATGATTAAATATTTATAAAAGTATACAAGCAAACAAAATATTCAAATATTCATATAATAATATATGAATATTTGAATATTTTTAGGTAAAAAAGACATATAATTGACACGATCATGTTCTAAAAACAATTATTACCCAAAATGTTTAGTGCTTACCATAGTTTTGTAAGAAGATTTTTAAAAGCATCTGTACTATATCCTGGTTTAACTATTTTGTAATAGTAAATAGTATTAATCGAAATTATTATGTTATTATTATACCCCAAATTATTATTATAGCAAACAACCTTACTTTTGCAATATATAACCATATACTTCCAGAAATTAAATATACTTTTGCCATATGTAGCTTTAGCAAAAGAGAATCAAATTATATAAATAACTATATGATAATCTAGTTATTTGTGTACATGTTAATAATATATAATTGTACAATTATATTAAATGACTATATACACGCAAAGAAAAGGAACTTTGAAATATGTTTACAGCAACAATAGTATACATGCCATAACATTGTGTGTGTTTGTTAAAAACAAAGTATTATTAGTTTAATTACAGTTTATTGTGCTAAAACTATGTTATTGTGCGCATTTCTGTAATGCGATTGTTACCATTTACAAATTTCGAGATTTGGTTGCTTACAATAATAGTATTGTTGTTAAATACAACAATAGCTTTTATCACACCAACATAACTAAACTTTTTTGAGTTTTATTTTTTCTTTAAAATTAAAAAAGCGTTGTGTGTTCTTTTATTTAAAGAATAAATAAAAACAAAATAATATAAAAATTGTACAAAACACTCAATCTGAGTGGTAGTGTAAATCAAAACGTTAGTTTATTATTAAGATTTAAACATAGGTATGGGTGTGGTAAACAATAATACTATGACGCAGTCAACCATATTTTCAGCTAAACATATTATGGTTGTTCCCAACCATACTATTGTCACAATCATTATACCATTTTCAAAAAAAAAAACAGTTCATATATTTCTTTCATTTTCTACATAAATTAACTTTAAAAAATTAAGTATCCATGCAGTTGCATATAAGATATGACAGTAAAAATGTGATCTACAAAAATCGTCAAAAACAGACCTTAAATCGTCAAAGTGTTAAATTCAGCACCCAAAATCGTCAAATATGGCAACTATTATCTGCACATAAGAGAAAGCTACGCAAAAAATATACTTTTATAGAGGACTGGAAAATTTTTGACGAAAAGTAACCAAAAAATTATAACAGAAACTTTTCTATTTTAGATATATACCTGTTGTTATCAGACTATTAACATACATCCAATCTATTCAATATTAGAAACTGTCAGTATACTTTTGATTACAAAAACAATATTAAAAACGAAACCGCATTCTCAGGCTGTCAACATAAAATCGCGCCTTATAAGCAAAATGTTTAATAGAAATCCTGACAAAATCAAGATAATAAATTTGTAACTATGAAACAAAATTTTAAATTAGATATCAACTCTCACAAATATAAGAATCTATACTAAAACCAACATTAAGGCTTTCTTTGGCATTTAAATCACGTATTGGAAAACACCAAAATACATCACTAAAAATAACATCAATTGTCTATGTAAAAGCTTTTTTTACAACCCAACAAAACAGGCCTTACAACCCAAAAATACTTTAGTACAAATACATTTGAAGGTACAAAAACATGTTCAGTTGACTTCATAGAAAAAAATTTATCCCCATGATTTTGGCATACAAAAAAAAAATCAAATAAAGGGGAAATAAGGAAAAACAAATCGAAAACTATGGAAAGAGTTTGTATATGCAGTTTTTATGGCCGTAACAACAGGCCAATGATGCTGCTGCAGGGAAGTGACTAAGCCTGCTTTTATGTTGTTTAAAAAGTAAATTTATAAGATGAAAAAAAACTTTAACAGAAAATTTTTTTTGAGCACACGCAAATGGAGCAACAACGTGACTAAATAAATATGAAAACTAAAATATCTTTTGAGCTAAAAAAAATTTTTTTTTTCAAATATTACCAAAAGGAAATGAACAATGAAGTTGGATAATATAAAAAGTTGTTTAAAAAAGAAGAATTTTAACAAGACTTAAAAGTAAAATTCTTAAGACAAACCAAAATTTTTAAATATTTTAAGGCAAAATTTAATCAGAGCTGCTAGATAATCTTGATATTGAAATCTAAAAAAATATATTTATGAATTATGACTGATTTTACTTCCTGCAAATGAAAGTTCATTTTTAAAGAAGAAGAGGTCCAACCATAAAGCACGATGTTAATTGGGGATCTATTTATTGTCATTTTTTGTTGCAGTGTTTGGCAAATTCCACTTTGAAGAATATCAAATTTAGAATGTGTTGTTTCTAATTCTTTTTTCTGGCCAATTGAAGAAAAATTATACTACAACAAAAAATGTCTATATTTACTACAACAAACTTTATAATACATACAAATATAAAAATGATTCCTCCTTATAGCGGCAGATGACGGCTTTGTAACAGATTATTGTTCTCTGTAAACAATTACAAAGCTATCGCAGATGTTTTTGGAATTCGTCCACCATTATTAAAATACACCGACATATTCTGACAAATTCACTATCTGAAACCGCAAAATTCGTATTTAGGTTTTTTGAAGCTCACAGCTTTTACGATCTGCCATTTTTCCGAATTTTTTCGAACAAATAAAGCATGTGACCCACATATATGAATACATGTGTATATATGTGATTATACAAGTTACATAAACAAAATTGGCAAAAAAATAATAGTAAAACAAAGCTTCAATATGATACTTCAAGACAACGGGACCAAATTAGACCCAATTGTGGTAGTTTTTCAATGGTTGGCAGCCTAACCTAAATTTTTTCACTGCCGTCCGCGTGTTGATTTGACAATACTTTAGGGCAAAATACTATTGCTGTATTATATGGTTGTCATCAATCATAATATGGTTTCTATCCCATTTATTTACAAAACTTAGTACAGCCAAAAACCCAAAATTATACCTTATAGCCATATCGCTTATTTGTTGCAAGAACGGCATAACTCAAAATTCTCGATTTGAGATCAAGTGTGCAGACATCTGAAGAAAAATTAATAAATGAGAATATTTTGATATCATCTTGTAAATCAACGTAAATTTCAATGTATCCATATAGAAAAAAGGAGACTAAACAATTTTTAATAATTCTTTTTAAAACAATTAAGAATTCTTTTGGAATTTATTATCCTTTATTTGTTCTCATAAAATTTTCAATTCTCAGGAAGGGGAAATTGCTATCGTGAATATCATAGGAACTCTTATACGTGCTATCTGTACGTAGGGAATGTGAAACATGTAAGAGTAATGAAATATCAAACTGTCAGTGCAGAGAAGTAAAAGAGTGAAAATATGTTTAATTGCAATTAAAATAAAATGTTTAAAATCGAAGACACATTAATTAAACTACCGGAAGAAGAATCTCGAGATGAATCTAATCGATACTTACTTATTCTATAAACAACTTGTGTTTGTACATAACTTTTTTGTTTTAGAATTGTTCAACATTGTAGGGTAAATAGAACTACATTTATATACATATATTCTAAAAGTGCTGGACAATAACAACGGCAAAAACATAATTTGGAATAACAGCAATAATAAAATAACATTGTGTGCCTTTCCAGGGAATACGCATTAACCATAGCAATTTTGAGAAATGGCAAATTTTTTCATGGGAATGACTTTTTACGATAGGGGTGAATAGCACTTTTGCGCTGGAAATTCAACGGGCAAGTTATCTCATGTCATGCTGGTGTTAATTACCCGCTCCGATTATGTGATTTGAGTCTCTCGGGCATATTGCTTTGGGTAAGTTAAAAAGAAAAACTATATAGAAAATCAAGAGCTAAAGGATGAGATGTGCCTAATTATCTCATTCTTTAGCTCTGGAATTATTCTGGGCTTATGGATAAATACATCTTCTTTTAAATATATTAACGAACTTGAACCTCCACACAAAGTCCTTGAATATATGAACCATCGGATAGAGCTAAATCATCGAAGTCATGGCGACCTTTTGGCCAATATTTTGTTTCACACATAATTGCCTTAAATACTTTGCTCATAATCAAAAATATTAATATAATTCTCAAGCGACTAAGGTGATAAGCTCAAGCAAGAAATAATACTTCTCTGAAATATATTTTTATTATCCTGCGCTTTGGTTGGACCACCCTTTAGAAAACTGAAAATCATTGGCGTTTTGACTGCAGTGGTGTTTTTATCCTTTTTGCCTTTAAATGTTTCATTGCAGTAATTACGTGTTAAGTTTTTTTAATTCATTTTGTGGCCTAGGACTGGAAATGATATAAGAGCAGCAACAACAAAAAAAAGCTTTCATAAAATTTACTAAGAAGAAATTACTTTCAACTTAAAAATGCTTAAAAAGATTTTAAAGTTGTGAACAAGAAATTTTGCAATTTGAGAATTTATAAGAAAGCTAATGAAGAAGAAAAATTGCTTAAAAGCGCATTTCTTGTTCTCTCTGCTATATCATGTGCATTCAACTCATGCTACAAACTTTCAAATGAAAGCAAAAAGTTTACAAAGCAAAATTAAAAAGCATTTTGATCTATTTTTATGCAGTTCCCAACTTTACATCTGTTAGATAATTGTAGCCTATAAGTATACTGCACAAAATGTATTTCTTCCTTAAAATAAATTTCTTTCAAAACATTTCGTTCTGTGCAAAATGTGCTTTCCCAAATTCATAAAGTTCCATTTTTCTTTTTCCTCCCTCTCTCTTCTTGTTTACGTGCGTGCTTTCTTAGTTCTTTAAAAAAAAATTTTCTAGTTGTCCAAAAATCTAGTAAACATTGAAAGTTTTGTTATGGCATTTTAATTCATGTTTGAGTATACTTTTAGGCTTTAATATTTATCAGTCTTGTGTGACCTGTTTTTGTGTAGTGATTTTTATTTTTCTTCTTTCAGACGCCCGCCCACTTCATTTGTATGTTTGGAAGTTTAATGGGGTTTCTGGTCGAAAATTTTGTATGCATAACATGTTTTCTGTGTTATTTGGGCCATGTCAAAACACAGAAACACATTAACAAAAAAAAAAATCATGATTCTCTTTCTTAGAAACAGACAAACGAATATTTGGGTTTGGGGTTCTTTTTTTATTATTGCTAAAATGTCACACTGAAATCCAATGTATTTGAAGGTATTTTTATAACCAATTTAATAATTTGTTATGCATCTAAGGAATATAAATTGATGTTTTGCTTTTCTAAAAGCAATAAAATTGTGTTATTGGTCATAAAATATGCTTTAATTTCGATTTTTGTGTATAAAATTGAACATGAAAAATAAGAAAATAATAAAACATGAAATACCTGTAAGAAATTATTTTTTTTAAAGTTTGCTTTAACCAAACATCAACTATACTGCAAACTTTCATATCAACTATTCAGATAAATCCCAATTATTTTAATAAACAATCATATAGGAAAGTTCCAATATTTTTTTGTCATATTTCATTAGTCTCCACAAGAAGTAGATGACCCAAACTTGAACGCTCAAATATTATTTTCTAACCCATTTGAAAAGTGTAAAGCGTATATAATATTTTTGAGAATGTGTTAGAAGAAACAGCACACGTACACGAAACACTTGGACAAGTTTGATTATTGCCCTTAAGAATTTGATAGAAACTTGTGGCTAATATTTTGCTCGACAAAGGCAGTCGAACGATCTGTCATTGGAACGCCATTATCCTTGTAAAAGAGCTACCTGAAGAGCAGGAAGCTTATTTATTAGAGGGATGCTCAAGCACAATAAAAATGTCTTACAAAACATCGTAGTATTTTCAAGTACTATCCTTCGTCTTCTTTTACATTTCAAAACAAACACTTCAGTGCCGAAATGTTCTAAACACATAAACGAATACTGTCTTTTAAGCATTTAGAACAAACAGAACCAAACACAAGAAAAACCAAATGAAATAGAACAAACAATGTTTTTGTTTTTAAAATTTTTTGTTATTGATGTTGCTGTTTATGGTTTTTGTCTTTGTGTTAGTGTCAGTGTTAGTGCACAAATACTGTATTTACAGCATGCTCATGCGTGTGTTTTGTTGTTGTTAATGGTTTTTGTTATATTAAAAACAAATATTTAAGACGCAATATGCTCAAATGCCAATGTGCTTGCTGTGACTCATCATTTATTTGCTTTATTTTGATGTTTTGTTTTAGATTTGGCTGTTAAACAGAATTCAAGTACAGTCAAGCACTGTCGTGAAGGCATTCCAAAACTATCAAATATTTCTTCTGATTCTAAACTTGTTTATGTTGTTTTAAGAATTGTTTTGAAATACAGTGCTTGGAACTACTGCACAGTAGTGAGCAATATTCTTTGGAATATTCTGTTTAGCCTTCTATTATTTATTTATTTATTATGCAACAAAAAGCCACAGATAGATATGGGTGATGGATATGATCCATTCTTGGCCCTAACCTGTCACTTACGATGATAAACTGAGAATTCAGCTGCAACATTACAAGTATTTAGTGGTCCATGCAGATGGCATATCTGTACTAATTAGAAGCAGGAGTCCGAACTAATTAAATATTTTAATGTACTGCTGTATGCAGATGATGTTAAGTTATTAGTGAGTACCATGATACAGTAAACAAGGTAGCCGCTTCACTACAATAATACAACAATAAAAAAAGCAACAGGTATTTTGTTTGTGTAAAAAGGCGAATTCACACTTCAGCTGTCAAAAGTAGTTGATAAAGAACATGTACAAAAATTTAAATGGCGCCGAAAAAGGTAACCGAATTCGCCGATGCATTCAATTAATAATTAATTTGCCTTGGTGAGTACCAAGCACTCTTTTTATCAACTTTATCTGCAACATGATCTGAACAATTTTTTTCACATTGCGTAAATTAAATTTTATGAATCACAACTTAAACAAATGCAAACATATGCAGTTGTCAAGAGCAAAAAATTGCACCTGCTCTTAAGCTGTTGATGGTTGCAAGCTACAATTGGTTGACACAATATTGGATTTGGGATTACTGTTGAATGCTAAACTTAACGTTGTTCAACACATACCGATGAGTATTAATAAATCCTGCTGCGTTCTTGCTTTTATTAAAAGATCGAGAAAGAATTTAATGATCCGTTTAGAACTATTTTGGAATATAACAGTATTCCTTCGGATTCGATCTACAAAATCCACAACGATCGTGTTGAGTCTGTTCAAAAACAATTTGTTATTTTCTGTTTAAGACATGTTTTTCCTTGATTCTACTATCATTCCACGTAAGGTTATCTGAAATCAGTTTACCAACTTTAAAAAGCCGAAGAACTATGCTTAATATATCCTTCCTCCATTTAGAATTTTTGTTAGCCAACGTAACCTTAAATACTCCTCGTCGCTTACTTCGTTCTTTATACGATATGTATAACTTTATCGATTTTTCTCTGAGTATTTACACCAGCAAACGCAATATTATATTATTTTTAAATCAGTAATGTACACTTTAACTAAATAGATGTACAGTCGTAAAGCAGCTCTGGGCTGGGGAACAGCTCTCGCGTGATCGTAATTATTTCTTAAATGCGGTCAGGCTTGTTGTTGTTGCTTGGCCTTCGAGAGTTTTGCGTCTCACTCTCATTGGTTAACTGTCTACCTCAACTAGCTGTACTAGTTTACAGTTTTTGTGCGGTATTTCGTTGTTAACCACGCGGCAACTTCCTATGCGAAGGCATAGGTCTGTACAGTTAGTTACAGCGCCGCAAAAAAAATACTGCTAATACCATCGTGGGCATAAGATCTACGTTACTCCTCCCATGCTGTGCATCCTATACTTTGCAAATTCATTTGCAACTGTATAGTTACCAATACAAATACAAATAAATAGATGTATTATTGATGTACTTTTTCTATCTTGGACCAGTACTCAGGGGATTACCCCTAGATATGCAGTGCATTGTACCAGAACAAGGAAAATAGGTTGTGAGCAGGGAGAAAGAGGGAGTAGTGTTTTTAAACATTTGACTTGAACTTTCCAACGTTATAACAGACAGGAAACACGTCTGCAGGCAACTTATTCCACAGGCAAAGCGTACGGCTGAAAAATGAACTGTCTCTGTAATGTGCAGTACACGACTCCCCAGGCAGTCGTACAGAAAATAATAAAGTCTGGACGATAAACGTGTGCCAAGTAAAAATGTGCGAGCAAAAACCATCTCGTCACCGCAAAATCCATCGCAGTAACGATAGAACAGAGTAACGCACCCCACAGTGCGTCGATGCTCCAATGAGTCAATGGAGTTGGATACCCTACTGTCACCGGTGAGCTTCTTCGTCCTGTACACGGTCCAGTAACCCTAAAATAGACTTTGAGGCACCTGCCTAAACAAGAGAGTTGTATTCCATTTTAGGTAGTCTGTAAGGAGTTTGTGTATAGACTTAATTCTAAATAAAAAAAATAAAAAAATAAATGTTTAAGAAATTAAACATTTTGCTCTGAATGCTTTTTTAACACTAATTTATTTTGCAAGTGAACAAACCGCTTGCATATCACAGTTACAGACAAGTTATTATAGGACCAGGAGGATAAGTTAAGGGCGCAAAAATTTATACATGCCACTCATAAAACCGAGCTAGTGTTTTTGACCAATGGTCACGGAGATGTAAATTTCTATTAATTTGGGGGTAAAACCCCTAAACTCGAGATTAACATACTGAGCCCAGATGGGCTGGGATGACGTCAAAGGCCCGTTTAATGGCTGCCTAAAAGTGAAGCATTCTTATGGAGGCAATTAGCTCCATTTTTCTTTTGGGGCAAGAGATCTGAAAAAATATACGAGTACTGACGATAAAAGTAAGGCAGAGAGAGAAAGGTATTTGTGTGACGTGGTACTTAGGCATGACAAGTTTCTTCACGAACAGCGCCTTCATGCCAAGGTCCTTTCAGCTATCCGTGGCCGTAAAACATTTTGGTCTTTCGTTAAAAGAGTAAAGATTAATGCTAGTTCATCAATTCCAACTCTCTTAAAGAATGACCAAAAATTCACCGACCCGGTTGACAACACTAACCTGCATTTAACTACACATGAGGTAACGTATAGATGTATAGTCCTTAAATCACATATTGCACTTATATGTCCATATGGCCATAAATAGTTTACGTTATATTTAATTATACATACATCTAGGTGTTTAGCCATAAAGCCATGTTTGTACCTATTTCCAGTATTGTATGCTTATTTCAGCTGTCATTGGTGTGCTTAAGCAGTCCGATGCAAATTAGTATTTCATTAACACAATTTTCTTGAAAAGTAGTAGCTGATGAGAAAAACGTTCCTTTTGCTTAGCAAACACTATAATTGATTGTTTTAGCTAAACTTATTTCCCCTCTTGATGTTTTCCCCCATTTTGTTGTCAAGTTGTTGCTGTAATAAATACTTAATCCTTCCTTTCACTGAATACGAAAATACACGTATTCACACAAAAATGTCTAAATGCAAGACTAACTTAAATAACTACTCATGAAAAAGGATATATATATAAATATGTAGGTATATACGATTGTGTTTGTAGTATGTGTGAATGTGTGTGCAGTTATGTTTAGCAGTTGTGGAAGTGCGTGTAAATGTTGAAAGGTGTAAGCATTTGTTTCAGAACACAATATATCATTTGTTGCTTTTATATTCTGAAAACCCCAAAATAGCAGCAAAAGTTTTGCCATTAATTCCACTTTTTTTTTTGTTTATTCTTTTGTTTTAGGATATTCATTTAAGTAGTTTGGTTTAGTGTTGTCTCTGTTTCTCCCATTGCATTTTTGTTAGTTGCATTTCTTTCTGGCTTTTTGTCTGGCTTTTCTCTTTCCCCGGGCTTGTCCTGATAATTTCCTTAACAAAAGTGTCAAATACTCACCTAGCTGCTGCAGTAGTGAGAGCTCAACGTCTCTAACACAATTTCCACGAGGTTGGCAAACGAAGTTATGTTAACTTCTCTACAGAAACAATTTCTAGGGGTTACTTAAATTGTTATAAAATATAGTATTAATATTGTGTTTTCAAACTGACCTCGTTTAAGCTGTTTAGGGGGAAAAGAAATTAATGTTAGTGCGTGTTGTGTTGTCGTGTTTGAAAAAAAAGTGTTGTATAATTTTAGGTGTGTTTAAGCATTTATTTAAGTCATTAGGTAATAAACTGTTTTAATGTTAGACTTAATTAGTCCCAAAATGTGGATGTGATAAATGGTTGAAAATTTAATAATAATGCAACAACATATTTTCACCTTAAGCGATTCACCCAGCCATATATTAAAAATAAACACATACGAGTATACATTTTCACACTTGAATTCGAAAAACTTTCAATGAAAACAGCATGAATGTTTAATTGGATAAAAAGTTTTATTTAGTTTAATTCGATGAAAAGTATTGTTGGGTATTTCCTTTTTTCATTTTATATTAAAACAGTAGAGAAAATAAGAATATTATATCCTATTACAAAAACTAAGAAAGAAACAATAATTATAGTATTTGTAGTAAAGTGGTCAGGTGGGAGCACAACTAAATACTTTTAAAGACATTTTGGATTATTTTAATAGCATATTTTCACTTATATACCTAGCTAAATTTTGTAGAACTTGTGCATTCATATTTTTCGTGTTTTTTTAAACGGTTCAATTGGTTATATCTCATTAGATTGCACATTAATTAATAAGCCCCTTGTGAACGATTTTTAGCCTCTACGAAGAGGTGCAACCTTTTCCTTTTTTTAAGAAACATGTTTCCTTAACAAGCAATTAAACCGGAAATAGTTGCCATTTTTTAAGCAGCTCATTACTGACAGTTTCTTTGAATCAACACAGAATAAAGTGAACCTTTAGTTTGAACTGTAGTTAAACCGGAAATGGATACTCATTTTTTAACTAGCTCATTACTAATAGTTTATTTGCTTAAACATCAAATAAAGTGAAACTTGAGTTTTATATTTAGCTCTAGTTAATAAACAAAATGAAAAATATTTAGTTTTTAATCCACAAGTCTTTTGTTGTTAATATTTGTAAGTGGTTATTTTGGTTTCCTTCCGTCACTTTTCTAGTAACTTTTCTGACACAAGTGTTTGCCCTTAACCAACAACTTACCCTTCTGAATGTGTAGCAAACCTGCCAAATATATTTTTTCTGATAATTCAATTAAGTTTAAACCCTGAACCTTTAACTTACAAGTTAAGGACGAACGCTTGAGCCTTAGATTTGTGGTAGAATCCTTTTCTGTTTTCTAAGTAACTTTTTTATGTGTGTGAAAGAAGCCACATACTCAAATTGTTATTAGCAAAGAGAAAAGCTTTTCAATTAAGTTGTCTTGAACTGTGGTGAGGTCGTCTGTTGCCTAGGCTTTTATTTTTTTTCACCGGTTTTGTTATAAAAAAAAGTAAAAAAGAGTCTGGAATTGCTGTGTCTGTTATCTTTATTATATTTTAGATAAAAACTTTTTTTTTATATTCATTAAATGTGTTGCTCTCTCCTTAAAGTAGGCAATACTTTACACCCTATTTCAAATCATTATCATAATGTTGTTGTAACATGTTTTAGTTTTATTTATTCTCATTTACTTTTACATTTCCCAGCCACAGGGTAATTTAAATTTCCTTTTTCTTTGCCATTTTCCTGTGCGCTCCCCCTTCATCCTTTGCATTTATTTATCATTTTTTCTGTCGGCTTGTTTTGTCTATTTAATTTTATAGTTGGAAAAAAGTTTTTCAATAAACCGGTTTGTGGTTTGTTGATTACAAACATTGAATATAAAAATTATAATACGAAAAGGAAAAAATGTTTTACCCGATAAACATCTTTGAATTTTGTTGCAGGACAAAATGGTCATGGGCACACAGAACAACAACAACAACAAAACAAAAAAAGGTTCAATATATTTTAAAACCATGAATACTAATGTTTGGGGTGCAAATAATTGTAAAAATTTGGCAAAGAAAGAAAGATTAGGAATTTCTTTAGGGTGGAGGGAAAAAATAAAAGAAAAAATTATCAAAATTCATTAGCAGAAAGTTTATTGACTATTAAAAGGAGCAACAAAAACAGCTAAAGTGTAATTTAACACCTCGTTTTAATTTGGAAAAAAGGGAAACAACTTATTTTTTATCTTAGACCGTAATCAGGGAATGACCAATACATATATAGTGAAGTGTTTTAGAACCAGGAAAATAGTTTTGTGAAGAGCAGGAAAGAGGAAGTACTGTTTGTGGGCGTTTGACTTGAACCTATCAATAACAACATGGAAAGACCGAAGCAAACGTTATCATAGCACTTAAAGTATTTAAAACTAAATTAGTTAAAACTTCCAACTTAACTACTACTCAGACTAACTAAATTTGGTCAAGCAAGAACATTCAAAAGATATTAATCATCAACATACTATTACGAATTTGTATCACCCATTGTGCAGCCGTTGATCTGCTTGTTATAAATGGGCACTAGTAACGATTTCGTGCACGTTAGTAAAAAAAAATCCATAAGCCAAAAAATTAAGACGCTAGGATATAAGTAAATGGGTCGGCATCGGGGTTAAAGGTAACAGCAATATTGCTTCTATAATGAAACGCTTTGAATTTAAATATTAAATGTTTAGTATCGGGTGGTTAAATATTAAGGGGCGATATTGATTGTGAACTACATCTAACCGTAAAGCTCACTTTTGCGTTTCATTTGACTTTTTTCAATTTCAGAATAATTCAATTTGAAACATGGAAAGATATATAATCTAGATAATGGCAATATTGATAAAGGTCAATTTCCTAAGAAAATCATCTTCAGTAATGGGGCACATTGTCACCTCAGTGGATTCGCCAATAAGCAGAATTGCCGCATTTGGGCGAATGATAATCCAAGAGTGATTGTCGAAAAACCAATGCACGCACGAAGAGTGACTGTTTGGTGCGGTTTTTGGGCTGACGGTATCATCGGGCCGTAGTTTTTCCAAAATGAAGCTGGTCAGGCAGTTAGTGTGAGTGGTGTGCACTATATTCAGATGACAGTCCCCGATCTAATTGACTACTGCTTCCCAAAAGCATTTCTCTCAAGGAGATTTGGCTATCAAATCGAGGAATCTTAGAATATGGATCCTTTTATGTTTACACGGATAAGTATAGAAGGGGAGAAAGTTGGCGGAGGCGTTTGCAAAGAGAAATTCAACACTAAAGTGTCCTTCAGACTACCAGACTGAAATGAAATACCGGCTAAAAATAAAGCGGCTAGATCGCTAACGTTTAACAAGATACTCTGTAGAGATATTAAGAGAGTAGCGGATAGGCCGTCATCAATTACCTGATTGGAATGTACACCAAATGCAGTCTAGTCCAGGAATGCCGGACACTTTTAAACAAGGTGGCAAGATATTCGGGCCTAACCCTAAAATGGGTACATGGACATGGGTCCAATAACGGCAACAATATCGCTGACGATTTAACCAAAAAAGGTACAACCCTAGAGGATAATATCAATCTCTTTAACGGACAACCCTTAACAGAACAATCCTGGAATAGAATAAAGCTCCAACTGGAATGTCTCCAGGAAAAATGGTTCGCAGAGCTCAAATATATTATTTCAAAGAAACTGTGTTCACTTATTAACTTTAAGAGAACAAAGAAGCTCTTGATACTGTCCAGAGCTTGAATGAGAGTTACTGTAGCAGTCAACCCGTTTGGGAACCATGCCAGGACATTAGGTTTACCCCGTAACGAATTCTGTAGAAGTTGTCACGGCGAAGACGACGAGGAAGATGCGCAGCATTGAAGCACCACAGCCTAAGATATCCAGGCGAGCTTCAAAAGTCTATCATGTCTGGCCTCGGTCAATCTGACCAAGCTAGACTCAATCGTAAGAAACATCAGATGGCTGGTACAATAAATGGCGGGTGTAATGGCACTCGTAGATTTTCGGTGCCCTAGAAGCGATAGTTTTGTTTGTTCACATATTCGCTGAGGTGGAAATGAGCCTTATCGCTCATTATGATTTTGGTCCAGTTCGTCCTCAAGTTGTGGCGGCGCCTATTTGGCCAATATCTGCTTCTAGAATTGACGAATAAAATGCTAAAGTTTCAAATAAACACCATCAAAAAACAGAATCGAAGTTTTTTATTTCAAAATAAAATTAGAGGCAAACAACAAGGGATGACTTCCTTCGGCTCACCTTGTATTTTAATATTATATATATGGTTTGAAGATCGATTTGCAATGCTGCAAGAGCTGGTGATTTTGTAACATAAACTAATGACTTCCTCCTAAACAAGTAATCTAGAGACATTGAACCATATATACGAAGCGGCTAGTTAATAAGACCACTTCTGGAAAGAAAGGTGGCCCTAATTAATTTTGCAATTTAAAAAATTGTGTTTTTCAATTACTTACACATGCAATTGTACCGTAACTACAATAGAAAAACAGGTTAAAGGTGGTAAAAAATAGGAATGAGGGATGGTGTGAAAGCAAAATGACACGATACGTTAAAATTTCTGGCAGTTGTTTTAAAACTCGATAGATTTTTGACTCAAAAAATCTAATGAAAATCGATATTGATAAATCTTAGCTGCTTAAAAGCACTCCAAATATTCTCTGTAAAAAGTTTCCTAATATGTTTTTTTTAATTTATTAAAGCATTCCTTAAACAATCCTTAAAATTTTAGTTAATTTTAACTAACGTTTGCATTTGCTTTAAAACTCCTTAAGAATTTAGTTCGTAGCCATTATTTATTTAAAAATGTAACCAGCACAAATGCTCATGTAATCACATATAATCAACGGGGACAACAACTAAAAAATCCTTTTAATTTAATTTTAAAACGTAAAACAAATTCAATTTATATGTTCTTTTTCGTTTTTATTTTTTACAGGAGTTACACAAAGTATTAGTTTTCCTTTTTTTTTTTGTGCTAAAACAAACATACTTGTAAATGGTAAACCAAAAAACAAAAGTAACCCATGTAACCCGCCTCCTGTTTCACTAACATCTATTTAAATATTTGTTGTTGCTGGTTTCCAATTTAAGGTTTGAATCTAAGCACTATTTCACAGAACGTATGCATTACATGGCATGTGTTGCTGTTGGAAAAATAGCGCAACACTAAAAAAAAAACGAATTCTTTTAAATGGAATATTAATGTAGCAAAATGTTGTAATGAATGAATATTATTACAAAAAATATAAAAAACATAGAAGGAAAATAAAAAAACACACACAACACAAATGCATCTACGAGTACATTTATTCTCGCTAAGGCAAATGCTTGTAGGGAAGGAGCCAAATCCGGCAGGTTCCCTTTAAGTTTTCAAATAATGGGGAAGGTAAGCCTAATAAACACAAATGTAAACTGATAATTTTAATATCACGAACAAATACATACATATGTATTTCATTATATGTACGTATTTTTCTATTTCGTCATTAGTGAGCCAGATATTACACGTACAATTTACGGTGTGGCCAGACTGTTGGCGGCGCTGACATGCTAGCGTAACGCTCCGGCTTGAAGCTCACCGTCTTGCACGTGGTGTCCTTGCCAGAAGTCCTACCGATGGCTCGGTATATCCAGGAATAAAAAATCCATGCCAGCTTAGGGAGTATTGAACCACTGTCTTACAAAAAACAAAGTCAAAAAGAAGGAACCCGAATAAGAACGATCCAGTTCCAATTGGCTGCAAAAAAACGGATCCAGTTCCAATTGGCTGCAAAAAAACAAGTTTTACATGACTTGCTACAGTCAATAGCATGCGAAATATTCTTCAACATTTGGACTGATATTGTGCTTTATATGTCGCTGCTCTCCATCATGGAGTTTACTCATATTTAAACTCCACCATGATGACTTGCGACGACGAATTCAATTTGTAAGCTATCCCTAAACAATACTCTACCGACTGGCATACTGCCTTATCGGCAATGTGTTTGCACCTGACAATTTTTTTTTAAACTTTCTTAGAATAAGAAAAAAATGTATGTACACGTAGAAAAAAATATATGGTTGATACAACAATATTTTAAGGGCAACATACTATTGTTAAATTATATGGTTGCACTTGATAATACTATATTGTTACATTAAAACGCCACTGAGTGGTTGCACTGTAGTATTGTAACAAAAATATTCAAAGTAACAATACTCTATTTGGGTTTAACATTGGTGTATTGTAATAATAAGTAACATACTCAGTTATACTAACTTTTCATACTATTCTCATATATAACCATAAAACTCTCATTAACTAACCTTACTTATATCATGCATATATAGGGGATGACCCCTACATATGTATTGTACCAGAACCAGGAAAATAGGTTATGAGGAGGGGGAAAGCGGGAGTAGTGTTTGTGAACATTTGACTTGAATTTTCCAACGTTATAACAGACAGGAAACACTTCTGCAGGCAACTTGTTCCACAGACGAAGCGTGCGGCTAAAAAACGAATTCTCTCTGTAATGCGTAGTACGATTCCCCGGGCAATCAACCACAAATGGATGAGCTTTAGACGATGAACGTGTGCTACGTAAAAATGTGCGAGTTTCGGGAACAAGATCCCTAATCTCGTCAGAGCAAAATCCATTGTAGTAACGATAGAACAGAGTAACCGCACCCCACACTGCGTCGATGCTCCAGTGAATCAATAGAGTTGGATACCCTACTGTCACTGATGAGCTTTTTCGCCCTCTTCTGCACACGGTCGAGACTTTGGGGCACCGACCCAAACATGAGAGTTGTATTCCATTTTCGGTCGGTTATAGGTGGTATAAATAATAAGGAGATTGGTTGGAGTGAAGTACATCTTACACCGTTTCAAAAAACCGAGACACTTGAATGCTTCTTTAGAGACATGAAAAATGTGTTCAGTCCAGCGAACATCACACTGTATCTTCATTCCAAAAACATCAAGAGCATCCGATTCCTCAATATTTATATCATCCATGAGTACAGATGAAGCAGCATTTGCGGTCGTAAAATAACTTTATTGTAATAGAAGCATACTTTTGTATACATACAGACCGCATATAAGATATTTTGCTAATACGTGTAAAATAAATACAATTAATAAAAAATAATAATAATCGAAATGCAGCTCAACAGAATTAATGCAGAGTTTCCTCTTTGATGTTGATATATCCACTAGCTGCAACAAAACAAAAAATATTTGTTAAGTATTTCAATCAAAATTTCAAAAGTCATATATAACCATAATAATATGGTTGCATGTATTGTTGCACACGCCATATATAATTAGGAATGTTTTCATCTTAATATTAAAAAATACTTACCTTTTTATTATGTTCTTAATATGTATTTTTTTACAATTTCACGTTTTTTTATATAGCTGAACAAATATATATATTTTTAATTTTTAAATAAACACACACAACATCTTATTATTTCCAAAGAAAATATCAAACTGAAACAAAATTATATGTCAACGATTAGAAGGAAAATATTGTTAATCACCACAATAAAAAATATATTGTAAATATATGTAAGCTTACTATTGTTGCATATGAATTTGCGGATTATATACATGATAAAAACATATATTTTGATGTTGGTTGTGATTAAAGCTTTGGTATTCTTATAAAATTGTTAAAATTTGTATTGGTGTATGTAACCATATCTTGAAATTTATAGATATTAACAATAGAATTGCAGAAATGCAAATAATGACATATTTATAGAGAAACAAACTATAATTAATTTGATAATATCTTTAACAATAATACACAATGTTATGGAATATATACTAATGTTGTTGCAATCATGCAATCTTTTTTTTTGTTTTTGGTTGTATTAATAATAAATAGTTATTTTAATATTTCTTGAGCCAGACGAAGGATGCTTAGGTTAGGTTAGGTTAGGTTAGGTAGGCAGGCCGCTGGGTTCTCCAAAGAGTACCCGGATACTCCAGTTCACTTGGGTCCTGAAGGTCGTTCCCTTTGTGATTGCCTGAAAAGCTAGGGTATGATAGAAGGAAAAATAAAATTTGTAAGGATATAGAAGGAGACGAAGGATACCATCATAACAAAAAAAAAAAAACTTTGAATGGGTTTATTGAGTTTTTAAATTTGGAAATACTTAAAAACTCCGGTGCTTCCACTTCGCCAAAAGCCATCCATTTTCAGCTATAATTTCAGAATTTTTCATCAGACATTTTTCCAGGTATAATCAACTCATCAGATTACCTTTATAGTTAATAATAATGTAATATGGCCCTGCACTACCATTATTGTGCTTCCCATTATTTCCTCAAATAACTAGAGCTTCAAGAAAGAGGACTAATACCTTCAATTGGTATATTAGTAGTCTAGACCCTGTTCACCCTACGTATGAGCTTTTAGCAGGCTGTATCTTCTATGTCCCGGTATCCAATAGCAAGTTATCAAGTCTTCGTTTATCGTAAAAGCAACAAATGTCCGTATTAGAAATGCACATCCTTCGCAGATGCTTAAGGCAAGTAAGATGATCAATACGGGCACTCATCACTCACTATTCTTAGACTTTTTCTCTTTTAGAGGAAGTTCTGCTCTCTTAGAAATTAATATTTTTGGCAGACAAATACTCTTAGGGCAATTATTACAACTGACGAATAGTTAACATTAGGATTTTATCCTACAGATATTTTATTTTTTATTTTTTTATTTTTTGGTTATTACAAGTTAACATTAACCTGAAAAGTTACCGATAACTTAACAGCGGTTTTAACCTGATGGTAAATTTTAAAGTTAAGTTTAAGCATTTGAAGCTGCCATATTTTCTGCTGAAAATGTTGTAACTTCAGTTGTAAAAATGGAAAAAATTTAATGGCGACTTTATCGTTTACGTTAACTAATGTTAAGGTTAACTATCAAGAACTTTATCGTTAGATTGTAATAATGGCCCTTAAACAGAAAAGGTTGTTAATCTTAGGCTTATTTTTTATACAGTTTTGGGGCGAGTTCTGGCCTCTTAGCATCAAATCTTAAAATACCGCTTGTCTTAATAGAATATTTCTCCACGACCGATCCAGTTCATTTCTGTACCTCTCTTTTTAGGAGACTTTTGTTTAAGCCAAAATATTTTGTGGGTTCCATGAAATGCCATCAGCTGCATTTTTAGTACAAATGTGCACTCCTGTCCTGACATCCAGAGTATATTGATTCTAACTACCCAGTTCAGAGAAATCTGAACTTCACGTCTCCACAAAGCCTTAATATGGTTACCTGTTTAGTATTTCCCCATCATACGACAGCAACGTTTAGTATCACATATGCCACATTTCCCTTAATGCTGCTTTTGTAAAATTATTATTATTATTATTATTATTATTATTATTATTATTATTATTATTATTATTATTATTATTATTATTATTATTATTATTATTATTATTATTATTATTATTATTATTATTATTTTTTTTTTTTTTTTTGTTCTTTTTTGTAAAGTCATTTACCATAGAAATATTTGAAGCCATAACTGCAGGGTTATATGCCACCAAAATTACTGCAAATATGCACTTTATAAAACTCTCAGTATTTATGCATGTATTTTACATAGAAAAACTGCTAAACATTTACATAAGCTGGCAAAAATATATAAAAAAAAAACATAAATACATTTTTATAACTGGTTTTTGTGGGGCTTTGTTAAATAGTAACGACCATGTTAGGAGTTTAGGGATTATTTAGTTCTTAAAATAGGACAAAAACTGAAGCAAAAAAGTTTATCAACCTAGTTATATATATTTTTAATATTATACTTTTTTACATTACTAGTATTAAATACATATGATGCTTACAAGTTCATTTTCATTCCCGTCGGCAAATTAAGAGGCGTTTAGCTAGTGATTAATAATGATAATGAGGGCGTTTTTTAACCCGGAGACAACTAGTTGCTATGTAGTAGCTACTCTATCCGTCTTCGAACTGGATATATGGTGAACATGCTGTTGTAACGAAGTTTCTCATCGCTACATGCATTTTATGAATTATTGACTTTACATTTTGAATGAATTATTTACTTTATATTTCACTATGGAAATTTATATTACTTTTCTATTCTTACTATTATCTTTATATTCTTATTATTTTTATACTGTATATATTAAGCAGCATGCTCTTATGATTTTATATACTTTTTTCATCTCAATTATTGTAAGAGCAAATGGTTAAGAGAAACGAAACAAGAGAAGTGTCATATGTTTAAATGCGCTCTCCTACTAACACTACTAAACATCGTTGATCAACTGGTGTGTGTAGTGCTATATGTTGGCGTGACTAGCACTACACCGGCAGTTGGCTTTGGTTCGTCTTGGTGGTCGGACACATGGCCAACTCAGTGTAGTGGTAGAGGGTTCTACTGGTTTTTACAGCGATAGTTCCCAGACCAATTAATAAGTCGTAGTGGTAGACGGTGACTACTGGTTATTACAGCCATAGCGCCCAGGCCAAGTTGTAGTAGTGCAGGGGAAATCTACAGGTTTTTATAGCCCTAGGTCCCAGGCTAAGCATTTACTAAAACACTAACGATTCTTTAGCCAACCAGCAACCCATACAGTCATCTCACGGGTAATCCACGACACTGGTGTTCCGGTCATTTTCTTTAAAATTACACGAGGACTAGTTCGTTTTCTTAGCCATTTCTCTACTTTGAATCTGCTGAATTTATTTAGTTTTAATCAACTAAATTTGGAAAAATATTTTAACGTGTTTTTCTATGCTTGGCCAAACCCGGCGAGCTACTCCAGCATTTATCCCTTATACTGTATTTTGCTTTATACATAAAACTGCAAAACATCACAGTTCATCCCTCTTCGTCGCAATTCACAAAAAAAAATTGTTTGATTAACAAATTATTTTTAGTTTTTCTTTACGTCTTGGGAAAGTAGTTCCAAAAATACCTGCCCATTATAATCATATACACTCCGCTTCACTTATTTAAAGGTGACAATGACGACGCTCGTCCTGGTCGCCCAAGCACGTCAACAACCGATGAAAACATTGCAGTAGTGAAGAAAATGATTTTGGATAATCGTTGAAGTACTCTCAGAGAGGTTACTGATAATGGCAGCACATCGCTCGGCTCATGCCAAGCAATTTTTACGGATATTTTAGGCATGAGACGTGCGGATTGTTCCAAAATTGCTAAATTTTTAGCAGCCCCAACGTCGCATAGATATCGTTCAGGATCGTCAGCGATCATCCAGATTTCTTCAAAAAGGTCATAACTGGGAACGAATCATGGCCCAATCGTCTCAATGGCAGCGTCCAGAAGAGCCAAGAACGAAAAAAGCACGTCAACTTCGGTCAAATGTGTAGGTTTTGCTCATAATTTTCTTCGACTACAATGGCTTTGTCCATCATGAATTCTTGCAACAAGGTCGTACAATCAATAAAGATTAGTACCTTGAAGTTATGCGCCGTTTAAGCGAAGCAATTCGTCAAAAATGCACAGAATTGTAGAAAAAACAATAATGGATGACGCACCGGCTTACACATCGATGCTTGTGCATGAGTGTTTGGCCAAACCAAAACCCTTATCATGCCTCAACCGCCGTATTCACCGGACTTGGCACCCGCTGACTGTTTCCTCTTCCCAAAACTGAAGACACCGATGAAAGAAAAATGTTTTGCTACGATTGAGGAGATAAAAGAAAAATCGAAACAGGAGCTGTTGGCGATACCAAAAAGCGCGTTTCAGTAGTGTTTCGAGGATTGGAAAAAATGCTGGCATATTGTATTATATCTGAGGGGGATTATTTGAAAGGGGACAAGATAGTTATTGATGAATAAATAAATACTTTTTGAAAAAATAACGTTCATTTTTTTATCAGACCTCATATGCGCTCGCAGACACGTTCAAATATATTAACAATAAATTTTTAAATATTAAAATGGTAAATCACAGTGCTAAAAACCGTACTTAATGCCATGACGTTAAAAATTAATTTTTATGGAAAAAGTTTTTAAGAAATATATTGAAAATAAGTGGTACTTTTAAAGCTTTCCGAAAAGCATACACACTTCTGTAAAGGCCTTTTCAAGAGATATCGTTTGTAAAAATGCGTTTGTAAAGGTAACATTTACACGATGATTTAAAGTCATGTTTTTTTATATAATATCAAGTTATCCCTTATATTTAATGCTTCAGCCATTTTGATAGTTTTTCTTGACACCGACTTGTAAAACAAAGACTTGCTTGTAACTGTTTTAATGACCTTTTTTTATTACATTTTGAAATATTTATTCATAAGTGATAATGGTAAGTACTTGCCTCGAATGACATCACCATATTAATGTTAAAATAATGACTTAAAATGCCAAAGTAGATGTAGTGAAAAATTTGTTTATTGACATTTTAACGCATTACTTTGGAATAGAAGTTTTCGCTGGGTAGCTAGCCATAATAGTCATATTGATAAGTTTATTGTTACGAGTACCACTGTAAGTTACCTGCGGCATTAAAATTTACTATTAATATGTTCACATAGTTTTACGTTAAAATAAGTTTGTGCAAGAAACTACATTTCTTCAATTATTTTATTTTCCATTTCGTTGATAAAATTAATATTTAAATCGCAGCAACAACAAAACGACTGTGGTGGGCTTTTCTCTAACAGTTTGCGTGTTTATTTAAATTTAATTTACATTTTTAATGTTAACATGCAATATTTAATAAAGCAGAAAAATGTTTTTAATCTAAATAATATGGCATGAAGAGAAAGGATAAAAGAGGATTTAAAAATTGATTTTCTCTCCTTCCAACTTTCGATTTGAAACACGAGTTGAAATGTGTATTATTGAAGAGATAAATTTATAATAAAGCTATTTAATTGCCATATAAGTATCTTTAAGAGGTCATTGGAGATGTTAAATACATTATATGTATTTGGAAATATATTTTTGGAAAATGAAGGACGGTCCAGACTTTACTAAGGCTATCCCAAAAAAAATTATTTTTCTTATTGTAAACCTTTATTTTCCTTTATTTTAATTGGTTAATTTTTGTTTTGTTTGCCATTAAACGAAAGAAACTTTAATAAAAATAAACAAATTTTAATTGCCTTATAACCTTTATCAACTTTAATACCCTTCAGTTCTAATTAAACAAAGTTTTGGACGTTTGTCTAAACTTTCCCATTTGTTATTTGTTATATTCATTAATAAATGTCATTCAGTTAGAGAAAACATCAATTTAAACATTAATGACCGACTGCCTACAAATAACAAATAAAGGGAAATAAAACTTAAGAACACACACAAAATAATTTGTTTTCACAAAACTCTCTGGAATGAAAATATTTATGGGGCTACAGCTTAACCCATTTAGCGCTGCTGCAGTCAATTCAGCCTATTGATAATTTTGAAATTTTACTAATAAATAAAACTTAAGCAGAAATAAATAATTCATTTTTACAAAAATGGTCTGGAATGAAAATATTTATGGGGCAGCCACTTAACCCATTTGGGGCTGCTGCAATCAATTCAGCCTATTGATAATTTTAAAATTTTACTAGTAAATAAAACTTAAGCAGAAACAAATAGTTCATTTTCCCAAAACTTTATGGAATGAAAATATTTATGGAACAGTCGCTTAACCCATTTGGCGCAGCTGTAGTGAATTGAGCCTATTGACAATTTTGAATTTGTACGAGTAAATAAAAGGAAATAAATCTTAAGAACACACAAATAATTTGTTTTCACAAAATTCTATTGAATGAAAACATTTTTGAAGCAGTAACTTAACCCTTTCGGCGCTGCTGAAAGAATTAGTAGACCCAATAATCAATGGACAACAAGGCTTAATGAGTTGATGGACCAAACAAAGTCCACTGAAAGCATCTGCCCTTAAACCAACTCACCCATCCCACCATCACCGCTGGTACTTTACAGTGCAGGTGTCTGTTGCAAGGAAACAGCACCTTCGGGGGTTGTTAATCCCCGAAAAAAAACCAGGCATTAACAATCATCGGTGCTACTGACTCTTCCTTCCTACGTGTTTAGTTTTAAACCACATCCAGCAGGTTCCATTCAAGGTGGGCACCTCAACCATGATTAGTCCGGGTTGAACTGCAAGCAGAACCACCCGGGACATGCTAATCTCAGCTCTGCGAAGAAGGTGTTTCGGAAGCCAACACAACATAAGTCACGCCGCTTCCTAGAGTTATATTTGCTACAATAAACGAGGGACTTCATCTCCTCTTTACGCGAAAAACAGAGTGCTCTGGTTTCGAATACGACAAGAAAAAATCTATTCCCTGGGAGGAGAGAGCTAAAGAGTGAGACAATTCGGTACATTAAGGGCATAGAACCTCAATTACGAGTATACCTCAGCGTCATCGAAAATTTGGGCCATCGGATGGAGTTCCGCCGCCAAGGTCGCAGTGGCCATTTGGACGATATTTTATTTTTTACATAATTGAATCATACCAGTATAATCATAATAAAAAGAAAAGACATTCATTCCTAAATAATTTGTGTTTTATTCAAAATCAACATGGGCTCTTAAAATTTGACCACCTTTTATATATCCACCGCTATAATGTAATGCTAATGTAACGCCAATAACTAAAAAGCGTGAGACAAATGAGCCTGAAAATATCACCTAGTAGCAATTCCCTCTACACTTTCCATGTGAGGTTTCCTTGTGAGGTTTTTAGAAACACATAATTTACTGAAGCGTTTAGCAGGGGTCGCTCTATATTTTCATTAATATGCGAAAAATTGTGCCATTCAGCTCATCACTTTATCGAAGTTAAAGCTGTGGGTGTGAGAAGGCATTGAGCGGGTGTGACATATTATATTACTGTCAAAACTCACTGGTTTTGGTGTTGATAAAGAACTTTCTCGATTTATGCAGAGTTTTCCCAGAGATTTCACGGCTTATAGCTGCATCTTAGCCGAAGAATTCACAATGAATTGAGGTGTACCGCAAGTCTCGGTTATATCTTTTACTCTATTGCTAATTTGGCTTTATATGACCTTCTATGTCTAACATCGATACCTGTCCAGTCTTTTCATAATTCATACTTATTCGGCTATAGGTAAAATCAATCTGAGACTATTAACGTGAGACAAAATATAAATAGTTTTAATAACACCGATCTTTTTTGGACTATTGGATTGGGGGCGGTTTTAGTGCACGTAAGATATATAGCCAGCATGGAAACATAAAAACCAACTGATTGATTTTGGTTGATATAATATTTTCATGTCTTTTTTTTTTGAGGTTAATGGGTTAACCAAGAAATTTAGATACGTACATGTATCATGTTGGAAAATCTCAGCAAACGAGAAGAAAAAAAGAGGCAAAAACAATAAAACTAAAATTATAACAAATTTGTTTGGACAAGAGAATAAATTAACAGTTTAATGTTTTCGATAGAAAAACCTGAGAAGACTCTTGAAAATTTTACAAATTAGCAGTGATATTTCTCTGCAATTTAAGCAGAAAAATTATCTTTTTTAGCTTCTATTTAACTAAACTCCCAGATCCTGGGAAATTTTCTTTTAAAATGTAACCCCTAGATGAAAAGGAAACTTTTGTTAGACAATTAATCACCTCATTAAAACAAATATATAACAGTTTCTATAAAACGTTATTTTGTTTGACATTCCTGTACTTTTTTCATCTTTCATTCATACTCATACTCGTATATTCTCTGTTCAGCACATGCCAATAAAAAAAAATCGCTTAATTGCAAAAACTTCTCTCTAACAAATAAAACTTTCGCTTTTATACTCTGACCATAAACTTGTTATTTTTCTTTTGATACAAATTAAGCACTTTTTCTTAACTATTCGGTGCAAACAAAAAAGGCAACTAGCAAAAGTAAAAACTTGAGAAAATTTGCCAAATGGTCAGTTTTCGTAACATAAAATTTTATTGATGACAACAGACGTATCATTGTCAACAACATTGTGTGTACATGAAAAGATATGCATGTATGTCCGCATGTATGTTTGCTTTTGTATCAATGACATTAAAAATGTTTTCCTCTCTTTTCCGCCGCTTAGAGTTCTTTTCCCTTTTTCCCCTTTTATCCTGCTGTGTTGTGTTCAGTTTGAATATAATTTCTCTATCAAGTGGACATCCACATCCTTTGCATGCTTGAAGCGCTCGTTAGCCAGGTTATGCTCTTCTTGCTTTTGGACAACTGCTTTGGCGTGGTACGAGTATAATGGCTGGCGAAGTAAAATTAAGCATTTTCATATATATATTTGCGCCTGCTTGTGTTTGTTTTGTGCCATTAATCTCTTAAGATTTGAAGTAGTCATTGTATGGCATTTTCTTTTCTTATAACTATTTGAATGAGCCATAAAATGACAAAGTAGGAGGAGGTGGAAAATATAAATGTTTGTGGGAGTTAAGAGGTAAAAAAAAAATATTGGTAAAAGACAATGTGGTAATGGGTATGACAGGGCAGGATAGATTGATTGTCCATTAAAACTACTTCAGGTTTGTTTTTTATTTAAGCATAGCATGGAATGAGAAATGACTAAACGTGACTGACTTATGGGATATTTATGAGGTATAATGAGTTAAAAGTTGAAAAGCGAAGCACACTAAAGTTTTACTTCTGACAAAAAGAAATATATTACGCAACAATGTTTTACTAGTATTTGTGGACAATAAAGAACTTTAAACAAACATTTTTATCACTACAGCATAATTTTTTTAAAGAAAATTTTCCAATAAAAAAAATTTTTTGATATAATAAGAAGAAAAAAAAATGTATAACGCAAAAATTTCAATAAAAAATTTTTAATAAAAAAAATTAAAAAAAACCTAATTTTTTAATATGAAAATTTTTTGTATTTTATATTGGGTCATTACGAAAATATTGGAAGGCATAAATTTTCTTACAAAAAAAAAAAAAAAAAAAAAAAAAAAAAAAATTGTTTCTTTAAAAAAAATTATTTTATAACTAAACATTCAAAAAAATTAAAAAAAAATTTCTAAAAAAAAAATTTTTTTTAAATAAAAATTTTTTATTAGAAGGCATAAATTTTCTTAAAAAAAAAAAAAATTCTTAAAAAAAAATTATTTTATAACAAAATGTTATTTTTCTTTTGTTTCTTTTTATATAAAATTATAGTTTTTAGATTACATGTTTTTATATTATTAAATATAAAAAACTATTTTAAATAGCTTTTTTTCTGTCCTAGCTGTCTGTATGTCGACATTTCATAGGAGCTGCGCTAATCATCAGTAGACTTGAAAACTGTTAAAAGATATTCTACTTTATATCCCTATAATCAAAATAAATTATTGAGACATAAAGTTGAAGGTTTGACAATATCTTTCAAAAGTTTCCAAGTCTACTGATGATTAGGGTAGCTCCTATGAAATGTCGACATATAGACAGCTAGGAAACAAAAAGTAAGCTATTTATAATTTTTGATTTGAATCAGTTAGCGAATAATAAACTCAGTTGTTTGAATAGATTTATTATTTATAATATAAAAAAAACTTAATATAAAGAAGATTTTTTTTTAATATCAAATGAATCAGTGTTCTATAAAAAATACAACTATTTTTATATAAAAAAAAACACTTCACCACAATTTTAACAGCTAAATATTTATTAAAAAACTTTCCATAAAATATCTAAAAAAAAAATTAGTTCTAAAAAACCAAACATGAAAAAATAGAAATATTCTAATGTGCTGTTCATTGAACACAGACGAGCACTCGTCTAAAAAATTTTATGTGGAAATCACTCAAAAAGTTGAATAACTTTCATATAAATTTTTTAGATCGTCTGTGTTCTATGAACAGCACGTAAAAGAAGTTTTTTTTATGAATATATTTTTTATGAATATCTTTTCAAAAAACAAAACAAACCATGGAAAAAAATGTTTTATGATATGAAAAAACTTTTTACAAAAAAAAAAAAAAAAAAAAAAAAAACTTTTCTATGAAAAAAATCAAAAACTTGAGTTTTATTCAGTATATTAGTTTCTGAATTTTATACCAATTAAAATATTATAAACAGCTTGTTTTTATATATCCCAGCTATCTGTCTGCCGATATTTGATAGGAGCTAACCTAATTATCAGGTATTACTGAAACCTATTTCTTTTTAAATTCTCAATAATTTATTTAGATTGTTGGGATATAAAGTTTTAATGCTTAAGAATATCTTTCAAAAATTTCCAAAGTCTACTGATGATTAGGATAGCTCCTATGAAATGTCGACATATACAATTATATACTGAGAAACATAGAAAACAAGCTATTTATAATTTTTAAAAACGAAAATGATTAGAAAATTTTTTATTCCAGAAAATATATTTTAGAAAAATGTCAAGAAGAATTATGTGCTATAAAAATTTCAACTAAGAAAATTTGCTAAACAAAAACTTTATTTCCAAATAGTTCAATAGAAAAATTGGAGTACTGAACTGAAGTTCCACAACAATGAATTTTTACCACTAAACATGCAAAGTTAAGTTCAGAAAAAGGTATAATGTTCACTTTTCATTTAAAAGCGACTCCGTCAATGAATTTGATTACGCTAAATGTGTTCATATTCATTCAAGTTCAAGCTGAATGAAGTGCTGAATTGTCAAATCTACTTTGTCACATAAATTTTTTAATAGACATTTTTTTTATATAATAATTTTGTCTATTTTTTTCAACTTCAAAACAAAACTCACTGATGATTTGGTAAACATTTCAAAATTCATCGTTGTGGAATGCGGCCCCAAATATTCCCTATATGCCAAAAAAAAAAAAAAATAGACTCTGGATTTCGTCACATTTCTTTTATTATTAATAATTTCTTTACCAAAAGAAAAACACTTTTTAACATTTAACGAGCCCAGGAAGCGTGAATGAAACTGGAAACAAAACAAAAAATTATTTGCATAAAAATGTGAAGAATTTCAATAAATTTCTGATGACAATTTAATGACACGTTGGCAAGTTGGTAAACCAAAATGGTCCTTTAACTACTACAAATCCAAAGCGAAGGTAAAAGGCTACACCTAACCTGTAGAAACGGACAGACATTAAAACAAATAATAAAATGCCTTTTTTTTGTTTTAAAAAAAATGTCAACGTAATCATAAACCTTACTTAAAAATCACTTTTGTCATTAATTTTTCATTTGAACAGTGGCCCGCCAGAAACAAATGATTTTTTTTTGTGCTTAAAAGTGGGCGGTCTGCACAAAAAGCAAAGAAAAATTCATTACAGCAAAACAAAATTGTGGCAGCCAAAAAGGCGTATCACATATTTTTATGTCAAAAAGTTGGGCAAAAGAAATGGCAGCAAAAACGTTTTGAATTTTATGTTGGTATATACGAGTTTTGCAATAGGTTCATTCAAATACGAATTTCAAAGTGCCTATTGAGTGCTCTTTAGAAACAAATTAAAACTCTCTGCCTAAAGCCTTCTCCTAATCAACAGGCAGATACTTTGCTCATCTAGATGGTAGTATACTGCTAGTACTACAATAAAAAAATTTTCCTAAAAATATGCTATATATCACCATTACAGCAACTGCAGAGGTCCAAGTATAAGTTTAATATTCACCAAGAAATTTGTTATAAAAAAAAGCTTGGCTGACACGTTCTAGCTTAAGTCTCAGTAAAAGAAATTTCAGCACTTTATGAAAACTTTAAAACAAAAATTTACCCTTAAATACATTTTAGTACTAAATATGAGTTTGCACAACTCTTTTAAAAATAGTTCCAATTATACTAGTATTATTATTATAGTACAAAATTTTTTCACAAACAAATATTGCTTACAAAAGATTTCTTCAGAAATCTTTCTAATTAAGTTTTTTTAGTACAATTAACTCTAAACAAATGTACTAATAATGTAATAAAAATGTACCTTTATATTGTATAGATTATTAAGTAATTTAAAAAAATGTTTTGCTATAAAAGCTTTCTGTGGGAAAATTTTGAATTAAAACAAAATGAATTATCTATTCAATATTGAATAAATAAATAAAATAAATAGAAACAATTAAACAAAAATATTAAACACAAAATATTTCCTTACAGTTTACAACAACAAAATTTTAGTACAAAAAAAAAATTATTAAAATAAAAACTATATATGGGACAGAAAACTATTACGAAAAAGTTTTTTTTACTAAATTTGTAAAGCAAAATTTTTTACTGCATAAAAATCTAGTAAAAAAATTTTTAGTACATAAAGATTTTCTTAAAGAAATTAAACGTAACAAACGGCATTTATAAAAAAGTTTTAGTGCAAACAATTAGGCAAATTTTATTCAAAAATATCTTCCCATGAAAAATGGTTTATATAAATTCAAAAACATCTTCCTATAAAAAATAGTTTACATAGTTTACAAGTATTTCAGTAAAACAAATTCCGTGAAAAAAAATTTTCCGCAATAGAAACTTGCTTCGAACAGAAAGCTATAATAAAAATTATAATCGCTTATGTTCGAAAAAAGTATTTAATAAAAACAATTTTGTCAGAGAGTACAAGAAATATTCTATAGAAATTTTTAAAAAATTTAATAGTTTTGATGAAATACATGCAAGTCCTATTCTTGTTGTCTCAAGCTGTTTACGTAGTAGTTTATACAAGAAGGGAGAACTCAATTGATTTACTTTTTTTTTGCTTCCCCGGTAGGGTGCATAAATGCATCATGTAAGTTTATTTTGCAAATTATTTTAGTTATAGCAAAAGACTCGTAATTATATATACAGTATTTTGTGTTGTAATTATAACAAAAAACATATTTCTTTAATTTTTTTACATCAGTTTCTTAAAAGCTTGTTAAAATCTTCGGAAACTCCCATATGTAATTGTTTTGTTTTTTTTCTAGCATAATGTTTTTTTTATTTTAGTTTTTGTTATTGTGTGTCATTATCTGGTGCCCCTAAAGCGTTTGCATTAGTTGACATGATTTTAATGGGTGGCAATTACATGTTTTGTTCTAAAACGTTTCAACAACATGCAATACATGGTAAATTGAAAAATGCAATAAAAAACATATTAAGCGAATAATTTTTAAAAATATTGTGTTTAATATACTTGTGTAAAGTTTTGCTCATTTTGTTTTTCTACTATATATGTATAAGTTTATTTATTGTAATTTAAATCGTTGGAAACAAGTTTAAGAGGACTTAAAATATTTTTTTTATTTTATAAAAAGTCATATAAGTAGTGGAAATGTAAGCTTAAATCGTGCATTCACAAAATAAATGGAAAATAAAAAGTAAACTTAAACCAATCATTCACAAAATGTTTTCTATGCTCACACAACTTAGCAAAAAAAAAAATATTTATAAAAATAAACTATTATTTAAAACATTTATGAAGAATTATTTTATTAAAAGGCTTACATTAAAACCAAAAAAATATAACGAAATATTTTAATAGAAAAACTATATCCCTTAAAAAGCAAGGCAGTACGAAAGATTTTGAAAGCACACAAAATTCATTTTAGTTGACGAACTGTTAAAATAATTATTTAGTACAAAAAAAATTGGCCAAAAATATTTCAGCAACAAGAGTTTTTAGAACAAAAAAAAGAATTTGTATAACAAATTATATTTTAAATAATTTTTTAAAGAAAAACTTATATAAAATCATAAAATTATATATAAAGTCATAAAATTTTGTAAGTTCTCTACAGTGAAACTAAAAAGCTATTTGACACATTTCAATACAAACAAATTTTTTTAGTACAAAGAATTTTTTAGTAACGTAGATTTAATAAAAAAGGAGTTGGGCAGTAAAACTTCGCAGGAATAATAAGTACAAATCAATTTTGTGCAAATTTTTAGTACAATTTTATTTTGAAACATTTTTAGTACAAAACTTTTTTAATTTTAGCACAAAATATATTTAGTACAAAAAAAAAATTTTTTTAACTTTCTGTGAATAAATTTAATTTTAGCCAAAAATTTTCTATAATCAAATTTAAGTACACAAAAAAAATTTTATACAAAAAAAATTTTATACAAAAAAAATTTTTTTAGCAGAAAATTTCAAATGGAAACTTCAACTAAAGGCAGAACTTGATTTTTAGAATAATTTTATTGCATTAACATTTTTAATGTAATATTAACTTTGTATCTTTATTTATTTAATATATACAAAATTTTTTGCAGCTTGAGATCTTGTTGTTTATATAATAAATTTAGCAAGTTTTTAACTTTTTTTTTAAGTTAAGAAATTAAATTTTTTAAATTTTTTATATAAAAAAAAGATCAAACAAGTTTCACTGCTTAATTTTAGTACAAAAAAACATTCGACTTTGAATTTTTTGTAAACAAACTTAAGTATATAATTAAAGCTAAGGTAAAAATAAGAAAAAAAATAGATTTAACTGCAAATTTTTAGTACAAATCATGTTCTTTAAAAACATTTATGTATAAATATTTGTAGACAAACATAAATTTACAACAATATTGAAATACATTATTGTTATTCAAATTCCTTATTTAACTCAAAACAAACATTTTGTACCAACAATGTTTAGAAGAAAAAGGTTTTTAGTAAAGAAAAATCTTGAAAAAAAATTTAAGTTAAGAAATTTTTATAAAAAAATTTGAAAGCAGAAACCAGGTAAAATTTGAAACCCGCAGATTTTTATTCCACGTATATAGAACAGAACTTACGAACTTTCATTTCGAATTTGAGATAATTTTCAACGTCATTTTGTATAGTATAGGATTTTGTATAGAATCCTTTTTACCCTAGATTTAGTACTGACAACTTCTTTATTAACCTATTTCAAAAAAAAAAAAAAAAAAAAAAAATTTATTTCAATTCAAAACTTTTCTACAAAAGAAGAATTTGCTATAGAAAATGTTCTCCAACGTAAATGAGTTTGTTATACAAAAGTCCTAGAAAATATATTGCTTTAGCAGATAGACATATGTACATGAACAAAATGTTTCTTTGTAAGTCATTGTTTGATTCACAGTTAAAACAAAAGTCCCAGTTATTCCAAAGATGTGGCAACAGTACGAATAAAAGGCTTTGTGGTTCGCAGAACTAAGAAAGACTTGAAAATCCCTGTTCCACATCCAATAGAATCATTTTATCTCACAAAAAATCAATTTCTTTGATTTTATTTGCCCAGCTATGAAGCTTTGTACTCAATGAAAATTAAAAGCATCCACAAGAAAAGCAATAGACACTTAAATTTTAGAGCAGTATTTCAGAATTACAATACCCAGCTAAGCAATAATTTGATTTCGTACACAAGTATGAACACAAAGAGCTCGGAAGCCAAAAAGCAAAGCGAACTAGCCAACATTTTATTTATTACACACAAAAACCAAGCAAAAACGAACGAACATAAGCCAGGTTTGAGTAAGAGAAAAGAAATAATAAAATTTACTATAAAATCCTACAATCAAATGCAAAAAGAAATTGTTAGAAAGAGTATGTCTTAGATACTTATCCAAGTTTTTATTAACATGTGAAAAAAAATCACAGAATGGAATAAAAATTTATAAAGGCAAAGGAACTATAAGAAGAAAAGAAAGGATATAAATGTAAAAAAAGAGAAACAATACTGTTACAACCCGAACACACAAAATTAAAGTCAGTGTTGGTGGAAAAAACTGAAATTTAAGTTATAAATTAGTTTATGCTAAATTTATGTACTTTTGCCTGCGAAAGAATTTCCATATTGCTCTAGCACTTTTACTGTTTTGCCAACTTCTAAAGGCCTTATGTGTTTTTGTTTAATAATGAAGCATAGTTTTAGGCTATTGACATTATTCGCAAAATAATGGTCTTTTTGAATTTTTAATGTATTTAACAGAACAAATTTAGCACCAACAAGTTTTGTAAATAAGTAACGATAAAAATAGAAAATTAATTTTAAATATATAAACAACAAAAATTAACCATACAAAATCTTAATACACTGAAATTTATATAAAAGGGTTTTAGTACAAAACATTTTCAAATAGAAATTTCATTGCAATTAATTTTCTGTACAAAATTTGTTCAACAAAATATTTTATCACATAAGTTTTTCAAAATTAAATTTATTACGCAGACTGTTGTAAAAAATATTGAGTTTTAAAAAAAAAATTTTTAACATAAAACTGTTTTTTAAAGACAAAACTTTTTCAAATAGCAACATTTTCAAATAGAATTTGCATTGCAAACAATTTCCTGTACAAAATTTACTCAACAAAATATTTTATTACAAAAGTTTTTCAAATAGAAATTTATTGTACATACTGTTGTAAAAAATATTGAGTTTTTTATAGAAAATTTTTAACATAAAACTGTTTTTTAAAGCAAAACTTTTTGAAATAGAAATATTTTTGAATAGAAATTTCATTGCAAACAATTGTCTGTACAAAATTGTTCAGCAAAATATTTATTACAAAATTTTTACTGAATTTCAGTAGCAAAATCATAAATCGATGGGGTAATAGAAAGGTGAAAAAAATGCCTCTATGTTTAATAGCTTTCTCATAAACGGCGGACTGATGGACATCGTTTAAAAGACTTTTCTATTAATTTTGATTCAGAATACATATATATATATATATATATATATATATATATATATATATATATATATATATATATATATATATATATATATATATATATATATATATATATATATATATATATATATATATATATATATATATATATATATATATATATACATATATATATATATATATACATATATATATATATATATATATATATATATATATATATATATATATATATATATATATATATATATATATATATATATATATATATATATATATATATATATATTTTATAGAGTCGCAAATGAAAATTGTAGAAATTGCAAACGAAATCATAAACTTATATATGTATACCCTTTAGGATTTTGTATAAAAACTAAAGAGAACTTATTTTCCATAGAAAATAATAATACTTTTATGTTTATAATTGTATTCTTAAGAATTTATCTGCTTCAATGAGTTTATTTGTATAATATTTTTGGCATCAAAACAAAAAATGTATCACTCCACGGAAACTTACATTTACCAATTTACGCGAATACTCCGCCTCATATAATTTTAGCTCCTTATTGAAGGACTCTTTGAATGATAAAATTATATTCATTGAAATGTGGGTATGAGTTGTCATAATATTTATGATCATTTTATACTTTATCAAGCTGTGCTTCCTTCGGTATGTGTATTTATTATATGTTTATATTTATTTGATCATTATGATATTAATCTTAATTTATATGTCTGTATTAGGAAGGAAATTTTATTTATTTTTTTTTTTTTTAATTTTTCTAAGTGTACAAATAGCACAAAAATGGGGAAAAAGAAATGAATTTATGTGCAAGTGTGAGTGGGTTTCATGTGTTTAATGCGTGTTTGCCGGCTAAGGATGTGTGTGCAATAGCATATGGTTGTTTGTGTGTGATTGAGTTTTATATTTCTTGGTATTTTTGTCGCTTGACTTCTATGCCATGTATTTAGACAGCCATAAATTTGAGATTAAATTTATTGTATTGCTGTTTTCGGGTTCAATTTCCTACTGTTGCTATTTTGGGGCAACAAATCTTCTGCCAGCTTTGCTTTTTTCCCATTTTTCAAAACTTGCAATCTCAAATGGTTTTAAGTATTGGTAGTAAAGTGTTTAATGGTGTGTTAATAGATTAATAATAACAACAATCGTTTAAAATTATATACATATGTACGTATACGTATATTATTGAAGCCAGTAAAAAGGACATGTAAAGTGATTGATTACCGGCATCAATAATTTTATGCCATATATAAAATAGAAACATTTTAAAATATTGTATGACTAATTGCTTAAAATCCTTTTAAAATTTTTTTCCTTATGTTGGCTTTAAAACTTTTATATTTCATTTATTAGCAAAACAATTCTTTAAGACAATAGAACACCTTAATACTTAAAATTAATTATAGTTTATAGTAAAATCAATATTTTATTACTTAATTAAAAGTTAAAATTTCAATTAAGATTTATTTTAATAACACCTTAAGATATCCTGGCAACCAACAAATTTACATATCATTTACTCTATAATATCTTTGAAATTATCTCTCCTGTTTCTCTCAACGATATTTTTTTCTTTACATTTTAATCAAAAATCATAAATAAATATTTGCTTGTTAAGCAACTACTTCTGTTACAATATTATCCACTCAGACTATTATATACTCGTATATATATATTGTAACACACATGTAAATATTCACATATTTAAGTCTGGTATTAAGTAAATGTAATAAGACATTGAATTTAAGGACAGTGTTATCAAGTATGCAAAATCTTGTACGCATTTACAGTGTTCTATGTAAATAAGCAGCAATTTTTGAAGGCCATACAAGGATTTTTCATGCATGACTAATAATCTTTAAAGTAAGATTTTCTGGAAGCTTAAAAACATAAAGCAAACGTATTATTATTAACACAAGTTTTAATAACATGGATATTGATCAATAACGAAGAAAATTTATTTTATTACAAAGTACACAAGTTGAAGGGAAAAGAGATTGTACCTAAAAAATATATACACTTTTTCATAATATAGTTGTTTACTGCTACAGTTTTTGAGTGCACTGTATATTTTGGCACATTAACTGTTTTCTCTTATACAAGTAAAAACTTATACATACCGCTTTTCTCTAATATTCTTGTCCTTTAACCAGTTCTATAATCGTATAAGTCACATTCAGTGTGGCCATATCTGAAAATATTTTACACCCAAATCGGCTTTAAAATAATGCTAAAAAATCCTAAAAAAATCCTAAGCTGCCTTTTGTCCTTTGTGTTACATCAGTTCTATATGTATACAGGACACATTCAGTGTGGCCATATCTCAAAAAATATTCTACAGCTGAATTGGCTTGAAAATAATACCAGAAAATCCTAAAAGAAATCCTAAGCTGCCAAAAATTGTCATTTGTGTTTCACCAGATCTATCTATTTTCATATAAGTCACATTTAGTGTGGCCATATCTCGAAAAATATTCTACGGCTAAATTGGCTTGAACATAATAAAAGAAAATCCTAAAAGAAGTCCTAAGCTGCCACAAATTGTCCTTTATATATCACCAGATTTATATATATTCGTATAGGTCACATTCAGTGTGGCCATATCTCAAAAAATATTCTACGGCTAAATTGGCTTGAACATAATAAAAGAAAATCCTAAAAGAAGTCCTAAGCTGCCAAAAATTGTCCTTTGTATATCACCAGATATAACTATATTCGTATAAGTCACATTTAGTGTGGCCATATCAAACAAAAAAAATGTTGCGGCTAAATCGACTTTAAAATAATACAAAGAAATCTTAAAAGAATCCCTAAACTGACAAAAATTGTTCTGTATATTATAGCAGTTCTATATACGTACAAAACACATTCAGTGTGACCATATCTCAAAAAATATTCTACGGCTAAATTGGCTGGAAAATAATGCAAGAAAATCCTAAAATAAATCCTAAAGTGCCAAATTGTCCTTTGTATTTTATCAGTTCTATATTGGTATAGGTCACATTCAGCGTGGCCACATCTTAAAATATTTTACGACCAAATTTGTTTTAAAGTAATGCTAAGAAACCTTAAAAAAAATCCTTAACTGTCAAAAATTTATGCTAACATTTTAATTAAATTATAATTTCGTGGTTTTAGTTTTTTATGTTTATGTTACATAACACCATACTACAGCATATTTCATTGAAATTCAATATTAAATTTTGAAAACTTCAAATAACTATATGATAAATACGAGTAGTACCGAAAGTTTAACCCAGATTAAAGTAGTTTCAGATCACATTTGAAGATTTAAATGCTGGTAACTCTACTTTCAGGAAAACAAACGTATTTGGTTTGCATGTTATCTGAGAGAAAACACACTCTTTAATGAAGAATACGTTCAGTTTAGATTTGATATCCTTAAAGGACATTTGACCATATATTCTAGTCTTTAGGCTATCTAGCAAATTACTTATTATAAGAATTTTACAATTAAATGGGTCTGACAGGCCACATAGGGCCAGTAGTGAGCTGTCAACCACACTATTTTTCTTTGAAATTGAGAATACTTAAACTTTAAAAAACATTTTAAAAAGTTACATAAAATAAAAAATTTGAAATGAAATCGAGAATTTCAATCTTAAAACGGGAGTTCAACTTTAGTTTCAGAAAACTTTTTGTAAATGCAGAAGCTAAGGGACCAAAATTCATCAAGCTCCAAAAGCCAAGTTGGGCAATTAAATTGTTAAACACCACTACTAATCACTCGGAAAAGAAATGAACCCCAAGAGATGTGGCTCGATCTCAGCAATGAAATGAGATAAAAAATCACAATGAATTAGAGATAGAGGACAACGCTTAATTATATAGAAAGTAATTGTGACGGAAAACGATTGTTCAAATAATAGTATATAAGAATTACAAAGTAATAGAAAAACCGAAAACCTTATTCTTTTATAACAGAAGTTTTAGGCTTTAAGCGTGAAAAAGAAAGTACACACAAACTTTAGCTGTTGTATGTGATGAGCAGAAAATAAGACTCTAACCAATCACTGTTGTTAATACCAAAGTACATACATTTTTTGGCAAAAACACTTTTAGAGATAACAAGTTTATATATTACAAATTTTATGTTAAATATTTTCTCTTTTCATATAAAACAAAATACCTCAACAATACGAATAAGTATAAAATGTAGATATGACAACTCCTTGAAATAGGCTAAAATTTCATTTGCAAGGAATATATTTATGGTTAGTCATAAAAAAAGGAATTAATATTCATTTCAATATCTATGTCGACATCTGAACAGAATGTATTTATAGTAAAAGTTAAAGTAAAACAGCTTCCTTAACATATGCTTACTTTAGTTTTCCTATACTCCTTAAAATATGCTAATACTTTATTACGTTTCTGCGCCTCAAATTATATTTGTTTTCTGTTTATACTTTGGTTTTATTAGCTTTTTTCAATATATTTTAGCACTGAAATGTGTGTGTTTGTATGTATTAATTTATGTCTAAGATGTCGTAAGTATCCTCTTCTATGTACAATGTAGAAATCTACATTGACATGTTGCCAATGGTTTCAAGGTGTAGGGGAAGAATATACAAATGAGCATAAAAATTAGTTAGGAGTGTATTATAAATAAACTAAGATGAAAATTTCCAAAACATGCACATTTACTTCAAGGTATTATCATGGTTACTTACACATTCACATCAACAACACACACACATACACTCATTTTATTAACGCATTAACTTAATGTTGGTTTCGCTGTTAAAGGTTATAGATTTTGCAAGTATGCCAACGTATGCGTGAGTATTCAAAAGTCTTTGTATATGATGTGCTTACATGTGTGTGTGTGTGTGTGTGTTTACATATTGGTTTGTTTTCACGGTATCTTCAGTTGTTGTAATCCATAATATCGATTAAGGATTACGATAATGATTGTATGCTTAAATTGTAATTGTACACACAGACATCTTAACACTCTTTCAATCAACGTTGTAGCCATAAATTTACATACATATACAGCTTGCCAGCATTGTAATGCACAGTGGAACATTTTAACATACAAACATAAACAGGGTAAATAAAAATTTACTAGAGATTTTCTAGGAAATATTTTTACTTTTGATTTGAAATTTTTTCAAAATTTTTCTTAAACAAACGATTTAAATCCAAAAATTTTCTATAGAAAATTTAAAACCAAACATTTTAACACTAAAAATTTTCAATAAAAAATTATAAATAATAATTGGTATAAATGGTAGAAGCTAAAAGTAGCGAATAAAGAACTCAATTGACTAAAAATTTTCTATAGAATTTTAATCAAAGTTTAAAATTTTTTATTGAAAAATATTAAGACCAAAAATTTTCTATCAAAAATTTTAAAGCCAAACATTTTCTATAGAAAAGCTCTAAAACCAAAAATTTCATACAGACGAATTTTAAAGCCAAAAATTTTATATAGAAACATTTTTAAACTAAAATTTTTTTATAAAAAAAATTTTTTTACGAAATTTTAAAAAAAATTTTGGTACAAAAAAATTTTATTGAAAAATTTTAAGACCAAAAATTTTAAAACTAAAAATTTTCTATAGAAATTCTTTAAAACCAAAAATTTCATACAAACAAATTTTAAAACAAAAAATTTTATATGGAAAAATTTTTTAACTAAAATTTTTTTATACGAAATTACAAATTTTAAAACCAAAAATTTTAGACAAAAAAAAATTTTTAAACTAAAGTTTTTTATACGAAATTTTAACAAAAATTTTGATACAAAAAAATTTTATAGAAAAATTTTAAGACTAAAAATTTTCTATAAAAATATTTTAAACCAAAAATTTAAAAACTAAAAATTTTCTATAGAAATTCTTTAACACCAAAAATTTCATACCGACAAATTTTAAACCAAAAAATTTTTAAATTAAGATTTTTTTATACGAAATTACAAATTTTAAAACCAAAAATTTCCTATCGAAAAATTTTAAAGCCAATAATTTGCTGTAGAAAAATTTTAAGACCAAAACTTTTCTATAAAAAAATTCTAGAACCAAAAATTTTCTATAACAAAAATTTAAGCCCAGAGCTTACACACAGAAAATTAAAACAAACTAGTAGAAAAATTCTAAGACCAAAAATTTTATATAAAAATTTTTATAACCAAAAATTTTTTATAAAAGTTAAAAAAAAATTTCAATAATATATTTTAAAATCAAAAATTTTCTATACAAATTTTAAAAGCCGAAAATTTTTTGTAGAAAAGCTTTAAAACCAAAAATTGCTCTGTAGATAATTTTTTCTTTAAAATGTTTTCCTTGAAATATAAAAAAACAACAGTAAAAATATTTCTATGCAGAGTTTGTGGAATAAACATTTTTTGATTGAAAATTTTCGAATAAAAAATTTTCGGAATAACTTTTCTTTATAAAAATTTTACACTTCAAAATTTTTATAAAAAATTTTTGGTTCTAAAAAATTTCTATAGAAAATTTTTGGTTCTAAAAAATTTCTATAGAAAATTTTTGGTTATAAAGTTTTTTTAAAGAAAATTTTTGGTTCTTGATCCTAGTTGCTTTGACCTTTTGCTGAAAAAGTCTTCCGAAAGAACACGAAATATTGAAAAATACATTAAAAATTAAAAAAAAGCTAAACAGCTAAAGAAATTTATTGCAAATTTTTAGTTTTAAAATTTTTTAAAAATTTAAAATTAAATTTTTTTTTGTTTTGAAATTTTTTTTTGATTTTATTCTTTTATAGAAAAATTTTGCTTTAAAAATTTTTATAGGAAATTTTTCTATAATTTTGTTTTAATTTTCCTTATCAAAACTTTTGGTTTCAAATTTTTTTTTTATATTTTTTTAAAAAAAATTTTCGTTTTTTAATTATTTCTTTAAAAAATTTTTGGTTTTAAAATTTTTTTATATTTTGGCTTTAAAATTTATTACAGAAAATTTTAGGTTTTAAAATTTTTTGGTTTTAAAATTAGAAAAATTAAAGAATTTTTAGAACGCAAATTCTTTTTAAAAAACAATTTTTACTGAAAATTTGTATACAAAACTTTTTACATAAATAAATTTGAATAAATTTAAATTTTTCTAAAAAATATTTATACAGAATATTTGCTACAGAAAAAATTTTTATAAATTTCCTCAAAAATTGTTATACCGAAAATTCTCTATAAAAATATTTGTATACTGAAAAATTTTTTTTTTTTTTAGAAAAATTTGATAACAAATATTTTTTAAAGAAAAATTTTTATAGAAAATTTTTTATATGAGATTTGCTATAGAAAAATTTAATTACATTTAATGTACTAAAAATTTTCTAAAAAATTGTTCTCTATACAAATATTTATATACGGAATATTTTTGCATAAAAATTTTATACAAAATATTTTCTTAAAAAATTTTATCTAGGGAAATTTTGACTCCGAAAATCTTTATATAAAATATTTGTTATAGAAAAGTTTAACATGGAAAATTTTTGACCAACAAATCTTCTATACAAAAATGTTTATACCAAAAAGATTTTAGAAATTAATTCTAATGTTGCATTCCCTGTGCACAGGGAGTTTTCTACATACAAATTTTTGAAACAAAAATTCCCCAAAGAAAATTTCGATATAAATATACGAAAAAAATCCGACACAAAAAATTTTATATTGCATATTCTCCAAAATATTTTTATTCCAAAAATACCGAGAACAAATTAATAAAATTTAAATAAAAATATTGACAAATTTTCGTTGGACAATGTTTTTTATCAAAATTTTTAAAGCTAAGAAAAAAGCTTTTGTCACCAGCTGAGACCACGGTTTGCCCTCATTATCCTTATTTTTAACCATCATTATTGCAGCATATTAAGGGCCAGAGAAAAGACAAGTAACAAACAAAACGCAAGTAAATACATTGAAGCTGAAGATTGAAGGGATCGAAGCTGATGTTAACATGTGGTTTGTTTACACGAAAGTAAAGTTTATTTTAAACTCGTACCCAGTAAATTCATTTGCTTAAAATATATGAATATGCAAAATATAATTATTTATAAGCTGAGAGTGTATGTTTAAAGACCAAGACATGTGTGTATGCAGCAGAAATAGCATAAGCGAGCAAGGGCAATTTCATCATATTTGTGTGTTAAGATTGTGAAGGATATACATGAAGCGAAAGCAGTGTAATGCACTATTGTATTGTGTGTTATTGGGCACACTTGCAATTGGACAAAACAAATTAAATAGTTTGAGAATTTCCCTTTTAAGTTGCCTCGTTAAGGCTCAGAAGCAGAACTTTGCTTTTGTCAATTGTTACCATTAAATTTTGATGGAAAACTTAACGCGCTTTACTATTGATTTCCAGTACATGAAAGCTATATATACGAGTATAAGACGCTTATTATGGAGCACAGCATTTAGACCGAAAACGGAAAATATCTGTTTTAGATTTAAATACGGAAAACATTTTACAAACAAACAAACTCACATGATTGCATGAAATTGAGGTGTGTTTTATTGTCCGCCAGCATACACATGATTGAAGTATGATTAAAATTTACACACTTTGACCACACATACATATATGTGTGTGTGTATGTATATACAGAAACTCATGAAAATTCAATCAATTACAGAAATTTGTAATTTATAAACTTCCATTATGGCATTTCATTTGTTGGCAGGATATTTAGGTTATGAAGGAAATTAAGATGATTTATGGCCAAAGGAATTTCATGAAAATAATTGTACTGAGTCTAACTTACGAGAAGCTAATAGAATAAAAAATACTCTGTTAAAAGCGGAAATAGTTAACAAAAAGCTGAAATTTTCGGAATGCCGATAGTGAAATATGTGGTCTAAGGGAAATATTTAAAATTATGTTTTAAAATAGAGTAAGATATTTCATTGCAAGGTACTTAAACATGACAACTATTTGCGAAAATGTGTCATCAATAATTGTGGCAAATTTCATGACCTAAATCTGATGACATGGTTTCCGCTTGTATATCATTTTTTAGGAATTATAAAGTTTTTGTGAAAGTTATATAACTTTAGAGCAAAAAAACGCATTAGACTTGCAAAGGAATATGTAAGGAAGGTATAAAAGTAGAGACAAAAGAAAAAGCTTGTTTTTTCTTGTGCTTTTTAAGGTATTAGTAAAACATTTTTCTTTTGAAAATCCTAATACTTTGAATGTTTGTGAATATTGTTAAGAATTGTATGTATTAATATGTTAAGTAGTCGAACTTTTTTTTAATATTTCTAATATTATATTATGATGATGGGTTGGTATCATTCGTCTAGCTCGAGTTCAGTTGTCCCCCAGCTTTAGTGTATTCAATTATTTTTTCCTGTCTTCTTTGATCAAGAGTTATTGATCGCGGCAATTATTGTTATAATTATAAATAAAAATATTTTTTGGCTTTAGCCAGGATTGAACTCGAGCTAGACGAATGATACCAACCCATCATCATCATATAATATTAGAAATTGTTAAGAATTTTTAGTCACATCTGACCCAGTGTGCAGCTATTGATCTGCTTATTATAAATGTACAAAACATTCATACAAACAAGTTAACACGAAAAACATAATACACAAACAAACATGCCTGATTTAAAGTAGGTAAAATTCCAAGTAAATCAACTACAAATGAAGTTATTGTTTTTCTTGTTGTGACTTGCTTATTGTTCGCCAGCATCTGTATGAATGTGTATATGCGCAAGAAATACATTTGTACATTATGAAGGACTAAAAAATTCATGTCGATTGTAGAAACTGATAAAGACGTATAAATACCAGGCAGGTCAGCAGCAACGAGTCAGTTTATTTTTAAGCTTTGTGCAACACTGTCGTAAGTCAAAATAAGCAAGTCTAATGTTTTGGTGCTATCAAGTGTAAAAAAGTTGTGAATTATTAAAGTAATGTATGACGAACAAGTGTGAGTTTCATTATTTCATTAACAATTGCAGAATCCGCAAATCGTTTTTAGAGGCAAGAACATAACAATATCTTTCCAAAATTTCTTAGTCTACTGATGATTAGCTTGGTTCCCGTGAAATGTTGGCATATAGGCAGCTAGACAACATAAAAAACAAGCTGTCTGTATTTTTTTTTTTTTTTTTTTTTTTTGTAATATAAATTAATTTTAGTTTTATATTGAATCATTATTTGATCTCGAAATGATAGGCAGTAAAGAACTTCCAATGCAGTCTACATATATGCAATACCTGATAAAAAAGTTATTGATTGCGGCCTGATATCGGGACCGCTTTAACTGTTGTAATGGTCTGCTTTAGTTCACTCAAATTTCATGGCTTCCATTCGTACACCTCTTGCTTGATGTAACCTGACAGAAAAAAATTATTTTACACTCAGGTCAGCTGACCCTGCATAGTTAGTTTCGTTGGAAGTCCAGCAAAATGAGTCTGGCTAAGCGTGCAGTAGCTCAATCTTGCTTGAATCAAATCCTGTTAAAACGGGTACATCTTCAGCGCTGTTCTGAGTAAAACTTCTCTTCCAACATCTTTCTATAAAGGCATAAAGTTATGAAATGTTTCTTTGTAGTATGAATCCTCAGCCACCCTATTTGCAAACTTGCGCAAATGGTCTAATATCACAGCATTTGCAAAATGCAATAGAATAATTTTTTTACTCTACACCAAATATACAGAGATGCACTTTCTATATTTATGCAAATAAACAACACCAAAAGTTGTAGTTTAGATGTAAACTATGCTCTTACAGCAATTGCAAAGAAAAAAAGTTTTTTTAATGTTTTATTTATTTATTGAATCTTCATAGTGTGAACTAACAATAATATTCAAAGCTTAATACTAAATACAAAAATAACTAAGTCCAGCCAATGCTAGACAAGAAGTTTTATTTTGCGCCAATTACATCGCTAAAATCACCTATTTAACGCTCTGATGGTAGCAAGGATCTCCCCTATTCACAAACGAGTGTGACCGCACTTGTTAATGAATTTATAACAGCAAGGCAATTGATTGCTGCCTCAAAATCATAGGACTGTGAATAGGAATATTGTAATACTTTCATGTAATTTTGCTACAGGGTGGCGCAGAACTACCTTTATGGTTGGAATTTAATAACTTTTTTATTTTACCTATATTTTTAAACTTTATTTCAGAACTTTGTGAAGAAGAATTTAACATGGATTACTGCACAACAGAACAGTGATCAACTACTTTTGAATTTTATTTTGAAAATCAAAAGTCAACTTTTTAGATTTTTATATAGTAATTCTTTAATAAATAAATTTTTAAATTTCTTTATTTATTTATACTCTAAAACTTTTCCAAAAATTTGCTTACAAAAGCTAATTGTAAAAGTATTTAATAAAAAATTAAAAAAATACTGTCAGCATTTTTTTTTTCTTTACAAATCTGTATGTAACTTTGTTCTCAAAGCAAAAACACATTTTCACTGCCGGCACAAAAATATCGGAAGCACATGCTTGCCAGTTAAACTACGCCAAAAAAAAACACATCTACATTGGCTTCTTTTCTTGCATACTCACATACACACATATCACCATAATACATTCTGATTTAATCCTTTAAGTACCTTCAACAGAATGAGAAGAAAATAAAAACGATAACATAAACATACAGTCATATATGAAAATGCTTAATTTAAAATGACACGCATTTAGTGACTTAATTTTAATTGTATAATTAAGCCTTAAAACATGCTGATGTGTATGCAAACATATACACACACACTCACACACACACACACATACATACTTACTCAAGCACGTAAAAAATGACAAACGCTGTTTTAATTATTAAAGGGGCAAAAACAAAGAGTAGCAAGAAGAGATTAGCTCGCAGAAAAAATATGCTGCATACTTTAAGGCAAGTATAAGAAGTTTCCGGAAAATTAAAAAAATAAATATTATATATTTATAAAACAAATATTGCGTGCTATTTAAACATTTGCATTAAAACTAATTATAAATTCAATTACTGTATAAAGTTAAAAGCTCATACGATTACAAATACATATGCAGGTAAAAAAATGTACACACAATTTTTCTTTCTTCGCACAAAACATTTTCTTAAAAAAATACAACAAAAACCAGAGTGTCATGGTTCTGTGAAAGCAGCTCTGTTTTTTAAAACTATATAATAATAGGTATAAAATAATAACTACAAAGCACAAAGCAGTCAATATGCTGAAATAAATAATCGAAAAGTTTCAAAAACTATTCTATGGCAAAAATTGTGCATTTCTTCTGCTTAAAATTGGTAATTGAGTAAAATTTTCTTTGTTCTATATTATTTTACAAAACTTTTAAAAACTCTTTTTACAAGGGTCAGTGCAAAATTTACATAAACTTATTATATAATGTAATCAATGTGACAGTCTAAAGTGATTTATTGTATTAAGCATAAAAGTCGCTAACACGCCTTTGCTTATGCAACACAGTTTTTCTTTAATCAATTTAAAAAGTAATACTGATATATGAATGTGTAAATGAAACATGCAAAGGATTTTGCTTAGAAATATATTCTCGACTTTTATAACAATTATTTTCAGTAATGGAAACACTAAACTAAAAAATAATAATTAAATTAAATATGAGTACAGTGGTGCACTATAACAAAAAAAAGTTTTTGGTAAAAAATATAGATAGTCAAAGCGATTTTCTTAAACAAATTTAAATTTTTTTGTGTAAATTTTTTTTAATGGGATATATATTTTGTTAATAAAGTTGAATATTTTACATATAACTAAAAAATAGAGTAAAATTTGTTGTGGGCTTTAACAAAGGCTTGCTGCAACTCTTTTAAGTATTCAGAGCATTTTCGGAATAAAAACTATTCTATATTAATTTCAAGGCTTCAAAATATTTTTGAGGGATACAGATAGAAAGACAGATTTGTTTTCACTTTTATACTTTTATTAAGGATAAACAAAGGTTGGTTAAATTTTAAGGGCCAATGTTGATTTTGAATAAAACACAAGTTATTTAAGAATTATTGTCAAAAATTTTTATTATCATGATACTATCACCTATTTTACAATCTGATGGTGACAAGGGTATTCCGTCTTCTCAACCGAGTGTGTCCTTCAAAATTAGGTATATTGCGTGCTAGAGGACTTGGAAGAAGTTCCAGTTTACTGACATACCTTTTCGCGTACTTAGAGAATTCATCTTGTACCAGCGGAACATACAGATGCTTGTGAATTTGTGAGTTTCTTACGTACCATTAGCTGCAGTAATCGTTCGAAGAATTGGATTTTGTCGCCTTTGAACTTTTTCAATGTTAAAATTATATATGAGACAGAGTATTAGCCAAATTGCCATCGCAACCTGGGCGGCACAACTCCTTCCGATGGTCCAAATTTTCGATGCCGCTGAGGCAAAATTTAAATTCTATGCCGTTAATGTGCTGACTTATCTAATCCTTTAGCTACTGAATTGTTGCTGGCTTATCGACATATACCGCTTTTTTCAAATAACCCTAAAGAAAGAAGTCCAACGGTGTCAAATCAGATAATCTTGGCGGTCAATTGACATTGCCACAACGTAAGATAACACGGTCATTGAGTTTGTCGTGCGAAAGAGCCATTGTTTTTCTGTTGAAACCACATATCGTCCAATATCGACCACATCCATGTTGTACACATCCATATCTCCCAATTTGGACCTTAAACAAATCGTTATCATCTCACGATAGCGCGAACACTGTTTAGAAATTATTGTAACTGACTGACCGGCCTCATTTTGGAAACAAAATGCGGCCCAATAATGTCACCAGCTCCCAAACTGCACAAAACAATCACTCTTTGGGGATGCATTGGTTTTCCTACAATCATTCTTAGATTACCATTCGCCCAAATGCTGCAATTATGTTTATGGACGGATCCACTGAGGTGAAAATATGCCTCATCACTAAAGATGATTTTCTTTGAAAATTGATCGTGCACTATTGCCATTTCTTGTGAGCAGCCTGACCATAGGCAACGCTTGGAATGATGAGTCAGTTGCACCTTATATGCATGTAAATGCAAGTCTTTATGCATAATGTTCAGCAACGACGAGCGTGAGAGGTGCTATTGTTCGCATGACGACAAGTTGAGGTGGATGGCTCTTTAACCACACTAGGTTCGGTTAGGTAGGCAGGCCTCTGGATACCCCAAAAAAGCCTAGGTTTTCCAACTCACTTGGGTCCTGCAGTCGTTCCCTATGTGATTTCAGCCACACTAATACGAACAATAAATGCAATATGTTCTGCAGAACGACCTGTATGCACTGGCGTTTTCACACCATCAACAGACTCGGATTGCTCAAATTTTTGCACCATTTTTCCAATTATACGAACATTTGGACGATTAAATGCTCTTTCATTAGGAAGCCCATATCTATAATAAACCTGAATAAATGTAACGCGTTGCTTTCTATCCCACCTCTCCTCTCCTTTCCCTATTCCACACTCCTTCTATAACCTAATTTTTTCAGGCAATCACAAAGGGCACAACCTTCAGGACCCAATTGAGCTGGAGTATCCGGGTACTTTTTGGAGAATCCAGTGGCTTGCGTACCTAACCTAACGTGTTGCTCGTTTGTGTATCTTTCCATGGTTCAAATTGAATTGGTCTGAAATTATGAAATGGCCAAGAAAGTGTAAATAGAAATTAGACGTTTAGTTGTGTTTCATATTCAACTCCAGCCCTTGAAATTTAACCATCCGATATGTGCCGATAGAGTAGTGTTAGAGCCAACGAAATGTTTTTAGAAAACCTGCAAACAAGCCAATCAATAGGCCATTAATTCGTCGGTAACATGGCCCAAAATATTTCAAATAAAATTTTCATTTCTTTGCTTTTCATTTTCACTTTGCTTCCTAAGCCTTTAAAACTTTTATTTCAGCTTTGTTTTTGTGTTACACTAGTTTTAATCTCTTCTTGAAATTTGATTATTTATTTCATTTTTTAAGTTTTTATTTATTCCGGAAACTTTTTCCCATTTCAGTCATTCTGTTAAACTGCTCAAATTACTTGGCAAACAAAATGTAAAAAATATTTATATTAACATACACATATAAACAAGTGCTTTAAAAGTGGCTACATGTAAGTATATGTATGTGTGTGTGTGTGTGTGTGTGTGTGTGAGCACCCATATGCGTGTGATTATTTAATGTGCATTTGCCAACGGAAGTTATTTCAGACATTTTTATTCACTTGGTTTAATCTGGTCAGCCAACACACTCTCTCTATTTTTTTTTTTAAACTCTCAATATTTGTAGTTGCTTTTGGTGTTGCTATGATTTTCATGGGTATTATTGTTGCTGTTATTGTAGAACAATTTGGGTAAGCTTTTAAAACATGGTTGTTTACCTTTTCAGTTTAAAATGCCTACAAATAAAAATTCTCAGGCCTTTAACAAACACACACACACGCTCACATTGCAAGCAACTCTTTTAAGAGCCCAAACACATGAACAGGAGTGTGTGTTTGTATATGTGTGTGTGTGTATGTATAAGATGGTTTTGATGTGTGCAAAAGTGTTTGAGAGTATAAATTTATAATCATGATAACGTATCTACTTTAAAGCTTTACATGTGAATAGTGTTTATTCGTTCGTGTTTGTTGTAGCTATAGTTTTCATTATTTTTCTTTTATTTTCTGCTTAAATAAAAACACAGTGGGCCAAATTTATCACTATAAACAACTTCAAAAATCCAAATAAAATGTTTTTAAAACTAACATGCAAGACTTATAAGCAAATCATAATAAACTTGTTACCCACAAATCTTATCTTCATAAAGCAAAGGCTTGAGCCAGCTGTCAGAAAAATGTTGTTCATCACTGTACATGCGTTACCATTTTCTAAGAGCTAAGGTTCGCATGTATGGCTGGTATGCCTGTATATTAAAATTGTGTGTGTGCTTTTGATAATCGCTTTGATATGAGTGTGCAGGCATTTAAACTTCGCCATCGGAAACGGAAGTTCAGAAGAGAAAGAGTTCAGGATTACTTTATTTTTTTTTTTTTTTTTTTGTGTTTTCATCCAATGAGTAATTTTTATTTGTGGTAAAACCATTTCAAGTATTTAAGGAATTTTGATATCTTTTTCCATGATTGCCTTAACGAAAATTCTTTCACATTTTACTAATTAAAATACTAATATGAAAAGAAAGATCCTTCGGCAGCTGGCTGTGTTTGTTTTTTGAAGAATTAATTAACAAGCTACACAGCAAGTTGTTATATTTCAAGCACACAACAATATTTGACTACAAAGAAAATAAACTTTAAGAGTAAGAAAAATAAAAACAAAAATTATTTAAAGTAAGGCATTTCTAGAAAATGAGAACTTTTTGTAAAGAAAATATGTCTAGCCCAGGACAACATTTACAAAAAAGTTCTACAAGCCAGATACTGTTCACAACTAAAATATCCTTTTCCACAGAGAATTAGGAAAAGTTAATCTAATAGAACCAGATCCATCATAGCCTTTAAAACTAGAATATCCTTTTCTACAAAAAATTTGTTTAGACTAGGTAAACTTTGTTTTAGGAAATTAGTCTACACTAGAAGCATTTCCTCCACAATAAATATGTCTGAACTAGAAAAACTTTTTCTAGAGAAAACTTGTCTAGACCGGAAGTTTTTTTCTATATAAAAAGTGTATACAACAAAATTTTTATAGGAACTTTTCTGGTCTATGGTAAATTTTTCAAAGCAAAAAAAACACTCCCATGTTAGTTTGTAGATGTTTGCAACTTTCGAAATCCATGCCATATGAGTAATCATTACATAAGCAGGTATATAAAACTGTATTTACAATGTTGCTGCTTTAGTGTGAAAATTGGACTTGCCGTATTGGTTCCGGGGAAGTGGAATGATTTTGGTAATTCACGAAGCCGATTTTGTGAAATCCGAAAAAAATCGAACCTTCTTCACTAATCGAATGGGCACTGGGTTTTCATATTCTGTACGTGTTTTGACCCTGGAACGTATATCTGAACTATTAACGGTCATTCGATTAAGTGAGAAAATTAAAGTTGCCATATTATTTCCGGGGAAGTGGAAGATTTTGGCCTGATTTTAGAATTCAAAAAAAAAAAACTCGGAGCGCATAAACAGATAATTATCTGATTATATGGATAAGTAGTTTGATATTGAAGCGTGTTTTTTAGTTTTTTTTTTTTTTTTTTTTTTTTTTTTTGTGTATTTATTAACACCCTTATACTATTTTCACTTTTATGTTTGTTTGCACTCGTATGTTTACAACACTCGCAAACCATGCCATATGAGTACCTACGAGTATTACATATACAACTGTGTATACTGTGTTGCTGCTTTAGTGCATAAAATGGAGTTGCCGTATTGGTTCCGGAGAAATAGGGGAATTTTGGGGATTCATAAAGCCGACTTTGGGAATTTTCAAAAAACTCGGCACCACTTCACTAACCGCATCGGAACCAGTTTTTCATATTCGTGCGTGTTTTGGCAGTGGAACGTGTATCTGAAACATTAACGGTCATTCGATTTAGTGGGAAAATTGAAGTTGCCACATTGTTTCCGGGTAAGTGAAAATTTTGACGATGCCTGAAGCCGATTTTGAGAATTCTAAATTAAAAAAAATTGTAACGCATTATAAGAATAATTATCCAGTTATATGTATAAATATTTTAGTTTGATATCGAAACTTGGTTTTGGTTTTTTAAACTATATTTGCTATTATAAATTTGTTATTATAAATTACCTTTTTTTTAAATTACCTGAAAAGATATTATTTCCTCTTAATTCTTGCTCTTTAAATTATTTTTTTAATTTATTTTGCTACATTACATAAAACTTGTTTGCATTTAATCATATTATAAATGTGAAGCTATGTCTGCTATTTTTTTAACATCCTAAACTTATTAATGCAATATGAAAACAGGCTTTTATAAATAGTTTTTCTAGATACAATGTTTTTTTTTTTATTACGCTGCTAGCAGTTAAACATATTTACACTACGATTTCCAAGCAACACGGTGTTTTACTGCAATGTTTTTAATAATTTCCAGTGCAATTTTTACTTCAACAAAAAGATGAAGAAAAAATGTAGTAAACTGAATATCTAAGTGTAATGTAGAAAAACTACAAGCAAAACAATTTTCACAAGCACGAAATACATTTAAGTAGCGTAGAGACGAGCTGTAAGACTAACTGTTATGGTAGAAGCAGTATAACAATGCTGCCGTTAAAACAAAATACATTCAGACGCAAAGAGATACAAACATGCCAAACATGCATAGCCAAAACCAAAATTAAGGATAGGCAGTAATATAAACAAAGGACAAACAGCAGGCACAATGGGTCCAGGTAGCAAAATGAACATTTCTCTTTTTTTTCAACAGAAAAGTTGAAAAAAGTGGACTAACTTTAAATACATCAAAATTTTATTTAGTCTAGATAAATTTTCTTTCGAGAAAGTTAAGTCTAATAAATCTGAGTAATTTGTTTATACGAAAGTTGAATCTAATCGAGAAACCATCATAAAGAAAATTTTTATATAAAATAGATAACTTTACTACGGAAAAATTTGCTTTAGTCTAGGCACTTTCTACATATGAAAAGAGGGTCTTAGTATACAATATTTTTAATAAAAACTTTTTCAATAACTGTAACTGTACAGAAAAATATTAAAAAGTCTAAGTCGATTGTCTAAAATGGTGTAAGACATACTTAACTCCCTTAACTAAGACATAATTAATCCCATTACCATTTATATCAGCTATATACGACTACAGGAATACAAATTTCCTGTCTGGGTCAATATTTAAAAGGCAATTTTAGTGTTAGCTGACCACGTGCAGAAGAGAGCAAAGAAGCTTTTCAGTAACAGTAGAGTATTAAACTCTATTGGCTTACAAGAGCACTGCCGTAGTGTAGTGTGCTTGACTCTGTTTTATCTTTACTACAATTGATTTGCTCTTACGGGATCAGGGATGTTGTTCTCGAAACCAGAACCTTTTTTTCAGATTCATTGTCCAGAGCTCATCTGTTGGTGATGGATTGGCCAGTGAATCTCACAATACATTTTAGAGAGAACTCGTTCGTGTGTTGATTGAACTGCATGTAGCTATATATCGTGTCGCTTACAATGTAGGAAAATTTAAAACAAACGTCCACAAACACTATTTCATCTTCTCTCCTTTCCTTAAAATATTTTCTTAGTTCCGATACATTGCGCTGCATATGATGGATGGTTACCTCGAAGCTTTTTATATTATAATATTATTTAGACTTAATCAAATTGTTCTATAGAAAGTCTTTATGGATAAAACTGACCTTTATATTGAAAAGGTGTCTTGGGTGGATTGGATTTTTTCCATACAGAAGGTTTCTGTACTAGATCAACTTTTGCTATTTAAACGTTGTCTAGACTAAACCAAGTTTCTCTATAGAAACACAGCTTTCTCACAGGGAAAGTTTACTTTGCAAAGCCTTGAGTCTGATAGTGGCAAGAGAAAACAAAGAATGTAAGAAAGCAGCTCTTTTTCCCCTTGCCTCTCCCAAACTCAAGACTTTGCAAAATTAATTTTCTGTATGTAAAAGCGGTGAAAAATTGCCTTCATAACATAAATTTTTTCCACAAAATTTTTTTCATTCACAAGTTGTATAATCTAGAGCAACTTTTGCTATTTAAATGTTGTCTAGACTAAATTAACTTATTTTATTGTAAGTCTGTTTTGTTTTAAATAAAGTTTTCTACAGTATAATTGTGTAAATTGTCTAAATTTTTGAAAATCTAAATTTTGTCTAAATTTACTTTCTTTGTAGAAAACTTGTCTACATAAAACTAGTGATCTTATAGAGAAGCTGTCTTGGGTGGTTTGGATTACTTACAGAAGGTGTCCAGACTATATGAAATTTTTCTATTAAAATTTTGTCTAGACTAAACCAACATTCGCTAAGTGCCAGGTCAGACATAGCAACTTTAGTTGAGCAATTCTTGACTTTATAGAAACTTGTGGTAAGGGGAATAAGAAGGGAAAAAGAATTGCTGGTACTCGGAAATTCTCAGCAATTCCTTACTTTTCTCTCATGTATGTATATGTATGTGCATATCCAATGTAAATTATGATAAATAAATGCTAGAGAAAGTTCAACAATAGCCGAAAAAAGTTGTTGTGTGTGGACAAGAAAGCAAGTCCAAAACAAAATTGCGAAAAAAGTTGGGCCATTAAAAAGATACAAATTTTTTTTAGAAAAGCTATCTATTTATTTAGTTTTCATCTGTTGACGTGTTGTCTAGGCTAAACCAAGGTTTTTTATTGAAGAAATGAAATAATTTTTTATACAAAAATGTTTTCTACATAAGACTAACATTCTTGCACAGTAGCAAACAAGAGCAGTAAAAATTTTACGTTTTTTCAACGGCAATAAAAACAGGCCTGTTACAGTGAATGACAATAACTAGTAAAGGCACTGCTGCTCCTATGCTATTATTTTTTCAGTTAATGCCAACAAGAGACGGAAAGTATACAAAGAGTTTAGATGGTAAAATTTTAAATAAAAAAAATTACTCACTTTGACAATGAGTGACAGCTTCTTTTGTCACTTTTTTCTAAATGTAACAATCATGTATGAAGCCAGCTCTCAAATATTGAGTGAGAGGAATAAGAAAGCAAAACTCGTATAATAAAAGAAGGATATGGTTAAAACAAAAACACAAAGTGTGTATAATTTTGTTAAAACACATTTGCATACGTTCGTATAAACGTGCAAAAATAGAACTGATGGAAAAATTTGCAGACTTCTAAAAAGGCTTAAATGAACATTTTTTGCACGTTGGCTCATAGACTAAAAACAAAAACTTTTCAAGTCAGCTTTCAAAAGAGTTGAAAGGTTTGTTAGTAGTTAGATCATGAGGTTTTTTTCTTTATATGATTTCACAAAAACAAAAAAAAAATACATAATTTGTTTTACTTTTTATTGGTCGTTCTTTTGGTAATTTAATAAATGACTGCAGCTTCTACTGATGACTTGTTGACTTCAAACAAAGTGACACATGGTTTGACAGAAAAGCCGTAATTTTATAAACACATTTTTTTTTATTTGAAAAACATTCTTTTTTTAGAAACTGATTTTAATTAAAAAGCTTTTTAAATTAATTGCAACGTTTACGGTCATGCTTGAAATCCTAATTTAGTCAAATATATATTTTTTTTTAATAAACTAAAGTATATATTAGAATATATAATATGTATGTAAATATATATTGTATGTTTGTATTTGTTAATTATAAAAATTTGTTATTTACCGTTATTTAAGCCAAAGAGAAGAAAAGAAAAACTTTACAAGGGCTGCCCTCACTAGGAGAGTACTTATTTTTATAAATAAATAAGCTTTTTTCTACATTCCATGAAAAACAATATACATATTTTTTTTGCTATTCAAACTTAAAATAAGCCTCCAACACAAAAATTTTAGAAAAAGCAATTTCATTAGTACAATTTTTTATATCAACTTTAGCCTAATGAATGAACTCAATTCACTGCCCACATATAAAAAACACCAAAAAAAGCAAAATAAAATAATAAAACCAGCAGACAGACGACAGCCTGTCTATTCAATTTTTTCCCTGTCTTACTTATTTATTTGTTTTTATATTTTATTTAACAAATAAAAACTCTAAAACAACAATTGTTTTTTAGAAAAACAAAATTGAGTAAATTTTATTACAAAATCTTTAAGCACAAAAATATTCCATTGTAGACTCTTCACAGTTGAAAAAGTTAAGGCTGTTAAAAAACTTGTGTGGAAGTTAGAAAACAAGTGTTAAAATAATATAGAGATAGCCTGATCTAGCCAAGACAAGCTCATTACTAACCTTAACACAACTGTAAAAAAAAAACTTAATAATATATATTATTTCTAAGAATATATTCATATGGTTGCGATTAACCTATCACATAAAAAACTGGCAAGTCTAGACAAGTTGTTCTAGTCTAGACAGTTTTTCTATTAAAAAAAAGTTATTCTAACCTATAATATAAAAATTTTTTTAAAGATAAAGTTTTTCTAGTCCATACATAGTTTCTATATGTTCTCCTCTAGACAGGTTTTCTATCGAAAAATTTTACTCTAGTCTAAAAAATTTTTTATAGAAAAAATTTTCTAGTGTATGCAAATTTTCTTTAAATAAAGTTACTCTAGTCTAGACATATTTTCAAAAGAAAAAATTATTTTTAATCTATAAAAATTTTCTGTAAAATAAGTTGTATTAGTCTAGACGATTGTTCTATAGAAAAATTTTTTCTACTCTAGACAATTTTCTATAGAAAAGGTTTTTCTATTCTATACACCTTTTCTATAGAAAAAGTAGTACCAGTCTAGCCAATTTTTCTATGGAAAAAGAAGTTCTAGTCTAGACAATTTTTCTATAGAAAGAGTAGTACTAGTCTAAACAATTTTTATATAGAAAACGTAGTTCTTGTCGAGAAACATTTTCGGTAATAAAAGTAGTTCTAGTCTAGAAAGTTTTTCTATAGAAAATGCAGTTCTAGCCTAGACTATTTTCTTTATTTATTCTTAAAAATTTGTTCTAGTATTAAAATTTTCTAGCTCTAGTAGACAGTTTTTATAGAAAAAGTAGTTCTAGTCTTTACAATTGTTTTATAGAAAGAACAGTTCTAGTCTAGGAAATTTTTTGTATAGCAAAAGTAGTTCTAGTCTAGACAATTTTTCTATAGAAAAAGTAGTTCTTGTATAAACAATTTTTCTATAAAAAACGTAGTTCTAGTCGAGAAACATTTTTGGTAGTAAAAGTAGTTCTAGTCTAGAAAGTTTTTCTATAGAAAATGTAGTTCTAGCCTAGACCATTTTTTTATAAAAAAAATTAGTTCTAGTATTAAAATTTTCTAACTCTATTAGACAGTTTTTTTTGTAGAAAAAGTAGTTCCAGTTTGGACAATTTTTTTTATAGAAAAAGTAGTTCTAGTCCGGAAAATTTTTTTATACAAAAGGTAGTTCTAGTCTATATAAATTTTTAAAGAAAAAGTAGTTCTAGTAGGACAATTTCTCGAGCGAAAACTTTGCTCTAGTCTGGACACCTTTTCAATAGATAAAGTTGTTCTAGTCTTCAAAAATTTTCTATAGAAAAAGTAGTTGTGCTCTAAACAATTTTTCTCTAGAAAAATTCGTTTAAGACAATTTTTCCATCGCAAAAGTTGCTGTTGTTCATTTATTTTTTCTATAGGAAAAGTTATTCTCATCTAGATAATTTTTCTTTAGAAAAAGTTATTCTGATCTACAGAAGTTTTCTCTACAAAAAGTTGTTCTAGTCTAGACAATTTCTCGAAAAAAAAATCTTCTAGTCTTGATAATTTTTCTATTAAAGAGGATGTTCTACTCTAGAAAACATTGTTCCTAAAGTTGTTCTAATCTAGAAAATTTTTCTATAGACCAAGTTTTTCTACAGAAAAAGTTGTTCTAGTCTAAATAAAATTTTTATAGTATACAATATCTCTACTCAACGTGTTTGTAGTCTAGGAAAAAAAAGTTTTTCTAGTATCGATAGTTTTTTTATAGGAAATTTGTTCCAGTCTAGATAGTTTTTCTATAGAAAAAGTGGTTTTAGTGTAGACAATTAGTTTGCTATAGAAAAAATCGTTTTAATATTAACAATTTCCTATAGAAAAAATCGTTTTAATATTAACAATTTCCTAAATTGCTTGCTTCTAATTTTTCGACCCTTTTTTTAATTGAATTGTTATTTGTTGTTGAGCTAGTGGTCTTCTTGGTTTGGTTAAAAGTACGGTTTTTATTTTTCAATATTTCGACAGTCCGTTGTGTGTCTTCTTCAGGAAAATTTTTTTTTTTTTTTTTTTTCCTGAAGAAGACACACAACGGAGTGTCGAAATATTGAAAAATAAAAACCGTACTTTTAACCAAACCAAGAAGACCACTAGCTCAACAACAAATAACAATTCAATTAACAATTTCCTATAGAAAAAGTTTTTCTAATCCAGACAATTTTTCTATAGCAAAAGTTGCTATAGGCTAACTAGATAGCTTTTCTAAAGCCATTTCCTAGTTATTTTCTTGCCTAAGTGACATTTTCTACGATCTATACCAGGTATTGTTAACATTTGATATTGAACTATTTACGAAATCTAGATAATATCCCTATAAAATATTTTTTTAAAACAACTTATTCATATACATATAACGTATACTTTTCCGTAGAAAGTTACTTACTGACTGGCTCATGATGTCGTTTCGTAAACGTTCGTCATAATTTGTAAGGTCAAAAGCCCTATTCCGAAATCGTTTATAAGCTTTATTTATCCCTGATCTTGTTTCATTTGCATTTTCTACCTCGGGTATATCCTTTAGTTGAATAAAAGTTTACTATAAGTCACTTATTTTTAATATAAAAAGTTAGCGAACGTTAACGAAACGACATCGTGAGCCAGGAAGTTAGTTTCAAACGTTTTTCTTGTTGGAATAGTTTTAGCAGCAAAGATTTTTTTAATTTTTTTCTAGGTATTTTAGGCTCTTCTAATATTATATGATGGTATCATTCGTCTGGCTTAAGTTCAGTTCTGGCTAAAGCAAAAAAATCTTTTTATTATTTTTAATTGCAACAATAATTGCCGCGATCAATAACTCTTGATCAAAGAAGACAGGAAAAAATAATTGAATACTCTAAAGCTGGGGAACAAGTAGCTGTTTCGCAGTCGCTGCACTGCTCATCAGCACCCACTAGGATTCGAACTCAGTTTTTTTAAGTAAAAAAATTTACATAAAACTAACTAACATTTTTCAAAAAAGATCTCTTATATGTACTATAAAAATATATAAAAATTGCTATAAATGATTAAAATGCTTATATATATTTTTTTTGGAAAAAAACGAACTTGTTAGTTAATAAGAAATCAAAACGTGGAAAAACTACACTCTTTAGAATAAAATACTATTCCTCCCCTTTCAAAAGCCAGCCATTTCTAGCCACAATCTGCCAACAGTCTGTTGATTCACCAACGTCAGACGTCTTGACTGCGGTTTTTGATGACTTTATTCACTGCTGTTCTCTTTATTTCCGTTTTTGTTTCTTGCAATTTTCCAAGCAATAAAGCCAAAAATAAAAAAACGTATATAATAATAAAACAAAAACACGTCAAGTAGTTGAATTTTAAAATGTTGTTTTTCCAGCTAAAATATGAAAAACATGTTAAGGGATAAAGGGAAAAAACCAGCAACAACATCATTTAAATCATACAGCAATTTGGTTTCTTCTTGGTAAAAAGATGAGTTGAAATGCTGGCATTTTGAAGAGTGAAACGGGACTCGAAAAGGGCGACAAAGAAGAAAAAATATGCCAAAACCACAACTTGACTTGAAAATTTTGCTGTTGTAAAAGTTGGTTATTATTTCTCTTTTTCATATGAAGCAGCGCTGCACTTTTAAAAACTTAATAAGCATAAAATGAAATGCAAGTCGAAAAATTAAACTGAGTAAAAAACTTAAACTTTAACCACAAAACTTGAATTTGTTTTTTGTGTTCTTCTCTTTACTTAGTGTTAATTATTTATAATGAAAAGCTAACTTTAAATAGCAGCCATAAAGGAGGTTTCTGTCTTAGATATCTTCCTTTATATCAAAGTAAATGGTTAGAGCAGAGGGTAAGGTAAGTTGTCATACTTTTTTATTTATAAGCGAAAAAGTAAGAATATTTATAAAAGAAATAATTCAAGCAAAATAAATAAATATATTTTATTATAAATTTAATAGTGTTTTTATTTTTTAAACATATTTTAAGCAAGGAAGCTTATATTTGTCTTTATTATCATATTAATTTCTTGCAACTTTTAACAGATTTATGTAAATCAATTAAAATTTTGACAGAGTCAAAAACGTGCCAACAGATTTGTATTTTATTTATATATTTTAATTATAGATATTTAACAATATAATGACCTAGCAATAAAATTAAATTCAATTATGAAAAATAAAACACTTTTTAAATTACGATTTCCATCCAAGAAAGATTAAAAAATCATTATTTAAGTGCAGGCAAAATAACAAAATGTTTCCCAATTTGAAAATCAAATTACGTATGCACATATATCTTTTTTTTATAATTTCTTCATGCCTAGTCCAAAAGCAATTTATATTGCCAATCAAACGCGAAATACTTTTTTTGCTACAAACTCCTACAACACAAAACTTCCTGGCAAAAAAAAAAAACTCTCTTCAAAAAAAAAAGAGAGACGCCTGTCCCAAATCCATAAAGCCCACTCACTAAACTGCTCAATTTCCAGCAGAACTACAGAACCAAAAACAAAACAAAATATCCTTGTTACAAAAAAGTCACACTTTTATATGCAGATTCAAAGCAACAACAATACAAATGCCACTGGCATCAAAAAACCACAAGATACATTTGTATAAAAAGTATATAAATCTTTCAATCTAAGGCCGCAAACTCATACAACTCGTTGTACAAAGAATGCAGCATCAGCATTAAAACAAATATGGAATATAAAACCAAAAAAATCATAGATTCATTCATTCTGTTGAATTTTATTTGAATAGCAAATATCCTCGCTTTGATGAATTTTTCAAATGATTTTTTCAAATTTGTTCTCCTCAATAAGCCTCCTGCATTAATTAAAACTCAAACTGATTTCATATTCCAAATGAGCAAAGGATATAAAATTTTAACAATACTGCAATATGCTGGGAAAAAAATTTAAAAATGCAAAATTAACGCCAATATAACAAGGTAAAATTTATTTATTTAAATGTAAATCTATATAGATCTAAAGGCAGAATTAGTTGGTACGTTCTTTTCCGTTCTGAATCAGCTGTTTTGTTTCTGCTCAATACAAACTATATGTGCCTGGTTTGTTTTCACTTTTTCGTTCTGTTCTGTTCTGTTGCGGACTAATCTGTTGAAAGTAGAATTCAACGTTAAGTGACGGCCAGATATGTGTATGTTTTACTTTTCTCAAGTATGGAAACATTAATTTTTTATTCAAATGTATATAATTTTTTTTTTGTCAAAACCTAAAAAAAATTTCTTTCAATTAAAGATTTTTAAAAGTTAATACATTTTCATGAATTAAGCAGCTATGGATGGTCAAAAGAATATTATTTTAGCGAGGAATAAATTATATTTTATATAAGAAGTTTCATAAAGTCTGGATATTGTGATATAGAAGTGGACTGTTTGATCACCATTTCTAAATTTCTAATTTGTTCCTTTTTTTCACACAAGATAATATTTATGTACATATTTTATTCTGCATTCCAATGTGTTTCTTTTATTTACACTCTACTGTAGAAAACAGTTCAATATTTTCACGGAAAAAGTAATTGTAAAATATTTGCTACAGAAATGAACGTCACAGAACGGCAACAGAAAGTGGAAACTAATGAGGCCTTAAATCTATTTTAAATCTTGAAAAGGAACTGATAACCAGACTGGGTCCTTCTTTTTTCTCAAAAAATTCGCTAGACTAGTTCGCTAAATACTGGAACACATTTTTTTTTATAGAAAAGCTATGAGTAATTTTCCACAGAAAAGTATAGAACAGCTGCGTAAAATAGATCAATACGCGGAAACAATTATAGTAAAAACAAGTCAATGAAATTGTTGTCTAAAACATATCATTCATCAAGTCTTACATCTGTTTTTCTTGACTATCATATAACTTATAAAATGTTTCCTTAGGTATTTAGTATACTTCTACTACTTATTTAGTATACTTCTATGTATGTCTTAATATTTTTTGTATTTAAATTAATTTCTGCTTTTATTACACAAATATTGTGGGTAAATAGTTGCACGAATTCATATATGAACCTTGCAGGTCCATATTCAACTATTAACAAACTGAGCGAATTCGAAAAAAAAAATTATTGAACATTAAAACAATTTCTTTGTAAAAAAAAAGTCTCCACAATTTTTCTATAGAAATTGCTGTTTTAGCCCAGAAAAATATTTTGTACACAAAAGAATAGAACAACTTTTTCACTCAATATAAACTTTTTCTTTTGTAATGAAAATATTGCACATACTAGATCATCTTCTTCTATAGGAAAATTGCATAGATTAGATCAATTTTATCTCTAGATAAGATAACTGGACTAGATAAATCACCAGACTAGATAAACTCTATAAAAAAAGTTCTGCAGATTAGATAAAATGGTTCAATAAGAAAGTTGGCTAAACTAGAAAAATTTTTTCTATGGGAAAGTTGCATAATTAAAAACAATTTTTCTTTAGAAAAATTGTTAAGACTAGAACAACTTTTTCTTTAAAAAAATATTTTGACCATACTAGGTAAAATTCTATAAAAACAGTTATGCAGATTAGATAAAATGGTTCATTAGGAAAGTTGGCTAAACTAGAAAAACTGTTTCTATTCGAAAGTTGCATAGTTTAAAACAATTTTTCTATAGAAAAATAAAATTTTTCTATAGAAAAATACTACAGAAAAAGTTTAAAACAATTTTTCTATAGAAAAGTAAAATTTTTCTATAGAAAAATACTATACAATTTTTTTAGGTAAATACTAGAACAACTCTTTTTTTTAGAAAAATATTCTAAACCAGAAGAACTTTTGCTGTAGGAAAGTTTTCTAAACTAAAACAAATTTTTCTAAAATGAAATAGTCTAAATTAGAACAACTTTCTCTATAGAAAAATAGTCTAAACTAGAACAAATTTTACAGGCTAGAACAATTTTTCTATAAAAGTTGTGTAAACAAGCACAAAATTTTAAAATAGTCTAGACTAGACCAAATATTCTGAAAAAGAATTGTCGGTACTAGAACAAATTTTTCTACAGGAAACTTGTCTAGAAGATAACAATTTTTCTCACAGAAAAACTGTCCAGACTAGAACCACTTTTTTTTACAGAAAAATTGTCTAAACTAGAACCACTTTTTGCGTAGAAAACTTTTCAAGACTAAAACATCTTTTTCTATACAAAAATTGTCTAGAATCTAGAAAACTTATCTAGAATAAAAAAAGTTTTTCTACAGAAAAATAGTCTACTCGTATATTAGAACAAATTTTTCTAGACTAAAACAATATTTTCAATAGAAAAATTGTTTTTCTAAAGAAAAATAATCTGGACCAGAATAAATCTTTATATAAAATAATTGTCTAGAAAAGAAAAATTTTTTTTTGTAAAAAAATTGTCAGACAAGATACAACTTTTTTATGGAAAAATAGTCTAGATCAGGACAAATGTACTATTCAAAAAATTGTCGCGACGTGAACAACTTTTTCTAAAGAAATATTTTCTAGACTAGAAAAACCCCATCTATACAAAAATTTTCGACTCTACAACAACTTTTTCTATAGAAATATTGTCTAGAGTAAAACAAGTTTTTCAATAGAAAAATTGTCTAGACTAGAGCAACTTTTTCTATAGAAAAATTTTTTAAGCTAGAACAATATTGTTATGAAAAAATTGTCTAGACGAGAACAACTTTTTCCATAGAACAATTTTCTAGACTAGAACAACTTTTTTTATAGAAAATTTTTCTAAACTAGAACAACTTTTTCTTTTGAAAAATTTTCTGGACTAGAACAACTTTTCCTATATAAAAATTTCTTAATTTTTTTAACATATTTTATAACATTTTTATTTTTTGTTTGGAAATACTGTCTAGACTACAAAAACTTTTTCTGTAGAAAAATTTTCTAAACTAGAACAACTTTTATAGAAAAAATAATCTAGACTAGAACCATTTTTTCTATACAAAAACTTTTTACTCTAGAACAACTTTTTCTACAGAAAAATTTTCTAGACTACAACAATTTTGTCTATAGAAAAATTTTCTAGACTAGAACAACTTTTATGGAAAAATTATCCAGACTAGAACCATTTTTTGTAATGAAAATTTGTCTGGTTTAGTACAACTATTTTCAGAATAATTGTCAAGACTAGAACAACTTTTTCTATACAAAAATTGTCTGAACTAGAAGGGTTTTCTATAGAAAAAGCTATCTAGACTAGAACACCTTTGTATAATGAAAAAATGTCTGGACTAGAAAAAAAAAAATTTTTAGAAAAATTCTCTAGACTAGAACAATTGTTTCTATAGAAAAATTATATAGACTAGAACAAATATTTTCATAAAAAAATTTTTTAGACTAGAACTACTTTTCCTGTGGAAAACATTTCCATGTTAGATTAACTTTATACAAAAATTTATGTATGGACTAAACAACCTTATTTTTTAGAAAAATTGTCTAGACTAAATAGAAGAAAGTTTTACCGGACTAAATCAATTTTTTGGCAATTAAAGTGTATACATTATATCAGATTTTTAAAGCAATATTTTTTTTTTTTTAATTGCGGTCTGTTCAATTTGAAGTTATAGAAATTATAGATTAGATAATATAAATTTTTTTCATAACAAAAGTTATCTGTAATCATTAATTTTACCTTTGGAAACCCCATCCAGATTGAATCAAATTTTCATTAATAAAATATTTTTAAAACTTGGCTTCATTTTTTCTAGTGAAGGCAGTCTAGACTTAAACAACATCTTTTGTAAAAAAACTGCCTAGAGTAGTACAACTTTTTTTATAAAACATCTGTTTAAGTAAATCATTTTATTTCTAAATTAGAGCATCTCAAGCACGGTTAAAGCTATCTATCCAAAAATTAAAAAAAAAAATCATATTTTTTTTATGTAGTACTTTTTTTTAACACAAAAGCATATGAAATGCATTCAAAGAATCAACAAGCAGCATTCAAGACACAAAAAATAAGGGCCACAGCTGTTACTTTGACAAAATCTATATTTGCCAAATACCATCATAAAAATTTGTAATAGCATTAAGTTTTTTATGCTTTAAAAAGAAAAAAGCAAAATTCACACAAAAATTTACTTCAGTTTGTAGTTTTTGTTCTCAAAAGCAAATACAGTTTTTGAAGAGACAAAAAGCTTATTTTTAACATGTGGCCTACAGTTTATACAGCTATTTGCATGTAGGTACATATAAACAAGCAAACATTCATTGATGTTGATAAACAAAACTTTTCAATACGTTTTGCCCTATTTGATTTGCTCCCACAAAATTCTCAATAAAACTTTATTTTTTATTTTTAGGATTTTTTTTTTAGAAGAATTCGATTTGCTTTAACGAAAAAAAAAATACTTTCTTGATTCGCACCCAAAAAGTATGCAACACATAAGCAACCAAAAGCATTTACACACTGACAAACACTTGCGAATTGTACTCATCATCACCGTCATCAGCACTCTTTTTGACAAGTGCAAAACTTTTTCTTTACCCCATTTCGTGTTCTGTTTTATTTTACTATTTTTGTTTTTTTCAAAGAATACAACTGCAACAGCTGACACTGACATTAGCTACACGTACGAGTATATGAACATACCTAGCCACTTGTGTGGAAGCTGTTGTTTTAGTTGCTGATTTTCTTCTCTCCCTCTCTTTCCATTTTTTTTCTTCTTCTTTTTCTTCTATTTTGGCAATATGGCAATAAAAGTTTTTGTTTATGTCATTGTTTTAGTTGTCGGAAATATGAAAAAGTTCTTTTAAAAATATGTTCAAATTATCACGTTTGGCATTGGGGGAGCAAAAGTAAAATTGTTTGAGTTTTGAAATGCTTGTGAGCTGTTCAGGTGCTTTTGGAATTAAACTTTTCTATAAAATGACTACGACTTAACTTAGCAAACAAATGACATAAAAATTTTAACAATTATCCAGCAGAGAATTTTTAAAATGATGGCCATTTCATACTAAAAGCAATTTGCAGATAATAAAAAATTAAAATTAAATAACTTTTCTTATAAGAAAAAGAAATTGCTCAACCATACAATAGTTTCAGGCTCATTTACCAGCAACCACTTTAGCAGCTTGCAGCAAGCAGCATTCCTTCCTTGGCTTCGTTAAGTTTAACCAGGCGAAATTGTTAAACGCATTAAAATCATACAAGATAATGGCCGTCAAAAACATTTCTCAAATTGAAATATAATCTTGGCAAACAAGTGGCTGCCAAACTGTAATAAAATGTCTGTAAAATGGCTGGCATAAAAAATCAGCGCGTAAAAACATAAAATAACTGAAGCAGCAACCAAAAATGCCAACAACAACTACAATAAAAAAAACAGAAAGGGAGAAGAAAATATTTCAATTTGAAATTCATAGAAGTTTTTGTTTTTCAGCTTAAGCATTTCTTTTTACAAATACACATATTAGTTTGTGTTTGAGTTTGTGTTTTAGTTTCTTTTCTTTTGCGGAAAAATTTAAAATTCTAATGCTGGTTTGAAAAAAGAATATGTTGTTGTCGCAAACAACCGGCTGGCTGGCTGCCGTCTGCCCCTGTAGTAAGAACAAACATTTTGTGCCATAACTTCGTATGTTTAAATATTTTCAACATTAGTTTTTTATCATAAACTTTTAGGACAAACATTAACAACAGGAATTAAATTCGCTTCTTTATGTGTTTTATTCTTAAAGAAGAAATTCTTATTACATACACTGAGATTATTTGGGCTTTAAAGGATTTAGAGCAAAAGCATCAATTTATAATGCTTATCAAAACAAAATAATTTTCACTCTCGACTTAATGTATTCTAACAAATACTATGAAGCCGGTCCTGCCTGAATTAAAATTCTATTATTTTCAGTGTATTATGACATTAAAAATAACATATTTAGCAGACAATCGTTATTGCATATACTCGTATGTAGGTATTTCTTAAAACCATTAATGTGTATGTGTGTGTGTGTGTGTGTGTGTGTGTGTGTGTGTGTGTGTAATAATGTGTAAAACCTTCACTTCCGTCTTGTGAAGGAAGTTGGCTGGCATTTCAATGAGCTGGCTGCTTGCTGCTGTTTGCCTGCATTTTAATTTGCCGGCTGTAGGTAGGTGAGTATAAGAAACGAGGTTTAAGAAAACATATGCCAGCCTAACAATGTTTATATTAAGTGCACTATGGGCAAAATTCAAAAGTAAATCTGGTGTTGAAGAGTTCTAGTTATGAAATAATGTAAAGATCAAGGCGAATTCATAAAAGGTAGAATTGACAGCGCAACTGATAACTTTTTTTTAATTTTAATCTGTTTCAGATGTTAATGGCATAATTAAAACAAATTCGAAAAAAAAAATTAAAACAATGTTTTAAATTATGTATTGTATTTTGAGTGCTAGGTATCATCCAGAATCTTCCCTAATCTGGCTCGCCATTTTCACCTTTCCAAGCTCTATGACCTGAAACTTTCATTTTCGCGAAATAATTAAAAGTTTCACGATATATTTAAATTGTTTCTTTTCTTGAAAAAAAATTTTTTTTTATTTTATTTTTTTCTTCTTTTTATGAAAAAGGTTTATTTTTTATAGTGTTGTAGTTATTGCAATTGCATATACCTGGTATGAATTCGCCTTGGTAAAGATATTGTACAAAAACTTACTGGAAGTTACCGGAGTTCGAAATAAGATTTGAGTTTTCTTTTCGGAATCAAATGTCCCTATCAGGAATGAAAAAGTTCATATAATGGCAAAATGTGCTAAAGACCAGAGATCTGCACCGGTGCACCACAAACATAAGTACAAGGATTGTTTACCCAATAATTTTCACATGCGAGTATTTTAGACACTTTTAAAAATTGATGCGGTGGTATGAACGACAGGTATGTTCATTTGTGAAATCTTGACACATCAAAAATGTTTTCAATCACTTTTGTATTTTGTGTATTGTTTTTTTAAGAGTAAAAGAAACGACCACAAAGAACAGTGTTGTTGTTAATAGCACTTAGTAAGTGAAACATTTTGAGTATTATCTATTTTCGTTTCTAATCGGTATTTTAATAACACATACATGACATCGTCACAAAACCAACTTGTAAAAACAACACTCTTGACAAATCTTTTTGTTGTGTATATGCGTCACCTTTTAACCAAGTTAGATTTAAAAGACGCGTATGAGGCATCAAAACCCTTGACGGCATTTACGTTCAAGGGAGACCGTTATACCAGTTTGCACGTAATAGGAGATGGAGGCATAGCGTCCAATCCTGAAAAGATCAGAGCTATAATAAATTGGCATGTTCCAAAAAATTTTAATCAAGTTCGAGGATTGGCGAGCTGGTACCGCAGATTTATTGAAAATTTTTTTTTTCAGAAATATGGCCTATATCGGATATTTTATCAAACAAAAAACGCTTTTGTTGGACTTCCGAAGCTCAACAAGCTTTTGAGAGGGTGAAAAAACTTCTTACGTCTGCTCCAGTCTTAGCCAATCCGGATTTTTCAAAAAAATTCTTTCTGCACTGTGACACAAGTGACTATGGAATTGGTGCTGTTCTAGTTCAACTAGATGAACAGGGCGAAGAAAAACCTGGAAGCGAAATACAGCCCAACGTAATTACACGGTTACCAAGCGGGCATGCTTGGCAGCGTTGAAAGCAATTAAAAAATGTCGGTGCTATTTAAAAATGCAGGAGTTCAAAGCTGTAACAGATCACGCCAGTTTACTTTGGCTGATGAAGCAACCCGATTTAAGTGGGCATCTTGCTCGTTGAATGTTTAAGTTTCAAGGGATATAGGGGAAAGATCACATCGTACCAGATGCCTTATCCCGCATAACCGCACCAACCATAAGTGCTTTGGAAATCGTAAAACCAAAAATTGACCTTAATTCAATTTGCTTTGAGTATCCAGAGTACCAGAATTTGAGAGAAACAATAATGGCCAATAGCCACAAGTATCCGGACGTTCGGCTGCCAGATTTAATAATTTATAAACATTTTGATGACTTTGAAAGTAGCATATTGATTGATGTTTTTAATAGTTTGTTTGCTGAAAAATTTTAAACAAAAATTCAATTCAAACAAAATTTTTTCCACAATTGGTTATATGTAATTATGTGTAACTGTGTATTTTAAATTATTTTTTAAAATTATTTTATTCATTTATAATATGTAATACTAAGCCCATACGGCCAATAATAACCCTGTTAAATAAATATAATACTCCTACATATTGTTAGTGTCATCTAGAAAGGCCCTATCTCGCATTTTCCCCGAATCGAACTTTTTTAGGATTTCTACTACGTTTCACATAAATATACAGCGTCATAAAAATAATTAAAGAATTTCATAAATATCGCTTTCCAAAGCAATCGAACAAATAAATTACTTGTTTATGAATCTAGGTATATAGTTTCCATTATGGTTTTCCTTCTCCTGTAAAATTTCGATTATGTTTGTTAGCGCCTTTCTGCATGAGACCAACAATATGAATTAAAAGAAAAAAATTTTTATATGGCTACAAAACTATAAAAATTCATTTGAGGAGACTTGATTGGGAAGGATTTCTTGACTTTTAAAGGTGATACAAAAAATATTTTGACGAATTTGGAAAAATTACGTATGAAAATTCATTTGAGGAGACTTTTAAGAATTTATTAAATTTTAAAGATCATATAAAAAATATTTTGGGGATTTCGGCGAATTTGGATGACCAGTTTGTCGCTAGAGGTAGAAAATATCTGACTACCCTGGTAGTAACATAAATAGAATATGTAGTTTTGAAAATTTAAGCAGTGACGTTTGATAATCTATGTTGACATGTAATCAAAGCATGAACCAAATGTTCATGCTTTCGTTGTTCGCACGCAGATTTTTAAAGTGTAACTGTGATAGCGTAGCAGCAGCTCAGTTTGTCTATATACGCGGTTATAAAATAATGAGCATCACTGTTGTAGGGCTTTAAAGCTCAGTAAATATTTTCTTAGGTAAATGCTGCTATACAATTTCCACTAATTCAAATTCTGCAACTTATTTTTAAACAACATTTCTATTTCATATACAGATATTGTATTATTTTATTGGTATTTATCAATTTTTAAACAGTCTGTATATATAAATTGTTAATGATGGCATAATGTCTACTACTATTGCTACGAGTAGTTTTTTTTTTTTTTTCTTATTTGTATATCTTTTTTTCTTTTCTATTTGTTAATTCAAACATCTTCTGCCTTGATATTTCAATTCTATTTAATTTCTATTTCTTTATTTGTGTTGTCAGAGTCAGGGAAAAGTTGCAAACAACATGCGAAGACCTTAGAAAAAAAAATCTAAAGGAGACAAATCCATACGACACATGCAAACGTACACATGTTGCTGCAAATAAAGAAATATAGAAAACATGGAGAAAATATGATGATGATGAGACTACGTGATGCTTTAAATGTGTATTATTACATATAATTTCCACTTGAACTTTCACAACTTCCTTGCGGCTATAACACATCTGAACTTATACAATCATAAGTGAAAATACACAGACAAACACATATGCAGACAACTATATTCAATATAGCGTAAGAACAATTACATTTGTAAATTTTTTTTTGTTCTTTAAAGAAAGCGTTGCAAAAATATAGAAATATACATAAGCAAAGACTTCAGTAGGAGCAAAGAATATAATAAGCTTAAAAAATTAAATGGAAAACTATTTAAAACCTTGTTAATAAAAAATTTGAGATGATATGTAAGTCACGTTATTTATGTATTTACTTGTTATAGCCAGTCGATTTAAGCTTGCCTGGACTCAACATGGGTCGATTACTATATCTAACAAATTTTTTATGTGCTAATTTTTCTCCCTTTATCTGTTACTTGTGGGATGTTCATTGACACCATGCTCTATATTATTTAATACAGAAATATGCCGTTGTGATGGATATTTCCATCAGTTTTAAGCACGATTAAATCATAATCATCATAATGCTGAGACCTGTATAACTAATTGAACACCATATCCATTTTAATTTTAAAATTGCATTTGCCTTTTTTTTTTTTGAACTGATGAAAATATCCCTCACAATATCCATCGTGGAAAAAAACTATGTTTAAATAATTTTTAAAAGATCGAATAATTTCAAAAGTGATGTAAAAAGTGCTATCTGCTATAAAAAAAAGAGAAGTGGATATATAGCTGTGTAAGCTGCACTATTTTTATTTTTTCCTGTCAAAGTCAGACGATTTGAACGTGCCTTGTCTCAACCTGCGTAGGCCTTTAACTCCAGCTGCTTTATATCCTCTTACCTGTCACACGTTAAAAGTTTATAGACCGAATAACTTCAAAATGATGTAAAAAGGGCTAGCTGCTATAAAAAAAGAAGTGGATATATTGCTCTATATTATTTAATACAGAAATATCCCGTTGTGATGGATATTTCCATCACAGTTCATTCAGTTTTCAGCACGACTAAATCATAATCATCATAATGCTGAGACCTGTGTAATTAATTGAACACCATATCAATTTTAATTTTAAAATTGCATTTGCCTTTTTTTTTTTTTTTTTTGAACTGATGAAAATATCCCTCACAATATCCAACGTGAAAAAAACTATATTTGAATCATTTTCAAAAGTGATGTAAAAAGTGTTATCTGCTATAAAAAAGAAGTGTCTATATTGCTGTGTAAGCTGCACTATTTTGATTTTTTCCTGTCAAAGTCAGACGATTTGAACGTGCCTTGACTCAACCTGCGTAGGCCTTTAATTACAGCTGCTTTATATCCTCTTATCTGTTACTCGTTAAAAATGTATAGACCGAATAATTTTAAAATTATGTAAAAAGTGCTAGCTGCTATAAAAAAAAGAAGTGGATATATTGCTTTGTCAAGCTGGGCTATTTTGATTTTTACCTGTCAAACGATTTGACGTGCCTTGACTCAACCTGCGTAGGCTTTTATTTCCAGCTGCTTTATTTCCTTCTATCTGTTAGTCGTTCGCTTTTAATTGGTACTACTCTCTATTGACTTTTTTTACGCAAGTTTTCGACCGTGATGAATATTTCCATCAGGTTGAAGAATGATTAATTAATATCGATGCATGTTATGGATAACTAATTGAAAAATATAAAAATTAAATGCTAAAATTAATTTCGTCTTTTTTTTAAACTTGTATTCATAAGTTAAAAACCATTACAATAACTATCCATTACAATTGCTATACGTGAAAATAAATGATATTTTAATTAGTTTTATATGACAGGAATATTTCAAATGAATACCTAAATAATTGCATATTCAAATGAACAGAATAATAAAAGGTAAACAGAATAATAATTTAGTAATCTTTTTGATTAAATAAATAATTTAAATTTAAATTTGAATACTAAAATTTATTTGGCTTTCTTAACAACCTGATGAAAATATCCATCATGAAATTTATTGCGAAATTAAATTATACGAGTCTTTCCAAACGGATTTATTTTAAAATTATATTAAAAAATTTGATAAAATTAGTTTCGCCTTCTTTATTAACTGATGAAAATATCTATCATAAAGTGTAATGCGGTAATTTAAAAAGTAATATTCCCCTTACTTCTGACAGAAGGATTTATTTAAAAATTATCAGACCTGCTACACAAGCTATTTAGCATTGTTTTAATTACCAGCTTTCTTTTTTGTCGCTTTCATTTAACCATTTTCCGCAGACTTTGAGCGATTTACTGTACTCCGATATATTATAATTTTACTGCATTGAAATAACTTTCGTTCGAAAGTTATTTCTGTGATAAATCTGTTAACTTGGTCCTCCCTACGGACTGATGAAAATATCCATCACAATGTATACTGGCGAAAAAATTGTTTGATTTGTATACTCTGAAGAAGCTTTTCTTTTTAATTCAAATAACTATCGAACGAAGTCGATTTCAGTGACTGAATGGTTAAATTTGCTTTCTTTATAAACTGATGAGCATATCCATCACATTATATAGTGGATGAAAAACTGCTCGATTTTTTTTTCTGAAGAAACAAAAATTTCAAACAATTTTGCCTTCTCTACGATGAAAATATGCAATTATTTATTTACTACTTTCAGACTATTTGATTACATGGACTTATGTATGTATATTAATCTATTAAACCTTATTAACCGTGTAGTCATATAATATTTATATTATTCATCGGTTTATCTTTTTATAAAAGCGTAGCAAAAATTTAAATATTTAAATCTTTTGAATCACCCCCAGCAATGTCTTGATAAATAAACTTTAATTGTATTTTAAGATTGTGGTCGTTTATTTGTATGCAATTCTTTTTATTTAAACTACACTTGTTTAAACTTCATACTGGTAATTGTTTGTTTCTGCGTCTTTGTGAACATGATTTTACGCCGCAAGATGTTTTACTCGGTATCCTTTACCACATTTATATGATATACGAACATGTGTGTGCCGTTGACAACAGCTTATTGGTTGGTTTTTTTATGCGGACAAATGTGGTGAAACAAAAACATGTGTTATTTTAAAATTTTATTGCGAAATGTGTTTTATTGTGTCTGTTAACCAATAACTCTAGACAAGTATTTACAAAAACTTGTTGAAACAACAATAAAACCTCGGGGTCTTTGGCAATTATTGTTCCGGGACCTTGAGTTTGCCAACGCGTCCTTCGAAACGCTTATAGTGAAAGGCCAGTGTAAGCGGAATGCGGCAGCGGGCGGCAACAATGTTGACCCATTTACAAAAAATTATTTTTTTATAAGAATACTCGTACAAACTAGGCAGCCGTCTGGCAATATTGAATTCAATTTATCTTCAGGAAGATGTAAACAAACTGTTGACGAAATAACGAAAAAAATTAAACAAAAATTGTTAAATGTTTTTTAAAAACAAAAAACAAGATTTTAATCTGCAAAAATTATATGTATTTAATAAACCAAGATAAAAAATATATGAATATAAAATTAAGTAAGAAATAATTTTAAAATAGTGAACCAAAAATAATAGTATTATTGTGAAAAAAGGCGTCAAGCGCTCTCTGTACAAAAATACGCCACAAAACCACTGATATCGCATAGATTCCAGCTAACCAGCCACTAACAACATTAAAAGTGCCACTGAGTTGCAAAAGAGCACAGAAACTCAGCCAAATATAAAAAAACCAGATAAAAATCGACAAGAGAAACCGAAAATCAAGAAAAATCGCCAGAAAACCCCATAATTACCCGAATAACCGGATTAAAATTGACATTAAAAGTTCAGGTACACATAAAAACCCAGTTAAGAACCCGTTCTGGGTTTTTTGAGAATACCCAAAATCGGCTTCAGAAATCGCCAAAATCCCAAAAATCAACAAAAACCCGGTAAAAACTGACCAAATATCTTATAATTATCCGTATAACTAAATCAAACTCACCATTAATTCAGATACATGTTCCACTGCTAAAACACGCACCGAATATGAAAACCCGGTTCTGAATAATTTTACGAAATCAACAAAAACCCGAACAAAAATCTCTTAATTACTCACATAACCAAATTAAAATGACAGTTAAAAATTCATATACACGTTCCACGGTACAAACAAGCACCAAATATGAAAATATGGTTTCGAATAGTTTGGTGAACCGGTTTGGAGTTTTTTGGGAGTTCCAAACATCGACTTCAGAAATTGAAAAACGCAAAAATCTACAAAAACCTAAGCAAAAATCTTTTAATTAACTATATAAGCGAATCAAAATAACCGTTAAAAATTCAGCCACATGTTCCTCGTCAAAAACGCAAACTGAACATGAAAACACGGTTTGGCGAACCGATTCGGAGTTTTTTGGGAATTCCCAAAACTGACTTCAAGACTCGCAAAAATCCACAAAAACTCGATCAAAAATCGTTTTATTATCTGTATAATCGAATCAATATGACCGCTAGAAATTCAGAGACCCGTACCACGGCAAAAACGCACACCGAATATGAAAACCCGCTTCCGAATAGATTGGCAAAACGGTTCTGGGTTTTTCGGTCATTCCTACAATTGGCTTCAGGAAATGTCAGAAGCGCAAAAATCAACAAAAAAGCAATAAAAAATCTGTTAATTACTCGTATAACCTAATCAAAATGGCCGTTAAAATTTCAGAGACATATTCTACGGCAAAAAAGCGCACCAAGTATAAAAATCCTGTTCCGAATAAGTTAGTGAAGCGGCTTGGAGTATTTTGGGAGTTCGCAAAGCCGGCATAAGACAACACCAAAATCCTCTCACTTCCTCGAAACAATCACGCAAGCGACATGGCACTTCAATTTTCACTTTAAAGTAATCTTTTCTACAGTGAAGTATGAAATTCCCCAAAAGTATACACTGTATATAACAGGGGACTGTGAAAGCTACAAATATGCCAGTAAAGCTGACTACTTTAAAAAAAAAGTCTAAACAAATCCCTCGTTTATGTTCTGTAAATATCCGGATATTATTCTTTTCATGTTAAGCTCCTATTAATTTTTCTCCATTAACATCTGTTTTCTGCAGCTCGATTACATGTGATTTTAAATCAAATATATTTGGCTTTGCCAATACACAGCACACATACACACAAACAAATACATGTTCAAGGGTTTGTCTGTGCTGTTGTGTATCGCTCTTTATAAACTTTCATTTCATTTGCGGTATTTGTGGTCTTTTATGTAAAATTCAATCACTTCATTTAAGTCTTTTTACAAACAATAGATCTCAATTTGCAAATAATATATAAATTTATCCATTTCATATGAAAATTTTCGTAATTGCTTCATTTGTAGCATTTCTGTACTTTTGCGAAAGCAATTCATCAATATGTTCATTAAATTTTATATCAAGTAAATTTCTTATACCATTTTCATCAAATATTTAAAAATTATGTAATAGCCTTAAATTTCTGAAAAAATAAACATTTTTTGAGAAATTAAGATAAGTGAGGAAATGCTTTTAGTACTTAAAGATTTGATTTGATATTTTTGTTATTAAAGTAAATATTTTGTCAGCATCAAATTTGGAGATGAAATAAAAAAATTTAATTTTTTACTCTGATTGTGGCTAACACTATCTAATTTTTAGGCCATAATATTTAACACGAATTTTGTTCTAAAATAATTAAGACAAAACAATATGCAACACTTCAGCATATACATAAATAGTAAGGTGACTGGCCCAGAAATCTCATATCAAAACCACTCGGAAGATAAAGAGCTTTTTTGCAAGTCTTTTTACCAATTCGCTGACGTAATAAGTATACTTTAGTTAGCACTTTCTCTCTTTAAAAATAATGATAATGAATGTTTTTAACTAAAAGTTTGTGATTAGTTTAAGAAGACAAACCAAATTATTTGAAGGCAAGTATTTTAGGTGATAGGCAAGTTGCAGTCTCGTAGTTGCAATACTAGTTATCAAAGCTCAAGCCGTATTCGAACTCTAATCCTGATAATATGCTTTTACATTAAAAAAATATTTCCAGAATATTTTTCACAATAGTTTTCGAGAAACTAAGGGCTTTACAACTTAAACACGCCTTTGCTTTTTTTAAGTACATTAAAGAATTAATATTGTGTAATTGTTCGAGCTTAAGATCTTTTTGCAGTTTTTGGTTTTTTATATAATTATCTGGCAATGTTTCGCTTAAAAAGAAAAAGAAATATTTCCAAATAAATATATAAAACCCCAAAAAAACCAAGAACTTCAAAAAGACCTTAAGCTTGGACAATTACAAAGGAAGAAAAAAAAGGGTCGAGATAAAGAAATAATAAGCTTGCATTAAAGAGTTTTCAATTTCAGTTAAACTTTTTCCCATTTATACTATATTAGAAAAAAAAACAATTAATGTAAAATTAAAGTTAAAGTTACTGAGTTAAAAAGTTTTCGAGAAATGTAAAATTTTCAAGTCAAAAGATTTGAAAATTTAAAAAAAAAGTATAATTGATGAAGACCCTTGAAGAAATTTTGGGCATTAAAAAATTATTTTTAGGAATGTTCATACTTCTTTTAAATAAGCTTAAAAATTACATGGAGAAACAAAATTTTGCTATTTAATCAATTCTTAATAAACATTTTCGAAGCAGTGAGTTTAGTTTAAAATTTTAGGAATAATTTATTCTCAATAACTGGCGTTCTACACAGAAAAAATTATAGCAAAAATAAAATCAACAAAATTTTTGCCTGGATAAACAATTTATATATATATATATATATATATATATATATATATATATATATATATATATATATATATATATATATATATATATATATATATATATATATATATATATATATATATATATATATATATACATAAATACATAAATATCAAACAAATAACCTTGGATATCGTATTTTGTTGTTGTTTAAAAAAATAGTTGTTTTCGATCAATAATTATTTCTACCAAACTTTTGTTTGAATCCACGAATTCCTTTACAGGTCCGCATTCAAACAATTTATTAATTGATCGAACGAATTTCGTTATTGAACACGAAACAAATTTTTTTGTGTGTACCATAACAGTTATTTAAGTGATTTTCTAAATCTTTCTTTTCGAAAACTAAAAAAAACAAAATATAAATATAAAAACCAAAAATAAATATACTTTGAAAAACTCAACAACACGCTTCGATATCAAACTAAAATAATTATCTATATAACCAGATAATAATCCGTAACGCTTTCGGAGTTTTTTTGGAATTCTCAAAATCGGCTTCAAGAATCCTTTTGTTTTTAAGTATACTACAATTGTTCTACAAATAGCAACACCTGTTCTTTAAAAATTCTGCAGGAAATAAAGCCAACTTGCTTTATTTCACAGCTTTCATACTTGTAAATGTTGCCAGATATATTTCATGTGTTTTTCCACGAGAAAATACAGTACAACATAATTTCACTAACTTTCCAAGGTTATTTTTTATGTGCAATTATGCATGTTGGCAGCATTCTACGTGGAATACCGACCACAAAACCGAGTTTAAGCCGGCATATCTGATATTAAAAGAAACGTGAAAAACATCAAATTATTTCAGCTGAAAAAAATATCAAGAAAATAAAAGCCTAAAAGTGAAGGATTTTTTTTTTAGAGTTAAGGTAAGTACTCTGTTCAAAACTGTGGAAAATAATAGGCAATATTCATTTTTTTAGGCGAAGCAAATGGCATATAAAATATGACGCCTATCTAGCGTTTTGAGGAACATTTACGTTTTTATTGTTTTTAAGTGTGTTACATTTGTTTTACAAATATAAATAATTTTTTAATATTAGTTGTTTCTTGAACATATATATATATATATATATATATATATATATATATATATATATATATATATATATATATATATATATATATATATATATATATATATATATATATATATATATATATATATATATATATATATATATATATATATATATATATATATATATATATATATATATATATATATATATATATATATATGTATATATATATGTATGAAATAAAGCCAACTTGCCTTATTTCACAGCTTTCATAAATTTTGCAAGATACGTTTCATGGGGTTTTAAACTAGAATATATAGTACAACTCTAGCAATATTTTTTCATCAACCTTTCCGCAGTACGGCAACTTCAATTTTCGCGCTAAAGCGAATGACCATTTACAGTTTAGCTACATGCTCCACGGCAAGAACGCGTACCGAATATGACAAACAGGTTGCAAAGCGCTCAGCAAAATTGTTTCGAATTTTTTTGGGAATTCTCAAAATTGACTTCATGAATCTCCAAAATCTCCCCACTTCTTCGTAGTATACCTTCCCGGCGGATCATGTACATGCATATCTTCAAGTAACGTGTTTACTTTCTTCACGAGTACAAGGGAATTCCCAAAATTGACTTCATGAATCTCCAAAATCTCCCCACTTTTTCGTAGTACACTTTCCCGGCGGATCATGTACATGCATATCTTCAAGTAACATATCTTCAAGTAACAGTGGTTTGACACATGAATAACAAAAGCAACAATAAAACACCGTGTTGTTTCCGTATTGTTGTATTTATTGCTGTCTTAATTACAGCTAGCAGAAATGCATTCGCCTTGATACTGTTTTATTTCATTTAATATATACAAAAAATTTTTTCTCACATTAAATTTGAGAAATTATCTTAACAGCACATCGAAATCCTTTTTTCAATTATCTCCCCCACTCTTTTTTATCTGGTCATTTTTCCATTATATACATTTATTTTCTAAAATATCTGTCTAGTAATAATTTGGCACAATAAAACAGTATGAAAAGCAAAATAAAACAGAAAACTTTATTTGATTTAAAATTTCCATTAAGTGATAACATGACATCTAGCTAAAATATATCTTGGGAAAAACATCCATAAAATAAATAAAAGCTTGTAAAATAAAAGAAAGCAATATATCTTCAAAAGCACTCGACAATCTTGTTGTTTCATTTCCTATTGTCTAATAAGAAGCCGAAGAAGAAGAAGAAGCGGAAAAAATATGAAAACTAAAAGAGCAAAAATAGCAAATAAAAATCCAAAACGTTACTTAAATATTTTCAAAGATAATGAACATAAACAATAACAACATCATCCTCGTCATCATCGTCTTAATATTTGCTGTTAATATTGGTAAAGCTTTTGTTGTTGCTGATGTCTATACCCACAGACATACATACATACAAGCATCTTTGGCTGCTGCATCATGTTTGTGGCAATTATAAATGTCGGGTTAACCATGTGCAGACATAAATAATCTTACGTTTACTCTTAGTACTGCTACCAGCAGCACACAACAGCATTCAATAGAGCTGCTAAGAAAATATGTATGTATAAACTCGCAAAGGTGTTAAGAACACCAACTTGAGAGTTTCCCAGCAACAGGACAAAAAACAAAGATGTAAAAAAAAGGAACCAACGAAAACGTGGCATATCCATCAGGAGTGTCTGCCTTACAAAGGTGGTATAAAATATCTCTTAACACCTTCGTTGCAGCGTTTTTAAGATTTCTTTTTTTGGTCTTTAATTCAAGACTTAAACGTGTTGGCTGACAGATAATTTTATATAAAATGAAATGCTGTGCAACGCCAGAGATGCTACTGAAGGTGTAGTTAAGTTCCTTAAGTCCTGCTTCTTATAGCTGGCAAAAAAAAAAACGTCTTCGAAGGACAAATTTTTATCCTAGAAATTTTCATTCAAAAATGAATAATAAAAAAACCTATACAAAGAAATAAATTTCATATATAATATAATTTGTCTGAAATATGAAAAATTTAAGAAAAATATTTCTTGCCAGGAAATTGTTTTGTCACCCAGACAATAAATAAATGGAATAGTGCTTTTTAGTGATAAGGCTCAAGAAACACAAATTTTGTATTGCTTAAATAAAAGTTAGTATAAGAAAAGCTAAGTAATGAATTTTAAGAGATTTGGCGATTTTTTGCAGCAAATTTGACGATTTTTTTTATAAGGCAATTTTTGTAATTACTTTTAACTTTCAATTATTTACCAGCCATTTATTTCCAATAAATAAAAAATTATTAGAAAATTTACGATTTTCGTTTTAACTTTTGTCGCTTTTATATACTTTTATACATATAGCTTAGTTTCATTTGCAAATGGAATACACTAGCTACTTTAACTATGCAGTAAGCGTAGAAGAATTTGAGGCAGGAAAAGTGAAAACAGAATCATTAGAATTTCTCGTCTTTTTCAAAATGCAGTTTTCAGTTAAATCAGCTTATAATCTATAACTTTAATATAAATTTGACATTACTTTTAATAGTTTTAATAGACTATTAGACGATTTTTCTACAAATTTTAAGGACTTTTAATTACAACCTCTTGCTTATTAAGCCATATCACAAAACCGAAATATAATAATCATTTTTTAGAAATTTTGATAAATTTATGTGCAGTTCATAGAACACAGACGAGCACTCTTCTAAAAAATTTTAATGAAAATCACTCCAAAAATTTAGTAACTTTCATACTAATTTTCTAGATGAGTTGCTCGTCTGTGTTCTATGAACAGCACGTTAATATTTTGTGTTAAAAACGATTTCATTCCCAAAAAAATATCTTCGTTTTCTGAAGAATTTATATATGAATTGTATTTCTTTTAAGTAATTTTTTATTCAAACTTGCCGACTTTTCAAAATAGTAAATTTGTACGTAATTTTGTATTGTTCTTATTTGTAGCTATTTATTTAAAAAAATATTTAAATAATGCTCAAAAATGGAAACGTACCAATTTAACGATTTTTACTTAAAACTTGGCGATTATTTTAATATGCGCAATTTGTACTTTATTTTATAGGTGTTATATAAAATCAAAACTGAATAATAATAACAATGGAACACATAGTTTGACATTTTTTTTTTTAGTATATGACGATTTTGTAAGAATGTAAATAATTCTTGATTTTTTGTCTTTTTTTATGCCCAAAAATGGGCTCGTACCAATTTAACAATTTTTGCTTAAAACTTGGCGATTATTTTAATATGCGAAATTTGTACTTTATTTTATAGGTGTTATATAAAATCAAAATTGAATAATGATTAGCAATGGAACACACAGTTTGACGTTTATTTTTTAGTATTTGACGATTTTGTAAGAATGTAAATAATTCTAAATTTTTGTTTTTTTTTTAACTTAAACTAATTAAAAACTGAAATAATATTAAAATAATGCTCGAGAAGGCTTCGTTTAGAATTCGACGATTTATTTTTATTAATTTATTATATGACGACATATGCTACAATTATGATGAACTTTTTTAAAAAGAATTTTATACTTTATGTCGTACTATAAATATTTAGTAGCAGAAAGCAAATTTGAGAAATAAAAAGAATAAAAAAGCTTGTGCTAAGAAAAGAAATTTGAATTGTGTAAAATGTTTTTGATGGTGATTACAATCAATCTTGTCACCCTGTTTTGGCTTGACGTTGAGTTCTGGTACTTCCTGTGTATGATAATCCTTTGAAATGTATATACTATTATGTTTTGATTAATCTGAAATAATTATCGAAATTGCCACATAGATCAATTGCGATATTTTCTTTTAAATCTTGTTCTATAATGAGGAATAACAAGTATTTTGTCGATTTTTCTTTGGCGATTTATTTTTGGCGATTTTTCCTTGGCGATTATTGATTCATTTGAAGATATTCTTTAAGCCTATTAATTTTTTTAATTTCTAAACACGAAACTTTACCTTTGCTTACAATTTTAATTTAAGTATACATGCAGCTGCGTAGTCATGTAATGATTTAGAAGGCAAAATTTTGTCTTGACCCAAAATATAATGGCTTGAGTTTTATATAAAACAAAGCTATCTTTTTTTACAGTCTTCCCCCTATTCAAAGTGCTACCACGCCAGTGGATATGATTGCCTTAAAGCAAATGTATGTATATTTCGTTTAACATTTTCTTTATCTTGTTACTTTTCTTCTGCAGTAGTTTGAATGCAAGCAATAAAAACACACTTCCTTTACACAAAACTCTAATATCTGTTGGTATGTTTTTGTAGAAATGAAAAAGTATACAGTTTTTCAATTTTCGCAAAAATAAAATATTGAATTGAATTGCATTCAGCTCATTGTATGTTTTTATCTAAAAACACTCTACATATGCGAGTACTTATAGATTTTCTGCAACAATTTGTCTGCTAGAAGTATGTTGTTTATTTATCTTATTTTGTTTAATATTGAGAGAAAAAATTATTTTTATACGAGGATGCTTGGATAATGTATAATCTTTTAAAATTTACAAATATAAATAGCAAATTCTAACAGAAAAAAAATTGAAAATATGACAAACAACGGCTGCTAAGTTATCCCATTTTCAGTGTTCTTGTGCATGCTTTGTTTCATTTTCTAGTAATGCTGTTTAATAACAACGCATTAAAGATACTAAGGACAGCAAACTACGCGGATACACGGCTGCATATGCTGCTGGTGGTAATTGGATGGTAACTAATATACGCCCAAAAATGTTTAAATATATCCGAAATATCAGGAATATTAAAAATTTCGGATGGTTAAATTTTAAGCACCGATATTGAAGGTGAACCGCACTTAAACGTCAAAATTTTGTTCTGCATTTTATTTGACATTACTTAATTTGAATCATGGAAAGATATAAAATCGACCGATACGTTAATGTTATTCAGGTGAATTTAATCGTCCAAATGTGCGTACAAGCGCAAAAATCGTTTGAGCACATCGGGTCTGTAGGAGATGTGACAACACCAGTGCCTGCTAGTACAGTTCATTCTGCAGAAACTATTGCTGCTGATTCTGGCTTAAGATTCATCCACCTCAGCTCCTCGTCGTGCTCAACGATTACACGTCTCATGCTCGTAGATGATGAACATTATGCACTAAGACTTGCATTTACCTGCTAGCAAGGTGCAATTTGTACAAGAACTAAAGCTTGAACAAAGCTTGATTATTCCAAGCATCATCAATGGTCATAATGGTGGCAAAAATAGGCCGGATAATCAATTTTCAAAGAAAATCATCTTCAGTAATGAGTAACATTTTCACCTCTGTGGATTTGTAAATAAGTGTAATTCCTCCATTTGGGCGAAAGATAATCCAAGAAAAACTAATGCGCCCATAAAGAGTGTCTGCTTGCTGCGATTTACGGATTGATGACATCATTCGGCCGTATTTTTTCAAAATTGATGCCAATCAGGCTATTATTGTGAATGATGTTGGCTATCGTGAGATGATAGCAAACTTTTTGTGACCCGAATTGAAAGATGGGGATGTGGACGGTATGTGTTTTTAACAGGACGGTGCCGCTTATCACACAGCTAACGAAACAAGTTCTCTTTTGGGCGACAAATATCAACTGGTCGCCAAGATCATGTGATTTGACACGGTTGGTGTTCTTTCTTTGAGGTTATGTAAAAGAAAAGGTGTACATCGATAAGTCGCAGCAAAAGTTCAAGAGCTAAAGGATGAAATATTGATTAACGGCATAGAACTTCAATTATGTCTCAGCGTTATCAAAAATTTGGAGCCGATATTTTGTTCCATACTTAATTTAAATGTATCAGTAACATCATAACAAAAATAAATGACAATAACTCCTAAATAATTTGAGTTTTATCCAAAATCAACATCGGCCCTTAAACTTTAGCCACCCTAAGAAGAATGATATCGTTTTTTGTTGTTGTTTAAAGAAAACATTTTTTTTCGATCAATAAATATTTTTACAAAATTTTTGTTTGAATCTACGTCTTTGTTTACAGGTGCCCAATCAAACAATTTATTACATTGATACAGCAAATTTTGTTAGTAAACATGAAAATATTTTTTTTGTGTTGCATAATTTTAATGTGTTGTTCAGGCAGCAATCCAAACGAAACACAAATCACTTAACAGCTGACTAAAGGGCCGTCGAATAAAAAGTATTGACAGGTTTAAATTTTATATCTCTTTGAAAAAAAAAACACTTTACCGTTGACTACAAAGTGCTGCCAACTTTATATTTTGTATCTCTTTACAAAACACCCTATAATTTATTTTCTATTTAACAAAAATCTTGCGTCGGGTTTGTGGCACCCTTTATTTAACGATTTTTTTTTTATATATTGCAAATAATTCATAAAAAAACAAGTTAGTTTCTAGTTTATTCTTATAACGACACTCGTATACAATTTCCTGTTTCTTTTACCAAATACAACAACAAAGCAAATCAAATCAGTAACTTTTTTACTTGAACGCCTTTTCTTAAGTTTCTCTTCCATATATTTGAATACATTTTAATATATAAATAACAAAATAAAAAAAAATGGAAAAAGTTCACTTTTTCCAGTAGCTGCTACAAATTTCTGTTACTTATATAAAATAAACTTTCTTTTTCTATAAAACTACAAGCTCGTATAAAATAAAAGTTTAAAAAAAGAGGAAAAAACTTGTAAAAAAATTGCAAAGTGCAGGAAAATTGGTATATTGATAAGCAGAATAAAATGATTGGAAATATAGTTTAGAGGCGTATTAAAAAACTTTTCAAATAGTTTTGTAGCAAATTTCTCTTTGTACGCATTATTTGTTGGAAAATAAAACTTATTTGAAATAGCAGCCAATTAAGTGAGTTTTTTTTTCTTGCACTTGTACTCGTATTGTGTTTATTTCAATTCTTTGCATAAGCCTTAAAGCCTCTTGTCTCACTTCAAAGTACTTTTTTGCAGACTGGAAAAAATAATGTTTATACAAATTTGTATTGGTAGAAGTAATTGTATTGGTAGAAGTAATTCTTCGGAATCTTAGCATGTATTTAGCCTGTTAACTTTGCGTCTCCCCCAAGAACACGCTCTATCACGCAGATCAGCAGTTTTCAAATTTGTTTCCTCATATCTTGAAGATTTCATTTCATATTTATTCATTTTGAATAAATACCAACTTAAAACTAATTCATATTAGTGATCAAATAAAAATTTATGTATGTAAATCGTTCTAATAAATACAAAAAAACTTACCTTTTCTGATATTTTTACAGTGCTGATGAAATTTTCGTTCTTAAATCCATAAATACTGAAGGCAGTTTAATCTAAAAGTAGAGAATATAATAAAACACTGAATTTTTTTATATTATTATTACAAAAAAAGAGTTAATTTACTTTAATCTTTTGAAATTCAATTTGTCAGCCCAAATTTTTTCCGTTTTTGTGATTTGTGTCTCGTGTTTTATGGCCAGCTAATTCGGTTTTTCAACAATACATGAAAACCAAATGTGATTTCAAAACCACATGTGATTTTAAAACCACAAGTGATTTCAAAAACACTTGTGATATCAAAACCACATGCGTTTTCAAAGCTACATGAGATTTCAAAACCACATATAATTTCAAAGCTATAAGTGATTTCAAAACCACATGTAATTTCAAAATTACATGTAATTTGTAAACCATGTGGGATTTCAAACACACACATGATTTTAAAACCATATGTAATTTCAAACTTATATGTAATTTCAAAACCACAGGCCGTTTCAAAAGTACAAATGTTATATGTGCCTGTTCTGCAAACCAAAATTTTTTTGCCATTTTCGATGTGATTTTTACTCTTCTGAAACACAAAAAACAGCTGTTTTTTGCTTCAATATACTGAAATTTTTATTTTAGAGTAGAATTTCACAAAAAGTGATTTGCAGAGCAGCCTTGGTGGTATCAAAGCTACATGTGATTTCAAATTCACATGTAATTTTCCAATAACATGTAATTTTTTAACCGTATGTGATTTCAAAACCAAATGTGATTTACAAACCACAAGTTATTTCAAAACCATATGTGTTTTCAAAGCCTCATGTTATTTAAAAACCATAAGTGATTTCAAAACCCTATGCAATTTCAAAATTAAATGTGATTTATAAACCACATGTGATTTCAAAACCACATGAAATTACAAAATCGTATGATATTCCAAAACTACATCTGATTTCAAAACCCCATGTGATTTCTAAACCACGTGTGATTTGAAAACTACACGTGTTTTCAAAACCACATGTGACTTTGAAATTATGTTTGTGAATTGCAAATTTTTGCGGTTTTAGCTAATTTCAAATACTTTAAAAAAGAGTTGGATAGCAAAATTCTGTAAGAAATAAGTGATAAAAATTAATCGCTAAAGAGCAACAAGCTTTATTAAGCTATTTATCGCGATTTTTTAGTTTAAAATAAGATATGTATATATTGTCTAGTCAAAAGTAAAACAAACAAGAGTGCAAGTGGTTTAGAGGATGCATCAACACTAATGGAGAAATGCATTCTTCTTGGAATGCAGAAAAATAAACAAATACTGAACTATTCCAGGTGGAAGCTTAGGCAACCACTACTTGTATATTGAATAGTCAATTGTCTGAACGAGCAATTCGATATGAGAGTGTTTAATCACAAATAACATGGGATTGTATACATACTACACACTATTAGCCCCAAAAAATATCCCACTTACATAGAGCAAATATTACACCCTGGAACAGAAGCGACTTGATTAAGCCTAACGCCATAGCATCAAAATGGACCAAATCCATGAGTAAGCTTGTCAGATGTTTGAGTGAAGTTGGAGAAAAGAATTGTTTCTTACAAAAATTACTTATTATATCCTTTATCTCGGCTCTTAAACAATTTCTTTTTCATTGCTGCACGAAAAACAATTTTCTTTGTTTTTATGTTCCTAAGTTTATTTATTTTTTTTATTTATATTTTTTTTATTCAATTTCACAAAAGAAATAATCACTTTATCACCTTTTAACTCACGTTTTTCTTTTTGATAAACTCATGCCAGGGCAGGATAACAAACAAAAATACTTGTTAGATAAAAATACATTGAAATAAGGATTTCTTGTTTTTTCATATCCTCAAGTCTTGAGTCTGGCTAAAAATTAAGAAAAAAAGGAAGAAGGGGAATGTGAGGGGGAAGAAAAAAAAGAAAATTACAAGACAATATCAATTTAACAACATGACTACAGAGTAAAAAACATACTAGGGAATGGCAAAGAGGAAGTGATTTTATGTTTTGCTTTAAACTGCAGTGGTGTGCGTGTCTGTTTTATCACACACGCAAGAAAAAATAATAAAACAAGAGTCACTGCACTAAATTGCAACATTTTGAATAAAAACTAAAACCAGTTAGTTATTGTTCTGACTACATTGTTGCTAGATGACGCCAAGATATGACAACAAACAACACAATAACACTTAGTAGTTTTAATAACAATCACAACATTAGATCCACACGCACACACATACCCATACCCATGTACACACACGGCCATATAAGATAATAGCTTTTTGTATCATTTTAAAGAAAAGAAAGAGACCTACTAGAGAATTTATAAAAAAAAAAAACTATGGTCGTTGGGGATACTCGTACATGTGCTAAAGTTTAACCCACTAACAAGTGGAGAGTTAATTTGTAAGAGATTAAACTGAAAAGAGAAGCTATTTTAACACGTCTAGATGTGAGTTAGTGAACTTTCCATATGCAAGTTCGATGGCGTGGATGTTGAAGTGTATTTTTATTAGGCTCTATGTCAACTAGATGTATAAAAAAAAGTGCACTTTAAATCATGGCAAGGCCCTCCTCGCGACGCTTTTTATACTACACTTGCTCAAATAAAAAAGGAGCTGCAGAGTAAACATCACCAGAATGATGGGATTTGAACTAGTTAGAAATGTTTCTTAACAAATCATCATCTTTAATATTTAGTTATTTGATCTTGTTTAAGTAACTAATTCTTGTTTTTGCAGCTAAATATCATTTTGATTTTATATAAAAAATTCAAATATATTTATTTTCGATAGCAAATTGTTATCGATATCGAAACTAAATACTTTTAAATTGTTCATACAAAATCAAAACGAGCTTTAGCTGCAAAAATAAGAATAGACAATCATCATTTTTGTGGTAACATTAATTTTTAAATTTAGAAACTTTTCGATTTTTAGACGATTTGAAACCACAGCTCTATCAGAAATATCTAATGCACGTTAAGAAAAATCACTTTATTTCTGATAACGAGTTTAGTTACGCCATCCATCTTTAATGCTGAGTCGTTGGTTGTCAGCTTGATTTGAGTTGATTGTAATGAGCACCAAGGATCTGTGGTTGCAAGAAGGTGACACTATATGTCACCCAGTTCTTGCCGAGTTTTGTGGAAATGAGCAGGTTCCGCCTACCGAATTTGGTCAATTGGGTTAGATTATTTACGCAGGCTCTTAGGAGTCTGCAATTTTCATCGTTATTTCATAATAAAAAAAAATATTGATAATATATCACATTTATTTTGCTGTATTTCAATTGGAAAATCGTAGGCTGACAATTTAAATCTCACCGGGCAGCAGGTTTTGCCTTGGCCAATTCCTAACTATGGCACTCTACTCTCTGGATTAAAGAAAAGTAGAGTTTTCATTAAATTGTTGATAATATATCACATCTATTTTGCTGAATTTCAATTTCAACCAAGGGTTAATTGGCAGAACAGAACGGAGATTATCACGCTCCTAGGTGGTTCCATTTTGCAGTACGAGTATATACTGGTGCTGATCATAGTGGAGATGCCTACATATTGTATGAAGCAATTTGGCTGTGATTTAGATGTAAAATTACCAGGGGAGAGAGATAAATAGCATACCCTGATAATTATAGTGTAAGGCAAATTTCCGCAAAATCTAAGAGACCAGAAGTAGTGAAAAGATGTGTGAGTTGGTTAAAAGTAGATGTTCTTCGTGAACATCGGGCCAATCGTGAAGGCTAGCCTTCATCAAACTTTCTTGGAAATCGCGCAAAGGAGGCCTTAGAAAGCCCGAGCTCTTCAGCAAGAGCTTTGTTCATATGGCTACAAATATGGAGCAGTAAGGTAGTACAACTTGCGAACAACAGCATGCCTTTATGCCAGGAGCTGACGTCAAACAATTACATATCTGCAAGATAAACATAATTGAATATAATTATATAAGATAGAAAGAGCTAGACGAAAGGCATTTTATGATAAGTACTACTAAAGTATTATGCAGAGTTTTTATTTTTTAAAAGAATACTGAACGCCAGTAGCTGCTTGAATGAAGCTTTGATGGTTTTCACCGACCCGAAATGAAAATTTATTAATAATTCATGTTCAAAAATACTAAAAGAAAAACTAGTTTCGTAGATTTTAGTCAAAAACAATTTCACACATCAGTGACATTTTACCAGCATTTATTTAAAAACGTATTAAAGACACTTCTATTTTATCACCAAGCCACTAAAACAATGAAAAATTTCGTCCTATTTCCACATGTTTAACAAATTAACATACACTCTTACACCATCACGGAAGCGGAAGTTTAAGCTTAAGTTATACACAAAACATATTTGTATACGTTTTGTATTGTTGCCACAGACAAGAGAATGCCTTATTATGCCAGTGTATTTGTGTTTCAAAGACACACAATACTTAATGGTTGGAACACAAAAATGTCTCTGAAAATTTTGGTTTAAGTTAATGTTGTTGGGTCTCTTACCCGTATTTGTGTTAGAGCACACATAGACATTAATGCGTTGTGTGTGCAATTGAAAGGATGTATTAGCAAGTTGGCAAACGTATGTGTGTATAGTTTCTCAAAAAAAAAAAAAAAAAAAAAAAATATTTTTTTGTTGAATTTTTATAATTTTGCGAAAAATTTTAGTTTAATTTTGTCTATGCTTCTTCTTCTTGTTTTATGTTGTTGTTATTGCTGCTGTTGCTATTGCGGTTTGTGTGTAATGTAGCTAAAAATGTTCTATTTCCGCAGTATTATGCGGAAAATGTGAACGTTGCTAAAAGCACATGAAATATTTCAATTATTTTTTTCTTCTTTTGTCTTTCACACAATTACAAAAGCATACTTATAGGCGGCATTAATAAATGTTTTGTAAAGTATGATTACTTTTAAAGATTCGCAAAATTGAAAGCTAGTTTTAAATATAAATATTATAAACTACACTTTTGCTTAGAAAAATCAGCTTGCCTTAAAACTACTGCTGCTTTAAAGAGGGCAAAACTTGTATTTTATTTTCAAATCTATTGTTGGTTTTTAAAAAGTTACTCCAACACGCCCTTAGATTTATTTCCTCAACTTGTTGTATTGTTGTAGAAATTTCTATCATTTTATGTTTTCTGCGATTTCATTTTGCTTCGGAAAAAAGAAAATACTAGTATTGCGTTTGTGCAATTTAAGCACGCGTGCCAAGAATAACCAACCACAAAGTCACATTTTAAGACTTCCGTTGTTTAAGTCATCAACTCAAAGAATAATAATTGTAAGGTCAAGAGAAGCAACAAAGGCAGATAACTGAAATATATATGTAATCAGAATGTAAACTTACAAAACTTTAATAAACTGTCTTATAAATTCTATTGGCAACTAACAATTAAATGGAGAAATATATTGCATTGGCATGTCTTAAAAAAAAAGAAACCACAAAAAATCTATAAAATTTCTTTAAAAATAATATGAAAATTTAAATGTATAGCAACAAGCTGTGATCTCTTCAAAGCACATAGTTTGAGTTTTTTTTTTTTAAGTTAAGCTTAAGTTACTTAGAATGGAAAAATCCATATTTGGTGTCACATGGGCTTTAATTCAAGCTATTGGCTTTTATTACGGCTGGCGAAGTTAATAAACAACTACAGCAGAGTTGTAATAGATTAACGCAAACAAATTTGTGAATTCATTGATCTATTACAATCTGTCGCAGATGTTTTTCAGCTTTGCTTTGTCTCTAGATAGAAAAAGCAATAAAGCGAACGTTTATTCTAGAAATCTTAATGCTTAATAAAATAGATATTTTCAGCAAATACTAAACAGGGCTACAATAAAATCTTCAATTGTTTGAACAAATTAGCAATTTATTTAGATAATGGCACACAGCTTCCATAAAATGAAACAGGCTTTTATCGAAACTTGAACGATCTGAGTACAAGCCGTAGCTACACCCAATTAAATTAAAACGAAGTTTTGCTTTAATCAGACTGGCAACTATGCAATCAGATCCAGACAGGAATAATTCAGGGTTTGGCTTGCAAACAAAGTTCTAGATACTGATCCGCTGCGCTAATAAAAACTACACTAGTCAGTAAAAGCGTTTTGACAAACTAAATCGTTTGATTTTTAAACAGCTTTGTTACAAATTTTTGTTTACGAGTATATATTTCTTTTTATTTATAACTTATACAAAGTTAAAACTAAGCAAATAAATGTTATTTCATAGGAAGATTTAATTAAATTTTATGTGTTGGCAGAAGTATTTTGATAATCATGTAATAATTAGATAACTTCGTTTAAACTTAACCAAAGTAAAGAAAACAGGAAGGTGCTAGTAAAATATATATTCTTCTTTGGTTTCAATTACTATATTAAGGAAAATGACCTCAGAAATTGTCTCCTTTCTAGTTTTATTAGACTAAATTATTTTTCAAATTAAATTTTTGGTTTGTACATTTGTACAACGGGTTATAGTTCAGGTTTTTTCTTTCTTAAGTTTTTTTCTTAAGAAAGATTTTTTTACAATACAAATCTGCTGTGATCAATAATTTTGATTGAATAAGACAAGAAAAATAATAATCAAATCTTTAGCTGGGGGACAACTAGCTGTTTCGTAGTCGCTACACTACTCATCAGCACCCATGACATGACGTATCATGATCTACTGCTTTAACCACTAAGCCACCGAGCATTTAATTATTTTCTATCTATATTCATCTCATATTGAATCACATATGCATTTTGTTAATTGCCCACATTGTTTGTACAGCGTTTGCTGTCTCTAAACTAGCGGTATTTATTTTATTTATTAACATACATATTTTTATATTTTAATATTCTCCGTACCCAGAGATGTAAATATACATTTATTGAATTTTTGATGAACTTTTTATAATTTATTAAATTAAATTTTTGGTTTGTACATTTGTACAACGGGTTATAGTTCAGGTTTTTTCTTTCTTAAGTTTTTTTCTTAAGAAAGATTTTTTTACAATACAAATCTGCTGTGATCAATAATTTTGATTGAAGAAGACAAGAAAAATAATAATCAAATCTTTAGCTGGGGGACAAGAAAGAAAAAACCTGAACTATAACCCGTTGTACAAATGTACAAACCAAAAATTTAATTTAATAAATTATAAAAAGTTCATCAAAAATTCAATAAATGTAAATTATTTTTCATTTGAAAAGATCAAACGTTTTCTATAATACTTAAATTTGAACTTCGAGGTGACCAGTCTAAAGTATTAACACAACGCCGTTCAAAAACTTAGTAATCATCCGAGATTTGCGGCACGCTGAGGGATAACTGATTCCCCATTAAACTTTTTGCCAGAAGGAAAGGCATTTTCATTAGGCGTAATCAAATATTGATTTTGGTTCATCGAGTGGAGTAACAGGAATCAAGTCACCCAGCCCAGTATACGCAACACATCCCCAGAATATGACACAGTCTGCATCATGGCCGACTTTTTGACCAGATGGTCGTTTCTTTTGACGTACTACCTCCAGTAATCTTACAAAAACTACGTTTTTGGTTAAGTTTTAGTTAAAAAAGCTTTCATCTGTCCACAGAACTCGCCCCCGAGCAACAGGTTTTGCCTTGACATATTCCTTACCAAGGCATTCTGTTTTTCGGGTAAAGAGGGTTTGGAGTCCCTCGTTTGTTGTAGCAAATAAAACTCTAGGAAGCCGCATGACTTATATTGTGTTGGTTAGAAGCAGAACGGGGATCAGCATGGCCCCCGGGTGGTTCTGCTGGCAGTTCACTCGGGTGATTATGGTTGAAGTGCCTACCTTGGCTGGAACGTAATGGCTATGGATTAAACCTAAAACGGAAGAAGGAGGAGTTTGGTGTGTGGCTTTTTTCGGGGACTGACAACCTGCCAAGGATCTTTACAACAGATACCTGTACTGTAAGGAACCAGTTGTGATGGTTGACGGGTGAGTTGGTTAAAGGGCCGGTGCTCTTAGTGGGCTTCGGCCTACCAACTCATTAAGCCTTGTTTTCCATTGATTGCTGGAAAATTGCATACAGGAAGGACTAGAAGGTCCGAACTCCTCAACAAGAAGTTGATCATATGGTTACAAACATATGGCAAAAACTGCTGCCTGTGTGAGCCTATTAAGCTACACAGGGGCGCTGGAGAATCATGAGTAATTCACTACGTGGAATTCATCCAACATCAGATAAGGCCCTCAAGGCAGGTACTGATGTAAATCTTTCACTACTGGGCGGTAATTTTTAGGGTTATTTGTTTGAAATTTTTTAGGGATTGGCATTACATTACCCATCTCTCTATATATTGGATATATGTAAGTTACTGAGTAATCGCCGGTATTGATTTCGCAGCAGATGCTCCACAATTGATCTTATTGCTTTTTAATCCCAAAAAAATATGCTATACAATTCATCCATTTGACGAAGGTTAACTTTAATAGATTTACTTTGTCAACTTTAATAGCTCTGAAATCTTTATTGTAAAAATTCCTATCCAAAAAACTGTTTACTTTAGTGCAGTTCAAATTTATAAATTGCTTAAATTTTACACGATTTAAGACTGTAAAATTGTTCTATTTAATTTAATGAGAATCATGTTTAAATATTTAATAAATATTCTGTGCGCCCTTTTTAAGCAGCGCAAATAATGCTTTTCGAAATATACTCATCAGTTTTGCCACAGACAAGCGACATTTCATATTGCAAGTTTTTTTGTCTCAAGCCACAAGGAATTTCTCAACGTTTTTTTTTCTAATTTTTTCTATTTTTTTATTTTTTATTTTTTTTTTTTTTTGCTTTTTGTAAACGAAGAGTAAAAAATAAAATAAAATTCCTTAAATTCTATTTGGCATTTTTGTGTATAGAAAATAATTTATAGGGATTTTTTGTTTGTAATTGTATTGTGTAGTCATGTCTTGAAGAAATCCTTTGCAGCTCGAAGAGAAATATTTAGCTGCTTTCACATAAAAATACATGCATGCATGCATACAGTCACACTGAAGAGAGAATCATTTTAAATCATTTTATTTTTATAAAGAAATTGATGACAAGCGTTGGCACACATACCAACAAAATACACACAGACACATAAAGACTCATAAGCTGTTGTCTCTGGCAGGATTCTATACTAAGTAAAGGATTCTTGTGTAAATTTGGTTTAAAGCGCAATACGCATACGTCTGGTCTGGAATTTAAAGCTTCTAAGGGTAATTTACAGTGGAAGAGAATCAAGTAAAAACACACTACTCGTGCATGAAAATTTTTATTATTATTTTTTATTATAAATTTGAAACTTTCCTACATAAGCATAATTTAAAAAAAAAAAAAAACAAATATTTTATTAAAGCATTACAAAGTCCAGGAAATTATTTCTACGATATGCAATTTTTCAGCCACTGTATTCTAAGAACTTTTTTTTTGTCTGATGACTATTCTTTGAATGAATGCTGAAAATTTTCAGCAAAAATTTCGTGTTATTTTATCTTTGTGTAAAACGTTTGTTAGTGTATTCTTCTTTGCACAAACTATTTGTGTTATCCGGGTATTTTCGAAAAAAAACACGAAATTAAAGATGACAAAAACTTAAGAAAAAGGATATAAAACTTTAACATTTAGTATGAAAGTCGTCTTCAGAGTTTACGTCATTTTAGCTCAAGCGCAATCCCTAATTAAATGTAAATTACAAAATACTCCAAAGCAATGGAAATGCAGACAATTTGCAACAAAAAAAAACGGTAAAGAAAAGCAAAAGTTTTAGATTACGAAAGCATTTAGTTATAAAAAAAGAATGGCAGGAAATATAATCGTCTGAGCAAGGGAAGGAAATACTTTGACAGATGACAACTATTTCAAATACAAAAGGCCAAAAATGGAGACTAAGGTAAATCATATAAAATATCTCAGAAGGTACAAGTGCTAGTATAAGAGAATTAACATACATGCAACAATGAACATAAGCTCAAAAAGTATAACACAAATACAAAAGTCTAAAATAAGCAAGTCAATAAGAAAAAGGTAAACCATATAAGCATATCAAAATATTCCTATGATTGTATAAGAGAATTAACATGCATACAATAATAAGCATAAGCTCAAAAAGGTTCAGAAAGATGAAAACTGTTTCCAATACAAAAGTCTAAAATAAACAATTCGATAATGAAAGGTAAATTAAATAAAGCATCTCAAAATATTTTGGTATCAGTATAAGAGAATTAGCATGCATAAAATAATAAATATATATTCAAAAAGCATAAGACAGATGGAAACTACTTCAAATACAAAAGCCTAAAAATAAATCGTATAAAACATTTCAGAAGATTCTGGTGACTAGCATACAATAATGAACGTAAGCAGAAAAAGTACGAGACAGGTGGGAACTGTTTCAAATACAAAAGTCTTAAATGACTCTAATATAACGCTAAATAAGTCTAAAAATCAGCTAAATTATATAAAACATCTCAGCCGATTCTGGAACATACAAGAATGAACACACAAGAAGTAGAAGACCTCAAGAAGTATAAGAGTAAAATATTAATGCTTATTAAGCCTCTTGACGGCTTATAAAAGATTAAAGGAAAATTACCCGCATTTCCTCTCTCTCTCTAATAGAACTTTGATAAATAAAAATTATAACACAACATATAACAAGTATAAGAGAGACAAAGCATACAAAATTGAACATATATAAATAAACTACTTTATTGCTGAAAACATATTTTTACAAAGATTTTGTGTGAAAAGCGTGAATAAAATTTATTTAAAATTAATCTAAAAATTTATATGTAAATATATGAGTAAGATATTTTAATAAAACAATCTCTTTAGATCATAAAATTTTACGAATAAAACTGCATAAAAATGAATGCTTAAGAGTGTAAGTACTGAAGTATTATAAAAGTATAAATATTTCATTGTATAAAACTGTTAGACTTTAAGATTTTTAGAAAGCAAAATGTGAAAGAAAACATGATAAAAAAGGTATTACACAGGTATAATATATAGAAAACCAAGGCTAAATAATATTTTACGTCATAGGTATAAGACTTTAGAAGACAAAACTTATAAAATATATTAGTTACTAAAAGCACACACATATTAAAAGTATTAGACTGCGCATGTAAAAAGAAATGAAAATGCAGTAACATAAAAATAAAAAGTATATACTTAAAAAGTATGATAGTATAAGAGTGCATAAATATAGAAGTATATAAGAGAATTAGTTTTTAAAAACTAAGAAAGTAATAATATTGAAAACTAAAATAAAAAATTATAATAAACAAAAAATGTTTTGATATAAAAGTGAAAAGTATAAGAATATGAAAGAGTATATAAGTATATAGAAAAAGTTTATCTGTGCCAATATGGAAGAGTAGCTTATGTCGAATACCGTAGTTTCGAGATATTCACATTTTTGTTGAACTATCCTTTGAGCACTTTTTCACTATTAAGCTCTATATTATCCTATAAATAAATAGTTCAGGCGGTTTTAAAAAAGTATAAGTCAATCTAAAAGATTTTATATCTTTTATACTTAAGCGCTTTTGCAATACTGAAAGTTATTTTTCAATAGCAGCATACGTATCTTAAGCTTTCAATAATAAATTAGAAATAATAGTCTCAAATAATAATAAACTCTGATTTCTATCGCTCTGCTGGTTTGAGACTTTTCTTCTTGAATTTTCAAGTAACACTGACTATAAACCAGCTGCTATGGGAATAAAATATATCTAAATGGATTTGCTATTATCAGAAAGCAAAAATTTTATTTCTTAAATCCAATTCAACGTGACGTTTTTCTCACAGCGTTTTTTAAAATATGATTAGCGTTTCTTAAATCCAATAACTATTTGTTTGAAAATATTTTATCCTTAAGGTAAACTTCCCCTTTTAGCCAGCAAGGTGTTTGTGTTTCTTTTTATAAGAAAAACTGATTTCATCAACAAAGGCCAACCATCTCATCAGTTGGTTGAAGATTATTAACGGGGTGGCATTCGAAGTGCACTTTAAATCAACGTTGAACATTCTCTTAAGCACAAGCTTTTAAAAGTAAGTTTTGTCGTTGTCTTCTCCACCAACACTGACATTAACATGAAGTGGTTTCACTTTCCACTTGAATTTAGTAATTTGGTCCGAAGAGTTTGATATTTATAAAGGAAAATGACAATGAATGAAAATTTTCCACTGAGAGACAGAACATTATTACAAAGGATTATAATAACAACATACATACACATAATTGGAAGATTTTTTTTTCTTTATCTTTTAGAAATCAAATGTTTTAACAGCATACTTTTAGTTGTCAAGGTTAATGGCACAATGAAGCAGATATCAAAGGATTTGTTGGCAACATGAAAGAGCATGTCTGGTGACAAAATTGTTTAAAAAGAAATTAACAAAAATAAGATTTGGTCGCAACTTTTTTTCTTTTACAAGGCTGTAGACGAGTATAGTAATTCTTTTAGCCAATTTAATCTGGTCTTTATATTGTAATTTTGCTTTTATGTATAATTTTTGGCTGCAACTTTATACCACTCCAGCCATAGAGGAAATAACTTTTGGTACTAAAATCCTGGTAGAACTTAAAATAAATTATATACTCGCATATACTATGGGTATTAAATTATGATTTTTAATTTATGTCCAACACCATCCTGGCATAACGTTACTTTTAGTTGTGGTAGATGACTGTAAAAAATAATTTGGCCAACAGCTGCTGCTTAAACGTGACCATAATTACCAAAACATACACAATTCAAGTGTGTATTTTTTTTATCGTTTCATTAATTGTCTGAGGTTTGTCTGCTGGAATATGAATAGCAGAGAAAAAGAACTTAGCCATTTCTCAAAGTAAAGCTTGAAATTTATTTTTTGGCTTTACAACAAGTTTGTACAAAGTTCCTCATGATAGCGATATTTACAAAAGTAGTCGTGATACTTAAAACGTTGGTAAAAGCCATTGACTTAATTTAAGAAGTATTATTAGAATAACCAAGTTTTTAGTATAAGAAGGCGTAATGGCTAAACATCTATTATTATCAACCACAAATCGCTGAATACTTATACTTATACTTACTTATACCTCATAAGGTAAAGAATAAGTATAAGAGAAGATTTTGCTATAAGATATATTTATAGTTTAAGAAAACGTAGCTGATATATATCTATTTGTATGAAGCACAAAGGCTGAGTAGACGTAAAAGACAAAGATTAAGTATAAGAGAACATTTTTTTTTTTTTTTAGCTCAAGAAGGCGTAGTGGCTAAACATCTATTTGTATAACGCGCAAACGCTTGAGTAGACGTAAAAGGCAAACATGAAGTATAAGGGAATGTTTTAGTACTAGACATTTGCTTTTAGTGTAAGAAGGCATAGGACGAAACATCTATTCTAATGAAGCACAATGAGCTGGGTAGACGTAAAAGGCAAAGATTAAGTATAAGAGAAGGGTTTGGTGTAAGACATGTTTTTAGTTTAAGAAAATGTAGCTGCTATATATCTACTTGTATGAGTAGACGTAAGAAACAAATATTATGTGTAAGCGAAGGTTTTGGTATTATACATTTGCTTTTAGTATAAGAAGGCGTGGCTGTTAAACATTGATTCTTATGAAGCACAAAGGGCTGGGTTGACGAAAAAGGTAAATATTATGTATAAGAAAAGGTTTTAGTATTAGACATTTTTTTATACGAGTATAAGAAGCCGTAGTGACTAAATATCTAACCATCTAAAAGCTGAATACGAGTATTAAGTATAAGAGAAAGTTTTGGTACTAAATTATTATTTTTTTTTTTTTCAAAAGCGTAGTGGCTAAACATCTATTCTTATGAATAAAGGGAAGGTTTTGCTATAAGACATCTTTTTTAGTGTAAGAAGTCATAGTAGCTAAACATCTATTCTTATCAAGCACAAAGGGCTGAGTAGACGTGAGAAACAAAGATCATGTATAAGAGAATGTTTGGTATAAGAAGGCGTAGCTGCTAAACATCTTATGAAGAACAAAGGGCTGGGTAGTGTAAGAAAAGGTTTTGGTATTAGAAATTTTTTTATATGAGTATAAGAAGCCGTAGTGACTAAACATCTATTTTTGTAAGACACAAAGAGCTGAGTATTAAGTATAAGAAAAAGTTTGGTACAAAATTTTTTTTTTTTTTTTTTTTGTGTTAAAAGGCGTAGTGGCTAAACATCTATTCTTATGAATAAAGAGAAGGTTTTGCTATAAGACATATTTTTTAGTATAAGAAGTAGCTAAAAATCTGTTCTCATCAAACACAAAGGGCTCAGTATACGTAAAAGGCAAATATTAAGTATAAGCGAAGGTTTTGGTATTAGACATTTTTTAGTTTTAAAAGTTGAAATGGCTAAATAACTATTCTTATGAAGCACAAACGCCGGAGTAAACTTAAAAGACGCGGGTTAGATATATGAAAAGATTTTGGTATAAGACATATTTTTAGCGTAAGTGCCTAGTGGCTAAAAATCTATCTATCTATGCAATATAAAAGCCTGAGTACACGTTAAAGGTGAAGTTCAAGCACAAGAAGCGGCTTTGGTATGAAACGTAAGTTAGATTAGAACAAAGAGAAAGTTTCGATATAAGACATAATCTAAGTATAAGGCAATGCCTTAGTGTAATACAAAGTAAGAGACAAAGTCTTGGTATAAGACAAAGTCTTAGTATAAGACATCTTAGTAATATATAAGACATAGTCTCAGAAAAATCTTATTGTTACACATAGTCCTAGTATAACCAGAAGCCAAAGATTAAGGTAGAGTATAAATATATAAAGCACCTAATAAAACACGTAGCCCAAATAAGAATTTAGTGTAAGATTTAAACTTAGCATTGTAGTGTAATATATTGTCTTAGTATAAAAAAATACTTGTTTTTTGTATAAGAGTATTATTATTTGAGTATTAAAAAAGCTTTAGTATAAGATTAAGTATTTAGGCAACACATCGTATAATACTCGTATGTAGGTTTAACAAAGCTATCACGGTGAAAACGTACTTCGTTGCTTAGGATGAGTCTGCTCCAAAAAGCAGCATCCATTTGCAGATATTCGAAAATACATTCAAAATATGTTGCTCCATGGTGTAACATACCACTTTCACTAACTGCAAATTATCAGCTATAAAATTGTATTTCGTACTGCACAAATGACGATATATCCAAAACTTGCGCTTATTTTAGAACAGCTTTTGGTATTAGCATTCAATTAAGTCTTACTAAAAGACATATTTTTAATATAAGGTAAATGCTTAGTATAAGAGATAGCATAAGACAAGTATAATATATAGTATAATAATAATAGTTTAATAATAGTTTTAGTAAAAGCTTAAATCTAAGTGTTACATAAAGTCTTATACAGTAAATAAACAGGTAGATATTTATACAGCAGAACCAGAGGTTCCCAACACAAGTCTAAGTATAAGACAAAGTATAAGACTGGCATTAGACAAATTTATGGTACAAATATGGTATAATATTTGGCATTACTAAAAACTGTGTACTTCTTTTGACAGTTTGTCTTAGTCATTACATAAAAGTATGTCATGAAAAAAATAATGTTCTAGTATATGTCATAGTGTTTATAATTCAAGACATGGCAAGAATGTAATTTAAGTCATCATGCATTTGTAACTGCTAATCTAGAACGAATAACTGATGTAATTTATAATCTTAGAAGTTGCTGACATTCTATTAGATACGTGATTATTGATTCCATGCAGAGCCTATGAAAAGTTAGAGCGATGTGCAGATGAAGATTGCGTACTGATGTAAACAAAAGTTTGTATTATTTTTATAATGATTATTTTTGCTACTTTCATTAAAAGTTTTTATGAAAAGTAGGAACGTGTGCAAAAGGAAATTCCTGGTTTGTGTGTTTAAAGGGTAGTATTAAAACATTTTTCTTTTAAATAATTGAGTTAATTCACTTGGCTTCTATGATGAATAGCAATCAAAAAATCATAAACAGGTCTACTGATGCTTAGGGGAACTCCTATAAAATGTCGGCAGTAGGGAAATATGGAAAACAAGTTGTTTATGATTTTTATTTTTAAATTACTAATGCTTTATTTTAAGCATTGGGATATATACTTAAATATTTAAAAAATATATGTATTTATATATCAAAAATTTCCAAGTCTGCAGATGATTAGGGTGGCTCCTATGAAATGTTGACATATTGGCAGCTAGGAAATATAAACAACAAATTATTTGATTGAAATCAATGTTAGAAGCTAATATAGCGAATAAAACTCAATATTTTATTATTTAAATTATAATTTTGAGCTACTCGTTTACCGATTAGAATAACTTCTTTATATGAGTTTACATTTGCTCAAAAGTTTAAGTTTAAGAAATTATAAGTAGCGGCCTACTTTAGTAACTTAGATGTGTAGTCTTCGGACTTAAATTCTTTGTGCACACATAACTTTTTAAAAAGATATAATTTTCGTCACTCATGTTCATGCATTCTTTGGTATCTAACCTTGTTTCAATGAAAACTTAAATTTTTTCTATTATAAAATTTTTATTTTCATTTTAAAAACCATTTATGCAAAAATTTAAAAATTTCTGGCAATTAATTATGTTTCCTGTTATTCTAAAATAACAGTTTTATACCAACAAACATATATATTTCATATAATAAAGTTTTGTCAATTTCTACTAACAAATATGATGCATATTTATAGGCTGCCATATACGTTTTTTTTTATCTTCTACTTTTAATGAAAAATCTTTTTTTATATGTTTTTTTTAATTCATATGTTATAGAAATAATACTTTAAAAACTTTTTAAAACGTTTTTTATTTTTGTGTATGCTTAAAAGTATATAAAGTGATTTCAATTTAATCCACTGACCTACTTATGATGCTTTGTGATAATACAAAAACCCATTGTTTCCAAAAAGTATGCAATAAATTTGCATACAAAACTCTTTTTTCATTTCAATGAATTTTCAGGCACGTAACAGTGTATGTGTGTGTGTGTTTCGTACGTACCTATGTATGTACAATAGGTATGTGGGAATGTAATCACACAAATGTGCTTGCACAATTAACACAGTGCAATTTTTCAGAAATTTATTCATATACACGAAAACTGTTTTTTAATAAATGTGCAGTTTTTTTAATAAAAAAATAAAATAAAAATTGAGAAAAAATATTTTTTAAAAGGTATTATTGTAATCGGTAAAGGTAAATGATGTGAGAGAGCAGCTGAAGCAGCCAGAAGAAAGAGAACAAAGGGCAAAAGGTTTGTGGTTTAAATCTATAGCCAAATTTATTGTTAACTATGTAATTAAAGGCGTAAAGTTTTTTATTATTTTATATATTCAAAACCGTTCGTTTCAGTTTTGCAAATTATAACTTTAAGTTTAGGTTGGATGTATTATACCTCCTCCCCCCCCCAAATCACATTTCCTATATTTGAAGTCCTATATCTGAAGTTTAAAAAGAAAAAAATCGTCAAAGTGTCAAGCGATAATTTAAAATTTCAAACTTCGATAGAAAATCGTCAATGATTTATTTTTATTGAAATCAATATAATACGTATTAAATGGAAACATATTCATCACAGAGTAAAATGAGCCAAGTCATGTAAAAATTTATTGCATAAACTTTGGAAAGCAATTTTTCTTATTTGAAATATAACAACATTTATTATGGCAAGTGTTAGCGCCTACAGGGCATCTTTGTGTACCAACAATAGTTGACAGCTATCTAGTGCCATTGCTGTTACCAAGTCTAAAAATAAGCAACACTATATCAGACAAATTTCTGATTTATTTTTGTGTATTTTATTTAGTATATCATAATTTTAGGTATTGCGTATTTTTCATAAAGCAAAATATAGAAAAACTTAAAATGGTTTTATTGAATTTTCCTTTTATATAATGTTACTAAAGCAAGTTGATATTAAATTTATCGCTCAGCGAAAACAACAAAATTTTTTTTAATATTGTGAAACAAATTTTCCCCAAAAATATGCTTTAGATTTTGGTTTCTTTCTCTCGACATCAGTTTGCATTTTATCATTAGTCTTTTTATCTTTTCTCCCCTCAAAAATTTAATTGAAATCAAATTTTTTTTTGCTGTTTAATTTCATAAATTTGCATAAATTTGTGAAATGATTTTTTTTTGCCCCCAAAAATATGCTAATATCTAGTAACTTCCATTAATTTGTTGGCTTTGCCAGTGTTATCTTTTTCAGTAGGATTTGCAAAAATTAAAAACTTTTTATTTGATTTTCTTTTGTTTTTCATTTCAAACATATCAGAAGCATTTTCAAGCGACTTGATTGTACTGATAGAATTGCCTTTCAATGATTTGTTTGGTATAGATTTTAATTATCATTGGTGATTTGCGATTAGAATTGGTAGATAAAAATTTATGGCTTTTAATGCGGAAAATGTAAAAGGCATTTTGGGAAAGCAAAATCAATTCAGTAAGGATGAGGGCGATGGAGGTCTGGTTGGTTTTCATTTAGGGAATTGTTTTTGTGTGATACAACACTGTTATAAATTCAGAATCACAATTTATTTCATTTTAAATACACAGAATTTTGTAACAAGAGCAGATCTTTAGTATTTTGTTTTTAATTTTTATTGCACACAAAATAAAATGTCATGCATTTTAAAAAGTAATATGTATATAACTGAATAGATATAATGCCTAATAAAGCAAAGAGTTAGTATTAAGTCTCAGTGAAGAGAGTCTGTAAAATATGCTACTTGATATAAGTTTACGTTTGATGGTATGTTTAAGTTTTAAATTTCATAATGTATATAATTGACTTCATACTAAGTACCAGGGGAGGGAACCTTTAATATATGTTACTCGAGATATATGCAAATATTTGATAGCCTGTTTAAATTTTAAAACTCAACTAATTTTTTTAAAAATATCTGAATGAAATTCACGTCATACAATATAAAAGGCTACTACACATCATAGAAGCAACGCTCGCTTTTTATTGGAATTTAAGGTCAAAGAAAAATATATTATATTAAGATTCAGGGGAAAGAACTTTTAGCATAACTATTCGCTCAAACCCCTGGTAGTGTTCCAGTTTTCAATCACAAAAAGCGCATATAAAGCTTTATTTACAACTAAATGAATTTTATGTCATAAAAGGTAAAAAGCTACTAAGTATCACGGAAGAAAGGTTGATATCTTGGAAACTAAAGAATACAGAAATGTTTTGACTCAACACAAAAGATTTATTATTATATTTAACATGTTATCAAAAAAATTAAGAAAACTTTGTACTGCTAATCACTCTCCTTTCTCTCTCTCTCTCTCTCCCTCTCTCTCTCTTTATATATATGGATCTCAGTCTAGTGTAAACTAGAATAATTTAGCCCTCCCCAGAAAGTTTAAAAATGACGAATGTAACCGATATTTTCCATTAAAATATCACTTAAGGCTAAACTGATAATTTAGTTTTTATCATTTTACACTCTCTGGCTTTAATGTCTGAGTTCTTCATACAATTTTACTCTTTTATTTATATGCACTTTCTATCCTCTTCTCCAATTGGTCTATATATTAATTCCTTGTTCTAAAGAAATCTCTTACGATGGAGCTTGTATCTGTTATCGCTCTTATGCTCAAATAGAATTTAGTTCTTATAACCTAACAACTTAAACTCTGTTACTGATGATATACTCGTAATACTTCCATTAATTTGCTTATACTATATATTTATATGGCAAATATATATGACTTATGGTCTGAAACAGAGGTTTTGTATAGAAGGCCATTAAGAATTGTAAGGAAATAAAGCAGGAGAAAGAAACAAACTTGCGCGGTGCTCCTAAATTAATCTTGATTAATCCTAATCTATAACAATCTGTATAGTGGGGTCTGTCAGGAAACTCAATGTAAGCCGACAGGAATCTTTACTATAGTATAGACTTTAAGTTCTCATATTTTATATAACCATATACCTTCTATTAACTTTTTATATAATCATATACCTTCTTTGAACTTATTTAATGTCTAACTTCGATGCTTTGGTATACTTTCACTTTTGTAGTATTTATAATCTTATGCTTTTTCTACACGTTAAAGGTATTGCTCTCAAATTCTCTTATACTGTAGCTCTATCCCGCTGCTAAGATTTTATACATATAAACTCTTATAATTATAAACTCATACACCAACTTTATTTATATCTACACATTATACAATATTATCTGCTTTGTTATTTACTTTGTTTACTTTCGCTTACATAATATATAACTTTCTTATGCTTCAACACTCTTATACTAACATTTCTTATACACTTTTAATTTTAAACTTTTAAATACTAGTTTTTTATACTAACTATTACTCTAAAGCTTTTTTTATAATTATATAGTAGCATTACACCCTGTTTCTCCTTAGCTCTAGTACACTTAATCTCTTATACATTATAATAATTTTTATCTCTTATAACTTAACACCTCTTACCATTACACTATTTTGCTGTCACCCTCTGAACAACTGTTTTTTCTTATACACTTTAAACATATCTGATTTTCCAAACACTTTACTGTTTTACAATTGGAAATCAGTTTGTGTATTATTACCATTCTTTACGCAAACATTTAATTTGTTTAATGCTATTACTCTAAAGAAGGTCATGTTAATGGCTTTAATACTGATACATATACATAAATATTTTATAAATTCCTTAAAGGATATATTCCATGCTATAAAGGCCATTGGTAAGTGTTACCACAATGACAGATGTTTAAGGCCCCTAATCGTTCTTAATGCCTAAAAACTAATTTACAAAAACAAAAAATAAAATGAGAACAATATTTTATGTAGAGCAAAATTAACAAAGAAATTTCTAACATATGATGATGATTTTTGATTTTATTTTTCGTTAGTTTTATGGAAAAATGTGTGTGTTTACCAGACATTGTGAAATATTTAGTTCATATATATGTGCATGTGTGTGTATTTGTTAAGCAGTTTACAACCCTTTACTGCCTTTTGTGTTTTCTGCTACTGTTTGCAGCAGCTAGTAATTCGCTTCCTTATTCCTTTTTTTTTGGCATCATAAAATGTTTGTATTTTTTTTTTGTAGCAAAATGAAATTTGGAAATATTTTTCAACAATTTTAAGAATGTTGTGTGAAATAACCAAGCAATATGTTGAAAACAAATTATATAGAACAATTTACAAAAGGGGTGATCCAACCATAATGCATGGTATTAACTGTGAGTCAGACTTTCTTAATGCCAAGTTTTTGCTCAACTTAATATCACAATTCATTTGTTTCAGTGTTTGCCAACCTATCATAGAGAGGAAGACAATTTAGCAGCTCGCTAAAATTATTAAAGAATTTTATAAAACTGCGTGTTCTAAGCGCAAAATATAATATTGCGAATTATAACAGATATTAAATCATAAAATATGTTTCCAGGGGAGAGATCTTTTAGTTATTTTACTTTACAAAATTCTACAAAAGTTAAATTACATCCTCTGGCAACATCGTTAACAAACTAAAAAACTTATTTAACAAACAAACAACTTCACTGGGCTTTCCAGGGGAGAGATTTCTTGTCATCACTATATAATAGTAGAATAGTTAACTTCTAAAGCTTTGATGGGCTTAATTTCACAAACCGACATTGCAAAATAAAACCAGTATTAAAAACAATATGACGCTGTTTTTGCTAGGGAAGAGAACTAATGCTCATTTTACCTTAAAAATTCGGCTGCGATATATATCAATGGCGAACTACTTTCACAAATTAAAACAAATATTGAACAAAATATATATACTGCAGTATTTTCCAGGGAAGAGATTTATTATAATAATATACTATTTTACTTCAATAAGTCTGCTGGGCTTAATGTCACTAACCGGCATTATCTTTTGCAAGCCAAAAAAGGATTTAAACGAACTTGAAGCCAAGAATATGCTATTATGTTTGCCAGGGAAGAGACCTGTCGATTATTTTACTTCAGAAATTCAGCTACATTAAATGTCATCAATAAAAAACTTCTTTCGTAAACTAAAACAAGTATGTAACAAAATATTTTGTAGTAAAAGATGCTGTAGACATTATATTCAGTGAAGTTATCAAATATCAAGTGTATGCTTTTACATTTTTCATCTAAAATATTTCTAGATACAGAAAACAATGTCGCAGTTATGCAAACTATATACCGCTGTGTTTTCCAGGGGAGAGATTTATTAGTGAAAATTTACTTCTAAAATTCTTCTGTGGGCTTATTTTTACAAACTAACATTAATTTTTGGGAAACAAGCATTTTAACAAATTTTTAAACAAGAAATATGACGCTGTTTTTGCCGGGGAAGAGAGTTAATGTGCTTTTTACCTTAGAAATTCGGCTGCGTTAAATGTCAATAGCTAACAACTTCGTTTACCAATTAAAATTTAACAAAATATACATACTGTTGTGTTTTCCAGGGGAGAGACTTATAATAACAATATAGCATAATATTTTAATTCAATATTTCTGCTGGGCTTAATGTCACTAACTGACGGTAACAAACAAAAGCACATGTAGGGTCATCCCCCGAGTACTGGTCCAAGATAAAAAACGGATTTGTAGGAAAAGCCACTATGTTTGCCAGGGAAGAGACCTGCGGATTATTTTGCTTCAGAAGTTCAGCTAGAAACAACTATGTAATAAAATATTTTATAGTTATAAAACATCAATTGCATGCTTTTAAATTTTTTATTTAAAGTATTTTTAGATACAGAAAGAAATGTTGCAATTGTGGAAACTATATACTGCTGTGCTTTCCTAGGCAAAGATTTATAACTGAATATTTTACTTCCAAAACTCTGTTGTGCTTAATCGTAATCTTGCTAGATGGTGTTATCTTTTGCAAACTAAAACATATATATTTAACAAACAAATGTTCCGAGGGAAAAGAGTTGTCTTCAAACGTATTGCTTCAAAAGTTCTGCTGGGTTTAATGTCATCAACCGACTTAGACACCAGTAGAACAGTTGTGCTGCATGTTCTAGATATCCTTTTGAAAGCAAAGAAATTGTTTTATATGCCATCCAGACAAGTGGTTGTGCTTGTATGTTAATTTTAAAATAACAAGCACGTTACCAGACATACGCACATACACACACACACACATACATTCAAATTTAATACGCTTGTTTTTTGCCCAAACATGTTACTATACAGGGTAAAACTTTCGTTATATATTTCTGGCAAATATATAAGAGCTGCTACTGTTTTTTCTGACTGTGTTGAGACTGATGTGCCATCACTCTGTTTGCCTTCCTTGTGCTTTGTTGCCACTACATCATCTTGCCACTGTTAAAATATCCTTAGTATCTTTTTGCAGTTATTCTAATGGGCTTTATATGCTTTTTCTCACATATTTGCATGTGCCAAAAATAAAATGAGAGCCCTTATGATTGTACAAGCAGCAGGATAAAACAAAAACTATAGCATACTTTTAGTTGTATTATTTTAATAAAGGATTTGTTATATTTCATGATGTCTTTAATATGTAGATTTATTATATCTTATATGGCCACAAGTGCATATGTAAATATTTTCATAAGTATTAATTAAGTAATGAAATTATTTATTACAACTTTGAGAATCCTACAAAATTTTATATATTCCAAATAAATTTAAAGAAAGATGTGGAGAAGACTTAGAAATTATGTAGAAATTTTAAACAAGAGCACTGTTTTTGGGTAATTTAAGACTTTATTAAAGCATAAATTTGGCTGCTTTAATTCAAATGATTATATACATAAAGTTTGTGTTAAAGGTCTTATAAGCAGTAAGAAGTTTTTCAAATAGCTTTTGTAGGAAAATTTAATTTAAGAACCTATTATAATTATAACCTTTTTATTTAAAATAGAAACCCATTTTCTCAGAAAGAGAAAACAATCTAAGCAAAAAACTTGCCTAAATAGTTTTCATTCAAAATTCTTTTCTACGTAATTGATTACAAAATCAATACCTATACTGATAAAACTGTCGACATGCAACCAAATGTAGTACACGTTTTTAAAATTAACAATACAGCAAACAACATTCAAAGCAATAACGTTGAAAACTAAAACAATTTTTGGTATTGTTTATCAATGAACAGAATACAAAAGAAATTTTTAGATAATATCAAACAATTATTTACACTAAATGAAGCCAATCGAAGGAGAAGTATAAGAAAACAAAGCAAAAACAGAACACCAAGAAAAAAAAGTCAACAAAAATTTAGTTAAAAGTTTTGCCTTGAAATATTTGCTCAAATGAAGGATAAAACACACTTGGAGACAAGCAAAAGTAACAACAATGCACAACAAGGTTGTACACAGTCGAGTTTAAAATTATAGCAATATTTCTCATATCTAATAATATAGTAAAAGCCAAATTATTACAACATGTAAAGTCTTGCAATCTAGCTATTAAAAACTAAATTATACTAGTGGAAAACACCGGTCGACCAGATTCTTTCTTTTATCGCTCTTAAATAATGCACTCTTATATAAAATCCATTGTTGAGAATCCACATATGTGTATACATATAGATACGTTTTTTAGTCATATTTGCCCACACTGTTTTTGTTTTACTTGTAGTTAAGTAACAACTGGTATTTCAATTAGAAAAGCTACGCCGCTTTTTTGCCAGAGAATAGAATTGTTGCTCAATTTTCTTTAAAAATTTTGCTATGTTTAATGACATCAATCGCCTTAAGCTATATGTTCTAGATATATAATCTAGACAAATTGAATTTAGTATGATATTATAACGTATGATTTATAAATTTCATATATAGATATAATGTTGTACTAGTTCAGTTCGGAAACTTCTTAGCCTAGCACAAAAAGCGCGGTATAAACAAATAAAAAGTTAAGTGTTTTCGAAACTTCCACCTCTGCTGTGAACACATGTTAAATTTTGTTTCGATCTGGTAACTCCTTCATATAGAAACAGGTGTTTACAAAAGACTCATCCGCGATTTTTTTACAATGGAAACATTGGAAATGCGTGGTGTCATTAAATATTTACATAAAAAAGGTTTATCGGGAAAAAAAATTCGTAATGATATGATGAATGTGTTAAGGGAAAATGCTCCTTGATATGCAACAGTAAAAAATTGGGTTGCTGAATTTAAACGTGGTCGTACAAGCATTGAAGATGAACCATGTAGTGGACGTCCAAAAACAGCAACACCAACAGAAATTGTAGCCAAAGTGCATGATATGGTATTAAACGATCGACGAATAAAAGTGCGTGAAATAGCTTATATCATGGGCATCTCAAATGATCGAGTCCATCTGCAGTCCAAGCATGAAGAACTACAGATAAAAAAGGTTTCTGCAAGGATGGGGGTCGCATTTGTTAACAGTCGACCAAAAACGCATAAGAATGAAAATTTCTCAAGCTTGTTTGGATCGTTTTAAGCGAAATAAAATGGATTTTTAGTGTCGTTTCATAACTAATGATGAGACATGGATCCAGCACTATACTCCAGAGATAAAAGAACAATACAAACAATGCACTGAAGCTGGAGGAAGTGCCCCAAAGAAGGGAAAAACAATCAATCGGCTGGTATGGTTATAGCAACGTTTTTTTTTGGGACTTCAAAGGTATTTTATTGATTGATTATCCGCAAAAGGGTAAAACAAAAAATTCAGAATACTATTGCAACCTTTTGGATCAGTTAAATGTACAAATTCAGGAAAAACATCCTGGCTTACAGCACAAAAAAATAATTTTTCATTAAGACTTGAATAAGCTGGGTAATATCCTGATTTAGCTGCCAGTGACTTTTACCTGTTCCCAAATCTAACAAAATTCCTTGCTGGCAAGCGTTTTACCTCAAATGAAGATGCAATTACAGTTATAAACCACTATTTTGAAGACCTTGAGGAAAACTATTTTAATCAAGGGATAGAATTGCTAGAAAAGCGTTGGACTAAGTTTCAGGAGATTAAATTGAAAAATATAAATATTTTTGAAAAACTAACTATTCTCTTTCATTGATAGGCTAAGAAGTTTCCAAACCGCCCTCGTATAGGCATTTTCAGAGAGAGAAAAAATTGATTTATATATTACATCTAACTCCGCTGAAGACAAATGATCATAACACTGCTAGTTAAATATATAAAAACATCATATACACTCTGTATTTTGTAGGAAACCTTGTGTTATTTATTAAATCTTATAGTCATTATATCGTTTTGATCTGAAATCACAAGATTTTCAGCTATTCAGCTAGTCATGAAGCTTTATATTTTGATACCGTGGTATGACATAAAGTTATACAGTCATGAAACTATATGCTTCATATTTTCATATTGAGGTATGACATAGTCATAAACTCTCATAACATTCTGTGCTTATGTATATTGTCATGTAGGTTAATGACATAAAGTCATATACTCTTAGATGTAAATAGTATATAAGTCACAATTCGTCACAATAGTATATAAGTCTTTATTTATCAATTTATGCCTATGGATAATAACTCCTTACAGGCAGATACTATATATGTACACGCATATGAGTTAAAAAAAAAATACAAAAATTAATAATAAAAAAATAGAAAAAATAGCTAATTAGTGGAATCACCAAAATTTATAAGCAATAGAAAAAATTGTTAATTACTGGAATTTAATACTAAGATTATATACTGATACTGTATATAGGGATAATATTCTGTACTTATGTATATTGTCATGTAGGCTAATGACATAAAGTCTTGTGCTCTTAGGACGTAAATAGTATAAAAATCACTATTCGTACTGTTATATAGGGATATACCATTAAGTCATAAACTCTTAAAACTAGTCGTAGCATTAAACTAGAGTATAATTCCTTATTAATTTGCTTATTATATAAAGTCATAAGTTCATAAGATTTAAATAGTATCCAAATCGATATTTAATCTATCATATTAGCGTATGACATTAAGTCATATTGTAGTAGTTGTAGTAGTATGTAATACATATATACACACATATGTATATGAATAATCTATAATAACTGATTTCATTCGTTAGCACTGTTCTTCTGGAATATTCGATTTACATTTTGATATATATACCTGTCCTTTTTATTTTTATTAAATATCAACGTAGATAATAAACTAGATCATAAGTTTGAATTTTATGTCTGGATTTATATATCAAATGTCATTTTGAAAAAAACGATGATTAAAAAATGGGATATTGAACTAGAAGGACGTGTCCTGTTTTATTTAATTCGCCTACAATATATTCTTAAAACTGGTCACAAAAAACTGGTCACAAAATAGCGTATAATTTTATATTCAATTTGTCATTTTGGTTAATGGCACAAAGTCATATATTCCAAAGATTTAAGGTTTATTATATACTCGTAAAGGCATAAACAACTTAACACTAGACATTTAAATGGAGTGTAATCCCATATTCATATTATCATTATTGGTTAAAGGTATAAAGTCATAAGGCTGAAATAATACGTAAATCGATCTTCATATTGTCACATTGTGACAACATGCTGCTTTATTAACACAATCAATAAGCCAATAAATCCGTTGGTCATTAGTTTAAGCGTCCTGCCACATATTCTCATAGCTATAAAGGCAAGAGTCATTAGTGTTCGAGCTTATTTTCATGATCATTATGAAAATTTTAAAGTGTATTTATATTAATTTTAATATCATATAATTATATGACAATAGAGTCTAGCGATATCTGCTATAGTTTTCCTCACTTCGATACACCCGCAGCAGGACCAACAGTTTCAGCACCTTTCACAACAATTTCTTTACTTTATCTTAAGCAAACTATAGAGAAACAAAAAATATACATATAAATTGAAAAGCAGCAGCTTCACTAAGAAAACAATATAAAAAACAAACAAAAAGGAACAAAAAATAAATTTAAGTGAAAAACTAAAATACAAGAAAACAACTATTATACAATATAATTGTATTACAAAAACAACAAAGCGGAAGTGTTACCCATACAAATAACAAATAAAATACAAATAAAAAGAAATAAAAACTTTTGTTAATAATTTCCCCAACAACAACAAAACATACACACACACAACTTTAAAGAAAAGAAACAACTATCAGCCGTGAAATAAAGTAAAGAATAAGAATACTGATACTTTCCAGCAAAATGAAAAATAAAAATGAAAAACTTTCAATACGCATTACGAATTGCAATATATTTACAACATTTTATTGTTATTGAATTCAAATTGAACCTCAACAAGAAAATACAAGTATTTAAACACAACTACAATAACAAAAATAAAAATAATAAAAGCAGGTTCCAAAAAAAAAAAAAAAAAAAAAAAAACAAAAATAAAAATAAATGAAAAATTTAAGCAACAACTTAAAGTCGAGCAAATGTTGTAGAATAAACAAACCGGAAACCGCAGCCATATTACATTGATTACAATTGCCATAAATACCAACGAAATGGAGACAAACTTCAGCAACAACAGTAATAGTGTGCAGCATTAGTCTTATCTCTGTGTTACAATGAATGGCTAGGCGATACTTGCTTGCACTAATGTGGCACGTTAGTTGTTTTGGTTGCAAACGCAGCTTCAGTAATTTAGACAAGTTGTCGTTGTAGTTTTGTTAAGTTAAAGCCTTCAGTTGCCAGATCCATTACCAAATGCTTACAAATTGTGAAGAAGAAAAAACTTTTCAACAGCCCAACCAACCAACAGCAATGAGGTGACGGCACAGGCATGAGGCAAAAGATTTAAAGTTGTTTTCAATAAACCTAAACAAAAGCTATTTTTTTTTCTTGTGCTGCTGTTGTTGTTGTGTCAAACTAAAACTTGGAAACAATGGCAAAAATAATTTCTGTTTTGGAAGGATAAAAATGTACTTATACTTGGCTCTGTATTGAATCTATTGTTGTACTGACCTTCAGAGTTTGTCGTTAAGGAATGAGATTTAAAGAAAGACTTCAAATTGTTGTTTTCTTTTTTTAACTTGTCGAATAGATTGTATAATACATTGATTGATATTGCGGAAGAATAGTAATATACACGAACTCAACTTCAAGCCTAAATGTGACAGTGATGGTGAAGGGTGACAGAGTTGATTACAACCGTCATGAGAAAAATCAGAAAAAAATCTGTCCCATGCAGTTTGAAAATTATGGGCATTTAAGGAAAACCTAGAAATTTGGTAAAAGTGTAACCATTTTTCCGTTATTGAGGTTAATTTTCATTATTTTTGCTCATGTAAAAATTGTAGAACCTTAAACCTAAATAACATTTCTATAACTACAGTTACAAATAAAGATACAATTGCCCCAAAGTTTTCTAGAACTAAAACTATTTGTTAAACTATGAATTCAATATTTGAGACTTTGAAAGGCTCTCGTTTAAAAAAAAAATGTACTAAAGTACAAGTGCCCTTAAGAGTTCACACAGTCAGTATTAAATCTTTATGACAAAATATATAAACAACTTTATGATTTCATTGTTATAAATACACTATATGATAGTATGATAGAGTACGTATATACACTAATATATCATAATAAATAATGCACTATATCTTTATGAAAAACTAAATAAAATAATTTACAAACTTCATACAATAAATACACTATATGACATGATATAATACAGATACGGTTTTAATCTATTATAATATTATACTAAATAATGGATTATATCTTTCAGAAAAGCTTAACAAAATATTTTACGATTTGAGTGCCATAAAAACACTTGATGACATTATGGCATAATACAAATACAATTTTACACTAATATATACTATACTAAACAATGGATAATACCTTTAAGTAATAATAAACCTAAAACTTTACAATTTGAATACCATAAATTCACTATATGGCATTATGACATTATACCAATACGATTTGTCCCTAATAAATACTATACTAAATAGTGGCTTATGTCTTTATGAAAAACTGAATAAAAATCTTAACGATTTAATGGCTAAAAATAGACTATATGAATATTACACTACTACTACAATTTTACACTAATATATATTATAAATAGAGTAAATGGCATTATGATATAATATAAAAACCATTTTAAACCGTACTAAATAAAAAATTACTTTTTATGACATGCTAAATATATAACTTTACAATGTTAATACTTTAAATAGACCTTATAGTTTAATAAAAATACGATTATACAATTATATGATCATATAACAATATGACTTAATGGACAAAAATATATAACTTTAAAATGTTAATACTTTAAATAGACCTTATGGTTTAATAAAAATACCATTATACAATTATATGATCATATAACAATATCACTTAATGGACAAAAATATATAGCTTAACAAGATTAATACTTTAAATAGACCTTATGGTTTAATAAAAAATACGATTATACAATTATATGATCATATAACAATATGACTTAATGGACAAAAATATATAACTTTACAATGTTAATACTTTAAATAGACCTTATGGTTTAATAAAAATACGATTATACAATTATACAATTATATGATCATATAACAATATGACTTAATGGACAAATAATAATGATAATTATAGTATAATATAGTATATAATATATTTATATGAAGTAACAACTATAAAATAATATGATTTTGTGACAGCATTTTGGATAATAAGATGGTAAGATGATAGGTAAAAAAATTACTATATGATTGTACTTTTTTACGTTCATGTAATTGCTTAAATATATGTTATTTCAACAATACAATATATGCCTGTAATGAATAATTGTATTATTTTATAACTGATATACTTACTATGCGTACATATTACACTAAAATACTGCTTTGTGATAATAGTTATATTATTCTATTCTATTGCAGTAAACATACTGACGTGCAGATGTGATAACTAAGTATATGATTTTACAATAATACAACTAAGTAATTTTGTAGCTATATGACAATAAAATATAGACATATATAGCAAAAGTTTAGATATTTTCGCATATAATGAACTTTTCGACAATAAGACTCACTGAGAATAGATGTGATGTCTATAACATGTTACATTTTTATGAGTATATGACGTTGACATGACTATATGACCATGACAGTGTATAATGGAATTACCACATGCAATGGACAATGAGTTGTAATACCTATATAACTATACAATGAGATGTAATGCCTATATAACTATGCCTATGTATATGGTGATATAAGCTTACGTATATATGATAATATGACTTTATGACAATTTGTAATATGAACATAACAAAGATAAATATTGTATGCCTATATGTATTTATGTTAGCTGTATAAAAATACCATTTTACAACTTAACGACTGTATAACTGAAAAGAATAGTTTATCTACATGACTACACAAGTGTTTGATTACAAGACTTAACTACTAAATAATTTTATTATTATAATTATGATATGGCTTTATGAGTACATACTCTATGACAGTAAGATGTAATGTAAAAAATAAATGTTTGTATGACTTTACGCCTTTATGATGAAATGCCTACATATAAGAGTAATATGTTGTAACACAAATTAATGACTATACCGCCGGAAAAGATGGTTTACCTATAAGACTACAAAGATATATGACCGCAAATTTTATTTCTATATAATTTTATTATTGTTTTTATTATACGAAATTATTGTTTACAATTTCAATTAATATGAAAACGCATATGAAAATACCGCTTCTTACTGCTTTGCTTTTTTATATGGAGATACTTTCTATTCGCTGTATTCTTAAGCTCCATGCCAAACTTTATTCAAATTGTTTTCATTTCTCATTTGCTTAAGAGCTTCAGACAATATCCTTTATAATACGCTCAGTTCAATGGAATTACTTTACACATCGGTAATATAATGCAGCGCCGCGAAAAAAAATTATTTTGTGTGTAATGAATTTCTAAATGTTTCATACATTTGAAACTGCTTTTATTGTTTATTTCTATTTGTTGTCTTTGTTGGCCTCCAAAAAAGTTAGCATATCTTAAGGGGTTTCAGTTCAGCGTTTAACTTTGTGTATTAAGTTTATTTTGTATTAAAAACACTTATATTGCATGCTGATATTTGTGTCTTCAAGTATGTTGCTGACAATTGAAATACAAAAGAAAATTTCAAGGGAATCATTTGTTAACTTTATCATTTGAATACGAAAAACTTTCACAAAGTCTTTTGGGTTGCTTTTGCGGGAAAGTTATTTCGAACAAAAGAAACTTTTAAGACATTTCTTTTTCATTATGTTATTGTAAAGGTATTATAAAAAAAAAAACTTCGTGTGTTAGCAGACAGAATATTAAAAATTCATTAGTCAAAATTTGTTGTAATTAAAAGTTAAGTAAATTTAAATGTTATTAGCAGCTGTTTTAATTATTTTATAATTTTTTTTTTTTAAATTAATTACTTTATAAATTACTTACAAAAAACTGTGACCTCAACACTTACCTGCAAATAAAAAATTTTAATTTAAGTAAATTACATATAAAATTTAAAAAATATTTAAAATAAAGAACAAGACACGCCCTTACGCTGTAAATTTTGCTATGCGGAACATGTAATAGAATGTTAAAATATAAGCCCTGCTATTCATATTCAATTCGTTGCAACTTATTCAAGTGTCTGGCATTTTTTCTTGTTATTTCACAATCTCCTGCGCTTACCGACTGCTTTCATTTATTAAGCTCTAGAAACTCTGTTATAAAAATGTATCTCTTTTCATAAACTTTTAATTGAATTTTAAAGTGTAATCAACAAATCATAGCATACATTTTGGGGTGGTGGAATATGTTTCACATTTTTGGTTTTTGCTAGTTGTATGTACTCGCACATAAATTTATTTGAATATAAATCATTCAAGCATGTGTTATACAAGTTAATAAATCAAATTAACTTTAACATGAATTGAGAGAAAAAAATTGATTTTCTCTACTACTATATTAAAAAAATATTAATAGTTGCATAACGGAAACAAAAACACAAAAGAATGAAATTATTCAACATTCAAAAATATTGAAACGAAAAAAAAAACCCTTAAAACCTCTTAAAAAAGTATCATAAATTTGATTAAATTATTGTTGCTATTTTCCCTTATTGTTTCATTTTAATAAAATTTCCCCCCCAAAGAAGTTTTATGGCATGAGTTTGGCAAACCAAAAAAAAAAGAAAGAAGAAACAAACAAAAAATGAGCAAACGAAAAATATAAACATGTTTCCACCACAAACTGACAGCCATCAATCAATCTTATTTTAGGACGGAGTAGATGAATTTGAAAATGACTAGTTAGTTTTGAAAGGAAATTTTTGGGTGCAAGTTTTAAGCTACTTGTAATCAAAAAATGCTTGAAAGTGGCAACTTTATAAGCAAAGCGTTTAATGAGTTTTCATAAACTTGATAAAATAACACATGAGGACAGACCCTAAATGAGTTTTATTAAACTTGGTAAAATAACACATGAGAATAAACCGCTATTGCTGCAAAATCACCTTGATTTTATAAACAAGAAAGGGCGACAAAGTTCGATCATATCCAATATATCAAAAAAAAAAATATTCGTAATATTACTTCACTGTGTATGCCTATATGACTACACATTTACATTTACTTTCTGATTTTATAAATTTATTGTCTATATTATAAGTATATGACCAAATGACTGAAAAAAACTATATGTTTCAAGGCTATATAACAATATGATTATATGAGTATATATAACATTACTTTATATACATATATACATGTATACTATATCACTTTTTGGCTGGTTGACGACATAAGTACGTGTAAAAAAATTACTGTAATACAAGCTGAATATTAGCGTGTATTACTGTATAACGTATCCTGTACAAAATTACTATATGGAGCTTATATACCTATATTAAGGGTTGACACCCTTTACGATTATATAGCTATACTACCAAATACCACGTGACTTGTCGATTTTATTACTGTATAACATTTATTACTATATTAGTCTATGTTACCGTATAATTAATTTTATACCAAACTGAATGTACTAAGATACATCAGTATGACCATGCTATCATATGGTAATATGAGCATATAATCATATGACTTTAGTTTAGTAAACAATATGACGAAATAGCTATTAATAACATGTATTTATTGTTATATGACTATATGACAATATAGCTATAATAAATATACTTATATATGGCGATATTACCATATCATATCAAATAAAACTTTAAATATGATTATATGACTATGTAATGATATGTAGGACAATACGATTATAAGACAACATAACAAAATGACTACATAATAGCACGACGACAAAGTGATATAACTATAAAATAATAAAACTATAATCCAGTATCACAATATGACCATATGATGATATGATCACTTGGTAATATAATCATATGCCTACATGCATCTAGGTTACAAAATTTTTTTGGCAATAAGATTGTATGTCTTTATGACAATATGACTTTTTTACTTTTCCATTATAAAAATTATTATTTTACTGTAATACTGAACCATACTACTTTATGATTCTAGTTTACGATTTTATATTTTAGTAGATGTTTTGATTCTGCGTCTAAACAAGTATTTTCTTCAGGACTTGTAATGTTCAAATTCACAAACGTAATTGTATTGCTTGAAGTTGTATTTGGAAAGACCATTTTAAAAGCAATCTCTCATACAAAACTTAATTATTTGCAAATTTTTGCTTTTTTGTGAGAATTAGTCTCTCTAGTAGTGGATTATGTAACTTTTAACGATGCGATAATCGGTATATTTTTCTACATATCGCTTGCAGTAACGATTGTGTAGAACAATTTTGTCGATGGTAAACAGCTGTATATTTGTGCATATCATAATGATTTTGTTCAGTAGCAAATTTGGTTCTAAAATGTTACAGAATCGAAAATTCAATCAAATATTGTTATAACTATATTAACGATACAATTATCGTAATAACATTTACAGAATCGCACTGCAGATCATCAACTATACAACATACAGTATGGACTTGCTCAATTGGCCACTATCATGCCTGATACTAGAGTTTTTTTATTATGCAAGTAAAATATTTGAAACGTAGAAAAATTTGCCGCTACCTTTTTCTTGTTTATTTATATTTTTGCCACCCTGTAGGTACGTTAGTAATACAGTACTCCCATATTGCATATAAAATTTTAAGCATATGATATAAATCGATTTTTCATCCTTAGCTAGCAGTTTACCAGTTGTGTTAAATCATGCTTGGCTGTCTTTAGCTGATGTTGTTCTCCACTCTTTTGCCCATCATTGACATAATTTTTTCCTAAAATGTTCTTCTTTTTGCAGCCGCCTTCGGCAGAACAAAACCCAATTTCCTATTTTTCGTTTGCGACACACTATACAAACTCGTTTGTCTTTTTTCCTCTTTCACTCTAACCATCTAACCAAATGCCATGTTGCAAGTTTGTTTAAATCAGGATACTTGAAACTTAAAACATTATGTAAAGGAATTTCGTTTTATTCAAGTGTTTTAAAACAAGAGAAATACATATTTTATCTTGGAAAAAAATCGTATTTGTATGTACGAGTATAGCCAGTATGCGTATGTCTTTTAGGTTCATTCATAATGTCCTTTCTACAAAATTTGTAACTGTTTGCGGTGTTAGAGTGTGCGTGTGTGTGTATGTGTATGTGAACTGATGCCAGTTCAGTTCGGTGTATTTCAATATTTGCTTGCTTAGATTTTATTTGCTTGACTTCAGTTAGTTTAGTTTACAATACAAATTTCTCTGCTTAAATGCCTGCTTTCCTTAACAAAACTTGGTTACTTGACTTGTTTTTCTTGACTGCACATTTAGAGCACGTTTGGCCAGATTTGTCAGAGTTGAAAATAAAAAATAAAAAAATAAGCATATTTTTATAGTCAGGCGACAAATTGTTGTGATTTGTTTTTGTTGCTATGCTCTTGTGCTCCTCCTAAATATGGTTGGTGTTTTAAATTGGTTTTGTGAACTGGAAGATTTTTTTTTTTTTTGAGAGATTGTTGGATTTGCTTAAAATTAAATTGATTGATTTGTTTTTTATTTATTCTGTTTTTTTTCTTGCTTACATATAAAAATGTACTCAAATACATGAGATCCTGTCAGAAATAAAAGGACGTTGTGATTTTAAAAAATAAATTTAATTTGTTTGTGCCTTAAAGTATTTATTAAATATCTTGTTAAGGAAGCCTAAAGGTAGGCTTTAGAATTTGAAGTGTGCTTAAATGAATGATTGACAGAAAGAAATGTTTGTTCTTATTGATAAATATGAAAGATTTTTGGGAAAATTTAATTTTCTGTTAACCAATTTGAACCCCGAATATTAATGGCTTTGAGGAGAAGGATATAGATTTTTTTTAATTATATTTCAGCATCCCTGTCAATTTTACATAATTCTTATACTGCTTATATATACTGAGCAGTGTTTTGCGTAAAAACTGAGGCACAAAGAAAGATAAGGGCAGGCACAAGAAATCGTTATGAAAGAATCTGTTTTTGTCACTTAAAGTGTGTGGTTTAAGGAACAAAAACTTAAGTTTTATGCTCAATTTGATAAGCATCGTTAAGGAAGAGGCAATAGAGACATTTTGTAAGGGCGTAATTTTGGCCACTTATATTACCACAACATAATTTTAAATCGCTTGGGAAGAGATATTTTAAGTAATAATATATATTATAGTTATCTTTTAAGTGTTGTATAGGCCTACTTTTCTAGCGTCAAAGCTAAAAATGCTGCAGATGTCCTTTAAGTGAGGTCGGTCAAGCATTTATCGTGATGCTTAACCGGATGATAAAGGATTTTTCGTGGCCAGATATTAAGGATATGATTAGTTACCACACATCCCATGAAACAATGACTCTTTTGCTCTAGAAATTTAATAGATGTGTTATATCACATCGTAGCGATGATAATTGTACGCCAAGATCATGTGATTTGCCACCGTTGGACTTCATTCTTTGGCGATATTTAACAGAAAAGGTCTACATCTATAAGCCAAGAACAATTTAGTAGCTGAAATAATTCATCAGATTAACGACCTGGACATGACTTAAAGTATTTGCCAAAATTTCACTTTGAGTGGCGTAGAAATATCTATTTAAAATACTCCTCTCTTCACTTAATTTCAATTTCCTAACAGTTTGTTTTTCTAGCACTTGTACTTACTTGTCCACCTGTCCTCGTGTCTGTCATCCAGCAATTTGTCATCTGTTAACAGAACTTAAACAAGTATGGGTACAAACGATTATAGTAACCATGTTGGTTGTCGGAAAATGGTGATTATAAAACAAAATGTTGATATTTACATCATGGCTACAAATTTTCTTAAATGTTAAACATTTCTGTTTGCAGTGTCTTTAAGACAAGTTTATGAGTGAGTGAGTGAGTGAATCGTTGAATGGGCCTGGGTAACATACATGAAACAATTACTTGTCTTACAGCAAACTTATTTGCGTTCAAGAACTCATTTACACACTTGTGTAGACACACACAAGCATAAGCACAAACACACGTATACATAAATGCAAACACAAACATACCTATAGACATACCTTAAGTACACCAAAAGATTTTGACAATCTTATGACACTTGGTGGTGACTTCTAATGCTAATTAAATCAATTTCTTACGCATTCATTAACATTAGTAAGAGCGTTTGCGTTTTGTTTTGCGTCTGTATGTTAGGTGTGTATGTATGTGTGTATGTATGTGTGTGCTCGTATATGCTGTGCAAACCTTTAGCTATAAAATTTTGTTTGTTAAAGTGCATTTTGTATCTCAACTGACCACTTAATGTGTAATTAGAGAGCAATTTGTGTCTAAATCATGAAAATGTTTCCTATACTTTATAAATGCTGAGATGAAAGTGAAAAACCTCAAATTAAGTACGCAGGTGATAATTGTAGAAAACATGTGGTTCGAACGAAATTCTACAGCAAGTGAGTAAAATTTATGATATGTGGAGAAATATATAATTAATTACATAGCAATGAAATGTTATAATGGGGAGAAAATCACTATACGAGTATATGTAAAAAAAGAACAAAAATAAAAATAAAAAAAAGTATTACGTGAGAGGATTTTTACAACAAGTGTAGTAGTAAAACGTACGTAAAGTGAAACTGACTTTTCTAATAAAAAAATTGTTTTGTTAATCAAGAACTTAAAGGAAGTGTAAAGCATCGATAGGATACACAAAGGTTAAGTTATATTTAATAGGCTTTTAGCCATTGAAAAGCCATTGCACTGAGGTACAATTTGGTCCCACTGTGCTGCCTGACAGTGATGCCTATCTCAGCAGATCTACATATCACTGGTCCTGTTCAGAAATAACCCGAGGATCGGATAAAAGAGGCCAATCCACCTACATCACATTCCAATATTTCTGCCGAGTTGTATAGTATCGATCTACCTACATACAAAGACCTTATATCGTGTGGTTAAATTTAAAGGGCCGATTTGGATGTGAACAACACCTAAACGTCAAAATTTTTTTTATCATTATGTCTGTAAGATGTGTGGCATCCTCGTACAGTTCGTTCTGTGGAAAATATTGCTGCGGTTAGCGGCAGTGTGGCTGAAGAGCCATCCCCCTCAACATTTTCGGGCTCTTCACTGTACCCCCGTATCCCAAATAGGGCAACAGAGCTTTAATTCTTGACTACTGTTCTTATAACAGATCAGAAGTAATTAATATTCGCGCCATCCGCCTCAATATTTTCGGGGTCTTCACTGTACCCCCGTATCCCAAATAGGGCACACACATGTTTCATTACTTCCTTAGTCATATATTGGTTGTTTTCTGTGATTTTGACGACTTGAAGTAAGAAATACTGCTTTATTTCACAATCTCCTGTTTACTATTGGTTTAGTTTATTTACTTGCAATAAACTTAAAAAGTTTTATAGATATCGATAAAATCACACAGAATATTACTATATCTATGTTTCCAAATCGTTATCAAACTTTCTTTTATTGTCTAAACTTTGAAATATGCATTGGAATATAGTTAAAACTACAAAAATATGCACAAATCAGCAGAAATATGTTCTTATTATGAAAATATGCCAAAATATGCATTTGGTACTTAAATAAGCAATAATATGTAGCTACAAAACTATAAAAAAATCGCTTAGAATATTATGATTTGTATACATATTCACTAAGTTTTATCTATTACAATAAACGTACGAATTCGCATGAAAATCCGAGCTCTGCTCATATATGCAATATGAGTGTAAGTAATTCGTATTCATTTGCTTTGCCAAGGGCTTTAATTGTATCAGATCCATAAAAGTAATTATATAAAGAAATTCATTAATCTTTAACAAGTTTAAGTTTAATTCAGGGGTGCCACAAGCCTCAGGCCTTTCCTACACTCTATTTTTAATTTTTCTTAATGACCTTTTAGATCGAACTACTTATCCACTTTTGCAGACGACAGCCGTAACTGTTACTGCTACTCATTCAACTATATGCTCAGCCTATCGGACGCAACGAGAATTGGCATGCAATCTTCGAATGGGGTAGATCTTAACACTCGTAAGAGCTAGTGTTATTTACTAACACATGGACATGCTATCGTGTTCTCCAGAATATTTATACAATAAATCAGATAACCTTGATTTTTTTTTTGGAATAAAATTTCAGTAAGATATTCGCTGAACTGAACACATTTTGCATGTCTCAAAAAAAGAATTCAAGTGTCTTCATTTACTAAAACGGTATAGGACATACGACAATCCATCTGATCTTCTTACCATTTATACCGCCTATATCTGACCGTAAATGAAATACAACTCTGATGTTTTTGCCAGAGCCTCAAAGACGATTTTGGTTTCACTCGACCGTGTGCAGGAGTAGGGTATAAATTTCTATTGTTTCATTGAATCATCACCGCAGTGTGGGCTGTGTTTCTCAGTTTTATCGCTACTAAAATGGATTTTTTTTCTAAGGAGACTAGAGATATTGTTCCTGAAACCCATATATTTTTAGGTACTACAACTTTATCGTCCATGGCTCGTCCATTTGCGTTTGACTGCCCAGAGAAAATTCTTTCTTCGGAGGAGGCTACCTATAGACATGCTTTCTATCAGGAAAGTTCAAGTCAAAAGTCGAACACTACTCAGTCTTTCTTCCTCGTCTCTATTCCCAGTTCCGAATGTACTTCTTCAAAAGAGGGTCATCTACTAACAAAATTATTCCTTCTGAGTAACAAATTGCTCGCACACGTGTTTCCTGTCAGTTACAATGTTGGAAACTTGAAGTCAAACATCCACATTCCATCTTTGCTCCTTCTCAAAACCTGTTTTCTTAATTCTGGTACAAAATTAGGGTAGTCTGCTAAGTAGTGGGCCGAGATTAAAAATATATACTAATATATAATAAACATATGTGTATACTACCTGCTTTTAAAACATCCGTGACCAAATGGAACCCTATTCTGGTGCCTTAATATCCATCCGATTAGAAATGAGATTTTTACAAGTATCAGTTTTCTTTTACTCTAATGACCCTGCTGCCATTTCTTATACAGAACACTCAATGTCCGTATTGATAACAGTCAGAGAGCTGCAACCACCAGTAGTATGTGTCCGATAAAAACACATACACCGGCACTCTCCATTACAAAATTCCAGATATTTAATTATACATTAATATATTTTTCCTTTCCATCTTCTTGTTTCCTGCTCTGCTGAGTATGTCTTTATGAAAATTATAAACCATTTATTGAAAATTATAACAAAATCTTACTTTTTATAGTAACTTCATTTTAATGTTACAAATCTGTTATTAAAATCATTATGCAACTTAATTAGTTTCATAAATTTCTAACATTCAAAGAAAAGAAAGAAAAATTGAAAAAAAAACTTTAAATTAATTTTCAATTGTGGAAATACTTCAAGAGTGAAATGAAAAGCAAAAGAGAAGAAGAAAAAAATAAGTTAAAACCCCAGCACTTCAACCAGTTCATTCCACTTCATCAGAGCCAAAGAAATGATGAAAAGAAGTGTAACAAGAAAATTCTTTTTCTTCCCCATCCCCCTCTTAGCTTTTTCCACTTTGGAAAACTAACATAACCTCAAGCTTTTAAAAAGAATTGCAAGTTGCAACTCATAAATCAATATTTGCAACAAGCGCTGTAAGAAAAAAAAAGCGAAACCAGGGAAGAGTATGCAAAAAAGAAAGAAAAGTTATAAGAAAGTATTTCATATTTTCGCTGCACTTAAAGACTGTTTAAACAAATGTTGGGTCATCAAAGAGGTGGTGGACTCCACTACTATTCTGATGTGGTTAGAAAGCTGTTTAAGTGCAAGCAAGCAAAAAAAAGAAAGAAAGAAAAAGGATTCTGAATCTTAAAATTACAAAATGAAACAAGTTTTTAACAGTAAAGTAATAAATAAAGGGAAAGAAAAAGAATTTTAAAAACTTAAAGCAAATTTATTTGTTTTCAGTTAAACTTGAGCCTGATTTTGCATGCACACTCATTGACTTCTCTTGACTTATATTTTGATATTAAAAAAAAAAAATACTTTCGAAAACTTGAGCATAGAGTTTTTGATAAAATAAATAGTACTTAATAGCAGGCCACGCCCAAAAATTTAAGGTCTTTAAATCCACTTTACAAAACCAAAACTTTCAGTGAGATAAAAATGTCAATAGTTCTACCACAGATACTCAAAAAAAAGTTGCTTGAAACTTTGTTTAAGTACTTCTATATCTATTGTATAAATAAAAAATTGATGGAAAAGTAGGCAGGGCCCAGATTTAAATTATGTTTTTCACTACTTTAGCTCAAAAATATTTTATGCACTTCACAATTTCGATAAAGTTTTGCCCCTAAAGGGGGAAAATAAACGCAAAACAAAACTTAATTATTGAAAAGTGGGAAAGATTTTTATGAAACTCAAAACTTAGAATAATCTGATGGTGTTTAGCGTGGTACTCCGTTTACTTTGTTTGCAGTTTAAATGTTAATGCATTAAACACATTGAAACCAACAGACAACTGGCTTCAATATTCAAAATATAAAATCCATGTATATAAATGAGAATGTTTATTTTGGTAGCAGCAAAAAATTCTTATTAACATTTTTTATAACATTTTAATTTTCCTGATGATGATGACAAATTGTTATCGAAATATTGAAAATAAAAATACCGTTAAACCTTTTTTATAAAAACAAAAATCAATCAAGATCTTTAGCTGGAAAATTTAGAAGAAAATAATATAAACAAGATCAAATAATACGAATATTCAAAAAAGAAAACTATAAAACCCGGATAATTACTTATTTAACTGCGTCCAAAATGACCGTTAAACGTTCAAATACACATTTCACGGCAAAAACACGCACCTAATATGAAATACCGGTTCCAAACCGGTTAGCGAACCGGTTTCAAGGAATCACCAGAATCTCCCTAGTTCTTCGGAACAATGTGACAGCTTCAGTTTACGCACTAAAGTGGCAACACTCTTCTCTAGAGCGGAATATTAAATTCTTCAAAAGTACGCACTGCATATAAAAAGGGCTGCTAGAGTTACAAGTAAACAAACATAGAAGTAAAACTAATAACCATACCTGTTCTGTCGTGTACATACTAGGTATTCAGATACTACAAATTGGCACGAAACTTTGAAAAGTACTACTGCGTTGCCCAAAAGCGCACAATCTTGGTAAAATATCAAAAAATCCAACAAAAATCGAAAAAACCTGATAAGAATCAAGAAAAAACCGGTAACACCCGACAAAAAGGGATAATTACCCATATAATCAAATCTGAAATGACCGTTAAAAGTTCACTTTTCACGGCAAAAAGGAGCACCTAATATGAAAAACAGGTACCAAACCAGTTAGCGAACCGACTCCGAGAAATCGCCAAAATCCCCATACTGCCTAGGAACACTTTTCACGGCAAAAAGAAGCACCTAATATGAAAAACAGGTTCCAAACCAGTTAGCGAACCGATTCTGAGAAACCACCAAAATCCCCATACTCCGAAGGAACAATCCCGGAAGCACTACTACTACTTCACTTTTCGCACTTAAGCGGCAACACTCTTCTCTAGAGCGGAATAACAAATTCTTCAAAAGTACCCACTGTATATAACAGGCTGCGAGAGTTACAAACAACAAAACCATAGAAGTGGAGCTAATATAAGCCTTTTAAAAATATTACAATCCCACGCAAAGTACAAAAATCCCTAAAGTTTTTCAGCACATGCCGAAAAGCTTAAAAAATTAACTATTTCAAATTATATTAAATTTGATTCCATGAGACTTGTGATTATTCTTTGAGTTTATTTGCGTTAAAGAGAGTACTTAAATATTCTTTTTGTATTGTCGTTCTCCGTAAATGTGTACTCAAGTAAGTAGTTTGCTGGATTGATGCCTCAAAAGCAGCTGTGGATCCTTAAAATATGCAAACCATAAACTTATATACTTAAACTGAGAAATTGCTATACTCATTCCTAGTTAAATAAAATGCACTTCCGGTACATCGCCTTTTAATGCAACCAGCCACATAATTCTTTACAATTGGTAAAATAAAAACACAAACTTTTATTGTCTTCGCTTTCCAAGTAAAACAATATGCTCTCTGTCTATCTATCCTTCGCTTCTTTCACTTTCCCAGAAAACAGATTTCGCTTCTTTTAATAATTATTCGTATAACGGTTGCTAAAGCTTTTTTTTCGTTTTTTTATTTCCAGCTTTTTATGCTTTTCGCATTAATATTATGATTTTATGAATTCTTTTACAAAAAAAAATATATATAAATCTTTTATTCTCCAATTTAATGTTAAATTTCCTGTTGCTGGTGCTGCTGGCCAGAGCTGGCAGCCAGGCTGTCATGGTTTCCCTGGCTGCTAGACAATTGTCTAGAGTATATAATCATCGACCCCTTAGACTTAAGCAATTATTGGTTTAATATGCTTTTTATAATGTTGAGTAAATACGTACAGAATGAAATACGTAAAAAAAAAATAAAATAAATGAAAAATTGTTGAATAATATGCTGGGCTGAAATTTTAGTTAAAGCAAGAACGAAAAAAATTGGGATATTTTCATTAAAAAAAGCAATTAAAAGATAAGCAACAATTGAAGTATTTATCTTATAGCTAAGTATAATTTTAGTCTAGAAGTATGCTATGAAAATTTTCAATTTCAATGCAATCAAATAAATGGAATATAAAATTTTTGTTTGCTCCTATTTTAAGCAGCCAGCCAAAGTATACTTTTAGAAACTTTAAATGTTGCTGAGTTGTACGGGAACTTGTTTTCGAATTAAGTACAAGTTTTAAGAACTCCTTTAGGTAGGCTATAATTTTTGCTAAGTATTAATTTGCCTAAATGTAGGCCATGTGGGCAATGAACATTTAATTGAACTAAAATAAGCAGGTTGAAACGACTTGAACTAAAGCACCACCAAAAGTGTAAGTGGCCAAGGAGTTAAGAAACTGTTAAGCACTAGCGAAAATTTAAGGCCCATTGAAAAATTTTAAACATTTAAGTTTACAGTAAAACCAAAATGTTTAAGAATATAAGCAGACGTCTTGCGTTAAAACAAAATGGAAAACAGTGTAAGTAGATGAAGGACAAAATTCATTTTTTTTTTTTTTTGTTATCACAAAATTAGGAATTTAAGTAAATTCATGAAGATATTTAAACAGCAGTATATTGCTGACGAAAATTATGTAGTTAAACAAAAATTATTTAAACAATTGAGTTTTTATTCGCTATTTTAGCTTCTAACATTGATACCAATAAAAAATTATAAATAGCTTGTTTTCCATGTTTCCCAGCTATCTATATGTCAACATTTCATAGGAGCTGCTCTAATCATATCACATCTAATCATATGAAATCTTGATTGGAGCAGCACGAGTTCATCGTCATCCATTTGTGGCCGATTGCCCTTCAATTCACATTGCAGAACGAATTTGTTTTTCAGATGAACGGTTCGCCTGTGGAACAAGTTGCTTGCAGACGTGTTTCCTGTCACATATACAGCCCCCTGGGGAGCAGGGCGTTTTGCTTTCCGCAGCATAGAGGGATAGGAGTTCCTTATTTGTAGCATACAAAATTATAGGAAGCCGGAAGACTTATGTTGTGTTGGATTTCTGAAGCCCTCATCAATAATTAGTTGGTAGAGCGGAGATCGGAAAGGTTCCGGGAACTTTTGCTTGCAGACCATCTCGGAGCCTAAAATTCTCTGAGGTGCTATTGCCTTGCAGCACATTCCTGTAGTGTAAGGAACCAGAAGAGATGGTTATACGGACGAGTTGCTTGAGGGCTGATATTCTTAATGGATTTCGGCCCACCAATTCATTAAGCCTTGTCCGCCATTGATTGTCTAGCAAATTGCATACAAGAGGGATACGAAGGCGGGAGCTCTTCAGCAAAGGGTTTGTTTATAAAGATATTGACATATGACAGAATTTTCGAAGTATGTGAGCCCTGGATGTATCTGAATGACAGATCCTATCTCATTTAGAGATTCCCTGATAATTATGGTGCAGACATGTATTTGCTTAGCAAACTACATCTCACATGATGATGTTGTCGTGCAACAGATTCCTGTAGTGTAAGGCACTAGAAGTGGTTAATGGACGGATGAACTGACTGCGGGTTGATATTCTTTATGAACTTCGGGTCATCTCCTCGCAACGGCTCGCCTGGATGGTAAACTGGATTTAGCAAGAGGTTTGCATATATGACAGAAAGTGACTAATTCGCCCCGTGGAGTTGCTCGATCACCAAATAAGGCTGAAAAGGTAGGTGTCGATGTAAATCAATTTCCGCAGTCTATTGACTTCACCGCCATATGAGGTGCGTGTCCCTGCTTTATCGCTACTACAATGGTTTTAAATCTAGTGTGATTAGAGATCTTGTTCCTGAAACACATATATTTTGCGCCTCACGTGCTCAACGCCCATTACTCATATATTTGCGGTCGATTGTCCAGTGAATCGCATAACACTATGCAAAGAAAATTCGGTTTTCTAACGAACGGCTTGTCACTAGAACAAGTTGCCGTTAAGGAAGGTTTAAATCAAAGGAAGGTTTAAATCAAAACGTCACAAACTCCCTCTTTCTTCCTCATAACCTATTTTCCTAGTTCCATTATACTGCACTGCATATGTAGGGTTTATCTCCTGAAAGAAAAAAACACCCTTAAATTCAAATGATACAAGTGACTTTAACCTTTTTTTACCGTCATCTGATTTCAAACTTTGCGATGCATTATTTTAATGAACAGCAAGTGTTTTTAAATCTAAAAACCAATTTATAAATATTAGAATTAGTTTAAGAAAAAAATTGCATAAAATTTTAAATTTGTACATTCTTTTTTTCAAGTTTTTCTATTAAACTTTTAATGCCACAACTAGCAAGAAAATACTTAATAAACTTTAACCAAAACTTTTTTTAATAACTTTTTTTTCCTCAACCACTTGAACTGAAGGTGTGGTTGTTAAGACAGCCTTGCATAATCAATTATTTAATATGCTCAAACTCAAAAGGCAGTTTGGTTGTTGTGCATGTGCATGTGTGTGTGTGTGAGTGTTTGAGTTTAAATATGTATGTATACGAGTATGTGTAGTTATTGATTTTATTAGTATTATTTTAAAGATTCTGTTAGAAAACAGCTGTAATAACCTTAACTTATATTTTATATTGAACATTTAAATAGACTTAAGTTTTTATATCTCTTTTGCTCTTTTTTTGCAATCATTCTCTTTCTTAAAAAGCTCTTATAACAAATCAGCTTTTTATAAACCGATTAAATGGTGATTTGTTCTTTTTGTATAACGGCGTATTATATGAAAACTTAACCCAAAAAAAAGAAAGAAAAAAGAATTGAAATTATCCCATATGGAGGTGCAAGAGCATGAATAAAGTGAATAAAGTTAAAACTTTTATAATATAAAATTATAACAAAAACCATAAGGAAAATTGTTATTTTTCCTTCTATTGGTTAAGTAAAAAAAACCTGTTTTTTTTAACTTAAAAACAATAATATAAAAATAAAAGTTTAAAACAAAGTGGTAAAAAGGTTTTAAAAGTGAATAGCATAAAATAGAGAAAACTGCGTAAAAAACTAATTGCTCTTTAGGGAAAAATTTATTATTAAATGTTAACACTTGAAAGCAACTGTCTGGTCAATTTATGATAGCAAAAGTTAATTTAAAAAATTGCTTGGATATACATTGTTACAATTTACAATGGAAGAAAAATAGATGAAAATGAATTTTATTTTGGTATGCTAACTCAATTTCCATTTCAGATTGTGTACTCAAGAATTCCCAATTTTGGTAGAGCCCAACGATACTGCACAGAAACTATTTAAGTTAAATTGGACAATAGATCTATTGCTTCCTCTTGCAAAAATTGTTCATGTTTAGCAAAAAGCCAATTAGGATAATTCAAGAAGAATAGTTAATTGATTCCTATCGATAACGAAGTCAGTGACAATTGGAACAGTGGAAATGTTGGACCTGTATAGATATCAGCAACATTTCTCTAAGATTTCTATCATATCCAGCATAATTTTACGTTCTGATCTGCGAGGGCGGATTGATATTGAAGTTAGCTAAGTAACAAAAAAAATGTTTTGTTCAAAAATCATTTATTTCTCGACATACACACACAGAATTCACTTCCGTTCGGAAATGGAATTGAAACGGTTTTTTAATTCTCAAAAAACGAAAATCTAAAACTTTTTTCGCAATGAAATCAATGCTATAAGACAATCAGTCATGTCAAAGAGCTTAATTCCGTTCGGAAACGGAATTGAATTCCTTTTTTATTTCTTCAAAAAACGTAGAACAAAAAAACTTTTTGGAATGAAATCATTTCTAATTGCAAGAATGAAACTAGTGTTATCTTATAGAATTGATTTCATTCCGAAAAAGTTTTGAATTTTCGTTTCTTGAAGAATTAAAAAACCGATTCAATTCCACTTTCGAAGGGAAGTGAATTCTGTGACATGGCCGAATAGTAGTTTTATTCTTGCAATTAGAAATGATTTCATTCCGAAAATTTTTTAATTTTTCGTTTTTTGAAGAAGTAAAAAAATAATTTAATTCCATTTTCGAATGGAATTAAGCTTTGTGGCATGGCTGATAGCATATTTTTAGCTCAATACACTTAGTAAGACGATATTCCAACTTTTTTATACCATTTTGGGAACCCCTCAAAATACACGTTAGTTTCGGTAATCACTTCTTCGTTTGAGATAAATTTTTTTCTTGAGAGCCATTTTTTAAATTTGAAAACAGATAAAAGGCACTAGGAGCTAAATCTGAATTATAAGGATGATCAATCAATTCAAAGTGCATTTCACGTAATTTTAGCATCGAATCTAATGCTGTGTGAACCAGTGCATTGTCTTGAAGAAAGAGCACTTTTTTCTTCTTTAAATGTGGTCGTTTTTTCTTAGTTGAATCAATCAATTTATCCAATAAAGCACGATAATGTGTTTGTGGATCCTTTCTCAAGATAATCGATGAGCAATCTTGCATCCCAAAATAGAGTACCCATAACCTTGCCCGCCGATTTCATAACTTCGCCTTCTTCGGAGCACTTCCACCAGCTTCCACCCATTGTTTTGATTGAGTTTTGGTTTCAGGTGTGTAGTGGTGGGCCCACATTTCATCAACAGTTACGAAACAATGCCAAAAATTAACAGGATCACGCTTTATCATGTCCAAACACCGCTGTAAAGTGGTCCGTCGAACTCATTTGAATTCGACACTAAGCAAATCCGGCACTCATATTGCCGGTAGCTTTTTCATATACAAATTTTCATACAAAATTTTGAACACACTTTCACGTGATATGTTTACTATTTTGACAATGTCACGCAAATTGACTCGGCCCTCATTCATAACGATATTTCGATTTTCATGATATTTTCTTCAGTAACCACCCCTTTTGGCATTCCTGTTGATGGTATTGTTGCAGTGCTTGCTCGGCCGCGTTTCAATTCAGCCATCCAATATTTTACCATGTAACATTACTCACCGTAATGTTTATCGAGCCTTTCTTTTGTCTCTTTCACCGTTTTCCCTTTCAAATAATAGTTTTTAATCACTGGACGAAATTCACTTTTTTCCATTTTTCAAGCAACATAAAAGTTGTTTACTTCATGCGGTCACAACAAATAAAGGAATCAATGAATTTAGGAGAAATGTTAACGGCCAATGTTTGACAGACCGCAATTGAAACAAAAACTGGTTTTGTGCTGCCATTTAGGCCTAGATAGTTTCAATAGTTATCAAACCGCTTCGTATTTATAAAGAAAAATTAATTAAAACTGATTTTGTAATATTCAAAAATCGCATACTGCGTTTCTATATACAGTATTTAGAAAGACCGTAAAACACATTGGAAATTTAGTCATGCCGTGGGCGTGTATGGCTACAAGTGGTGTCGGAAATCTTGTATTCATAGATATCACTATGAATATCTTACTGCAGAATGTTTAAAAAGTATACTTTGGTCCGGCTTGGGTGTTTTAGAAAGACAGCGACCCTAAGCATACTGCTTGAAATGTGAAGCAATGCTAGCTTTACAGAATGTCAAAATAGCCATGAGTAAAGGCCTCATTAGTTTTTACTTTCAGTTGCCGTTCTGTGACGTTCTTTTCTGTAGCAAATATTTTACAATTACTTTTTCTGTGAAAAAGTTCAGCTGTTTTTTACAGTAAAGCAAAAAAGAAAAATATTGGAATTAAGATTTTTCGTAAAAATTGTTTTATTTGAAAAAACAAAAAAAGAAACAATTTAATTACTTAGAAATGGTGACAAAACAGCCAACTTTTCTCTCACGATCTGCAGAATTTACGACACTTCTTATACAAAATATAATGTTTATTCGCTAAAATTATATTGATCATTCATAGTGGCTTAATTGATTAATATATATTAAGTTTGAAAAAATTTAATTAAAACAAATTATTTTAGCTTTCGATAAAAAAAATTTGTATTCATATGACTAAAAAAATTAGTTTCTCCATACCAGAAAAAAGTAAAACATAGACATATCTGGCTGTCACTTAACGTTGAATTCTATTTTCAACAGATTAGTCCGCAACAGAACAGAACGTAAAAGTAAAAACAAACCATGTACATATAGTTTACATTTAACAGAAACAAGACAGCTGATTCAGAACGAAAAAGAACGTACAAACTAATTCTGCCTTAAGTCCCACCTGTAGAATTTATCGCAATATCTTGATCGTCAGATTCGAAAACGCTCCATAAATATCAAATAATCCCTAAAAAGCGCAATCACTGCGGAATGATGTAACTTGCGCTCAGAAATAGCCCAAAATTGAATTCATTCAACAACCAGACAACTTGCTGCTATCATAAAAGCAAACAACAAGCAAAACAATTATTAGCCTTGGCTAGTTAGTTAGTTTTGAACATAAAAATCCTAGCAGCCAGTTTGTTGATGTCGAAAGGATAAGTTCATTTGCATTTTAGGCGACTGAAAATTGATTTGGTTTTTTTCTAACTTTATTCTAAGCGAACGATGGATGTGTCAAAATTTAGTTTAAAAAGATAAGCACATGCGAACAAATAATAGTGCCATAGATAAACCCAAATTGATACGAATGTGAGTGACTAGCTTTCTTTCGCATACATTTTCATTCCATATCACCGAACATTCTGTAAGTGTACACTTTTTTTGGCGCGTAAATTAAGCCCCTTTTTGAGAATAATGTTAATTTGAAACGGAAGAAAAAAATAAATTACTATTGTTACGAATTTTTACCACATTTAACCCAGTGTGCCGCCGTTGATCCGCTTGTTATACACGTGCATGCACATTCCCATAAACAACATAGAAACTTAAAACGTAATACACAAACAAACAAACATGCATAATTTAAAGAATGCTAAACTCCGAGTAAATCAGCTGCAAATAATGTTATTGTTCTTTCTGCGTTCTTGGTATTTCGTTTCTTATTATTAGCAAGCATGTGTGTGATTGTGTATATCCGTACGAATTATACTTGTACCGTTGATTGTGGAATTAATAAAACCCAGAAAAATCATGATGTTTGTAGAAGATAAGAAAGCAGTCTAAAAGCATGTAGGTCTGCAGAAAACCCGTTTATTTTGAAACTCTGTGTAGGACAAACACACGAGTAAGTAGCAATAGTAAATCTAGTGGTATTAAGTGCAAATATAGTCATGAAGTATTTTACTACTGTGTAAAGAACAATTCTTAGTGTCATTATTTCATTTGCTCTTGCAGAATCTGCTAACAGTTTTTAAAAGCAAATATTAATGTAAATAAACTACTAAATAATACTTTTTCAAAAAATATAAGCACTTTTCTTTTAGTATTTTTTTAATATCTACGAACTTGTAAAAATTGCTGTACACTTTGTTATGAAGCTGACTGTAAGTACTTATATATGCACATTTTTTATATGTTATGAATTGTGTTGCATTTCATTTAATTTCTCTAGATGTCTAAAACAGGCTTTAAGATGTCTTTGAAATATAAATACTCAATGTCGTTGTTCTAAATAACAACCATTCAGCACATACAAGCTCTGCTAAACAACGTAAGATTTCAGCACATGCATACATATGTACATACAGATATACATATATGCGTACTTGTACATATATTGTTATATAAATTTCTATATTTATAAAACACTTGACATAATTCCATTCCTCTTTTCTATATCTTAATATTTATTTTCAATTTTCGCATATTTTACTTGATTAAGTGTAAATACTTATAGAATGGAAAAAATAATTTATAAAAGATATTAAAGCAAAAACAACACAACGATGTAGCAACATTGAATAAGACTCCAATACAAAAAAAAAATTGCTGTGTTTGTCATAAAATAAACAACTAAAATATGAAAAAGAAAGAGACAAAAGAAAAAAATATCAAACCACATTGTAAATTATTGACAATTGTTAGCGATATATCAAGGCCCCGCCAGGCTGGAAAATTTAAATTGGAAAAACTAACTGCCACTCATCAATAGTCTTACTCAGAGAACAAAAACAAAAGCAATTTTTCAAGAGAAAACTACTAATCCGCATTTATGGCCAGAGGACAATAAATAATGAACTTAACTAGTGCATACTTTAGGGAGGCACACAAATAGATTTTGTTATATAAATTAGAAACTAGCTGAAGCTTAAAATAAAATTGGGGAAATACTTAAAAGTAAGATATTTTTTAAGAATTTTTTATTCATTTTGTTATACGGGAACTATATCAGTAAAATCACCTATTCAACGCTGTGATGTTGCCCAAAATTAAGTATGTTGCGTGAAGTTCCAGTTTATTGATATACCTTGTCGCGTACTTTGAAAATTTGTCTTTTACCAATGAGGCAAACAGATCTTTATGAATTCGTGATTGTTTTACGTACCATGGAGATGCAGTAATTGGTCGAAGAATTTGGTTTTGTTGCCTTTTAATTTTTTCAATGCTTGCTGTTGAGGTGCTTCATAATTGAATTCCATAGTACTATATAAGCTTAAGAATTGCATTGTATAACAAAAGTTTACAATCCAAATTCAATGTAGAATTTCTGCCCATAAGCCAATTTAGTTATGCTGCTTTTAGTTTCAACTGAGCAACTTTTGCATCAATGTGGGACGTTCACGTTGAATGGTAAGGTACTTGGCTTCATTGTGGTATAGAACAGGCAGGTTGTTAATTTTGATTTGTTTATTTACACAGTGTAAATGTGAGCACATTTTTGTTCATTAAATTTGATTTTCCAAAGTTTTAGATATTTCTCTAATATTAAAATATTGAAATATATTAATATAAATTTCGTGAAGCTAATTGATGGCTTTCATAAACGCTGCAGAATGATGTGTCAACTGCAAAAGTTCAAGTGTAGATGTGAGAGGCTCAGAATACTACCTTGGAAGACTCCTGCTTCGATTGGCAGAGTGGAGCTTATAAAATCGCTTTCTCTGACAACAAATTTCCGGCCACAAAAGTTGCTTTCCACAAGCTTGTAAGTGTTTGCAGGCAATTTTAACTTTATTTTGTGCATCAAACTCTCGTGAAACACTTGAGCAAAAGCCTGGGAAACGTCAATGAATAGAGCTTAACAATACTTTTTGGCTTTGAAAGTCTATCTATTCTCTATCCAATTACTAGTCGGTATGTTTGTTCTATTGTGCTGTGAAAGCCGAATAGGTGATTAGGACAACATCCCACAGCATTCAATATTGGAGTCAACTTCGCCATCAAAAATTTTTTGAACAGTTGTGAAATTAATTAAATTAGACTTAATGATCTACACGATTCTACTTAAGTAGGATCCTTCCCTGGCTTGTGTATCTTAATAATCATAGACTCTTTCCACTCTGCAGGATAATGCTTTAGGCGTAAAACAACGTTAAAAATAAAAATAAGAATTCTTCTTGCTAGACGAGTTAACCGCTCAAGCATTTTACCAGTGATTTTATCAATACCTGAAGCTTTCGTTGGGTTTGTGTTACTGATAACGTTTTCGCCATCTCGAAAATGAAATCTCAAAGACACAGGCGGTCTAACAGCATAGAGCGGTAAATCAGCTGCATCATTTGTAATAAGAACTTTTCTCAAATGGTTAACATACGCCCCCTTTTCCGAATTGGATCTTGCCCAGTCCCTAGTTGAATTTCGTAAAGGTGGCTTACTTCTAATGGGTGTTTTCAATTCTTTTGTCGCTTTCCACAAGGAATGGTCAGACTGAGGATAACCATAGTAAATTATGTATAAATAAAATAAAAATAAATTTGCTGGGAAAAGGAGTCTGTAATAACCTGCAGGCCTGAAATTGAAGTTACTTTATCAATATTACAATTTAAGACTCTCTCACTCTGTAGCACTCTCTCTTTATTTTTCCTTCAACTATTGTGCCAAAGAAAAATAAAAGAAGAGACACATCACTCTGACACCCCACTTTTTCTTCTTACAGTTTTAACTTTAACGAAAAACTGGCAGTAGGCAAAAACTTTAGCAACAACAACAAAAAAACTGTTACAAAACACACAACACTTACTAAAACACACCGCTCGAAATAGGACAATAAAGGCTTTTAACTTTTGACAATGACACGCACTTTGTGATAAACTACCTTTTCTCTGACTTTCGTGCCAACAAACACTCTGATATTGACAACCGAAAGCAAGTAAGAAAAAATGGTAAGCAGATTTTTTTTCAAGTATCGAAAATATTACAAAACAGATACGTACATATATTTGTATTTATGGCTAAATACATACGTTGACTACCCAGCAAACATTAAGGTTTGATTTCAAATTGACAGTGATTTGATGGCATATGTTTTCTCAAACTACAAAACCTTTACTATTGATTCGAAATTAAATTGAAAAACAGTCGTAAAGCAGCTCTGGGCTGAAGAACAGCTGTCGCGTTAGTACAGTTAGGCTTGTTATATTTGTTGTTCGGTCTTCGAGAGTTTTGCGTCTCACTCCCACTGGTTAACGGTTTGCCTCAATTAAGTGTATTGGTTTACCGTTTTTCTAGAGGTATTTCTTTGTTACGCACGCTGCAACTTCTTATGTGAGGGGATAGATCGTTATAGTTAGTCACAGCGACGCTACAAATGTATTGGTAATACCATCTTAAGCATATGGACTCCGTTACCCTGCCTATGCTGTACATTCTATACTTTGCAAATTTACTTTGCAACTGTATAGTTAAGTAGATGGATATATAAATTGAAAAATAAAGAATTCTCCACAAAAAGCGGAAATTATCTTCAAATTGAGAAATTAATTTATTTTCAACTTGCATTCAAATGTGGGTTATGAAGTGGAACACAAAAAAGATTTATTAATCTTTTTTGGAATTCTTAAAACCTTCATTTAATTGTCTAGCATCCAAATATAAAAACGGCCATATTCATAAAAAATATTTTTCGTTTATTGCAGGTTTGTTTGGCAAACTTCTATGCAAAGTTTGTCAAATAAACCTGCAATAAATATAAAATACTTTTTATGATTCCGTCGAAATTGTTAAAATTTTTTGTTTTACACTTGTTAATTACAATCAAAAATAAATTGTTAAAACATTGAGTAATAAATATTTATATTCTAAGCATTCTCAATTTTAAGTCAAATGTTAAAATCAAACCATTGAAAGAAGCTTCAAAAGTATGTTTGATATCAAACGATTAAACCAATTTATATCAAAGCTGTAATTTCGTGTTTGCTGGGTATTCACAAACATACAAATACACACATGAATATAAAATTGATTAAAAATTTTCTTTGTTTTTTTTTCTCAAGCAACAGCTTTCATTTTGAACCAGCCTCAATATGACAATAGTGCAGCATTTCAAAGAAGGAGAAGAAAATAAACATCAAACGTAGGCAGTTGCCAAGCAATTACATTTTCTGCTGTATTTTTTTCTTCTTAAGTTGCCGTGAAAAGCCTTACCAAAAAACTCTTTATGAAAATCGCTATAAAAAACATCCTTTGACAAAAATCAAAAAAAAATGTGTAATTGTTTTCACTATTTGGGCTGTCATAACAGCGAATGAGACGATATAAAGCTGAGAAACAAAAAACACTTCATTATGTGATAAGGTTACACTTCACGTTCAGCAATGTTACTACATGCGATGTTGCTATATAGCTTCATATGTATAAATATATACCAATCTCATGTAGAGAGAAAAAACATATGTAATATACGTTTCCGATTTGAAAACGCCAAATAGGTGTTCTAACAAATGAATAACGCAAGAAATGTGGTTTTGTGATTTGAAATCGCCAACTAGGTGTTCTGATAAACGAATATCACTTAAAACTAGTGACTTCAATTAACATGTGTATATTGAGCGAATTAAATAAATTTGCTTAAAGTAAACTTGCAAAAGAAAATAAAGTTATTCACAATTAAATTTTAATGTCAATAAAAAGCTATTTAATTTTGAATTTTATGCATTTTCAATTAAAAATGTCAAATTAAAAACATGTAAATTTTTCCTTTCGTTTTATATAATAGGCGTATAAGTTTGTCTTCGCTGTTTTTCCCCCGAAATTCGAGGCTTTATAGTAGGTTAGGTTAGGTTGTATAGGCCGCCAGTTTCATGAAACCAGTCCACTTGGGTCCTTTTGGTCCCGTTGTGTTGCTTTATAGTAACATTTTATTGCAAAAAACTAATTATACTTTTATGATTCAAAGTACAGTCCACCGCTGGCCTCTACTCTCTTCCATCTTTCAGGCAGCGTACGAATCTCATATTGCAAAAACTGGTCGTATTTTGAAACGCTCTACGAATCGGTCCGTTTTTTTACTTCCCCATAAAACTGCAAGAGCTGGTCAGCCAGGCCGTGTGCTCTTGATCGAAACAAGCGATAGTCCGAGGGAGCAACATCTGGAAAATACGGCGGATGGGATAAGACCTCCCTTTTCAATGTTTCTAAGTAGGTCTTAATCATTTTCGCAATATGATCTCAAGCATTGTCATGCTTTAAAGTCACTTCAACATGTCTCTCGTTGTATTGCGGCCGTTTTTCTTTCAATGCATGGCTCAAATGCATTAATTGCATTCGCTAACGACCGCCGGTAATTATTTCAGTTGATTTTAACAACTCATACTAAACTACGCCGAGCTGGTAGCACGAAATACTTGGAATCGAAAATATTCGGCTTGGCTGTCAATTTTCAGCCCTTGGAGTTATCGTAATGAGCACGTTTTTCGTCCTCAGTCACAATGCAGAAAGTTGCAAGCAACAACAATTATACGCAATTTTAAGTTAAAGTTCCCGTTAAGATATGCTAGAGATTATATCGAGATTACGAAAATTTTACTGAAATACTACATAAATTTTAAGTTGACAAAAATTAATCAAACACAAGCTGTCCATAAATATGACTTTAGCTAGGTGTTGCTCATTTCGAAATACATGAAATAAAGTATTTTTCCACAAGTGATCGATCGTAAACAAATATACGCTACTTGAAGTTAATGTTCGCCTTAAGATATGCTAGTGATAAAACACGATTACGAAAATTTTACTAAAATACTACGTATATCTTAATATAACATGTATATAAGCATACAATGTTCATATAAATCCTCTTCAACAAGTGATCGGTCGTACACACAAATACGTTATTTTAAGTAAAAAATCGCCTTAAGATATGCTAGTGATAAAACACGATTACGAAAATTTTACAAAAATACTACGTAAATCTTAAGTTGATAAAAATTAATCAATATCACCAGTTACATTCAAACCCAAGTGTCCGTGCATACATACGAGTTTAGCTTGGCATTCCTCATTTCAAAACACATGAAATAAAGGATTTTTCCGCATACACACACACACACTCACACTTAAAATATGTGAATATAATATGTTAGCAAAAGCATTTTGTAACATTCAATAAAACACTTTGTTGACGTTTATTTGCTGTTTAAATTTTTTTTTATATTATTATTATTTTTTGCAACAATAAGAAAGTATTTTTTTTATACTTTTGTTGTTGTTTTGTTTGAGGTTGTTACACTTTGATGATTATTTTTTTCTTCTTCTTTTTTTAACAGCTATGTAATATAAAGTTGTTTTCTTTGTTTTCAATGTATTTTCAACAAAGTTACGGGGCAAACTAACAATGAAAGTGAAACTTAAACGTTTTTAACAATAAAATGTATTTTTTAGCTGATATTACATTTCTGTTTCTGAAAAGCGAGTGCTTTTAATAATTTCTTCCCTTTTTACACGATATGTTTACAACTGAATACATGCACTAAAAATGGAATAAAAGGTTTGCAGATGTCAGCAATGGTATTGGAATATTGACACAGATTGTGTAAATCTTGAAAATGAAACAAAACAGCGAGAAAAGCTACTTAATTACAAATTTTTCAATTAACCAGGGCCTTTTATTATTATATATATTTACAATTTATTAAGAGCAAATAAAAACAAAAATATAGTTCAGTTATTATTAAAGTTCAGTTTATTTACATTCCTGTTCTTTCATCTTTTTTTTTATATTTCAATATAAAAATTTGTCATGCGTAATTTATTTTAACTCGATTTTTTTCCGCATTGTTCTTTATAATTGAAAATATCTGAAGCATATTTTTAGGTCTGTCTTTTTATTATTCTTTCTATTTTAATGAATGTTTCTGTGGTAGCAAACAATAACAGCCTAAGTCGACAATCATGCATTTGATAAGAGTCAATTTCAATGTACAAAAATATTTCTGAAACAAATTTTAAAGACTTTTACGAAAAAAACATTGACAAATTTAAGGATTTATGTAAATAGCATATTTTTACTAAAGTTGGTAATTTAAATACTGTTAATTTATGAGATATTAATGAAAAGAGAACATAAATCTTTATTACAATCTAAAAAAAGAAAAGTTTAATACAACTCATGGTTTTATCCTAGGCTATCATTTTAGATTGCCTGAGAGAGATATGCGGCCTGCAAACCAACCCAACTCGCGCTGGTTCAGATCCAAATGAACCCGAAAACGAGTTAAGAATTCAGTTCGCTGACCTCACATTCCAATATATCTGACAATCTGAGCACAATCTCTCCGCCCAGATACAATATTATCATAGAAAAGAGCTGGACAGCGACAAACAGCGCCTTTCTCCCTACAAATTCCATAGATATCGTTAAATGGAATATTTAATCTTTTGCATTCCTATGTAACAATGTCCTGTCGAAAATACCACCATAGTATGACAAACTTTACCGGGGAAGTACCCTTAGGACTACAGCCCTCCTACAATCATACAAAAGCCTCGTTAGCTTCGTTATCCAAGAGACAAGCTTACCAGGCCACCTTTCCTATGTACTTGTTAAAATTTTACACCGTACCTGGTTTTTACAAGTTTTAAGCAAGACTTCTGTCATCCTGTCAATGCCTCTAAGCTGAAGCCTTTTTCATATCGTCTGCTTTAATATTTCTGGGCACTTGCCTGTGTTTTGGTATAAAGAAAAGCTTCAAATATTTCACCATCTCATTAAGAAATTGCCCCAGAGAACACGTTTTACTTAACTAGGACACTATACTTTTTGGTTTACAAAGAGTCCCTCATTTCCTGCAGAACTCTAGAAAGCTGGCTTGTCTTAAAATGTGTTTGACTTCCGCATTGGCAGCACGAAAATAAGGGCCCCCGGGAGGTCCTGGCACTGAATCGTTCTGGTTGTCGCTTAGATAAAATTGAAGGGACGAAAATAAGAGCCCCCAGGAGGTTGTATTTTATAGACCATCCTGGCACTGAATCGTTCTGGTTATCGCTTAGACCTAAAATTGAAGGGATGCCGAGATGCTGTTGTCTTGCAAAAGTTACCTGTAATGTAAGGAATCATTAGCTATAGATTGGGGAGTTGAAGTTCTTTCTGAACTTTGGCCAACCATCTCTCAAAGCCTACCCTGCTTTTGGGTGCCTGTGGAATTGCATACAGGAGGGACTAGAAGGCCCGAGCTGCATGCCAGTTTTTGAAGTACTAGTTATAGTCACCGAGATGCTGTTGTCTGGCAACAGATACTTGTAATATAAGCAACAAGAAGTTGTGTTTTTAATGAACTTCAGGCCAGCACATCGCGAAGCATAGCCTTCCTCTGGGTATCTGGGGAATAGCATACAGACGGGACTAGAAGGCCTGAGCAGCAGACCGAAACTAATTATAGTCCCCAAAATACTGTTGCTTTGCCACAGATAACTGAAATATTAAGAACCAGAAGTGGCTAAATAGAGCAGTTGATTGAGGAATGATGCTCTTAATGAAGTTAGGGCCACCATCTTGGAACTATACTACCCTGCCTTTGGCTATCTGGGGAATTGCATACAGAAAGTAGTTATTACAAATCCCGATCTCCTTAAGTAGGGGTTTGTTAATATAACTACAAATATATGACAGCTTACCACCGTGGGTGCTGGTAAACTTCGTAGAATCGTTCCACCGTCAGATAAGCATGTCCAGGTGCAAGAGCAAGTCAATTACATATCGTATTTTATTAAGATATATCTAGCATTTATGAACAAACTGGATATCGTAGCCTTACTATCAGCACAGATTTGAATATTTACTTCTTATACTCTGTAGCACCTCAACCAGTTAGCTGCTCTCATTGTAGCTATAGTATCAGCCTGTGCCACGATACGTCCATAACATAACCTACAGTTCATCCTATCCTATACTCTTTATACTGGGGAATAAACAACTCCCAAGTTTGACGCAGATCCATTTGTATACACGTTCCCTGGGAAGCTTATTTTGAGCAAACTTCTAAGACCATGCTCAAAAAGATTACGTCCAATATCTTAACGAGCTGTTAAGTTGGTGATCTATCCTTCTTGGGGAAGCAGAGATTATATCAAATATCTTATCGAGCAGTTAAGTTGGTGATCTATCCTCCTTGCGGGAGCAGAGATTAAGGCAAATATCTTATCGAGTAGTTAAGTTGGTGATCTATCCTTCTTGAGGGAGCAGAGATTATGTCAAATATCTTATCGAGCAGTTAAGTTGGAGATCTATCCTCATTGCGGGAGCAAAGATTATGTCCAATATCTTATCGAACAGTTAATTTGGTGATCTATCCTCCTTGGGGGAGCAGAGATTACGTCAAATATCTTATCGAGCTGTTAAGTTGGTGATCTATCCTCCTCAGGGGAACAGAGATTACGTCAAATATCTTATCAAGCAGTAAAATTGGTGATCCATCCCCCTTGGAGAAGCCATTATCTACAGTTTTATGTTGATTGGTGTTTTTAGCATTTCGGTTTTTATGTGCTTTATAAGTTTATGATTTTTTCTATATCTTTAACAAATAATTAAGTTGCCGAAATAGCAGTTTGGAGAAGGTTTTTAGTAAAATATTCAGCCATATAAAACTCATATTTTGCTTAAATCGAGTTAGGCGGTACAAGCTAGTGACCACAAATTTATACTTATACTATCACTACAACAACAAAAACAGCACGTTATAAGAATTTACTTTTCAATCAAGTTGAAAATTGTCAATAAATGTTTCAATGAAATTAAATTTCCTTTCTTTTTCTCTACTTCATCATCATAAGAATTGTAGTCGTATAAAGAAAAAAAACCCACAAACAGTCAACATATCACACAGACAATTGTAATTTGAGTTTAAAAATTCATAAATTTTGTTTGAAATAAAATCAATCTTAAATGAAAGAAAAAAAAAATGAAACAGCAAATCATGTTTACTTTATGAACATTATAAGGTGAATAGAAATGCAAAATTATAATGAAATGTATTTTGCAATTTATACAAAAAATTTTTATATATTAGTAAGTATTGATATTATACTCATATGTATAGAATATACATACATACATGTATGTATGTATGTATGTATATATATATAAATATTGCTTGCAACTAAAAGCTGGCAATTACATTACAACAATCTCAAAGATCCTTACATACATAGATATTTATGCATGTACTCGTATAATATGTAGGGATTTTGTTAAGCTTTGTGAATTCAAATGATATGAACAACTGCCAGCTCATACAAATATTTCAAAATATTTTAACATCAGTAAATAATGTTAAGTCAAAAGAATTCAACTTTTCAAAACATAAATTTTACTAGAAATATATTTAATTATACTTTTATGCACAAATACGAAGAGCAAAAACTAATGGAATCATTGAAATAATGCAATGAAGATAATTTCTAAAAACATTAGAAATATTTCATAGAAAAAAAATTTTACTAAATGAATGAAATTTTTTTTATATATTTTTATTTTATTTTTGAGAAACTCTTATAATTAACTAATTAGTTGATGTATGAGTATGCATGCTCATGCTTGTTTATGAAAGGCATGACAATATTTTAGTATTAGCAATATACAGCTGATAAATAATCAAAAATCTTGAATAATCACTAAAAAACAAATTTTTATCACAGCCACATACATATGTATATAAAGGGTAGTCCAACCTTCATGCACGATAATGATTGTGAGTCACACCTTAAATTCGAGTACGAAGATATAAAGCGATTATTGTTGCTTTTAAATTATGTTACATTTTCAGGATGAATTTTAAGTCATGCCTTTCTTTAATTGTTGTTATCAAAAACGTATAAAGAGGATAAAAAAATATCCTCTTGTCAGTAATAATGTAGTAAAAAGATAAAAGCATGACTTTTTTTGCATCTTCTTTCAAAGTTGCACTTAAATTATGTTACATTTTCAGGAGGTATCTATATTTTTTTAGCAGTTGTTGGCAACAAGGTCGTTTGTGTTTTTTTATCCTCACTTTGCTAGCCGAATGAAATGAAAAAAAACCTGAAAAATAAAAAATGTGGTTTTTATCGCTTTGATCTAAAATTGCGATATTCTTTCGCGCACTGAAAATTTTTTAGATTTCCTTCAGTATTTTTCTTTCTCTTATACGAGTAAAGTAGAAAAAAGTTGAAATACACTCCTCCATAAATAAGTTTTCGTAATATCTCTTGAATTATTACTTTTTAAGATTTTATGATCATACTCCTAACAACTATAATATTATATCATGCTTTCATATCATGTCATGTCATATAACTTTAAAATTTTATACAGTAAAGTGCATCACTCATAAAAATGCTTTACGCTTAAGTGTTTATAACATGAAAAACTTTTTTTAATTCATTTAATTATGAAATATATATTGCACTTAAGTGCGTCTCGCTTAATTGCGTTACATTCATAAATAAGTCATATCGTTCCTTTATTGCAACATAGTTATATCTCAAAAAATGAGCTTTTCGAGTTAACAACGCAGAATTGTTAACAGTACTACCTTTTATATTGTGTCAAAAATTTATTCAAATTACTTTTAAACTGTTTCCTTAAGAAGATATTTTCTGAGACTTGTATGGCAGCTAAAAATTTGAAATGTGTTTTTCTCGAAACAAGCTTTTTTGAATTAAGAGTATGTTGCAATAAAGGAGCGATATGTTTCATAAAATCTACGATGTCAAGCAAAACTTTGAAGCATTTACATAATAAAACTTTATCAAAAATATTACTTAATACTCGTCAACTATTGTCAGAATTGAAGAGCTTCAAATACACATTCATTGTGTACATTTGTCAACGAAGAAATGCAGCTTTCACACACGGAAAGTTTACTTTGCGAAGTCTTGAGTTTGGAGGGTGGCAAGAAAGGACAGAGTGGCTCTCATTTCCCTTAGCTTACTCTTGCCACCGCCAAACTTAAAGTTTTACCAAGTGAATGTTTCATATAAGAAAGTAGTAAAAGTGATCTATTTTCAAAAGAATTAGCTTTCGAAATAGAAAAAATTGTATGGCTTTATTTAATGATATTTTTCTTTTGTATCACATACAAGCATTTAAGTCAGATTTTCAATAATTATATTGTGAATGCAATTAAAAGAAAATTATTGTGTTAAATGCATTAGTAGCGCATTTATTCAAACTTATTTTTAACTCCAACCAAAGCTTCAAAAGCTTTAGCGCGAAGAAAAATAAAAATAAAAGAAAAAGCTTTTTTTTACTAACAAAAAAGAATATTAAATGACAGTTTGACAAAGTCGTTTTTGCTTGAAGTTGCCGACGTATACTGTTTCATCATTAAATTCGGGTGTAAAGCGCAACGTAATTTAACCCTTTGATTTTACGCTGTAGTAAACAATTTTGATAAGAGCCTTCGTTGTGCCATGAACGGTATTGTTCACTAACCTTGTTTGATAAAAGTCACTGCATAGAAATAATAAAAAGTGACAAAGTCGCTAAATTAAACTGAAAGCGTCTAAAAAGTGATTTCTAATTTTTTCTTCGGTTGGAGAGGAAATGCTTAACGCATCGTCAGATACTGTGACCACACAGTATCCAGTATGTGAGGCTTGCACCCACTAAACTTCTCCCTTTTGTTTGAGCCTTGTCTCCACCCCCGTACCGCTTTTGCATTGCTTCAGAATGGGGCTACTCCTTTGTTCCTACCAGGTTGCACGTAACATGCCCACGTCTATATCTTGCTTCTTGTCTCGTAGGATCTTCTCAATATAAGTCGCTATTTGACTTCATTTCCTCTCATTTTCCATTAAATCTTCAACGACGTTTTCCGGTGTTATTTCACCAACATCCTTCTCTAAGTCATGTCTTGCCTGCCTCCACCTGTCACATGTGAAGAATGTGTGTTCTGCATCGTCCACGCAGTCATCTCCATGAAGGCAGATCGATGTATCTGTCTTTCCCATGCTATGGAGGTATTCCAGAAAGTACCCTTGTCCAGAAAGCATCTGTGTTATATAAAAATCTATCTCACCATGCTATCGATAATCAATCTCGCTGTCCATCTGCCACGTGATTCATTGTTCCATCTTCCTGGCCGCTTCCGCATAGTGTCCGCCTGTGCTAATCTTGCCGTTGATGCCACGCCAGTTTGTTTTCGCTCTCTCTCTCTTACACTTTGTGTGATTTCTAATGGCCGCAAAAAATGAGTAACATTTGTTTTGCAGCGAACTTTACTGAGAGGCCGTAAAGCTTTCTCTCTAACGTTCTGTCAAAATTGGATTTTCCCATTGCAAAGCGTTGACGCCGCGGTATTTGGCTTGGTCTTATACATTTTGTATGTGCATGAGGATTTTTGATAGATAAATTACGCTTGACGCGCTAATTTAATTTGCACAGTAAGATATTTACCCTAAACGCATTTAACCCTAAATTAAAAAGCTGTTTGTTATAAATTTATTAAGTCCTATAGTTAATTTAAAAAGGCTTTTTAAAATGTCGTTGAATTAATTTCTTAATTGATTTTGAAACCATGGCATTATGCTGTTCAGCTTCATTTTCACTATATACATATATTTTAATATACTTAATAAACTGCACAATAGTCTCTTAAGTCATTAAAGAGCTTTACATCACATTATGGTTGCTTACAACAACGAAACAATTTTAATCAGTTTGATTTTTTTTTTATCTCTTTCCCAGTACAATGCAACTTGACACCAAATGTCAACATTCTTTTAGACTCCCATTGATCCGCCGCCTCCTCCTTCTCTTACTCGTTTTGGTTATCATTTGACAGTAGCAGACAGAGTCAATGGCAGTTGTTTTAAATGTTTTGCATTTTCTTCATTTTATGCTGTAAAGTATCTTGATAAATGTATTTTTAAATAGACCTTAAAGATTATACCACAGTGTCCTTGTGTAATCTATGTCTTGCTTTGGCCAACACTTCTTAAGAACGTATCGTACATATCCAAGCTCATTGGAATTTCATAATAAATTTTACAGCCAGACATTTTCGAAATATTTAGGTGTGTGGGTGGGTGTTTGTGTGGGTGTGTATCTGGATGTGTGTCTGTGGGTTTCTGTGCCTGTGTGAGCGTTAAAATTTATCTCTTTTCCCACACATTCGTTTGAGGTGTCGAGTTTTATTTTATTATTCGTCTCCTTCTTCTTCTTCTTTGCACCCTTTAGAATATCTCTTAACGGGCGCAAAGAAGACACAACTGAAACTGAAAATGGTTTTAAGATTTATAATGACTGTTTTGTTAGTTTCTTCTTTTTTTTCTGTTGTTTGGAGTGGTTCGAGTTTTGCAGGTCAAACTGCAGTGTCAATACAACAAAACACCTTGACTTTTTGGGTGAGCAAAAGAAATATTTACAATGATTCTTTTTTTTTTTTTCTTTCTTCATTCTTTCTTTGCAAATGCTTGTTAAGAAAATCATTTGTAGAAAAGAGAATATTTTGTTAAAGTGCATGATTTATTAAGCATACAAAGAAAAGGAAAATTTATAAAATATTTAGTTTTAAAGACAGAAATATGCTGCTAAGCTTTGAAAAGTTTACGCTGAAAATTAAATAAAATTTTAACGCTGTTCGTGAACGCATTAGAAGATATGTAACTCGCTTTTTTCCTAACGGCTTAATCATAAGTAAGACCAATTACACGGTGTTAACTATCTCACGGATTGCCAGTGTCCTTGTGTGGCTTGCAAAGCTCACTTAGGTGGCAACTTTTTGTCATATATTAGGTATACGAGTTAAAAACGTCTATTTGGGCGATATATGGCGTAACTAGCACAAAAGGTTTGTGTCAATACTAACATATAGTTTTGTTTAGGCTAAACATCTATCGTTATGATTCAGTATTTGATAGACACCAAAGTGTAAACACGCATTTTTTAATCGCTATCATAATGTCGAACTGTAAGCCTGAAAAATATGTTGTACGGGAAAGTATAATAACCTTCGTTCCTATGAAAAAAAACGACTGCTGAATGTTATCGATTGTTAGTTGAAGCTTACGGTCAGCATGCACGAACTCAAAACACTAGTGAACGATGGTTTGCACGTTTTAAAAGTGATGATTTCTTTAGAGAAGACAAGAAGAGGTCTGGTTAGCTGAAAAAGTTTAAAGATGAGAAATTGGAAGCATTCGAAGATTGTTGTCAAACGCAAAAAATACTGGCACTATCAGTGGAAGTTATAGAACAAGCGAATTTCCTACGTTAAAAAGCTTTGAGATTCATTCCAAAGTAAGGAAATTGGCTCCCATATGAATTGAAGTCGAGATATGTTGAAAGCCGATTTTGCATGCAGGAAATTACGCTTGAACGCTATAGATTGTGAAATTGATTTACATCAGCACCTGCCTTGTTGACCTAATCTGCTGATGGATCAACTCCATGGGGTGAATTATTTACCATATATACACCAGCGCCCCTATGTGGCTTGTAAGGCTCACACAGTTCGCAGCTTTTTGTCATAAGTTTGTAACCATATAGACTTGCTTAAGAGTTCGGGCTGTCTAATCCCTGCTGTATGCAATATCCCAGACATTCAATTAAAGATAAGGCTCAATGAATTGGTAGTCTAAAGTCCATTAAGAATATCAGCCCTTAACCAAGTCATCCGTCTAACCATCAAGACAACACAGCTTGGGTATTATTAGCCCCCGAAAACTAGCATGCACCTTCCTGCGGTTTTAGTTTCAAGCCACAGTCAGAACGTTTCAGTCAAAACAGGCACCTCAACCATGATCAGCACCGATATGGTCTGCACAGCAGAACTTCTCCCGGTCTTTACTGCTCCCCGTTCTGCCAATTTTTAACCCTTGGTAGTTACGAAGTCCAGTACAACATAAGTGATGCATCTTTCTAGTATTTAATTTGCTATAAGAAACGAGAAACTCTTTCCCCTCTCTGCCCCAAAAAAGCAGAGTGCCCTGATTTCGTACCCCCGGGAAACAGGTTTTGCCATGGCATATTCCAAACCATTTCACTATTTTTTTGGGAAAGAGGGGAAGGAGTCTCTAGTGTGCGGTAGTGAATAAAACTCTAGGAAGCCGCATGACGTATGTTGTGTTGGTTTCCAAAACTCTTATCAAGGGTATAAATTCCCAGAACAGAAATCAGCATGCCTCCAGGTGGTTCTACTTGCAGTTCAATCCGAGCTGAATATGGTTGAGGTGCCTACCTTGGCTGGACCATTCTGGCTGTGGTTTAAACCTAAAGGTGCAGAAAGAAGGAGTTAGTATACCTGATAATTTTTGATGCATGACTTTTTTCAACACCTCGGGGGCTAACGGCAGCACTGGTGAATAGTGAATAATTCAATCCATGGAATCGATCCATCATTAAATAAGGCCATAAAGGCAGGTGCTGATGTAAATCTTTTTCACTCTCTGCCCTGATCTGGTATACACCAAGGCAAAGGAATCCATTTCTGCATCTTAATGTTACTGACGATGAAACTGGATACATATCGAAAACTGCAAGGATCATGCCTGGTTCTTTACAGCTTAGGTATCTGTTTCAAGAAAATAGCACCTTGGAGGTTACTAGCAGCCGAAAATCAAAAAATAAATTTTGTGCATATTTATTAGGGAAACTAATACCCCTTCCTGAGGTTTTAGCTTTTATCCACAGGCAGGCACCTCAACCATAATCAGCACCGAAATGATCTGCAAAACAGAACCTCTCGGGGGCTTCCCTTCTTTGCCCCAGAAAGCAGAGTACCCTGATTTGGTACACACCAAGGCAAAACCTGCTCCCCAGAGGGACTTGAACGCTACAAAAATAATCCATTTTTGCATGGTATTGTTAGTGATGATGAAAAATGGATAAATGTCGATAACCCGCAGGATCATACGTAAAACCCGGCCAATCAGCCAAATCAACGCCAAAGCCTAAAATCTATGATGGCATGGCAATACTTTGTAATTGGTAGGACCGGTAGGATATTTTGTATCATGAGCTCTTGAATTCTGTTCAGACAATCACAGAGAACCTGTAACGAAGACAACTGATGCATTCGCAATGAGCAATCAGCGAATAATGACCAGCATATTCAACCAGACACCAAGCCTTAGTCTTCCATCAAGACAGTTCTGGGCCGCAGATTGCAAGGCCAGTGAAAAACTATTTCGGAAATAGTGGATGGGAAGTTTCAGCTTACCCGCCTTATGCTCAGTCCCCTTCTAACTAACATTTGTTGCGATCGATACAGAACGACTTTACTAACATAAGCTTTACTTTAGAACAAGGTATCAGAAATGGGCTTGATTTATTATTTACCTCAAAATCGGAGCAAGTCTTTTGTCGCGAATACACCTGCTAACAGAAAGATAGGAAAAAAATAGTGGCTAACGATGGACAATACTTTGAATAAATTCATTTTGTTACTATAATGTGTGCATTCCAAGCAAAGAATATGTACCCAATATTTGTCCTGGCCAGTTTCGCTGCCGCCGAAAACACTTCCTCTGCAACCTACGCAAAAATTTTCCATTCGACTTGTTATTCTAGGCCCAACTTCTTACAAATTAATTATTATTAAACTTCTCATAGAAAATCAAAATTTTTCAAAATATTTTTCAGAAAAAAAAACTTGTTTATGCATCATTTCCTTTCCGCATGTTTCTGCTGCACGTTTTCTTTTTAATAAATCCATTAGTGGTGTCAAAAATTTTACTTTTCAGTTATAAATGACTGACACACTTTTCACTTGTTATGTGCCAGACAAAAAAAAAGGTGAAATTGTTTTCCTCTTGTGCAATGTTATTTTGCACATATACAGTTTTTGACTCAATCGATTTGTTTGTTTACGCTGGTTTGATTTGGTTTAATTTAATTTCTTTTGGCAAATTTTTACTTGTTTGATTTTTTTCAAAAGCTTTTCAAACCTTGAACTGGTTGTAAATTAATGGATTTTTAATAAATAAGAGCAAAATATATTTGTAAAATGTTTTAACTATTTATTTGTTTGATAATGAAATATCTCTTGAAAGGTTTTGAGCGCATAAAGCCAACAGAATGATAGAAAAAAATATATAAAATTAAATGTTTCCATATTTTAATAAAAATACAACATCTTTTTTAAATCTTTTCAAGTTATATCAATCGCTATCTTACTATCTAGTTTTATCTTTAGAGATTTTTTAGTATTTTTAATTATCACTTTTCCATTTTTGTGCTTTTGTATTAATTTAGTTTTTTCTTTTATACGAGTATTTTATTAAAGAACACTCACAGTTTTTATTCTATTTTTATTTTCCTTAAATTTATTTCCTTCAGAGAAAATCATCATTAAAATAAACACAATTTTTAGTGTCTCTTTTTATTTTGCAATTATAAAAAATAATAAAAAAAAAAATATAAACTGCAGCAAGAAATATAAAATTTATTCTTTTTTATTATTATGAGTAATTGCCCTCATGTTTAGCAAACATTTTTGCTTAATACTCAATCAGTATTATAATGTATGTACTAGACTTATACGAGGGAGGCCATGGACTTTTTTAAGACTAACAAAGTCTTGGGGAAAAGTTGAATTATTATGAAATGTGTTATGATAAAGCAATATTAAAGTATGATCATCAGCAGGAAATATAAAAATTATTCTGTTTTATTATTATGAGTAATTGCCTTCATGTTTAATAAGCATTTTTGCTTAATTCTCAATCAGTATTATAATGTGTGTACAAGTCTTATACGAGGGAATACATGGACTGTGGAAAATTTGAATTATTATGAAATATCTTATGATAAAGCAATATTAAGACATAACCATACATACCTACTTTCATATTCCCATAGAAAAATTCTAGTTGAGTCATATAATTATACATATGATATAGAATTATACATATCGCTCTTTTATGGCAACATAGTCATATCTCAAAAAATGAGTTTTCGAGTTAACAATGCAGAATTATTAACAGTACTACCTTTTATATTGTACCAAAATTTTATTTTAATTACCTTCAAACTGTTTCCTTTAGGAGATATTTTCTAACAAATTTTTCTAAGACTTGTATGGAAACTAAAAATTTGAAATGTGTTTTTCTCGAAAAAAAGCTTTTTTGTGTTATGACTATGTTGCAATAAAAGAGCGATATGACATATAACTAATTCTATCGTTATATGAGATATAAACAGTTAAATATTTAAGCCAACATGGAGTAAAATTATATAACAATTTTCATTTAGTTGTAACATGCAATATAAGAAATGAATTCATATTCAATAACGAAACTCGCTAATTCAGTTAATAAATTGTTTGAATACAGACAGCCTTGGTCTTTAACAAAAAGTATGTTAACATAATTATCGATTGAAAGCAAATACTTTTTTCAATGATAATACTTTTTATATGACATATAACTGATTCTTTCGTTATATGATATATAACAAGCTATTCAGTTAAATATTTAAGCAAGCATTGAGTAAAAATATATAACATTTTTCATTTAGTCGCAACATGCAATAGAAACAATGAAATTCGCTGAGCCAATTAATAAATTGTTTGAATAAAGCAATTCATGAACTTAAACAAAAATGTTGTTAAAATAATTATTGTTTGAAAGCAAAAACTTCTTTTAATGACAAAAAATATATTTTCTTTGTATACATATATGTATATAGATAAAAGTTTTCATTTTCACTAAGGAAATTCATCAAATCAGTTAATAAATTAGTTGAATAGAAACCTGTAAAGAAATTCGTGGATTTAAACAAAAATTTTGTTAAAATAATTATTGATTGAAAGCAACTATATTTTTCAATCACAGCAACAAAATATTTTTTAGATACATAAGTATGTATACCAATTATCATGTTCAATAAAAAAAATTGCTGATTCAATTAATAAATTATTTGTAAACAGCTGTGTAAAGGAATTCGTGGATTTAAACAAAAATTTTGTTCAAATAATTATTGATCGAAACTAGCTATTTCTTTCAATGGCAGCAAAATGTTTTTTTTGTATGCATATGTAAAGCATGTATTTTATAGAAATATAAAACTGTAGGTTGGCAACACCTCTTTAACGGGCGGTCATTTTGTCAGCTGTTAAGTGATTTATGTTTAGTTTAGTTTTACATTTTAACATGAACGCCTGAATTACGCTTCCAAATCCTGTAAATTTATTTTTAACATCATGATTCTGTTTCTCGATTGTAATAAACGAATTTTGTTTAGCGATGAGGCTCACTTTTGCTTAAATGTATACGTCAATAAATAAAACTGCCAAATTTGGAGCGCTGACATTCCTCAAGGGTTTGTTGAGACACCGTTACAGCCAGAATAACTAACTTTTTGGTATAACTTATGGTCGGGTTGAACTATAAGTCTGTATTTATTTTTGAAACGATGTTGGTCAGATCGTTATAGTCAATGGTGGTCGCTGGGGTTCGGCATAGCAACCGTTTCTTTGGAAAATTTCTCTTAGGAGAGGTAGCGTATATTCCCATTACTTCAGAGATCATCGTCATTAATTTCGGGGATCATCGACTTCTCTTTTTTGAATTTGTTCTTTGTCAATGATGGTCGCTCGGATTCGGCATAGCAACCATTTCTTTGGAAAATTTCTCCTAGGACAGGTCGCGTATATTCTCATTACTTCGGAGATCATCGTCATTAATTTCGGGGATCTGCGACTTCTTGCTTTTGAATTTGTTCTTTGTCATCTTATACTCCTCAGCATATGAACTGAATGAGAATTATTATTAACGACGATACTTCTCGCTTTTGATTTTTTTTTTTTGTCATCTTATACTCCTCAGCACATAAACTGAATGAGAATTATTATTAGCTACCATTAACTTCAAACAATTTCGTAAACACAATTATCTTCTGTGAGTTGTATTTTCTTAGTTTGTGTATGTGCGCGCCCTTGTTCATATTAATCATGGTGACTAATTGATGTTCATTGTAAGTCAGAAATATTATGTACGAAGCTACTTATGACGCTTAGTTATAAAATTTTCTATCAATTAAAGTAATGTAATTTAATGTGAATTAAAAAATTCACATTTGTTTTATTTTATTTCAAAGATCAATACTTTTTTTATAACAAAACAAACACAAAAACTGCGACCTCAAGACTGTTGGTCGAGTATTCTACCAAATCAGCCATCGAGACACTATTTATACTTGTGAGCGGATATACTTTCCGAAATATTATGGAAATTTCTACTAATGTCTACGAGAACTCATACGGGATTATGTTGGAAGTAAACTTTTGTTGAATCAGCAAAAATGTTTATTGAAAAATTTTTTGATTTAAAAATCATTTTCATTTAACTTGAAAATCTTTTTTTCATTTAGACAATTTTCGTGCCCGCTCTCGTTTATTATCTGGAGCGAAAAATTTGTCTGTATAAAAATTCAGGGTATTAAGTTTTGTATGTATTTTTGTTTTTTCTCCTTTTCTTATCATTGTAATATAAATTTTGATATCATTTAACAACACATTTTGCCCCACTCGCATAACACACAACTATTGTTTGTCATTAATATCATTATTTTATAACCTAAATGAGTTGTTGAGTTAAAAGTTTACCAATGATGATGAAATACTACTGCTAACAGTTTTCCTTTGGCACAGCATATCAAACAAAGTCCTGGCATCAACAGCTAGCAGGATAAGAGCAGACAAACATACATACGAGTACAGCCAAACGTATATATGAGTGTTGGTGGCTTTTTATGAGCAAGTTCATGTGAGAAAAATTGTAATGGCTGGGGGTTGTTTGATTGCAGCATTTTTATTGTGTGAGTAAAAATATTTAATGAAACCTCATTATTTTAAGTTTTTTATGACCAGCTACTTTTTCCTTCTCCCCCTTTTTTTAATGGGGCTGGCTAATGCGTTTATATTTTGATGAGTCTTTTATCAAAAACAAAAAAAAAACATAATAAAAATCATTAAAAAATTGCTAAGCAATAAAATAACAAATTACCAAAGCATGAGCATATAATAAAAAAGAAAAAGCACTTAATTAAAGCCTTTAAACAATTTGCTAAATTTTGAAGGCTTTAAGATGAAATTTATATTTTGGGATATAATTCTTTAAATTGTTAACAAAAACTACTTTTTTTCTTTATTTTTGCTCTTGCCAAATTTGTGGTCATCAACAGCAGACTTCATGTTCAAGACTTTCGAAACAAAAACCTTGTTTTAAGTGCTTGTAAATGACAAATGTTATCTTACAAGCCCAAAGTTAAAAACACACATCTATAGCAAGTCAAATGTAGGTCATTTACAAGGCTTAAAGAAAAAATGAAAAGAAAAACCAATTATAAATCTTTTTAAACACCAGAGAACTTTAAATGAAATTTCCATTTATTTCAACAAAAAAAAATTTTCTAAACAAATATTTGTTTTTTTTTAAGTCAAGAAAATTAACTATTGTGAACAAAATGTTAAGAAAAAAACAGAACATTAAATTACTTTAAATATTAAAGAGACTTTACAAAACAGAAATATAAAGAAATAATCAAGATAAGTTAGATTAGTTAAGAAAGGGTGGAAGTTAGACAGGTAAAGCAGCACTTCGTTTCTTAGACCCATGATTTTTTATGCGTTTTATAAAAGTAGGGAAGCATTAAGAAAAAAGGAATGAAAAAATTAAAAAATTCCGTTTAAGCGGCTAAATATTCCCAGTTCTTCAGTGTAGCTATTCAAATAGTTTAAAGCTACAGCATAAACTAGACAGAGATGAAACAAGACAAATAAATATAGTTTAAAAAACAAAAAACACGCTTCGACATCAAACTAAACTAATTATCCGTACAACCAGACAATTAATTTTTGCTATTCCCAAAACCAGCTACAGGAATCACCAAAATCCCCCACTTCCCCGGAATTAATATGGCAACTTAAATTTTTGCCCTAAATCGAATGACCGTTAATAGCTCAAATACACGTTTCATGGCCAAAACTTGCACCGAATATGAAAAACCGGTGCGATTCAGTTAGTGAAGCGGTTCCGAGTTTTTTTGGAATTCCCAAAATCGGCTTCATAAATCCCCAAAATACCCCATTTCCCCGAAAGCAATACGGCAACTCCAATTTTTGTACTAAAGCATCAGTTTTATATACCTAAATACTCGTATATAATAATCACTTATATGGCATGGATTTCGAGTGCTGCAAACATACAATTAAACATACAAGTGAAACTAATATAAGCGTGTTAAAAAGGGACAGAAACCCCTTTAAACTATATGTACTTCAGTCACTTTTTCTCTCTGCTCTTTGGGCTTTAATTCGCTTTGAGCTTTGTTCTGACATCTCTCCGAAAGATAATTTTCTTTTTCTTCGACCAGTACGTATGCAGTCCTTTGTACTGGAACTAGGAAAATAGGTTACGAGGAGGAGGAAAAAGGGGGTAATGAAGATAATAAAACTGATTTATTTTTATTCAAAATTCACTTTTTTTCACCTCTGTTTACTTTGTAACTACACTGAAAAGAAAATTCAGCTTATCCGTATTAAAATCAAGCCCAAGAAGCAAGTATCAAAAATGCGGGAAGTACCGATTTTCTTCAATCAAGTACGGATTATTCAGGCACGAAACACTTAATTTTAGACATACTGACCAAACCATAGCCTTATCTTAAATGGATTCAATTGGGGATAAGGTGGCAGCTTTAACATTTTCCGAATCAGGTAAACACTGAGTCATATGCCCGGCATTTGAACACCTGAGATAGCTAGGCGCGCTGGTTTCTTTTATAAGGAGCAGCAGATGGCTAGCATAATAGCACGTTGAAGAGGTGATGTTTGCTTTGGTTGGTCGCAAAAGCTATTGGGCTATGGTTTAATCATATAGAGAAAGTCTAAATATATAAAGATTTAAATAACGTGCTCTTGTAATTGATTTTTGATAAGCATAGTTCACGGGTACCAACAGCTAAGTACTCGTATGAAGCTTTAATTTTAAGAGCTAATTCTTCATTTGGCACAGAATTAGACAAAAAAGTTGTTAAAAGTTCTTTTTCTTTGATGCTTTTAAAAAGAATTTCCAACCACCTTTTTTATCTTAGACTAGTACACAAGTAGTCACTTCAACAAAATAGATTATGAGGAGGAGGAAAAAGTCACTAACGTTTGTAGACTGCAATCAATACCCTTATTGGAATATACACCAAATCCAGTATAGTCCAGGAACACCGGTCATCTTTAAATAAGATGGCAGGACATTCAAACTAAACCCTAATGTGGATACGTGGACACGGCTCCATTATCGCTGACATACTAGCCAAAAAAAAGACAGCCCTAGAGGATAGGGGCATTGATCTTTTTTGCGGACAGCGCCCATTAGCGTGCTGGAAGATGACAAAGCTTCACACGCTATAAGACAAAGCTTCACACGCTATATTAAGGAAGTCAGCCGCACATCAACTTTAAGAGAACGGAACAGTTCTTAAATCTCCCCCTATCTCACCTGAGAATTAGTGTAGCAGTCCGTTTGGGAGGCATTCCAGGAGACTTAGTTTACCTTACAACGACCTCTGCAGAAATTTTTAAGACGAAGACGAGGAGGAAGTGGTCCTTCACCTCTTCGGTATATGCCCGGCATTGGAACACCACTACCTGAGATAGCTAGACGAGTGGAGTTTGAATAGACTATCATGGCAATCTGACCGTGCTGGTTTTTTTTTTATAAGGGGCAGCATATGGCTAGTATAATAGAACGTAACGCTACATCAAGAGGTTTCTTACTTTTCCCATATCCCCACCTTTCCCTAATTTTCCACTTCACTGAACTACCTCCCTCTTTTTCTTCTTCCCTTTTTTCAAGCAATCACAAAGGGAAGCGATAAGGACTTACGTAAGCTGGACAACTAAGGATACACTTAGGAATCCAGCGGCTCGCCTACCTAACCCAACCTTGTGGACGTATGATATGAATCTACATGTCAATAACACTACACAAAGGAGAGAGAAAACGTTTTCACAGCATTTAGAGTGTTAGAACTAAATCAACTTGTACTGAGACACCAAGTGGAAGCAACTTGCAATAAAATTTTAGCATAGCCAAACAAAAACTTTTGCGATACCTTTATAGCTTTTGGTTTATCTAAAATCTCTCGTATGCTCAAAGTTCTAATGTAATTAATTAAACTCTATAAAAGTGTAAAAGATATCTCCCCTGTATTTGATTTATTTTAAAGTTATACCTCTTTTAACTTTTAATTATTATCAGTTTTTGAAGTATTTTTGCTATTATGACTTTCCAGCTAAAAACAGTGTCATATATCCACTGCTATATCTCTCCCATGGCTATTTTAAAAAGTTATTTTTAAACAATATATGCATGTTCAAACTTTTATTCCTATACCGTTTTTTTGCTTTAGCTTTAGAAAAAAACGGTGAGTTTATTAACACAAAAAAAAGTATATTTTTTCTCTTATAATAGTCACCTACAAATGGGGACAGCTGGTCGGAATTTCAACAGACATTGTTGTTCATTATTTCTCTGTACTCAATTTAATGTCCTGATTGTTTTTTTCTTTTCCTTGCTTTGTTTAACAAAACTGTAACAGTACCACAGCGGTAAAATAGCTTTAACCAGTCATTTATGCAAAGACTGTCAATTTGAGTATCATCAAATATTTATTGAATATTTAAACATTTGTAAAAGTATTAAATGCCACTAAAAAAACTCAACATAGAAAAGTATACTGTCCTGCAACTATATATATATATGTGACATTAAATATTCGTTTGACTCCACAAACACAAAAAAAACGAAATTCATTTTAGATGCAGTGCTATACAAGTTTTTAAATAAAAAAAAAAATAAATAAAATATGTTTGTGTGCAAGTGAACATTTCTAATATTTTTTCATACCTGCATTAAAATGCAGTTAATAAATAATTTTATTACTTTTAATTATGGACAAACATTAAAAATTTATAATTAAAAGTGAGTGTTTTTATTTGGGATTTCATTGGGTGCAACAAAAAGCGCCAAATAAGCAAAATAATAATTCTAAAATATACAGTGAAAAAATGCACATGGAATAAAGTCTGGCGCTAAAATGTTAAAGCTTTAAGTTAAACTATGAACTTTAAAAATTTACTAAAAACTTTTTATGGAAAGAAATTCTAAATTGTTATAGCATTTTTTCGTATGAAAAATTATTATAAAATAACAATTAAATCTGCCAATTGTCAATAAAAGGAAAGAAATGTATTTCCCCTGTCCTGTTATATAAGCAACTTTATATATATGTATTTATCTAAGAAGATCTCATTTTCACCGCTGAGAGATAATATATCTACCCTGGCTCGTCAATACATTTCATAAAACTTGTAGTTTACACATATTTTTTGTCCATACAGGACAAGCAAATATTACAATAGTTATTTTTGATATGCAGATAACTGTATTTCCCATGGTAAGCCACATAAAATTTTTAATTTTCATGTGTTAATACATATGTTCACCAATAAAATAATAGCACATTAAAATAGTCGTTTTTAAAAGCAAAATTTGTATTTCCCCTGGTGAATCTCTAAAAATTTATAGCTGACATGTATTTACATATTATTTTAAGCAATACAAGGTTGCAAAATATTAAAATAGTTACTTGTTTATTTGCGTCAAAGTTGTATGTGCTCTGGAGTATTTCTTAAAGTCTGCAGTTTGCAAGTGTTTTTATATTCTCTGGTCAATACAGAATAATATTATATTAGCATAGTTTTTTATGTGGAAAAAACTGTATTTCTTCTAATTCATCTCTTAAAATTTGCATATGTTCACATATTTCTTTTTTTTCTGTCAATACTGGGTAAGGAAATATTAGAATAGTTAATTAATTATATACAGAAAACGGTATTTCCTCTGGCACTTGACATAAAATTTGTAATTTTCATGTGTTTTTATGTTTTCTTGTCATTAAGAATTAATCAAATATTAAAATACTTATTTTTTATTTGCAAAAAAGTTGTATTTCCCCTGGCGTATCTTTTAAAATTTGAAGTTTGCATGCGTTTTCTTAGTTTATTATCACTATAGAATAACTAGATAATCGAATAGTTATGTTCTATAAGCAAAAACTTGTATTTCACATGGTTCATCTCTTAAAAATCGCATGTGCTTACATATTTTTTTATCAATACAGAATAATAAAATATTAGAATAGTTATTTTTTATAAGCGAAAAATTAAGTTTCGCCCAATGCATGTCTAAAAATTTGTAGTTTGCAGCGTTTACACATAACCTTGTCAATACAGAATAATAAAATAATAGAATAGATATATTTTATGGAATTTTTTAGAATAGATATATTTGATGTGTTTCACCTCTTAAGATTGGTGATTTTTATGTGTTTACATATTTTTTTGTTAATACATAATAATAATATATCAGAATAGTTATATATTTATTTATTGCAGAAAATTGTATTTCCCCTGCTAGGTCATATAAAATTTTTAGTTTTTATATGTTAACTCTTATTTTATCAATACGGGGCATTAAATTATTTTAGTAGTTATTGTTACAAACAAAAATTTGTGTTTCCCCTGGTCTCTTCTATATTTAAGTCTATATAGCTGTATACTCTATTGTTAGTCATATAATAAAATATCTAATTTTTTAGCCCTTACGTAATTATTATGTAAATAAACATCACAACACATATCAAAAGGAGATTTTAATTAATTTTCCTAAAAGTATACTACGAATTTAGTAATTTAAACTTTTTCCAATACCTTACCTTTATTTGTTTGTACTTTGCGTTAAATTAATTCAAAAAACTATTGTTTTCTAGCTGAAAATGGCATGTTGTTGACAATTGTATCAGCAAAAAAAAATTTAACAAAAAAATTTCCATATCAACTTAAAACCACTCTCTACTAAATGGTTCACCTTAATTTATGACAACAATTTGATTTAACAAAGCAATCAACAAAATATCTACCAAAATGAAAAATAAAAAAAGTTTCTTTTTAAAATTTTATATCGATTACATTGATTATGGCTTTTGTATGAGAAAACTGGCACAAAAAAAGAAAAGAAAAAAAACTGCACACTTATTTTCCGTTTTTGAAAAACAAATTGTTCAAAATGTTCGAAGTTGTTTCAAAAATTACAGCAACAAAACAGTAAAAAATTATGGGCGTAGCTGTTCGAATTTTGAGGGCGTTTAACAACAATTATGTGTACAGAGAGTAGTTGCGAGTGGTAGTAAAAATATCTGATTCGTGCAGCAAAGGAAAGTTGAGTTCAATACCATTTTATTTCCTTCAGCAAAAGTTTGCGTGACTGTATTCCTTTTGTTCACGAAACCATTTTTTTCCAATTTTAAATGAAAAAAGTTAAAGGTATTTAGATGTTTTTTTTTTGTCTTGCACATTTTAGTTAACAATTTGTATTAATTTTCCCCCCTGCAATAAAAAGTTTTGTGTGTGGCAACTTTTGCAAAGATAGCTTGTTAGCAAGAAGTAATTTTATTATTTTTAAGTTGAAAGGTTATATTAAGAAAACTATGCAAGTTTACCATGTAGTATTGGAGAGTGAGCAGCTCGACACCTGCTTAATAGAAACTTTAACTTCCGGCCGAGTATACCTTGATTGACAGGCTCTTATTTAATTATACATATTGTAAGCAGGAAAAATGTATATTCCCTGTAATATGCTGCCTCATCGTGCTACCTCTTTATACAAGAATAACTTTGACACGTCTCAAATAACATACACTCTCTTGCTAAATACCTAAATAAATATGTATGTACCATTTTAATTAAAGAACTTGTTCAGCTTTTTCACATTTTTTATATATGTAAAACATTTATTATTAAATGTAGAAAAAACATCTCTCCCCTGGCCAGTATCTAACAATATTTTTTTTGAAACGGAGCCTGTCCGTAAATAATTTTAAAACAAAACAGTTTTTAATGGAAAAATATGCGTATGAAAAAATTGTCTGTAAAAATGTTTCACAACAAAAAATTACTTAATGCACAAACATTTATTTATTGAAAATTTTAGTGCACTAAATTTTTTAACATCAAAATTTTAGAAAAATTTTACAACGAAAAATATTCCGCAGAAAAGTTTTGGTACAAAATTATTCTTTAGAAAATTTAAATGCCACAAATTTTCTGTACAAGAGTTTTAAAAGAAAATGTTTTCTAAAAACAAACTTCCGGAAAAAAAAATTCTTAAGAAAATATATAAACCTAGCAATTGCAAAATTAGGTGGTAAATTTTGAGTTTAAAAAAGTATATAAGTGCGAAAAATTAGCTATAGAATAATTTTAGTACTATACAATTTTTTTTAGAAAAACGTTTATCAAAAAAAATATTTGCGCAAATAATTTGCCAAAAATGAATGCCGGAAAACAAAACCAATTTTGCAAAAAAACATTTAAACTGTAAAAATTTGGTGGAAAAATTCTAGTTTAAAAGAAATATATAAGTACGAAAAATTACATATAGAATAATTTTAGTACTATACAATTTTTTTTAGGAAAGTTGTAGATAAAAATGTTTCTCATAAAAAATATTTGCGCAAATAATTTGCCAAAAATTATTTTAGCACAAAAAAATTCTCCATTGAAAAGCAACATTAAAAAATTTCAAAAAAAAAAACACTCTATCACAAAAAAAACTATAAAAAATTTTTACTACTAAAAAATTTTTGCGAAAAAGATTTTGAAAAATATTAAAACTAACAAATTTTAGTACAAAGAGTTTTCAATAAAAAATTTATCATTTATGCATACATAAAAAAGTTTTAGTACAAAAAAAAGTAGAATATATTTTCTGGACAAATTTCCGCAAAAAAGTTTAGTGTAAGCTGCGACAAATTTCTTGAAGAAATATTTTATTACCAAACGTATTTTTGTAGAAAAGTTTTGGATAAAAACCAATAAAATGTTAAATGGTAAAACAGCTTTTTAATATTTGTCTATGTAAAAACTTTACAACAAAAAATTGTTTGCAGAAAAAACTTACCACAAACATATTCCATAAAAAAATTTAGTACAAAAAAATTATTACACAAAAGATTTTAGTACAAAAAAATATTTCTATGGAAATTTTTTTGAAAAACTTTAAAACAAAAGGTTTTCTGTGTAGAACTTTTAGTACAAAGAACTTTTGACAATACAAATTTTGATATAAAAAAACCCTTTATAATTTATGCAAAATATATTATATAAAAACAATTCAAGTGCAAAAGATATATGTATAAAAAAAACTTAGTGTAAAAGTTTTTTATGGAAAAGTTTTAGAACAAAAAATTTCTTATTGAAATAGTTCTATTGTTGGGTAGTATTATTTTCCTTGTTCTGGGACTGGGAGCCTGACTGGCTGCTTACCCGTTTGTAGTAAAAATATAAAAGCTTCTCAGTTGTAACTCAATAGGGTTTATTTACAATTATGATTATATTATTAGCGACTACAAACAAGATTGGACTTGAAGTTGAATAAAAAACTGGAAGTGCTAAGACAAGCGCTCAATGGCTCTTAATTTTAGAAGTAACTAATAAATTTATATAACTCTAAATATTTGAAATTCATCATAGGTTTAATTTGTACTAAAAATAAATATTATAAATTCAACAGAGACTTACTAGTTACTAAAAACTGGTAGTTTGCATAACTTGGCGATTATTTTTTATAAAAAATATGATATGAAGTTTGTACTAAAATTTTATATCAAAATCAGATTTTTTATGATTTTTGTAAACTTATTAATATATATAGTATAAGAAAATAATTACAAATTATTAAAAAGTGCAATATCTTTTGCCCATAACTATTAAGCTTTAGCCCTATAGTAGCCATGGTTTTTAGTACAAAAAGTTTTCTAAATGTGAATTCCAGCACAGTAAACAAAATAAATTTTTGCACGAAAGTTTTACTTAATAGACAACTTTTATCATAGATTTTTAGTACAAAAATTTTCTATATATAAATTTAAGTACACAATATTCTCAATATTGACAATATTGACTCTCTGGGGAAATACATTAGCATGGAAATTTTTGATTTTTTGTGCAAAATTTAACAACGAAAACAATTTTTTTTTTAAATTAATTTTTAGTACAAATAGTTTTTCTTAACGAAAAGTCTAATGAAAAACATTGCTGTATAGGAAATTACGAGCAAAAAATTTAAAAAAATATATTTAGATGAAGAATTTCCTATAAAAAAGTTTAAGCACGAAAATTTTACCTAATAAAAATGTTTCTTATAATAAATTTACCATAGATTTTTGGTACAAAATATTTTACAAATATAAATTTAAGTATACAACATTTTCCATATTGATACAAGAATTTGCTGGGAAAAAATTTAAGAAGGAGAAATTTGCTGTCGAATAATTTTAGTACCAACACTTGATCGAAGAAGAAAGGAAAAAATAATTAAATACGCCAAGCTGGAGGACAACTTTAAGAAATTGCTAATGTAATCAATATAAGGCAAATATAGACGAAAACATAAGTAGCATCATGTTTACATGACACCGAGTTCGAATCCTAGCGTGTGCTGATGAGCAGTGTAGCGACTGTGATCGCGAGAAGTATTGTTATAGTTAAAAACAAAAATAAATATTGGTGAAAGCCAGGTTTGAACCTGAGCCAGACAAATACCATCATGTAATATTAGAAATATTCAATAAATTCAAGATAAGAGGATAAATTTTAAAAAGGATGTAGACGGATTAGCCCAAAACTAAAGGCATTTAATACATAAAAACAAAAACAGGAGTAGATAGGTATTTTGCCTAAAATTGTTTAAAAACTTTTTCATTTCTTTTTAAAAAAGTATTATGTAATATGTTTAATGTTATAATAATGTAAAATATGTTTCTTTATTGTAAATGTTAATGTAGTTGAATATTTTTTTTTTTTTTTTGTTATTTCAGTATGAAAACTCATATATTTATTATTTTGTATACACAATTTTTAAAAAAACAAAAATTTTCCTGAAGAAGACACACAACGGAGTGTCGAAATATTGAAAAATAAAAACCATACTTTTTACCAAAACAAGAAGACCACTAGGTCAACAACAAATAACTTTTTAAGTTAAAAAAGGGTCGAAAACTTAGAAGCAAGCAATTTAAAAAGTATCCTTTAAAAAAAAGTTTCATACAAGAAAGTGCAAATAAATGTCTATGGAAAAGTTTTAGTAGGAAAAAGTTTTTATGCACAAATTTTAGTGGACAAGCCTGGCACCTAGAAAAATTTCGCGATTGTTTGTAAACGTAATTGGCATCTCTAAGGTAGTGTGTCAAGCCTTAGAAAATTATATACGTATATATATGTATGTATATAACATATAAGCTGTGGTGTACTTGGTCGGCTGATCTAAATGGTTTCCTTCATCAAGCACTTACTTCAATTCAACAAAAAACTTAATCTAACCGGAGGGCATTTTAAGTTCGCCCTATCACCATACATATGTATGGACACATGTATCTATTAAACTCTCACTTGTTCTTATTTATTTTTCGTGTTCTATTCTCTTTCTTGTATTATTGCTATTGCTATTGTTTTTGTTGGTTATATATCCTAAACATGCAACTGCATGCTTTTCATTATTTTTATGCTTTTCATTCTTTTTAGTTTTTATTCATTTTTTTAATTTTTTTTTTCCTAATGTTCTTTGTAATTTGTTAAACAAAAGAGTTGATGTTGCTGATTTTTCCTCTGGTTTTTGTTTTTTTTTTTTTTTTTTCTTTTTTCAACATTTGCTTAAACTATTCTTTGCAACTAAAGAGTCAATAAAAATGTATTTATGTACGTACGTGTTTGTATGTTTTTTATAGATAAAATGGGTAGAGCAAACTCTTGCAAGCTTGTGTGCGTATTTGAGTGTGTGTCTGTGTATTTGGGTGGTAAAGTATTAGAAAATATTCACAATTTTTTTCCGTTTAAAGTTCGTTTTTATTTTGGGTTGTTTACAAAAACAGATATTGATAATTGAAGGCGTTACTTTTTCTTTAACTATTATTCTGTATCTAAACATTTTTGTACAACTTTTTAACTTTTTTCTCAGCACTGTACAGTGGAAGACCAAAAACGCAAGAAATTTTGGGGTTTCCTTTTTTAATTTTTGAATGGTATGTGCTTAATTTTTTTAGGAGCTATTTGCCCATTTAGTTGGCACATTTACTTGTATTCACATATGTAGATATAATGCCTTTGCCACACTGTATGGGTGTAACATTTCAATCTTTCCCCCCACCCACAAGGCAATTAATAACAGGCCAAAAAAGTTTAGCAACTTCAGTTAAATACGTACTAGATTTTTCTTTTTTTTTTTGCTTTAGCAATTAATTGTTGTTTGGAAATTTGTTAGATAACAAAAAAGTTACTATCGGCTTTGAGCTTTTCGAACTCAAATATTTAAAACAGAGGTTCCCACAAAGAGAGCACTCGGTATGTAAATGAATAAGTGCCATTACCCTTAAGGGTAGTGCGTGGTAATGAGTGACTTAAAGATATTTTAGCAAAAATTTTCAAAATTAAAAGCATACTTTTGGGAGTTCCATAGAAAAACAAACTTCACAATCAAAACCCGTTTGTTCAATATTATGGTATAAAAAAAAGATTTTGCAATTTATCGGACAATTTTCTACAGCAGAAAAAATTAAACCTAAACAAATATTAAACTAATCAAATATATTTTTATTGAAGGTTTCTAAGGAAACTTGGTAATATCGAAAATTTTTGTGTTCGAATAATTTATAAATTTTATGCAATCAAAAGACTTTCCATGGAATATTTTTATAATCCCGAAACACTCTATAAAAAATTTACGTTATTAGAAATGTTTTGATAAGAAATTTATATAATTTTATCAAGTTTTACGGAAAATTTATATGATCAAAAAGTTTTCTGTACAAAATATATTAAGGCGGAAAATTTTCTGTAGTTAATTTATGTTGTTATAATATTTTCTTAATTATTTCTATAAAAAAACTGAGGTTTTGGGAATATTTTCCTATAGGAAATTATATGAACGCCATAATTTCCAAACAGAATAATAATCTCCAAACAAAATAGTAAATTTCTATACAAAATGTATGTTATGAAAAGAAATTCTACACAAAATTTATACACAGAACAAATTATGGTATAAGTAAAATCATTAAAATACTTGTATGAAAAAAAATTAATTATACACACTGCCTGATACTTGAATAAGGTATAACATTTTTTATCTTTGATTAAGCATATCTCCTAAACTAAAGTTAAGAAAAAAATGAAATTTTGTGCACAACCAAATTTCAAGGTGTTGGCTTTAGTTTCCTGAAATATAAAAAAATATATATTTTGCTAAAGATCAAACAGCAAAAATGTATATACATATTTTGTTATCAATCAAAAAACTATAAACAGCTTGCTTTCTATATTCCCAGCTGTCGGCATTTCATAGGATCTACGTGTATAAATGAAAAAAGCTTGTTTTTTGTGTTTTGACAGCTATTATTAAAGCATTTTTCTCTAAAATTCTCAATAACTTATTAAGATTGTTGGGATAAAAAGTTGAATGTGTGGGAATATCTTTGAAAAATTTCGAAAGTCTGTTGATGATTAGAGTAGCTCCTATGAAATGTCGACATATAGACAACTGGGAAACATAGAAAACAAGCTGTTTATAATATTTGATTGGTATCAAGGTTAGAAGCTAATATAGTGAATAAAACTCAATTGTTCATATTTTGTTATACTGAAATTAAGCATTTATATACAGACAAATATTTCTGTAGCGATCTTTAAAGCACTTAAACATGAGTTTAGTACAGGGTGGCTGAAGAAAGCTGTTACCAAAAAAAAATTTAATAACTTATTGTCTGTGTAATTAACCTATTCCATTTTATTGTATTTTATAGATTGATCTTTAAGTTTAACTGAAATGGAGAATCGGGACAATGAAACAAGAATTTAGATAGTCCAACGCTTTCACGCTTTAGAGTCCGTTGTTTTCGTCCAAAAAGAATATAGACGCACGTTGGCCGGCACCCCTCCAGCAGAAGGACTATAATGAGGCTCGTGAAGAATTTTGCCGTGGCACAATCGCAAGAAGACCTTATCATCGAGATCCCTTAATTTGGACGCAGGGAACTATCTCTGGTATAGCTGCTTCCGTACAAACCAATCCTGCAGTTTCAACAAGGAGCCTATTTACTCAAATCTCAGTCACTGTAGACAATTTTGCACCAAGATTTAAGCTTATATCCACAAAAGATTCAATTAACAAACAAACTGAACCCTGGAGACCTTCCGATTTACATGGAATTTTGGGAGAAGATCATTCAGAGGATGAAAACCTCTTGAACGGCATTTTTATTTCTGACAAGGCACATTTTGTTTTAATTATAATCCATAGATATTCTATCAGATGCAATTACATCCACTTCGCATCACAGTGTGGTATGCAGTTTCTTCAAGGTTCATTGTCGGGTCTTACTTTTTCGAAGAAAACTGTCTTTTTTTTTTTTTTTTTTTTTTTTATATTGGACCAGTACTCAGGGGATGACCCCTACATATGCAGTGCATTGTACCAGAACTAGGAAAATAGGTTGTAAGGAGGGGGAAAGCGGGAGTAGTGTTTGTGAACATTTGACTTGAATCTTCCAACGTTATAACAGACAGGAAACACTTCTGCAGACAACTTGTTCCACAGACGAAGCGTGCGGCTGAAAAACGAATTCTCTCTGTAATGCGTAGTACGATTCCCCGGGCAATCGACCACAAATGGGTGAGCTCTAGACGATGAACGCGTGCTACGTAAAAATGTGCGCGTTTCGGGAACAATATCTTACAATTACGGTCAATGGGGACCGCTACTTGAAGATGTAGAAACTGTTTTTCTTTCCAGAATTGCGCCGAAAGAGAATCCCTTTCAACCAGGTTTGGTTTCAACAAGAAGGGGCAACTTGTTACGGAGCCATGCCTGTTATACAGAATTGAAGTAAAAATGTCCCAATAAACTGATTTCAAAAACTCCACATTTCGTTGGCTTCCCAGGCCTCCTACCTCACTGTACCTGATTCTTTTTTGTGGGGTTATTGCAAACAAGAAGTTTACTAAACAAAAACAACAAATTTGGATGATTTAAATCAATCCACTCCAACGGTATTCGGGACCATTCCCGCAGCAATGAATAACTTTTTGAGGAGGCCATTTGAATTCAATTATTTTCAAAGCTTATTAAAACATTTCAAAACATTATAAGAAACAGCGCAAAACGAAATTAATGTCTGTGTTGTATTTATAAGTTATTAATATAATTTAATATATTGGTGTTAAATGTTGTAATCACGAAATTCACGAAACGTTGGGAAAATATGTAATAAAAATTCTGCATTTTTATTGACATAAAAAATGTTAGGCCTCGCCAGCTAAGTATATACAAAAAGCAAATAACTTAATGAATTACTTTAGTAAAAACGTATTATTTTTCAAATGAATTATAAATAAATAAATTATATAAATTTGCCAAAAAGTTATTTCAGTTTCTTAATGTAGCAAAATTGATCAGCCCTCCTGTATTTTTAAAAAAGTTTTGAGTTTTCAGATAGCACTTTCCTCAGAACATGTCGGAGTAGGAATTTAAATTCTTGGCTTATAAACTAAAGATCATTAATTTTCTACTCACTCCATATATCACAGTTAAATATACTCTTAAAACCTTTAATTTGTAAGCCTTAAAATATATCTTTTAAAGTTTTAAATTTTAAAGCCTAAAAATATGCTTTAGCTGTGACTGAAGCAACATCAATTTTTTCACTTTAGTTTATTCAAAGAAAATCAATTAAGCAATGAATAAGTTTTTGTACAAAAGCATATAATATTTAATTAAATTATTTACTTTCCTTAAAATATATTTTGAAATTTGCAAAAGTTTCTTGTAATATGAAACCAAAATATATCATTTTCGCTGGCTGATAATTTTCTTGGAAAAACAAAATCTCAACAACACAAAGTAAAACTTCAAATTTATTAATACTATTGTTTTTCTGAGAAAAGCATTTAAATTACTCTAACAAGTTACACCTTAACAATAAACAAATATTTTCTAACACTCCAAGAAATTGAAGGCGGGTTTTTGCTAAAATTGTTTTGTCTTTATGTTGCCACATTATGAGTGCCACTTAAGTTTGATATTCAAGTGAAAATTGAAACGTTTTGCAATTTACAAAGCCACCAACAAAATAAACAATATGCCACACGATTGCTGGGGAGACAACGACAACCAACTGCTTGCTGCCAATATGGGTTAGTGAGCAAACACAAAATAAAAATTGTCACTTTAGTTATAGTTTCTCTTAGTTTCGTTCGTTCAAGGTGTCAAAGTGTTATTCCAAGCGGCTTGTTATGGCCACCCCTAAAGTATGCTTTGTTTTTTATCACTTTTATCTTTTTCTGAGGATTTTAAATGAAAAGGATGAAAGAAGAATTTCTGTGTATTTTCTTTTGCCATATTTTGAAGGCAGACAGGTAAGATGTTGACGTCAAAAAGGCAAGTGGGTGTTTAAATTTGTTATTGTGGTTGGTCACAATGCTGTTGCTGTTGCTATTGCTATTCGAGGAAAAAAATTAAAACTAAACAATAATATTTGTTTTGTTAGCTATACCAGTTTAAGACATTCAAACATTGAGATATAACGGCAACAAAGCACGGCAAAAAAAATGTTAATGCCATGAGTAAATGTGTAATCGAGACACGTACAAGGATTTAGCATTAGAATTGTTCTTTAATAGTTTAGTAGAGTTTAAAGACATGTCTTTGGGATAACGGGAATCATTTGTTAGAAAGGATTTTGAAGTTTTACAAACGCTATAATAAAAGTTTGTTTTGATTATATAACTTAAAGATTATATCATGGAAAAAGGAAATAAACGAAATAAAATAGCATACTTTAAGGAGATGAGGTTATTAAACCAAACCTTATGTTTAAAGTTTGAACATGATTTCAGGAGCTTCTAATTTGGGGCTTAAAATTCACATTTTCCGTAGCTTTTTATTAACCAGAAATGCCACTACAATGATGCCACCATCTTTATTTAAGCTTTACTTCTTGATTCTACACTGTGCCAGAGACCTCTTATTAAAGCAAACAAAAAGTCACTGAAGGACTGTTATGGCCAGCCTTTTTTTATTCTTCTTGGACCAATACTCAGGGGTTAACCCCTTTATATGCAGTGCATTGTTTTAGAACTAGGAAAATAGGTTATTAGGAGCAGGAAAGAGAGAGTAGTGTTTGCGAACATTTGACTTGAATTTTCCAACGTTATAACAGACAAACACCACGTCGCTACTTGTTGCAGAGACGAAGCGTTCGGCTGAAAAACGAATTCTCTCTGTAGTGCGTTGTATGACTCCCTGGGCAATCGACCAAAAATGGAGGAGCTCCGGGCGATGAACGGGTATTATATTATAAAAATGTGAGGGTTACGGTAAATTGAATTCAATCGGGTTTTTTTTTTTTTTTTTTTTTTGTTCTTCAAAAAATCAAAATCGGACAAGTTTTTTGAAATGAAATCATTATGTTACTAAACATTAATGTTATTTTTGAAATAAAAACTGTTTTATTTCCGCTAAATTTTTTAGTTTTTGGTTTTCTAAATGGATTGAATTCCCCTTCAAAATGTAGTTATATTTTATGACATGGCTGCATACAAGAAAATTTGTCTACGTTCAACTCGACCCAGCACTTTGCCATTTCCCTTCTAAGGCAGAACCAAATACCAAGAGCTTACAAATAAAACTAAAAAATGTGGGCTTTTGAATGTTGCATCAAAACCACTACTCTCATAATAAAAGGCATATTATTTGTATTAACTCTCTATTGCGCCACAGCTGTAAAAATCAATACTGTTATCATTTATTGTGGTTTAAATCTGCAAATTTTGTTCATCTTTCGCTGGCTACAGATAAAAACTAAAAAAGTTTATGTAGTTTAAAAAAATATATTATTATTGCATATTTTAAAGCGAAATTGTGGTAAATGGACACAAACCCAAATGTTAGTTTTAATTTTCATTTCATGACAACATGTTGAAAGTATTTAAAATTTAAACGACTAGAAAAAAATTTATTTGAAATCTGAATACACATAAACTTAAATACAATCTGTGGCACAAAAAATTTAATAGATTTTATGCTAAAAGTAAAATAAAGCATAGTTTTAGGGGGTTTCGAAGTAAGTAAATAAATAAAGGTCGCTTTAAAATTAAATACTTAAGAACAATATTTTACATTAAAAAAAGTCATGGAAAAACTTTATCCAAAACTTTGAATAAAAACGTCATTTCAAGAAAACCCCAAAAAGAAGTTTGACGTGCCAACACCAAACTTTTGGGAAATTTATGTCAACCTTACCCCAATTTCAAATATACCAGGCCCCTAGATAATTATTACATAAATGAAGCACTGGATAAATAAACATTGTTATCAGCGAAGTCACAGCTTTCAAATCCATTCGAAAATGGAATTGAATCCTTTTTTGGTTCTTCAGAAAAAGAAAAACTAAATGGATCCCCAGTGTTCCAACATTTTGTGGACACTTTGGAAAGCACGCAATAATTTATAATCAAATTTTATTGGACCTTGGAGTGCTATTATAAACAAGTATTTAGTTGTTATTGTAATTTATATGTGGGTGTAAGTTTAAAAAATCTTCGTTTTCTATTACACCTTGTGAAAATGATATGCCACTCTTCCAGACTACAGAAAATCTACTCATTTTTTTATTATAAAATCTTGTTAAAATATTTGCTTACTTTAAATCAAAGGAAAATTTTGCGTTTAATTAAAAAAAAAAACTTTTAATGACTTTTGCATACTTTCAGGCTGTCGTTAAATTTATATTGTATAACACTTAAAGTATATTGTAAATTTGTTACAATAAAACATGCAAACAAATCACCAAAAAGTTATCTTGCAGAAAATTTTATTTGTTGCATTAAAAAACACAAAACACAACTTAAAAAGTAACTTGATTTTAAAGTAAAATGTATCACCAAAAGTATTTTTGCCACAATTGCTATTATTTTGCTTAAAGTTTTCTAAACTTTAAGCCAGCTGTTGTAAATTGTTGTATGAGTTTATACATTCAGTATACGGCAGCATTAAAAGGAGACAAATTTAATAATTAAGCACTGTTTAAAATTTTCTGAAACATAATGTTAGCATACTTTTAGGAAAGTTGTTTTTAACAAAAATGAAAGCATAAACTTGGGAGGGGTGAATGGAAAATTGTTTACAAAACTAGATTTAAAGAAAAAACTTTTACAATAGCTTTAAGTAATTTAGAGCTTTAAAGCAAAATGGCTGGATTCAAAACCTCATTTGTGTCAAGTAAGCTTGTATCTGGAGATACATAAGCAAACACAATTTCTTTAAGCCGAAACATTTTATTAAAGATTTATTTGAGTTTTAAGAGACTGTATTCGAAATTGTTTCTCCATAGACCACGGTGTATAACATATCGGGCCTTAATCTAATTACCTGCTAGTTAAAATCTTAATTAATGAACTATATTCAAAATTGCTTTCTATGCCGAATTTTATTTCAAAGTAAGAAATATTAGATTTAAAAATTAAGTGAAAAAATCTAAAAATTTTTTACGCCAAATTTTATTTAATATAAAAAAAAATCTGATTAGGAGATATACACAGTATGCATATTTTTATAATTTGACTATGCTCTTTCTAAGTGCTCTCTAATTATAAATTAACTTAACACAAACTAAAGCCTGCTTATATTTACTTAAAAATTGTTGCCTGTTTCAGGGCTGATGGCTATAAAGGTTTGTTTTATGGTGTTTCCCTTAAACCATTAAAGAAAAAACGCCTAATTTTCGTTTATAGATATTAGAAAAACTTCTGTCTGTAAGTATGCAATACTTTCAATATATTACCATTACATTTGTGCTTTTTGCCTAACTTTCATTTGGGTTATTTATACTAACTTCAGCCTGTTGGTATGCTGTGCTTTTAATATTTTACCAATCAATATTACACTTCTGCCTGGGAATAGTCTAGATTTATTTGTAATTACTCTATTCTATTTTTTACTTCGATTTGCCCCCTTCGATTTCTGAACAAAAATTTTTGAACGCAATGAATTATTAGCCAGCCTTTTGTGCATTTCAAAACACACAAAATATAAATTTTCCTGTCATTTGATGTGTCAATTAGTTTTCATTTGCTTGTTAAATAAGCAATAACCTTGAGCAAACTATTTTAGGCAATCATTAATTATTAAAAAAAGTTCATTAAATTAAATTATTCTTAACATTTCCTTTTGTGCGAGTAAATACTTGTTTTAATTTTGCTGCAATATTTCGTGTTAATTAATTTCAATGGGAAATTTTGTTATTAAAATTTAGTAAATTAAAAAATATTTAAAAAAAACATGAGTGTTTGTACAATCATTTTATATTTTTATATATGCAGAAGTGATCAGGAAGCTACAGGAGAAGAAATTTATTCAAAAAAAAAAAATATTGAGTAAGTCCTTTTGTTACTGTTTAAAAAACTAAAGATTGGCAGAGTTTTGCATATCATAAAACTTGATTTGATCGCGCTGGTGATTTAGTTGGCCTGTTCAAAATCACATGACTTCGAAATATGAGTATGATTTATTGGCGCTTTTAAGAAATATGTTTTAATTATCAGTTAGTTAAAATATCTGTATCAACACTTGACTTTTCCGCAATGCCCGTTTACAGCGATTTTAATATCGAATAACGATTTCTTAGGAATTATGAAAAAAAAGATTATTTGAACATCATGAACAGGAGTTGCTATTTGTAGCCTTATTTATATATTGTTTGCTTTTCTTTTGGTCTCTCATTATTTACCCAACACCATAAACTTTTTCAATGCATTTCACTTGCCTTTATGATAACTTCCGATATAGCCCAAAAATATGCTATATATTTGATATTTAATTATTTGATCTTGTTTAAGTAATTATTTCTTATTTTTGCAGCTAAAGGTTGTTTTATTTTTTATAAAAAATGCAACAGTATCATCGTCAGGAAAATTAATATTATTATTACTAACTTTAGCTGTAGAAAATTGTGTTTCACTTAAAGTATCCTACAACCCAAAACTTTTAAGTAATTTTATAATTTTTATTCCAAAATTAAAGCCTCTCTGACTTAAACTCCCACTTCAAAAAAATTACAGAAAACATAAGCTTAGTGTTTGTAATTTTGACTTCGATTCTGGGTGACTTAAAAAAATTACAGAAAAGATTGATTCGCACTTTGAAACAAAAACAGCTGATAAGTAGGCAACATATTTTGCATGCATTAAAACTAGTTTCATTATCTCCCTCTTCCCCCCTCCTCACAACTTATTTTCCTACTTCTGGTACAATGCACTGCATATGTAGGGGTCATCTCCTGACCTTGGACCATCATACTGGTCCAAGAAAAAAAATATCTATCTCTAACGCTTTAAAATAAAAATCTTAAGGTGAATCCAAAAATTAAATTTTTAATAGCTGCCAGAAGTCTAATCAGCTTAAAAGCAAAATTTCAGCAAAATGTATACAATAGTTTTTATTTTATATTTTGTAAAATTTTATGATGTTGCCATTAAATTTAAAAATTATACTAACCACTTTCCAATCTAACAACCTATTCATTAGCATTTGTCTTAGCTTATATAGAGTAAAACAAAGCATAAAATTAAAAATATATGAACAAAAATGAGCTGTTGAAAACTTTCTTTCCATTTTTAATTTTCTTTAATTTTTTTTATCGAAGTTTTCTTTCTGTGGTTGTTGAAAATAAAGACTTTTGCTAGTATTCTTTTTAAGAACGTATCTGCTATTTTAAAAGTGAACAATTTTATTTTACTGAAAGCGATCTCTTCTCAAACAGAAATTTCATTAGAAGTTTGGGTAAAAGATAATTTGGTAAAGTTTGGAAATTATGTGATTTGAAATCACATATGATAACATATCAGTCCGTAAATCATGTATCTCGATTAATTTTCCTAGCAGGAGCTCTGTTTCTCTAGTATTTGAAAAGGTTAATTTTTTCCGGTGCGGCATTTTTTTTTTTTTAACTTATTCGCTATTATAAACTGAATAAGTTTAAATATTTAAGAAGATGACCTTTAAAAAAATGCTTACATAAATGGAAATTTAATACATAATTATGTTAATATATAATCTGGTATATGTGATTTGAAACCACATATAATCTAGTATGTGGATTTGAAGTCTCATATGCAGATTTCATATGTTAGTAGTCCCTAAACCATTTATCTTTACGGCCAAAGTAAGCGCTACAGAAGAGCTGGGTATTAAATCGAAATGTGCTAAATTGGTCGTTTTGAAATCACATAATATAAAAAATTTTAGTAATTCCAAAAACGTTTAAATTAGTATACTTCGACATATACTTCAACTTCATAATCAATTTTAACTTGCTTTCAACTTTTGTAACATTTTCCGCAAGTGGTTTTAAATTGCTCATAACTCAACTGTATTTCAACAACTTTTACAAACGCTAATTCTGACATTAGGCTTGAAGTCTTACTTATTCTAGTCTGACTTATACTTTATTTGTGTAAAATATAATCTGCAATAGTGTGGAATGTAGGTGATTTCAAATCACCTATATTTCAAAACGAACAACCAGTTCATTTTGATTTGAGAAGAAGCTCTAACTTTAGCCGTGGTGTGTAATATAGATGATTTCAAATCACCTATATTCCACATCATGGCTAAAGTTAGAGCTTTTTTTCAAATCAAAATGAACTTGCTTTTCATCACAGTCTTGATAAACTGTTCTGCAAATCACTTTTTGTGAAAGTGATTTGAAATCACAAAAAATATGTTCTGCACACAAAATATTTTAGATTTTTGTGAAATCACTTCCTAATTTTTGCACGTACTTTATTATGAATTTCATAATTTATGACATTAATAAATAACTTAATGTGTTTTCTATTGATCAATTAAATAAATTTATTTCTTTTATATGAAATAATTTACTAAATTAAACAAAACTAGATACGCTTATTTTGTTGAAAGATTTATTGCATTATTTTGTGTTTTGGTTTATTGTTTTATTCTACTTTACTCTTTTATATTTGTTAGAAGAAATTAAACTTATTTTGCAAATAATACCGCGAATAAAAAAATCTCAGTGAATTGAGGCATAAAGCAGCAGTTCCTTGTGCTTTCGAAGTGTATAAATCACAGCGAAAATTACAAAAAATGGTGATTTCCAGAACAGGAACAAATCACACTTGTGTTTTTAAAACGACAAGTGCTTTGAAATCACGTGAGTTTTAGAACAGGCCTGCATACAAAATATTAGTATAACAAAATGTCACGCTTTACCTCACTTTTGGATTTAAAATGTACTTAAAAGTCATAAGCAATCTTTAATTTTAAGCTCCTGTAACAATGCTTTCCGTAAGTGGTTTCAAAACGATTATGGCTCAACTGACTCCAGGTTCCAATAACTTTACCAAAAGTCTTACTTTTTCAGGCGTTGCTTGTGTTGTTTGTGTGAAAGATAATCTGGTGTGCTGTGGAATTTGTGTGATTTCAAATCACACATGTTATTTGCTATTAGTTTGCAAACCATTCATCACTTTGGCTAAAGTCACAAAAGCTGATTGTTAAATCAAAACGAACTTGTTGCTCGTTTTGAAATCACACATTTTTAATATTTTTTATATTTAAATTATATTTAAATTGTACTTAATCATAAAAGTCATAAAAGCTATTCACTTTTAAATCCTTGTAACAATGTTTTCGCCAAGAGATTTTAAATCGATTTTGTCTTAGCAACCACCATAAGTTTAACGGAATTATTTAAGCTTGCAATAACTCTTACAAACACTGCTTTTCATATCATGAATGGATTCTTCCTACTTTTAGTCTCTGCTTATGCTCAAAACTCATAAATAAACCTTAAACTTTAGATTTTTGTTTTAGAAAATGTTTGCTTACAAAATGTGTAGCCTACTTTTCGGCTTTTTTTTTATTTCACTTTCAAGACATGGTCAAAACATAAATTTAACACAAAACACCTTTTTTTTTGGTGTTTATTATTAAGTGTTTTAAAAGTTAAGCAGCTCACTGAAAATATTCATTTTTATAACTTGAAACCAAAAACTGTGGCCTACATTGCAGCTGTTGAAATTTTATATGTATGTATGAAAGGGCATTCATTTAAAAAGGTAATGAATATATATTTTTAGGGCATATTTATATGTATACTACTGAAAGACAAAACAGAAAGAAAATATATTTTTAGTAACAAAAATTTTTTTGCCTACTTTGAGGGGCATGTGAAGCTTTGCAAGGGGCTTGGCGAGGCTTGTACATTTAAATACATAAATAATTCAACATGAATTTGTTTCAATTTGAGCTGAAATATGTGTTAAAATATATGTATAAAGCAATTTGTGTTGACTACATACTTTTTCTTGTTTTGCAGCAAAAAACGCCTTAAACGTATGAATGTTTTTGTTTTGCCAGAAAAGCTGATTTTTGTTTGATTTTTGGCACTTAAATGTTAAAATTACTAAACAAGCTACTTAAATTTATTGTTTTTTAATTCTTTTGTTAAACAATTTTTATAGCACGCAGCATTATTTAGCCGTGTTAATTAAAATAGAGCCCTTAAATTCCCTAATACAACTATTTTATTAATTTCCTCTTTATTTTTTGTGTTAAATATAAATTTTTATTACAAAATTTTTAAGCTTACTTATTTGAAATTTAACTAATTTAATTTTCCTACTTTAAATTTATGTGCATTGACACGCATATTGATTACATGTATGTTTATATAAATTATTTTTAACAAAAAAACGAGAAAAAAAACATTTGCTATTTAACTTTTATTTAAAACACACTTTTTTCTTTAAGACATTAAGATATTTTTTACATTTTTTGTTTAATATTTTTTACTTTTTTCCTTGCCAATAAAAATCGCTTTATGTATCACACGCGTGCGAAAAAAAAAACCTGCGAAAAATTTTTCAAGATTTTTAAATGAATGTTGTGAGCGGTCTTAATGTTCGTTTGCAACTGAATTCAAATGAAACAGATTTTCTGCATTCATATGTATATTCGTTCCATTAAAGGATTTCCTTGTTTTCATTTCGGAAGCACTAAAATGCAAAACTCAACTCTAGAGCCGCGCCGCACAACCATTTGAGCCACAAAGATGACAGGGAACAGTTTAAATGGTTTCATTGCCAAAAAACCTATAAACAGCAATTAACATTCAATTAAACTGCAATTCTTGCAATCAAGTTTTTAACTTTTAAGTTCAGTGCTTTTTCATTTGCCCCAAAAGAAAACTATTATTAAATGATTATTTGATTTTTAGTTTAAATAAACATAAATTTTTAATAAAATGCACTATTATTTGCAACATTGTTTTGTTTTCTTGCCCATCATTTTTAGTTATTGTTGTTTTTTTAGCTCATGTTATTATTGTTGTTGGTTTTAAGGAGGGTGCTGTTGTTCTGTTTCACTTCCAGTGGAAAGCTTTGCAGCTTAACAAGTTTTTCAAGAGCATAAGCTTTATATTTAGTGCTCTATAACATAGCTCATACATATACAAATAAAATAAGCTTTTTCCTGAAAGCTTTTAAGCAGGATTTCGAAGAGAGTGCAAAGTGAAATGCAACATTTTGTTGCAGAGGTCGTAAGTTGCAGTGTAAAGCAGTTTTTAAACTATGAACCGTTATGAAGATTTATTTACGCTCGAACTCACAGAAAAAAAAAATTCAAAACAAAATTTTGGTGAAACAAAGTTATTTAAAAATCTGAAAATTTTTCTACAAAAAATGTTATTCAAATCTGTCTAACTCATCTCAGGATATTAAATAAATAGAGAGAGAGAGAGAGAGAGAGAGCTGTGTTACGTGTAGACCAGTTATCACCAAAAACCATGTTTTTGCTTGATTAACTCGACCACTGTGTTTTGACAGGTATTATTAGAGCATTGTTCTTTTTAAATTCTTAACAATTTATTTAGATTGTTGGGATATAAAGTTGAATTTTTGAGAATTTCTTTCAAAAATTTCCAAAGTCTACTGACGATTAGGGTAGCTCTTATGAAATGTCGACATATACATAGATAGCTGGGAAACATAGAAAACAATCTATTTAGAATTTCTTACCAAACTTTAAACTTTTTACATAAATAATCGTATGTATATATATTAAGTGCAAATAACAAAAAAAAATTTTTAAATTTTTGCACATTGGCTTAACGAAAAAAATTATTAACAAATTAATATTTAACAAATTAATATTTGTAGAAAATTTAAAAAAAAATCAGGAAAAATAGTAGTTATTCGAATCCCACTACCAAACGTGTCTTAAAAAGATTTTAAATATTAAATCCCGAAAATCGCATCCAAGCCCACCGTGCACAATTTTTTCTATTTTTTATTAGACAGTAGACAGAAAAAGCAAAACAATGCAGAAAAATTCTTCTGTTTGGACTAATATTAAAAAAGTTATGTGTCTATTCGGGCACGGTATTCTCATAATTCGGCTTTTTTTTAACGCAATATCTCTGAAATCATAAGCTAAAAATATCTGAAAATTTGCTGAAATGTGCTGTGCAATAGCAACATCAATACAATAAAAAAGAAAGCAAAACAAACAAATTTTTCTCCGAACTGTCCAATTTCACTTAAATTGCCCCATATATTTCTTTAATGAAATTAATTTTGCTTCGTTTTAGCTTAAATAATACACAAATTATAACATTTAATTTGCAAATTTCAAATATGCATAAACGTTAAAAAAAATAAGTTAATTTACTTCTCTTTAATTTTCTTTTCGATATTCTCTTAAGAGATACTTCTTTCCATTACTATTTATTATTTATGTTGTGTACATCTTACTACAAAAGCAAGTCACTCTGTTTATTTTGCCATTTCATTCCCATTAGACACTTGTCGAGAGACCCTACCTCAATATATTCCATGAACAAAACCCTTCCAATTCAACATGCCATCACATTTCCAACAGGATTTGCATGTGTAGTGCTCTAGTTTTACAGTTAGGCTGCTTTTCCAACTCAACATTGAAATTGTCACTTTACCCAAATGTCAAAATATATTTCCAGGCACATTTTTAACGACTGCTATTTCGTGAAAGAAATTAAGCCAAAACGTTACATCGAACCTATTTAACGACAACAATTCAAACATACACAGCAAGCATACTGAGGAGCAAGTAGAGAGGAAGTGAGAGAGTCTTGGTATTAAATGAGAAAATGTTAAATGAAATGCAAACAAAGAAAATAACCAAAACACGGTGGAAAAGCCGGCCGGTTATTTTCATAAACTTAGAATATATTGTGAGGAATGTCAAATAAAAACTATAGTTAGGAAAATTTATATACATATATTTTATTGTACTTTTTGAATTTTTCTTGTATTTGGTTTAACTTAATTCAAATGTAACAAAATGTATGTGATCAAACCTCTGCTGCACATGAACTTAAACAAACGTTTTAATACTACGGAGTGTCATAGAATCTAATATTATTGGAATTGATTTTGAAAACGACAAAAAAATAAATAAATTGATGTCATGAATTTCAATGTTATCGGTTTCATGTTCGAACTAGAAATAGTGTTGGTTTTAGGCGTCACAGAAACTAGTGTTTTCGGTTATCCTATTGAAAAGAAGTTACCAGTTGACAGTTTTTATTCGCGCGCTTTTCTTTTTGTATTCGAGTTACATATTTGTAGAAATATAAATAAATTTTATACTAAAAAAGTAAATATATAAGTACACATTTATGATTCTAACTTTTGTATGCATATGTAGACCTTACTAGGGGCTTTACAAGAAGAATAAGCCAACCGTAGATGCTCTTTGGGAAGAACTGTCCAAATCCCTGAATAGCGCAGGCCCACCACATAAGGATACAAATGTATAGAGAAAGGCAAATAAAATGTTCGTTGAAGGAACTTTATGTTTATTGTAAAAATAATCGCCCATATTCCATAAGGCGTCATCGTCGTCACATGATTTTGACACAAGCATTTTTTTATTTATTTGTCGACAGCTTCTATCTATCGCTTAGGTCTAGGAAATACCAAAGTCCTCAAAAAATACATAACTGCTGTCGAAGGCGAATGTGTAACCGAGTGTTTTTTGATGTCGTCTTGATGTGACGACGATGACGCCTCTTGGAATATGGCGGAATTCCTTGATTGCTGCTGCTCGTTGGAGTCCATTTCAAGTTACACCTATTGAGGGAAATGTGCTGCTCTATCACGTTGAGCACATCACCAAAAAATGGTCAACACTGCGCTCGTACCCAGGCAAATGCTAGAGTCGTTTCCAACAGCTCTTTGTTAGAACCCTTCAGCTAGAAAACGCAACGAAGCTGCAAGTTGCAGCAGGTGCTCTAAATGAAATAAATACTGATTTTCAAAACCGAGAAATGTTAAAACCGACTTGGTTTATATGATACCCCTAAAAGGAAAATTTATACACATATATTTTATTGTACTTTTTGAATTTTTCTTGTATTTGGTTTAGCTTAATTCAAATGTAACAAAATGTATGTGATCAAACCTCTGCTGCACTTGAACTTAAACAAACCGTTTAGTACTACGAATAATAAGACATGTTATTTGTTGGGACCTTTATTTTGTTGGTATTTGGCTCTAAGTTCCTTAAAAGAAGCAGATCTCGTTGAAATAATACTTTGACCCGAACTTAAGGTATCCGCCGATAATGCTGGTTTCTTTGTTAGTAAATTTGGGGTATTTGCCTGATTTGATTTTTTGTCCGTTTTATCGTTTAAACTTCCCGTAGAGCTGGCTTTCTTTGCATCTTCCATTTTAGCTGGTGTGGAATTTTTTGCCGTTAATTTTGGATTATTTGTTAGTTTAGTTAACTTCTTAGGTTTCTCTGGCTTAATATTTTGACTTGTGGAAGCTGTTTCAGCTGGAAGTTTATCCTCATAGTTTGTTATTTTAACTGATTGTGCTTCTTTTACTTTGGAAGTTTTGCTCGGGCTGGCTTTAATAGAGGCTTGACATATTAAAGAATCCTGAGATTGTCTGACTTCTGGCATAAGTTCTTCTTTGATTCCTAAATTTTCACTAGCTTTTTGAAGACTACCAATTTTTCGCCTTAAACTAGCCATCAATAAATGCTGTTTCCCTTGCGGACTGCCCATTTCAAAATTGTGCTGTTCCAAAGTGGGAAATACATTACAATCGAATTTTTTAAATCCTTTGCGCTTGACTTCGTCAATCAGCTTGGCTCGCTCACAAGCATCAGCTCGAACTATTTGTCGTAGACAAGCTTGTAAACGAGCCAATTCAGCACTCAAATTGAAATATGCCAATTGCAGCCTCTCGTAACGTCTTTCCAGTTGTCGAACGTAAGCAATTTTCTTAGCACTTTTAATAGTGGGTTGCCAGACAAAGTTTAGATCTTCATCCAGTTTTCTGTCCACAACTTCGTCAGCTGCTTCATCTTCATCGCTTTTATTTCCTCCACAACAATGCATTTTAATTTTTTTTTTTTAGTATAAAAAAAATTTATATTTTAATAATATTATAACTATTGAAATGCTGATATAATATACAATATTATAAAATATATATTCTATATATATTTATTAGTTTCAGGAACTAATGCAGTTGTAAAGATTTTTTTTTTAGATTTTTCCGTTTACAAAAATTTTAAATTTAAATGAACATTTCGAAATTTATTTGAAAGCTGATTAAATTGAAATTATTTTAGATTTCAAAAAAAAAAATTGTTTATGGCAGGGCCAAGGCGAATTCATATATAAATTCGCCTTGGGCAAGGCTGAAATCGCCTTGATTTATGACAAGTTTCCAGTGTTGAGCAAGGCAAATTCGCCTTGTTGTTGAGTATTTGAAAACTGCACATAAGTATATACTTCAGGGTTTTGATAACTTTAAGAGCAAGGCAGCTTTATACAGGTAGTGGCAGAATTACAATAAATACAACTCCAACAAACATCAACATGTCAAAATTTTGACAACTATTCATAAATTCTGCCAACAAAATACAGGTTGATGCTTGTTGGTTTTGTATTTTTATAATTCTGCCACCACCTGTATAAAGCTGCCTTATTTAAGAGCTTAGAGCAGAAGTGCCCAAGCTATATGCGCTTGATGCTCAATTGCTTTGTAATAGGGTGTGCTCTTTAATACACACATACTGCACTCAGCACTAGTAATGGAAAATACACAAACAACTTTGTCTAACATAATTTTTTTGTCCCTATCAGTGCAAATAAAACTGTAGGAAGCCGCAAATCTTATGTTGTTTTGGACTTCCCAAACCCTAACCAAGGACTAATTAGCTGAACGGGGATCAACGGATTCCCTAGAAGGTTCTGCTTGCAGAACATCTCGCCGCTGATCATGTTTGAGGTGCCTACCTTGTTTGAAATGTTCCAGCTGTGGTTTAAACCTAAAACCGCAGGAAGAGGAATTTTTTTCCCTGGTAACTAGAGTGCAATGCCGATTTTCGGGGGGCTAATAACCCCCAAGGTGCCTTTGTCTTAAAGCTTCTAACATTTATACCAATAAAAAATTATAAATAGCTTGTTTTCTATGTTTCCCAGCTATCTATATGTCGACATTTCATAGGAACTACCCTAATCATCAGTAGACTTTGGAAATTTTTGAAAGATATTCTCAAATATTCAACTATGAAATGTCGACATATAGATAGCTGGGAAACATAGAAACAAGCTATTTATAATTTTTTATTGGTATAAATGTTAGAAGCCTAAATAGCGAATAAAAAACCTAATTGTTTTGAACATTTTTTTTCAAATTTCCATAAAAAAAATGCAAGAAAAAAAAACTTAATTATATTGTGAAACTTTTAATTTTCATAGAGCTGGAAAAAGTGAAAATGGCCTTGTGTTTGTGTTTATATTTTTAGCTTGACATTTGAAAAAGAATTGTTTTTTGTAGTGTTGTATTTACAGCTCTTGCATATACCTGATATGAATTCGCCTTGATGTAACACGGCTTTCACGGAAAGTTTACTTTGCAAAGTCTTGAGTTTGGTGGTGGAAAGACTTTCAAAGTAAACTTTTCGTGTGTGAAAGCGGTCTAACTCTTAAAATACTCCCTATATTTAGCTGATAACCAAACTTTCGAGTAGAGACAACTTAAAGCAAAAATATTTCTAGCTTCTTAGTGAACAGATCTTGATACAAGAAAACCCGAGAATTAATTTCCTGCCTAGTCTTTACATAGTCTACATATAGACATCACTTTGTTTTTCTTAGTTTTCACAAAAGAAGACAAATAATTTTATTATTTTGGGCGCATCATATAAACGTTAAAAACAACTTATCTATCGTTCAAAACAGTAGCACTAATCATCAATCAAAATCTTTCGTTCACCTAAAAACAATTTCAACACAAAAGATATTTTTCACACAAAACCACTCACACACATACACATGACACTATACCGATGAAATCTATTCAAGCATTTTATATACAATAAAATAAAAATCCTCATATCCAATCGAAGTTGAGTCAACGACCTTTTTCTTGTTTAGAAACTAAAAAAAAGGATATTCTATTGAAACAACTAAACCGAATTGATGGCCAAACTAAGCGACTGGCAGACAAGCTGGCTTAACGAAAATATTTTATTTCAAACCAGTTTTATTTTACGTCTTTTTTATATTTTCAAGCTGTTTTTGGCACAAAACATTTAGCTGAATTCGCACACACATTTAGGGGAGAAAACTGAAAACCTTTAAACGTAATTAAGTTCCCATGTTTGATTTACTAGTGTTGCGAATGCGCAAACATTCAATTTAGACGCGTTTAAAAATTCTGATAAAAGTTTAAGGGTTGTTTTGTTTTGTTTTTTTCTACCAGTTTATTCATGCCTGTTTGTAAATTGTTGGCAAAAAGGATCTTTTGGTTTATTTTTAATCTTTAAATATGAGCTCTTGACATGTTTTCATATGCTTTTGATAACGTTCTAAAACAAAAATTTGCTCGTATTGTTTTCTGGCAGCATCATTCACATCTGCTTTTTTATGGCTGAATGGCTGGCTGGTTGGTTTCCTTTGGCCTGTTTGTTTGTACCCTTATAAAAGGTCTTAGGTAGTTCTTTCTCTGTGTTACTTCTTAATGTTTGTGATTGGTCATTGTTTGTTAAGTATTGTTGTTGTTGTTGTTGTTGTTGTTGTTGTTGTTGTTGTTGCTATTTGACAGGCCTTAATGTTGCCTGCGTGAGTTTAACGTGTTTCCTTTCCTAAGGCCTGTAGTTGTTTTTTAGTATTGGCGCATGCGTTTAGTTGTAGATTGAAAAACACGTTAAACATGCCATAATCAAGATTGTTTTGTTATGCTTGTTAAATTAATGATGTTTTTTTTATCGATGCGGGTTTTTATGTTTAAGACACGTTCGCCTGTTCAACATCTGGCCATAAATGGGGGAATTCCCATTTACTTAAAAATTCTAGTTATTTATTACAAAGCGACATTGTAGTTCTTTGCGGCATTAATAAAGGGATCAAAAGCATTAAATTCATGACATTTTTTGCAGTAAATTATTTAACACAACTTTAAATTTTTTAAATAAAATTTTTGGTTTTGGTACATTTGTACATCGTGTTTTTAGTTCAAGTTTTTCCTTTCTTAAGTTCTTTTCTTACAAATTTGCTGTGATCAATAATTTTTGATTGAAGAAGGCAAGAAAAATACACACAGCCACCGAGCCATTAAATTATTCTCTGTCTATATTCAACTGTCCGCATTGTTTGTACAGCTTTTGTACTTTTTGTGCAAAATTTTGAATGTTGTTTTTGTTGTAAATGTAATTGTGCGAACGAACGAACAGCTTCATTATTGTGAAATCTGAACTTAATCACTGAGCAAACTTGAAAAAATATCCTATAAGAACTTGTCCATTTAAAAATATCCCGTTTTAGGAAAATTTTTTTCATTCTAATTTTTAAAGAAAATAAAAAGTTTTAATATTGGGTGTAAAATAAAAAAATTCAATAAATATTCTCATTTGAAAATATTCCTTGTTAGGAAATATTTTCGTTGTAATTTTTTTTTTTTTTAATTCTTTGAAAAAATTACTTTTTAGTATGATTTTAGGAAATTTCCGTATAAAATTCTGTTATCAACATTTAAATTTGAAATTTCCCTGCCAGAGAAATTTCCATTTAGTTCTTACATTATTTGCAAAAATTTATAAAAACTTTAATTTTTATTATTACATAAAAAATAGTTTAAAAATTTTGTAAAATATATGAATTCAAAACTTCCCTGCCAGTGAAATTTTCATCTAGTTTCACATTATTCGCCAAAATCCATACAAATTCTACTTTTTTAATATAGCAAAAAAAAAGTCTTATAAAAAACAATATGAATTTGAAAATATCCTTTCTTAGGAAATTTTTGTTAATGTAAATTTTTTTTAAATTCTTTAAAAAAAACACGTTTATACCAAATTTTATTGCACATTCTGTTACACAATTGAAACTAAAAAATTCCCTTTAGGGAAATTTTAATACGGTTTGAATTTTATTTTGTAAGCTAGTGCAATTAACTTCCACTTAATAGTTTATGCTAAATTATACAAAAAAATCTTAACAGACTTGCAAATTAAAAATTTCCCTATTGGGGATATTTACTTTAAAGTAGTTATTATCATTAATGAAATTGGTTTAATTTTTTACTCAATGTAAACAAATTTTTAAAATAACATTCTGCCAGATAGAAATTCTCTTAAAGGGAAATTTTCAATCTGCGAAATTTTTACGGAAAAATTGTTTGTATTAAAAATGTGTTCTATTATGCAAAACTGAACAAAATTAAAAACATGTACATCCAAATGAAATTCTTTTTTGAAAATTGCCCTTTTTGTAAGTTTTTGTAAAATTATTATCATCTTTTTCAGCATATGGAAATATTACGTTAATTTTCCTTTTTTACTTTTTTGACTTTTCTTTCTTTGACCTTTAATTCAATATTTGCAATAAATTTCTTCCTTTCAAGGTCCTTTTTGTTTTTCTTTTTTTATTTTTTTTAATGTATTTTTCAATATTTCGCCTTCGTTTGGAAGACTTCTTCAGGAAAATTTGTTTGTTTGATTAGTTTTTTTTTCAAAACTTTTTAATGAATTTATCAAACAAACAAATTTTCCTGAAGAAGTCTTCCAAAAGAAGGCAAAATATTGAAAAATACATAAAAATCTTCCAAAAGATGACAAAATGTTGAAAAATACATTACATTTTTTTTCTAACAAAGGAGACCTTAAACGGAAGAAATTTATTGAAAATATTTCCTATTTTACTTAATGAAACTTTGTTTTATGCCACTTAAATTAAAAATTTCCCTTTCGGATAATTTCAATACTGTTTAAATTTCATACAAAAAACTACTGCATTTAACTTGTGTTTTACAGTTAATGTTAAATTGTATAAAAATGTTAAACTTTCCAATTAAAAAATTTCCCTTTTGGGAATATATACTTTATGAATAGTTATCATTAATGAAATTCGCTTAATATTCCTTTTTAAATATTGTACTTAATGTGAAAAATAGCTTTAAGTTAAATTCTTCGAAATCGAAATTTCCCAATGTAAAGATGGAATGTATAGGTGGACTGTATGGAATGGATGAATAGGTTGGCAGATCTGGAAACTCGTAAACTCTCAATGAAGTAGAAAACCAGGAAGTTTTCAGTTTGCAAAATGTTTTAACAAAAATCTTTGGAATTAGTTTTGTACTATGCGAAACTAAACAAAATTTAAAATGACTCATTGAAAATGTGTGAAAATTTAAATTTATTAAATTTCAATTCCAAGATTTTGTAAAATTCAGTCACATAATTTTTTTAGTGTCTGTGGAAACTTGTTGGAAATTTGTTGAGTTCGAAGAATAGAAAAATTTACAAAAATCCAGGATAAAGATCAAAATGAGAATTTCCCTGTTAGGGATATTTTACATTTCCATTTTTTTTTTTTTTTTTAAATCATAAAAAACAATTTATGTGATTTATATTCAAGATTGTACAATATGACATGTTTCTCCCCTACCAAATTCTCACTTACTCTTTTTATAAAACGATTGCAATTTTTCTGGCAAAAATGATTTGGTTTATTAGAATAACTTTTAAATTATAATTTTTATTACAACAAAACTTCAGTATATTTTAAATGTTGTTTGCTTTTTACTACAATTTTTTTAGTTTTTAATATCTTTCCTTTTTAATTTTTTTTTATAAAATATATATGTATATTATACTAAAGTTTAACTTAAAAACGATACAAAAAAAAATATTAATTACATACTAATAACTTTGGCACCCTTAAATCAAAATGATATTTATATGTATGTATATACTATATATTATAGATAAATAATGTTTTCTTATTCTTTCTCCTTAACAGCAATAAATTATATTGAAAATGCTTTTAAAATAAGAAAATTTTAATTTAATTTGTTGAGTAAATTCAAATAAAAGTAAAAAGAAAAAAGATATATTGTTAATTCTTAAGCAAAATATAAAATTCAAATTTAAAAAAAAATGTAAATGGGGAAAAGATTTATATATAATTTTATGCAGCAAGTAAAACTTTGCATCAATTTTTAGCAAACAATTCGGGAAAAAGCTTTTTGTTGCAAATACCACAACACTCAGGATTTATTTAAAATCGATGGCTCTTTTCTGCCTTCCTGCTATTGAGCTGATTTCTATAACACTGCCAAAACTTCTTAAACAAATATTTTTTCAAAATTTTAATTTACAGCATTAAATAACATTTGTTTATATTAATATTTATAAAGAATTTTTCAAGTCTAACATTTTGCCATATTAACATATTCGTGGGAGAATAATATATGATTGACTTAATTTAACTTAAAGAATTTTAGAAATTCGGTATGAAAAATAACTTTTGAAAATATAAAATAAAATTATTTTTGTGCTGCTAGCAGAAAACAGACGAGCTACTCGCCTGCAAAATGTATATGAAGATCACTCAATTTTTTTAGTACTTTCCATACAAACTTTCTAGATGCATTGCTCTACAATTTTGATAAACTAAATTTGTTTGATACAATTAAAAAAAATGAGTAACTTTCATACAAATTTTCTAGACGAGTTGTTCGTCTGTGTTCTAAAAACAGCACGTTAGTTTTTTTTCAACACAATTTATTAGTTTTTTTTAATAGGATCAAATGGGCTGGCTTTTCAATGGGTGACAGCCTTATAACTTTGGTTTTTCAAAATTTTTTTTGGCTAAAGCTTATTTTTGAAATTTCTAATTTCATTAATGGCAAAATCGGGATTCCGAAAAACAATTCTAAAAACTCCCGAAATCAGGATTTTTAGATTTATTTAATAAACTTTAATTTTTCTAAATTTTTTAGGCTAAAGTTTGTTTGGATTTACAATTTTATTATACTTCAAAATCGAGATTCCCAAAAAATTCTAAAACTGGGATTGTTGACAAATGTAACTTAAATAAATGGCTGTTTTCCCTAACAAACAGTTTGCAGTTTTAAACTCTTTCGAAAATTTATGATTCTCAAAATGTAAGTATCACAAAACCGGGATTTCCGATAAACACTTCACAAAGGATTCAGTTTTAGCTATTATTGAAAACAAGAATTTAGTTAATCTTATGCAATATTCCTCAATTTAATTTATTACAAACATTATTTTTTGATTTGTAATTTTTTTTATACCTCTAAATCGCGATTCCTAAAAAAAAATTTTAAAAGTTCCCAAAACTGGGATTTTTGACAAATGCAATTTATGCATATAGTTCTTCTCGCTAACAAATAGTTTGCGGTGTTAAACTATTTTGGAAATTTATTTATTATCAAAAATTATCAAAATATCGGGATTTCCGAATAAAATCTTTACAAACAAGTTCGTAGTTTTAGTTATTATTGAAAACAAGAATTTATTTAATCTTATGAATTTTCATCAATTTCATTTACTAAAAACATTAGTTTTTAATCTCTAATTTATTATACTTCAAAATTGAGATTCCCAAAAACAATTTCAAAAACTCCCAAAACTGGGATTTTTGATAAATGTAATTTAAGCAACTAGCTCTTCTCGCTAACAAACAGTTGGCGGTTTTAAACTATTTCGAAGATTTTAATGATTCCCAAAAGGTAGTTATCACAAATCCGGGATTTTCGATAAAAATTTGGCAAGTTTCCATTGTCAGCTATTATTGAAAACATGAATTTAGTTAATTTTATGGATATTCTTCATTTTAATTTATTAAAACCAATTTGTACTTTTTGTTCCAATTTAAAAAAAAAACAAATGTCAGTTCTTTTTATTGGAAATCCAACCATTACTAAAAATATTTTAAAAATCTCTACAAAATTGGATTTTTTCAGTAATATTTTTTTTACTTTACAATAAAAACATCAGTATTAAGCAGAAACTGGAAAATTGTACTTAATAATTCCCAAAATTGTACAAAAAAAATCCGAAAATGGGGAACTTTATTCTTTAGTGTTTAACGAATCCACCGATTATAAAAAATATTTTAAAAATCTCTACAAAATAGGATTTTTTGAGGAATAAATATTTTTTCTACTTTACAATAAGAACCATCAATCTAAAACAGAAACTGCAAAATTGTACTAAGTTACATTAATTCCTAAAATTTTATATTAAAAAAAAGAAAATTTTTTAGTTTTTAAGGATAGTTTGTATAACAAAAATTAAATTATTTCAAATATCTTTTAATAAAATTTTCTCATATAAAATTTCCCCCAAAGTTATGTTAATGATTCCCAAAAACTTTTACAAAAATACCTAAGGTGGGGAAAAATTGCCTAATAAAATATTTTATTTTCTGAATTTTAAGCAGACTTAACAAAACAGGTTTTAAAACCTAAAAAATTGTCGCAATATTTATTTAAAGAATTTATAAGTTTTCTCATTTTAGATATAAAATGCTTTAAATATTTTTAATGTTTGCCCTTTTTTGGCTTTATAAATCTTTTCCACCTTTAAAACTTATTTGTTTACAACTTCAAATTGAAATAAAACGATGTATATATGTATGTACTTATTATAAATGAAAGATAAACTGCTCACATTTTGAGATAAACGATAAAAAAAATAATAATCTCCAATTAACAATAAGTTTTGTTTTAAAACCAACTGCAACCAATATTTTGTAAAAATCACAAAAAATCTATTTATATGGCACTATTTGTTCGAATATTTGACATTAAGAAAAGTTTAGCGTTTCCCCTCTCTAACAACTCTTTTGTAATTGCATTCATTTCAAATCATTTTGACCATTATTCGGTAATGTTAAAGCTGAATTGTTAATGGTTTGGGACATTTGTGTTTGCACTAATAACATGAGTATTTTGTTCATTAAATTGTCGGCTTCAGTGTCTTCCATGCTGTTGAGTTTGGCCGATATGAAACCACAAAATTTGGAATTTAAGACTTCACGCACTGTTTGTGGTGGTGGCATCATATCGCCCATACCGTTCATTAGGCCAGCAGCTGTTAGGCTGTTCGTTGGATTTTGTTGGGCTCTCAAGTGACGATGTTGCTGCAACATTTGTCCTTCATAGTCATCATCGTCATCATCATCTTCTTCCTCCTCCTCCTCGCCGCCAGCACTTTGTAAATGTTTGCGTCTACGTTTAAGGGCCGGCCCATTATTACTGGTAGACGGTGAGTTTGAATTTAAAATCAAGGGATAAGGAAAATCAGCATCAATGGCTTCCAGTTCCTCCACCTCATCTGATCCTTGATGACTTAAAGCATTATTGCGTACCGAAGAATTTTCATCTTCGCCGCTACGCAATGAGGAATTGTCCAAATCATCATATGTGTTAGTTTGATTAGTGGAATCATTGCGGGTGGATGAGACACGACTGTCATTGGGTTGTGAATTTTGATGGGCAGGCGGTATATTGAGAGTGGTATTATTTGTGCCACCATTTGCCATAGCGGTATTGGCATTAGGATTGGTGTTTTGATTGGATAAATCCAACTCGGGTTTGACAAAATAATAGTAGTCTTCACTGCTGGCATTAAGTGAAGAGGAGGAACATTTGGAAAGATTTAAGGCCGCATCGTTAAAGGAAGAATGTAAAGTATTCAGTTTGTAGTTGTTTTTGCTGGAATTATTATTAGTGTTGTTATTGTTGGCAACGTTGTTATTGACGCTAGCTGTCATGTGATGAGCCAAGGCGCTTAGATTCAGACCCAAGGGGCCGCTGTGTTCAGCAGCATGGGAACCACCTCTGCAATAAAAGAATATATAAATCAGTTTATTTCAAAATACAATTTACAAAAATTGTTTTAAAAGACCAAAAATTCTTAAAAATATTAAAAAGAAATCTCAATTATATTATTTCAAAACTTGTTTTTGGATGCTAGAATACTTGTTTTTTATATTTTGATTGCCAACATGATTGGATAACTTTAATAATCTCTTAAATGGGTATTCTGAAAGAAATCCTAGCATTAGCAGCAAATCCGACAATTCCCAAAATTGATAACGAATGCTCTCAAAAATTTTTGTTGAGAAATGAATAAGTACCGAAAATTCGTTGTTCTATAGTTTTTTTAGCTTATTTAATGGAAATTCTAACATTCCTAAAAATTATTTTTTAAGTCCCAAAATTTCTTAATTAATATTTCTATTAAAACGAAAATTCGTTTTTCTATAGTTTTTTTTTTTTTAGAAAAAAAGAGGGTCGAAATTAAGAAATAATAAGGTTTTTAGTTTATTTAATGGAAGTTCTAATATTCCTAAAAATTATTTTTTAATCCCCAAAATTTCCGTTAGGTTTTCATCAGAAATACTGCACTTAATTAATATTTGTTATAGCAAAAGTTCTTTTTTCTATAGTTTTTTTTTTAGTTTATTTAATGGAAATGCTAACATTCCCAAAAATTATTTTTTAACGCCCAAAATTTCTATCAGGTTTTCATCAGATATACTGCAATTAATTAACATTTCTATTATTTTCTGCTGTTTAAAAATAATGGCAGAAAAAAAGAAGCTTTTTAATTTTTAAATTTTAAAATTCCCAAACACGTTAAAATATCCTGTAAACTCGATTTAGTGTTTTCATCCGCGAATATCATACATTACTGCTGTCAGCACTTTTTTTGATTTTTGTTTTGCGATTTGTGCCGTCACGATTGTCATATCCGCAAATTTATTTTCAAAGTTTTCTAATTTAAAACCCATCCTCTGAACGAAACCCCAGTAATTAGGGGCAAATCCGACATATCCCAAAATTGGAAAGTAAAACTACCAAACTTTTCTACTGAGAAGTGAATAAGTAGTATAATTTCGTTCCTCTATACAGTTTTTTAGTTTATTTAATGGTTATGCCAACATTCCTAAAATTAATTTTTTAATGCCCAAAATTTCCATTATGTTTTTCGTATGGAATACTGTATTTATCCATCAATTATATTATTTTTTGCTATTGAAAAATAATAGAAGATTGAAGGGAGCCTTTTTATTTGTAAATTCTGTAATACTCAAAAACGTTAAAATATCCTGTAAATCTTTCGATTCGAATTTCAGGATTTGATTTGCCTATACTTTGCGTTTTTTATATTTGTGGTTTTCATTCATGAATATCTGCATTATTGCCTTAAGCTCTTGTTTGGCTTATGTTTTGCGATTTGCGCCGTAACTATTTTCATGCTTGCATATTATATTATTATAACATAAATAATTTACAAAATTCCTTAAATACGGCTCCTGGGCAAAGCTCCAGCAATTAAGAACAAATCTGACAACTCCAAACACGAAATTTTCATTGAGAAATAAATATGTAGCTAAATTTGGTTTCGCTATCAAATTTTTAAAAATATATAATAAATATACGAATATTCCTAAAAAAAAAAATTGTTAATGCCCAAAATTTCCATTAAATCAATTCAATTTTTTTTTACTATTGAGCAATAACAGAAGAATGATAAAATACTTTTTATTCGTAAATTCTACAATTCCCAAAAACTTTGAATGAAATTTAATTTATTTTTTAAAAAATCCCCGATTTATTTTTTTTCTTACTTTTTTTCAGTGAAAAAAGATTTGTATTAATTGGAGCGGAATTGAAAGTTCCCATCTCAGAAATTCCCAAAATGGGAATCAGAACTTTCAATTGCATTAAAAATAATAAGAAGCTATAAAAAATTTCTAAGTGATTTATAATTATATCGTGTTCGTTTAAAATAATTTTCGTTGTTATGCTTCTTTACAAAAAGATCCTTTTTTATCACGGTTGAGTTTATGTATATCTGCTTGAATTTTCTTCTTACTCGGCCGATAGAAATATGCTCCCATTTCCTGCTTAGACAATATTTATTTAATACATTGCTTAGACTTTTTTCGTATTTCCTGTTAACAACAACCAAATTGAAAATTTATTTTGTGGCCAAACGTACAAAGAAGGATCTCTTCTTATTTGCTCAACATGTTTTCAATGTTGCTGTATGTTCACCAAATACAAAAACAAGTCTATTTTTAAAACAAGTCTTGTGAATTGGAAAAATGCACACATCTGCTCTACAAATGTTTAACTTAACAACACAACATTAACAAACATTCAGACGAGCACATTTGTAGTTCCTTTTGTCGTAGCATTGAAATCAGAGAACTCTTGAGAATGAATTTACATTTTGGGCATAAAATCTAAAAATGTGGCTTATATTGAAAATGCTGATAAAGGGCTTTTGTATGTATGAGTAAGGAGAACGCGCATGCGTGCCCTTTAATGCACGTTGGAGCTCTAAATATTTTTCTCATTCTCATTTAAGTCTTAACAAGACTGCTTAGCGCTTTAACAAAGAAAAATTATTTGAAATTTGATATTTATAACAAAACTAATAAAAGAATGAAAAACAGAAATGTTCTAAAATAAATAGTAGTTTTTTCTTTGTAGAGGGTGTTTTCGAGTTCATGGGAAATTTTAAGATGTTAGAATTAGAAACAAAATAAAAACATGGCTTTTCTGTTGAGATTTTTAAGGCTTCATTGAAGGCAGGATATTTCGAAAATCTACAAGTAATTAAAAATAATTTTCTTCTTTTACGGTTAAATGCACAGAATAACAAGTTTCATTTAAATGCTTTAAAATACAGTTTATTTTTAGTTGGACATGTGACAAAACTAGCAGCTGGCTAAAATTTAAACAGTATAGAGAAGAATATAAAAGTCATAAGGGCCGCAAGATAGCTCTTATTGTATATGCCAGCAAAGATTTTATTAAATGTAAATAAAATTACAATACGTACGACAGCATGCTCAAAGTTTAGCTCCTGGCTGAGTTTAATTTTGCACTAGCATTAAAAACTTCTGATATTTATGATTGTTTTTCCATTCATTCGACTTATGATTCGTAAAACGCAAACAGTTGCAGTTAAGCTACAAAAAAAAACCGAAAAGTTATAAAGGATGGTCCACCTATAACACACAATGTTGATTTCAAGTCACGACTTAATGTTAAGGTGTTTGCCCAACTTAATTTGGCATTTCTTTATTTCAATGTTGGATAAATTCAACCATGGAAAAGTACACAATTGAGCAGCGCATTACAAGTAAGAGCAGTGATTGATTGTGTAGCTTTGGTGGCAAGCTGTGAAAATTTCAGGCAGATCGGTCCAGCGGTCTGGCCTACCCGACAAGCGTCGTCGCGCATGAGAAGGGGCGTGAAAATGGGTGTGGCACATAAGACTTTAATTTTTGCTTCGCCTGCAGTAAGATGTACATAAAATTTGAAGTAAATCTGTTAAAACCCATTTGAAATCAACTACTCAATTAGAAACAAGTGGGCGTCAAAGTGGGCATGGTCAAAAGAAGGCTCATGCTCAACAACTTTGCCGAAGATCATCACATGCTCAAATGCATAGTTTACGATTCTATAAAGGACAAACATACATATATACACACATTCATTTTTATACATATAGAAGATAGCAGGAGATTAATCCATATAGTAAAAAATTTATCAAGATGTTATCAAAATATAAAGTACCTCAGATAATTTGTTCAAAAATCCCATTTTCGGATGGGATTTATATAAGTTGACTTTTTAAATGGCCCCCTTCATACACAAAAGTTCCGCGATATTGTGCTTCACCCGTCGAATTTATACAACAAATATTTGCCAGCGATTTCGTCGAGATGGGCGAAATTCGTCGCTCGACGCAGTTGTGTTCCTGGCATAAAACAAAAACAGTGTGGCCAAATATGAGTAAAGAATATATTTGTTGGGTTTCACAGTTTTATTGGTTTCAACATTGGATTTTATATAAGAGCGGTGAGAAAAGAATGTGGTCGATTGCGTCGGCCGGTGATTACCCGCCATCATTTGTTAATCCCACCAGCCTTTGTAACGTGTCTCGATTTCTTCCAATTTCTGGTGAAATCTTTCACCTTGTTTATTATCACTTTCGTAGCCCAAATTCGTGGGGGAATATATCCAAATGACTGAATAAGTGTAATTTATTAGGTCCCAATTAACTTATCTAGGCATGTGGCGTTCTTGGCATTTTTCCTAATTTAAAACTTGTAAAGCAATGTTATAAATGTTGCCATGTTTGTCTATCTCGATACGTCCCACTAGAAAATTGTTTTCAAATCAAAACCACATACATCCATTCCACATGTTTGAGGAATTAATTCACCTTTTTTGCATTTTAACGAAAAGTGGCTTTATTAAGGACCTTTTATTACAGATTTTAACATTAGTATAACACAAATTATAATGAAAAGTTTTAAAGCCTGCCTCAAAAATATTTTAAAAAAACAGAAAATTTCTTATCGACTTAAATTTTAGGGGAAAAAATTAAAGTTCGAAATTCCAAAGAATTATATATTTTATCACTAAAAAAAAATCCCGTTTTTGACCATTTACATTTGTTATTGTTATTGTTAAAAAGAAAAAAATATTTATAGTAACAATGCCATTAAAAAACCACAGAATTAATTTTATGGCGACTTAAAGAATTCCATCAAAATAAAATGTACTAAACAAGTAAACGTCGCAATGCAAATTGCTTGTACAAATTAAAGCCCTTATCAACAATTTGAAAATAAAATAATTTATAAAATTTTGTCCGTTTTTAACAAACACATACATAGTCACACTTTAGTGGTGGCTTTTAGTTCATTGTTGTTTTTGTTATTGCTGTTTTATTGAAATACAAAATAAATGAAAACCTTGTTTAAATAATTAAAACTTTAGTAAACAATATGAAAATAAGCAATAATTTCTATGAAATAAGCGCTAAACCAGGCAGCAAATATGAACTGTTGTTTCTTCTCTTGATACCATAAAATCGCAATTGCAAAAAAAAAAATAATATAAACTAACAACAATAATGAAAACGAATTGAATTAAAATAAATTGAAAATATATTCTTTGTTGCAAAAACTAATGATCTAAAGCCATGACTTAATGGCAAACCAAAATGAATTCCACATACAGGCTTATATGTACACAGTCGTATGTACATATTAACGAAATAATACTGTGATACTAAAGAGTGTTTTTGAGGATTCACAACTTTGAGTTGGCAGCACTGTTATTTTTTGGCAACCGCTTTAACAGCTGTTAATTGCTTTTTGTTTAATTTGATTTCATTATGGATAAATTTACACCGGAGCAAGACATGCAAATTGTTATTTTTTTTTTTTATCAAAATAATTGTTCTTAGATTTCCATTCTAAATGTTGTTTTCCTATAATTGAACGGGTACATGAAAAATAATTTTCATGTTATGAAAATTTTCATAAAATTGTTCAAGCCGCACGAATTGTCAAAAACTCTATCTCACAGTTGCATTTTTAGTACTTTTTCAGCACACATGTTATATTTGGTAGAACGCACGATCGTGTACGATAGTGTATCAGGGTCTTAAAAGGTGGTAACAAAACACGCCAAACTATCATAATAGATAATCGTATTCTTATTATAAAAGTAAAAATGTTCGGCTAAAAAGAGCAACGCTGATAATACAGAGTGATGCAGAACTATCTTGATTTTGCAAAACTACCTTCATGATTTAAAATTTGTTTAATTGTTAATTATTATTATTATTTTCTTACATAGCACATTAGTGGGGTATATTTTTAAGTCATCTTTACAAATTCCTGAAATAAAAATAAAAAATGTATATAAACTAAAAAATTACTGAACGTTCAAAGCAAAAAGCCCGTTATGCACCACCCTGTACCTACAAAATGAGTCCATTTAGTGCCATAAAAACGAGTACAATTAGACTTCTTACGGCTTTGAATTGTTATCATTTAGATCAGGGGTGCCCAAAATTTCTATATGGAAGAGCAAACACCAATACATTTAAGGAAAAACTACTTTTCTTCTTTGGTCTTATTGTTTCACAGCAATTATTGTTATAATTTAAAAATAATCCTTCTTCTTGAGTGTTGTTGATTTGCTCTTGTGTGTGTGCAGTGAAGAACGGCAAAAATATATATAAAGCGGAATTGTTTGCGTATTTTTCATTGCTAGTGCTGAGCGCAGAATGTGTGTATTAAAGAGCAGAGCCCTATAGCTAAGCGCTTTTACAAAAACAACTGAACAATAAGCGCATAGGGCCTGGACACATCTGATCTAGACGATTAAAAGTAGCGTCCTTTTGGTAATCAAATATATACGAATTCAAGCGGCAATTTATAGAACTTGTATTTTTTTTTTTAATAAAAATAGTTTCGCGGTTAAGTAGGCAGTGGATAACTTTTTTAATATACTTATACCAAGAGCAATGCAAAGCTACATGTTTTGTATACCAGACATTTTTTTACAGAAAAGAACAGGACATAATAATGTTTCATCTTTTTTTATTCAATATAATACCAGATATACAAAATTTCAGTTTTAACAATAATTTTTAAATTAAATATTCGTATTATTTGATCTTGTTTATATTGTTTTCTTCTAAATTTTCCAGCTAAAGATCTTGATTGATTTTTGTTTTTTATAAAAAGGTTTAACGGTATTTTATTTTCGATATTTCGATAACAATTTGTTATCATCATCAGGAAAATTAATATGTTGTAACATTTTAATATGTTATCGAAATATCGAAAATAAAATACCGTTAAACCTTTTCTATAAAAAACAAAAATTAATCAAGATCTTTAGCTGGAAAATTGTGAAGAAAATAATTTTTAAATTTTATTCAGTTGCTATTAAAGCATTCACTCCATAATTAATCAATCAAACTGAAATTTGCCACATTTTCTGTATTCAAAAATAACTGTAAAATAATATAATACTCTAGTTTGTTTTTTTTTTTTTTTGCTCTCTTCTTACTTCTTTATGCAGATTTTTTTCTTCTTCTTCTTCTTCTTTTGTAATTAACAGATTTGCCTAAAGTCTCATTTCTTTTCTCATATTGAAAGTTTCTAATTAATGACTTTTAAGAAACCTTTAGTCATTTTAATCAGTATCAAAAACTATAATTAAAAGTACAAAAAATCGAAACATAAAAACAGTCGATTTTTCAACTTTTCTTACCAACTTGAAATGAGCACTTTGGGGAACTTCAGGATGTGTTTACTGATATTAAAATGTTTAAAATGGAATTCATAAATGTATATTATTACATTTGCTATGTTTAAAATGGCGAGAGCACATGAATGTGTGTTAAAGAAGTAATCTTTTGATAAGTTTATCCATATTTTAACTGCATATGTTTGCAGAGAGGAATACTTGACGTGTATTTGTATCGGTTTTGTGCTGCTAACGTCTCGTCTTCACGTGTCAACGACTTGAACACGACATGAACATAACGTCGGCAGAGCGATGTTAAAAATAAATTCATGTTCTTGTATATGGCGAATACTTATTTTCTGATTAAGCATATAATTTACCTTAACAAAGTGTTCAGTTCCGCGCCATTTTGTGTATTTTTATTCGTGATGGCCAACGTCATGGCGAACATCGATGCTGAGCCATATGCTCGAGCATTGATGTCAGAGCATGAACGAAGAAACATGGACATGAGCGGTCCATTAGCCATTTGCCATTTGGTTGCTAATGGACGCCCTTTTTAAAAATTATGCCAGCAAATTTTCACTTCGAAGTGTTTTAAGACCAACAAAGAAATGCTTTTGATGTTAAAAAGATATTCCCCCATATACCAAGAGACGTCATCATCATCACATCAAGACGACATAAAAAGCACTCGATTATACATTCGTTGTCAGCAGCAACTACTTATATATGTATTTTTTGCTAAGTCTTTGATATATCCCAGAACTAAGCGACAAATAGATGCTGTCAACAACTTTCAATTGTTATTGGCAGAAAGTAAATAAATGCCATAATTTTTGTGTTGACAATGACGCCACTTGGAATACGGAGGATTGTAATGGTTTTTTACGAATTTCACATGACTTGTATTTTTATTGAGATAAACAGTTTTTTGAAAAAAGTGAATGTCCTGTTCATAGAACACAGACGACGCGACTTGTCTAAAAAGTTTGTATGGAAATCACTCAAAAAATTGAGTAAACTTCATACAAATTTTCTAGACGAGTTGCTCGTCTGTATGCTATGAACAGCACATACGTGTAAAAAAAATTTTATTTTTTGTATTGAGAAATGTGTTTTTTCGATTAAATTAATGAACCAAGTTGCGTCATTCCTAAAGCAAGCCGGGATAACGGTGTATCTTATTACTAAGTTTTTTATTTTTTTATGTGGCCACTCTGAAAACTTTCTTTGGAAAAAAAATCCTGCAAGCCTAATATGATTAAAAACAAATTAATTGGTGCTTAGACTTTGCAACAGTCTAAGCACGCAACACTGTGTAGCTTTGCGAAAATGCACTTCGTTTATTGCTGCTACTACTACAAACGTTTAAGTATGAATGTATGTGTATGGCCATCACTGGTATGACAATATGTTTTACTATACTTAGCCTGTTTTATTTCTCTTTTTAGAAATTAAAATTATTTTCTACAATTCTCCACAGCCATAATGAGATTCAGTTCAGAAATTTATCAACAATTTTTTAACCCTGGTTTATTCTATTCTACATTTTTCTTTATTTTGTCGCTTCTTGACTGATGTCTGATTGTGCGTGTATTATGTTCGCTCGTACTTTGGCTTTCAAGAATTGAACTCAATATTGTAGTAAGATAGGGTATGCCATTCCATAAAACAAATTAATTATGAGAAAAATATGCACAAAACATATTTGAGAGAAAACTTTTTTTTTAAATTTTTTGGGCAGTAAAAGTATTATAAGTTGTAAATATTGCAGATTCAGGAAAAGTTCTTAAAAGAAAACTTTTTTTTTGTTTAAATTTTTTGGGCAGTAAAAGTATTGTAAATTGTAAACATTGCAAATTTAGCATAAATGATTGATAACTGGAAAACAAGGAAAATTATTTTCATAGAAATTATGTAAGTAACAATCCTTTATTGCAACAACGTCATAACTCAAAAGAGACGATTTTGGAGTTAACAATGCAGTGTTTTCAGCAGTACAATCCTCTATATTGTGTAAGAAATTCGTTCAAATTACTTTTTAAGTTGCCTTCTTTAGGAGGAATTTTTTAAACTTTTTGCTATAACATTATTTTGAATTATGAAGTTGTTGGAATAGAGAAACGATATGCGCATATTTTGAAGAGGTAATTAATTAATTTGAAAATCTACAATATTTTATTAAATTAATGTTAGATATATATTATAAAGGGCAGAAAGCAACAAAAAAAGGAAAGGAGAGAGCGAAAAATATCATATAGTGCGAGCTCGATTTTCGCAACCCATAAAAATAAGTCTTATTGCAGTTAACGAAAAGTTGCAATGGTCGACCAGTGTTTTTTATACTTAATAACGCACATTTTTATAAAAAGCTGCATCTTTTACCATATATTACTAAACTATTTTTTTAGTGAGAAAAATAATACGAACTCAATAATTTATTAACATTTTTAATCCATCTAAGGCTTTATTGCTGTCTGTGTTTGTATTTTATTTTGCTTTGAAAAAACATCGCCATTTATTTACAAATATTTGTTAAGAGACAGGTGCATTCATTGAAGTTTGTATTTGAGACTGTTTAAATCAAGGCAGCTTTAATAGGTAGTGGCAGAATTACAATAAATACAACACCAAGAAAATACATGTTGATGTTTGTTGGTGTTGTATTTATTGTAATTATCCCACTAACTATATAAAGCTGTCTTGGTTTAAATGTTTTTTGTAATTCAATTAAAGCAAAGATTATTAAAATTGAAAAATTTCGAATATTTGCTTCTGGAAGTAGTTTTTACTAGGTATATTGCATGTGTGCCACACATCGATGAAATCTTTGAAATTGTGAAATTAAGTGGCAACTTTTTATGTCTTATTTGCAAATAAATTTTTAATCAATAATTGTTTTCGTGAGTTAGCTAATCGCATAAAAAATTTTTATTTCTCTTTATACGTCAATTTTTGTTATACGAATAAAAATCGCAAATAACCTGCACGTATAAACGTAGTATATATTCATCATCTAAAAGTACAGTTATTTTTTATTGCAACGTAGTATTTTTAAGTACACAGTTGTGTAATAGAGTACTAATAAAAATTTACTAGATTTCGTCAAAATCTGGTCGCAATGTACATTTCATTTAGTATGGGAAATCTTGTCAAAATCAACTAGATTTAAATCGAAATCCTGTAAGTACTAGATTTAGCTTAGGTGTAAATGCCCGGTAGCTTAATTTATATTTGGTTACCCTAAAGGAATGAAAAGACAACATCTACGAGTACAATGGCAAAGTAAGCAAAATCAAATAAAAAAAAAAAGAACTGTTTTCCACCAATTTCCCTTTTCGTACATCTCTTCCACAGATTTTATGTTAAACAAGATCACTTGAGGAGCAGGCACATATGTACATACATATGTACATATATACATACATATGTATCATATTATGGTCAGTTCAGAGCAATTTACAATTTAAATTTTCTTAAAGGGGAGTTAAATTATTAAGTAGGTATATTGTTTTCATTATTTTGGACCAATTCGATAAATTCGAGATTGGCTTGAAAACACAACACATGTTTTGCTGTAAACAAATACAGTTGTTGTATGGGTAAGTGAATGAGTGAGTGTGAGATTATTTGCATATCGGGTAGGTATATTCGGCTTAAATTCTCAATACAAATTTGTTGTTTTATTTGTTATTGACATTGTAGGTAGTGGTTGCTGTATAGTACATGTATGTATGTACTATTGGTATATGTGTATGTGTGAAAATAAATGATTTTTTCTGCTGCTGCTGCTTGTTTTTTATTATTTTTGCCGCATTTCTTATCAGCCTTAAACCGTTTTATATTTTGTACACTTTTTTACGCCATTTAAATGTGGTTGAGATCATGTTGTTGTAATAATTTTTTTTTTGTAGCCAACATTTATACATCCAAACATCATGCATCACATGTACGTACAAACTTACATTCTTGGCCGCTGATGATGAGATGCAGGGCACTTTGTTCAATTGTATTTGACTGAGTACAGTATAATTTCATACACCAGCATCTCATCATCATCATCATCTTCCTCATAATCGTAATGAAGCTGACGATTGTGATGGTACAGTTGTCGTCGTCGTCAACCTCAATTAATTTAAACGGAAATTTTTGTTGTAGTTTATTCGCATTTTTTCTTATTTGGCTTAAGAGTACATGAAGCTGACAGTTTATTTTTTTCGGGGTTTTATTTTTCCAACAACATTTACTCGTACGTATGTAGTATCTACATACATACGTACACTTATTACTATGTACTACATACCTATATTTATTTTGCATTTGTTCTTTTTTTTCTCTCTCTCTTAGATTGTTGTTTTTCTGAGAGATGGATTTATTAAGCCAAATCAAATGAAGGTTATGTACAAAATAAATTGAAATGGATTTTACGTTTGACGGTTTCGTTGTGCTGCTGCCCCTGCTTAAATTTCCATTGAAAACCACAAAAATAACAAAGCCAAAGTTTTAATGAAGGAACATTTACATCAAATCGTTCGTGTCAGTATGAATTCATGGCTTTTGTTTTCATTAGTAAATTCCTGTGCACCTTCCAGGATATTTTTTTTCTATTTTGCTACCGAAGGAGATGGAATTTTTCAATGAGATGTGGTAACTTACATATTGACATAAAATACTCGTATATACCGAACATATATTTTTTAAAAAGCCCCAAGTTAAAACATATTTTAAATAAACTTTTTAATTGATCCTAATACGTGTAGGTATCAATACAATTTCTGAAAAATGTTACACTTCTACAATAAAATACAAAGTTCTTTTTGCAACGATCTTGTGAAAATGTTGTTTTTTAATGTTTGGTTGGTTAATCATATTAAGTGTTTTTTGTTCTTCCTGTAAAATTTTTTCAATATAACTTAGGGCTTTTTATGAATTTATTGTACCATTATAAAATTTTCATATTTATATAAGGTGGTCCAACCATAATGCACGATATTAATTATGAGTCACACCTTAACGTCAAGTTTTTTCCCAATTTAAGTATCAAACACAAATTCTCAGCAATTTATTTGGATTGTTGGGATATAAAGTTGAATGTTTGAGAATATCTTTCAAAAATTTCTAAAGTCTACTGATGATTGGGGTAGTTCCTATGAAATGTCGACATATATGTAGATAGGTGGGAAACATGGAAAACAAGCTATTTATAATTTTTTACTGATATAAATGTTAGAAGCTTAAATAGCGAATAAAAAACTTAATTGTTTGAATTTTTGTTCTCTGCTTTTCGATACTTTCAAAAAGCAAATCGTAGCAACCAACACGGTTGTTCATTTGTTTGAAAGGTGTAAAGAAATGTTAGAGACGATTATAAATAGAAAAGCTTGTTTTTTGTGTTTTGACGGATATTATTAAAGCATTTTGCTTTTTAAATTCTCAGCAATTTATTTGGATTGTTGGGATATAAAGTTGAATGTTTGAGAATATCTTTCAAAAATTTCCAAAATCTACTGATGATTAGGGTAGTTCCTATGAAATGACGACATATGGGAAACATAGAAAACAAGCTATTTATAATTTGTTAAAGAAAAGAAATTCACAAATTATATTCCTAAAAGAGTTAAACAGACAGAAAGTTGACAAGATTGATTGTAACCATCTCGAGAAAAATCAGAAAAAAATCTAAAATTTACTTGCTTTAGATACGAGTTCTGTGTACAGACTACTTCACAGCGGTGTTTGGGCATGATAAAGCGTAATCCTATCGATTTTTGTCGCCGATTAATAACTGTTGATGAATGTGGGTCCACCACTACACATGTGAAACCAAAAATCAATCGAAACAATGGGTGGAAGCTGGTGGAAGTGCTCCGAGAAGAAGGCGAAGACAGTGAAATCGGCTTGCAAGGTTATGGTCACTGTATTTTGGGATGCACATGGAATATTTATTGTTCATAGATTATTTTGGAAAAGAGAATAAAAGGAAAGTATTATCGTGCATTATTGGATCAATTGAATGATGCAACCAGGAAAAAACGACCACATTTAAAGAAGAAAAAAGTGCTATTTTTTCAAGACAATGCTGGAATTACGTGAAATACACTTCGAATTGGTTGATCCTCCACCTTATAGTCCAGATTGAGCTACTAGTGCCTTTTTTCTGTTTCCAAACTTGAAAAACTGGCTCATGGGAAAAGATTCATCTCAAAAGAAGAAGTGTTTACCGAAACTAACGCGCATTTTGTGGTGTTCCCCATAAAGTGTATTGAGCTAAAAGTAGGCTATATTGAGAATGAAATGATTTAAAAAAAAGGGTTTTTCCTACCTAGGCAGCTTCAATCAGCCCAATTATAAATAAAAATTCCTTGGGAGTGTTTTCACTTTTCTCTTTTCCCCATATATGAACGAAAAGTGAGTACCTATGATGTTTTGTATTATTTCCTTCTCTCCATTACTACTGCAAATACTAAAAGGTGATCAACTCTTCAAGTTAACCAAAATTTCGCTTTAGTTTGAATACAGAAAAATTCTTTACTTGGGAAATAAATTGGGCTGAATAACAATCCGCTCTCGTAGGAAGCACCTGGTGTTCAGAAGGCAGTTTTAATTTCACATTGAAGTTTACTTATTTTGTACAAACGTTTCTTTACTTCTTTTTTAAATTTTTGTTAAAATTTAGGTAAAATTTATTTTGATTTTACACACACTAATTATCTGTTTATTCTTTGTTTTGGAGAGCTAGTTCAGATAAACTAGCGATAATTTATAATTCATTTTTTGTGCCAGTTTAAAAAATTTATTTCACGATCTCTGAAAACAGTTTTTAAACATTTTTATGACAAATTTGCAATTCTCAGCTTATGAAAATCATTCTGAACATTTCCGTTAGCCCTGAAAAGCTCAGGGTAACCCAAATTTTTAATTTTTATAAACCTTCTCAAGCCATGTTTATTTAATTAAGACTATACTCGTAGCAACAACTTATCATCATGTGTATTTGTTGTACAACAACACAAGTCGCAGATGTGGTAGTTAAACGTTTGAAAACAGAATTTAAACAATTTGTGTTCTGCCATTCAGATTGTGTAATTGTGATCGTTGCGCTTTAAACTAAAAAATATTATAACAGAATGAGATGGTTTTATTAAAAACAAACAAAAAGGGGGATGAAAAAAATTAAAAATGTCTAGAATTGAACGCTTAAGTTGTTGACTGATTCCTCTTGTTTATCAACGTTTGGTCGGTTGTTGGTTGGCTGAATGGATGGATGGATGAATGTACAAATATATTTTCATATAAGTGAACATAGTATGTGTACCTAGTCGTATATTAAGTTGGACTTTTGCGTTATTAAATGATTGTTATTTAGTTCATCATTCTCTCTTCACTTTAATAATAAAAAAAAAATATTAATATTATTTAGTATAGAAAGAAAAAGCAGAGCAGATATTGCTGGTGATAATAATGTTGAGCATGCAGAAAAATGATCATCATCATCATCAGCATTTAAACAAACGTATTCACGTCATAACTGGGCGTAAACCATTTTGTCAATTCCAATTCGTTTTTTGCTGTTTTTTTTTTTTTTTTTATTTAATACATATTTTGTGTTAAGTACTTTAGCAATAATAACAGCCACAATATGGTCGTTAATAAAATGATTTTAATTTACACATACATACACACACAACATCCATCCGCATTATCAAAGCAAGAGGATTTATAAGATAATTGTGACTCATTTTGGCTTATCTAGTTTAATTTAGGTACTTAAATTTAATTTGAAAAAGACAGTTTAAAATATGAAATCAGAAAAAAATGAGCTGAATATGAGGATGATTTGTTTTTAAGCAGCTTAAATGAATATTGAAAAACATCATTGTATGATATACAAATGTACATATGTATGTGTTCGAAATTTTTATAAAAAATGGTGACGTTATTTTTTTTTAATGTGATTTTTCAGCAATAAGAAATATACATATTTAATATTTAGTTATTTGATCTTGTTTAATTAATTAATTCTTATTTTTGCAGCTAAAGATCGTTTTGGTTTTATATAAAAAATTCAAAAATATTTATTTTTGATATTTCGATAACATCATTGTTATCATCGTCAGGAAAATTTAAATTTTATTAAAAAAAATTTAATTTGAAATATTTAAATATTTTTAATAACCTTTGGGAGCCGCGGGTTAGCACGAAAAGTTTTTCTTTGGGCAAATGAGAAAGCTTGTGACAGAGTAGTTTTGTTTCCCATTTTTCCAGACCTTATAGGTTTTTTCCACTAAACAACATCTAACATCAGTTTTTGAAGATGATAACATCTTCCCATAAGAAATACATTGTACTAAAAGTCAACATTTTTCAACATCTTTATAAAATGTTCCTATCTCATTTTATTCCACTCAACATCTTTCGATTATTTCCGTGTCATCACTAGAAAAGTGGCAATAATGTAGATTATTCTTGTGGCATCACTGAAAAAACGTCATTTATTTTGAAAAAATTAAAAAATCATAATTTATATATCATGTATCAATTGTTTGCGTGTTTTCTTTCTTAATTTTTTTCCCGTAATAATTTTTTCTGTGTTTTTATTAAATCTTGTTTATAAGGCCTACATTTTATTTATAGACATACATATGTACATAAATTTTATAATTCTCTTTTCGTTCTTAAAATTAATTTTTTCCCAAAAAAATTTCCCAATTTTTAAAAATTGAAAGAATAATATTTTTGATTGATAGTAGATGTTAGGTGTGAGCAATGTAAACAATGTTTCATATTATCAACATCTTTCATGCGTTTCATGAAGATGTTGATCAATGTAAAAAGCCTATTGCCTGTACTTTTTCCATGCAAAATGGCAAAATTGTCAAATCATTTAATCAGCTATTTGTTATTTATGAAAATAAAATACTAAAGTATCAGTGGTGCCAACAGTGTTTGTTGGAAAACCTTCATTTGTCAAATATAAAATTTTAATTTTAGAAAAAAAAAAAAATCTAGAAATATTTTTTTATGCCTAAATGCAAAAATGTTTGTTAATTATTACAAAAGGATGGCGTATGCTAACAAAAGCCAAAAACAAACATTTTAAATAAATATACATTTCACACAAATATTATTCCTTAAAATTAGTAGTGCAGGTAATAAAGGGCGAAATAAACAAAATTTTAAATTTGTACATACGTTTTGCTTTGTTTTTGGGAGTGTTTGCCTGTTTGCACAAAAATTTGATGCATGTTTGCACGAAAAGCACACATTTTTTATTTTGGGGTAATTAGATTAATGTTTGTCAAACCGCTTGTATCGTGTAACGGCAAATGTTGCCATTTTAGTGAAAATTTTGTAGAGTGAAGTATTAGAAGGAGAATGATATAAAATAGATAAAAAAAAGTTTGTCTTAGAAATAGAGACGTTTTTGCAGAGAAGTTACAAGTGAAATATCTTGAGGTCAACAAAGAAATTACAATAAACACAATTTATATTTTGCAGTCTTCATATGGCAAGCAAAACTGCCGTCCACTTTTTTCAATTTTCAAGACACAAAAGTTGCTTACATCAAGCGACTACAACAAATAAATCAATCGATGAATTTGGGTGAAATTTTAACATCTGAAGTTTGAAAGTTCGCAATTTCAAAAAAAAAAAAAAAAAATTGTGTCTGTGGTGCCATGTAGCGCTATGTAGTTTCAATATCAATCCGCCCTCGTATGTGCTGTTTACCGGACACAGAGTTTAAATAAGTGATCCCCATAAAGATAACACTCAGCACTATGATTTGAAACGGAAAACGGCAAAAGAGACAAAAGAAAGGCTCCATAAACATTATAGTGAGTCTGCTGCTTCAGATTACATAGTAAAATGTGCGATTACCCTCGAGAGTATTGTGTGGTGATCAGTGCTTTACATATACTAAAGTAACTATACAATTTTTGAGAATAACTTTAGATTTTTGTGTCATTTATGCAGCTAAGTTTAATTTTCTACATGAAAATATCTCACAACTTACCTGTAATTTAAGGATTCTGAACAATAATTATGTAGTAAAATTATCTTTTTTGACTTAAAGCACTGGATAACAAACTTTGTGTGAATTAATCCTAAATGTGCAGTTATAGGAATAAACTTTATTCAAAAAAAAGGATAGAGAGCTTAAAAGAATAAGGGTAAAAAAAAATTATTTTGAGCACTTAAATAAAAAGTTTTGCTAAACAAAATTTATAAGCACAAACTTATAAAAAAGAAAAAACAAGTAAAACGCGTGCAAAAGAAAAAGCGGTTTTTGTGCTTTAAAAGATATTATTCAAACATTTTGCTTTTTAAATTCTCAATAATTTATTTAGATTTTTGGGATATAAAGTTTAATTGTTTAAGAGGTTTCCAAGTCAGCTGATGAACTGTCGATATATAGACTACTAGGAAACATAAAAAAACAAACTGTTTGTAATTTGTTTATTAGTACTGGGTCCTGTATAGATATATCAAAAATATATAACTACTAGTGGCGGTCAATTCACAGAAATTGTTGATAGAAACGTGGATTAAAAGTTTCTATCAAGTTCTTACGAATAATATGAAAAAACGAATTACCGAAACTTTTGTGTACCTATAATGATTCTTCTAACACATTTTCCAAAAGAAATAGTGGCATTATATCATAACATCGTAAGTCGAGATAAGTCTAAAAAAAGTTTATAGGAGAAATTTCGATGAAAACCCGTGAATTTCCTAATCTCCTGAGCATAGGACACAAAATTCAGCTGCTACGTCGCTCTCACATATACACTACAAAAATTATCGCGATAAACATGAAAACATACTTCCGGTTATTGCTTTGCTTACAATTCAAAAAGTATCATGAAATTATATATTCTTTAGTCTTAAATGAAGTGAGATCTCACTAGGTAGCTTTTCACAAATTTACATCGTTTTTGCTGCTACTAATACAAGCGGATAATTATGAATGTATGCATGTTTGTGGCCATAACTGCCCAATTGGCAACAGGATTTGCTCTCTTCTTTAGGTTTTTTTCAAGACATACATAGGTATTAATCAAATTAATCTTCGTTTTCAAATTATTCATGTGAAATATTTTTGCAAAAAGTTAACGAGGCTTTAAGAAAACTTATAAAAAAAATATATAAAATTTGAGTATAAATTGATAGTCGAGGACATGGTAGAGAAAAACTGTCGTTCACAATACGATAAGGGAAACTATTATTTGTTTGGTTTTGTATGATTTCATTGCCATTTGTTCAAAGATTTCGCCAACTATTTTTTTCGGGCGTCGTCCATTGTTCTTTCACAATTTTCCAGTCTTGTACCTGTCGTTCACGAGCAGATAGCTCAGTTGCTCGTGCCACTCATTTTAATTATAATTTAACATTATTGCTAAAATTTACTCAAGTAAAACTTTAATTTAAAAAATGGTTTGAACACATGGCCAACTGGGTAATATACCTTTATAATTTTTGCGAATGTGTTAAAAAAAAATAAAAATTGAGTGTGTTAGTTTCGGTGATCCCCGGTTGGCTATGTCGTGCACGAAACCTTGCTTGTTCATACACGACAGTAATATTTCCTGCTCGACACAAAACGGACAACTAATGCAAGTCGTGCACATAAAAATAGGTTACATAAAGGACAATATATGTACATGTGTTGATAAATGCCGCTTATATTGTAGTTTATAAGGACAGGGGACATCTTAAAGACAATGTCTGTCATTTTGTCGTCTATAAACTTCTATAGAAGACATTACACGAAACGAAGTCTACCATTTTGTCGTCCACGACATTTTTCTTAAAATAGTCAACCAGAAATTCGCAAAATATGTGTCGAATGATTGTTCGGCGCATCTAAAAAACTAGCATGAAATTCAGTACAAAAATGCAAATCTTTTCATACAAATTTCAGAGATCTTTCGCTCATTCGTGTTATGTAAAATTCAGTCAACATACATACATATGTATATTACTGCAATAATATAACACTTTAAAAAACTTTACCGTTCATTTTTAAGTCCAGCAACAATGCTACAATGGCCACACATTTCAATAGTGCTGTTTCACTCAAAGTAAAAATGAGTACTTCTTAAATTCTACACTTTTTTACAAGTCGGCTGGCTGGCTCCAAAATTCTTGTTTTCTTACAATTCCAAAATTTTTAGTTGTCCCGGATTAAAGTTAAACACGAAAGTTAGGACACAGCAGAAAATTTGTTCATTTGTAGGATATGTAAGTATGCGTTTTGGAATGATTTTTAAGTTTTTTGTCACACTTCTTCACTTTCAAATTTACATACATACCTATGTATAAGGTAATTAAAAATAAGAATTAAATGTGACACTTACTTTCTTTCACGTATAACATCTCTTAGAAAATCCATGGCATCATACAGACTCCATTTAGGCTTAAAATTATTGCCCATTAGTTTGACATGGGCCAACTCGCGACGATAGGATTCTCTTAGAGATTTAAACGCACGCGCCACACGCCTGCCGGGCGCATTAAACTCCTTGCCAATCTGTTCCCAAGCACGATTTTTCTCCTCTTCGGCCCCTTTAAAATTGGGCAGCCGTGAATCCCATAATATGGGATTATCATGGACCATCTGGATAAGTTTAAGTTTATCGGAAGCGTTACGTCGTACCACTGCAAGTAAATCGAGGGTAAATAAAAATTTTTCTTTAGTTAAAATGGAGGAAGAATTTGAGGGATTATAGTTTGTGTTTAAATGGGTCAAAAATTTGCTGTATAGCGGTTGGGATGCTGAGTTTGGGGGAGTTTTTAATATTTTTTTGGGCAAAAGTTTCTTATTGAAACTGCGGGTTAAAGGTCTTTTGTTAAGTATTTTGGAAAAACTTGTTATACGTTTAGAAGTTAACGCACATTTTTTGATTTTTTGTTGCTGCTGTTGTGTTTGCTGTTGCTGTTGTAATATAAGAGGCTGGACAGCAACATCACTGATGGGATGTTTGGGTTTTAGATCCAAAGCCAAGGCTAAAGCGGCGGCGGAGGCGGCGGCGCTAGCACTCATCTCTTGAGAGGATCGCTGTTGATAAGCCAAATCAAAATTTGTATTGGTGGTCGAGGTGGGTGGAGAGTTAGAATAATTTGGAGAATTTCTAACGCTCATCAAGGCGTACAGAATTGACCAAATAGTGTTTTAAATTTATTTTTCCAAAATGATATTTTCTTTATTTTGGTATGTTATCCAATCAGATTTTTTTTTTATATTTGTCCTTTGCACATTTGCTTTATTTAACACTTTTTTTATGTGACGTGACCATTGATCTTAGGAATTGTTTTTGTATTGTAGTGTCTTTTGTTTTTGCTTATTTCCCGTTGTTTTTCTTTTATACACTGGGTTGTAAATTTATTTCTGTTTGCTAGTTTTCTGCGCCGTCTTCAATTCCTAGGTCTGGTTTGCTTACTACCCTCTCACGACCAAGTTTAAAAACCAACTAAAAGCCATTGTTGTTGAAGACCAACCACCCCAGCCAGAGTCCGCATTTAAAACACACTAACTCAAAATCACATACAACCGAAACAACAACAGCACTTAAATTTACACAAACAAAAAAAAATTGTTTTAATGTTCAAACAATAACAACTGAAACGGCAAAAATAAAAATCCGTCTTAGACACAAAATAATTTTTATACCATTCATCCATTCACACAGACGCGATACATGCACTCTCAGCCACACACGCACTCATACACACACACACACCCGTTCATCAAGCAAACACATCAGTACAACAAAACCAAAGCGATCATAATAAACTCATTTTAAGAACCAAAACACTCTGTTGCCATTTATTTCAAATTCAGGGTTGAAAATGTTGGTACATTTGGCAAATATTGATTTCAGGTACTTTTGAGCAGCAGATTCCGATCTTAATATTATATTAGAAAGTTGCATTATTAGAACACCAATACATATAACAGTTCCACTGATTAATTTGAATTAATTCAAACGTATATTAAGCTTTTTAGTATATAGAAGACTTTTTTAAAGAAAATGGAATTAACATTTTTTAAACGGATTGAAGAGTAAATTTTTATTTTAAGGGCATATTTTTAGATCAATGCTTGTCACTAGACAACAAAAAGCTAGTTTAAAACAAATTTAGTCATCTGATCATGACATGATCAGATGACTTCTGATCTTTATTGCGAGCGTTAGATAAACTTTTTAACACGAAGTTCATACATCAAATCAGTTTTCTCATTCACAAAATAATAGCGATCGTTGACATCGACATCGTGTGGCAACCCCTTGATTAAGTCAAATAAGTTTTTAAATTCCATTATAACAAAAAAAAAACAATATATTGCGGAACGGACATCGTTTTTCCAATTTTTTTTTTTTTAACTCTTGAAACGATGACATTGTCTTTTCTACCACTAACTGCATCTTATCTGAAATATATAAATTATCAGAATATCTGGAAAAAAATTTAAAGTAATAATTTTCTTATAATTATGTGCCAATTTCACGATAGCGAAGCTGTTCGTTCGTTCGCACAATTACATTTAAAACAAAAACAACATTCAAAATTTTGTTATTGTTTTAAATGTAATTGTGTGAACGAACGAACAGCTTCGTTATCGTGAAATTGGCACTATGTTTATTGGTTACATAAAACTACTTTTTACTATTGTAAGCATCATGCAAAGCTATTTCTTATAATTTTTATTTTGATGAAAAGCACAAGATTTCTAGAAGTTAATTTAGTTAATGCAATGTTTAAAGCACGTCCAAATCAAGGCGTGTATGGCTTTCTCAATTGATTATTTTGGCAGATGTCAAGTTTTTCTTTAAAAATTTTAAGATTTGTTAAAAAAAAATGTTATAAGTATATTCAAGGCGAATTCACCTTGAGTATATTTTTAAATTGTTTCAATATCATTGAATTTGACAGTGGAATGCAAATTTCTCAATTTAGTTTATGACGAGTGTGGCCAGGACAAGAATCAATTCAATTGAAGGACTCTTAAGTTGGATATTTTGGATTTTATTTTGTGTATCCAAAGTGAGTCCAACCGTTAAAATATATTAAAAATGCTTGTTTATTTTTTAATACACACAGTTTTACAATTTTAAAGTGAACTTGCTTTCGAATTTTGTTTTGAATTTTCGTTTAATACAATAGCTGATACACATTATGTAATAAATTTTCATGTTTAGGAAATATTTTTGACGACGGCTTCTTGAAGGAAAAATTCCTTTCAAGTTGCGTACGGTCTGGGAGACAGATATTAGAAATACCTATAAGTTTTTTTATATACATATACGTATTTACATATACTTAAAAATAATTATATAAAAATGTATTAAACTTACATATCTACATTTATAAACCACTTAATTATCTTACATAAATCAAAAAAAAAAAACTTAGGTAAATTCTTTATATTAAAGACTTATTTGTGCACTATATTATAAAAAGTTCCAATAGCGATTGAAAATTCCCCTTTTTCATTAAAAACAATTGCTACATTTCTATTCTCAATCCTGATCTGCTACCATGCAATTTATATTTTGTCTAAAATAATCTCAACAACAATACCAAGCAAAATCCACACTCAAGCAAAACAAATACAATAACAGCTCGGCTCATCGTTTCTTCAGCCAAGTAAAAAATATCAAACAAAAAATACCAAGACTAAAAAGCAAAAACAAAATCACGCTTTAAACACGGTAAAATTGAACTTACTGAACAATAAAACTTAAAATATACAACAAATACAAGCAGAGCAATAAGAATGTATCAAAACAAAAAGAAAACCCCTCTAAAATATTTTTGCTTTGTAAAAACAATTTAACGGTTTTGAGCCTACTTTTCTTTCTCTCTCTCTCGGGAATTTTTTTTCTCTTTAATTTGCTCATAGATAAAGATGAAACAATTTAGTGGTTTTTTATTGAAGACAGAAAATTTTGCGATTTTTATTGGTGATTTCGTTTGTGTACATATGAATGCATCTAGATATGTACAAGATGTTAATACCTATATCTATTTTACATGGTCAATTTTTACTGGTATTCGAGAAAATATGTATGCACATACATGTGTAAATAACGCGTCTATTGTTGCAAAACTTTTGCTTCATAGGAGAAGTGTTAACAAACTTAAGTTATGTACATACATATCGACTTGTGTATCTATCTATTAGTATGTGGGTACATACATATATGATATAGTTATAAGATAGGTATGAATGTGAAACATTGTTAGATAGCAGGAACTAGGTATTTAGTTTTCTGCATTTTGTACGTGAATTCATTAAATGCTTGAGCTTTCTTTTACAGTTTTTAAGCTTTCTGGAATTTCCGCTTAGAAGTATTCATCTGCTGATTTTGAATTTATTTTGATAATATTAATTAGGTACATACATATTTAAACTTTTTTGGTTGCAAGCCCCAAAATTCCTTTATAATCTCAATGTATGTACATATGTGAATACCTATTTAAAAAACTCTAAATTACAACATTATAACGCTTGATATGTATGATTGTTGATTTTTGTTTTGTTCCGTTTTCATCACTCTCACTTTTTAAAAATTGTAATGAGCTTCTTTGAATTGAAATCGCACACATCCGTATGTAAATACAAGTGTTCACACAAACGTATGCATACATACCTACGTAAATATACGTGTTGTGTGCTTGTATGTGCTTTGTTTATTTGGCTCTATTTTATTTAATTGTTGTTGTTCTTATTATAGGAATAACATTTTTATTCTGTGTTTTGATTTTTTAGCCTTGAGTTCAATTTTTTTCTCGTTGTTGTATGGTTTAAAGCAAAAATTTACTGGTATCAGCCTAATGAGACAAAGAATTTTAATTTACATTTCCTTTTCGTTATTTCATTCAGGCTTTCAGTTGCTACTGAAGGAAAAAAATGTTTTATAAACCGTTACATGGGTAAGAAGATACATACAAACTTATTGAAATAAGTATGTATGTTTTATATAGATACATATGTATGTACACATGCAATGGTCCCTACTAGGTACATACATATGTACATATGTACATATGTACGCTAATGAAGCTTTTTCGTAATATTTTGCTATTTTGTCAGTATAGTTTTACTATTGACATTTTCTACAGGTGGTGACAGCGTCCATAGGGAATCAATACAGTTTTACTATGGACATTTCCCACAGTGCGGTGATACCGTCAACAGTAAGTCAGTACAATCTTACTATTAACATTTTCCCCATATGGTCCCACAAGAACTACCTAGTCAGTATTGACGTAGTCTACGGGTAGATTTCGTAGGACAAGCCTTTGTTAAATGTCAATAGTAGTTAGCATTAGTAAGGGTACAATTTGTCAGTAGTATTAGTGAAATCGTCAATAGTTATTCACTATAGTTTTACTATCGACATTTTCTAGAGGGTATGTATACATATATGTATGTTTGTACTTATTTCCGTATGTATATATGTATGTACATGCTTATGTATGTTTGTACTTATGTATTTCCGTTTTGTTTCATTAATGCTCTTATTTTAATAGTTTTGATAGGTATTTTAGGCTGATTTTTGCTTGGCTCTTTTAAAGAAAGTTCAAAGTTCGTTTTTTATCACACAGGGCTTTGTTAGTTGTTGCTTTCTAGTTTCAAAAGAATCTAAAAAATTATTATTTCGTTTTATGCCACAACACACACGAATAATGGGTGGCACTGTTAAGCAAATGGGTAACAACATATCGCTCCTTTATTGCAACATAGTCATATCTCAGAAAATGAGCTATTTGAGTTAAGAATGCAGAATGGTTAACAGTACTACATTTTATATTGTGCCAAAAATTTATTTTAATTACTTGTAAACTGTTTCCCTTAGGAGATATTTTCTAAAAAAATATTGGAAACTAAAAATTTTAAATATGTTCATCTCGAAACAAGCTTTTTGTAGTTATGGTTATGTTGCAATAAAGGAGCGATATGTACATACATACATAAGTATGTTAGATATGTACCTACTAACTGCAATTTTTTTATGTCTAGATATGTATGTACGAGTATATATGTATACATACATACATATGTAATTCAATTATGCGCATATAAATACATATATGTATACCTACATATGTCTGTAAATAATATGTGATAGGGTGTCCCACAAAACTATACATATTTTTAAAACAGCAAATGAAAAATTTTTAATAGAAAATTGCTCTAAAGCTAATTATATCAAATTTAAAACTTTCTGCATCAAATCGCTGTAAAGTGCAAAATTGTGCTACTGTCAGGTGTAGACTGCAAATTTTACAGTTTTTTTTGCCATCTTAACACAGCTGTTGAGACGTCTGTCTTAACAGAAAATTGCTTTTGGTTTTTTCTGCTGTTGCCAAAAAAAAACTTCAACAATATTATGCAAAGAAAAGAAAAATTTTTAAAAAATTAAATTAAATTACCTGTTGATAAAATTAAAACTATGACATATGTATGTACGTACACACCATCATTTAAAAATCAGACTTTTATGGGCATATTCATTAAAATTCAAATGAATTTGAAATGTGTTTTAATTCAAAAATTCCATACAAACTTTTACTAAAATTTATTTCAAATACATTTTAGTTTTTTATTAATATGCACATTAAAGTTTACTTTGCTAAGTTTGTTTGAAAAATTTAATTGAAAACTTGTACAAGCTTGGGGTCTATTTGTTTTTATATAAAAAATGTTTAAATGATTTATTCAATATTTCGTCTTCCTTCGGAAGACTTCTTCAGGAAAAATGTTTGTTTTTTTTAAACAAAAATTTTTGTTTTGATAAACAAAAATTTTTCGTCTACATATTTTTTTATATAAAAACAAATAGAACTCAGGCTTGAACAATATTTTAATTAAATGTAACAAAAATGTAAAAAATTAGTATTAAGCCTTATTTACAATCTTGTGTAAACGACCTTGATCGCATCACTTGCATAAAATTATTTCGAATGAAGTCTATGCAAAGAAAAATTATTTTAAATGAACCGTTAATCACAAAGGGAACGACCTACAGGACCCAAGTGAGCTGGAGTTTCCGGGTACTTGCTGCAAATCCAGCGGCCTGCTTACCTAATCGTTTAAAGGCCAGTACGCAGTTCTTACGGAAATTCGGGTTTCCATAAGAATTGCGTGTAAAAATTTCAGGTTGGTAAATTCCTTATGTAAATTTCCGAATACCGGTACGGAGTTCTTAAAGAAAAGTAAACTAAATTTTTGATATTTTTTTATTATTACAGGTATGTTAAAAGTACAAGAGAAGACTTTTCTGTAAGAACTCCGTACCGGCCTTAAGAATGAAAAATTTCCTCTGAAAATTTTTATAAATAAGAAGTTTTTTGTAGAAAAAGCATTTAAAACTTGTTAAAGTAAATTACGTTTTTTTTTAACTAAAATTGTGCATTTATAAAAATTGTAGTGTATATGAAATTAATTTTAATAAAATTTTTCAATTAAATTTGTATAGAAATTTTTGGCGCGCAAAAAATCTAAATGTTGTTTATTTGTTTACATGTTAATTAATTTTCTATGGTAAGTTATTTAATGAAATTTTCTCTCAAGGCTTCGGACTATTTTATTTTAAGGGTCACTCTAAATTTACTAAGAACATTTTGTTTTCAAATCACATTTCTTCATTGCTTGATTGAATAAATTCATTTTTTTTTGTACTGCATACCTACTCTTTATGCAGTTTTGCAGCTATCATTTCCTAAACTTCTAAACAGTTTCACTTTCATGGCATTTGACAGTAAACATTTCAAATAAATTGCCATTCTTTCGAAAACGTTTCTGTTAAGTTTGTTTATTGCAGTTTATCTTCAACGAAAGGGGAATGAAATTTACATGCAGTCTAATGCATATCAGAGTGTTGGGATTTTACTGATTTTACGCAGCGCCAAAATGTGGCCAGACCTTTGCAACTTAATTTTAAGTTTTTTGATTAACGGTACAGATATACCTACGTGCAGTTCTTATCACAACATTTCTGTTTAATAAATGATTCATATGTTATAAAATTTATGTGTTGTAAAATATGAAGTCAGTTCATAGAACACGAATGAATTGCATGTCTAGAAAATTTGTATGAAATGCACTTAGAAAATTGGGAGCTTTTCAAATAAATTATCTAGGCGTAACGTTCATTCTTGTTGTGAAAACTGAACAGTAGTTGTAATATAGTATTTTATTTATGGCCAATAATTTTAATATATGGCAACACTTATTGTGTGTGAGAACTTCTCATGGTTTTCATTGTTGTTAGTGTAAAAATAAAATTACCATAAAACATTCGTAAATTTACTTGAAAGTAATGACAAAGACGACTTCGTCTTTGACATTTGGAACCCATATGTTGATATCGCTCTTCTTTATCGTTTCTTTTTTTTTTTTTTTTTAACTATTTACAAATCAAAATCCAACTGCAGTCAGATTTAAATAGTTTTCAAAACACTTTATGGCCATTTTACTAAAGATATCTCCTGTTTAAAAAGACAAAGCAGTAATTTAAAATATTTGGGGTGATTGAAACTCTTTTAAGTAGCATTTACTTCAAATGTTTATTATAAATTTGACCAAATTTTGTAAATATTGAACAAACATATATGTGTATATACGAGTGCACATGCATACAATATGTATGTATGTGTATTCATACGAGTATATGTGCGCATGCATTATGTTTTAAAAATTTACTTTGTGATAATTTTTAGTAATATGACCAATCAAAGATAAGAAATTATTTTAAGGTTTTGCAGAAACTGGTTTACTTCATTACACGCACTCTGCAAAATAATAAAAATCGACTGAGTTTTTCAAGAGAAAATATCCTATAAAATTAATTTTTTATATAAAACTTTTAATTAATATAAATATTCTATAACAATTTTTTGATAATAAAGATTTTTTATAGAAGTTTTTTTTACTACCTATCCTTCAATACAATAAATATAGGTACTTCCAAACATTTTTGATGCTACGAAAAATTTTGCGATGCTATAAATTTTGTATACAACATTTGTCGACGCTGTTAATATTCTATTTTTGTATGCTATAATTTTCTATAGAAAATTTTTTTATAGTATAGATTTTCCTTAAATAAATTTTCGTTGCTATAAATTTTCTGTAGAAACTTTTTCGATGCTATAATAATTTAAAAAAATACATGCCGCAATTTCTTTGTATACATCTTCTTTAGAATATTTTCTGCTATATTGAATTTTATATATGTTATTTTTTTTTGCCAGAAATTTTCAAATTTTTTCCATGTTAAAAATTTTTTATAAAAATATCTCTGGCTTCTTAAATTTTATAAAAAATATTTTGGTGTTATAAATTTTCTATGCGATATTTTTTGATAAAAAAAACTAGATTTTTTCATGCTAATCGTTTTTTTACATATTTTTCGATGCTTTTTATTATTTTCTAAATAGACTGAATAGTACTCGTATATAAAAAGCTTTCCGTTGTTATAAATATCACATAAAAATTTATCGATGAAATAAATATTATATAGAACATACATATTTTGTTATTTTTTATTGAACACATTATGCTACTATAAATATTTTATAAATATTAATTTAAGCAATTTCTGATGGTATAAATTTTTAACAAAAATCGTTTGTTCCTATAAATATTTTGCAGAAATTTTTATAGGAAAAACAATTTTGTTTTAGAAATTTTTTTAATGTTTTAAATTTTTTATTAAAATTTTTGGCTTACAATGTCGTTTCGTAAACGTTCTTCATGATTTTTAAAGTAAAAAAAAAACCTATTCCAATGCCGTTTATAAGATTTTTTCCCCTGATCTTGTATCATTTGACTTGTCCATCACCGATATATCAATTAGTTATTAGACTATAAGTCTCGTATTTTTAATATAAAACTTTAGCGAACGTTAAGGAGATGACGTCGTGACCCAGGCAGATAATATATCGATGCTATAAATATTCTATCACACAATTTTCAACGCTAAAACTAATAATTTTTCGCTATTATAAATTGTATATGGCGCATTATACGATATTTTTCGATACTATAAATATTCTATATACCTATATTTCATAAATAGAATATAGGGCATATTGCGTTTTATTTTCTATAGAATATTTTCTGCTGCTATAAATTTTCTACAGAAAGTTCTTGTGAAACATTTCCAGACGTAATAAATTTTCTATAGTAAATTAGTAGCTGTAAGTTTGGTATAAAAACTTTTTTTATAAATATTATATATAACGCCTTTTGATACCAAATACAACTTCTCAGTAGACAGATGTTTTTTTGCTATAAATTTTCTATAAGGTTTCTATATGATCAGATGTTTGTTGCTATGTATACAACATATGATACAATCATTTGTTATATATTTTCTATGTAACATTTTCTACTGCTGTAAATATTCTATAGGTATTTAGTAGCTCTAAATTTGCTACATATAAAAATCGGTTTCATATGTGTTCATTTTCTATATCATAAATTCTCTGTTGACACGTGTTTTTGCTAATATTTAAATTTTCAATAACACATTTTTTTGGTATACGAGTGCATTCTCGAAGCTTATTGGATGCTATAAATATTACGCAGAAAATTTTTTGCTGCTATAATTATTAGATAAAACATATATCAATAATATACATTCGTATAAAGAAGCCTTTTCTGCATTACACATTGCCTATAAACATTTCCCGGCTCTCAAATTTTCTATAGATAATTCATAGTTGCTATAAATTTGCAATAAAATACTCGCTTCTCTAAAAAGTATTCCACAGTATATTTTCGATTCTATTTGGAGAATCATTTCCGTTGCTACAAATTAGCTATAGCTTATGCTTCAAATCTTTAATCCTTCTGCCAAAATGTTTTTGAAGTGGACAATTTTTTTTTTGTCTCAATTTCCTCCCTACCTGCAGCTTTGCAGCGGACAAATTGAAAATTCACAAAATTGTTTTTCAAACCCTGTTTTTTTGTTTTGTTGTCTTGTTTTATGATTGTTTTCATTGCAATCTTTTGTGTGGTGGAGTAGTTGCTGTTACATATTATCGTTTTTGTTGTAATTCATTATCACTGTTCGTTATTCAGTGTTTGTTTGTTAAACATTTCTTCATTTAAATGAAAATGACTCATTACGGTCATTTATGATAATCAGAATATGGTCTACTGTTTTACATATGTGCAAAGTACACGTTATTTACTGTGAGGGACAATATTTTCTGTCGTTTTGAAATCCTCTATTGATAAGAGAATTTTTGTTGTTTGTTTTCATGTTTATTTAAGTGTATAAAAGAATAATAAAATTATTGTAAAATATAGGGGTTCAAAGAAAAAGAGATTTATAGTGTTTAAAGTTAACTTTAGAACTTATAGTTACTTATAGCTGGGTACATACATACATATGTATGTATTTATGTATGTGTGCGTGTAAATTGTGGTTAGAGAATAAATATTTTTGATAACAAAAATTTTTATAGAAAATGTTCACAGTCATAATGTTTTTTTAAAAGGTTTTTTTTTATAACAAAATGTAATTTGCAATAGAATATTTAGTATGGTTCGCCTTCCCTACAAAAAAAATTGTATCAGTCACCCCCTAGGATTATATAATGTAAAAACCAGTCGAAAATGTGTATTTTTATATTTTGCCACGCCTACAAATACTGCCCTTTTAGTATTTTGTTCACTGTGCCGTCATTTTTAGTCCGATCATAACATTTTATACATATATCGGTGTTCACGACTCTGTAAGGACTGTATATCTGTCTCTAATGGTTTTCCACTACCACAGCAAATTCTAGTCATGACTTTTAAAAACTCGGTTCAAAAATATGTAGCATTGGGGTTGGTATGAACCAGGTTTTTAAAAATCATGAGTAGAATTTGACACGGTAGTAAAAACCTGATATACATACATATATGTAAATTGCTACGATCGGGCTAAAAATTGCGTTACAGTGAATAAAATACTAAAAGGGCTATATTTTTTAGGGTTGGATATTTGGATGTCCAAGAGGTCCATTTCACGTCGTTAGGTTAAAGTCTGACAAAATGGCAGAGCAGTACGCAAAAGACCAATTCTGAGCAAAATTCAAAGAAAGTGTCGCGTTGAATTTGTGAAGTCCCACTTGACTTAACCAGCCCAATCAGTGGAAATATGTGCTTTGGGACAACGAAACGAAGATTAATTGCCTTGGTCCAAATGGTCAAAACATTGTAAGAAATCGCATCAAACCAGAATTTAGCCCCCGCTATGTTTTACGTGTAGTGAAGCATGGCGGAGGAGCAATTATGGTGGGGCATAGTTTTCCTGAAATGGTGTTATGCTAATCCACAAAATTGATGAAATTTTAGATATGTTGGCATACTTAACAGTGTGATGGCTTATATCTGGAAATTTCAACAGGACAATGATCCAAAGTATACGCTCAAGGTAACAAAGAAGTACATTGAAGATAATTCCATTAATGTTTTGGACTGGCCATCGTCCAGACCCAAACTTCTCAGATCATGCGATTTAACCCTGTTAGGTTGTTTTCTGTGGGGATATGTGAAATTGCTAATCTAAGTCGCTGAATCCGAAACTGTTGCCCGGATTATTGCCGATATATGACCACATCTAAACCAGCCATGTCGGGTACGAGGGTGGATTCAAATTGAGGTTACCTAGCGCTAGTTGGCAGCACGTTTACAAACTTTTTTATTTAATTTTTTTTTAATTGCGTGAAATACACTTCGGTTGATCATCCACATTATAGTCTAGATTTGGCTCCTAGTGACTTTTTTCCTGTTTCCAAACTTGAAGAAATGGCTCGCAGCAAAAAGATTGATAAGGCCAAAATCTGGCTCGAAGGACTAAATGATTAGCGCAATTATTGGAATGGGAGCGCTGATGAAGCAGATGGAATGAATATGTGCGGTATGAGCCGATGAAACAAAAAATGGTTTAGAAGTTATAAATAAATGAGGATTTGATATTTTGTTGAACAAATTGTGCGGAAAATGGACACGAATATTTTACCTTTCTCAGTATACAGGTTCTCCAGTTAATAACTTAGAAAAATATAGGAAATAGAATTGACGACATTTTGACCAGTCTGATGGTGGATTTGTAGCACAAACAAAGAAAGAGATAACTACTACTTTTCATAATAATTCAGCGGATTTCAGAAAAAACAGCTTTTGTTTATAACTATGTGAAAAAATGTGACAGTGGAATAAGTAGTTACAAGAGTTAAGGGTTTGCTCTTAACAAAGCCTTATCTCAAACAAAGAAGTGATGACGGAAACCAACGCGTAATTTGAGCGGTTCCCAAAGTCGTATTGTTCAGGTAATATAAAAATGTTAGAATATCGTTTTAATAAGTGTATTGAGTTAAAAGGGGACTATGTTGAAAAATAAATGGTTTTTGAAACAAAATTAGGTTTCTACTTAGGTAGCTTTAATATCAAAATTATAATGCGATTATGATTTGGATTAAGTAAATTTAATGTCAATGAAAAAAATTCATCTGTGTTCTATTCCACTTCAAGGCTCTAAACCTGCGTCTTTAAAAATCTCATCCCATAGAAACTGCTTTAGAAATACATTTACTTTTATTTTATTTGGTTAAAGATTTTAGTTTAAAGGTGTTGTTATTTGCTTAAGTAGGATTTAACCCTTTTTTTTTGTTTAAGAAAGACGTAACCACGTATTTGTGAAAACATTAATGTAATATACTTATGTACATAAGTATTTCTCACCATTTATTTTTCAAGATCCGATAAATTTTTATTGATAACAAATTTACTGAAGCAAAAACATGCACACATGTATGTATGTGTTTATGTACATATGTATGTATGTACATATATATCTACATACATACATATGTATGTAGATCGGTATGAATAAACATTTTTATGCTGATAGGTATTTAATTTAAATGTATAAAAATTGATAGGTACCTACCAACATTCAGGGCTTATCTACAAAAATTTCATAAGGCCATAAATAAACTTAAAACCAATAACCACAACAAATTAAGTCAATATTGACAAAGGTAACAAACAAATAAGCTGGTTTAATATTCTTTTTTAATTTTGGCTATAAACATACATACATATGTACATACCTAGGTACATGCTTAAAAAAAGACGATTGATGACACACCATCAATCCAATAACATCGAACCCAACCCAATTTAAATAATAAATAAGCCAGAAAGAAGCAATTCTTTACAGAAAAAAATCAATGGTTTTGAAACAAATTATTTGCCAGCAAGACTTGCTGCTATATACGACATATCTACATATGTACAGACATATTTCAAAATTCCTCAATAAAATAGGTTCAAAACAAAAAAAAAGTGTTTTCTTGACTCCAAAAAAAAATATAGTAAAAACGCGTTTTTGTCTTTCTCACTTCTTCAAAGATTTTGTCAATGTACTTAAGTTTTTCTTTATGAAACACAGCTGCAAAAAAGTGAAAACAAACGCTGAAATAAAAGCACAAACAAATCAGGAAATTACGAAGATTCTCGTAAAAACGCAAAAAGCAATTAACCCATAAACTATACAACCAACAAATAGACACGAAAATAAGAAAACAAACAAGAGAGCCGAGCCAATCAGCCAGCCAGCCATCCATCCAGTCAACTAAGCCAATATGGATGTGTGAATACACGATATTAGTTGTGATGATACCAAAGACCCTTAACAGCGGGGGAAAAGCAACTACAAATAAAGACAGAGCAAAATTAAAAAAACAAAAAAAAAGTATGTGTGAAGAAAAAAGCCAATTGACAACAGACACAAAAACAACTGATAAAAACAGAACCAACAATAACAACAATATCAACAAGAATTAATATTACAAAACTCTGCTCGAATTTGGACTCTTGCAATTGCAGCTATAAACGCATATACATACATACATACATATGCATATATACATATGTGTATATAAATATTAATGTACACATATGCGTTTCTTCAAAACGGGTGGTCCAAATACAATTAGCTTTTTACTTTAATAAACGAATTTTGTCCTATTATTGACCATTAAGCCAGAAAAAAGTGGCCGTATGCTTAAACAACAATAGGTAATATATGTAAATGTATCGAATTTAGAAGACTTGTGAAATTGGTTTACATCAGTACCTGCTTTTAGAGCCTCCTCTGATGATGAACCAACTCCACGGGCTGAGTTATTTACGATTTACCAGCAGCCATATAGACAAAACCCTTGCTTAAGTGTTCGAGCCTTCTTATCCCGCCTATATGCAATTTACCAACAGTTAATGGAACACAACGCTTAATGAGTTGGTAGGCCATTAAAATCATTAGCCCTTAAACCAACTCATCCATTCACAGTACAGGTATCTGTTGTAAGACAGCAACACCTCGGGGAGTTGTTAGCACCCGAAAACCGGCGTGCATCATAGTTATCAGCGAAACTAACTCCCTCTTCCTGCGAATTTAGGTTCAAACCTCAGCCAGAACGCTACAGCCAAGACAGCACCTCAAACATGAAGCTGCCGGGGGTTTTGCTGATTCCCATTCTTCCAAATTTAATTCTTGGTACGGGCTTTGGAAGTCCAGCGCAACATAAATTTTTAAACTCCTAAAGTTTTGTTTCCTACATCAAGCGAAGGACACCTTCCCCTCTATGTCTCAGAAAACGGAGTGACCTGGCTTAGTCTACGCTAAGGCAAAACATGTTGCTTTGGGGGACGAATTTAACACAGTGTGATATATCAAATTTGTATCTTGTATTAAATTGTATCTTGTATTAAATTGCCGAAACTCAAAAAAGCTACAACCAATGATACGATTAAAGATAACAATAGTTTTCGATAACGATGGTTTTCTATAGGAAACTTTTTGATAAAACAAGATTTTATATACAAAATATATTGATAATGTTTTCCATAACGATAGTTTTTTACAGGCAACTCTTTAATAATACAAATTTTTTAAACAAAATTTGTATATTTTTTTGCACAATTTCTCCATATATGATTCTTTAAATATATCTTTGATTACATAAAACTTCTCTGCACTGAATTTCTAGATAACAATAATATTTTATAAACAAATTTTTGATAAAAAATTCCCTACAGGAAAATTTTCGGCAACATACATTTTGTACAGAAAATTATCCATAACAAACATATATTTACTTTAAAAAATATAGGTTTCATATTCTTTAAATTTTCCGAAAAAGTAAACTTTACTCTTCGATAACATTAATTTTCCACTGGAAATGTTTCAATAACAACAATTTTCAAGAAAAATTTATTTGATAGCATAAATTTTTAATAAAAAAAAAAATTCGATAATAAAATTTACTTACAAAAACCTTTCAATAACACAAATTTTCTACAAAAAATTGTTTAATAACATAAATTATCTATAAAATAAATCTACACCAAATGTTCGACAACATATATTTTCTTTAAACAATTTCGTCATAATATATAATTCTTTAAATATCGGTTCGATAATATAAATATTCTTTTGACTCTATTTCTACAGATAATTTTTCGATAACAATAATTTTGCATTTAAAATTTTATGATAGCACAAAGTTTCTATAGAAAATTTTAAAATAATATAAATTTTCAAAAGAAAATTTTCGATGACACGCATAAACTTACTTCAGGAAAACTATCTGTAGTTGGTTTAATATTCTTCAAATAATTTTTCAATTATATGAGTTTCCATTAGAAAAGGTTCGATAACATAAATTTTTTATGCATAATTTTTTATATTTTTTAAAAAAATTTGCATTCGCAATAATTTTGACAGCAAAATTATATGATAACGCAAATATGAATAAAACAAATTTTCGATAACAATAATTTTTACAAACATGTTTTTCGATAACACATGTTTTCTAGACAACATTGTTTGATAACATAAATTTTGAAATTGCTCCATAATGTAATATTTAAATATCGTTCCGATAATATACTTTTATTTTAAACTATTTATTTTCATAAATAATTTATCGATATCAATAATTTTCTTTCACAATTATTTAATAACAAAAATTTTATATAGAAGATTTTTAAATAATATAAATTTTGCAGAGAAATCTTATTGAAAGTGTTCTCTGCAAAATGCCTGAATTTACTTCAGAAAAATCTTCTGTAATAAGTTTATGCCCATATTTATAAAAACTTGAATGAATTTGAAATGTGTTTTAATTCAAAAATTCCATAGAAAATTTTACTAAAATTCATTTCAAATACATTTTAATTTTTTATGAATATGCCCATTAATATTTAATTCATTTTTAATTTTCTTAATACGTTCTTCTGTAATAAGTTTAATATTCTTAAAATAACTTTTTTTATAATGTAAGTTTTATTTACTAGTTTCGATAACATAAATTTACTTAACATATTTTTTCGATAACTTTAATTTCCTATTAAAAATATTTCAATAACAATAGAATTTGTAAAGAAAAGCTGTCGATAAAAAATCTTTGTATAGAGATGTTTTCCATAAAACAATTTTCAAAACAAAAGTGAAAGATTTTTCGATTGCATTAATTTGTTTTCCTGGCATCTTTTACTGGCGACTTGTAACATAAATGTTCTTTCTCGCAATTCAATTTTTTTTGTTCAAACGAAAATCCAACAAAGACTGCACTTACGATTTTCATTTGCAGCTTTAGTTTTTTTGTTGCCGTCTGTCTACTGATAGCATATTTAACGCGTCTTACATTTTGTTCTAAAACCTAAGCTATTCTTTTTTATTTTTCATGTTCTTTTTACAGTTTTAAATTATTCTTTTTATAGGTTTTGTTTCAATAGTTTTTTCACAAAATATGTCATCGTATGATAAACATGCATGTGAAAGCCTGTACGTACATACATACATTTGTATGTATGTAAGAGGGTATTGGTTCTTTCGTTGTACGTGTTGTTAGTAAATGCCTGTGGATATCGAAAGATATGTATGTAGATTACACATGTACAAACAAACACAAATATGTACTTAAATATGTGTGTATGTATGTGCTTTGTATGTATGAAAAACTCATATCATGGTTCAATTCTTCCCTTGGCTGATTTCATTTAAGTTGAACCCGGCTACCAACATTTTATTTTATTTTTTTATTGTTTTACATGTGTACATACATATGTATTTATTATTCATTATTTTTTAGAGAGGGACTGCAGTGTATTCTTAAGAGCCTGTTTTCGTTATTAGTCCAATAAATTACCATAAATAATAAAATGCAATTGTTGGTTTTCTTACCTAACAACTCCTGCCTTATGAGACGTATTTTGCAGAGAAATGACTATCAATAGTTTCGTAGTAATTTATGAATTCTCAACTCTCGCACTAACAGTCGCTCCATTTGACCGTATTGTTATTTCTCAATTTACCATTTTTTGTTAATTAATAGAGCTGCCGTTGTTTATTCTTTGATATGAGTATGATTTTCGTTTACATGCATGTACTAAGCATCGTCTAAAATTGAAGGGGGAGAAGTAAGCGATGAAATAACCGAACTAAAATTTTTTAAATTTCTCACAAAATGTATATCAATAATAATGCCACTTCCTTTGACAAAATTAAATTGCTATTAAGAAATTTACCGATAATATACACAAAAACATGGGAGACACTGCGAGCTATGAAAAGTTGAAGCAACAGCTTCAAAAAAAAAATACGTTTTCCATAGACCCTTTAGTGGAATTTACTATAGAAAATTTTACAATAAAAACTTTTTTTTAGGAAATTAATTAAATGTTAATTTGACATAGAAAATGTATCGATAAAATGACAAACACTTATCGATAAATCTTAATTTCTATAGAAAACGCATCATAAATGTAAATAATTCTTTCTGGAAAATTCATCGATTATTCCAACTTCTTAGAAAAAATTCACCGATAGCATTAGTTTGCCATAAAAAAAAACTATCGATAACGTAAATTTTTATAAATTTTGTAAATTTATGGAGTACTAAAATATTCTATAGATTATTCAAATTTGCTATCCTCGCTTAAGTATTCCATGAAAATTTGATAACTTTAATGTGTTTAATTAGAAAATTTATCGATAACATTAATTTTCTATTAACATGCTATCGGTTATATTGCTTTATTATTAATTACGTAGCATTTATATGCATTTTCTAAAAAAATTTTAATATAACATTACTTTTGTATGAAAAAGTTTATCGATAACATAAATTTTCTATGGAAAACTTTTATCATCAATAAGATCAATACGAATAATTTTTTTGCAGAAAATTCAGTGATTACTTAAAGTTTCTATAGAAAATAGATCGATAACCTCACTTTTCTATGAACAAATGATCGTAACAAACTATTTCGTATAACATTAATATTTTTTAAATTTTTATTAAAGATGTAGCAATTATATACGAGTACGAGTATATATTGATTTTCTATAAAAAGTGTAAATATAACATTAGCTTTTTATGAAAAAATTTAACGATAACATAAATTATTTTCAGAAAATTCATCGTTTACTCAAATTTTCTGTAGAAAATTTATCGATAAAATTAGTTTTCCTTATAAAACTATCGGTAATATCAATTTTCATAAAACATTAATATTTTTCATACAATTTTTTTTGATAATTAAAAATTCGTGTAGAAAATATATTGATGAATGTTTATTGATTGATCTAAATTTCTTTAGAAAATTTATTGATAACATTACTTTTCTACAAACTTGTGTTTATATCAAAAGTTTAGCGATTGCTCCGAATTTTTTAGAAAAGCTATTTGAAAGATTTACCGACAGCATTAATTTTCTATTATAAATTTATCGATAACATTTATATTCCACTGCGCAACCGTCCCCATTTTTGCTATTAAAAATGTGTCTAAAATTGTACCGCTTTCATACAAAGAAAGTTTACTTTGCTAAGTCTTGAATTTGGGGATGGCAAGTACATCACAACTTCGCTTGTACACCCTTTATTTTCTCTTGCGACCATTTTCTCTTGCGACCACTACGTTCAAGACTTTACAAAGTAAACTTTCAGTGAGTGAAAACTGTGTTAACGTTGTCTATTTTTTTGTTGTATTTATCCATAAAATTTATTTTTTTTATACAAAAGACTGATCTTTTTCTAGAAAACTTTCTTAAGAAATTTGATTAGTAACCTAAATATTGTTCTGCGAAAATTTTTAGAAAACATTTGTTTTTCACGAAATATTATGAATTTTTTAAACATTATTATTAAATGAAAAATGTATAACTGTCATATTGTTTTAAGCGAGAAGACATCATTAATTTGAATAAAATTGTGTACTTAAAAATGTTAATGAAATTCATGACAAAGAAAAATAAAGCAAATTTCATATCCACAACTGCCAGCAAAGAATCTTTTAGACTTTGTTTTTTTTTGTTTTGCTTTCGAATTCATGCCAAGGAAGTTACTCATTAACATTATTATTGTTATGCCCACATCCTCTGGCACCATGGCCACATACATACGTACATATTCTACACTACATCCACAATTAAGCGATAACGCTTCAATTTAAACCAATTATTGAAAAGCCTACAACAATTTTTTTCTAAACTGAAGTACTCATGGTAGAATTGTGCAACTTTTAACATTGAACACATTGTTGGCGTTTTTAGACCCTAAAATGTGAATTAAAAAAGGAAGCATTTACATGTGTAAAATGTGCTCTGCGTGTAATGAAATGTCTGAGGCTTAAGTGCATGTTTATGTGCGTATTGGGGCTGTGTTACTAAAATTGAAAATAATCATAAAATTATGAACAAAAATTTAAACTGATAAAATAAAACTCAACTTATTTTTCAAAAGAGAAAGAGAAGGAGATATGTTGGGTTTTAACTTAAACCGCTACTTGTGTTAAGTTAAAGTGAACTAGAATAACAGAATTACGACAACAGCAATGAGAAAGCAATTCAACAAAAGCCTGCAAAGAGCAGAAGATTCTAACATATTTGAGGTTTGAACTTATACTACGTTTCGTTATTAAGAGGTTATAAAGAATTTAAGATGTAATAATTTAAAAAGTTTAACTGACTTGTACAAAATATAAATAATAAATATAAAATATTTTTTTTTAAATGGGCTCACACCTGATATGAAAACACTAACAGAAGCAGCAAAATTCTGTTAATGTGTAGAATGTTACTATCAGGTTACTGTTTTCTGTTCTGTCTTAACAGAAAAAGATTTTTAAATATGACTACTTGTTTCTTGTGTAGTGGAAGGAAAAAATCTCAACAATATTTTAGGAAAAAAAAGAAAAAAAAAAATTGTCTAAAATTAAATGAAATTGCATAACGAAGTTGAAATACTTATTTTGGCTTGTAAATTTTGCCATAAAAGTATATTTTTTTCGTACAACCATGAAAGGGGGCATAAAAGTGCCGATATTGACATGTTGGCGGAACAGAAATAATGATAAACTGAAACCTACGTGTACATTACCATTTAAAAATCGTATTAAAGTACATATTTTCATGTCCATGTTTTCAGAAAATTTACCAAATACCGGACTTTATATTAGATAACTACAGCTACATTTCAGTAGCTCAGTAATTAATATATTATTATTGTCTTTGGTGTTTTTTTATATTGTTAACTGCGAAAAGAGCATCTCTTTTTAAGTTTGCTTTATATACACTCTGCAAAACATAAAAATATATAAATTTTTAATGGGATTCATTTTCTTGTAACTATTAAACAGACTGTTTCGTTTGACAAACAATCACTATTGATGCATGTCTGAATAATTGTTTCTTTTATTCTGCAACTCTTGTCGTAAAAGAATAACGAAAAGCTTCAAAACATAAAATGTTTAAAATCAAGCTAAATGTCTTTTTGTTTTACAACGCATCTGGTAGATTTCACATTTCACTTTTCTTTAGCCGCTTAAGAAAACTTAACGAGGCTAGACCAAAGAGTATTTTAAAATCATAAATATATAAAACATATGTAATTTACGTAACATTTACTATGCATTTATGAAAAATTCTCAAAAGAACTTTTATTTTTTTTTTTTTTTTTTTTTTTTTTTTAACTTGGACCAGTACTCAGGGGATGACCCCTACATATGCAGTGCATTGTACCAGAACTAGGAAAATAGGTTGTGAGGAGGAGGAAAGAGGGAGTAGTATTTGTGAACATTTGACTTGAACCTTTCAACGTTATAACAGACAGGAAACACGTCAGCAGGTAACTTATTCCACAGGCGGAGCGTACGGCTGAAAAACGAATTCTCTCTGTAATGCGTAGTACGATTCCCTGGGCAATCGACCACAAATGGATGAGCCCTGAACGATGCACGCGTGCTACGTAAAAATGTGCGGGTTTCAGGAACAAGGTCCCTAATCTCGTCAGAGCAAAATCCATTGTAGTAACGATAGAACAGAGTAACGCACCCCACACAGCGTCGATGCTCCAGTGAGTCAATAGAGTTGGATACCCTACTGTCACCGATAAGCTTCTTCGCCCTCTCCTGCACACGGTCGAGTAACCCCAAAATTGATTTTGGGGCACCGGCCCAAACATGAGAGTTGTATTCCATTTTTGGTCGGATATAGGTGGTATAAATAGTAAGGAGATCAGATGGAGTGAATTACATCTTACACCGTTTTAGAAACCCTAGGCACTTGAATGCTTCTTTAGAGATATGAAAAATGTGTTCAGTCCAGCGAACATCACACTGTATCTTCATTCCAAGAACATCAAGAGCTTCCGATTCGTCAATATTTATACCATCCATGAGTACAGATAAAGCAGCATCTGTGGTCGTTTGTTTGTGTGTTAATAAACAACATTGGGTCTTACGAGCGTTAAAGGCGACCCTGTTTTTACGACCCCATTCGGAGATTAATAGAAGATCACTGTTTAGTGAGTCGTTCATATTTTGCCTCTTGGCAACGATCTCGGATAGGCTGGGCCTATAACTGAAAGAGTACGAATGGCAGATGCTGCTGTCATCCGCGAAGGAGTGGATAGGGTTGGAAGTTTGGTATAACAGGTCATTTAGGAATATAAGGAATAGGGTAGGAGAAAGAACGGAGCCTTGCGGTACCCCTGAATTAATCTTGAACTCGTTTGATGAGACCCCATCTATAACAACTCGTATAGTGCGGTCTCTGAGAAAGCTCGATATAAATCGAGAGAAGTCATCACCGACACCAAAAGCAGTAAGTTTTGCCAGTAGCGCACCATGCCACACTCTGTCAAACGCTTTGGAAATATCCAGAGCCACCACCTTACTTTCGCCAAAATGATGGATTGAGTGGCACCATTTCTCTGACAGATATGCCATAAGATCGCCAGTAGAACGACCCTTGCGAAATCCATATTGGCGGTCACAAAGTAATTTATGTGACTCTAGATATTTCATAAGGTGATAGTTGACCATACTTTCCATCACTTTGGAAAGCGCAGAGCAAATTGCAATTGGGCGGTAATTTTCGGGGTTATTAGTTTCACCCTTTTTGGGGATTGGCGTTACATTAGCAACCTTCCAGCACGATGGGAACTCACCAACATGGTAAAGTTTGCTGAAGAGGTGTGCTAACGGACGCGCAAGCGTAGAAGAGCACTGCTTCAAGACCAGTGCTGGGATGCCATCCGGTCCAGGAGTCTTATTTATGTCGAGGTCGGCCAAAACCCTTTTAACTGCTCGAGCCCGGAAAAATATCTTTGGCATAGTTGCAGATACTCTTTCGAGCTCAGGAAGTGATTGACTGCTTTCCGGCAAGTAAGAATTGCTTGCAAAAATTTCAGCCAGCAGGTTAGCCTTGTCAACCGGGTCGGTGAATGCTTGGTCATTCTTTAAGAGAGTTGGAATAGACGAACTAGTATTGTTCTTTACCCTCTTAACGAATGACCAAAAGGTCTTACTGCCCCGGGGAGCTGTAAGGACCTTGGCACGAAGGCGCTGTTCGTGAAGAAACTTTTCACGCCTAAGTACTTTGGCACACGAAGATCTCGCCTTTTTGCGTAGCAAATCAGTCTCTGGGTTTTTGTTTAAGCGCCAAATACTGAATGCTTCCTCTCTAGATCTGACTGCGTTTTTGCACGTCTGATTAAACCAGGATTTCACTCTTGGTTTAACCGAAATCTGCTTGGAGGGGATAAATGATTTCATCCCTAGCAATATCATATTCTCGACCATTTTTGCAGAAGCATTTATGTCGTTATCTAGAAAGCAAAGTTTCCAATTAAAATGCTCATAAAATTGGTTGAGCTCAGCCCAACGCGCCTTTTCGTAAATAAATATTGAACGTTTCGTAGCTGATTTCGAAACGTTACGAAGTTCAGAGATCGAAAAGGAGGCAGAAATGGTGCAATGATCCGAATTGCCGAGAGGTGCACTAACGCTGACTTGGTACTTTTCAGGGTGCGAAGTCAGGAATAGGTCAAGTGTATTTAAGTGGTGCCCTTCAACACATGGAATATGCGTTGGCTCATTCACTAATTGCGCTAGGTGGTTGTGCGCAGCGAATAACTCGACATATTGGCCTTCCGGAGTTGATGGAACAATCAAACAATTTTTTTTGTAGGCAACTTATATTATTGTTAAAGTTTCTGTAGAAATTTTATTTTATTGAAAAGTATTTTGTATGAATTTAATGATATTAGAGAACTTATATACATTAAATTTAGCGAAGATTTTCGTATGGAAAATTTTTGTAGCCAACTAAATTTTCTATTGAAAATTTTTTCTATCGATAAATTTTCTATAAAAATGACTGTTTTTCTGTAGAACGTTTATATAATCGATAAATGTTGTCGGAAAATATTCAATGGAAAATTTATGTTTGCGAAAAATTTTCGATAAAAAATTAATGCTGAAAAATGTTGTATAGAAAATTTATATTGGCAAACATTTTTCTTTAGAAAAATTGAGGTTGGGGAACAATTTTCTGCAGATAAATGTATGTCAGCAAGAAATCTCTAGTGAAATATTTTCTTTAGATAATTTATGTTGACCAAATATTTTCTTTAGAATATTTATGTTGGCGAAACATTTTCTATTAAATTAATGTTGGTGAAAAATTTTATAAATAAAATAATTGTTGGCGAAAATTATTCTACAAAACAATTATTTTAACGAAAGACTTTCTATAGAACAATTAATATTCGCGAAAATTTTTCTGTGGAAAATTTTATATTAGAGAAAATTTTTCTGTAGTAAATGATGATGCAGAAATTTTTTTGTAGGAAATTTTATGTAAGCGAAAAATTTTCTAAAGAAATTTTATGTTGGCGAACAATTTTCTATAGCAAAATTTATGTTGGCGAAACATTTTCTATAGAAAATTTATGTTGGCGGAAAATTTTCTGTAGAAAATTATATTGGATAAATTTCCTTTAAAATAATTATCGATAAATATAAATTACTATAGAAAATACATCAATAGAAATAATTCTTTTCAGAAAATTCATTAAAATTACTCAAATTTTCTATAGAAAATTTATTGATGACATTAGTTTTCATGAAAAAAAGTATCGGTGACATAAAATTTCATAGAACATAGATATTTCTTAATAAAAAATTTATCCATATTTTTTTTTTTATGTACACGGAAAAAATTATAGTAAAAATAATAAAACTTTTTTCTAAAAATTTAATTTTTTTAAGTTAATGTTTTTACTGATTCAATTAAAGTTTTGTTTTAATATAATTTTGTATTAGGTTTTCTGGATATTAGTCAAATGTCCTATTATGCTGTGTGCTTATGTGTATTAGGGTAGGCCGATTTAGCATCGATATTATGCCATCGGTTTTTCGATATCTTATGGCAATAGCAAAAAAAAAAAAAACCTTCTTTTATGATATATGCAAAGAAATAATTTTATGGGCGGTCAAATTTCAGTTTATTGAAATTTTCTCAACTTTTATTTTATAGTTTTTTTTTTGTATTAATTAATTATAATTTTATAATTAAAATAAAATAGTTCTTGGGGATAGCCAGATTTGAACTTGAGCCAGACAAACGCCATCATGTAAAATTGAATAAGTTCAACTAATTATCATTATTGTAAATACAAGTAAAAAAAATCACTTGATTTAATTTTTGAAATTTATTTTTGAATTTTTATTATTTGGAATTATTTACTTATTAACGTCTGTATTCATAAAATATACTTTTATTGAAGATTTATTTGGCAAACTTTGTAGATAATTTTTCAAATAAACCTGTTATAAATATAAAATATTTTTATGAATACGACTGTACATTTTTTATGAATATTTGAACTATTTATTAATGAAAATGATATATAATAGATAAAAAAAAGGTGTGAAAACCTAATAAACCTAATAAATAAAAGTCGAAAAAGAGTAAAAAGATTGGAATGTGGACGCCTCGACAATAATTTTTTTTATATGCCGTAACGGAACCTTTTTTCCTCATGCCTAAAGCTATCCACAAATCTTTCCAAATCGAGCCAGCCTAATATGTGCACCTAAAAGTTAATTAAAACATGATATCCAATGTTTTGTTGATGAATAAAAAAAAATTGCTCTCGTTCAATTACTAACTTTTTATTTGAATCTAGGAATTCTTTTATTCGAACAGTTTATTAGTTGATTCAGCGAATTTCGTTATTGAATGTGGAGAAAATTTGTTATATGTATTTACATAGCACATAATTAGCGATATTCATAAATTTGCTGATTAGCGATTAAATTATAAAACTGATTTCGTACACAGATCTTTACATGTGTTTGTATTTGTATTTTTTTGTTGCAGTTGGCTGAACGTTTTGTCGTCATCAAATAGTTTGCTACACTTTTTCCCTCTATAAATGCATACAGTTCATTATATCTGTAAGAATGTATGTATGTTTGTGTGTGTGTGCGCGCGTGTGTGTGCGTTTGCTTTAAGTAACACTTAAGCAATTCATTATAAACACGCATATGTATTCGTACACTTATGATGCATACGAATATAAATTGTCAAAATGTTTAAATATATATTTTGTTATTTCCACTTCATCTTTCGTCTGTTGCTTCATTTGTTGCTTTTTAGTTTGTCGTCTTTAGTTGGTGCCAGTGGTAGTTAGTTGTTGTTGAATTATCGTCCAAGTAGCAAAATGTTGGTGTGTCTGTTTGTCTGTCTGCATTATGATTATGGAAATGGAAGTGGTTTATAGTGGTGTACTATAGTTTTTGTTGCGCTTAACCAGCATAAATTTGTTGACAAGCGCGCATTTATCGTTTTATTAAACGTATTATGTTTTAACAACGACAATCAATTGTCCAATGGATAGCACTAAAGGCCACTTCAAAACGCACAGACATGAAAATAATTTCAGATATTTTCATATTATTCTATATTTAAAAAAACAGTACTAATAATGAATTATTTGCCATATCACTGAATTCATTTCCGTTCGAAAGCGGAATTCAATTCGTTTATTTTAAATGTCTAGAATAGCATTTTTATTTTCTGTTAATAGTGATTTTATTCCGACAAAGTTTTTAATTTTTCGTCTTCTAATACTTATAGAAAGGTTAGTCGGGTTTTGTGTGCTCTTCGATCTTTTACTAAATTTTGAGCAAAACAAAAGTCGCATGGACATCGCTTAGGAGCTGTTGATCATCAACAACGATCGAGATTTCCTCAAAAAGTCATAATCATGGATGTATGGCTATGACATTGAACCTAAAGCCCAATCATGCCACTCGAAGCGTCCAGAAGATCGAAAAAAGCACATCAAGTTCGATCAAATGTGAGGGTTTTGATCACTGTTTTCTGCGACTGCAATGGCGTGCTACATCATGAATTTTTGCCATAAGGTCGTACGATCAATAAGGAATACTACCTTAAGTTAATTCGTCAGAAACGCACAGAAGCGTGCAAAAAACAATTATGAATTTTGCAGCATGATAAGGCACCAGCTCACACATCGGTGCTTGTGCGTGAGTTTTTGGCCAAAAACAAAACCATTATCATGCCTCAGCCACCGTATATGCCGGACTTGGCCTCCGCTGACTTTTCTCACTTCCGAAAACTGAAGCCAATAAAAGGAAAGCACTTTGCTAATATTGAGAAGACAGAAGAAAAATCGAAACAGGAGGTGTTGGCGATACCAAAAAGCGCGTTTCAGAAGTGTTCTGAAGATTGAAAAAAACGCTGGCAAAAGTGTATTATATCTGAGGGGGTTAACTTTGCAGGGGTACAAGATATCTATTGATGAATAAATAAATACTTTTTGAAAAAAATTTAAAATTAGAGTTATTTCTTGATCAACTCTCGTACAGCTTATTTTTGTATATCCTAGCTGTATCGAAAAAAAAAATATTTTTAAACATTCAATTATATATTCCATTATTTTAAATAAATTAATGAGAATTCAAAAATAAAAATGCTCGAATAATATTGCAAAAGTAAACAAAAATGGCGTTATTCCTTAGAGAACTTTTTGTTCTTATCTCTCAGCAATTTTTCATATGTGTCTTTGTTTTGGTTTTTTTGCTCGGAACAAGAATTCTGCACTTGATTCAAGAATTTTATTATACCCTACACAAAGATATTAAGATTATATATAAGTTTGTGATTCCATTTGTAGTTTCTACAATTTTCATTTGTGATTAGATTTATATATTATATTATATATTTATATATATTAGATTTAGAAACTTTTTTCTTTTACCCCATCGATTCATTGGTTAGGACTTGAAATTAAATAAAATCGGTTTACGTATAGCTGAAATATATAAATTCCTAAAAAAACATATTTTTGTAATTTTGAAACAAAAGATAGTTGTTTTTGATTCAAACTTAATAATATTATTAAGCATAGCGATTACAAGACAAAACAGAAAATTCCCCGATATCGATCCATATACATAAACCGATTTTTTATTGAAAATGTGGCGTAGCGCACTTCAATAATTTTTTTTACTTAAAACAAGTTCTGGTAATAAAAGGAGGTTACCAACCCCCGAAAACTAAAATTTCCGATATCGGTCTATAGGTACCTGAGATAAGCCTAAACCAAATTTTCCATGAAACAATTTTTTTTGTTACTTAAAAGCAATTCTGATAACTAAAGATAAGATATAGCCAAATCCGATTTTTCTATGAAAATTTCCATGTAAGCTTATCTCTTTGGTATGGTGATTACAAAGTAAAAAAATTGTTTCCCCGATCTTGGTCCATATACTTATATCGGTCTATATATTTACGTGACTATTGTGAAGGCTATTTTAGATTCGGCCCAGCCGAATATACTACATCTTGTCCTTATTTTAAGACAGTGTAGGATTGGTTTTCTTGAACAATCCTGTTTTTGTTTTTTTTTTTTAAGTACACTTGTGTGTTATTGGTACTTAAATTTTTGAGTACGACTCGTACTAAAAGAATTAAAAGCTACTTAAACTTAGTACGGGCTTTTTCTTTCTGTGTAGGGCAACCAGGGGCTAGCTGAAATTAAATTTCATAGATTGGAGAGCTCGCCTCGTAATCGGGTTTGAAAATGAAATTATGGCTTTAACCCTGCAGAGGCTTTAGAAATGAAACAAAACTTCGACATCCACCACACACGTTTACTCTTCTAATAGTAAATAAACTTCTGTTCGCATGACTAACTATGTGTTCATAAGTCGACTCGAACCCCTTTTATTTAATGCAAATTTAAGACCAATTCAATTTTCCGTCATCTGTTAAAGTAGTGGCATTAAAATAGAGTTTCATACAAAATTGTAAATTTTATGCCTTAAAGATTTAAAATTTTTTTGATCAGCACAACAGAATGTCAGTGGTTGTAGTGCTGGCTCTGACGTTGACGTTGACGCTGAAGCTGGTGGTGGTGGTTCAAAATATCTTTATCGCTTAATTCGTCAACAACAACGTTAATAAATTAATGATGATTATAATGTGACATACATAAACATCATAATGATGTTGCTGTTGCCGCTGACTGTGACAATAACATTTTGGTGGGGGTTTTTTGTTCTTAAATTTTTGTTGATGCTTTTATGCTTCATGATAATAACAATGTTTTCTTGCGCTGGGCACTTTAGTTTCATAAAATTTTTTATTAAAAAAAATTGTACTCGTATGGTCATGTGAAAAGTGTTCAATTTATTAATAACGTTCACAAATACGAGTATTTGTTTTTTATTCTACATTTCTACAGAAAATGTTTGGAACATTTTTTTGTTGTAAGAATTTTTCAATGAAAAATTGTTCGTCGTTGGAAATTTTTAACAGAAAATTTACCTACATCAATAATCTTTCCTCATTACAAATTTTCCACAGAAATTTTTTTGTTATTGCTAAGTTTCTATCAGAAAATGTTTTTTTTTTTTGTTTTTTTTTTTATCTTGGACCCCTACATATGCAGTGCATTGTACTGGAACTAGGAAAATAGGTTATGCGGAGGAGCAAAGGGAGAGTAGTGTTCGCGGAGTATTAACAATAACAACGCGAAAGACTGAAACAAAGTCTATTGCAGCATTTTAAATGTTGAAATTAAATTAGTTAAAACTGATCAGTGCCCAGTGTATATACCTTCGGCATTGCTCAGACTAACAAGGATAATTAAGTACATTCAAAAGAAATTAATAATGAACATATAAAGAAAACATGCAAAACGGTAAAAAAGAGAGAGAAAAAACGTGTTCACATGTTGCTAACTATTCCGGTGCAAATTAGTTTTGTTTAGCAAAATTTCGGTTTTTTGTTTCCTACTGTCACAAATCGCCAAACAAGCACTGAATGATGAATCATTACGAACATACAAAAAACGAAAGATGCTCATTCGACATCCGTTTCCGATTCGTGTTCTATTGTAGGCTGTGTGACTCACTGGTAACTGACCATTTTTCGTGGCTATGGCTGGTCGTGCTTGGGCGGATGTTCGTTCCACACAGCCAATAAAAGATATCTTAGTATACCATCGATTAATCCAAACCTAAATAAAAAAAATAAAAAACGGCCGAAAACGTCGATTGTGAGGACAGGAGTAGGCACAGTCACTTTGATTCTGCTGGTGAGATAGTCCCGGGCTAGAATTCCTCCCGCAGTAATATTTACGGATACTGGACCACGATAGCTTGGTTGCCTAAAGTTTTCGTAGCTATCCCCTGAAAAGTCTCGAGCCTAACAAAGAAAACACAGTTCTTTTGGTTCAAAATTAGCTTTATTCATCGACGTAATCTCCATTAAGAGCCACGCTATCATTCCAGCGCCGCTCTAACTTTTCAATACCACTTTTGTAGAACGACTTATCTTTTGCCTCAAAATAGGCCTCAGTTTCAGCGATAACCTCTTCATTCGTGCGAAATTTCTTACCATTGAACATTTTTTTCAGGCCTACGAACATCTAGTAGTCGCTGGGGGTCAAATCTTACGAATGTGGAAGCAATTCGAAGTTCATTTCATATAGTTTTGCCATTGTTTTGATTGACTTGTGACACGGTGCGTTGTTTTTATGAAACAAAATTTTTTTCTTTGCCATATGCGGTCGTTTATTTGCAATTTCGGCCTTCGAACGCTCCAACAGCGCTATATAATATTCACTGTTAATGGTATTTCCTTTCTCAAGATAGTCGATGAATATTACACCACGCACATCCCAAAATACCGAGGTCATAAGCTTTCCAGCTGATTGTTGTGCTTTCGGGCGCTTTAGACGAGGTTCACTACCTGCTGTCCACTCACAATCGTTTTTTTTTTTTTAACAAACACAAAAACTGCGAAGCGTTTTTTGCTTGTCTGCAGTAACATCCAGGGTCTGTGGCAGGAATCGAACCTGCGACCTCGAGATTGTTGGTCGAGTACTCTACCAAGTCAGCACTGGGTGCCTCGATGGCACTGTGAAACATGGATCCATTACTTCGAGTGAAGTCCATCGTCGCAATAATTCCGGTGTATTACGTTTAAACATGGCCAAACACTGCTCAGAATCATCAACACGTTTTCGTTTTTGGCCAACAGTCAGCAAACGCGGCACCCACTTTGAACAAAACTTTCTCATAGTCAAATGCTCAAGCAATATAAAGCCAACACATTCTTTTGATACCTTTACAATGTCAGCTAACTCACGCAACTTCATTTTTCAATCATTCAAAATGATTTTGTGGATTTTTTTTAAAAAGATTTTTTTGCCAGACATTTTCGGCGGAAATTTTATAAAAAAAAACTTTTTCCCTTGATAATTTTATTTAGAGGAAAATTCTCGTCCTTTGTAGAACATTGTCTAAAGAACACTTTCCGTCATTAGAAATTGACCATAGAAGTTGGATAAGTAAATCACCCGTTTTGTACCACTTTGCTAGAAGTACTTTAAACTTTGGCTTTGTTATTCTGCTAGAGAATAATACGCATAATTTATCTATTTTGCATAGAGACTATTTGAGTTTGACATTTGATATACATATTTAAAAATAAAGTTATAAAATGGAATTGTATCCATTAAACATATTTAAGCTTTCTAACTTTTGCCAGAAAACATGACAAAGAAAAAAGTTCGAATATTTGATTTTTTAAATGATGTTGATATTTCATGTTTCATGCAACGTTGACTTTGTTGTAAAACGGAATCCTTTTTCGTTGTTTTTTTTTTATACAGTTGCACCGCCCAGTTTACGTAACCTTTATTTCTTTGCGATTCTCATCTGGGTTCGTTGTCATCGTCTACAACTTCAACATTTATTGTAATCATCGTCATTATTATCATCTTGTTAGTTTTAAAATTGCTTTAATGTTGTTAGTTTTTCTTTATTAGAGGAAATAATATGGTGTATTCCACGGCCAAAGAGACCCTTAGCGAGGCAAGGCTAAAGGTGTTATAGAGTTGAAGTATACATAACCAATGATCTCTATTTCGTATAGATAGTGATAAATGGAAAGGATTAATGGAGGCCGAACTGTAGTCGAGTGCCCCAATTCATTGAATTATTTTGATGTTTTCCCGTTTCTATTATTTAGGCGACTTTTATTTTTCCAGTTTCATGACTTTTTGATATACATATATTTCATTATTATGTTTCTTATATTTTTGTTTCGTTTTTCTCAAGGCAGCTGTATCAGATAGTGTTAGAACTACAATGAATACAACACCACAAAACATCGCATGTGTTTTGTTGGTACAAATTACGCAATTTTGTCAAACTTTTGTCCCTACTTTGCTTGAAAATGTAACAAAGTTGCATGTGTTTTTCAGAGTTATGTAGCTTCTAAATAAAAATTCAACAATCTTATCACTACTTGGTAAAGCTAAGGTTTTCCCACGTTGATAATTATTGCGTTTTTTTTTGGGTCTGACAATTTTTGAACTTTTTGACAGTGGTGTTAATTTAATTTATTTTTTTCCTTTTTATTAAACTTGTTTTCATTTGTCGGTATTTGTTTACATTTTTCTTCTTCAACTGGTACTTTAATAATTTACTGATATCTGTAATCAATGTTTTGGCTGTTTCTTGGATCTTTGCGTTATTAATCTTTTTCTACAGAATTTAACGATTTTACATAACTTTTTGTCTAAAATTTGTGTTTCCATTAATTTCTGTATTTATAGCTTTATTTATTTTGTTATAATAATAATCGCCAAACTTAAAAAAGTTTGGCGGTTTGTTTAATCTTGATGATTTTTAAAATTTTTTGCGATTTTTTCAGCAATTGTATACTGCGTATTTATTTATCATCTTCTTTCTGTATTTATTTATTTTGACGTTTTTTGAACCCCTGACGATTTCCCAAATTTTTGAGATTTTTTTTCTCTTTGTTCTTTGTTTCTTTCTCAGAATATAATTTTTTCTTTACTACATTTTGGGTTTGCGTGAAAGTAAAGAAATTGTTTCGGGTTGGCGATTTTTTTTCAGTAAGTTTTCCTCGCAATTTTATATTATGTATTTACAGCTTTATTTATCGATTTAGCAATTTTTGTCAAAAATTTATGTTTTCGTAAAATTTTATATATATGGCTTTCTTTATTTCGTTATAATTAAAATTGGCGAATTTTTTTAATCCTGATAATTTTCAAAATTTTTGCGATTTTTTCAGCGATTTTTCCTATTAATTTTATCTTGCGTATTTATAACTTTATTTGTCATCTTCTTTCTCTATTTATTTATTTTGAGGATTTTTTTAATCTTGACGGTTTTCTAAATTTTTGTGTTTTTTCTCTTTTTGCATTTTAAGTTTCCGTGAAAGTAAATAAATTGTTTCGGGCTGACGATTTTTTTGCTTGACGTCTTTTTGTTATTTTGACGGCATTAAATATTTTACCGCTTCTGCTTTTTTTTATGATGACGCTATTGTCTATATAACTGCAAACTTATGGCAAAAGTTGCGAGTGTTTACTTTCATAATCCTGACTATTTTCTTATACACTTTATACGAAAAAGATACAATTTTTCCATGCTACTTAAATCAAGCGAATATTTCTTTTTATTTCAATACAAAAAAAAAATTAGCAAATTTGCAACGACATTCGTTGAAAAGCGAAACCCAATAGGAAAAGAAATAGGAAAACAAATTGCAGTAAATGGAAGATGTTTTCATATCTAGTTTTAAAGGAATACCTCGCTTAAGATAGCAAAATATTGATATTGAAAAGGTTAATTTAAAAATCGACAAAATTTAAAAATCGCTACAATGAAAAAATACGCAAAATTTTTAAGAACACTGTTAAATTGCAAAATTATTAAATGTCAAGCATTTTATTATCAGTATTAAAAAAAATCGTCTAAACTACCATGTGAAAAAATAATCGCCACATAAAATCGTCAAACTAAAAAATTTAAAAACCGTTAAATTATAAAATATTACTCCAAAAATTTATACTGTGCTTGCTTTTCCCCTAGAATATTTTATGCTTAGTTTATCACATGGTTTATGCTTAGGATTCACAAAGAGTAGCTGAACTAGGAATCGATTTAAATAAAAACGTTAATGAACTAATGGTTTCGTTGAAGATTCTTTTTATGGTTAATACATTTTTAATAATATTTTTTATCATGTATAAAAAAATCTTTTCTAGCTTGTTAAATGATGCGAACATTTTATTGTTATTTCAATACAAAAAAAAAATCTGGCAAATTTTAATAAGAACTCATTTCTAACCGGCTACTTTATGATCGAAAGCATTCATTACACACAGTGTTTTATATAAACGGTTTTAGGTTTTTGCTATAAGTTTGTGTGTTTTTTTGTAATCAAGAGCTCTTTTACATGCTTATTTCTCTAATTAGACGATCATTCTATTTCGACGCTTTTTCTCTCTTGATGATTTTTCATTCTTGGCGATTTTTACATATGTGATATAAGTACTGTTACTTTATACGAAAATTTTTTTATATATACACATAAATGCTGGCTTTTCTCTCCTTTTCCGTTTTCAGTGTATTTCACCTGAACGATTTTCTTATGGACTGCCCCACATAAATTATAATTTTTGTTGACTTAAAGCATTTTGTTGCATTTTTTTCATATTGCTGTTGTAGTTGTTGCTGTTGTTAGTTAATACTGTTTTATAAATCTAAACATTACCATTTACGAGTGCACCATAAAGGTAAATATTCTTTAACTTTGTAAAACTTCAGTAAAAAAAAAGAATTCAAAATTGCAGAACAAAAGTAAGAAAAAAAAATTAATTTTTTCTCTCTCAAATGATGATGAAAAGACGTCATTTGCAAGATAAAAAACAAATGTATGGATAAGAGAAAAAAAAGTTGAGGAAAAAAATTAAAACAGCAGAAACCCAAAAGAAAATGTAATGAACATGAAACTTTTGGTCCCACAAAAACCCTTAGGAAATATTTTTGCAACACAACTAAAAACTTTTTCTCCTTTCTGTAACAGTGTGCACGTATTTCTTATGTGTGTGGAGTTCTCTTTTTTCTTGGAAAACGGAATATTTCATTACAGCAAAGAACACAGAGGGTTAACTTTAATATTTTATCATACAGGTAATGTTTCTTTTTTGAATTAATTTGTTTAAGTTTTAACAAAAATATTTATATCAAATACTGTGTGTAATGACTTCAATCATAATGTAGCAGGTTAAAAATGAGTTCTTATTAAAATTTCCCTGATTTTTTTTGGAGATAACAAGCAAATATTCTTTGCATTTAAGTAGCTAGAAAAGATTTTGTCTATAGAAGATAAAATATATTATTAAAAATGTATTAAACATACAAAGAATCTTCAACGAAATCTTTAACTCATTGAAGTTTATCTAAAAAGCGCAACCTAGTTCAACTACTCTTTGCAAATACTAAGCCGTAAAAAATGTGATAAACTAAGCATAAAATAATATTAGAAAATGAATGTATGAATTTTTCGATTAACATTTTTGTTATGTTGTTTTATTTGACGATTTTTTCTCACCTGATATTTTAGACGATTTTTTTTGAGTACTGATTTTAAAATGCTTGCATTTTAATAATATAAAAATTTATTGACGGTTTTAAAAATTTTGCGTTTTTTTAAGTGTGGCGATTTTTAAATTTTGTCGATTTTTAAATTCAGCAACTTTTTCCTTATCAATAATCTGCTATCTTAAGCAAGGCTTTCCTTAGAATTTAGATGTAAGAACATTTTCTTTTTTAAACAATTTTTTTCTATTTTGTTCTTATTCGGTTTCACTTTTCAATGAATATCCTTGAAAGTTGCCTTAAAATTCATTTGATTTATTAGCATTCAATTACACAACAATTTAAAACCTCTCGAGAATCATTAAAAAAATCATTGTAACACTTTCCGTTTTTAAATTTGTGCAGTGAAAACAAAAACCATAAATTTTAAATGAGAAATTTCATTAAATAACCTCCAGGAACAAAAGAGGCAGCCTTTAGTTCATTCTGTACTACCAGTACCATGTAAACCATGTCAACGAAAGGAAGCAAAAAAAACGAAAAGACCTGTGTTTACTTTAAATCAAAATGGTCCATGTTTTAAAACCCATGTGAGAATAATAAAAAAAAAATTCCCACTCTAAATGTTTCATTTACTTTTTATTATTTTCTTAAAAAACTTTCGACAATAAAAGAAAATATTTTCACTTCCTGTTCCATTGCAGAGTCTATGAGAAAAAAAAAATAATAATAATAGAAAATGTTTCTTTACAAACCAATGTTGGATGTTAAACTTGGCTCTCTCAAATGGTGCTCTAGAGTAAAAGGAATGAGTTTTAGGAATGATGGTAAAACAAAGATCGAGAAATATTTATGTTTAATTAAAAACAGTAACAGCAAATCAAATAGTGAAACAATTTCAAAAGTTAAATGTAACATGTAGTGTGCCTTGTTACAACATACAAAATTTAAAAACAAACATTAAATTCTTTTCTGACCAACAATCAAATAAAGAAGAAATACACATATGGCAATACTTCAGAAGCTCCTGGCAATCACTTCCTTCGTCGTTTGCACTAAAGTCAAAATTAAAACTAAATCATTTATTTAAAGTAATATTTTTTAAAGAAAAGCGGAAAAAAGTAAGAAGGCAGTAAAACTCCAAAAAACTTTTAAAAATAGTTTTATTCTCGAAACTTATGTATTCGAATTCTTAATCGAATAAAATTTCAGTGAATAATCGAATAGACTATGCACAACATAACTCCACAAAACTTCATAAGCAGTAAAACTCCAAATACTCTTAAAAATCAATTGGCTTATAAACTTTATATATTCGATTTTTTATTCGAATAAAATTTCAGCGAATAATCGTATACAAATAAGCAGGACAGAAGTTCACAAAACTTCGTAGAAAAGTTACTAGCTACGTACTACTCGTATGCAAAATTCAACTTGCCAAAATCGAATAATTATTTGCTAAATAAACAAAAAAAAATTATTAATTTCAATACTGTACACTTGCTAAAGAGGTTATATCAGTGCAGTTAAATAATTTCAATTTTTATTCGAATTAATTTCACAATAACTGAATAAAATTTAGGCCATAGGTATTAAACGAAACCTGACAAACAAGTAAATGACATGTATAATTGATTTACGTCAACACTCATCATGACGATCTAATCTGAGAATGCAAAAATTACACGGGGTGAACTAGTTCACGACTCACCAGCACTCCCATGTGGCTTACAAGGTTCACACAGCTAGCAATTGTTGTGATATGTTTGCAGCTATATGAGAAAACCCCTTGATAATAGCTCTGGCCTGCTAATTCCTCCTGTATACAAGCTGAAGGTGGACCAATTCTATGGAGTGAACTAATTCATGTCTCACCAGCGCTCCATGTGGCTAACAAGATTCACGCAACTGGCAGCTTTCTGTTATATGTTTGTAGCCGGAAGAAAAAACCGCTTGCTGGAGAGCTCAGGCCTTTTAATTCCCCCTGTATACTATCTGACGGTGGACCAATTCTATGGAATGAACTAGTTGAAGGCTTAACAGCGCTACATGTGGATTGCAAGGTTCACACACCTGGAAACTTTTATATCATATGTTTGTAGTCATATAAATAAACCCCTTGCTCAGGCATACTAGTTCCTCCTGTATACAATCTGCAGGTGGACCAATTCTATGGAGTGAACTAGTTCAAGGCTCAACAGTGCTACATGTGGATTGCAAGGTTCACACACCAGGAAAAATATGTTGTCATATGTTTGTAGTCACATAAACAAATCTGTTATTGAAGAGCTCAGGCCTTCTAATTTCTCCTGTGTACAATCTGAAAGTGGACCAATTCTATGGAGTGAACTAGTTTATGAGCCACCAGCGCTCCATGTGACTATCACGGTTCACAGAACTGGCAACTTTTTGTCATTTGTTAGTAGCCATAAGAAAAACCCTCTTGCTTAAGAGTTCAGGTCTTGTTTACATAAAGTTACTTGTCCAAATAACCGCAAAGAAAATAGTTGGCTGCTGACAAGTCTGACGAACGTGCTGGCCGATTATTTTATGAATTTCTGTTGGGGGAGGGAAAATGCCTAACTCATCTCAAATACTTTTGTCACATTTACTACTCATTAAAGGGAGCGTCTCTTTTCATTGAACCATGCCTCGTCCCTGGTTCCACTTTTGTTTTGCTGCAGGGCGGGGGTCCTCATTTGTTCCTATGGGATAGTACGTGTCATTCTCATGTCTAGCTCCTACTTTTTGTATCATAAGATCTTTTCAATATATATCGCTATCTGATCCCACATCCTCTCATTCTTCAACATAACTGCCACCATGTTTTCCGGTGATATTCCGTCTGCATTCTCCTCCACATTATGTCTTTCATGTCTGCATCTGTCACACCTGAAGAAAGTGTGTTCTGCATCATCCACGCACTCATCTCCATAGATATAGATCGATGTGTCTAAACAGCACATTAAATCAAGAAAAATATCACAAATGACTCAAAAATATCGCAAATATTAATTTTGTATTTTATATTCATAAGTTTTAAAAGTTTGATTTTAAAATGTTTCAGCATGAGACTGCAGTGCAAATTTGTGTTGGTTACTTTTTGCCCTTATCCGTGAATGAATATCTCTATTTTTAATGGTACTTGTTTCAATCACAATGAATGTGATTGTATCGGGATTATGTGAACGCATGTGTAAGGAAATATTTTACTTGTGTGTATGCATGTTGAAAAAATGTGTTGCTAACATGTAAATGTAGTAGTAACGGTTGGAACAATTGGTGGCTAGCGTGGTTGCATTTACAAAAATAAATATAAGATATACAGATAGTAAAGTGTATGCAAAAACTTGTATAGACATTGTAAGAAAAGGTGATAAATATTACAGTCATTGATATACGTACTTATGTAGTTCAGTATGTGTTTTATTTCAGCTGTAGCGTTGTTGCGTGGTTTTACCAATGTGTTATTACTTGAGCGGTGAACGAAAAAAAAGAAAATCTTGGAAGCTTTATTATCGCTTTGTTAAATACAATTTTTTTATTTTCGCTTTACCTCAATACAAAGTGTGTGATTACATACCTATCAACTGGAGAAGGACACTGATATTAAAAGTTTTGCCGGCTTTTAGGCTAAATGAAAGGTATCTTCAGAGAAACGATTCTTGAAGTCTGATTTTAACGAAATGTGCTTGAATATATACTTATGACACCTACAGCCACAAATAAACAGCTTCAAATTACTCCAAAAGGAAAAGTTTTGAGTTTTTGTTGAACTTTATAACTTTATAACTCGTTATACTCGTAAGTACGTACATATGTATGTGCCAATGCGTTAAAACTTCAGGTTTTCCTTTCTTAAATTAGGAAGTGAAATACTCCTTACTTGAAATACTACAATAAACGCTGGGATCAATAGCTTTTGATTCAAGAAGACCAGAAAAATAATCGTATCGTAATCATGTAGACGCTGCAGCATCCAAAAGGTCTAGTACTCGGGATCATGACTAATATATGTATAAATTTTTTCAAGAACTTAACAAAAAATGATTCATCCTTCGTTTTATTAAGATTTTCAAGTATAGCGATTTTTTTTTAAATTTCTATTATAGTCAACAGAATAAATTTTATAAAAATAAATATCGCTTGTGCAGATTTTATTCGAATAAAAATTTTTCAATTAAGTTATTGGAACACATATTATGCATTGATATTACGCGAATTAATATATTTTTTTATTCGATTAAATTATTCGAATAAAAATTATTCGGCCAAAAATTTATCAAATTCAATTAAACGAATAGATAATAACAACGAAAAATATCAATATTTTCATTCTTTATTATAATATGACTTTTCACACACATTTTTGATTAGTTTTGATTATAATAAATAAAACAATAATTTTATTTGATTGACAAGTTTTTTATTCGGCAAATTTTGCTTAATAGGATTTGTCACTCAAAACTTTTTGCTGGTTTTATAAGATTTTCTGATTTGCGAAATTATTCAATTATATTTCGTAAATAAGAGTTATCCAAATAAAATTTATTCTAACTAAAAGTTATAAAATACAATTAAAAGAGAAATCTTAATACGAGTCCATATGACTAAAAGAATAAAACTTAAGTCAATAAAATTTTATTCGATTAAAAACTCGTTTATTCTGTCAATTTTCTGTAGCTACTGTAGCTTTATAAAGTTGTCTGATTCTCTAACGAATAATTCGAACAAAATTTATTCCATTAAATATTGTAAATAAAAAAAATTATTCGAGTAAAACTCGAATACTAAAACTTACAATTACAATAGAAAAAATAAATAATAATAACTAAAAGAATACAATTTAAACCAATAAAATTTCATTCGATTAAAAACTTTTATTCCGTAAATTTCACTAAATTTGCTATATCTTGCATGATTTTTCGCAATTATTCGAACACAAATTATGAAATTAAATATTGCTAATAAAATTTATTCAAATGAAAATTATTGTATAAACTATAACTAAACTGATAAAACTTAAATCAATAAAATTTAACAACTCTTTTATTCGGCAAATTTCGCTGAATATGCTTTTTTACAAAATTAAAATTCCCCAACGTATTATTCGAGCAAAAATTATTAAAAATTTAATAATAGGACTAAAAATTATTCGATTAAATTATTCGGATAAAAATTATTTCAACTAAAACTTACAAAATTGAGTTAAAAGGTATACATTATAATAAATAACTAAAAGAATAAAACTGAAACTAGTAAAATTTTATTCGATTAACAAATCTTTTATTCGGCAAAATTCGCTGATTATGCTTTTTCACAAAATTTAAATTCGTGAACAAAAACTATTCAAAATTAAATAATGAAAATACAAATAATTCTACTAAATTATTCGATTAAAAATTATTCGAACTAAAACTGATCAAATATAACCAAATAAAATATAAAATCTTTTCGCTAAATATGATTTTTTTACAGAAGTTTTATGCTAGTATCGAACAAAAATTATTCAATTAAATAATACGAATAAAAATTATTCGATTGAATTATTCGAACTTAAACTTACAAAATACAAAATAGATTATATTAACTCTAAAACCAAAACCTAAGCTAATAAAATTGTAATCGATTAACAAAGCTTTTATTCGGTAAATTTCGCTAAATAGGATTTTCCAAGAATTTTTTTAGGCTAATTTTGTAAAATTTTCTCACTCATACTTTGAAACATTTGCTTGAATTACTTAAATTGTCATATGTTTACTCTAAAATTAACAAATTTTATGTACTAAAAGAAACTACTCGTATGTATGTGTTTGATACACTGCTCTTGCTTTGCCTAAAAATTTTTAAGCAATAACTTTTACCTCGAACTTTTTGTGATCTTAAAACCTACTACTTTTGTTATAACGTGCAAATTGAAATGATTGTTACTAGGGCTTTAAATTGTGTAAAACGTTAACTGTTTTTGGTTGGCAACAGAAATTTATGCTGCAGTTGCAAACTTAACAGCAGCAATACCAGAAACAAAAAGAAAACATTGTAAAAACCCATGTTGTCAATTGTTAAGTTATTGGTTTGGACATTTTGCAAATTACTTATTTAACAATGCGTAAAAGTGCAGTCAGGGAGCCAGCGAGGCTCCTTCACTTTACACCATGTACGTAAATATGTATTTTTAAAAATAACACATATATTATTCCTCTAACTATGTCGGTATGTGTGCGCCTGCCATCCTGGCCTCTCTTCAGATGTTGAATTGTTGAATTTTTATGTTTCGCTTGTTGCAGATTTGTTCCTGTTCATGTTGTTTAAATAAAGTTTTCAATGTAACAAAAGTTGCACCAATACCTGTCTATCTACCTTTCAACTGTTAGGATGAGTGTGGCTTAAAAGCCACATCAACTCGTTGTCATGTCATCAGGTGGCAACACTTTACTTTGGCAGTTTGTCATTCAATTTGTCCATGCTGTCTTGAGCGATGTAAAAATATAAGTCATACAATCAAGTTAAGCAACTTTTACAAACAAGTATGTGTGTGTGTGTATACGAGTATGTTTGTATATGTAAATAGATGTAGTTATCCATAGTGTATGTGTGTGTGTGTGTGTGTGTGTGTGTGTGTGAGTTTAGACCAACAGTGTTTATTAGTGTGCCAGTTTATAGAGGCAGGATGAATTTTATTTGCTCCAAAGACATTTTCCAATAAATACACAAAATGTTTATGTCTTGTATGTTTCAATATACATATATATGTATGTATGTATAATAATAAAAAAAATTAAAAAAAAAATTAAATTTCAAAACTAAAAAAAAAGCCAAAAATATCTAGTTAGTAAAATATATAATAAAGTCAAATAAGCCACTATCAACAAAGTAAAATAGTAGTGCACAATGGTTTTTTTTTTTAATTATGACTAGTACTCTGGGGACGGCCCTGCCTTTAAGCAGTGTATTGTAACGGAACTAGAGAACTGAATTATGGAGAGATAGAAAGAGGGAGTGGTGTTTGTAAACGATTTAAATATTCCTAGATTGTAAATGACAGGAAAGACATCTGCTGGCAGTTTATTCGAAAGACGGAGCGTACAACTGAAGAACGAATCCTCTTTGAAATGTGTAGTGCGATTCATCAGAGCATCTACCAAGAAATTTTTTGATGATGTTTACAATCAATTATGTCGCTCTGTTTCGGATTGACATTGAATTCTGTGACACCGTGTGTAAAATTAAATGAATCCTTCAGTATTTATTAAGCAAACATGAAAACTGCGAAGCTATTTTGCTTGTCAGCGGTAACATCAATCTACTGTGAGCATCAAAATAAAGTGTACAAAAACTTTTTCTAAAACATATTCCTTTTTTAGTCTTTTATGATATGACTAAATTTATAATTTTAGGGGTTTTGATATTAGTATACTATTCTCTAATTAGTTATAAAAAACCATTCAGAAATTTCTTGCAATTATATAAATTATAGAGCAAAAAAGATTCGAATGCATATTTTACGCGTCAAAATAAAGTGCATGTACATCATGCTACTGTAAAAGAATACCATTGCGATTAGTTATTTGCCTTATTCTAGCATTCTACTGGAACGTTTTTAATGTTTTATGCTAATTAATTGTTATCGGTAGAATAAGATCTGCTCGTGTGAAGTGGGTAATCAAACTTCTTGTGATATTGGAAAATTTGTAATAAAACTTTGGAATGAAGTAAACACTTTCAGAGAAATTGGCTCTGTTATAAACAAAAGGCACAATACTGCAAAAAAAAATTGTTGCTAAATACAAAAAATACGGCAAAAAAGAAAATCGTCCAGGGCCGGCTGGGCGAAAACTATTGAAAGAGGCTGAAATAAGATCTATGGTGCGTGATGTAAAAAAGAGCCCTTTTAGTAGTGCCGTTAAAATATCAGAAGAAGTTTCGGCAACATCAGGAGCTATCTTAAGTGCCAGTAAAATACGACGAGATTACATGAAAATGGGTTACATGGTCGATTCTCGCGAAAGAAACCACTAATGTCGCCTGCTAATCAAAAAAGACGCCTAAAATACGCCAAAAAGTATAAAAATATCTGGAATAATGCGCTTTTTAGTGATGAAGGTAAGTTTGAGGTGTTTGGCCAGAAAAAACCAATTAAAGTATGGAGAACCAAAAATAATTAATATGTTGACCAAAATTTAATAAGTGCGGTTAAGCATGGAGATGGTTCGGTGCTGGTGTGGGGATGTATGGCGGCAAGCGGAGTTGGAAAATTGGCTTTTATTGAAAGTGTAATAAATAAGATGGACCAACTGAACATTTCGCAAAACAGAGTGCCAACCAGTGTGGAGAAATTGGGATCGGAATGATCTTGGATTTTTCAACAGGACATCGATATAGTAAAAGAATGGCTCCTTTATCGCTTTCCTAAAATATTGGATCATCCTCTCCAATTACCGGACTTAAATCCAATAAAACATCTGTGGGAACATTTGGACCGCCAAATACGAAAAAGGACAATTAGCAATAAAGTTATGCTGAAATCAGTTATGATAGAGGAATGGCAGAAAATCTCACCTGGTGTAAAAAATTGGTAGAGTCGATGCTCAGAAGACTAAATTATTGAGTTCTAGGTACATTTTAGGAACGATGTGTTTTGCTGTGATCAGCAACTTTTGTTTAAAGAAGGTCAGAAAAGTAATCTTAGCTGGAGGTCAACTATCTGTTTTGTTCAGTAACCATTTGGTCTTGAACTCTTGAACCGTTTAAGCCACTCAGCCGCCAAAACCGAAAATTGTTTTTTGTGTCTGCATTTGGTGAGTACAATAAATATTTGAAATCAATAAATTAACTATAGCCTATTTGTGTTAAATATTTCCTACTGTTATGTATTTCAAATACCTCATCTAAATTTTTAGCGTTGTACCACTTTTACATGCGAGTAAAGCTTTTTTTTTTTTGTTTAAAATTAACATGTTTATGGATAAAATGCATGCCTTTGCATGCATGTTTGTTTTTGATAACAAATCCAAAATTTGAACATTTTTCTCATCCCTTTCATGTTGTCTGCAACAATATTTCTTCTATGTGTGGCCACTTGTAAAAAAAGGGCCAGAAAAGTAATAATAAACTTTGATGTCTATTGTGGTTTTTGTGTTTTCTCTTCAGTAGTTGTTCAAGTTTTTTCTGACTTTTTATGTGTATATATACATATGTATATGTATGTACATATGTATGTATATATTTTCTTGCCCTAGAACTCAAAGTAAATGAAAATTGTCTTCATTTTAATTACAAAAATTTTTGTAGGAAACACCAAGCATGTGTCTTTCCAAGGTAATAATAACAATTTGACATATTCGGAAATTGAAATAATTGAATGGAGTGGTTTTTTCTTTTGGTAATTGTTTTTATCGCAAAAAAAAAATTAAAAATAAAATTGGTAAGGCAATTTTACAAGCATGAAATTTTTGTTTTTACAATATCAAAAATGTTGTAAAATATTGTAGTCAAAATATATATGGTTGGGTAGTTACAAAAAAATATATGTATAAAAAGGCAAAAGGCAATTAAAATATAACAATGTCTTAGGCTTTGTTCAGACGGTTGTCAGATTTGCAGAACATTTCTAATAATCGTGTAGTTCACACGAAGCTTTGTTCAGACGATTGTCACATCTGACAATATTGTCTGATCTAACAATGTGCTGGCAATTGGATGACAATGCACAATTGCTCTTACAATACAAATTGTCAGTTTACATTTAAAAATGCCAATTCCATTCTAAGACAATTATCTGATAATTCCACTATCTGACAATGTTGGCATGAAAAATATTGTCAGTTCATACGGTTGTGAGATTTTTTATGCAGCAAAAATTGTCAGCTCAATTGTCAGAATCAAAACAAAGTATTTACATAAAAATTTAATTGTTCTTGCGAGTTTGGAAAATTGGATAATTGAAAAAAAAATTGTTTAGGATATGGATCAAGATATTGCCTCCATTTTAACAACTTTTAAGTTTTTTTTTTAACAAAGTTTCTCATACAAACATATTTTCTATTTAATATTTAATTTTCTATTTAAAATATAAAATTAAATATTCGTATTATTTGATTTTGTTTATATTTTTTTTTTCTTCTAAATTTTCCAGCTAAAGATTTTGATTGATATTTGATATTTAATTATTTGATCTTGTTTAAGTAAATATTTCTTATTTTTGCAGCTAAAGATAATTTTTTGTTTTTTATAAAAACTTCAACAGTATTTATTTTCAATATTTCGATAACAATTTGTTATCATCATCAGGAAAATTAATATGTTATTAAAAAATGTTTTAATTTGAAAAATTATTGTTATTATTATTGATAATAATTTTTCAAATTGAAAAATTTTTTAATAACATATTAATTTTCCTGATGATGATAACAAATTGTTATCGAAATATTGAAAATAAATACTGTTGAATTTTTTATAAAAAATAAAAAGCGATCTTTAGCTGCAAAAATAAGAAAGATCTTGATTGATTTTTGTTTTTTATAAAAAAGGTTTGACGGTATTTTATTTTCGATAATTTGATAACAATTTGTTTCATCCTCAGGAAAATTAAAAATTAATGTTCTATATAAAATTTTGTTAAAAGTTTCAACAGACATACTTTAATCGATATGAAAAGAATTTTTCATAAAAACTATATACATAAATTTTGTATTCGATAACGAAAAACTTTCCATCCATACTAATAATTTTATGTAAAAAAACCAAAAAAAATTTATATAAAAACTTGTAAATTATCTATGAAAATTGTTTTATCGATAAAAAAAAAAAAATTGCCGTAAAGTGTTGTAAATAATTTTTTTTATCAAATTTTATAAATGGAAGCTCTAGAAAGTTTTGTAAATAAATTTTCTATAACATTTTGTAAATAAATATTCTATAAAATATTTTCCATAAAAATATTTTTATTGGTAATCGAGAGAAAGATACCGAAAATATTATCTAAAAAGCTTTTTTAATCAATAACGGAAAATTTTTCTCTAAAATGTTTGTTAACTATAACAACAGAATTTTCATGTCAAAAAGAAAAATATTGAAATTTTTTTATGCTATAGACTCATTATCAATATAAACAAATTTGTATGAAGATTTTTTACTGATAAAAAAATTTTTGTTATCCATAACGAATACATTTAAAAATGTCGTATAAAATGTTCCAGAAAAAAATTTATAATTAATTTCCCAAATAAATTTTTGCTATCCACGGCAAGGAACTATTCAATCAAATTTTTGTTATCGATAACTTATACAAATTTTTTTATTGAAAATAAATAATGTTCAAGAAAAAATTTTTAATGGATAAAATTTCCGAAAAAAATTTTGCTATCCTCAACGAAAAACAATTTATAAAAATTGTTCAGTAAAATTTTCGTTATCGATAACGGGACATTTTTCTATAACATTTTGTTGTAGATAACGGAACGGAAAATTTTATATAAAATGTTTGTAACGAAAAAATTTTCTATAAAATGTTTGCTATCAATAACTTTAGATATCAATAACGGAAATCTTTTTATAAAGTTTTTGTTATCGGTAGCGGAGAAATTTCCTTTAAAATTTTTGTCATTCAAAATCTTCTATTTTGGTAACGATTACAAAATAATTTGTATCTTTAAAGAAATAATAATTCACACAATTTTTTGTTATTTATTCTTTCTCTACAACAAAATATTTCTATGACCGTTTTTTGTCATTTAAAAATAGCCAGTTATCGATAACGCGTACAAATTTTATTATTGCAAAAAAATATGTTTCCAAAAAATTTTATGAATGATCAAATGAAAAAAAAATACTACAAATAAAGAAAAATCATCTATAAAATTATTGTTATTAATAACACAACAATGTACTATAGAATTTTCGTTATCGATAATATAATTTTTTTTAATGTTTTCTCTATTAATAACGTAAAAAATTTCTATAAACATATTCTGTTTTATGTTATCGAAAAATATACAGCTTTTACACACGGAAAGTTTACTTTGCAAAGAAAACCACTCTCTTCTCTTCTGCCACCACCAAGCTCAAAACTTTGCATAGTAAAGTTTCCGTATGTGAAAGGGGTAATATTGTACACAAATTTTAATATCGAAAATAAAAAACGTTCGTAAAAAATTTTATATTTAAGGAAACAAAGTTATCTAAAAGAACAAACACAAATTTTTAAAAAATGTTGTTCAAAATCAAAGGGATTTCTATAAGTTTTAATAAAAGTTTTGATATCGATAAGAAACATTTTGTTTAGAAAACTTTGTTATCGATAGTGATAATAGAATTTTTTTTTTATAAATAATTTATTTATAAAAAATAATCTTATATAAAACATAATTTTTTTTTTTTGGAATGGATGCTTTTGAAAGCCAACATAATTTCTTGAAAAGGCTTAATCAGTAAACAAATTTTCATAAAAACTTTTTTAAAACAAAATTTTGCCTAAAAGTTTTCTCAAAAGATTTTCAGTCTCATTTATAAAAAAAAATATATATCATGTTTATTAATCTCTTATTGCACAAATTTTGTATGAAAATCTGCGCAAAGAGTGAACAAGATTTACATAAAAAAAATTTTTCAGGTTCAATAACTAAATTCGCTGAATAACTTAATAAATTGTTTGAATGTGAAGATATGAAGGAACTCATAGATTCAAACAAGAGTTCATTAAAAATAATTATTGGACGAAGACAACAACAAAATACGATAACATAATCTTTTTTTGTATTAATAGTGAAATAAATTAATTTCTATAAAAAAATTTTTATCGAAAGTTTTTGTTAAAAATTTTAACACCTAAGAAAACTTATTGTCGGCACGAAAATCATTTCTATAAGACTTTCTAAAACAAAAATTGTTTTTCAGAATATTTTTTAAATAAAAAAAAAATTTAATTTGTATAACGAAAAACTCTTCAATAAAATTTTGTCATCGATAATATAAATTTTTTATATATAATTCAACATAACTACAAAATTAAACGTTAGATAGATGTTAAATATCCACTATTTTATAAATATGTAATGAACGGTTTTAAACAATTTTTTTTTATATTTAATAACTTCTATAAATCCTTCTGATACCAAATTAGCTTATTATAAACACAAGCAAAAAGACTTATAATTTTCTTAGACACATACATACAAGCAAACATAAATCGCAATTAGTCTCATGTCTTTAGCATCCTCCCTTTGTTCCACAAATTTTAATTAATAACGAAGAATTTTAACGGAAAAGTTTCCCAAAAGAATTTTTCTTTTCCCGGCCTACAACGTGCTTGTGTCGAGTGTAATGAATTACAAACATTAAATCAAAGTTCTTCCAAATACTTTTAACATCTTTTGACATTTAACATAATTTAGCTTCAAAGATTCCTGTACTTGTGAACACAGCCACACATACACACACACACGCACACAAACACAGGCTTTGAGTTTTACATTTGTATGTGTGTGAACGACGAATGTTGCTCAATTACCTGTACAAACGAGCAATTAGTCAAGTAGAAAATTTCTCAAAAAAGAAAAAAAAAGAAGAAAATACTTTTAGTTGTAATTAATTTTTATTTTATAACTTCATAAAAAAATATTATGCGAAAACATTAAGAGGAAAAAAGAAAACAAAACAACTTTCTTACTTTGAAAAGTAAAACAAACACGTACGGAAAAGACACGCAGAGTGGGGAATAATGAAAGAAAAAGATAAGTTAACATTTACGAGCCAACAAAACAAAGTAAAACTGATGTAAAAGAGAACAAAATTTATGTTTTTTTTTTTTTAATAACCAGACGAAATTGAGAAGTTTAGAAAATGCGCTGATTAGCTTCAAAGGATAAGGGAATATGTAACATGTACATAAAATAAAAAGTACGACACACACATACCTGAGACATAATTTAAGCGACTTCTTTTAAAAAATTAGATAAAAGTTTGTTTGGTATAATTAATTACTTAAAGGTAACAATTTAGAAACGAAGGAGGGGTAATCTTTTTCACAAATGTTGCTAATTAGGCTACTTTCATTTGTTATCTATCTAGCATCACTTTTGTTGGAACTCTCGTTCACTTATACATATACATATTTCTACCTTTCACTATTCTATTATTGTAATTTGTTGCCTATTTAAAGGCTCAAATTCAATAGAGGCTGTTTGGCCAGCGGATTAAAATGTTTTTTTTCTACAAATTAAAATTTGTTTATTGTATATTTTAGATAACTTAAAAACCACATTTATAACAAACCTCGATATGCAACTAATATCTTACATATGTTTGAGCGTTTTAAAACTGTAACAAACGAATAAACACACACTAATGTTAAGGAAAACATTAGAAAATAAATTGGATAAATAAACTTGTATTGGTGCTTTAGATGGGTTTTAAAAAAAATTGTGCGTGTAAACAACCACATTGAGACCTATTACCACATCATTATATGACCGCAGGGATCAAATACTATTCAGAAAACACAACTCAAACTAAACCGTTAACTAATGCCCTCAAACAAACAAATCCAAACAAACAGGAAAACACGAACGTAGCCAACAATAAGAGATGGAAAATTTTTGTGAGTAAAAAGTACCATAAAATAAGAATAAGTGTTACAAATAATACTGTTGACGTTATCAACATTTTCTATACAGTTGCCACAAAAAGTTCTGTAATCGATAACAAAATTTTCTATAGAAAATTTTTTATAGAAATTCTGTAAAATGCAGCAAAAATTCTGTTAGACATAGGTAGCATACTTTTCTAAAATTGTGTTATCGATAAAAAAAACTGTTTCGTAAAAGCCCTGTTATCGATAACAACATTTTATATAAAAAATTAGGCTATAGAAGAAAAAAGTAATAAAAAAAATTAATTATAAATTTTTATACTTAATTATAGAAACTTTTAATAAATTCTTTCATTGAGAAAATAGTTTTCCATGAAAGCTCTGTCATCGCTAAAGTTACAATAAAAAATTCTGTTTACGATAATAAACGAAACGAAGATTCTGTTATTGAAAATAATATTTTATATTAAAATTCTGTGTAAAAAGTTACTATAAAAAATTCGATAACAAATGAAACCATTTGTATAGATGCTGTTACTAACAAGAAAGTTTCTATCAAAATTCTGTCATTAATAAAATAGTTTTCTATGAAAGCTCTATCATCGGTAAAAAATTAAAATAAAAAAATCTATTATCGATAACAAATGAAAACTTTTGTAAAGATGCTGTTATTTTCTATTAAAATTCTGTCGTTAACAAAAAAATTGTCTATGAAAGCTCTGTCACCGGTAAAAAAGTTACAATAAAAAATTCTGTTATCGATAACAGACGAAACCAATTGTGAAAATTTTTTTATTAAAAATAAAATTTTCTATTAACCTTCTGCCATTGGTATCATAGTTTTCTATGAAAATTCATCGATAATAAAGTTACATCAAAAAAATTCTGTTATCGATAAAAAAATTTTTATTATATGATGGCGTAATTTTCTATTATATGTTTGTTATCGACAAGCAAATAAAAAACCATTATCAATACTAAAATATCCTATAAAATGTTGCTATCCATATCAAATTTTTTTTTTATTGTATTTTATTATCGATAATTACCTTTAAAAGAAATTTTTAATACACCATAATTTTTATAAAAATCTATTGTCGATAAGAAAATTTAAATTACAAAAATTTTATTAAAGTTATTGTTGTTGTTATTATAAAAATTCTGTTATCGATATTTTTTTAAATTTTATCAAGCGGAAAAATTAAACAATTTTTTTATTTCAGTATAAAAAGTATGTTATCCGTAATAATATATTTTATAAAAGTGCTGTTATCGGGAGTAAAATTTTCTTGAAGAATTCTGTTATCGATTTATAAAAACAATAAATTATAAAAAAATAATTATTGTAAAAGTTCTGCTATCGAAAATTGTTGCAAAAATTGTATTTTACATAATATAAGTTTTAATGAAAATGTAGTTGTCAAAAATTTCTAAAAAAAAATGCTGCTATCGGTAGCAAATTTTTCTTTAAAAATCGATGTCGATATTGTTATCGATATCAAAATTTTTTAGAAAAATCTTCTATTATTAAATAAGTTTGATATATAAATTATATTGCAGTTATTGTTATTGCTATTTTTATTATAATAACTATGTTATCGATGACAATCTTTTTTAATTCTACTAAAAATGCTACCAATAAAGTAATTTAATAGAAAAACTTAATATAAAAATTGTTTAACAGTATTTTCTATAAAAGTTCTCTATTTGTTAGCGAATTTTTCTGTAAGAATTCTGTTATCGATAGTAATATTTATTACAATAATTCTGTTACCGAAAATTTCAATAAAATGCTGTTTATCTAACATTCTGGGAAAATGCTGTTATCGATAACACAATTTCTATGAAAATGCTGCTATCGATGAAAAACTTACCATCAAAACTTGGTTTTCGATAGTAAAAATTTCCACAAAAATTATGTTAACGATATTAGAATTTATAATAAAAATTATATAATCGATAGTATAATTTTCCCTAAATATTCATACATCATATATCGACGGCACACTTTGGAAAAAGTTTTTCTGAAATGAAGAATTTACCTTTGGAACTATTCTCTACAAAATAAGTTGACAATTTTAATAATTTTCGTACCATACTTTTTGTACCCTGTTTTCCCAAAAAAAAAAAAAAACAAAACAAAAAATTGGAATAAAAGCACACGCATATCAAGCAAAAATGTCCTTGCTACATATTGTTGTATCAGTTTAAATCGTTATGTGCGAACATGAATGTGTATTAAGTCCATAATAAAAACCGGAAGTACACCACCAAAAGCATCATTAAGTCAATTTGTGAATAGCAAAAGTTGCAATTTAATGGCTAAAAACAAACTAGTATAGAAAGACAAAAAAAAAACACAAAAGCAGAACCAGCAGCTTTAGCTACAAACGTTTTAGATTCGTTCTGTTAGATGTTTGTTTGCGTGTTTGCTTGCTGGTTTGAAGATTGCATGGGGACTTTTAACTGCTGTTTCTGGCAAAAGTGAAAAATTCTCATTTAAGCAAACAAACAAATTGTAATTCAGAGGAAATTCTAATTCCAGTGATAATTAAGAATACTCATACGTTTTTCTTCCTTTTCAAAATTTTCATTTGTCCCAAAAAAAACTTTCTATATAAATTATTTTGTATGAGTTTTGTCAGATCATTTTGTGGTTTAGAGAAACTTTATTTGTTGTTTTTTTATCCTGCTGCTGCTATTTTACTGGCCATTAACACATTTTATATTTTTTCAATTTAGTGCATGTGTATATATGTGTGTGTGTGTGTGTGTGTGTATCCCTCATGTTTTGAGGCGTTTGGGTAAGTGTTTATGTATTAAAGTCTGAGTATTGTTTCAAATGAGTTCTTTGTGCTTTGGAGCACTAATGGAGCCACTTTAAAATGTTGTCATATATGTTATTAACACTTTGTTAATGCTTGAAAGCTTAATTATTTCAAATTGGGGAAAAGATAAAGAGACGGTGGTCAGCTTAACAAGAAAAGAGTCTATTTTTAACTCTTGACGGAAGTTTTCAAGTTCTTAACTGTTCGTTAAGTTTCAAAACTGATGAGTTCGTTTAAGTGGAATTACACTAGAAAAGCTTGAAATCACCAACCGAAATAACCCTTTGCAAATATTGTTAACAGTAGAGGTCTCTGCATAGCCCACTGTATCTGAGATCCGTTTGGCCCTTTACACGCTCTGTGGCATTTTTACGTCCCAAGCACATTTCGGTATTTGCTTTCATTCAAAAACAAGTGGTTACCATTTGTGGTGCCTGCTCAGGCAACCTTTAATCATCTTATGTGTAAGTTGTTGCTATTGTCACAAGCAGGAGTTTTATAATTTATTGTTGTTGTAGTTATTGCCAGTATTTATTTCGTTTTATGTACTCATATAATATTGATACGTTCTAAAGTAAAACCGCATATTTTAGACTTTTGTCCATTTGCTTTCAGATGTTGACGTCTTAAGAGCTGTCTAAATTTTGCACAGTTGGATAGTTTGTGGTTGAAGCAAATGTCGTTTTCGTTTGCTAAATTATAAAATGTTCGTTTTTGCTTTTTTGTTTACTTCCTTTCATGTATATAAAATAATACTGCACACAGAAATTAGTAAAGATGTTGGCAAATTAATTGCCTATACAAAAGGATGGTAAAAAATAATTGAAGCCTACTGTTAGGCAAAGCACAAATTGTGGCTTTATTTAATTATTTCTATGAGAGATGAAAAATTATATAAAGGGATTGTTTTATAGGTTGAATATACATTACGTATCATAATAAAAAATTATAGGAACATTTTCTAAGCATGATTTAAGAGTTTTTGTAAAAGTATTCAATAAAAACGTTTTTCTGTAAATAAAAATATCGACAGAAAAACATTTTTCTGTAAATAAAAGTATCAACAACAAAATGAAATTTAAGTAATTGTTATATTTTATAACTCAAGCCGATAGCCCCAGTTGCTTTATTAAATATGGTTTATTGTAGTTTAAATTATAATAAATTTGTAAATAAATAAATAAAATATTTTATAACTCTAAGTTTAACATTTTCCTGAAAATTAATTTATCCGTGCGAAATAATGTTTAAAATTAATTTATCAACAGATTGTGAAATTGAGTTAACCCGCACCTGCCTTGATGGCCTAATATGTTGATGGACCAACTCCACTCCATATTGATGGACCAACTTCACGATTCATCAGTGGCTTCTAAGGCTTACACAGGTCTCAACTTTTTGCCATAAGTTTGTGGCCAAACCCCTTGCTGAAGAATACAGGCCTTCTACTCCCTCCAGTATGCAATCTTCCAGATAGTGGAAGACAAGACTTAATTACTTGGTAGGCCAAAGCCCATTAAAAGCATCAGCCCTTAGCCGAGTTGGCTGTCATCATCACTCCATACATTATAGGATTCAGTTGCAAGACAACAGCACCTTTGGGAGCTATTACCCATCGAAACCGGCATGCACAATAGCTATCAGGGAAACTAGGACGTTTGAGCCAAGGTGAAGATACCTCAATCATGATCAGCGTCGAGATGGTCTGCAAGCAGAACCTTCCGGGTGATTTGCTGATCTCCGTTCTACAATTTTTAACCCTTGGTAAGGGTTTCGCAAGTCCAATACAACATAAGTCATACGGCTTCCTAGAGTTTTATTTACTACAAAAAACGAAGGACTCCTTCTTCTCTATGCTACAGAAAGCAGAGTCCCTGGTTTGGAATACGCCAAGGCAAAACCTGCTCCCCGTGGAAATAAATTATCGAGAGCAATATTGTATAGAGTGGTTAAATTTTAAGGGCCGATGTTGATTTTATAAAGTTAAGTTATCGATCAAGTTAAGTTATCGATAAAGTTAAGTTATCGATCAAATTAAGTTATCGATAAAGTTAAGTTATCGATCAAGTTAAGTTATCGATAAAGTTAAGTTATGGATAAAGTTAAGTTATCGATAATATTGCATAAAATTATATAAGCCTAACTATCTATAAGTTATTTCTAACGAAAATTTGCATGACTCTAAGCTATCGATAATATTGACAAAATAGTTTCGACAATTTTAACTCGAAGTTTTGCATAAAAATACATAAGATACAAAAATTTTCTATAAAAATTCAGTCTGAAAGTAAGTTATCGACAATAAAATATTGTATAAAGTCCAGCTATCGATAAAAATATAGTATACAATTAAGTTGTGAATAGTAATGTTTTTCCCCCAAATTTTTCATTTAAGACTGTGGAACCTATAGCAACACTTTCTATGCATAATCGATTACAAAATATTCGACACAAAACTGTCATTACTGTTAACAAGAACTTTAATCAATATAGGAGAAAAATTTTTTTTATGAAAATTACCTTAATTTATCGGCAATCCCACTATTTTTAAATACTAAGTTATCGCTAAAGAAATTTTCCATGAGTTAATTAGCCAAAGCGAAAAATTCGATGGAAGTAATAACAAAAGTTTCTTTAGAAATGATTTTTTATCTTCTCTTTTATAGATTTAGAATTTATTAGTTTTTAATCATCCTCCATTTAATTGACTGAGAATTATTGTGCATGTTTGTATGATTTATTTTCCTTTAAGAATTACTCTGTAATATTTTTCTATTGTAAAAGTTTATAATAATCCATTACGCTTATTAGTCAATACTTGTACAGCCGCAATGCTTGTAAGAATTATTGGAACATAAAGAGTACACTTTAGCTACCAATAGTTAATAAATACCTCTAGCTAGTCATTATAACTTTTCAAACTATATTCCCACACCAAAACTTTTTTTTCTTCAGAAAAAAAAAAACATACACCTTCATTAGCTTAAACACTTTTCGTTACAACTCTTCTAAAAACTCATATCATTAGCAAGTTGTTTGCAAGTTGAATTATTGCATAATAAGTCTCAAGTATACAATTTGTCAAATTGTAAGTACATTGTGTATATTTTTCTGCTTCTGTGTGCAAATTATACCTCTCTCTCTCTCTCTCTTTAACTATTGGCAACAAATTAAAAAGTTTTTTTTTTCTTTTTTGATTTCTTTCATTTGCTCTTGCAGGCAGCAATTGGGTATTAGTAGAATATTTTGAGCAAAATTATTTGTATCAATACTGTGGCAAAAACAAATTGCCTTTTATGAAGTCAATCATTCAAAACTGTAGGCAAAACTGACAACAAAGAAAAATAAAAAAAGAGTTCCTTGACTTTTTTTCCTGATGTCGCTTAAACTCTTCCGTTTCAGTTCGGTTTTGGCTCACACCATTTGGAATAATTTTTGCGGCTACAGTTTTTTTTTTCATATTTATATAAAGTCCTTTAGGATTAATGTTAATATTGTTGTTTTTATTGTCGTTGCTAGCATAAAGAAACTTTAAATAAGTGTGCGACGGTGTAAGAGACAGTGTCAGCTGAACTTAAATGTTGTTACGTGACACAAGTGCCAGGAAGGTTTTCTTATAAATATAACCAAATAAAACAGAAATGAAATGAATAATACGAGTATAAGAGTACGGGTAGAAAAGTAATAATTTTTTATGAAAACCTTCAATGTCACAAAGACATTCAGAAAAGCTTAAAACTGAGATAAATATTTAAAAATTGCAGCGCAGTATACCAGTAAGAAACACGAGTAGTAAAATACTCATGTAAATAACATTGCGTGTGCAACTACGTTTAGCTCTGATATTTCACAGAGGACGGTATACGTATAAAGTTAAAACCTCTCTCTCTCTCTCTCTTAAAGTGTAAGTACAGCGTTGCTGGTATAACGAGTTTATCTTAATTTTGAAGATTTGATAAACAAACTAAAATTTGAAAATTTTTATCTCAAAATTAAAACTTTTTTAGGTTTACCATTTTTATATAAGTATGTGTAAACTATTTTCGAACATCCCATGAAGTTTCACTTCTTTCATAAAATCAGACGTTACACGTATTCCTTGCAAGAAAACAGTATCTATGTCCAGCACTCTAGTACATTCACAATTTTTAAAACGTTAAGTTCTTTTTGAGAAAACTTTTATAAATTAACTTACATGTTCATTCTGTGATACATATGTTTGGAAGACTAATTCCCCTTTTACGTTCAAGCCACAGCGACGAAAGAGGTACCTCAACCATGACCCGGAGATCTTTGCTAATCTCTGTTCTAGGAATGAAACCTTGGTAAGAGATTCAAACCATTGCAATATTGACCACAGGGCCCATGAGCATAACACCAACTAAAGCACTTCTTGACCTTATGAGCTGGATACCATGTGACTTAGAAGCCAAGCAGGTGATCAGGTTGAATGCGACAGTAGCATGGACTCAAAGACCATGGGGACATGCCAATATATTTGAGATTGAAAAGGAACTAGTCCCCGATCTAATTGATTACTCTCTCCCAAGACCTTTCCCTTGGAATCTGGATTCTTCTATGCTTACAGGGATGGATCGTAAAGGGATGAAAAAGTTTAGGGAGGCGAGTAAATAGAAGAATTCAACACTAAAATACCCTTCTAACTACCAGACAGATGTAGGGTTCTTAAAGCTGATATACCGGCTATAAATAAAGCAGCAAGATAGATGGCAAGGCCGCTATCAACTCCCTGATTGGAATATGGACAAATTCCCGTCTAGTCCAGAAATGCCACACATTTTTAAATAAGATGGCGAAACATTCTAAACTAACCCTAAAATGGGTACGTGGACATGGGTCCAACAACGGCAACAACACCACTGACGACTTTGCCAAAAAAGGGACAACCCTAGACGATAAGGATATAGATCCTTTTTGCGAACAATCCTTATCAGTGTATTGGAAAAGAGTAAACTCCACACGCTGGAATATGCCCAAGAAATATGGCTGATGGAGCCCACATGCCTTATATTAAGGAAACTGTGGCCGTATATTAACTTTAAGAGAACATGTGAGCTCTTAAAACTGCCCAGATCTCACTAGAGAGTCACTGTAGCAGTCATCATTGGGCCCGTTTGAGAACCATGCCAGAAGACTAGACTTGCCCTATAACGACTTCAGCAGAAGTTGCCAAGACGAGGAAAAGAAGGAGATGATCTTTCAACTCCTCGGAACATGCCTGGCATTAGAATATCACCACCTAAGATATCTAGGCGAGGGGAGCTTCAATAGGCTATCATGTCTGGCCTAGGTCAACCTGACCGTGCTAGCCTTATTCATAAGGAGTAGCGGATGGCTAGTACAATAGCATGTATTGCCACACAGAACAGTTTTCCACATTTCCCCCTCCTAACTATATCTCTATAGCAGTATATTCTCATTGCTTCTCTCTTCACCCCTATCCTTCCAGCCCGCTATTTGACAGGCAAACACCAAGGGAACAAATTTAGGTCCCAAGTGTGCTGGAAAATCTAGGACATACTGGGGAATCCTGCCTACCTAACCTATCCTAACAATCCTTAACCAAATAACGCGTCTTACCCATAGCTTCTCTTAGTTGCAGCTTCAATGTTGCTATTATACTACATACTATTTTTGACAGCGTGTAAAAAAAGTTAGGTTAAAACAGAACAGAGTACTCGTAGGTTAAGCTTTGAAAGATAATGTTTAAATAAATTTCTCCCTTTAAAGTATCCTGTTTGGGTACCACTGGTTGCCACTGCATGATTTTATTTCTTTCAAAGTTGTTTGTTGGTAGCTTAGCAAGGACTCGTTTAGACTTTTAAATGTTGCTACTGTTACCAGCGACTAGGCAGGCATCAACATCATTGGCAACTTCACGGTTGTGTTCATAAAACTTTCTGACATTTTATTTTCTCGTTTTTTTTTTTCCTGTTTTCTTCTTTTTTTCATTTTTTGTTGTCACAGTTGTTCTAGTTATTATAGATGTTGTTGCTTTCGTTGCGCTTTTTTAGCCTATGGGTTGTATAAAGAAGTAAAGAGTCACCAAGTATTGCAAATTGTTTGTAATTGTATGACAAGTTACATGAGTATTAAAATTTTATTTTATTTTGTTTTTTCTTTTCATTTTGAATTTTTTTCAAGTCACTTTATAAATTTTATATTTTTTGATGTTGTTTTGTCAACCCTTGTAACAAGTGTTTTTTAACCAGCTTTCTTCTACTACGGAAGAAGTTGAAATGATTTTTTAATGGCCGAAAAAAAGCTGTTGTCTTGCTTACCGGATAGTTAGATGAAGAGCGAGGGTGGCGGAGGAGGAGGAGGAGGGTAAAGTAGTTGAACCAGTTTAATTCGTTATTAAAGGAGTTTTTAGTAAATTAACAGTACAATTTGTATATGTTAGTTGAAGAACCTCTGCCATCTTTTAGAGGTCATTAAAACAATTTTTTAACTAGTTGTTTAACTTTTAAATTATTTTTAATAATTTTGGAACTTCCGAGCAGATGACAGTAAATTTGACATGAAAATAATTTATAGATTTTAGTGAAAATGGATGAAAATAGTATATTGTTGTTCTTGTCGTAAAATATAAGTTTGTATAAGAGCATCAAATATAAGAGTATGAAACATATGAAGAGAAGTGAGTATACAAGTTAATAATGGCGATTTGGACAACATGTGGCATAACTATCACATATGAATTGTGCCAGTAGTAAAAAACATTTGTCATTATAATTAAATACTCGAAACATACAGTTTTTCCAATTGTTATAAAAGTATCGAATTGAGTGCCTAAAACATCATGTTTTGTGGAGAAGTGTGATAACCTGCTTTCAATTGAAGGAAACGGCAGCTGAAAGTTATCAAGTTAATTCATACTTTAACATAGCTGGAATCCGGAGAAGTTCTTTTTGCACGGAGGACATATCGCTTTTTTATTGCAAGTCTTAGAAAATTTTTTTAGAAAATATCTCCTAAAGGAAACAGTTTAAAGGTAATTTAAATCAAATTTTGGCACAATATAAAAGGTAGTACTGTTAACAATTCTACATTGTTAACTCGAAAAGATCATTTTTTGAGATATGACTATGTTGCAATAAAGGAGCGGTATGCTACTATGGAAAAGAATGATAGTATAAGATTAGAACTCGTTTTATTTTCAACTAAACTATAAAACTTTTGCATACATTTAATTCTATTTTATGCAAAGCAAAAAAGTCACATATCATTCTCTCTGGTAAATGCTTTTTATTATTATAAATTTTAATTAACTTAGCTTATTTAGATGTTGCAGCATATTTTTTATATGTTTTGTTAGTCTTTATAGCTCTTAAAGAGCACATAAAAATATTCTACATGTGACTTTTGTAACTTGCTCTTCAGTACTTTCAACCTTCATCATTTTGAATAAATTTTTGTTTGCAAATTTTAGCATTTTGCTGCTACTTTGTTACTCTACTCACCTACTTGTGCATTTGCGTTTAAGCATACCGGCTTGAATTTATATAATATTTGCATATATGAGTACATACATACATACATATTTATTTGTATGCTATTTTACCTTGTATCATTGTGTTCTTCGTGCTCAAGGTTGGTGACAATTTGAAGAGAGAAGAGGGAAAAAAAAATCACAACGAAATCTTAATAAAAGCAAATTGTTATTTTCAAGCGATGATATTTTTCCCAACTTGTCTAAAGCTATCAGCACACAAAAATAGAGGTATTCAATATTACTAAAAAAAAACTTAAACTTATTAATATGCAAGCACTTACATTTTTTTTTTTTTTTTTTTTTTTTTTTTTTTTTTTTTTTGAAAAATACCAAAAATAACATAACTCTTTCTTAAGAAAAAACTTAAAAAAAAGGAAACACTTGAACTAAAAACCCCGATGTACAAAATGTACAAACCAAAAATCTGATTTAAAATATTATAAAAAGTTTTCACAAAAATCCAATAAATTAATAACATAAATGTTTTTTGAAATTACATGTATGCTCTTTCATTACGACTTCTTAGTATTGAATTGAAATAACACAAATGGGAAAAGATATCAACAAATTTGTTCCTCCTTTTCATAATCTATTTTCCAAGTTCCAGTACAATGCGCTGCGTATGTAGGGGTGCCCCCTTAGTACAGGCCCAAGATAAAAAAATAGCTTTACAAATCCTGCCATGATGTATAGAATATAATATAGTAAGAATATCCCCCGCGTCTTCAGTTGAAGGCTTCTACTCGAGATGCTCCATATTTTTGAGCCTGACTAATAAATTACACTAATTTTCTGATGGATTCAAATCGCATATTCTTGTTGGCCGGTTTATTGTAGCTTGATGTGAGATGATCATATCTGCAAAATTCTCTAAACTGCTAAAAATAACCTGAACTCTGTGACACATTTCGGCAAAAATCTCGAAAGACAAAATCTGACGGAATCAAATCGCGTAATTTTAGTGGCCAGTTTAATGTATCTTGATGTGAAATGATAATGTGTTTATAATGCTGGAGCAGTTTGTCCCATTTAGCATTAGCTGTATCACAAGTTTTGGAAAAATTCCGAAAGAAAAAATCTGACGGAATCAAATCGTATAATCTTGGCGGCCAGTTTAATGTACCTTGATATGAAATATTCATGTCTTCAAAATGCTGGAACAGTTTGCCCATTTAGTACTGGTTGTGCGACAAGTTTCGGAAAAATCCGGTGAAAAAAATCTGTCGGAATAAAATCGCATAATCTTGGCGGCTAGTTTAATGTACCTTGATGTAATATGATCATGTCTTCAAAATGCTGGAGCAATTTGTCCATCTAGCATTGGCTTTATGAAAAGTTTTGGAAAAATCCGGGGGGAAAAAAATCTGACGGAATCAAATCGCATAATCTTAGTGGCTAGTTTAATGTACCTTAATGTGAGGTGATCATGTCTTCAAAATGCTGGAGGATTTTATCTATTTAGCATTGGCTTTGTGACAAGTTTCGGAAAATCCGAGAAAGAAAAATCTGACGAAATCAAATCGCATAATCTTGGTGGCCAGTTTAATGTATCTTGATGTAAAATGATCATGTCTTCAAAATGCTGGAACATTTTGTGCCATTTAGCATTAGCTCTATGACAAGTGTCATAAAATTCCCCGAAAAAAATTCTGTCGGAATCGAATCGCATGTAATTGGCATTATTAAATAATGTACCTTGATCTGAGATGATAATGAGTTGAAAATGCTGGCACTGCTTGCAGCTGGTTTCCATTAAATTTTTGATAATTTTTTTTGATAACTGAAATTTTTGAATACTCGTAACTCTGCTATTTAGAAGCCGTTAAAAATAATTTCTCTTTTTATCTTGGACCACTATTTAGGGAATGATTTCCTATTTCTAGTGATATGCAGTGCAATGCACTAGAAATACCAAAATAGGTTTCAGAGAGGAGGCAAGAGGAAAATGGATTTGTAGACATTTGACTTGCATCTTCAAACTTTATATCTGACAGCAAACCTGTCTGTAGGCAAATTGTTCCCCAGACAAACTGTGAGGCTGAAAAATAAGTTATCTCTCTAATGTTTTGTGCAATTTGATTAGCAATCAACCATAAATGTTGCGTAATATATAAGCTTCGTGAACAAGATCCCTAATCCCGTCAGAGCAAAATCTATTGTACTAGCGATAAAACAGAAAAGTGCATGCTACACCGTGGCAATGTTCCAGCGAGTCAATAGAGTTGAATAGCCTACTGTCACCGATAAGCTTCTTCACTCTCTCTTGCACACGGTAACATGTTATAAGAGTTTTATTCCATTTTCGGATGGAGTGAAGTACATCGTTTCGAAAAATCGAGATTCTTATTTAGAGACATGAAAAATTTGTTCAGTCCACCTAAAATTACACTGTACTTTCATTTCAATTTTTCTTTGCAGTTAAACTATATTTTTTTTAATGTTAATCTGAAGCACAGATCACCACGCAATGCCCTCAAGGGTGATCGCGCCTTTACATCTACATACTCAGTGTTCTCTTTGTGGCCACCACTGATCTAAACTATCATGAATATTCAAAATATTCTCATGGAACCTACTGGATTATTCATCAGTTATCGAAACTGCTTTTTTTTGTTTTCTTTTTTGTAACCACCCTAGTGCATGTGTGTGGGCGTATATGAGTGCAAAACTGCATGATTAATACAAACTACAATACGACTATAAAAGCAACAATCTTGCATTATGAATACAAAAATTCCAACACTATGCCCGGCAAGCTGAGCAGTTCTTTATATCGCTCTTTTATTGCAACATAGTCATATCTCAAAAAATGAGCTTTTCGAGATAACAATGCAAAATTTTTAACAGTACTACCATTTATATTGTGCCAAAAATTTATTCAAATTGCTTTTAAACTGTTTCATTTAGGAGGTATTTTCTCAAAAAATTTGCTAAGACTTGTATGGAACCTAAAAATTTTAAATGCGTTTTTCTCGAAACGAGCTTTTTTGAGATGTGACTATGTTGCAATAAAGGAGCGATATGATTTGCTTACAAGTAATTAAATTTAGAAGTGTTTAGAAAATTTGAAAAAACAATTTTAATAAGGTAGATTTTTCAAAATAAGAGTAGAATTTATCTTCATAAAGGTATAAAATTTTATGCAATAAAATCAAAGTTTATTATTCTCATATTCCATTTGAGAATATTTGAGAAAATCCCATATTTTTATGTTTTGGATACAGAAAATTAAGTATGCCGAAAAATTGAAGAAAGTTTGAAGAAGCTCGAAATATCGAAGAATAAATGAATTAAAACATTTTAGGCTTAAATAAACGTTTCAATTTAATAATAGCACATTTACACCAACTCAAAATCTAGTAGATTTGAATTGAAATTTACAACGAAATCTATATCGTTTACACCACCATTTTTTGACATCTAGCAAGATTTCATTTGCTCAAAAATAATTTATGCATGCGGGTTTGACAATACAATATTATCAGAGACTGTGTACACCAGCATTAAAGTGTATATTTTTTGTACCCAGAGACTGCATACACCACATTATAGTGCAATTTTTGTTGCCGAGTAGTATTTTTAAGCAGTTTTTGCAAGAAATCACAGTTGCATTGCTTAGTACTGAGTAGATTTCAGGAGATTTCGTCGAAATCTACTCATAAAGTAACTAGATTTCATTTTGTATGGGAAATCTTCTCAAAATCTACTAGATTTGGCTTGAAATCTCGAATGAGCAGATTTCGCTTTGGTGTAAATAGGCTATTAATAAAAAAGGTAAAAAAATTAAGATTATAGCCTTGAATTAAAATCAAGGCTGTATAATATACTCATAAATCGTTAAAAGAAAAAATAGACAAACGGTCATATTCATAACAATTTTTCAAGCTATTATTAGACAAATTTTGTATAGAAATCTGTACAATAAGAGCTTAATATTTATGAGAAATTTTTTATAAATAAGGCATTTAGAAAAAGAGTTTATTAAATATTTTTGCCGAATTTGAAGTATTTGAACTTTCGTATTCCCCTTACTCATATTTGAATAACTGCAAGTTATTTCCAGTTTTCAGCCAGATCTTACAGGTATGTGCCTCTAGGCAAGTGTATTGAGAAAACCCTTAAGAGACACTTTTGTATGCATACATTTTCAAACATAAACATATCGCAAATGCCAGAATAAATATTAACATTATTGAGCAAAGAGCAAAACTAAATTTTAGCAAACTAGCAACAACAACAAAAAAGAAAACAAAAAAGAATTATTTTTTGCTAAACATAAACTTCTTAAAGTTCTTGTATTCTTGTTGTTGGCAGTTTTTCCAAAATCTAGAGAGCGCTACAAAAAAAAACTGTTTTCCTTCTTGTTGTTTTTATTTGTCCTCTTATTATTCTACAACATGGAAGTTGCATCAAGGAATAAGAATTTTTTTAATGGTTTGTTACAAGTGCATCAGGTGCTCTTTGCATTTTATGAATGTGTCGTTCTGTTTTTTTTTTATGTTGGCTCTTTTTCTTCATCCAAAACACGTTCCAATTGAGCGTTGACAGTTTGTGTGTTCTGTTTTTTTTTTTTTTTTTTCTATTTTTTCTGTTTGGGTTGTCTTTCCTTCATACTTTTTGAGAGCTTCTTTGGTTATTGTAGTCGTTGTTTTTAGTTTTAAGTATTTGGGTTTTAAACTTGGAAAAATGTGGCTTTTTACTGCTTATATAAAGAAGAAATATTAATGCTTTATGTTTCAGAAAAAAACAAGAATATTTTTTTGCACGTTTGACACGTTAACGTTTGCAACCAGCCCCAAAATGGCTTAACAAGAAACAAATAAAACGAGTAAAAGTATCAACCATTAAATGATGTCGGATAAAAGGCAGGTGTGGGCTTGAAGAGAGGGTTATATTTTTGCCAAAAATTTGGACTTAACAGGTCAAAAATGTTATGAAAGAAGCAGACTATAATCAAGCTTTTAATTTAGAGTAATTACTACATAAAAACTTGTCCTTTTGTCGCCTTCTCACTATCACCTTCTTTACTACGGCTATGACGCCATTGTTATAAACAAAATTGACACTACTACTGTAAATCAAGGTTTTGGTATCATGTCAAGCAAAAAGCCATGAAAAAATTTAAAGTCTTGTAAAGGTCCTTCCATTAAGGATTGCCTATCTTTAAGTTTAAATAAGGCAAACTGCATGCCAGATGCAGTTTGTCCTGCCATTATGGCCTCATATTACCGTGCACCAGTTTTACGGCTTACCAGCGCCCCGCCCCCATGTGGCTTGCAAGGTTCACGCACAGATGGCAACTTCTTGTCATATGTGTTTAGCCATATGAACGAATCGCTTACTGAAGAGCTCGGGTGTCCTAGTTCTTGCGGTGTGCAATTCTCAGAGGATGTCTAGATTTCACGTTTTGATGATCTGAAGTTCATAAAGAACATCAAGCCTTAACCAAACCACCCGTCTGTCTATCACTTTAGTTCCTAACATTACAGGTATCTGTTGCAAGAAAAACACCACCTCGTGATTATAACTAGTTGCCCGAAAGTCAGCCATGCACCAGTACTGGTAAATCCCTGTGATTTTAGGTCTAAATCAAAACCAGTGGCTGTGTTCTGTAACTTTGGCGAGAAGTTCTCGCGTCGAAAACTTCCTGAAACAAATTATTCCATCGTTTCTCGAAAAGTGAGAAAAAACTGCGTCTGTAACTCATGTCGAAAGTTATCCAAAGCGATTACGTCGTTACGTTAGAAATGTTTGAAAATATAAAACGATGCCGACATGCAATTTTAAAAATGAAAGCGCCAGCCACAATTAGTACCGCCGCCGACCAAAAATTACCAAAGCTAAGAAATTTTGTTCGACGGCGTCATATTATAACCGCCGGCTATTCTAGAAAATGGCTCTAACACTTACATTTTATTTACAAATACATACTTACATACATATTTATGTACAAAATGTTGTAAAATTAAAAACATTATAAAAGTATTACAATATACTTTGTTGGGTCGGAAATTAAAATTGTAGAAATTACAAACTTATATAAGTATTCCCTTAAAACTTGTTGTGTGAAGGGTATAAAAATTAATTAAAAAGTTATAAAAAACGGTCATTCTAAACTGTGTAAATATATATTAAAGTTAATTTAACAGCAAAATACTTATTTTTTCAGCATATACTATCTCACAGCCTTTTTATTTGCGAGAAATAATGACGGTTGAAAGCGGGAAATTTTTCCGCGAAAGTTTTACAGGCACAGTTTTTCTGTAAAATGGCGAGTAATTTCCTTACGTGACAGCTATTACTCACCAAGAAAAGTTATAGCTACAGTTTAGTGAGAAAAGCAGCTGTTTGTTTCAACTTTGTTTCATTTCACACGTTTCAGTCGAAAAGTTTCTCGTGGCGCGAGTTACAGAACACAGCCACAGGTTATTTAAGTCAAGTTCCAATCACGGTCTGCGCCAGTATGGTCTGCAAAATAGAAGTTCCTGAGGGCTTTACTGATTTCCTTTTTGCCAATTAAACTTTTAGTGAGCATTTTAGAAGTCTCAAATCAACCTAGGTCTTGATGGAACTTCCTTGCTACAATAAATAACCATGTGAGTAGTGTCGACGCTGTGATAACGTTTGTTTTAATATTTCCATGTTGTTGTTGATAAGTTCAAGTCTAACGTCCACAAACACTATTTTCCTATTTTCAATACAATGCGCTACATATGTAGGAGTTATCTTCTGTGTACTCGCCCAAGATAAAAACCCCTACCCCTTTATACACCAGAAAGTGGAGGAACAAGTTAGGCAAAACCTGCTCCTTGAGTGGATTGCATGCGACATATAATCAACATTTTAACTCACTTGATTATAATAAATATAGTTTAAAAAACTAAAAAAACACGCTTCAATATAAAGTATCAAAATGTTCATTCACTATTGTTCAATTTTCGCACTAAATCGAATGACCGTTAATAATTCAGGTACACGTTTCACGGCCAAAACGGGCACCGAATATGAAAAACCGGCTCCGATTCAATTAACAGTTCCGAGTCGAGTTCAGGAAACAAGCTGTGGTGTGCAAAAGTCCTATATGGCAAGCAAAATTAATCCTTCGGCATTATTTTCTATAGATCTAGCGCTTCATCGTTGTACTGTTGAATCAGCCCAGCCAAATTTATCTGCTATACTGCGAATAGTTTTATCGGCGCGACTAGTTAAATGAACGATGCCATGAAGCATTGGCCGAATAAAATAATTTTGTTACTTGAAAGTGTTGTTCAAAATTTTTTCCATTTACGGTCACTTCGCTCAACAGACTAAATAAAAAACAGCCAACTTGCCACATCAAACTTTGAAATTATGACTGCAAAGTTTGGAAGACCCTGTGAAAGTCGACCTAAAAATATCGATGAGTTAAGATCGTAACTAAACTTTGTAACTTAATGTGCTTTGTTATAAAAGAGCATAAAATGTTACTAAATAAAATTGCAAAAAAGCAAATATTATGTTATTTATCCTTTATTTACAACTTAAGGTAAAAATCTCACAAGTACACATACAAAACACACACACACACACACCCACAGCGCTACACAACACCAAAACGTAAAAAGAAAATATACAAAAAACCAGAAAAGCAAAATAGGTTAAAATTTTTATAGAACCAAGTAAAGCTTTTTGGGTTGTTAAAAAGTCACTAAAAGAGTTAAAAAAAACTGATAAAAGTGTAAGAAAAATGTGTCTCTACAGTTAAAGTTGAATGTCGGCACACAGCTTTGCAACATCAAATACAAATACACATGCACACATACATGTATATAAATACACTGTTTAGCAGCACATTTGCAAACGACAGCCCTTTTATGGTAATTTGTTGGCATTTCCGGTATTTGGCGGAAGTTCATTTTTGAGTCTACTTTTTTATATTTTTGTTTTTTGTTTTATGTATATTATATGAGCTTTTGTTGTTAGTGTAGTTGTTTGCACATCTAAAATTACTTAAGAAGAGCACATGTTTGTGTAGAGGAATTGCCGGCAAAAGCATATTTAAAATTTCCGTTTTCCAAAAATGTATTTAAACAAGATTAAAGAGATAATGTTAATAAGGTAACAAAGACCGGTTAGGAAAAAGAAAAAACACAGAGGAAATTTTAATGAGTGCCATAAAAGGTTAATTAATTAAAATTGACCCTTTAAGCTGAAAGCGGGTTTTTTTTTGTTTAAACTTTTGAAAAATATAAAGTGATTTTGAAAACACTATTCCTTCGATGATAACTGGTGCTTATCACGGTGTAGACTAAACATTTAGCATAGAGCATATACTTTTTATTGGCATGAGCTGTATTATACAGGGTGTTTTTAAGGAGTTGGACAAATTTAAATAGCAATAAAAACAAAAAATATATCAATAAAAAAGTATAAATAGCTTATTTTCTATGTTTCCTAGCTATCTATATGTCGACATTTCATAGGAGCTACCCAAATCATCAGTAGACTTTGGAAATTTTTGAAAGATAATCCCAAGCATTCAACTTTATATTCCAACAATCTAACTAAATTGTTGAGAATTTAAAAAGAAAAATGCTCTAATAATATCTGTCAAAACACAAAAAAGTAGCAACCAATGGTTGTTCATTTGTTTGAAAGGTGTAAAGAAATGTTAGAGACGTGTATAAATAAAAAAGCTTGTTGTTTACAAAATGTGTAATTTCAGTATTAATACTTTGAAATAGTTTTACTTTGCTATTGATTTGCTGCATGATCTTGCATATATGATATGTTTATTAACATTTTCTGAAGATATTGGAATTGATAACTCCGTTTTTTTTTGTCATCATAACTATACACGTAACAAATATAACATACCAAAAAAAATTTTATTCGGAAGGGATTTAATTCATGCAACGAAGGGTCAAATTTATAATAGTACTCTCAATTTTGACAGCAAGTCTACTCAATTTTTTTATTTTTTTCATGCTATTATTTCACTGAAGCAAAAATTGACTTAAATACTGCAAAATGGTGCGTAAACTTGAAGAAATATGGTTATTTACAACCTACAAAATATTTTATTCAAATTTTCAAAAATAAAGAAATTTTTTCATTTCTACAGGCATTACAGGTTATGAGAGGAGGATGAGCTTCAGGCTGCAAAATTAATGCAGCGTAGCGCAGGCTAAAATTGTGGCCATTATGAGAGCAGCTAACTGGTTAAGGTACTACAGGATATACGGGAATGATATCCGAATTTGTACTGATAATAAAGCTGCGTTGTATGCACTATCTGGAGTCTATACGACATCCAGGTTGGTTCGTGAATGCCGGATATCCCTAATCGAGATAGCGAGATATTCGAAGCTTTTCTGGGTACGATGGTGAAGTGCCTGAAAATCTAATAGCGGATGAACTGGCAAAGGCCGGTGTCCAGCTACAACAAAGAGATATAGATGGGATTGTTGGAGTCCCGCTTGTCCTGACGGGACCGCTACAACCGCACCACCGGACCACATAGGAACGCAGGCGAGGAAGTTAAATCTTCCATCTAATGACTTCTGTAGAAGTTGCAGAGACGAGGAGGAAGTAGAGAGCCTTTAGCATTTCTTCTGTCAGTGTCCACCTCTTTCTTATATAAGGGCATTGTACCTAGGCAGACCGATGCTTCATGATTTGACGGAGGTATCGGAATGCGATGTAAGTGGATTGAACTCCTTTATCCGATCCTCGGGTTGGTTCTAAACCAGTGATATGTAAATCTACTGAGATACGTATCACATCCAGGCAACACAACGGGACCAGACTGGACCCAAGTGGGCTGGCTGTCAAACCTAACCTAACCTAACCTTCTACAGGCATTTATTCAATAATACATACCTTTAGTTAAATGGAAAAATATTATTCAGGTTCAACTAAGTACGGGTAAATTAATTGAATATAGAAAAAAAAAATTTATTCCAATCTACAGGAAGAATCTTGTTAACAAAATTTAGTCAAATAAATGAATTTTTTATTCAAACTAACATTCTTTAAGGATGTAAATTTGTATATTTATGTGTAATTTTGCCTTACTGTTTTAACTAAATTTCTACTGATTCAACAAACTTTTACCCACATTTTTAACAAATCTTTTTCTAAATGTAAAAAATTTGTATTTCTAACAAAACCCATTGGAGATGAATTGGATAATATTCGTTTATTTGAATAAATTTTGTTGTGATTTGTAGAAAAAAATCTTTTAATTTTAATATTTATTTTTCGTGAAGGGTTTACTAAATTTTTTAGTTAATAATATCCAGGAAATTTGGTTCAGTGTTTAAGACTGCTGATTTTATGATCATCCTTTGAATACCATAATTATTTGCTTTGATTCTTTCCTCAACTCGTTATACATATGTACTGTACATCGGCATGTAAACTATACTCTTACCATCATCATCATCATTAGAGAATTCATCATTTCAGCAAATTTTTAAAATGCACAAAGTTACCTTTTTCTTGAAAGCAAATTGTACTAATGATTTATTTATTAGTTAAGCAAATATTTGAATTAAATATCTTACCAGAAAGCTTTTTATTCCCTATACAGTCCTTTTATTATTGCTCTCCTTAAGGACATGAAATATATAACCCTTACACTTAAAACTAAAGTCCATGGATTCTATCGTTTGAGGGCGAAAGTGTTTATAGAAACAGTTTCGCTGTCATAATTTTTTTTTTGTCGTTGCTTTGCTGCTTATTTGTATGTAGGTGTGTGCCTGTGTGTTTGAAAGCATATCCTTGGTATTTTTTAAAGGAAAAAGTATTCCTTTTCAACAGCTATTCAATTATCTTATAATTGTTCCGTGGCATGTTAGTTTCTTTCAATATGACCTTTTCTTTTCAAGTTTTGTTTGCTTTTCTCTTTTACTTTTTCCTTGCTTTGTGTTTTCTTTTTCCTCTTTTTTTGGGATTTTGGGTTATAATCCTTTTCTCATCCCACTTAAGAAAACGTTTCTTCTGAGTTGAAAAGTTTCAGCTCTTGTTGTTTGCAACTTTTCTTTATAATTTGTAGCGAAATTATAGTTTTACTGTCCTCCACTTTTATCGTCTTCTGCGGTTGTTTAATAAATTGCTATAAAAGTATTTTTTATGGTAGTTTCCTTGTTTTTGTAATTTTGTTGCTTCTTTTTTTTTGCTCTTGATTTTATGTTTTTATTTTTTCGGGTTCACTGTAAAATAATACTTCCTAATAATCATCTTAATTTAGCGTGTTAAGTGGGTGTTTGTTAATTAAAGTTATTAAAAGTAAAATAATTAATAAGAGAAATTGCTTATAGGAAAAAAAAAACTATAAAACTATTTACGAGGTTTTTTATTTTACATTTTCTGTTCATTTTCTATAAAAATTTTTTGTTTTCTTTTTCAAAACATTTTGTTAAGTTTCTTTACACTTTAAACAAATGTTACAGCTGTTTGATCAAACATGTATTCTTGCACCTCTGGGATATTTTAAATCATTTTCAAAAATTTATTTATTAAAATAAATACCTTAATAAATGACAGCATAACTGAGCATAAAGGTTCATGTCTTTATACAGTGGTGGACATATAATTATAACATAAAATTGATATCTCATTCTTTCGGGTTTTTATTTGATGTATAGCTATGTCGACGGGAAGTTTTCACTGCAAACATAAGTTGATGAATATAGATAGAGAATAATTAACTACTCGGTAGCTGAGTGGTTAAAGCAGCAGATCATGTTACGTCATGACCCGAGTTCAAATCCCAGTGGGTGCTGATGAGTAGTGTAGCGACTTCGAAACAGCTAGTTGTCCCCCAGCTACAGATTTGATTATTATTTTTCTTGTCTTCTTCAATGAAAAATTATTGATCACAGCAAATTTGTATTGTAAAAACCCCTTTAAAAAAAAAAACTTAAGAAAGGAAAAACTTGAACTAAAACCCGATGTACATCTGTACAAACCAAAAAAAAAAATTTGATTTAATAATTATAAAGTTCAACAAAATTTTAACAAATTAAAAAGTTTAATCTGTGCTTGGTTCCGTCTTTACATTCATTTTCTGTTCAGTTTTCTTAAAAAATAAGTGATTATTTAGTAAACGTGTAGTTTTTCAAGTGGACACGTAATTAAAGCATTTTTATGTCTGCTATTTAAATAACGTTATTTTATAATATTATTTTTTTTTTTATGAAAACTTTTTAATAGGTATAAGTTTTAAATAGTATCAGCAAAATTTTATACAAATATTAATCACCACACGTAGAAAAAAATATATGATTGATACAACAACGTACTATTGTTGAATTATATGGTTGTATCTGATAATATTATATTGTTATACAATATCTAAAACACCATTGAGGTTCATCATAGTGTTGTAAAAATACTTTATGTAACTATACTATATTTTAGTTCAACATTGTTATAATAATAAGTAACCATAGTATTAAAGTTATCAAGTAGTTGTTAACTCAACCATATTATTATACTGACCATTCATGGTTCTTATCATATGTAACATTATTGCATTCATGAAGTAAACATACTAATATCGGAGATAGCTTTATTTCAATAGAACAATATTTTTATTACAATAAGTACAAATATAATATAATAATTAATTACACAAAAAAACAGCTTATAATATATGTATTTTAATAATATGTATAATATAAATTAGAAAAAACTAATAGTCGGATTGCATCCCTATGGAGTTAATGCACAAATTTCTGATTTGATGTTGAAATATCCAACTGCTGAAAGAAAACAGAAATCTTTATTGAGAATTGCGTTACAATTTCAAAAGTTATACATAACCATAGTAATATGGTTGCATGTATTGTTGGATATACCGTACATATGTTTAAAACTTAGTATTAAACACACTTACCTCTATATATTCGCGGCTAATCAAGATTTATATTTTCCGCATTTTCACATTTTTGCTCTTTTCTAAATAATGCTGAACAAATTTATTTAAAAAGCACAAAACACATCTTTTTATTTCCAAAAAAAAACAATCGAACTGAAAGAAAATTATATGTCAGCGAGTAGAAGGAAAATATTGTTAACGACGACAATAGTAAATTTACTTTGTAAACTTACTTTTGTTGCATATGAATTATCGTATCATACACATTAGAAAAACAAATAGTTTAGTATTGGGTGTGATAAAAGGTATTGTTCTTTTCAAAATTGTTTCGCAATTGCTATTGTTTTATGCAGCCATATATTTCAAGATATATAGATGGTAAAAGATATACATATAGATGGTAAATATAATATTACAGAAATGCAAAACATAACATATTTATAGAAGAATAAACTAGAGACGATAGAATAGTCGTAAGTGCTGACCAATTTAAAAGCTCTAAATAGCTAACTGCTGAATTAGAGTCATCATATGATATCCAAGGAGGGATACTTTGGCTACCATTAGAGCTCTAAACAGATGACTGAATTCTGAAATAATATTCGCATAAAAATAAATTTTTGTCCAGCACTGGCAGGACTTTAATCACAATTTGTTTTTAGTATTAAGTATTGTCATTACATTTTTTATGTAGATTCAGTAAATAAAATAATGAAGTTAAAAAAAAAAATATGATATCCATATATCATCTAGAACTATTGGATGGTGGCTTACTGAAGATGCCTTACAAGGATGCATAGCACAGTGAAAATTTTCGTCCAAAAAAAAAAAACAAACAAAAAAAGTTGTAAATTAAAATTGGATTTTTCCAGAAAAATCATTAAGAAGCTAATGATTATTGGAAAAAGAATTGTATAGAGTTATGACACTAAGTTTTGTCATTGATGATCAAATGAAAAACTCAGTGTATAGCGTATAGTATAGAGGGGACTTTTGTTGGACCCACCCCAACTTTTGGCTTCAATAATTGTCTTCTTAATGAGGAGATAAAGAAGTAGACGGAGTCAATCGTTGAGTAATGTTGGAAGAACAAGAAATTTCTAAACTTTGATACAAACAGGGACGAACGTGCTCTAGAGCTGGACAGGAAAAGTCTCAGAACATTGACAGGTGCACTTATAGGTCATTATATCTGCCTTAAGCATGTGCACAGGATGGGCATTTTCAACAGAGACATTTGCAGATTCTGCGGTGATGAAGAGGAGTCAATGAAGCACTTAATCACCCACTGTTGAGCACAGTGGGACACAGAATATATAGGCTACTATAAGCTCATATGTTAAGTGAATGTAACTTAGTGCCAATTTCACGATAGCGAAGCTGTTCGTTCGTTCGCACAATTACATTTAAAACAAAAACAACATTCAAAATTTTGTTATTGTTTTAAATGTAATTGTGCGAACGAAAGAACAGCTTCGTTATCGTGAAATTGGCACTTATAATCACTCCCATTGAAGTTTGTCCATTTTCTTGACATACTTAACCCGTAATGGGGCAAGGGGACGCACAATAGATCAACACTGGTCTCAGTCAAGTGGCCGATTAGGGGCAACAGCACATTCTCAAAAGAATAAATTACTTTACTATCAATATAATTATCTTAATTATATGGCCACCACTGTACCTATAAGTAAGTATGTAAACTTGTGAAAGCTTTTCATGTGTTTGTAAATGGTAATGAATATATGGAATGAAAATCACTGAAATCATTCCAGGAACTTGTTGAAAATGTTGATTGTTGAAGTTTTTTAATAATTCAGCTGACATTTGCAAATATTTGTGTATAAGACACATGGGCATGTATGTACGAGTATGAGTATGTATATTTATAAATACAGGTATAAATTTCAATTTGCTTTGTACTCGTATATGTGTTGGTGCTTATTTCTTGTGTTGACACATTGCGTTGCTTTTAAAGCTGACAGCAAATAGTTGTATTAATCCGAAGAAAACATCAGAACTTTAAAATAGCAAAATTTGTAATTGTTTAAGTATCTAATGCCAAGAAAAATTTATCTCGAGCTTTTCTATGGCTTATTACGCAGCGATTTTTCCTTATAATTCAAAATTTAGTTGATTATAAAATACATTAATTTGCATATTTTCCTTACATTAGCCAATCGCATGCATTTAAGTCTCCTACCTCCTATAGACAGAATTGCTGTAGCCCCCTATTGGGTGTTCGTTACACATATCCTGTTGTTTTTAAAATTAAACGTAAAAAACAAATCAAGAAGAGCGAAAAAATAATTCAAGCATGCTTTGACTGTTTTTAATGGTTTACACATTTTAAATGGAAAATAGCAATTTTAAGGACATGGATCGTTGTCAACGCAAAAAACTCACATCAGAAATGTCTTTCACCTTTGATTTCACGTTGCTGCTGCTGACACTAGATTTTTACAAATTATTACGTAGAAGAAAAATAAATAACGAACAACAATCTTTTGATAGACGAACTTAAATAAGTTTTTTTTAATGGCAGTTTTATTATAGAGATAAATACGAGATCTGATCAAAAACTAATAATTATTTTAAATTTTTTCTAAAAGTATTTATTTATTAATCAATAACTAACTTGTCCCCTTCAAAGTAGCCCCGTCAGCTATAATACACTTATTCCAGCGTTTCTTCCAATCCACGAGTATGAATAAATAATTCATCAATATTTGTCTTGTCCTCTTCAAAGTAAGCACCCTCAGATATAGTACACTTATGTCAGTGTTTTTTCTAATCCTCGAAACTCTTCTGAAATGCGCTTTTTGTTATCGCCAATAAGCTCCTGTTTCGATTTTTCTTTTATTTCCTCAATATTAGCAAAGTGGTTTCCTTTCATTGGCTTCAGTTTTCGGAGGAGCAAAAAGTCAACGGGGGCAAGCCCGGTGAATACGGTGATTGAGGCATGATAACGGTTTTATTTTTAGCCAAAAACTCACGCACAAGCATCGATGTGTGAGCTGGTGCGTTATCATGGTGCAAAATCCCTGATTGTTTTTTCCACAATTCTGTACGTTTCTGACAAATTGCTTCACGCAAACAACGCTTAACTTTAAGGTAGTATTCCTTGTTAACCGCAAAACCTTGTGGCAAGAGTTCATGATGCAGCACGCCATTGCAGTCGAAAAAAGCGGTAGGCAAATCCTTCACATTTGCTCGAACTTGACGTGCTTTTTTCGGTCGTGGCTCTTCTGGATCCTTCTATTGGGATGTTTGGATTTTGTTTTCATAAAAAGTTGCTTATCAAGTTCGGAATCAACGACAATTTTGTTTTGGGTCAATTGGAAACACTGTTGTGCGTGGCAGCAGTCTATTCATGTTGAATTGCCAAACCAAGCTAAACATAAATCAGAAATACGGACAAAAGCGAGATCTTTGGCTAAATAAAATTTGCTTATCAAATGCGGGATCAACCACAATTTTGTTTTGGGTCAATTGGAAACGTTGTTGTGCCATCAGTCTATTCATGTTGAATTGCCAAATTAAGCTAAACATAAATCACTCAGCAGCTGACAAAAAGGTCGTCAGTTAAAAAAGAGTTGCCTGGTCAAAATTTTATGCCTGTATAAACAAACCCTTTATATATGAAATTAAGCTGCTTTCAGTCGCCAGAGCGATGAAAATCTACGACAAGTAGCACTTTTTGTACGACAGCGCCATTTGGCCTCGATTTGATGCGGCCAATTAAAAACATAATGCCAACTGCAAGAAAGCACTAGTTGTATGACAGCAAACTAGCATCAGTTTTAGGTAAAAATAAATTTCAAAAATTATTTCTTCAACCCCCAAAAATAGTTCAAATTAGCATTATTTGATCAATTTTTCAAATATCTTTCATTATTAGGCAGCGTTCCAAAGTCACTTACTTCAAATGAGTATAAAAAAAATCTCTCACTAAACTAAAAAAACCCATGAAGGTGTAGTTATGGACTTTCATATGCAATTGGTCTCATCCCATCTGATTTTTTCCACTGTGATATTAAAGAAAAATAATACATAAAAGTAAAAGGGGAGTGGAATAAAACCAGGAAAAACAATAGCCCAATACAACTAAAGTCAAGATTTTAAAGCATGACTTTAAATCACCATGTAAATGCCCTCTAAGTTAATGTCCTTAAACTAAACATACTTATTTCGTTTTTTCTTAACCCATTTCATAACAATCGCATTCACCTGTTATTTCATTGCGATGCTGGATAACAAAAATCAAAGTTTTATTATTTATAGATTTTTATAAACTTTGCCAAATGTTCTTCTTTTCCTTTTTTTGTTTTGTTTCACAATCCCCTTTTTATGATATCCTTTAGAGCTTTTTTCTTCTTTATATTTGCTTAACTTTTTATTTACGTGATGGTTGGTTGCTGTTATTTTTGTAATGCTCTCAGAGGTGGCTTTTGGTAGCAGCAGTCGTTGTTGGCTTGTTCTGGCAACAAATACTCAGCCATTTTAAATTGAACATTCATCTCAGCAGACACTGTTACTTTTGCTCTTATTTTTCTTGTTGTTGCCGCTGTCGTTGCCGTTATCGTTGTTGTTGTAGTTTTGTCATTAATATGCATTGAATCTTGAATGGCATTTCAAGAGTTATAAATATTTAGCAGATTCCAGTGGGACTTTTTGCTACTTTTTTTTTCTTAATATTCAGTTAATACCTTTTCGGTTGCTGCTGTTGTTGTGGTATGGTTGTGATTGAAAGCTGAAGAGATGAAGAAAGAAACACAAAAAAAATAAGAAGAAAAAGAACAGGAAACAAACAATTGTTATGGATTTTAAGATGTAGTTAAGAAAAGAAATAAAATACACAACATAATTCCCCGCTGGAAGTCCTGTGGATGCTTGAAAAAAAGTTCTCAAGTTTTTTAACGTTTGTTTATGATTGTTAATGTTAATGTTGTGTTAAAAAATTAAAACGATACAAAAGTTTTTCCTCAAACTTAATAAATATTTGAAATAAAATGCTGAAAGTATGCAGCACTTTTTGTGACCCAATTACTTTTTTCTTCATTCTTCAATAAAATTCACAAAGTAAGCAGCATTATATTTGCAGGAGTTTAATTTGGCACAATTTTGTTTGAAAGCTTTTTTGTTTAAGGGTGAATGATTTGAGCGAACTTTTTGTATTTTAAGGCATCAGTTATGATGCGTCCATAATCATAAAAAATATTTTTTGTTTATTACAGGGCTATTTGACAAATTTCTATGCATAGTTTGTCAAATAAGCCTTTAAAAGATATAAAATATTTTTTTAATACGGCCGAGAGTCTTCATCATGTAAACACGTGTTTAATGGCACTTAGCCGTAAAATCATATTATATTATAATTACAAAGATATTAAGTCACTTATGTGCATGTGTAGTTACATATTCATAAGATACGGCAATGGCTAATAAATGTCTCTAAAATATAAGTCATAAAAATATAGTCATATAAAGTATAATGTCTTAATCATGTATGATCATTAGGCCACACAATACGACTAGAGTTTTTGTACAAATACCTTTTTTATAATTTTGTCATAAAATTACTGAACTATTTTGTTTTACAGCTTGCTAATATTTTACGTTTATGGATTTATTGCAGAAACTCCTCAAGGTTACAAAGTTATATAGTCATATAAACAACCAGTTGTATAATCTTAAATTCGTATAGAAACATTGTTTTAAACTCCAACTAGTTTTAGGTATTAAATCATCTAGTCATAATCATGTTAGGTCATTTAGCCATAGTATGAGTGTTATAGAATTGCCATTATATTGAATAGCTTCTAAGTAATTTGATGGCAAGCTTGCAGTCCAAAAGATTTTAATTTGAATGGTTCATTATTCCAAAATTAATCTTTACTTTATTATTATTTTGCTATTTGAAGTAAGACAAAGGTCAAGTGTCTCCAAGTCACCATTTACTATTTCGTTGACTATTTGGTGACATTCTCAACACAGCGTCAACATTTTTATATTTGCCCTTGATAAGAAAAACAATTAATACCGCTTGATTTAGTAGTTATTGGTAATAAAACTCCTAAAGTTATGCATTTTCATTATTGACATTTCCTTAAGAAAAGTACCAAAAGTGTAAACAGAGTTACGCAAATGTTCTAGTGAATCACTTGTTCCAATTGTACGTCTAGACCCAAAAGAACTACCCAGCCAATAGTATTAATAGTAGTAGCAGATTTTCAATGATATGTACATGTTAAATGTCGATACTAAATAGAGAGTAGAACTCGTAACTGCGTCAATAGGAACTCACTGCAGCTCCACTATTGCCATTTCCTGCAGGGCATAGTTATCAGGGAAGACAAATTCCCCTCCCTGCAAGCTTAGGTTTAAACCCCAGCCAGAATGTTTCAGACAAAATGTAAGCACCTCAACCATGACTAGCGCTGGAATGGTCTGCATGCAGAACCTCCCGGGGGCTCCTCTGATGGTTGCTCTGCCTCGGTTAGGCATTCGAAAGTCCAACACAAAATAAGCCATGCGGCTTCCTAGAGATGTATTTGCTAGAACAAACGATGAACTCTTACCTTTCCATGCCCTAGAAAGCAGAGTGTTAGGCAAACCCTGCTCTGCGGAGGCCAACATACAACAAGTTGAATAATGAAGACAAGTTATTCTATGGCATACTGTTCCATTCTTTACTAATGACTTGCCGGATATAATAAAGTTTTCAAATGTTTTAATGTAAGCAGAAAACGTAAAAATCTTCCTTTACTATAATAACTTTTTGGATCAAAAATTTCTTCAAATGGATTTATATTGGTGTGATAATCTGTGCGAAGTTAATCTGATGAAGCTTAAATTTAAAAAGTGCAAGCAAATGCGTTTGTTTAGAAATAATCCGAATATCGTTAATTATTTTCTAAATGGCTTTAAAATAGAAACCGTGGACAGTATAATGGACTTAGGTATTTAATTTGACGCAAAAATTAGTTTTATGGTCTAAAAATGAGTATTATATTAAAGCCTGAGTGGTACACTGGATTTTATAAAACGTTGGTCAAAAGAGTTTGATCATCCATATATTGCGAAAACGTTATATACGTCCTATATTAGAATATGGATCGATTATATAAGACCATATCTATCAGACTCATTCAAGTGCAAATAAGTCAGTGCAAAAGCAGTTTCTGTTAGTTTGCCTTCGTGGGTTAAGCTTCAAACCCCAAAATTTGCCTTCGTATACTGCCCAACTGGCTCTCATCAAGCTGCCTACTCTGAAAAGCCCTAGAACTATGCTCAACGTTTCTTTTGTTCTCAAACTCATTAATGGTAATATCTGCTCTGAATTTTGGTTAATGAAATTTCATTCAACATTCCTCAACGCTCATCCCGGTATTTCTTTTCGTTATTTGTTGAATTTTTCAGAGTTAATTATGCTTATGCTGATCCTTTTAGGACATCGTGTAAGCAGTTCAGCCAACTCTTTGGACTAATTGATTTTTCATTAAATCTCAATGTTGTAAAAAATTCAATTATTATCTATTTAACTTCATAAATTTTCACCTTGTTGTTAATTATTTGGTTTTTTAGATATATTAATATTTATATACATATTAACATATTTTTAATATATTTAAGGAATGTCTTTATAGACAAACTAAATAAATAAATAAATAAAAAACCCAAATTTCTCAGCTGTTTTTTCTTTAGGGTTGTCAACACTTGCTGCTGGCGACAAAATAGACAAAATAGAAACTTAACTTGCGTTCATTTCTGGAACTTCCTCCTTAACATACATTTTTTCGAAGTTTTTTTTTTTTATTTATTAAATCTTCAAAATGAACTAACAATAAGTATTCAAATCTTATTGCTAAATATAAAAATAAAAAAATAAAATTTATTATTATTTTGTAGTCATAAATTCAGATATTTGCACTCGTATATGTATTTAAATCTTCATTATTTCAGATGGAAGAGTTTTGCTTCTGACGACTGTTAAAATATTAAGCGTTGTCGTATATTATAGTATAATTTTTCAAATATACTTGTGCTTCAATAGCGTGCACGCGCTTAACTGTTACTTTGTTGCCCTCCACTTCTATTAAAAAAACATCAACCTGTAATTTGTAAAGCAGTTTGAAAAAGTTGTTTGCTCCCAACAAAAAAAAAAAGACAAGTCTTTTAAAACAACTAAAAGCATTTTCCTTTTTCAGTTGCTAAAATACAAAATATACTTAATTTAATTTCTTGTTTTTTTTTTTGGTTTTTTTTGCACAAACATTGAACACAAAATTAGCTTAATACCCATTTTAGCAAAATATTAAAGTATACTTTTAGATGCTTAAAAAATACTAAATTGTTTTTTAATTATCTAGCGAAATATTCATGAAAATCCTTTGGAGCAAACTTTTAACTGTTTTGGTTTGCAGCAAACCATTTTTTGTGTGCAAAATATTAAAACAAAACTACATGTTGAAATAACAAAATTGTTTTTAAATACTTTTCATAAATATTTGAGCAACATTTTCGTAATTGTCTCATTTTGTTCAACTCATTTACTCTGATTATCTAATCACCTGTTAAAACTCTTTTTATTATATAAAAAAAAATATAAAAATAAAAGGAAAACCAGTTCAGCTCATTTTTGTTAAATGTTCTATGGCCTGGCAGTTAAGTTTCACGTTAATATAGTAAACTGTCCGCCCGCTCGACTGACTGTCTGTTCGTCTGTCTGTCTATCCATTCTTCTTGTTTAAATTCCATTAAAAGTTTTTGTTAAGCTTGCAGTAACATGTTTTGGTATGTGTGTTTGGTAATTTGCTAACACAGAAGAGAGTAGAATAACAAAACAACAAAACCATTTCACATCATTAAAGTTTCTCTGAATCAAAATGTGTAGATAGAAAATTTAGTCTAACTTTTAGTTTTTTTTTCTTTATTTTTTTGATTACCAATCATCCTTGAATATCAGGTACTCCTTATTCTCACATATTGAAAAAACAAAGCTCTTATACTTGTATAGGAATTTAATCACATATTAGTTGTTGTTTTAAGTTTTACTTAATTTTTTTCCATTTTATTTTTGATACAAGTTTTTCGGTTTAACTTTTTCATACGTTTACGTGTTATGAAAAGTGAGGAGCAACGCGAACACGATGGGTGTTATGAAGACGTAGTGTTCCTATAAAAACAGAATATCCCAATGTTATTCTGTTTGAAAACTGAAAACAACCACTAATTATCTATTTTCTTTTTTTCTTGGTTCTACCACTAACACCCTTCATAGATTTTAAAGGTGTATTAAAGCTGTGTCCTTGTTGGGTTTTTACGATTTCAGTGCCCAACGCACCGCACTTCGTTGAATGCTCTTAAAGCCTTCATGCAAAGTGCCTAAAGTATTGAGTTTGTTGGGGACAACGGAAATGAGAGACACTCTTTTTTCCTTGCCACTGCCTTGCCACCACCTAGCTCATGACTTTGCAAAGTAAACTTTCTATGTCTAAAAGTCCCCCCGGTGAACAGGTTTTGCCTTCGCGTATTTCTAACCAGGGCTTTCAATTTTTCGTCTAAAAAGGGGAAGGGATCCTTTGTTTGTTGTAGCAAATAAAACTTTAAGAAGCCGCATGACTTATGTTGTGTTGACTTCCCTGACTTAGGGTTTAAATTGGCAGAACGGGGATCAGTATGGTCCTCGGTTGGTTCTGCTTGCAGTTCAACCCGGGCTGATCATAGTTGAGGTGCCTACCTTGGCTGAAACGTTCTGGCTGGGGTTGGTATCCTTGATAATTGTTTGGCGTATTTTTTTTTTCGGGGACTAACAAACTCCTGAGGGTAGTTTGCCTTTATAACAGATACCTGTAGTGTAAGGAATCAGTGGTGATGGTTGACGGGTGAGTTGGTTTAAGGGCTGATGCTGCTAGTGGGCTTCGGCCTACCAACTCATTAAGCCTTGTCTTCCATTGTTTGCTGGGAAATTGCATGCAGGAGGGATTAGAAGGTCCGAACTGCTTAACAAGAAGTTGTTCATATGGCTACAAACATATGGCATAAATTGCTATCTGTGTGAGCCTAGTCAGCCCTACGTGAGCGCTGGTAAATCGCGAATAATTCCCTCCGTGGAACTGGTCCATCATCAGATAAGACCGCAAGGCAGGTTCTGATGTAAATTTTTGTCACAACTGTATCTAAAAGTGCCCCCCGGGGAACAAGTTTTGCCTTGGCACTATGTTTTTCGGGTAATACTATTTGTGGTCCATTTATGCTTGACTCAGTGAACTCAAGTGCATAGAAGCTTATCCGAACACAGCGCAAACTTTAACAAAACAATTTTGTAATTTAAGCATAATTTTAAAACAGAATGAATTACCAGCAGCATATTCCACGAATGTAAGTTCAACAATATGGCCATTACCACCTGCCAAATTATGAAAGAGGAACAGAAACCGAATTCAAAAAAACCTAGCATATTTTTAGGATAAGCTTCTAAACCATTCATATTAACAAACAAAATATATTGTAAAGTGTCTAAAATGCTACTTCTATTGTGTTGTATTTTCAATACTTCAGTTCTCATTAGTTTTTCTTTCCCACCACACACAAATTCTGTTTTAACTCTTCAGTATCAAGCATGTGTCAAATTATGGGGTGTTATTTAATACTGAACTAGAAGGTTAAAAAAAATATATATAATTATGTTCTGCATTTTAGCGAAAAACTATGAAAAATTTGTATTTTTCCACGAGATACAACTACAACATATGCATGTGTGTGTATGTGTGTGAGTATGTGAGTGTGTGTTTTGGGTTGCTTGCAATATTAGAAAAGTTTATTAACAATTTTTTCTGCTGTGAAACATTTTTGTTTTTGATCGAAAACAAACTTTGTGGTTGTAAGTGAAAAATTAGTTTTCTAAATGTTCGCCAAATGCGAATCAGAAAAAAAAGTATTGATTCGAAGGTGTGTATCAGTGCATGTATGAGTGTGTGTGTGCGTGTGTGTGTGTGTGTGTGTGTGTTGGGAATTCGGGTCATAAAATAAAAGTGTTGAAATAATTAAAGCTCATTATTAGATTGTCGAATATGAAATGATAATCAACACTTCCTTTATTTCGGTACCACCATAAATAAGGTGATAATAATTGTTATAAAAAGAGTTAAAGTTAAACCGCTTTGTTAAATAATAACGAGAAATTAGAAGAGCGGTATACAGGGTGGCGCAGAACTACCATTATGGTCGGATTGAAATGGCATAATTAAGTCGTAGTCTATCGACTTCAATTTTTAAACATGCTGAACTTTATACGGGAACATGTGCAATGGACTTCTTCCATAGCTCCAGTATGCCAAGCGTCTTATAATTAAGGTTCCAAGGCTATCCTGTATACTATCCGCAATACATTGGATATGTTCTTCCGTGTGGACCGTTCACGGCCTTCCGGTAAATGTAACGTACCATGTTTTCTTTTGTTTTTGTAGAAAATTTATCATGCATTTTGTCTTTAAGAGCTATCACTGAGATAAATATCTGCCGAAAAAACATCACACTTACAAAGTTAACCCTATTGTGATGATTTTTATGTTTTATTTAGAATATATATCGTAAGTCCTATCATTAAAAGCTACCACTGTGATATACATATATTGGGTTTCAAAACTATCAACTCGTTAAGCTTTGCTTTCATTGTTTTCTAAGAAAGTTATCATGATTTGGATCATTAAAAGTTATCTCTGTGATAGATATTTCGTGGAAGACCATCACAGTGATAAACTTTGTCATATTGAGATGAAGTTTTCTAGTAAAACTTTCATGATTTGTCTTAAAATTTATTAAAAACATATCACACTAAAGAACTTGGCTTTCATTACCATGAATTTAAAAAAAAAAGTTGTTGTCAATTTTATGCCTAAAATTTTCGATTTTGTTATAGAATTCACGAAAAATATTCTACAAAATTTATCGTGAATTATATCGTTATAATATATACTCTGGTATATATTCTGCTAGAAAACTACCACAGTGATAAGCTTTGCCTGCATTGTGATGAACCTTTTCTATAAAAGTTACAGTAAAGTCTTTATTTTAGATTTATTACTGTGATAGATATTCTGTTGGAAAATTATCGCTGTGATAAACTTTTTCAAGGAAGATTACCAACTTTTCTATGTAAAAAATATGTAAAATTATCAGCACGGTTTCAAAATACCGTCTTTAACAAACTGATCCATTTTGGATGTTCTTTTTTTCACAACTATCACTGCTATAGATATTCTGTCGTAAAACATTCACAGTGATAAACTTTGCATTTACTGTGATTTTTTGAGAAAAGTTATCGTGAATTTTTTCGATAACAGTTAATACTGTCATAGATATTTGTTGAAAATTATCACTGTGATGGGCTTTCTTTATCGTAAATTTTGTCCATAAAAGCTATCACTGTGATAAATATTTGTTGAAAATTATCACTGTGATAGATTTTCCGAAAGAAAATGACCAACTTTTTGACATAAAATATAAATTTTCTGTAAAAATTATAATATTGTGTCGTTTTATATCCCAGCTCTTGCAAATTCATTAGCTCTAGATTTTCCCTTTTAAAAAGTTATCACTGCGAAAAATTTTTACTATTAAAGTTATTGTCGATATAGAATTTGTATTGATTAAATTATCGTTGCAATAATTTTTTTAAATAACAAAAGTATTACAGTGAACATATTTGCTGACATTTGAATATTTATTTGAATATTATCACTGAAAAATATCACTATAATTAGTTTTATGAAGTAAAGTCTGAACACAAATTTTTTTAATTTTCTGTGCAAACAATTTTAATTTTATTTTCTGAAAAATCACTACAACCAAACCATTAACACTTCTTACCAAATATGGCTGATATAGTTGGCCATCCCTTTCATTCCTCTATATCCATAGACTTTGAATCTAAGTTAAGAAAATTACATTTATCTTTCATATAAATTTTATGCATCACCGAAAACAAATCTTAACAAATTCCTAAAAGTATACTTTATTTGATAACTTTTTCCTACGAAATAAAACGTTAAAACTATAAACCACACAATAACATTAATTGCTTTTATTTTTTTTTTATTTGCAGTGGTTGTTTAGGAAAAAGAACTTAACACTTACATTGTGTGGGCGCAAATCGCTTCCTACGTTATGTTTTACAATTCGTAACATATAATTTTTATTGCCTACTTTAAGGCTTTTCAAAAATTGTCTACTTTCCAACTAAACTACAATATTATTATTTATGTACTCTGGCTATTGAAATAACAGCTAAAAAAACAAAAACCACAACTTCAAATACAAATACAAATAATAACACTAAACAACCAGAAATCCAGATATATACAGTGTACAATAAATAGAATCTTTTCATGAAAGCAAACTTTTGTCTCTACCAGCACTCTGCTATAATATGTTGTATTGTAAGGGAAATGAAACTATGTCCACTTTAATAAAACTGTTGGCAACTTTTCTAAATCGAACACAATCACACTTAGCTAGAAATTTAGTTTAGACGGTTGTTGCTCCTTAGAGTAGGCTTTATATTTATGTTTATTGCTTAAGCTTTAAGTAGAAGGTGTGAAATTTTATTTTTCCCTTTTTGTTCTTTTTCAAAAAAAAAAAAAAAAATACTAGGAGAAGGTAAATAAAAGAAAAGACAACAATTGCTTTTCTTGTTTATGGTGATAAAGACTGAACAATTTATTTGCAAAACAATTTTGAGTTGGGCACTTATTTTTTGCTTTCGTTTTAAAGAAAGTTGTGTGTCTTTCTGCGATGATTTCAGCACAATAAACTAAAATTTTTATTTTAGTCTTTTGCAAAACATACTTTTATACCAACTAAAGTTTTTTCTTTTACTTTTTTTTCGCAAACTGCAAAAGTAACAGCATAACTAAAGACAAAAACGAACTTTCATTCATTTTCATTTCTTAACGAGTATTTTTATAGTTTACTTAACAACTTCCTGCCTTCTGTGAATCCTTAAGATCTTTTATTTATTACAACATCCGTTCCATTTGCAAATTGTCTTAAGCTGGAGTTTTTTAATTAAATTCATTTGAAATGCGTACTACAATTATTTATATTTCTTTGTGAAAGGTTGTTGGAAGGTAGGGAGAGGGATGGCAGCCTGAGAGAAAATTGTTAATTTAGGTGCTTCTTGGTGAAAGGTGTTAAATTAAAATAATAGTCTTAGATCTATCACAAAAAAAAAATAATGAATTTAGCTCTTTAAGGTATGCTATAAATTATATGGTGATAAGACGTTCGCCTTTAAGTATGCAATTACAAAAATTTGTGTGCTTTTTTAATTAAGGACATAAAAAAGTAACTTATGTAGTATATTAAACTAAAAAATGGTGGATGAAATTAAAGCTAAGTAGATGCATCTTTTATCGACTATGAGCACCGTAAATTCATCGAATCGTACGAAATACATTTCTAGCAGAACTCTGCTGTTGTGTGAGTCTTTCCAAAATGACTTGCCACATGATAATAAACAAAACTGACAAAGTGGTTTGATATGTACCACCTGTTATCTGTCAAAGAAAATCCGACTGAACGTCAAACCTCACAATGAATCATCTAATATAATATAACAATTTATAGCTGGCTCCACTTTAAATCAAATTTAATTTTGACTTTAACCAGAAAAATTTTAATTAATTTCTTTGCAAGAGCCTATTACAGTTACTAACAATATTTATGATCCACGGACTCTTAGCAGCTTTTAATAAATAAATCAAGAGAAATCAACTCTTGTTTTTTGGAGAGCATTGCAAGGAAAGGTTAATTGAAAATAGACTCAATATATGTTATGAATAACGATAATATTTTCGCCAGTGAGGCGTTATTCAAATTTTGCATGAGTGTGAGTTAGGTTAGATTGAATTTAACAGCCTGCTAGCCATTGAAAATCCAGCCCATTTGGATCCAATTTGATATAGCTGTGTTGTATGTGTTATGTATCTCAGGAGATCAACATATCATTAGTCCAGTTCGGAACCAGCTTGAGGATCGGATAAAAGAGTTGAATTCACCTACATCACAATAAGATATTTCTGTCAAGCCGTGCAGCACCAGTTTGCCGAGATACCGAGCTCTTATATAAGAAAGAAATGAAACCGACGGAAGAAGCGACAAACACTCCACTTCCTCCTCGTCGCTACAACTACTACAAAAATCATTAAATTGAAAATTTTATTTTCGCGTATGTATCCTTATGAGGCATTGTCCAGTCAGAACTGCAACAACAGAATGCAACCTCCATCAGGACTGGCCCGTAAGGCTATTAGTTCTCTCATTATCACACCTGCGCCATGTCGGCCTTAATATTCGAGAAATAACCTCATTAGACCATCTGTAATGTCCTGTCCCTAAAAGTTGACGCTGTACTTGTTTATTATGTATGCCTATGTGGCAATGTCCTGTTAGAACCGCAACAGTAGAATGCAACCTCCATTGGGACAGGGCCCTAAGGCTATTAGTTCTCCCATTGTTATACGTGCACCATGTCAGCCTTGATATTCCTGTGCGGCCCCGAATAGTTGACGCTGTACTTGTTTATTATGTATCTCTATGTGATAATATCCTGTTAGAACTGCAACTGTAGAATGCAACCTCCATTGGGACAGGGCCGTAAGGCTATTAGTTCTTCCATTATCGTACCTGTTCCATGTCAGACTTGATATTTAACAGATAACCTCATTAGACCATCTATCCTGTGCGGCCCCTAAAAGTTAACGCTATACTTGTTTATTATAGCTGTTGAGCGAGATTTCAATCATCCTTTCTATATCCCAAATCGCAGGCTTTGCCAATTTCTTCGCTACAATATTTCCGGGCACTTCTGTTCCCCCATACCAAGCTCCAGGTTCGAACGTCCTGCTAACTTGTTTAGAGCTATTCGCCTTTCACAAACTAACCTAGACGCCGTATAGACGCTGGTTAGTGCATTCAAAGCCCTACTATCAGTACAATGAGGCTGACTTAAAAAGCAACACTTTCATTAAATAAATTGTTTTTTATTAAATAAAATGTATTTTTTAAGTAAACACCCTTTGTTTTAAATTCAAAACATTACTAATCATTATTTTTTGCAAACATTTGTCAGGAAGAATTTTTTTTTTAACATCAGCTCCAAAAGTGTGCAATTGATTTTCAAATAAATGTATATCCTCCAAAGTATACTTTCAAAAAAAAACGTATATACATACAAATATTGACGCATTACAAACGTAAAAATGAATATTTTTTGTTGATGCTTTTACAATATTTGACATTGATTTAATACAACAACGAAACAATAATAGTGCTTGTTTTACTCGCTTACCCAGACCGAAATACTTTTTGAGATTAGTTGTTAACATTCTATGACAGCTGTCACATCACAACTAATAAAAATTGAAAAACGACAATGGAAAAAGCACAAGCAAGCAACATGTGTGCGTGTGTGTATGTATGTGTGTGTGTGTGTGCGTTTTTTTTACTACACCCAGTTTGCAATTTGAAAGTATGTGAAAATGTTTTTGCTGTGCTGCGAAAATATAAAACAACAGGCAACAAGGGCAACAAACAACTGCATCAGCAACATGCGAGTACAAATAAATAAAAAAAAACTGGAGAAAAAAGAATTGACAACATGCAACAATCAGTCTTTAAATTCAAATAACAATACATCATCCAAAATGTTTTCCAGTTTTTTTTTTTATTTTGCTATTTTTTGGTTGCAAAGAAAAACTTTGCATAGAAATATTCGTTGGTTACGAAACAACAACAGCACCAATAACAGCAAGTACAAGACCAAATATTGTGTAAACTTTGCGCAGGCAAAGTCGTGAAAGGTTTTGTTAAACAAAAAGGACTTTGTTTTGGATGCAAATGATGCATTCAAAGCAACAAGAACAATATACTCAACTTAAGCTCAGAGATGGGCAAATATTAAAGAGTTTAACAGCTCATTTATTAAGCCCGCTTAGTCTAACACTAATCACTATATTTCTTCTTAGAACAAGGTTAGTGAAATCCGGATTTCTGAGCTGTGAAAGGCAATTTCATTAATTAAATCTAAATCAGTAGATCTGGATGAAAAGTCTATAGTTTTCCTGAGGAAAATACTTTCAGTTTTACCTCCTCATGAAATGTGCATAGCGTGAAAGCGGTAATAAAAAAATAAAGCTTGAGAAATTGCAAGAACATTGATAATTTCTAAAATTCAAAATCCAAAATCTGTGACTCATTGCTAATGCTCTATTAGCAAACTATCAATATGATCCAAACTAGTGCAAATAATTCGTAAAAATCTCACGATGGAATACGAGTATCTCATAAGTCGAAATGGGATAAGCAAATTTCAGTCGGGATATAAAGTTTGGTTTAGTTTCTACAACTTTATATTGTAAATAACAGTATTTGGTATGTAATGCGAAATAAGGACTTGTTTTACTATTTCGAAAGCTAACGTTCGCTCAAAAATAATATTTTTTCTTATGAGTTGATATATTCTTTCCTACGTATTCTTACACCTTGTTGCCTTCAGCTCAAAAGTGGATTGCATATAAGAGTTTTCGCCACCTAAAATGCTTTCGAACGTTAAGGTTCGAAATCGTGAAACAAGTCCATAAAGTTGTATATTTTTACCACGCTTATATTAGCTTCAATTGTACTCGTATATTTGTTTGCTTCTTTGGAGCTCGTGCCGTATGAGTGATTATTACATTTGTTAGTATATAATATATATTATATATAGTGTTGCTGTTTTAGTACAGATATTAAAGTTGCCATATTGTTTCCGGGAAGTTGGGGATTTTGGTAATTTCCGAACCAGATTTCAGCACTCCCAAAAATTTCGGAACCGGGTTTTCATATTCGATGCGCGTTTCTGCAGTGGAACGTGTAGTGCGAAAATTTAAGTTGCTTTCGGGGAAGCGAGGGGATTTTGCCGATTTCTACTACTGGTTTTGGGAATCCCAAAGTAATTCGGAACCGAAGAGCTAATCGGTTCTGAATCGGTTTTTTATATTGGGTGCGTTTCTTTTTCCCCGTGGAACGTGTATCTAAGCTATTAACGGTCACTTGCACGAAAATTGAAGTTGCCGTATTGCTTCTGGGTAGTAACGCATTTTGGCGATTCCTGCAGTAGATTTTGGGAATTACCAAAAACTAAGAAGTATTTCGATAGCGGGGTCGGAACCAGTTTGCCATATTGGGTGCATGTTCTTGGTGTGGCGGGTATATCTGATCAATTAACTGTTATTCGCGTTAGTGCGAAAATTTAAGTTGCCGCATTGCTTTCGGTCAAGGGAGGGGTGGGGGACTCAAAACAAGCTCGAAACCACTTTGCAAAGGATACCGAATAAAGTAAAAATAAATATAGTTTAAAAACGCCTAAAAACACGCACAAGAAATAAAAATGCTTAAAATTAAATTTTGTTCTGTCGCATAAGAAACTAATAACTCTACAAATTTATTATTATTTATTTTTTTAACTATTTATTTATTTTTTAACTATCCTTCCTTCCTTCTCCTTATAAACTATTTTCCTAGTTCCAGTAAAACGCGCTGCATATATCCCCAAGATAAGAACTCGATCATAAATATACAAGTGATTTCATTCCGAGGAAAGTGATAGATTTTCATTTTTCAATTGTAATAACTTAAGATTGAAATTATTATTTATTTTTTTAACTATACAGTTGCAAATAAATTTGCAGAGTAAAGGATGCATAGCATGGGCGGAGTAAGGAAGACCTTATGCCCACGATGGTATGAACAGCAATTTGCAGTGCCGCTGTGACTAACTATAACGACTTATGACTTCACATAAGAAGTTATCGCGTCGTTAACAAATAAATACCTGAAAAGAATTGTAAACTAATACAGTAAGTTAAGGCAAACCGTTAACCAGTGAGAGCGAGACGCAAAACTCTGAAAGATCAAACAACAACATCAAAGCAGACTGCACTTATGAAATAATGACGATGACATCAGAGCTGAAGATCGAAATTGATTTCTGTGACAGGCTCGAAAATAATGTTCTTTTTACTTCTTTTGTACTCAATTCCAGCAATTGCGGGCTTGAACTAAATAATAGATTAAATAAATAAATAAAATTAATAACAGATTTACAGGCTTAATAACATATCCATTTTAACAATTTTCGTTCGCAAATTTTTCGTGAAAGAGAAAAATTGCAAAAATCTTAAATCATCACTTTAAATTTTCCAACCTTAAAAACAAATCCTTTAAATATTAGTCCTTCTCTGTGCAAAAATTTCCACCATGCTTAACAAATCAATGCACAAAACTGTGTGTTACACATTCATATCTAAAAAGAAAAGAAAAACTTGAAAAATTTATAGAGCTGAAAATAGTTGGTGGAAAATGTTGTACAAAAAAAAAAATAAAAAGAGCATGCTGAGCTGCGATACATACTCCTGCAATACGAATTTGAAACAAAATATGTTGGCGGCTTTGTTAGCTGTAGCATGTGCGCATACAAGTGGCAACAGCACCTTCCATAAGTATCAGCTGCAGTTACAAATTCTTTTCGTTTTACTTAAAATACACATACACACGTACGTATAAATACGAGTACGTAGCGGCGAGAGAGCAGGACAGGAAAAATAGTTGAGGCTAAACAAAAATTTTTTAGCTGCAATTTTTGTAAATAATTCTTCTTCTATATACGAGTATGACTACAATATGTATGAGTGTGGGTTTTTTGCTCCACACATGTTTAAATGTATAAGTGCTGAAAAAGAATATCAAATTGAAGTGCAAGTGTCAGTCAACGTTACGAGTTATTGTTGTCGATTGCTTGTGTGGTGGAAGAAGTTGGCAAAAAGAAAAAAAAAGAAGAAAAGCAAAAAAATGTTTGGAGAGCCTCTGCATGAGCCTACAAAGTATGTTGATATTTTGGATGACTGGTTACATGTTTTTCACGCATTTAACATGCCGCGCCTTGTTGTTGCCCATATTCGGTCTTGCTTAGATTCACTAACTGCATAATTTGGTATTCAACACAACACAACAACGGCTGTAACTTGTAATGCTTTGCATTTGTCAATCTTTTGTGATTGTGTTGGTGTTGTTGCTGGGTTACAATTAACATTGATGCCAATTTTTCCTGTTACATTTGAAGTATAATAAATTGGTTCTGCGGTTTGTAACACAAAAACCAGAAATTATAGTTTGATAAACTTAGAATTAGAATCGGACATCATACAATCTTATAATCACGTAATCATATAAACTTATTAACATACAATCATATAATAATATATTGTAACCATACAATCATATGAACGTATGCTCATATAATTGTAGAATCATATATTCATATAACCGTATAAGCGTGTAATTATGTAATCAAGAAACATATTACTATAGAATCATAAAATCGAATCATCATATAATCAAACTGTATGTATTTCTTTAACCACAATATCGTGTAATCAAATATTCGAATAATCATGTAATCATTGAAAACTTTTAACATACAATCAAAAAATAATGTCATATATCCATATAATGACATAATCATATCAATTATAAAATCATATAATTGTATAATCATGTAATATATAACATAGCACAATGTAATTATATGATCGAATTAACATACAAACATATTATATCATATAACCATATAATGACATATAATTGTATAATCATATATTCATATGACCGTATAATCGTATAGTTCTGCAAACATAAAATCATATTATATAGAATTATAAAAGAGTATTATCATAATCATATTTAAATCATATTTAAACACATGCTCATATAATTATAATATAATAATAATATCATATAACCATATAATAAGACATATATAATCGTATTAACATACTATCATAAATTATCATATAACCATATAATCGTATAATTATGTAAACATAAAATCATATTACAAAAAATTATAAAATAGTATTATCATATAATCATATAACTATAATTATTTTAGCACATATTCGTATGCCCATATAATCGTATTAACACACAAGTGTATAATAACATCGTATAGCCATATAATTGTTATATAGTCATATAATTATATGGTTATATAATTTTATAATCATATATTCATATAATCATATAATTATGTAACCATGAAATCACATTACCATGAATCATAAAATCGACTGGTGTTAACATATGATTATATATTCGTGCTCTTTTAATGATATGTAATATAATATCAGAATCATATGCGTATATGATCACATAAGTGATATTATATCATTCTATTATACTATAATCGTACAATCGTGTAAATCATATAATTATATTACTATTAGTCATATAATATCAGAATCATATGCGTATATGATCACATAAGTGATATTGTATCATTCTATTATACTATAACCGTACAAATATGTAAATCATATACTTATATAACTATTACATATTCGTATAATAATATTGTCACATAATGATGTGTGATTATAATCGTATAACCACTCAATCTTACATAACTATATGACTTTACCACATAACCATTTAATTATAGAATAATGCAACAATAGGGGCACATAACGCTAAGATTGCATAAACATAAAGTTATATGAAAACATACTCTTATAGTCATATAATTATATAACCATATAATTGTATAATAATATATAGTATATAATACGTTACGCACTTACCAGAGGTATCCGTACCCTCCGCTTTGTGTCAGACTGATCACCTCAGTGAACTTACCGAGTAAACCCCCCCCCCCCCCCTCTTCTTGAAGTAGTGCCTGTTAGCTTGATTAAAAGAAAATGGACAGGATAAAGGTTCCTCAACTGGCAAAGGACTTATAATGATAATAATCAAAAAAAGTTCAAGTTTACAATTTATTCGGTTCACCAGTTCAATTCTAAGTAAGAGGCCTTTTTTTAATTAACATACGAGTGTAACTGACTTATTTTTACAGATTTTGCCATAATTTTGACACTCAAGAAATGTAATTCTTAACAGTTCTTACTTCAAATTGATTAAATTAATTTTAATGTTTCCAATATTACATGATGTTATTTTTTAGTCAAAGTTCAAATCTAGTTTCAGCAAATAAGGATTTTTTTTTTAATTATAACAATAATTGCCGCGATCACTAAGAGCAAATTTTCATGATGATCTAAAGCCATGTCTAAAGGCATGTCTTTTCTTTTATACTGAAAATTTTTTTAAATTAAATAAAGCCATGTTTTCTGTTTTTCAAGTTTTTTTCTCTAATATCTTTTTGACTGGTTTGTTATTTTTTAAATTATTTTATTTTCATGCGACTGCCAACGTAGCACATCGATACTACCAAAAGGGTGAAAAGAGACAAACGATTAAAAATCATCGTAAAGATGTAACATGATTTTGGTAGGAGGTTAAAAAGAGTATTATGAAAAAAGATATGGCTTCAAATCACCGTATAAATCAGCCCTAACTCTTGATCAAAGAAGACAGTAAAAAATAATTGAATACACTAAGCTGGGGGGACACCTGGCTGTTTCGTAGCCGCTATGCTAGTCATCAGCACCCACTAGGATTCGAGCGCGGCATCATGTAAACATGATGTATTTTTTACACTCTCAGTCAACGAGCTCTTTATTTCTTTGTCTACATTTGTCGCCTATGGATTGATGATATACTCGTATGCAATTTTTTATAAATGCTGTATTTGTATATTGTTATTTTTAATCGTTGTTTTAAATGGAATATTAAGATAAATCTTCATGATAAACTCAACATTCAAAGAGTATTAATTTATACTATACAATAATAATTGTTGGTTAAAATATATTGCATTTTAAACAGTTTTTATAAATATTTCTTTCCAATTCGATTTTCTTTTACTCGTATATTGTAAAAGGGTGCCTCAAATCCTTCCACTTTTACCATTAATTTTTTTTTAACTGATTATTCATTTGTTTAGTTTTCATTCATACAAAATGCATGATCACGTTCTTCTTCTATTTTTGTTAATCTTTTATTTCATGTCGCTGTATATCTGCTGTTGCAATTGTTCAGCAGTTGTTCATGCAACTGATTGTTGTGCATGTGCATGTGCGTGTGTGCATATGATGTGATGTGTTGTTCCTGCTCTACAACTGACATCCAGCGAATTTCAATATACTTTTAACAACTGCTCGAGATTCGTTTTCAAATTGTTGTTATTGTTTTTATTTTCCGCCACTCTTGACATATCATCTACACACTTGAATGTGTGGGTACTCGTATGTATGTAAGTGTACATGTATTTATGTATTCTGTTTCTGCTACTACTGTCTTGCTTGTTGTACAAACTAAATTCTTGAGTTTTTCAACATATCAGTTGAAATCTGTAAGTTTGCAAATTAGTTATCAACATGAGAGACAGTAGAACAGTTTCGCTTAACTAACAGTGGAAACTGAATGGAAATGACAACTAGTTGGTAATTGATTAAAATACTTTTGTTAAAGAAGGTCTTTTGGAAAAACTTTGCAGTAGTATTTTTTCAAGGGGTTTTTTCGGAAGTGGCTGACGCAAGTCCAAAATACAAAATTTGTTATTTATCGAAAAAAAATCTTCTATGAAGTCAGTCACTGGTATTAAATGTCACTATGGACTTTATTATTATAATCCGATGGCAACCGCATGATGGTTATGTTTTTTGTCCAACCTTCATTTTTGGATCCACCAGTCCATTGGCTATACGACTATACTATACAACTATACCAAAAGTGACAGCTTTGTCAACTTCCATATTACCTGAAAAACTTACGCACAAAATTCAGCTCGAAAAGTATAAAAAAGATATGTTCACTCATAGAATGATGATTTTTCTAATATATACTCGATTCTGCAATTTAGAGATATTCATGCTGCGTATTTTTTTATGATTAAATAAATTATCTCGATCCAAATTTTTGGTCTGTTTTTTTCAATTCATTTGAAATGCTGCTTACGATTGAGGTCTGTTACGTTTTTTTAATGTTTTATTATTCGATATTTCGTTTTTCTTCGGAAGACTTTTTCCAGATTATTTTTTTTTTTTTTTTTTTTTTTTTTGACGAAATATTGAAGGTTTAAGGGATGACACTTAGTCATCATATGCCAATATTTTGTCATTACTTCTTCAGCCAGTATTCTTCCAGCAGAAGTAAATAAGTTCAATTATAATGATAATATATAAATGAACGTTCATATTACACAAAGACATCATATTGATGCCACTTCGTCATCAGATGTCAATATCTTGTCATTAATTCATTTAGTCATATACCAATATTTTGTCATTACTTCATTTTGTAATTCTTTTAAAGGTAGACAATATTCTTCAAATAGAGGCAAATAGGTGCAAGTACAGTGATAATATACAAATGAACGAAAATATTACACATATATATAATGTCTATATAAATGACACTTAGTCATCATATGCCGATATTTTGTAATTATTTTCTAGGCTTTGATATAGAAAGTATTTTTCAGGCGGAAGCAAATAGGTGCAATTATAACGAGAATATATAAATGAACGGTAACATTACACATAGGCATCATATTAATGACACTTATTCGTCATATGCCGATATTTTGTCATTAATTCATTTAGTCAATATTTTGCTATTAATTCATTCAGTCATTTCTTTCATACAGAAAGTAGTCCTCAAGCGGAAGCGAATAAACGCAATTATAATGACAATATATAAATGAACGTTAAAATTACACATAGGCATCATATTGAAGACACTTAGTCATCATATGCCAATATTTTATCATTATTGTATATTGACTTTAGTAAGTTATTTCTTCGACATGAGAAGAGTTTCTACACAATGTTCACCGGCTTGCATCAAATGTATTCCGATAAATTCTATATTCTATTCTATAAATATTCTATGATGAGGGTATGTCACCCTATTGATGAAGTAATTGTAGCTAATGGTAATTAGAGCATCTGACGTAATGTATGACATCGCTGCGCTGAAAAATGTCATGAATTCAAAAATGAACACTTTTGTATTGATGTTAAAATACATGATAGAGGTTTTTTTTAGTGTAATGTCTCAATATTCCTCGTATTTTAATTTTTTTAGTGCTGGAAGTGTAGTGTTCTGTGCACTCATATAGCCAAACCCTAATGCATGAACACAGGAATGTATACAATTACGTTATTTAGCGAGGCCTAACCAAAAATTATTAAAATTTTTTAGACTCTTCTTTTTCTCTGTCAGCTATTAAATTAGCCAATTTGATTGGGAATTTTTAATAAAAAAATTTTTCTGTTTTTATATTTTACACGTGAAAATTTTGTTTTGTTTTTAATAATTTTAATAACTTATTTGTTTTTAGCTTTGTTTTGTTTTAAAGACTTTTTCGACTGCCCAGTTAAAACTGTGTCTGAACATGAGCACGTACATAGATATTTTTTCCTTTCATTCATTGCCACGTTTTGCATTTTGTTTTGTTTTTCATTTGATTGTAAGGATTTCAAATTCATGTGTGCGTGTGTGTGTGTGTGTGCATGTGATTTTGTGATGTTGCTTGTTTTGATTGACGAGTGTTGTTTACTCTTCATTGTTGTTACCGATGATGTTCTCTAGTTGTTCTTAGAGATGTTTTTGCTAGTTTTTGATTTTTATTTTTGTTGCCATTTCCCCAGTTTTTATATGTCAAATCAATACATACTTATGCCACTACTCATTAAAGTTTCTTCATTTGCAGTTGTTGTTACACAAACAGCCATTTTTACCAAAAACAATGCATTTGTGCTGGCACACTCAAACACTCATTTAAATGCATGTGAATTCTCTCTTTTTTTTCAGCTTCTATGCTGCCGTTGCTGTCGTTGTTGTTGTTGGTATAGTTAGTCGTATTATTGTGCCTTTATTTGTTGTTGCTAATGCTGTTGTTATTACTGTTTGTGTGCAAGTTTGTCCTTTCATTACTACTGATTTGTTGTTTTAGTAAAGTTTCTGTTGAATTGTTTACGAGGACTGCTTGTTTTTTTTTTTGTTTTTCTTACTATTGAATTATGCACTTCGTAGTCAATATTGCGTTAGTTGAGTAGTAATATTGATTGCTTAACTGTAAATAGGAAATAATTTGTATGTTTGTGTTCTTGATTCACTATTTTCAAGTGTTTATACAATATGTACATACTCGTACATACATAATAGTTACATTGGATTCTAAAGAGCAAGGGGAATCAAATTAATAGTAATGCATTAGCACATTAAATGCAGCAAAATATCGACTTCAATATGTGAAATTTAAAATAGAGGTATTTAAATGAGAATGTTTATTTTGACAACAGTAAGACGATACGAGTGCAGGTTGTTGTCTAAGCTGATAAGTAGTAATATGTTATTATTAAAAGTCATGGTGTTATTAATAGAACCGATCAAATAGTTATGAACAAAATCGCACAATTGTCTCCCTTAAACATTTCGTGACCCCAAATTTTTATACTTTTTTAATAGATAAAAAATTTCGTAATCACATACATACATATTCACATATCCATTCAAATAAAAATGTGCGTCGCCACTAACTAAGTTTTTTTTCATGAAAACCCGGAGTTGCCATGGGAGAGCTGTAAAATCCTATTGGCATATGCGTGGTGGCATAAATGGTCCTGTGGAAGAAGCTCTTTTGTCAACTGAATCTTAAATGCAAACAAATGCAAATACCTTTGCAAAATTGTAGAAAAAGTGGTTCTTTGAAGACCAAGCTCCTGAACACGGCGTAGAATTAAGGTTGATGGATTGTTTTGAACACATATTTGGGCAGCAGTAATGTTTCTTGCTTGGGCCTATCACCTACAGACCCTCCATCTTTGTAGTCATTTACTCACGATAAACAGTACGTTTTGTTGACACGTTCACATAACTTTCTCATCGTGAGAGTAAGCGATAATTGCTTTTGATAAAATGTTTTAATGATTAAAACACGTTGGTTTATTGTATATATTTCCATTATAAGTTTTCCAGGTGTCTACTTTACGACTGCCAAATATGAAATGCTAAGACTATTGTTTATCAAAATGGCGGCGGAATGCAGTAGTATACCTTACCGGTAGACACCCGATAGTTAACTTCTGGACAGTAAACGAGGGTTGCGCAGAAAAATATAGGTTTTGGAAACTAGATCCCTAATCTCATAAAAGTAAAATCCATTGTACAACAGTCCCCTTGAGGAGCGAGGATACTCTGCTTTTTGGGGCGTAGAGGCGTAGCAGTTCTTCGTTTGCTGTAGCAAATAAGTTTCATCGAAGCCAAATAACTTATATTGCGTTGGTCTGCAACTCTTACAAAGGGTTAATTAGCAGAACAATAATTAACTAAGCTCTTGCAAGGTTCTGCTTGCAGACCATGTCGATGCTGGTCATGCTTGAGGTGCCTTAGCTGAAAAGCTGCAGCTGTGATTTAAACCTAAAATCGTAGGGAGGGGAGTTTGTTTTTTCTGATAACTATGGTGCCTGCTTGTTTTCCTGGGCTAATAACACCAAGGTGCTGTTGTCTTACTACAGATACCTGTAATATAAAGAACCAAAATTGATGGTTAGATGGGTGGGTTGGCTAAAGAATGATTATCTTATAGGACTTCGGCGCTGCCAACTCATAAGCCATGTCTTCCAATGACTGTCTGTGATATTGTACACAAGAGGGATTAGATTCTTCGAAAGTCTGCAGCAAGGGTTTGTCCATATGACTACCAACTTGTGTGAGCATAGAGACCCTGGTGAATTGTGGAGTTGGTCCAGCATGAGAAAGAGCCGTCAAGGCAGGTGCTGATATAAATTAATGTAGTAACGATAAAACAGAGAAATGCACCCCATACTGCAGCGATGATGCAGTAAGTCATTAGAGCAGGATATCTTACTGGCAGTTATAAGATTATTGTCTCTCTCTCTATCTCTCTCTCTCTCTATCTCTCTCTCTCTCTCTCTCTCTCTTGTATACTGTCGAAAAGCTCCAAAATAGATTTTAACACACCGATCCAAACATGAGGGTTCTATTCTAGCATCATATTGTATTTCAAGATTTATACCAATCATGAGTAGAGATGAAGCAGTGTTTTAAAGTAATTAAAAATGTAATTAAATCTGGCTGAAATAATCGGAAAAATAAGCCTTAGTAATGATTTGTTACAAATCGAGGCTTTATTCTTAGGCAAAACTTTGACGGTTTTAGAAAGCAATGCTTCTTATTACTAAATTCTTCAATTGTTAATGCCAGAAGCACTACTGTTGCCGCCACTGTTTAACTACGGAAAAATTCAGCTTTTTAAATTTACGATATGACCTTGTGATACACACTTGTAACTTCGTTCTGCAGCCATTTTAATGCACACTTTTAACTTTTAACTTTGTTCGGAACCTATTCAATAGTAATTGAGCTCGGGACGTGTATATTTGTCTACTATTAAAACCTCGGTTTGATACTAAAAAGTATGTATATTAATGAATTATATATTATAATATGAACTTATAAAACCTTATTTGTAATTTAATTTAAGGATTTTAAGGACATATTGGCGTCACAAGTTAGCACGCATTTCAGTAAAATTATACTGTGTTGATAATCTTTTCAAGCCAACAGGAGCTACTACGAGTATTGCATTCAACAACTACTTTACCTAAGCCTTCCTTAAGCTTTACCCTTCACCTTTTATTCGAATATCATTGTAAAGCTCTTATAAATTAACGCTGAATAGTATGCAACGATTCGCAACATAGCTCTCTTGCTGTTATAAATTATAATAATGTTTTACAATATTGTCGCAAATATTGATTTCCGCCAAGTTCGTATGATTTTCTCTTCGCTACTGTCAAAGCACATGGTAATGCATTTTTACTGGATTAAAGTTATAAAGATTTGTTTATAAGAAAAATCCATTCACTTTTCTTTTCATCAGTTGTCGTGATCCCAACCGTGGTTTTCCAATTCACTGAGAGTTTTCGGGTTTCCAGACCTGCCTGTCTATTCATACACTTCAATTTTTTCATAAATCTGATCTTAACAAATTTGAAAGTCTTGTTTTGTTTTAAATAAGCCTTTATGAAATGTATTAAAGAGCTATCATAATATATATAATTAACTTTTTTTTTAATTTCCATTGCTTATAAAAATAAAAATCACGTTTGATCTTTGTTGTCATATAAATTAAGCCCAATTGAGACTGATTTTGTTTCGTGGCAAACACAAAAATTGCAAACATCAAATATTCCTCATATTTTGCTTAATTATATTAAGGAAAAACTGCATATGAAAATAATAGTTTACTTTGCTGATATTCATTTAAAAGCATCTGTATACAAACATGTGTGCTTGAATGCTAAAAGCGCTGTCTCTAATACTCTGAACATACATTCATAAATTCAACTTTATGCTTCTTTCACTGAATCAGTTTGCTCTCGAAATTATTACTTGGCTATGTGGATAAAAAAGAAAAAAAGAAGAAAAAAACTTAAAATGCGTGGTTTAAATTTTCAATTAATATGCAACCGAAAATTGGATTTCTTCTTTTTTTGGGTTTTAGTTGCTGGCACTGCATCTTTTAGAATATCCCAACTGACTTGAACAAGTTTTGTTGTGTGTGCTGGTTTATTTTTAGAAAGGAAAATAAATACACTAAATAAGAATATGAAAACAGATATTTCAGTTTACTTTAATTTAATATTTAACTTTAAAAAAAGGATATATGAGATGCAAAAAAGGATATAGAACGATTGTAATGAAATTTATCACTCAATAAAAGTATATTATTGCACAAATTGTTGCAAAACTTCTGCTTTGTTGTGCTCAAAACTTTACTTTAAAATTAATTTACAAAATAAAGGATACATCATGGAAAAATGTATTCCTGTGTCAATGAAACTAAAATTCATGAAAATGAAAAAAACCAACTGAATGAAATAAATATTACAGTAAACTTTAGTTACATTTTGTTTAAAATGAACATAAAGGATATATGGGAGTTTTGTTCATCTTTATACTGATTACAACAAAGTGAATTCCTCCCGCTAAATATATTACTGTAATTTAACAAATAATAACTCAAGCAGAGAAGCAGCTTGTATAAATTTTTGCTGTACAACTGTATTGAAAATTATAACAGGAATTTAAAAAAAAACCAAAGATATTTGTGCCATCAGAATTAAGTTTATCATAAAAATAAAATTCTAAAAATTTTTGCTTTGGTCTAATATTGAGGGTTTCTAAATATATCAAATTAAACGACAAATAAAAGGATGATTTAATTTATTGAATTTTTGTTGAACTTTTTATAATTTTTAAATTAATTTTTTGGTTTGTACATTTGTACAACGGGTTATAGTTCAAGTTTTTTCCTTTCTTAAAAGATTTTTTAAAAGAATGATTTATTCTATCATTAAAAAATATTAAATTTGCTGAAAATGGTTATAGCTTTAAATACTGTACATTTTTTTATTTTTAATTAAAACGATAATTTTTACTTACTGACGATTTTTTGATGATTTGTGTTTGACGATTTTTTTACCTAATTTGACGATTTTTGCTTTCATATATCTGACATCTATGATTATAACTTTGTACTCATTAGGGGGCACTTTTTCTACTCTTATTTCATGTTTTTTACGTGTGGGTGATATTTAATTAAAAGTGGTGGATATTACTCATACGGCATGCAAGTACTTATGATGAGTTTATGTGCAAATTTTTTGTTCTCATCAATTATTGTTGAATAAAAAAAAACTCAATACTAAAAAAAATGTTTTGCTCTTGTGTTTATATACAAGTATTTATTAAAAATATTTTATTTTAATATAGTTTTTTTTTTGTCTCCCCAACATTTCGCATGAAACTCTTATTTCTGTTGCTGAATGATCCCGAATATATTTTGAAATGCGAATGTGTTTTTTTCCAACAATTTGTGGTTGTAGTTAGAGAGAAAAAAAACACTGCATAGTTCACTTATTATGTACATTTTCTGTTTCCTTTTTTTATCAGTTTCAAATATGTACAAGTGTTCGTATAAGTGTATGCAAGCATGAATTTTTTTATATAGTTGTTTTTTTTTTGTCGAAAAATTTTGTTGTATGCTAGTACTCAAGAAGTGTTGCGTGCATATATATTTTTTCATATTTGATTAACTCGTCGTTTTCTTGTACTTTTAGACTGCAGATATTTGATAGAAAAAATATATTTATTTCGTTTATATTCGAAATTTATTTTTATGGAAATAGTTTTCTAGCAGAGCCATGACACGAGTGTAAAACTCTATTTACTGACATACTCACAAGTGTTACAAGTAGATACTTGACACACCTTCAACCATACCACTTGTTATTTTTTCCTGGCTGGAATTTGAGCTTATGTGCGTTATAATGTACATAAATTTAATAAAGTCTTTGCAAATTTAAATTTATGTTTGTTAAATAAGCCAATTTTTTTATGCCACTGTGTTTAATAAAACGGCAAAGAAGGCTTAAATTTAAGGTTTCTTGTATTTTGATTTTTTGTGTTAAGGAGCGAAGTGTTGCACCAGAAGAAAATAATAAGGGAAAATAATAAATTCTCGTGAAATATTGAGTATTAAAAAAAAGTTGTTAAAACACAGGATCTGCAAATACCGCCGATGATATTTAACAATTTATACTAGGTATTGTTCAAGCTACATCAAACTACCGTTCACTTAATATGTTTTGCCAATACACAAGGCTGAATAATTCTTTCAAAAATGCACGCGAATGATAAAACTATTTCATCAAAATGGATGCTTTTATCATCTGTAGGCTAAGCTGATTTTACTATCGTGATAATCTGCCTACTATTCATAATGAGGTGGACCTGTCAGTGAGCTGAGGAGTCCGAGTGAACAGGGGTATCTTAGACAGTCGTCTGCACAATGCTTGCAAGAATTTGTCATTGAAGTTCAGCTTTAAACGTTAATGAACTTATTTGCTTTGACTGCCAAGTATCAAATCGTACAGAAAGAAGTAGGAGCGAAAATAAGCGGTAGCGTACAGTACATTTCTTAAATAAAAATATTTTGCAATGTTAAACATGTCGGGTCAGTTAATTGTTCTTTAATTATGGGTGTAATCGAAAGTTAGTACTTTTGAATAATGACAACGTTAATGCAGGGGAGTATACGTCAGTATGGAATATATAGGATAATAGAATTAGTCTATGGAATACAGACTATGGGCAGGCGGGAATTCCTGATTTTACTATTTATTTCTAAAACTAATCTGCATATAAATGTTACATTCATGTAAATTGATTTAGAAAATAAAAAAATTCAATAAATTTATACTTGCAATTACATCTCTGGGTACGGAAAATTATTAAAATACAAAAATACATGGTCTTATTAAAAAATAACCGTTATTTTTAAATGTCGTGAGTTAAGTATGTTCGGAATTTGCCTTTTTCTGTTATGTTGCACAATGCTTGCAAGAAGTACACATGGTACACATGTCTGCAATATATGTATGTTGGCAATGTCAACCATTTCGGATTGTCTGTTTGTTTTTGACAGATAAAACGGTTGGTCGTGTTTTGGTGTGCTTTTCGATTTTTTACTAAATTAACTAAATTTTTAGCAAAAATAACATCGCATGGCCATCGCTTAGGAGCTGTTAAACATCATGAACGACGATCCAGATTTCTTCATAAGGGTCATAACTGGTGAAGAATCAAGGGTGCATGGCTATGATATTCAACCCAAAGCCCAATCATCCCAATGGAAGTATCCAGCAGAGCCAAGACCGAAAAAAGTACGTCAAGTTCAGGCAAATGTGAAGGTTTTGCTCAATGTTTCCTACGGCTGCAATGGCGTGGTGCATCATAAATTTTTGCCACAAGGTCGTACGGTCAATAAGGAATACTACTTTGAAGTTATGCGCAAACAATTCGCTAGAAACGCACAAAATTGTTGAAAAAACAATCATGGATTTTGCATCACGATAACGCACCAGCTCACGGGTCGATGCTGGTGCGTGGGATTTTGGCTAAAACCAAAATCGTTATCATGCCTCAACCACCGTATTCACTGAAATCGGCCCCAGCTGACTTTTTGCTCTTCCCAAAACTGAAGACACCGACAAAAGGAAGGAAAACCACCGGTAGGTGGTTTAAAGCATTTTTAAATAACTATCTAATATTGCAGGTATATGCACTGGATATTTTTCAGTCAAATCAAATTCATAACAAATAAGCAATTCCGGCTATGTAAACACGGAAAATTTGAAATTTGACATTCCATTGTAAAGAAAATCAAACATCCTTAAGTCCCTCTTTCATAACTTCTTTCCCTTTCTCATAATCACTTTCCTAGTTCCGGTACACAGTTTAAAACAATATCGAACTCCTTGACCAGCCTTCTCTTTCTTTTCCTCTTTTTGCTGTAAACAATAGTTAATGCACTTGTAAAAAAACATTTGCATATTTTTTTTATTCTCAACAAATATTGAATTATATAAAAACTCAGTTTACGCACATAATTTGCACAATTCATATTCATTAATTCGTTTCTGTTCTGCTTAACTTTTTTTCACTTCTTCACTTTATACCACAGGAAAGTTTTCAAAAATCATGCAGGAAAAAAATATGGCCGCAATAAAAAAACAAATATGATGCGTACGACGAAACAATTTTTATTCATTATTTTGCAATTATTATTTTTGCATAAATTTTTACGAAATGAATCCAATGAATATTATACATTAAAAACGATAAATTGTTACGACAAATACAATACATAAAGCTAACAACATGCATATGTAGGTATATACACGCCCATATAAGTGGAATATGAAATATACACAAACATACATATACATATGTACACAAATTGACTAAGAACTGTACGATACTGGCAGTGGAAGTAGAATATATTGCATTTAATGAGCATGACAAGGACAATAGTGATAATGGCTTTTGCTGGTGGTTGTTGATGATGGCAGTGGTGATGATATCCATGATTTTAATATTTAAATTGATTGTATATTTATGAATATCAAAGGAATTGATAGGCGATTATGCACGTTATGTTAAGGAAAAAGAACATTTTGTGTGATTGAATTTAAACAGGTTTGCAAACATTTTTGATAGTCCTCTGTATATACAAATTGGATGACTCCTTGCATTGTGCTTTTTTACGATTTAAGGTTAAAAAAAAAGTCTTCTCAATTGGTATAACAACTATTTTAAGAATAATTTGTTCAATTACAAGCACAAACTTTTTGTATACAGAATCAATCAATAAAATTGTAAATCAGATGACAATGCTTTCTTTGCAATATTCTCTCCTTTATTTTCAGAAAACTAATCAAAATACTCAAACTCTATTAGCTAGGGGACATTTAGTTGTTTCATAGCCGCTACTCAACTCATCAGCATCCATTTTTGGATTTGAACTCGGGTCATGACACATCATAAGCGGCCGCCTTAACCACTCAGCCACCGAGCTATTGAATTATTCTCTATCTTTATTCATCTCATGCAAATTTGCTGTGATCAATAATTTTAGACTGAAGAAGAGCAGAAAAAATAATCAAAGCTTTTTAGCACTAAACACACTATTTATCGTCCAATGAAAGACTTCAAAGAAAGAGGGTCTGTAGGTGTAAGATAGGTCCTAGCATGGACCACAACGCACAGCAAGATCAATGTTTTCAGCCGATCAAGAAAGTGTTGAAAACAATCCATCAGCCTCAATTCGTCGCCATGCTTAAGAACTAGATCTTGAAAGAACAACTTTGGTCACAATTTTGCACAAAGATGGATACAAATATCCATTTAACATTCAGTTAGCACAAGAGCTTCTTCCACAAGATCATTTACGCCGCCGTACATAAACTAATAGAATGTTGCAGCTCACTCCTAAAGGAAATGCTTCAAAAGTAATTTGAATAAATTTTTAGCACAATATAAAAGGTAGTATTGTTAACAATTCTGTATGGTTAACTCGAATAGCTCATTTGTTGAGATATGACTATGTTGCAATAAAGGAGCGATATGATTTGAGTCCCTTGAACATCATGCCTTTCTTGCCCATATCTTTAAAATCATCTTAATAAAAATATATTGTTAAGAAATTGGTTCCATTGTCTTAAACATGCACTTGCAGCAGAGCTATAATATGTATGATTTGCATATTGTCTTTACTTTACCGGCAAACTGTAAGTATAAGAGTCTGAACACAATGTAACGATAATTGATTGCGGTGCGATTTTAATTAATTTATTTTATTTTCATTGCGGACTTTCTTATTCTCTCAATTTTTTACTGCCTTTCTTTCTGCCAATGTTGCCATATCTTTTAAATAATTGACAATTTTCGCAACATTATTGTAAATAAAAAACATGATTTTTGAGATTATTATTTTTTTCACGAAATATAAAACTTTAAAAAATATAAAGGGTGGTTAAATTTCAAGGGCCTATGTTGATTTTGAATAAAACACAAACCATTTAGGAAATTATTATAATTTTATTTATTATGATATATTGGTATTACTCAATTATGTATGGAACAAAATATCGGCCAAATGGGCGCCGCCACCACGGCGGCACACCTCCATCCGATGGTCCAAATTTTCGATGACCCTGAGGCATAATGGAGGTTCTATGCCGTTAATGTGCCGAATTATCTCATCCTTTAGCTGTTGAATTGTTGCTGGCTTATCGACGTACACCTTTTCTTTCAAATAACCCCAAAGAAAAAAGTCCAACGGTGTCAAATCGCATGATCTTGGCGGCCAATTGACATCGCCATTACGTGAGATAACACGGCCATTGAATTTGTTGCGCAAAAGAGCAATTGTTTCGTTAGCTGCGTGGCAAGTGGCACCGTCCTGCTGAAACCACATATCGTCTACATCCATATCTTCCAATTCGGGCCATACAAAGTTCGTTATCATTTCACGATAGCGAACACCATTCACAGTAACTGCCTCAGACCGGCCTCATTTTGGAAAAAAAAATACGGCCCGATGATGCCGCCAGCACATAAACCGCACCAAACAGTCACTCTCTGGGGGTGCATTGGTTTTTCGACAGTTACTCTTGAATTCTCATTCGCCCCAATGCGGCAATTCTGTTTATTGACGAATCCAATGAGGTGAAAATGTGCCTCATCACTGAAGATGAGTTTCCTCGAAAATTGATCATCATTTTTATAATAAGTCTGGATAACTTTAACACGTTGTTGGATTGTGTATCTCTCCATGGTTCAAATTGAATAAGTCTGAAATAGAGAAATGTCAAATCAAATTCGGGAAAAAGCTTGGCGTTTAGGTGTGGTTCACATTCAATATCGGCCCTTGAAACTTAACCACCCGATATTAACGGAAGAAAAAAAAATTAAAAAAGAAGTTGGAAGTATGACTGTCTTTATAATTTGCAGCCGGGAAGTTACAATAACTTCCAGTAGAAAGAAGGTTTTTGGTTCAAATTAACAAAGATTTTGGCGTACCAGGTAAGTGAATTTCTTTCAGAAGAAAGAATTTCTTTCTTTTTGTCAGACTTTATTTAATTTTAGCTGAGGAAGCCAAAAGAACAAAAAATATAAAAGTGGAAGCCAAAGGACAATTGGTGCATTAACGCGTCTTACCCACCATATCTTGCTAGCATGTGCCGTAGTTTCTAATTTCACATACAAATCAAAAGTGGCTTCTACCAAACTAATAATTTTTTATCGGCTATAATTTTTATTTACTGCCATTACAAAATATCTTGCACAAACAATATATATTTTAGAAATTTTTATAAAAATGTACTCGTATGCACAAATAAATTGATAAAAATGGAAACTAACAATGACAAGTATTATCGTCGCCGTCTTCCGTCGTATTATGTTTATTTTTCTCTCTCGCAACGGGAAATTGTACCGCACCGCAAACATTGTGTTCACACTCTAAGACTGGAATAAAATGCGGTAAAAATGACACTATGATAGCTTCAATAAAGTTTTTAAGCTCTGCTTTAAATTTCAGCTCAATCGCCTTAGATGCAGATTTTTTTCTCATATATCCTTTATTTTGAAATCTGAAGCCTGAGCCACGAAAGTGTTCAAATTTATAATGGCACGTAACCACCATTTGTACAGGCTTTTTTATGTTAAAATAACTCCTTTCTACTCAAATTTAAATTTCTATACAATGCTTTCAGGCCAATATACATTTGTCACATATCCTTTATTTTACCTTTAAGCTGCGGTAAAAGTTATTTCCTTAAAATTGTCTTTTAATAATATGACCCGTAATAGCCCGTAATAGTTATTTGCACATGTCATGACGATTATACTGCCTGAAGTCGCCGGACATTATTTATTTGTATTTTCTTTTCTTTCTTTTGCATTTAAAATATTTATTTTTAATAAAACTTGTTTGCAACACTTTTGTACGTAATTGGTTTATATGCAAATCATTAACAAAAGAGAGCAATTTTTTTGTATTATATGTGTTTTGAAAAGAATGAAAATAAAAAAGAATTGTATAAAAGAATACTTTCATATTTTCCAATGTGTAATGGATTGATGGAAATTTATTTTATTTTATATCGTTTCGTTTTGTTTTCGTCATATTTTTGTATACAAACCATTAAAATTGTGATATGATTATACACGCGTTGCTTTATCCTTTGTTACGAAGAACACACACAGCTCAATGTTTGAATGGTAACGTTTAATTTGCCGGTTCTCTGTTTGTACATATTTGCTGGTTTGCCTTGCAGGAGTAAAAGGCCACTCAAACAGTTTGTTATTTTATCATTTAATATTTTTTACAGTTGAAATAAAATGTGTCTTTTAATTTTAATGATTAATTGTGAGTTGGAGGCGTTTTTTCAAAGCTGCAAATACTTAACATTTTTTTTAATTTTTACTCAATGAAAAGATCATATAAATAGCAGTAGTGCTATTAACTAACTTATTTAATAGATAATTGTTGGTTAGTAGACAAAAAATGCACTTAAACATTCGTTAATGCCTACTTTTTATCTTGGACAAGTACTCGGGGGATGACCCCTACATATGCAGTGCATATTACTGGAACTGGGAAAATATGTTATGATGAGGAGGAAAGAAGGAGTAGTGTTCGTGGAGGTTTAACTTTAACAATAACCACACGAAAGACCAAAGGAAACTCTATTACAGCATTTAAAATGTTGGAATTAGTTTAGTTTAAACCAGTGGTGCCCACAAATTCTATATGGAAGAGTAAACATCAATACATTTAAGGAAAAACTATTTTTATATAATATTTTTTGTTGTAAAAAGCAAAACATTTACAAAAAAAAAAAGTTCACACTGATAATCGCTGTCATCAATGTTTACCAGCAAAGCATGCGAGAGTGTTGTTGCTTCGCTTTTGTGTGTGTGTGTGTGTGCTGTGAAAACGAAAAAAAATATAAAAGACGAAGTTGTTTGTGTATTTTTCATTGCTAATGCTGAGCGCAATATTTGTGTATTAAAAACCACAGCCCTATAGCTAAGCGCATTTACAAAAACAATTGAGTATCAAGCGCATAGGGCTGGGCACACTTGGCTTAAACTGATCAGTGCCCAGTGTATATACCGTCGACACTGCTCAGATTATTAAAATTTAGTCCAATACCTTCCACACCTTCCTATGAAATGTCGACATATAGAGAGCTCAGCTGCATAGAAAACCAGCTGTTTATAATTTTTTGATTGCTATATAAAATAAATCTATAAATGTACTCGTACATATGTTGATGTAACAAAAAAAATTTGAAAATTTTACAAAAACCCCGTTTTAAGATGTGAACATGTGCAGACGTCTGGTAACCGATAATACCATGACGTAGCTAATTATATTTTCGGCTAACCATGTTATGGTTGCGCCTAATTATACTATTTTCATAATCATTACAATTTTCATGGTGGATGGGATATGTTGATCTATTGTGCGTCCCCTTGCCTCATTAAGTATGTCAAGAAACCTGAGAAGCTTTTTCTTTGGATCATTCATTCACTTAACATATGAGCTTGTAGTAGCCTATATCTTCTGTGTCCCAGCGCTCCACAGTGGGTGCTCCCTTAACTCCTCTTCATCACCGCAGAATCTGCAAATGTCTGTGTTGGAAATGCCCATCCTGTGCAGGTGCTTAAGGTAGACATAATGACCAGTAAGTGCACCTGTCAATGTTCTGAGACCTTTCCTGTCCAATTTTAGAGCACGTTCGGCCCTCTTTGTATCAATGTTTAGAAATTTCATGGAGTGTTCAAGACCAGCTGTCTCGTTCCAATGTTGCACAACGATGGACTCCGTTCACTTCTTTATCTCCTCATTAAGGAGACCCTTATTGAAGCCAAAAGTTGGAGTGGCTCTGTTCCTTTTTTGGCGTAGATATCAGCCATCTCAATGCCGTAGTCCTGGCACTCAGATTAGAGTAGCCTAGTTCTGGCTAGCCAGTTTATTTAGCCTGTTGTGACATTCCAGTACTAACCTGGATGGAAAGACACAACTGCTCAGGGCCTTCAGTACTGATTGGCTTTGAGAGAGTATTTTTATCAGCACTCCCTTGTGTCCCCTACCGGAGAGTACTTCAACCACTTCCCTTATTGTGTCTAATTCCGCTTAGAAGATTGTGGTATCTTTGCAACGAGCTCCAGTATTCCCGCGTCACCTCCTTGGAGCGTTTCGGATCCCTCCGTGTACCACCTTTGTGAACCATCCCGCAACCATTAAGCTATGTACACACAGTTGTCAGATGTTACAATATTGTAAGATCTGGCAACATGCTGACAATGTAGTGACAATGAAAAATTGTCCCGCAGAAGTAAATTGTGTGTTCAGACGATCGTAAGAAAGTCTTACAATTTCATTGTCAGACTATGATCTGACAAATAATTCATCTGACAACAAAATTTGTCAGTTCACACGGTTGTCAGATTGTTAGATGCAAAAAATTGCCAGACATATTGTAAGGCATTGCCACTTATGCATATCAGCAAACATCTGTTTGGCAGTGTTGCCCATCAAACTTTTTTCTGACAATGATGCCAATGTCAGGTGCATTAATTTTATACATCTGACAATTAACTTAGTGTCCACACCTGCGATAATATCTGAGATGAGAACGTCAAATTCAATCGCAGGGAGAATTTTGTCACGTGTAGACTTAAAATTAGTGTTATCGCAGTCTTATAATAATTTTTATGAGAGCGTTCTTATGAGAAATCTCATGGCAACGATCTTATAATAAGAGCTGTCAAAAAAGCGATTGTGTGTGTGTTTCTTTACAAAAAGGCGCCATTGCAATTTTACCGATTAATAGTTGTGCAAAATATCTTTTAAAAAACCATTTTAAATGGAAAATAGGTTGTTTTTATGCATTCAATAAACACTATAAATGATTACTTTCGTACAAAATGTGTGCATATACAAAATTCATATAAGATTTTATTCATCGCAAAGATGTGTTTTCTTCTCGGCTTTCATTGATTTATGAATTCTTATAAGATGAACAAAAATACGTGTACTCCTTGTTAGACATTAAAACTGACATAAAGAAATTCGTTCTCTCATTCTGCCGACGTTTTGTCAGATATTATCTCAGAGTTAATCGCAGTTGTAGACACTAGGTAAAACTGAGCTTACAATACCAGCCAATTATCTGGCAATGCCGACGAAGAGTGTTCTCAAGATTGTCAGATGCCTGAGAACATTGTCGTCTTACAATTGATTGACAATGGTTGTTATCGCCACCAGCAATTTATAATAGTTGTAAGCAATTCGGATAAATACCTTTAAATACAACTTTGTAAATATTACTTACTTTTATATGCACTTATTTGGTATTTGCGCCAATTTGTATCATGCTATTCTGTTCTTTTTTATGATCATTCCAGTCAGTTTGCTTACTTACTTTTCTATAAATAGGAAAACGGTAATTTTTAATAGAGAGAAAAAAAGAACTGTTCTTGGTGCCCACACCAAAAAGGATTTTTAACACTAGAGTTAATTAATGTAATTGAAATAAAGTTTGAAATAAATTTTGAAGATTTAATTTTAACTCTGTGCTTACATTCTAAAGTGGATGCCAGGAACTTGGTCATATCTCGCGCCAACAATGGTTTTTCTGACAGCGTTGTAAGTTAAAAATTGGCAGTTCACATGATTGTAATACATTTTCAGACAATTTTACTAGCAACATTGTAAGATCTGACAACCGTGTGTACGTAGCTTTAGTATAGTTCTTTAGTAAAAGTAATGTGGTTATATATGACAAAAATATGATTTTTTAGTATAATAATATGGTTGAGTATAACACTAGTATAAATAATACTATGGTTATATACTGTTATAACAATATTGAACCAAAATATAGAATAGTTATTTATAATTATATATAATATTTATATATAATAGTTATTTATAATACTATCGAGAGTTATATCAACTATATAGTATTATCAGATAACAATCAGCAACATACTGCTCCTAGAATTTATCGTATCAACCATATTTTTTCTAGGAGCACGTAAGAAAATATCCAACGTACTGTGGATAGCGTACAAGAAGGAAATGTTCGGCACACTTGGGGCTATCGCGGAAGTCCGTTCAGAGAATTTTGTCCACATTGCACTTGTTCCCATATAATGTTCAGCTTGTTCATGCATTGAAGCCGATTGACTACGAAGAGCGTCTGAATTATGCCATTTCTATCATAAAGGCAGTTCTGCGCCACCCTGTATAAAGCGTATTATGAGCAATAAACAAAAGTGTTTTTAGCATTGCCACATTTCATTGTAATTCGGAAAATTTCATTTCATGTGCACTTTTCTGAATGCATACAATTCAATCATCACTAAAGTATGAATACAAATTAAATTGAGTTTCATGCTGGTGCATAACGTTTTCACTTTTTCGGGGACGGAGAAATGAATGCCCGTTGTTGATTTTCTTCACTGACGTGTGTAGTATTCTATTTTGGATTTCATACTTCACATTAAAATGTAACAAATACTGAGTGAATTTGTGTTTAATGAATAAAACATACACACGCATATATTTACACTCAAACTTATGCACCTGCACACTTGCACTTGCAGGCCGATTTGCCGGCGCAGACATACTCGTACACATATGAATTCATGATTTAACTGAAACTGATGATGAATGAATAAATAAAATGTATAAATAAATTTACGTTTGCCCGCTCGCTTGTAGCAAATACGAGTATGCTGCCTTTTGCCAGCCATGTACGATGAATGCACAGCGTACACATGGAGTGTGCACTTGTTTGTTGCACATAACTACTACATAACTATACTACACTACCACTATCACAACTACCTGTCGTAATAAGCGGAAGTAATTACGATTACTTACAGTAAATTGACCAAATTTAATTGTTTTTATTTTTGTGCACAAAATACTTTTTATCAACCGTTTTCAGCATTTAAATTTCCATTACAAAGTGTTTTTAAAAAGCGTCTATAGTATTTTATTGTATCATCCTCTGCTTATGTTATGTGTCTGTGTGGGTTTTTAATTTTATAATATTTATGGTTAAAGTTATTAAATTATGTTAAAAACGTAAATACAGCTATACATAAATAAGTAAATGCTTAATTCCACAACACATTCATACAAACATTGCTATTGAAATGTGTTCTCGAATGTGTGATTGTGCTGCAATAAGTTTTATTAATGAATGATGAATGCTAAAGGAATATTAATTGAAACAGTGATAAAAATTTATTGTTAAATCATTTAGTTTGATAGTTTTTATTTCAATTAAGAGGTTAAAACTGTTTGAATTAATTGCTGTGAAAATGTATTTAAAAAAAAGCATTGAAATAGATAAAATAATAATCATAAATTCTTGAATAAAAGCGGTTTTTTAAATTAATATTTATGGCAACTTAGCAGGTACTTTCACTTTTAAATGAAAAAATAAAACAGGTTGTTAAAAAAGGTTAAAGTAATTATATCGCAGTGTTGGAAAAATGTGTTATAAAAAAAGGATATATGACTGATAGGCAAGTGGTTTAAAGGATTCAAGTAAAATTTTCCACAAAGGTTAATGATTTAATTTCGGAAACTGCTGTCAAGTTTCACACGGCACTCCTGTCATAACTGTTCTGATAGAAAGGATATTTTTAAACATAAGCTTAAAATTACCTAAATGTTACTTTTTTGCGAATTCAAAGAGTTAGGCACTACAATGGTAACACCATTTCGCAAACGTTTTAGTCATAACAAAAATTTCAATATTACCACAAATCTAAAAAAAAGGATATACGGAGGTTGGAAAAGTCCTTGGACCCACCGTTTTGAAATTTACCACACAGCTTAATTATATAATTTTTCAAATTGTTAACAAATTAAGTTAACAAATTTCTGTTTGCAACAAGAAAGAAGGATATATGACAACTAAACAAATTCTTTAACGGATTGAGGTAAAAACTTCCACATAGTTAAATTATATTATTTTAGAAATCGCTATAAATTTTTACATTGCATTCTCGTCACAATTATGCTGTACATAAAATTAACTATAGAAAGGATATATGGAACTTGAACCAAACTTGTTGAAATATGGAAGCCAGCTTACTTCTAGAATTTTACAAATAGTAGTCAATATTTATTTTTTAAGTTTTTAATGCTTTAATTCATCTTTTTAGACAAAGGATATAAGACAGGTAGACATATCCTTGCTTGCACCACCCGAAATAAAATTTATTTATTATGTTAGTATAAAAATATCTTGATATATTCACAATATTCTAACAATTAAAAATTTTAAAAATGTGGATTCAAATAAAGGATATGCCGCTAGTTCTGATTTTGATGAAATTCACCTAACACCAGATGTTTAGTTATATAAACTATCAAATTGCAATTATATATGACAATAAGATTTAAAAACGTTAATGAATTTCGTTTTATTCAAGTTTAATTGAAAAAAAAGTTGGAAAAAAGGATATATGAGGAGAACCCAATTCCTTGCACCGATAAAGTTGAAAGTTTTCACGTAAATTAAATATATGATCTAAGAAATTGTTAACTAGTTTTTGTTGGGTTGGGGTAGCGGTTATTTTGAAATACGGGTTTTACAAAGGAATTTAAATCAATTGAACATAAAAATTTTTCGTTTTATAATAATTGCTTTCAAAGTTTATTGCTAACTTTCACTACCGTAATAAGCTATTGTGCCTAATGTTTAATTTTTAAATTTGACACATTTTGCTTCCTTAAAATTGATTTCTTTACTGCAATGCGTTATTGTGGAACTATCGTTTTGCCATATTTTTTATCAGCTGCCAGTATTTGTTAACAAATTGATATCCTTGACTGGCTGCTACTGGTTTGTATTATTTTCTCCATTTTAACATTTATCTAATTAAAATTGTTTTATCTCATTTTATTTTTGTATATCAATGTTTGTTTTTCTTTTTTTTTTTAATTTATCTTTTTGTTTTGTGGAAATAAGAAACCAATGAAACCACAGAAAAAGCACAGCATTTGGTTTATTTTTCGATACTATTGTTTTTGTTACTTCAAGCGCGAAATCAAAAACTCTTCACAGCTGAAAGTATCCAAAAAATAACAAATATAATCGACAAAGTGTTTCAAAAGATATTTTCGGTGGTTTTTATTTTATTTTCCGGGTTTTTTTTTTAAAACAAACAAATCATTTAAAAATAGTTTTAAATTAACCAGGATAGGAAACGTTTATGAGGATAAAATACATAAGCAAGAAAAAAGTTCAATAGGAAATAATTTTTGAAGTATTAAATTTTTTTGGATTATGCTGTTGTTATTACTGTAAAAAAAAAAAAAAATTAAAAGCAGGAGAGGAAAAAAGTAGCAAAGTCGATTACTACTTATTAAAGAATATATTCCAGCTCTACAATGAGTTTCGCCTTGCTTGGAGGAAAGTAACGCTCTGCTGCTGAATGTCCTTTTTTTTGTAAAAAAAAATCAAAAATTTACTATAACTACATTAAATTTAAAGTATCTAACAATTTATAGATATATAAACCCAATCTTTGTGTGTGTCTGGATTGGAGGAAAGTTATACTCAGATCCTGGATGCCACTTAATTAATAATATCTTCCAGCTCTACAATGAGTTTCGTCTTGATTGGAGGAAGGTAATGCTATGCTGCTGAATGGCCTTTTTTGTTAAAAAAAAAACAAATTTACTATAACTACATTAAAATTAAAGTTTCTAACAGATATGTAAACATAATCTTTGTGTGAGTCTAGATTGGATACTTAGATCCTGAATGTCCTTTTTTGTAAAAAAAAAATTTTTTACTAAGTACATATAAATTAAAGTTTCTGGCAATTTAAAGATAAATAAACCCAATTTTTGTACAAAATTTCATTTCAAAAAGTGCAAGGACAAAATATCTCATATATCCTTAATTTTAAAATTGAAACTTTTCCATATCAATGACCAAAAATTTATCAAAATTGGCAAATATATGCAGTATTATATATTTTAGACTGGTTGATATCGTTATCAAGGATAACGCAATTTTATAATCATTTTTGCAATAGATCAAAAAAATTGCATCAAAAACTTGATAGCAAGTTGTAAAATGAAATCTTCAATCAGTATAGCAAAACTTATGGCAATGACGGTAAGGACTTGACCACGTCCCATATATCCTTTATTTAATAAAATGGTTTATGGGCAATTATATTGATCCAAGTACAGCAAAAGTTATTAGCTTTCAGCAAAATCGCTTTTTCTTTTAATCTGACAGCGGGCGGATGTATGCCTAGCCAGCATACATATCTGTAGCATTATATCATAGCATCTTAAGTCGAGATAAGACTAAAAAAAACTTTTTAGGTGAAATTTCAACGAAAAACTATATTTACATATTTACTATTTACAAATAAAAAATTTATTAATCAAATCAAGAATCAAGTTGTTATGATAAAACACCACAGACATAATTGCTGAGTTCACAAACTCAGTCATATGGTGTATCGGTGTATTTGGAGAGACAATTTCAAACAAAAAACTTCAAACCAAAAACAATTTTCAAATATATTTTTTCCGAGTTTAATGTTTGTGTTTGAAATTGTCTCTCCAAATACATCGATACAAGATATGACTGAGTTTGTGAATTCAGCAAATGTGTATAGTTTTGTAAAGTGGTTGTATATATAAACTATTTTGATTTATCAAAGCTTGGTAGACAATTACATGGAATAACAGCTAACTGCTGCCTTCCTGAAGTTCAACCTTTGTTTTCTTTCCATTTCCTATACGCTTAATGTATATTTTAAGACATAACTTTGCTAATTTCTATCAGCACCTTTCCAGCAACTAAAACTGCTGCACTAAAATCACGATCTGCCTCCGTTGGCAAATTCATAAACCAGTATTTCTCCAAATTCATTTATGTTTAAAAATTCCCTTGTTCCAACTTACCCTTTTTTATTTTCCTTTTACTATTTTGGGAATTCCTTCAAGTAGTACTTTAATTAGTTTATGTTGTGGGAGTTGTATTATATTTATACATTTTAAGCATCAAAAAAAACGGAAAAAGGAAAAATAACAGAACACAATACCACAAATAGTAAAAACATTTATAAGAACAAGATTTTTACTCCTTTATTTTAGTTTTTCTTTTTTATGTTTTAAGCCACAAAAAATAAAATTATATAAACTACAACTACTTATAATGTAGTACAATACCAAAAGACAGTGGAGCAAATCATAAAATATTTGAAATAAAATTAGTATAAAAGGATCGGTAATATACAAAAGTCCTTCTTGTTTAAATTAAATTTGTTATTAGTTTATTAAAATGTAAGTATCAGTAATGCAAATTATGTAATTTTTGCGAACTCTGAGGCAACTTGAAATGTACTAATGATATATATAAAATAAATACTTATACTAGAAAAAAATAACTACAGAAATCATAAATCGAAAGACCTAATATCCTCGCATGCATCCCGATGTAAAAATATCCCAACATAACCGCCACCCTCAGTGTGCAGCCTCTGTCGGAGCAGACAGGATAATAGTATTTTCATTATCACACCTCAGCTATGTCAGCATTTATTTTCAACACATAACTTAACTAAAACATCTGTCCTACGAGGTCACTAAAAGTTAACGCTGTACCTGGTTATATTTTTTAAACAGAATACCCAACAACCCGTCTAAGAGATTCAAAATCTGAACATAACCTAACTCATGGTGTTACTTCCCAAATTTTTATTTATTACAAGAAATGAGGGTATCCAAACTCTCTATACCCCACATAGCAGAGTGCTCCGGTTAGGCATATACCAAGACAAAACCTGCTCCCGATGGAACATTGCACTAGAGTTGGGTACCTTACTATCACTTTACTATCCCCATAGGTAATCTCGAAAACTCACGGTGGTACTTCCCAAAGTCTTATTTATTACAACAAATGAGGGGCTGTAAACTCCCTACACCCCACATAGCAGAGTGCTCCGGTTAGGCATATACCAAGACAAAACCTGCTCCCGAGAAGATATTCCACTAGAGTTGGGTACCTTACTATCACCAACGGTAACCTCAAAACTCACTGTGGTAGTTCCCAAAGTTTTATTTATTACAACAAATGACTGTCGCCAAACTCCCTATACCCCAGATAACAGAGTACTCTGATTACGCATACAATAAAGCAAAACCTGCTTCCGAGGGGATATTCGACTAGAGTTGGATACCTAATTATCACTTTACTATCATTAGTTCCTGGTAGTTCCCAACGTTTTATTTCGTACAACAAATGAGGGGCTCCAAACTTCCTATGACCCAGATAGCAGAGAGGCATATACCCAGGCAACACCTGCTCCCGAGGGGATATTCCACTATAGATGTGTACCTTACTATTACCTTACTATCCCCATTGATAACCTCTAAACTCACTGAGGTAGTTCCTAAAGTTTTATTTACTACAACAAATGGGGGGCGCCTAACTCTCTCTACCCCAGATAATACAGTGATCTGTTTAGACATATACCAAGGCAAAATCTTCTCCCTAGGGGATGTTTTACTAGAGTTGGATACCTTATTGTCACCAATAGAAACCTCAAAATAGAATTTTGAGTACAAGCTCAGAGACGAGAGTTCTAATCCATTTTCGATAAGATCTTCTTTTCTACTTTTTTTTTTCTTTCTGTGATTAGTTTAAAGTTTAAAAATTTGCATTGATTTTTTTATTTTCCACTTTTTTGCTCCACTGTATACAAGTTTCTATGTAAGAAACTAAACGAGAGAAAAAAACCAACAAATGCTGTCATGTTCATTTGTAATGAGCAAAATGTTTCTGTTTTCTTTTTCATTACATTTCTTCATTTTACGTTGTGATAGAGATTCTTTTTCTCTAGAAATTACATTCGCAACAAAATACAAATTCAAGAAGATAAAACATTTAAGCAAAAATTATAAAACAAAAAATTAAATATTATTAAAAATAACAAGGGAAAATCCAAAGCGAATACCAACAAGAAAGGGAGTTTTTTTGTTTGTTTCCTCTTCAGAGAACATATGGAGATAATTATAACAAAATTCTAAGTGCGGGTTATAGCAATTAGGAGAAAATTCTAAGTGGTAGAAAAAAAACGAAAAAAAATAACTACGCAAAAAAGGTAAATTAAGGAAAACGTTAAAATTTTTACCATCTAAACACTGAAGCCATTGCAGATCTTTGCCAAAATAAGACTAAAATTTGGTCATTCTTGCTAGAAAAACGAGTTAGACTTTTTTTTAATTTTATCAATCCAGAGAAGTATAAATATAAAAATCTTTCATAGTTCAAAAGATTTTCTTTAAAGAAACAGTTTTACTTTCATTGTCCTTAAATTAAAAACACACTCCTTATATAGAAAAAAAAAGTTCTAACACATATTGGATTTGAAAAATATGAAATTTATGAACCAACTTGTCCAACCGAAGCCCTTTGAGATTAATGTCCTGTAAATGAAGTGATTCAATAGAAATTACTTGGAAAGTTTTATTTTTCTTTTAAAGAATACCATAGAGTATTTAAATAATAGATATTTTCAGCAACAAAACGAAAACATTTTGTAACTATAAATTAAGTTAGTAAAAGGGTTTTTTTTTTGTCAAGCGAACTTTTATCAACAAATGTCAATATAAATTTTTTGTAAAAAAACTCAGTTATAAGTGACGGCAAGAACTTGAACTAAGTGCGCTACATCTATAGCCCAAAGTTGGCGAATGTCTTGGAAATCAATTAAAAGATTGTAAAAAAATTATTTTAACGGCCGTATCACAAACAAAATTTTGTATAGAGCTGCATAAACATGAAAAATTTGTTATAAATAAGGCAGATAATATTTTTTTTGATAAAGGCTGTGAATTTATTTTATAATACAATTTTGTATATAATTGAAGTGCAAATGCAACCAAAAAATTACTATTTCCTAAATGTTCCACTCAAATTCACTTGTGAGTTTTCTTCTTTTTTTCCATTATTGCATAATACAAATTTTGATATATTTATAGCCAAAGTGCAGCAATAATAAACTACTATTATATAGGAAAATAGCATACTTCAAAATTTTTACGAAAATTTCATCGAAATATCTTTTTTTATTGTAAGATTTTGGAAAAAATATTTATATTACTACTTGTTAAATTACTTCCTAAATGAGTTTTTAGCAAATGGTGTACTCAAAAATGCCAGGATATGCCTGCTTCTCATATATCCTTTATATGAAAAGAAAACATTTTTAGTTTTTTAAATCTAAAAATGTGTTCAAAGCTAGTAACATATTCGAAACAAATATAAAACATTACTATTTGTTAAATTACCTTTTAGAAAGAATTTTCAGCAAATTTTATTTTTTTAAATGCCACGCTTCTCATATATCCTTCATATGAAAAATTAAAATTCATTATATTTTAAGCTCAGAGTGTGCTCAAAACTAACAATTATTTCTTAATAAAGTATTTAATTTAGTATAAGTATATAGGTGCTTTCTTAATATCCTTATTTTTACTATTAATAACATTTTCGAAACAAAAATGAAACATATTTATATAAATATAATTGAAGTATGAAACATTACTATTTGCAAAAAATTTTTTTGAAAGAAATTTCAGCAAATTTTGTTTAAAAAAATGCCAGGATATGCCTGCTTCTCATATATCCTTTATACAAAATATATAAATTTTCTATTTTTTAAACTCAGAGTGTGCTCTTAATAAAGTATCTAATTTATTATGAATATTGAAGATGCTTTTTTAATATCCTTATTTTTACTATACATAATATTTTCGAAACAAGAATGAAAAAATATATATATACAGTTAAAATATAATACATTACTATTTGTTAAATTACCCTTTGAAAGCATTTTCAGCAAATTTAATTTTTTTAAATATCAGGATATGCCTGCTTCTCATATATCCTTTATATGAAAAGGTAAAATTTACTATTTTTTAAACTCAGAATGTGCTCAAAACGAATAACTATTTCTTAACAAAACATGTGTGAAAATTTAATATAAATATTTAAGGTGTTTTCCTAATATCCTTATTTTTCCCTAACATAACATTTTCGCAACAAAAACTGTCAGAAGGCAGAGAGATTCAACAACTATTTACAAAATTAAATTTCTTAGGAGTTTCCAAACATATTCTATAAATTTTTGGCCAGGATATACTTGCCTCCCATATATCCTTTATTTAAGAATATTTTTTAATCACTATAAAATCTTGTGGAAATATTTGTATAAATTTAAACTAATTCAAAATAAGTTATTATTATTTTTTTTATTTTACTTTTTATTTATCGAGCTTCATAAACATATCAAAGTTTACAATAAGATCTCAGCACCATGTTGGCATTGTTAAGGCAATCTGACAACAATTATTTACAAAAAAAAAATTTTTAAATTTTGTAAAAAATTTTATTAAAATTCATTTAAAAGTTATGTTAATTTTTTATGATTTTTTATCATTACGAATTATGAAAGTAAAAATTTGTCTTTGACCAGCTTATGTATTGAACCAAATTTTATTTTTTACTAATCATATGTCTATAGAGTACTTAACTGAAAGCAAAACTAATATCTTGTTTTCATATGCCATCCAGAAAAAGTTCAAGGGATTTTTTGTTTGCACAGCCGTTTTCAGAACAAGCGTTGATTTTTTCCCCCCTCCCAGAAATATATATATTTTTTCCTTTCCTAAACATTTTAAGTGTTCTTTTTTCACATTTTTGAAGGTTACTTTTAAAAGTTTAAATGTATGTTATGGAAAAAAAGAATAAAAATAAAGCAACTAAGGCTCCAAAGGGAATGCGGTATATATGGTTATATTTTGAAATCGATGAAAGAGCTGAAACTCTATTGGATGTTTTACAGGAGTTGTCTGCTGGTGTGAGTAATAAACTTTGTTCAAAAGACAGCAACATATGTGTATGAGGAGGGGGAGTGTTGGCTTTGAAGTTTTAAATATTGCATGTAGTAAATGTCATCTAGTTAATACTTTTAGTTAAGTTGGGTATTTATGAAGTATCCCGTGGGACCAAACTTTCGATTTTCTTGGTACGAAAATTTTCAAACTTGATGATATTTCTTTCAGCAGCAAAAGCATAAAAAAAATATGAATCAAACTAAGCGATAAGTAAGCTTTTGGCGCTAAAATGTGTTTATGGTCGAGTATAGCAATGTGAAATCCGTCCTTTAAAATAAAACATGAGATTTGTTTCTGCTTTTTAAATTTTTTTTATGTTGTTAATACAAAATATCAGGTAAACGTTTGTAAATGTTACTTTGTAGTGGTTGTGTTTTTATTGATTGCTTGTTGTTCTGTTATTTCAGTTTTATTTTTTTCTGTTAAATTTGAGGTCTTCACACTTTGTAATTAAATGTTTTTTTCCTTCGTCTTTATTTATTTATTTATTTTACAACAGAATTCATCCATCCATTAAACATTTGATAAATTAGAAACAAATCATGCTCTTTTACACTTTTTATATGATCCAGCACCAGAAAAACCCCAATAATATTCACAGAGCAGAAAAAAAATACGAGGAAAACAAACTTTAATTGGCAAATAACCACCAACAGCAAAACCAATTCAATATATTTGGTTGTGAAAATAAATTAGTGAAACAGCAAAAAAATAGAATCAACTTTTGTACATGAGGTTTAATTATTTGTTTTGCTTGCTTTTTTCCTACGTAATTTTTATATCGTCTTATTAAAGCAGCAGAAAAAGTCGTTTAACAATAGTATAAAGATGGTGGCTTTTTTAAAAATCTAAATTATGGAATTACTGATTTAAGCCAAGGGAGAAATATGATTGGTTTAAATTATTGCCATAAGTTCTTTAACACAGCAAAGTTTTGTATAGTGGAAGTCTAAAGTTAAAATCAAGTTTTACTTGCCCAAAAATTTTAGTCCAACCCCTTCACATTGCATATGGTATGTCTTAAATTACGCAAACCGTTATCGGCCAGTGTTGGTGATGACCGTGAATTATCGATTCGGCGCCGTTCGCAGCAATTGGGCCTCTGTTACTCCACTACGTGGAAAATTTTGCGGAAGGATTTGGGTGTGAAGCCTTATAAGATACGGCTGGTGCAAGAATTGAAGCCAAACGACCTACCACAACGCCAAATTTTTGGTGAATGGGCTCTTGAAAAGTTAGATGAAGATCCACTTTTTTATCGAAGAATTGTGTTCAGCGACGAGGCTCATTTCTGGTTGAATGGATACGTGAACAAGCAAAACTGCCGTATTTGGAGTGAAGAGCAGCCAGAAGCATTGCAAGAGCTACCAATGCATCCACAAATAACAACCATTTGGTGCGGATTATGGGCTGGCGGCATCATTGGGCCGTATTTCTTCAAAGATGATGCGAATCACAACGTTACTGTGAATGGTGAGCGCTACCGTGCGATGATAACAAACTTTTTTTTGCCCAAAATGGAAGAGCTTGACTTGCATGACATGTGGTTTCAACAAGACGGTGCCACATGCCACACAGCACGCGAAACAATGGACCAATTGAGAGGCGAGTTCGGTGAACAGTTTATTTCACGCTTGGGACCAGTCAATTGGCCGCCCAGATCGTGCGATTTAACGCCTCTAGACTATTTTTTGTGGGGCTATGTTAAGGCTAATGTCTATAGCGACAAGCCCGCTTCGATTGACGCACTGGAAGCCAACATGAAATGAAGCCAAAATGAAATAAGGTTTTATTTTTTTTTATATTGTATTACTTAAATGTGATCGTTGTTCACTCTGGCAGTGATGCAACCTAGACCGGTCGATGACCGCTCTACAAGTACCCGCTGAAAAGTATTCAATTTCCTCGCGTATAGTTTCTTTTAGTATGGTAATGATCGTAGGGTTGTTACTGAAAACTTTGGTTTTTAGATATCCCCAAAAGAAAAAGTCCATTGGAGTTAATGTTTGTAATGTTTAAAATTTTACGAACTGCAATTAACGAGTCATTTGACGTATACCATGGTGCCCCATCTTCTTGTGGAAACCGTGATCTTTGATAGAATCAATAGTGTTTTAAATGTAAACAATGAGGTTGCTCGTACTCGCTCTATATATTCCGATTCCCACGATTGTTTAAGATGCTCGGATAGTTATTTTGTTAATGTGGATCCAGTCATCTCGAGCCCCTGGACTTCATTGCTTAATGATTTGAATCGTTCCAAAATGATTCCTATCGCGATTATTAAAATAATAGCAAAATGTTAAGAAAGTTATGGTCCACCCTGTATAGTATTTTGTGCTGCTTCAAATACTGTGCAATGGTAGGGGTGCCGCCGGGGAACAGGTTTTGCCTTAGCATGAACCAAACCAGGGTACTCTGGGGCATTAAAAGGAAGAAGTCCCTCGTTTGTTGTAGCAAACAAAACTCTAGGAACCCACATGATTTATGTTGTGCTAGACTTCCGCAACCCGTACCAAGGGTTAAAATTGGAAGAACAGTGATCGGCAGGGCCTCTGGGAGATTCTGCTTTGCAGATCTCTCGGTGGTGATCACGTTTGAGGTGCTGCATTGGCTGCAATGTTCTGGCTGTGGTTTGAAACTAAAATCGCAGGAATGGGAGTTAATTTCCCCGATAATTATGAAGCATGCCGGTGTTTAATAACCTCTGAGGTGCTGTTGTCTTGCAACTAATACCTGTACTGTACGGAACCAGGAGTGGAATTGGATGGGTGAGTTGGTAAATGGCTGATGCTCTTAATGACCTTCGGCCTACCAACTCATTAAATCTTGTCTTTCATCGACTGTTGGGAAACTGCATACAAAAGGTTTAGAAGGCCCGAACTGTTAAGCCAGGGGTTTGTCTGTAGGGCTACAAACTTATAGCAAAAAGTTACGGTCTGTATGAGCCTAGCAAGCCACATGGGGGCACTGGTGAATTGTGAATAATTCACTCCGTGGATTTGATCCATCATCAGATTAGGCCGTCATGGCAGCTGTTGATGTAAATTAATTTCACAACTGTGCATTAGTGGGGGAATTGTTTGCTTCTACTTCGAGTTTTTATATTGTTCTGTGATGTTTGAAATTCTGCTGCTGTTCGTTTGCCAGGCTTTGCTCTTTTGCTGTTAAGCTGCACTTTGTTGATTCTTCGTTTGTTATTTGCTTGCGTTTTTCGGAAGTTACGTTACATGATACACTTATCTCCAAACAAATTATAGTTTTTATTTCATCTTCATGTTAAACATCCATAAGATGGCTTATATCTTTAGCTGAAGCTCAACTAAGACACTGCACTGACCTGTTTGTTTCAGCTGTCAGCTTTTATATAGTTCAATGACGTTTAAAACTCCGCTTTTGCGCATTTGTGGAGGATTATTTCCTTACTTTTCAGCTACTTATAGGTGGGGTTTTTTTTTATTATTGGCTTGCTGTATACAGAAGCTAATTTAGATAATACATTTAAGTATTTTCAACTCCATTAAGAGGTAAAGCTTCTATTACATCTGCATATTAAAAGGTCGCTTTATTTGTTTTGTACTTTGTTTCTTCTATTATTCTTAATTCCTTAAAAGTCTTTCTGTCCCGCATTTTATAAAAATATTTTTATTATATTATTGTATTCTTCATTCAAACTTTAATATCCTTAAAACTTATTGGTTTTCTAGCCATAGGGGCGTAAAAGTTTCTTTGCGAGATAAGTTTAGTTTGATTTTGGTTCTCGTCTTTTTTTTCGCTTAGTTTTAATATAAATATATTTTTTATTTGTATTTTTTTCACTTAGTTCTGCCCGATGATTTGCTAGTTTTTCGTATATTTTGGTATTTTATTTAACTAAAAGAATGTTGAAACAAAAGTGTGGAAGAAATCTTTCAATCATAAAAGAAAGAAAGATTTCAATATGTCTGACGGCATTTAATAGTTTTTGCAGTTGATAATAAAAAAAAGAATGAGGAAGAAGAATGTCATAAAATATTTGCAACAAAGACAAAAGAATTGATAATAAATATAAGGAAAATGAACGCTGAGGAAATCGTAGAATGAACACAAAACATCACATAAATTTATTGGCTTTTACCGAAATTGATTAAAAGTTTATAGTTTTTTTTGTCATAAAACTTTGAATAAATATAATAAGGAACTGTAGCAACCGATTCAATAATAAAATATAAATTTCTTTTATTAAAATGTGATGCGGGTGGAAAATATGTAGTTAAATACAATAGACAGTTTAGGGTGGAAGCTTTCAGGATATTTAAATTTATTTGTTTAATGTCAAGGATAAGATTGATAAAAGCAGCGGGTTATAAAACGACTTTTTGATTGAGCGACATAAAAAGTTTATTGCTTTTAAAGGTTCAATTAAAATCACATTAAAATAATGATAAATTTATGGTTTTATGGCAAAAGTTTAGAAAACTAAAACTTTTTCTTTTTTTTTTGTAACAAACAATAGTTTTGCTTAAGTTATCTTTACAGTTGTATGATTTGAAAATCAAAACAATTTTGCTAAATTATTATTATCTATTTATTATTACATATTTGAAATACTTTCAATTTAACAATACGTTTCAAAATCTCAAATAAAATTTCTTCTAACGAGATATACAATTTTTCTTTTAAATATAGAGCTATTGATTTCATTTTTAATTTCAAAGCGGAGCATATTGAATAGTTGTAGTTTGTGTAGTAGTGATTTCTGCATATTTGTTGTGGTTGTCTTTGAAAGCCTGAAGTTGCCATCATCATATCAAATTTGCTCGATGAGGTATACTGAGGCATTTCCTGTTTTCACCTGGTGTATAGATTGGAGTGTATTAATTTCTAAATTAAACAATTTGGCTTTCGTACGAAGCTTAAAGGTTCAGTTAGACGTGACTTGGTCATACTGCCATAGCCATAAGCATAAAAATAACCATAGTAATATTTTGTAGTCGATTAGTGCTGCCATAACCATCAACACCCAACAAACAATAAGGTTTGATTTCAAATCGGTTGAGATTTCAAATCAAACGATTTCTCAAACGATAAACGTTTGATTGTGATTTTAAATCAACTTCTTAACAAAAATATAAGTTACTAACATTTTTTATAGTAAGTGCTGAAAATTTTTGTTTTATTTGGTAATTGCACTCAAAAACAAATTGATAAAATATTGAGTATCAAATGTTTATATTCAAATGATTCTTAATTTAAATTCAAATCTTAAAATCAAATCATTGAAAAGGTTTGAAAATTATGTTTGATATCATATAGTAAATTAATTTTAGATAAAACGTTTGACCACGTGTTTGTACATATGTTTTCACACACATACAAACAATGATATACAAAAGTGTTGCCGAACTACACAAATCTGAAAAATTATATAAAATATAGGTTCTATAGTTTTTATAAAAGAGAGATACATTATTCTTATAAATATATATGTATATATAAATACTGTAGTGCTTGCAGCAAAAATATATATATACTTTTTTTATACTTTGTTATATAGGTTGCTCATTTTAAGGAATTGTAAAATTAGTCTGATTGATTAATCAGATGGTGTTGCTAGAAGAGTTAGAGGGCTCTTGTTCAAAAATATGTTGTCTCTGTATTGTTGGAATTTATGGCAGTGTAACAGTGTATGAGATATGGTGAAGGGACTAATATTGTCACAGTCATAGATAGGAGGATTTACTTTTTCCATTATATGCTTTTGGGTCATTGAAGTATGACATTGAAGTATTGACTTTAGTTGTCCATGTGACAATATTGTTCTTTTTAATATTCATTGCCTTATGCGAGCCGTTTATTTCCCTCTATATTACATTTATAATGTGATTGGAAGTTCCTCTCTTCGTGTTTTTTTTCAAGTCTGAAAGATTTCTGTTGACGGTTCCTATTAATGGAGTATTAATTGTTTGTTTGGCAGTGTAGTCCGCAAACTCATTACCATTTATACCAGAATGTCCCGGTATCCAAATGATAACATATTTTGGAAAATGTTCAATAAGAGAATTTCTTATACTGCTTGCATATTAGTTGTTGTTATTGATGTTGGCAATGTTTTGTATTGATGATAATGAGTCAGTATAAATAGCGTATTCCCCTCGTTTTGCGCAAATATTAATAGCTTTATAAATAGCTATTATTTCTGTAACTAGGAAGTACGGAGGTGGAAATCACTCTGTCTTCTGATGTAATCGCATAAAATACAGATCCGTCCATATATAAAAAAGTTCTATGGTTATGCTTTTCCTTAATTTCACGAAACAATAAATTATATTTTTGCAACAAAGTATCTTCTTTCGTATAGATTGACAGTGAAGAATCTATGCACTCTGAATTTAATCTCAAAGTGGGAAGTGTTGGTTTGCATGGTTTTTAGTATTCTATTTGGAAGATCGTGTTTTAACATTATTTTCGTTGCTCTGTGAAGAACAGATTTAATTTTGGGAATTTTCTTAGTTTTAATGCAATTTACTATGTTTTTTTCGCACTGGACTACTATAAGTATTCATTATTGATTTGCTAAAAATGTTCTATATTAGGTATGTTAGCTTTAAACATAATGTTGCCAATGGGAATTGTTCTGAGTGCACTCAGTGCACATGGAATGCTCGCATTGATAATGATTTTAATTTTCTTTAAAATACTTTTAGGGGCATTACCGTAAAGAAATAAACCGTATCTTATTTTCGATATGATTAACGAGTTAATGATTTGTAGAAGAATAACAGTATCGCAGTTGTACTTTAAAGATTCCCAATTATTGCTTCACAGCTAACCGTTATATACAATGCTATAATTACCTCTTAAATTTTTTCGAAGACATGGAAACTAGGTCGTTTAATACCCAGCCCTAAAATTAAATCGCCGAGATCCCTTTTCAATAAGTATTTTGTATACATGCTCTAAAGCAGGGGTGCCCAAAAGTTCTATATGGGAGAGCAAACACCAATACACGCAAGGAAAACCCATAAATGTAAGCAAAAGCTTGCATTAATATTTCAAGACCTTCTATTGTTGCTTCCTATAATAAAGCCATGGTGGGGAGGGGTTAATCTGGCTGATGTGCTCATAGAACTATACAAGGTTAACCACCGCTAAAGAAAATGGAACATAATATTGGTGCCTAGGAACATCCGTTACAAATGTCTGGTTGCTTTATAGAAAACATCTTCGTATACTTCAGCCCAGCCAGAGACATATTCCATTAATACAATTTCATTTGGAAATTGCTAATGCATTTTTGCAATATAGTTCTATTTCTGAAAATGCCATCCAAAGAAAAAAAGGTCAAACTTAGAAATAATATCCAATATGTTTCGAAAAAAAGTATTTTGAAATTAATATTACTTCAACCAATCCTGGTTCTGTTATTCTCAACTTCAGTTTTCATAGTTTCCTTTACCATGTGTCTATACTATTATTTGATCATGGTCGAATGCAGCTCTGTGCAATCCATTTGTCAAATCATTATATTATGACACAAAAGAAAAAAGCAAAACAAAAAAACTCTGTTAGAAAATTAAAATAAATCAAATAATCTTTATTATTTCTTTGAATAAATGTCATTATGATTATACGAATCAGCGAATTTCCATTTATTATGGTTTTTTGTCTTCAGGGATCACAACTTTCTTGGCACAAATCAAATCAAACAACAGAAAAGATGCCGAAATGAAAAAAAAATGAAAACTGCAAACATTAAAAAAAGAAATGATTAACAAATACAACAGGTCGTGGGCATGGCCGACTACAATTTTTTTGCTTGCTTTTTCATTCGTTGTGAATAATTGTACATGTTTAACAAGATTCGTTTCCCAATGGCCAACATTAATAACATGGCAGAGGGAATTGTTGTTGCCAAACTAAACAAAAGGAACGTGGTGGCACGCAAAAAGAAAATTTCTTAAAAAGGGAATAAAGTCAATTAGGTTAAAGAGACAAAAAGCAAAAATATATGAAGTAAAGCTGGCAAATGCAAACTGAAATTTTTAAATTAAATTTCAAATAAAACGCAATTGTTACTGAAATTTTTTCCTAAGTACATACTTTAGTTAAACAATAAAATCCTTTTGGATTAAATACTAAAGAAAGCAGCAAGCAGCTTATTAGCAAAAAACTAAAGCATACAAACAGGATGCTGAGGACAAACTGAAGTAAGAAATATTTATGATTTGAAGCACAAATGAGTTACACTTCCATAGAAAAAGTATTAAAAAAGATATGTAAACATTGATTCACCAACCAGAATTTAACTTTCATTTCAATTAAATCCTTTTTTTTTTTGTTTTATAAAATTAAGCTTTAAATCTATGTGTCCTTTTACAGTTTTTTATTAAAAAAAATATGTGTATACGACAAGAAGAAGATAAAAAACATTTATTTTTATACTGGCACTATAACCAGGCGTCATCCTCAGCATATCAATCATGTTCTGCTCCTATCAGAGAAACCTTGCTTTAGATCAGCATCAGCTGTTGAAATCTTGTTTGTGCAAAATTATGACCAAAATTTTATTAAAAGAAACAAGAAGAAGAAGAAGAAAAAACTCCATAAAAAAGTTGTATAAAGTTATAAGAAGACTTTGAAAAAATAAATCTTAGAGTTTTATTTGTATAAGTGAAATAAAATGAAGAGAAAAAAACATGTTTAACAATCAGAAATTCAAATCAGTCAGTTGTGTACGCAGTAATAAATTGAAAAGTTAAATGGAGACGGAGGAAGCAAAATTAATTTTTATAAAAGCATAAGAGATAAATTTGTTTGATAGAAAGTAAATAAACTTCCAATCAAAAATATCATTTAAATGGAGCTAATAAGTCTGATAAGAAAAATGTAAATTTTAAGTTCAAATTTAAAGCAGAGAACAGCTTTGAGTGATTGCAAAAAGAGCATACTTACTCAACAACATGAAAACAAAGTTACCAGGTAAATCTGATTTAAAATCGTGAAATACTGGGGAGAAATCGTCAGAATGGTCAATATAACTTCACCGTGACCAAAAAGAACCTAAGTGGACTGGTTTTATGATACTGACAGCCTTTATAAACTTTACAACTATAAGAAGAATTTTGCACAAATTTAAGTTATTAGTATCGTTGAATATTTAGACTTTGGGCGCCAGTATTTCCTCTGAGCAAACGAAAACCTCTTTCAAGTAAATATTGTAGGCAAAGATAAATTGCATATTGAATATGTTGTACATTATGCACCATATAACCTTCTATTTCACTTAAAATAAAGTCAATCGGGTAACAGGTTGAAGGAGAAATATCATCGCCAAATCTGAACAGCTGTTATTCGAAGTCATTGTTCACATGTCTGTTAATATAGTATTTCATCTTTATTCGCAAGTTCAGTTTCTGAAAAGAAATCTATAAAGTAGAGGACATAGCACAATTATTAGGTAGCAGCATTAGATTTGTTGCACTACATACATAATATTTTGTTTGTGTAAAAATTCCGGACGCCGTCAAAAACATGTTTACACAACAGAAGAATAGGTAAGTGAAAAGTTTATATAAAGAAAATGAACAAAGAAAATTAATATAATTGTTTTCAACGCATTTTAAGCAATTAAAGTATTTTTGAAAATTTGTTATTGTGTTTCTTTTGCACTTTTTCAAACTGTTTAAAATTTGTTTATTATTTCACTTTTATGTGTAAAATATAAAAAAACTTTTGACACCGCCAAGTTTTATCACCTGCGCCAGTGCAGCTGTAAAGCAGCTCCGGGCTGGGGAACAGCTCTCGCGTCTTCGTAATTATTTCTTAAGTGCGGTCAGACTTGTCGTTGTTGTTTGGCCTTCGAGAGTTTTGCGTCTCACTCATTACACATTGGTTATCTGTCTGCTTAACTAACTGTATTAGTTTACAGTTTCTTTGAGGTATTTTGTTGTTAACCACGCGGCAACTTCCTATGCGAAGGCATAGGTCGATACAGTTAGTTACAGCGCCGCAAAAAAATACTTTTAATACCGTCGTGGGCATAAGGTCTACGTTACTCCGCCCATGCTACTTTGCAAATTTATTTGCAACTGCATAGTTACAAATACAATACCTCCGCTAGTGATGCCACCTGGTTAACTGCACCATGATGGAGGATTTACGGCAAGCTTTTATCATTTCTGTTTTTGTTCCTTTTGTAATCATGAAAATCACCAGCAATCACAAATGTTACTCTAACCCTAATTGCGCTAGAATTCCAATTGTTTATCAACATTCAGTCCACAGCTTCGAAATGAGATCTGGAACTCATTTTACACTCGGCCCAAACTTTCATTATAATGCTTTTTTTAAATTTACCGGCGGCTATTCTTACTTATATAGCATACAAATAAATGTTATTATTTCATAATTACATGCACTTTTTAAATAAAAAAAATCTTTAATTTTTAATGCTAGCTTTATAATGGAAAAATACTTAGTAAATTCAAACTTTTGATTTTATTCCCTTTATTAGCTTCTAATATTGATACCAATCAAAAAATTATAAACAGCTTGTTTTTTATGTTTCCCAGCTGTCTATATGTCGACATGTCATAGGAGTTAACCCAACCATCAGTAGACTTTTATTAGATTATTTGAATATAAAGTTAAAAGTCTTTCAAAGATTTTCAAGTCTACTAATGATTAGGGTAGCTCCTATGAAATGTCAACATATAGACAGCTAAAAAACACAAAAAACAAGCGGTTTATAATGTTTGGCTTAGAAAATTAAGCCAATTTTTATCACATAAACAGCTTGTGTTTTATGCTTCCTAGCTATCTATATGTCAAAATTTCATAGGAGCTACCTTAATTATCAGTAGACTTTGAAATTTTTAAAAGATATTCCAAGTCTACCAATAATTTGGGTAGCTCCTATGAAATGTCGACATATAGACAGCTGGGAGACATAGAAAACAAGCAGTTTATAATTATTATCGTTATGTATTTTACGTGACATAGTTAGTTGTAAATAAATAAAATAATATAGTTTATTCAGGTATGTAGTTCGTCTAACCAATATGGTGAAGGATGACAAAAATGCTTTCTTTTTTTTCATTAATTTATTTATTGAATCTTCAAAAAATGAACTAAAAATAAGTTTTCACAGCCTAATACTAAATATAAAATGCTATGAGAATCAAAAGTGAGTCAATACCAGTAGTGTGTCTTGTTTTTTAATATAATGGAATTATATTAAACATATCGATTTTACTAACAATAACAAAATTGTTAAATTCATTATTTATAACGTTATAATAGGAAAAATAACTGAAATTTAATACAATGTGTTTTTTATACTTTACAACAAAGAGTCAACAATATATGATCAAAAGGGAGTGTACGTCAATGTATAAACTGAATATATATACAGTCTTATTTCTCGGACGTCTGTCGTTAGATTCATATTTATGCAAAGCGCGTCGTATTAGGCGATCACTAACTGCTTTACCAGACTCTGTAGTGATGTCCTTTCGAATTTGTACCGCACTAGAACGTGGTTTATTATTAACTATGACAGCAATCTTGCTTTCTTCTCTTTCAATTAAGAGCCTTGCACGATCTCTTCGTTTAAAATTGACTATTTACGTAGTTTTTCCATTTTTCAATCATCCTCAGGAAAATTAAATGTTAACATAACAATTTGTTATCATCCTCAGGAAAATTAAATGTCAACATTTTAATTCTCCTGAGGATGATAACAAATTGTTATCAAAATATCGAAAATAAAGTACCGTTAAAAAATCAATCAAGATCTTTAGCTGGAAAATTTAGAAGAAGAAAATATAAACAAGATCAAATAATACGAATATTTAAGTTAAAACAATTATTTTTTGTCCATTACAATAAAATTCATCATAAAAATAGCTGTAAGTCTACCGGTCTTAGCGAAAAAAATTAAATGAGAATGAAACTGTTTACGCACTTATGAAGCGCAATTTTTGACAGTGTTAGTTAAAAGTTATAAAAAATTGTTGGTCCTTTTTTTATATATTTTTTGAAACTGGTTAAATGTAGTCGCTAAGGTAATTCTAGTTCTAATACTAGAAATATAATAAAACGAAATATTAAACTATCACTGATGTTGACTCACTTTCGATGCTCATAGTATGTCGATTGACGAAAAACACCATTCATTTTGCACCACCCTGTATATAATAAAGTGTATGCATGTAAGTATGTATCTCCCTCTTATCATAACTGATAGTTTTGCTAGCACAAAAATCACACATTAAACTTTAAGGATAACAAATAAAAAATATATTGAAAATCAAATCACGTTTTCTTCATTTTTTTTTCTATTTTTCTTTCGTTTTTTTCTTTTAAAGACTTTGTAATGACAGTTATATGGGTAAAATAAAGTTTAACTACAAATAACGTATATATAAAAACATAATATAAAAACAGTAATAACAAACAATAAAATAGGGAACATCATGAACTTAGTTGTCAATAATTTTAGTTGCTATTTGTTATTGATGCTCGCTACTTCTGTCGTTGACAACTCCAACATACGGAACACAAATCAAAGATACGAGTACGTTGTTACCGAGTTCACGCAGTGAATTTATGATTTGAAACTTAAATCTCCGTTGTCAGTAGAAAATAATATAAAATGTTACAGCGCAAAAAAAGGATGAAAAATGAAAAAAAGACGCAAAAGAAAAACAAAATTGTAAACCTTTTGTAAAAGTTGCAAATTCAAGCGGAAGTTATTTTTGTATTTCTAACAATCATTTTTGGTTCATTACAAAACTTCTGACTCACATGTGATGATGTTTCCGTTTTGTAGGTAAAAATGAGAGTAAAAATTACTTTTTTACATTTACATTATTTTTATGATTTTTTTTTTCTTCTCCTTTTGCTATAAAGTTCAAAGGACTTTTTTGTCGGTTATTTTTTTTTTGTTTATTTTTAAAACAAAAAGAAATAAAAAGGAATATAAACTTTTTGGCAAAAGTTTATATGTATTTTATGGAAAATTATTTTTATGGCCAAACGTTTTCTTAATGTTAGTGTGAAGTGAGTTAAGCTCACACACATGTTTTTTAATACTCAATGAAAACAGATTTTCTGTTTTCAAACTAAGAAAAAGAAGATTTAAGCCGGTCGTGTTTTGCAGTACGTTAAAAATTTTACAGCAAAGTATTGAGAACTTTTCATAAAAATTTTCTAGACAAGTCGGTCGTCTGTGTTCTATAAACAGCAGTTTAATCTACATTAAATGAAAGAGAATGGATCCTTAACGCTCGTAAGATCCAGTGTTGATTATTAACACACAAACAAACGAACACAAGTGCTGCTTCATCTGTACTCATGGATGGTATAAATATTGAATAGTCGGATACTATTGATGTTCTTGGAATGAAAATATAGTGTGACGTTCGCTGGAGTGAGCACATTTTTCATGTCTCTAAAGAAGCATTCAAGAGCCTCGGGTTTTTGAAACTATGTAAGATGTTGTTCACTCTATCCGATCTCCTTATTATTTATACCACCTATAACCGACCGAAAATGGAATACAACTCTCATGTTTTGGCCGGTGCCCCAAAGTCTATTTTGGGGTTAATCGACCGTGTGCTGGAGAGGGCGAAGAAGCTTTTCGGTAACAGTAGGCTATCCAACTCTACTGACTCACTGGAGCATCGGCGCAGTGTGAGGTGCGTTACTCTATTCTATCGTTACTACAATGGGTTTTGCTCTGACGAGATTAGGGATTATGTTCCCGAAACTCGCACATTTTTACGCAGCAAACGTTCATCGTTCAGATCTCATCCTTTTGTGGTGGATTGCTCGGGAAGTCGTATTACGCATTACAGAGAGAATTCGTTTTTCAGTCGTACGTGTTTCCTGTGTGGTATAACGTTGGAAAGTTCAAGTCAAATGTTCACAAACACTACTGCCTCTTTCCTCCTCATCATAACCTATTTTCCTAGTTCCAGTACAATGCGCTGCATATGTAGGAATCAGCCCCTGAGTACTGGTCCAAGATAAAAAAATAAAGTAGTATACCTTCTCGGCGGACACCCAGTATAAACTAGTTTATACGCAGCTACATTCTTAATATTTTTTTAAACGTTCACCGAATCGAATAATAATCCTGTAAAAGTCAAATAATTCATTTATTCGTTCATTTTCTGCTTTTCATACTCTAATTAAAAGTATTTATTTGTGTTTTTCCATTAAAAAGCAGTTTCGCCCAGTAGGGTCTTTAATGTGTCAAACTTAACAAATCATTCAGGCATTCATACAGCAAATTTACACTATACGAGTACACACAGCAGCACCATTTTGTAACTTTAATACATAAATACTCTATAGTAGCAAACATACTCGTATTTTCCCTAAGTGGCATTTTGGCAATAAAAACCCGTTATAATTGCACACAATATGTGTTGCACTTTTACAACTCAAGCAAGAATATAAAAAAATCAATCTTATTACGTTTCTACAGCAGCGCACAAACCCAATCATACTCAATGTTAGTTGTAGTGTGAAAAGATGGAAGTGTTTTTTACTTCTATTGCATTTTGAAGGAATATTTCTTTAAGCCCTTCTTCTTGCCTTTTGCCATTAAAGTGTCTAAGAAGCTGTAAAGAATTTGAATGGTATAAACTAAAATAAAATATTGCGCTAAAAATACAAATGTTTTAGAAAAATTACAAAGAGGCTGCACTCGTAAATATTGAAAATGTGAATATTGCATGTGGCTGAACGCAGAGAGGCAAAAATTTGTTGCATATGGAGGCAAATAGTCAAGTGTGGTTCAGACGTGTCAAATATGTGGAAAAAAAATTACCAAATTGTTGCTGCATTTAGATGCGGTTGCAAAGAAGAGCTTTTTGTGAAAATTAAAATTATTATTAAAATAAATACAAAACTATTGCTGAAAAATATGTATGTATATAACATATATATTATAGTTGTATATAAAAAAAACTCTTTCTTTCACTTACCAGCTCAGTTTGCACAAAATTAATAAATGAGTTTTTTAGTTTTCATAAATTTTATTTTATTTAATTTATAAAAAAAAAGTCTAGTTTTTTTAATTTTTGGCACCAACATTAAACTTAGCAACATTTATTACTATATATAAACAAATAAGATGGATTTTAAATAGTTATAGATTTTGTGATAAAAAGTCTTTGGATAGAAAGTTCTTAAATTAAAAGTTGTACTCTTAGAGTCAAGGGAAAACAAAAAAAAACTTTAATACTTTTAAAGTACAGCTAATTAATATGAACTTATAATAATAGCTAATATGTATGTATATATAATATATTCGCAAATATATTTTATTTGTTGTAAAAGGTATATTCAAAATAAAATATACTTTGCAATAAATATGGCATACTAAGTATATCAAAAGAAAAAAAATTTATAGAAAACTTTTCTATAAAACATAATCTTTAGTAAAACTTTTCCCAATAGAAAAATTGTTATTTAATAAAAATTTTGCCCATAGAATTTTATCTATACAAAAATATTTCCCATAAAATCTTTTACAAGTGACTCTTAGATGAGATCTGGGCAGTTTTAATAGCTCTCACATTCTCTTAGAATTAATATGCGGACACAGGTTCCCTGATATAAGGTATATGGGATCTGTATTCTTCAGAAAATTTTTTCTATAGAAAGCTCACCCTACAAAATAACTTTTTCCATAAAAAAAAAAATTAAAAAGCGCTTTTTATAAAAATCTTTTTTGTAGATTATTTTTTTCAATAGAAATTTAATTGTAAGGAAAAAACATTATAAACTTTTTAACAGAAATGTTATCAACCATTTCAATTACGTAAAATTTATATTATAAAAAATTTTTCCATGAAAAACCTATTGTATAAAAATTTTTTTCACAGAAACTTTTTTGCTTTTTATTATAAAAAATTTGTTGTAAATAAAACTTTTTCTTTAGAAAATTATTTTCTACAAAACTCATGATAATTTTTCCATAAAAAATTTTTTCACTCGTTAATTTTTTTAACTTCTTTTTTTCTATCATAAAATTTTTTCCATAGAAACTTGAAAAAATTCATGTTTTTTTTTGTTTTTTTTTTTTTAAATAAAATTTTTGGCAGAAATTTGATCACCAATATATATATATATATATATATATATATATATATATATATATATATATATATATATATATATATATATATATATATATATATATATATATATATATATATATATATATATATATATATATATATATATATATATATATATATATATATATATATATATATATATATATATATATATATATATATATATATATATATATATATATATATATATATATATATATATATATATATATATATATATATATATATATATATTTAGTTTTTTTATTATTATCATTATTTTTTTTTTTTTTTTTTTTGTAAAAAAAATTTACAACACTTTTTTAAACAAAACTTATTGAAATAAAAATTTGTTTCCATTGAAACTTTTTATAGAAATTTTTCCATAGATGATTGTTTTAAAGAAAAATATTTTCATAACTTTTTTTGTAAAGGAAACTTTTTACAGAATTTTTATAAAAAATTTCATTTACGGGAAATTTATTCTATTAAAAAATTTTCCCATAGAAAATGTATGGTGCAAAAATTTTTACTAAAGAAGTTTTTTCTATAGAAAATATTGTCTACAAATAGCCTTTTTATACACAGTAAAAGAAGAAATAAAAAAAATTCTATGGAAAAAAATATTTGATTTTCTTTTTCTATTTTTTTTTCTTTTTTTTTTTTTTTTTTTGCTGGGAATTTTATCAACTTTTAAATTTGGCGAAAAAGCTTTTCCAAAAAAAAAATATTTTAAATTGTCGTAATTTTTTATAAAAATTTTGCTCCTAAAATTTGAAAATACAAATGGATTGCACACATCATCCAGCATCTGCTGAATATTATAAATTGCATTTTATAAAATCGTTCACAGCAATTCTTAGCAAATTAATTAAAAAGAATTAATGATACAAATTTAAAATTCTCATAAGTTATGTTCCGCCTAAAGCACCCTGAAGAGCATCAAATAACACCGTCTATCACATACTCGTAGTTGTGTGCGTGCAGTCGTATTTATTTCGTTACATACCTGAATTGTCGGCAATGGTTGATGAAAATCAGAGGGTTTCGGTTTTTTTGAGACGGTTCCAATTGTTTTGATTTTTACCTTTATGAAGAAACAATATATCTACATCATGAATGCCCAAGCCCTATGCGCTTGGTGCTCATTTGTTTTTGTAAAAGCACTTAGATATAGGCAGTGCGCTTTAATATACAAATGTGCACACACAAGTGTAAAGCAACAACTTTCTAATGCTTTGCTTATTAAATGAAAGGTTTTAATTTAAATGAATTGAAGTTGGCTCTTCCATATAGAACTCTTGGGTACCCCTGATCTACAAACATATATACTGAGTCAAAAATCAAAATAAATATATTTTTCCTTGCCTCCTTCAAAACAACAAACATATGACATTCCATACATATGCACTGATTAACGAATTTATCTGATAATCTCCAGGCTACTTAGTGTATGGAATTGATGTGAATTACTTCAGAATAACAAAAGATTTCTGTACAAAAAAATTATATAAAAAACATTCAAATTTAGTGATAGAAAGAAGTTTGCAAACATATACAAGAAAACTTTGTACTTAAAAAATAAACAATACTTTTCATACTCTGTTTCTATTCCCACTTGACAAATTTTGTATGGCAATTCACAGATCAGTCTAAATAAACTCATAAAACGCCATCTGTCAAAAATTCTCATGGACACACAATACGTACACACACACAAGTGTATGCAATTCAATAATTCTATTTTGACAGCATGTAGAGTAGTGAAGTTGGTTGCATAACAGCTGTTATTGTTTTTGTAACAATTATTAATCACACTTTAACTACTTTTAGATCAATTAAGCCACTCTATCTCTATTTTTTATTTCTATCTAGTGGTTGTTAGTTAAGTTACTCATTATAGCCTAAAATCTAGGCTCTAAATTGCATTGCACTTTGTGTGCTAATTTAGGTTGATCTGCCACAGTTTAAAAATTTTCTCCCTTGTAAATATTACAAATAATTTACTTTTTTAATTGAAACGCTTTCATTTCGGCCATTTAGACTTCCCGAAACTTATTTCTCTGCTATTAACATTAAAATTTTATTCATCAACTCATTAGCTACAGTTTCGTTGAGTGTATTTAAACGTGCCGCTAAAAATTCTCCAAACTTAGTATAAAGTATTTCCCTGGCTGTAGGAGGTTTGGGATAGAAATTCTCTACTTTGCGTTTTGTAGGATGCTGGCCATTGTTGCCGTTATTTGTAGTGGTGTTATGTTTTTGCAGTGATTGCAGGGATGTGTCTATAGAAAGACGATCATCGAGCATATCAACATCATCATCAGGATCATCATCTAAATCTGAACAGTCCCTTTCATCTATGACTAGATTTTGAGTTGAGGAATTAAGATGTTTGGAATTTAATAAAACTTTTGTAGAAGTTTCTTTGGAACGGTTGGCTAAAGATTTGTCGGTATTTTTGATTTTACCATTGGAGTTAGTGTCCAATGAAATGGTATCATCTAAGGAATCGGGTTCATCTTTTATGTAAATGGAAGGTGAAGAGGAGCAAGAGCGTATGGTAAGAGATCGTGCTCTTGAAAGAGGTCGCGAAGGTTGCATTGTTGCGAAATTTTGGCCAACTGTATTTAGCTTATGTAAAGCTGCTAAAGTATTGGGTGTTAGATTGAGCAAAACGTCTGGTTGCAATTGAGTCGTAGCTATAGTGGTCATCGGCAGGGGCAGAGGGTTGGGTAAATTCACGATCGGTAGCAAGGGGGTGGCATTGCCATTTGTTGTTTTGGCTATGGAAGCTTTAGGTATCATTTGTGTTGATTGAGAAAGGGAAGGTGTAGAAGATGTTGGTGCCAGTGGTGGTGTTGTAGACTGATTTTGTGGATTGTTTGGATCGTTGGGAGCAAAATACTGGTATTCATCTATGCCGGTGGAAGTGTTATTGTTGGTTATACTCAATGCCGGTGGCATAACATCACTCGATTTGGCTCGTTCTCGAGATCTAAGCAGTGCAAGGTAAAAAACATAATTTTGTATATTCAATAGCCAAAAATGTAAAATTAAAGTGCTGTTCATAGATGAGCAACTCGACTAAAAAAGTTCTATGCAAATCACTTAAAAATTTGAATAACTTTCATACAAATTTTCTTGACAAGTTGCTCGTCTGTGTTCTACGAGCAGCACATAAATTAAATTTGTACTCACTTTCTTTCTCTGATCACCTCCTTAAGAAATGACATTTCTTCATAATATTCCCATTTGGATTTAAACCGGTTGCCCAGCATTTTTTCGTGATTTAATTCCCGGCGAAATATTTCCCTTAGTGAAGTAAATGTTCTTTGCACTCTTTCACCATTGACGCTAAATATACGGCCCAATTCATTCCATTTTAAGGCCTTTTTCTTATCCGATCGCTTGTAATGGGGCAGACGGCAATCCCACAAAATTGGATTTACTTTAACCAATTCAATTAAACGTCTTTTTTCAATTTGATGTCTGGTAAAAGCCATCTCTTTACAAATTCTTGTTTGGTAACTCTCTTATTTTTATACACTAAAATTACAGAGAATTGTTTATGTATTTTAACGGTATTAAATAACTCTTATGTTTTCAGTTAACAATGAGTAGTTGTTGGTTAACATTTTAGCCTCTCTTCTTTAACATTCGGCTCTTTATTATTTTTGCTAGTGTGTGTGTGAGTATTACTATTTGCAAAGAGCGTTAACTGTTTTTACTGCCAAGTTTTAATGCTTTTGTCGTTGTTTGCTGCTTTCGTTACCACTACCATACCAACTGTTTTTATTTGCAAGTTGTTGTTATAGCAATTTCATTCGAAATGGCGCATGTCCGTTTCCGTTTTTGGTTGTATTTTATCTACAGGTATACAAACACATTTAAGATGTTTTCAATTTTTGCAAAAGCTATTGTTAAATGGATGCTGTTAAAGGTGGTAAGGGTATTAATTTGCAAATTTTGTTAGTATACTTTAGATAAATTCGTTTTGCTTTTTTTCTGATTTTTCAAATAAGCTAAAAGATAAATATAAGCTAAACAGTTTACCAACGAAACAATAAAAAAATATGAAGTAAATAATTATAAATATTTTATATTATAGCATATAAGCATTTAATAAACATAAAATATTTTTTTAAGGCAATTATAATTTTAAAAAATAAAAACATGTAGCCATACATATATACATGTATATACGTGTACATGTATGCATCCGAATATTAATATTGTACTTTAGTTGTAAATTATTTTCCATTTTAATTGAATTTGGAAAACCAAATATAATAATAAATACTTATGCAACACTTCAAATGAATTCTATATCAAAATTAAATTTTATTGTAATATTACTTTTCTTAATGATTTTTTATGTTTAAATTTTAATAATAACGAAATAATTATTTTATTTTGTTTTTTTTTTATCAAAAGAAAAAAATGCATTATTGCTCTATCTAATCTGCAAATCCAACACTCGATGACTTTTTCAATATTTATGGCCACATATTGGCAGTAACGATCCAAATGTTGTCCTGCAAGTGGTCAATCGTTTCGAGCTTATCGACGTAGACTAGCGACTTCACATAAAAGTTAATAATGTCGATTTCAACAACATATGACACAACTGTCACATATGGTTTATCATATTTATTATTCCCTCATATTCCATAAGGCGTCATCGTCGTCACATAAAGTCGACACAAATATTTTTTCATTTATTTACTCGTTTCCAAAGACAATTGAATATTGTCGACAGCTTCTATCTATCGCTTAGGTCTAGGAAATAACGCAGGTCTAGCAATGAATACATAACTGCCGAGGACTAATGTGTAACCGAATGTTGCTTGATGTGACGACGATGGCGCCTCTTGGAATACGGTGGATTATTATTTTATTTTTTTATTTTATTTATTTATTTATTTATTTATTTATTTATTTATTTATTTTATTTTATTTTTTTTTTTTTTTTGAGTAAACATCTGTCATTATAATTCAGTCCTCGATAGACGACAAAGTGTAAATACGCATTTTTTTAATCGCTATATATGTATGTATGTCGAATTTTGTGCCTAAAAATATGTTGTGCCTGGAAGTCTGATAGCCTTGTTTCATTTGAAAAAAAACGGCTGCTGAAAGTTATCGATTGTTTTTAGAAACTTACGTTCAACATGCACCAATACAAACAACTTGGGAACGCACAATTTAAAAGTGGCGATTTCAACACTTTTAAATTTTCGGCTTGGTGTGCCGAAAAAGTTGGAAGAAGAGGAATTGAAAGCATTACTCAGCGAAGATTGTTGTCAAACGCCAGAAGAACTTGCTTTATCATTGCGTTCACACAACATGACATTTCCTTACCTTTAAGGCCATTGGGACTAATTCAAAAACAAAGAAATTGTTTCCCATATGAATTGAAGCCGAGAGTCGTTGAATGGCGATGGTAAAAATGGATACATTACGATAGCCCCAAGAGCATAAAGTTATATGTAAAGATCGGCCAACTAGCCAAATCAACAACGAAGACGGGTACTCATGACGCTATTTACTTATTGGAAGCAAAAGGGTGTTCTTTATGAGCTGCTGAAATCGGGACAGATGATCACAGGGTACTTGTACCGAAGACAAATGTTTCATCTGAAGAGAGCAATCAACGAAAAAGTATTAGAATATTTAAGCAGACACTAGGCCATAATCTTTCATCATGACAACACTCGGTCACAATTTGCAAGACCTGTCAAAAGCTATTTGAAAAAGAGTGGATGTGAAGTTTTAGCTCAATAGCCTTCTAGACCAGTTTTATTTCGGTCGATGCAGAACGCCTTTACTAAAATACGCTTCATTTCAGAATATAATATCAGACATTGGCTTATTTCATTCTTTACCTCAAATCCAGAGCAGTACTTTTGGCGGGGTATCCACTTGCTAGGAAAGTAGTGGCTAACGATGGACAATATTTTGAATAATGCAACTTTTTTTTTGCAATAATAAATGCATTTTTCAACCAAAAAAATCTACGCTATTAGCTTATATATATACCCAATAGCACTGGAGAAAATAGTCTAGCGGCATTAAATCTCACCATCCTAGAGACCAACTCACGGGTCCGAAGCGTGTAAATATGCGGTTACCAGACGTTTCCTGCAATAAATCAATTGTGGCACGAGCTGTATGACAATGTGCGCCTTTTTGTTGAAACTACAGATCTTGCACATCATGGTTCAATTGATCAACGTATAGGCTTGTAGTCATGGCTCCATAGCGGCCACCGATTGAATGTAATGTTCTGATCTGCATCATCGTTATTAAAGAAATCGTGACCGTGATTCCCTCATCCCATAAAGCACATGAAACAGTCAGTTTTGCTGGATGTAACGGTGCTTCAACATAGGCTTTAGAAATAGCATCACTTCAACTATGGCAGCGCGGTTTATTGACGCAGGTACCCATTTCAATAAAAGTGAGCTTGTTAAAAATAAATTTGCACAATTTGAAAGCGTTGTTGAAATGTTAAAAAACTACTTTGGTTTACATATATGTAAAGTTTAGTTTACATGTATGTAAATATATGTAAACTTTAGTAAACATATATGTAAATATGTATGTAACATATGTAAATCACTTAACGGTTGGCAGAATGTTGTATAGCTCAATAAAAAAAAACACCCTTTAAAAATTTGGAGAGTAAATAAAGATTTTTTTGGTACATGGTTTGATATAGGACGACGTATAAAACCTTTTTCTTAAGTCGAGTTAGGCGATTAATGTTTGTGACCACAGACAGGTAGGTGTATTGTTAGTAAAGCTTCGGTAGACACATGAATAGCCGGCTAGTTTTGTAAAGGAATGACATATAGGTATATCTTGACAAGATAACGCACTGTCATCGCTGGTAGCACACGAGCTGATCTCTATCGCTAATTGTTTAATGACATCACCTGTCAAACAACTTCAAATCAACTTCCGGTAGATATGATTTATTTACATATGTAAAATAAAAATTACTTGCGAACTGTTTGCAAATAATTCTAACTTTAACATTAAAAACTAAATAGCTGAATGTCATGTAGATGCAATTTCAAAACAGCGTTAAAAAACCAAACATATCGAGTGTATTAGGTATAAAAAGTTTTGAATTGCAAAAAATTAAATCAATTTTGTAAATCATTTAAAAAAAAAGTTATGCGGTTAGAAATTTAAAAACAGGACAACTATAAAATTAATTTTGAGTCCAGCACCTTTTCAGATGAAAGAGGTTTTCTGTTTTATTTCTTCTTATTTTTACTTCAATTGAATGGTAACCAAATATATTCAATAAATATCTTTATAGGGACCTACCTTTACTACGTACATAAACACATAAATACCTATATGTATGTATGTATGTATATATTTTATTTCTATAAACACACAGTAGATAATTTAACAAACACAAAATATGTATGTATGCGCCTACCTACATACATACATTTATTTGTCTTATACATTTGTGTATTTCGCCAAAAATTTTCATTTAATTTTCATTAAATTTGCTAGTAAAAAATATCTCTTACCAAACTTATCTTTTAGCACAATGACTTTTTTTATCTACAGCTTATATTCTTTCCTTTTTGCTTTTATACTACAAAAAAAATCTTGTTTTTTGCCGTACAAACACTTTACCAAACGAGATCACAATTAAGACTTCCACAACATTCCACCACAGTGTACTCAATAAAATAACAAAAATAGCTAAAGTACTTTGCTACCAACAACAGTAAGTGTAGTAGTAAATATGAATTCAGTAGCAGCACCAGCCAACAAAACAATCAGTGGCAGCATCACAAAAAACGCAAAAGCAAAAGAGCAGAAAAAAAAACGCAAAAACAAATACCTACCCACTACAATTAAAACTCTATCGTTGATGTAAATTAAACAATCTTTGGACATATTAAATAATCAAAACAACAAAAACATGCCAATGCACACATATGTACCTATAAATAAATATAAAAAAAAAAAACAAAATAAATAAACACAAAAAATAACGACAGCAAGCATCAGCATGCCAGCATTACTTGGTAATTTAAATTTACCGTTATAGTGTTAGTGAATGTCTGTATAGAATAACTTGTAGGTATGTATACAAGTGCTGATATGAGCGTAAACTACTCATTTATACAAAAAGCAGTAAAAACAAAATAAAAAGCAAAACGCAAATTGCAGAGATAGGTACTTAGGGTAATGGCAACAACAAATAGTAAATTATAATATCAAAGCAAACAACAACAACAACATGCAATGAAATTCATATCAAACCAAAGAGAGGAAAGAAAAAACAACATACCAAAAAAACAGAGAACCGTTGGTAAAACTGTTAAATTAAGAGAACTAAAACACTGTTTACGTTTTTGAGTGGATATAAACAAAATTATTAAATAAAAATCAAACAAACAAGACAAGTGAAAATGAAATTTATTACTAATAACAGACTGTTGTAAATTCCCATGTTGCATGTACCCTCACAAAATAACATGTCCATATGTATGTATGTACATCGATGTATGTATGTATAAGTATGTATAATAAAAAAAAATTTAATAAATTAATGGATGTTGCCAGATGGCTTCTAAAAACTTCTTGTTTATTTGATTAGAAAGCAACAATACTGCCTTATAGTAAAATCAAAACAAATTTATTAAAGAACAATAAAATGTTTGTGTTTGTTTTACTTCGAGGATTAAGGGCCAAATAAACTACTCTAACTGCTTAGCAAACATGTCGAAATTTTACGTTTGTACAAATATTTGCTTGTTTATGCAAATATTTGAAACATCGTGCAAATATTTAGAATATTTGTGTTGTCTAATTCTAAATTTTATAATTTCAATGAACAGCATGCTGCTAGACTGCCTGTGTCTGTGAGACTTAAATTTCAAGATGTGGAAAACGTTATCGGTAATACAAATCGGTAATACAAACGCAATTTTAAAGCCTATATGGTACTACGGTACCACCTTAACGTCCAACATTAAAAAAAGACGACAAACCCAAATTCTTCTAACAATTACTACAGCTCCATGATACGTAAGAAACTCGCGAACTCAGAAAGATATGTTTATTCCGCTGTTAACAGATGAATAACTCTAAGTACGCGACAAAATAAACTAGAACTTCACTTAAACCTTCTTGCGCGCAACATACTTAATTTTGGCGGATATACTCGGCTGAGACTAATTTCTATTTTTGTAAGTTGCAAAAATTAAATGCAGTGTTGTCACTGCAAATATACGTTGGTAGCAATAAGAATAATTTTTTTTTTTGTTTTTTTTTTTTTTTTTTTTGTAATATTTAATATAAAAAATCACAAAATTATAATAAACATATAAATTGGTGTGTTTTCGTAGTTTTACGTGATATTCATGTCATGTCACAGAATTCACTTCCGTTCGGAAATGAATTGAATTGGAATGGTTATTTTAATTCTTCAAAAAACGAAAATTTTAAGCTTTTTCGGAATAAAATCAATTCTATAAGACAATACTAGTTTAATTCTTTCAATTAGAAATGATTTCATTCCAAAAAGTTTTTTAGTTTATCGTTCTTTGACGAAGTAAAAAAATTAGTTGAGATCCGATTCCGAACGGAATTAAGCCCTGTGACATGGCTGATTACTACGTTTTCAGTCAGTAATTATAGCTAATTTTATACATGTATAATGAATATGAATGTGGCACCTATGAAATTTGTATTGTTAAAATACACATAGTGCTGCTAGTGTCTTTAAAAATTTATGTTCCTGATTAGAATTTATGTTCCTGATTAGAATTTGAAACTAGCTTCATTTATAATCGTTTAGTTGTGAAGTCTGCTGTCGTCTAATGGGCATATTCATTAAAAATTAAAAATTTATTTGAAATGAATTTTGGTAAAATTTTGTGTAGAATTTTTGAATTAAAATACATTTCAAATTCATTTAAATTTTCGTGAATATGCCCGTAAATGCTTACAGCTTGAAGTAGTGGAAGAAGAGACAGACAACATGAATCGAGAAAACGCATTTTTGTTAGAATTTTTAGAATTGTATAAAAGTTTGTCTTCTTTATAGAAATTAAAAAAAAAACAAAGATTATAATACCGGAATCCTAAAAACTATAACGATTTATAAAACAGTTTATGTATTGTAAATTTCATATGGCGAGGAAATTGCCGCAACACAATCGCCGTTTACTCTCAATTGAAATAAAAATTATTAATTTGGGTTTTTATTTGTATCGTTTATCTGCCAACAAAAAGCGTGTGTTTGCCGAACTGTTTGCGTAGTTTATTTGGCCCTTTACGTTATATCTACCCAATTGTTAACTGCCTTATTTACAAATAAATATCTTATGGTTATTAAACGCTTATTTAATAAATATCTATACAAAATGTGTTAAATATGATCTAAATAAACATAAAATATTTATTTATTAATAAGACCGTCATTCGTTAAGTACATATATATGTACGCACATATGGTCGTATTCATAAAATATATTTTATATTTATTAAAGGTTTATTTGAAAAACTTTGTGTAGAAATTTGTCTAACAAAAATGCAAAACAAATGTGTGTAATTAAGATGACGAATGGTTTTTATACGTAATATATGTGCTGTTAATAGAACACAGACGAGCACTCGTCTAAAAAATTTTATACGGAAGTCACTTAAAATATTGAGTAACTTTCATACAAATTTTCTAGATGAGCTTGCTCGTCTGTGTGCTATGAACAGCACGATATTATCGAGTATTTTTCTCTCAGAAAACGTCAAATTTGACAGCAAAGAGAACTATATCCCATATGTATTAATATATAATATTAGTATTTTAGCAATATTGTATCAGATATAAGTCATGTATCCCAATATCGCGCTGATAATAAAATTTAGAAAACCATCATAATATCAGCTGTTAAAAACATAAACATACTTATATACATACATACATAATTATGTATACAATAGATAATTATGAAAAAATAATAAATTTTTTGTTTAAGAAATAAAAATTTTTGTACAACTATTTACTGACTTTCTAATTATATACTTTCTGACTTTCTAATTATATACACGGCTGCCTGCTAGGGCACATAAATACTCGATACTTTTCTTTTGATACCAAGTACTACCGAGTACCAAGTAGGTATCGATCAAAAATATTCGCATCGGCCAGAAATACTTTTTTCGTATTGACAGGCTAAAAAATTGAGTTGATCAGCATTTTTAGCATAATTTTATTTGTTTTTAAAGTTTCAATAGAATAAATCCATGCAACTCAGGCATGCAAATAGGCCTATCAAAATCGGGCATGTGGTTGTATTTCATAGAAAAGGACGATATACATACATAATTGCGGTCACAATCTTGAGCTACTAAAATAAATAGTCCAGATATTAAAACCATTCGAATTAGTTATTAAAAAATATTCCGGCCAGAATTATATGACTATCGAAGATTATACCAATCATAAATTGTCCTACATCGAAGCTACAAAGTTTTTCATCCTCCATTGAATGTGTCAGACAGTTACAAGACAAATTATTGGATGAATGTAGCATAAGAATTGTCTGCGTTTTAAAAATCTTCGCATCGGGGATCGTAATTAAGAGACTTCAATTTCAGCTAGTAGATCAGAATATCAAGTCCATAATGAAGAGTTTGATTTTTGGCTCCATGTGTTCTTTCCTGCCGCTAATTGTAAGAAGAAATCGATCGATTTTTTATTGTGGCAACACTACTTGTCAGTCTGTCCGACAGTTACTCATTTCATTATTTGGCTATTGGGTCGTTCGTTTGGTTGATTTCCATTGTTGGTGGATTCTGCATCGCAAAAAAAACAAATGAATGGATGAATGATACACAAAGTGGTTGATAATTCTGCTGCTGATGTTGTTAAACTGTTGCTATTGTTGAATTGTGTGTGTGTTTATTGTTGTTGTTATTGTTATTGCTGATATGATGATACATGAACTTACTCACAATCAAGCTGTTGTAGATTCAATTTTTTTTATTCTCTTCTTATTCTCTACGTTTTATTAACAACAATAAAATTCAATTTATTTCAATTAACCAAACAACCAACAAACAGCAACCAAAAAAATAAAATAGGAATTTGTATTGTACATATACTTACTCATGCACACACACATTCAACATTTTTAAAACTACTGATACGATAAATTTATTATCAAGTGTTTAGCATAAAAGCTTAAAAAAATTTTTTTCGAAGTGTATAAAGTTTTTTGCAAACTCTCCGAATATTCGCAACATATTTCAATATACCTATATACTCATATTTTGAAGCTATGTAGATGTAGTACCTACTAATATAGTGCTTATGATTTCAATTTAGCAGGAGTTTTCAAATACCTAAATTGTAAATACATGATGGAAACAAAGGCTGTAATATGTTTGGATTTGCTTCCTTATTGAAAATACTAATGAAGTAAGTCTCATTAGTATTTTCAATAAGGATCAAAATTAATAAAGCAAAGTTTTCTTTTCGTCCATTTGCTGACTAATGTGATTCTTATATACGCTAATTAAAAGCAAAACGTACTATCTCCGTTTTTCTGCCAAATTGTTTTTATAACTTTACGTAATACTTTTTCACATTTTGCGAGCATTGTGTCAAGTTTCTGCAGAAGCATTACAGATAGCTACAAGGCGGATTGATATTGAAGCTACCTAGCGTAGTTGGCAGCACCGACACAAACATGTTTTTCGAAATTGCGATCTGTCAAACCTCAGTTAATAAAATTTCACCCAAATTCATCGGACTTAAGGAAAAAGCACATTTCTTTAATTTTAAATTTAGTATTAAGATTTGCATACTTATTAGTTCACTTTGAAGATTCAATAAATAAATAAAAAAATGCTTAAAAAACATCGATTACTTTATTCGTTGTAGTCGTTTGAAGTAAGCAACTCTTATGTTTCTAGAAAAATGGAAAAAAAGTGAATTTCGTGCAGTGATTAAGCACTTTTATTTGAAAGGGAAAACGGCGAAAGAGACAAAATAAAAGCTCGATAAACATTACGGTGAGTCTGCGCCGTCAGATTACATGGTAAAATATTGGATTGCTGAATTTAAACGAGGCAGAACAAGCACTGCAACAGTACCATCAATAGGAAGGCCGAAAGAGGTGGTTACTCAAGATGATATCAAGAAAATCCTCGATATCGCGTGAGATTGTTGAAATGGTAAACATATCATATGAACGTGTGTTCAACATTTTGCATGAACATTTGCATAGGCAAAAGCTATGGGCAAGATGGGTGCTGCGTTTGCTCAGTATCAAACAAAAACGAGTTCGACAGACCACTTCACAGCGGTGTTTGGGCTCGATAAAGCGTAATCCTGTTGATTTTTGGCATCGATTAATAACTGTTGATGAAACGTGGGGCCACCACTACACAACTGAAACCAAAAATCAATCGAAAGAATGGGTTTGTCAAAACAGCAATAAAATAACTATAATATCATAACTGAAAAAAGTTTTTTCTAGAATAACATATTTTATAATACCAGCTTACAAACATTTATAGAATTTAGCTCCTAAAGGGGCAGTTTAAATGTAATTTGAATGAATTTTTGGTGCAGTATAATGGATAATACTGACAAAAATTCTGCATTAGCTCAAAAATCATATTCTTTGAGTTATGACGTTATTTGATTAAACAAGAAGTCCAGAAAAATTTATACAAATTTGTACAAAAAACATTTTTTTTTCATTGAAAAAGTTTTGCTAGGTAGATAGAAATATTCCATAAAGCGTTTTAAACAAATTTTTATCTTCTTTTTTCAAAAAATAGTGTTTGTTTTTAAAAAGCACTTTTAAGCATATTGTTTACAAAAGAGTATTTATTACACACTTTCTTAAAAAGTTTTGTTATCGAATGTTCTCTTTCTGAAGTCTTTATTAACAAAAACTCGTGCACATTTTTTTCTGGAGTGCCAAAGAGGCAAAAATTTATTGGCGAAAAAAGTTGTTAAATTCGTCGGTTCACACAAAGATTAAATATGAAATTAATATTATTTAAGAAACAGTTATGCCTATTAACAAATTTGTTGTATACTACTCGCATAACACACACATGTATATTACCTACATACATATGTATGTACACAAAATTAAAAATAAATACATACATACATACAAACACTTCAGGCAACACGCTTTGTTCTCAACAATTTAACAAATTTGTTTTAATTGAAAATAAAAAGTACCTATACAAATCAAATTTTTGTTAAACACTTGTTCTCATTCGTCAGATTTATTGGATGTACATATGTACGCACATATTTATATACGTATTCTTTTTAAGTTTTTTTAACACCAAATTTAATTCAACTAAATCAAATCAAACCAAACTGAACTACACTGCAAACACAATCTAAGAATGCGTATACATATCAACGTTTGGCCGTTCATTCGCTTTCGTTTTTGCTTTATTTATTTATTTGTTGTTGCAGTATTTGCATTCAACGGATGCTGTTTATTTATTTTGCTGTTTTTCTTTTGTGTTTTTGATTATACGTATGCTTTTTGTTGTTGTTGCGGTTTTGTTGTTATTATTTTCGAGTGTATGTAAAGAAATGTATCTGTATTTGGTTTTGTTAAATTATTTACTCATATGCTGAAACTTTTATCTCTTTTGTTTTGTAGGCAAACTCTCCTCAATACAATAATCTCTTGCAAAATTTTAACTCAGTGTTTGAGTTGTTGTTAGAATATGAAATGCTCTTCAGATAAACAAAATTATAGGGGTCTATTTGTGATTGATTAATTTGTTATGACTTGAGAGTATTTTCCGTTATCTCCACTAATTGCAGGCACTGTTGCCATATTTAATGATTTATCGTCATTTTGACGATTTTGGTTACTAAAAATAGTACGTTGACGATATGACGACTTATTTATTTCGTTTTTGGCGATTTTTATAGATCAACAATTTACTTTGTTATCTTACTAGCAACTTTGATTATACAACTAGATACTTCCACTTTTTATTTAAGTTAATTTCCGTTCATTGATAATAATTTATGAAAATATCAATAAAAAAGGCAAGAAAAGTTATAAGATGTAAAAAAAATATATTGCAATGATGAAATATAAAAAAAAATAGTATTAAAATAAATGTGTTCTTGTTTTGATACATTTCAGTGAGAGTCCCACAACTTTGGACTGTGGCAGTTGTTTTTGTGTTAGTTGACAAATTGTTAAAATTTGTATTTAATATTAATGATATTTATTTCGCAGTATACTCGTATTATATATATTAGAGAAGTATTTAAAAGATCATACGCGTTTAGCGTATAACAAGAAAATTATATAATAAAAATTGTACATATATTTATTTCAAAGTGAGTAATGAATTTAAACGAGTTTTCATTTTGAAAATACATTCATTCCCATTTCGTCATAGAATACGAAAGACGGGATACTTAAACCGAATTCAGGCAACTATTGAACTTGGAATATGGATTTTGTCATACAGCTACAAAGATACTAGATCTTTTAAATAAATAATCCATAATTTTTTTTCACTAACTATTGCTACTATGGCCGAGCTAATAGCAATAATATTATCCCATGTTCCAGAAGGAGTTCGCAATAGTCAAGTGCACACACTTTAACAAAACTAATTTGGGAAATACATTGGAGAAACCTCTTTCAGAAGAAATGTCATGCTAAAAACTACTTCAAACTTTATAACTTTAATTGTTCTGACCATTAAAATAATTATTCTGCTTAAAAAGTAATAATTTTACTTGTTGACGGTTTTTTAACGATTTCTAATAACTATATTGACAATTTTTTCTCGCCGAGTTTGACGATTTTAGTCCCGATTTATCTGGCATCTATGCTTGAAGATTATAGTATTACATAATTTATTCTATATAACAATTCCCCAAAGATATGTAATTGTTTTATGTGAGAAAATATCACAGGTGCATGTTAGCAAGTAATTTCAATCAATGATGTTGTCCAGCGTAGTATTGGGAAAACTCTTTCATTTGTATGAATCTTTCCTTCTCTTTCAGAAAGGTTAAGTGGTATAATTCATTCCTTTCTTTCCTCTTTCTGTTTGCCAAACATATTGCAGAATGTGTGGAAAAGCTTCAATTATGGACACTATATCAGGTGGTAAGATAACGAATTATTATAAAACAACCATTATTTGTTCGTTTTGCAGCTTGTTTAAATAATCAGAAACAAATACACATGCAAAACATGAGAAAAAAATACACATGTGAATAAAAAACATTCGAACTGGGTAAAATAGTTTTTTTAGATTTTTTTTCTGATTTTTCTCATGGTGGTTATATCAATCTTGTCACCTTGTTTAGGTTTGATTTTGAGTTCTGGGATACCTTGTATGCACTTAAAAATTATATAAAAATTTATAATATCTACGTTATACCTTAAATGAAATCTAAAATGTGATTGTAAATAAAGAACATTATAATTGAGTTCTCATTAATTTACTTAAAATTATGGAATATATAGTTAAATGTTTGGAAATATTTTTAAAAGTTTCCAAGTCTACTAACGATTACAGTAACTCCTATGAAATGTCGACATATGTATAGACAACTAGGAAGCACAAAAAACAAGGTAGATAGCTAATACAGATCATCGATTCGTAGACTCAATGGTTCTTTGAATATAATATGTCAGCGTTATTAAATAGCTTGTTCAGCCTATTTCGAGTACGAATTCGGGATTAAATCAACTTTAAAATTCATGAAACCATCGCATTTTACGATTGGCTCGATCTTAGTTTTTCTTAAATCCATCTTAATTTCGGCTTATTTCAAGTACAAACTCGTATAAAGGGCTTGAATAGTCCGTACTTGAATCAAGCGCACCGTACTTGATTGGATATGGCTTGCGATTGATTTAAGTACGGAAAGATTTATTTTTTTTCAGAGTAGATTTAACATTCATATTATTAATATATACTCTTCTTTCCGTTTGACTTGCTTTAAAGAAAAAATCTTTAATAACTTAAAGCATTCCTTGAGCTTAAAATTTATAAGCGCACTTATGTGTTTAAATTAATTGTTGATATTAAAAACACACAAAGTGTCTCTTTATCATAATCTCTTCTTAAGACTCTTTTTTGATCACTTGCAGTTTTATGCCATTTTTGTTTTTATTGTTTATTTCTCATTTGATTTATCTTAAGCTAAAGCGGCTTGAAAACAATTATAATTAATTAAACAATATGTCTGTTTGAAAAATAAATGAATATTTTGATGGAATATTTATACAAAACAATAAAAATAAAATGGCTTTCAAAATGAAACCAAATATCAACAACCTTTTACAAATTTAAATATTCAAATTTCTAAGGAGCCAAAAAAAAAATTTTTTTTGTAATGTTTGAACTTTTTTGTTAACTTCTATTGTATTTTTCAGTTTCTATTTAATTTTTAAAGTTCCCATATACATATTTCACTAAACTATAATTAACAGCCAGTTCGCCGATGTCGGAAGGATAAGTTCATTTGCATTTTAGGCGAAAGAAAATTGATTTGGGTTTTTATTAACTTTATTCTATGTGAACGATTTGTTGAAATTCAATTAAAATACATAAGTGCGAAGGACATAGACAAACCCAATATGAATATGATTGACTAGCTTTCTTTCGCATATGTTTTCATTCGATATCGCCGAACAGGCTGTAATTGTAAATTTCCCAATTAGGGAAATTTTTGTTACGAGCAAATTTAAGGTAAAAAAAAAAATTCAACAAAAATAGAAATAGAAATTTAGGCAATATAATTAAGTTTGAATTTCCAAAACCAATCTTTAAAAACACTGTCATATAATAATGTTCTAAAATTTGGTTTTGTGTCACTAAAATACAGATTGAAAATAAAATTTTCCATTTAGAGAAATTTTTGTTTAATCTAAATTTAAATCTAAAAATGCACAAAGCTAAATTTCAAATTACATTTAAGCATAATTCCAAATTTCTATTTGTGCCATTAAAATACTCGCATGTAGTAATAATCAAAAATCTCATTTAGGGAAATTTTTATTTAGTGTAAATATTAAAAATAAAAAATTAAATCCAAAAAATATTATTTGAACACATAAACAAATATGCTACAAAAATACATAGTAATAATAAATTTCCCATATAGGGAAATTTTTGTTCAATGCAAATGTAAAATTATAAAATCGAAAGCTCTATTCAATCACGTCCCAAAGTCCCACTAAACTGCATATTAATTATAAATTTCCCAATTAGGGAAATTTTTGTTAAGTGCATATTTAAAATCTAAAAAAGTAGCAAAAATAAAAAATAAATTTCATTTAAACACTTTCCAAAATTTTTATATATGCTACTAAACTACATAATATTTAAAAATTCCCCAATTAGGGAAATTTTTATTAATAGCAAATGTAAAGTCTAAAAAGTGTAGTAAATTTAAAAAAAAAAATTAATTTGAAGACGTTCCACAGTTTTGATAAATGCCACTAAACTACAAATTAATTATAAATTTCCCAATTAGGGAGATTTTGCGTTAAGAGCAAATGTCTAAAAATACAAGAAAAATAAGACAGGAACTTTCATTTATGAACCACACAAAACTTTAATTTATGCCGCTAAAATCTATATGAATATTAAAAAAATCCCATCTAGGGAAATTTTTGTTAAGAACAGATATAAAGCCTAAAAAGTGTAACAAAAATAAGCATACTCCAAAATTTCGATTTATTTATAATAAAATTTCCCATTTAGGGAAATTTTTGTTTATAGCAAAGATAAAATTTCATAACATTCTCCTATGTTTTTTTATTTAAAAAATCACCAAATATTTTTCGAAAACGAACAAGTAAATTTTATTAACTTGATGTATCCAAAATTGGGATATTTTCATTTGGTTCAAGTTTCCAGCAAAACTCATTACAATGTTTTAAATTTTAGGATATTGTTAGTCCTTGATTTTAGGATATTGTTGTCCTTGAACTTGTGTATTTTTCGTTTTTTTAAGATTTCTTAAAGGTTAATAATTTCCCGGTTTCGATAATTATTAGTTCAATTTTGAAATATTATAATTTCGGATACAACACAAAGGGAACGACTCCAGGACCCAAGTGAGCTGGACAAATGAGACTATTCCTGGGTATTCAGCGGCCTGCCTACCTAACTTTGGATATTTTGTTGTTACTATTATATCTTGTTGCTATTATGTTTAGCTTACTTGCTTTTGCTGGTTGACTAGAAGTCAAAGCTTTTCCAAAGATTCGTAAATAGTTTTTGCATACTTTTCATACTTTCTTTTATTTGGGATATTTAATAATTTGTTTCATTTATTTACTTATTTATTTATTTAATTCAATAATTTTTGTTATTTTAATAATTATAACAAGTCATTTATTGTTTCTTATGGGTATTATAAGGAAATATCCCCGTTTGGGAAATTTTTTGTTTCTTAAAGAATGCCAAAATTATTTGTCTCTATTTTACGAAATTCATAAAAATCGAAAATAATATAACAAAAATTAAAGAAATGTCCCTTTTTGGGATATTTTTTCTATGTACAAGATTTATATAAATTAGTAATATTTTTCCATATATACATAAATAAACCTAAGTTGAAAGCAATGGAATATTCTGTGGCAGCTTTACCAGGTTGTGCTACTATTACAATAAATACAAGACCAATAATAATTTAAAAAACTAAATAATACGTTTCGATACCAAATTTAAAATTTTTCATTCACTATTATTTAAGCTTCTTAAATTATGCATATAACCAGATAAGTATCGGTATAACGCGTTCCGAAATTCCAAAGTCGACTTCAAGTTTCGCCAAAATGCCCCAAGTCTGAGGAAACAATATGGCAACTTAAATTTTTACACTAATGGCCGTTAATAGTTCACATACACGTTCCACGGCTAAAACGAGCACCGAATATGAAAAACCAGTTCCGATTCGGTTAGCGAAGCGGTTCCGAGTTTTTTGGGAATTTCTTAAGTCAGCTTCAGGAATCGCCAAAATCCACCACTTCCCCGAAAACAATATTGCAACTTCAATTTTCGCACTAAATCGAATGGCCGTTAATAGTTCAGATACACGTTCTACGGCCAAAACACGTACCGAATATGAAAAACCGTTTCGAAACCGGTTAGCGAGTGGTTCCAAATTTTTTTGGCAGTTCCCAAAATCGGCTTCTTGAATTCTCAAAATTCCCCCACTTCCCCGGAAGCAATACTGCAACTCCAGCTTTTGAACTAAAGTGGCAACACTGTATATACAGTTTTATATACCACCACCACGTGCATATTGTGGGTAGAAAGTACCAAAATATTGTAAAAATCTGCATTATATTTTGCTAGCAAAAGCAACAAAGTCTATGTGATCACAAATCAACAGTGGTGCCAGAAATTTTTTTTCAAAAAGCCTTCATTTGCCAATGCAAAATCCTAATTTTGGAAAAAAAAAGTCTTAACACTTTGATGCATTCGCCTTGACTCAATTGCTATATCGATTGCTACATCAACATGCTAAGCTCTTCATACCCGAACGTGTTTCTTATCAGCTACTTTTGACAGTTCAGGTTAATAGTTTACCATTGACGCAAACAAATTGACTGTTGTTTTTTTAGTGTTGCATTGTTGTAGCCCAGCGGTTACCTTGTTTATTGTATCGTCAAATTTAACTTTACTGAGTAAAGAGTACTTTATACTGTTACGCTGTAAAAATTGGATCTTCGAATTGCAATGCATCGTCGTTGTACTACTTACATTGGTTTCATATATTTTGTATATGAGAATTTTTTCTAATTTAGGCTTAGCTATTAGAATTATGACAGTTGTAAACAAAATTTCGACACTATTTTGGTGAAAAGGACAGCTGTGCTGGCACAACTACTTGGTAAAGCTGCCTTGGCATATTCTTCGATTATTTTCTACTCTACATCTAAATTACAATCCAGCGAAGTTGTTGTAACTAATTCATGTTCACCGAAACGCCTTTTGGTGCACCTTAAAACAAGAGAGAGAAAGGAGAGAGAAAGAGAAATATAAAAGATGATCAGCGAATATCAAGCAAAAGTATTAATTTTACAAACTTTTCTTTAGCTTTCCGATATAAATTCGAACTGCAAGTTATACATAAAAATATAAATAAACCCTAAAAAATAAAATTTTTTTAAATAAATTAGTAATGAAGAAGAAAAAGCATATTTGTGTTGATCACTTACATGAAGTGCATTAAAGTAGTCCAACATAATTGTAAAGAAGTTGTCCCTCTTGAGCGACATATACGTGATGTACGAAAGTATCTCGAAAAACCAAATTACGCCCATAAAAACGAACAGACGGAAATAAATGGTGAATCTAAGCAATAATAGAATAATAACAATTATAATATAGTATGATTATCTTTCATTGGGAAACATTTTACTACCGTCTCTTGTGTGAAGTTTTCACTTTTCCAGCATATTTAGTGGCGTTTTTTTCATGCTTTTGTAAAAATACTATCAATTTTATGTACATAAACAGGCAAAATATCAGCGCAAGGAGGTGGGGTATATAGTAGTACAGCATGGCGGACCAACGTTTTGCTGAAATTTTATACAAAATTTATACTTATATCTGCAATTTTATGGAATACCTTTTTTTGTTCCAAAAAAAAAATATATAAAAACTTTACTTTGCACCGCACAGTTGCCGAGTTCTATGCCTGGCTTAAATTCATTTGCCATAGACGAGTTTTGTGCTTCCAGCACCAGCAGTGTTGCCAAAAGTGGTATAACCAAACCAACACCCAGATAAATACAAAATATGGCAGAATAGCTGAAACCAGTCAGGGCGTTATATGTATCATAGCTGATAATACATGTCCAAGTGAGAAAAGCCATGGTTGTAAAATATATAGTATAGCCTTAAAATGTATACGAGAAACACTTTAGCTAAGATAGCCTTAAAATATTGCCTCATTACTAACCTACCCATCGTTAAGCATTCGGATTTCATAAATTGAGTAGTTGATAAATTTGCATAGCTTATTAGTGCATAAGTTAGCGTCAAATTTGTTAAGTACATGATAAAACATTTGCCATGACAGCTTTTCAATCCGGACAGAAAACAGTGAAACAATATGGTTAACAAAAAGAAAGGCAATGAAAACACCATGGCTAATTTTAAAGCAAAATAAAAATAAAGTCACAAAAGGTTTATCAAAATACCTATCTATAAGACTTACCCCAATTTTTCCACTGATCCAAACCATAATCGTTATTAATCAGACTACAAATGTAGGGCACAAAAAGGATATAAAAGCATCCTTCACCTTCATTCCAAATATTCTTCAAATCGAAACAGTATTGATGTTGATTTCGAAAGCTTTGGTCATAGTGCACATAAAGTTTGCCATCCTGAACATAGTATAATTGAAAATAACAAAAAACATAATTAATTACTAAAAAGCATTAGAAGTATGATAAACTAAATAATTGCAAGGCATTCTAGCTTTGCAGAGGGTGGTCCAATCATAATACACGTTGTTAATTGTGAGCCACATCTTAACGTCAAGTGTTTAATGCTTAATTCAGGGGTGCCCAAGAGTTATATATATGGAAGAGCAAATTTAATACATTTAATAATACATTTAAGAAAAAACAAATTTTATATAATTTTTTTTTTTTTTTTTTTTTTGTAAAAAGCAAAATGGTATCATACGTTAAACAAAAACAAAATCTACACTGATAATCACTGTCGCCAATGCTTACCAGCAAAGCATGCGACAGTGTTGTTTCTTGTCTGTGTACACACACATGTGTATATTAAAGCGCACAGCTTATAGCTATGTGCTTTTACAAAAACAAATGAGCACCAAGCGCATAGAGTTTGGACACTTTGTCACATTTCTTTGCTTTAAAGTTTGACAAATGCAATCCTGAAGAGAGATACGAGTAAAATTGTGAGCAGTGGTAGCCTTTTAGGAAAAGAGGCGTTGAAATCAAAATGCATTTCGTTCCCTTCGTGATTTTTTTGGTCAGCTTAATCGATCAAATGTGTCCACAATCGGCAGATTTATGCGCAAATTTCAGTCTATAAGAAATACGATCTCACCCGCCTAGTTCTTTCTTCGAAAAAGATAGCTGTAGTTTGCGATATTATAGTTGTTTCCAACAAGTAAATATCTCACGAATAAAGATTTGAATAAAGATTCGGATTTATACGCTTACAAGGTTCAATTGGCTCAAAAGCTGAGCGCTAATGACTATTTCAAGCATTGTCAATTCCCCGAATGACTGGTTGAATAGACAAATTGGGCTATTGGTATATATCACCATCACCTCTTCTTTATCATAGTTTCTCAAAACATCCGCTATGCAGTATAATTATCAGGAAATACTAGTTACCCGTGCTTCCGATTTTAAATCCAAACCAGAACATTTTAGCCAAGATGCAAGTACCTCAATCAGGAACAACACCAGGAAGCTCTGTAAATCATAGCATCCTGGGAGCTACTGATTCCTGTTCTGCCAATTAACACTTGTGGAGGGTTTTAGTAGCTTCATACTGAGACTTCCCAGAGTTTTAGTTTTATTTTCTGTCTTGAAGCAGTACTCTGAGAGTGAACCCTACATACGCAGTGTATTGTACCGGAACTAGGAAAATAGATTATGTAGATAGAGGGTAAAGGGAGTAGTGTTTGTGGAATTATTTGCTACAACATATGAGGGACCCCTACCCCTCTATACCCCAGACACCCTAGTGTCCTGATTAAGAATACGACTAGGCATAATTTGCTGCCGTAGTATAAGTCAATTAAACATCTTAAAATCAATATTTGAAGGATATTGGTGAAATGCATCGACGAATGCTGCAAAAACTTCGATGTTGCACCGATTAACTTTTTTCGGGGATTTGCAGACGTAACAGTACAACCTAAGTTATACTGCAATAAATGAGGGAACTCTACCCTTCTATACCCCAGGAAGCAGAGTGCCCAAGTTGGGAATATGCCCACGTAAATCCTGCATACCAAGAGGAATTAATTTACATCAGCAGCTGCAGTGTCGGCCTTAGCTGATAAAGGACCAACTCCACAGGTTGAACTATTAACGATTCACCAGCGCTTCCATCGCTTACAAGGCTCACACAGGTCCCAACTTTTGCCATACATTTGTAGCCATTTGGACAAATCCCTTACTGAAGAGTTCGGGCCTTATAAAACCCCCATGCATGCAATTTCCCAGAAGTTAGAGCAGAACAAAGCTTAATGACTTGGTAGGCTGAAGCCCATTGAAGACATCAGAACTTAACCAACTTACTCGTCTAACCATCATGCCTGGTTCCTTACATTACAGGTATCTGCTGCAGCAGGGTGTTATTAACCCCTGAAAACCGGCAGTGCACTATAGTTATCAGGGAAACTAATTGCCATTTTAGGTTTAAGCCTCAGCTATAATCAGGGCTGGGATTTGCAAGCCTGCCGGGGTATTTTCTGATCACCGTTTTGCAACTTAAAACCTTGGTGAGGGTTTCAAAAGTCCAACACAATATAAGTCAGCGGCTTCCTAGGGTTTCATTTGCCACAACAAACGAGGAACTCCTACTCCCTTAGCAGAGAAAGCAAAGTGTCCTGGTTAGGCGTACATCAAGGCAAAACCTGCTCCCCGCAAAGTAATTGCACACACATAAGAGAATTTTGACTTTACAAAGAATCTCATCTTCAGCGACGCTGTACACTTTCGCCCCAGTGGATTCCTTAACAAGCAGAACTGGCGCCTTTTGCCTGAATGAGAATCCACGATTAATTGTTAAAGAGCGGATACATCCACAAAGGGTGACTGCTTAGAGCAGTTTATAGGCTGGCGTCGTAACAGCACAGTAGCACTTTAAGCTGCAGAAGCAAGCCACTTTTAAGCAAACATATTTTAGATCTTTTTCGACACTTCCCAATTTTTACCGACAACATGTTGAAAAATCGTTTTCTTCTAAATTTTCCAGCTTAAGATCTTGATTGATTTTTATTTTTATAAAAAGGTTTAATGGTATTTTATAACATTTTAATTTTCCTGATGATGATAACAAATTGTTGTCGAAATCAAACAAGATCTTAAAAATCTTAAATAGACAAAAAAGTAAGTAATTGAAAAATATGCAAAGCATTTTTGGCTACAAAATTATGTTGTAGTGAGACTAAATTTTATAACAGCATTATACAATAGTATACCATAATATAAATCATTTACACATGATATTTACTGTAAGTTTTTAATTTTATTATGTTTGTTTAGAACAAGTGTGCCCAGGCCTATGCGCTTGATGCTCAATTGATTTTGTAAATGCGCTAGCTATAGCGCTGTGCTCTTGAATACACAAATACTGCGCTCAGCACTAGCAATGAAAAATACACAAATAACTTCGTTTTATATATTTTTTTTGTCGTTCTTCACTGCACACACACAAGAGCAAAGCAACAACACTTTCGCATGTTTTGCTGGTAAACATTGACGACAGCGGTTATCATTATGAATTTTGTTTTTGTATATGTTTTTCTTTTTACAACAAAAAATATTAAATAAAAATGGATTTTCCTTAAATGTATTGGTGTTTACTCTTCCATATAGAACTTGTGGGCACCACTGGTTTAGAAGTTCGCATTAATCTAACATTAACTTGCGAAATTTTTGAATAAAAATTCTGAAATTTTTTAATAAATATGGTGATGGAATGGACAATAAATGGTTAACCGTATCAGTTAGACAATATCGGGTTTACTTTTAATTCACTAAACTAATGTTGTATAGTTAATTGAGATATTATTAAACCACAGTTTTTTTTTCATTAATCAGTCTTGTAAACAAAAAAAATAAAACACACACACACAAAAGTAAATAGCCACACACAACAAAAAACTCTATATTTATAAAAGAAGTCTATGTAAAAAACAATGAATCAATATCATGCCAAGGTGACGTAAAGACCTATTACGTTAGTCCACACAAACAAATACTATGTATTTTTATATGATTTAAGAATAAACTGTTATATTTATAACACAACATTCACACAAACATTTATATATACTAAAAAATCTCTCTAAATGCCAAGCAAACTAATTTTGCTTTCAAGGATAAAACTTTAGTTTTTACCTCAAATAAAGTCCACTCATCATTTGGTGATGTCAGTAAAGCGTACATTGTTGACTCATTGCATGGGAGGGATACATTTCCATTGAAATACTTTGATAAATCCTTTATTTTTACTTCACCTTTGTAAAACTTTACTTCGGCTTCATATAGTCCTTGCAAATCTTCATTCATCTCATATCTGTCAAAAACGTCAGCTGAACAAATACTTAAGCACGGATATGCGCAACTCTCGGTTTTGTTTATCAGCGTTTTATTTGAAAATGTTTCATTTGTTATTTTCACGTGAGTATTATTTGGTACTTCACTAGTTGATTTTTTACATAAAACTATAAACAATATGATCAAATTTACTAAACTATTAAATAGCATTTTATCGCCTTCCGAAACCGTAGAAAGTGAACTTAAACGCGCTGAAAGTTAATTTATTACTAAACAGTTTTTGAGGTAGAAAAAAATATATGTGTTTTCCCTTTTGTTTTTTATTAAAGTTTATTTTTAAAAACCACACAGAAAGTAACGTAAAGATCACAAGAGGGCTATAATCTTAAAACAGAGTTAACAACACAAATTATTCTAGAGTATTAACAACAATTTTATTGTATATAAATTTGTTTGGAGGATTAACATAAATTGTTTTAATTTACTAAATTTTGGTTAAACTTTATAATTTTTAAAATAAATTTTTGGTTTGTGCATATGCGATTCAATATGAGATGAATATAGATAGAAAATAATTAAATGCTCGGTGGCTGAGTGGTTAAAGCAACAAATCATGATACGTCACGACCCGAGTTCAAATTCCAGTGGGTGCTGATGAGTAGTGTAGCGACCACGAAACAGCTAGTTGTGTCCCCCAGCTAAAGATTTGATTATTATTTTTCTTGTCTTCTTCAATCAAAAATTATTGGTCACAGCAAATTTGTATTGTAAAAAATCCTTCTTAAGAAAGGAAAAAACTTGCACTACTGGTACCCGTTGTACAAATTCAGAAACCAAAAATTTCATTTATAAATTATTTTATTTATTTATTTGAACTGTTTTCTTTGAAAATGGTATAAGTCCACTTTTTAAAAAAACTAAGATAACGGTAGTGTTAATGAGCTACAGACACCTTCTCTCTATAGTAATAATCACAGTTTCAATACGTTTCTTTTTTGAAATCAAATGAACAAAAACAGTTTTACTGTACAATGGTATCGCAAAAAAATTTCTTTTGGAAGAGGAATAATCTCACCTGATGATGATGCCAAGGGGCGAATTATTCAAGGCAAGTTTTTGCCTTAAGTCTGTAGCCATATTGACAAGAGTTTGGACTTTTTAATCCCTCCTGTATGCAAATTCCCAGAAATAAATTGAAGACAAGGCTTAATGAGTTGACAGGCCAAAGTCCATTAAGGACATCAGCCCTTAACTAACTCACCCGTCTAACCATCACTTCTGGTTTCTTACATTACGGGTATTTGTTGCAAGACAACATTGCACCATAGTTATCTGAGAAACTAATTCCCCTTCTTGCGATTTTAGGTTTAAACCTCAGCTAGAACGTTGCAGCCAAGGTAAACACCTCAACCATCATCAGCAACGAGATGGTGTGCAGGGCAGAACCGCCCGGAGTCTTTGCTGATCAGCCTTCTGCCTTTGGTAGGGACTTCGGAAGTCCAACATAACAAAAGTCATGCGGCTTCCCAGAGCTATATTTTATTTTATTTATTTCTCCATATTGCAATACAAAGCCATCCAGGCCAATAAAACGTATCGCAGAGCATAAGCACATTGAGTAGATCACAAATATAAAAACAAATTTTTAAGTAACTCATTAAATACTAATTAGAATATAAATTTTAATAGTAATTCATTAAATACTAACCATATTAAGATGTAAAAATAAAATTGAGTATATATGAAAAAATACAAATAAGTCTAAGTACCTTAGACTTTAGATATCGTATAAACTTATGCATATATTTTTTGGCTCCCCAGCCGCACAAACAAATTGTATAACTATAGTATCTTTAAAGGATCCGGCCACTGTCAGTGACAACTCACACTATAAATAAATAATTTGAAAATAAATAATAATAAATGTTGTTTTACATAATATCGGCAGAACTAAACTGCTTATTATCGCGAAAGAAATTAAAAATTAGTTTAATTTGGCGTCAATTACAAATGTAGCTGGTAGCATGTATTTTATTTTTGACATGTTGTAGTCGGTAGCCTGCTGCCTTGAATATGTTTAAGGCATTATACCAATTGCAAAAGCTTTTATTCTAAAGCTCTTCTGATACAGCTACACAAATTCGACTCAGATCTTAAAACAGAAAAAGTCCTCAGTTAGTGAGGTAATTTAGCTGCATAAAGATCTTGAACGAGATATTGAACTCTATAATATTTTGCAAACGTGTTGAATTTTATTTCTGTAAACCACCCACAATTCTATGACGTGTAGAGAGGCTTTTAAATGAACAATGTCTCGAAAACGCATGCTATTTGCTATATTGTGAGTTTTATTAATAAAGAAGAAAAATTTTATTAAAAATGTTTAAACAATTTTAAATTACCTAGTTTTTTACAACTCTACTTCAATTTTTTGTCTACTGCCTTGGCGTTGTATGAGTGTTCTTACGACAATACCATAAATATTACCAATTTTCCTACTTTAACAAATGGTTCTTATATCTACGATAACGAAATAATAGCTGATAATTTGGTGAGTGATTATAATTATGAAATTCTCTACGATGGTACAAATCGGTCGGTTCCGATGCACAAACGCGCTTGCATTTGTCACCTTAAGCCGTGCATTCCCATATGTAGCGACGAAATGATCAACTTCTATCAATATGGCTTGGAGCAGGATGAGGAGGTCGTCAACGATATCAAGAATGTATATTCAAAAAATATTACATTGGCCAACAAAGAGAATGTAAAGAAAAATCTTATAGAAGATTTTGCACATATTGTGCTCACTGAGTTTTGTGAAGCCCGCTATCCACTGGCGACGGAGAGCGACGAAAGAAATGCCTGGACATTATTTGAAGTAAGGAAACGCTTCTTTTGGCATCTCAACTTTTATTACATATATCCTATTTTCTTCTTACAGGATGGCACTTTACTGCGCCACAGTGATGAAGTTCTATTCCAAAAAAATACGTATTGCTTTGATTTGCATTGGATTACGTTCGAGAACAAAAGTTATCCCTTTATCAATCCCTTTAACTGCTATACACAAAAAGGAAAACCAAAGCTCACACAATTGATTCATTATTGGAGTAAGTTTTTTATATCATGTCACAGAATTCCATTTCATTGGGAATTGAGTCTCCTTTTTGGTTCTTCTAATTTCAAAAATAAAATTAATTTATTCTTGAAATTAGAACGGATTTGAAACCGAATTTCTCTCTTTAACTTTTAGTGTTTTGAAAAGCTAATGCATTAACCACATTTAAGTCAAGATATCAGCAACAACTTGTTAAAAATGGCATGTCCTTATATGGAAATGATTATATTTATGGCAGCACAGCTACATTTATTAATGTCACCAAAGTAGCACGTTTTTCCTTGGCGTAAGCCAAACCAGAGCACTCTACTTTCTGGGTTCTGTTAGCAAACTATCTAACCTAAAATCGTGGAATTAGCATCCCTGATAACTTTGGGGCAGGCCGGTTTTCGGGGACTAATTGTCTTGCCATTTTATGTTACGGCCGCAGAGACCAGGGAGGTTTCCAACTAGCTACTTTTCTCTGAGCACAGACCACTCAGTGGGTTCCAACCCTCTCCCTGGGTACGCCGACATATTAAAAAAAATATTTATTTATACTGAAAAATCAAACATTTACTCAAGCCGCTTTGCTTGTCTGGCAACAGACACCTGTAAAATTAGCAGCCAGAATTGGTGGTTAGACGAGTTGGTTGGCTCTTAATGAGCTTTTGCTTTCCAACTCATAAATCCTTGTCTTCCACTGGCTGCTGCGAAATTGCATACAGAAGGGACTAAAGACCCAAACTTCTAAGCAAAGGGTTTGTCCATATGTTTACAAGCTTATGGCAAAAAGTTGCGGCCTGTATCAGTCATGCAACCACACGGGAACGCTGGTGAATCGTGAAAACTCCATAGAGTTGGTCCATCATCAGATTAGGTCAACAAGGCAGGTGCTGATGTAAATCAATTTCACAATTATGGCAAAAAGTTGCGGCCTGTATCAGTCATGCAACCACACGGGAACGCTGGTGAATCCTGAAACCCCCGTAGAGTTGCTCCATCATCAGATTAGGTCAACAAGGCAGGTGCTGATGTAAATCAATTTCAAAACCTGTCACCAAAAAAAAAAGCAGTTTAGTGTTACCACTATAATAAAATAACTAAAATAAGACTCAATTCAATAAAGAAAATGCGGGAAAAGAATCAAGTGGCATTACTGAAAGGGAATAAGCAAATCATCTGCTTTGGTTGTTTTGTTTTTCTAGAAAGTGTTTTATTATATTTATTGCGACTATTTGCGTATGTCATAAACAAACTTCAGACAAAAATTTAAATGGGCATCGAGCTGAAGGTCAAAACTATAGATCAGCTGTTTACTACGCTGCTGACGCTTCTAATACAATTAATTGTACCTAGCGACATTTGTAGCCGTTTATCCGGTAGCCTGCTGTCTTGACTGTATTTAATGCCATTGCAAGACAAATCGGTGATTTTTGCCAGTACGGCAACTTCAACTTTCGCTTTAAAGCGGCAGCACTGTAAATATAATTTTATATACCTACATATGTAAGATACATTCATTCGGCATTGGATTCGAAAGTTGTAAACATGCAAGTGAATCTCCTATTTATAACGTGTTGCAAAGTCTAGTTTGTGTGTCAAAAATAATCGAAACATTTTCAGCTATAAATTTCTATTTGTTTTGATTTTTTGTGGGGCTTATGGGGCACGAATGAGTGTAATAAAATAAACCCTTCTAAAGATTTGATGGCAGCAATTGAGTGTGTCCTTCAAAAGTATGTTACGTGCAAGATGCATTGGGTGAAGTTCCAGCTCCCTAATATACCTTGTCGGGTATTTCGAAAATTTGTAGCTAGCTAACGAAACACGTAGGTCCTTGTAAATTCGTGAATTTTTTTTACATACCATGGCTCTGCACTAGTTTCTCGGAGCTGTTGACGGGGATGTCAAGTTAAACAGTGTTGCCAAAGGAAAATTATGAACGACAAAAAACATCTAATAATTATCTATTAAAATATTACAAAAATTCTTTTGTTTTTTTTTTTTATTTCAACCAAATTAAAATACAAATTTATTAACAATTATAGATTTTGCCAATAATGGCATTCAAGATTTAGGTAATTTATTTGTTAAAACTTTCTTTTAGCCCAAGCTCTATCGGTGCCATTGTGTCTTTTGACCATCATCGCCTATATTTGCCTGCCCGAATTAAGAAATGTCCACGGCAAGTGTTTTATGACTTATCTATCCTGTTTGACGATATCTTACAGCATTATTAGTATCAATAATCTTTCGCCGATAGTATTTTCGGCGCCGTCTTGTTTATTAATGGGTAAGTACTTTTCTTTCATCAAAATGTCCTAATTTCCTAAATGTTCTACGTATCTTCTTCTGGTACTTACTTCACACAGGCTATATAAGTCATTATATGCAATTAACTCAGTATACTTGGTTGGGTATTATATCCCTGGATATTTGGAAGTCCTTCGCTGACTATGACTATAAAGCATCATATCACGCATATGCTTTATATGGTTATAATATTCCGCTTATTATGACTTTTCTTACATTTCTGACACAATATTCAAGCTTTGATGATACCTGGAAGCCAGGCATAAATGACGGAAGATGCGGCTTAAATGGTAAAACTATTTGTTATAAATATGTATCTCTTAACAAGCTATTAATATTCTACTGCTATATTCGTAATAGTCGACAACTGGGCTGCTATTATTTATCTGTATGGGCCTTGCTCAATTATTTTAATTTGCTGCTTAGTTTTCTTCATTTTAACTTCAAAGATAATTAAAAGGAATGACGAAGAAGTTTTCAAAATAAGTCATATGCAATTTGAGAGTCCTAGAACCCGGTAGGTATTTTTTATTTTTTTTTTTATTTTATGTATTAAAAGTTTGCCTATGGTAAATATATTAAACGGCTATTAGACGATCAATCGTGGCATGATAACACCGCCTGCTGGTAATTTTTCAACCTCGTTTAAAACTGCAAAATTCAAAAATGTTTGATATTTTGTGTCACTCTTCCCCTTAACAAACGTGTTGTCATACCAAGATTATGCATTAAGCACATAGAGCACAGCAGACATCATGACAGCAAATAGGGCAAACAACAATTGTCGTCGTGTCGTCCACTGCAGAATTATTTGGAACACGGCAGCAACATAGATACATTCACATAAATAAATTGTCAGCTGTTATGTGTTTTAATAAATATCAGCAATAGTCGCGATCTATAAGCCAAACAAAAAAAAACGTTGCAAAGTAAGCGCCTTTTGTTGACGACTCGTGTCTTATGAATGGGGTGTTAAAAAAATAAGCCTAAATTTTATATTTACTTTCAATGTAGCATAAAACTTAGCATAGACAGCAACCTGTGATCGTTTGATTTTGCTTTGGTAAACACACACATTCTTATTAAAATACATGTATATTATAATTCACATATTGAAGTCGGTAGTCGGCTGGCTTCTATGTGTTTTTGCATTAAACACATTCCAGACAGCATGTAGAATTAATTTACATCGTCAACTCGAGCTGTTATAGCCCCGGAAATTGGCATAGCACCATAGTTACCATAGAGAAACTAACACTCCTTCCGGCTATTTAGGTTTTAATCACAGCCAGGTAGGTAGCGCGATCATGATCAGCACCGATATGGTCTGCAAGCAGAACCTTCCAGCGGCTTTGCTGATCCACGCTCTGCCAATTAGCTTTTGTTGAGGGGTTTGGAAGTCCAACATAACATAAGTCATGCGACTTCCTGAAGTTTCATTTGCTACAACAAACGAGTAACTCCTATCCGTCTATGCCCCAGAAAGCAAGTTTCAGCCATGATCAACGACGAGATGGTCAGCAATCCGAAGCTTCCAGCGGCTTTGCTGACCCACGTTCTGCCTATTAATTTTTGTTTAGGGGTTCGCAAGTCCAACACAACATAAGTCATGTGACTTCCTGCAGTGTTATTTGCTACAACAAACGAGTAACTCCTATTCCTCTATGCCCTAGAAAACAGGGTGCCCTGGTTAAGTGTATACCAACACAAACCCTACTCTCCGGTGGAATACATTTCACTGGCTACAAGGTTCTAGATATCGCTAACTACAATTTTCGTCGTATAGTCAGCTACTTATTATATTATACTGCATTATAGACAACTGATCTATAAGTTTGCCTGTTAGCTCGCTGACACTCATACTAAATTTTTTGTTTAGCATTTGCATAGAACAATGCCATAAAAATATATTGCAATAAATATAGCAAAATATTAATTTGATGGAAAATTAAAAAATAAATGAACAGCTGTTTATTCTCTTGGTGCCAGTTGGTTTTTTTGCGTTTTTTTTTACATTGAATTACGACGTAATATTTTATTATACGAGTACTAGCAATACTAAACTGCTTTTTCTTGCCAGCAAAATTAGAAATTAATTTAAGTCGTATTGCCGTTAGGGCACTAATTTCCTTATAAACACATATTTTTTGCAGATAGTAGCCAGTAGTCTGCTGTCTTCAATGTGCTTAATGGGATTAATCGTCTAATAGCCGCTTTAGAGAACTAACTTTTAGTTTTAATTTTAGTTATGGTCTTTATTTACGTTTGTTTGTGATGATGGGTTTTTCCTTATGTCTTGATATAACATCATATTTTTTGAGCATGTTTGGCAAGAAAAACTGTTCCGAAATATTTGATTACATAAATGCACTACAGGTGAGTTAAACATTTGCTTAACACATGCATGGACATTTCCTAAAGCATACTTTCAGGGATTATATGTTTTTGTAAACTTTCTTGGTCGCGCCAGAGTGCGGAAAATAATAATAAAAAGGTATTAAACATAAAATTTAATTACTATACATAACGAAACTGGCAAACATATTCAGTAACAGATTAAAACAATTTCTTTTTTTCTTTTTAGATTCTTTAAGAGAAAATTCAACAACTTTAAAACTTGTTTAGAGATAAACTTTTTTAAAATTCTCACTCGTCTTAGAAAAAAGGTTTAGAAAATCCTTACAAAAGAAGGCAGTTTAAAAAACATTTAAATAAATTCTTGGCTTAATTAATGATAATACTGTTAACAACTCTGCACTATTAGCTCGAAAACTTTGTTTTTTGAGTTATGATTTTGTTGCAATAAATGCACGGTTTGAATTCGTTCCGTTCTCATATTAAAAAGTATTTTTAACATAATACTAATTGCCAGGATAAATAACTCAATTTTGATCAAAGAAGTCAATAAAGCTATTTATAAATCTTAAACAATAAAACAAATTTGAAATGGGATTTAGGGCCTATTTCACGATTTCGAACGTTAACGTTCGCACACATTTCAAACGTCCCAGAAACACAGATTTATAACCCAAAAATAAAAAAAAATTTCTTATTAATTGATACATTCTTTGCTACGGTTTCTTACACTATGTTACCTTTCAGCTCAAAGCGGGATCGAAAATTGGAGTTTTTGCCGCTCAAAAGACTTACGAGAGTTATGGTTTGAAATTGTGAAACAGACCCGTCTAGAATTTCACACAAAATTTTGTAAAAATTTGTATCTTATTTTGCTTGTATTCTTTGATCAAAAGTTTTTTTTTTAAATAGTAAAAAGTTTTATAATAATAGAAATACTTCGTAAAAAAGAAACTCAAATCTTATTAGTACATATGTATATACAAATGAGAACAACAATTTATTCACAATCAAAAATTTCGTCTAATCATAATTAATGTTCATAAATTTGTCAAATAAAATTTTGATGCAAATATTTTAGAAAATTTTCTAAAAGTTTTAAAAATTCAATTAAGAATTTTAAAATTTAAACTAAAGCGTAAGTTGAGTCACTACACGTAGAAGTAAAAATAAGGGTGATAAGGCAATAGTAAGAGCAAAATACTATAGTTGAATTATATGGTTGATTATAATATGGTTTCAATCTTAAATTTATTTACATAGCTAAGTACAGCCCAGAAAAATTTATTCCCAGTAGATTCTTCCATGATGAAAAATGTTAGCTCGAAGTGTGTTTGAGTGTGTTTATGTGTGTGTGAGTGTGTTTATTTGTGTGCGTGTGCTTTATTTTAATTTTCCTGATTTTATTAAAACATTCCCTAAGTTCACAATTATTATTTACTAACAACTTATTTAAACTTTATTCAAAAAGCATTTGATTTACTTAAAACTAAAAAAAAAGAAAATAATAAAAGTCCACAAGAACTGTTGGCCAAATTAAATATTCAACTTACCATTTCTCTTTTGGTTTGGAAGGATTTGAATTCTGCAACAAAAATGTCAGTTTGTAGATGGAAAATATAAAATGATTTACTATTTTTTTTTCTTCTGTTTGGCTTTTAGGCCAATGATGTTTTATTTGAGTTGAGTTTGTTTTTGGTATTTATATAAAAAAATTTCTAACCATTTTGTTAACTAGACAGAGTTTTATTTTTGTTTGGATCTTTTCATTTTTTTTTTTTTTTTTTTTGCTGCTCAACTTATTCTACTTTCATATACAAATTTAAGTGGGTTACCAAACACTTTATAAAATTTTCAAGCACTTAAACAACCGAAATAAATTATATAGTTTTTATTTATTGTTTTTTATGTCTCCTTGAATGATTATTTTTTTGTTTTAGAAAAATAGTAAAAAAGGAAATCTTGTTCTACCGCAAAATGGAAACGGTTGGAAATATACTTCAAAATAACTACTTGAAGATTTGCGGCCAAAATATGATTTTAATTTATTTAATTAATCTTTTAGAATATAAAATCTTATTGTTTGTTTCTTTTTAATTTTGAAAAGCTTTCTTGTTGGTTTTACCATAAAGAGGCCTTCTTATAATTGCCTAAATTTTATTTAATACATTTTGCTTTTATTTTTTATATTCAAAACATTAATGGAAGGTCCAACTAAATTGCTTGATGTTAATTATAAATAAAGCAAAACATTTTCAGAGAAATATTCTAATATTTTTTTAAAAGAAAGTGATAGAAGGATCTGTGATAGTGCGATCAACTTTAGAATTTCAAAACGCACCAAAATGTGGAGAACACACGTTATTTCAACCAAAATGCACCAAGTTTAGAATTTTTAATTCTAAATCCCATTTTAAAGCATAATCAGGTCTGTAGAGAAAAACAGCGTTATTCAAAAAACTTACTAAATATTTACTTATCGTTATTAAGCAAAATTCCCTAAAGTATTATTCAAAAACCAATATTTGTTTAATATACTAATATTAACTGCCCATCTTTAAACCTACTTTTAGTCATAATTCCTCTTATTTTGTCCCTAATATAATATTTCAGGACAAAATCCTATTACGTCATATATAAGTGTGAACATGCATGTGTGTAGATATGTTCATATGTACATACATATTTATGGAAAAAATTTTTGAAATAAAAACTTTATTTAAAACTGGAAAAGAAATTGAAAAAATGTTTCCAAATACATATGAATGGATGTTTGTATGTATGTTTGTTTGTATTTTTAAATGAAAAACAAAATTACACACACAAAAGTGATGTACAAAAAAAGTAATAGTAAAGTTATTCGAGTTCCTTTTATTCGTAATGAAAAAAGTACATCCCTTTCGCCTTCGAAAATCTACTCAATTTGGTTTTATTAATCAATTTTTTAACTTTTTTTATTTACATTTTTCACTAAAAGATAAAAACAAAGAAATGTTTATTGTACGCAAATGTTCTTTTTATTTTACAAAAAAAAAGTATTCTAAAAATCGGTTACCGATTAATATAATACATATTTTTTGCATAATTAAAACGTACGCCTCAACTTTTTGGAATTCGGTTAGCGAAGCGATTCCGAGTGTTTTGTGAATTCCCAAAATCGGGTTCAGAAATCGCCAAAATCCCGCACTTCCTGGGTAACAATATGGCAACTTGAAATTACGCACTAAATCGAATAGCCGTTAATAGTTCAGATACATGTTCCGTGGCTAAAACAAGCACTGAATATGAAAACCCGGTTCCGGTTCGATTAGCAAAGCGGTTCCGAGTTTTTTGGCAATTTCCAAAATTGGCTTCCTGAATACGCAAAATATCCCACTTTCTCGGAAGCAATACGGCAACTCCAACTTTCGCACTAAAGCGAATATTCAGATACATGTTTCACGTCAAAAACTCGCACTGAATATGAAAAAGTGATTCCAAACCAGTTAGCTTAGTGGTTCCGGATTCTTTAGGGAATTCCAAAAATCGGCTTCATCAATTCCCATAACTCCCCACTTCCCCGGAAGCAACGCGACAACTCCACTAAAGCAGCAACACTTTATATACAGTTTTATATGCCTATATATACATATACTAATCATAAACAAACAAACATAAAAACATACAAACTAACAAACATACAATCTAACATACAATCATAAAAACATACATACGAGGGCTGATCAAAAAATAGCCGTTATTATAAATTTTTTCAAAAGTATTTATTTATTCATCAATAACTATCTTGTCCCCTTTAAAGTAATCCCCCTCAGATATAATATTCCAGCGTTTTTTTATAAGTCTACAAACACTTCTGAAATGCGCTTTTTGGTATCGCCAACAGCTCCTGGTTCGATTTTTCTTTTATCTCCTAAATCGCAGCAAAACGCTTTTCTTTCATTGGTGTCTTTAGTTAGCGGGGGCCAAGTCCGGTGAATACGGTGATTGAGACTTGACATCGGTTTTATTTTTGGCCAACTCACGCACGAACATCGATGTATGAGCTAATGCGTTATCATGGTGCAAAATCCATGATTGTTTTTTCAACAATTCTGTGCGTTTCTGACGAATTACTTCGCGCAACGGTGCATGACTTCAAAGAAGTATTCCTTATTGACCATACGTTCTTGTGGCAAGAACTTATGATGGACAACATCTTTGTAGTCGAAGAAAACAGTGAGCAAAACTGCAGAATCGCTGCTTACAGAATCGCATTATAGGACATCAAACTCATTTAAGAGCAAACAAAGTCAACTTTCAACAGCTGTTAAATCCATCATTTAGCTGTAGCTTGCTCATAATTTGCCAATATTCAATTAAAAGATGGTGGTTGATGGCAGTAGCGTTGCATTTAAATTTACAAAGTAGAAAATTTAGAAATTTCTCAGAATTATCAAACAGCCCTAGTAGATTATTTTTAAAAAAATTTTAATTAACTAAAATCTGTTTAACACTTTCTGTTCCCACAATCCATTTTCTATAGCACAATCTTTTTAAAAATCAAGATTATTCTTTTTTTTCATTTCGCGCTTTTCATTTACTCTTTTTTTCAATTTCCCTTCTATTCAATTTGGAAATGAATTTAATTACATCAGCATAATTAAATAATCCACCATTGGATGTTCAATAAAAATTAATGTATACTTAATAATGGCAGTAATAAAATGTATAATAAAAATTGTGAATGTATTGACAAGAACAACAACAATAGCAACAATAACAAAAATATTGTTTTTTCCATCTTTACTGTAAAATATATTTTTAACAATCATCATCACTTTTTAATTATTTATGTATCGGATGGTGATTTGTGATTTTCACATTATCAACACTTCGTTAAGCATTTCGAACTTAAGCAAATGTGTGTGTTTGTGTGTGTGTGTGGGAGCGTGTATGTAAGTATGCGTGAGAGTGCATTTTATACGTAAATACAGATCCAATGTTGACTTTTTATATTGTCAAGTAAGCAGTATTAAAATGATTTTAGAATTGCATAATTGTAACAAACCTCTGAATTCTTGATGTACTTGTTACAAATGTACACACATACCCACACATGGAACATAAAGTTAAAAGCATCATACACAAACAAATACAAATGATCTAAAGAACGCAAAATTAAAAGTAAATTAACCAGCAGAGATTTGATTGCTGTTATTGCATTCTTATTGTTTCGTAAGTATATGTGTGAGTGTATTTGTACATATTAGTCTGGAGTGCTCATTAGCAAATCACTAAAAATTTCATGATTTTGGTAGAATATAGTAAAAGAGCATTAATAGCAACCAAATGTTCGGCATAAAAAGAGTTCAATTTTAAACGTGGTCAAAACAGTCATAAGTCAGAAAAGCAAGCAAGTCTAGTGCAAGTCTTAAGTGCAAATAAAGTTGTGAAGTATTTAATAATGTCATTGTCAATATTTCATTCGCAACTGAAGAAACAAGTGCAAAAGCGTTTAATATCCAGGGCTTATTCTTTCGTAGTGGATTGACCAACGCGTTAGAAAGAGAATTCGTTCTTCAGCCGTACTGTAGAATTAACTACCCGCAGATGTAAATATTTTCTGTACATTACAATTCGAATGCCACAACTACTAGTCCTTCTTTCTTCCTTTCCTTAACCTATTTTTTAACAATGCTCTGCATATGTAGAGATCATCATCTTAGTACAAGTTCTATGTAAAAAAAAGTATCGTTTTTCATTAATATTGGTGATTTAAATGAAATTTTGATATACGATAAATATGGCGGAAAGTGTCCCAAAGTATTTCCACAATGACACTAGTATTTTTCTTTCTTTATTAAATTTAGAAAACTTGTTTTTGAAATAATTTCTTACTTTTTAGTTCGGTATCGAAACGTATTTAGTTTTTATTTTTTACTTTGATGTGATAAGACAGCGTGTATGAGTATGAGTGACGATGTTGTTATCTCTTCGTATAAATAATCACTCATACGTCATGTGTTACGAGAGCTGCAAATATACATACTTACAAACATACAAGTGAAACTAATTTAAGCATATTAATAAACGCTCCTGTCCCATAGATACCATCTTTCCAGCCCCTAAAAACCAACAGGAAACGTTAAAAGGGCGACTTTGTTGTACAAAAAGCACAAAAACTCGGCAAAATGTAAAAAAATCGGCAAAAAGTACCAAACCCGGTCAAAAACTGGTAAAAGTCGATAAAAAACCGGATAACTATTCATATAACCGGGTTTAAAATAAACGTTATAAGTTCTAATATACGTTCCACGGCAAAAACGCGAACAAAATATGAAAAACCGGTTTCGAACCGTTTCCGGGTTTTGTGTAAATTACCAAAAACGGCTTCAGGAATCACCAAAATCCCCTCAGCTTTTGAAAGAAAGTTATATATACCGATTAAAGTATATTTTTACTTAAACTGAAGCAAGGTTTGGTGAAAACCGATCTCGAAGTTATTTTACTCGTACCTACTGTGAAACATGGTGGCGGCAGTGCTATGGTGTGAGGAGCTATAGCGGCATCTAGAGTTGGTCGATTGGGTTTTGTTAAACGTTTTATGGAGGAATATCAGTATACGACAATATTGAAACAAAATCTGAAGTCATCTCTGGAAAGCTTGGGCCTGGGAACGCAATGGATTTTCCAACAATACAATGATCCCAACCATACTGCGCAAATTATTCGACACTGTATTCTTTCTCATGCACAGCTCAATACACCTCCAGAACACTTCTATCAAGTTAAGCACATTTGGAACGTTTTGGTTAAATTTGCGTGTAAATATAATATCAGAAGTCATGAAACCCTTAAAACTGTCCTTACTCGGGCGTGGCCAAATATATCGATACACGATATGACTGAGCTTGTGAATTTAGCAATTGTTTTCCTTTATTTATTCAAAAGGAATTCAATATTTTATTTGATTTTTAAGACCATATGTAGGACTTTATATAAACAGCCCAGTCGGAAACGGAATTAAATTCTTTTTTTACTTCTTCAAAAAATGAAAAACTAAAAAACTTTTCGGAATGAAATCATTTCTAATTGCAAGAATGAAACTAGTATTATCTTATTGAATTGATTTCATTCCGATATAGTTTTAAATTTTCGTTTTTTGAAGAATTAAAAAATCGATTCAATTCGAATTCCGAGCGAAAATGAGTTCTGTGATATGGCCGATAAACGCTTTATTAATTTATCCTACGAAAATACAAAATACGGGGGTGTATATAGAGATTTTTTCTGTAACTTTACATATGAAGAGCATTTTTCTTTAACTGCATATATCAAGTTTTAGTGTAGTTTATTGGTATGTAATTGAGCACGAGGTAAAACATTATGGTGTTTTTGGATTTGTGGGCTTAAAAAATATAAAAAAATATAAAAAAAAAATGTCTACTAAGCTGTGCGCTGATTTAAATGGAAAAATGGTACAAAATTTTACAAATTTCCGCTTAAAATCATGCAGACGTGGTCACCAAAAGAGCACCACTTTCAGCCGACTAGATTATAACAGCTCAGTACCTAAAAAAAAGTAAAATTTTACTCACCTTTAGGGCTCTAAATGGATTCATTTTGTAAGTATTATTCACGCTACCCGTCTCTAGCTAAACATTTTCGAGTTTGTGATAAGAAAGTGATTATCAGTTTTGCACATCTTGACGTTTCTTTTTAGTCTCATTTTTGAAAGCAAATATGTGCAGGATTCCTATAAGATTGTACATAAACCATTTGTAGCTTTACCTCGTTCATTAAGCAAAAATTTTCCATAATGATAGGATATTATTATTTTCTTTTTTTTTTTCAAAGAACGAACATATAAAATGTTTATACGTAAATGTTCATATGTATATGCATGCATATGTATTTGTGGGAAGGGAAACATTTAAATTTGTTCGATGTATTAATGATGGCATCATAGAATATTTTCAAAATGTTTAAAACGTTGTAAACTTAGCGCGTTTTGGCAATTGTTCTTGTAGGCATGTGAAAGCCCAACTATGTGTTTCAAAAATAAATAAAAGCAAAACGCACAAAAACACACACACATACACAAACACACACACGCACATACATAGAGAACAAATATGTATAACTGCAGCGCAAAGGGACCTAAAATCGGTTAACGTGCAAAATTTTAATGTATTGTGGGCGGTGGTTAAAACATTGCAGAGAATAGTTTTTGCGTGCATGAATATGTGCATGTGAATATCTTTTGAGTTTTTAATTACACTCTCGCTAACAGTTACACACAGTTATATGAATATTTCACAGTATTCGCCAATTCCTCGTGGAATGGTAACTGAATAAAAAAGAACCTCGAAATTATGGTTTTAACTACTGCAATTTTATTTTTTCATTTTTATGTTTTCGGAAACTCGGAAATTGTGTACATATATAATTTTAAAAAAAATATAATTTTGTAATAATATACCGATATTCTTTCTTCTGGCAAGGAAAGTTATACTACAATTTTAATTTATAAAATTATTGAAAGCTTTTCTACAGAAAAGTAAACTTTAGTATAAGAAAATCAAAAAATTTTCTGCAAAAAATCAACAATTATCGACAACTTTTGTGTAGAGAAGCCAAAGTTATTGGTAAATTTTTTTAATAAAAAATAAATTAATCGATAATAATTTATAGATAACAAACTAAGAATTAAATTTTTATAGAAAAATAAAACTGCTGATTTTTTTTATTTAAAAAATAAAGCTGTCGATAACTTTTTCATCGGAAAACACAAATTTTCAATAATTTTACCATAAAAATAAAAAAATTGGATAATTTACTTAGAAAAATAAGTTTATCAGTAACAAAGAAGCATCTCCGATAGCTTTTCTGTAGAATAATAAAATTGTGGAATACTCTACTGAGGAAAAATAAAGTTATCGATAACTTTACATAGAAAAATAATAGATATCATTAGCTTTTTTATAGCAAAGTAAAAGTTTTTGATAACGTTTTTATGAAAATTAATATTTATTAGAAACTATTTCATCCGACAGCAAAAGTGTTTATTAATCTTCCTATAGTAAAGCAAAAGCTTTCGATAAATATTCTGTAAAAATTCAAAAGTAAGGACTATTTGGTAAGAAAAAAAACCAACAATCACTTTTCCATGGAAAAAAGCAATTTTTGTGGAAAACATAAAGTTAACAAAAGCTTTTGTGGCAAGTCAAAAAGTTATCGATAATATTTATTGTACGTAGAAAAAACCAAAAATCTAATTTATGAAATTATAAAAAAGTTCAACAAAAATTTATTCAATTAAAATTTATTTTATTTACATATATATTTTATTGCAATATTTGTTAAATAAATTTAATTTTTGCAGCGTCAGATCTTTGTTTTTTGTTTTTTTTTTTAAATTAACAATTAAAAATCTTTTATTTCTCGATATTTCGATAACAATTTGTTATCATCGTCAGGAGAAATTAAATGTTAATTTGTAAATTTGTAAAACAAAAAAAAAAAGATCTGAAGCTGCAAAAATTAAATTTATTTACATATTTATTATATTTGAAATAAAGTAAATCTTAAAACTAGCAACGCTAGCTAGCATCACTGACTTATACTCTATATATTATAGAAAATTTGATTTATCTTTAATTCCTCTAGAGAAAAACTAACATTTCTATTAAAAAGCAAAATTATCGATGATTTTTTATAGAATAAAAAACTCACCGACAGCTTTTCGTATAAGCAGATAAAATTATTAAGAGTTTTTGTCAATAACGTTATCTATAACTTTTCAAAAAACCTAAATGTTATCGATAATTTTTCTATAGAAAAATAAAAATTATCTAAGACTTTTCTATACAAAAATTAAATTTAACGAAAATAAATGTATGGTTAGCCTTTCTACAAAAATTAAGAGTTATCTACAAATTTTCTATAACAAAGACAAAGTTCTCACAATTTTTCTGCAGAAAATGTAAGTTATCGATGATTTTGCTATAAAAAAATAATATTATCCTTGAGTAATATTAGTAAAGTTGGTTAAAATTTTTCTATAGCAAACTAGCGCAGAAAGAAAAAGTATTGAAAACTTTTCAAACGAAAGATCAGTTAAAACTTATCGACAATTTTTCTATAGAAAAGAAAAAAATATCGAAGACTTGTCTGCAGGAAAAGAAAGTTATCGATAATTTGACTAAAGTAATGCTTTTGGAAACTTTTTTATAGAAAATTTTCATAAAAGGAAATATTGGCTATCGATAGCCTTTCTAAAAAAATTTAAAGTTATCTACAACTTTTTTATAGAACAAACAAAAGTTATCGCAGTTTTTCTACTTTAAGGGTAAATTACCGATAATTTTGCTATAAAAAGAAATTACATTAACTTATATAATATAACTATAGAAATTTGAAAATATTTCTATAGAAAATTTGCTATGTAAAAAAGGTTATCGATATCTTTTCAGTCAGAAGGTCAGTTGAAACTTATCAAAATAAAAAATAAAAATTTTATAGAAAAGTAAAAGTTATCGAACACTATTCTGCAGAAACAGGAAAATATCTATAGTTTTTCTGAAATGGAAAATGGTGAAAGCAAAATGACAATGATGCAAAAGTTTTTGGAAACTCGATAACGATTTCGATAATCGGTAACTTTTCTATAAACATTAAAAGTTATTGACAACTTTTCAATACGTAAACAAAAGTCATCCATGACTTTTCTGTAGAAAAACAAATGCTATCGGCAATTTTTTTTTTGCAGAAAAGGAAAATTATCGATAATTTTGCTATTTAAAAAAAGTTACGGTCGATTTTTTTTTTAATGCGAGAGTAAAGTTTTTGGAAATTTTGTAGAGAAAATTTGCTTAGAAAGAAAATGTGTCTATAAATTTTCGAAAGAAAAGTCAAGTGACCGGCTATTATATCCAAAATAAATTAAAATTATAATAACTTTTGTAAAACAATATAGTCAATAAGTATATATGGGGTGTCTCAAAACTAAACGTCAAGCCGAAACAAGGTGGCAGGACTGATTGTAGCCACTATGAGAAAAATCAAGAAAAAAAATCTATTGTATATATCATATCCTTACTTGTAGCGTATCACATAGCCCACTTATGCCTATTTTTTATACTTTTTTACCTTGCAGATTTTCCTGAACGTTTTTGCTGAATTTTTATTGTTAACAATTACAAATACAACATGATACATTGGGGATTTTAAAACCAAAATAATATTGCAAATGTTTACAAAATCGAATATTTAAAAGGATGTTACAGCTTGTGGAATAAACATTAATCTGTAAACATTTTCGCAGATTATTAATTATGAATTAGGGGTTTTTTCATTTAGCATTCGTTTAAGGTTTTTTGCAAACACGTACAAAATTTCCAATCAATTAAATAATTGAGTTCGATATGCAGGAATACACTCATCCTGTCACTGTGCTGAAGTATCTTATTTATGATTCTTGTTTAAAGGGAAAATTGAAAGAATTTGCTACGTGGGGCCTTTTTTCTCTTTTTTCTTATCGCTATAGGAGTTGTGCATAAAACAGCTTTCTATAAATGTAATCGGGTAATTTTCACTTCCTCAATGCTGAATAAATTTTCCAGGCCGTATGCATTCATGGGTAACTTTTTCCAAATATCTGCAGTTCAATTTTATTTGCTATTGCTATATGAGTTGTGCATAAAACAGAATTCCAGAAACGTAACCGGGTAAAAGAATTTGAAGTTAAAAATATGTTTTGGTTGGTAGTCCATTACAAAGACTTTAACACTAGACTAAATTTTCAGCACAGGCTGCTTAATAAACATATAGCTTTCTTTATTTTGTAAGCCATTTTAGCTAAGAAATATATTAATTTTCCAAATGATTCTTTAAGAGATTTGAAGGGCCTATCAAAAGGCCCATTTACCTTCGCTTTCTCAAAGGCTGAAAAATCTCCCGGCCGTATGCATTCATGGGTAACTTTTTCTAAATATCTGCAATTTAATTTTATTTATTAATGTTTTCATAAAACATTAGTTACATGAGTGTTTAAAATATAATTAAAAGGTGCTCTAAAGAGTCCTTTATCTGAGTTTATTCAAGTTGATTTAAATAAAAATTATTGAACCATTATTAATTTAAATAACATGATTTTTGTTTTACTATTAATGCAGAGTCTCATTACCACAAGAAAAACACAAAATATAACGATTATTCGGTTGGAAATAGTTTTTATACAAGCCCATCATAAAACTTGACTTTGATGAAGGAGATAACAATTCAAGGTTTTTTGTACATAAGGAGCACTTAAATAAAAAGTAATGCAATAAAATAAATATGATTATTTAAAAGTTATTTATAGAAACATTTACGTTGCTACACTACGTATATCTCTTTCAAGGAAGATTTTAAATATTTTGCAAAATGCATTTAACAAAAAAACATTTCTTTAACAGCGGATTTCACCAAAATGTATTATGAAATGTGTTTTAATTTGCAATTTTTTCTTACAAAACTTTTTTCAAAAGTTCAGGTATTAGAAATCACTTCGTTATTAATAAATGTATATATAGTAACTTATTTTTATTCATAATTTTACTTAATAAAACTGCACCCTTAAAGTATGCACTACAATTTATTAAGTAAATATTGTCTTGGAACGTGTTTGTTATAACATTACCATGGCCTACCCAACAAACATTAAGGTTTGATTTCAAATTGAGAATGATTTAAAACCAAACGTTTTTTCAAACGACAAACGTTTGATACTGATTTGAATTCAAATTAAAAAACATAAAGCCCAATTATGAATATTCTCACGGAATTTATTCCTCTCGGAGTTTATTTTCCAAGTAAAGTACTTTTCTGATTTAAAATAAGGTTTAATTTTCCTTAACTTGAATTAAAGAGTTGATCACCTTTTAATATTTTCAGTAAGTGGAGAAAAGGTTATAATACAAAACATCACACTCCCTTTTTGTTCAAGAGAAAAGTGAAAATAACTCCCAAGGAATTTTCATTTGTAATTGGGCTGATAGTATTCTCAACAAAAAGGGGATATTATTTTTAAATCCAGAAATTCATTTATTCCCAATTTGGTTTCAAATGTAATTCTCAATTGTTTTTCAAATGTGAATTGTGATGTGGAATGCAAATAAAAACTAATTTTTGGTTTACAAATTTATTTGCTATTTTTAATTAGAATTTTCTATTATTATTATTTATTTTATTATTATTTTCTTAGGTCTGAAATTCTCGAAAGGAATTTGTCTGGGATACCGCAAGGCTCCGTTCTTTCTCCTACCCTATTTCTTATTTTTCTTAACGACCCTCTGCATCAAACTTTCAACTCTATACACTTTTTTGCGGATGACATCAGCATTTATCATTCGGTCTCTTCCATTTATAGGCCCAGCCTATCCGAGACCGTTGCCAAGAGGCAAAATATAGTTCACTGTTCTAATAATCTCCGAATGGAATCGTAAAAACAGGATCGCCTTCAATGTTCGTACAACTCAGTGTTTATTAACATACAAACTATGAACCACGACTGCAAATGCTGCTTCATCTGTACTCATAGATGGTATAAATATTGAAGAGTCGGATGTTCTTGATGTTCTCGGAATGAAAATACAGTGTAATGTTGGACGCTGGAGTGAAAACATTTTTGTATCTAAAGAAGCATTCTGATATCCTTAGTATTTATACCACCTACATCCGACCACGAATGAAATATGGGGCTGGCGCTCCAAAGTCTACAATACAGTGTACAAGAGAGAGCGAAGTAACTCATCGGTGACAGTCGAGTATCCAGCTCTACTAACATCTCTTTAGAGATTAGGGATTTTGTTGCCGAAACTCGCACATTTTTACGTAACACGTGTTCATCGTGTAGTCGATTGCTTGGGGAATCGTACAACGCATTACAGAGAGATTTTGTTTTTCAGCCGCACGCTTCGACATTGTGGGATAAGCTGCCTGCAGGCGTATTTCCTGTCATTTACAACGTGGGAAAATTCAAACCAGTATTCACAAACACAACTCCATCTGTATCCCTTCTCACAACTAATGCACTGCATATGTAGGATCATCCCTTGAATACTCGTACAAGATTTAAAAAAAAGTAGTTAGTTCCTCTTGGAATTTTTTGAAAGATACGAGTATTCTCCAACATTCAATTTTATATCCCAACAATCTAAATAAATTGTTGAGAATTTTATGTTTTTGAATAATTTTCTATTGAATTTTGTTATTGAAAGTTTTTAAATGAAAATTTATGTTATGGAATAATTTTCTATAGAAATTCGATATTAGCAAAAAATTTTTAAAATAAATTAATGTTATCACAAAAATGTGCATACAAAGCTTAATACTTATTACCAAACAGTTTTCGATAGCAAGTTTATGCTATCGAAAATTCCTCTATTGGAATTTTCTACAGAAAAATTACCTAATCAAACAATTTTCTTAAGAAATTTTATGTTATCGAAAAATCTTGCTTATAAAAATAATGTTATTGTAAAATATTTTATAGAAAATTTTATTACATATAGTTTTTAATTGAAAATTTATGTCATCGAATAACTTCCTTCACACAGAAAATTTATTCTTCCGAAAATTATATTAGATAAATGTTTATAGAAAATTTATGTTATCGAAAAATTTTTTATAGAAAAAAAATTACGGTAATTTTATTTTATCGAAAATTTTCTATAGTAATTTTATGTTATCGAAAATTTTTCTTTAATAATTTTATGGTATTGAAAATTTTTGTAAATAAAATAATGTTATCACAAAAACATCCATAATATATTAGTTATTATTATTTTCCATTACAAATTTATATTAACGAAAAGTTCTTTACCGGAATTTTTCTAAAAAATTGTAAGTTATCGAAAAATGTTGCTTATAAAAATAATGTTATCGAAGAGCTTCCTAAATAAAACTTTATTTTTGTAATAGTTTTTAATGCAAAATATGTGTTTTTCTTAAATAATATATGTTATCGGCAAATTTTCTACAGACAATTTGTGTTATCGAAAATTAAATAATCTAAAAATTTTATGGTATCGAAAAATTGTATATCGAAAATTTATAAAAAGATTTCTATAAAAAATATTATCGAAATATTATCTATTGAAAATTTCTACAGATATATGGAGCAACTTTCTATAGAAATTTTATGTTATCGAAAAATTTTGTTCATAAAAGTAAAGTTGTCGAACATTTTTCTGTGTCAAATTTTGTTTATGTAATAGTTTTCAATATAAATTTTTATGGTGTCAAATAGTTTTCCTTGCACATTGTATGTAATCGAAAAATTTTCTACAGGCAATTTATGTTATGTAAATTATATGGTCAAAAACTTTATGGTATCGAAAAATTTATTATCGAAAACTTAAGTTAACGAAAGATTTTCATATAAAAAAGATTTCTATAGAAGATTTCTTGAAAATTTCGTAAATGTAAAGGACTTATTGTAGTAAGACGTCTACAACAATAATTTTGTGCAATAACTTATGCAAAATATATTAAATAATAATTACATACAAAATGTATTGCATTCTATATAAGTATATTTATATGTTCATATGATTTTAGAAAATTAGCAAAACTATTAAAATGCGGTTGCTTGTTGTAATTTCAACACTAACAAGCATTTGTGGCTTTTTCGGGTTTTTATTTTAAAAAATTAATTTTAAACATTTAACAGAAAACAACAAAATATATTCACATTACAATTACAGACACACGCACACTCATACACGAAAATGGTGAACTTTTAGACGAGTAAACAAATATTACTAAAAGCCCTCAAGGAAATAAAGTTTATGGCACAAAAACTACAGTTCAGCTTTTGAGGGAAAAAGTCAAATGCTTTCTGTATTTGAAAACAGATGGAGGAATTTACAAAACTAAAACGTAATTGATATGCAGACTAAAAACATTCTGACTAATAATGAACTGCAACTATTCAACCATTAGGAATCAACAAATTGTGAAAATTCAGAAAATCTTTAGCCGTTGCTCGAGCCGTCTTTCCGTTCCCTGGAACTTCTTTCAGGACACACAATAATGTAAGTGGTTAGTTAAACTTAATATTCCAACTGGCCACTTTTATTTAACCGTACAACAATTTTTTGTAAAACAAAATATTTTAATTACAATTTAACAAAACAACTATTTGAGTATAAAATTAAATTGAGGTTATTTAACAACAAAAACCGAAAAAAAACTTATAGGAAAACCCTCAAACTGCCCGCATTGACATTAAAGCACATGCATTTTGTAAATGAAAATAATGTTTTAAATTTGATCAAATGACCATTTGAGCAACACAAATACAATTTTGAATTTAATGCAATTAAAAACTTGAAAGGAAGTAAATATTAGATTCTTTTACAGCTTTGGAGTTTCTAAACAAAGATAATAACTAATAATTTCAAAATTGAAACTTCATTCAAACTCAAGTTATAGCATGGAAAATGTTTTTAATGACTCTAATGGCTTAAATGAAAAGAATAAGGTTGACCCTTTTCTAGCTTAAAAAAAAACTTGTTTCAAAATTTATTTTTCTTTAACAATACTTTTCTAAATTAAGTTTTTAGTTAAATAGGATATATTTTTAAGATGCTTCTCTTGTATGTTTGCTGCTCGCAAAATCCATGACGTATAAATTATTATTTTAATACGATTTTTATGTTTACTGTAAATTCAAGCAGGTAGAACTTTTTACTAAAAGGTATATAACTCAAACGATTCATGTAATTAAAAACGTTTTTTTTTTTTTTAGTTTTGGACCAGTACTCAGGGGATGACCCTACATATGCAGTGCATTGTACCAGAACTAGGAAAATAGGTTGTGAGGAGGTGAAAAGAGGGAGTAGTGTTTGTGGACATTTGACTGGAACTTTCCAACGTTATAACAAACAGGAAACACGTCTACAGGCAACTTTTTCCACAGACGAAGCGTACGGCTGAAAAACGAATTCTCTCTGTAATGTATATTACAGACTAAATAGTACGATTCCCCGGGCAATCAACCGCAAATGGATGAGCTCTGGACGATGAAGGCGTGCTACGTAAAAAAGTGCGAGTTTCGGGAACAAGATCCCTAATCTCGTCAGAGCAAAATCCATTGTAGTAACGATAGAACAGAGTAACGCAACCCACACTGCGTCGTGCTCCAGTGAATCAACAGAGTTGGATAACCTACTGTCACTGATAAGCTTCTTCGCCCTCTCCTGCACACGGTCGAGTAACCCCAAAATAGACTTTGAGGCACCGGTATGTATGTGTTTAGCTATATAAATAAATTCTTTGAAGTGACTTGGTCTATATTCTAACTCAAGCTGGTATATGCGTTTTGTGATGGAGTAAGTAAGAATATCACAACGTTAACATAAATGAAACTTTGCAGGAGTTTGAAAAAAAAAACAGCAGAAATTAGTTTCCTCAATGTGCGACTTTTATTGTATAATTCCGTGTAAAAACCCGTTGTTTATTCCATTAAAACTTCGCGGCAAGAAATTCGTTAAAATCATTAACAACCTAAGTTCGGAAGAAATGCGAGTTAGGGCCCTTGTACTGAGACCAACGATATATTATCCAATCCAATCATTTAATATGCTTAGTTAGGAGATCATTGTGGCTAAAGTTTTTCAAGAAGGTTAGGAGCTATACATCTAAAAAAATGCAATTAATTAAGAAGCTTGCAAATGAGATCCCAGAATGCATATGGAATTCGATCCTTCACGGTTTATTTTTTTCCTCTTCCATCAGTCTTAATACGAGTACGATTTTAATAATTTTAGCGTAATTGTGAAATCCCTATTGCTAAATCATTTAACGTTGTATATAAATTGGATGAAAATACATCGATATCTAATCATACAAAATCTGTCTTTTTTCCCTACATGTGGAAATAAACAAATAAATCTGTACAAAAAGGGAAAAATCCCTACGCTTGGCAACACTGTTTATAACGTCCTTTCTTTGAAAAATACGGGCAATTATTTCAGGTGGTATACTCGTATTTTAAAAGGCGCTTTTTCTTAAGTTACTCTTGTTTGAAGTTACTTCTTTAAGGTCTTTTGATGCAAGTACTTCCTCTCAAAAAGCCTTGCAAAAAGTTACTTTTCTCTTAGAAGATTTTTTAAAAATTACTTTTTTTACGAAGAACTTTTCTAAAAGAAAAAATTAATAAAAATTATAAATAGCTTGTTTCCTATGTTTCCCAGCTATCTATATGTCGACATTTCATAGGAACTACCCTAATCATCATCAGTAGACTTTGGAAATTTTTGAAAGATATTCTCAAACATTCAACTTTATATCCCAACAATATAAATAAATTGTTGAGAATTTAAAAGAAAAATGCTATAATAATACCTGTCAAAACACAAAAAACAAGCCTTTTCATTTATTCACCTCTCTAACATTTCTTTACACCTTTCAAACAAATGAACAACCGTTGGTTGCTATTTATAATTTTTATTGGTATAAATGGTAGAAGCTAAAAATAGCGAATAAAAAACTTAATTGTTAGAAAAAATTTATTATTAAAAAAATTTTTAATAATTCCATAAGTAAAAATAAAAGGTATATATCATATTGATCCAAAAATAAGTATTATAGTTATTTAAAGCTTTATTATTAGAAACAAGTAAGAGTGTAGTATATTATTTTTTTTTTTTTGCGTCAATAACATTCTATATAAGTATTTATTTTCTTCTTTTAAGGATATCCCTATTTGAAAATACCAAACATGTTTTAAGTGTGCATGACGAAAGATGCCTCCAATTCATAAAGATACTTAATTGTTTGTGTATGAAATTAAATTGATTATGATGATAACGATAATGACAATTACGATACTTGCGAACATGATGATTACCACATGAATATGACGAGGAAGACAATAATGTTTTCGTTGATTATGTTAGGAGAATTCGCATTCTGTAACTCTTTTGTTCGCTTGGGCTTTTGAGAATGATGTGATGTGATGAGCTGCTGTTGTTGATGTTGTTGTCATTATTATGTTAATATCACTCATTATATTAAAAGCATGGTAAATACACTTATAAAATAGGAACAAAAACATATGAACTTAACTGATTTGTAAAAGATGGGCATATGTACTCTTATTTGAGTGTGTGTGTGTGCGTGTGTGCATGTGAGAGTTGATGTGTGCGTGTCTTTTTATTATCCTTAATGCATGTACCTTAGTGGCTCTCATCGAGTCACAAGAGCATGTTCATGCATACACACACTTACATGCATATGAGTAAATCTAGAAAACAAATATAAAATATGAAACATTATACAAGTAATAAAGTCAGATTTGTTAAAAATTTTCTTAATGCTCGAATGACCAAATAAAATCTATTGTTGTGAAATATGTCGTAAAGGAAATTTCCTAAATAAAATCATACTATAGAAATTTATATTACAAAATAAATTAATATTAGCTGCACATCGAGAGCATAACAATGGTGCGTTTAAATATTTATGCTTAAATAATTAAATTTAGGCAAATACTTGTACTTAACTTAAATCACTTGTTAAACCAAAGAACGCAACCAAGGTGCATTAACGTCTACAAGGTGGCAGCACTAGAGCAAAAGCAACAATACAATAAAAACAGACATGTGGTAAGCTATGTTTGTCAAAAATATTTGTAACTTTTTTCACAATTATAAATTATTTAAGTACAATTATAAATTATTTTTATTTGAATTATTTTGAAGTTCACAAAATAATTTTTAAGTGTTTAATTTAGATTAAATTTTAATTGTTTAAAAAAAGTAAACAATACATTTGACGTAAATGGCTTACTATATTACCAGTAGCAAAAAATTGTCACATGCGCTAGCGCTGCCACCATGTAGACGTTAATGCACCTTGAACGCAAGCTTCGACCTAACAACTATATAGTTTTATTACAAAAGAATTATTTTTTGTTTATATTGAAAAAAAAAATACTAGCATTTCAACGGTCTTATAAATATATTAATATGTTTCTTGTTTATTAAGCCCTTATTAGAAAAAAGTTTGTGTTGAAATAAGTCCAACAATTGCTTTATAAGCACTGAATATTTATTATAATTTCTACAAAATTTTTGTAGAAATATAAAAATTGAAACTAAATATTATTTGGCCTGAAGAAGCTAGAACAGAATAAAGAAATTTCAGAAAACCAAAACAGACCTTAAGCTCAAAAAATTATATAATATTAAAAATTAAAAAAGGGTCGAAATTAAGAAATAAAAAGCATTCAACAAAAATTTAATAAATTAATATTTACAGTTTATTTATTTATTTTTGTTTTTTTATATTATACTTTCGGAATATAACTAAAAATATAAATATAATATGAATTTTTCCATCAAAGTTGAAATGACATATGTATGGGCAAGACCATTTGATGATTTTTGCAAGCAATTAAAAAGTCACTTGCAATCAAAATCTCTTGCAAGTGGGCCCCCACTACTTGCAGATGTATGAATGTATTAGGAAACATTTACAATTGAGCTTTTTGCACTTGCGTGTGTAAAAACCGAGTGAGAGCGCTCTAACTTTGTCAATCTTTTATAAGAAAAACAAAAGTTTACTCTACTAAGTTGTGGGTATTGCTCACTCTTTAGAGTAACTAATGGAAAAAATTGGGAGTTCAGAATATTGAGTGTTCACTTTATTTTCATTATGTTCTAAAAATATATAGTTGTGCAAAAACGGATATTTCTTAGATCACAGCCATCACAGCCCATAGACATTTTATATAAAAATCATGATCTATTTGTATCTCAGCTGTGGCTAGATTCATTCAAGTTTAATATCCTTGACCATGGTAGCTTCTTATTAATCTATAAACTTAAATCTTTGCGTATATGGTAGAAAATATTAGTGTTTTGGAAAAAAAAACGTTTAGTTTAAACATTAAACAGTTTTCTTTACAAAACTTTAAAAAATTGTGCTCGTCTTAAGTAAAATTAAGGACAAAATCAACTGTTGTTTTAAAGGACGTGTGAATATTTTTCACATTTCCATATGTGCCATCATGAACAAGAAATGCATTTCGTTTGCTTTTTGTGTCAACATTTCCGTTTCCTAAAATAATATTTTTATTTTTTTACCAACTTTTTTTTTTGTAAAATTCGAGACACAATCGTCATTTTGTTGGATTTATTTTTTATATTCCTTTATATTTTTATTTCTAGCTTTATTTTTGTAATGAAATAAAAAAGACTTATTAGCCATTTTGATAGTGATGTCAAGCGTAATGAATAAATTAAAGGCAAAAGATGAAACGATAAGGATTAACTTAGAAAAGCAAAAAAAAAAACAAAAACGAACAACAAAAAAGTGCAAAAGAAATGGAAAAAAATTTTAACAGACTTTTAGATTAAAACATGGTTGAAAAGTTGTACAAAAACTTAATATGGACTTTTAGTTAAAGGGTACGTTAGACGTCAGTTAAAAAGGAAATGAAATTGTGTAAAAGCTGAATAAAAGACTAAGCGGAAATAAGCTAGAACTAAAGTTAAATATAAAATAATTGATATACTGGCATTTCAAAATAATTAACAACGAAATAAAACGGGTTAGAAAAGGGTATAGATGAAAAAGAATATGCCGACTTTAGTTTAAGCTACAAATAATTAAATAAAATGTATATTTTTTATGATGTTAAGACTATATGTATGTTAACCACAAAGTGTTAACTAAATCTCTTTTTATTTGTTTATGGTTCTTTGAGTCGGATATGAGTTTATAGTCTCTTTTAGATATAAAGATATAGTTATTGATTAATAATTTTATTTATTTTTATATAGTATTTAAATACTCCTGTCAATAAGTTTTCACCAGCTTTAATCAATAGCCGATCCAGAGGTCAAATCACCGCATATGATATCGAATTAACTATCGTATTGATGCATATCGGATAGTAGTTTAAACAAAAAACTATTAATTACATTATTGATTTTACATATCTGTGGCGTTTTGAAAAAAGCACTTATTTCCGTTTTTAAATTCTACCAAAAAATCCTAACTTTATAATACTTTAACAGAAGTAAAAATATTGTTTTTTCTTTCATTTCGAATATATTTAGAAAAAATATTAAAGCCATCTTCACCGTGGGAAAATTAACATATAAAATGAAATTCACGGCTGATTTATAATTAGAGTAGAAAATAATTTACTAAAATTTTTTTCAAAAATAAATATGCCGGAAAAAAGCTTTAAGTAGCAGTTAGTGGACTTTTTAATCGAAAAAGCGATTTTAAGTTAGATAAGGACATCAATTGGTGTTATTTGAATGCGGGATGAGCGATGGCAACTAAGCGGCGATTACGAACTAATTAGCTTGGATCGCAGATTGTCAGCTGTCGATTTGTAATTAACTTGTGCATAAGCAGAGCAAATAAAAACTATAGGTTTTAAGTATTGCATTAGCGTAGCGTAAAAACTTGCTAAACCTTTTTGCAAATGCAAAGATGCAATACCATTTGCACGAGACTGTGAATAGAGCTATTTTTTTGTTGTACGAACTTCTGTAAAAGCAAAATTAGTTATATCGACATAAGATGTTTTGCTGCAACAAACTTTTATTGAAAACTAATGTATTAAATAAACCTACTTCGATGTATATACATACATATATAGTTTTCAAAACTTTGCTTATAACAACGGCATCGAAATATTTTGTTTTGTAAAAAAGCAAGCTAGGAAAAAAATCTCGTATTCCGGCTTGGTAGACAGAATACGATGTTTTGTCAAAACGTCGTTTAACAGGTTTAGTCTTTTTTTAATTTTTGAGTATATTTAAGATAAGATGTTTTGTCAAATGCAAACTTATTCAATTTCATATTAAGTTGATTTTTCTTATGTAATATCTCCAGGACTAAACGTTTTACGAAAACGCCGATAGGACCAAAAAATGCAAATCGAAAATATACCCAAATGACAAAAAATCCGCAGAATTTGCCCAAATCGACTTATGTTGTTTAGTCAAATGTCCACAGATATGATTTGATTCCAAAAAAAAAAAACATTTTAGTTTTACGTTTTTAAAGAACGAAGATCGGGTTCAATTCCGTTTCCGAACGGAATTGAACTCTATGACATGGCTGATTATTCGACATCGTGTACCATTATACCAAAATCAAAAATATCGACTAATCTTGGTCGATATCGTAGGCGGTGAATTAAGTAATTTCTGTTTTGACGCCTGAACATATTTTTGGATTTTTGAACCTTTAAAGCTGCACATTTTTCTACAATTGTTCTATAGAATTTACTATATATCACAACTTGTCAAAACGATCGTTTCGAAAATTTTTGATTTCCTTGGCTGCACGGTTTTTAGAAAACATCAAAATGCTCTCACTTTCTCAGAAGCAATACGGCAGCTACAATTTTCACACTAAAGCGAATGACCGTTTATCGCTTCCTAACCGGTTAGCGAAGCGGTGCCAATTTTTTTTTTTTTTTTTGGAATTCCTAAAATCGTTTGGTAAATCCCCAAAACTCCTCAATTTCCCCGGACACAATTTGAAATAATATGACATGGGTTTCGAGTGTTGCAAACAAACATACAAGTGAAACTAATACTCGTAAAAACGTATTAAAACTTTTTTTGACCATAATGATTTTTTTTACCATTTAATTTTACTTAAATTAAGTTATAAAGTTTTATATTTTTTCATATAATTTTTATTAAAACATTTTTAGTTCGTAAAATGTGTTCTGAACTCAAAAATCGCTTTTAATAACAAGTTCTCCAGACACGTAAGAATTTTTTGTAGTTAACAGCTAAAAGGCTAAAAAGTGTATTAAAATTTTTATCAAATTGCGACATAGAAGAAAAATATAAAATAAAAATTAATTACATATATTTTACAAATATCACATTGGTTAATTTAAAACTTACTTATTTAAAACATCAAAATCTTAAAATTATAAAGTGAACAATTATATAAAATATTATAGTCCTTGATTTTTTTTTAATTCGTTTTATCAACAGAAAATAAAGCAGCTTTGAATCACATTTTTTTCGTTGCTTAAATTCTTAAGAAAACTTTACAAAATATTTAGAATAAAGTTGATACGAAAGAAAAGAAGTCGGGGTATAAAACTGCAGACCGTGAAATCAAAAAAAAATATGGCTTAATAAATTTAATTTTTGCAGCTTCAGATCTTTGTTTTTGTTTTATAAAAAATTAACTATTAAAAATGTTTTATTTCTCGATATTTCGATAACAATTTGTTATCATCATCAGGAGATGCTGCAAAAATTTAATTTATTTAACAAACGAAAATCAAATAATATTGAGATAAAATATGGCTTAATTGTAAACGTTTTTGCGGTTCAATCCTATAAAACGTATTTTATTATACTTTTCTTAAATAGATTTTTAGCGGATCTAGATTTTTTCTAAACTGTAGGAATGAGACTGTGAAGTGTAAAAATTCTGGTTTTCTCAATGTTTAAGTCTTTAAAAAAGAAGTTTCTCATTTGGTTTTTCTTTTTGTTTTTTTTTCTTTTCAAAAAGTTTTTTATAGAAAAAATTCTTACAATTTTTTTACATTTTCTATAAAAAAAATTCCTCTAAATTAAAAAAAATGTAAAAAGCAAAGAAATTTTCAACAGAAAATTACTTGGAAATTAAAAAGAAATTTCAAAAAATAGCCAAAAAAAATTTTAACTTTTTTTTGCATATTGAAAAAATCGTCAACAGAAAAATGCCTGAACAGAAAATTTCTTTAAAAACCAAAAGAAAACTCTGTAGGAAAGTTCTTTATAAAATTAAAGAAATTTTGTAATGAAAATTTTCTTAAATACTAAGAAAATGAATTTCTTCAGAAATTTCAAAACTTTCTAAAGAAAAATAGTTTCAAAATTTTCCAAATTTCCTACAAAAAAGAACATAAAAAACATTCCAGGAATTTTTTTTTAAATAAGAAAAGTTCACATAGAAAAATTCTTTAAAAAATTAAAGAATTTTTTTATAAAAATATTGTTCCAAAATTTGAATTACAAATTTTTCTGCAGAAAATATTGAAGAATTTTTCTAATTCCTAAGTATTTCTAAGAATTCTTAAAGAATTTTTTTATAAACAATCTTTTGAGGTTTTTAAAGGGTTATTTTCAAGCAAAATTTATTTATTCACAAAATTTCTTAAAAAAAAAAATATAGGAAATTTGTTTTTAGTTTTAGAAGAAATTTTTTCATGCTTATTTTATCTTAATATCTTATTATTTCATAATATCATTTTCTTTTTAATATTATACATATTTTGAGCTTAGGGTCCGTCTTGGTTTTTAATTTTTTTTATCTGGCAATATTTCGGTCTATTTTTTTCAAATAAAGAATTTGTAATGAACAAAGTTTTTTTTCTATTTTTTGGCTTTGCAATTCTGCCCTCGTAATTTATAATGTTTTTTTTTATCATTTTTATTGTTCCATTTTTAATTAACACGATTTTTTTAATTAAATAAAATAACTGTCACTTGTTAGTTAAAATGACCGGCATTAAAAACTTATTTAAATGTTTTACAATTAATGACAGTTTAAATACTTCGTACATGTGTTAAAATATATTTAATGTCCTTTGACAGCTCGAAATAAAGGAAATATCATTTTAAATGCTAAAAGGGAAACAGTTGAATACTTTTTTCCTCTTTTATGAAATCAAGCTTAAATAGATATTTACAATTAGAAAACTATAAAAAAAACTTAGTTTAATTAACATAAAACTTAAACTAAAACTTAAACTTAAAACGAAAATGAAACAATTTGCAGAATGAAACGAATATGATTTTAAATTTCGGTCTTAATGTCAATCTTGGCTTGTAGTAATTATAACAGCTTAAGACATTAGCGATTTCATTGGAATGTTTAATAATTATGAGCATGTGTGGGTGGGAGTTTTATATCTTCTCATTTTTACCATTTTCTACCTTCCAATCCGGTTCAAAGGCCTCATTTGCACGTTGCATTTTCATAGCCGCCTGGGCATTATTTTTATTGCGAGTAATTTGCGTGGAATGTCGTATGCCATAAACAAAGTATATAATATAACCAATAACTAACCATACTAAAAATTTTATCCAGGTATTCTTGTTCAATTGAAACATTAAATATAAATTACAAAATACACTTATACAGGGTATTACGGGAACTAAAGGTACTTTAAAAGTCAAATCTATTGTAGACACTGGTTGACAGCCAATAATAACAATGACGACTACCAGCACTGCGCCCACTATACTTAAGGCAATATTGCTGTCTGCTGAGCCAAATACAAAAACTTTGTCCAAACTGCACCATAAAACACAAATGAGACCAAAAAGTACCACACCAACTTTAGTAATTGAGGAGCTTAAAACATTTGGTACACGATAAGAGTTGTCATTAAAGAATTGTTTAACTATTTTCGGAAATGAAATTGTAATATCTTTTTCCATATCTTCATCTTGGTAGCGCAGGACCAGCACACATATAGCTACAATACTATAGGCTAAGAGTGTTCCAATGGACATCATGTCGATTAATTGATCCAGGTCAAAGATTAAAGCCATAAAAGCTGGAAAAGAAAAGTATGATGAAAAGTATGAAGAAAATGATGCCAGTTTTTATTTCAAAAGTTAAATTCAATTCTAATATTGATAGCAATCTATAAAAAGTGTAAACAGCTTGTTTTCTATATATCCTGGTTGTCTATGTGTCGACATTTCATAGGAGCTACTGTAATCATCAGTAGACTTGGAAACCTTTGAAATATATTCTCAAACATTCAACAGCTAGCAAACATTGAAAACAAGCTGTTTATAATCGTTTTTATTGGTATCAATATAAGAAGCTAATGAGCTAATTGTGTAAATGTTTTTTCTCTACTTTCTGATACTTGCAAAAAAAAAATCACAGCAATCACCGTTTGTTCATTTGTTTGAAAGGTGTTAAGAAAAGTAGAGACCTGTGCAAAAGAATAATCTTGTTTTTTGTGTTTTGACAGATATTATGAAAATATGTTTATTTTTAAATTCTCAATAGTTTATTTAGAATATTGGAATATAAATCTGGTTGTTTGAGAATATCTTTCGCGGGTTGTCAAGTCTACATATGATTAAGTTAGCTTCTATTAAATATTTACATATAGCCAGATATATATTATCTGTTTTTATCAATCCATTTCGAAATTAAGTTTAATTTTTTTCAACGCTTAAATGTAATACATATTTTCTTTTACAATCAGTCATGTTCTGGGATACGCGCGATTTGAAACCGCAAAGCGTTCTGAAAATTGGTGGCTTCAAGTCGCATGTGTATACTGAAATAAAATTATTCACTATTGAAATTTAGTATGTTTTCTTATTAGTTAAATAAAAATTTTACAATTTTTTAATTAAAAAAATTCAAATTAAAAAATGTCTTTATTTGTTGTCAATTTGTTTTCCTTTTATATAGCTGCCACATACATATTTACACTAGAGCTGTGTCTTTCATGAACGAACGAGTTAAATTTGAACGGATCATCTCTTTGAACGAAGTAAGCCGGTTAATAAACTAACCACTTTTCGTTCAATAGTGAGCCATTCCATTTGGATAGCTTTCGTTCAAATATCTTTCGTTCTTTTTATATCATTTTCTTTTATTTAACAATATTATTTTATATTATCTGAAATAAATTAAAAATAGAATATGAAACTGATCAAAATTGATCAACCTAAATGGTTTTTATTTAAAATTATTATCTCTATTTATATCACTTTTTATTTCGCCATTTTGGTTTGTTTATTTTACAGAGGTGTGTAAAAATTACGGGAAATTGAACGATATGAATAAACAGATCAGTCTTTGTAATTGAGCGAAAGTGACCGGTCACTAAAATGAACGACTGGACACAGCTGTAGTTTACACATGTAAAACACATGTTGTATTTTTCGTAAGCAACTTCGATACGCCAGTAAAACGCGCGTTCCTTAGAATACCTAAAATTGAACTAAGTGTTTTTCAAAAAGCTATGCGATTTCAGATCGCGCGTTTCTTGGAACATGGCTGTTAATTCACTTTTATATGGTTCTAAGGAACGCGCGTTTTACTGACGTTTCGGAGTTGCTTACGAAACAATACATGTATTTTACATATATACATGAGTATGTGGTAGTTATATAAAACGAAAACAAATTGAGTACAAATGGGGGAAAAATGTGTGATATTCTTTTAAATTTTTATTGAAATAAACAATTGTGTGAACAATTTTATTTCATTTTGTGAGTTAAGTTAAAACAAATTCAGTTAGTTCACTTCAATATACAGATACGAGTTGCAGTCGCCAGAACACCTACTTGGTGATTTCAAACCGGAAAACTATACTCCTTGCGTTATACGTTTGTCAGAACACCTATTTGGCGTTATCAAATCGAAGACACTAATTTTAACCGATTTGCGTTTCTCAAAACAGGCCTGTATATCATCTAACTTACCTGAAAATAAGCCCGATAGAATTGTTGCTAGCAAAGGTGTCTGGGTACGTTCATGGACTTGGGATAGTTTTTTGAAAAGTATACCATCATTTCCCATGGCATACAAAATACGCGGCAGGGGAAATATTGTGCCCAATAAACTAGTGGTCAAAGCAAAAATCGCACCAATTGTAACAATCCACTTGACGGTATACCAGCCAATAGCATCGAAAGCGACTGGGAACGGAGCATCATGATCTTGTTGAAAATAGGGTACCATCATAGTCAAAGCGGTGGAAACACCGAAATAAGACAAAAATATAATAATCAAGGATATAACAATAGCCAAGGGTATATTGCGTTTAGGATTCATAGCTTCCTCGCCGGTAGTGGCAACACAATCGAAGCCGATAAAAGCATAAAAACACTTGGCAGCACCAGCAATAACGCCCGCAAAACCATAGGGCATAAAACCGCCGGTACCAAAACCCTCTGGTACCTTGTCTTGGGGTATGGACCAATTACCGGCATCAGCTGGATAGAGAAATTACATATTTATTAATATTTATTAGTTTAAAGTATAAAAATTTATAAAATAGCTCACCATTGATAGCGCCGGATATGATGACAATTAATATTGTCAAAACATTAACGCAGGTAAAAATATTATTGAGAAATGTTGATTCTTTAACGCCAATAGCCAGCAGAGCGGTCAATAACAAAACTACGCCAAAAGCTAAAAAATCTGGATAGTTACCCAAAAATTCTGGTTCCAAAGGCAAAGCTTCGGTTAAAGCTTTTGACATATTTTTATCAATCAAAGAGTCAATATAACCACTTAAACCACGTGCCACAGAAGCAGTTCCTGAAAAATACCAATTTATTTTTTAATGTTTTTAGTATTTATGGAAAATATTGGATATTTTTTTAGAGATTTCTAACTTTGAGTTGGCAGATTTATTTGACAACACATTTAACAGCTGATGGTAGTTTTTTGTTTAGTTTGGTTTGATACTTCATTATGAATATGCGGTTATGCGCCGCCAATTTAGCGAATAGGTTATAGCACAAATTCATTCTCCGATTGAAGAGAAATTTTTGCTCAAATGGGGCGTAAATAGGAAGAAATGTCGGATTCGGAATGAAGAACTCTTTTTTTTGTACCTTATGAGCTTATTTTAGTACGCTTTATGCGCTAATGGTGTCATTGATGGTCAGCATGTTACTGGTCAACAGTATAGGAATATAATTGGGAATTTTTTCGGACCTCAATTGGATGGCATTCGTTTTGCTGATCTGCGGGGTTACTCTCTATTGCGATACGAAAGTAAGTTCGATGCGAAAAGTAACTTCAATAAGAGTATAAGTTGGTACTCTATGCCGTTTACGCAAACTTTTTTGCGAAATACATAGAAAATGAAGCAACACTGGTACCACAAAATAAGCAATAGCGAAGAATGATAAAATAAAATGTGCGAAAGGGAAAAATTAAATGTGAAAGGAAAATATGAAAACGCAATACAGGGTACCAATTCTTCGATTACGTACTATTTTTCTTTCGCATCGCAATAGAGAGTAACCCCCCTACAATTGATTTCCTCAAAGAAACTTTTCTTCAGAGAATAATTTAATTTAATAATTTAATTTCAATAAATTGCCCACCAAGATTGTGTGACTTAACCTCATTGAATTCTTCTTTTTTTTTTTTATAAGCCAGAGATAATTTAACACTTACAAATCATCATTCGAAGAGTTAAAAGCAAAATACGGTTCGCAAATGTAGCAAAACTTTTGTGAATATCGGATTTCCAGATTTATATGCGATAGTCGTGACGGCCTTATGGCCAAAATCATTTTAAACATTAAGTTTACCAAATATGCGCTGCTGTTAAGCCTATTTCATTGAAATAAAATATATATTTCTTTATTTTGTTATGATTTTAGCTCTAAAAAAACACCCTTTATATATATTTATTTACGAAAATTACCTATAATGTATTCTAAAACTAAATTCCAGCCAATAGTAAAGGCCACGAATTCTCCTATTGTCACATAGCTGTAAACATAAGCACTGCCCGCTTTCGGTACTCTAGCTGCAAATTCGGCATAACATACACCTGCAAAAGCTGACGCTATAGCTGCTATTAAAAATGATAGGGTTACAGCGGGACCAGCATAGTTTAAGGCAACTGAACCAGCCAGTACATAAACACCCAAGCCCAGAGTACTGCCCACACCCAGCGCTGTTAAATCGAAAATATTTAATACTCGAGCCAATTTTGATTCCGTTTCGATAACATCATCGGTTTTCCGCCGTGTTAAAGCATTCCAAAGATTTACCATAATAGAGTTGTCGGCTGTACGTGCAGCAAAATTAATTTAACTGTAAATAAATGAGAGCACATTTATGTTAAAAAGTTGTTAGCTGTATTTATTTCGTAAGAGATTTTTTCTCTCTCTCTGTGAGCAGAGTATTTTTTGCCTGATACTGTTATTGAGTATTTTTTCCTTCTCTGTCACACTGTTAATGTTTTTGTATTTATTAATAATAAAGGAATTAAAAATATCAATCATATTGAAGCCATTTTAAGCTGGAAGGAGCTTAAGAACTTATTTTAATTATAAATTTCAGTGTTTTAAAGCATTAGTGTAATATGATTACAACAAAGTTGTTTTATTTACGTGATCAAGTCAATGAACAACAAAAAAGCCGCAAAATGCATCGTAACAAGTTCAAATGGAATTGATTGAATAAATAAAAGAATTAAATTAAATAGAACAAGTCAGATTCTCTGAGTAAAGCTTAAACGGGTTAAAAAAAATGTAAAATTAATGTGCAGTTTATAGAACACAGACGAGCAACGCGTCTAGAAAATGTTTATGAAAGTTACTAAATTTTTTTAATGATTTCCATACAAATTTTTTAGACAAATATCCCGTTTGTGTTCTATGAACAGCGCATAAATCTATGCTTTTATAATATTAAATGGTTTCCAGAATACAAACATGTGCGTCGCTTGAAAATTTGTGTTAAAAAATATAACATTTTTGAGAAATTTTCCGTCTTGAAACTTTCGACTATAATTTTAGCCCGACGATATACGACGATACACTTTACTAAGTTTGCTTACAATATTTTTCGCACATTGGTCTGCAAATAGGGGTTTTCATTATTCATAATGTTGTCGAACGTTATCGTTCGAAATATTAGAACAAGCTATTGAGCTAACGGACAAGAAGTAACCGAAGCTAACCCAATTGTATGGCCACATACAATTATAAAGCCACATATAAGAGAAGTCTCAAAACTACTCCATGTCACTACTCCATTGAGTACCACAAAGAATTAGTTACAATACTAAAATAAATAAGTTAGATTTTTGTAAAATTTACAAAAATCTAATTTAAAAATAGAAATCAATTTAATTTTACTGCGGCAAAAAATAATCAGCATGGACAACAACCAATAAACGTTCGCATTTAAATGCATGTACTTTATATTTGACATATTGAAGTCAGTTGTTTGCTGGCTGCAATTTGTTTGATGCTTTACTTGTGGCGGTTCAATGAGGTTGAGAAAAAAAAGCTTTGAGATTTTATTTATACTCGTAATAAAAAATTCGTATTTTAATTATTTCCTTGAAAGTGTTATTATTCCCCGCAAAATACACTCTAATTATTTTATCATAATTTTTATATTTAACACTTCACAGCAGGCCATTAATCAAGCTGGTTAGCTTGACTGATAAAGTTTATAATTTTGTTGCAATAAATAAATACTTTATTAATAAATAAAAATAAAATTTAATAATTATTAAAGCTTTGACAGCCCAATTTAGGTTTTTTTTAATAGTGGTTTGAAATTATTTTAATTATATATAGTTTATAATATAAAAACTTGTGGTTAATCAATCAACATGAAGTGTTACGCATCTAAAGTCGTGCTAAAAAGCAACAAGTGTTACTAAATCGAGTGTGATTTTGCCGACCGCTTTCAAAGCACTAGAAATACAACTATTTTATACAAAATACATTAAACACGAAGTGTTACGCATCTAAAATCATGCTAAAAAGCAACAGGTGCTACTAAATCGAATCTGATTTTGCTGGGCGCTTTGAAAGCACTAGAAATAAAAATATTTTATACAAAATACATTCAACACGAAGTGTTACGTATCTAAAATCATGCTAAAAAGCAACAAGTGCTACTAAATCGAATGTGATTTTGCCGACCGCTTTCAAATCACTAAAAATACAACTATTTTATACAAAATACATTCAACACGGAATGTTACGCGTCTAAAATCATGCTAAAAAGCAACAGGTGCTACTAAATTGAATGTGATTTTGCTGGGCGCTTTGAAAGCACCAGAAATAAAAATATTTTATACACGTTTTTACGTTAGTTGTAAAATTTTGTGTGATTTTCAATCCGCATCTAATACATACATATATCAGTGGGCTGAAATATAGCTCATCACATAATACTTCTACTTGCTGCAATATTTTCAAAAATATATTCTTATCTTAAAGAGCATTCAGATAAGGGCCATTTAGTTAAGGACTATTTCGTCTTTTTTTTAAGAAAATAACTTTTAAATTTTTTAAAGCGATTTTAAAGTTTATTTTCTTACGACTGACTGGTTGTTAGATGGAATTTTATGACCTCATGCACAATCAACTAACAGACTTTTTATTAAACACTTTGATAATAAATTTACTTTAAAAAAAAAAAGCTTACGAGGAGCAAATTTCTTGGGAGAAAGTTATAAATGAATATAAAATTAATTTCAGTCAATAATGTAACCTTTTTATTTCGTAAACCTTTTTAACACTTGTTATTTATGACGCTTTTTTCTTAAAGCCGTTATGAAATGTTAATTTTGTCTCATTTTTATGTGTTGGCTTTTTTAACAGACTTAATTGCTTGAAGTCAATAAAATTATTTTTTTTTTGTAATTTGTATTTATTACTTTTTTGTTCAATTTAAAAAGCTGTTTTAAAATTTGCACTTTAGAGAAACGGTGATAAATTTGTTATTTTTATTAAACATGGCTTTAAAATTGTGTTTACAAATAAAATACACTTATTTGTTAAAACATTTTATTTTTCTTTTTTCACATTTAAAAGCAAGTCAAAATATTTTTCCCCTTTTTTTCATTTACACAACAATACACAATATAACATTTATTTATTTGTTTAATTCCATTAAAACGGCTTTAATATTCACCTTTTTTTAAATTTATTGTTTTAGCACAATTTAATTTCCTTTTGTATTAAAAATAAAAACAGCTGTCTATACTAAATTATTATTCTTACAGCCTTTAAAATACTCTATTTCTATTTTATTATATTTTTAATTTAAATTCGTTTTAGGAAAGAATTTTTTTTTTATTTTAAGTAAGTACCGCACGCGACACGATCTCAACTTGTTCTGATCGCTACCAAACTGTGGATATTAACATTAAAGCTTTTTAAGTACAAACTCTCAGTTAAAAGCAGTATTATCATTAACGTTTTTAGCCCCCCAGTATTAACAATTATTTCTGTTTTTCTTAATTTAATTTAATAAAAAAAACCAAATTACAACAACTTTTAAGCGATAAGTGTTTAATTGGAAATATAAGTTATTAACAGCAGAGAGTTTTTAAAGCTGTTTGAGAGTGAAGGTGTGAGAGTTTGTTAATAAATTGTTTTCAAAATGATTGACTTAATATTTCAATAAACATATTTCCCCCTAACAAATTTTTGCTACTGCTCATTGGCAGCAATAAAATAACAAAATAATACTAGGTGTAATTGCTGAATAACCTGAAAGCAGATATGAATAAGTACAATAGGTGGTCGATGGCTGATTGGCGGCACGAATGCTGATATTTTAAAAGAACAGACCTTGTAACAATTGTGGACAAAATTAAATGATTTATATGCAACTGTTCAAACTAGTTGAATATGACCAGAGTGACCAGGTAAGAAATAGTCCCACCTGTTTTAAATTTGTGACTGATTGGCGGCACGAATGCTGATATTTCAAAAAAGTAAAACTTGTAAAAGTTGTGGACAAAATTGAATGATGTATATGCAACTGTTCAAACTGGTTGTATATGACCAGAGTGACCAGAGTAGACACAGCTTCACCTATTTTAAATTGATAGCTGAATAGCGGCATGAATAGTGATGTTGTAAAAGAACATAACTTGTAACAGTTGTGGACAAAATTAAATGATGTATATGCAACTGTTCAAACTGGTTGAATATGACCAGTTAGACACAGCTTTACCTATTTTAAATTGATGGCTAATCGGTGGCACGAATGCAGATGTTTTAAAAGAAACGAACTTGTAACATTTGTGGACAAAATTAAATGATTTATAAATTAAAAATTAAATAATTTATAAATGATTTATAATTGCGCTCAAACGAGATTAGGGATTTTGTCCCCAAAACACATATATTTTTAGCCAACACGCGTTCATCGTTCAGGGCTTACTCATTTGTAATCGATTACTCAGCAAATCGCACAACACATTACAAAGAGAATTATTTTTTTAGTGGTGTGGTTGAAGTCAAACATCCACAAACACTAATCCTCTTTTCCTCCTTATAATCTATTTTCTTTTAAATATAGCTATTTGATATAATTATTTTTATTTGTTTAACACGCTTATATTAGTTTCACTTGTGTTTGTTTGTTTGTATGTTTGCAACACTAGAAACCCATGCCATACATATATCGCTCCTTTATTGCAACATAGTCATATTTCAAAAAAGCTTGTTTCGAGAAAAACACATTTCAAATTTTTAGCTTCCTTACAAGTCTTAGACAAAATTTTAGAAAACATCTTCTAAAGGAAACAGTGTAAAAGTAATTTGAATAAATTTTTGGTACAACATAAAAGATAGTACTGTTAACAATTCTGCATTGTTTTTTGAGATATAACTATGTTGTAATATAGGAGCGATATGTAGGTATATACAACTGTATATACAGTGTTGCTGCTTTAGTGGGAAAATTGTAGTTGCCGTATTGCTTCCGGAAAAGTGGAGGGATTTTGGTGATTCACAAAGCTGATTTTGAGAGTTTCCAAAACAACTCAAAACCGCCTCACTAACCGAATCGGAGCCGATTTTTCATTTCATTTGATTTAGTGCGAAAATTTAAGTTGTCATATTGTTATATATTGTCCTGAAGCCCATTTGGAAGTTCCACGCGTTATATGGATAATTAGCTGGTTATAAGAATAATTTAAGAAGAAGCTTAAACGATAGTGGATGAAAAATTTGAACTTTGAGATAAAAGCGTGTTTTTTTATTTTTTTATGTGCTGTTCAAAGCACTCATCTAAAAAATTTTATATGGAAATCACTCAAAAAATTTAGTAACTTTCATATAAATTTTCGAGACTCTTGTGTGTTCTATGACCAGCACAATAAACTATATTTATATATATATATACTCGCATAGTGTATTCTTGTATAGAAAGAGACACAGTAAAACCTTAATTATATTGAGTTTTGGTACAACAAAGTTCTTGCAACGCAGATCCACTGGTACCACCATAAAAGCAAAATTCACAGTTAATGCTTTTATATTAATGTTTCAAGTTCCAAATTATTATTGTATCTCGCTTGATTACCAATAATGATTTCTTTAAAAATAACCCTGCATACACTAAGACTAAAAACATTTGTTATTCTCTTCCACAATTGCATACAACTATCATGTATGGGCCAAAGTTTCGAAGCATATTTTGGAGTGGTGCAACTTGTTTTTATCCCGCAAAATTATGATTATTCTTTTAAATATTTGAATTTTAATAAAGTAAAAGAAAATGTTAGAATTAACATTAAAGTAGATAGTATGTATTAGATACATACCTACATTTTTCATCTTATTTGTATGCCGTTAAAATGAATTGCACTTCTGTGATGACACATTAAATAAATTATAAAAAAATTAATTGAAAATAATCGTGTTTACAAATTTTTTTAGTTACATATACGAGTAATTAATTCAACTTTTAGCTAAAACCAGTAAGTTAATAACTGGGAATTTTGTTTCAAAATAGGAATATGATCATGCCGGTTGTGGTTTAACAGTCATACGTATGTATATAATAGCACTGTGTAGCGAAAATCCAAAACAAAGTCTGTGATGTTCACTAAACTACCATGATATATACGTACACTCCTACTTTTTATTAATATTTTACCTCATAAAGCGCTTTAACTTTATTTATATATCATCGGTCTCAAGTAGAAAGGACTCAACTTAATTTTTCTACGCTCTTCTCCATCTAAAACTATCTAGTTTAGACACCCTTTAATTGACTAATAATGCAAATCTCAAGCAAATTACCCGTTTATTTGACGCTTGATAACTGCCAAAACTGCTGGAAAATTAGAATATCTAAATATAACGATGATTAAGATATCAGATCTTTTTCAATTAGTTTCTTAATATGTCAACCTGTTATAACTTTAATAATTTAAAATAATGGTTATAAATAAATGGTGTATACAAATATGTTTGTATTATATACATGTATATCTACTGATGCAGTTTTGTTCAGTGGTAATTGGCAATACTGTTTTGACTGTTCATACATAAAGGGTGTTTTTTTAAGCTAGATAGAACTTTAAATTGTAAAAAGTAACACAAAAAATTAAATTTTGATGAAACATTTTTTTTATTTGTTTCAGTATACTCTGACAAATCATCATGAATAGACTCACGCTTGAACAACGCTACGAAATTATCCAAATTTACTTTGAAAATCAGTTGGCAACTGACTGAAAATTGTGTTCAGCGATGAGGCGCATTTTTGGCTTAACGGGTTTGTTAATAAGCAAAATTGCCGCATATGGAGTGAGACCAATCCACAAGAGACCCTACAGACTCCATTACATCCAGAAAAATGCACTGTTTGGTGCGGTTTTCATGCTGGTGGCATCATCGGACCTTATTTCTTCAAAAATGAGGCCGGAGCTCGCGTTACGGTCAATGGAGATCGTTACCGCACCATGATCAATGATTTTTTGTTTGAAAATATGGATGACATTGATCCGAAGGAGATGTGGTTTCAACAGGATGGCGCTACGTGCCATACGGCGAACGCAACCATCGACTTACTGAAATCAAAATTTGGCGATAAGTTGATTTCGACAAATGGACCTGTCAATTGGCCTCCAAGGTCGTGCGATTTGACACCTCTCGATTATTTCCTGTGGGGCTACGTGAAGTCACTGGTTTATGCTGATAAACCAGCAACAATTGACGCCTTGGAGGCCAGCATTGTTCGTGTTGTTCGTGACATACGGCCAGCAGTGCTCGAAAAAGTGGCCCAAAATTGGACGTCCAGAATGCGCTTCGTCAAGAACAGCCGCGGTGCCCATATGCCCGAAATCATTTTCAAATGTTAATGTCACGTATCGATCTTTCGAATAAAAAAAAATTTTGATTACAATTTAATTTTTTGTGTTATTTTTTACAATTTCAAGTTCTATCGGGCTTAAAAAAACACCCTATACAAAATTTACCTCACTCAGCAAGAATTTGACAGTTGGAAAAAGCAGACAAATTTATTTTTGTTGTAAAAATTTGTATTTGCCAATTTATAAAAATGGAAAAAGCTCATCTTTTAAAAAAAGTTTATTATTATACAATAAAAACATCTATTTTTAAAAACGAATAGTTCTCCTCAAAGTGCTAAAACACATACTATCAATGCTTTCAAAGATCAGTTTCGTAAACAAGTTTGATTTCTATACACCTGTAATTTGATAGACCCTTGAAAAGTGCCACCAAGTTAAAGGAGATCTACCAGATATTCCAAAATGCATTACCGCCTTTTCTTTTCTGCAAGTATGTTAATTTTAGGAACAATTTTTACACGTTTTTAGATGGTTAGTGGCCATGAAAAAACACTGACACCTGAAGGATTATTTTATTTTACAAATATATATCTGTAGCGCTATGTGAAATTTTGCAATTTTACTTGTACGTCCCTTGGCCTGTACGAATAGCCCCACTGACTGAGCATATATGACCTTTTATTCAGTGACCACCTAGCCCATCCAGTTTGCTCAAGCATATGGCTAGAAGAGCTGATTCACTGGCCTCGCTCCAAACTATTCCTGTGTTCTTAGTTCGTCTACTGTTTATTTAAAAACAAAATTAATGATTTACTGTTTATTTTTAATTTAATTTTAATAAACTTACCATCAGCTTGACTCTCCATTTTTTTCTTATTTCCTCTTTTGACATTTGAGTAGCTGTTATGTATGATTTTGCTAACTAAACATACCTGCAACAGTGTTGTATTTCAAATTGTGCTCAATTTTATAACAATTTCGTGCTAATTGTTCGATAACTTACCTTGACCTTTTGTATAGAATATTGAGCTCAGTTAAGGCATTAATTGAGGTAATCTCAATAATGGTGTATGTCTGAAAATGCTATAGGGAATTAATTACAGTAAACTCAATAATGGTGTATGTCTGAACAGCGTATAACTTAATTTTAAATGAGAATTAACTAATGTTTCATATAAAAACCAGTTTAAAAACTGGGCATAACTGTGTCAGGATTTTTTTTTTTTGTATTATGTTAATATTGCACTCAAAAGTTTTTTTTTTTTTTCTCAGTTAAAAAAATTTGGTAGTTGACTTTAAGTTCAATGAAAATATTATAAAATCAAAAAAAATCGTTGAACAAACAAGTGTTGCTAATTAAGAAACTTTAAAGTAGTATCAAGCTTAATTTTTCTAATTTTGGCTGCGCCACAGTGCTGTATGTACTTACATACATATATACATACATATTTTTTCCTAATAAGTTTTAGAATTTCATAACACTGCACTATAAATTTTACAACATTTAACCACAAAATATTTATTTAATGCATGCATATGATATTGACTGATATATTAATATAATTAATTTTAAAGATTATGTAACAAAAACCTTAAAACCACCATAAAATTTTAATATACATATGTATATTTTCATTATATTCTAATTCTTAATTACGTATTATTTAGGTTTCAAAGTCTATAAAACAAAGTAAAGTTGCATTGCTTATGTATTTTTGCCTCAATTAATATTATAATAGGGGTTGACCTCCATCCAAAGGTCATACGTCATGGAGTTTTCTCACAACATGGCATGATTTATAGGAAAAGTGCACTTTTTTAGGCAAAATATAAAACGTTACACATTTTGCTCATATTGTACACAAAATTGAACTAAATTTATACCTAATTTATTACTAAGCTGAATTGCATTAAATGCATATTTTATATGAATTATCCTTATCTTTTCCTTTTTCCTGATTAGTAATCCGTTAGACATGACTGTGCTTTTGTTACATTTATATCCCGCAAGGCAGGCGGAAATATTAATGTCAAAATATATATGGACTTTGGTATTAACAGCTGTGATGGGCTAGAGTATAATTTTCTGCTCTGTTTCGGGTTTTTCTATCATTTTGTAATTTTTACTATTACTTGAACGATAATTTACAAAGATCACGTTTACTTTATAAATATTAAAAAATTTTGTTCTTTAACACTTAACCACTGGGCTTTTCATTTCATTGTCGTAATCGAGCGACATTGCCAATTGCGGTTCATTTCTTTTCTGCACGATTAAGGCGCTGATTCGCAATCCTATACCATCATAGGACTCATTTACAGGAAAATGTTCTAAAGCTCTGAACAACTTTACAAAATCGCTTCAAAATGGCGTTGTAGTGCCACACTATTATACAAAGATTATTGTAATAATTTATAAACTAAGTGAAATATTTAAAAAATTATTATTAACATAATAATTTTGCATTATTTCTCGGGCCATGAACAATATTCTCATATTTTTCACAATAAATACCCGTCTGATCGCATAGAAACCATAATTTTATGAAAATTTTCATAAAATTGTTCAAATAACGTGATTTGTCAAAAAATCTGTCACACAGTTGCATTTTTAATACTTTTTCATCACATCTTGTACTAAGTAGATCGCTCGATTGTACAGGATAGTGAATCACAGCTTTTGATTGGTGTCTAATACTTTAATTGCTCAATTTGACTCCTGGAGTTTAATTATTTTATTCCCTCAATTTTTGGAAGATATTTCCTACATATCCAATTTTGTTTACGATACATCATATAAATCTAGCTGTTTAGTAATATATAATTTTAACCGTAAAGCCGTAAACAAAAATATATTTTTTATACATATTTTATATATACACAAATAGTTTGAAACAGGGAATAAACAGCGAAGGTGTGTTTCTGGGTAAGTTTCGTGCACATGAGAACAAGCATAAGTTTCTCCCAAAAAAAGATAAAGCTCAACAAATTTATGGGACACAGAAAGCCAAATTTCAAGCCCTAAAAGAAACATATCGTTAGTCTCATGTAGAAAGGTCCTAACTCACATTTTCCCTAAATCCAAATAAATATACAGCGTCACAAAAATTTAATTACATGATTTCATAAATATCGCTTTTACACATATCGCTTTTGCACATACTGCCTGATGCATTTCCCGACCGTGTACTCTCTCGTTTCGGTGATCAGAATAGATCGTGTGATTTAACACCATTACATTACCTTTTATGGCGTTATTTGAAATCACAGGTAAAAAATGTTTGATTTTCTATTAAGCAACGTCGGTGTTAGACATACTATTTAACTTTCCCATATACTACTATTTAAATTAATTGATTAATTTTTTATTGCTTTTTACTTTATCTTGTGTTTTCTATCGAAGTTGGTAGGTATTTTATTATATTTATGGCAACTATTTATTTATAGCGTTGTTTTCTATGTAAACACTTCAAGCAAATTTATAATATTAACGTTAGCAGCCAGAAGATCAAAATTATGGATTAGCTGTTTATTCTGCAGCTGCTTCGGAAATAATAAAACCGATATTTGAAGTGGTATAGTGTCAGTGCCCAGTAGAATGGTTCGACAAAAAAATTATGTCAGCTAAGTTTAAAGATAATGCAAAACCAATTCCAAAATAATTATGCCACCCTTTCAAATACTGCCCTTTTAGTATTTTGTTCACTGTGTCGCCATTTTATATTCCAATGTTTAAGGCTTTATTATTATTTGGGCTACATTGTTTTCTTTAATAGTTTAACACTACCACGTCCTGACTAAACTCGGTTCGTACCCACTCTAATGCTAAATATTATTGAACATAAATACTGCCATATTACTTTCATAAAACGTTCGTGTTCCCACTATTTATTTTTATTACTAAACAAAAAAGTTTTATACTACGTTTATATGTGCATGTTATTTGCGAATAAAAACTGTATAGACAGTGAATAAAATTTTTATTTGCGATTCACGAAAACAATTACTGATTAAAAACTTGCAAATAAGACACGCAAAGTTGCCACTTTATTTTACAATTTCAAAGATTTCATCGATGTGGCACAGATGAAATATGGTAAAACTACGTACAGAAGCAAATATTAATTTTTTTGTTATAATTTCAGTAATCAAAAAGTTTTTTAAACTAACATTGCTACCAATTCTTTATATTTTGAACATATGCCATACTAAAACAATGAGTTAGTTATTTGCAAATAGCCTTTATTTGTGAATAGACTGTGTATAAACGTAGTAATAGAAGTTTAAAAAAAATACTTAAAGTATTTTGAGAAAAAAAAATATAGAATTTTGATTGATAACGAATAAGTTTTCTTATATTTAACATATCAAAATTATGATGCTTTAAATTCGAATTTGCTTTGTACGCTCATAGAAGGAGTTATATAACATTTAATAAAATAAAATTTACTTCAAATGTAACGACTTTTTACTAAAAAACTTATTTAAATTAAACAATTTTAATCCAAAATTGTATGCCTTAATTAGCAGTCTAAAGTAAAAACGATGTCCGTTTAAAACCAGAAAACTCTTAATTATATTTAACGATAAAATAACTTGTTAACAAACTTCTTAAATACGAGTACTTACTTGTAGCTTTATATCGACGTGATTGAATTCAGCTAAAATATTCATCATTTTCTAATCTTGATGTTTTCAATAACTGACAGTGACAATATGAAGAAATAATTATGAAATACTGACAAGTCTTTTAAACCCATTAATTGACAGTTACCTTCAACGGCCAAAGTTAAAAAAAAACATTAAGTAATCGTAAAGTTGATAAGATTGTCTTTGTAGTACTTATGTATATATTATATTAAAAGAATTAAAAAAAGAAAAAAATACTTGTTAAAGGTAAAGAAAATTGTGAACATTAAATACTGTTTTTATATCAGTTCCAAGAACTTATATTCAAAATGTAAAATAATAATGCATTTAAACAAATAGACTGCATGTTTCTTATTAAGGGCCCTTTTAATAGTTACAAACTTTAAAAAATTATTAATCTAAAACAAATTCTTTACTTTCAGCTCCGGTGAATTGATTTCACTTTAAATTATAATATAATCAAAACAAATTTATGTAGGTAAAGAAAAAAACTAGTCATTCTTTGTTTCTCTAAGGCACTCATAAAAGTCTGGCCGACTTTACAAAAACGCTTCAAAATGTCATTGCAGTCCACACTATTATACAAGTATGATTGTAATAATTTATAAACATAGTAATATAACTAAAAACTATTATTACAATAATAATTTTGCAATCATTTAATTTATTTCTCGAGCCACCAACACTCTAATACATTTCACAATATATGCCACACTAATCGCACAGAAACCATGTTATGCAAGTATTCATAAAATTTTTCAAATGGCACGATTTGTCAAAAATTCTATCACACAGTTGCATTTTTAGCACTTTTTCAGCACTCATGTTATACGAGTATTTGTTAGATCACACGATCGTGTAGAATAGTGTATCAGGTCCTTTAGTAAAAAGTTTCGCTTCTCAAGCTGCTAAAATTTTCTGCAATAAATTCCTTCACCTTGAGGTATATTCCTAACCCATTTCGTCTCTTTTATTTAAACATCATTTTCTTTTATTTAAAAAATGCGTTCTCTAAAATTTAGAAGCAGTCAATTAAGATCATAAATTTCTTTCAAAAAAAAAATGCCGTTTATAAAAATTCTTTTGCTTTTAATATAACGTGTATTGAATTTGCAGCCGTAATTAAATGAATTTTATTATAAAAAGGGAAACAAAAAACCAGCTGATAAAAATATAATAAATATATACAAAAAATTCCATTTTAAAGTGGCCTTTAACAAGATCAATGACTTCTTCTAATAAAATATTTGTTACAACATTTTTTTTTTTTAACTGAATAAAAAATAAACTTAAAAACAAACATTATGTGTACATAAACAACTTGGCAGAATTCATTTTCGAGCTTAAATTTAAAATCACAACAACAAAGTAAACTATAAGTGAGCACAAATCAACATGTTTAAACCCTGATCACGTGAAATTTGACCGACATAGAATAAAATGTGGTTTTGAAACATGTTTGTGATAATGAGTGAGTGCTAAAGCAAATAAACAAAAATATTAAAAACCTCCAGTGGCTGCATAAAACACTCATAGCTTAAAAACAATTATTTACTGTAAGACAATTAAATGCTATTTAATACTTTAAATTAATTAAACAAATGGTTATTAATTATAGTATTTAAAACAAAATAATAAACTTTATGAACAAATCAAACACTGACTTCAAGTTATAAGAAATAAAAATAAATTAAGATATTTAGGCATGAAATAAGTAGTCTCTAACGCTAGTTAAATTAGTCGCTTTTATATACTGTTTTCATAACACGAGCGAACGTTTCATTAAGTAATTTTTTTTAATTTTTTTTTTTTTTTTTTTTTGCCACTACACCGCTACATATGCCACAGCTACTGTCGCCGTGTAGTCAGCTACTTAAATATTTTAAGAGCGGCAGCAGCGTAATAAACAGCTGATCGACGAGTTTCAGCTCGTCGATGCCCATATTATATATTAAGTTATTTACATAGAACAATACCATAAATATGAATATTATAATTAAAGCGAACTACTCGTATATACCAATTTCGAAAAAAGTTAGAAGATAAAATAAAAACAAACAATACTCAGTTTAATGAAAAAGTGATTGAGCAGCTGCTTATTCTTTTTCAATAATGCCAGTAAATGTTTTCGTTTTTTTTATATTATATTAAGTTGTATATTAACTTGTCAATATAATATACCTCAAGTATGGTATTATATTAATAGCACTAACCTGCTTTTTCGCAGGCAAAACTAAAAATTAAGTTATTTAGCTACAGCAACAATTGTAGTTGTGTAGCCGTGCTGCCGCTAGCATATAGACTAATGTACACTTTTTATATATAACAGGTTGTAGTCGGTAGCCAGCTGTCTTCAATGTGTTTAATGCATTAGTGTTGTAGTAAAGTTGAATTCATACATTTTTTTTGGAACAAAATGTTCGTTTGAAAGCTGTTTTTATATGTAGTTTGATTTTTCACTTTTTGAAAGAGAGAGAGAGAGAGAGAGAGAGCGAAAGCGAATTAACTTACTTATTATTGATTTATTTTTATTTTTTGTTACGAAACAATTGCATTGTGCTGCCAGCTGCATTTATTTTTTAAGCAAAATTGAACTGAGTTTTTAAAAGTAAGTAAGTTTGAAAAATTGTGTCATGGGCTTAGAAGAATCGATGGCACCGTAGCTTATTTCAGAAACGAAAAAGCCATAATCATCAAAAGTAATCATCTGCCACTGTGCTGTCATATCGTAAGAGTAACACGCCTCGTTCTTCTGTTCAATGTAAACTATATGTACATGGTTTGTTTTTACTTTTACGTTCTGTTCTGTTACGGACTAATCTGTTGAAATGAGAGTTGTTGAGTCGTCTTTAGTACTGACAGCCACACTACTCAAAACTACCGCTTTTATATACTGTTTTCATCGCTCGAGCGAACGTTTCATCTACTAGTTTTTTATGAGAAACATTTTTATTAATTTTTTTATTTTTGTTTTTATTTTTTTTTTTTTTTTTTTTTTTTTTTTGCTAATTTAAATATTGGTGGTATAATACTCAAAAACAGCCGCTTTTGTATAGTGTTTCCATAACACGAGCGAACGTTTTATACCAAATTTTTTTATGAGAAATAACTTTTTTTTGTGATTAAATTGCGAGTGTTCGAAAAGAGATTGGCTGCAATATAAATAGTGCTTCATATGCATAACGACACAGTCTAAACTAGGCCGAACTAGCCGAAAATTGTCCAAGAGCATACCACGTAACGATTTTTGTGCAAATAGGCTTGGATAATCAGCTGTTCTTTTGTTTAAAAACATATGAAACTGAAAAAGTAATCAGAAATAAGAAAAAAGTTTCTCTTTAAAAATTTGTTAAAAGAGCAAAATAGAAAGTTTTCCGAAAAAGACTTAATTTGTTAAATTGTAAGAACATGTAATGGTTTTCCGGCATTTTATAAATATGTATTATAAATACTTGATAAAAAAATGCAATTTGTAACTCTACAGCTGTTGCGAATAATGCAATTAGTCTGTTTTTATAATATTATGCGTCTAAAGTCACTAAAATATATTTTAATTTAAAAAGTAAATACCATTAGTATTTCAAGACGAAGAGTTATGGTAAAAATACCAGTAGTTTTGGGTAAAATTACCTCATTTAAGTTTGCTTTTTACTCTTTTATTAGTTCCCACTTGTCCGAGTTCTTGTGGAACACACCTAATATATGTATTTTAATTTTAAACATTTTCGCTCATTTGATTATTGTATTGCGTCTGATTATATCAATTACTGATAACGTTTCAACCACGTGTTAGATACGTAGTTTCAAATACCTGAGATATCTTGAATAAATTATCTTTAAAATAATTCTTAAGTGGCCGCTGATACTTTGTAGAAACACATACTTCACTATTTCAAATTGATATAACTTTCAATTTGATATTGCGTTCATTGAAACGTTAAAACAAGTAATATGTGCTAATTTAATGGCAATTGTAAATATAAGTTCATAAAATGTTGATAAGATAATGATAGCTAATACTTTAAACTGTCTATAAATCGAAACTTTTAAATTATGGCACTAAAACTATGTTTCAAAATTTTGTTTGCATAAAAAAATTTAAATTGTGAATCATTTATGATAAGAAATAAATATTAATTGTTCTTCAAGATCGCGCGATATAACGCCGCTAGACTATTTGCTATGGGGATAAGTGAAGAAGTTAGTCTACGCCGATCAGCCCGAAATGATTGACCACTTGGAGGACAAGATTGGCCGACTTACAGCCAGAAATGTTGGACAAATTGCATGTCAATTTCATCTTTGCTTTATTCCATTTACAAGCATCTCCATAAAAAACACCCTTTATATTATTAACAGCTAATAGCTTTATGTAGTACACTTTCTATTTACAGCTACATACATACAAAAAATAATCTTGGATATTATATTTTTTAGTTATTGGAAGAAATAGCTGTTTTCGTTCTACAAAATATTTTTATTAAATTTTTGTTTGAATCAACGAATGAGGCATTTGTCCGTATTCCGTACAACCATTATTAGCTGATTCCATTATTAAACATACAGTTTTTCTATGCGCTGTGCTTGAGATTGTGTGGGAGAAATCTACTACAAGAACTCGGTTTTAGAAAAGTGACAACTTGCCGAGTTTTGTAGACTTGTGCCATTCATGAATGAATTACTTCAACTGAATGATTCTTTGAAGTGAAAGAATGAAATATTTCTTACTCCTTTTGCCCTGAAGAAGCTATCCGAAGGAAAGCGAAATATTGGCAGAAATATTGAAATAAATAAGCTAAAAAGGACCTTAAACTCAACGAAATACTACTTAATTAAGAAATAGAGGTCGAATAAAAACCAAATACTTACTCCTTTTGTTTCACCATTCTTTTTTCCTTCATATTTCTTCATTCCGAGCTCGTATACACTCAAAATAAACTGAAAGAAATTATTTTTCATTTTATTTTATACCTTTTAATTTAATTTTAAAATTAGCATTAAGAAATGTTTTTATATTTTATATTTAAACGAGCTTTGAAACAAATAATGGCTGTGATTGCTGTATAATAATTCGTTATGTTGCCACCTAATATACATTTTCATTTATTCTGAAATATGTCTGGCATATAGAAAGATGAAAGCAAAGAATGAATTAATTCACTTAACCTTTCTGAAAGAGAATAAAAGATTCACACAAATGAAAGATTTTGTCCAAAACTAGAGTTTTGAATCGTGCCAGTTCCCACGTAAAATTCAACTGATCTAGTAGCACAATGTAAACGATCATAGACAGCGACGTGTGTTGAATAGACCCTGAAGGAGTATTGTACCGTTCTTTGATTTGTTTAGTTTCTTTTACTTTCAGACGTGGTCCTAAAACTGTGTACTCGAATGTATCCTAACATTTGTTTCATTACCTTTAGAAATAAAACGTACGCAAGTCACAGCACTTACTTGGAATCCTCAACAGCTTGAAAAATAAAATTTATGTAAGATTTTTACGTTTAACATTTTTTTCTTTTTGAAATATTATTATACGATTTCTTCAAAACGTATTCATTCACATTCTATAATGCAACTTTTACTTTTGCCCCGTCCTGACATTTATTGAATAATTACTTTATTGTCTTTGTTAGAAAAAGTATTTTATTTATATACATACTAATAATATAACCGATTTTTATAGATAAGGTTAGGAATATTGAAAGTAACACACAACAATTAACATTGATAAATTAACAGCAAATGCTTGACGTCTTTATCATGGATTCATTTGTGATATACATATGTATGCTTGTTTGTGTAATCAGCAATTGAAGCCTAAATAAAAATAAATAATTTATTGACTTTTTATTTTAGCGATTTTTTAACACAAACATTTTGACGTCAGCTAATACACAAATATTTATCTAACTGATATAAATAAGAGTTTGTTTTAAGCATTTAGCGTACAGAAAAGTCCAAATAAATTTCACACCTACCTGGAGCAAATTTTTTTGCTCGGTTTTAAAAATTGTAGCAATTCAAGAAGAGTATTAAGCTGGATTCACCCATTGCTTCCGAACAAAATTTTTGTCCGGACAAAAGTTTTTCAACTGAGAATTTTCTGCAGCACGATTCACTCATATGCCGGAAAACCAAAGCTGCCATATGTAAACAAAATCTATTAGTTTTGCAAGGTGGTAGTACAGCTTGTTTGTATTTTTGCTTTATATTATTGGCGTATTTTACATATTCTGAATTATTAGTAAACATTGTGTGGAATGGAACATAATGGAAAAATGAAAAGTGCTTTTGCATATGGCCATTGATATATATAAAGCATTATTATTAGCCAAATACATATATACATATATCTTTAAAAAAAACGCTGAGACGAAAAAATGCGATGGCGCTAAATTGGCAACTGTGATGAGCGGTGGTGCAATTTAGTTTACTGCTTTCAAAATAAATTTTCCTTCATACAAATTAAAAGAGCTATATGTAAGGAAAAATGATGAGAATAGCAATATTTACAATCAATATTTTCTTAATTTAGAAAAAAATTATATCATCAGAAGACTTGGAAAATTTAGAAAAATATTCTCAAACATTCAACTTTGTTTCCCAATATTCTAAATAAATTATTGAGAATTTAAGTAGAAAAATGCTTTAATAATAACAATAAAAACCAAGAAATAACTACTATTTGCTGAGGAATACATAAAAATCATTATTTGACTTTTATTTTCTGGCAAATATTTAAAAATCAATAAGTCCAAATCAAAAATAACTTTTATTTTCTGAGAAATAAATAATAAACAAGATATACCTATTATTTCTTGATGAATAGATAAAAATCAGGGTATAACTTTTATTTTCTGGGGAATAAATAAAAGTCGATAAATAAATAAGAATCAAATACAAATTTTAGTTGCTGAGAATTAAAACCAAAAAATAACTTAGCTCTTGAGGAATAAATCAGGATACTAAAAATTCTGTGGAATAAATAAAAACCAAAATATAACTATTATTTTTAGAGGAATAAACTAAAGCAAAACTGTCGGTAAAGTTGAACTATTTAATAAAATTAAAAAATAATGCTTCTAAAGGCAGACTATGTAATACAGATTATCTTAGCGTAGAATAAAAAATTGAAAAATAAAAAGTTTGGTTTTTGTGCTTTGTCAGGTATTATCAAAACATTTCGCTTTTTAGATTCTCAATAATTTATTTAGAATATTGGGAATGTTTGAAAATATTTTTCAAAGGTTTCCAAGTCTACTGATGATTAGGGTGGCTTCTATGAAATGCCGACCTATAGACAGCTAGGAAACATAGATTTTTGATTGGTATCAATATTAAAAGCTAATAAAGTGAATAATCTCAATTGTCTTAATTTAAAAAACATTTTTTTATCCTGGACCAATACTCACTCAGGGGCTGGTGCCTACATATGCAGTGCATTGTTTGGAACTAAGAAAATAGACTATGAGAAGGAGCAAATGCTTTATATCAAGTTATTTCATTTCTGCTTGAATTTCAATAAACAATTTTTTCTTCTAATTAGAAACGACGCAAAATTCACTACGATTTAATATCGGATTCATTTAGCAATAACTTATTTTTCTAAGTGTTTATAATTTTATTTATAAATTAAGTTTTCAGCATATACAAAAGTTATGTTAATCCCTTTAAAATTAAACTTTTTAATGTAAAGACTTTTAAAAGCTTAAAAAAATAAGTTTATTATGGCTGGCCGTACAGCAAATAAAGAGCCCCTTTTCAAAGTCGTTGGTAAAGCAGCATCTTTCCAACTCCCGCATAAACGGAAGATTGTAAATGTTTTGTAGCAATTACACAGAATATTTTTCTGCCATTTTTAATTTTTTTAAAAAATTGCGTTTCGATGCTTTTATTTTTGTTCACAGAGTTTGCAACAGTGGCGGGAGTGCTACAGTGCTGCGTTTCAGTTAACATTTGACAATTTTAGTTTGCCTTTATTGTGATTAAAAAAGTTAACTGGTATAGGACAAAATCTTTCACTTCCTTCTCTTTTAGAAAGAATAAGAGAATTCATTATTTGTTTTATTTTATCTTTCTGAATGGCACATGTCTAAATTAAAATATTATATAACATTTTAATTTTCCTGACGATGCTTACAAACTGTTAGCGAAATATCGAAATAATAATAAAAAAAACCCGTTGATTTTTTATAAAAAAAAACAACACAAGATCTTAGGGTGCAAAAATTTAAAATAAATATTATTTTTGATTTTTATTTATTTATTGATTTTTATTTATACGTCAGAATATTTAAGTTATAGCTTGATTTTTATTTAGTCCTCAAGAAATAACAGCTATTTCTTGATTTTTATTGAAGTCTGAGAAAATAAAAGTTAGTTTTTATTTATTTATAGGTTTTTTTTATTTATTCCCCAGAAAATTATAGTTATATATATTCATTTTAATTTATTTCTCAGAAAAATAATAGTTATTTCATAGTTTTTATTTATTCCTCGGAAAATAAAAGTTATTTATAATTCAAACAATTGAGTTTTTTATTCGTTATTTTAGCTTCTAACATTGATACTAATAAAAAATTATAAATAGCTTGTTTTCTATGTTTCCCAGCTATTTATACGTCGACATTGAAATAAAATGTTGACATATAGATAGCTGGGAATCATAAAAAACAAGCTATTTATAATTTTTATTTATTTATTAATTTTTATTTATTCACCAGAAAATAAAAGTTATATCCTGATATCGATTTATTCCTCCGAAAATAATTTTCTATTTCATAGTTTTTAGTTATTCCTCAGAAAATGAAAGTTGATTTTATTTACTTTTATTAATTTTTTATTTATTTTTATTTTATTATTTTTGATTTTTTATTATTTATTGATTTTTATTTATACCTCAGAATATTATTATATTTTGATTTTTATTTAGTTCTCTGAACATAAAGTTATATCTTGGGTTTTATTTATACCTCCGAAAATGAGAGTTACTTTTATTTATTTATTGGTTTAAATTTATTTCTCAGAAAATAAAAGTTATATCCTGATTTCTATTTGTTCTTCAGGATATAATAGTTATATCTCGATTTTTAGAAGATAAAAGTTATTTTTAATTTGTATTTATTTATTGATTTTTATTTATTCCTTTTTAAAAAGTAAATAGTATAGAAGGAAAATGAAATTTGTCGTTACTGATAGTTGAAACACTGTGCAAAACAGCAACATAAGCAATTAAATGAATGGGCCAACAGCAGCAGCAGCATTGAGTTCAAAATAAATAAATAAATTGTTGATGAAAAATTGTTTGTTCTTGTTGAATTTTGTAGGTGTGGATCACGAGGGAAGAAAGCAGTAGAAACTGGTAGAAAAATGTCTCAATAAAAATGCTTTTGCTTGAACTCATTGAAAAATAATTTTTAAAACAAAAAAAAAAAAGAAACAAAAAAACAAAACGAACACAGCTAGAATTTCTGCTACGCTAAAAAGCACACTGTGCACTCAAGTGTTGTGACTCCTTTTGGCAGTTATTGCATTTTATAGGCAACATTGCACATTTAAAAGAGCGTATTTAAATGTATTTACATAAGTATACACATATATATGTATAATATACATATGTATATTTTTTGTTGGCCTTATTTTTGTTGTTGTTTTTTTTTTTATTTAATTTGCCTGCTGCCTTGAATTCAAAGAAAAAGTCATTGCTTTATATTTATTTTCAAATAACGGCACATCAAATTGTGTGTTTCCCAGTTTCTTATTTTATTTTTTATTTTCTTTGCAAATAAAAAAACTTTTTAACAATACAGACTAGTTAAGTTATTTTATTCAATTAAATTAATATCAAATATTTTGCTTAAAAAAATAAACTAAAGAAATTGTTGAACTTAGCATAACATTTTAATGAATGGAAAAACTACACTGAAAAAATAATGAACTAATTTTTATTTAATAGCAAAATAATTTTAATAAAATTCTGAACTTATTATATTATTTAAACTTTTGTAACTTATGGTATTACATGTCCTGCTGGAAATGTCAGTAGTGAAACTGTAGTGACTTACTATTGACACAGGCACCAGTACTAGTGACTTATAATAAAACAATGCTATGTAGGTACTATCGATGTTTAACATATGCATGTCATTAATAATCCACTATTGACTGACATTAGTACTATCAGATTATACTCGTATGGTGGCTTTGGGTCCATATGAAGACATTAGAAACAATAATTCACTTGTATATATTAGTAATTCTTTTTACACTTTTGGTACTTTTGTAAAGTACCATATTTGCATATATACTCTGTTTTGCTTAAAGCAAACTTTCAAAAGGAAAGAAAATTATTCAGAATTTAAATTTAATATGTTTTCTTTTTATATGAATAAAAAATTAAAAGAATTTTACAGATTTTCAATTGAAAATACCAAATTGAAAAATTGCTCTATTTATTGTCAATTTATTTTCATTTTGTATAACTACCATATAAGGATGTACATACATATCTACATATGTAAACCACATATTGTAAAACGCACTTTTTTAGAACACCAATAAATGAATTTACTGTTTTTCAGAACGCTTTGCAGTTTCAGATCGAGCGTTTGCGAAAAGTAACTTTTTAAATTTTTGGTACTAAAAACCATATACAAAAAAAAGAAAGTTTTCAATAACGAAAAATTAGATAGACACAATTAGTTTAAGAAAAAAATATTCAGTTCATTCCTCTAGCTACCGAAGTAGTTTAGTCTTTATACTACTTTCCACTGATCTAGAATAACGCGTTAAAAAGAGTTGAACTGTGAACCATTTTTTGTTACTGCAAACCTTAAAATATTTACTTCAATTCAAACTGATACAAGCAATAAACAATTTTCATGATTATAATAACTTTAGATCTGCTCACTGCCGTTGGTCGCTTTCATTGTAATCATAACCGATTAGAGGCAACTTTTTCTCAATAGAAACCTTGTGGGAATTTATAAAACAACTTTTGTCCAGCAAAAACTAGAGTAATAGTAAATAATAATAACACATACAAATACACATACTCGTATACGTACTTTTGCAAATATGAATGTGTGTTTTTGTTGTTATTTAAAAATGATGATTTATAATTTAAAGTTATGACGAAAAGGTGCCTTTTGAATTTACATTATACAACGAACGCCAAACGAAAACTACGCAACCGTAGTACGTAACAGTGCATTTAGACATGCGAGTAATCTCATGCGAGTCCTGTATACATATTATCAACGAAAATTTCTTCGAAAAACTCGAATCTCTTGTAATTTTCTTTTTTGTGAGTAGGAGTCCACATTAAATTTGTCGTCAACCCGTGAAATTCAAACAATTTATTTTCTTCCGTTATTTTGTTTCTATTTTAAATACATCTTCTTTTTATAAATTGGAGTTGCCGTGTTTTTCACATGAGAATATTGTTAATGCATTCATTTTTATTATCATTATTTTATTGATATTAACGCTTTATAATTTAAACATTTCCATTTATAACATTAATTTTAATCATTTAATATACAATTTAAGAAGCAAACTAGCTAAAACTGAAGTTTTAATTTCGTAATGATCCAGTTCATTTACTTAAAATTATTTACACGGTAACACTGCTTGTTTGTTTGCATGGAAGTGCCAAAAAATTACTCTCAAGCAAATTCGGCTGTGGAAAATGGAATGGGGTAGTAAAAAATGTGAGTGTATTGAGTTTTTGGAACTCTTACTCGCATGTCTCAATGCTAGATAATAATGTTAAAGAGCATTCACGAAAAAAAACGGTTAAAGATAAGTAAACAAACATATAATTTCTAATTTGGGGATTTTCCGATTTAAAAACAGATTGAAAAACAATTGCTGAAAGCTGAGTGGAAAGTAAGCAAAATGAGAGTGTGTTAGTAAAAAAGTGTGGGTGGATTGCAACTTTCATGAAATTACTTTCCTGTCTAAACGATAGGTAAAGAAAATAATTAAAGTATTTTTATAAAAATAATATCATAGAAAAATTTATAATGATAATTTTTTTGTTTTTTAACTATTGCCTATAAATTTGTATATGTAATAAGTTTGGCAACTCTGATTAGTAAGCTAACACAATAAGAGTGGAGAGAAGCAGAGGCAAATTTTGCAACTCTTTGCCTCGGCGACATTTTTAAAATGAACTTTCACTTTCCTGTGTAGACGAACAAGAAATTTTCATGAAAGTCGTCTATTTCATTGAAATTTTTATTTGTAATACGTATACAGAAATTTCATGAAAGTACTTTCCTGTGTAATGGTAGTGTAAATGGCATATTTCAAAGGAATTTTAAAAACAATTTAAGAAACATCTCCCCCGCCAGAATCACCACACATATTTTATTTTATAGCACTCTGTACTCGTATTTAATTTAAAGCTTAAAAACAACATACCTTTCAATTAAAATAAATGAATTAATGTATTTATGATATTTTCTTCCTGTCTTCATATAACAAAATACATACCAGTTGTATTTATCGATCAATTCCAAAGCTTAATACTTAATTAATTATGAATTCCAAACATTATTCCATTTAATCCAAGGTAAACAAGGTTAAGGTTGTGGGTATGACTATAGCTACGAGAATGTGACTTACGTTTTTGTAGAAGGTTAACAAAGATTTTTGTAATTTGAATTTAAGTTTGTATAATTACAATATGTTTTATTAACATGCAATGATAATAAACAATTTTGTAGGGTTTTAAAGATATAAAATATGCTTGTAAAGCAAACAACACACATAAAACACTAGTAAGCAGATTTTTATTAAAAATTTTAATTTCAAATTTTCAATTTACGCGCAAGAAAACAGCTGATTGATATTTTTAAGGAAGCACTAACTTTAAGTTGTTTACTTGATGGCATCTTGCTAAAAAAAAAACAGCTTTATAGCGATACAACTTTAAATTTTTGTAAATTTTTACAAACTGTATGTGTAAAAAACTTCAATGAGATTTGAAAAGAAAGTTGTGGTGGTGTGACTGCAGAGTAATCGTTTTTACAATTTACAATTTCTTTTAGTTTATGTTAAATTCAAAAGTTTTGAAAAATAGTCTTATATTTCAAGTACTTGGACAATTGGGTATTTTATAAAATATAATTGCATACAGCACTTGAACATATTAATGACTTTTATAGTTAAATACATGATTATTTATTTTCTAAGCATAAAATTTCTAAAATTATGTTATTATATAAATTACCACTTATGCTTGAATGATTATGAGTTTTAATTAAAAACGGATTTTACAGCTTTTGTTTATGTAAAAGCGGAGGGCAAAGACACAAGCATATTAAATATGAATGCATAAATATGTGGTTAACTTATGGGTTTTTTTTCTATAAAAATAAATCATCATTTAATGTAATATTATTTATTAATATTAATTGAATATTAAACACTTATTTTGATACATTCATGTGTAATATTTTTTTAAACCTTTTTGATAGTTTTGTGGTTTTTTAGAATTAATTAAATTGAAACATTTGGCCAGCAAAACAAATATCGTTTATAACTTTTGTAAGATTCGATGTCAATACAGAAAATGTACAGTACGCCACAAAATGCTCATAACAGGGAACAAATTGATGTTTAGCTAATCTCCGACTAGGCATTCGAAAGCGCTAAGCTATATAAAATGGAATTACAATTATAATTACTCCATACTGAAATTATAATTTGATGGAAACCCCGTGATGTTTAGCTAATCTCCGACTAGGCATTCGAAAGCGCTAAGCTATATAAAATGGCATTACAATTATAATTACTCCATACAGTAATTATAATTTGAGTTTCATGGAAAATGGAAAAACCGTTTTTTTTTTTTTTTTTTGATATTGCGATCTGTCAAATGTCAGCTGTTAAAATTTCATCCAAATTCATCGATTAGTTTATTTGTTGCAGTCGTTTGAAGTAAACAACTTTTGTGTTTCTTGAAAAATGGAAAATATTTTAAAATAAAAACAAGCAGTTTGTACAATGTTTTAAACATATTCGAAAATTTGCAATTAGATTTCGTATCGTAAAAAATTGATTTTAACGTTCTAAAATATTTTAGACGAATTATTTTATTTGTTTAACTGTGTTTTTTTAGAAGGTTAGTAATTTTTACGCATTTTCATCCATTATATAAATATATTTAGCACAAAAGCTACGCTTTCATCACCCTAATGCCAAATACACTTACAAGTATATAAATGAATGCAAGTATGCCTGCAGATACTCTGAAAGTTATCAAGTATCATATTTTTAAATGTGGCAAATATACCAGTATTCAATTTGTTTATTTTCAATTTTCTATTTCAATTAGCCAGCGGTTTGTCACCCAAATAAATGCCTATAAAATGTTTCAAATTGATATGAAACTTCAAAGTTTGTTAAACATTTGTTTCAAAAAAAAAAAATTGTCATATTAAAGGTAAACATTATGGTCAACCTTATTCAAAACCAATCTACATATGTATGTTTTTGTTTGTAGAGCAGAAAAAACAGAAATAATGATTTGTGGTTTAGTTTGACTGATAGGAATCAGCCAATCCAGCATAAAGTTTACATCCAATTTACTTTAAGCTAAAACACATAATAAATTTAAAAACATGTTTTTTTGGAGAATAAAGAATAATTTGTTATCATTGTCAAGGTTAATTATACAGTGTTGAATGACTTCTCTAAATGAATGGTGATTGGAAAGATTTGTATATGGCAGACTTTTAGTTGTACTATTAATTCAGATTTCACAAGGTTGCAGCAAAAACTCTGAGCTAAACACAATGGTCGATAAACCTCAAAAACTACACAAACTAACTTAATGCCAACATTTTAAATTGTGCAATAGAGTCTGTATTAGTAATTCGTATTGTTATTGTTAAAGTTAAAGCTCCACGAACACTATTCCCTTTTTCCTCCTCATCATAACTTATTTTCCTAGTTCCAGTACAATACGCTGCATATGTAGGGGCTATTCCCTGATGAAAAAAAATACATGCATTAAGCTTAAAACACAATCTTATATCGGTTACCTATATATATTAATAATAATATAAACTAATATTGAAAAGTATCTGTATCTCAGAAAGTATTATATATATTATTTTGTTGTGAAAGTCGGCGGGTTTTGGTAAAACTTAGTGAAGATATTAATAGTACTTTTCCATTTCTATTAAACTTACTTTGATGTTAAAGAATTTTTGTAAAAAATTCATTTTGTCTGACTAAAGAAATGAGTCTATTAATAAAGATTTGAACTATTCGTTAGGTCAGTATTATCTGAAAAAAGGTGACTGTAATAAAACTAGCGCCATCTGTGTGTTAGGGCCGGGACTTTTCAGCCCATGTAGTACAACAATCTAAAAACAAAATGGTTTGCTATCTTCACTTGTAAATGTGCATGCATGATACAAAAAACAAGGTAGCCGCTTCGCTACAACAATAAAAAATACAACAGGTATTTTTTTTTTTTTGTAAAAAAGGCGAATTCACACTTAAACTGTCAAAAGTAGTTGATAACGAACATGTAAAAAAATTTAAATGGCGCCGAAAAAGGTAGACAAAACTTGACAGAGAAAGTGCCGCCATATTAGTCGAGTTCGCCTGAATTCGCCGATGCATCCACCTAATAATTAATTCGCCTTGTGTACATGTATATAACCAAGGCGAATTCATACCAGGTAAATACAAGAGCAATAAATACAACCCAAGGCGAATTCATTACTAGGTGAACTTAACAGCTCAGGTGATTATTTTTTGCTTCTCGCAATGAGACGGTCAAATTTTTTTTTCTTTTGTTTGCAAACTTTTTCGCGCCCTTTTAATCTGAAGATTTTTCTGTATGATTTAGTGCAATTTCAAGAAATTTGTGTGAATTTAAAAGTAGAAAACTAATAAAGCTGTGATTTTAATTACAAACAATTATAAAAGTTTATATTTAACGTTTGTATAAAATTTTTTCCCAGCTGAACAATCTTAGGCGAATTTAGATTTTGACATTCACGATAAGTTTTACAATAACAAAATACATAGTACCGAATTCGCCTTTCAAACACACAATTAAATACAATATTTGATAAGCTTTCTCGTTGCCCTCAAAAAGTAACAAATCCAACAAAACACTCTTTGTAGACTTCATGGAATGCATTCAATTCGCCTTTCCGCTTGCATTCACCTTATAAATTCGCCTTACAACCAAGGCAGCTTTAGGTAGTGGCAGAATTACAATAAATACAACACCAACATGTATTTTTTGGTAAAACTTACGAATAGTTGTCAAAATTTTGTTTGAAAAAGCAAGGAAGTCTATGTGTTTTTGACAAATTTATGCAAAGGAAACGAAAAGCAGCTACTCTTATACCACTACCATATTAAAGCTGACTTGAATACAACACTAGAAGAAATAAATCTTTTCCAAATGTCAAGGGATAAATATAAACATAAAAAGGAATTAGAAAAAAAAAATATCGATAAAAGACAAACATTTAATTATTTCGTAAAACTTTCAATTATTTCATGAAAATTAAAGTCTCAGATCATAGAGTTTGGAAAGGGGAAAATGGCCAGCAAGATTGGAGAGGATTCTTAATGATAACTGGCGCTCAAGAGGCAATACATAATTTAAAAAATAGTTTCGATTTTTTTTCAAATTTCTATTCAAAAAGATTTACAATAAAAGAAAATCTTAATTATATTGTGAAACTTTTAATTATTTCGTGAAACTTAAAGTCTCAGATCATAGAGATTGAAACGGTAAAAATGGCCAGCCAGACTGCGAAGAATTCTGGATGATATCTGGCGCTCAAAATAGAATACATAATTTAAAAGATTGTTTTAAAAATTTTTTTTCAATTTTGTTTTAATTATGCCATTGACATCTAAAACAGATTAAAATTAAAAAAAAAAAAAAATTCAGCTGTGCCGTCAATTTCACCTGTTATGAATTCGCCTTGTATATACCAGGGTAAAACAGAAGCAACACTTGATGTTCTACAAGTTGAAAAAAGTAGAAAATCTGACCTATGACTTTTAAGACTTTACAAGTGTAGGATGACTTGTGTATTACGGCAAGTCCTTAGCTCGATTCCAAAGAATCCAATTACTTTCAGCCCAATTATAAATAAAATAGGAATTTTATCACTTTTCCGTTTCCTCCAATTATGAACAAAAATTAAATATGAGTTTTTTTTATTCTTTCTTCTCTTCATTCGCTAGAAACATTAAAGGGAGATCAACTCTTCAATTCTTGCGAACAAAAATTGTGCTTTTTTCTTTAATTTTAATTGAAAAAATTACTTTATGTGAGAAATAAATTCCGTGAGGAATAAATTCCGAGAGAAATAAATTCCGTGAGAATATTCATAATTGGGCTGTATGTTTTATGTGTTGTTTATGCAGCACGTATGAGTGATACATCTAATTAGTATTTTGAGTATATTACATACAAAATTGCTAGACGTATCACTCATTCGTGTCCCATAAGCACCAAATTATAAGGGATAAAAATTAATATGAAAACTATTATTTCTATAATTAATTTTCATGCAGCAGACTTAAAGTTAGAGCAGGAGAGTGCTTTGAAACCAACATGTGTTCATGTCAATTTTACATTGAGTATTTTATTCAGGGTTCATAAACACACACACATGTTGATGCATTTACAATTGTAAAATGTTTGCATACACATATATGTAAACAAACGGAATACAAATTTACAATACAAACATATTTATAATGTATGTTATGTATGTATGTATGAATTTTCACTCATTGTATGTTTTTGTTTGTTTGATTATTGTAGTTATTATTGTTTTTATATATTTTTCAAAATTGTATGTATGTATGTATGTATTTGTATTTTTTCATTCACATGTATGTATGTTTGTTTGAGTATTTTTAAACATTGTTTCAAAAATTTTTTAAACAATAACAAATATTATTGCCCTGAAGAAGCTATCCGAAGGAAAGCGAAATATTGGCATACATATTAAAATAAATAAGCAAAAAGGACCTTAAAATTAACGAAATACTACTTAATACAAACATATTTACAATACAAACATATTCTTGATTCTACTTTGAAGTGATAATAGTTTGAAATCACTTCAATTTCTAGTTTTGGTGTTCTACATTCTACTCTTTACTTTTCATTTGTGTTTTGTTTTCGAACAATAATTTTTAGTGAATTGTCTGGTTCTTGTCTACCTACTTTTACACACAAAGTAGTAGTTTGAAAACAGTTTTTAATTTCATTGTGAAAATTAAAACTTTTACAGAAAAACTGAGTATAATTACAACGAAAGATGACGAAATATTTAGTTGAGATACAATTGTTATACAATATTTATAAAAACTAATAATTTATAAAAAACTAATAATTGTTATTGTGTTAACTAAAGTCGTATCTTATTACAGCGGTTACGGAATCAATAACTCATCTGAATCATCATAATCACTTTCATGTCTTGGATTTATCCCCACCGGCTATAACAAGTTTTTATGGCCCTTAAAAAATTACGATCATCGTTGTTGACGGAGAGTTTCCTAAAACTAACTACATTTGACTCTTATAAATAACCAGCCTTAGATTAAAAGTTTTGGAAGTCATTTTTTCGGCAAAGGGCATATCGCAAAACTAAATTAAAATTGAAAATATGGTTTATTTCAGTACTGGTTTATATAAAAATACAAATAAAATTGAAAACGTGGTTCGTGTCAATACTAGTTATTTGAAAATTTATAAAAATTTTATTTTCGAAGTTCAGTTCGAACCAAAGAATGAAACACCCAAACTACTACTTTTTCAGAACAACTAAAATGTAAAATTAACTTTTCAAATCATTTTTTATTTTCATTCTACTACTCTTCTGGAACATGCCGGATTAAACTATTTTACAAATTATAGCATACTAAATGATACTTATTAGACCAATTTATTTGAGTGATTTTATAAATTAAAAACTGTCACACCTCCAAAATCGTTTGTCATTTTTAACGGCTTCTTAATTTCAAGCAGTTTTCAGCTTCTTGCCTGCGACGAGATTTCCTCAATATTTGTACTATTTTTGCATACACATGATATAGACAATTGTATTTTTAGCTCACTAGAATGTTTCTTTGTCCAAGTTTTATGAAAATGCTAATTAAAACACAAATGACGAAAGTAAAAAAATTAACAAGTCTGACACATACAAGTTTTGCCATCTGGCACCTGTTATAAATTGTAGACTACATTCTCAAATCAAACAGAAATAAAATGATAAACTTATTTAAATTTTAGCTTGTTGCTTCAGTCTGAGACTCTGAATCAAACAAATGGAATAAGGAAAAAGAACTTTTATTGAGAAAAAAACCTTTTAAGGTAATAAATGAAAAGTAAAGGTAATAAATTCAATGCATATGTGAATACTTAACCCGCATCCAGCTTTAAAAGAAACGATTTTAAAATGATATATTTCACACATTACATTAAGTGCAATTAGCTAGTGCTGATTACTACTCGTATTGTAAAATTTGTTTATTTATTTTAATGCAAAGCAGCATAATCACAGGCGGCGTTTATACCATAATTTAAAGTCGTGCTTTTTTCTTATATGTTTATGTGCTTTAAAGTTGCTTCCAAAATCATTTTACTTGCATTCACGTTTTAATTTTTGCGAAAAATTCATTTTTCTTAATAAAAATTAAAATAAAAATATGGTCATTATGGGTCCGTTTCACGATCTCGAACGTTACAGTTCGCATGTGATGTAAATGACAAATAACTAATTCATTATTTGTTGTGCCCAAGTTATCTTCACATATATAACAAAGTCAAACCTAATGAGCTAATACTGCTTCCTAGAGTAAATTTTACGGACCTATCCTATATAGACCCCAATGGAGTGATTCCGCAACTTTTTTCAGTAACAATTTTTAATAATATTTGCTGTCGACCAAAATCAGCTGTTACTTTTATTTTTATCATTAAAAAAATAAATTACTCAGTACCAATGTTTTGTATTCGCAGCGATGAAATGCATACATATGTAAAAATAAGGCTACGATTATCGGATGGTTAAAAGTTTCACCTGTTAAAATAAGTTCGCCATGGGCTAGAGAATTTTTAATTTGATAGTTTTTAAATGGGTTTTATTCAAAATGGGACGTGGTAAGGCTCTTAATAACTCTAGAACAAAAAAAAATTGATTTTGGAAGTTTTGAGAAAGCCCGATTTTTTAAACTTATGTATGTTTATAATAATATCAAAATAAATCTGTTTTAATTCAAATTGTTATTAACAATATCAATAAAATCCAAAATAATATTTTTTCTTCTATTTTGTTTCTCAATTCCGTGACCAAAAACCACGAAAGAATGAAATTTGAAGAAATTATACTTATACACATCAAATAAATTTTAAATTTATACTGCAATGTAGTAAAAATCTAAATTGTTTTGAGTTTCGTCAAGCTCGCATCAAATCGTACATATGAGTTGCTTCTCACCAACACAAGAAAAAATGGTGATTTAGGGAAGCAGATTGATGTGTGATCATCAGCTTTGTCAACTTTAAAATTTCAAAACGCAGCAAAATGAGGAACAAAGCGTGTTATTTCAACAAAAACGCACCGAATTTTGAATTTTTCTTTTCATTTTTAAAAACCTATTATGTATTATAAAAAGTATATTTCTATATTAAAAACACGATAATGAAACAGTCTTTAAACCGACTATTATACAATCAAGCTGTGTCGTTCAATATCTAGAATTCGCGTTTGTTAAACTTGGCCTCTAAAGATAATGGTATCTGAACAATAATTATGACGATATGTTATCAAATTTATTATTCAGCAATATTATTTAATTATATTCGCAGTCGACCGAAATCAGCTGTTACTTTTTCTGCTTATTACCAGATACACAAAACTACAGCTGCTTAACGTCGTTAAAATTATATTGCAGGACCATACAATCGTTAGTGCAAGGGATGAAATATGACGAAAGAATTTACGATTATCGGATCATTAAAAGCTATAGAATACTACACTACAAGCCAACAAACTCGTGTAATTGCGGTTCTGTCAAACACGGTGAAAATTTCATTTTTAATAAAATATTAAGTTTACCATAATCACTATTAAATGCAAACGTCTTTATAATTTGGCAAATTATCAATTACCAAAATAGTAACGAATTCACGCGCCATCAAACACAAACTTCACTATTCAGTCTCTGCATTTATTGTAATATTTGACAAACTTGACTTGATCGTTTAATAGCAAAATATGCTCTAAAAGCAGCAAAGTTAATAAAATGATTCGTTAAAATTTTGAACACTTGAATAAACTTTTTTGTTACATCAAAGTTGAGTTGAATTTGATTTGATGTCACCGAAATTTAAAAAGCGCACCGAAAATTTGAAAAAAGAGCTCCACGCACCGACTAAAGAATTTTTCGCACAAATAATTTTAAAAAAAGCACCAAAAACGGCGCGAAACACACCGAGTTGACAACGCTGGTGATCATGCCGCTTAAAATGGACACAAAATTTTAAACGTTTTTGAATTTTAAAAATATTTGTCAAAATGACTGCTTACCTGCTTGGATGCAGAAATATTTCGTTATTTAAACCTATTCAGTTATTTTCTAATAATTATTAACAATTTTTTTTTTTATTTGGTTTATTTGTTTTACAGAGTTATAAAACTAAAAGTCAAGTTTATTAAAAATAATAACGTATATATAAATAATTAGTATCAATTTTTATTTCGTTTTTTAAACACATCAAGCAATAATTTATTTTATTTTTGTATTTTTATTTAGCAAACACGTTTGAAGACCGCCAGACAACAAACAATTCATATTTAAAACTTAAATATTTTTTTAGTTTCGCCAAACCATTAAAAGACAGTTCTGAAAATTAACTAACATTTTCAATTCTATAAAAATAAACAAAAGCTCTGAACCGTAAAATTGCATAAAAATAAGAAACGACTGCGCTTTTGTAGATCAGCAACAAGAAGTTATAACTTATTTGCATTTTTATTATTGATTTATTTTTCTCTTATGACGAGCAAATTTGAAAACCAATGAGAGAGGAGGCTGTGTTGCCAGTAAGCAATTTTGAAAAAATCCGTAAATTCATTAAACGTGATAGGCAATTCTCTAGCATTTATTTATATATATAATTTACATTGTATATGCACATATGTATATACATGAGAGAAAAGTAAAGAATTGCCGAGTACCGGCAATTCTTTTTCCCTTCTTATTTCCCCCACCGAAAGCTTCTATAAAGTCAAGAATTTGCAACTAAAGTTGTTGTATCTGACCTGACACTGCATAATAATACCTGTCAAAACACAAAAAACAAGCAAAAGAAAAAGCTTGCTTGAGAAAGGTAAGAAATTACTGAGTACCTGCAATTCTTTTTCCCTCGGAATACCTCTCACCGAAAGCTTCTATAAAATCATGAATTAGCCAACTAAAGTTGCTGTGTCTGAAATGGTAATTAAGAAATAATTTTTTCACTTAAAAAGTCTGTGATGAGTTTTGGTTTGTTGTAAAATATTTTGATATTGAAAAAAATTAACAGAGGTATTTTTGTGTGTCAAAGTAGATTTGATAATTCAGCACATCATTCAGAATGAACTAACAGATTCAGTGCAATAAAATTCATTGATTCCTACTAAACCGCTTTTTAATGAAGATATAATCTCTTCGTACGTGTAAATTTAAACCAATTTGCTTTTCTTCGTTATTGTTAAATTTTTAAACACCTGCTTGCTTAACTACTTGCCCAAACCAGCCCGAAGAAACCGTAAGGGCTGTTTCCTGCAAGAAGAGGATTTATTTAATATTCATTTTCTGCAAATTGACATACCTACCGGGAATACCAAAATATAGTAGTAGTAAAGAATAGTACAGGGAACCATCCTACTATTAAATACAGAAACCCATATTTAAGCCAAAGTTGCCAGCTTAGATAATTTCTCCCCCAAAGAGATTATTTGCAGCCAAGCAATTTTTTTATATTTTGCTTTAATGTTTTTGGAATATTGTTTAATCGGTTTAATAATAATAGTAACATAATATTAACACAACGGGACCCAAAGGACCCAAGTGGGCTGGTTTCATGAAACTGGCGGCCTGTATAACCTAACCTAACATAATATTAACAGTGCCTGAAATGAAGTAAAAGAACATGCGAAATATGTAAAAAAAAATCTAAGAAAAATATTAAAGTGAGATAAAACAGAAATCTATTTTATTCTTATTATTATCATTTCATTAATACATATTCTTCAATTCGATAAAAAAAATATCATTATCGCCTTTTTGGAATTGAACTTTGTGTAAACAATTTTAATTTTTAATTAACGAACACCCGTTTTTTATGTACATGCATACCTACAATTTGTTTAAGAAAGGATCCAAGTGGGCTGGTTTCATGTAACTGGCGGTCTGTACAACCAAACCTAACCTACAATTTGTTTTATTCAAATGCAAATATTTATGGTTTAATAATTTTATTATTTTCATAGAAAAATTTTTCGTTTTAGATATTTAAACTACTTAAAAACGCTGTCCTAACGACGAACCCGCCATCATCATGGCTGGCGGTGGAGCTTGGGGTTTTCTGGCATGAACCTGGGCAGCAATACCTGGTATAGTATTGCAGCCCACACAAATGTGCAGCGTTTCGTGTATGAAAATATCACAATCAATGCAATAAATTTGCGAACAAGACTCACAACGATATACCGTTTTATCGGAAGCATCTGTAAGTGGCTTCTGGCAAGCAAAACACACGGCAGCCTGGCCGTTATATTTCATTTCGGTGAAATGTTGAACGGGAAAAAGATGATGATAAGAACGCGCCAAATGCGGAGCAGAAACTAAAGTAAGGCCGCATGTTTGACATTCGACTGGTAGTTCACAATATTTACTAAAGCATTGAGGACAATGAAAGCCTACCGAAGTAAGTTTACTGGGTTCATCAGTGTTTTCGATATGACACATGCACATTGAAAGTGGTGGATCTTTGCCCTCGTCCTGCTTGGCGTGTGGAAACCCCATTTTTATCAGAGAATTTTCCTGCACTTGAGCTGCTGGCGGTGGATCGACGTGTGACAACAACTGGTCACGATAATGGCTATCGTCCAATACAGCGCCATAAGTACCATTAGTTTGATTAGTCAAATAGCGGCAAACATGTATTTCGGCCGATAAAGAAATAACCGAACACCTTATGCCTTCTTGTTTCAATGCTTCTATAGTTTGTGTTATGTCTATGGGATCGCAAGTTGTTAAAGAGCCCATTATTATAAGAATTTCTCGGGAGGCATGAGAGGGTACTACTTTCAATGTTTTCATTGCTAAATCCAAGCCATTTTGCAAGGAAGGCTCACCAACAAGATTTATTTTCCTTAAACTGCAGTAAATAACAATAAATCATCTAGTATTATGTAGTATTCCAAATGATATATTACCCTTCTAAAGCTTTTAGATGTAGTTTTGCTGTTCCCGTCAAATCAGTAATTTTTTCGGCCCGTTTACTTTTCAAGGCAATTAAACCCATTTGACTTATAGGGTTTTGATCAAAAAATTCCTCAATAAATATTTCTAAGAGCTTGTTTAGAATACAAATCAAAAGCAAGATTATTTTTCATAAAGTCCTAGTAATTGTTATATATTTAAACTACCTTGAGAGTGCACAAAAGGCGTGTGGGCTTTAAATCCGGCACTAACATGGATTCGGAACAATCTAGTATTAGATACATATGACGCATCATGCCCAATTTATTTTGCATTGTCTTTTGTTGCTGCCTCTTTCGTTTGGCTTTTTGTATAAGGTCAGCAATAGCACTGTCCAACAGGCCATCATCATCCTCCTTAATGGCCTCCCTATTAAACATACATGCATATGAAATCGTTTATGTTTTCCCAAAATAAGTAATTATTTACCAAGTTTTTTCATAACCAGTTTCCCAGCGGTATTCCTTTGGGTCTTCTTCCTCGCCGTGCTCCATTTTCCTCACAAATTTTTTTTATGGTTAAAACTAAGCAAAAATTTATGTTTTTGTCTCCTTCAAGCAAAAAATGTTTGTAAATTCTTCTAGTTCTTAGCCCACAATCACATTGAAATGATTATTTCTCAAATGCAACCCTGTACACAGAGTGGTGAACTATAAAACATTTTTATCCGAACACAACTCGCTTTTTGATTGGCGGAAAAAGTGCTTCTATTTTGAGGCGAACGGAATAATTGTTCATTTGCCTTCGTTGTGTGTAGTTCTTTGCATTTAAGCTCGAGAATTAAAATAAATGGTTAATATTCTTATAAAATACTATATTAATAAAATGCAATAGTCAATATTTTTCAAAACAAGATCAAGGAATCCATGAGAAAGTGCAGTGAATATCAGAATAATCGGAAAATTTGTCTAAAATATAAAAAAAGGAAAGTGTCTTCCAAAGGAGGAAAAAAAGCATTAACTACTGAAAGAAGTTTTAACATATAAAGCAAAAGCTAATTTGAATTAAAATTGCTTTTTATAAAGTGTGTAGTTACTCCAAAAGGTAAATTACTTAAAAAATTATTCATGTAGTGCAAATAAGTAAACATTAGAGTACTAACAAAGCTGAAACTTTCAAATAAAAACTTTCGGCTACATGAAATACAATTTGTTAATTGTTTTTATATTTTGGTGTTTTATTGATGTCTGTTTGGCTTTTTAATCGCTTTTGTTGCTTGGCCAATGAAATCGTCATAAAACTATAGTTTTGGCGCCGCTTTTTACTAGGTGCTCCCTGTTATTAGTTCGTGCAAAATTCTTCGCCTTTTTCTATACAACATGCTTTATTCTTATTTCACACCGTTTTGTTTTTTCGTTTTATTGTGTTTTCATACATTCTATTATATTTCTTACCAAATGCACTTTCATCATGTTCTCCGTTTTCTGCATAGAAAATGAATGTGAACGAATCAGGTGAAAAGTCTTTTGATAACAGCGTTGCATCTGTGCAGAACTGTACCAAAATTGTATTGAGATTGATTAGCTTATGCCATTCACGGAGAAGTAAAAATTTTTGAAGCGGTGCCCTTAAACGTTACAGAGCGTAACGTTATGCAGAGGCCGGAAAACTACATATAAAATGTTTACGTAGATATAGGTACATACATATGTATATCAAAAGAGGAATAATTTAAAAATTTGTTGAGACAGTATTTGCTATAATATTTTCATCAATTAGCACAATATAAACAAACAGCTGACTTTGCTTATATAAGTGAAAGTGATTTGAAATCACAAAAAGAGTTTTCTGCAGACAAAATATTTTTGACTTTCTAATTTTTGCAGGTACTTTATTATGAATTTTATTATTTATTCCATTACTAAATATCTTAATGTGTTTTCTATGTATTATTGAAGTAAAACTATTTATTTTATACGAAATAAAGCACTAAATTAAAAAAAAAAACTAGATACGCTTATTTTGTTACAAGAATTATTGTATTCTTTTGCGATCTGGTTTCTATTTTTTATATACTTTGCCTTTTGTATTTATTAAAAATAAATAACTTTGATTTGCAAATAATGCAGCGTCTAAAAAATTCTACCTGAAAACAAAAATCAGCAAAAATCACATCGAAAATAAAAAAAACTTGTGATTTGCAGAATAGTCAAATCATATTTGTGTTTTTAAAACGGCAAGTGCTTTAAATTCACGTGAGTTTCAGAACAAGACTTATAGTTAGGTATGTAGAGTTAAAAATTCCGTGATAATTTTGCATTTCGCATCAAACGCCTACTTGCTTTTATAGGTACTTGCTGTAAATATCCTAGAACTGTTTTCATTTTACCTCATAATTAGATGAAATTAATGTATTTGCAATTAGTTGTTTAAAAAATGTTATGTATACTAATTTGTTATAATCTTGGTAAAAAAAAAAAAATAGAAAAACTTTTATTTATGGGATCGATAAAAAATAAAATTATTCAAAATATTTTTTAGTAATACAATTGATTATCAAAAATGGTTGGGCGAGAAATAACACCTACCGAAATTGGTAAACACTCTAAACTGATCAAAAGTAAGTTCATTAATATTACATCGCCTAAATTTATTTACCAAATTCAGAAATGTTTAAGATGCTCAAGATGAAATGGCGACAATTGATGTTTTAGTATGTGGACGTTGTTTAACAGTTTTCCATTTTGTGGAGGAATTCAAACAACATAAATTAAAACCCTGCTTTAAGGAAAATAATAATGTAAGAGAATGCAATGATACAAAACCGAAAATATGGGCCTTTTTACTTTGGAAAGCAACGCAAATAAGTTATAACAAAGACAACAATGTTACAAGTCCAAATTCATGGGCTCTTTATCAGACATGGGTTAAAATGGAGGAAACTTTGAGAGAGACTTGGATAGTAGCAGGCCGCACCATACAGTCTTTTGCTAAAGTGTCACAAGGTAGTCTTCAAGAAATGCCCGTCAAAATTACAAAAACAGTTGTTAACAATGCAGTCGATAACAACAGCTCGCCGGGAAGAAGTAAGTTATTTAAGTAGATAAAAAAAACATGAAATTGACTTAATTTATATTCAGAACCCTTAGCACAAACAAAGCCACAAGTAGCAAACTTAAAGCCTCCTAACAAAGTTATACCCTCCAGTAATAATTCAGTTGCAGACTCAGAAAATGAAGCATCGCCTATAAAATCACCCTTAGTGGGCAATAACATGCAGAAAGTTATAAAAAAACCCATTTCAACTCCACAAATACCAGCAAATAAAGCTTTAACAACAACACCAGCAAACACCACAGCCAAACCTTTAACGTAAGTTGATTCGAGTCTATTTCATTTTTCTAAATTCATTCAAAACAATTTTATCCTAATATTCTTTGATCTTAATTTAAGTTAAATAATTTATTGTATTGTTTTTTTTATTACAAAAAAAAAAAATTGTACTTTTTTTTTTATTTAAAAAAAAATACAAGATCTTAAGCTTTAAAAATTTAAATTATTTTTCGTTCAATACAATCAAATCTTAGACGGCGTGCCAAGCGTTCCATACCCAATAGTGAAGATGTTGTCGAAGAAAATGTAGAAAAAATTGTAGCAAAACGTTTTAATCCTAGACGACGCATGCATGAATATTTGGTTAAATGGGAAAATCGGTCTCTGGAACAAAACACTTGGGAACCTGCTTCTCATTTGGAGGAAGTTCCTCACCTTTTAGAAACATTTGAAAAACAGTTGGCCCGTCAAAAGGAAACACGTGCTGCCATGCAAGCCAAACAACAAGCTGCTGCCGCTGCCGGTTCAACAAATGTATCAAAACCTTTAGACGTTAATAAGACTGGAGAAACAGGTAATTAAATTACTTTTTATACCAAGTTACTATTAAAAATATCTAAAATCACTTTCAGAAGCGAATAAACCACAAATGTCATCTCCGTCAGAAAGACCTCAGCGGTCATCAAAAACTAAGGCCATGGACCAAGTGAAACAATGGGTTGCGGGAACAAATAGCTCTAGCGCAAATTCGCCTAGTTCTGAATTAACTCAACATCAAGAAAATGAAAAAGATTGGAGCATGAACACTAACATAACATCGAACCGACCCATTGGTGCCATCAAACGTAAACTTGATGATTCGGATTATAATGACTCAAATGCAAGTGATATCCCGCCTTCCACTACCAATACTATGGAAGATTTTGAAGAAAACTTAATTCCACTTAATACATTGAAAAAAATGAAATATGGAAATGCTGTTTCAGTTGAAGTTAAGACAAAACTGGATAATGTGAGTTAATCTTGTCTCCTTATATATTTCTTTCTCCTCAATGATCTCTTAAAAAACTTTTTTTATTTTGCAGAACAAGGACGTAAAAGTAAATGGTACGGTAACCGGTCGCATGGAGAGTCATTCAAATTCCGCTGAGGTAATTATAACCCAAGATTCAAATGCTTCCGGTGTTGTTAAGAAACCAGGATTTAATGGCAGTAATATGGTAAGATGCAACATTTTAAAAATAAAAATTTCGTATTCAAACATGTCATGTACTTACATATAATTCACAAAAAACCTACAAAACGTATCGTCGTATCCAAGTTATCTTCACGTGTATCACAAAATCAAAATAAACAATGATATAAGATCGTTTCATTGGTTTATTTTATAGACTTAAATTATTGTTTTTGAGATATCAGCGGAGGCGTTTTGTTACACATATATTCGCTTCTGATTAAAATTTAACACGCTTAATACCGTAAGACTCGATCTGAAAAGAAATTTTGGCGATACGTAAAGATAACTTCGGAATGACGATATAAACTTCTGCAAGATTTCAATCACTTTCGCGTCCGCTTAATGTTTATCTTATTTAATTGTCAATTTAAAAAAATGTCTGTCACATGCTAAACTACTCCACAATAATTTGACTAAGCTAATATTTTTAACAACAAATTTCTAAATTGCATTAGCCAGTTTCATTAAGAAATAATTTCTTTTTTCAATGTCACAGTATTTGTCATATCACAAAATTTTTGTTAATTGAAGAATATTTGTTTTACTCGATCGTAAATAACATCAAAAATCTTTCAGAATCTAAAAACAGAGGCTCAAATACGAGTTTTGTCAAAAGGAGAATCTGCTGTATCAAATTCAGGTATCGTACGTGTCGGATCAGTTCCCGAAATTAATGTTGCCCCCCAAACAATTGCGGTAGCAGAAGCAAAACAGCATATTCAAACAAGAACGCAGCAATTACGCACCGTAAGCACTCCTGTTGGTGGTCGCTCAACGCCTGTTCAATCCAATAGGCATATTGTACAGCAACAAATTGTCCGAACTCCTAGTGGTACAACAATTCAGCGTAAAACCATTCCGGTGGGATCTTCAACACCCGTACAACGACCAGCCATACAATCTCGTGGTGTCACCCAAACATCACCGTCATCGGGACGCATGATTATACCGCGCCAAGGTTCTGGAGTTACCAATAACAATCAAAGGGTTGTTCAGCAAAGCAAGGCTGTAACACCAGAACAAAAAATTTTGCAGCTCTCCAAGTCGGGAGATTTAAAAGTTACTAAAAAGGTAATGACACGAGATGATGTCGTAGCGCAAAGACAGCAACATCAGCTGCAACAGCGTCAAAGACAGCAATCGCAAGTTCATATACAGAAGGTTCAACAGCTTTCGGGGCCAGCTCAGCGCGGTAGTACGACCATTGTCCAAAGAAAACCACAACAGCATGTGCAACACCAAATTGTTCAACAACAGGAAGAAGAGTCGCCACATCAAGCTCAACTTTGTCCTATTACAGGCAATATAATTGGTCAAGAAGATCAACAACAGCAAATTCAAACACAAATTGTAACAGAGCAGCATCAGCAGCAAATGCACACATTAATGCAACAAGAACAGCAGCAGCAACAACAACAGCTACAAGATATTGATCCAAACCTTTTGTTAACACAAGATCAAATGCTCACAAACGAAGACGGCACCCCTTTGCTTGTAACTGGAGAAGATGGGACTGTATATCAAGTCGCTGGTAAAAACGCAGAAGGCCAAACGATTTTGGTCACACAAGGACCCGATGGTGAACAACAATTCGCCTATGTGGCAGCTGCCGAAGGTGAAAATGAAAACCAAGTTCTTACATTAGATAACGCTGTTGCCGAAGCGGTTGCTCAATTGCCAGCCGAGCAACAAGCAGAAGCCCTGGCAGCAGCAGCTGGTGATGGCAGCGGCGGTCAGTATTTAGTGAAAACAACACAAGAGGATGGTACCACTCAAGTAGTAACTATGACTGAGGCAGAGTTAGCACAGCACCAGGCTTTAGCTGCAGCTCAACAGCAGCAAATTGCAGTTCAAGCGGGCAATGCTCAACCCGGCGCCACGAGTCAATTGTGCATACAAACGGGCGATGGTTCAGATGGTCAGGAGGCTAACATACCAGCAGAAGTTGTTCAGGCTGATTTACCGTCACCAGGTAAGTTGACATCATAGATTAAAGAAAACAAATATCGCCGAAACCCCATTAAAAAAGTATCTCACATAAGTTTTAAAATGTGCTCATATTTCTATCCTTTAAATCTGTAATTTTTTTTCACTCTTATGCATTGCTTTTATTTTAAGGTGGAACTCGTCGAGTGGTTTTATTACTGCAAGATGGAACATTTATGATGACTGAAATGCACGATGATGAGTTCAAGGCACTTAACATTGCCGCCTAAGACAGTTTATAACGTGTTCATGAATCTTTTCCTCCATTTCACAAAACAAAGCCCTCGCTTTAAATATTCTACGCATGGCAGACGATGTAATTTAATTTAATCTTCTCGATAGAAAACATATTTAGAATTAACATAGCAATACGTAAATACCTAGTTATTGATTTTTATTTTTTTTTATTTTACACAACAAAAATCGATTTGTAAATTGCTCATTACTTTACTTTGTCATTTAAGTTATTTCCTTCATTATGTCCTTTGTTTTTAGTTCTTTAAACAATTTCTACACATTTTCTACCAGTTCTTTAAATAGTCTTCTATTATTATCCAATATTCTGGATATAACAATAAATTAATATAATGTTAAAAAATCAAAATCGAAAAAAAATATCATATAAATATTTTTATTTTATGAAAAAATTATTAAATATCAAAAAATGTATCACGTTTTGTTTAATAAAAATTTTATAAAATTAAAATATTTTTTTGGAAATATGAAGCCAACTCTATAATTATAACAATTTATTTAATTTTAATTAATATAAAGAATATATTAATCTTAAGTTAATATTATTTAAAAGCAAGAAATTTTTTAATGAACATAATTATTTATAATTACAATAAAACATACATAGTTTTAAAAAAATTAAATCACAGAAAAACATTTCAAAAAACCTTAATTGGATAAGACTTGGTTGAAACTTAAAACTAATAAACGTTTTTCAAAAATAACATCTTCGTAAATAATTTTGCAGGCCTAGAAAAAGTTTACTGGAGAGACACGGAGTATGAAAATGAAACGATATAAAAACCTTCATATCATTTTGATCCGCAGTGAAACAGAAACAATGAAGAAGATTGCGCTATTTAAATTGATGTTTTCAAAATGAACACAAACTATACTAATTTAACCGTACTTAACAGAGAAAGCAATTGGAATTAAACTGAAATGTTTCGCAATCGTTTGCAGATAGATATGTTGATTACAGATTCAAAAACAGCCTGCAAGGTTTCTTGTTTGTACTTATTGGCAGTTATTTGACCTTCAAGAGCAGCTACCAATTATAGTTATTCATTTTTAATGTAAGTTAAAACTAAACTACAAGTTGTACGTGCGATTGTAACGGTGAGTCAAAGTAAACATGAGTAAAAAAAATCCTGTTTTTGTGCTCTTTGTATTTTTGAAAGTATTCGTTTTGGTTTTGCACATGTGCAAAACTAATACAAACATTTTAGTAGTGTTTGTTGATGGCGGACACGTTCGTAAAATGTTGTTGTTTATTTTTATTCACCCATTTTTGTTCTAATCACTTATATTTTATAACATAATAAGTCGCTTATCAGAGAGCGCACTTTTGATATATACCTATATATAATCAGCTTTCCTTTTTAGAAATTTAGCTATAAAAAATCCGACTGTATCCACTTTTCCATTGTCTGGACCAAAACGCTGCAACATTTTACATTCAAGCTGGCTTAGGTCTTCACACTGCCAACCTGCATCTCCAAAGGTAAGGTTTGCAGGTACTAAACACAATTCGGGGAATTTTCCCAAGGCCCATGCTACAACTTCTTCGTTTTCGGCTATGTTAACAGTACAAGTACTATAGACTAAAGTACCACCCGATTTCAATAGTGGTACAGCATTAGCAAAGAGCTGTTTCTGAACTTTTACATACGATTGTAGCATTTTTGGTGTCATATTGCTAGACAACAAAGGTCGGTTGCCTAAAGCACTACATGGTGCATCTAATAAAATACGATCAAATGTTTGCATTTTATATGGTGGCTGTAAATTTTCACTATTTTGCGTTAAAGATGCAGAGTAGCTTCTTGTAGAATCAAAAGCATAAGCTCGTATAGATTTTATTTCATTTTTCGCAATTTTCTCTTTAACAAGCTTGATTTTCTTTTCAGTTTTATCTAAAGCTATTATCATACCGTGGTCTTTAATCAATTCAGCCAAGTGAGTAGTTTTGTTGCCGGGTGCTGAACACATGTCCAATATGATCTCACCTTCTTGTGGATCCAATACTTTACTGCATACTATAGAAGATAGATTTTGTAGTAATGCTTTAGAATTACTCATATCACCAATTGAAGGAACCCCGGATATGGTATTCAACATTTCAACAGCTATGCCTTGCATTGGCCCCTCCGCTCTGTATATTTGATAGCGTTGCATTAAGACTTTGCCTTGACCCAAATATATCTTTTCCTTGGATTCATAACGTAAATTTAAACCCTTTTTGCATTTATGTGATAAATCAGCATATACATTAACTAAATCACCTATTTTTGTACCTGATTCCATAGCTAAGACTCCAATGGCATATATATGAGCTCCCCTCAATACTGCTGCTCCACAACAAGTATCAACGATAATTTCAGTTAGTTGTTCATTTGGTTTTGGAGCAATTTCTGTAGGGCCAATACATAAGAGTTCCGGTATTTCGGATATAGTGTAAGTTTTTGGAGGTACAAAATACTTCTTTTTCAAAACTTCTTCTAATTCATTTTTAAAAGATTCCACCGAAGTCTTTAATAGGTTAACTCGATAAGTCGTTATAGTAGGAGTTAGGCAGAGCCATGGCAATACATTTTCTATTAAATGTAACTGTAACAAAAAGAAAAGCGGTATTCGAAGTTAACATTTTTTTACTAAAGGTCCGCCGCAGATCCCGTATTTATTTTATAAAAATTTAACATTATTAATTATTCCTCATAGGTACTGAAAGCGGATTTTAAAAATGGTTTTGATTATTATATACTCTAGATCTAGACCCTCGAGTTGTTTATGAGATACGAATGATTTATAAGTCTAGAGAATTTGTATGCAATACAAAATATTGAGTATATTTCATTTCACTCAAATTTTATAGACATCACTCATTCGTGACCCATTTTCAATTGTGTAAACAAATAGAACGATTTCAACTAACGGTAACGGGTACGTTTTATTCATGGCATACAACCATGTTTTATATTCTACATTATCTTTTTATTCTTGTCATTTATTTCAACATTCTCTTTACTGACGTTTTTGCTGTCATATCGCAATAAGCTGCCTGCATTGTTTTACGGAAAAAAACTACACGTAGAGTCCAAGTTACAAAATAAAGCTCAAGCAAATAACTGAGATTTTAACTAAGGACTTGAAAAATTCGTACAATATACTTACATTCCCTTTACAAAGTTGTGATTCAACAAGTGGATAACGTAAAAAAGGTGATTTTGGATAAAACATATTTTTAAGATGTATAAGTGTGTATACCGTGTAATATAAAAGCAAAAAATATTTTAGAGACGCCATGTTCATTTTGTTTTCAATTCACCTCGCACAACAACCGGTCAATTTAGCTAGGAAGAAATATGGCAACATTTGCATGTCTATATAGCTGTTTCACTTTAACATTTTTTGTCGGACCACGACGTGGCAACTTTTCTAAATGTTTTATCGTCCATCTCTTTTTAGCATATTATTCTTTAACAAAAACTATTTTCTGTGTTTGAATATTCTTTTGTCATCATCGGATTGACAATTTTTCCATTGTACTAGACTAATTTTCGCTCGCCTGTTTTTTAAAAAAATATTGCAATTTTTCATGATAAACTTACACAAATTAGTGTAATATTTCATTTAATAATTGGTGCGTATAAAAACTTTTGATTTTAGATGTTATTTAGTTTATAAAGTGACTATTATTAGAAAATGAAATTGTGAATATTTGACGGCATGTGGTGAATTCGTTCTCGTATTTGCTTTTCATCAAGTTTACTATTGTTTTCTCTTATTTGTATTTGTGGTAATATTTCTTTACTGTTAAGGGATGCCACATACCTAAAAGTAATAAATGAATGTAAAAGTTGAACAGGTGCATTTTACATTTAGATACAAATAAGTAATAATTCGTAAAATTTGTTTTTTGTGGGTGTGTGGCATCCCTAGTCGGTACATTCGCTTGTAATTTCAGTCGTTTATTCTCACCATTGTTTCCTGATAGCAAAAATAAAAAGTTGTGAAAATTTTAATACATTGGAAGAAAGTAAAGTTTTGTTGATACAATTAAATATAAGGGAAATTTCGAGTAAAACTCGAATCAAATTGATTTTAAAAGTATAATAAATCATGTTGCAAGAATTTGTTTTCAAAACCTAGTTAAAAAAATAGTGCAGAGTTCAAAATTAAGTATTTTTAATTTGTTGTACAAGAAGCCTGCATACAAGTTACGTCGCCGTCATAATTGTGGTGAACTGGAAATTTTCTCCAGTTGCATTGTTGTTGTTGAAATGTCATGAAACTTTTTATAAATCTCCGTTTTACTAATTTTTTTCACCATACTATTAAGTAAAGTTTCTTTTTTCGTATTCGTGTGACGCAGGGTGGTGCTGTTGGCAAAAAGAAAAAAATAGTTAGCACCAGTCAAAAACTTAACAATTTTTTTTGTAATAGTTTTAAAAGGAATATATGTAAATTGGTAAAGTGCAAAAAGAATTAATTAACGGTAAATAAAAAGTGTTTTGAGTCAATTAATTTTAGGTGGCGGCGTCGTCTATGTTGAGTTATTAATGGAGTTCAATTTACGCAAGCAACAAAATTTAGATAAAATAAATGCAATAAAATCATAAATTTAATTAAAATACTTTTTATTCATCGAACATGATTATTTTAGCATTAATCATTCCTTGATAGTTGTAATAACGTGCTGACTCACGTTAACACATTTCACTGCAAGTTATATTTCAAATAACCCCCTTCTCGTCAATGAACTAAAATTGTACTAATACTTTCAATTTTTCTTAAATTGTAATGTACGTACATATCAATACTTCTCAAATTTAAGTATTGCTTTAAAGTGTGGACTTTAATAAAATTGTTTGCTATTTTCTTCAACAAATAAATCAATAAACGTATATTCTTATGTAGGTACATACTTGTGCACATATGTATGTGTATAATTGTTATCTATCATAGTACATACTTGTATAGATGTATATTTAATTGACTTGTGTTTTTATCATAAGGAATAAAGGCGCCAATAAATGATATCCTTTTTGTAAACATTGATGTGATTGGAAAACATTAAAACAATGTGTAGTTCGATGTTCTGTGATATGAAAATACATACATATTCCTATACCACTTCTTATTTGCCCCATAGTTTCACAAAATACTTGTATATGAAAAATCAAGAAATAGATTTCCTCTCCCGAAGCGGCTATTATTGACAAGAGTAACACCTCACGTAACACTTCTAATGCCACGTTTCCGGACTTTCGAAGTAACACCCTCGTCGTAAATTCCATGCTGATTGAACTCATCGTCATATTCGGGACATACATCAGCTGCCAAATCGGTCCTTTATTGCAACATAGTCATAACTCAAAAAAGCTTGTTTCGAGAAAAACGCATCTAAAATTTTTAGCTTCCATACAAGTCTTTGAAATTTTTTGTAGAAGATATCTTCTAAAGGAAAAAGTTTAAAAGTAATTTGAATAAAGGTTTGGCACAATATAAAACATGGTACTATTTAAAATTCTGCATTGTTAACTCGAAAAAAAATGTTGCAATAAAGGAGCGATATACTTATGTATAAAAAAAGACAAGCAGCATAACGAAAATGCAATTTCAAGTATGGTGTACGTCGTTGGTACCAATAATTCCGTATGGAAAAATAGGTAGAAAAACAATACAAGAAAAAGTTTATTAGTTTTGTTTGCTTAGGATCTCCAAAACCCAATAATCTCATAGTTAATATAAAAAAATATATTTTCAAATAGTAGGTATAAAAAATTAAAAAAGCTTCACTCTGGGCACTACTATATAATTATATAGTAGGTATATATACCTAAGTAAATACGTATTTTTATTTCTTTAGTGTCCTCTTAAATTAAATTTCTTGTTTAAAACTATAGATACTTTTCATGCAATAATTTTTTTTTAATTTTTCCGTTTTAATATTTCAATTAAAAACGTAGTGGATTTATTGGAGCATAGTAAGAGAAACCATAAATGCAGTTGTGTTGTCATTTTATTTCTTAAAAAAAAGAAAACGAAAGACGCACGCATACAATTACTTTCTAGTCATACTTAAATTAAAAAAAAAAAACTGTAATTACTGATTATAGGAAATGGGAAGTTTACAGCATATTGGTATAAAAATTACAAAACACTACAGGAAATGTTAAATCCTTTTATTAGTTAGTGAAATAGTCTCTAATGCTGATAATATCACTAAGTCATGTCAAATAGATCCCAACATCGATTTATAGCTTATATTTTATTAGAATGCATATTTTTAGTTAAAAGAATTTATGTATATTGTGTTTTGATTAACATGCTTAACGTTTTTTTTTTTTTTTTTTTTTTTTTTTTTTTTTTTTTTTTTTTTTTTGTTGTACATATATCATGTATGATCTTTCTTATTAAAATATTCACAGTGCGATCTAACTATACCAAGTTCAAAAACAAGGAATATTCTATCCATCATCAATCTACTCTACTTTTTCTTTAGAAAGTGTTCGTTCGCGAAGTTTAGCTATAAGAATGTCTGTTCCTTCGTAGTAGACTTCTAGTCATTAATGCATAAAATAATATATACATATATAACTACTTATATACATATTCATATGTGTAAGAAATCTTTGCTCTTTTTCTTTATTAATTAATGAACTATACTAGTAAAACATCAACATTCTTTTTATACAAACATTGCTTGTATGTACAATTAAAATTTAAGTAACAACAAAGAGCTTTGTTATAGCATCTTCATAAATGTGTGGCCGATTTAAGTAGCCGGTAAATGCGTATATAAAATTTCATATGGTTACTTGAAGTTGATTCGTTCTTAAAATGTCGCGTACGTATAAATGTTTAATTTTGATTAAAAATAACCATTAGCATTGCAATTTTTAAAACTTTAGGAATTGAACGTAATTAAAAATTATGTATATATTTATATACAATACATACTAGATAAAAAATATAATATTCAAACAATTGAGCTTCATTCACTACTCGTATATTAGCTTCTTACAATAATAAGAATCAAAAAATCATAAACAGTTCAAAGGCGTAAAGAAATGTAGATATGTACGTGTATGAATGAAAAAGTTTTTTTTTTTGCGATTTGACAGGTATTAGAGCATTTTTCTTTTTAAATTCTCAATAATTTATTTAGATTGTTGGTATATAAAGTTGAATGTTTCAGAATATCTTTCAACAATTTCCAGAGTCTACTGATGATTAGAGTAGCTCCTATGACATGTCGACATATAGACAGCTAGAAAACAAGCTGTTTATAAATATAATATTTATACAAATTCTTGTTAGTTGTACCACAGAGAATACATCATACATATGGATTTATGTATAGTTTTACAAAACGGAAATAAGAGAATCAGCGTGTTTTACCATTGCCATGATCACTTTAATTGTTTCTAGCAGCCGCAAAAATACTGATAGGGAAAGCAATACTGGTCTTGATTTTCCAAACAAAATAATTTACATAATTTAATAAATGAAATGAATAATACTGATTTTAACTTCAAATACATTTGTAGAAATGATGTCTATGGTAGGTTCTTAAGAGTTCTTATGTGATGAAATATGACTAAAGTTCATTAAGACTATTTATCATTATATTGAAAAGCTTCTGTTACATATTTTTAATACAATTACAATGACGTCTACCTAACCCAAATTGTAGAAAACCTATGGAATAGTCCTTATTATAAATTATAGACCAATAAGTATCAAAGATTTTTGAAGTGATAGCGAAACAGCAAGTGTTGGATTATTTAACACCAAACAACCTTCTCAGCGTCTGTCAGTTTGGCTTTTAATCCAGAAAAAGCATTTCTCATATACTGCTTAATCTAACTGAAGATTTAGCTGTCTGTTGACTTGAGTTAAGTCTTTGACAAAGTTAGATTATGGAATTCTAGTAAAGAGTTTGGTTTTTCAAAATTATCCTGTAAATTACTGATTTCGAACTTAGCAGATCGAAAGCAATATGTGGGGTGTTCAGATCTACAGTTTCATCTTGTTCAAGAGGGGTATCCCAAGGGTACATTCTTCCTTCACTACTGTTTATATACTACATGAATGATTTTGAAAGTTTAGTTAAATCAACGCAAAGTAACATATTTCTCTTCGCCGATATCCTATTTAAAGGAGATGTATAGTTTATTGACTGCCGCAAGGCTTTTATATGCTATACTTTATCTCTTGCAGCTGATTGGCCATATATTAATAAACTCAATTTTTACACGTTGAAAACCAAAGCGCTATTTTGTTGGAAATATACAATACACACCCATAGGAAATGGGTGTGTTTATTTTTTATTTTATTATTTTTTTAATTAAATTACTTATGTCACACGTTATTTATCGTATGGAAGTTTATAGTGAATGCACGCACGGCTGTGAATATGGACAAGATTAATATTCAATCGAATTATTAGATATATTTGCAATATTCGAACATTTCAACACGTTACGGGTCATGTAAAACTTTTTCTTAATTGCTCTTTTCTAGATTTTCTTAAAATAGGGATATTAAATGTTTTCTAACAATATATAAAAGGTTTTATAGGTTTAACAGGCTGCCAGCAATTGTGAAGCCATTCCAGTCTGGTTCCGTTGTGTTAACAAGGTTGTATAGCACTTCCCCTTAAAATGTTATATAGATTTTCAAGCTATTACGGGACCCTCAGTTAATATTGCCTTGAAAAGGTCATTCCGCATTTAAAAGATCGTTCCTAGTAAGAGTAGGCAGACTTTACAGTCAATGTACCCCAAACCTAAGAAGTTGTGAATATACTATATGTATCATGTTGTTTCAAGAGGAAATTATATAATTATTATGCAGGCGCACAGATAATTGTGAATAAATGTATTAACTTCTTCATTAACATCTTCAAATGATTCACTATGCAAATATAATTTTATTGAAATGTTATAATTTGAATATTGTACATATATGACTATTAATATATAAGTAATTCTACATAGATATATATAGAATTGAAAAAAAAATTAAATGAAATTGATATCATTGATGTGGAGTTTGAAGAAATAGTAATATATTTAATAAACGTTTACGTTATTTTATTTGCAGATTACCAAAAAAAGTGGGAACAAGCTTTTCGAATATTATTAAATACTCCCTGGTAATTCTTCTTCAGGGTGTAATAAAATTTTTAACAAATATTCCAATAAAAGTTTAAACACTACATAAACTATAATTTGTACACTCGTCGTCAACTGCTACAAGAACAGACGCAACTATGGGGAATGTTTTTGCTAATTTATTTAAAGGGCTCTTTGGCAAAAAAGAAATGAGAATACTTATGGTCGGCTTAGATGCTGCTGGTAAAACCACAATTTTGTACAAACTTAAATTAGGCGAAATTGTAACAACGATACCTACCATTGGTTAGTATATTTACCCTTATTTATAATAAATTTAAAAAAAAAAAAAAAAACTTAAAAAATAGCTGTATGTTAAAGCTTATTTATTTATTGAAAATACTCTATACATTCTTTATTGAGTTTTATCATTTATTTATTTATTCATTCCCTAAAAGGTTTCAACGTTGAGACTGTAGAATACAAGAATATTAGCTTTACAGTGTGGGATGTGGGCGGTCAAGACAAAATTCGTCCATTGTGGAGGCATTACTTCCAAAATACACAAGTAAGTTTAAATTGTTAATTTATTTTTAAACTTGTTGATATGGTTGTGGATTTACAAAGTTTGTTAGTTTGTTTTTCAACTTATATGAATTTATTTTTCCTTTTATTCAGGGTCTCATTTTCGTCGTTGACAGCAATGACAGAGAACGTATTGGCGAAGCGAGAGAAGAACTGATGCGTATGTTAGCAGAAGACGAGCTGAGAGATGCTGTTTTACTTATATTTGCTAACAAACAGGTAAAGATCATTATTACACATTTAATTTTATTTCCCGCATAACTCAGCAGTAAATTATAGTTAAACAAAATGACAGGCTTACGTAGTAAGATAAATGAGTGGATAAAAATAAAACGTTTCATATCATTTGGTTGTGCACTTCGCCATGAGAGGAACAAAAAGAAATCCGAAATCAATCAGACTGACTACCTATTTAAATTTTCATTGTTTTAAAACTTCACTAATTTAAACATACATAGCTAGAGGAGGAAACACTGCTAAGAAAACTAAAATATTTTGGAGAAATATATCGTTATAAACGTATACTGATTGATTTCTTTCATTAAAGCAAGTTTTCAAATCAAGAAGTTGTCGTATTGCTTGTGAGGACGTGGGGGATTTTTTGACGTTTCCTGAAGCCGACTAGGAATTCCCAAAAGCTCGGAACTGCTTCGCTTCGATTCAGTTAGCGGGATTTCATATTCGGTGATCGTTCTGGCCGTGGAACGTGTGTCAGAACTATTAACGTTCATTCAATTTTGTGCGAAAATTGAAGCTGCTATATTGTTTCCTTCGAAGTTGGAATTTTGGCGATTCTTGAAGCCAATGTTGGGAATTCCAAAAAAAAAGGTCTCAACGCGTTATACGAATAATCATCTGGTTATATGGATAATTAGTTTGATACCGAAGCGTGTGTTTTAGTTTTTTTTTGAACTATATTTATTACGCTACAAAAATCAACTGAGGACTAGGTAATACAAAATAATACGCTTCTCTCTGTTTTGTTTGCCAGTTGTTTCCACATAAGCAAAAAAGTAAATTTCTTATTTCATCGCTTTCATTTTGCTCTCTATCATTTAAAAAGTATTTGTTTCAATATTGCACATTTACAAAACTAATAAAAATATTACCTGTGTTATATATGGCAATATTTTTTAATTTCCTTGGATATACGAAGTATTAAAGGTTCTTACAAATCCAATCCTAAGGATAAAAACATTAGGAAAAATGAAACTTAATAAGTTTATACTTGTGAAACAAGGCAGAGGCATTAAAGCCGCTCAACCCCTTATAATTATAATGAACTTCATCCCCTTCATGTCTAAGCTCATTTGTGGTTATTATAATAAAAACGAGAGTACCTCGATTCCTAAATCGTTCTAATTAAAATATATTTATACAAACTTCTAACAAACTTTTTTTTTTAATTTTCACTACTGTTTCTGATTTCTATCTATCTAATTGATAAGATGTTTTCAACAAACAAGTTTAAGATAAGGAACTTATTTAGTAATTTGTTTTTATTATTTGCCTTAAGATATAGTAAAAAGCATAGAAATCAAATATTGAATATAAATGGAGCGTGTTTAAATTTTTATTATTTTAAACAATTGCGTTTATTTGCTTTAATAGCTACTAAAATTCCAATAAAAAAAATTATAAACAGCTTGTTTTCTATGTTTCCCAGCTGTCTATATGTCGACATTTGATAGGAGCTATCCTAATCATCAGTAGACTTGGAATGCTGTGAAATTCAACATTCAACTTTATATCCCAATATTCTAAACAAATTATTGAGAATTTGAAAAGAAAAATAATATTAATATTACCTGTCAAAACACAAAAAAAAAGCTTTACCAAAAGTCTACATCGTATTAAAAAGAGTTATTTTTATACTGATTTATCATTCAAGTACAATTATAATGCTTATCAATTTCCGACAAAAAGTTGAAGCCAATTGATTATTTTTATAAACAACCCATCATATTCTAGTTTCTTCTATTAATTCCCTTTTTGGTTCTATCTATATTTTAGGATCTGCCAAATGCAATGAATGCAGCCGAAATAACTGATAAACTTGGTCTTCACTCACTAAGAAACCGCAACTGGTACATTCAAGCGACGTGTGCAACTAGCGGCGATGGTCTCTATGAAGGTCTTGATTGGTTGTCCAATCAACTTAAAAACGCAAATCGCTAAATAAGCTAAATCGTCGTATATTTTCTTTAACTTAGCATCCGCAGCAGTAAAATAAAATAAAAAAACTACAAAAAAAATTACAACAAATATATAACATAAAAACTTTCGATTTAAATAATAAAATCCAGAAAATAAAGTTAAAATAAAATCCAAACCAACCATCAGAAAAACAAAAACAAATCACATTTCTATGAAGTTAGTAGAGAGACTTTTTAAAAAACCACAAAAAAATCTCTAAAAATCTTTAAAGGCAGTTGTAAAGAACAAGTAAAAGCTTAACAACAACAAACTTTCTTTTTCTAGGATAAAATAACAACAAAGAGAAGACCTAAACGTAAACCGTCATCTTTTTAATTAATGTTTTCAACAAAAATAATATTAAAACCATTGTATGTTAAAACAAAATAAATAAAAAAATCCATTAAACTAAAAAAATACGGAATTAACAAACCAACCCACACTTTTCTAAGTATAATTTTATGCTCTATATTTAATTTTTTTAATTTAAATATACATACATATATTTTTAAATAATGTAATTTTATTTTTTCTGAAAATATTTAATTATGTTTTGTCTTTTATTTGAAAAAAGTGTTGCTTCGTGTCCTCCCCTTTTTGTTTTTCTGTTCAATGTCAATATTTAGGAAATGTGTTTTCGTAATACAAATCCCAAAATGTAACAAACGATAATTTACTTTGCTACAAAAACAAAAAGAACAAAACAAACACGTAATAACATCAAACAGCATTCAACAACCAACCAACTACTACAACACATACTTTATATTTAAATATAATTAAAATTAAAAAAGAAAAAATTAAACTTAAATTTAAATAAAAAAAAATGTGTAATAAAAAAATTTCATTGTTTGCCGAATTTAGTTCATACAAAAAAAAAAAACTTGAACTTGATACTTGAAGCGCAGCGTGAGTTTTTCGCTATTTAAAGAAATTCACTTATTAAACTATACAGTTGCAAAGTATATGATGCCGAGCATGGGCGGGGTGACAAAGAGCATATGCCCAAGATGGTATTAACAGTACGTTTGTAGCGTCGCTATGACTAACTTTAACGACCTGTGCCTTCACATAGCAAGTTGCAGCGTGGATAACACTGAAATACCTCAAAAAAAAAAACTAAACTAATACAGTTATTTGAGGCAAACCGTTAACAAGTGCGAGTGAGACGCAAAACTATCGAAAACCGAACAACAAGCCTGACCGCACTTAAGAAATAATTACGACGACGCGAGAGCTATTCTTCAGCCCAGAGCTGCTTTACGACTGATAAATTCAATTTGCAAAAGAGGAATATGAAGTTTGTTGAAGTAAAATTACATAACGTTGGTCTAATGTAGAAAGGTCCTAATTGCAAATTTACAGATGGAAACTTCCATCATATCTTTGTGATGAGGTGTATTTGTGTAATACGTTTTAGTCATTAAAAAAAGAACTCAACTTAAAGTGCAATTTGTCTTTCTGGGTCCCTGGTATTCATTAAGTTGGAGAAATACCAAAGTTAACAAAGTACTGTGCCTAACCAAGCAGACCTAGGTAGGCAGGCAGGCCACTTGGATTCTCTAATATAGCTTAGGTTCTCCAACCCCCTTGGGTCCTGAAATCATTCCCTTTTTGATAGACCTAGTATTGTGGAAATATATCAACAGGCCAAGAATCGCATGCTGTTTCGAAAAAAAGGTGAACAAACATTTTATCAAAATATAAATATGAAAGTGCGAACAACGTTTTCCATCGTGTCTACTGTTTCCATAATGATTTTTTATGATTTTTATTCGTCTAATAATTTTATAACGGAAGACAAAAGTAAAATCAACCGCTGTACTTTGTCTACCACTGAACGTGCTCAGTGTTGACATGCCTTCACATATGTATGTAATGTCAGTGGTGAGTTTCAATTAATATCCAGTCGACAAAATAAATAGTAATTGCACTTTGTGGTAGTAATTTATAATTACTGAATTTTATCAAAATACGAGTTTAAAATGTCTGCTAAACAACTCTCAAAGAAAAGTAAATGGTCCTTGGATTTTAATACAAAGTAAGTAATAAGTTATCACATATAATACATTGTTTTTAACTTTTGTTCTACACAGCAAATCAACTGATTTGCCTGCACCTCCTGGTTATAGTACTAATGCCCTAGTCAATCAAACAGAAATAATAAGAGATCAGCGTTTAGTTATCAAAAAGTCATGGGATTTGGCTCTTGGTCCATTAAAACAGGTTAATTTCTATTTGAGATTTTAAAATAACGATATCTTGAAAATATTGTAATTGTTCCAGATACCTATGAATTTATTTATAATGTACATGTCGGGCAATACTATTTCCATTTTTCCCATTATGATGATTGGCATGATGTTAATACGACCCATAAAAGCCATGTTTTCAACACAAGTAACCTCAAAAATGGCTGAAGGAGCACAGGGAACTGGACAAAAATTGGTGTATTTCTTAGGTAATTTAGCTAATGTGGCAGTGGCTTTATATAAGTGTAATAGCATGGGCCTGCTACCAACACATGCCTCCGATTGGTTAGCATTTGTAGAGCCGCAAACGCGGATTGAATACTATGGTGGTGGAGTGTCGTTTATTTAAAAAAAACATGTATTAACGTTATTAAAGAAATAGGGCTTTATAGAAAAGCGATTGTATATTTAGAGTTTGCTTTTGAGTTGATGTTTCAAAATAAAAGCACCATTTACTTTAATTTTTCGTTAACCAAACAACTAGTATATAGCTAATAAATTATGTGTAATTATCTTGAATACAGCATCTGAAACCCTTAATGCATTTTTGTAATAGAAATACAAATAAGTTAGATTTAATACCTATAGTCCGAAAAAATCAATTTTGTTTTTTTTTTAATATACTTTATTTCAATACAAATTACACGAAAACATTTCTATTATGTCTGATACATCATTTTAGTGGATGATATTTTTGGCTTCTTTCTTAACATCATACAAAAGTTGCTCAGCGGGATTTCTATAAAAATACAAATATTTTATAAATTTTAAAGACGTGTTGTATTTTTATGTTAGATTGATTTATAACAAAGACTACAAAACTTTGTTACTTAACATTATTTTTTCCACAATAGGTTAATAAAATTATTAGTATTGGCGTCATTAAAACTGATTTGGATTTTTTTCAAAAATCTTATCTGATTTTAATCAAAAATTTTGTTTGAACAGATGGATTTTTTTTTTATAAATCATGACAAGTGGTGAAATTCATGTGAAAGCAAGTTGATAATCAATTTATACAATGTAGATTCCTGTTGCTTTTTTTTAAAAATGTATTTATAAAGGATTTTATTAACAGCCTCATTGTATAAGGTCTGTTCCTTACAAAGTGCTTTGTTCAAAAACGGCTTATCCCAAATATTGTATTATTGATATAAAAAAATCTAGAAACGACTTGAACATCCTGCTTGTAGGGGAATTTCAGATACATGGCTAATTTAAATGTTTACAATTTTAGGTATTTTATATCTTCGCAAAATAAATAAAATTTGATATTTCAAGTATAATTAGGCTTGGGCGGTTAAACTCATTAGTCTAAAATCGAGTTTTTATGTTTAAGTGCATTATAAATTTAGTTGAATCAAAATAAAAATATATTTCTAAGCTAGAAATGATCTACGTCGAAATTTAATAAGGTCTTAAAGTTATAGTTTTAACCAGGTATGTAGGTATTTATTATAGGTGCTTATGGATAGCAGATTACAGTAAATCATGAGTAGATATACAAACAATTTTGTAAGCTAAAATTGTAAATTACTTTTTACGATGTTCGTCGGCGTACTCCTTTATTTTATCAATTATTTTACTAGGTTCATCCACCGGTGGAACCTAAAATATTGAGAAATTTAATATCGTTAGTAAAAATAATATAAACGTGCGGTTTTTAAGGCACATATGAATTAGATTACCTCATAGTTTTGGCTGATGTACATTCCGGTGTAAACGCCAGCACCAAAAGTTAGCTGAAAGAAAAAATATTTTTCTTTAATCATTTACAAAATAACAATGAAATTGCAATTAGTTTTAAGAATCAACTATCCGGCAGCTGTATCACGTAAATAACTTAAAAAAATCTAATCTATAATAGTGGATCAGTTGATTAAACATTCGTGTGTATAAAAACCATCGGAAAACACCAAAGTGCCAAACAGGGATAAAAGATTTGGATTTTTCCCCAAGCGTTGTTTCCTCTTATTTGGAGTTAAGAATATTGTAAAGCAGTAATACACTTAGATTAGGTTGAGTACTTATATCTCTAGTTCAAAATTTGGCAGGTAGCGCTTATGCGGATAATTGGATTGCCGTCATCTGAGACAATAGATGTCATTAGTACTATCTGGCACTGAATTTCAAAACAAAAAACAATGGCTGTATAAACTTTTCTACACATCGGTCTATTTTCTCACTGAAAATTTATTTTTGAATACTCAAACAGATAAAAACAATTTTCATAAAAATATAGGTATATTTTCGGAAAACAAATTGCAATAGTTATATAATTAAACAACGTCGCACAAGGAAAATAATATTTTTTGTATTGAATCAATATGACTAATTAAACAAAACAAAAAAGATCTAAATTTTATGAGGCAACCACTGTACATAGGAACAAAAGGAAACTATAACACCAAAAATAAAATGTCAAATGAAACAGAATGTAAGTACCAGTGTCAAAAGCAGTGAAAAATTATTTTTGGTTACACGCTAACTAACCGAAATACTATTTTCATAAATAATATATATAATTACTTACCAAAAATTTTAGCATATCGAATAAACCTGAACCGTCGGCTGCCAGTTTGAAGAGTTTCTTAAAAACTGAGGTAAAAAAATTACAAAAAATTTTTACTTTGTGACAAAATTTAACACACAAGAGAGAGAGAGCAAAGCCAGCTATTAGTCGCGGTTAAGCCGTAGCCGATTGTTTTTCTTGTGTGGTCGCCGCCACAGTTCCAACTGATTGCAAAGAAATTTTATAAAAAAAAAAAATATTTGAAAATGAAATTTGAAAACTTTTTTGGCCTACGTAATAAAAATTGTAAAGCCGTAATCAAAGCCAAGGCAGCTTTATACAGGTAGTGGCAGAATTACAATAAATACAACACCAACAAACATCAACATGTATTTTGTTGGTAGAATTTACGAATAGTTGTCAAAATTTTGATAAGCTGTTTTGTTGTAACTTATATAATCGTGTCTTTCTATTATTGACTTTTTCACTCTTTCAATCTTACATAAAAAAAGTTGAAAAAAGTGTCACTACGGCTAAGTAATTATTAATCGCCAGTATTTTTGGTCTGGTACCATCTACCTGGCGTGTTTACTTCGTTTACTGGCAACGGTAAACGAACATTGAAAAGAAACTCTGCTTTTGCATTTGGACAAACGATTTCGGCAGACAGACAAAATTTGATGGTGCTGTAACGAAAATTGTCGGTGGGGCAGAGTATGTAGTACACGTTTTGTACTAGACACTTGTGGACATTTTTTGTTTCTCTTTTTAACTTTTCGCATTTCATATGTTGTTGCTTCATATCATTATTCTCATATTAGCATCCATTTCATATAAGCACACTAGAAAGAAAGAAGTAAGAAACGAAAAGTTTCTGTCTGTCTATCCATTTCCTAAATGTTAAAGGTTTAGGCAAGACCAAAACAGAAATAAAAAACAAACTGCTCATCGTCTGTCTAAATGTAAAAGAGGATTAACCAAGGCGAATTGCATAGATGTAAGAGCAATAAATACAGCATTACAAAAAAAAAATAATTTCCAAATGTCAAGGGAAAAATACAAACACAAAAAGGAATTAAAAAAAAATATATATATATAATAAAAAAAATTTGCAATAAAGGAAAAACTTTTAATTATTTCATGAAAATTGAAATCTCAGATCATAGAGCTTGGAAAGGCGAAAATAGAGAGCCAGATTGGGGAGGATTCTGGATCGTACCTGGCTTTCAAGCTACAATACGTAATATAAAAAGTTAAAAAAAATTTTTTTTTAAATTACTTTTTATTATTTCATTGACATCTGAAACAGTTTAAGTTTAAAAAAAATCTACCAGCCGCACTGTCAATTTCACCTGTCATTAATTCTCCTTGTCTTGTAACAAGCTGGTGGTTTCCTGTCATTATTTTATATATAAAATTGGTATTGCAAGGGGTCAAAAACATATTAAAAAATTATTTTAAAAAAATAAAATAATAAAACACCAGATTTGTCTTCAGAGTTTTGAATTAAATATCTAATGATTTATTATACTGTGAAAGTCTTTTAGAAAGAAAAGACGTAAAAATAAAGATATAAATTTAGATATGTTTGTCTCTTTTATAAAAAATTTTTTGTTTTAAATAATTCGCTATTAGCCGCCGTCCCTTATTTTAGGGTTAGACGCCGCCGCTGACAAAAAGCGATCGGCTTCGCTATTTGACCACCGCACTTGCAGATTTGCTCAACAACAACAAATCGCTGACAAGAGAATCAAAAGCTTTTGTATTTGTACCAGTGCTGCTTAAATTTATGAAATTGAAGGAGCAAAAGTTTGTAAAAAATTATTCGTAGTTGCTTCAGTTACAGGTAATTTGCTGTACAGGCTTTCTTTGCATTGATATTGAATAAAGAAATAATGAAATATGTATGTAATTTATGTTTCAAAATTTCTATACATGTTTAATTCACTAGTGTTAGCAAAATGAAACTACTTACTAAATAAGTAGGCAAAACTTTGTTACTTAACATTATTTTTTCCACAATAGGTTAATAAAATTATTAGTATTGGCGTCATTAAAACTGATTTGGATTTTTTTCAAAAATCTTATCTGATTTTAATCAAAAATTTTGTTTGAACAGATGGATTTTTTTTTTATAAATCATGACAAGTGGTGAAATTCATGTGAAAGCAAGTTGATAATCAATTTATACAATGTAGATTCCTGTTGCTTTTTTTTAAAAATGTATTTATAAAGGATTTTATTAACAGCCTCATTGTATAAGGTCTGTTCCTTACAAAGTGCTTTGTTCAAAAACGGCTTATCCCAAATATTGTATTATTGATATAAAAAAATCTAGAAACGACTTGAACATCCTGCTTGTAGGGGAATTTCAGATACATGGCTAATTTAAATGTTTACAATTTTAGGTATTTTATATCTTCGCAAAATAAATAAAATTTGATATTTCAAGTATAATTAGGCTTGGGCGGTTAAACTCATTAGTCTAAAATCGAGTTTTTATGTTTAAGTGCATTATAAATTTAGTTGAATCAAAATAAAAATATATTTCTAAGCTAGAAATGATCTACGTCGAAATTTAATAAGGTCTTAAAGTTATAGTTTTAACCAGGTATGTAGGTATTTATTATAGGTGCTTATGGATAGCAGATTACAGTAAATCATGAGTAGATATACAAACAATTTTGTAAGCTAAAATTGTAAATTACTTTTTACGATGTTCGTCGGCGTACTCCTTTATTTTATCAATTATTTTACTAGGTTCATCCACCGGTGGAACCTAAAATATTGAGAAATTTAATATCGTTAGTAAAAATAATATAAACGTGCGGTTTTTAAGGCACATATGAATTAGATTACCTCATAGTTTTGGCTGATGTACATTCCGGTGTAAACGCCAGCACCAAAAGTTAGCTGAAAGAAAAAATATTTTTCTTTAATCATTTACAAAATAACAATGAAATTGCAATTAGTTTTAAGAATCAACTATCCGGCAGCTGTATCACGTAAATAACTTAAAAAAATCTAATCTATAATAGTGGATCAGTTGATTAAACATTCGTGTGTATAAAAACCATCGGAAAACACCAAAGTGCCAAACAGGGATAAAAGATTTGGATTTTTCCCCAAGCGTTGTTTCCTCTTATTTGGAGTTAAGAATATTGTAAAGCAGTAATACACTTAGATTAGGTTGAGTACTTATATCTCTAGTTCAAAATTTGGCAGGTAGCGCTTATGCGGATAATTGGATTGCCGTCATCTGAGACAATAGATGTCATTAGTACTATCTGGCACTGAATTTCAAAACAAAAAACAATGGCTGTATAAACTTTTCTACACATCGGTCTATTTTCTCACTGAAAATTTATTTTTGAATACTCAAACAGATAAAAACAATTTTCATAAAAATATAGGTATATTTTCGGAAAACAAATTGCAATAGTTATATAATTAAACAACGTCGCACAAGGAAAATAATATTTTTTGTATTGAATCAATATGACTAATTAAACAAAACAAAAAAGATCTAAATTTTATGAGGCAACCACTGTACATAGGAACAAAAGGAAACTATAACACCAAAAATAAAATGTCAAATGAAACAGAATGTAAGTACCAGTGTCAAAAGCAGTGAAAAATTATTTTTGGTTACACGCTAACTAACCGAAATACTATTTTCATAAATAATATATATAATTACTTACCAAAAATTTTAGCATATCGAATAAACCTGAACCGTCGGCTGCCAGTTTGAAGAGTTTCTTAAAAACTGAGGTAAAAAAATTACAAAAAATTTTTACTTTGTGACAAAATTTAACACACAAGAGAGAGAGAGCAAAGCCAGCTATTAGTCGCGGTTAAGCCGTAGCCGATTGTTTTTCTTGTGTGGTCGCCGCCACAGTTCCAACTGATTGCAAAGAAATTTTATAAAAAAAAAAAATATTTGAAAATGAAATTTGAAAACTTTTTTGGCCTACGTAATAAAAATTGTAAAGCCGTAATCAAAGCCAAGGCAGCTTTATACAGGTAGTGGCAGAATTACAATAAATACAACACCAACAAACATCAACATGTATTTTGTTGGTAGAATTTACGAATAGTTGTCAAAATTTTGATAAGCTGTTTTGTTGTAACTTATATAATCGTGTCTTTCTATTATTGACTTTTTCACTCTTTCAATCTTACATAAAAAAAGTTGAAAAAAGTGTCACTACGGCTAAGTAATTATTAATCGCCAGTATTTTTGGTCTGGTACCATCTACCTGGCGTGTTTACTTCGTTTACTGGCAACGGTAAACGAACATTGAAAAGAAACTCTGCTTTTGCATTTGGACAAACGATTTCGGCAGACAGACAAAATTTGATGGTGCTGTAACGAAAATTGTCGGTGGGGCAGAGTATGTAGTACACGTTTTGTACTAGACACTTGTGGACATTTTTTGTTTCTCTTTTTAACTTTTCGCATTTCATATGTTGTTGCTTCATATCATTATTCTCATATTAGCATCCATTTCATATAAGCACACTAGAAAGAAAGAAGTAAGAAACGAAAAGTTTCTGTCTGTCTATCCATTTCCTAAATGTTAAAGGTTTAGGCAAGACCAAAACAGAAATAAAAAACAAACTGCTCATCGTCTGTCTAAATGTAAAAGAGGATTAACCAAGGCGAATTGCATAGATGTAAGAGCAATAAATACAGCATTACAAAAAAAAAATAATTTCCAAATGTCAAGGGAAAAATACAAACACAAAAAGGAATTAAAAAAAAATATATATATATAATAAAAAAAATTTGCAATAAAGGAAAAACTTTTAATTATTTCATGAAAATTGAAATCTCAGATCATAGAGCTTGGAAAGGCGAAAATAGAGAGCCAGATTGGGGAGGATTCTGGATCGTACCTGGCTTTCAAGCTACAATACGTAATATAAAAAGTTAAAAAAAATTTTTTTTTAAATTACTTTTTATTATTTCATTGACATCTGAAACAGTTTAAGTTTAAAAAAAATCTACCAGCCGCACTGTCAATTTCACCTGTCATTAATTCTCCTTGTCTTGTAACAAGCTGGTGGTTTCCTGTCATTATTTTATATATAAAATTGGTATTGCAAGGGGTCAAAAACATATTAAAAAATTATTTTAAAAAAATAAAATAATAAAACACCAGATTTGTCTTCAGAGTTTTGAATTAAATATCTAATGATTTATTATACTGTGAAAGTCTTTTAGAAAGAAAAGACGTAAAAATAAAGATATAAATTTAGATATGTTTGTCTCTTTTATAAAAAATTTTTTGTTTTAAATAATTCGCTATTAGCCGCCGTCCCTTATTTTAGGGTTAGACGCCGCCGCTGACAAAAAGCGATCGGCTTCGCTATTTGACCACCGCACTTGCAGATTTGCTCAACAACAACAAATCGCTGACAAGAGAATCAAAAGCTTTTGTATTTGTACCAGTGCTGCTTAAATTTATGAAATTGAAGGAGCAAAAGTTTGTAAAAAATTATTCGTAGTTGCTTCAGTTACAGGTAATTTGCTGTACAGGCTTTCTTTGCATTGATATTGAATAAAGAAATAATGAAATATGTATGTAATTTATGTTTCAAAATTTCTATACATGTTTAATTCACTAGTGTTAGCAAAATGAAACTACTTACTAAATAAGTAGGCAATGATTATCGAAACAAGCGTTAATTAATTAATGATTTTGGCAGCACTGTTGTATTTACGGATGATAAGAGAAATTTCAATTTAGAAATATATCTTTAAGAGCGTTTGAGAGAAATTGAATCTTTTTATTGTTTTAGTAGCGGCTCAATTTAGTTGTTTTGGAAATGTTTATTCGTTGTTTTAGATGTTTTATTTTCTTTGACGAGTAAAATTTTGCACCTTTGAAGAAAGGTAAAAACAAAAAAATTTTAAATAAACATTTTATTTTGAACTACATACATGCATGTTAGCTATGTAGGTATATTTATACACATATAGGCTTTTAAGACATTTTAATTAAAGCACTGATATTTGTTTGCTAATTAGATAATCACTAAAAAAAACGTTTAAAAATTTTGTATCAAATATCCATTAACTGCTATTTATTTTAAATCCATTTTTTTGGAAATTGTATAACAGTTAAAAGTTTTCCAGTTGATTAATATTGTTTACATATTATGTAAAAATAATAAATTTTTTTTAGTAATTTCATGTATAATAACATAGAAAAAATAGTTCATCCTTTCAAAGCATCTTTGCGTTTATTTTTTAATTTCGAAACAAACAAAAATATTTTAAAAATAAATTATTTTCATACAATTCAGGGAAAAATTCTAAAATTCGAGCAAATTAGCTCGCGCGCACAACTTGTACTTAATAATAAAAAAAGAAAACTGCCAAAAGAAGCTTTTGCATTAACAGAAAAAAAAAATATTTCGAATTTGAGAGCAACCAAATAACCAGACCCATGATACAAAAAACAAGGTAGCCGCTTCGCTACAACAATACAACAATAAAAAAAACAACAGGTATTTTGTTTGTGTAAAAAGGCGAATTCATACTTAAGCTGTCAAAAGTAGTTGATAACGAACATGTAAAAAAATTTAAATGGTGTCTAAAAAGGTAAACAAAACTTGACAGCAAAAGTGCCGCCATATTAATCGAATTCGCCTGAATTCGCCGATGCATCCACCTAATAATGAATTCGCCTTGACCAGACCAAGGCGACTTTATACAGGTGAGTGCAAGGCGAATTAATTATTAGGTGGATGCATCGGCGAATTCAGGCGAATTCAATTAATATGGCGGCACTTTCGCTGTCAAGTTTTGTTTGCCTTTTTCGGCGCCATTTAAATTTTTGTACATGTTCGTTATCAACTACTTTTGACAGTTTAAGTGTGAATTCGCCTTTTTACACAAACAAAATACCTGTTGTTTTTTTTTATTGTTGTATTGTTGTAGCGAAGCGGCTACCTTGCTTTTTGTATCATGGGTGAGTGCAAGCGGAAAGGCGAATTCAGTACAATGTATTTTGTTATTGTAAAACACATCGTGAATGTCATAATCTAAATTCGCCTAAGATTGCTCAGCAGAGAAAATATTTTATATAAACGTTAAATATAAGCTTTTATAATTGTTTGTAATTAAAATCACAGATTATATTAGTTTTTCACTTTTAAATTCACACAAATTTCTTGAAATTGCACTAAATCATGCAAAAAAACCTTCAGATTAAAATGGCGCGAAAAAGTTTGTAAACAAAAGAAACAAAATTTGACAGTCTCATTGGAAAAAACGCGAGAAGCAAAAAATAATCACCTGTGCTGTTAAGTTCACCTGGTAATGAATTCGCCTTGAACCAGACCAAGGCGAATTCATTACCAGGTGAACTTAACAGCACAGGTGATTATTTTTTGCTTCCCACGTTTTTTCCAATGAGACTGTCAAATTTTGTTTACAAACTCTTTCGCGCCATTTTAATCTGTAGATTTTTTTGCGTGATTTAGTACAATTTCAAGAAATTTGTGTGAATTTAAAAGTGAAAAACTAATATAATCTGTGATTTTAATTACAAACAATTATAAAAGCTTATATTTAACGTTTATATAAAATTTTTTCTTTTGCTGAGCAATCTTAGGCGAATTTAGATTATGACATTCACGATATGTTTTACAATAACAAAATACATAGTACTGAATTCGCCTTTCCGCTTGCATTCACCTGTATAAAGTCGCCTTGAACCAGACCAAGGCAGCTTTAATATGGTAGTGGTATAAGCGCAGCTGTTTTTCGTTTCCTTTGCGTAAATTTGTCAAAAACACATAGACTTCCTTGCTTTTTCAAACAAAATTTTGACAACTATTCGTAAATTCTACCAACAAAATACATGTTGATTTTTGTTGGTGTTGTATTTAATGTAATTCTGCCACTACCTATTAAGCTGCCTTGAACCAGACCATGGTACAATAATATATAGGTAGTGTCGAAACGGTGGCCGAAATTTTTTTTTTGTGATGATAACTATCAAAAGTGCACACATACACACACATTTTTTATTATTGTTTACAAATTGAAAAAGTTTTTGAAAAAAAAATGTTCTAATAATATTTTTTTTAATGACTGCAGTTATAGCCGTATGTGTTTTTCAAGCATTGTGTATTTTGTAAACAAAAGTTTAACAAATTTACGATATGTTTTTAACAATGTACATGTAATTTTTCACAATGTAAAATGCCTACATGTCGTCTGATACCTCAAAAACATTGCGTCTGTAAAAAACATGTGCAAAGTCGTCTGACAAAAGTTTAAATAGAGTGTGTTCTATTTTGTTATGTTTAAACATCTGACATTAGAACTCTATGCCTTGCGAGCAATTCAGAGGCCGTTTTTGGGCTTGCTAAGTAGTTGGCTTGAAGAAATTTTAATGCATTAATATTTTAATATGTTTTAAATAGTTATTTTTTATAATAAATAGCTTGTTTTTTATGTTTCCCAGCTATCTATATGTCGACATTTCATAGGAACTACCCTAATCATCAGTAGACTTTGGAAATTTTTGAAAGATATTCTCAAACATTCAACTTTATATCCCAGCAATATAAATAAATTGCTGAGAATTTAAAAGAAAAATGCTCTAATAATATCTGTCAAAACACAAAAAACAAGCCTTTTCATTTATTCACCTCTCTAACATTTCTTTACACCTTTCAAACAAATGAACAACCGTTGGTTGCTACGATTTGCTTTTTGAAAGTATCGAAAAGCAGAGAACAAAAATTCAAACAATTAAGTTTTTTTTTTTTTTTTAAATTCTCAGCAATTTATTTATATTGCTGGGATATAAAGTTGAATGTTTGAGAATATCTTTCAAAAATTTCCAAAGTCTACTGATGATTAGGGTAGTTCCTATGAAATGTCGACATATAGATTGCTGGGAAACATAAAAAACAAGCTATTTATAATTTTTATTGGTATAAATGGTAGAAGCTAAAAATAGCGATTAAAAACTTAATTGTTTGTATTTTTTATAATAATTAAAAGCATAGACAATGTAAGACGTAAATGTACATGTACGTTTGTGAGCAAATTTTTAAAACCGTCTGTAACAGAGCGACCACACAGGCAATCTGTTGTGTCTTAATACTAGCAATAACGCCGGCAGAATTACGTCATCAAATTGCTAATGTTCAACGCTGTACTTTTAGTTGGCGATCATGTAAATATCTTAAAACATAATTTAAGATATTTTGGCAAAGAAGGTTGCAATTTTTTAATTAATTGTAATTGTTTTATTTTTTTTTTTTATTCTTTTAAAAATTATTGCTTTAAATGCATCAATCTCCGAGCACTCCATTTCTTTTTTTGTTATGAACACAAAAATGTAAATAATTACATTTTTCTGTTGATAAAATCAGTTTTTATAATCATTTGTACATTTTTTTATATATTGAAGCGTATGTTTGTATGTATGTTTATAAACATCAGTGATGATAAGTGAATTTTGACAGCTTATGTTCAATGATAATTGCTCAGCAATATCTTCTAGCAATAATTGCTGAACATGTGTTTGAACACATATTCGTGCGGTCCACACGCAAATATCTTGTGTCGGCAATCGATTTTGGCAGTTGCCACGGCAATAATTGCCAATCAGATTGCCCGTGTGGTCGGGTAGTAAAAATGAAAAATTTTGCAGACATGAAAAAATACATGAGTAATTACATATTAAAAAACAGACGTGAAAACATATCGTCTGTGGGTGCCTTGACAGAAACCTTATATCTGTGACAGAAACAATGACAAATATACGTTCAGCTGATCTAATATGTTAACCTTTAAGAATGTACATATCTGTTTTGCTGCTTTTTGCATCTAAATTGACGTTTCTCTGCGCACAGTCTTCTAAATAAAAACAGCTGGGGCAGTCTTTAATTCGTCCTTAAATAAAAAAAAATTAAAGGTTTTTGTAAATTAACGCACTAATATATAAAAAAAAAAATTAATGGAGGAGCAACACAAAAATAAAGGTAAATGTGCAAAATATGTGAAAATTTATTACATTAGTCAATGCAATTTAATTTGAATTGTCTGCTTCTTCCAGAAGATGCACAAAACAATGGGTCTGCAACTATTTTAGACCTAAACGATGATTGCTTGGAGTGTATATTTAAAAGAATTCCAGACCTTCACAACCAAACACAAATTGCCAGAAGCTGTACACGTTTTCGCAGCGTTGTAATTGGCCTGTGGAAACGTCAGCCAGAAAACAAAATATTAGACTTTACCGAACTGCCAGTTGCTTTACCAAATTATAACGACTTTGGATATTTTCTTAAAACCATGAAAAACGATTTTCATACTTTACGATTAATAGATGAATGTTTAAATGTTTTTATTAAAGAAATAGAAGAGTGTGGTATTGACTGTTTTTCAGCCATCGAACGATGTGAATTTCAAGATGATATTATGGAATGTAATCCCCAAGATGAGGACATGGAATCCTTAACAAAACTAGTGCCTAATTTAAAATATCTCCATATAACAGTACCCATTAGTGGCCACTATTTGACAAATCTAAAATACTTGGAAGAGTTGCATTTGTATGATGAACAGAAAAAAAAGCATGAAATAGAGGAAAAATATCTGAAGGATATACTTTTGCATCTAAAATATTTAAAAGTTTTAGATATGCGCACATTCGAAGTATCACATTTAGAACTAACGCCCGAAATTTCTGCGTGTCTTAATTTACAAGAGTTAAAATTAAATTTAAATTCTTTAAAGCCAGTGTTGGAACACGTACTTAAACTGCCAAGTCTTAAACATTTGAAAGTACTACTCGATCAAGATATAGACGTATCGACTATACAAAATATCGATACATTTGATCACAAAATCTACGAAACTAAAGAATACTACCATATATTACGAGAAAAAGGTGCTAATCTACGAGGCTTAGCTATTGATTTTCACTTCCTACCCGTTGGCGATACTTGGATAACAGATTTCAATTATTTGAATCCTTCTAATCTCAAATTGTTGGCACTGTGTAATTATGATTTTAAATTACACGAAGACTGTTTGTGTTGTCCTTTTAATCACTTAGAAATATTATGCCTCAGACATGCACAAAATTTGCGAACAATAATGATATTAGAAATCTTACATTTCTGCCCCAAACTAAAACATTTGGATATAAGTTATTGCCTCAACTTAGATACAACTTTATTGAATTCCCTGGCAAAGTTTTTGGAAAAAGAAAAGCGTTCTACATCGTTGTGTGTGTATTATCGTATGTCCGGCTTAGAGAAAGAAGTGGAAAAAGTGAGTTTTTAATGTCGAGCAAGTTTATGTTTTTGTGACATTAATTGGAACGATAAAACCCTACACCTTTCTAACATTTTAAAACTTAAGCCTTGTCCCACGATATCGAACGATAATGTTCGCTGACATTTTAAATAATACGAACTTGAATAAGAATTTAATCGTATAGGCCTGTTCTAAAAACCACGGCACATATCGTTTCAAAAGACCAAATGTGATTTGTACCTGTTCTACAAATCACAATATTTTATGATTTTCGATGTGATTTGTACTCGTTGGAAGCTCAAAAAAACACCTGCTTTTTGCTTTGATTCACTGATATTTTTATTTTCAGTTGGAAATTTTTTAGTCGCGGTATTATTTGCAAAATAAAGTCAATTACTTCTAATAAATACAAAAGGTAAAGGCAAAAAGGTATATAAAACCCACAGACCAAATCGCAAAAGAATACAACAAAATAAATGTCAATAATTTTTTCATAATTTAGCGCATTATGTCGTATAAAATAAATAGTTTTACTAAGTAGCCAATAGAAAACACATTAAGTTATTTAATAATGTCATAAAGTGTGAAATTCATAATGTAGTACCTGCAAAAATTAAAATGTGATTTCAAATTGATAGCAGGTTTGCTTACTGAAATCACAAAAATTTAAGTTATTTTGTCTGTACAACACCTTTTTTGTGATTTCAAATCACTTGCACAAAAAGTAATTTGCAGAACAGTCCTGGTAACCCAGCATTTGCACATGTAAGTGCAAGTTCGAACAAGTCAATATATTAAAATTTTTGTACCAATATAAATTTTTCTTACTTGCAAATAAAACCACAATCTAATTTGATCGTAAGTGAATTTTAAATACTTACCGCAAGCAAAACGACAAATGACAGTGTTGCCGAAAATGAGCTTTAAATCAAATTAAAAGTAATTTTTTAAAATAATAATAATTTCATAGCTGATTTTTAGTATATTTATATAAAAAGAAAAAACAAAAAAGATCACAGCTATATATATATAGTAACATACCTTATTGAGTGCTTTTCATTTAATTTATACTTATAATAACATACCTTAATGGTAATACTAAACATAAAATACATGCTTTTTGAAAAAAATAGTAATTTCATGCAAATATGTTCATCTAAAGTTTTTCGGTAATAACAAAACTGCAATACTTACTTGATACATATTATTTATCTTCAAATATTTTTCATCAAATAGAAAAAAAATTATATAAAGAAGACGTTGCTTTGAAACTGAACTTGCACTTGTCTGTGTAAACATAAAAGTAACAAGACCTTCGACAATTTTTTCGACATTTTCGATGATAATATGCATACTAAACTTAGGTTTGGCTAGGTAGGCAGATCGCTGGATACCCCGGAATAGCCTAAGTTTTCCAGCTCTCTTGGGTCCTGAAGTCGTTTCCTTTGTGATTTATACTAAACTTACTTGCTCGTGTAATTGTGGTGTAACATATTAGAATACATTAGTGCGAGCGTTAGACGAACTTGCCAACAACAATTTGATAAATATCTGAGCGCAGGCTCTTAAGATAATACTTGCATGCACAAATTTTAGTATTTTAACAAATACTTTGAAAGTAAAATAAATATTCCTTTATATATATTTTTTTTACTAAGTAGTAACCATTTCTAACTTTAATCTTAACAAATTTTTATGTTTTGTTTCTTTTTATTTTACAGAATTTTGCGTTTTGGACTTCTCAAAAATATTTACAGCTACGCAATGATTTTCCTCCTGGTTCCGACATCGGTCTAAGTTACGTGCAGCGTGGCTTTGCTTTTTATTTTTAAATTGTTAAAACTTTTAATAAACTAAGATCTTTCAACAGCATGTAAAACATTGAAAATGAATTTGATTTATGTGTGTGAGGATGAATATGCCCAGCTAAATGTGTTTATGACGTAGGTACTCACTTAACTCATACATGTACATATATTTTTAACGTACCGATAAATTTGTTCATTGCAAGACAATATTTATAACTTTGTTTGCAATAAACTAAAATTTTTATTTAATTCATAAATACAAAATTAAAGACAGATTTATTTAAAAACAATTGTTAGTTTTCTTTATTTAAAAATACATTTCCCCGTATTTCAGGCTTTACATTCGTCGTTAATAAAAGTTTTAAATATCCTAAGGCTGATCGCAGTCGTAAAGCAGCTCTGGGCTGAAGAACAGCTCTCGCGTCATCGTAATTATTTCTTAAGTGCGGTCAGGCTTGTGTTTGTTGTTCGGTCTTCGAGAGTTTTGCGTCTCGCTCGCACTGGTTAACGGTTTGCCTCAACTAACTGTATTGGTTTACAGTTTTTTAGAGGTTATTCATTGTTAACCACGTGGAAACTTCCTATGTGAAGGCATAGGTCGTTATAGTTAGTCACAGCCACGCTACAAAAGTACTGTTAATACCATCTTGGGCATTATGGTCTTTGTCACCCCGCCCATGCTGTGCATCCTATACATTGCAAATTTACTTTGCAACTGTATAGTTACTAAATAAATAAATAAATAAATCCTAAGGCTGATGTCAGAGAAGAGCCTAAAAGCTACACTACAAGGCCACTACAAGGCAAAACTACTGCTTATATTTTCCTAACGAATTGGCTCAAAAGACCTCATAGTGAAAGCAAAACATAGTATAAGCTAGTGCTACAAAGCAGGTTATGTAACGTTTTGCACACACGTAAGAAAATCCAATCACATAAAAAATAAAACGAGTGGTTTTAAACATAATTCAAGAAGAATATATCTTCACTTTATTTAAAGAAAATATTACCATACAATAAAATCTTTAATGAACAAAAAATAGATATTCGATAAGCACAGAATTCTCCAAACAAGGATTTTTTTATGTTATCTAGAAGATGGCAAAAGCAACTTTAAATCGATCCATTAATAATTCCGCTTGTCATAAGCTTAACAAAAAAGCTACGAATAAACAAAGTTGTCCATAATCAAGAAACTAACGACATAGTTAATTAATTTTAATATAAGTATAAAAATTAATGTGCTGTTCATAGAACACAGACGAGCAACTCGTCCAGAAAATTTTTATGAAAGTTACCCAATTTTTTTTAATGATTTCCATATAAAATTTCGGTTTCAACTGAAACGTAATGGCTTGTTAGTCGAGTTGCCAAGAAAATTTATATGAAACGCACTCAATGATTTGAGTTATTTCCGTATAAATTTTTCAGACAAGTCGCTGGCTTGTATTGTGGAAACACCACATAAATCGGACAAATGATGAGATCACTTTTACGTGCTGTTCATAGAACACAGGCGAGCAACTCGTCTAGAAAATTTGTATGAAAGTTACTCAATTTTTTGAGCGATTTCCATATAAAATATTTTTGACATTAAGTTGAAATTATCTTTACAAAAATATGGTGACATTTTTTGAGCAGTATCTAAGTTTTACGTATGTAAGTAAGTTTTGCGTATGACTTGTGTGTACTAATCATCTTTTATAATCTGTAACCAAGTGAGCTGCCTTTTGTATTAGCTGGCACCCTATTTAACCAATAAAATGGTAATAATGTGCTATCAAGTGTTTAAAGTGCTTCAGGCGAATCTACTAAATTTATATAACTACTACTACATTTATGTTTATATGTCTTAACCCTTTCTGTCCCCATATACGCACATGTGCAGGTAATTTCAATATACATACCTATCTTGTAGAGAAGTTTATATGTGATTGACCCGGTTTTTTTTTACTGTATGTCTCTAAAGCATGATTGTCGTCTCTTTTCCGTTCTGAAATAAGTTTGTGAGCGATTTTTATTTACTACAAGTGTGTAATTATTCAGGAAAGGTAATCATGGTTACCGGTGCGGAAGATAATACCATTATTTTGTTTAAATTGAACTGTGTTTTTTTCTTTCGTTCTGTACACACGTGTTTCTCATTGGCGTCCGTGTTTTCTTATATATACTTATACTTATGTTTATTATAATTTCTAAAAAAAATGAAATTATACCGGAATAGGTAGAGTTTTGTTTTGCATCAAGTGTGCACGTGTTTTTTTTTATTATTTTTACTGCCGTTTGTTTTTTCTCTATTTGTTATTTTTTCTTTATCTTAATTTTTCTTAAATTACGATGTAATAATCTGTAAGCGTGAGGTCTTTTTTTTATAAAATTTTTGTTAAAAAATTTGTTTATTAAATTCAATAACCTTATTCTAGCACAAAGAAAACAAATTTTATTAGTGTTAATTCATCAGTTCACTTTAGCATACTCTTGAGATTTGATCTCGCCAAAAGTCTGGCGATTGCAAGTTCAAGTCACAATTGCAAATGTCATGCGAGTGTCAGAACATGCCCGAGGGAAAATGTGTAATAAAGATTCAGCATTTTTATTGACAAAGAAAGTTACCAGCTAAGTATATACAAAAAATCGCACAATGTTATTATATTCTTTTTATATTTATTTAAATATTTTCTTAGATTTATAAGTTATTTAATAGGAGTATTTTATGAGTAACGCTGAATATTCTTATTTCACAATATTAAAACAATTTTAAATTAAAAAAAAAACTAGCTAAATGATCAATGCACTTTTATATCTCTTTGTATAACAAAATCCCAAGAATCTTTCCAACGTAATTTTATGACATCCTGTACGGTCAATTTCTCGAAACCATAACTAAGTGGCAAAAACCGTATATAAACAGATACAACTGCCACCAGCCAACTTATAACACTCAGCCGGTAAGATCGTACCAACCATAAAGTTGAACCACAATAACGCCTTAATAAATAGTCAATATGCTCAATAACGTAGCAGAGCAATTGTAGTTTAAACAAAAATGCTGGAAAATAATGATGCAAAAACAGAGTTCGTTCCATAAAGAAGTAAGGCAAATAATGTATAAGGTAGCCAATGAAAAATACATGACCTATGGAGAGAAATTTCTGCCATTCTAGTTCATCTATATCGTAATATAAACGGCGACGTCTTAAAACATAAAACAAACCCAAAATCATGTAGACTAAAACACTTAAGGTGCTGGTATACCATATTAATATGTTGCCTAGCAAATGTATTTGACCATTCGATTTAGTGTCCAGCCAGTAGGCAATACCTTTTGAAAGCAACGGCCACTCAAGAGGTTCGGAACTATACATGTGTGCCTGTATTTTTGGACCATGCCATAACATTTTCGACTGAAGTTCGAAGAATTTATCAAAAAATGTAAGTGTTGTTGGTTTCGAGGGTATCATCTCTGCGGCCAGTAATTGTTTTTCGCGTTCGCGTTCATCATGAGCTAAAAATAAATAAATATAGAAAAAATAAAATACTAACCAGAAAAAATAATAATCAAATACTTAGGCTGAAGTCAGAGAGGCTACTAGAAACGGGGCGAAGTTAGAAGCGATAATAGTTTGTACTAGTTTCTAATACCAGAAGGTATTAGAAACTAAATTACACAAAACGATTTCTCTTGCTAATATTAGTTTTCTTATTAGCTGTGTTTCTTTACTCTACTTTGGGATCCCAATTTGCACGAAAAGCGTTCCCGTACTTTGAAATTGACGCTTTTGAGAGAATAGTATGCTTTCTCTTCTTGCACGAAACAGCCCGTACTTTTTCTTTGGGCTAGTTTGGGCAAGTAGTTAAGCAATCACCTGTTCGAAAAATAAATAACAAAGAAACAAAGTTCATTTGAATCCACTAGTATACAAATCATTTCATTGTTTCTGTTTAAATATTAAATAAAAAGGAATGAGCAAAAAACTTTAAAAGAGCAAAAGTGTAAAATATCATTGCATTTTTTCGTAAACCTAACTGCCAATTTTTGATGCCACATCAAAACACAGCATATGTTTCTTTTTGGGCTAGAAATTTGGTTTTTTGCGTTACCGTATTTTAGGTAAATTTTATCTGTATTTAAGAGAAACTTACACATGCTCTCTTTTGCACGAAGTTTACCCGAAAAGTAAAGAAACACACCTATTATTTTGTTTCATTTCACAAAATGTTACCAAATAAACACAAACATAATAAATTTAATTTAAAAAAAAACCGTTTTAAATGCACAAAAATGAAAGGAAGAAAAACTGATAGAATAAATGAGAAGAAAGTACAATGTGCTACAAACTGTTATACAACCTGTTTTGTAGCACAAGCTCGTATTAAGCTGCTCTTTCACTGTGATCTAGAGGCATGTAGCGCTGCCTTATATTACAGCTTCTAGCACCCATTCTGTCATCAGCCTTATAAATAAATGTCGCAGATTTTTTTGTTTTGAATGGTTTACAAATTAAAAAATATATAAACAAGTAAAAAATATATAAATGTAATACGTAGATACTATATACATATGTATGTGTGCAGCTGCTTTTGTGTGTTTTCAGTTGTCAGTCTATATGTCGAAATTTCGTAGTTGTATTTTGAACACAAAAAAATGATTACATAATTTTTCTTTACAATTCTCAAACGATTGTATATAAGGTTAAATATTGCCGACTGTTTGCTAGTAGACTTGAAAACTTATGAACAAAATGTTTACAAATTTCACCATATCGCTGCTTTATAGCAACATAGCAATATCTCAAAAAATGAGCTTTTCGAGTTAACAATGCAGAAGCTGATAGACCCAGTGTGTAAGTGTGCAGCTGCTTTTGTGTGTTTTCAGCTATATGTCGAAATTTCGTAGTTGTATTTTGAATACAAAAAAATTTTACATCATTTTTCTTTACAATTCTCAAACGATTGTATATAAGGTTAAATATTACCGACTGTTCGCTAGTAGACTTGAGAACTTATGAACAAAATGTTTACAAAATTCACCATATCGCTGCTTTATAGGAACCTAATAATATCTCAAAAACTGAGCTTTTCGAGTTAACAATGCAGAAGCCGATAGCCCCAGTTGCTAGTACTTTACTCAATATAGTTTATTGTAATTTAAATTATAATAAATAAATAAATTATGCAGAATTTTTAGCAGTACCACCTCTTATTGTGCCAAAAATTTATTAAAATTGCTTTTAAACTGTTTCCTTTAGGAGATATTTCCTAAAAACATTTTCTAAGACATGTATGGAAACCAAAAATTTGAAATGTGTTTTTCTCGAAACAAGCTCTTTTTTAGTTATGACTATGTTACAACAAAGGAGCGATATGTTCAATCGCCTTTAAAAACAAAATCAGAATTAAAAGTTAAAATGTTTCAATATAGAAGTATTTTTCAAAAGACAAATTCATTTTTAATGATGACAGCTTTCTTACCTTTAGTATAACGGTGCTCTTCAACATTCCATATAGCATCTTTGTTATCAACAATACGATCGGCAGCAACTTCATGTTGATTAAAGCCCCAATCAGGCAGCTGGCGGCCGGTGTACCTCATTGCGGCTCCGGTTGAAACATGTATTAAACGTACTTCAGATTTAATGGCATGCCAAATTGGTCCCTCCTAAATGAACAATTGATTTAAAACTTTTAATATGTAATCTCAAATCGTTGGTCTCATGTAGACCCTAACTAACAGAATTGCAATTTTACAACAGGCGGAAAAAACATAATTAAAATTTTTTTTACCACAATATATCAAACGCTTGTACGCCCTTTACTTAGGAAGCTATTTCATTTAATCTTTTTGACGTGGTATATTTATGTAAAATTTATTACAAAAGAATTACTAAAAAACTCAAATTCGTGGAATATGCAATCTGGGGCCTTTCTACATGGAACCAACGATATGTATTACTCGTATATTTTAAATTTTGCTTACCGCATCTTTATTGAGAATATCAACTCTCCACAAAATCTCTCCCTCCATATTGATTTCATAGTCAATATAACAGGAAACTTCTTGGCATTGCGGTGTAATAGGTGCTGCCACATCATGCGAATTTAACGCCCGACTTGTTATACCGTGCACCAATTGAATTATATCACCATGACGTATAGCATCCGGTTCATCACTCACAACCAAATCGTCACGTTCCGGCCTTTTTACAATCCACCAATTATTGACATCTTTAAATGAGTAACATGTCACCTGTTGTTGATGCGAAGAACCTCGTTTATCCGGATAAAGTATTGGATAAACGTGAGAGTGTGAATGCAGCCAACATGTCCGACCATGAGTATGCCTAAGCGTGATTTGTGAACCATGTGCTACTTGTATAGGCTGGCCTTTTGTAATTGAGGCCAGACCACCTTCTAAGGAAGCCTGAAAAGCACTTGTCATCACACTGTCATGTGGTCCAGCACGATATAAAGTATTTAAATGTATATAAAATATACCCAAATAAATGCACATCGGTATAATGGTAAATATACAAAACTGCACCGTACTTTGTAATATAAGTTGAAAAACTGGAAAAGAGAATTACTTAAGTATGTATGTGGATTATTTCTTTTATGTGTTGTTCATAGAACACAGGCGAGCGACTTGTCTAAAAAATTTGTATGCAAATCACTCAAAAAACTGAGTAATTTTCATACAAATTTCCTAGACGAGTTGCTCGCCTGTGTACTATGAACAGCACATTAATCTTTTACAAAACAATTGCTGGAAAGTTTTAAATTTGTTAGCATATTTTGATTTAGTTCAAATGGTAGAAAATTAAAGATTGGGATTTTATTTACGTGCTGTTCATAGAACACAGACGAGCAACTCGTCTAGAAAATTTGTATGAAAGTTACTAGATTTTTTGAGTCATTTCCATATAAAATTTTTTAGACGAGTGTTCGTCTGTGTTCTATGGACAGCATATTAATTCGTCACTGTTACGTCCTGTTTATAGAACACCGGCAAGCAACTCGTCTAGAAAATTTGTATGAAAGTTACTCAGTTTTTTGAGTCATTTCCATATAAAATTTTTTAGACGAGTGTTCGTCTGTGTTCTGTGAACAGCACATTAAACAATGAGTAAATAAAATTATTTCTTTTAATCTATTACAAAACAATTGTTGGAATGTTTTAAATTTGCCAACAACCGTAAGGACTACTGTGAGTGGCATATATGGACTATTATTGAATTAAAATTAGTGATGCCAGAAACTTTTGTCGAAAAATCTTCACATATCAGCAAAACATCTGAATTTTGAGAGAAAACATCTTAAAATATTGTTACGAATTTGCTTTACTTCTAACCACTGTACAGCCGTTGATCTGCTTGTTATAAGTGAACCCGAATATTCATAGAAACAACATAAAGCTAAAAACATAATACACAAACAAACATACATACATGCTCTAAATAACGCAAAGTTCCAAGTAAATCAAACACCAATGATTTTATTGTTATTGTTGCATTCTTATTGCCTCACAAGCATCTGGATGTATGTGCGTGGCACATTTGTACATGTGAGTATGGAGTTATTGTTAACTAGAAGCCTCAGGAACAATGTAAAAGGTAATAAAGAAATATAGCAGGCAGATCTTCGTCAGAGTTTAATTTTAAATGTTGTGCAAGACAGTCTTAAGTCAGAAAAGTGAGCAAGTCTAATATGTTAATATACTTTTGGTGTTAACGGTACATAAAGTTGTAAAGTATTTAAGTACTGTGTAACCAACAAGTGTGTGTGTGTGTGTGTGTGTCTGTCATTATTTCATTTGCAATTGAAGCATGCGCAAAAGTGTTTTGAGGGTAAAAATGCAACAATGTTTTTTTGGCATCAAATAGCTACTTGTTACAAAAAGATGGTGCTAACATATACATATATTTTTAATATATGTTTTATTTTCTAACAATACAAGAAGATAAAAAATCTTAAAGCCAAAATTATATTCAAATAAATATCTTTCTAAAATTAATAGTATGCGCGTATGTACGTGCGAGTTCATATCGCTCCTTTATTGCAACACAGTCATATCTCAAAAAAGCTCGTTTCGAGAAAAACGCATTTAAAATTTTTAGTTTCCATACAAGTCTTAACAAAATTTTTTTGAAAATATCTCCTAAAGGAAGCAGTTTAAAAGCAACATACGAAAAGCTCATGTTGCAATAAAGGAGCGATATGTACTGTGGAGTAAAACTTAATGTCCATATCATGGCAAAAGAAAAAATTCATTAAGCATTTGAAAAAAGTTTACACAGTATTTATTAGAATACTAAATCTAAAGATTATAATTTTAGGAAAAAGATCTTCAAATTATATTTTGCTTGTAAAATTTTCAAAACTACGGTAAAATCTTCTTTCCGGCAATGCTGATCAAAATACTTAAAATGAACTTTCGCGATTTTTAAAACTCATGAAATAGCATAATCCCACGACATTTAGAACCAATTTCTTATAAAAGATTTTTACTGGGTTTTGCCTTAATCGAATTCTAGATTATTAATTTCTTCAACTTCTTTTTAAACAAAAGCTTTTAAAGTATAAATTTAAATAAAATACTCACTCGTTTTTGTAGCATCGTATATTAAATTCCAAAAATAACGTAAAATTAAATACCCCGCCAAGCAGAACGTTAAGAATCCCACATATTTCACACACATCGCACAGGTAAGTAAACAGGAGGCAGCCAAACCGTTCACCAGCCAACTGATTTGGAGAAATTGCGTTTTTTGAAATTTCAACAAAAAGTACAAACCCACAATGCAGAAAAATAACAGCATCGACTCCATAAGTACAAAACGTGACTGCGTGAGCAAAGCATTATCGAAAACGATGAGAAGACCGCCTAGCAAAGAGCACCATTTTGATATTCCAGCCTGTACTAGCAAATGGTAAACACTACTTGGCAATAGACTACCACATAATGCCGGTACAAAACGCAGCCAAAATATGGGTATATTATCATTATAATTGGAACCAATACGTGAAACCGAAAAATTACCATTAAATCCAATAAATTGTGCGACCGAGCCAATAATCTGCTTGCCAAGCGGAGGATGTTGATCGAAGAAGAAAGTATGTCTTACGTAGTGACTTATAAATTTGCCATAATGCAGTTCATCAAAGACCACATTACGGGGATAGGATAGTCTATAAAACCGCGTTAAAATGCCCAAAGCAAACAATGACCAAGCAAATAAATCTAAGTGAATTTGCATAACAAATCTTTCCGGTTGCAAAGAACCATTGTAAGCGGTTTGTTTCTCTAGCGAACTGGAACGCCTATGTTCGCTCTCATTGCTTAAATATGAACGTGAACTGGATATTGAACGTCTGAGGCTTGATTCTCTTGAAATTGATGTTCTGGAATCTCGCAAAACTGGCTGGCAAGTGGCTAGTGTGGCTGTGGTTGTTGCATTTAAGCAACAATTAATATCACGACAACAGTTTACAATCGGTGTTATGTTGCCATTGCATAAGTTGCTAATAGTAGTGGTAAATGTTGTTGCTGTTTTTGTTAATGAACTACTGCTGCTGCTGCTGCTAGTACTGCTACCGCTGTTGCTTTTGGCTGTGTTATTGTTTTTCTTATTTTCAAGTTTGTGGCTTTCTCTGTTCGATTGAAGTCTTTCGTTTTTATCAACTTGCGAAGCTGCTAACGGCTCTGCCCCAGTGGAAGGTGACTGATCTTTGTCATTATGTTGTTTTGACTTACTTTTAGACGTTTTACGTCGTTGAAATGTAGCATTGGTATTTGTAGACATTTTTTAAAAAAACAAATCAACGTATTTTATAACATAATTTATATACATACATATGTAAATATTTGCTGTGAGTTAAATTGCAATCACCGATATTTTATATTTTTTGCTTAAAATATTAACAAATTTCTTTCAAACTTTCACTGTAGCCAATTTTTTTTTGCTGTTGTTAGCATTTATAAAATTCCACATACATATAGAACTGGTTTTATTATATTATGAAGTTATTTTTAAATACTAAAGTATTTCATTTAAAATACAATAATAATGTTTTCAATAGCAATTTTATTAACATACACATGTATTAATTTCTTTTATTTTCTATTCTTTATCAAATAGCCATCCAACGCCACGTCTTACTGATTTCATACTAATCCATTCATACCACAAACTATTTTTATAATGTTTTTGTACAAATTACACATAGCTACTACTACACGCTCTTTTTTTACCTCCAGCAAGCATTGATTTTTTCCTCACCACCAAATTAACTCTCACTGAGAAGTCTTTTATTGCAACTTTTAAATATGTATGTTTTAGCCGCATTGTAAATATGGAATTAAAAACAAGCATTTTGTCTCAAATTGTTAAGATTAGTTGTGTATGTTGTTGGTGGCATCTACCTACCAGACACAGTATATAGTTTGTCGTATATTTTTTAAAAGTATTTTTCTTAATTTTATTAATCCGTTTATGTTGTAGTTTAAACAGATGAGTATACCATATGTGCTTTATAATGTTTGTTATGAGATTTTTAACCCATATTTTTGTTTGAGTTGTTTTTCGGTCTCTTTTGTTTTGTTGCTGGTATGAAACACCGCTTCACACACGAAAAGTTTACCTTGCAAAGAATTGAGTTTGGTGGTAGCAAGAGAAAAGAGAGTGGCTCTCTTACACTCTTTATTTTCCCTTGCCACCAACAAACTCATGAAAGTAAACTTTCTGTGTGTGAAAGCCGTGAAATTCTCTGCAGAAAGTGCCTTTTTCAAAAACTTTTTTTATGAATTTCTCTTTTAAGCAGAAAAACCAATTCTCTTACAAACTATTTGCAGATGTGTTTGTTAAAAATGTGACACCTGTTAACACACTAGCTATGATGGATACAAGATGTTTGTTCTATACACATGTACATTAGAGCAACTCACCAAAAAAAGTGCTCTTAAAAATTAACCTTGGACTTTCTTAAGATGACATCAATATATTGGCGCCAACTTTGACCTCTCATGAGCTGGAGCATTTTGAAAAGGATCTATTTTTGTATGAGTTGTCAATTTGAGAATCTGCTTTCTTTTCAATATACACGATATGGGTATCATAAGAAAGGTTTTTTAAGGCCCGTGCAACTAACTGTATGAAGTTGAACGTGACTTTTGTATGTGTTGAAAGCCAAAAAACTAAAAGTAGTTTCAGGTTCGACTTAATTATATTAAATTGTAGCTAATAGCAAACACTGTAATTTCTATTAAAGTTAATAGCAAATGGAATATCGAATAAAACAAAAAAAAATAAAAATATGTAGTGGGTCGAACGCGACAAAAGTGGAAGCAGTTTTCCTGTCCGCACTTAGAAAGGAGTATTCTGGCGAAACCTTACGCAATTTCATTTTGCAATCAATTTCAGAGTTTTAACTAACAATAATGTTATTTCGGTCGATACGTGACATGTCGAACATGACATTTTTCCAAAATAATTCGAACATTAAAGTACAATATTTTCTTTTGTGAATATGCAGTTCTCGCTGCTTTTATTTTATCCCCGTCATGTGAAAATGACTGCATCTTTTGGACAGCCTCAATTTTTATAATATAAAAAAAAACTTGCAAGAAATTGTTATCAGAAATGAGAAATTGCATTTGTGCAGCACAACCGTCTGATTATTCATCTCATTTGAAAAAATTATGGCTAAATTGATTTAATTAATAAAATTTAAGTATTTTTCTATTACAATATCGTAAAAAAAAATATTTTTAATAACTTTTAATTTTTTGCCCCCGGTGGACCTTTTCCTGTGTTTGCCCATATACTATTTGTCCCAGGACGATCATCCATGTTACTTTTTTAAGGATATTCTGTAGAAAAGAATGGTTTTTGATTTTTTTGTTCGGAGTTGTTTGTAATAAAAGTGCCAAATTAACATACATAATTAAATCTTTAGCCGATTTAATTAAACTTTTTTTTTTAAGTTTGTGCTAGATCGCGTATAAATGTACAAAATGTATAAATGTACAAAAACCAAAAAGCTAATACATGTGATATTTTTTGGTGTTGTATTTATTGTAATTCTGCCACTAACTAATAAATCTACATAATTTTATTGAATTTTTATAAAAAAGAAAACAAAACTTCTGCTTTGCAACAAAAAACATTTTAATTAATTTTCTCTGAACTTCAAAAATAAATGTATTCAAAAATAAGAAAGTGATTTTAAATTGGCAGCCAACTAACTACCTAAATTGTAGCCATAAAAAATTGACAAAATATCTACAAAATTTCGGGAAACAGCATGTATTTTATTTACTAATGGTCAAACAGCAAACACGTTTTAAGCAAATTGTGAAAAGTTTTTTCTGCAGAACAATTTTCTTTGTGATTTGAAGTCACTTTTACTTATAAAACACTCACTACCTTTTTTTCAAATTGACAATTGATTTTTTTAATATTTCATGTGGTTATGACATTTGGTTTATTTGACTTTAGCTGAGCAGTATCTTTAACTCTTCTGAACCCCTATAATTACGTAGACATAAAATTTACTATATCCATATAAACTCACTGCTCAAAGTAATCTATTACCCTCAATATCCGAGACGGCAATGTCGTCGTGGTCACGGCGATAACTTTAATAATTGCAAAGGTGTTGAGAAAACAATAACACATTTTAAACTCTTTTACCTCCTAAAGCTACCAACATTTTATACGCTCAAAGATGAGAGGGTGGACATTTTATATGAATCTTATACACATCATAATTGTGTGGCCAACTACACTGGTATTTACAAGGAATATTTATTTAAATAATTTTTTACATATCTCAACAAGAAATTAAAGATAGTTTTTAATCATTATGTGTATCTTTTTTATTTGTATTTTTGCGTATATTTTTCATAAATTGAAGTGTGCATTTATTTTGATATAATTTTAAATTTATTTTTTTAATCTAGTTAAGAGATTGGCAAATAAAAAAAATATATGTATATACAGGACTGTAGTGAAAACCACGTGACTTAAAATTACTTTTCCGCGATTTTTTTGTTGTTTCACCAAGTAAGTAATTTTTGATCAAATGTGAACTTCTTTTATAAATTACAAGTAAAAACAACTTTTTTGTACGAAATACCTTTTACCGTTTTTTTTCAAATCACTCCGACAAAAACTGATTTTCACACAAGGCCTGATAAAATTTTGTATAGACACATTTTCTTTTTTGGGGTTTGCTACTATAAACTAAATACAAAATTTGTAAGAAATAAGAGAAAATAACTTTTAAAACCGCAAAGCATGTACATATAAAACAAAATTTTACAAAACCTGTTAGGCGAAGAAAATTAAAAACCAGTTATTACAATAAATAGAATATTAAAAGTGACGAAATAAAACAACTCAATTAAATCGAACATGAATTTCTTCTCAATGTTCAGAAACTTTCATTCATTGTTAGCATGTTGCTGTTGCAGAGAAAACACTACTCCAAGTGGTAGCTAATCCATATCGTCGTCGTCATCATCTGATATGGTATATTTTTTTTGTGAACGTTTACGTCGTGTTTGCTTTTTACTAGTCGAAGCACTTACAACTGCACTTGAGGAAGTTGCGGAGGGTGTGGGAGTTGTGGGTGTGCTAGCAATAGTTTTATTGAGTTTCAATTTCATTTTCACTGCTGCAGCTGATGTTGAAGCAATCTCCTCATCATCTGAATTATCTTGCCCAGAATTTTCATCGTTATCCGAATTATCAGATGGATTGCCACCTTCCCCGGTTGTCGAAGAGCTTTGCGAGGATTGTGCCTGTATACGATGCTTGCAGTTCACAAAAACTTTCTCTAATTCGATTGAGTCCAAATAAATCAAAGAATTTTCTTCATTGTAAATTTGCGCATTTTGGCAAAGTTGCACAAAATCTTTTTGTAAATCGTCCAAATCAACATATTTACAATCTTCTATGCGTTGTAAGATTTTCTTTATGTCAACGGGTCTTTTAATGATTTCGTAATAATCTGGCAAACGCTGTCTTGAGGGTAACTTCATAAAAGGTTCAGATATAATGCGACCATCTTCATGTGTGTATTTAATTACTGCTGACATTATTTTTGCCATTTGCTTTTTCAATTTTTTATCAATGTTTTGGCGACGTCTGCGTTTAATAGTTTGGCCAACCACAGAATCATCGTCCGAGTCATCCTTACGGTTCTTACGTTTACGTCGCTTTCGTTTAGCTTCTTCCTCCTCATCTTCTTCATCAAATTCGGCACCATCGTCAATGGCACGCAACAATTCCTTTTCAGTAAGACTGTCAGTGTAATCGACTTCTTTTCGCTGACGAGAACCACGACCTGCAAAGTAATAGAATTAGCATTATTAAATGTATAAAACAAACCTTTATTCTGCAACTACCTAATATGGTATCTTCCTCGTATGTATGCCAACGTTCTACTTCATCGTCGTCTTTTGTCAGCCAGTCGGGCAATTCAGATTCATCTATCAAGCGTTCTCTGCCTGGATGCAGACGTTCGTCTTCTTTCTTGCGTTCAACATCCATTTTTTTGAACAGTTCTATTTCATCTTCACTGCGTCCAATCATCATATTGATCATTTCGTCATCTGGCACCTCATTTTCTTCCTCCTCATCAGCATCATCGGCATGTAAAATTGTTTGCAAGAATTGTTGACGTTCACTGCCTGTTGACTTTTGATCAAACATACCGGCTTGAATGACTTTCTCGTCCATATTTAGCTTATAGCGGGCAGCTGCCAAAATACGTTCCTCTACTGAATTTACGGTCATAAGACGTAAAACTCTCACCTCATTGCGCTGACCAATACGATGAGCACGATCTTGAGCTTGCAAATCTTGATGTGGATTCCAATCGGAGTCGAAAATTATAACCGTATCGGCTGTCTGCAAATTCAAACCCAAGCCACCAGCGCGTGTAGATAACAGAAAGACAAAGTAATCCGAGTCCTTGGCATTGAATTTGCGCAATAGTTCTCCACGATCTTCGGCCTTAGTGTTACCATCCAAACGCAAGTAACCAAATTGTCGCCAGCTTAAATAGTCTTCAATAATTGTCATGCACTGCGTCATTTGACAGAAGAGCAAAACCCTGTGATTTGTTGCTTTCAGTTTAGGTAAGATACGATCTAACAGTTCAAACTTTCCTGAAACTCTGTAAAGATCGGGACCGGATACCATACCATGAACTCCAGTGTGATCACTAAACTTTTCTTCAATATGTTGGAACATAAATGGATGATTACAAAGCTTGCGCAGTTGCACAATAGTGTTCATGAGAGCCTTTGCACCACCTTTGCCCTGTTTACCTTTTTCTGAACCATCAGTAAGCAGAACACCCTTGCTTTGCATATGCTTGTAAAGAACTCTCTGCAAACCAGACATATCGCACTTAATAATGTATTCGACTTTGTCAGGTAACTGATGTTCCACTTCTTTTTTGAGACGTCTCAGTAAGAATGGACGCAATACTTTATGCAAACGTCGAATGATCAAAATAGTTTCTTCTTCGTTTAATTCGACCTTTTCACCTGTAGTAGCAAAAGGAGCATTAAACCATTGTTCGAACGTGGAGCATGATTTAAAAATAGATGGTAACAAGAAATTGAGTAATGCCCACAACTCTGGCAGTTTGTTCTGCAAAGGAGTGCCAGTCAAGAGTAAACGATATGGCGCAATGTAATGAGTGTTTAGAACCTGAGTCAGCTTGCAATGATGGTTTTTCATACGATGACCTTCATCAATGATCATATATTTCCATTGTATTTTAGCCAATACCGCTTTGTCCTTTATAACGTATTCATATGTGGTTAGTAAAACATTAAATTTCGTAGCGCGCATTTGATTTTGTAAAAGTCTACGTCCTTGCGGAGAGCCCTTATAGCTTACTACACCCACCGATGGTGCCCATTTCTCAAATTCCAAAACCCAATTGGGCAGAGTAGAAAGGGGTACAATAATCAAAAATGGACCCATGACTTTCTTCCTATCCATTAAGTATGTAACTAAGGAAATGGTTTGAATAGTTTTACCCAAACCCATTTCATCTGCCAAAATACCATTTAAGTTGTTATTATACAAAGATACTAACCATTCCAATCCTTTTAATTGGTATTCTTTTAATTGACCATTAACCATGATGCTGGCCTGTTCAGTGACCTTTTCATGTATAGTATGGGCAATACTGTAATAGGTTTGTTCCTCTGTACGATATTCATCGTCTTCCACTTTCGCTTTTTTAATAAAAGCAGAAGGGTCTTCAATTATTTTATTTTCATCATTCTTTTCCTCTTCTTCTTTCACTTTCTCTTCGCCTTCATCTTCGCGTTCTTTTTCTTTATTCTTGGTATCTTCATCCTCGTTGTTTGAGTTTTCATCGTCTTCCATCCAATCCCATCCGGGATGTTGTTCCAACCATCTATGCAAATGTTTTAATGGAGGTGCATCCTCTCCCATCAGTTTCTTACCACTACTTTGTTCGACAACAGTAACATGTAAATCGGCTGCTACACTGCTATCATCAATATTTATATATTCTCCGCTCATTAATAGCTCTTTTTTATACTGCAGCAAACGCTTGTGTTCCTCTTCTTTTTTCTTCATTTGATCATCTTTATGCTGCTTTACCATCTGTGTAAGGTTGCTAATATATTCGTCGGTTTGCGACAGAAGGAAAGCTAGACGCTTATCTTTCTTTTGATCGATAAGTTTACGATAACCTTCTTCATCTTCGGCCATCAAGCGACGCATACGTTCCTTTTCAATGCGCTCCTGTTCCTTCTTTTGTTCACGCTCCGCATTGGCATGATAGTTCATAATAGCTTTATTCATTCTAGCCAATTGAGCCTTATTATTGCGATGGTATTCCTTGAAATCTTTGCCATGCTGTAAAACTGCCGCCAAAAATTCTTGATGTTTTTGTCTGCGTTTGCGCTCAGCTTCCAGTTTTTGTTGTTTCTCTAGTTTTTCCGTAGCGCGAGCCTCTCTTAATCCTTGCCTTTTAGTTCTCTTGTAAGCTTTAATATTTACCGCAGTTTCCAGAGTAGTATCACGTCTGGTGCACTGAACAATTTCTGTGCGCAACTGGCGCTGAAAATTCAAAACTCTTAGTGCTCTAAGCTCAATAGCAGCTTGTAGTCTTAGATCTTCTGGCATAGTTGCGGGTAAACGTTGTAGTTCTTGCATGCGCAAAGCTATACGGGAAGCAATACGATTTTCCCTTTCTTGCAGCAAAACAATAGGATCCAAACCTTGAGGTTTTGCTACTGTCGTTATACGATTAGGTTTGGGCATCGGTTGTTGTGGAGGAGGAGCTCCTTGCTTTGGAACACCTTGAGGAGGCATACCAGCGGGTCCTGGTGGCCGTATGCCTTGAGCTGCCATCGTAGCTGGCATAGGAGATGATATTGGTGGCTGTCCACCACCAATCATGGGTGGTCCAGGTGGTTTTCCACCATTTGGCATTTGATGCATATCTTGCGGTGTAGGTGGTGGTCCTGGCTGAGGTCCCCCCATCTGACCAATTTGCCCGGGACCAGGAATTTGTTGTTGCTGCACATGCGGAGGTGGCTGCATTTTACCAGCTCCTGGTGGTTGTCCATAAGGTGAAGCTGGTGGCGTAGGACATTGTGGCGGTGTGCCAGTCTGGCCTGGTTGTTGCGGTCCAGGTGGTCCAGGTGCAGGTCCGGGCACTCCCGGATGGCCAGGTATAGTAGGCCCAGGAGGCACTTGTTGCTGCTGTTGTTGTGCTGCCTGTTGGAATGCTTGCTGCATTTGCATTGAAATGGGTTTATTGCGTGCCAAAAGACGATAAGCAGTTATTTGTGTTCTCAACATATTTATTTGATTGCTAGTTAAATGTTGATGTTTTGATGTGGCACGTATTGCAAGCAGTTGAGTGTATCGTGGATCCTCCTGAAGACCTTTCTCCTCCATCGTATCTATAGCACGTTGCAACGCATGTAAATTTTCCTGTCCTGCACGTTCGGGAGGTCCAGGTGGACCTTGCACTGGACCAGTTGGAGGTCCCTAAAAAGACAACAAAAATATAATCCGATTCAAAAATGTTTGATGTCATGAGAACCAATCGAAGAACTTTATTAACAAATTAAAATTTTCTATATTTATAGAATAAATTGTATACACACTTTTGTTTTATCGAACTTCAATAATTTATGTATTTCATATTTAGTATGTAACTGATGTGTTCAAAGCTGTTAAATACTTACTCCGGAAGCCTTAAAATTGAGTTTTGTACGAAAAGGATAGTTAATGGAATGAATCTATTTTTGTTATTTTTACGAAACCTGCGTTTATAGAACGAGAACCTATTTATACATACATATACATATGTACTCGTACTCACTACAGCTAGGAGTACTTAAATAGCACGTATAAAATTATTGTTGAAGCAAAAACGTTGTATTAATGCAGTAAGAATAAAATTTGGCCTTTAAATAAAAAAAAAATCTGTTAAAAGTGAATGATCATCATTAGGCTAAAATCGGATGTGAATATATTAAATATGCATTTTATTTAAAAAAAATAGTTTTATAAAAAAACTGTTTCTTAAAAAACACTTTTTATAAAAAAATTGTATGTTAGTTTGTAGTAAAAAAAAATCTCCCAAAGACAAATATTTTCAGCAAAATTATTTTTTATAAAATTTTAAATTGCAACGATTGAAGAAGCATTTAAATTGCAATTGTCTATATTTAATATTTAAATCTTAAATTAATAAGTAAAATATTGTTTCAGCATACTGCTTATTTATCATCGATTACAAAATAGTTCTCACAAACATTTAAATTTCATTTTTTGTTGATTACGTACAATAGATATTTGAAGAAATTTTTAAAGTACAACAATAACTTCTAAATTGGAAAAAACAAGATTTAAAAAGACTTTACCAATAATAAATACATTTTTAATAGTTATTCTTGATTTTAAAAAACAACTATATAATTACAATTAGTTAGAACACGGGACTGAGATTCATGCTTTTTTTTAATTAGCTATACGTCGTAGCAAAGAAATTAGATAAGAGACACATATTTTCCAGAGACGTAAGTATGTATTTACTTATATATAGATACATAAATGAATGAATGCAGGAATATAAAACTTATAAGCAACATACGCGAGTATAAAAACTCACAGAAAACAATGTCAGACAAATACTGTAGAAAAAAAGTTAGATGATAAAGCAAATATTTGCATCATCATTGTTTTATCTGTTTAAGATGAGATAGCAATAGGCTGTTGCAGGTACAACAAATGTGAATTAATTATGTTTGCTTTTTAATTAACTACAAAAATGAAATGGTGTTAATTTTTTATAGTTGGTACGAATCTCATTAGATTGCTGTCTAACAAAATCCAGTGAAAGTCTTAAGACTTGTGTGATAGTCTGAAACTCCCGGTAAGGGCAGCCAGACTACTACACTTTGTATTAAGACTTGACAAAAATTATAAAAAATAATACTTGCAAGGTTGTGCGAATGTTAAATGTTATGAAAATGACAAATAATACGGCAAGCCATTTGACACTCCAAATACTTATTTTTTTTTTAAGAAAGCTTTGCACGGCTACTTCATATGACCATATTCCAGCGCTAAAATTTGTTCTGATATTGTGTTTCCGTACAAAATAAATTATCATTATCCATGGATGTTTTCACTAAGGTAAAGTAATTTATGATCTTCGAAACTAATCTTACGTTTTTATTAGTTTCACTTGTATGTTTGTAACACTCAAAATCCATGCCATACGAGTGATTATTCCATATGAAGGTATATAAAACTGTATAGTGTTGTAGCTTTAGTGCGAAAATTGGAGCAGCCATATTGCTTCCGTGGAAGTGGGGGGATTTTGGGGATTCACGAAGCTGATTTTGGGAATGCTAAAAAAATTCGGATAAACGGTCATTCGTTTTGATGCGAAAATTTGCTTTTAAGGAAGTGAGTGAAATTTGACGTTACCTGAAGCTGACTTTGAGATATCCCAAAAAACTTGGAACCGCTTCGCTAACCGAATCCGAACCGGTTTTTCATATTCGAGGCGTGTTTTGGCCGTGGAACGTGTATCTGAACTATTAACGGGCATTCGATTTAATGCGAAAACTGAAGTAGACATATTGTTTCCAGGGAAATGGTGGAGATTATGGCGATTTCTGATGCCGTTTTGGGAATTTTAAAAAATCTCGGAATGCGATATGCGGTTATTTATCTGGTTATATGGATAATTTAAAAAGAAACTTAAACGATAGTGAATGGAAATTTTGGAAATTGTGCAAGAGCAAATTGTTCGCAGTAAGTTTTTGCAAAACATTTTCGAAAATCACTTCTTTGTGGCAGTATTTTTAGGGATTGTAGACGTCAGATTAAAAATGTAATGTATATCCTCCTAAACAATTGAGTTTTATTCACTATATTAGCTTCTAACATTGATACCAACCAAAATCTTATAAATTTGTTTTCTATGTTTTAACAGGTATTATTAAAATATTTTCCATTTGAAAGTCTCAATAATTTTTTTATTGTATATCGTCTTATTTATCGAAATCATTAAAAAGTAAAAGCGGTTGGCCTTGAAGGTATTCCATAAAATAAAAATAGTGATTGTATAATTTTGCTGATACTCATATTTTTGCAACGATCTTTGAATTTAGAACACAAAACTTATTTGCAACTACAGGGTGGCGCAGAACTACCTTTATGGTTTAAATGTTCAGCTTTTTTAATTTATCTATAATTTTTATTTTTATTTCAGAACTGTGTGAGGAGAGAATTTAACATGGAACATTACACAACAGAACAGCGAGCAAAAATTGTTGAATTTTATTTGCTTATCGTCATATTTTAAAGTGAGTACACCTACTCGCAAATTTTCGACAACATTAAGACAGCTTCTATGTACCAGAATACCACGTAAGGTACACACGCAAGAAAACATCCAACGTGTTGTGCATAGTGCACAGTATAGTCCAGAAACATCAACAAGACGACGTTCGGCACAACTGGGGCTATCGGGGAAGTCCGTTTTTAGCACTTGCGGGATATAATTCTTCATACTTCAGCCAAAACTATTCCCCACTAATGTACTATGTAAGAATATAACAATAGTAATTAACAATTAAATAAAAAAGTTATTAAATATTCAAACCGTAAAGGTAGTTCTGCGCCACCCGGTTATAATGAAAATGTGTGGCGCAGACCCATTCGAAATATAAAATTCTTACACACGCCACTGTTTTCCATGTATCTTCTCTGTAATCTCTGCAATACAGAACAAATACCCATACATACATACAATATAGAAGCAATGAAAACATTTGTACTTTAACACAGAGCAAAACAAGCATTTATATGAAGAAAAAAAAAACAGAATGTAAAGTTAATAAACCTGTTTCGGGTTAGAAAAAAAATTTATGAAATTTTTTAATTGAAAAGTTGTCAGTATTTACAAAACATCTTACAGTCACAGTAGTATTTATTGAAGTCAAGTGAGTTTAAAAAAGAAAAAAATAAACGGAATTAAAGCAAGCAAATTAATTAAATTTTCTTTAAAGTCTAACGACCGTATTAATAAAAAATATTTATATAGTATATTAAAGGCTTATTTGCCAAATTCCTTTACTAAGTGTGTCAAATAAGCCTTTAATAAACATAATATATTTTTTATAACTAAGGGGCAGTAAATATAACCATGGCCTCCAATGAACTATTAAATGAATTGTACGATTTCATTTATCCATTGGCTGTGAAAGCCGGTGAAATCTTAATGGAAGGTTATAATTTGAGCTCGAAAAACATAAATATTAAAACCGATTTTTATGATGTTGTCACCGACTATGATAATCGCATTGAAGATTTTCTATGGTCTGAGATTTTAAAAAAATATCCTGATCATAAATTTATTGGCGAAGAAGACACGGCCAAAAACAACAATATAACAAAAGAGCTCACAAATGATCCCACTTGGATAATAGACCCCATCGATGGCACTTCCAATTTTATTGCGCAAATACCTCATACATGTGTATCGATTGGTTTGGCCATTAACAAGGAGCTTGTTTTGGGAGTTGTTAATGTTGCACCTCAAAATAAAATCTATACTGCCAAATTAGGCCAAGGAGCATTTTGCAACGGCCAACCCATTTCCGTTAGCAGTTGTGAAAAGGTGCGTACATACATATTTTAAATGATAAACAAAATTACAACTTTAACATTTTTTTTTTAATATTTGTATAGATGAATGATGCCAATGTGAGTTACGAGGTATCGTTGTTGCATGCTAAACGAATACGTAATAAACATATTAAACGTATATACTATATAGCTTCTCAAGCAAGAAGGTAAGACCAACACGTACACACATTTGCATCTTATTATTATTTCACAAGAAAATGAAGTAGGACAAAACTTTATTTTAAAGATAAAATTGCTCGGTCATAAGTTCTTTAAATAATTTCATTTCATTTAAACAACTCAAAAACTAATCAAATTATTTCAGCCCGGTAGGTCTTATTTCATTTTGATATTTATTTTCATATACATACGTACTATATATGTATGTATGTACATAAATAGTTGGCGTAATTTCTAGTTTTTGTGTGATTAGCTATTGCAATGAATAAATTTCTTATATTTTTTTTAAATTTTCCATTTTTGGTGTATCTTTATATAAACAAACAAAATTATATCCGGAAATACACCTCCTTTTTGAAAACAACTATTTGCCACTTTGTTATGGTATTTTGTCAATCATATAAAGGGTGTCCGCCAGGAAGTTATACTACTTTGTTTTGCCGCCATTTTGCTGATCATTAGTCGTGACAGTTCATATTTGGAAGACGGGAAGTAGACACGTGGCAAATTTAATATGGAAATTTGTTCGGTAAACCAAGGTTTTCTAATCTTAAAATATTTTATCAAAATCAATCATAATAAGTGACGAGGCACATTTTCATTTGGAAATGTGAATAAACAGAATAGTCGGTTCTAGGCAATGGAAAAACCTCAAATTATTCATCAGTCACCTTTGCATCCATTAAAAGTGAAAGTTTGGATTGCAATTTGGTCAGGAGGAAACATTAACTTACTTCTTCTCGTTGCCCTCAAAAAGTAACAAATCCAACAAAACACTCTTTGTAGACTTCATGGAATGCATTCAAACACACAATTAAATACAATATTTGATAAGCTTTCTCGTTCCCCTCAAAAAGTAACAAATCCAACAAAACACTCTTTGTAGACTTCATGGAATGCATTCTAATTTACTTCTTTGAAAATGAAAACGTCGTAACGGTAACTATGAATGGGAAGTGATATCGTGATATGATTGAAAACTAACATTTTAACGCCAAAACTGCATGATTTTGGCTGGATTAACATGTGGTATCAACAAGACGGTGCCATAGCACCTACAGTCAAGATTACAATGAAATTACTGCGGGTAGTATGCCTTCAAGGCGGACACCCTGTACATAAGCATAAAAAACCGGTTTTAAGAAATTTTTTCGGGTTTTTAATATATAGATATCATAATTTTATTTTCGCTGCTAATGTATTTCGTCTATTTAAAAAGCACTGGCAATTGAAATGGGGCAATAATTACGCTTATTTTAATGTTTGCATTGTGAAAGTTTGCACGGTTAGAAACACAAGACACCGTTGCACTGCAAAGCAATTTGGATTTAGGAACTTCCAAACTTATTATACAAAAACACCTTCTGCATTACTTTGAAAAACTTTCGATGTAGATTAAAATAAAGAAGTACAAAAAACCCAAACTGTTAATTTGATATTTATAGCGGTGGATGTCTAAAATACATGAGTACGCTGTCTTGTAGGATTCGGTGAGATCATTCAAATGAATATAAATGTATGGTATAAGCATTAGTTTTGAATAAATCCTTAGTAGCTAGATAAAGAAGTCTTGTTAATCTATAAAAGAGCTTGCAGCCAAGTTGTGCCTAAGTTGATGAATAACTCGGTTTAACTTCAATTCTGGTCCGTTTCATGGAGTTTCCTTAATTTCGAGTAATCGCTTTTGGAACAATATAACACATTTCCTTCATAACTAATTACCCACAAGTGATTTAAGAACTTATTTAAAGATTAGCATAATTTTCAAGTATTAAAAAGAAAAATGTATGGTTTTATTATTATTATATTTACTATACATACATATTTAGCCACTGTAGATACCAAAACAAATTGAAAAGAAGTTACACAGTACCCGGTGTACTGTATCATAAAAATTATGTTCTCTTTTTTTAAAACCTGTGGAAACTAGAAATATATTATAAAAACGAATAAGACTCATTTATTACGCCTACATTCGTTTTATTACCATAAGCTGCTTCCTCGTATCTTTCGCTATCTTCTGTTTAATTAGTGTAATTTATTATTCATTTTTAAACAAATAGTGCTTAATATCTGCACGATAACGTAGAATTATATATGGAAATAAATATTTTTTTTTAACACAGAAGTATAATCCAGTATAAACATTTTAAATTATTAATAACAAATTTCTCATTTTACAGACTGTTATCGTATTCGTGTGTAGTTGATGCCTTATGCATGGTTGCAGCTGGAAATCTAGAAGCTTTTCATATCGAAGATATGTATCCTTGGGATTGTGCTGCTGGTTATTTACTTATAAAGGAAGCCGGAGGTGTAGTAACACATCCTTATGGTGGAAAATTTGATATTATGAAACCCGATCTTATCTGTGCAGGAACAGAAAAGTTACGTCTTGAAATAGAGAAATTGATACGTTTTGCTGATCAGCAAAAACACGTTGGCGACGAAGAAAATTGAATAAATTTGTACAATATTTTTTCTATGATAAAAACATTAATAATATTTAAACTTTCAATGCTTTTACACCCTTTACTATTACTGGTTACCCTTTACTATTACCGCTTACTTTTCATTTATGTGATGTTTCCATATCACAAGCAATCGAATTGCCAAGAAAATTTATATAAAACATTTAATAATTTGAGTGTTTTCTATACAAATGTTTCACACAAGTCGCTTGACTGTAATGTAGAAACATCACATTAGTTTTTCTACTGCAAATTTTTTTTTGTTTAAAAACTATAATTTACATTTTGAAGCAACTTGATATTGCGAGGAGACAAATTTGTGGAGTTGCATGGCAACTTAGTGCATAGATCGGCATGAGTTTTAGAAAGCCCTTAGCTCCTAGCCAAGAACACATTATGCAATCTTTCTGTGCTCATGTCAGGTGTGGAGTTGTCCCAGACGCACTGTTTCCACTCAGTGATAACATCATCTTGAGGAAAGATCATATTGACAGCGATATCTATCCCTGTCTGCATCATGAACAACTGTTTGTGTTACACATACATATGTATCCTTCTAGTATTTAGTTTTGACTTAATTATTACCTAATTAATCATCTAAAGCAGAATAGTGCAAAATCCAAAATAGCTCAATATAAATTATTAACAAAAATAAGCAATAGATTCGATTGATGCTTTGTTTACATTTCAACAAAGATCATCAAAGTAATTGATTTTTAGCCGGACTGCGTAACTTTTCAAAAATACATTTCGTTTTTGCTGTTACTGATGCAAGCATATGTAACTATGTACATATCGCTCCTTTATTGCAACATAGTAATATCTCAAAAAATTTGCTTTTGAGTTAACAATGCAGAATTGTTAATAGTACCACCTTTTATATTGTACCAAAAATGTATTCAAATTACTTTTAAACTGTTTCCTTTGGAAGATATTTTCTAAACAATATTTCTAAGAATTGTATGGAAGCTAAAAATTTGAAATGTGTTTTTCTCGAAACAAGCTTTTTTGAGTTATGTTGCAATAAAGGAGCGATATGTGTATGGCGGCCATCACTGATTTATACTTATTCAAAAAAGTTAATTTGCTATTGCCATAAGATCTGACTACGTAAATTTTCAAAAATTCATTTCGTTTTTGCTGTTACTAATGCAAGTATATAACTATGTGTATGGCCACCACTGGTTTAAACTTATTTTATTATTCAAAAAGTTATTCGCTAAATGATATTGCAATTTCAATAACCTTTTTTATATAAGGTTATTCAAGTCTGTATTTGATGCATGAATAATAAAAAAAGCTTTTTTCTAAGTATCTGCAAAGAGAACTCTCCTTTTTTCTGAAAGAGAAATATTTCTTTCTGGTTTTCTCTTTTACAGTGTTGCCCACTAATGAATAAAATAAAACAAAATGGAAAACATTTCTGTTTCAATTTCTGAGGAACCAAAAAACATTATAGCAGAGTTCTTAAATAAAAACTGCTGCAATTTTTCCATAAAATTCACCACTTTCTGTCTTTACGACTATTAAAATATTGCAAATAATAAGTATTGCAAACAATAACGATGAAGATAGAAAATAATTTCATAACTCAAATCTGGGAAGTTATATGCAATTTAACATAAAAAAATATGCAAAACTATAATATATAAAAAATAATAACAAAAGTCTTTTATTACTGTAAAAATGAAGTAAATAAATAAAAAACATAAATATAATTTCAAGCAAGGCGAATTCATAGCAAGTAAATACGGCAGAACCAAGGCGAATTCATAACAGGTGAAATGGAGAACACAGCTAAGATTATACAGACTTTAATTTTCTCAACATAATTAAAAGTTTCACGAGACATAAAAACAAACTGTTTATAATTTTCTCATTGGTGTCAATGTAGGAGCTAATATAGTCAATAAAACTCAGTAGTTTGAATAAAAATATTTTTTAGTTTTTTTTCAAGTTTCCTTTAACTATTCTATCAACAATGATAAAAACAAAAAGTTATCAGCCGCGCTTTCAATTCGCATTGATTTCAAACTTAAAACTAAGAAAATCCCAAAGAAAAAATTTAAAACAGTTATAAAGCAACTTTCGCTATCACCGTTGTACATTCTATCTAAAAATCCATTAATTTTTCTGACACCAATAAATAACACATTTTTACGACGGTTCACTTTATAAACTGATTTTTTTTATATAATGTTGACGGCCTTATGTATAATAAAAAAAAACTTGTGCTAACTAACTTGCTGCTATCTTTCCGTTATGGGAACTTAGTAGCTAGTTAGTTAGTACAGGGACATTGATTATTTGAATGTCTATAGCTCTACAGGTTCTTCCTAAACAAAGTAAGGTACTCTGAAAATAATAGAAGAATTAATTTAATCAATTAGCCGCCATTGATGCACAAATTCTCAACAGATTTTCAATATAAATGAAAGTATGTATTAGTTTTGCAAGAGTTATCATTTTATCTCGCTATAGCAAAACACCAACTTTAAAGTTTGGGATTTTTGTAATTATTTTTAAAAATTGTTGGGTTAAGCCACACGCAATAAGTATTTCAGTGTTATTGACAAATTTCTCATTGAAAAATACCTACATGGCGTGTGGAGGAAAAACATTTTATTTCAGTAAATTTCAAGATGCATATGTAGTGCTAATATTTTAAATTAGATCGTCTTTTATTTTGAACTAAAAAATCAGTAGGCTTCAAGTTTTTGACAATTTTTGTTGTTGAAATTGCAATTATTTTACTTTTTGTGTCCATTTTGGACTTTTTTTATGCGAAAAAACAAAACTAACTTGAAAAAAAAAAATAAAGCATATGGACAAATGAAAAAAAAAACACAAAAACAGCTGTTTTGAACTATAGTAGGTTATGTTAGAAGTAGAAATGAAAACGTAAAACGTAAAATCTGTAAATACCTAGTAATTTTTGATAAACATGCGCTATTATTACACATGCATTAAAAACTAGAAAAGCCACTGTGAAATACGTAGAGTGTAAAAATGGCCTTATTTGTAAAACATACACATTCTCATACATGGCAGCACTGAAAGCAAGTTTTGCATACTCTTTTTTTTCACTTAAATTAGTAATGCTCTTTTGCTTTTATTTAGTTGATTGAAAATACTCGTCTAATTAACAGTTCGATACGTAACGAATTATAATTATTTATCTACACAAAGAAAATTAGCAATAAAACAACAAATTAAAATGAACTCTCTTACCAAAGAAATGTTAAAAAAATATTACGATGTTGCATTGAACTTGGTAATGAAATGTGGTCCTATTATGCGAGAGGGATATTCCAAATCTGAATCGACTTTTGAAGTTAAATCAGCATTTTACGATTTAGTTACTGTCTATGATAAACAAATTGAAGACCTGCTAATTTCGGGTTTGCAAGCCAAATTTCCTGAATCAAAAGTTATTGGCGAAGAAGAATCGGCAGCAAAAAAATGTCTTGCCGATTTAACTGATGCTCCTACATGGATTATTGACCCAATAGATGGCACTACCAATTTTATAAACCGCATACCACATTGTTGTATATCCGTAGGTCTAGCTATTAATAAAGAATTAGTGCTGGGGGTTGTTTATAACCCCATCGTTAATGAGATGTATTCTGCTTGGAAGGGACATGGCGCATTTTTAAATGGTAAACCTATAAAGGTTTCAAAGAATTGCACTTCGGTAAGCTACTTCAGATTTTTGTTTTTTTTTTTATTATGATTGTTCTTTACCCACCTATCGAGTTTTATCATTGTTTTTAGGTTATTTTATAAAAACGTACTAAAAACAGTTATAAGTAAATATGTTTGTTTGAACAAGGAAGGCTTCATTTTTGCTTTTTGTTAAACCATTCAACAAATGAAGTTTGTTGTTAGCATATAGACTTGCTCTCAATTCAACAACGTTCGTAAAATAAATAACTCAAGCATTAACTGAAACAATTTTTTATAATAATAAAACGTTGCGAGTTTCGTTTGTGAATTTTAAATACATTCTTTGCCAACTTTTAATTTTTGAAGCAGATTAAAATTTTTTAATGGTAATAACTGATAAAGTACATAGATAGGACCAGTTAGTATATTCCCTAACATATAGTATTGCCAGCTTGGATTTTAAAACTATTTTCAATTTTTGTAAAAAGTTCTAATTAAAACGAATTCTTGATTTTTTCTTTAAAAAGCAGTATTTGTTTTGCAGATGAAAAACGCTGTTGTTGGCTACGAAATATCGCTAATTCATGCTCCAGCTGTTCGGGATAAAAACGTCAAACGTCTTAGTAAGTTGGCTTCAAATGGGACGGGGTAAGAAGACTATTGTTTTCCACACTTTGTACCTATATATGTATAACATTTTTTTCTTAGCACACGTGGAATTGGTAGCGCAGCATTAACTTTGTGCTATGTAGCTAAAGGTAGTTTCCAATGTTTTCATGTAGAAGACTTACAGCCATGGGATATTGCTGCCGGCGCTGTAATATTAACAGAGGCTGGAGGTTATATATCACATACAAGTGGGGCTCCTTTTAATATTATGAAACCAGACTTGATATGCGCCTCAACTGAGGAGCTTTTGGAAGAAGTAAAACAACTGATTAAAGAAGCTGACGCTCTAACAGGATTTGAATTTAAATAATTTAATTTTCCAAGTTCTCTAATAAATGTTGAAAAAAGACTACTTACATTGGGTGGCATGCCATGGGATTGAAAACTCATTGGTGGCATATTTGGACCTTGTGGAGGCATTTGCATTCCCATATGAGGAGCTGCAAAGCATAGTTTGTTAAGTTCTAAAAAATGTATTTAAATAAAGCAACTAACCCATTCCTTGATGATGGGCCATATGATGACCCTGGGGTCCTGGCGGTCCCTGTCCTGGAGGTCCATTTAAATGTGGTGGTGGTCCACCTTGAGAGCCCGGGTTCTGTTGGGGCATACCATGAGGTGGTCCCCCATGTGGTGGTGGACCATGACCCATTGGTGGTCCTGTGGGTGGACCAACTTGTTGACCATGCTGACTAGGCGGAGGGGGTCCATGCTGTGTTACCACACCATGTTGTTGCGTTGGCATTGGTCCATGTTGAGGACCGCCATGTGGTGGACCATGAGGAGGCCCGTGTTGCATTGGATGACCATAAGGTCCACTTGGATGCCCCGGCGGAGGTGGTCCATGCTGACCAGCTCCTGGTGGCGGCCCTTGCATATGAGGCGGTCCGTGAGGTGGACCCTGATGACCTTGCGGAACCGGTTGTACTGACGGAACAGCCTGACCTTGTGGGCCGCCAGGTCCTGGTTGCGGTGGATGCGTATACGGACTATGTGGAGAGGGTGATGGAGCCGGGCTTTGAGATGGCGGTCCCATTGGACTCGGCGCCTGCGGCGGTGGCATGGGACTATTCGCCGGTGAAGGCGAAGTCATTTTTTTACTTTTTCTTATTGTTCAAACTTATTATTACCCGACCAAAGAAAAATATATGTTGTTTCCCTAAAAAAGCTTTGTTATACACTTTAATTCACGAACACAACTACCACCGATGCCGCTTCAGAAATTGATGAATCACTTGAATTTCTTGAGATTTAATCACGCGCTTATATTATTTCTTTACAAACTTTATTTTTACTAGTTTGTTTATTAATTACATTAATTATTAAGATAACAACTGGCTTTTTATGAAAATTTTAAATTTTCACTAAACTCACTGAGATTAATTAACACTTTACACGACGCGACGTTCAAATACATATTGACAATGGCCGCCATAGTTGTAAAAGAATAGTATAAAAATTAATTAAACTATATGGCAGCGCCTTAAAAAGACTAAAAAAGAGAGTGACCATGTTTTACTTTACATATTAAACTTCTTATTAAATACTGTGAACATAAGTTTTTTAAATAAAACGATGAGAATTAAATAAGAAATATGTTCTAATAATAACTTTCAAACGCAAAAAGTAAGCATTTTCCTTTGAAATGAGTAGTTAGTAAAGTAAATAAAAGTAAATTCACTTCTTTAAAACATGTCTTTTATTACCAGTTTCCAGCAATAAAAAAAACGCAGCCAGTATTCCAACTCGAAAAAATTGAATGGGAAAGAAATCTAGTCTGTCATACTCAGGGCTGGGCAAAATACTCACCTAGACCCAGTTTTTGACTGCGTATTTAAATACAAAATTAGTTAATTTTCATTTAAATTTAAGTTGTATTTAAATGCCACTTCAGTTTATCACTATTAAATTAATGTTCTTATTTATATGCGATGAAAGTGTGGCAGCTCTACTTTAATTCCAAATATTATGGAAAGTATTCCATAGAACAGCTGTTTGTAAGTGGAAGAATAGAAAAATTTTTAAAGAAAAATATTAAATTTATTAACGGCATAGAAAAATTTAGCAATTTTATTTTATGCTAAGTTATTTTAAATAAATTATTATACTGTGCTGTTGTTTAGTGCAAAATTAGCAACTAATTTTCGAATATCTTCTGCAGGCAACAGCTCGTATGTATGTTTTGTTTAGTTTTTTTGCACTAATACAAATGCAAGCACATAAAAACCATATGGACTATGAGAAAAACTTAAATAAAACTTAAATGAAGAAGTTTGGGCATATAAGTTTAGTCCAAATTTGTAGTGAAAAACTGATTTTCGTATACTTAAAGCTAAATAACATTTAAATACGAACTCAAAAACTGGACCCTAATGTATATCAAATACAAGATAGAAAATACTTTCCAGCTGCGTATTTCAAATACAAAATACTTTCATTTGTGTATTTCAAATACAAAATACGTTCAAGCTGCGTATTTCAAACACAAAATACTACTACAAAATACAAATACTTTTTTTGTATTTCGATCTCATAAGAATACACATCTCTGGTTTTAAATACATACTTTATTTTACATATGCACGTAAACTAAGTTGTGTATAGTCACCTAAAACTTAAAAGGAGATAGTTGGAAAATTAATACTGAAAGCCTATTAAAATTTTTGGACAGTTGTATTATTGATAACACCTCATTTAATAAAAATTACGAATTAGAAAATTTTTGTCAGCTACGCTCTTTTGCGTTTTAGGCGACTAAATAAAAGATTCATTCGGTAAAACAAATACTTTCTTTAATAAAAACAATATATTTTAATGAGTCATCCGACAAACAACCTGGTTAGGGAGTGAATAAATCCTACAGGTCCTGAGAAACATAAGCTACTGCCAAATTTTAGAAATGCATAAAAACAATAAAATCATTATCATCAATTTTACTGCAAATACTACTTCTTCTGCTGCATCCAAGCTTGGTTTCATGTTTTTAGAAATTTTTCTCCAAAGTATCAAAGGTTTGAATTCGTTGCCTCTCGTTTAATGAGATGCTTTCTGGTAAATAACGCATTTTGAAACCAGGGTGGAAACATGATGCCAATATGGCTCTATTTGCTTCACGTGCCAGCATGAGAAACTCATTAAATCTCTTTTCCAAGCTCTTCATTAATTTTGTTAAAATACAACTGAAATGCCTCAAATTATTATATTCACAGTCGATCACCTGATTAGTGTAAAATCAATTTGCTCTGACAAAACAATTGAAAGTTGAATTGCAGTTTTGCAAAATGATAAACATTTTAATGGTCGTAATTTCTAGCAATTTTAGCTTTTGTATGAAATAACTTATTTTGAATTTACTATAATAAATAAATGTATTTTGTAAAAATGTATTTTTGAGCCACATGTATTTGAAATACAAAATACTTTTAAATTATGTATTTGAAATACAGATACAAAATACGTGTTTGTATTTCAAATGCAAGTATTCCAATACTGCCCAGCCCTGGTCATACTCGAATCAATTTGAGTTTGCCGATCTTATTATTATTCGAGTGTATATAATTATGTAATTTTATTGAGTTATCACATATCTTTAGCATAGAATAAATAAAGGCCAAATAAACTACACAATTGCTTGCCAAACATGTTAAAATTTTAAGTTCACACAAACATTTTTTTTCGTTTATGGGGGTATTTACTAGTTTGTACAAACTTAAAACCACAGAATATATCTGTGCTTAAAACATTTTTTATTGTCGTGCAAACATTGTGAATGTGAGTATAAATTTTGTTATTTCAACGAAATACAAAGTGAATCAAGACAAATTTTTTTTGTAATAGTGCTTAGAATTGTATAATAGTTTACCTAACAATTTGTATCTTGCAAACTTCATATGGGGAGCAAATTGCTACAGCACAATGGCCGTCTACTCTCATTGAAAACAAAAAATAAGTGATTAAATTGGATAGTTTAGGCACAAGCGGAAAGCAAGTGCATGCCAAACGGTTTGCGTAGTTTATTTGGCACTTAAGATTGCGGTCGCAAGCACTCTCAAGATTGGTAAAGCGGAAAGTAATTGTGATATCCAAAATAAATAATACAGACATGCCCAAATGTTTTGGTTTTCTGGCAGCCTTTGTGATACGCCGACACGTCATAACCGTTTTATAATTTCCCCTTGTAGTGAATTGTTGTCATTTTTTTTACCATGACATTTTCCCCTCGCTTAACCGCTTCACTTGACAGTTTATTAAAGCGAAAAGGAAAATAAGTTAGCCAGCCGATAATTTTATTTGCATATTTTTAATGAAAAATTAACTTAAAATATACATAAAAACGTAGAAATAAGACAAAATCAAACTTTGGCAATTACTAAATATTTAATATTAAGAAAATATGGGTGAGCAAAATTTATGTATAAGACATAACAATAGTGCAAACAGAAAAAGTGACGTAGTGAGTCAACATTTTTGACAAATAATAAACATTGTTTTTTATTTAATTAACAGGCGGAGTATTAAGTTATTTTCGAGGTTTACTGGGATCCCGTGAAATGCGTATACTGATTCTAGGTTTAGATGGCGCTGGTAAGACAACAATATTGTATAGATTACAAGTGGGAGAAGTGGTAACCACCATACCAACCATTGGCTTTAATGTGGAACAGGTGACATATAAAAATTTGAAATTTCAAGTGTGGGACTTGGGAGGCCAAACAAGTATAAGGTAATAAGAATATTGCGATGGAGAAATAAACTAATTTAATCTTGTCTGTTGGCTAGACCTTATTGGCGTTGTTATTATAGCAACACAGATGCTATTATATATGTAGTGGATTCTGCAGACCGTGATAGAATAGGCATTTCCAAAGATGAGCTTTTATACATGTTAAGGGTAATTTACTTCGTTAGTGTGAAATAAATTAAAGCTAATGTTTTATTTTATAGGAAGAAGAACTTGCCGGTGCAGTTTTGGTAGTTTTAGCCAATAAACAAGATATGGATGGCTGTATGACGGTAGCTGAAGTACACCATGCTTTAGGTTTGGAAAATCTGAAAAATCGTACTTTCCAAATTTTTAAAACATCTGCGACAAAAGGCGAGGGGCTCGACCAAGCTATGGACTGGTTATCCAATACCCTACAAAGTCGTAAATAGTCGTATTTGCTTAAGCTACATCTACCCCATTTAAAAAACAATTCCTTTCATATTAAATTATGTCAAAAAACTATGTTTGTTTATTTTCTATACCTCTCCCTTCTGTTCGTTTGTAACTTTTAAGTAATTATTAATATGCATTAAAAAAACAAACAAATTTATATCATATGCTTGTGTCCATTTCGTTAAACCGATGAAGATATACGAAATGCTATCTTGCATTTCATCCTTTCCTATGGTTAGAATGTTCTTCAGTTTTAATATATGTAAAGATTTTTTGTACTTATTAAAAAAATTAAAATTAGAAAAATAAATATTTTAGAGTAATAAGTCCAGCTTTTGAGGAATTATAATAAAAAAGAATTTAAATCTCAGGAACATACATTTCACGTCCTCTTAGTAAATTGGATTGAAATTAAAGGAGTTAATTTTATTTTGAAACATAGCATATAATTAGAAGTGACATATTATTTATGTTAAAGATGTTTGGTAAGAGTACGTAGTTTTTACCATTCAGGCAGACCAAATCGTCTTACACGCTTTTCTTGCATTTCCAAGTCCATTCGGATTTTTTGCCTCATGTAGAAAATTGGACAATCTCGATTTGAACATAACACTTCCTCATGCAAGGATCCTTGACATCTTTGACATTCTGTCCATAAGCGAGCAAACTTCTCTTCCATCTGACGTTTAGCGACAACTTCCTTCATATACAATTCACCCATTTTAGGTTCACAATGAGGACATAAAGGTTCATTTTCGTAGCCTTTAGGCATAAGCGACTTACAGCCTAAACAGGAAGACTTTTTCGTCATAAATCCAGCTAGGCCACCAACTTTTGATGTCACCACTGTACGAGTACGTGTGTGTTCTCCCTCTAAAAAACAATTGAATTAATATGTATCAAACTTTTATGGTAATAAATTTACTTAGTAAAATTGATTCAGCCTTGTCACCCAATATAGGTTCAAATATTCTAAGAAGTGGTTTCGATAACTGTTGTTCCAAATAATAATTTGCATCTATGGGTATACTATTTTCTAGAACATATAAAGGATCTTCAGCCTTAGCATAGGCTGGAGTATTTTTCGCAGCTGCACATATAACATACGGAACGCGATCACCCAGTTTTGGGGCAGTACCGGGATCTCTTTTCTTCATTTTTGCTGCTAACTCTACATGAGCCTGCTTAGCTGCATAATCAGTTTTAGCTAACTCTTTTGTTATTACCAACTGTGATATATCAATACGATTGCACAACAAATCGGATATTATTTGTTTAACATAGTCCACAGCACCGTCAGGATTTCTTTCAATAAGCAGTTTTTGTAAACATGTATTCATTAGATTGGCAACCAGCGGTGAATTATCTCGGCGGACTGTTTCAATACCTTTACAGTCCATTTTGTCATAGGTTTCCGGCCGTGTAAAATAAAGACCAGCATATCTTTTCTTATTTATAAGTAAATAGGGATAATAGACTTTTTCGAACTCCAGTTTTATTGGGCTAACAAATTTTGCAGATACCAAATCTGCAGCTTCTTTCCCCAATTCCATACTCCTCTCTAAGGATTTGACTCCAAAATTTACCATAACAGAATCAGTGTCACCATATATCACAACTGCGTCGTTTTCGTAGCCATTTGACCTTGTGTAATGGGACTCCACTTCGTTTTTAGTCATTTCAATCATAGTACGACCATAGGAAGTAACAGAGCCAGATATTTCCAAGCAAGGCAATTTACCAACTTGAGCACCAGTAAACCCATATACGGAATTAGCAGAGATTTTTAAGGCTAATTGCCGCCCATCTAGCACTTTTCTTTTGAAAGGATCAGTTTCTACTTTTAAATCATTCTTTGCACGTTTTCTTGCAGCCAACAATGACTCCAAGATTTCTGGTAATAAACCCCGGCGAACTGTAGCTTTTACAAATGTATTATTAGCAGGTGTTTTCTCGTAGTCATTATCACTCAAACCCAATTTATCTCTCATGCCAGGCTGTAACAGTGTTGTATAGCACAAATTGTGCGCCATCATTATGCTGGGATATAGAGATGCAAAATCAAGTGTTGATATAGGATCTGCATAATAACCACGTTTTGGTTCTATAACTGTAGCGCCTTCGTACTGTTCATCTGATCCTTGAGAAGAATAAGATGGCATAATAAAACCTTTTGTCTTGGCCTTTCTTAACAATTGGGATAACACTTTTATCTGTTGGCCTCTTGTCAAAAGAGATTCCAAGGTTACCCCAGTTACTCTTGCCATTTCCATATAATTGACAATCGACATGAGTTTATCGAGCAGTCTTAAAGGCAAATATGCATCTTTAAGACAGTACATAGCCAAACGTCTTCGTGTCTGCTCATCTCCATTTTGCAAATCGGTTATGATGCTATGGTGGACATCGTCCTTTTGCTCTTGTAGGAACTGGTAACTTACAGCATTTAAAGTATATGATCTCAGCTTGTAGTCTCTTAATAGAACAAAAAGCAAATCAAATGGCACTCTGCCCTCAAAATTAACATATTTATTTTCCCTGCGACCCATTTGTTTCGACTGCAAAACTTGTTCTTTTATAACCGAACGTATATTTTTAATTCTGCCCAAATATTCAAAGTTTTGCACTTTTAAATGAGCGGCACGATTAAGCAGATAAGGTATATCAAAATTATTTATATTGTAACCAGTTAAAATATCTGGGTCCAACTCTCTTACAAAACTAGACCATTTATCAAGTAATTCCTTCTCTGTATCAAAACATAAAACCTGACTGCCAACAATTGGGGCACAGGTTTTTAGCGTAAACACATTACGTATGAATGGCTCAGGATCTCCTTGTCTTATAACCATATTAGCAATTTGTATAACAGGATCCATCTTAGGTTCGGGAAATATACCTTTGCGACCAGCGCATTCAATATCAAAAGACAAAATACGAAAAGGAGCTACTTTACTCCATTCCCCTTCAGGTTCATGAGATATAAATTTATCAAATGCAACATCCACTTCCAATTGACACCGACTTTCCGGCAAGGGTTTTGTATTACGTCCTCTTTGCCTCCACCTGCCAGGTGGCAATTCAATCCAATTGCAGCCAACTACATCGCAATCTACCATAAACCGTATATCGAAATCAATATTATTTTCAAAAGCACGACAATCTTGAAAGTCAAACTCATTATATATAATTTCTTTTTTTAGCAGTCTTGAAGCAGCTGCAACAAATTTTGGCAGCGACAAAGTAATTTTAATATATTTTTGCTTAATATCACCCTGATAGCCATAAATATTTAAACGCTCTATTAATTCAACACTTAACACAGCTTCTTGTACATTGTCTTTGTTGCCTCCGCGTATATCAGCCAAAACCTTTTTATCTAAGGCAGTTCTCAGCTCATGACAATGTCTGTGTTCAAAGCCCTTAGGAGCGGCCAAATAAAAGTACGGACAAAATCCATGCACATGACAACAAACCGAATTGCCCTCCATAGTTACGCCATACATGCGTATGATAGGCACTGGTCCTAAACGAGCACCCGGCATACCAGACAGAGGTGAACCAATGTAATTTTCAACATCAATTTGTTGAAATATTAAAACATCTGTCTCGCAGTCCAACTCCGGTGGATCTACTCTAGACCACTTCACACATGTTTGTTGATTTTCTGGCCCTTCGCCTACTAGCTGGGACATATCCATGTCGTCATTGTTAAACTCCACTTCAAACCCTCCAGCCATATCATCATCGTCGTCATCATAATTCCTTTGAAAAATATTTTAGAATTTTTAAAGTATAAAACATATATACACACGAAAGCATTACCTTGCCTTTTTATTCTGTCCATTTGTTTGCGCAGGTGGCCCACCAAATTTTCGCTTATTTGTGAAGTTACTCATTTTTCATATTTTTCCCTTAAGTTTTACACACATATACTATTTGTTCAAATCCTGCCTTTAGTTGAATTTTTACAAAATTGCAAATGCCTGAACAATTGACTAAATTTTACGCGGTTAATGCTGCCAGCAATAATAACAATGTTGCGATTATTTTTATTTCAGTTCTCTGCATACCAACTGCATACTTCGCAAAGCAGATTTACTTGCTACACGACAAATACGACTTCAGAGCAAAAACAATTTTCAAATATATTTTTTGTGAGTTTAATGTTTGTGTTTGAAATAGTCTCCCCATGATAATACACCGATACACGATACGACTGAATTCATCAAAAAATACTTCAGACCATGGTACAATAATATAACAGGTAAAAGCGGAACTACAACAAGCCAACAATAAAAAAAACAACATGGCTTTTTATTGTTGCTTTATGATTATAACTGTCAAAGAACACAAAAGAAAATAAAAAAACAAACGTATATTTTTATTCGTGTCTTTATTTTACAAATAATTTTTCAATAAATTTTTGCATTTAAAAGTCGTAAAATAAATTAAATATATAAATAAAGATCAAGAAAAATCTGTCTGTTGTGTTTGAAGCTGTTTTTGCGTTTGAAAATTATTATTGGAACATTTTTTTTTTTCAAAAAGTTTTTCAATTTGTAAACAATAATAAAAACTGTGTGTGTATGTGTGCACTTTTGATAGTTATCATCACAGAAAAAAAAAAATGTCGGCCACAGTTGCGACACTACCTATATATTATTGTACCATGCTTCAGACTATTTTTGTCTGTATAGATAAGTATACAGTGTATTGTCAAAATCAGAAACCATTTGGCAACAAACGAAGTAGCCATTACAGAGCCTCTGTGGCAGAATTATGTGAATTAAAAACAAAAATTTTGCAATTTTTCTTGTACTAGAACAACAGCAATAGTATGGGTACCTGTTAAAGTAGGCTTGATAATAATTTTGTATTTGATTGAGCAGTCAGCCCAAAGTACATCTATTTATTTTTGCACAGCTAAGAAGAATTTGCTTGATTGTACCTAAAAAAATATTCCAGCTCTGGCAATACTTTTTTTACATTAAAATGACATGAAATAATTATTTTGGTGCTGAATGGCAACACATTGTTGAGGTTAGAATTTTGACTATGGCTGTGGACGGCGTTTCTCCTGCCCTTGCAAGTAAATTATTAAAATAAAATTATAAAAATTTGTTTAATTAAAAAAAAAAAAAAATGCAAACTTTTAACAATTTAATATACTTCGAAAAGTTAATAAAATTTTGCGTTATTTATTTGGAGTTTATGCAAAATATGAACCATAAAATTTTTCGTTACTCACCCCACAAATTGACAAAGAAAATTTCTCTTTTCATGATTTTTTATTTTGTTTTTGTTCTTTTATTAACAAGTGATAGTGAAGTGCATGATTTCTTCTATGTTTTAATTTTTTCAGTTCGCTCTAGCGTGGGAATAGAACTGTGGACATCTTCGGGGTCTAAGCAACCCTATGAACACAAGGAAAATTTACCACGAGAGGAGACGAAAAATTCTCGCTCAATTTCATTTAGCCCAGATGGTCGCTACTTTGCCTACTCGAACGGCAGAGAGGTAAAGGTGTTAAGAACATCGGACTGGCAGCTGCAGTGTTCTTTGCCACGTCCGAAGGCTTTTTATTTGAAATTCTCACCGTGTGGCAATTATTTATGCACTTGGGAATTGTATGTGATAACAAAAGATATTCCCGAAGGCTCGCCAAATATGTTTGTGTATGAAATAGCTAGCGGTAATGAGGTATTTAGCATCGTGCAGAAGAAACAAAGCGATTGGGAACCTTCATGGTCAACTGACGAAAGCATTTTTGCAATAGTCATTGGCGGCGAGGCCTTATTTTATGATTTATCTCAAGGTGTAGAAGGCTTTACAGCAAGTGTGAAAAAAATAGGAGGTAGCAAAGGTGGCATATTGTCTGTTGGTCCCGGACACAGTCCTCCCTTTATTGCTATCTATACACCAGGAGCCAAGGGATCACCTTCAATGTGCAAATTATATAAATATCCAGCTTTAGGTCAGAATCAAACAGTCGCCTGTAAAAGCTTTTTCAATGCTGATCGCGTTGAATTAATATGGAATCGTCGAGGTACTGGTTTATTGTTATTAACCAGTACAGAGGTCGATAAAACCGGTGCTTCTTATTATGGCAATCAGGCCTTGCATTTCCTGAATACAAAGGGTGACTCTTGTTCTGTGCCATTGTGTAAGTTTTAAAAAATAGTTTTTACGTTACTGAATTGAAGAAAGTTAATTTTATATTTTTTAGCTAAGGAAGGTCCAGTCCATTGCGTTAAATGGAGCCCTAAGGCAACCGAGTTTGTAGTAGTTTATGGGTTTATGCCTTCAAAAGCGGCGTTATACAATTTAAAGTGTGATGTCGTTTTCGATTTCGGCGAAGGGCCCCGGAATTGTTCCTATTTCAATAATTTTGGAAATCATATCCTTTTTATACTATTTCGTTTGTTAAATAGATTTAATTTTTGCAGCTTGAGATCTTGTTTTTTGTTTTTATTATATATAAAATTAACAAAAATCAAACAAAAAAATAGGTTTAAACTTTTATGATTGATTTCCTTAACTTCTAAGTACTAGTCGTTTTAGCTGGGTTTGGTAACTTGCCTGGTAATGTTGAAATTTGGGATGTAACAAAGAAGGAGAAACTAGCCAATATAAAGTGTCCGGATACTACACTTTTTGAATGGAATCCAAATGGTGAATACTTTGTAACCGCTACAACAGCTCCAAGATTACGTATAGGCAATGGGTAAGTTTATATATATGAAAACGTTTAATACCGCTAATTACCGTTCAACTGAAACATTTTTGAATTTTCATGAAGGAATAATTTTAAAACTTACGGGAGTCACTGAACACCCTTACAAGATCTTACAACGAATCTCAATACAAGAATCACTTTTATTTTGAAATTATAAAAAAATTTATATTTTTCAGGTTCAAAATTTATCATTACTCGGGTGCGTTAATGCACGAAACAATTTGGCCTCAAGGCCAAGAGCTTTTAGCTGTTGAGTGGCAACAATTTGCCGATAATACATTTAACGAACCTGTTATAACAAAGGCTAAACAAGAAGGTATTAAATCTAGCCAGCCAGAAGCAAGCAAGAAAGCATACACGCCGCCTCACTTGCGAATGATAAGTGAAGGAAAAAATCCGGAGAAATTTTTACCACAGCCGCAATCTACTATACCAGGACTACCACCAGGTAATCTAAGACAATTTTGGCAAAGAAAGTATGATTTAGATAGACCTTTGATAAGACCGGGATCATGGAGGGAACAGCAGCAGAGGAAAAATGATGAGCCAGCATCTGGGCGCGGAGAAGTACTGCGAAGCTATTTAAATAAAGGGCAAAGTCGTTATAATCCTTACAAACAGCAAAAAAGGCGTTATTAGATCATAAAAAAAAATATATATATATATTAAGTTAGCAATAAAAAATAAATTTAAGTTAATATAAAATATGTGCTTTTTTAATCGTTTCGTTAAAGGTTATTCTTCCTCACAAGCCAACAATAAGAAACATGGTGCTCAAAAAACTCAGCAACAAAATCCCAAGGGTTTCAGACAACAGCAACATAAAAACAGAAAAAATGAGCACAATAATGATACCAGCAATGGTGCTAATAATAGAAATAATAGAAGTCGGGGAGAGAACAATAATGGTGGTAACAACAATAACGGCATTTTGGAAGGAAATAATTTCAATAAAATTAGTAAGGGTCCTCAAGAAGGAATTGATTCAAGCCCTGTGGGAGGTAATGTTACAAACGAGCAACAACCTCAACAAAATAAACGACATCAAGGCAACCGCCGACAACAACAATTTCATCAGAGAAAACATCAACAAACTCAGCAGCCATCTGGTAATGATCATTCTGTTGGAGGCGAAGTTGAGGCAAATATTGTGGAAGGCCAGCAATATATAACTAATCAACCACAACAACAGCAATCTTCCAAAAAAGTTGCAAATCCCGAAAAGGAGAAAAAAATCCGTAATGTTGCCAAAAAGTTGTCTGACATTAAAAAGCTAAAAGCTCGTCAGGAGCAGGGTGAAGTTTTAGAACTAAATCAATTAAACAAGATTAGTATGGAGTCGAAATTTTTAGAGGAGCTTAAAGCTTTAAAACTATCTACCTAGAAACTTTAAAGCTTTAATACTTTTTCCAAAAAAGGGGCAAACATACACTTTTTTTATTTTATTAAACACTAAAAAAAAAACCATATTGACCAACGTAAATTTGAGATTGTCAAATTTATTTTCCTAATTAAAAGGAAGTTATTGCTGGTTTTTGTTACATAATCTTCCGCTTTGTACTTCAAAACAAAACTATTTCATTATCAGAAAAATAAGGTATATAAGAATTATTTCAGAATTTTTGTTTAAATTTATTAAAAAATTATAATTAGTCAAAATTAAGAATGGGTTTCAGTCAAAAAATCTTTTAAGTTTATGTTTGTATTCCAATACTTTTGTATGTTCTGCTGCTGTAACTCTTAAATTCCATTTTTATTCTTGTAATCGAGTTCACAAACTTTAAACGAAGTTGTTTTTAAAATTTACTGTTGCTGCTCTCTTATATGTTTTCTCTTTTGTAAAACTGTAATAAGTTTCTTATAATTAAAAAAAATATTCCAAAATTTTATATATAAAATTACGTTTTAATAATTTCTTTAAAATTTAATTTATTTTTTTATTTTATTTTTTATAAAAACAACAAAAGTAACGGAAAATATTGTGATTTATCAAACATACATTTACAGAAGAAAAACCAACTATTACAGTAATTATTGCATAAAAATAAATAAAAATCACATTTTGGTAAAAAATGCAATTTTTATTTTTAAGATCTGAATCTCTTGTTAGGACATTTTCAGTTGGATTATAAAAGTAACATTGATTGTTTCACACCGAGCTCATTTTAAGGAGGAACCAAACAAAGATGTCAAAATAGGTAGGTATGTGGCCTTTGGCGGCGTAGATATTAACTTTTAGTTGTATTTTTCAGAGCTCTTGTTTTAATATTCATAAAAGTAGCCCGTTGTTCCAGGTTTTTATGAAAAAGTGATACACCATCAATTTCCTATATCTTCTCATTGATATAGTTAAAAATTATTCTTCTAAAACGATACTTTCAAACTTCTTCCCTCCACAATTAAAAAAGCAAACGATTTTCTCTAGATTGCAAAATCTTTGTATAATTATTTTAACTTTACGATAAAATATTACATACAAGTACATGCATATTTTCCAAGAATTTTTTTCGTTAATCAATTAAACTTGTATATATCGTTGGTCTGATTTAGAAACGCTCTAACTACAGTAATAGGAAAAAATATAATAGAAACTGCACACGTAACGTAATTGCTTACATACCCTTTACTTATGAAACTATTCCATTAAATCTTTGTGACGAGGTATATTTGTGCAAAATACATTAAAATCACTAAACGAGAATAATACTCGGTCTCGGTTAGGGTCTTTCTACACGAGATCAACGATATATGTATATGCATTTAAGCATGTATAAATACAAATTTCAATAAATTTTAATAAAAATTATTTTGGTTTTATATACATATTAAAATATATTCATATATATTTTAGATTGGCTTTCTATGTTTCCCATTTCGACTGTTTTTTAAGAAAGACTTCTTTGCCATCGTCATGTAAAGCGGTATAGTAACCCATATTCTCATATTTCCATCTCATATAAGTAATGTAGCCAAAGACTCCGGTGATACAAACCAAACCAACTCCCATTATAATTTTGTTCTAATACATACATAGATTACAGTTAAAAATAAAAAAATTAATTATTTTCTTTGAGTTAGAAAACTTACTGGTCTAGTGTACAATTCGAAATTAATTAAGCGGAATACATTTGTAGTCTTAACCTGCCGTATGCCATCCCCTGGTTCCACCACCCTGTTTAAGCTTTGAGATTTAATAGATGAATGTTTATCCGTCATTTTAATCTTTCTGTATTATTTCCATAGAGTAGAAATTATTTCTTTCATTTAAAAATACTTTCCTTCAAAACACAGAATACTCTGTGCTTTAAAATACATATATACCACTGTAGCACTTGTTTTGTAACAAGAAAAAATGTTGCCAGATGAGCAACCTTCACTTAGTGATTAACCCTTCCAGCGCAACCTATATAGATCTTACGCTGTAGTAACACTGAGTGTACACGTGCAAGTAACTTGCTACAAGTTGCGTGTACTTATTAACACAGAATACACTTATTAACAACCAATGCATCGAAAAAAATGTCGTTGAAGACAAACATTGTACGCCTTTGTACTACATGTGCTTTTAATATCTGTGCTGTCAAAGTTTTAGCATAGCAATATTACAGGGGAATTTTATTATGTACATAAATTTTTCACAATATAAATAATAAATTTGTATTCCAAATAAAAAATACGTTATATATGTTTATTTATTTTGTGTTTTTATATAATATTTTCGGTATATAACTACATATTATATTTAATATTTTAAAAATTTTTCCTTGAAAAATACCCATTAAAGTGAAAATGAAATATCCATGGGCAACACTGTTTGTTTCTGTTTGCATGCAGGTGAAAAAATCACTGTCAACCAAAATCAGTTGCAAGTGAGGCTACTACTTGCAGGTGTGTGAATGTATTAGTAAAAAAATGTGAATGTATTGGGTTTTTTGCGTGTGTAAGCATTCAGTAAAGAGCCAAATAAACTACGCAAACTGTTTGCCAAATACACGATTTCCGCTTGCACCCAAACCATACAAATACAACACATGCAAATGTAATTTAATCACACATACAAATACAAATTAATAATTTTTTTTATTTTCAATGAGAGCAGACGGCCATTGTGTAGCGGCAATTTGCTCGCCATATGAAGTTTGCAAGATAAAAATTGTTTAATAAATTGTTTTGCCTTCTATTCCTATTGACAAAATTTACACAAACATTCACAATGTTTGTACGAAAATAAAAAATTTTTGGATTTTCGTGCAAACATGTTTCAAATAATAGTACAAACACCCCCACAAACGAACAAAAATGTTTGCACGAATTATGTTCACTAACCATGTTTAATAAACATTATCAAATAAAAATAATGAATAGAGATAAAATCGCTAAAAAATTGAACTACACAAACTGCTTGCCAAACATGTCAAAATTTTAGATTCGTACAACCATTTTTGTATGTTTATGGAGGTGTTTGCTAGTTTGTACAAATATTTTAAGCATGTTTGTACGAAATTCAAACATTGTGAATCTGTGTGTGCAAAATTTTTCGTTTCAATGAAATTTTTGCAGAGTGAGGTGGTGGAAGAATTACTCGTAGCACACAAAGTGAATCAAGAAAATGGCTTCTTTTAACAATGCTTAGAATTGTATAAAAGTCTATCCTAATTGTTGAAATTAAAAAAATTTAATATCATTAAATGTTTAACAGTTTATAAAAAAAATTTGTATCTTGCGAACTTCATATGGTGAGCCAATTGCCGCAACACAATGGCCGTATACTCTCATTGAAAAAGTGATTAATTTGTGTTTGTATGTGTGATTAATTTGCGTTTGTATGTGTTTGTATTTGTATGGTTTTGGTGCAAATGGAAAGCGCGTGTTTGCCAAACGGTTTGCGTAGCTTATTTGACCCATAAATTTATTTATTTATTTTCTTTATTTCAATACATAGGAGGCCTGAAAGCATCTAAGTTGTGATTATTAATCATAAATAACATGTGATTATTAATAATAAATAACATAAAATAATAACAGTTTTTGTGAAGCCAACTTTACTGAAAGAGTGTAAAGTTTACTTTCTTACGCATTATTAAAATTGGATTGACAAAATTTGCGTTATCTTTTGCTTAAAAAGTAGCAAAGTCTATTTGATAGTCTTCTGGCACGAAACAAACACTACTTTTGTGTTTGACATTAAAATAATCAACTGAAAATCATGTTAAGATATTTTATCTAAAAATCAGGTTTTCTTTGAAGGTACTGAAGATTTTACGACAAAAATTTCTAGCACCAAAGGGGTTTTTTTGTGCTTTTTTCCAAATTCGATGAATTATTTTCGGTTTTTTTGAAACTTGGCAACTCTGTGATTATATTCAGAAATATACAATAATCATTCACCAAAGTATGATATCTCTGCATGCTTATCTATAGTTTTTATTGGAAACGTCCAACACGTGCTTCTCGACCACACAAGGAAATAAATTGTTAAAAATACCTGGTTTATAAAAAAACGTGTACAAAATAATTGAAAAAATGGCAGCAAGTGACCAAGTATTGGGTGCATTAATACAAGAATATTTACAAAGAATTGATAAAACTTTGGCACAAGTTTACCAACGCAAAACGAAAGCGGTAAGTGTGATACATACTAAAGTATGTGCACGGATATCAAGTTTATGCACAATATATATAAATTTAATATTGATTACATGAGCGCCATTTATTTATTAGTAAAATCGGGGGGAAAAAGATAAATTGAAAAAATCTTTTTGAAATATGAATTTATTTACAGGCCAACGTTTCAAAGGGTACCCCTAAATTAGAAGATATTTATAAATACTATGTGAAAAATAGTAAAACAAAAATTCCCCCCGTAAAAGCAGCAGATGCCAGTTCTAGCGGAAGTGATAGTGATGATACGGAGAACGAGCCCAAAAATATTAAGCCTGTTACCACAGTTAATAATGGTAAAACGGCTACAAAGAAAGCGTCTAGCTCGAAAGATTCTTCGGACGATAGCAGTGAAGATGAAAAGCCAAATGCAGAGGTAAATGGATTTGTTAAACCAACTGCTGGCAAAAAAAAGGAGTCTTCTTCAGACGACAGCAGTGATGAAGAGACAACACCTGCTAAAGCCAAGCCTGTGACCCCAGTGGCTGCTGCTGCTGCTGCCAAAAAGCAACAGCCGTCAGACGATTCTTCGGATGATAGTAGTGAAGACGAAAAAAATATTACTAAACCGGCTGCAAAAAAGACAGTAGCTAAGCCCGTTACTATTACAAAAAAAGCTGAATCAGAAGATTCTTCAGATGACAGCAGTGATGATGAGAAACCTGCTGCCAAGTCGGCAGCTAAACTAGCCATTACACCTTCTAAAGCTAAGCCTCCGTACCCAGTTGCTGCTGCTAAAAAGCAAGAATCTTCAGACGATTCTTCGGATGATAGTAGTGAAGACGAAAAAAATGCTACTAAATCGGCAGCAAAAACCACTGTAGCTAAGCCCGTAGCTATTACAAAAAAAGCTGAATCGTCAGAAGATTCTTCAGATGATAGTAGTGATGATGAGAAACCTGCTACCAAGCCAGCAGCCAAACCAACAGTTGTACCTTGCAAAGCCAAGAAAGATGAATCTTCTGATGATTCATCTGACGATAGTAGTGAAGATGATAAGCCTACAACTAAGCCAGCGGTTAAAGCTACTCCCGCTAAACAAACTGCGCCCGTTAAAAAAGCTGACACATCTAGCAGTGACGACAGCTCTGAAGACGAAAAACCAAAAACTGCTACCGTAGCAAAGAAAGCTGTACAGGTTACAAATAAAATGGATTCAAGCAGTGATGACTCTTCCAGTGATGAGGAGCAAGAAAAACCAGTAGTTAAACCTGTTGTTAATAAAGCTTCAGTAGCGGCTAAAGCAAAGGCCGATTCTTCATCTGATGATTCATCCTCCGATGATAATGAACCATCAAATAGAAAAGCAGCGGTTGCCGCTAAAACTGCTATCGTTTCTGTTAAAAAGAAGGATGATTCCTCATCATCAGAGGATGAAAAAGAACCTCCGGCTAAATCAGCAAAATTCAACGTAGCCGCCTCTGCTAAAAAAGCCTCTTCCAGCTCTGAAGATTCGTCATCGGATGATGAGCCCCCAGCCAAAAAGTCAAATATTGCTGCTCCCGCTGCTAAGACTAAAGCTAAATCAGATAGTAGTTCTAGTGACTCTTCATCAGGTGAAGATAAAAACCCAGTCAAAAAACACGCTTCTGTGGTTGCAACACCAAAAAAATCTGCAGCAAACAACTCTGATAGCGATGATAGCTCTAGTGATGAAGAACCGGAAAGTAAACCTTTGCTTAAGCCCGGCCAAAAAAGGAAATTTGACAAATCAAACGGAGAAACGCCTGTTAATAAATACAGTAACTTTGTGAAATCAGGTGAAGTAAAGGTAAGATAATTTTAAATTTGTTTGGAAGTTGCAAAAAACATAGTCTGTTAGTAGCAAAGTTTTAACTTTTCGCTTCTTTCAAAAATTTTATGTATGGCAATGTTAAAGCAATTGCTTAGAATGTCTACAAAAATTTTAGGAATTCCGGAAACTGATTTTGGGAACTCCCAAAAATCTCGAAACATGTTATCTAACCGGTTTGAAACCGGTTTTTCATATTAGGTGCACGTTTTCGCGTGGAACGCTTATCTGAACTATTAACGATCATTCGCTTCAGTAAGAAAATTGAACTTGCCGTACTGCTTCCTGGGAAGTGGGGGGATTTTATGGATTCCTGAAGTTGATTCTGGGAATTCCCAAAAAAAACTGAACCGCTTCGGCAACCGGTTCGGAGCCGATTTTGCATATAAAGTGTGCGTTCTTACCGCGGAACGTGTATCTGAATTGTTAACGCTTTGGTGCAAATATTGATGTTGCCGTATTGCTTCCGGGGAAGTTGGTGGATTCTGGCGATTCCTGAAACCGATTTCGGAAATTCCTTAAAACTCGCACCGCTTCGCGAAAGAATATCGTACTAAAAAGAAAAATGTATAATTTAAACAAGTAAGAGTGTAGTACAAAGGCAAAGCCGAATCTAAAATAATCTTCACAATAGTCACGTAATTATATACAGGTCTGTTCTAAAATTCATGCGAAAACCACAAAGGTGATTTGTGCCTATTCTACAAATCACAAATTAATAAATTTTACTTAAATAATCAGTAGAAAACACATTAAGTCATTTATTAATGTAATAAATTATGAAATTCATAGTAAAGTATGTGCAAAAATTAGGACGTAAAATCACAAAAATCAAATTTTTGCGATTTTAAATCACTTTCACAAGAAGTGATTTGCAGAACAGCCCTGATAGTATATATTACAAATTTGAACTAAGTATGAAGTTTTAATTCATAATAACGGTAATTAGATATACAGGACTGTCCTGCAAGTCACTTTTTGTGAAAGTGATTTGAAATTACAAAAAAAAGAAAAAAATGTTCTGCACACAAAATATTTTTGATTTTTGTAATTTCAAAGCGGTAAGGTAACCTGTTATCAAATTTGAAATCATAAATAAAAAATATGTATGTGCAAGCCTTTACATTTTTGTAAATGGTATAATAATGTACCAATTTTATTGACAAATTTATTTTAGCCGTCGTGAAGTTTTAATCGATCGTTTTTTCAAACGCGACATTTTCATTTTGGCTATATATGGATCGATATAGGAAATTTTCACTTTGTGTATTTTAATAACTTTCTTCTATTACCAAAACCGGCTTTAACCAATAAATCGGGAAAATTGGTTTAGGATATATTGGTATAGGATATAGTTTTCCGAATTATGGATATATCTCAGCTATACGTGAACCGATTTTCGAAGCGTGTTTTATTAGTTTTTTAAGCTATATTTATTTATGATAATATTTTTGTTGGCTAAAAATTTTGGTTGATGCCCAAATTACCTGAACATTAGAAAATTTTACTACTCGTGGTCAAATTTGTATCGAATTTCAATTTCATTGTTTTTAAGTGCACTTATCGGCAAACGCCACTATTATAATAGAGTTCAACATTAATTTTCTGTAGTTTGTTATGCTATTTTAGTTTCAATAAAATAATTAGAAATACTATAGAGTTCTTAATGGAACGAAAGGTTCAGATGTTTTGCATATAAACGTAGGATTGTGCTTATTTCCCTACCAAACGAAGAAAATGCTTTTTCGATATTAACTAAAAAAGTATTTTTGTCTTTTATTTATTGATATTATAGAAAGGATTTAATTCAACACCTTTTTATAAAAATAAAACAAAATTCCAAAACAACAAAATAACACCACAGTCTAGTGAAAAAAAGCAAAATGCACCATTTAGACGTGTGCGTGATGAAGAAGTTGAAATTGATGAAAGAGTTAAAGACATGTCTTTCGAAGCGAAGGTAAGTGCCTCAAAACAAAATGTATAGAAACCTGAATAAAATGTTTGCAAACTTCTTAACTGTATAAAAAAAATGCGGTCACTTCTGTATGAAATCATCATAAGAACATGTGTGTTTTGAATCATCGCAACTTGACATTTTTAGTTTAGGATGCACACTTTTTGCTTTTTCTCTTAAGATTTGTCCTCTTACAGGCAACAACGACGCGTTCAAAAACTGTATTGGCACAGGTGCTTGTTTTAACGACAAAAAATAAATAAACGTTGCGCAGAACTTAAACAAAATTTTATATGTGCTGTAAATTTTCTGATTTGATGATTTCATATTGAATTTTCCATGCACAAATAATTTAACAGGCCTATGAAGTACATAGAATCCACAAAGTTCAAGTTAATTCCCATGTTTGATGCCACGTGTGTTTAAATTTGAGTTAAATATATAAATATATTTAACGAGTTTAATGTGCGGTTCGTAGAACAAAGACGAGCAACTCGTCTTAAAAATTTGTATGAATGTTATTCAATATTTTGAGTGATTTTTATACAAATTTCTCGTCTGTGTTTTATAAACAGCACATTAATTCTAATTTTTTATGTCACGTGTTTAAATTTCTGTTGAATATATTTAACCAGTTTAACGTGCTGTTCATAGAACACAGACGAGCAACTCGTCTAGTAAATTTGTATGCCAGTTACTCAATTTTTTGAGTGATTTTCATATAAAATTCTTTAGACCAATGCTCGTCTGTGTTTTATGAACAGCACATAAATCAAAACTTAAATACTGTGGTGTTTATCGGATACGAAGAGTAATACGACTAGAAAATTCCTATGAAATATACTCAATATTTTGAGTGTATTTCATAAAATTTTCTAGACGTATCAGTCATTCGTGTCACATAAATATATTGTTGAAAGAAAGTTATATAATTTAATCATAGGCCTGCAAGAAAAAATCCAGATTTAAGCATCTAAAAAAGAAGAAGGAACTCTTAAACATTTTTGAGGCACTTATTTTAGTAAAGAAAAATATGAATGAATAGTAATAATATTATGATCTAACAAAGTGTAAGGCTAATTTAAGTTTATTTTCCTTCTTCTTTTTTATGTTTAAATACAGGATACGGACAACAATAATGGTGTTGGAAATGGTGGATTTAAGAAATTTGGCGATCGAAAATCATTTGGCGGATTTGAAAAAGGAGGTCGTGGGCATGGTGGTGGTCGTGGAGGCGGCCGTGGTGGAGGTGATGGTCGTGGAGGCGGCCGTGGTGGAGGTGATGGTCGTGGAGGCGGTCGTGGTGGTGACCGTGGTGGTAGAGGACGTGGTGGTGATCGGGGGGATAGAGGACGGGGAGGTTACGGTGGTGACCGCGGTGACAAAGGACGTGCAAGCTTTGGTGGAGACCGTGGCGGCAAAGGTCGTGGTGGTTTCGGAGGTGGTCGTGGTGGTGGTGGTGGTGGTGGTGGTGGCCGAGGTCGTGGCGGTTTTGGCGGTTCAAATAAACCTTTCAACAAATCATTTGACAGTAGCTCAGCGGGGCAACCCAAAAAGATAACGTTTGACGACTAACCATATAAAGTACATTTAGCATTAGATATCCCAAAATTCACACATATTTTATCTTATTTCAGAATAGTGTTTAGTTTGTTTTGCAAACATTTTTATTACAACAATTCATTGCAATACAATACGATATATTTATTTCTTTTGCAAATTTTTGTTAGAAAAACGCTTTTGGTTCCTGGGGAGATAAAGCTAATAGAGATTTAAAATTCACACGCGGCAAATCATTCAAGCATGAAAAAACCAAAAAGAAGCGTGGTAGTTATCGTGGTGGAGCAATCGATATGGGAGTAAACTCCATTAAGTTTGAATAAACTTAAATTGGAAATATAACTAAAATATCGGACCTTAAAAGCTTCGTATAAAAACAAGTGTTTTAAATTTGTTAACATACCTTCTTATATTTTAAAGCAAGACGCCAGTTTCTGAAAATTTACATTTTAATAACAAATTTAATGGTCCTTTACAAATCTTTAATACATATGCAATGTATATTTTATTAAAAGCCTATTTCATATACACCTTTTTTAATATTCAATATAAAACTTAATCTTAATAAGACTTTTTTTTCAAATACATTTAAATTTAATGTATTATTTACGTATAGAAGTATAAAAGTAAACACATTATAACACAGATAATAGATAATAAAATATTTGTAAAGCAAAAAATGTTTTTTTAATTAATTGTCGAACCAGTTATTTATGGAAAGAAATCTGATGCATAAGCAAAGTTTAAAAGCCCGATATTCATAAATTGTGTTTTACGATAATAAAATGTAAAAGTTGTGAACGGAAAACGGTGCTGGAATGACTAAAGCTTAGGATCGTCTTAGACGTCAAAAAAAGGACTTGTGTTCGGTTTGCCACTATCGTTTCATATCCTTAATGAATTCTGAAACGTCAGAAGAGGTAAATTGTAAATTTATTTTCAGTCGAGGCGATATGATATGACACTAAACTATGCCGAGCAAAATTATAAGAGACCAACAGTGCAAAACGAATTTTTACACACCGCAGAAAAAGAGTATTTTACGAGTTAATGCCAGAACACTCAAGTATAAAATTTTGGAATAATGGATCGATATAAGCCTTTAAACAAATAATTTTTAACTGAAACAACAAAAACTTAACTTGTCACAAGAACAAACATGATGTAGGCAATCTCTTCAAATATTTTTTGTTTTTCTAAATAAATATAGATTGCTGTATGAAAAGTGCGCCTTATCAAAAAAATAATTATAATTCCTGCCATCAAGCTGAAGGCATTTCAAATAAAATAATTCGAAAATTCATTTAAAAATATTGCAATTATTAAAAATATTATATCATCTTCGTCCGGTTTGTAAAAGAAATAATGGGATCCAGACTCACTTTCGAATACGAGATATTCATATCAGGTGAAGATACTTTTGACTTATGAATAGTACATACATATGTAAATAAGTATGCACTATTTTTATTGTTTAAATTGTACGAAAGAAGAAAACTTGTGGGTATGAAGTTTTTATTGAAATAGTAGAAATCAGGCCGATATTAATCGTTGAAATATTTAAGAAACATTTTTAATTTAGATTTAATTGTTATTGTATGAAAATATAAACAAATATGTAAAAAAAAGTCACAATACCGTAAACAGCAATTGACGTTTGGCGCTACTTAGATACATACATACATACATATGGGTCTGTGTACATACGGATGTGCACTTATAAACATTTTTGGAACTTAATTTCGCTTTTATTTAAATTACTTAAAATGTATGTAATATGTTGAAAATCCGGTTGCACTTAATTTACAAGTTGAGGGGGAAAAGTGTGGAAAAGCAGTTGAAAAATGCCATAAAACGATTAATTACCTTTATATGTACATATGTGTGCATTTTGGCAACTATTACCTGAGTGTTAACCCATGGAAAACATCTTAAATGATTACTAAACTATGGAATAAATTCAAATTTTCAACTACGGCTTGGTTATGTGCAGGTCGCAATCTGTTTCATTCAATCGTATTAACTCCGATTCCAGGTCTCTTGCGACTGTCATTCTCCAGGGCTCTGTTCTGGGCGCTGGAGGCGATAAAATAAAATCGTCAATCACCACTTATTTTGTATTGTAAAAAAAATCCTTCTTAAGAAAAAACTTAAGAAAGGAATTCTTGATCCTATTTGCTTTGACCTTTATTTAATTCAATATTTGCAAATAATTCTTCAGCTCAAGGTCCTTTTTGTTTTTTTTTTAATGTTTAATGTATTTTTCAATATTTCGTCTTCCTTTGGAAAAACGTGAACTAAAAACCCGATGTACAAAAGTACAAACCAAAAATCTAATTTAAAATTTATAAAAAGTTCAACAAAAATTCAATAAATTAATATTACGAAAATACTTTGGAATTTTTAATGGGTTAATTTAAAAATAAGCATTTACATACATATATACATATATATAATGGGTATTTTTATAAAATCCAACAATTAACTAAAAAAAAGATCGTTTTATATATTTGTATGTATGGATATACATATGTATAACAAACGAGTCAAGTGACTTTCGCTGATTTCAAGTAAAGTGACGATAATATAAAAACATAACTCAAACCACAAATATTATGTTTAAGAAAATAAAAGCAAAACCAGCAGCAAAGCATTAAATCATTAAATGTTTGATAAATAAAATGAATCACCCAAAATAATACATATGTATTATTAGTTATGCCGGCTTAAGCAAGATAAAAAACATTATTTAAATATAACTTTTTTAAAAATGAATTATTCTCAATAACATATTACGTGGTTTCTTTACTGTAATTTGGGATCCCGCGGGATCCGATTTTGCACGATCGAAAATCATTACTTTAAAGTTGGGCAAACGAGATCGCTTTTAAGAGAACAGTATGCTTCCTCCTTCTTGCACGAAACAGCACGAACTTTTTCGTTAGGGTAGTTTGGTCAAGTAGTTAAGCAATCAGCTGTTTGAAAAATAAAAAGAAAATTAATTTGCATTCACTTATAACAAATCATACCAATGCTTCTCATAATAATCTATTTTCGTAGTTCCAGTCCAATGCACTGCATGTGTAGGGGTCATCTCCTGAGTACTGGCCCAAGTTAAAAAATGAATAAAATGATGCGCAAAAGACTTTAAAATCCCAAGAATTGAAAAAAGCGTACTAATTTTTGGGCTTTCTGTGTACCTGTACTTATGATAAATTTTATCTCTTTTTTGAGAGAATCTTATACTTGCACTCATTTGCACGAAACTTACCCAGAAAGTAAGGAAACACACTTATTGTTTGATATGTTTTGTAAACAAGGTGTGAAAAAATGCTACCTAGCCAAATTTTTATGGCGAATAGTTCATATAAAATACTTTGTCTGGTCCAGTTGTCTATGTTGAAAAAACAGCAGAAATAAGGGGCTATATATATTTTTTCGATTTAAAAGTGAATTATAAACCAGTTTTATTAAGACTCCCATTCGTGAATACCTCTAATGTTTTTCGTATGAGATTCGACCAAAATATAATCAAGTTTATTTAAAAAGAGTTAATTTGGAAATAAAAAGTATATATATATATATATATATATATATATATATTTTTATGAGCATTTCTTTTAATCTAAAAAAAAAAATCATTATAAAATACTAATATTAAATTGAATTTTTGTTTGTAAGTCATTTTTATTTGCAATTTACATGACAACAAGACATTTCAATTGATGTGCAAATGAAATGGAATTTATTTGTTGAAAAAATAAATATTAATTGGAACGATTACAATTTTTTATTGAAGTTTCACTTAAAACGTAAGTATAATCTATTTTTTATTATTTTTACACACATTTAAATTACAAATATTTACACACAGCCGCGGCAATCAATTCAAAATCACAATAAAATAACAATGAAATTGTGGACAATTACAAAAAAAAAAAAAAAAAAAAAAGAAGCGACAATAAAAAAAAAAAAAAAAAAAAAAGAAATGGCATATATTTTATTGAATGGAAAGCTACAGAATTAATGAAGTATGATTGATATCAAAAATAAATTATTAATATTATAGTCATAATTAAGTGCCACTAGTTAAACTATTGCATTTGTACGAATGCATATTTAGGTACAAGCATTATGCTTGATTTATGTGCATCATAAAGTATTCGTATACAATAGAGTGTAAAGATAATGGAATTCAAAATCGCGTGGTTAACACTTGACTTATGCAAGCGTATGCACGCAAATACGAGTATATACTTACATACATAATTTTCTTCCACAGACTGAGTCAAAATACTAAATAGTAGAGTGTTAAACTAAACCACTGAAAACACAATGCAATAAGTAAATCCACTGTAAACTCAAACTAAAAGAAATATGTTTTATATCAGGTTTACCCAAAAGCTCTATATGGAAGGGCAAACACGAATACATTTAAGAAAAAACTAATTTGATTTAATAAGCGAAGGATACGAAAATTTTGTTGTTTTGCACTTGTGTATATTAAAGCCTATAGCTGTATCAGTGATTTTACAAAAACAAATGAGCACCAAGCGCTTAAGGGTTGGGCATTCCTGTTTTATATAATATATAATAAATCTTTAAACAAGATGGCGAGACATTCTAACCTAACCCTAAAATGGGTAAGTGGACACGCGTCCAATAAGGGCAACAACAACACAGACGACTTGGCCAAAGAAGGGACGTCCTAGGGGATAGGGAGCCGTAATAGTCTATCATGTCTGGCCTCGGTCAACCTGACCGTGCTATCCTCATTTATACGGAGTACCGGATGCCTATTACAATAGCGTGTAACGCTATTGGGTATAACAATAACATGGTTGCCTACGCCATAGTATTGCTAGTTATCACACGCATACATATATTTAAATCTTAATAAACTAACCTTTTGCTTTCCACCATTACTTAAAACGTGTCCTTTTTATGTACAATTTTCGTTTTTTCCGTTTTTATTTACATCAATATGCATACAATATATAGATATTTTTCTTTTAATAACCTCCAAAGAAAAAAAAACTTAAATAAGGTTATATTACGATAATACTCGTAGTAAGTTTATTGTATAAACTTAGTATTTTCATTAACACTATTATTGCATGCAACCATATCTTGTAATCTATAGACGGTAACAATAAAATAGCACTTATGCGAACAAGAGTATATTTTTCGAGGAACAAACTATGATTGAAATTATAATACACTGTTTTTAACAATAATACACAATGTTGTAGCATATTTACTAATGCTGTTGCAACCATATACCAAACTTCATATTCTTTGCGTGCAACATTTGGCTGAAAGTAGTTTTAAAATATTTGTTTCATAATAAAGATTTCTACATATAATTCTATTTGACAAATTTTCTATCGAAATTTGTCAAATAATAGTTTAATAAATATGCAATTTTTTGTTTTGACTAAGGCCATTAGTATTTTATTTCAATATAAGAAAAAGGTTCTTAAAAAGCCACCCGTTACAAAAACACAAATTAATGTATGTACATTTTGTATAAACAATTTTCTTGAACAGGGAAAAAGTAACATTCTTTTAAGATGAAGAATAATAATAAGTTCTATGAAAAGCATGATTTTGTTTATAACAAAATGATCGTGTCTGCAAGTGATGTGATGTTCAACACAATGTGCACTAAAACATTATTTTTGTTGTAATCACTCGCAGTTCTGTTAATTTGAAAAGTAAATAGAATATTCCCAACAATGAACATAAATTGTTTGAGTATGTAAAAATGTATTAGGGTGATTGAACGGTTGTTACTCGACCAGTTTTTGTGGTTTTACTAAAACCGGGGTTTTTTTAAAGTCCGTTTTTTCGAATATTGAACAAACTGAGGGTTTTAATAGAGGTAACCGGGAATTTAAAATATAAATGTTATAAAAACAAATATAAACATTTCGACATTTCATAGGAGCTACCCTAATTATCAGTAGACTTTGGAAATTTTTTGATATATATTTTCAAGCATTCAACTTTTTATCCCAACAATCTAAATAAATTATTGAGAATTTCCAAAGAAAAATGCTTTAATAATTTAACTGGTGGGCAAGTTCATACAAATACATTCAAATGCAAATTTCGTGCAGTGTATTTGTGTTTATTAACAAAGCTTAAATACACAACAGCAACAACAACAAAAGCCTTAACTACGTGTGGCAAGTGAAGATCAAACAAAAAATACAAGCCAAAAGAAAGCACATAAAAAACCAAATTGACTTTGAAGAGGAAGAGGAGGAAAAGCAGAAAGAAAAAAAGAAAACGAGCAAGTAATGAATGAAGACAACTTAAAGAGTTGAGAGAACAGCTAAGACAACAAAAAGTAAAAGAAGTTTATTTTAATAACATTTGTTTCCCAAGACACAAAGTGCTTAAGGAATGGTAAATTATATGCGAATGGCCAGTCTAAGGTGAACTCTCGAGTAAAACGGTTTATTATTTTAAAACAAGAAAACCAAATTGTTGGAACAATAAAAAAAACTTTGCGGGAGTTGGAGTTTTGGAAATTTGGATTTTCAGATATTATACATATCTACACATAGAAGAGTGTATAAAAAATTTTAATTCGGGTTATTTATAAAAAACTTATCAAAATTAATTAATGATTAAATAAACGTTTTAATTTTAAAATATTAACCTAAAATAGTATGATTTCAAAAGTTATTCAGTTATAATAATATAAAGAAATTTAAGATAATAATTATTCTTTTGTTTTAAACAAAAATATTAAATAAACTAAACAAAACACAATGGAATACCGGTGCTGGAGAATTTATACAACTAAAGTAAGTGACCTCAATCAAGTTTAATAAAAGAGACAAAATAATTTATGTACTTGTATGTAAATAAGAAAATTAAAAGAAAATCGATTGATTGAAATATTTTAATACATATCAATTTTTTGTCTCAAAAGTATTGGAAGTTTTACATAGAATCTTAAATATTTTTCCGCATTCGTATATATGATTACATATATATATGAGTATGTATTTACATATATGTATTATTTTTTAATACATCTTCTTCGCATCAATTAAAGATTGAAACTTTCTGCTCTTAGTTAAATATGTTTTATAATACCGGTTTATACCTATATTTTTGATATAGTGGTACATTTGCAAAAAGTTGTCTCCTAATTTTGTACAAAAAATTTGTGATATGTGATCTATCACCGCGTGATACATCACGTATATATATATATATATATATATATATATATATATATATATATATATATATATATATATATATATATATATATATATATATATATATATATATATATATATATATATATATATATATATATATATATATATATATATATATATATATATATATATATATATATATATATATATATATATATATATATATATATATATATATATATATATATATATATATATATATATATATATATATATATATATATATATATATATATATATATATATATATATATATATATATATATATATATATATATATATTTATTTATTTATATATTATGTATGGCAACTAATTGCAGTTGCTGAAAAGTTATGGATAGAATTTAAACTGAAAGCCAATAAAATTTTAAATAAAATGATTTTTATTTATTTATTTATTTATTTATTTAAATGAATTATAAGCCTTAAAGGCCGAATTAATTCATAGTTTTTAAAAGGCAAAATGCTATATGTACATACATTGATATTATTTAATACTATCAATTAATAAAAATAAAGTTAAAACTACCCCCCATTTTTTTTTTCTTTTTTTTTTCTTTCTTGCACAAATAATGAAAAATACTTTTGAAATGTTGTATTAAGTTTAAAATAAATAAAATCCTGGAGCGCTACAGCGAATTGTACTTTTATATATTTTGAATCATGGTCTTGAATTGAGAGAATGTTTTATTAAAATTCCGTGCCGAATATGGAAGCATACTGTTCCATATTCTAACCACTTTCAAAACAAATGATCTGGTCATATATAAACTCGAATGCCGGGGACAAATTAAAACAGTTGTTCTTGAAGAACTACCAAATATAAAGCGTTCGTAAATATATGAGGGCTTTCCACTTTTCATTAACTTATAAAATTGAATTATTAAGCGCTGATTAACAAAACTTTCGAAATCCGTACCTATGGTTTTAACAACGAAAGCCGACACGTGGTCATGGTACCTAAGATTGCAAATAAATCGTACTACTCTGTTCAGACACATCCTAAGTCTTGCCATATTTTGCTGTGATGTACCAGAAAAAATTTCTATTCCATATAAGAAAAGTGGAAGACATAATGAAATGGCTACTCGCTTTTTAACTCTTAAAGGAAGAAACAGAGCTGTATTGTACAGACGTTTTATTATGAATGATACACGCGATACAATATTGTTTATCTGATGCAAAAAATTCAGTTTAGTATCAATGTATATACCAAGAACTTTGTGATGCGAGACGTATTCAAGTACATCGTTTCTAATGTAAATCACTGGTGGAAGTGTACTTTGGGAGAAAAACATTGCTCTCGATTTTGAAGCATTCAAACTCAAAAAATTGTTTTCTGCCCAATCAACTATAACCCGCAATTCCTCATTTATATTGCTAGCTAAATAGCTCAAACCTAGACCCCTATCATCTGCCAGTATTTGAATATCGTCTGCATATGTATAGCATTTCGTGTACTTTATCTTCTTATGAAGGTCATTCATGTATATCATAAATAACATTGGTCCTAAGATAGACCCTTGGGGAACTCCTCTTTCAACTTCCAACAAAGATGACTGCATAGACTTCAGCTGCACGTATTGTTTCCTTTTACTTATAAATGAAGTTATCAATGCACAAACAGTTTTACTAAATTTGTACTCATTGCAAAGTTTGTAACCTAATAGTTTATGATCAATTGAATTGAATGCCTTAGTTAAGTCTAACGTGACAAGTACGGAATTGAAAAATATATCCATATTTTGTCTTAATGTTTCAACAATGTCAAGAACTAATCCTGTGGTGTTGTAGCCTTGTCTATAACCTGATTGATAAGAATTTATGTAATTACCGGACATTAAATGTTCTTGAAGCTGTCTCTTCAAGAGAATTTCAAGTACCTTCGAGCTAGCACTTAAAATGCTAATTGGACGAAAATCGGAAGGAGATTTAGGCACTTTAACTTTTGGGACAGGTATAACCCTCGCAATTTTCCAAAGTTTAGGAAACTTTGAATAAATAAATAAATAAATAAATGATTTTATTAACGGAAAAACATGCGGAATATGGCATCTATTGGAAGACAGTTAAGAGATGCTCCTAATTCTTTCGATTCGCTCTCTGTGATGTAAGTAAATACAGTTTGTAGGATAAGTTTCGGTAATTACGTATCCATATGTTTTTTCAGCTTTAAGGCTTTTTTGCTATCTTCCTAAAGATGCTGTAATATATTTCGTGGAAATTTTAATAAATATGCACAAAAGAAATCTGCATGCAGAACTGGTCGACTATACTGTTTAGTTTTTCTGAAATATTTGCGCAAACTTGCAAAAGCAACTGCAAGCTTTACTTTCTCCAAATGACCGTACTTCTCGAACAACACGAGGATTAGCTTGCATTGCTTCTAAAAGGATGTCAAACTGTTGCTTAGTAGTAATTTGAACTATTTTCAACTCTGCTTATACGAAATAATTGTTTTGTTTGTTAATTTTAATAATACACTCAGTTTAATTTACAAATTGTTTTTTATAGTGTATTTCGCATTCAAACCCATATAGCAACTAAAAATTTGTACAACCCAATTATGACTATTCTCACGGAATTTAATTCTCTCGGATTTTATTCCTCATGGAATTTATTTCTCACATAAAGTAATTTTTTCAATTAAAATTAAAGAAAAAAGCACAATTTTTGTTCGCAAAAATTGAAGAGTTGATCTCCCTTTAGTGTTTCTAGCAAATGAAGAGAAAAAAAAAAAAAATAAAAAAACTCATATTTAATTTTTGTTCATAATTGGAGGAAACGGAAAAGTGATAAAATTCCTAGGGAATTTTTATTTATAATTGGGCTAGTAGTTGCCAAAATTACTTTAAAATAGCTATTTTGGGCGCCAGTTGCCATCTGTAATACTTTTTTAGCAACTGGCAAGAAACTAAAGTTCGGTAGCTATCGATAATCGAGCTATTATTTTATTAACAACTAGCTTAAGCCGGTGTGGTTTGCTACACCATAATTATAAAATGAAATAATACGTATTTATGGATGTGTCTATGTTAATAGGTATTATCGATGGCTACATTAAAAAACATTTATAATTTCAAAATTTGTAGAAATAGCAAACGTGTTTAATAATAAATAAAGTATACTTTATAAACACTGATAATCACTCAACAAATTTAGTAAATTTAATACACATTTTCTAGATGAGTTGCTTGACTGCGTTCTATGAACAGCACCATTATTTTAAATATTTTTATCACGCCGCCATTCCTAATATCAGATAACCTCTTAGCGTAGAATAACACATATATATCGTTAGTTTTCCCCAAACGGCAACTCTCACTATTTTCATCATCTTCCTCTGTTTTTTTCTCTATACAATCTCATGGTCTGTGTGCCTTTAATCATCATAAATGCAAGTCTCCTCACACACATATTTTTGTGGTTCTTGGAAATAAGCTTTTTATGTTTTTATTTCTTTTCCTATATGTATCTTTCTGTTTCAACTACACGTTTTTTTTTTGTAACTCTTTTTACAAATATCGTGCAACAGCAGCAGAAAATAGAATATACAGCATCCCAACATAATAAATATCGTTTCCAATGTTAAAAAAACGAAGTTGCAACTTGCACACTTGCTACCAACACAAATACAGCTTTCTGCATGCATCTAAAATAACAATTGTTAAAAAAAAAATATTAAAACCAGTATGTGGCAAGTTCAGGTTCAAATATGTGCTGTTTTGTGTTTTTTTTATTTCTTCTGTTGCTGTTAAACGATCTTTGTGATGATCAATGTTGTTGCTGTTGATGATTTTACTCGTAACATTGTTCATTGTGCGGTTTATTTTGTTTAAGTTTCGTGATCGATTATAAAGCACTTCTCTTTTTTTTAATTTTAAGCGGCTTAAGTATTCCTTAGGAGGTAATCGAAAATAATTTGTTTTATTTAAGCACTAAAATATTTATTTAAGAACAGATTAAAAACATTTTTCAGGATTTGTCACTTTTTCAAACAAGTTTTAAAATGCAATATAAAGTGTTTTCTCTCATAGCTGGACACCTAAAGGACTGAAAAATGTCTCCTCTTATGAGAGGTATCCACTTATGAGAGTAGTAATTATTTTTGTTGTATTCAATACAAACTATATAATTTTATTTAAAAACAATAAATTTTAATGATTTTATATTTTTTTGCTAGCTCGCGTATGCTAAGTTTTTTATTATAAAGACATTAACTTTTTCTTTAATACTCAACAGCTTCCGGCATGACAGCTTAAGAATACAATAAACCTTTGTACATACATTTTTTTTTATATACATTCAAGATGACAAGTTATTCCTATTAAAAATAGAAAAGATAAATTCAATAAAATTTCTTTTGTTGATCAGCTTAAATGTTTAGGTATAATACTTGACGCAAAACTTTCCTTTTCAAATCATATCGATATGGTAAGTGGTAAACTTTCCGGTATTCTACGTAGGATATACTCTGCGAACCTTTCATTTCCCCTTCGTATCATTATCACAACTTTCATGGGAATTGCTAATGTCGCACATTATTTATGGTTTTGAAGTTTTTTCGGGTACATCCTCCATGTATCTGCATAGAATTAACCGTCTCATTAACATTATTGTACGTTTTGTCTATAATGTCCGCCGACGCGAACATATCTTGCCTTTCTTTGAACGATTTCTTGGTTGTAGTTTTACTAAATTTCTAATGATTCGTAATTTGGTCCTGTTTCACAAGATTATCAAGACTTCCACACCCTTAGCATTGTATAGGTCATTTACGTTTCTGCGCTCTTCTAGGAATCCTTAGCTACTTATACCGAGGATTTCTTGCTCTTTTTTTGATAAATCTTTTGTCGTTAGGATTGCTAGATGGTGGAATATATTTATTACCTTTTTCTCTGCGCATATTCTCTCATTCTAATAACGTGTTTCGTTTGAAACTTTTAATGTTTCCATCTATGCTTTGAAATACTTTGCTTTCCGCCTTCATATTCTCTCTTGGCTATCCTACTGATTTGGACGTGTTCATTCCGGGCTAATGTTTTCTTTCTTAACTTTTCAGCTGGGGAGCTGGTATTCTTGATTTAGCTTTTTTATTAATTATATAATATATTAATTATTTTTTATTTTTGTTTTAAACATTTTTGTATACTCAGGCTATGCTGCTGTGATGTAATATAATTATATTGGCCCTTGAGGTTTTGTATTGCATATTTTTGTAAATAAATGAAATGAAAAGAATTTGTATGTAAGTATATATGTATAAACATATGTATATATATGTACATGTAAACAAAAAAAAGTTAGGGCTGATTTATACGCTGCTTTAAAGCCACGTCGTTTTTATAATGCTCTTTTAAAGTTCCTACCAAAACCTCCTTACATTTTTGCGATACTTTTAAGTCATGACGTTTATCTAATTGTTGTCGTTAAAAAAAATCGTTTGTCTCTTGTTATCCTTTTGCTAGTATCGAATGAAAATATAATATGGCAGTCAAATGAAAATATAAGAAAAACAATTTTTTTTAAATTTTCACATATAAACCGTCATACTTTATCCTTCTGCATTTTCAATTGACATCAACGTGTACGAATTATGAAGCTGGCGCAATTAGTACTTTGTTAACGCATACAAAATCAACTGTATTTTATTTTAATTTGATTAAAATCTTTTGATTTATTGTTCGTTCAGACACAGCACAAAAAATCTGACAGAATTTGTTTTTAATTTACTTATTTTATTTTTGAAAGAGAAACTAAATCAATAAAAAAATACAAAAAATATGATCAGATAATTGTCAAATTTCTCAACGTACGTTAAAAGTTGCCAGGTAAATGCAAGAGCAATAAATACAACACTACAAAAAATAAATCTTTTTCAAATGTCAAGGGAAAAATATAAACACAAAAAGAAATTAAAAAAAATATAATAAAAAAAAAATTTACAATAAAAGACAAACATTTAATTATTTCGTGAAACTTTTAATTATTTCGTGAATATTAATGTCTCAGATCATAGAGCTTGGAAAGCAGCAGTAAGATTGGGGAGGATTCTTAATGACAGCTGGCGCTCAAGATGCAATACATAATTTAAAAAATTGTTTTCAATTTTTTTTTTTCAATTTTCTATTCAAAAAAATTTACCATAAAAGAAAAACTTAATTATATTGTGAAACTTTTAATTATTTCGTGAAACTTAAAGTCTCAGATCATAGAGCTTGAAAAGGTGAAAGTGCCCAGCCAGACTGCGGAGGATTCTGGATGATATCTGGCACTCAAAATAGAATACAAAATTAAAAAAAATTGTTTTAAATTTTTTTTCCCCAATTTTGTTTTAATTATGCCATTGACATTTGAAACAGATTAAAATTAAAAAAAAGTTATCAGCTGCGCTGTCAATTTCACCTGTTATGAATTCGCCTTGGCTTTTATACTTTGCGTTAACGGAAAAGTACAGAATGTGACAGAGCTCATAAGAATACATGTATTTCAATTTAGTTGTCAGTTGAAAAAGGCAATGTATAACATACGACGGATTCTATGTGCCCCGGTCTTAAATCATCGTGAAAATTTGATCTTAGATATTGTATTTTGTTGTTGTTTAATTAGTGGTTTTATTAGGGGTTTTCGATCAATAATTATTTGTATCGAACTTTTGTGTGAGCTCCAGAATTCCTTTACAGCTCTGCATTCATACAATTTATTAACTGATTCAGCGAATTTCGTTATCTAGTATGAACAATATATTTTTCTGTGAAAGGTATTCCCCTTTATATATACACTTAAGTATTTTTTAATAAGTAGCAGTTGTTAGAATATAAAAGCGATTAAACAGTGGTTCAGTTCTGTAAACGGTAGGAATATTGTGGAAAAATCGCCTTTGGTACGAAAAAAGCATACTTGTCCGGCTATGGGGAGTTATCCGCTCAAGAAGGAAAAGTTGTAAAAATCCGAAACTGACGAAAGTATCCGTTTGTAAAACTTGTTGGCTTTAGAAAGGTGTTCGCAAAGAGAGTTTACACTGTATTAAAACAATGAAGAAAAATCACCAAAATAATTTTGATACGTGTATATATACTGCGTGTCATCGGATTAGGGCCCCTCTTTACACTCTCTTTTAATGTTAAATACTCACTAATTACCATTTTTATCTATTTGACTTCTATAAATTCTTCTTAAAATAAAACTAGCATAATGTCAAAAATAATATTTCATGTTAAATTTTTAGAAAAAGTATATTAAAAATGTAACCAAAAACTGATCAGCTCCATTTGCAATAATTTTAATATTTTTAGTTTTTTAAGCAAAAATTTTATTGCCAGTTTGTGATATTTTGAAAATTTTTAAATAAAATTCGTAATGTGTGGTTCCGCCTTCATTTGCAATCACCTCGAATATTCGATTGGGAATGGAATAGTACAGGCTTTCAATGTAATCCAACGAAATGGTGGACCAAACATGGCTTCCATTAGTTCGGTTTTTGTGCTGTATTGCTTTCCAGACTCGTATACTTTCCTAGTCAACCATCCCCATATGTTTTCAGTTATATTTAGGTCGGGCAAGTACGGTGCCCACTCAGGATTTTACGGATTGTCGTATTGGAATTGCAACTTTACACTCCCGGAAAATTTCTGGAATTAAGTAAAAGCCATTAAAAAGTTTTCATAGTTTTCCGCATTCAGATGTGATGTTAAAAACTGCAATTCGCAGGTGCCATAGTAGGATATAGCTCCCCACACCATCACACCTCCCTCTCGGATGCGCAGCAGGTTCAAGTGGTGTTCCTCTTAATGTAGGTCACGCAAGTAATAATTGTACCCATTGGGCGCTTCTAAATTGAGTTTCATTTCATCTGAAAAGACTACGTATTTCCACTGAGCAGACCATGCCATGTGTGTTCGGGCAAAATCTAAGCGCATTTCCTTTCTTAGCGTATTAAGCGGTGGTTTCATTTTCAATTTCTGCATTTCTTATTATCCTTTGCACCGTTGATAGGCTAGCTTTAACACAAGATTTTTCCTTAATTTTGGCAGATGAGTCGTGCAAATTAGATACTTTCCTCGGTATAGCTCTCCTAGCTGCTTCAGAAATCACTCGACTGTTACGTAGAAGAACACAATGAGGAGTACACTGAAGATGAAGTACTTTCATTGTCTGCTTAAAAATGCATATGTGTTATTTTCATATTTTAACAAGTTTCCTTAGTTTTCATAAATTAATACAACTTTTAAAATACAGTGAAGTTAAATCATTTATTTTACTGGTGCATTATTGTGAGTTGCAAAGCTCGTTCGTTTCATTATCGAATGTAGCAAAATTCGCTTGTTTCGAAATGTAGTAGCAAATCTTGTTCGTTCCAAACTTTTTTGTAAATTTTAAGGTTTTAATCAAAAATATCATAATATTTAAGAATTAGTAGCTTTCAACTTATTTGGCTTATTAATAACACTGCATTTACACATACAAGTAATTTACAGTAAGATATTATTATTAAATGTCGAAAAAATTCTCGAATGTCTCGCAACTTACTCTTATGTTTACATAGCCAATTCCAAGTTCATTTTTAAAATGTTGTCACGGCGTAAAAATCTATTAAAAATTGCTTTATGCTAATAGATAAAAATGTTAAATATTCCAAAAGGAAAGCAAAATTTATTTAACAAATTCTTGTTTATATAATTTTTTTTGTATTTGATGAAAAATATTTGATTCAAAATAATATATGATGAAAAATAATATGGATCAATTATTGCTGTTTTGTCATTATTAAAAAAATTCAGAAAAATATATTTACATGAAAGAATTTTTTCCAAAAATTATGTAATTTATGTTTAGTACTGCCATTGAAATATGTTACTCTATAGCTGAGTTCTTTCTTTATTTTATTTTATTTTTTGTATGAATAAGCTAAAATTTAGCTATACACATTATTATTATTTTAATACTTAATATTGATTTGATTTAAAACTCATTTTTGGCAACACTGTTTTATTATTTGTCATTTTGCTTGCTGTAAGTATTGGAAATTCACTTACAATTGAATTTGATTGTAAGTTGTGTTGTAAGTAAAACAAATTTGAGTGTACGGTAAAAAAGTTTGAATGTTTTGACTTTTTCGAACTTGCACTTGCATGTGTAAACGCCAGGTAAGTTGTAGCAAGTTTTTTACTTTGTACCAAAATTTTGTAAACATGGAACGAACGAGTTTTGCTTCTCACCTCCTTATATACATAAGTAAAAACACCTTTCAGAATAAATGCCTTTGAAGAATGCAAGCATGTTTAGTGTCTTCAATAAAAACATCTTTTAAAAATTAATTTAAAAAAATATATATTTAAAAAAGTGACACACTAACATCTTTCGAAAGTTACAGGGTAAATAAAGAGCCTTTTAAAGAACCAAACATACGACAAGGTATATCAGTAAACTGAAACTTCGCCCAAATCCTCTTGCACGCAATATACTTAATTTTGGCAGCCACTCTCGGTTGAGAAGAAGGGATACGCTTACCACCATCAGAACGTTAAATAGGTGATTCTACCGATATTATTCGCGCAAAATAAAACTTTTTTGTCTAGCATTGGCTGGACTTAAATACCTTTTATATTTAGTATTAAGATTTGCGTAGTTATTGTTAGTTCATATATTGAAGATTCAATAAATAAGTGAATAGAAAAAAACAGAATTAAACACTTATTAACCTCCTTTAAAAATATACCTTTGAAAAATTGCTTTTTGACAAAAGGACACTTAGAAAAACATATGTGTGTATTAAACAAAAGTAGCTTTCGCAAAATAAAAATTTTTTGTTTTTATGTTATATTAAACATTTTACCTAAATAAATCTTCTTTAGCAAGTTTCATTTGTAAGAGATTGCTTTAAAGAAATATTGTTGTTTTTTTTGTTCAATCCCAAAATAATTTTGTTATGGGAGAGTCTCTCTCGTCTTGAAATCTTTCTTTTTTAACAACAAGTATTTTCTTTTTTTTTTTAACACATTCACATATTTATTATTTGTTTTGCATATATTTAACCTACTTTTAATACAAAGAAAAAAGTTCTATATATGCTTTTTTAACTTTAATTCATTTATTGGATCAGTCATATAATTTGTATTTTTGAAAATATTTGAATTTTTACTCTCATTTTTCTATGGTATTTTTTCCAGCTTGTATGTATTAGTTTTAAGTGACTGGCTAGTAGTAACACATCAGATAAAAATTTATTAGAATATAAATTATTTGGATATATTGTTTAGTTTTATACAAACCAGAAGTGTTGACTTTCTTTTTTTTTTTTATTGGTGTTAAAATATGTTTTTAAAAAAAGTTGCCTTAAAATCATGAAAGTAAAAAATACCAAAAGATTTTTGGTGCCAAGTAATGTTTTACATCAGTTCATTTGAGCATTGCTTTTACGCTTTTCTTTATTGGAGGTTGACTCATACTTCGTTACAAATTAAATTAATTTTAAATAAAAACTCTGGACTAAATTCACAGACTTGTAAATGTGTTTATCTGTTTGTATTTATAAGTGTTTGTTTCTTTATTTTTACAAATTAACTTTCTATTGCTAATTGGAGTTTTTAAGCTTAAACAGCAGATTATCTTAATTTTGTACTTGCTTTTTTGTGAAAATAAAAAGAAAATCTTGCCAAATAATAAAAGTAAAAATTCTCACACCCAAACAAACCAAAAGCTTTGAGTTTCTTACCATTAATAGTTTCTAAAAGATAGTTAGTTAAAGTTATGAGCATTTCATAAATTCCTGGTTTTCCAAAGTGTTTTTTCTTTTGTCTTAATTTAATTAAAAAAGAAGTTGTGTATATATGTATATGTATATAAGTCTAAGTATAAATAACTGAATTTTCTTCTCTTTCAGCCTTTAAAGAGTGAGTGGCATTAAATTGTTAACTCAAGGGCCAAGCACGCACAAAGCAACTACTTTATTGTTTTGCTTGTAGCCAGTTTACTATAGTTTTTTTTTTTTTTTTGCCTCTAAGAGTTCTGATGTCGTGATAGCCTTAAGCTTGAATAAGTAAGCCACAACAAAATATTTATTAAAATAACAAAAATGTTTTCTTCAGGAAATATCTTTGAAGATAATCTTTCAACGCTTTCAGTCCATGCAAAACACGTTTTTCTATAAAAAAAACAGTTAGAGAAGACAAAACCCAGTCACCAAACTTTGTTTTAAGTGATTTTTTATAATTTGTGAATGTTTATGGTTGCACCCACTTAAAAGAATGCAGCAAATACCACTGAGTTTCAGTTAGATAATTAAGAAAGTAACGTTTTAAAAAGTTTGTATTTATTTTACACTTTCCTTCCATGAATTTATAAACACTAAATGTTTCTCTTGATTTGTTGTTACAAGATTTATTTTAGATGTTTTAAAATGTACTTTTTAAGGCCACTTTATATGGAAAATATTTTTTAAAAGGTTATGTACCTTAACATAAGAGAAAATTTCATAGGTACTAACCTAACCATTAGTAGACTTGAAAATCTTTGCAAAATAAAGGATGGTTAAATTTTAAAGGTCGATGTTGGCTTTGTATAAAACACAAATTACTTATCTCTTTTTATTATGATAATATTGGTATAGTTCAATTATGTATGGAACAAAATTACGTATCGCTAAATGGCCCCATGACCTCGGCGGCACACCTTCATCCGATGGTTCAAATTTTCGATGACGCTGAGGCATAATTGAGGTTCTATGCCATAATGTGCCGAATTATCTATTGCTGGTTTACCGGTGTACACTTTTTTCAAATAACCCCAAAGAGAGAAAACCAACGGTGTCGAATCACATGATCTTGGCGGCCAATTGACAACACCACCACTTGAGCTAACACGACCATTGAATTTGTAGCGCAAAAGAGCCATAGTTTCGTTAGCTGTGTACCAAGTGGCACCGTCTTGTTGCAACAACATATCATGCACATAGATATTTCCCAATTTGGGCCATAAACAGTTCGTTATCATCTCACGATAGCGTACAACATTCACAGGAACTACCTGATCGACCTCATTTTGGGAAAAATACGGCCCGATGATGCCGCTAGCCCATAAACTGCACCAAACAGCCAATCTTTGTGGGTGCATTGGTTTTTCGACAATCACCCATGAATTATTATTTGCCCAATTGTGGCGATTCTGCTTATTGATGAATCTATTGATGGTGATTTTCTTCGAAAATTTGCTGTTTGTTGTCACAATTTTGACCATTGACGACATTTGGAATGGTCAAGAACCTTTTCTTGAGTCAATTGCACTTTGTAAGCGTGTAAATGCAAGTCTTTATAGATAATGCTCATTAACAACAAGCGTGAGAAATGCAATTGTTGGGCACAATGAGGAATTGAGATGGGCGGCTCTTCAGCTACACTATCTCCAACAGCAGCAATATTTTTTGTTGAATGAGCTGTCATGCTTGCATTGGTTTCCTCACATTTTTGCACAATTTTTCCAATTATACAAAGGTTTGGACGATCAAATGGATCGAAAAAGTCACGAAGTGCACGATATACATTTAGATTTGAATGTTCATTTTAATAAAAATTGTATAACTTTAACGCGTTGTTCGATTGTGTGTCGTTCTTAAATTGAATTAGTCTGAAATTGAGAATTGTCCACTGAAATGCAGGAAAAAAATGACGTTAAGATGTGGTTCACATTCAACATCGGCCCTTAAAATTTAACCGTCCGATACGTTCAAACATTTCTTTAAAAGATATTATATTTTTGCAGCTTCAGATCGTTTGTTTTCTATAAAAAAATAACGCTTTTTTATTTTAATTTCAATATTTCGATAACAGTTTGTTATCCTCCTCAGCAAGGCGAATTCATGAATTCGCCTTGCTCCACAGAAAAATTAAATATTTTTTAAAAATTATTATTTGAAAATATGTTGTCAAAAATTCGTATTCGTATATATAAAAAAACAACAATCTTTAGGTGCAAAAATTTGGAAAAAATTATTATAAACAAAATCAAATAATACGAATATTGATTTACCGGCGTGTGTATTGCCTCTAAAATATTTCTTTCAAATGAAATAGTATGAGTTGTAGTAACATGTATCTGAAAACCGTACTACAACTCATACTTCGTTACTCGTAAGTACGAAAATTACTATCGTATATCGCCTGCTTTAAAGTTAAACATCCACAAACACTACTCCGTCTTTCCTTCTCATCATAACCTATTTTTCTAGTTCCAGTACAATGCACTGCATATGTAGGGGACATCCTCTGAATACTGGTCCAAGATAAAAATCAAAAAACAAATAACTTCATGCTAACTCCAAAGTACTGATCAAGCAGCCAGCTATTTTCTACTGTCTGCTTGGTTAGAGTTTATGAATAGTAACATCAACTCGCAACAACTTAGAAAAGACGTATATATGTATATGAAAGTATTCAAAGAGTATTCCATTTCATTATTTTTTTAACACAAATTTGTGTCTATGTTCGTTATTTAAACACTTTACTATAATTTTGTGTAAGTTTTTACTGACCACCATGAAATTGTTTTTGTGTTAAGTGCTTAGCATTTCGACAATCTCTTGACATCACATGTAATAAGAAATCATCATTAGTCTTTTGCAATATATATTTAAATGGCATATATACATATTTAGCTTTTAAAAGAAATCCTGACTGATGTTGACGTTGTGTTTTATTAGTGTTGAAACAAAAGACTCGAAAAACAAACCTGATATTGTTTGTATTTCTTCCTTCGAAAATGAAAGATTTTGGAAAGGAAATATTTTTTATAAAACAATTATTTCCAAGTTTCATCAGTGCTGTGTTCAAGAACTTCATTTTTTATTTTCGACAAATGATTTATTTTTAATTATAGCTAAAATTTACTACTGTTTTCTTTTTTGTAATCTAGCCATTGTCTTAAAGCACATTTCTTTTAAGTCAAGTGTCAGAAACTCTCGGCCATGATTTCAATTCATATTTGAAGTGTACTTGTATGTGAAAGTACATATTTTTGTTGTAAAACTTCAATTTAAACATTTGTATTCCATACGAACAACAAGTGCAATAAGAAAAACAAAAACTCGTTTTATTTAAAAAAATTTTGCGCCAAAGAAATTCGTCATAAAAACACAAGTCAACTAGTTAACAACATTGTTTAAAATGCTAACAATGTTTGAATGCGAAAGAAACATTCATTCCAGCAAAAAACGAAAAAAAGAGAGTTTTCACTATTTGGTTGTCGTTGTTACTTGGAATCAACAATTATGAGATCATTTCAATAACAAGACAAGGCAACGGTAAAAAATTTTAAATTGAATAAAAAAAAAACAAACACTTGTTATTAAAAAAAAAAATAAAAGCGAAAATTAATTGCAGCTTGATAAAAAAAAATAAATAAAAGCGTCGAAATAACTATTAAGTGATTGTAAATTAAAGGAAAATTAAAAGAATTAATACAATTTTTTTCAAAATTTGTATGTATCTAATTTTTGTACTAATATCCGAGATTTCATTGAATACACTTAAATATACTTTCTTATATTGATCTATTGCCAATGTCACCAGACTCTCTGTTAAAGTGCTAAGGTTTAAGGTTTCCGTGACCAAACAAAAAAAGAAACAATTCAGCTAAACAAAAGAAGTTTGAAAACAAAATATACTTTGAGAAATGTAATAAAAAATGTAGTAATTTAAACGACATTAATTCTACTTTAAAGCAAAATATGGAATCCACCTGACTCAATTTGTTTCAGCTAGGTGTAACATGTTTATTCCATATCAAATAGCGAAAGCCGAAACAAAGAAGCTTGTTAGATATCGCAAGTGACGATAAAAAATAAATTACTTAATATTATTATAGCCTTCTCATAATTCTAATGAAAATTAAATTATGCATGAATGTGAATATTACGTATAATAAAACATAAATATAAAACAAGTTTCGGAAAGTAAATTATTATTGCTTTAAAAAATCTAATTTCATTTCAAGTAAAAGAAGCAACATGAAAGTTCTAAAAAATACCGAATAACACAAAGTATTCATGAGAAAAATAATAAAAATATGGAAAAATGTAATAATATATTACATAACCTTAATATTATTAACATAGTCCCAATTAAAAGTTTTTTTTTCACATAAAAAAATAAATAAAGTCCCAGTTCAGACTCTACAACTGTTGAGTTTGTAGGAGAAATGAGAAAACAAGAATGGTTATTGGTACGCATTTGCTTGTACTGGGAAAAGTGTTTGAATTATATGTCTGAAGTTAGCTGCAGGTTGATATTCTTGGCATTGATTTTCATTCCTTACTGCTCGTCTACATTGGAAATGAAGGGGGTTTAAACATCCTGTTAAAGCATGCCTTTGAAAGTTCAATTTTCACTTATGTTATAATTTTTCATTATTCTTATTCCGCCAACAAAAACACATCGTCACTTTTTCATGGTTTGTGAAAAAATATGTTTTTTTTTGCAAAGTTTACAAGCTGAAAATAGAAAGTTGAGCTTTGTTTTGCAATTTCCTTTAAATTAAAACTATTTTTTTTCGTAAAATATTATTAAAAAATATTATCCACAACACAAAAATATGTATAGAGCTGTCATGTTAAAACGTCATTTTCTGCTAAAGCAGGGCTCAAGGTGAATTCATAACAGGTAAATCCAACAGAACAAGAAATACAACCAGGTCAAATTCATACCAGGGGCCGAATTCCGCAGCGATGAATTTTGATATGTTCACCAATTTCAGTGTTCACTTTTGATTTTTGTGTCCGCAATGGTGAGAATGAATAATTTTGACAATCAAAGTGTACACTTAATAATTTTTTCACTCAAAAATCTTTGGTGAATTTTGGTTTTTTGTTAAATATTTTGAAGTTCCAAACAATAAACAAAATTATTATGTGTGTATATTAAAATTATCTACTAGGCAACTTGTGTGACACAGTTAATTTGACAAATCAGCATATCATTCAGCGTAAAGTAACACATTTAGCTCAATAAAATTTATTGTTTCTTACGGAATCGCTTTTTAATGAAAAGTGAACGCTGTGCTTGTCGGTGAATTCTATTTTGAGTGTTCACAGGTAAAAAAAAAATTGTGGTTGCGGAATCTAGCCCCAGGTAAATGCAAGAGCAATAAATACAACACTACAAAAACATATTTTTCAGATTTCGAGGGAAAAATTTAAATAAAATTTAAATAAAATAAAATAATATTATTAAAAATTAATAAAAGTATTTACAAGAGAAGAAAAACTGTTACAAATCAAAAAATTATAAATAGCTTGCCTTTTGTTTCCTAGCTGTCTATATGTCGACAGAAAAACTCTTAATTATTTCGTGAAACTTTTAATTATTTCATGAAAATTAAAATCTCAGATCATAGATCCTCCCCAATCTGGCTGGTCAGCCAGATTGGGGAGGATTCTGAATCCTAGCTGGCTCTCAAGCTACAATACAGAAGTAAAACAATTGATTGCAAATTATTTTCAAATTTCCTTTAATTATTCCATTGACGCTGCGCACCTGAATACAAAATTATAAAAAAAAAATATTTTTCAGATGTCAGGGGGAAAATATAAACAAAAACCGGAATTCAAAAATATATAATAAAAAACTATTAAGTCTCAGTTTACACACATCAGGGTTTCTTGATCAAGTCTGCTTCAATTCGCTTTTGAACTTGCATTTATGTTCACAAAAAAAGCTTTATGTCATCAAGTTTAAGTATTTTTGCCTTCAAATTTTAATTTTTTTTGCATTTCATTTTAAACTTAACAGTACCGTCAAGTCTGCACCCTTTTACGTTCTCTTTTCCCCATGCTCTCACAAACTCAAGACTTGACGAAAAGAAAAACTTTTAATTATTTCGTGAAATTTTTAATTACTTTGTGTAAATTAAAGTCTTTGTAATCTGGACTAGGAAAGGTGAAAATCTTCAGCTGGATTGGAAAGGGTTCTAGATCATACATTACATAATTAAAAAATTATGAAAAAATTTTTTTGTTTTGTATTATATTTTTTTTTTTCATTATTCCATTGATATCCGGCAAAGATAGACACAAATAGAAGTTATCAGCTGCGCTCTCAATTTAGCATAGACGTCTTAACAGCCATGTTAACAAGGCAAGAAAACAGTAACATTTGCAGTCGGCTCTTAACAGTAACAGTATTTTACTATTCCTGTTAGTGTTCTTATATCAGGTGTAAACGCGCTTTACTTCGCTGAAAACAATAACAATTTTTGCTACAATTGTATGAAAAAAAGCTGAAGAAACAAATTTTGATTTTCAAATTAAATACACTGAATTATACTAGCAGATTCGATTATATAATTCCTTTGACTTCCATTTATTCAGCATTTGAATTTTTACTTTCAGCCAATAATTATTTTTTCTGCACAAAACACAAGTGTGCATAAATAAAATGTAAAGCTTGGAAGCAAGAACAAAAAGAAAGAGTTTCTTTGTGTGAATGTTACAACTTTAAAAGAGAATTAGCAATAAATTGACAAAGAAAAGATGATGCCTTTGAACCGGGACTGAAATAATTTTTCTATTTAAATACTAGCAACGATTTCTTAAAGCACTTCGTAGAATTTCTTAAATGTTTTCTGCTTACAGAGCCTATGTATTTCCTTGTTTGAGTGCGTTTTTGGCATTTTATTGAACAAAAGACTACTTTTCACAATGAATAACAAAAGTTGTTTGTAATTTTAAGAGCAAACATTTCTATGAACAAAGGTCAAGTTTGCTATAATATAGCTTATCGATAAATTTTCAAAGCGAACTAAGCCTTTAGCTGCAAAATAAATTTGCTTGCAAGTGTTGTAAAAAATAACACAAATTTTGTTGTCTTTTAATAAATTTATTTATTTTTTTTTTTTCGTAGTAATCTTGAATAATATTACTTTGCTTGTCGTGTGTTGTCAAACATGTTTAGACTAAAATCATTCAACAGTCATACATTCAGTTCATTCACTTGGAGGGAAACATATAATTTTTTTTTGTTTGCTGATCATGGGTTTGAAAAAAATTAAATAATAAAATTTCGCTTTCATTGGTTATTCCCATCATTATGCAGATGTCTTTTTGATTCAAAAAGTTTCTTTACTTTTTGTAATTTTTTGAGAAAAAAAGTAATTACTAAAGGTTTCGCTTTAAAATTTACACTTACATACTACAACATACAGTGTAATAAAACACTGTTTATTCTCATGTTTTTCTCTTGCTTAAATTTCATAGCGCTCGCATAAAATGAATAGAAAGTTTGTGTTTTAAGTCTTTCGTTTTCTTGTATTTATTTTTGTATCTCAGTTATTTTTTTTTCTTGGTAAATAAATGCATGCAAGCGCGCGTGTTTTATGTAAAGTGTCTTAACAGTTTAATGTTAATTATTTATTGGAGTTATTACTGAAGTGGGTTAGTCCATTAAGAGAACATGCATACAAACAAGTACATACGTACACATATGCGTTTTTAAAGATTTTGTTTAAATAGATATGAATTTGACATAAGCAATTATGAACTTGAAATAACTTCTCATTATTTTAGTTAAAATTTTAATTATTGCTTAACTAATTCAGTTTTGATTAAACATGAACCGGTTGGCTAAAATTTCATTAAATAAATATTTACTATATCTTGTTTGAATGAAAAACATATATATATGTATATGTACATAAAACTAAATATTTCTGTTGCACGTTTCTTGCCATAAATTAAAATTAAATATAATAAAAAAAGCAGAGAAAGTAAAATCATATCAGTCAGCTTTACACCATATATGTTTAGTAGTTTTTGCTGTTTGAGTTTCTATTATTATTACTTTTTTTTGCTGTACACATGCATATGTAGTCATATAATAATTTGTTTATAACCTTTTTGATCAACTCCATATTTATTCGAATATATTAGGAAATACAAATTTTTATGAAATTTTACTTTCTACTCATTTAGTTACATTCTGTGGTTTTTTTCTTGGGAATGAAATGTTTTGTTTGACAAAATTGAAGCATAAATAACTAAAGCAAAGAAATGAGTTCTAAAACAAAAATCAATTTTGTCTTTAAAATTTTTACAATTTATACAAAATATTTCCGGTAAAAAATTTTCAAACACAATCTGTGGTTTTACTTCTGTTTTATTGTATGTTTGTAATGCCATCCTTTAATAAAATGACATTGCTTCCGTCATTCTTTTTTATAACAACATTAATAATAAATAAAGAAAACTACAAAAAGAAATAACAAGTACATAATCTAAGGTTCTTAAAGTCATTGTTTAGCGGTGAAACATTATAGGCCTGTAAATTTTATGCCTTTTTAAAAGCATTAGATGAGGTACTAGCAACATTACTAATAGTACGGCTGGCCAAATGTATAGACAAAGTAAACACCTGCTGAAATCTAACTTTAATTTGTCCTTGATAATCCAACGGGCTGTGGCACTTGTACGTAGATACTGCAACATGAAATTGGTCTTAAATATTTAATAGTACGAGTTAGAGTTGCTAGTTTACAACGTTAATGTTTGGCATGTTTTAATGATGAAGCTGATGCTATAAAACCAAGAACAGCAGAAAGACAAATTGCTACTTATTGGCTGCATAATGTAAAAGAGAACTTTTTGACTAAAGATCTTTCCTTTGAAGAAAAAGTGATGTCATAAAGACTTTTGAAACCAGGCGGACTACTCAGCGACTTTTGTTTTTGCCAAAAACTTTGTACATAATTTTGTTGATAAAAAGACATAAACCAATTCTATAAACGAGAAATAGGCTTTCTTTAAAAATAAGATGTATATGTGTTTGACCTAACTACAACCCAACAAACACTACGAGTTTATTTCAAATTGAGGATGATTTGCAATTACACGTTTTCTCAAACGACAAACGTTTCACTGAGAGGAAATTATTTTCAAATTGAAAAATTCATATAAGCCCAATTTGGTTTCAAATGTTATTCTCAAATGTTTTTCAAAGGAGGATTGTTATGTGAAATAAACATAAAAACAAATTTTAGTTTTACCAATACATATTTCTTTTGATTTATTTGCGATTTTTAGTTTGAATTTTTTATTATTATTATTAAAACTCTCGAAAGGACGAAGTAGTTGGTTCCTCTTGGCTCTAAATCGTGCTCAAATTAGACAATCTTATTATTTCACATTTTTCGCTCACATTTAATTGCATATTACTCACAACAAATCACATTTACTAATCTTTTCCCGAATTCTTAAAAGTTTTTTTTGTAAATGAATTAAAATGTTGAAATTTTTTTTCAGCAATTGCTAACACATTTGTCTGCTAAAATCAAACCATTGAAAAAGGTTTGAAAATTATGTTTGATATCAAATGATAAAGTCATTTTATATAGTCTACCTGAATCTTTAAAAGCAGAAAGTAGAATTTCGTTATTCAAACGTTCCTTAAAAAGCTACCTTTTATCTAATATACATGAACTTCTCACATGATTTAATTATTAGTTAATAATATATTGATCTACTAAATTTGTGTTTTTTTTAATCTTTTTGCATTGTACAAAAGCATTTTTTATTTCTACTTATGTAGCCCTTTATTTTAATGTACTGAGTAGTTCCTTGCCAACTCGCCTCAATAATGCCTATAAAGGCGCTGAGGCTTATAACCAATGAGAATTGTATACAAATTATAAATAAAGTGAATATGTTGCAAAAAAAAAGTAAAACAAAAACATATCAATTTCTATGTTACATAATTCAAAAGAGAATAAAACTAAATTTTTTAGTTTACATCGTATAAAGAACATCTCAGTTCATCTATTTAAAATATCTTTTGTGTGAATACGATTTTTGTGTGTTGTGGGTCCACTGTATTTTTCTCTGAATTTTATATTTTTTCTTTTTGCAGTATTTTTTTTTTACTGTTTATTTAATTTCTTGCAAAGTCATGCAAAAGTTGTTAGAAAATCGAAACCGTTATATTCAACTTCTTTAAGCGTTGTGTGGAATGGAAAAGATAAAAAACAACAATAACAATACGAAGATAATTGCAAAATTTGTTTTCATTGCTATGTATTTAAGACTCACCTTCATTTTTCTTTCTCTGTCTCTTTAACAGATTTTAGCATTGTTTTGTATTATTAACTTAAATTTTCACACCACAAAAGCTTCATTATGGAACAGTTACGGAAGTAGCGGCAGCAGCAGCAGCAGCAGTAGTAGTGATAGTAAAACATTTAGTTTGGCGAGATGCAGTGGTGGCAGGGGCTTAAAATATTTATCCGGTGATGCTTTAACAGATTCTCTTGATTGTCTAGGTCCGAATAATGCTCCCTATCCAAGGTAAATAATATTCATAAATAACATTTAGTCTTTAAAGCTAATACATGTCTAGTTAATTAAACTCTAATATTGTATGTTAATAGTTGTTCTTTTAAATTGTTGTATTTTTCTATTTTATAATTAAATCACTTTCTACAATTCTTTTATTTTAAAGTGCGGCAGTGGCACGAACATTTTCTAATTGGAACGGAAGTTCACGACGTGGTCGTCAAAGCAAATTGTCATCAACTTTAGATCCCGCCATTACAACGAGTGCTTTATTGAGGGCCTACAATGAAGTTAATAATGAAGATATTGGCAGTCATCGTTTTAGTAAGTATTTAAATTCATTATCTTCATTTATTAATTAGTATAGAAAAAAAAAAAAAATAATAAAATCTAAGACGACTTAGTATAAAACACCTATATATGTCGATTATAATGCCCCAGAAAAAATACAATATATAACCAGCCTATATACACCTGTAAAACCAGCTCCCTGATTTTCCTGTTTAGGAAAGAGTGTAAACAACAAAATTGAGTTATTGTGCATGCTACATTCCAAAGATTAATCGAGAAGTAGGCTTTGGGAAAACTGGTCGGTATACACGTACTGTTGAAAAATATATATGTGTATATATATACACTCATAATGATTCGACTAAACAGACTGAATATATGAAAGCTAGCTCTACAAAAGGTTTATTCGTTTACTTTATAGTAAGAGGCAGTAAATAAGTAATTTTTCATCAAATTGTAAATATTACTCTCTGAAAACTCTCTTGTAAGGAAAAATAGTAAAAATTCTGATAAAATTACATCTATATATAAAAGTGCATATCGGGTTAATTGCAGATATGACTAGCCCAAGGTTAAGTTTGTCAAACATATTACCCTGTAGAATCGCATGCGTCTTTGTTTTTTATATAACAAGTCCTAAAATGTATAAATTTTGTATACAAACAAACAAATAGTTAATCCTGCCCCACTGTGTTTAGTCAGCTTGCAAAAGTAGTTTTTATTAGATAGAAAATAATGTTACTTTAATACAGGTATAGCCACTTAACATATGCTAAACATTTATGTTTAGATTAATTTCCATTTCCTTTTTGAATTGCACGTTAATAATCATGTTAAACTAATTCTTATTGATATAAAAAATGGCAAGAATGTAGGTGATGTTTTTCACTTAAAACTGGCTGTTTAATTCTAGTAATTTCATTTTTTTTAAAGTATATTTAAGAACATGTATTTGCATGAATAACGTATTGGCATATAACATATTAACCTACTTTACAAGTGTTTAAACGTTCTGCATCTAAATACCAATTATAAAACTTACTATTTTATCATCAGCAACAACTGTTTTATTGATTAAAAATTTAATCGGAAATAATTTGCTTTAAATAACATTTAATTTATAGGTCGCTCATTAAAACAAACATCACAATCAGCGGACTTGTGCAGGAGTACACCGGCACGTCTATGCAAAACGCGTTATAATACCACAGCACCAATGTATGGTGTAAGTTTAACTTCCGGTCAACCTGTAACAATTGTCCAAAAATTTCCAGACCTTTTGCAGCAAGTCGTATTTGAAGTATGCGAGTAAGTTTTAGAAATTTTAAAAATATTTATTTATTAACTATTTGAAAACGATTGTTTTGATTTTAAATCTTTTAAGATCTTCAGAGTGTGATGTTGTGAGAGGTGAATGTACTCAAACTTATGTGCCTTATTTATTTTTGGTTATACCCTTGGGTCCGGTTACCTTAACTGGGCAGGATTATGTTTTAGTGGAAAGTGGTTGTGTTTGTAAGCCAAAATACTCAACAGGAGCGACTCAAGAACCTAATATGATACCATAGTTTAATTTATTAAGTTACTTGTAGGTAGTTAGAAAGCACAACTATTTTTTTTTTAAGAAACAAAAAATAGTAAACATACTTATAAAAATTTTGTTAAAAATCATTACAAAAATTTCTGATAAAAATAAAATACATATGTATGACACATGTAATATTAGTAAAAATGTATGATTGTATTAAAAAAACTAATCTAGTAATTTAAGCATTGTCAATTAGAATGCAGGATAATAAGACATATTAGAAGTTAAACATTTTTCACTGTTAACTAAAATTAAAAAAAATCGTATTAGAAAGCAACTTTCTAGGCATGTCGCTCGTTTGTGTTTTATAAACTGCACAATAATTAAAACATAGAAGGGATTCAAGGTCAGAGATGGCAACTTTACTGTAATTTTTTTTAACGACAAGACTATACAAATACACCGGAATCTTTTAAGACTTGAATAAACAATCTATTTCGCCAAATTTTTTTTTTTTTAAATAATTTCGTTGCAAGAGCTCAGTTCTCGACAAATATGTTAGATATGCTATTCTATCTCTCGAGTTGAGTTATTAAAGCAATTACTCCACTACATATAATCGAACACTTTGTATAAATTTTTCCGGTTGCTTTACGGCCATATAACCAGAAGCTGATGTAGATCTTCATTGAATTGTTAAAATCATGCTGTTAAACCAGCTAAAATTTAAACCTTTAAATTTTTGTACAACATAACATTATTCATAAAAATTTTAAATTTTATTATTATGCGCATGTTAAGCGCTCTTTGCAACTTTTATTAAACTTTAATTAGCATAAATTTTATAAGCCTTACATTATAAGAGATGCCATCGTATGACAATCAGAGCTATAAACTTTCAGTATACAAAAGATGATAGGTAGCCCCAAATTAGAAGAAAATTTTAAGTTTTTATAAACCGCCCACATTTTGGCACAACCCGGAAATTTAGTTTGCAGGTTTTAATGAGTAAATAGTTATAAGCAATAATTTAGAATTTTAAGTAAGCATAAATTATGACATGTTTCACGTTCTTCTAATTTTAAGCAGTAAATATTTATTTTTCTCGGTTTCAAGTTAAATACCTTTAAAATAGGCGAAGTTTAAACGTAGTATGTTCTTGGAATATTGATGCTTATTAAATTAATATAAATATGCATTTCTATAAAAATATGTTTAAGTTTGAAATAAAATAAAAAAATGCAAATGTATTTAAGTATATTACAAATGTTTGTAATAAACTTTTAATGAAAAATAAAAATAAGTTACTTTTAAATATTTTTTATCTCGTGATAATGCATGATATAAAAGGTAGTTGCATTCACTCATTTTTCCTTAACAATTCTATACGTGATTTAATATCAAATATTTTTTTGATCAGGAAACGTCAAACTTGCCAGCAGAAAGAATTATATCACTTATTATTATTATTAGTATTATTGCAATATTATATCAGGTATCACATTATTGTTTTGTTAACATAGAGTATAGACGTGATATATCAAATATTTTTCGACGTTCTCTCTTATATATAACATTTTTCATAAATTGTGCTACCATATTAGTTTATATATTTCCCTGTTTTAAGTTTTGTTTAAATTCAGTTTGAAAAAAAATTAAATTGTTTTTTTTTAATTTGTTTTATTACACAATCAGAAAATCAACATGGTGTTAACGATCTTTAGTAGTGTAGCAATTTCAGTAGTAGAACGTAAAACATGTAATTTCAGTATTATAACGTAAAACATGCTTGGTGCTTGGTAGTTATAAGTTTTGACATATGAAATGTAAAAATTAACGTTTAAATTTAGCTGTCTATTTCATTTCATTACCAAAAAGGGGTTTCAATACTTTAATAGTATATATGCTTAATGCATTATTATAGATAACAAAACGACCACAGATACCTACTTATATCAGTTTACAGTTTCTTCTAGTATGCATAACGTCATTACAAATTTCGGAAAAATTCAATGCTAGGAGTACATTTTCTTATTCATAGTGTGGCAACGCCTTTTTATATTGTTCCCTAACAATAAACTTCAAAAATCCTTATTAAAAATAATAAAAAAGGATGCAACCACTTTGTATTTTTTACATCATGGATATATGTATATTAAATAATCATGTATTTTTTTTTACTAGGAATCATTAAAAAATATTTTGATAACTAGTTCATTGATTCCAGTTTTTTTTTCAGTGTGTCAGTGTATCACAATTTAACAGTCAAAACATTTCAAAAGTAAATTTAGAATTGAGAATCAGATTCAATTACAAAGCTGAGTTCCAATTGAAAATTAACTATAAATTTTATATATTTTTATATGTATGCAAAAAAAATTTTACACATAAAAAATATTTTCAATTTGGTATTTTCTGTAACTGGTTTACTTATTATATAACATATCGCACGCTAAATAAAAGAGGGTCACAACTCAAAAATGTTCAAAATTGACTTTTTTCCGTAAAAGTCAGTTTTTTATGTTTTCGCAAACATAATATAATATTGAAAAAATTTTTTTATAATGGAACAATAATTTCTTTAAGTATTACAATTATTTTTACATAGAGAGGTTTTTGTCTCTCCTTAAAATTTTTTTTTTTTTAGTATTTTGAGTTGAGACCCTCTTGTATTTAGGTTATATAAAAGGTAGCAGTTATTCTTGTTATGAAAGAAATTATCTCTCTGGAAACATAAACTAAAAAAATTCGTTCACATTCAAATTTGTTTTTAACTATGTACTAATCTGCTGGCTTGAACAGCGTTGGTGGTGTTTATCACAAAAATTTTTATTGTAAACAGGGTTGATTTTAATTACAAATGCAACTCTGTGCTTTTCACACATTTTCACACAATTACATGCAGATGTCGCCTGATAACCATGTGTGTAAGGGCAAAAGAGAGCGATTAGAAATACTTTTTTAACGAATTGCTCGTTGAGTTTTCTTTTCGGTGCGTCTCCATTTTGCATAGAGCCGTGTAAAGAATTGTGTAAATTTTTATAAAATGTACAATATTTTCATGGGAAATATTGTATAAAACAGTAAAATCTAAGAAAAAATGAATTTGCTTTTATAATAACATTGAATGTATAACCTTCAGTGTGTTTAATACAAAAATAATTGAACCGAAAAAGATTCCATAATTTTTTTCGTTGCTAATTTTTTTCCTCGTTTTATATTTTATTGCTGCTTTCGTAGTTGTCGTCAAGATAAAGCAGTTGATATTTTTTGCTGGCTGCTGCTCTTATTTTTCATGTATTTTTCGCACCACGCCGTTTTGGAGTTATACCCGGTTTTTTGGTGTATAAATATATTTTGGCAATAAAAAGAAGTGTAGAAAATTGAAAAAGTTGTTATTTAAAATTAAGTGAGGTAAACAAAAACAACTTTATATAATTGTGTATCAAAAATGCGATAAGCAGAAGAAGAAAAAAAACAAGCCAAGTAGTTGTGCAAAAAAAGTTACAAATTTTCTTCGACAATTTTTTATTTTTCAAATATTTGTTTCTTCAGTAAAAACTTCGCTCGTTGTTTATAAACCAACGAAGGATAACAAAATGATGTTCACAGTAAGTAGAAGGAATACACAACTTTGGATTTTTTGATTAGTGTAAAAAACTAATTTTGATTTGTTTTTTTTTTTTATTGTATGAAACATTAATTTTGTAACTTTTTAAAAATTATTTGTTAAGGGAACCATTGTACCCAACTCTAGAGTTCCTTTGATTACTTTTATTAAAAGCCATAAAAACAATGACATAACCTAAATTTCTAGTTTATTTTGAAAATATATTAAAGAATTAGGAGTAATTTAGTTTATCTTTAGTACGTACGTAGCTAATAGGAAAAATTCTCGAATTTAATGGGTATTTTTAAAACCATAAATTTTGCAATGTACTGTTATTATTTTAAATTAAATATTCTAATATAATATTTACAGGGGACTACACAACAGCAAGACACTCGCTTTAGCGACAAGGAGAAAAAGCTTATGAAACAAATGAAATTCGGCGATTGTCTCAACAAGCGCGTTGACATGTCCAAAGTTAAGTTGGACGTATTGAGACCATGGATAAGCAAAAAAATAACTGATATGCTGCACATGGAAGACGACGTAGTCGCTGAGTTTGTGTACAATCAACTGGAAGAAGAAAAATTTCCCTGCCCGAAGAAAATGCAAATAAATATGACGGGTTTTCTAAATGGTCCTAATGCTCGACAATTTATGGGTGAGCTATGGGCTCTTTTGTTGTCCGCGCAAGACAGCGAGACCGGAATTCCGGCAGAATTTATTCAACAAAAAAAGGATGAAATTCTCAAGAGGGAGGAAGATATCAAACATCGTGAACGCATTGATAGATCTAGAACACGTTCCCGTTCTCGTTCTAGAGATCGTAACGATCGGAGAACTGGTGGAGTTGGTGGCTCTTCGAGTGGAGGAGGGAAGGACCGTGACCTAACACAAAAGGAACGTGAACAGCAATTGCCGCCCAGTACACTCAGCGCGATAGAGCAAGTGCGTTCCCATTTATCTGCTAAAAATCGTTCGAATTCTGACGAAAATCGCAGTTCCATTAAAGAAGATGATAAAAACTCCAACAATGTTGAGAATTCTTCGGCAAAAAGGGAAAAATCTAGATCAAAATCCAGAGATAATCACGTGGTAGATAAAAATAGGTCACCACGGAAGCGTTCTAGAGACAGGTCCATGCAAAGAGAGCGATCTTCTAGAGACCGAAACTCACCGCAACGTAGGCGAAATAGTTCAAGGGAGAAGGAGCGTAGGCGAAGCTCAAGATCACCGCGGCGTCGTTCTCCAGACCGTAGGAGGCGAAGATCTCGATCACGAGACCGCAGTGCACGGCGACAAAAATCTCGTTCAAAGACGCCTCAAAAACGGAGGGATAATTCGCGTTCCCGAAATCGCAAGTCAAGATCGCGTTCAGTGGAAAAACGCAAATTGAGTCCGCCACCCAAAATAATTTCTCCAAAACGCAACCGCTCAGAATCGCGGGATTCGAATCCGGCACAAAATGGTCACGAGAAAAAAAGCTCTGCCTCCAAAAATCCCCGCAATCCGTTTGCAGCAAAAGGCAAGCGCTCAGCAACTCGTAGTCGCAGTAGAGCCATATCTCCTAGCGTACGAAAACCAAAACCGCGGTCACCACCACGTTCGTCACGTTCTCGTTCGCGTTCATCTCCACGTTCAACACCTAAACGTAATAACAAACGTTCGCCATCACGTTCTGCTAGTCTCTCACTTTCGCCCGAGCCACCACAAGAGGACTTTGAACTTAAACGTAATAAAAATAGCATACAAAATAAAAGGCAATATCGCAATAACCGAGATTCTTCAGCCAGCTCTTTAGAGAGAGATGGTGGTAGAGCGGGCAATGGCGGTAGAAGAGGTGATTCACGTAGCAGAGGTCGAGGTTTTATGCATAACCGTAACCGGCGTTCTCCGGGGAGATTTGAGGAAAGAGCTGGTGGCGTTGCACAACGTCAGCAACGTTCTAGATCCCGAAGAAGATCGCGTTCTAGGCAAAGATCTTTTTCACGTAATCGCTCACGTTCTCCTCGAAGGTAAATTAACGAAAACACCTTCAGTTTTTTAGATTCATACTTCTACTTTCTTTTTCTTTAGGTTTAATAGGCGTCGTTCTCCTTTACAATTTCGAGGTAACAATCGCAACAATCGCGGCCGCATGAATCAGTGGAATCGAAGGAGTCCAAGTCCAAGAGAACGTGGTGGGGGCGGTGGAGGTGGCGGCAGAGGTATGATGAGCGCCGGAAACCGTTTTGATAACCGCCGTAACAATTCTCCGCAACGTCGTTTTTCACGAGAAAGACGATTTTCTTCACCCGTTCAAAATCAGTTTCGCAAATATTCACCACAATGGCGAGGCTCACCTCCCAGACGCTCGCGTGAACGACGGCTCAATTCCCGAGAAAGACGTCTTTCTTCACCATTACGTGGATCTTCACCGGAGCGTGGTGGTGGTGGTGTTGGTGTTCGTGGCTCAGGTGCTCCAACAGGTAGTGGTGGTCTAAATCGTTGGGATCAACCGCAGAAAAATGCATCCATGAATAAACCAAAGCAACGTTCGCTTTCGCATAGTTCCAATTGGGACCAGGAATCCGATAATGAAAATGCGAAAAAGAACACCAGTAATCGTCGTACTAGTGAGGATAGAAAACCTTCACCTTCCTTCAAAGAGAAGAGCCGTAAGAACCGTAGTCTAAGCAGGTCCCAAGAACGCTATAAAAAATCTGCTAACCGTTCTAGGGAAAGTGGTGGTAAGTTAGCTGTATTTGAAGTTTGATATTTACTTTTCTACTTAATTGTTTTTAATTAGCACGTTCTTCAGTGGAATACTGTGCTCCTGCTGTTAAAACTATAGACTTATCTAGAGATGAACTGGAGGAAGCGGCACGCAAATATTCTAAAGCAGATACCATTACTGCACCAGAAAATAAAACGAAAAAATTGACCGCTGTTTCAAGCGCTCGACGAGATCATTATAGTGTTAGTTTGTCTAGAACGCCATCTCCATTCCTTAAACCCCATGAGCGTAAGCAAGCAGCCACTACTCTGGTTGAAAATCAAACATCTGTTAAGGAGAAAAAGTCGTTGCTTAAGAAACGACAAGATAGTGAATCAAGTTCCTCAGACAGTTCGGATGATAGTGACGACAGCGATGATGAGGATGACAGCTCGGACGAGGAAGAACGTGAAAAAGTAAGACGAGAAAAAGAAAGAGTCAAAGCCAAAGAGGATTTGAAAAAATCTCAAGCTGCTTTGGGTACTAAAAAGTCTGAAAAATTAGAAAGGGTTGAGAAAACTGCGAAGCCAGTACGCAAGCCACAAACATCGTCAAGTGGAAGCGATTCAGAAGACTCTGAAGATGAAAAACAGCGAAGGAAAAAGTCTTCTGGAAAAACATCTGCGAGTTCTTTAAAAGTTAATAGCAGGGAAACAAAATCATCTGCTCATAACAACGACGAGGAAAATCGCAGACGTGATAAACTAACTTTGGATATGGTAGAAAAGCGTAAGCATACAGATACTAGAGAAACCACCAGCTCCTCTCAAACCTCCGGTAAACGTTCTAAAGCTAGCGCCGAAAAACAACCAGCTACAGCATCATCTACATCGTTGGTTGCTGCTAAGAAATCTAGCAATTCAAAACTGGAACATAAAAAACCAAAATCTGATTCCGAATCAGAAGAGACCAACAAGTCCGAAATGGAAGCAAAAACTTCTAAAGTGCAAACACGCAAACGTACACATTCAGCCACAAATAACGAACGTAAAAGAGCTAAAGTTGATTCTTCTGATACAGATGAACATATGGCAAAGAAGAAACGCAAAAAGTCAAAGAAATCCTCATCGAAACGCAATTCCGATGACGATTCGTCAAGCGATTCTGATGCTGAATCTAGCAAAAAGAAGAAACATAAAAAACACAAAAAACACAGCAGCAAAAAGAGCAAAAAGCATAAGAAACATAAGAAAAAGAACAAAAAGGCTGAAAGCTCATCCAGCAGTGATGATGAAAACATTCATGATTCACATCGCAAAGAAGAAAAATCCTCCGGTAAAGTTTCCAATACAGCTTCAATGCTACTGGGCGGTGTTAATGAGGATTTAGAGAAACAACTAAGAGAACGTGCTCTTAAATCTATGAAGAAAATGGATTGAACCAAACCTACAACGTAAAAAGGAAATACAATTTTCCCTCCCAGCAAAAATGTAAGCGACTTGTTATTTATTTTCGTTTTTTACACGTTTTATATAGAAGTCAAAACAAATAACCAACCAATCAATCAAATGATGTTGAATTGAATATCAATTACAGCTTTTAAATTCCTTTCTTTTTTATATCAGTCAATACCATTGTCATTTTTCCGCTTTTTTAATATCCCTTACTTTTAAAACCCTATTAAGCTTTCGATATTAAGCTGTTCAAACTATTTTGACTTTGTTCGACAGACAGACAGACATGTATTCTTGTGTCACCCATGCAAGAATACTCATTCTTATATTCATTCTATTTCTCAAACAAGGCATAACTTTTTTTTTATTAAACATTTTACATATATTAAAGGAAAAGAAATATAAAAAAACATCTAGATTTTTTGTCCATTTTTTTTCTTTTTAGTTTTTAAGTTATAAGTAGGTCCATAACTTAAATAAAAATCCAACTTTATATTTAACAAAAATATTGATTATTAAAAAAATTATAAAACAATGCATAAAAGAATTCAGAAGATGTATTTATCCCCAAGTTTGAGCATATAAATTTTAAGGAGAGTTTAATTAAAATTTAACAGAAAATAATTATTAATATAACAAAAAATATGTGAGAGTAAAACAAAAATATTTGAGGAAAACAAACAAAATCAATTCTAAGAAGAATTATTTAAAATAAAAGGAAAAAAAAAACTTGGTTGTTTTTTTTAATAAAATTATGATGATACAGGTAGGAAAAGAATAATAGCACTTAACAGATGATTACATTTTTGTTGACTTGTAGCTGAGTTGAATATTATTATGCGTGGTGCTTAGCTTTTTGACATGTATCACTGGGAAGGAAAGTGTTAACAAATGTTATCATACCTGGTTTATTAGACAGTATATCCCAGAAACTCCCGATAATCCCCTTAATATGATTATCCATAAAACTTCTATAATCGCAAAACTCAAATAAACTCAACACACGGCTGCCATATTTGACGATTTATCGTCATTTTGGCGATTTTAGGAGCTGAAACTTGGTACGCTGACAATGTAAGGTCTGTTTTTGATGATTTTTGTATATAACATTTTTAATTTCATATTTCTCAAGAATAAACATAAAATTTGTATATGAAAAAGCTATCAGCAAGATGGGTGCCGAGTACGACAGACCCCACTTCAAAGCGGTGTTTGGGCATGATAAAGCGTAATTCTGTTGATTTTTGGCGTCGATTAATTACTGTGATGAAACTGAGTCCACCAGTACACACACCTGAAACAAAAATCAAACGAAACAATGGGTGGAAGCTGGTGGAAGTGCTCCGAAGACAGTGAAATCGGCTGGCAAGTTTATGGCCACTGTATTTTGGGATGAACACGGAATATTGCTCATTGACTTTCTTGAAAAAGGATCTACAATCACAGGAAAGTATAATTGTGCATTATTGGATCAATGGATTGTTGCAAGCGAGTAAAACCGACCACATATAAAGAAGAAAAAAGTGATATTTCTTCAAGACAACTCACCCGCTCACAAAGCATTAGATACGATGCTAAAATTACGTGAAATACACTTCGAATTGGCTGATCATCCACCTTAAAGTCCAGATTTAGATCATGAAAAAATGTTCATCTCAAACAAAGAAGTGATTACCGAAACTAACACGTATTTTGAGGTGTTCATAAAATCGTATTATTCAGATGGTACAAAAAAAGTTGGAATATCGTCTTACTTAAAAAAAAAAATGTTTTGTTTTACTACTTAGGTAGTTTCAAACAAAGGACCTAAGTGGGCTGGTTTCATGAAACTGGCGGCCTGTACAACCCAAGGCAGCTTTATAAAAGTAGTGGCAGAATTACAATAAATACAACACCAACAAACATCAACATGTATTTTGTTGGTAGTATTTACGAATAGTTGTTGTAATTCTGCCACTACCTGTATAAAGCTGCCTTGGTACAACCTAACCTAACCTAGATAGTTTCAATATCAATCTACCCTCGTATAAACCTTAACAAATTCAAAATTTAATTGAAGAAACCATTTTGAGAAGAAATGTTTTATACTAAAGACTACTTAAAACTTTGCAACGGTGGTCCTTTTGATTTAGATATGTCCGATTTAAAAGATGTGTTTAGTACAATAATAGTATACAGTATATAAAAGGAAATTTCAAAATATCAGTTATTAAATGGAATTTTATTTTAAAAAATGTGTTATGTATAAAAATACTTCTAAAGTTATGAAAATAACTTCATATTTGTACGAGTATGTATTTGTTGTTATAGCTTTAAATGCTATATTTTTATTAAATGCAACCATGAAATGTTTTGCTATATTTTACCCGTTTAAAACATATACATTTTATTCAAAAGCGATTAATTTTACTTACTGGCGATTTGTGATAGTCATATTGACGATTTTCTCGCCTGAACTTGACGACTTAAAACCAGATTTATCTGGCTGGCATCTATGGTTCTACTATCCCATGTCAATCTGTTCTACATTCTCCGATTAACTTGAAATTTGGTGTCGTGTACCACAATAAAAATATGGACTTGATAGCAAATTTTGTTATCTAAGGCCTATGGTGTGTAATAATAATAATGTATTGAAATGAAAAATAAATAATAAATATAATAATGCAGTTGGCTTAAACATAATTTGTCTCAAAATACTTGGTTACCATCAAATCATTTCTATGAAATCACATTCATTATTTCTGGCTAAAAACCTTGGATTCACCGGCATCGCTTAGCAGTTTTTAGGTGAAGATTGATTACAACTCTTTGGTTTAAAAAATTTTTGTATTATTGTTGAAATAAAAGCTTGTTTGGCGGCCTTTGTAATATTTAAATACGCAACTAATAATATTTAAATAATAAACTTCATTGATTGCAGTTTATAAATAATACAATTTGTCGTATGTTAATTTTGATTGACCAATGGAAGTGCTGCTGTTTGTTACGGCCGCAGAGACCAGGGAGGTTTCCAACTAGCTACTTTTCTCTGAGCACAGACCACTCAGTGGGTTCCAACCCTCTCCCTGGGTACGCCGACATAAAAAATATTTATTTATACTGAAAAATCAAACATTTACTCAAGCCGCTTTGCTTGCCACTTTTCCGATCTCTTATAGGGGAGAAACTGGTGGTTTTGTTTCCCCATTGCCCACCCAACCTGGTTGCAAATATCTTGTCCTGCACTCAATTTTTGTTTTGCAACCCCAAAACCGTACCGACTTCTCCTTCCTTATCTTACCACCATGCCAATACCAATATCTTCTTACTCAAAACTCATTTTTGCTAAATTGTTACATAATATATATTTAATCACACAAAATAACTTATTACTAAAACCTGCACTTAACCTTTAAAATTGTACTAAATTAATATATAAATATCTTTACAAAAAGGACCCTATACAAAAACTTATTACTAGAATATATATAAAACACTAATACCTAACAACAATACTACTGGCTAATCTTTTACGGCAACCAAAAGGTAAATATATTTTCGCATCTATATTTTTATTCTACTCAATATATTAATTTATTCTTTCAGACCTTTTTCCTATATACTTCACGACTACACTTTCCTTTCACTACCCTGCAGGAGCTCCCTAAGGCTAGTTCCGGATTCTATTTTTTTTTCAGAAATAAATTTATTCTTTTCTATCAATAATACCTATAGTCGTTGTGCACTAGCAAAAAGGTTTAATTTCCTGTTTAACTTTTATTTGCCAAAAATATGAAGTATGTAAATGGTCTACACATAATCACATACTTCTAGGCGTTTCTTTAATTACAAAAATTTAAGTCAAAAACCTTTTCTTCACCGTAAAATCCTATAACCTAAATTCGCCGTGGATATTAACAGCCAAACAAACGACATCAACACATAAATCTGAACAAAAATATTTTAAAATAAATAAAGTAAAAATGAAAATAATAATAATTTATAATAAAAATATATATGTTTCACTACAAATAAAATTTATATAAAATAATAGTGTGCTCGAACTGATTTTTTTTTTTTTTTTTTTTGTCTTTTTTTTATATTTTAACTTTTTCTGTTGGCTGACTTTACTTTTCTTCTTTTTCTATTTTAGACCTTCGGTTTATAGTTTATTTTTGCAATATTTTCTTCTTGGAGTAACTTTTTTTTTTCTCTCATTTCTTTTAAAACATCTATAATACTTCGTTACCTGGCTGTTCTGGTTCTTTGTACCTTCTTTGCTCGGACAAGGACTATTGCCTGCACATACGTATCAACTTTTCCAGATTTTCAAACAGCCAGCTGCTTAAAATATACAAATTTTAGACGGTTCTCACTGACAAAACTTCTACTCACGCTTACTTGTCTCATGAAAGAATGCAACACTCTAACCACTTCTTCCTCTGGACGGGATCACTTTCATAAAAATTTACAGGCCTATGCAACCAAAAAAAAACAACACATTTATTTCCTTATATGCACTGAACTACACTGAAATATATTCTAAATTTCTTACTTCTTTTCAATTTCAGCCTGATGCAAATTCTCCTTGTCCTTAAAAATTTGAAAAATTCCCACAATTGCACTTAGGTACTTTTCTCTTCTTTTTTGTATATTTTAAAAACTTCACTTTTTAATCTTTCACCAGCCGGTCTTATTAACAAACTGTTTCGTTCTATTTCTTTCTTTTCTAATTAATCTTAACTTTAGTATTGAATAACATTACCTATTTACTTCCAAACATCCAAAAAAAAAACTGTTCTGGTTCCAATCATAACCGGTTCTTTGCGATTTTTCTAGAACTATGACTAATGCTAAATTGTATTTTTTTCATAAAAATTTTCTGCGTTTTAATTATTAAAAATTAAACGGACCGACATCTTTTGTTATTTTATTCCTATATTTATCTATATATATATATAGCCTTTTTCTCCTGTCTCTTGTAAAAATCCATCTATATATCGATCATCTCCTTTTTTCCATACCAGGAGCTCATAAAAATCAGCTAGCGCATTTTCATTCATAAGTTCACAATTTAAATGTAACATATTTCTGCCATCATTATCTTACACTTAAGAACCATCCCTGTTTTTACATAATATTATTGGAACCACCCTCTATTTCCACAGTACTACCAACAGTACTATGTGTAAATAAACAAAAACAATAAAATCTGAACACCGGTACGACACATTTTGTCCGCAAAAGAAAAAAATACAAAAAAAATCAAATATAAGAACAATTAAAATAATCAAAAACACAGTGCCAACTATAAAACTACTTATTTTTCAACCTGGAGGACATGACTACAATCTATTCATCGCATCTTGGCAATAATGTGGTTTGTATATTCAACACGCAAGGTATGTATGTATGTTTTACCACTTGTATTTTTTTTTACTTTGTTTTGGAATTTCTATTTTCTCTACATATAATTAACTGGAGACTGATCATCAAAAATTCCTTCCCTTGTGTTTCATATGACCCTCTGTGCTGTTCCATATACATATGTTTGCACTCATAAACATACACACATATGTATATAGATTCTGCATACAATAGGCAGCAATCCCAGCACACAATTTCACGACAGGTAACATTTGCATTTCAACTATATTTTATACGTTGCTAATTTTGTAAATTTTTATTACTTAGGTACAACAACAAAAGTGACAGGAATAACTAAACACCTCCATATTCACCTATAGACAACACTAAACGAACAAATAATAAATAAAACAAAAAACATTAAATTTATCGTCGTTTGTTTTTTATTTCCCGCAACAAAACTCCGGGTCCAACGAGTGTACGATGTAGGGGACGGAGTGCGGACTTGGTGTTTGCGGATGAAGCCCAACGTGGGGAACTCTCACACCCTGAGAAGAGTCTCATGCTATACCTCCTGAGCTAACCGGGCATTAAACTGTGAGTAAAATATAAATATATCCTTTTCAGGACAACTTGCAGCGCCACATTCAAGTTCTAACGGCCACTTCGAACAGAAGCTCTTACAAATCTTTTCCAGAGAAAAAGATTGTAGAGGCAACCCAGCGAACAATTTTTTTATTCATGTTACCATTTCCAAATGGTAGTGTACTTTACGTACATTATAATTAAATCGATTGCCCTTACAGGCTTAAACAAAAAAAACTTCATACATTACTGCGTCATTATTATCGGGCTAAACCTCTATTTTCTTTCTCTCAAAAACTTTGTCTTTTCTTTGTGGCCTATAACCTCTGAAATCTTTTTTAAAAAAACATTCAGAGACTCTCGAACTTAAAATTTATTTTGGCATGCTGCTATATCGCAGACAGTAAGTTTTATTTACTTTTCTCTGTGGGTTTTTTTTTTTTTACAGCCCTTATATAGACTAGCCTTGAACAACGCAATCTATGCTTAACCTATATTGCACTTATTCAAGTTATTACAAAACACAGCTATATAAGGATGACACTAAATTTTAATTTATCACAGTTGTTATATCACAGAGCTCTTATCATTACTATCACAGATATATCCCAGTTTACCACCTTAAATCTTTCACTTTTCTCTTTACAGGGCCTCTTCATCATGTGTGTCATTATTTCAAACCGTTCTATCTACCGTCTAGCCTGTATGGTTACGTTACGGGAAGTAATTTTTTCTAATAAATTTTTCTATAAGACTTTACTTTGTGCTCCCTTTCCTCTTCCCCTACAGCTTTTACACTACTACACGGCGCGGAACAACTTCTTGATCACCCTACAACAGAGATTATCATGTACAACGCTCTCACCAGGACCATAGCATTAAACGTTCATATCACTGTAAGTCAAACAATTCTATATAACTAATATTGCACAGAGTTAGGTTGGTTAGGTTTTCTTTATCCTTACGCTATCAGGTACTTAACTGGACATCACAAAACGAATAAATTGTATAAATATAGGGTAAGAAAAGACCCTTATCAAATAAATCCAGATTATTCTAAAAGCCACCGCATTAAAACGGTTAACATTTTACACTCTAATATCTTTGGTATGATAAATACCTATCTTTTTCCCTTCCAACGTTTCTAGTTCGTATAGGTTATTCCCTACAGGTCGAACCACCCTACATTTCAAAAACTTCCGGCAGAATTTCGCGTTCAGGTTCTTTGCAAAGTTGCTTTGCACCATATTTCTACGGTAGACTTCTTGACCAGGAATAAATTTAACATTTCGTGCTCTCTTATTATAGCGTTCAGCACTTTTCTCATAGGCTTTGTTCATATTTTCTTTTATTTGTTGCCTTATTAGTTCTAACTTCTCCGCCGGTGTTACGACAATTTGATGATCCGTTAAAGACTGTAGTTTTCTTGCCATTTTATATTCTGACCCACTGGAAAACATGTGATAGCCAAACAGTGCGAAAAAAGGAGTAAAACCTATAGCGCTGTGAAACGAATTACGCAATGCACAATCGATTTCCGAAAGATAGAGATCCCAGTCTCTATGATCGTCCTTTAAGTACGTCCTTATGGCTGATAAAATGCTCTGATTTACTCTTTCTGATGCGTTACTACTAGGCTGATAGAATGGAGTTTTCATATGGTTGATTTTGTAAGCTTTTATAAAGTTTTGAAAACTTTTCGAAGTGAATTGAACACCGTTGTCAGTGTGGATGGTTTCGGGCACTCCAAACTTGTGAAACACTTCAGATGTCAAAAATTCAATCACCTTGCTGGCTGTGGCTTCCTTCATTGCCTTAATAAACGTATATTTCGTAAAATGATCTAGTACGATGAAAACATAGCAATTTCCACTTTTTGATCGCGGATACTTTCCTAGGAAATCTAAATAAAGTTTCTGGAATGGACGATCAGTTATGACCTGATTGCCTATTTCGGGCCGCAGATTTTGGTTGCAAGGCTTGACTTCTTTGCAAGTTTGACAATTTCTCACGTACTCCTTTATCTGCGTTACCATTCTTGGCCAATAAAAGAATCTCCGGACTTTTTCTAGCGTTTTCACAAATCCCCCATGACACGCTGTCTGGCTTTCATGTGCTTTTGCAATCACTTCATGGGTTATTCCAAAAGGTATCCACAATTTCCACTGGCCATCGCTATTATCGTTTCTATCAAAGCTTGTTCTCTTGTACACCAACCCTTCATCCACCTTCAAATCTGGTAACTTATCTTGGTTCTGTTCGATGTATTGTATTAACTCCCGATACTCTTCGCTCTCAAACTCGGTCGTTTCGAAACCCAAAAGGTTTTCTACCTCTACTTCATCAACCTTCTCTTCATTTGGCAGCCTGGATAACATATCGGCTACTACATTTTCGGATCCTTTACGATGTTCTATGCCGAAATCAAACGCTTGTAACTGAAGAGACCATCGCGCTAGCCTGCCTGTCAGGTCTTTTAACGACATTAGCCATTTCAGGCTAGCGTGATCGGTGACGATGGTAAACGGCATCAACTCCACATACGGACGGAACTTTTTAACAGCCATTACCGCAGCAAGACATTCTTTCTCTGTCACACTGTAATTGCGTTGACACGTATTTAGTTTCTGGCTGTAGAAAGCTATGGGATGTTCTTCCTTCTCATCGTCCAATTGATACAAAACTGCTCCGATCCCCTGATCGGACGCATCACACTGTATATAAAAGTGTTTTGTGAAATCAGGATGTTTTAAAACGGGTGCTGACGTTAGTGCTTTCTTCAAACTCTCAAATGCTTGTATAGCATCTGAAGTCATTTCAAACTTTTTCGACTTCTTTAGCCTATCAGTCAATAGTGCTGCCAATGTTGCAAAGTCTTTGATGAACCGTCTGTACCAACCAGCTGTTCCTAAAAAGCTACGCACTTCGCGGGGTGATCTAGGCATTCTAATCTCACGAATTGCCTTAACTTTTTCTGGATCAGTTCTCAAACAACCATCTCCCACAATGAATCCAAGGTATTTTAACTGTCTATAGCAGAATTTTGACTTCTCCAACCCGATCGTAAGGTTTGCTTTTCTCAAGCATAAGGCTACTTCTTCTAAAATTTGCAAATGTTTTTCAAAACTGTTGGAAATTACCAAAAGGTCATCCAAATAGACAAATACATTTTCCTTCAGCTTCTTCGGCACTACCTTGTCCATGAGTCGGCAAAGTCTCTGCGCAGCGTTGCAAAGTCCGAAAGGCATGACACGAAATTGATAGAGTGGCCGACCTGCTACGGTAAACGCGGTGCAAGGCCTACATTCTTCCTCTAACTCTATCTGCCAAAACGCAAACTTCAAGTCAACACTGCTAATGAAATAAGTTTCGTCAATTCGGCTTAGGATGCCATCAATGTTCTGAAGCGGGTAAGCGTCCTTAACTGTTAACTGATTTAACTTTCGGGCATCAAGACAGAATCTATTTTTCCCTGGTTTTCTAACCACCGTCGTTCTGTTTGACCAAGGACTCTCACTTTCCTCTATTACCCGCAATTCAAGCATTTTGTCTATTTCTTTATACACAATATCTTGAACAGCTGGCGACAGAGGATAATACCTGTCTTTAAACGGGGTGGAACCTTCAATCAAATTAATGCCATGTTTTTCGAGTGGAGTGCAACCTAAACCTTCCTTTTCAAAAGCTGGAAACAACTGTATAATATTATCAAGTTGTTGCTTCTGATCGTTGGTGAGTATATGAGGATTACAACAATGATTTTCAACCTTAAAGTCTTCTACCAGTTTTTCCTCACTAATCTCCTCACACGAAAAAACATCTGGCGCTAAGTTAAATGCTCTCCAGAAATCAACGCCCAGATAGGCTTCTCTTTCTAAGTCTGGACACAAATAAAATGTTATTGGCTTTGTTTGATTTTTGAAAAGAACCTTTGCTTCAACTTGCCCTAACAATCTGTGTTTTTTTCCTGCTGCTGTTGATACAACTGAATATATTGGTTTTACTTCACTACCTATTATCTCCACGAGCTCTCTACATCCTTTACCAAGAAGACTTACTGAAGCTCCGGTGTCTAATAAACCAGTTATATTACATTCACCTAATTTTATTTCAGCAAATGCACGCGGATCTGATTTTCTACACACTGTTTTAATGGTTTCTATTATCAATTTTCTAGTTTTTCTTTTCTCTTTAAATTTATTTCTTAATTTTATAATTTTACTTGAAATTTTCTTATGAGCTACCCCTCCACCAAATATTCTATTTCTAACCTTATTATAATTAATAAACCTTTCCTCAAATGAATACTCATGTCTTCTTTGGGGAACTAATTTATTGAAATTCACGACTTTGTTCATTAAATTTATCTTTTTGTTTTGTTTAGCGGGCTCTATTTTTGCTGGTTCACAGAACGATGGTTCCCCGCTATCACATCGTTCCTGGAAAAATTTTTTGCTCTACACGTAGCACAGTTAGGAGCCTTCACATCCGGCTTTCCACACCTAAAGCAGAAAATCGTTTGTTCTGTTGATGGACAATCCATAAACACATGGCCTATCTCTCTGCAATTCCAGCAGATTAAAGGATTTCGCGGGACTGAGTTCTGGACAATTTTCCCCCCAATCGCAGCAATTTCCTCAACCGCCTCTGGCTCGTCCACCAAACAATCAGCTTCAAAGATTTCATTCACTTGCCGGGAAAACCTATTCACAGGCACTGGGTTTGGTCTTGCTTCTCTACGACTAAACACTTTTCCGGCTTCAATACATTCTTGCCTCAAATCTTCTACAGAACTGACAGCCATCGGGTAAACTCTACTCTTCATCTCATCCCTTAAATTCTTTTTAATAATCTTTATCATTTCTCTTTCAGGTATGGAGATTTCGAGTCTAGACCGCATTTGCGTCATAGAGAAGAAGAAATCATCTATGCTTTCACCAGGTAATTGTCTTCTTTCTACGATCTCACTCATCAGTTCAAAACTTGATCGAGTTGAGCGGTATTGCTTCAACAAAGCTTCTTTTAATGTGGGCCATTCGGTTACGTAATTGGTTTTTATGAATAACCAATACCACTTTTCAGCGGCTCCTTTCATGAAGAGGTGAAAATTGTCCAAAACCTCAGCCCACGATACCTCGTTCTGTCTTTGCAGACGTTCTACGCGAAAAACAAAATCTTCGATTGCTAATTTATTAACATTCCCATCAAATTCTAACCCCCATTTATCTATTTTGGTATAACTACGTCTACGCCCCTGGGATTCTTCCGAAATTGGCCGAACTGAACGAACAGAATGTTCCGACCCTGCACACGATATATCCATTTGCTGATTACCGCTTAGTCTTCTCACATTGGGTAATATTTCTTCCCGAAGCCTTTTGTTTTCATTTTGTGTGGCTTGCATTATGCATGACATCTTCCCCAATGTGGCTGTCATCTCGGCCATCTGTCGTTTCATTTCGTTCATTTCCGTTGCCAACCCTTGTGCTGTAATCTCCCTAACTGGAACTATATTATTAGGACCTGAATTTTGTGATCTTTGTTGTCCCAATTGTGAGTGGGCTCCACTAGTAGATGGACCTACATTCATAATAGTACCAGATTTATCAATTATCTGGGGATCACTCCTTGACTCCATATTAACTATGATACTATCTACGGGAAATCGCCTGGGTGTGTTGGTCTTTATATACTTTTGTGTAGCAACTGGAGTTGATCTATTTAAATCGAAATTAATTTGCCTTTCTCTCTTCCTGCTTTTAATAACCGGAGGAACTTTTGACATATCAGGTGACTTGAATAATTAAACTTTCCCTTTTCTTTAGCCGTGAATTTCGAGTAGCATATAAAACGTAACTATTAACACACAAATTATTATATTATCTAATTTACTATAATGGTATTTTCTTTAACAATTCTAAACTTTGGTTAGGCATGCTGATAAGTGGCGGTCGTCGAAGTAGGTTTATATAATCTACAAAAGCATCGGCAGTGACACACAAAGCGGAAGTCACTCTTAAACCAAAATGAAGTCCCTCATACCATCGTATTGCAAACTTCTGCTTGCACGAGATTATGAGGTTTATTATATGGTATATAATGAAACATAATACAACAGACCCAGAGAATATTTTGTTCACTGGCGGCTATTACTGTTTCTTAAAAACTGAAACTAAATTGTTTAACCATCAAACATCAGAGTTAACAATACTATTGGATATGACTGTAGAAGTTTGTCCAAGCTATTGTCACACTGATTGATTTTTTTTTTTTTAGGAGGCTCATATTGCGTATCAATCACGAGGTGCTGTCCACTCATACAACCTAATGTGAATTTATTCCAAAAAGGGCTATGATATGGAATCAGATCCCGTGACTGGTATACACCATGTAACCTTTTAAGCTATTTCCTACACTAATATTCTATTGTTCCCTGCTTTGCTGGTCCTGCATGGGTTGTTATTATGAGGAATTAGTACTTTTACTTTGTATTTATATTTATGCGCCATTTTCTGGCACGACATATAATTGTATATGTTTTACTATTACTACATACCGAATTCCACATTTTTAGTTTGGGACGCCATTTTATGGCGCGACCTTAATTTTATATGTTCAGCTCTCATTACATACCTCCACATGTAAATTTGTTTGGGCGCCATTTTATGGCGCGACCTTAATATTATTGCCTGAATAGATTTTTCGTCAGGCCTCCACATATATTTCAGATTGGGCGCCATTTTATGGCGCAACACATAATTTTGTATGTTTCGCTGGACCACATACTATTTAGACATTCATTGGGCGCCATTTTATGTTACGGCCGCAGAGACCAGGGAGGTTTCCAACTAGCTACTTTTCTCTGAGCACAGACCACTCAGTGGGTTCCAACCCTCTCCCTGGGTACGCCGACATAAAAAATATTTATTTATACTGAAAAATCAAACATTTACTCAAGCCGCTTTGCTTGCCACTTTTCCGATCTCTTATAGGGGAGAAACTGGTGGTTTTGTTTCCCCATTGCCCACCCAACCTGGTTGCAAATATCTTGTCCTGCACTCAATTTTTGTTTTGCAACCCCAAAACCGTACCGACTTCTCCTTCCTTATCTTACCACCATGCCAATACCAATATCTTCTTACTCAAAACTCATTTTTGCTAAATTGTTACATAATATATATTTAATCACACAAAATAACTTATTACTAAAACCTGCACTTAACCTTTAAAATTGTACTAAATTAATATATAAATATCTTTACAAAAAGGACCCTATACAAAAACTTATTACTAGAATATATATAAAACACTAATACCTAACAACAATACTACTGGCTAATCTTTTACGGCAACCAAAAGGTAAATATATTTTCGCATCTATATTTTTATTCTACTCAATATATTAATTTATTCTTTCAGACCTTTTTCCTATATACTTCACGACTACACTTTCCTTTCACTACCCTGCAGGAGCTCCCTAAGGCTAGTTCCGGATTCTATTTTTTTTTCAGAAATAAATTTATTCTTTTCTATCAATAATACCTATAGTCGTTGTGCACTAGCAAAAAGGTTTAATTTCCTGTTTAACTTTTATTTGCCAAAAATATGAAGTATGTAAATGGTCTACACATAATCACATACTTCTAGGCGTTTCTTTAATTACAAAAATTTAAGTCAAAAACCTTTTCTTCACCGTAAAATCCTATAACCTAAATTCGCCGTGGATATTAACAGCCAAACAAACGACATCAACACATAAATCTGAACAAAAATATTTTAAAATAAATAAAGTAAAAATGAAAATAATAATAATTTATAATAAAAATATATATGTTTCACTACAAATAAAATTTATATAAAATAATAGTGTGCTCGAACTGATTTTTTTTTTTTTTTTTTTTGTCTTTTTTTTATATTTTAACTTTTTCTGTTGGCTGACTTTACTTTTCTTCTTTTTCTATTTTAGACCTTCGGTTTATAGTTTATTTTTGCAATATTTTCTTCTTGGAGTAACTTTTTTTTTTCTCTCATTTCTTTTAAAACATCTATAATACTTCGTTACCTGGCTGTTCTGGTTCTTTGTACCTTCTTTGCTCGGACAAGGACTATTGCCTGCACATACGTATCAACTTTTCCAGATTTTCAAACAGCCAGCTGCTTAAAATATACAAATTTTAGACGGTTCTCACTGACAAAACTTCTACTCACGCTTACTTGTCTCATGAAAGAATGCAACACTCTAACCACTTCTTCCTCTGGACGGGATCACTTTCATAAAAATTTACAGGCCTATGCAACCAAAAAAAAACAACACATTTATTTCCTTATATGCACTGAACTACACTGAAATATATTCTAAATTTCTTACTTCTTTTCAATTTCAGCCTGATGCAAATTCTCCTTGTCCTTAAAAATTTGAAAATTCCCACAATTGCACTTAGGTACTTTTCTCTTCTTTTTTGTATATTTTAAAAACTTCACTTTTTAATCTTTCACCAGCCGGTCTTATTAACAAACTGTTTCGTTCTATTTCTTTCTTTTCTAATTAATCTTAACTTTAGTATTGAATAACATTACCTATTTACTTCCAAACATCCAAAAAAAAAACTGTTCTGGTTCCAATCATAACCGGTTCTTTGCGATTTTTCTAGAACTATGACTAATGCTAAATTGTATTTTTTTCATAAAAATTTTCTGCGTTTTAATTATTAAAAATTAAACGGACCGACATCTTTTGTTATTTTATTCCTATATTTATCTATATATATATATAGCCTTTTTCTCCTGTCTCTTGTAAAAATCCATCTATATATCGATCATCTCCTTTTTTCCATACCAGGAGCTCATAAAAATCAGCTAGCGCATTTTCATTCATAAGTTCACAATTTAAATGTAACATATTTCTGCCATCATTATCTTACACTTAAGAACCATCCCTGTTTTTACATAATATTATTGGAACCACCCTCTATTTCCACAGTACTACCAACAGTACTATGTGTAAATAAACAAAAACAATAAAATCTGAACACCGGTACGACACATTTTGTCCGCAAAAGAAAAAAATACAAAAAAAATCAAATATAAGAACAATTAAAATAATCAAAAACACAGTGCCAACTATAAAACTACTTATTTTTCAACCTGGAGGACATGACTACAATCTATTCATCGCATCTTGGCAATAATGTGGTTTGTATATTCAACACGCAAGGTATGTATGTATGTTTTACCACTTGTATTTTTTTTTACTTTGTTTTGGAATTTCTATTTTCTCTACATATAATTAACTGGAGACTGATCATCAAAAATTCCTTCCCTTGTGTTTCATATGACCCTCTGTGCTGTTCCATATACATATGTTTGCACTCATAAACATACACACATATGTATATAGATTCTGCATACAATAGGCAGCAATCCCAGCACACAATTTCACGACAGGTAACATTTGCATTTCAACTATATTTTATACGTTGCTAATTTTGTAAATTTTTATTACTTAGGTACAACAACAAAAGTGACAGGAATAACTAAACACCTCCATATTCACCTATAGACAACACTAAACGAACAAATAATAAATAAAACAAAAAACATTAAATTTATCGTCGTTTGTTTTTTATTTCCCGCAACATGTTTCCGCAGTTTTAAAACTATAGGCGGTACTAGCTTAGAGTTCGTAGTGTGTCTCACAACAGAAATTTTTACATTTTGATACAATTTTACGCAAGTAAATGAGCAAAATAATACAAAAATTACTAAATTGGTTCTGTAGTGTGATTTGGATGCTGTACAAAATAAAAGTTGTGTAAATTAAAATGAATATTCCAAGAGGTATTATCTACGTCACATCAAGACGACATCAAAAAACACTCGGTTACACATTCGCCTTCGACAGCAATTATGTATTCTTTGGTAGGCCTTCGGTATTTCCTAGACCTAAGCGATAGATAGAAGCTGTCGACAACATTCAATTGTTTTTGGCAAGGAGTAAATATATAAAAAAAGTCGACTTCATGTGACGGCGATGACTCCTTATTGTTGTCCTTTCTGCATTGTGATATTAGAGAATGAAGTTTTTAGCGCCATCTTTTACCGTTTAACAATATCTCTGCCGTTATAAATTAGTTTTCACCTCCACAACCACAAAAGTAGTTGTAAAATACAACCCTGAAGCAATAAACTTCACATACAGATGGCACCAACCTGAACAAGTGACATCTAGCTTTAAACGTCTATGAACAATAATTGCAAAACAACTGTCAAATGAATTGTCAAATATCACGACATCCGGCCTTCTTCCTTTCCTTTTTTTTGTATCTTACAAGATGGTAGGTTCTACCAAATGATTTTATTATGTCGAAATTCATTGCCATCCGAGTAAAATATAGAATAATGTGAAACTATTGATCAAATCTCTATAATGTTTTATAATATATAAGAGAAAATGTGAATATTTTAAAGCAAAATGTGAGAAAATGGCGAAATTTGAACAAACTAATTTTGTTTACTGACAAAAAAGGCTAAACTTTATAAAAGTGAAACAATTTAAAATATGGCAATGTTTTTTTTTTTTTGGCGGATAAGAAGTGTGTTTTAATTGAGCTTAATATGTGATTTGTTTGTTTAATTTCATTTGTCAATGGAAATATCTAGGCGCGAGGTCCTAAGAAGCATTTGAAACGTTTAGCCGCCCCTAAGGCTTGGATGTTGGACAAATTGGGAGGGGTTTTCGCACCTCGTCCTTCTACCGGTCCGCACAAACTGCGTGAATCTTTGCCTTTAATGATTTTCTTGAGAAATCGTTTGAAGTATGCGTTGAACGGCGCTGAAGTAACTAAAATTGTTATGCAGCGTTTGATTAAGGTCGATGGTAAGGTACGAACTGATCCTACCTATCCAGCTGGTTTCATGGGTAAGTTTTTTTTTAAGAATAACGTTTTTAAAATGATTTGCGAACATTGATTGTTTTCATTTTGTTGTAGATGTCATCACCATTGAAAAAACTGGTGAATACTTCCGTTTGGTTTACGATGTTAAAGGTCGTTTCACCATTCACCGCATCTCTGCTGAAGAAGCAGCTGTAAGTATTGAAAAGTAATAAATTTCCTTTTTTAAGTTCTTACATCGCAATTGAAGTTCAGGATAAAAGGCCTAATGTAGAAAAGCAAAGTCGGTAATAGCTGCAAGGCACAATGTTGGAACTTTACCATCAAATTGTAAAAACTCAATTCAAATTTTGAGGTTTAATGCCTTTTCAATCTTTCAAAAGAAAAGGATAAACGTTAAGTTATAGCGAAAGGATTCCGGTGCCACCAGCAGTTTAGAAAATTGAAGAGAATACATTCTTTCAATTTTATTCTCTGCACTATTTAGCGCCATGTAAATCACCTAATTTACATTGAAATACTTATGGGCTTTTCAACACCATATTTAGAGTTTTTTTATGCTTTTTAGTGTGGATTCTTTTAAATGAGCCTAAAGCAATTTTTGTGACGACGGTCATTGCTTTATCATTTACTAGATACTGCAATAACATTTACGTTCAATTACAAATTAAAATTACAAAATCTTTCGTTAAAAATGCATATTTTGATTAAAATTGTCAATTCAATTATACACCTTTAAACGTTTGTGAACCCATAGCGACTGGTTTTTAAATGCGAAGAATTTTCATCTAAAAAGTTATTGAATAATTAAAGCGTAAATATATGGCACATTCGAAGACTATGTTTAATGAATAAGCCACATTTCCGTAGTTCAAAAGTGGGCCTAAAGCAAATTTTGTAACGACGGTCATTGCTTTATTATAATCCGAATACTGCAATAACATTTACGTTCAATTACAGTGTTTTTCTAAGAGTGCGATGGTTCTTGCTTCGGCAGAACATATACTAAAATTGAAACGATACAGAGAAGGTTAGCATGGCCCCTGTGCAAGGATGACACGCAAAATCGTGAAGCGTTCCACATTTTTTTAAATTCCTAGATCGCAATACGTCCGCAATCTGCCCCAAATGCAGGGTTAGCAGAATCTTTCTCAAACACATACTAATGCACTGCCCAGCTTTCAGCGATAAGCGAAATCAATACTTCAGAGTACTGCTTACCTCTCCAATACATAAAAAATCCTTCTACAACCAACATAGAAACCCTTATGAACTTCTTTAAGGCTTGCAACATATATAAAGATATTTAGAGTTGGTAAAAACAAGAATAAGTTGTAATGTTAATATATGCAAATCCACTATTTTCGAAGTTAACAGCAAAGAAAATAAAAAAGAAATCATAGGTATAAATAAAGGTACAAGCTGAAGGCCAAAGTAGCAATTGCGTTATAGACGTAAGTTATTTAATCTAGTTTTTATGATAGCTTATTCCTTAAATAAATAATTAAATCAACAGTGATATATATTTTTTCTTTTCCAGTACAAATTGTGCAAGGTACGCAAAACACAGTTGGGAGCCAAGGGTGTTCCTTTCGTTGTTACTCATGATGGTCGTACCATCCGTTATCCCGATCCTTTAATCAAGGCTAACGATACCGTGCAAGTTGATATTGCCACTGGCAAAATTACCGATTACATTAAATTTGATTCCGGTAAGTAAAAAACAGACGTTCCATTTTGTTATCTGTTTGGCTTGATCGAAGTCCTTTCATAATGATATAAAAATACCACATTTGTCAGGATCAAAAGCAGGCCTAAAGCAATTTTTGCACACGGTCATTGCATTGTGTTTGTAATATCAATGTGATAACATTTTAGTTCAATTACATTAATTTATAAAAAGTTGACAGTCATGTTCTGAGAAACGAAAATCGCTTAAATTTAGCTTTTTCGAATTGAAAACGCCAAATTGGAATTCTCTGACAAACTATAACGCAAGAAGTATGGTTTTACGATTTGAAATCGTCAAACACGTATATCATTTAAAATTGGCGATTTTAACTCGTATATTGAAGTGAACTGATTGAAATTGCTTAGACTAAACTTGCAAAATAAAATACTGAAAATTATTCACGACTAAAATTTAAGTTTAAAAGAATTTCACATTTTCATTCAAAAATATTAAATGAAAATTTTTCGTTTTACATAACTACCACATACATATCGCTCCTTTATTGCAACATAGTCATAACTAAAAAAAGCTTGTTTCCAGAAAAACGCATTACAAATTTTTAGTCTTAAAAAAATGTTTGGAAAATATCTCATAAAAGGAACAGTTTAAAAGTTTTGGCACAATATAAAAGGTAGTACTGTTAATTCTACATTAACTCGAAAAGTTCATTTTTTGAGTTATGACTATTTTGCACTAAAGGAGCAATATGTGTGTAAAATACATTGCTTGTATATTTTCGTAAGCAACTCTTAAACTGAGAGTTTTTTTTCGATGCTTTTTAGGTTTTGCCGATATTTTTACGCCCAAATTAAACTAGTGTTGTCCCTAGAACACTTAAAAGTGAATTAAGCGTTTTTCAAAACGATTTGCGGTTTCGTACCGCGCGTTTCCCAGAACATAGCTGTAATATATATTATTTAATTTCAGCACTTAATAAAACATTGTTTTTAATATTAATTTTTTAAAGAAAGATCAGCGTTGAAAATTTAAATTGTATTTTAAAACACACATAAAAATCCTTAGCTAAATTATTTGATTTTTGGTTCCAGGCAACTTGTGCATGATTACTGGAGGTAGAAATTTGGGTCGTGTCGGTACCGTCGTCAACCGTGAAAGACATCCCGGATCCTTTGATATTGTACACGTTAAGGACACTCAAGGCCACGTGTTTGCTACACGTTTGACCAATGTCTTCATCATTGGTAAAGGCAACAAGCCTTACATTAGCTTGCCTAAGGGCAAGGGTGTTAAATTGAGTATTGCTGAAGAACGTGACAAGCGTTTGGCTGCCAAAGCTCATTAAATAAGTGTAAGATGTTTTTTTTTATTTTGTAAAGAAGAAAAAAATCTACAAAAACCTCTAATTTTACAAATTATGAAAATATAAAAAATGAAAAAAAAAAAAAAAAATACATGTCTATTGAATTGTTTTTCGAACTGACAAAAATAACGGAAATGTGTTTCCAGTAGCGTTATTTATGCAAATTACTCAGATTCTCACTAATTACGTTAATTTATGGCGTTTTCTTTTCTAAAAAAAAAAATGTTACAACTATTCTACCCTTTGCCCGTTTTTATGTTCTTTTCTAGCAAATAGGCAACAGGAAAAATTAAAAAACTGTTCTTTTCTAAATATGCTGCATGAAAAAGGCAATATATTAAGCATATTTTGCCCTCAACTGCAAGTACAGGGTGAGATATTACCCTGTTTTATTACAGCTCGTCTACATTAGACATGAAACACTGTTAAGACATACTGTTAAAACATACCTTTGACGGCTCGATTGTTATATGGTGGAGTTACCCGTATGTCTTGATTTTTCATTATTTTAACTCCGTCAACAAAAGCACATCACTTTTTATGCCCTTGTTTATAGTTTGTGGAAAAAAATATGTTTTTATTGCAAAATTTATAATCTAAAATAAGAATTTGAACTTTTTTTTTTTGGCAATTTCTCTTAATTTGAAACTATTTTTACTTTTTCCATATTAAAATGTAATTTTCTGTTAAGACAGAGCTTTTAAAACAGACGTCTTAACAGCCGTGTCAAGACGGCAAGACAACATTAACATTTGCAGTCTACAACTGGCAGTAACAGTATTTTGCTGTTCCTGTTAGTGTTCTCGTGTCAGGTGTGGACAGCACTTTACTTACCTATATTTACGTTCTATGAATGAATTCGCCTTGCTAGATACCTTGTAAACAAAGCGAATTTATACAGGTGAATGCAAGGCGAATTCATTATTAGGTGGATGCATCGGCGAATTCAGGCGAATTCGGTTAATATGGCACCAAGGCGAATTAATTATTAGGTGGATGCATCGGCGAATTCAGGCGAATTCGGTTAATATGGCGGCACTTTCGTTGTCAAGTTTTGTTTACCTTTTTCGGCGCCATTTAAATTTTTTACATGTTCTTTATCAACTACTTTTGACAGCTTAAGTGTGAATTCGCCATTTTACACAAACAAAATACCTGTTGTTTTTATTATTGTTGTATTGTTGTAGCGAAGCGGCTACCTTGTTTTTTGTATCATGGGCGGCACCTTCGCAGTCAAGTTTTGTTTACCTTTTTCGACGCCATTTAAATTTTTGTACATGTCTTTATCAACTACTTTTGACAGCGTGTGTGAATTCGCCTTTTTACACAAACAAAATACCTGTTGTTTTTTTTTATTGTTGTATTGTTGTAGCGAAGCGGTTACCTTGTTTTTTGTATCATGGGTGAATGCAAGCGGGAAGGCGAACCCAATACTAGCAAGCAAAAAATAAACACCTTAGCCAAGGCGAATTAACTATTAGGTGGATGCATTGGCGAATTCAGGCGAATTCGGTTAATATGGCGGCACTTTCGCTGTCAAGTTTTGTTTACCTTTTTCGGCGCCATTTAAATTTTTTTACATGTTCTTTAGCAAATACTTTTTTTGACAGCTTAAGTGTGAATTCGCCTTGTACACAAACAAAATACCTGTTGTTTTTTTATTGTTGTAGTGAAGCGGCTACCTTGTTTTTTGTATCATGACCTTAGCTGTCAAGTTCACCTACTAGTAATGAATTCGCCTTGCTTGTAAACGAAATTTTGACAAATTTTCGGAAGGGAACAAAGCAGGACTGTAGTTATACCCCTACCTGGTGAAGTTACCCTGGCAACAACGTTGTGGGCACAAAACAAATGGTTGTATGCTGAAATGTGGTTTTGAGTTTTAATACTTCACAGACATTTGATGAAATCTTCAGTTTCCGTTTCTCTCACACAACTAATTATAAAAATCCAATTTTGTTTTAATCTACATAATTTCCTTTTTAGTTCACTTTTAGTTTTTAACAATTCTTAACTTAGAAATATTTACAAAAATTAAGAAAAAAAAGACCATGAAATATTAAAAAATACATCAAGATGATAATGTATGACACTTTCATTTATCACATAACAAATTATTACAATGGGTGCTTTTAATTATACACAATATTTAAATAAAACAATCAATAATTTTACAACGAAAAAAAAAACACAATTTAGAAATGTGATTGAAATAGAAAATGATATGAATGAATATAAATAAAATAACAAAATGCTAATATGCAACAGGCGCAGCAAGCCATATCAAATTAAACGCAACCTCTAAGATCTGGGAGTTTTCGAACGTTGGGTAATTAAGCCGCCTGAAGTTCTGGTGGATATATGATGAGCAATTGAAGAGAATTGTAAGGCTGATTAATGATGCTATACATTTGCCAATAAAAAGAAAACTTTTCGAAGTGCTCCATGGTATAAATGAGACGAGATTTTTTTGTTTATTACAGCTAATGAAAAAATAATTGAGATTCTAAAGGTGACTACTTAACTGGAAAAAAAATAAAACAGTATTTTTAAATATAGGTATATAAATGTAATATTTAAAGCAAACTAACTTTATGATTTACTGGCAGTGCGTTTTTTCAGAGTCTTAACAGTATCTCGACTGTTTATAACTTCAGCATGGAAACCGGTCTCCCAATCAGCATAATACTTAACAGTGCGTACATTTCCATCCGGTTCTACCAGTGAATATTCACCACGCACCACATCACCATCACGCTCTTCACGCTGATGTTTTATGTCGCCGGTTGTGGGATCGTTGACGCCATATTCAAACGCATAACGGGGATGATCGTTCTGAAAATGTTAATAAAGTTGTGTTGTTCAATTTTGTCAAATTACGAAAATATATTGTTTAAGCTAAATATTAAGCTTCTGAAAGCATAATTTTGAAAAGGTTTCTCTATCTAAAAATTTACTTTAGGGCCCAAAGCCCTACACAACAACTCTCTTATAGGTTTGTTTTACGTCCGAAAATTAAGGTTAAGGGTTCAGTTAGACGTGACTTAAACGTAACTACAGAAAACAACAGTTCGAATCAACCTTCCAGCGTAACCTAAACTAGCGCGTAAAGTGTAATTTATCTGTCAAAAAATTATCATGTAATCAACCGCTTCCCAAACGCAAAAGAGTATCTGTAACTATGCCAAATATATTTTTCCGGGTTCGAGCAGTTGAAAGGCTCCTAGACCAAATGGCATTCCATCACTGGTCTTGAAGCAGTGTTCTTCTACGCTTGCACGTCCATTGACATGCCTCTTAAGCATAATCTTCCATGTTGGTGAGTTCCCATCATGCTGGAAGGTTGCTGATGTAAAGCCAGTTCCCAAAAAGAGTGAGGCAAATAACCCTGAAAATTACCGTCCAATTGCAATTTGCTATGCGCTTTCCAAAGTAATGGAATGATGATCAACTACCACCTTGTGAGATATCTTGAGTCGCATTAGTTAATTTGGGATCGTAGGGTTCGGTCTACTGGCGATCTTTTGGCATATCTCTTGGAGAAATGGTGCCACATAATACATCATTTCAGGGGGGTTACTCTCTATTGCGATGCGAAAAGTAAATGCGATAAGAGTATAATTTGGTACTCTGTTCCCTTTGCGCAAACTTTTTTGCGAAATAGTTTGAAAATGGGCCAACGCTGGTACCACAAAATAAACAATAGCGAAGAATGATAAAATAAAATGTGCAAAAGGGAAAAATTAAATGCGAAAGGAAAATACAAAAACGCAATACAGAGTACCAATTCTTCGATTTTTCTTTCGCATCGCAATAGAGGGTAACCAACCCTCCAGTGAAAGTAAAGTGGTGGTTCCGAATATTGCCAAACTGTTTGACAGAGTGTGGCATGGTGCATTGCTGGCAAAACCTACTTCTTTTGGTGTCGGTGATGACTTTTCTCGGTTTATATCGAGCTTTCTCAGAGGCCGCATTATAGGAGTTGTTATAGATGAGGTCTCATCAAACGAGTTCAAAATTAATTCAGGGGTACTGCAAAGCTCCGTTCTGTCTCCTACTTTGTTTCTTCCAAACTTCCAACCCTATCCGCACTGATAACAGAATTTGCCATTCGCACGAGATCGTTGCCAAGAGGCAAAATATCAATGACTCACTGTACAGTGATCTTCTATTTATCTGCTAATTAGATCATAAAAACAGGGTCTTTAAAAGTTTTAAAATCTGACTTCCTTTTTTCAAACGTCCTTTTTTAATCTCTGTATACTTCGTGTAGTACACATTTTTCAGTGTTGCCGATTAAGTTTGTTTTTTCAACTGAATGAAAATACATGTAACTAGTTTAGAAGCTTTTTAAGAAACGTTCTTGAAAGGAAAAAAATTCTTCCAAAGAGCATGTACAATTTGAGAACTACTAATAATAATAAGTGTGTTTCACATTTAGTTCGTATTTGACAGCTATTAAAAGCAGACAACCTCGACAAAAACTTCTTTGCATAAGCTTGTTTCGTGTCCAAAAATTTATTTAATTTATTTTTTTTTCTGTTTAAAACTCATACTTACAAAATACTCCAAATGCTTTTCGGTCATCACTTTAATTGTTGCTGGTTTAATGATGGGGGCGCTCTTCAAGTAGGCCGTTGGTGACAGCACGTGAGAACTAACAGCTGGCACTGCAGGTGCATAACGATAAAAGCCCGCACCCAAAGGTCCTATACCACCAACACCATGATCATAGCCAGCCAAGGGACCTAAGTGGCCCAGAGAACCATGCGCTAAACTGCCGTGAGTGGTTGTTAAGTGACCAGAGGCAAGACCTTTTACGGAAAGACCAGACAAGCCGTGAGTGGATACTCCATGGCCGGATAAGCCATGACCATAAAGACCATGAATGGCTGGTGAAGTAGCGCTGTGACCCAAAGATATGGCACCATAATAATTTCCTAGATACAATAGTCATATATTTATACAAATACTATATAATTACTTTCCGAATTTGAAAAGTTACTTGACTCACCTCCTGCTATACTGTGTAGACCAGCACCGGACAAGGAACCGCCATGAATACTTGTTAAGCCTAAACCTTGTTTCGACACATGCTGATGAGACAGAGCACCACCACCAGTGGTATAAACACCACTACCACCCGATAAATGTAAAGACGGAGCAGCCAAAGGTTTCGCTATTAAGTGACCTCCCTTAACAAGTGAAGGTTGTGAAATATATTGATGAGACACGGCACCGTGGGCTCCCGAAGTAATATAACCAGCAGAATATTTTCCAGCACCGGTGGCTAAATGACCCGAACCTTCGACCACTATAGGCGAAGTAAGGGTGCCGGGCTTGGAGACATATTGATGTGATACCGTACCGCCATGGCCGGTGCCCTCATAAATACTAGAAGTGTGTAAAGAAGAGGTGTCTAGTTTTCCATAACCTCCAAGTAATTTTGTAGTTATAGGTTGTGCAATATATTGGTGGGAACTTAAGCCTTCAGCAGAGGCTAATTTCGTGCCATAGGATACTTTGGCAACAGCAGGTGCTGTTATCAAAGTTGAGGCTACAGCTGGCTTGGATACATATTGATGAGACACTGCACCGTGGCTGGCATATTTCGCTCCTCCCTCGGCTGCGTACTGACCCAATTGCACCGGTTTAGCCAGATATTGCTGAGAAATTGTGCCATGGGTACCGTAACGTGATACACTGGAGCTAGCAAGCAAAGGATTTAGGTTTTGGGTATGTAAAGAGTCGTAGGAATGGCCGGCTAAACCAGAGCCATAATGGGTATATGAGGGTGCAATTGCCACAGATGGTTTTGAAACATATTGATGAGAAACAGCACCATGACCAGTAATTCCGCTAGAACTGAAATGACTTGAAGCATCTCCTGCATAACTGGATACTTTAACAACTGCTGGGGCAGCATATGCCGCCACTTTGGCAACGGCTGGAGCAGCTATTACTGGAGTCACAACTGGTGCTACTTTAGCTATAACTGGAGCAGCATAATCTGTAACGTGAGCGGTAGGCTTAGAGACATACTGATGTGATATTGCACCTCCACTACTAGAACCAAAGTGAGCCGAACTGACGGTAGAATAACCACCCACTTTAACAGCGGCTGGTGCGCTATAAGTAGCAACCTTGGCAATGGCCGGGGCAGCAACAACTGGTGCAGAATATGTGGCAACTTTCGCTACAGCTGGTGTTGCGTAACCGGTGATATGAGCTGTGGGCTTAGAGACGTATTGGTGGGATAAAGCACCCACTCCTCCCCCTCCACTGGAGCCATAATGAGCTAAGCTTTCTCCTGAATAAGTGGCTACTTTGGACACAACAGGAGCCGAAACATATTGACTTATGGCCGGTGTAGTTAAGGTAGCAATTTTCGCTACAGCAGGAGCAGCATAGGCCGTCACATGAGCAGCTGGTTTAGAAACATATTGATGCGAAATTGCACCGCCAGAACTAGCATAATGTAGCGAACTATCCGCTAGTTTTACAGCAGCTGGAGCAGCAACAACAGCAGGTACCACTTTTGCAACAGCAGGAGCTGCATAAGCAATTGATTGAGGAGCAGCCTTGGAAACATATTGGTGGGAAGTTCCGCCAGATGAACCAGTTGAATAATGCAACGAACTATCCGCAGGAGCCGCATAAGTGGCAATCTTGGCTACAGCCGCTTCTCCCGCATATCCTGTTATATGAGCTGTTGGCTTGGAGACATATTGATGGGATATTGCTCCTCCACCACTTGAGCTAAAGTGGGCTGAACTTTCTCCGCCATAGGCGCCTAACTTAACGACAGCTGGAGCTGCTAAAATTGGTGCAGAGTAAGTGGCAACTTTGGCAACTGCAGGCGCTGCCGCATACCCTGTTATATGAGCTGTAGGTTTGGAAACGTACTGATGGGAAACTGCACCTCCGCCACTAGACCCAAAGTGGGCTGAACTTTCCCCGGCATAACCACCTACCTTAACGACAGCAGGAGCAGAATACGTGGCAACCTTGGCAATGGCTGGAGCTGCTACAACTGGCGAAGAGTAAGTGGCAACTTTGGCAACTGCAGGCGCTGCCGCATACCCTGTTAAATGAGCTGTAGGTTTGGAGACGTACTGATGAGAAACTGCACCTCCACCACTAGAGCTAAAGTGAGCTGAACTTTGTCCGGCATAACCACCTACTTGAACAACAGCAGGAGCGGAGTAGGTGGCAACTTTTCCAATAGCTGGAGCTGCATAGCCCGTTATATGAGCCGTTGGCTTCGAAACATATTGATGCGATAAAGCACCACCTGAACTGTAGTGGGTAGCGCTTTCACCTGAGTAGGAAGAAATTTTTGCTACAGCAGGAGCAGCATACTGATGAGCGCCTGAAGCATAATGCAAGGCACTATCTCCCGCGTAGGCGGCAACTTTTGCAACAGCTGGAGCTACATAAGCAGGTGCTGAATAAGTGGCTACTTTAGCCACTGTTGGAGCTACATAAGCAGGGGCGGAATATGTGGCAACTTTGGCTACAGCTGGGGCTACGTAAGCTGCTTGGGCTTTCGCTACTACAGGGGCAACGTAGCCCGTTATTGGAGCTGCCGGCTTCGATACATATTGATGTGATACGCCGCCTTGAGCCAAGTGCGCTGCTGAATACGTGGCCAATTTAGCGGGCGATGAAATATAGTGTGAAGCTAATGGAGCCGCATAAGTAGCAATTTTAGCAGGCGTGGAAACATATTGATGCGATATGCCACCTGAGGACTTACCATAACCTGAAACTTCTACACTGGGTGCATAAATGGCGGCGGTGGGTGTTAAAGCTTTGCCTAGTATAGGCTGTGTTGAAAACGAAGCCGTGCTACTATGTGTCGACAGGGTATTCAGTTTAGATACCGCAGGCGCAACATACGACACTTTCGGACCGTAACTCAAAGCACTCTCAAGCACACCAGAACCACCAGCTGAATAAATTGATTCCAAACTTCCAGCTTTAGAATAATCACCCGATGAGTAGCTTTCGACCTTTGAAAAGGCGGGGGAAGTAAATGATTGAATTTTGGTAGTAACTGGAGGCGAGGCGTAGGCCACTTTGCTCAAATCAACGTGGGATGAGGTATAAGTTTTTGCTACAGCTGGAGGACTATAGCTATAACCTGTGGAAACTGCTGGCGGCAAATAGGCGTTGGAAACTTTCTTTGTACTTATAACAGGAGTAACTAAATTTTTAAATTCTATACCCGAGGGTACTACGGCGGCGAATTTTGACGCTGGTGATTTATCGGCATAGGTAATTGAACCACCTTTGGCATATGTAACTGCCGGTTCATAGCTGGCGGCTTTTACTGGAGCCACATACGCACCACCATCGTGACCATAACCAGATATGCCTGACGATGACACATACGATGAGGAGGAGCCGCCAACGGCTGTTTTCAGTACTGTAGGACCAGCAGGTGCCACAGAAAATTTCACTTCCGGTGATGTTAAGCCGAAGGCAGCATTTACAGCATCTATACAATCTGATAAGGATCGAGGTGCTATATCTGCCAAAACTGTACCGCTCAGGCACAAAAGTGCCAAAAATATCTTAAAATGAAGAAGGAAAAATGGACAAAATTCAAGGTCATATAAAGAATTACAAATATTTGCAATAAATTTTTTTATATCAGAAATTTCCTATAAAAGTTACTTTGCATTATTTGAATAAAGCATCTTGCAATAGATCTGTTTCTTTGCTCTACTTTGGGCTTCGCTTGAAAAGCACTACTCGTACAGTGGTGGACATGTAATTAAAACATAAATGTGATCTCTCAATCTTTCGGTATTTTATATCATATATTCTTATTGCAATGAAACTTTTCCACTGAAAAAATAAGCTTGATATCTCTTGTACTTGGTTCTTTCTTTACATTCATTTTCTGTTCAGCTTTCTTAAAAAGTAAGTCATTATTTAGAGAAAGGGTAATTTTTCAAGTTTACACTTCATTAAAACATTTTCAGTTCTACTATTTAAATAACATTATTTTAATATTTAATTTAAATCTTTTTGTGAAAACTTGTAGGTAAGTATCTTTTAAATAATATCAGCAAAACTGTATACCACCAATATAAGTAACCAGTGATGGCAAAAATATCAAGTTGTTCCGAAAAAGAAAGAAGGCTAATCATTAATCTCAGAGGCTCCATGAAGTGGTGAATGAATTTTCCCAATTACTTGTTTGCAATGCAATGAAAATTTTGATAATCTTGGAAGCTCAAATAATGTACCCAGAGCCTTTAAACCTCCTACTACCACAACAGAGACGATAAAATAGTCGTGAGAGCCTCCAAAGCTGACCTATTTAAAAGGTCTAAACAGTTAATAATTGAATTAGAGTCATCCAGCCATGTGCTGAAACTTACATTTCGCAAAAAAATGTGAGTACGAATTGAAGTCACAAAACCTGGGTGCTGAAAGTCGCAATCACATAAAATTTTGCTATTTCAACTCGCAAGCAAATGATGAAGTGAACTCTAAGTGAAATAGCTTATAATCAGCCATGTTGCGAGAACGCGCGTTCTGAAGCCGCAATGCGTTTTGAAAAACGCTTAATTGATTTTTAGGTGTTCTGAGGAACGTGCGTTTTACTGGCGTTTATAAGTTTTTTTTCCGAAAAAATACAACATATGTTTTACATACGTATATAAGTATGTATGTGGTAGTAATATAAAACGAAAAAAAAAAATGTGACAACAAATAGAAAAATTTTTCAATTTAGTTTTCTTAATGAAAATGTGTAAAATTCTTTAAACTTTTTATTGAAATAAAAAGAAAAAATATTAAATTTTAATTGTGAATAATTTTATTACCTTTTGCCTTTCAGTTTTAGCAAATTCAATCAGTTCACTTCAATATATACATGCGAGTTGAACTCGCCAATTTTAAGCGATAAGCGTTTTCCAGAACACCTATTTGACGACTTCAAATTGCAAAACCATATTTCTTGTGTTATACGTTTCTCAGAACACCTATTTGGCATTTTCAAATCGAAAACGCTAAATTTAAGCGATTTGCGTTTTTCAGAACATGCATGAATATGAAAATTTATTATCAAACCGTGAAGCTGGAAGCGTCTAAATAAAACTTGACTTGTTTTTATGTATTTTCAGGAAAAAAAATTTCTAATTTTCTTATATTTTAATAAAAAAATTTACAATTAAAAAATACACCTTTTTTTATATGATTGTTGCCTTGCATTTGTTTACTTTAAAAATGGCGACTTCAGATGGCACAGCTAGTTTTTTCCCATACAAAAGGCAAGTACTGAAAAATTTTATACATATCTTTGCTCAAACAAATCGCGCGATCTTTAGCATACGCGATCTTTAGCGCAGCATGTTGCATGTAATATGCGATTTGCGATTTCGTTCTAACAAGTGATTTAAAAGTTATGCGCTTCTCAGCACATGGCCGATCATGTGATATCCGTATATCATCTAAAAGTATCAGGCGGCGGCTAATTGAAGGTGTCTTACGTGGCTGCATCGCACAGTAAAAACGACCGAGACAGCTTCGTTCTCCGTTATTTTCGGCAAGAGTCATCATGGTGGGGCGTGGACAGCACGTCAAGCTCCAAGAGGGAGGGCAGCCGAAACAGGCACAACATCAGCCTGCATGTTGGAGGAGCAGCAGCTGTGGTGGGTAAATTGTTTCAATTTTGTCTATATTTCAGGTTATTCCACTTTCGGGCCTCGTAACTTTTACTTCTGTTTTTGGTGTTTACTACAAAGGCTGGTATGATTTTCATTTGTAGCTGCTAATAGTCAGAGGTGGCTGGCAAGAACCACACCCCATCGGCGAGCCAAAGCCGGAGCATCCGCCAGCATGCCAGCACAGCCAGCACTCTAACAAAATAATATTTTTTTTATAAAACAGCCCTGCTACAAATTGGCTCGTGGTTTCGCTATCCCATGTGTGCGCTGCACTTCAAACACGATTGAATTCACCTTTTTCGCTATACAAAATTTAGAAAACGAAACATCTTGTTTCAGTTTGAAATTTCCATCCAAACCAAGAATTTATTGTCTTCTCTAATACTTAATTAACAAATTATCGTTAGTTTATCTGAACTAGCTCTCAAAAAAATTAAACTACTCATAATTAAAACTTTATATTGTTGCTTAAAACGTTTTTGCTGTTTGACCTTTAGTAAATAATAAACATGTTGTTTTACTTTTCCCGACTTTTCGTAAATTTTTTGTTTACATTTTCAAGGGAGCGTTTATTTATATAAATTAATGTTACTTACATATTGCGCAGCATGTTGCATGTAATATATTAAAAGTGTTATCTGGACTTTTGAGGAAAAAAATAAAACAATTACTTAAAATGCTGAATTAGAAGTTCTAAGTGGGGGTCACCATTAGCCATGAACATGGTATGAGCATCATGGCGAACATCGCAAATGGCTAATGTGGACCGCTCATGTTCATGTTTCGTTCATGCTCTGACATCGATGCTCGAGCATATGGCTGAACATACGTATACGCCACATCAAGAACATGAACTTATTTTTACATTCGCTCTGCCGACATTATGTTCATGTCATGTTCAAGACGATGGCACGTGAAGACGAGGCGTAAAGAGTATTTTTATTAGCATTTTGACACATTACTTTGCAATAAAAGTTTTCGCTGGGTATAACTATATGATCATTTAATGGTACATACAGGCTGCGCAGCATGTTGCAAGTAATATTTTATAAGCGCTATCTCAACTGTTGAAGAAGTAAATAAACTAATTACTTAAAATGCTGAAGTAGAAGTTCTAAAGAGTAATTCTATTAGCATTTTGACTCATTACTTTGCAATTAATGTTTTCGCTGAGTATAACTATACGATCACTTAATGGTACATACAGGCTGCGGAGCATGCTGCAAGTAATATATTATAAGCGTTATCTGAACTGTTGAAGAAGTAAATAAACTAATTACTTAAAATGCTGAAGTAGAAGTTCTACAGAGTACCTTTACTAGCATTTTAGCTCATTACTTTGCAAAAAAATTTTCGCTGGGTATAACGATGTGATCATTAAATGGTATATTCATGATGCGCAGCATGTTTCTTTTAATATATTAAAAGTACTATGTGGATTTTGGAAGAAGTAAATAAAATAATTACTTAAAATGTTAAAGTAGAAGTTCTAAAGCGTACTTTTACTAGCAGTTTGACTCAAAGAAAAATTTTTGCTGGGTATAACTATATGATCACTTAATGTCACATGCATAGTGCATGTAATATATTAAAAGCGTTATCTCGGCTTTTGAAGAAGTAAATGAAATAATTTCTTAGAATGCTGAAGTAGAAGTTCTAAAGTGTACTTTTATTAACATTTTGTTTCAGTGCTTAACAACAAAAGTTTTCGCTGGGCATAGTTATATGATCATTTAATGCCACATGTTGCACAACACGTTGTCTGCAATATTTTAAAAGTGTTATCTGGATTTTTGCAGAATTAAAAGGATTTTTACTGTTATTGTTTTGCTTCAGCAAAAACAAACAGACACACACAAATCCTGTTATATATTTTAATTTTATACATTTGTTTATTTTTCACAAGATTATTGCCAGGAAGAGTTTTTTTACGTTATCCTTGCTATATTACAAAATTGTTTTATATAAATATATTTTGAAGCGTTTGTTTATTACTTAAATTTGTTGTTTTCTTTTAGTGTCCTTTTTTGTTTATTTTGTAACAAGGACTCACCTTCATGATAAAATGTTCTAAGTTTATCAAAAACCTTTTAATAATTTATTTGAAATTTTCTTATTTTTGCTACCAGAAGCAAAAAATAAATTTTAAAACATTGAAACACACACACGCACACAAACAACACTTTAAATATCCTTAAATTAATAATCCATAAAATGTGAACTGCTATATATGTATGTAGTATGTAGTATGGTCTGTATGTATCCTTGTTCTGGTACCGTTAAAAAACGTTCACGTTTTCCGTTTATATTTTTCTAGAGCTCCGGTGATGTAGAGCACCGCGAGATACTGATGGCCAGCCAGGCCCTATAAACGTTTATATACGGTCAAACGGACTTGTACCGCAAACTACATGTAATGTTCACTTTTGATAAACTGATCTAAGTTTTTTCTTAACTTAACTTTTTTTCTTTTTTTATATATGCGAACACGCATTAAAATTTTGCAGCTTTTAGAAAAAAAATGAGCAAACTTTTCTGTTTTAGTTCCAGCTTTAAAATGCTTTTGCCAGCAGCTGTCAAAGTTGCTGCATCTGAGGCAGCAAACGCTGCACAAATCTGCTGTAAATACGAGTACTAACGCAATTACAAATTCATATACATAGTTACTAACATACATAAATATTAATAGACGAGAATTATAAAAAGAAACAAAAATATTAGAAATGTTGACAACAATATTTGTTTTTTTTTTAATCTCTTCAAATATTCTCTCTAAAACAAATGTTGCAAAAAAATGTTTTTTCACACAAAAATAAAAACTACAAAAATTTAGAGCATGTTTCAGTAAAAATGTAAAAAAAAAAAATAAAATAGAGATTAAAATGTGCAAAAAACTCGTTGATAATCATATAGAATAATAAAGTCAGCCTTTCATTGCAATTGTACATATGTATACATACATACATATGTATGTAGGTAAACATTTTAGGCCTAAAAAGGTGTTTCAATACAAGCAACAGCAATATGTTGCTGTATATTTAACATGCAATATACTTGAAGCACTAACAACAATGTTGCACTATGAAACAAGGCTATAAAAAATCAATCAAAATATGCTCCACTTGATACGGCACATATTGAGAAAATAGAAATTTATTATTAGGTGTACAACTTTGATTCCGGCGTTTTGCAATAAATGGCTGTAGCGGTAAGTGGTAGTGGAAATAAATAGATCGTAGATGTCATACAATAAGTTTAAGTATTTGTTAACATACAGCCACCTTTCAGCTGGACCCTTTCCCCCCGGGGAACAGGTTTTGCCTTGGCGTATTCCTAACTTAGGCGCTCTGTTTTTCGGGGAAAAGAGGGGAAGGGGTCCCTCGTTTGGTGCGGCAAACAAAACTCTAGGAAGCCATATGAATTATGTTGTGTTGGCTTCCGAAACCCTTACCAAGGGTATAAATTGGCAGAACGGGGATCAGCAGGGCCCCCGGGTAGTTCTGCCGTTCGACCCGGGCTGATCATGGTTGAGGTGGCTACCTTGGCTGAAACGTTCTGGCTGTGGTTGAAACCTAAAACGCAGGAAGGAAGTGTTAGTATCCTTGATAATTTTTTGGTGTGTGGCTTTTTTCGGGGACTAACAATCTCCCGAGGATCTGTTGCCTATACAACAGATACCTGTATTGTAAGGAACCAGTGGTGAGGGTTGACGGGTGAGTTGGTTTAAGGGCTGATGCTGCTAGTGGGCTTCGGCCTGCCAACTCATTAAGCCTTGTCCTCCACTGATTGCTGGGAAATTGCATACAGGAGGGATTAGAAGGCCCGAACTCCTCAACAAGAAGTTGCTCATATGGCTACAAACATATGGCAAAAATTGCTACCTGTGTGAGCCTAGCAAGCCACACGGGAGCGCTGGTGAATCGTGAATAATTCACTCCGTGGATTATGGATCAGCATCAGATAAGGCCGCAAGGCAGGTGCTGATGTAAATCTTTTTCACAACTGTTGGACCTTTTAGCATCTACCTTCCAGTCTTGTGTTTGGAGAGTAGGGTTCGCGATTTGCAGAATCCTGAGACACTGAAGCCGCTCTCGACCGACGAGGGATATCGCTGACTAAGATCAGTTCCAGCTGTGCCCCGGGCCACACTTCCCCTAAGGATGCAATAACCTCTTTCATGGTGCTGGTCGATTTCTCGTCAACACATGAAATCAGTTTGACTCCGCCCAGCAATAGCTGACTGATCAAACCCCATTTTTCATGGTTGATTGCTCCGTCAGAGTTGCTTCGGTCAACTACAGCCCTATTCAGTGGGTTTTTACAACCACACTGTAAGGTCTATTAATGACCGTGGATGCCTTCCCTCCTTAGCTGCTTCTTTCCCGGACCGTTGTCTTTTGCATGTTGACTAGACGGCAGTAGCGAATTACGGATCCAGGATCCAAGTTTTCGGCTATATATGCTTTGGCCCATGTCAAGCACTGTTTGTCGTTGCTTGGCATAGACAAGCGGAGCTTTTCGACATATCGTCGAGCCGCTCTGAGTTTTACCATGGTTTTGCGTGAATTGGTGGTGTGCTCCCGTTCCACTTTTTGTGTAGTGTTGGACGTGGATTCTGCAGTTCATTCACTAATGGCTACGATATCTGCGGTTTTTCCAGATATTGTTGGCTTTTCCAGATTTGAGCTCCCTGCCACGCCCGAGCTGTCTGCAGGCTGTTTTGGCCTGTAAAGCACACCCCACGTTTTAACGCTGCGTTTACAGCTTGTAGTTTTAGCGGCCAATGTACTAGGCCTTTCAGCTTTGTACATCCGATTGCTGCTATTTCCGGTTTCCGTTGAGGGCTTTGCCGGTGTTTGACGGCAGTCGAACAGCTTGGGTTTGCCAGCCTGATCCATTGTCATGTTTTGTTTTGTGTTTGTTTCATTCTTTTTTACTTTATTTTGTTCGTTCATTTTTGTTCCCACGAATAGGCCAGAGAGGACCATCCATATAGTGACGGCGTGTATGTACTAGGCATCTACTAATTACAACCGGTCCGTGCCCTAGAACGAAGGAGAACTACTCGCGACTAGTCTTTTTTATCTATTGACTAGCCACATACCCTCGGTGCAGCTTCTACCACCTTAGCCTTCAGTGGGATATTTTGGTCCGTGAGTCTCATGCTTCTCGTGGTATTCGGGGTGTATGCCACCTCACCCGAGACTAGCACATGACAGTGGATTGCTGTTTTTCCCTGTCCTATGTTCCCCTCAAGACCAGAACGTGGAATATTCACATATAAGCCACGTTTTGTACCCCCTTATCCGCCACCAGGTGACGCGTGCGATGGGAGTATGAAGACTCAGCACGGATTTGTTAACATAACGCCATCAAAATATTATTAATATTATATTTGACTTCTGGCCACAGCTGATTACACAAAGCGTTCGAAGTCACCCAATTTTAGCTTCACGTCAAATAATTCCTAGAACATCGCTGCTCGTTTACCATTGTGCAACACCAGCAGCATCGAAAAAACCAAGCCAAACGAGAGTTACAAGATCGTGTGTTGTTTGTGATCAGAGGCAATCACGAATACATACTTATGCGTAACAGCCTAACAAAAACAACATACATATTAAGATTAAGTTGGTAATATCGATCGTTATGTTTCTACTTTTTTTTTGTGTTTTTGGGAGCATTAAACAGTTTGCTATAAAGTGCCCCACCTTCGTTGCGTTGCCGTTGTCGTCATCAGTCACCAAAAATTGAAAGAAAAAAACACTACGTCGCGCACGCTTACAGCAGTTTTGCTTTTTGTTTTGTTGCGAATTTGAGTTTTTTTTAGTTTATTTATTGTAGTTATGTGCGTTTAAAAAAATAATAATAAAAAATAAAAGGCAGCAGAGATCACTTTTGTTTTTTAAATAATTTTTTTTTTCGTTGTTTTTTGTCTTTGAATTGTTTAGTTGGCGGTATGTAAATTTTTGTTATCGAGTTAGCAACACTGAAAGGAAATTTAGATTGAGACAGTTGGATTTGTCTTAAAGAAGATTTTCTTTACGTTCATAAATAACAGTATTAAAAAAAAAATACAAGTACATATCTCGAAAGATTGCAGGGTTTAAAAAAAACAAGGTCTAAAAGCACTTGTTTGTCCTAGTTCTGATACTGCTCAACCCGATACTAAAACGATTGAAAGTAGAAAAACTTTTTAGCAAAAACTAAATTTTCGGAAGCTCAGATATATTTTGAACATTATTTTATGCATATCTTCAAGAAACGTTTGCGCGTTTTACCAAAATTCACTTAATTTTTTTTTTCTTGGGGAAAATCAATATTTGCGGCGATACACACATATCTTTAGGCGATTGAAATGTTACCAACTTTACTTTGGCATATCAGCTACATATGTCAAATTCATAAAAATTTTTCAAACATTTCCTATGAGCTTTCACAGACTACAACAAGTTTTAGTCCAACAATTTTTGTTCTAATCCATCACACACGAGACTAATTCATGTGGCATAACATACATGTATGTATAGGGTGTTTTTTTAAGCCCGATAGAACTTCAAATTGTAAAAAATAACACAAAAAATTAAATTGTAATCAAAATTTTTTTTTATTCGAAAGATCAATACGTGACATTAACATTTGAAAATGATTTCGGGCATATGGGCACCGCGGCTGTTCTTGACGAAGCGCATTCTGGACGTCCAATTTTGGGCCCCTTTTTCGAGCACTGCTGGCCGTATGTCACGAACAACACGAACAATGCTGGCCTCCAAGGCGTCAATTGTTGCTGGTTTATCAGCATAAACCAGTGACTTCACGTAGCCCCACAGGAAATAATCGAGAGGTGTCAAATCGCACGACCTTGGAGGCCAATTGACAGGTCCATTTCTCAAAATCAACTTATCGCCAAATTTTGATTTCAGTAAGTAAGGATGGCACGTAGCGCCATCCTGTTAAAACCACATCTCCTCCGGATCAATGTCATCCATATTTTCAAACAAAAAATCATTGATCATGGTGCGGTAACGATCTCTATTGACCGTAACGCGAGCTCCGGCCTCATTTTTGAAGAAATAAGGTCCGATTATGCCACCAGCATGAAAACCGCACCAAACAGTGCATTTTTCTGGATGTAATGGAGTCTGTAGGGTCTCTTGTGGATTGGTCTCACTCCATATGCGGCAATTTTGCTTATTAACAAACCCGTTAAGCCAAAAATGCGCCTCATCGCTGAACACAATTTTGCGTCTATAAGTTGCGCGAATCGACGACTGATTTTCAAAGTAAATTTGGATAATTTCGTAGCGTTGTTCAAGCGTGAGTCTATTCATGATGATTTGTCAGAGTATACTGAAACAAATAAAAAAAATGTTTCATCAAAATTTAATTTTTTGTGTTACTTTTTACAATTTAAAGTTCTATCTAGCTTAAAAAAACACCCTATACATATACATAGTAATGCATGTGCATTTGTGTATTCGTATTCATTTGATTGCTTGGCGTGTGGTTGTATTGGCTTTGTGCTGCTTAGGCAGGTATGAATGTAGTTAAAAAATCATGTCGATAAAATATCACTCCCTCCCATCCTCTTTGCCCACAAGCTGTTAGAATAATAGTTCTCGTGTGTGATAGATCAATCTGCCAAAAATATAATGATTATAACTATTAACGCCAACACGGCTACATTTGTAGCTGACACAAAATTACACAGCTTTCACACACGGATTGATTGACTACCAGAGAGTATTTTTCAGCACTCCTTTGTGTCCCTTGCCGGAAAGTATATCCACCGCTTCCTTCATTGCGTATAATTCCGCTTGGAAGATTGAAAGCTATATTGCTGCGTATTATAGGTATTATAACATTAGCTCTATTCACAGTCTCGTGTAAATGGTATTGCATCATTGCATTTACAAAAAGGTTTAGCATAATTTTACTCTACACTAACAAAATACACAGCAATGCATTTGCTAGTCTTATGTGTATATGCAATACATAAAACCTATAGTTTTTATTTGCTGTATTTATGCAAAGGTTAATTGCAAATCGACAGCTGACAATCAGCGATCCAAGCCAATTAGTTCGTAAACGCCGCTTATTTGTTGTCGGTCATCCTGCATTCAAATAACACCAATAGATGTCTTTATCTAACTTAAAATCGCTTTTTCTATCGGGTGGTTAAATTTCAAGGGCCGATGTTGAATGTGAACCACACCTAAACGCCAAGCTTTTTTCTGAATTTTATTTGACATTTCTCTATTTTAGACTTACTCAATTTGAACCATGGAGAGATACACAATCCAACAACGTGTTAAAGTTATCCAGACTTATTATGAAAATTTTCGAAGAAAATCATCTTCAGTGATGAGGCACATTTTCACCTCAGTGGATTCGTCAATAAACAGAATGGCCGCATTTGGGCGAATGAGAATCCAAGAGTGACTGTCGAAAAACCAATGCACCCACAAAGAGTGACTGTTTGGTGCGGTTTATGTGCTGGCGGCATCATCGGGCCGTATTTTTTCCAAAATGAGGCCGGTCAGGCAGTTACTGTGAATGGTGTTCGCTATCGTGAGATGATAACGAACTTTTTATGGCCCGAATTGGAAGATATGGATGTAGACGATATGTAGTTTCAGCAGGACGGTGCCACTTGCCACACAGCTAACGAAACAATTGCTCTCTTGCGCAACAAATTCAATGGCCGTGTTATCTGACGTAATGACGATATCAATTGGCCGCCAAGATCATGTGATTTGACACCGTTGGACTTTTTTCTTTGGGGTTATTTGAAAGAAAAGGTGTACGTCGATAAGCCAGCAACAATTAAACAGCTAAAGGATGAGATAATTCGGCACATTAACGGCATAGACCATCGGATGGAGATGTGCCGCCGTGGTCGCGGCGCCTATTTGGCCGATATTTTGTTCCATACATAATTGAGTAATACCAATATATCATAATAAAATAAAATTACAATAATTTCCTGAATAGTTTGTGTTTTATTCAAAATCAACATCGGCCCTTGAAATTTAACCACCCATTATTAAAAAGTCCATTAACTGCTCCATAAAGCTTTTTTTCGGCATATTTATTTTTAAAAATTAAAGTAGTGCGAACTAAACCAACAGAAGTGGTCCACAATTGATATTTGCAATTGCATAAATTTGCAATCACAAATGCACAAGATTGTGAATAGAGCTATTGTTTGTTGGATAAACAAATATTTTTATCTGAATTTTTTTGAGATTGTATATCAAAGAAATTCCCTGGATCTCAGAAAAAATTTATAATAGTTTTTCTTCTATTCCTGGAATAAACAATATAAAAGTACTCAATAATGCGTACCAAGAAATATTTTCAGTGTTTTTGTTTTGTTTTAAATGTAGGCTGTGTTACGAGTTGAAATTCTTTGCTGCAGTTACTTTGCATATGCGTGCTGGTTGTTACCAACTTTTGTTTTTGTTTTCCGAAAAAAAAAAACAACTAATACTCTAATGTTCCATTTAAGTTGTTTTGCAGTTTTATTTTTCGTAAGTGTGAATTTATTTTCGCATATGATGTTGGTTGGTATGCCAGTAAGGTGTTTATGTAGTATATTTTGGAAACGAAATCTTTTATTAACACCTCTGAGTTATGGTCTCTATGCCACGCCCACGTAAATATGGCTTTTGGTCGGTTTTAAAATAAGGTCGCCACTTTTATAGCCGTAACAGGGAATTGTTACTTAAACGCAAGTTTAAAGCAAGAATATTTTTGTGAGAAAGAAAAACGATCAAGTTTTTGGGGATAAAAACAATTTTAACATAAAATTTCATTCTTGAAATCGAAAATCAGTCCATTTCCTCTAGTGCCACATAGTTTGAGCAATACGACTTTGTAAAGATTGATTTTCAGGAATTATCGCCACCAGTTGATCTTCCATATCATCGCATATTTGCTTTTCAGCCATAAGATCTGTTTTAGTGGTTTCTAAATCACTAACCAGTTTAATAAATTCTTCGTTACTCTCTTGAGCACGAATCCCACTCAAATCATATGAGATGTCATCATCAACACTACTTATACCCGTCGTGTTGGGTTTATTTCTAGAAGCAGGGGAACCTAAAGCAAAACTATAATTATCCGGCTCCGTAGTATCGGCCTGGTAGCCCTTGTGTGATGTATCCAAAGTCTTTATTTGTAATTAAAGGACGCTCTAACTTTCTCCGGCATTCGAAACAAATTTTTCGTTTTTTTGAGAAATCAAATTTAAGTCTATTTTTGAATTATATTGAACTTTGTTATAAAATCTGTGCAATTAGCCACAACTAAGGCGAATTCATAACAGGTGAAATTGACAGCGCAGCTGATAACTTTTTTAAAATTTTTATCTGTTTCAGATGCTAATAGAATAATTAAAAGAAATTTGAAAAAATAAATTAACACAATTTTTTAAATTATATATTGTGTCTTAAGCGCGAGGTATCATCCAAAATCCTCCCCAATCTGGCTGACCATTTTCACCTTTCCAGGCTCTATTATCTGAGACCTTAATTTTCACGATTATTAAAAGTTTATGAAATAATTTAAAGTTTCGTTTCTTGTAATTTTTTTTAAACAATATTTTTTAAATTATGTACCTTGAGCGCCAGCTATCATCCAAAATCTTCCCCTTCCTGTCTGGCCATTTTCTCCTTTCCCAGCTCTATGATCTGAGACTTAAATATTCACGAAATGATTAAAAGTTTCAAAAAATTGTTTTTTTTCTTGTAAATTTTTTTTATTATATATTTTTTGAATTCCTTTTTGTGTTTATATTTCTCCCTTGACATTTGAAAAAGATTTATTTTTTGTAGTGTTGCATTCAAGGCGAATTCATAACAGGTGAAATTGACACCGCAGCTGATAACTTTTTTTAATTTTAATCTTTTTTATAAAATTAATATAAATTAAAAAAAAAAAAATTAAATAATTTTTCAAATTATGTATTGTGTCTGGAGGGTATCATCCAGAACTCTCCCCAATCTGGCTGGCCATTTTCATCTTTTCAAGTTCTATCATCTGAGACTTTAAGTTTAGCGAAATAATTAAAAGTTTGTCTTTTTTTTTAATTTTTTCTATTATATTTTTTTGAATTCAATTTTGTTTTTATATTTTTCTTTTGACATTTCAAAAAGATTTTTTCTTTGTAGTGTTGTAGTTATTGCTCTTGCATATACCTGGTATGAATTCGCCTTGGTTGTATTTATTGCTCTTGCATTTACCTGGTATGAATTCGCCTTGTTTGTATTTATTGCTCTTGCATTTACCTGGTACGAATTCGCCTTGGCCACAACAATATGGCCTGTGTAAACTGTCAAAATCCTGTATAAGGTGTATTTCTAGAGTAACATAAGTTTAAATTAAAACAAAGAAATATATTTTTAATATTAAGCAAAAGAGTTTTATTCGATAGGAAATTGTATGACATTGGTCTATCACACACGAGAACAATTGGCAACCCAGCTTGCCGGCGAAAGGGGGTGAAGAAAGGGATTTTTTGTCAGCATAATTTTTCAACCAGCTTCACACCAGAGCTCAAGCAGCACAAAACCAATACAAGCACTCGTCAAGCAATCAAATGATTACCCAGCGGGAAACTTTTTCCTCAAAAAGGCCCTCTACGATGTAATTTTAGATTCGATATTCATTCTTGCCTGTCTTGCAATGAAGGCCTAGAAACTCCCTGCTATTGGAAGAGGTACAAACGTTTTATTGTGGTACATACTCAATCTTGGTGTTATCAAATAAAACAGTGCTGTCAACTCAAAGTTGTAAAACTCTAGAGCTTGTGTGGCTTTCAAATTTCCATTTGAAACATTACAATAACTAATATTTTTAGAAAAAAAATCTATAAATATATATTAGAATAACATTTTCATTGTGTAGCGAAACAATGGCCGGTAAAATGTTAACATTTATTAAGTCGTTATTAGCACGTTAACAAAACATTAAAAAGTGTTAATAAAATATTCATATATTAAAAGCTATTTGTATGTAAGTATATATGTATGTTTGTTTGTACAAACAATATATTTTTCTTGCAAATACGCTTTATTTTTTATAAATGTCCATTTATGAAAATTGCCGACACATGCAATAACAACAACAACGCATTTACAACGCCTTTTAATATATTTTTTTAGAAAAAAGAAGTAGAGTATTGTTTAAAAATTTTGTCAAGGCTTTTTAATGGACTGCAACACAAAATGTTGCAAGAAAAAATAAAAAATAATCGTTTCAATATTTTTTAAGCGGCAGCTTTTTATATACACGCAGCTTTTTATATACATACATATTTATGTATGTACATATTTTTTTTTATCAAATCATGCAATAGATTTTTTTTTGGTTTGATTTTCATCATGATTCGATTGTAAAATCAATGAAAACATTCATACAATTTTTTTTTTATATGTAAATATATAAATTTTTTGTTTAAAGTAAAACTTTAAGTACCCCAGCGTTTTTAAGTGAGTAACTGCGGCTTAAGTAGACCTACTACTATTATCAATAACTTGTATTTGTATTAGACCTCCTTTAGAAAAAATCCAAGAAAAAAACTCAATCAATTTGAATTCGAATTGAATTCATTTTTTTTTTAAATTTTTTCATCTCAACTACACTCAACTAAACGCACTATTTTTTTTAGCACATTGTGGAACCAGCTGATATAAATCTAAATCAATAAAATTGTTGCCAGCAAGAGACCAAAAAAATCTAAGTTTGTGCTGCTAAAAGACAACAATTTTTTTTTGTCAAATATTTATATACATTTTAAGGCAGGCAATTGTATTCTTTTAACAATTAAAAAATAGTTTGTTATTAAGATTGTTGTTAAAATAAATACTTTATTCATAAACAATTTAGATTGCTAAAAAAATACTCGTAAGTTTTAATAAAAAAAATCCATAAGAAAAGTTCAACAATAAAAATACTTCATTAAACTTGTTTACAAGATCTTTCATAAAGAAATTACACAGAACTTTTTACAATACATAACACAACACCCCAAAAAATTCTTGCAAAAACCTTTAATAAAAATTACAAAAAAAGCTTTAAAACATTATCAATCAGAGTATTGCCATATGAGTAGTTTTTTAAATAAATAAATATAGTTAAAAAAAAACTGAAAAACATGCTTCGATATCAAACTAATTAACCATTAAACCAGATAATTATACATATACTGCGATCCAATATTAATTTTTGAATTCCCGAAATCAGCTTTAGGAATTGCCAAAATCCTCCACTTTTAACGTAGCCTAAGCGATTTTTAAAAATTTTGAAAAAATTTTTAAACATTTTTTTACATAATTTGTGTCGTTTTAAGCCTAGGTAATGGGATGAATTTGATGAAAATATGACATCTCACAAATTCAAAAATAACATGTTTTTTGGGTTAAATTTGACGCACTTTTAACGTAGCCTAAGCGGTTTTTAAAAATTTTGAAAAAAATAAAAAAATTTTTTTTTTTAAATAATTTGTGTCGTTTTAAGCCTAGGTAATGGGATGAATTTGATGAAATTTCGATGAAAATATGACACCTCACAAAATAAAAAATAACATATTTTTTGGTTTAAATTTGACGCACTTTTAACGTAGCCTAAGCGATTTTTAAAAATTAAAAAAAATTTTGCGAAAAACCGTTTCTGATTCGGTTAGCGAAACGGTACCGAATTGTTTCGGAATTCCTAAAATCGGCTTCAGGAAACGTCAAAATCCCCCTACATTCTCAGAAGCAATACGGTAACTTCAATTTTCGCACTAAAGCGAATGACTGCTTATAGTTTAAATGCTTGTTACATGACAAAAACGCGCACCAATTTTTTGGGAATTTCCAAAATCGGCTTTATGAATCTCCAAAATCCCGGAAGCAATACGGCAACTCCAACTTTCGCACTAAAGCGCCAACACTGTGTATATATTTTTCGATACCTACCAAGGCAGCTTAAAACAGGTAGTGGCAGAATTACAATAAATACAACACCAAAAAAGTTGTCAGAATTTTGTTCTTCTTTTGTATAAAAAAGCAAGGAAGTCTATGAGTTTTTGACAAATTTACGCAAAGGAAACGAAGGACAGTTGTGCTTATACCACCACCCTATTAAAGCTGCCTTGATACCTACATATGTAATAATCATTCATATGGCATGGGTTTCGAGTATTGCAAACATACAAACAAACCAGTAAGCAAACAAATATACAAGTATTAAAAAGGATATTTGGCTAGTAGACAATCAAATTTGTATTGTAAATACAATATTGTATTGTAATCCTTTTTAAGAAACTTAAGAAAGGAAAAACGCGATGTACTTATGTACAAAAACCAAAAATCCAATCTAAAAAGCAAATAGTTCATAAAATTTAGTGCATTGGATTTATTAATTTTTTTGCTAAAACATTTTTACCATAAAGGGCATGTGGGAGCTAGGCATGTCTTTGTACAGAGTTTCATAAAATCTATTACACAGATTAATACACTATTTTACTAGTTGTTATCAAATTTTTTCCAATTCTGTTCAAAAGTTTTGCATAAATTTTGTTTTTTAAATAAAGGACATGTATATACCATATTTTGCAACATATGATTAAAAAAGGATATACGAGACGCAGTCTAATTACTGCATAATATTTTAGGCAATTTATCTCTAGGATTAAGCGTGCAATTTAATAAGTATTTTGCACATAGGTTGGGTAGGTAGGCCGCTGGATACCCCGGCATAGTCTAGGTTGTTTAGCTCACTTGGGTCCTGGAGTCCTTCCCTTTGTGATTGCCTGAAAAATGGGATAGTGGAGCGAAGAAAATAAGTTATAGGAATATAGTGTGAGTAGAATGGTTGGGCGGGGATGGAAGGGAAAGACGGGAACCTCTTAGTGTAGCGTTACATGCTGCTATACTAGCCATCCGTTGCTTGAAGAGGCTAGTGCGGTCGGTTTGACCGAGACCAATTTAAAAATTTTCAAATTCTGCACATAATAATTAATTAAATTTATTATTTAAAAAACAGGACATAAGAAAAGAGGTCTCGCTGTGTTGGCAAATTTGTAAGCAATTTTGTTGGCAGTATTTTATGCTTTTAAATGCAAGACATGTGGAAGGAAAGCATGTCCTTTCAACAATTGAAAGTAAATTCCCATCACAGCTGTTGAGTATGCATATGTACATTCAGTAATAGGTATTAGTTTCGATTGCATTTAGATTATTATTGTTCAAAAAATATCGATTTCATGTCTAAGGATATTTGGGAGATACACACGTATATAATATTTTTGGAATTATATTAACCTCAACTGCCAAATTTATTTATTTTTTCAATTTATTACTTGTATTTGAGCTTTTTGGATTTTCAAATCAAATATTTTTGAATCAAGGACATTTGAGAAATTGCCATGTTTTTACGTTAAAAATTATTTGCAGCTGTGTTAAGTGAGGTCTACTCGTATTTAATTAATCATTTTTTTCTCCTAGATATGACTACTGGTTGTAAATGAAAAATTGATCAATTTTGTATTTTTAGTTAAAATCAAAAAAATCTCAAAAAGTAACAAAGAAATGATAAAGTATATTTTAAAAATATGCTTTAACTTATACAGTTACACCAGCACCCCTTGGACGCAATAAAGAATTAGTTTTAATAAAAATAATTTAACTTTTAGTTATTACATTTAAAGCAAACAGAATTGAAGTATGTACGAGTATAAAAGACATGAATGTGTTGTTTACGGTTATGCATCATTATTAATATGTTGCATGCCACACATTTAGAGGCTTTGCTTGAAGCTAAACTAGCTGGCGGACTTCAAACTGTGTATTCTGTAGCAAAGTCTGTCTGTGTGTGTATCTGTCTGTCCGTGCGTCTATCTATCTGTTTGTCTAATTGCAGAAAGGCCCGTGGAATATAAATTGGTCAAATACAATTATCAAACCAATACGAGTTTCAAATAAAATAAATTTTACATATTTTCCAAAACTCAACTTACGTAACAAGAGATGTAGTTTTCTTGTTGGTGTTGCTTTTTTAAAACTAATTTTTTTCTTTGCTACGCACACGCAGGCAAAAGCATGCATGCGTTCATGTGACAACTAACTGGACCTAAAAGTAAAACAAACCAATCTAAGCAAAAAAAAAAAAAAAATAATATCATACGCAAAATTTTCTGGCTGGACTTAAGTTTGTGAAAAGGCTGCTGCTAGCTAATGAAAAATATACAGACACTCTTAAGAAAAATAGAGTTTAAATTTAAAACTTGTCTTAAGAAGTGGGTTAAAATTAGTTTAAAGGTATGTACTCGTATGTACGTTCAAAAATATCCATTTCAAAGCATTTTTGGTTTTTCCTCAACAGTCAACAGTCGGCTTTAGTTTTGATATTCATTTTGCCTAATATTTTTTGCACGTATGTTACTTTGTGTGTATGTACATCTGTAGTTTAGTTTTCATATTTAATTTTTGCCAGCAATATTTCGTGTAAAATTTTGAACGAATTGCGAAAGGTTTCAAACACTTGGTTGGCAGGGCACATAACCAATGATACATACAATGCAAACAAATATAACCACATATTTCAAACTGCACCATTTTCAATTATATTTTATTTGAAGAAAAATTAAAACAACAATAACAAAGAGTTTGGTTAGAGTAAAATCTTAAAGTGAATATTAAAACCAAAAATAAAATTTTGGCCATAAAAAAGTAGTTTACAACTTAGAAAATCATATTTTTAGTGCATAAAACTAGTTTTAATTCATTCGTTTTAAGGACTTGTCTGCTTTCTATATATCCTTTATATAAAAAATAAAATTTATTTTAACATTTTTTTTTACAGAAATGGAAAAAAATTTGATAACAACTAGTAAAATAATACAATTAAACTGTGTAGTAGATTTTATGAAACTCTGTCCAAGGACAAGCCTAGTTGCCACATGTCCTTTATTGTAAAAATGTTTTAGTAGAAAAATTAATACACAAAATGCACAAACATTTTTGAACTATTTGCGAAATGGTGCAATAGTACGAATTTTATTTTCATCTGATTAAGGATTCGTCCTTTATAGAAAAATTTTCTTTACAATGTCAAAAATGTCTACAAATTTAATGACTATTAGGAAAATAATACTATAGTGATTTAGTATAAGTTTTGTTTTAATTGGAACAATAATTTGACAAAGGTCCTTTATATTAAAAATATCGGCCAAAGTATAGGGGGTCCAAAATTAAAATATATTTTAATTCAAAAAAAGTATTTTTTTTTTCAGATAATGAAAAAAATTTGATTACAACTAGTAAAATAATGTAAATAGTCTGTGTAGCAGTTTTTATGAAATTCTATCCAAGGATATGCCTAGCTCCCACATGTCCTTTATTGTAAAAATGTTTTAGCAGAAAACTTAATAAACAAAATGCACAAAAATTTGAGAAATAGTGTAGTAGTATAAATTTTATTTTCATCTGCATAAGGACTAGCTTATTATATATACCAGTATATATATCCTTTATGAAATATATTTTATTTATTATGTTAAAAATGTCACAGTGTCCAAAATGTCTACAAATTTAATGACCATTAGAAAAATAATAATATAGCGATTTAGCATAAGTTTTGTTTTAATTGGAGCAAGAATTTGGGAAAAGACTTTATGACCTTTATTTTAAAAATATATTATCAGCCAAAGTATAGGGTGTCCAAAATTGAAATATCATTTTAATTAAAAATAATGTAAATAATCTGTGTGGTAGTTTTTATAAAATTCTGTCCACGGATATGCCTAGCTCCCACATGTCCTTTATTGTAAAAATGTTTTAGCAGAAAACTTAATAAACAAAATGCACAAAAATTTGTGAACTATTTGCAAAATAGTCTAGTAGTATAAATTTTATTTTCATCTGCACTAGCAGATAATAATAGTGTTTGATCACTGCACAAAAATTCACTTTTTGCCATTTTTTAAGAAACGCAATAGTTGCTTCCTTCAAACGACTACAACAAATAAACTAATTGATGAATTTGGGTGAAATTTTAACAGCTAATGTTTGACAGATCACAATTCACAATTTGTATTTGTGCTGTCATCTAGTTTCAATATCAAGCCGCCAATAATATAATTAAGATTTTGTATAAATTTTCTTTTAATTCGAGCAAGGACTCGTTTGGCGTTGATATGTCCTTTATTTGAAAAATTTCTTTTGGCGAAAATAGCGCTTGGAATGCTGAAGAAATAAATTAATTATGGAAAATATTATTAAATTATTGGTTTCATTTAAATTGTGGGCAGGAATATTTCAAAAGCCTATATGTCCTTTTTACATTTTTCAATCACATCAAACGAATGTTCCTTTTTTGGTTGCTTCTTATATCTTTACTTGTTTTTGGAGTCTTGAGTGCAATGGTTCCCTTGTGATTAATTTCAGTTTTTATCAAAATCTGCTTACTTTTCATATACACTTCACTGTAAAAATTTTAAAATTAAATTAAAAATCCTGTACCAACAGTGTTTTCAGTGTGAAACATATCTATTGCTATAAAATTAAGAATTTGATTAGAATTCATGTTTACCCTTTTACATGTTAGTAAAGGAAATACTTAACAATTTTATTTGACCTTCATTGCTCAAAAAAATTATTAAAAATTAAAAAAAAAGTTTAAAAATATGCATAAACATATATCTAAAAATTGCAACAGATTTTGTTTTTAAATTAACAACTGCATAAATACATGCAAAAATCATGTTTTCTATTAAATTATTTCATTTTCATAATTCGAACTACATTTTAGTATGTAAAAAAAAAATTATTTTGTAAAATATTGAATTAGATGTACATACTCATACAGACATTTGTTTGCATTGATTTCAACAACTTAATGCAGTGTTTTACATTCGTACCATATACATAAATAAGTTTCCAAAATAGACATACCGATTGGGTGCATAGTGGGTTGTGTTATGAAAAAATGTGCCACTTTCTTATATATTTACGAACTTATATGTATATAAGTTCTTTTGCTTCTAAAATATACTCTTGACCAATTTTACTCGTATATACTTTTTTTACTTTATGCGCAAGAGTATGCACTCTTATATCTTATATGCGCAGCTGTATCTTTATTATTAATCTATTATACTTTTATACTCCTGTAAACTTCTCTTTTCTTGAAACTCTTATACTTTATACTTAAACTTTTATACTCTAATACACGTTTACATTTTGTATCTTTATTCCCCAATAGCTTTGGAAATCACCACTCTTATGATCTTATATTCAAATACACTTCTTTCGTTTTATTGTTATTTTATATTATAGACATTTACTTTTATATTCTGATTCTATACTGTTTTTTTTTTTTAATATTTGGTATAAATTCATAGAGCTCCTTCTGCAATGGTATGGAAAGAGTTTCTGAAATCTGTAGATACAATCCTATCTAGTTTTCAGCCTTACCCCACGGTGATATTAAAACCGTCTGAAAATAATGCGTTCACCTTTACATAATATACCATGCATGAGTACCAATTTAACTACATGCTATTGGAAACATGTTCTTCCCCTGGGTTAAGAGCAGAGCCTTTCTAATACTTCTTTCGATCTCTGGGCTATGACACCAAGTTGCAGTACGATTTGGGTCTAAACATCCACCACGTTACACCTCGAAGGCGCGGATGATAGCCGGTCTTCTAGTTTCCGTGGTACCAGATTCGAGTCTCCGGTCAGACTTCGTAGCCCAACAACTACTACCGGTTTCAAGCTCCAAATACTCCATTGATCCAAGAGTTGATACAATCAAGTTCATATAAAAATCAAGCCCGTCAACAAAAGGAATTATCAACCCACCTTTCTGCCAATTACTACAAAACGAAATGTTGCCAATACCCCATATGTGTCATAATTCAATAGAATATTACTAAAACTCAAAATATTGCCTCCAAATTTCTAACGTCATCATGACAAGAACATACTACCAGAATATGTTTCCAGTCTTCAGGATCCCATCGCGACCGCATAGCGCAGTTTCAGATAAGCACCTTTTATGCAAAAAAGAATTTAGAGAGCCATGTCGCGTGATTAGGAAGCCTGTGCTGAGACTGAAGCCAAATTATGGACGCCCGTAACAAAATCTGCTTCGCGAATGAACTCGTAACTAACTCGTCAATTGCCGCCATGCAGATATAACACGCTAGCAAAGTAGTGACATGATCTAGCTGGCTTCCTTATTCGCTACAAGGTCCAATACATAAAACCAATAATATAGGCGAAATGGTAACTGCTCCCTGACTCTGAAAGGGATCACACGGTGAATTCCGTTCAGATCAAGAGGAGCCACCATCATTGAGAAACAGTGGGATAGCTGGGCTGCCAGCGAATAAGAGACTGCCAAGTGATACCACCCTGTTGGAACAACATATCCTCCAGCTCTATATCCTCAATTTCTGGCCACACTCATTCTAAAGGCGATCCCACGGCGAATCACCTACAAATCAAGAGGAGCCAACCTAATTCAAAAACAGTGAAATAGCTGGACTTCCAGTGGATGAGAGATGGAGATAACACGACCATTGATTTACTCGCGCAAATAAGCCATTTTTTCCTTGACTGTGTGTCAAGTGATACCATCCTATTGGAACCACATAACCTCCAGGTCTATATACTCAATTTCTGGCCACACTCACTCTTTGTGGAGGTGCTTTTCAACAATCACTTATTTGCACAAATGCGACAATTCTGCTTGTTAACGAAACCGCTTAGGTGAAAGCTTGCCTGGTCGTACTGAAGAGTACGAAACATATTTTGATTTAAATAACCGTTATCGTAAAGAGCTTAAACTATACTAACACGCTGCTCAATTATGTACCTCTCTACGGTTGAATTTGTCAAACACTGAAATAAAGAAATGTCAAATTAAGTTGGGTAAAAAACTTGACGTCAAAATATTACTAGCAATTAATTTGGTGCATTATGATTGGACCAGCCTTTTTCTTATACTGCTATTTTTATATAATCTTATACTGTTAAACATATCTTATACCATTGACTTATCTAATTTTTATAATCTCTTTAATTTATTCATATATGCTCTTAAACTCTTATATTCTTAGACTCTTATACTTTTGTAAATTTCAATTCTTATACTGGTATTTTTATATAACCTTATACTCTTACACTCTTATACTCTACACATACTCGTATTTATATTCATAAATGTATAATAAAGAAAATTTTTGTTAAATTTTGCTTACTGTGCAAAATTAAATCATATATTTATTATTATATTGTAAAATGTAAAACCAAAAAATTTCCAAGTGTTGTGAAAAACGAAAACTGCCTACTGTTGCAATTATTTTTTCTTACATACAGATACGTTAAAATTTATATATGTACATATGCATAAATATATCTTCATATAAGTTGGCGTTTTAGTGCCTCAATATGTTGCGTGTCTGCTTTACATTATATACTTACAATAAAATATAAATTTATGTATGTACTTCAGTTTTATTTTTATTTAAAAATTTTGTGTTATAATTTATATACATTTTTTCTTTTTCCATATTTGTCCGTTATCAATGAGATTTATTAAAAAATTTACTTTATTAAACCATCGCTTTAACATTTGGCAGCACAAGTTGCTTAAAGTTGTTGTTGTTGCTGTTAGTTAAAGTTGGCTTATGGATTTTGTTTTTATCATTAAAACGTTAATGAATCTAAATGACTGTAATTAACGTTTAAAGTTACCACTTTGAAATTAAAAAAAAAATAAAAAATGATACTCCAAACTGAAAAATAGTCCTCTTGAAGCAGCTGCTGCAAATATGATTGCAACAAAGTCTTAAAGAAAGATTAATAAAAATTTTCCGAAAGTCACGAAAATTGCTGTCGCTTAAAGAGAAACATACGAGTATGCATATACTCCTATTAAAATCATCACAATTTAGTTGTCTGTACTCGTATGTGATGAGATAATAAAGGATCTTTCTTTCAGAGGCTTCTATATTTAAATTTAAATTTAAAATTAAATAAAATAAGGTGTGACATAAAACATTTTTTTTTCAATCCAATTCAATTCAATTTAATTCAATTCACTTTATTAATAATACTTAAGCCAACAAAAAGGCCAAATTGATTTAACAATTTATATTATTGACTCTTATAATTGCATCAAACTTTAAGCTTCTTATTACATTTAAATGCTTCAAAATAGCGTAAGTAACTTTTAATGAAAGCTCATGAAAAAAAAAAAATACAATAATTCCTGAATTCAATCTGAACAGATTATATAATTAGTAATTTCTTTTGAATGCATTTCACTACCTTGTAATATGGACTAAATTTTGCTAACCTGAGCAGTGTCGAAGGTTAGCAAAAGGTGGCAGCACTAGAGCAAAATTACAACAATACAACAAAAACAGGCATGTGGTAAGCTATGTTTTTCAAAAATATTTGTAACTATTTTCACAATTATAAACTATGAATGTACCTTTTCATAATTGTAAATTATATTTATTTGAATTATTTATATGTTCACAAAATAATTTGTATATGTTTAATTCAGAATAAAACACTAAATTGACTTTCAAAAATGTAAACAATACATTTGACGTAAATAGCTTTTGCCAGTAGCAAAAAATTGTCACATGTCGTAGTGCTGCCACCGTGTATACGTTAATGCACCTTGGTATATACACTAAAATTTTAAATGCTGTAAATTAATTCAAGTGAAAGAATGAAATATATCTGTATTCTTCCTCTATTTCTTGCATCATGCTCTTCATTTTCATATTTCGTCATCTTTCATTCAGTACCCGTCAACATTCAAAATCAATTATTAGTATTACTGATAGATTTTTCGACCTTTATAATTGTTAAATAAAAATGTCAGGAATTTTTCGAGCTTGAGGTCAAGTTTTTAACATTTATTTTAAAATTTCCAATATTTCGCTACACCACTGGGTAGCATCATCAGGGATTTAGATATTGCTTTTTTTCCAAAGAACACTAGAAACACAAAATAGGGATCCTTTTTCCTCGTATGTTATTACTGTACTCTGTAATTATGTAATACCATACGAGGAAAAAGAATCTCCATTTTGTGTTTCTAGTATTCTTTAGAAAAAAACAATATCTAAATCCCTGATGATGCTACCCAGTGGTGTAGCGAAATAATGGAAATTTTAAAATAAAAGTTAAAAACTTGACCTCAAGCTAGCTCGAAAAATTCCTGACATTTTTATTTATAAATTGTTGATTTTATTTTGTACTTTTAAATTTAAATCAATTTTAAAACTGAACATTAAGTAATTTTTTTTGATATATTGCGTTTAATCATATTGTGATACAAACAAATAATGCCGCAGTTGCTTTATAATAATTCGTTATGCCGCCACCTGACATATATAATTGAAACATTTTTATTCAGTCTGAAATATGTCTCGCATACTGAAAGATGAAAGAAAAGAATGAATTAATTCACTTAACCTTTCTGAAAGAGAATGAAAGATTCACACAAATGAGAGATTTTGCCCAACACTAGAAAATCTTCAACAAAGTCTTAATGGTTCACACTTTTGTTTTTTGACTTCTTGCAAGATTTTATATTCACAAAATTTACTTTGTGACAGTAGAAATTATATCACAATGAAAGTAAAAGTATAGTTGTTTTTTTTGCAGCGTAGTTTTTTCAAGTACTTTTGTAAACAAAATCAGAGTTACTTAATAGAGTACTTACAAAAATCTACTAGATTTCGTCAAAATCTAGTCGCAATGAAGAATTCATTTTGTATGGGAAATCTCGTCAAAATCAACTTGATTTGACTCGAAATTCCGTAAGTACTAAATTTGGCTTGGGTGTAAACGTCCCATTACTGTTTTCTCCAAATTTGCTATTAAATTATCACTAGTTTATGTGAACTCACTCTCCAGAATGTAAACAAAGAAAAAACAAATAATTAAGGTGTGTAAAATAAAAACAAAAGTCGTGAACATATAAATAATGGATATTTACATAAGGATTAAAAGAAAAATTGAAGCAAGAAGCAGTGAAAAAGGGAAAACCATTCGTAAAAAATATAAACGTCAAAGTGAAACAAGAACAATCGGCTGAACACCTAGTTTCGCAATCGTGATTCAGCAAACGAAATAAGTGTTTCATATTACCGTTTGAACAGGGAACAAAAGTAGTTTGCATTTGCACTGAGGGCATACATTCCTTATCTGCAAGCCAACAGCTGACAATCAGAGAACGAAGCAGATCAACCAAAAAAGCTATTCACAATAGAGAACAAATGTTTGTTACTGCACAAACTGCCATCTCAAATGCACAAGATTGTGAATAGGGCTATTATTTGTAGCAAAAATGTAGATTTAGTTCCATTAGAAATGTATTTCTTGATTCTGTCGTTGTTTTTCACTAGTTTGCTAGGAAAAACCTCCAAAATAAATTTGTTACAAGCACTTGATTTTTCAAATCATATTTTATATTTTTAATTTTAATAATTTCAAGCTATAAACGCAAAGCTACAAACACATGTATGTACATATGTTGCTAAAATAAGGCGTGCATGACAAAAGACAAGGTTTCATTTCTAAAAAAAAATATATTATTCTCAAACTCTAAAATGATAAAGTGTTTGAAAATGCATTTGCGAAACCGTGTGGGCTTTAATTGCAAACGGATGGATGAGAATTTGTCTAAAACTGAGGTGAGGAATATTAATTACATATAAAGTTTTATTTGAGAAAAAAATTAAATAAATAAAATTTTTTGCCCAGCCAATCAATTCAAATTTAAGACTTTTTGAGGTTAAATGTAATTAAAAGCACAAATTGTCAACTTAATACAAAATGGCAAAACTAAAAGATAAAATAAATACTTGTACGCTTGAATTTTTATTATATTTTATAAATAAAACAAATCTTTTGAATGTTTTTATTTAGATTAAAAACAAAAAATATATATAGACTGGTGACTGTTTAAAACATTTTTGTCATAAGCCTGAATTGCGTTCAGCAATTCGAAGGAAAACGACATGTGTTGGCAATACGAGAGGTGTAACAGAATTTTGTTGATCTCCAACATTTATATATTTATTACTATTTACTAAATTTTAAAACAAGCTTTTTATGCAGAAAGTATTTTTCGGGGGAAATTTTTAGTCCAAAATATCTCTTAAGGTATGTTTACACGGTAGCACAAAGTATTTTATTTTTGTGGCAACTTTTTGCCAAAGTGATTTCAAATCACGAAAAATATGTTCTCTGCACAGGTGAATTTGAAATCAAGCGATTTTAAACCGTTCAGCTAAATGACTGACATTTTGATATCACTTGATTAATTTTTTGTGTTTTTCATTACAAATTTAATAAAACTGTTTTTTATGTTTGGAAATTAGTACTGGCTTAACAAAAAGTAAACAAATAGTGTGAGATAATGATGTTTAATTCGTATACATATGCGGTTGTATATTTTTATTTAAGACCAGCACTCAGGCGATGGCCCCTACATATGGAGTACATTGTACTAAAACTAGGAAAATAGTTTAAGAGGATTGTTTGTGTTTGTAGATGTTTGACTTGAGCCTGTCAATAAAAATTTAGAGATACCAAAACAATTTTACAATGTTGGAATTAAATTAATTTCAGAACAGCATTTATAATGTTGAAATTAAATTAATTAAAACTGATCAATGCCCAGTGTATATACATACCTGCGACACTCCTCAGACTAACAAAAACCAACACATCTCAGTGGTACAAGATAAAAAAATATTTCCTAAGCATTTTATCTATTGTTTTATTTTGAAAAGTCATACAAAACCATTTTAATATGGTTAGAGGTAACATAGTATGGTTGTATACACCAATAGTATGGTTGAAGATAAGAATTTGTAATGGATGTGACAGTTGTATGTTTGGGTACAACCATAATAGCGTTAGCCGGAAGTATGATTAACTACGTCATAGTATTGTAAGGCAATGAGTTATATTGAAAATAAATTAATATTGAACTGTTTTAATATGGTTAGAGGTAACATAGTATGATTGTACACATCAATAGCATAGTTGAAGATACGAGTTTGTAATGGATGTGACAATAACATGTTTGGGTATAACCAAAATAGGGTTAGCCGGAAGTATGATTAACAACGGCATAGTATTGTCCTAGGTAACATAGAATGATTGTGCACACCAATGGCTGAAGATAAGAATTTGTAATGGATGTGACAGTTGTATGTTTGGGTACAACCATAATTGGGTTAGCTGGAAGTATGACTAGGTGCGTTATAGTATTGTTATATACGACTTACATCTGTTTACGTGTTCTAACGTGTTTTAATCGTTAACACATTTTATCAGTCATCGATTACTGTGACGATGAGAAAATTACGTGAAATTTTTGAGAGAATCAATGTGCCAACAAAACGCACTATTTATCGTGTGGTGAACGATTTCGAAGAGGGCCTGTAGGTGATAGGACCAAGCATGGACGATAACGCTATGCAAGATTGCCTGAAAACATTACTGCTGCAAAAGAAAGTGTTCAAAGTAATCCATTCACCTCAATTCGACGCCGTGCTCAGGAGCTTGGTCTTTAAAGAACAACTTTGGCCACAATTTTGCTCAGGGATTTGCATTTGTTTTTATTTAAGATTCAGTTGCTACAAGAGCTTCACCATTTAAGCCGCCGTACAATGAGCTGTTACAACTTGTCCATGGCAACCCCGATGATGATCATGAAAAAATCACAATGAGTGGCCAAGCACATTTTCATTTGAATGGATATGTGAATAAAAAGAATAGTCGGTTCTGGGCAAAGGAAAACCCTCAAATTGTTCATCAGCCCCCTTTGCAATTCGATCAGGAGGAATCCTTGGACCTTATTTCTTATGGTAACTACGAATGGAGAGTGATATCGTGATATAATTGAAAACTTTTTAACGCCACAACGCATGCTTTGGGTTTAATTAACATGTGGCATCAACAAGACGGTGCTACATCGCTTACAGCCAGGATTACAATAGAATTATTGCGAGACGGCCCGCAGTAGTTTACCTTCCTGGCGGACACCCGTATAAAATGATTGGGTAAGACGTTAATATTGTAACTTTATTTGTAGAACTTTGTTACAAAACTATGGTGAGTCACTATATACAATAATGCAATAATATAATATAGTCAGCATCAACCATATAATTAAAAAATATGATGTTTCCCTTAAAATATCATATATTTTTTCTACGTATGCTATATTTCTAAAGAAAATTTGTGATACTAAGAGTTCCATTGTTTTCATACACTCTTACTAAAATTGTTGTCAGCTTTTAGATCGGCCTCGTATTTCTCTTAATTCTTTATGATCAAGGCTTTGTTTAATTAAATTCTACTTCAAATATTGCGACACTTTTTATCTTTTACGCGTTCCTTGTATTTTTTTTTTTTCTTTTTGTCTTGACTTACGCAAATGGCATTTATTGGAGCGTTTAATATTTAGATAATGCCTGCTAGACTACTTTTCAATCTAGATAAATTATGTATGAAGCGAACAATTATACCGCAATCGTATTGTTTCTAATAATAATAATTCATAGTATATTAACAGAAAAAAAACTAAAAACTTCATAAAAACCATAAGAAATACTCGTATAATTTAAAATAAACCGAAAACAAGATCATTTAGTTGGTGGTCTCAAATGTTATAATTTTATAATTTGTGCCAGGCGTCCAACAGTGGGTTGTCATGGGAAGACAATCAATCAAAAAGCACACTTTATTTGGTAGTTCAGTTGCTGTATCGATTGTGTTAGTGGCAACTTTTGCTTGTAGGAGGAATCGAGATAATCAATCAAAAGATATTGTATACAAAGTGGAAAATACAAGAATTAAAGCATTAAAATAAAGCTGTGCTTTAAATTTTCTGCTTTAAAACTTAAAAATTTAAGCATAAATAATACAATTTCTTAAAAGATTTTCTAGAGTAAAGTTCATTAAACACTTCGTATCGTTGAACTTAAATAAAGCAATTAAACCACAAGCAACTGAGTTTACTTTTATTGGCTGTTTCTTAGAGGTTTACCACATTGAGTTGACAGCATTGCTTGACAACTCATTTAACAGCTGATAGTTGCTTAGTTTGGTCTGACATGTCATTATGGACACACGTACACGTACTCGTAAACAGTGCTTGCAAATTGTTGATTTTTTTGTTTTTAGATCAGAATAATTGTTCTGTTCGTAAATTGTTATAAATAATGAACTTACGTTCAAAATTTTGTTTCATTTTCGGTTAAAGTGAAGATTTGGAGCAAAGACGATGTATAGGCTTTTGTTGAAACACCATTATATCCACACAAAATTTCTGTTTGATGCGTCTTTTGGGCCAGTGGAGTCGTTGGTTCGAAATGGCTGGAAAGGGACATGACTAGATATTTTACTTCACAAAATCTTGAGTATGCTAGTGGCAAGGGAAAAGAAAGTGGCTCTCTTACACTCTCTATTTTCTCTCAGAAACAAACTCATAACTTTGCAAAGTAAACTTTCTGTCTGTTAAAGTTGTTTTAATGATGAAACAGAATACGACCGCAATTTCAAGCAAAACTGACTCGCAAAGAAAACACGCAAACCAAACCCATAACTGAAACAACGGCTGCAACTTCATAAACTGTCATTTAGTGTTCAGTAAAAAATATTTTTCAGCCCTTTTTAATTTTCTTTTTGCACTAAAGGTTCATACGCGTTAACGCGGTTTAAGCGTCTGTCCAAAAAGTATAATCTATGCAATTGTATGAGACAAGTTACACATCACAAAGCATAGAGCGCATAGACGCGTAGAACGCAAAAAGTAGTTAAGAAATGAGCAAATTATTAAATAAATTATAAAGCTCTTCCAAAATGTTTGCATTAAACTTTGATTATGGTAAAATTCATCTTTTATTTGTTATAACTTTCGTATATATCAGTAAAAAAAATATGCTTACGAAAACACAAATGAAATATTTGATAGAATTGATATTAATCGAATTTGAAGGCTTGTAGTGCGATTTTTATAACTTTTAATAATACGATAAATGAAAAATCTTTCCACAGTAATGGTTGTATGCTCCTGCAATATAATTTTGACAACATTAAACAGCTGTATTTTTGTGTCCCTGATAATAAACAGTAAAAGTAACAGCTGATATTGGTCGACAGCGAATATAATTAAATAATATTGCTGAATAATATTTGATAAAATATATACAATAATTACAGTAAAGGTAACATTATCTTAATAAAACTAAGGGCCAGTTCACATACAGCAACTTTAGATGGGCAGATCTTGACTTTATAGAAGCTTTCGGTGAGGGGAATAAGAAGGGAAAAAGAATTGCCGGTACTCGACAATTCTTAGCAATTCCTTTATTTTCTCTCATGTGTGTGCATATACAATGTAAATTGTATGAAATAATAAGTAGAGAAAGCTCACGAATTGCCGAAAAAAGTTTTTGTGTGTGGACAAGAAAGCAATTCCAAAAGAAAATTGCCAAAAAGTTCGGCAATTAAAATCGTTCTGTCTGACCTTAGACTAACAGAGTCGTATTAGAGGCCAACTTTGACAAACACGAATTCTAGCTATTGAACGATTTTGATGCATCCCGTCAGGCGGTGCTATCAGAACCAGTTTGATTGTATAATAGTCGCTTAAAAGTCTGTTTCATTATCGTGTTCTTAATATAAAAATACTTCTTAAAATACAAAATAGGTTTGTAAAACTGAAAAAAGAAATTCAAAATTCAGTGCGTTTTTGTTAAAATAACGCTCCATTTTGGTGCGTTTTGAAATTTCAAAGTTGACAACGCTGCTTATTTGACAAATAGTTTTCACAAAACGAAACTGTAGAAACACTTGTGTTTCAGAAATGATTTTATGATTCAATTTACATCAATTCATATCGGTGATATGACCGGAAATTCGTCGTTAAGGAAGGTGATTTCAAAAGCTTGGCTCAGCCAATTGAAGCTGGAGTTCCCCAGGGTAGCATATTGGGTACAACTTTATATTTGATTTATGCTTCAGACATGCCAACGGGCTGCAAAATTCACACTTCAACTTTTGCAGATGATACAGCATTCATCAGTGTCCATGAAGACTATAAATTAGCATCACAAAATTTGCAAGAACATATTCTTATATTGGAGAAATGGCTGAAACTTTGGAAAATCAAAGTAAATGAACAAAAATGTATCCATGTTACATTCACACTACGTAGAAAAACTTGTTCGACTATTAAAATCAACAACTATATTGTTCCGCAGCACAGTGAAGTCAAATACCTTGGTATTCATCTCGACCGTAGGCTCACGTGGAAGTCTCACATTGACGCTAAAGTCACCCAGATGAAATTAAAAGCGGTGCAACTAAATTGGCTCATCGGCAATTTAGTTGCCGTTAGTTAGAAGTTAGATTGCGAACTTTTGTTGTATAACGCAATCCTAAAGCCAATATGGAGCTATGGAATTCAATTCTGGGGTACCGCCTCTGCATCTAACATTGAGAAAATTCAAAAGCGCCAGAAGAAAATTCTTCGTATTATTACTGCAGCTCCATGGTATGTTAAAAACTCTAGAATTCACAAAGATCTAGGAGTACTCTTAGTGAAAGATGAATTTTCAAAACACGCGATAAGGTACATAACAGACTGGAGTCTCACCCGAATCCTCTCGCACGTAGCATCCTTAACTTTGGTAGCCACACTCGACTGAAAAGGATGAACATTCCTGCAACCATAAGAGCGTTGGAAAGATGATTTACCAACAAAATACACGCAAGAAACAACTTTTCGTCTAGCATTGGCTGGACCTAAGTAAATAAAATTTTTCAATATTAATTATTATTTTTCTATATTAATTAATGAATTTTTAGTTTTAAGATTTGCATACTTATTGTTGGTTCTTTTAGAAGATACAACAAATAATTGAATTATTAAAAAAAAAAAAAAAATTACATCGGTCTTTTAGTTCCCTTGTTTCAAGTGAAAAATTTTTCGATTCGTGAAATACAGAAACGAGATACAGAACAAAGCCCATAAAATGTTAACATATATGGCATTTCATAGGTCTCAAACTAACTTTCAGTAGACAAATATTTGACTTCTAATTTTAAGATATATTGAGGATTAAAAGAAAATTATTTTTCGTAATTTTTTTTAAAGATTCGCAAGTCTACTTATGATTAGGTTGGCACCTTTGAAATACCGGCTATTAGGCAGTTAGTAAACACAATTAAAACTAAAAAACATACATCAATCAAAACTGTTACTGTGACTCATTAAATTTTATCTATAAAACATGACTGTGCATGCTTTTTTCTGCAGGCAATTTTCAAATGTTTCTTCGCTCATTTCTGTACTCAAATGTTTTTTTATTTTCATATATAAAAATTTTCCATTGCGAGCTTTTTTTGCGCTATAACAGACACTGTGCTTCATTAATTTGTATATACAAAGCAAGATTGTGCGTGCTTTTTATCCAAAATCTAAGCAACATTATAGCGCTGGAAAAAAGTATTTTTATAATTTTCATTCGTTTTTTTTCTGAGGTTTTTAGAAATACATTTGTATCTGCTGTTTCTTGTGTCAAATAAGCTCATGTGTACCATTCTCATAATCAAATTGTTACAATTAAACGCAATTTTCAGTTTTTTCTCCTTTTTTTTTGTTGCAACATTTTCATACATTTGTTGCGCATTTCATTTGGTGTGATTGTTGTCATTTGGCTTAAATTCAATGGTTTAATCTGCAAATGGTGGTTTGCTTTTCTGGGTGTGTATGTGTTAAATGTTATTATTATTAGTTTTTTTTTTCTTCTTATTTTGTTAAAAGGTTCATTCAATTTGTTTATTCTAATTGGTTGCGTTGTTTGTCATAATGTTGTTTTTTTGTTGTTGTTGTAGTTTGTTTAATAAATAAGTGTCTGCAACAATTATCACTTAAAAACCGTGTTGTTGTTGCTTTCATTTGACGAAAATGTTAGATTTCAATTTAAATCTAACCGGACCTAAAAATTTACAATTTAATATCAAACTTTATTATTAATTCTTTTTAATTTTGCCTTAGATTTGAATTTAAATTTGTAATAGGTATTTACTGCTTTAGTTCAAGCATATATGTATATATACATACCTACATATTTACGAGTGCATATGTACATATTTTTTTAGAACAAACTCCAGCAGTTTTGCAGTAGCAGCTCAATTAGCAGCTGCACAACAGTGTGCGACTGCTCAGCTCCAGAGGTTCAGTGCAGTCAGTCATTTTCAGTTTGTGTCAATGACTGTGAAATGTTTTAAAGTGCGTTCATACAAACTTCCACTTTGTTATTTCCATTTTAACTAATTGAATAATTGTGATTTAAATGGCGTTAATAATATATCTACTCGTATATATGACACTAAACCTTTAGGAATCTTGTATGAAGAATATAAATAAATTTATAAAAAAAAATTGTTTTTGTTGTAAAATTTTTTATACTATTTTTTATACCCTCTACAAAAATGTTAAGGGTATATATGTTGAAGTTTGTGATTCCATTTGTAATTTCTACAATTTTCATTTGCAACCCTATAAAGCAGGAGCGCCCAAGCCCTATGCGCTTGATGCTCAATTGTTTTTGTAAAAGCGCTTCGCTATAGGGCTGTGCTCTTTAATACACACATACTGCACTCAGTACTAGCAAGGAAAAATACACAAACAACTTTGTCTTTATATTTTTTTTTGTCGTTCTTCACTGTAAACACACAAGTGCAAAGCAATAACACTTTCGCCTGCTTGGCCGGTAAGCATTGACGACAGCGATTATCAGTGTAACTTTTGTTTTTGTAAATATATGTTGCTTTTTACAACAAAAAATATTAAATAAAAGTAGTTTTTTGTTAAATGTATTGGTGTTTGCTGTTCCATAAAGAACTTTTGGGCATCCCTGCTATAAAGTATAAACGAGAATATTCTGAATCAGAACTGATAGCAAAATCGGCAAAGCGAAATTCGTCCGTCTGGCGGCCGTTGAAATACCATTTCTGAGAAAACCATTAGACTTAGAAAGTTTTTTCTTTCACCATTGTATTACTTCATCTATTCATGGGTTTACTATTGAAATTCGGTAAAATCGTTTGATGTATAGCTGAGATATAATCAAAATTCCGAAAAAAAAACATTTTTTGCGCAATTTTCTATGAAAAATTTTGAAGAAAAGCTTTTTTGCTTCAAACTTAATAAAATTATGAAGTATGATGATTAAAAGGCATAACAAATTTTTCCCTGATATCGGTCTATATATAAGCGAGATATATCATAAACCGATTTTCCATGAACACGTTGAGTAAGCGAACTTTTTTTTACATTTTTTACTTAAAAGTAGTTCTGGTAATAAAAGGATTTTACCAAAACACAGAAAATGAAAGTTTCCTATATCGGTCTATATACTCGATATATAGCCTAAACCGATTTTTTATTGAAAACTTCACGTAACCGAACTTGCTTAAGAGGAGTTTTCGTAATAAAAGGAGATTACTAATATAAAGAAAATTAAGATTTCCGAAATCGGTCCATATATACCCGAGATAAAGCCCAAACATATTTTTCCATTAAACAATTTTTTTTTGCTTTAAAGTAGTTCTGGTAAAAAAAAGGAGATTTTTAAAATACAGAAGCAACTCGTCAGAAACGCACAGAATAGTGGTAAAAAGAATCATGAGTTTTGCACTATGATAACGCACCGGCTCACACACCGAGGCTTGTGCGTGAGTTTTTGGCCAAAAACAAATCCGTTATCATGCCTAAATCATCATATTCACCGGACTTGGCCCCCGCTGATTTTTTTCTCTTCCCAAAACTGAAGACAATGATGAAAGGAAAGCGTTTTGCTACGATTGAGAAGATAAAAGAAAAATCGAAACAGAAGCTGTTGGCGATACCAAAAAGCACTTTTCATTGGATTGGAAAAAACCGGCATAAGTGTATTAAATCTGAGGGGAATTACTTTGAAGGCGACAAGATATTAAATCTGAGGGGGGTTACTTTGAAGGCAATAAGATATTTATTGATGATTAAATAAATAAATACTTATTGAAAAAATTTAAAATAACGGGTTCTTTTGATCAGCCCTCGTATACCCAAGATATAACCTAATACGATTTTTCAATGAAAATTTCCATGAAATATAAACTTTTTGGCATGGCGATTACAAGGCAAAAAAATTGTTTCCCCGACATCGGTCCATATATGTATATCCGAGCATATTTGGTTCAAATTTGTTATATATACTATATATTACGTGAATATTATGAAGTCAGATAACATGATATTCTTCAAAGGTTTCCAAGTCTACTAGTGATTAGGTTAGCACCCATGAAATGTAGATTTATAGACAGCTAGGAAAAAAAACCAAACGTGATTCAATATGAGAAGACAGAGAATAATTCAATGGTTCGGTGGCCGAGTGGTTAAGGCAGCCGTTCGAAATGCGTCATGACCCGAGTTCAAATCGAAAAATAGGTGCTTATGGTAGTGCAGTGACTATGAAACTTAGTTGTCCCCTAGCTAAAGGTCTGATCATTATTTTTATTGTCTTCTTCAATCAAAAATTATTGACCACAGCAAATTTGTAGTGTAAAAAATCCTTCTTAAGAAAAAACTTAAGAAAAGAAAAACTTGTACATCGGGTTTTAGTTTTCTAAAACCCGATGTACAAATGTACAAAAATCAAAATAATAAACCCAATTGTTTGTCTAATAATCTGATACATTCACAAAGAGCTTGAAAGTCCTTTAGTAGCAACAAATTCTTCTGGCCATTGAAATTTGAAGAATTATGATTTTGAATTCAGTTGATCTTACTAGTATAAGTATTTCCTACTGCACTTCTTTCCAAGTTGAGCTATTTTTATACATATGTATGTACTTAATAAAGTGTGTATGTAAGTGCATTTCAAAACTAATCCTCTTGTCATAGAGTTCTATACAAAAACATGAATTATGTAGTTCAGCATTGGCAAAGTACGACTGCGTATTGTACAGCAATCAGTATTCGCCAATAAATATTTTATTATTTCAACGTACTGATTTAATTTGCAAAGCTTTTATCTATCTATCAATTTGTGTACAAAAATGTTTAAATGTTCAGAATGTTTTCGGTTCTCCGATTGCTTTCAGCGTTGGAGTTGATTATATTGTGACGTGTGGGAGACAAAACAATAAGAAAAAAAAAAAAAATTGTTTGAACAAAATCTCAACAAAGTATTGAGTCACCCCAGTTGACTTTTTTTTTTTAATAAATAAAAACATGTTAAACTCGTAATTTTGTGTAACAGACGAGAATTCTAATCTTATGCGTTTTAATGTTGCACGCAATTAAGAACGATGGAAAATTTGCGCAATAAGAAATATATTGAAGAAAATATACTAATCAAGTATAATGCTCTTATATACATATGTATGTTTTTCTGCCGATAATTATTTTATTAATAAAAAATAAAGTGGAAAATTTGCTAGAATTTAAAAAATAATTATAAACAAAATTAATTATTTTATTTGGAGAATATGATAAGAATAAATAATGATTTGCTTTGAAATTTTATTTATCTGTTGAAGTTAATGTTAGTCCTGTAACAAAGGAACATGTTTAATTAACTTTTTTACTTAACGCAAATCTTCGCTATACTGCTTATTATTAAATAAAATTCTGATATTGCTTATAACTAAATAAAATTAAAAAAAAAATTTAAAAGTTACTTAAAATATGCAAATCCTGTTACACAAATAAGTTTATTTGATTACTTTCACTTTTAGATAATAAGGTTATCACAAAATCGTCGACTGTTTGAAGAAAGTAAATTTTTGTATTATAACATTTTTTTAGCAAAATTTGTACGATAGCTAAAGTTATATTTAAACAAGTTTTTGGTCACAAAAATTAAAAAAAAAGAATTAGACAGAAATCGCTTTTTATAGCAATCTTTTCGATAACATATATATTTTATAAAATATTTTTCGATAACAAGAATTGATTGTAGGAAATGTGTATATAATACACATATCTTATAGTGTTTTCGATAACAAATATTTTTGACAACTTTTTGATTCAAAATTAACCACAAAAATTGCGATAACTTTAATTGTTTTCAGTGAAAAATTTTTGATAAAAAAATTTCACAAAAAAATTGTTTGCAACAAAGTTTTTGATAAAATTTTTCTACGATAAAATTTTTCGTTTATAACAAAAGATTTTTTCAAAAATTTTGTCATAACAAAATGTTTTCAACGAAAGCTTTTAACAAACATATTTTATGGCAAATCTTTTATTGATTTTTATTGGAATGTTTCGATAACAAAAGTCTTTGATAAAAACGTCAATTGTTAACAGCAAATTCTTAGAGAAATACAATCTTAGAAAGAATTTTTCGTAGCAGTTGTTTCCAAAGAAAACATTTTTTTTTTCGTTAAATATTTTTCAATAACAAAATTTTTTACTAAAATTTGATAAATATTCTCGATAAATAAATGTTTTGCTAGAAAAATTTTCGATATCATAGTGTAAAAAATTTTAATAAAACTCTAAGCAGAATTTTTCGAACAAATTTCAATAATCGGTATTTTTGCAAAAATTTTGTTGAAAAACAAAACTTTTTACACATTCTTTTTGCAGAGATACTATCGATAACAATTTTTTGAATCAACACACACATTTTTTTTTGTATTTTGAATACATACAAATTTTTCCATGACAAAATTTTTTTTTTTATAAAATTGGTTCATAACAAAATATTTTTGCAAAAGTTTTGTCGATAACAAAATATTCTTAAAGAAAACTTTTCGATAACAAACATTTTTTAGGGGAATTTTTTTGAGTTCTTATTGGAATGTTTCGATAATAAAAGCGTTTGATAAAAACAAGAATAATAGCAAATTGTTCGAGATATACAATTTTAACAAAAATTACATGTAGAAATCGATAACAAAATTAAAAGAAAAATAAAATTTTTTGGCGGTGATCCTATTACCAGCTGATAAATTAGCGTCACCGGCCTTTGGGTCAATTTCCTCGTGATGCTTTTTGCAGGTCATATACAAAATTTTAAGTTGGCTCAGCGTTGCTGAATCCGGAAATCTACCCCGGCGGCAGTTAAATATTCGATGAGTGTTTGACGGCTTGGACGTAAGTCCATTTTTGATAACTCCGAATTGATTAACTTTTTTACAAAAAATGTGACCCCACGTTATAGTAGCTTGTGCTTTTATTGATTGCCAAAAACCATGTGTATGGATAACAGCTCAACTTAAAGTTAGGTTAGTTTACATAGTTGTATTTATTTGCATGAATACTTCAGAGTTGGAGTTTCCAAAGTTGCCGGACTGTATATATTACTATAGGTTAAAAATTTTCCAATAGCAAACCTAATTTTATTATAAACAATATTTTTATAACAAACATTTTTGACGGAAAATGTTTCTATAATAAAAAGTTGTACTAGAAAATTTTTCGACAAAACATTTGCGATAACTAAAATGTTTTGCTAAAAAATTTAGTGACAGAACTTTTTGTGAAATCCTTTATCAATGTTTTAATTTTTTTTTTTTAGAAAATTTGTAGATAATACACAACGTATTAACTTTTTTTTTATATTGCTTAACCTCAGGTATTTAACTACATTACGGATTTTTGTTTTCTTACATTTTAAATGATTTCCCAATTGAAACTTGAATGTAAATGTTATTGATTGGCTGTCTACAAATTTCAATTAAATAACAATTTTAAATCTGTCTTAAAAGTTAAACAAACATGTTCTTAACGTTCGGCTGGCAAAAGCCAACAACTATAAATCACTGATGAGAATTAAGCAGAAAAGTAGGGTATGGAAATAAAATATATCTGTCATTTGTATGTAAAATTTTTTATTTTAAATTATTAAGAAAATATATATGTAAATAAAAATAAATATGTGAGTATGTATATGTACATGTCTACATATATAAAAAACTGAATTAAATTTTTTAAAATTGCATCAGTGTTATTGGTAGAAAACAAATTAGACAAAAAAAAAGATCTTGTTTTGATAAATTTAAACTTATTTTTTTCATTAAACTAAAGTGTGTTTTTTAATTTATTTTATATAGTTTAAAATAGTATATCAGAAAAAAATATATATGCAAATGTGGTATAAAAAAAAAATAATTACTCGATTGTAAAGGTAACCAAGTTTTGCAAGATGATTTGATATAATTAAAAAAATATTTTTTTATGTGCATGTGTATGTTTGCATTTAAATAGATATATGAAAAAAATGTTCTAGTTTTAATCATTCATTGATTCAGTGCTAAAGACTTGTATTTCTCAAATAATTTCAAAGCATGTGGGGTGTTCATTCTCTTGTAATACAATCAACTAATTATTTAATTATTCAAATTAATGCATGCATTTCAATTCTACTGTATTCTTTGTCAAACATATTTCACGCATTTATTTTGTCAGATTTGTTTGTTTCTTTTTGTTGTTGTTGTCATATTTTCCCAGTTCTTATGAGTGTGACTAGCAGCGTGGCCAGTTTAGCATTTTTTTGCAGCTATATTTAGCATTTATTTTTCTGATTTAGCTGTTTTCCATGTAGTAGTTAGCATTGTTTTTAGCATTTTTCAGCATTATTTAATTTAAGAATATTCAAAATAGTAATCTTAATTTTTCTTGATTACACATTCAAATCTTTAACCCCGGCCATTATAAGAATGAAAATTAAGTCTGGTGTCAAGAAAAGTTACCTTCCTACTACATTGGAAAAGTACATTATAATATCAATTTTTGCACATTGTTTCGTAGTTGCTACTGAAACTTCTACCACCATTGCAGCTAAATATCAGATAAAAGAGCTTCTTAGTATATAATAGAGGCTTGCTCAAGCACAAGAAAAATGTGTTACAAGACATCGTAATATTTTCAAGTACTGTCCATCTTCCACTTTTTTATACCAAAACAAACACTTCAGTGCCGAAATGTTCTAAACACATAAACGAATACACTCTTATAAGCATTTAGAACAAACACAACCAAACAGAATTAGAACCAAATGAAATAGAACAAAATTGAAGTAGAACTTCAAGCAGTGACGTAATGTTCTACTTCAGGTTTGTTTATAAAATTTGTTGTTGTTGTTCATGGTTTTACCTTTGTATTAGTGCGCAAGTGCTGTATACGAATCATGCTCATGTGCCAATGGGATAGTGACAATGTTTTAGTGCACTCGCTATGTTTTGCTATGAATCATCGTTTATTTGCTTTAGTCTGATGTTTTGTTTTGGTTTTTTGCTATGAAACAGAATTCAAGTGCAGTCAAGCACTTTCGTATATGTGTTTCAAAACTGTGAAGTATTTCTTCTGTTTCCAAATGTTGTACTGTTTATTTGTTTTAAATATTGTTTCAAAAAACAGTGCTATGTGTTTCAAAACTATGAAGTGTTTGTACTGTTTTCAAATGTACTACTATTTATTTGTTTTGTTTTAAATATTGTTCCAAAAAACCGTGCTTGAAACTACTGCATAGTAGTGAGATGTGTTCTTTAGAACATTCTATGCAGGTTTTTAGTATATAACAAAAAAATTAAATCCAAATGTTGATTGAAGATCACTGTAGTAATATTTATTTTATAGGTATTTCAGAAGTAAACAAAACAAATAGTGTAGCTGTAAACGAATATAGTAGTGACTCTGAAAGAAACTCATGTCGGCAAAGTACCAGCAAAAGATCAAAATTAGATCTGTTTCGTTCATGAATAAACGGGTTAAATTTAACGGATCATCAACGGAGAGTTCCGTTTTTTATATATTAAAAATTTTATATTGATTTATATTATTATTATATCCCTTAATTTATAAAATAAAATATTTTTGGTGTTCTTGGTCTGTTGGGCTTGCACTATTTTCTTTCAGTTTATTTTAAAGAGCTGTGTCGATAAAGGATCGAATACGTACCGTACAGTTCGTGCAAAGTGAAGAGTTGAACGAACTGAACAAACGGTTCAGACTTTTATAGTTCAACGAAAGTGACCGGTCACTAAAATGAACGAACCAGCGCAGCTCTAGTAAAAAATATTTATACCGACTAAAATATAATTGTTTTATGACTTTAAGACTGTAAATTCAATAAATATTTTATTGTTTGTTTTATTGAAATGATGTAAAATAAGTGTTTATAGGCAAGAGTTATGATAATCATTTTAAACAATTAAAATTATTTTAAACAATAAGTCATTTATACACAATTTTAGCACTATTTTTTGGCAGCTTAGAATTCCTTTTGGCAGTTTTTAGCATTATTTTAAAGCCAATTTAGCTGTAAAATATTTTTGATGTGGCCACACTGGCGACTAGTCGCAGCATTAGGTTTTGTTTGACATTGAAGGGGTTCGACCTTCTTATAACATTTGTTTTTGCTGAACTTTGGCAAAAAAGAGCAGCAGCACAAGGTTGTCTTGAATATTTAATCACTAATGGGCTGTAACAGTCGGCTTCTTTGCTGGCCATTGCAGATCATGTTTTCTGAAGTTTTAATAGCAATTGAAGCTTTAAAAGTGGCGAATATTATGAATTTGTTAATAGTAATTAAGAAATCTCTGAGTTCTATCATAGAATGGGGGTCACATCAGGCGCTGCGCAGTATTCCATGCCGCGATCGGACCTATGGAATCTACGATAGACACGAAGGAATTTCCAGATCAAAATACCGCAGAATAACTTCCTGGTGGGTTATGCAAACGACATAGCAACAGTTATTACTGCCAGGGATGGTGAAGAGGCAAGTAATGATCGTAACGAACAAAGAGGTGGTTGGCTAGATGCACACGATCAGCAATTAGCTGAGCTGAAAACAGGGTTCCTAGTCACTTAGCGGACGCTGTATTGACATGGAAATCGACGTATAGTTTGATGACTTGGTCATGAGAAAAAGAAAATTCGTGAATTACGAGGACGGATTGATATTGAAGCTACCCAAGCAGGAAAAAAAATTTTTTTTTCAAAAACCATTTATTTTTCAACATTCTGCTTTTAGCTTAATACACTTAGTAAGATGATATTCCAATTTTTTTATACGATCTGAATAATACGATTTTGGGAACACCTCAAAATGTGCGTTAGTTTCGATAATCACTTCTTCGTTTGAGATGCATCTTTTTCTTGCGAGTAATTTTTTCAAGTTTTGGAAACAGAAAAGTCACCCTAAATCTGGACTATAAGGTAAATGATCAACCAATGCGAAGTGTATTTCATGTAAATTTAGCTTCGTGTCTAATGCTGTGTGAACTGGTGCGTTGTCTTCGAGAAAGATCACTTTTTTCTTCTTTAAATGTGACCGTTTGTTTTGATTGCATCAATCAATTGATCCAATAACGCAGGAAAACTTGAAAAAAAGAAAACTTAAAACACTTTTAGACATTTTTTTTATTTACGAGTATATATTGTAGCTTGAGAGTCAGGTATGATCAAGAACCTTCTCCAGTCCGGCTGGCTATTTTAATATTTCCAAGCTCAGATCATGCAGACTTTAATTTTCATAAAATAACTAAAAATTTGTTTCTACGATTATATTGGGATAAGGCTCGACTCGAAGCTTACTTTCTCGGTAGAGATTTAATATGTTGTTGACATAACAGAACAATTAAGACGACTGATGGCAAACATAGGTTGGCCATCTATCAGAAAAATGCTAAATTCTAATGTTAGCATGTAATAGCGTCCTTCTCTATTGGAACGAAGTCTGGGGCGGAGAAAGTTAGAGTGCAAAGTACGTCAAAGACATTGTAGACCGTGCAAACGATAATTTTTATTATCGATAAATTTTCTAAAGAAACTTTTTGTAATCGATGGTAAATTGTTTTTGCAGTTTTTTTATCGATAAAAATCCGATAGCAAATATATCGAGTCGATTAATTTTCAGATAAACTTTTATAATCCCTTAGGTTTGAATAGAAAATGTCGTTTATAAGCACATTTTGAAGAATTTTTTTTCCAATAATTTGGAGTAAATAAGTTTATGTTATATATTATGTCATCGACAAACAAGTTTTGTTATCGATAAATATTTTATGCTTAAAATCTTGTATATAAATTATCACAAAATAAATATTTTCAATACTTACCTTGCTTACTTACGATCGATAAATCGTTTATGTATTGCGTAATTTTGATTAGAAAATTATTTCCGATGAAGAACACGCGCCCATTCCTTGTGCCTTGCACTTACGTAAATATTCTCAAAATTTTAGTAATTTGTTTATTTAAATTTTCAATACAAAAAATTCTTAAAAATAACTTAAACTAGAAAAAATAAATAATTAAATAGAAGTTTCTTACCTCCCTAAAATTTAAAAAATTTTTACCCATTAAAGCCTACGAAAGGAGCGATAAATCTCCTTCGAATTGTCAGCAAAGTGCCTGGCATACATGGGCACCATGTACTTTTTATCACGCTTAACCATCGATTGTATTAGACTGGCCGAGGCAGCCAATTGTACATCATCATCTGTTAAAGTCAGGGCTGCCAATTTGGCAGCTTCATACTTGCGGGGTTTTTTGGATTTGTTTTGCGGGAAATATGAGGAATAATCACGACGCGGTTTATTGTTCAGATATTTATTGGGCAGTGAGGCATAATGTTTAAGGCCGGGTGTGGTGGGTAAACCATTTTTCTTGTTGTGGAAGGGTATGGAATTACTGCTGGGGTCTGGGGGTGCAATGAAGGGACTGTGGCGATGTGAATGGAGTGGTTTCGAAGCTATGAAATCTGTATGAAGATTTTTGTTGTTATTTTTATGACCATGTTTATTTAACTTATGTTCGTGGTACTGAGCATGAACGGAAGGCGTTGAGTAATCATCATTTTGATGATAATAGCCCGGGCTGAGACTTGCATAGTCTTGTTGGTTAGCAAAGTCGTTATTGTTCTTAACAACAGCTTTCCATTCATTGGCCTCATTGCCATAAGGAGCAAATACCCCTCCAGAAGGTTGAAAATCATTTTCTTCGTTCTCCTTAGCACTTAAATATTTCTGATAGTATTCATCTCGTGCTTCCTTTAAACGTTCCTTCATGCCTGGCTCCAATTCCATGGGCACTTGTCGTATTCGAGCATGTGGCTTGAATTCTATGAGACTGGGTATTTTCGGATGAGAATGGGTCAGATCTTCAATAGGTTTTTTGACAGGTTTTATGTCTGAGCTTAAAACTATATGTTCTTGATCTTTGCTGTAATGATTTATTTTAGATTGTGAAGTATCGTCACTTTTAGTCTCTGAACCATGAGGAGTCTCAGTAATGGGATGCGAATTAGCGCCAACCGTTTTCACGACCGCATTAAACCCCGATTTGGCATCTGCTGTATAAGTGACTGTACGTATTGAGCCATCGGGCTCCAGTACACTATAGTGACCCTTAACGCCATCACCTTCACGGGACTCCCACTGAGATTTTACGTCACCGGTGTGCAAATCTTTGACACCGTAGCTGAAAGCGTATTCTGGATGTTCCTAGAAAAAAAAATTACCAAAAAATAGTGATTAAGAAAGGCCAAGAAATAATTATATGCGTTTTTCTTTAAAATTTATTTGTCAAAAAATATAACTATAGACAATTTTATTGCAAAAATTTTCTTTAGAAAAATATAACAGTAGAACATTTTAGTAGCAAAAATAGTTTTCTATAAAATACGAAGTATAAAGCTTTCTGTAATAAAATTTTATGTAATTGTTTTTGTTTTAAAACTCACTAGGAAATACTTTTGTTTGCAAAAATTTTACTTTAGGAAGTTTTCTACATCAAAATTTTAGTATAAAAGTTATAACATATGTTTGATACTAAAAATATCGTACTAAAATTTTTTTGTTTTTATACAGAATTGTTTTTTCTACTATCACGTCAAATTTAATGTTTTATATTACAAATATTGTACTAAAGTTTTCTACTCCTAATAATATTTTGTTTTGTACGGCATTGTTTCTTATAAATTGTATTAAAGATAATGTTTTGTACTAAAAATACTATGGCAAAATTTTAATGTACTAAATTTATTTTTCTATGTAAAAAATTTTTTTAAAGGCTTTTACCAAATTTTTTATGTTAAGTTTTGATCTATTAAATTTTAAAATTTTAGTGGTTTCATTTTTTTTGGTTTTGTACTAAATTAAAAAATTTTTTTTAAACGAAATTGCTTTTACTAAAAGTGTATAACAGAGAATATTTTGCTATAAAAGTACTAAAAGTCCTAAAGTTATATTAGTACATTTTCAGTTTTTTTACTAAAGTACTGTACTAAAATTTTTTTAAGTTAAATTTATTTCTTTATGTTAAATTTATTTTTTTATGTATTAAATATTTAAATTTTATTTTGTTACAGCAGGAAATTGTTCTTACTAAAATTTTTTGGTATAAGTAGTAAAATTTTGTTTTAATAAATTTTTAGTATTTTGTACTAAAAAACCATACTAATATTATATTGTACTAAATTTATTTTTTTTCAACGGTTTTTACCTGTACAAAATTGTATTGTACTAAATATTTTTTATATTGGTAAAAGTATTAAAAGCCCCAACACTTTATTGTAACAGATTTTATGTTTTTTGTATTGAAGTAACGCACTAAAATTTGCTTGCCAAATTTTAGATTTTTACCAAATCTTCTGTACTGAATTTTTTTTTTTAGAGAATCTTGTTTACTAAACTTCTTCATAAAAATCATAAAATATTTTTAGCAATTTTTTTTGCATTATTTTCTGCAATGATTTTTCTGTACTTATATATTTCTATACAAAAATTTTCCATAAATATTCCTAACTATTTACTTTCAATTGGAGTTTCTTAAATTATTTTGGTATTTAATTTCTGTACTAAATTATTTTAAAGAGGGAATTTTCCACACAAAAATTGCTCTTAAAAAAATATTTTTTCAGTTTAATTTCTCAGTGGAAAGTTTTCTTTACACTAAGTAAAAAAAGAACTCAAATTTTGCATATAATAATATGTTCTTCTTTACATGATTTCTGTTCTTAAGTTTTAAAGCAACAAAAAACATCGTACACTGACTAATTAGTGTAAACTTTACTGCCACACAATAAATTAATTCGATACCCTCAATTTGAAGCGATATTTGTAGAGCAAAAGTAAAAAAGTTTAAAAATAAATTGAAAACAATGTTAAATTATTCTTACAATTTAAAGTTTATCTTGCGAACGACAACGCACTTTGCTCTCTCGCAGCTTAAAATTGTACCACACCTTATTGCATAAACTATGCAACTTTATTATTGTTGTTATTTTGAAACCATATACATAAATTTAGTAGATTTGAAGTTTGGAGAGTCATAGATTTTCGTTTTGTTTGAGATACTTTAGAAACGCGAGTAAAAAATTAGGCCAAGGCAATCTTCCGAAATGGACATTTTAATTAAATCAATGGGAAAAAATATTTATTTTGTTTTTTTTTCTTTAGATTTTTTTTATCTATTCGCAGTTGATTTTTGTTCGCAGATTTGTAATTGTTCATATTGTTTTTATTATGTTTTCTATTCAACACATGTCAGAAAATCATGTTGTTGGATAAATTTCTATTGACGGAAAATAAGGAGAGGTTGGAGATTGAAAACAAAAATATATTGATTTTTAATATGAAATAATATCGTAAATATTAATTTTGAAGTTTTCAAATCCGTTTTTAAACAAATTGTTTAGCACAAATAGTGCACGAAGAAACTTTTGCCGTTTTTGTACTAAAATGCTTTAACAAAAGAATTGTGACCTAAATTGTTTTCTGCCCTCAATATTTTAAATAAATCTGTACTAAATAATTAATTTCCACTTTTTCTTATTTGTACCAAAACTTTGGCAAATGATAGCAATAGTCTGAAGATGAGTTTTAGTACCGAAAATTTTCGATGGAGAAATTTTCTACAGAAAAATATTTTCCGTAGAAAAGTTTTAGTATCAAAAATTTTCTACAGAAACGTTTTGATATTAGAAATTTTCCATAGAAAAATTTTGGTACCGAAAAAATTTTTGGTTAAAAAATTCTGGTAAACTATTTTTGAATCAAATTTGTTGTACTAAAATTTTGTTATATTAAAAACATTTGATAACAAATTCTGGATAACACTATTTTAGGTATAAATAATTTTTCTGCTTTAAGTTTTTTTTTTGTGCAAAAATCTTTTTTGTACTAAAATTTTTATACTGATAAAAAAGTTCCAGTAATCTGCTGAAGAAAAGTTTTTATAAATAAAAAAATTCTATGACAAAATTTCGTAATATCTTGAAATTAAACGTTTCCCACAGAAAATTTTATGATAAAAAAATTTTAGGCGGAAAAAATTTTAGTCGAAAAAAATTTTAGTCGAAAAAAATTGTAGTCAAAAAATATTATGGTAGCCATAGTTTTGTATAGAAAATTGTTTCTAATTCATAAAGGTTGTGTTATGAAAACATTTTTTTTATAAAAAATACTAAATATTCGGTGTTAAAATACTTTTATAGAAAGTTTTCAGTACTAAAAATTTTTTATAAAACATTTGCAATTTTATTATATTTTTTAGCAAAACTTTTCCAGAGAAAAATTATTATTAATATTAATACAGTCATATATAATATCAGAAAAATTTTATACTAACATTTCTCTACGAAAAATGTTCTGTTCTAAAAATTTTTCATATTGAGTTTTCTATGCTAGTCTTATTGTAAACTTATCTCAAGAAAATTTCTACCGAATTTCTACTGAAACTATCATGTAAAATATCTTTGGTATAAAAACTTTTTATTAAAGAATAAATTTTGCTATAAAAATTTTTTAGTACTGAAATCATGTATCTCCTATTTGAAGCACTGCAATATTTTTAAGCAAAATTTATTGTGTTAAAGATTTTGTACAAAATTTTTTCTATGACAAATTTTTCGTTCCCTCTTAAATTTTTCATACTAAAATTTGTTTATAGAAATTTTTTATACTTACATATTTTCCTATACTCTCATATATACTTACATATTTCCTAAATTTTTTTAACTATAACTTTGCCAGAGAACAAAATTTTTTACTAAAATTTCTTTATGCAAAATATTATGCACTTAAAATTATCCGTACTAATTTAATGTTTTTCAAAGATAATTTTCTGTTCGGAAATATCTATATTGCAACATACTTGTACTAAAAGTTTTCTTTAGTATATATGCTGCAAGTTTTTATTTTGAGATTTTTATCAAATAATATAAGCAGTATCAAAATATTTATATAAGAATTTTCTGTACTAAAATTTTCTTTTTTTTGCTACAAACTTTTATTTTAGAAAATTTTGTCTTTGTTTGTGTACTAAAATTTTTGTACTAAAAATTAACAGAACTAAAATGTTTCAAAATAAAATTTTTGGTAAATTTTTTTGTACTAAAATTCTTTTGTAAACTACAAATTCTGATTTAAACATTTTTTGTACTAAAAATATTCAACAGAACATTTTGCTGTGATTGTCCTAAAACAATATTTTTTTTTTTATATTTGGCGACTTCAAATACTTAACTTTGCTTATTCTAATTTTTCTACTATTGAACGTCGCAGATTTTAAACTTATCTTTTCTCCTAAATCTAGAATATTTTGTTGTGCAAACGAGACTTTTGCTATTTGTGTTATAACATATTGAAGTGTAATTAATGTCTTTCTGCAAATATGTAATTTATATAATTAATCTATTAATAATATTATGAACTGCCAACTAAACAGCCCCCACACATAATAATGTCAAGAAAAATGTTGGAGATATGTGAAAAATAAATGTGAATTGAAAACAGAAAAATATCATTGAAAAACTACAAGATAAGTAACAAATAAGTCTCTTGATACCATTTATTGAAAAAATCACACACCAGAGTGTAAAAGATAAGTGCCAATTAACAATTACTAAATTTGTGTGTATAATTTAAATACTGAAATGTACGAGGGTAACTAAATAATGTGCAGTATATAATAAAGTTGTGAATCGACTTTTTATTAATTTTAATGCGATTGTTTTTCTTTTCTCTTTTAGAGGAAGATTTCACATTTTTCTAAAAACAAAGTTTAGTACACAAGGTTTTTAAAGTAAACAATCACATACTGTACTAAAGCATATGACAGGTTTTATCTTAATTTAATTGGTATAACATCAATAAACATTTTTGTCATTAAAATATCTTTAATAAACTTTTTAATAATTTAGCTTTACTTTGCTCTTTGATTGCAAACAATCACTTTTATTCCAAACCTCTCTCCTGATGTCATATAACACTTTGGGAATACAAAAAAAAAAAACTTTAATATCATTTTATTACTTTTCATTTAGAGTCTATTTATATCATTTCAGTTTAATTGGTGGAGCTGCAGAAAATGGGTGTGTTAATACAACCAAAAAACAAAACAAAAAATGTTAATTGCAAACATTAATTTGAAACCTCTAAACGGTACACAGTTACTGGAATAAATCAATAATACAAAATTTCCCAAACAATTTAGCAATTGTAGACAAAAGTTGTATCTGCAAACATTTACATGTGAAAGAAAAAACAATCTACAATACTGGCAAACATATACGTTTTATCCGAAAAACACATAATGCAATTAATTTTGATTAGTGTGTAATTAAACACAATGTGTTTACATTAATCACCATTGTATGGATATGCTATTTTTAATGCAAAGGCTGCATAAGTGGACGCATAATAAGAAGAATAAACTATGCAATAAGTTTGTAAAAACAAACAAAAACCTTAAAGTACTTGTATAATAAAAAAACGTATCTATAAAGCAATTTTTGAGCAATAATTTTCTATCTAAGTTGTTAGTACAAAGAAGGTTCTTTGAAACAAAAGATTTAGTTCAGAAAATTTTCAACCAAAAATTCTAATACAAAAAGTTTCTATCGAAAAAGTTTAAAAAGCTCTTTAAGTACAGGAAATATTGTACCATAAATTTTTAGTACAGACAATATTTACGAAAACATTGTATTATGAAAACTTTTTGTAAAAGAATTTTGTATAGAAATGGAAAAATATTGGTAAAATAAAATAAAAGAAAATAGTCTAAAAAAATTTATTTTTTTTTAGTTTTAAATTTAGTACAGACAATTTTTTTTTGAAGCAAATTTTTTTATTTTATAGAGAATTTATAACAATGTTTTTGTTTAGAGCATTTTGTGTAAAAAAGTCTCAATACCGAAGATAAAAAATTTTAAATTGAAAAGATTTTTTGCAGAAAAATTTTAGTACAGAATTTGTTTCTACATAAATGTTTGTATTTCTGATATTATATATGACTGTTTTAATTGAAAATATACACAAATTTTAGTATTAAAATTGCCACAAAAAAAGCTTAGTACAGAGAATTTATAAGAATGCTTTCGCTTAAAATTTTTTTTTGCATACAAATTTCAAGAATGAAATTTTTAATAAAAAATTTTATATGCAAAAATTTTCTATAGAAAAATTTTAGTACAGAATTTGTTTCTTCATGGAATATAATGTTTGTAGGCAAAATGTTTTGTGGTGTAAATATAGACAAATTTTAGTACAGAAAGTGCTGCAGAAAATTTTACTGCACAGAATTTATAAAATGGTTTTGCTTAGAAGATTTTTTTGTATACAAATTTCATTACAGAAAATTTTCATAAGAAATTTTGAATAGAGAAAACTTTGTGGTAAAAAATTTTAGTAAAGAATTTGTTTCCATATCAATGTTTACATAGAAAATGTTTGTTTAGCGACAATATTTTTTATAGAAATTTTTGCTTCAGGTGACTCTTCTACACAAAAATTAAAGAGTAGAAAATTCTTTTACAGACAATTTTCTCTAGAAAGATTTAACTATTGAAGGTTTTTCACACAATAGTATATAGCCAAATTTTAAAACAAAAATTTTAAGATAATAAATCTTTAGCACAAAAGTTTAAAGATAATAAAATTTTAGTACAAATCATACATAAATTAGACCAAATATTTTAGGTAAATTATTTCAAAACAAAAGAATGGAAATTTCTTGTTCAAGAAAATATTCTATATAAAAATTACACAGTAGAAAATATTTCTAAACTAAATTTAGTAAAAAAGTATTTTATAAAATGCGAATTTTCAATAATAAACTTTTAAAAATAATTTTATTTTGAGCACATACTCTGTGAATGTCCGTCTCTTTGTTCTATTAGAGCGCTGTATCTGGGCTGATCAATTTGATATTGTACGGGACTGGACACTTTCATCCGGTGCTCGGGTTGGTTTGGATATGAACCATCAGGAGATGTGTAGGTCTCATAGGCTGCACAGCTCAGGCAACACAATGGGACCAAGAAAGAACTCAAGTGGACTGGTTTCATGAAACTAACAGTCTGCACAAGCTAACCTAACCTTCATTTTGAAAGAGTTTTTGTGCTATTTGCACAAAAACTCTTTGTGCTATTTCCTTTATTGAGTGCAGTAGAAAAGCTGTTTTAGGATATATATTTAGTTTCTTAGGAACAGTTTTTATTTTCAAATATTGTGCAGAAATTTAAGAAATACCTTGTAAACACAAAATTTTTTTCCAAGAGAGAAAAGTCTAGGAAGAATTCTTGACGAAACTTTTCAATCCAAAATACTATTCTGTAACCAATTCGCAAGATAAAATTTGCTCTTGACCGAGAACTTTTTTTGCGAATTTTTTTTCTGCACAATTTTTTGTCTTAAAAACCTTTTTTGGTCAATAATTAAAAATAAACCTGATTTAATGAAAACTCATTTGATGTAAAATCCTTGATCTTATGACCAAAAATTCTGCAGAGTTTTTATTTTGTTTGTTATAAATTGGTTTTTGTGATTGTTTAATGCCTCTGAATTCGCAAGAAAAGTGTTAAAACTAAAAACCACTTTTAAAGGCTGGAACATTAGTTTTTGCACGTTTTTTATGAAAATTATATAAAATGTTTTTTACCCGATGCCAAATAAGTATAATTGACCAACTTAATAATCAATTGTAAACTATAAATGTTTAATGTACGCGTTTTTCTTTTTTGTAGACTGCTGCAGAGTCGAAATGTACGTGTTTTGATTAAAAGCATTTAAAGTGATTTGAAAATAAATTAAATACAATCATGTTTTTGAGAAAAGGAGTTTTATTAAAAAAAATACTAATTTCCTTTAATAAAGACCTCGTGTTTGGTAAAGTTGTTTTTGCTTTAGCTTCAACAATTTTTGTAATTTACTAAATATGAAAAAAAAAATAAAAAAAATAGAAAACATAATGCGTTTCTAACATGTTTTATAAGAAAACTTTTTGTCCTCCAGCTCAAAATGGAATTCATTTGTTACCATTTTTAAATTTAAGAGCACAGTGGCTGCTGTATTTGTGTAATTAATACAGCATAAAATTATTTAGCTGCGATTTTGTTGCTGTTGTATATTAATGTATACTAAATATGGGCAATTAAAGGTTAATAATGATTTAATAACAGATAAAAAAAAAAATTAAAAAGTAAACCCAGGGGGCTGCAAAGATTGCCAATCCTTGATAGTTGAATTGATATATTCTTAAGAAAAGATATAATGCAAAAATTTTATACATATACCTGTTTGAATTGTTCAGAAATCTTTTGTTCTAATGAGAAAAATAAACATATCTTTTTTTTTTTTTGTTTATTTTTTTTTTTTTTTATCTGGGACCAGTACTCAGGGGATGAACCCTACATATGCAGCGCATTGTACTGGAACTAGGAAAATAGGATATGATGAGGAGGAAAGAAGGAGTAGTGCTCGCGAAATGTTAACGATAATAACAGGAAAGACTGAAACAAACTCTATTGCAGCATTTAAAATGTTGGAATTAAATTAGTTAAGATTTTATCTTAATCGCTACAAGAATAGTAGAATTTATCACATGTTCTTTTCTTAAAGAGTAATATTTGTTAGACAAACCTTATCAAAAAAATTGGTTATTCGCTACTGGTTAAAGCTTAAGTATACAGGCCTTTATTCACGATTTCGAATCTTTATCTTTGCAAGCATTTTGAGTGGCGAATACTCCTATTTCCAATCTACATAAAGGCAACATAGTATAAGAAAACGTAGCATCCAATCATAAGAAAAAGTTTTATTTTTGAGCTTTAAATGTGTTTATTGACCATTTCAAATGTATGCGAACGTTAACGTTTTAAATCGTGAAACAGGCCCAGATATGTTCTTTAATAATTAAAACTTTTTAATAGAAAATTTTAATACAGAAAATTTGTTCCACAAAAATTAAAAATTTTCTATGGCAAAATTTTTATACTAAAAGTTTTCAAAAGGAAAAATTAATTTGTAAACGAAATTTTGACGCAAATAATTTTTCTTAGAAAGATTTAGTACAATAATTTGTTATAGAAAAGAATAAAAATTTTCTGCAGACACATTTTAGCACAAGCAATTTGTTGTCGAAGTCTTAATACAGATAGTGTTTTAAAGAAAAACTGCATATCAGTTAATTTTCTGTAGACAAATTTTAGTACAAAAAAACCTTTTATAGAAAAATTTAGTACACTAAATTTGTTGAAAACAAATTTCACAACAAATATAATTTTTTGTAAAAAAATGTTTGTAAAAAAAAACAAATTTTTTTGAAAATGTTTGTAAAATATTTTAATACACATTTTAGGTACCAAAAATTTTTTTATAAAAAATTTTAGTACAAAAATTTTTTTATGAAAAAGTTAAGTACACAGAGAATTTATCATTGAAAACCTTTGGTCTACAAAATTGTTGGAATCTCACAAATAAATTAATTATCTGAACAAGGTTTAAATAAAAAAATTAAATAAAAAAAATTAAGTAAAAATTTATGGCCACGTTCATAAAAATTAAAATGAATTTAAAATGAGTTTTAGTTCAAAAAACCCATACAGTTTTTTGTTAAAATTCATTTTAAATACATTTTAGTTTTTCATGAATACAGCTATTAATATTTATTTTATTTGATTTTGTTTATGTATTTGATTCTTATTTCTGCAGCTAAATATCTTTATTAGTTTCGTATAAAAAGTTCGGCGTATATACTATATATTTTTTTATATATTTCGCTAACAAAATATTTTTAGCTGCAAATATAAGAATCAATTAATGTAAAAGGTAAAAATGTAGGCACAAAGGATTCAGAAGAAGTAATAAGAAATAGTATTACTCATTTTCTTACTAACAACAAAAATCTACTATAGATAAACATTGGTGCAGAAAATGTTTAGGTAAGAAATCAAGAAATTTTAGTACAAAAACTTTACCTAAAAAAATTTTAGAACAGAAAATCATGAAACGAAAAATTTTACTACAGAAAATGGTTAGGTAAGAAATCAAGAAATTTTAGTACAAAAACTTTCCCTAAAAAAATTTTAGAATAGAAAATCATGAAACGAAAAATTTTACTACAGATATTTTTTATCGCATAAAATGTGTGAAAGAAAAATTTTAGCAAAATAAATTTGAGTGGAAAAGGCATACAAAAATTTGTATAAAAAAATTTTAGCATGTAAACTATACGAAAGAAAACATTTTTGGATTAAAAAATTCATTACAAAAATTTGTTGATATATGAAATTTTTCGTAAAAAAATTTTTCTACTTAAAGCTTTTTGTACTAAAAGATTTAAAAAAAAATTCTTGTATTTAAAAAAAATTTTTAAATAAAAAATTTTTGTAGTAAAATGTTTACATAAAATAATTTATGTATAAAAGTTTTTACATAAAAAGTATAATATATTAAAATTTTTGTACGAATAATTTTAAGTACTAAGACTTTTCTGCAGAAAGTTGTATGTACTACACAATTTTATGTACTAAAATTTTGACATAAAAAATTGTGTGTACTAAAAACTTAGTATTTATTTTTATTTATAATTTAGTATTAAAAATTTTACACAAAAAACTTTATGTTCTCAAATTATGACATAAAAAATTTTATGTACTAAAATTTTTACAAAAACACAAAAAATTTGATGTACTAAAATTTTTACAAAAAAATTTTTTTTGTACTACAATCTTCCTACAGAACATTTTATATACAAAAATATTTTATAAAAAATTTTGTGCACCAAAAAAATATTTTTTCTATACATAAGCATTTGTGGAGAAAATATATCTTAGAAAAATATTTTAACACTAAACTACACTTTTAACACTTAAACTACATTTCTTCTTTGGATTTGGAAAATCATTAATCTTTGTCTATTTGTTATAAGTACAAAATGTGTCCTGGATTTATATCAGCCTTTACCTTGACTGCCTTATCGTATAATGGCCCAACTCCATGGAAGGAATTGTACAAGATACAACAACGACCCTTACACAGGCTCACACAGGTCTCAAATCTTGCCATAACTATGCGGTCATGTAGATAAAGAGTTAGGGCTTTCAAATCCCTCCTCAATGGCAGACAAGGCGTAATGAGTTGGGATGCCAAGGTCCAAAGTTTGACTCATCAGTCAAACCATCCAGTAGTACGTTACAGGCATCTGTTGCAAAGCAATAGCACTTTGGCCATTATTAGCCCCCAAAAATCGGCATGCACCATAGTTAGCAGGGAAGACTAATTTCCCTCCCTGAGATTTTAGGATTAAACTATAACCACAATCTTTCAGCCAAACTATAGGCATCTCAACCAAGATCAACACCGGGATGATTTGCAACTTTCTGGGGGTTTTGCCGATACCTGTTCGGCCACATAACCTTTTGCGAGGGTTTCGGTAGTCCAACACAATATAAGTCATACGGCTTCCTAGAGTTTTATTTGCTGCAAGTATAAAAAGTAAGAAACTCCTACCACTGCATGCCCCAAAAATTAAAAGCGCAAAGACCCTGCTTCCCGTGAATGGGTGGGGGGCTGTCATAAGCATATCTACATGCGTGCCAATTGTTGTTCGTTGCGGGGCAGAATTTACTGTTATTTTGACATTATAGCCGTTAGTTTATTTACGGCGCAAATGAATTCTAATGAATACAATACGTTTAGTTCATTCACTTGTGTTTATGATCTGAATGTTCTAAATTTGCATTTAATTGTTACAAACGGTGTTTCAAGCACCACAACCAAAAGCACAGCCTATCAATATTTATATAAGTGTACGTATGCATGCCTGTGTTTGATTTTCATAGTTATTTCAATCCCACATTATGTCAATGTCTTGATCCTATTATGTCTGTTAACATGTTTTTGACACAAGCCAAAGACATATTTATTTATAGTTTTGCACACTATTAGATAGTTATTGAAATTTTATTTCTAGCAATTTTTAAAAACGAAATACAAAACAAAAAATTAATTCTGTTGAAAATTTTTCCATTAATTAAATAAATGCTTTAGATGTAAATGATTGTGTTTACACAACATAAAATAGTTCATTTACACCTTTCAAAACTGAATGCATGATTGAATTCCTCCATTCAAAAAAAAAAAAAACAGAAACACTTTAAAAACAGTTTTATACTTCAATCACAGAATTCTGATATCAAAATGATTCAATTACGTGGAAATTGTAGTAAAATTGTTATTTGAAATGCAAAGTGACAGTTGAAATGCCATTGCAAAGACTGTTCTAAATCAATAAATTTACACAGTTTTTCCTCCTTGCTGTTTAATTTCTGTTTTCTGTTCATAAGTTTTAATATGAGTTTTATAATATTTCTCATATTTCTGTTTTAAGTTCATACATATGTACATTAGGGTGGGCGATATTATGTTGTCGATTTTCGATAGCTTTTTATAAACGCCATGTTACACTATCATGCACGATCGTGCGATCTACTAAATAAAGCATGTGTGCTGCAAAAGTACTAAAAATGCAACCGTGTAACAGAGTTTTTGACAAATCGTGCGATTTGAAAAATTTTATGAAACTTTTCAAAATATGATGGTTTCTGTGCGATTAGTGTGGTATATATTGTGAAAAATATAAGAATATTGTTGGTGCCTCGAGAAAAAATTTAAGTAATGTAAAATTAATATGTTAATAAAAGTTTTTAATTATTTTATTGTGTATATAAATTAATGCAATTATACTTGTATAATAGTGTGGCCTACAACGCCATTTTGAAGCAATATTTTCCAGTCGGCCAGACTTTTGAAACAATTTCCTGTGAATGAATCGCAATGAATCAGGGCCTTAAGAAAAAAAAAATGTTCCACTACGACGTATCAATAAAATCATTTTCGGGGTGCCCAAATTTCAATTTGTTGACTTTTCTCTAACGAGAAAGTAGCGATACCCCACCGTGTGTTAATGCTCCAATGAGCGAATTGAGCTGGATACCCTATTGCCATTAATAACCTTCTTTGCTGTCTCTAGCGCACTGCTGAGTAACACCAAACTGGATTTGGAAGTACCGGCTCGAACATAGGAATTCTAATAGTATAAGTAGTAAGGAGATCGGATGCAGTAAAGTAGGACTTACAGCGTTCTAACAACTAAAGTATTTGCATACATCTTAAGAACATCTGAGAGATCTGTTGTAGTTTCATTCTTTCGAGCAACTAAGTGGCCTAATGTTTGTCCAGTTGGTGTGACACGATTAGGATATCACGCTGAGGTAACATCACTGACCGATTGTTGGTTAAAAAAATCTACACAAATATTCCATGCTTTTGCGGGGTTATCGCTCCATTGTTTGCTTATTTGTATTCTGCAGCTGTCTAGTCCATAACTGTCAAATATGATTGACGTAAAACGCTATTTGCAAAGTTGTTACATCTTACGATAGGGTGATCAATTTTGAGCCACCCGCTATATGCATGCTTACAAATTTTCGGTGATTTGTAATATATAATATAATATATATTTCTTAAATGTAAAAGTATTTTATATTCTTTATTTTCTTGAATTTCTTAAGGCCAAAAATCAACAAAATGCTTTCAACTTTAGTTGAGAAACAGTTATTTGGCATTAAACAAATTATTTATCTATTTCAAATTCAACTCAAAGGATATAAATTATTATTTTATAATTAAAAAGTTTTTCTGATCTATAACCCCATCAAAATAATTTAATTTAGTATTTTAGTAAAACTGAATTTCTATTAATTAAAAAACACAAGCACACACACACTCATGTACGAGTACACACACACACACTCATGCTGCACTTACAAATTGTGGTGCATATTCCATCATATCAGCTGCTTCCTCCTCTTCGCCTTCATCTTCATCGGCCACATTTATCGGTTGTAAATTAACTGATTTCACATAGACGGCAAATATTAGTGAAATTATTAGCAGACAATTTAACCACTTGCGCGGTATCTGTTGGGGGGAAAAAATGCCAGAAAAATATTTCAATTATTTAGTGGTTGTGTGCGTAAATAAACGAAAATTATTGAAAATGTTTCATGAATTAAGTTGGCAGGCAATTATTATGTTGTGCATTTAGACGTTTTTAGCTCTCGGCTGAAAATGCGAAAATTTTAGTGAATTTGCAAGTGTTGAACTGGCATAGTTTTCTTGCTTAGTAAATAGCTGTGGAGGATTGCAAAAAAGAAAAAAAAACCAAATATGTCTAAGCCAGTACAGATAAATGAATGCAGGTTTAAAGATTTTGCAGGAAGATATTAATTTCTGTATTGACAGTTAAATAAATGTTACAATAAAAAAAAAGTATTGAAAAATGTCTTATACATACGTCCATATACATATATAAGCAATACTAAACTTATATTTAATCCTTGGAAAGGAAAAAAAACATAAATAAAAATTTTCTGAATTCGAGTTTTTCTATTGAATGTTTTCCATCCGTGTCATATTTTTGAAACATTTTTTATAAAAAATTTGATACATACAAAAATTTTTTTTCTTAATTAGTTTTAAAAATTTTTAAGTAAAAATGCCCTTAAAATTTTTCTTAAATTTTCTTAATTTCATAAAATTTTTTATGATAAATTTTCTACCTCCAAAACTTTCTATTCTTAACTTCTTTTCCAGAAAATGTTCATAGGAAAAAGTATAATAACAATAAAATCAATGCAAATTTTCCCCTCCTATTCCGAAAGGCGTCATCGTCATCACATGAAGTCGACGCAAAAATGTTGGCATTTATTTGCTAATTGCCAACAACAATTGAATGTCGTCGATAACCTCTCTCTATCGTTTAGGTCTAGGAAATATCGCAGTCCTATCGAACATATATACGAGTACATACTCGTAATTGCTGTCGTAGACGAATGTGTAACCGATTGTTTTATGATATCGTCTTGGTGGGGTCACAATGATGTCTCTTGCTATATAGCAGTTTGTCTGAAGCAATAATAAAAGCAAACTAAACTCATATGTTGTTGAAAAAACTACTTGTTTTCGTTCAAAAAATTATTTTCACAAAATTTTTGTTTGAATCCACGAATTTATTAATTGCCTCAGCGAATTTTGTTATTGAACATGAAAAAAATTATTTTGTGTTCTGTTCTGATTTTGCTTCTATAAAAAAGATTTTAATCGCATTTATTGTAATTATTTAATGCAAGTTTTCATGTGCAAAATATTTTTATATAATATATTTTGTCTTAGAGTTTTTTAGACAATTTTCTGTCTGAAGCTTCATCTGCAGTAAAGTTTATCTCTTCAAACTTTTCTGCAGATAAGTCTTAAGATTTTCCAGTACAAAATTTACTGTCTTAAAATTTCGCTGTAGAAAATTTTCTGTCTAACAATTTTTGTATAGAAAACTTTTTGTGCTAAAATTGGTTTTGAGAAAAATTTTCTTGCACAAAAATAGTTTTCTGTTTTAAAATTTTGTTGGAATAAATTATCGGTCTTACAATTTTTCTATTAAAAAACATCTATCTTAAAGCTTTTCTGTAAAAAATATATTGTCCTAAAATTTTTGTGTAGAAAACTATCTGTCCTAAAGTTTTTCTGTAGACAATTTTCGACTTCATTTTTTTACATAAAAATAGCAGTCTTACAATTTCTTTGTGAAAATTTATCAGTCTCAAAATTTTTCTATAAAAAATATTTTGTTCCATAATAAAATTTTTTTATAAACAATTTTCACTCTTAAATTTTTTGGCAAAAAATTATTAGACTTAAAATTTTTTTTATAAAAACCATAGCGTTCTAAAATTTTCCAATAGAAAATTGCCTTTTCTATAAAAAATATATTGTACTAAAATTTTTCTATGGACAATTATCTTTCCTAAGGTTTTTCTGTGTAAAATTTTTCTTTTAATTTTTTTAAATATTTCGCAGAAAAAAATCTTTTTTGAAAATTACAACTTCTCTGTAAAAAATTATCTGTCTCAAAAATTTTCAATCAAATATATTATATTCTAAAATTTTTCTGTAAACAATTTTCTATATTACATTTTTTACAAAACGTCTTAAAATTTCTATACAGAAAAACTTCTGTTCTAAAATTTTACTACAAACATTTTTCTATCTGTCAACAAATTTGTCAAAATAAAACAGCAAAAAATGTTTTATATAATTTTATAAATTAATTTTTTTAAAAGATTTTCTTTCTTTACTTAAAACTGAAATGTGCAGATTTTGTATTGCAAACATATTAGAGACTACGCAGTAGCGTTAAATTATAGCAGTATCTCCTCGTCCTCGTTCATGTACATAAATATTTAATGCAAAGATAGTAAATACAAATTGAGTGTGTAGTAATAAGTAACATACAATTTACAAATGTCGGTAATGCTGTGTTTAAGTTGCAACGCAATTAATTTGTTTTGAGATGTTTTCACGGATAACGTACCGCAGTTTTGAAACTTAGCAAGAAAAAGAAAAAAAAGAAGAATGATTAAGTGAACATTTTTGCCTAAAACAAAATTACTTTTAATCCCAATTGCATGCTTATAGCAGGTATCTTCTCCTTAAGTCTAGCAGTTCGATTTGCAAAATTTAAAATCTAATTTCAATTTTGCGACCGAGTTGTTAAAGCTTTATTATTATTTATGTCAATTAAGTGCAGTAGCAAAAAATGAATGCGTTTTAACGCACATTACTATTTGTTAGCGTTAAGAGCGTTGCATTTGTTGTGCTTGGGATACGAGGGAAGTTTTAAAAGATAAGTTACTGTTTTTATGTTTTTCTGCAAACAATTTTTAGTTCAAATATTTTCTCAGTTTCAAAATTTTTCTAAGGGAATTTTTTCATGTCAAAATCTTTTTTTTTGAAAAATTGTTTTGAAGAAATTTTCGGTTCTAAAATTTTGTTATTATTATCTTCGTTTGGAAAATATTTTGCACACAAAATTTTTTGTGTAGATTTTTTTATTTATAAATTTAATTATAGATGCCTTTGCACTAAAATAATTCTACAGATTTTCCCTACATCATTTCTTTTTTTAATTAATTGCAATAAAATATTTCTTCCGAAAATTTTTGTACTAAAATTTTTAATATTAAAATTTCTTCAACAACATATTTAAAAAACAATTTTTCATAGAAAGCTTTTGGTATTCAAATTTTTCAAATTAATTTTGATTTACCTACATTTTTCTGTACTAAATTTTTTTTACCGTTTTTGCATGTACAACTTTTTTTTCAAAATTACCTGGAAAAAAAAAAATATTTCTATCGAAAATTTTTTTTATAAAATGTTTTTTATGTTTATTTTCCATGTTAAAAATTTTTGATAAAAAACTTTTTGCATAAAAATTTTTTAGTGCCAAAATTACAATAGCTAAAATTCCACAAAAAACTACTTTCTATGTTAAAATTTTTTGATAAAAAACTTTTTGTAATCAAATTGTTCTGTACATTATCTGCAAAAACCACATTTTTCTGTACTAACAATTTTCCATTAAAACTTCTCTAAATGAAAAGTTTTCTAAAATATGTTTACAGATTTTCCATATACAATTTTTTTTAGAAAATTACTTGCAACTATATATAACGAAAGTTTTTTACACTAAACTTTTGTATATAAAAATTTTTGTACTAAATTTTTGTACATACAAATTTTCTAACTAAAATTCTTGAACAAATTATTTCCTTTATTGAAAGGCTTTTTTATTAAAATATTTTAGTAAAAAATTTGCAATACTTGCATTATTCTGTACTAAAATTTTTCCATTGAAACTTTCTTAAAATGAAATTTTTTTATGGAATATTATTGTACTAAAACCTTTCTACATATAATAAATTTTCTGGCCTGAAATTCTTCCACAGGAAACTTTTTGCACTAAAATTTTTCTATAGAAAATTTTCTGTGTTAAAAATTTTTGGTAGAAAACTTTCAATACAAAAATTTTTTAATGAAAATTTTCAATATAAATTATTTTCTAACAATTAAGTTTTTAATCGCTATTTTTAGCTTCTACCATTTATACCAATAAAAATTATAAATAGCTTGTTTTTTATGTTTCCCAGCTATCTATATGTCGACATTTCATAGGAACTACCCTAATCATCAGTAGACTTTGGAAATTTTTTTTTTTTTTTTTTGTGTTTTGACAGATATTATTAGAGCATTTTTCTTTTAAATTCTCAGCAATTTATTTATATTGCTGGGATATAAAGTTGAATGTTTGAGAATATCTTTCAAAAATTTCCAAAGTCTACTGATGATTAGGGTAGTTCCTATGAAATGTCGACATATAGATAGCTGGGAAACATAAAAAACAAGCTATTTATAAATTATTTTCTATTAAAAATTTGTACTAAAATTCTTCCATAATTTTTTTTCCTGTAAAAATCTATTATTGGAAAGTTTTTGTGATGAAATTTTTATAAAAATTTTATATAATAAATTTTTCATGCAAAACTTTTCCATTGAAAATGCTCTCCAACAAAAACTTTTCCCAACAAATTATTTTCCTATGAACAACTTTTTTATCGAATATTTTAGTACCATATATTTCTTTGGAACCAACTTTTCAATAGAAAAATTTTGTACTAAATTTTTTTAATATTATAAAACTGCAAAAATATTTTTATAAAATAAAAAGATGTACTAAATTTTAGTACAAAGTATTATTATAGGAATTTTTTTCTGATAAAAAATATTTGTGTTGTTTTTTGGCGGAAAATATTTAATACTAAAAATTGTTGTTACAGATTGTAAATTATACATAAAATAGCTTTTGTCTGCGGCTTCCCTCGCTAATAAAGTTTCATATAAAATTTCATCCCCTATTTTATCCCCTTGAGGGTACAGTTAGTAACAGTCCTTTCTTAGTGGATGCCTACGTCATAACATCTGCCTGTACGCCCAATTTCAGCCCGATCCGTCCAGCGATTTGTGTTGTGCGTTGATAGACAACTATGTCAGTCAGTCACCTTTGAGTTATATATATCTAGATTTGGTAGCGGAATATTTTCTGCTAAGAACTTTAAATTTTTTGTTCTAAAATGTGTTTGTATTTAAAACAAATATCGATAAACATTTGTACATAATACCCATCCAAATTAAATTTATTTTTAAAAAATATTTTGTACTAAAATACAAATTTGTAATAATAAAACTGCCCTCCTCATTTTCTGTTACTAAAATATCAATCACTCTCTTTGCTTTCAAACTGCTGTTTAGTACTCGTATTTTTGACTTCAGTTATGGTACGAAAATTTCTTGTGTCTTTTAGTCAAAGCATTTAATTTCTGGTTTTGTGAAATTTTATTTTAACACATGTTTAACAAGTTTATAAATTAAAATTGTTTAAAATATTTTCCCAGGTTAGTTTTTTTAATTATGTATTTGAAAAAGAAATTTTTCAGCAGTTACTTTTTTTTTATCTATTTTAACTAATTATTATGGTTTTTATGTCTTGATATAATTGATATTATTTTCCATAAAAATTATTTAAGAAACAAGAGTAGCGGAAAATTAAAAGACAAAATTTTATACTGCACTGCAATTAACTCGTAAGCAGCAATTTTCTTTATTAACACAATATGGATTATTGAATTAAAAATGATTGTAATTTTACTGAACAGAAAAACTATGTTAACAAATAAAATAATTTATCAAATTATATTATATATTATATTATGAAAATTTAGGAATGAGGATGCAGACCACAACCAGTCATTGCAACATCATGTGTATGCAACAAGTTGACCTGTATTATGAACGCATGTGCATTAAAAACTTAGCTTACTGAGTAATTAAATCCTTAATTAAGAAGTTACAACAGCGGTACGATTTAATCTGCATCAACAACCCAAAGAAGATTCATAGTTTTCGCATCGAATTTGATACGAATAGGTTCGTCAGCAAATCTTTAAACCTTTGTGATGAACCACCTGCAAGATCGACGTGGCCACTCAATATTTGCAAAAAAAGTCTTTAAAAAAATAATATTAAAGAACATCACCTTCTCTGTTTCTTATTATCTGCGTCATTATATCATAACAGTCGAGATAAGAGCAAAAACGCTTTTGAGGAAAAATTTCATTGAAGATCTATATTTAAGAACAAAATCAAAATTACATCAAAGTCAATAATACAAATTTGAAAAATAAAAATTAATTCAATTAGATGTACTTTTTAAAATTTTTAAAATTTGACTTAAGTTTTTATGATAAAACCTCACAGATATTAAGGTGGCATTCACACTATGATATAAAGTCATGTGTTTGAAATTGGGTACTCCCTCTTTCCTCCTCATCATAACCTATTTTCCTAGTTCTAGTACAATGCGCTGCATATGTAGGGGCCATCCTAGGTTCTCTAAGGTTTTAATTTTTTCTGTTTCTACACATATACATGCATTTATGTACAAAAGCTCTCCAGTTCGCATTTTGTTTTTATTTCAACTTGATTCCCTCAAACTGCTTAAAGTCTTGTAATGACTTTACATTAATGATACTCCATGTGCTTCACACACGAGAACAATTTTCAAGCGTAAAATTTTTGTTTTATTTATCTCAGATGAGACTATTTACTACGGCATAACATGTTAACATATAAAGGGTGTTTTTTTATAGATATATAAAATTTTAAGTTGGCAGCACTTATTTAACTGAAGACCATTTTATCAGCTGTTAAGTGATTTATGAATAGTTTGGTTTAGCATTTCAACAATGAAGCCACATGATCATTTAGAACGTGTGTATTGAGCCAATATGCTCAAAACAAGAGTCCCGGTTTTCTGCAAATAATTGTCATAAAACTATTGATCGCAGCCGTAAGATGTTCTTTTTAAGACTATAGTGCATACTATGGTATGTGTGTTTGACATCTTTTTAAGAATACTTGGACAAATACCATGAGTATAGAAGAAGCAGTCGACGCTGTAGAAGTGCGTATAACCGAGGGTTTCAATTTATTGATCGGACACCGTTTCCAACATCTCGGCTATATTATTCGAGATTTTTCTTATTTCGTCATGTGAGTGCAAATCATTTATAGAAAAAATTACGCCAACAAGACGATGCAAATTGTCATAAACCGCGTTATTTCAAGAAGTGGATCTATTAATTGCCCATATCATTTGAGTGGTTTGACACCTTTGGATTAATTTTTGTGGCGGTATGTCAAAACTGAATTATCTCAAGAAGTGGATCTATTAATTGCCCATCTCATTCGTGCGGTTTGACACCTTTGGATTACTTTTTGTGGCGGTATGTCAAAATTCTCGTCTATTCTGACAAGCTAACAACAATTGATCATTTAGAAGCCTACACGCGACGCCTTATTGACGAAAGAAAAATGCTCGATAAGGCGGTGCCAAATCGTACCAACAGTATAGTGTTCACTATATTAAATGTGTGCTACCTTTTTGGAGAGGGATATGATAGAAGTTAGGAGGTTTTTTAATGACATTAATGTTTAAATATGATTTCAGTCATGTGGCCAAGTTTGCAAACTTGTCACAGTTTTTGCGGCCATAGTTCGCCACTAAATCTATTATAACTAAATTGACGTACATACAAAAAAAATCTAATTGGTCTTTTGAATGGGTAGCCGATTAATTACATCATTATGCCAAATTATTCCTGATTATAAGTTTTTTTTTGGGTGAATCTATTGCAGAGCATGTAGCTGTATCGTATTGAAACCAACTGTCGGCAAGATTAATGCCAGCTGATTGAAGGAAAAAAAAAATTTTAACAAGTTTCTGTACAAGTGTCCTCATCCACAGAAACATTATAGCCATTCCTCATCCACAGTAACATTATAATCATTATTGTTTTTGAAAACACATGGATTTATGTGTTTTCATAACATAAAGCGCGCTGAACACTAATTTTTTATGGATGTAATGGTGCTTCAACGAAAGCTTGTGAATTATTTTCACTCCAAATGCGACAATTCTGCTTATTAATGAACCCATCTAATAAAACTTGGTATTATCGCAGGAGCAAAACTTTGAGTAGAAATTCAATATTAATGCTAATTTGTATTTCAGCTCATTCCCAAGCTTTGCTTTGGTGTAAATCCATTCCTAATGAAATATCGAACCAAACTAAACAAAAAGCCACTATCAGCTGTTAAATGAGCTGTCAAATAAAAAAGTGTGGCGAACCCAAAGTTTCCAACCTCTGATAAACAAACATCCCATACTAGTATAACACAGCATAGTATTGCAACTTGTTACCTTAATATCCTTTTAAAAACAGTACTTTTGAGTGCGGATTAAAACCATTTTCCCACGTAAACACACACAAAGTATATACGAGTATATAAAATGTTGGTCTCCCAAATGATTTTGTGCCATTGTGCACTCCCAGCTTAACATTTATTCGTTATTTTTTAAACTTTGAACATTACAACGTTACTTGATCACAGCAAATCAAAACCGTTTAAAATCCTTTTTGCAACACAACTCCTATTGCCAGTAAGAAAAATTACTTTCACTTTAGTGAAAGTGAGATATGACAAACGCACACGCTCTACCTCAAATCGAATCACTTTCGCTTTCTGTTTATTTTGCACAATCAAATATCAATCGTTATTTAGTCAATAAATATTATACATACATACATATGTATATAAAACCAGCACTTACACTTATCGACATAATTGAAAATCGTTATGGAAAAATCAAACACGTTTCAAAAAAAAAAACTCGCTTAATAAAATTTTATTATTTAATTCACGTTCACATGAAACACAACTTGAAAAAGCAGAAGATTACGTTTGTAAAAACACTTTTAACACTTAACGTATTCGAAAAATTCGTTTTGTGAAAAATATTTTCATACGATTATACAACTGCATACAACACGATATGTCAATGTCAAGGACAAATTTACAATTAAACATGCATTGTGTTCAATGCAACGTATTTATACAGTTAGAGGCGACCAAGAAAGAAAAGAGAAAAAATAGCGGCTTGGAAAAAAACGAGTCGACTGACTGCCAGCTTGTTTGAGATCTTCATCATTTTAATGGCAACCGGCATAAGACCCGTATTGCAGAAGCAAAAGATGTTGTTAATGCTGCTGACTGACTGCAAGCAGATTTTTCAGCAACATGTTTTTTTCTTTTGTTTTAGCAAAATAAAGATTTGTTTTTTATTTGGTTTTGAAGAGCGTATTTGCCAATTATTGCATGATACAAACTTTGTTTTTTTTTGTCTTTTTAATAGTGTAGTATAAATAGTATAAATTGCAATAAAAATGTTAACATTTTTGGTGGCAAAGAAAATGTTTGGGCTGAAAAAGAGATGTACAAGAAAGGCTTCATATTACAAACTTAATTGAACGCCCACTATGAAGCTTCTACATGTATGTACATACATATGTACATTTATACAATTATAATATAATAGTTACGAAACCTCAAAATCGTGGAGGCACAATATAATAGAGATGTATAGCACTACAATTATGAACACTTTGATTAAATTACTAAATATGTTTGTGGTCATATACCCGAAACTTCACATACTAATAATAAAATTCTAGTATGTTGCTAAGTGGTGTTATAAGTCATAGAATCATATGACATAAAGTCATAGAGTCAAAAAGTCAAAAGCTTATATAGCTATAGCTGTAGTATTGTAACAACATATATGGCTGACTTGCTCATATTACAAAACATGTTGTTATATTTGCAAAAAGCCAATAATAATGCTGAAGCTCATATTTTTATGTTTTAATAGGATAGTATAGTCATAAAAACATATAGTCAAAAGATCATCAATTTATATAGTTATAACTCTAGTTCTATAATTATAAACTCATTTGATCACATCACTAAATATTACTCAATCGTCAGAAAATTATAGCATGTCACCATTTTGTCACATATTGTAGCAATATAGTCACAAATTATATCAAGAAGTCATTAACTTATAAAGCTACAACTGTAGTACTATAGTTATAGTTATAATTATATTATAAATTAATGTTAATTAAAATTATTATTTGCTGGTTGAGCTAGTGGTCCACTTGTAAACATTATAGTTCAGTGATCGTAGGTTTCATAAGAAGAAAAGGAGCATAATTAGAAATATATTGAGTGGTAATAGTTTTCCTGATGAACTCATTTACAAGTTGATAAGGCAATACAACATAAGGGGAAGATCGGATAATAATGTTTCTGATCCAATAATATATAAATCGTTAATAAATGTACCTGGAGTCAGAGCTCTAATATTATAATACTATACGTAGAATTTTTAGTAAAACAAAAGATAAATTGGAAAAGTCATATATATCTAGTTTAGTGTATAAAATACCATATAGTTTTACCAGCAATGAAAATTGTGTTAAAGTATATATAGGAACAACAGGTAATAACTATAAGTTAGCGGGTGATAAATTTGACCAGAAGTATAGGAACTATCACTCTTTGCAGGAAACCGTATGATTTTAATCACTATCTAGATTTTGAAGGAACTTTTATTTTAAATAAAGAAAATTACTATAAACGTAGGTATTATCTAGAAATGCTACAGATAGTATCTTATGATCCTGATCATATTTTATGACTTGTGTGCAACGATATAGTAAAAAAAATGTTGGCTGATTTCACTAACTCAGTTGTATGGTGTAAAGTTATATCTGGAGAGACAGTTTCAAAGACAATATCCTAAAACTAGAACAATTTAATAACAATTTCAATTTATAACTTCAATAATAGCTTTGTAGTATCATAGTAATATATTTATATATTACTGTAAGATAATTTGGATATATTTTGAAATGTTATTGTAGAATTACATAATCATATATACACATATATGTATGTATCTATAGAGGACTTATAAAAAGGTGTTGCCCAGCAGCAGTTTACGGAAAAACAAGATTTTATAAGATTCACCGTTGTTTGTGACTTATACCTGAAGAAGTCGTTACTCATTATAAGCATATAGATATCAGTGATCACCAAAAATCATGTTTTTGCTTGATTAACTCATACACTAAAATTTGTAATCTAGAAAAATCAAGCAACAAAGTTCAATGCTGAGTAAAATCAACTCATCTTGCAAACATTCTCAATTTGTAATCAACAAAAATCATGCAGTAAAGTTCAATGCTGAGCAAAATCAACTCATTTTGTAAACACTGCGCATTCATCTTAGTGTTGAATAAAATCAGCTTCACGCTTGTTGTTGCTTTGATAGCGAGTTGTATACATTTGAATCACATATACACCCATTTTTCTTCGTCTTTCTTGAATTTTATTTTAAGTTTCAAGTACATTTGTACCTAATAAAATAATTTTATGTCTATATAAATTGTTCTTATTGATTTTTTTAACTTCTTACTTAATTTTTTAAATGTACTTTTTAAGAAAGTTCTAAAAAGAAATATATGTGAACATACATACATATCGCTCCTTTATTGCAACATAGTCATAATCCAAAAAAGCTTGTTTCGAGAAAAACGCATTTCAAATTTTTAGCTTCTATACAAGTCTTAGAAAATTTTTTTAGAAAATATTCTCTAAAGGAAACAGTTTAAAAGTAATTTGAATAAATTTTTGGCACAATATAAAAGGTAGTCTGTTAATAATTCTGCATTGTTAATTTGAAAAGTTCATTTTTTGAAATATGACAATGTTGCAATAAAGGAGCGATATGTATGTACATTATCTTTTTCTATGAGAGCCTTTTGTTTCTATGTGTATTTTATTTAGATTTTCTTTCAAAAGAAGCATACAGAAAAACTGTTGAACATAACACTGCATTGATTTTTATTAATTTTTATTGCTTCCAAAACAAAAACTTAAATGCAAGTAATCATTGCCGAACTACATGCGTATTAATGTTTATTCAAGCACGAACAACTTAACGATGATTGCACTCACTTAGCGAAGATGTTGCTCAATGTGTTACTGATTAAAAGTCAACTGCGCATTAGTGCGGCTGAACACAAAATCATATAAGAACGAAATGTAATGTTTTTCATGTTGTTGAGCGAGTATAATTTTTTTGCAATCGCTCAAAGCTGTTCTCTGATAGGTATATAATAATATAGGTATTTTAGTTATATGATTAATTATTTACTAACGTCAAGTCTTTTTGAAGAAAAAAAAAAACTACTAAGATGATCTGCGTAAATGATGAAAAAAAAAGAAAACAAACAATTGAAGGAGTTGTTGTTGCTCTGGCGAATCCTGTTAATTGCTCATTGAACTTACATTTACAGTTTCAACTGGTGTAACCAGCTTCATAATATGTTGCATCAACATTTTAGATGACTTTATGTTATCAAAGAGAGCAAGATGTTACTTATGACAACATTCTAAAATTAGTGTGTATGCATGTGTGTAGTTATCAGTTTTCTGTTAACCTACAAATAAGTAATTATGGTCTAAGCTGACAGCACGTGTGAAAATAACTTTGTTGCAAATGTCACATAAATGTTTTTTTTTATTTTTGTTATCACCATTAAAATAATTTTTATGCTTTATTGTTGTTTTTTTTTCATCAGATGTTTAAATGGAAGAAGTTGTTGCTGTTGTTGTTTTCGTTGTAACTCTTCTGCTTTTAACACTGTAGTGGGAATTACAAGTTTTGCAAATATGGCTAGTGACTATTTTTTGTTGTTGTTGTTGCATGCCTGAATACGTTTAAGCAATTGAGTTTTTTTTTTGATAGAAAGTAAAAGTTGTTGTTCGTTTTCTTTGGCAATTTTGCTGTTATATTTAAATGTTTCAACAATTTTTTTGCAGTTTAAAGTTTTCCATTATTGTCTTTTTTTAAATAACTAGTATTTAAATTAAATTATTGTTTTTTAGCTGTTGTTAATTAACTATTTGGCGGGAGTTGTTTTTATTTTAATTTGAGGCTTATTTATAATGTCATTTGATATAAAATAAGTTAAAACAGTATGGAAATTTGTCGGTGGCATGATTAATATTTTTGGTGGCAATGATTTTGATATTTTGGTGAATAACCGACAAAAATGAAAGTTAAAATTTTAGTTGCAGATTATAACGGGGAATTAATGTAATGTAATTTTTATGTATGAATGTTTATATTTAAAGTCATCTCTATAACTCAATTGGACTTGTTTTTCAGGTTGATAGTTTTTGGAAATTTTGCTTTAGTTATAAAAAGAAGGAAATAATTTCCATAAATAAATTTTCTATATAAAAATTTATGTTATAAAGTTTTGATCAAACAGTTTTATAACAAAAATGTTATTAGGTGTATAACTTTGCTTCCGCCGCTTTGCAATAGATGGCTATAACGATAAGTGGCAAACGAAATAAATAGATGGTAGTTATCAAACAATAAGCTTAAGTATTACGAGTGTACACATAATTCCATCGGAATATTAGTTGATTTATGTCTGCATCGTAAAGTTATTCTCGATTAAACATGTCAGCTTACGAGTGAAATTCTCATCATTGGTGGAGAGGTTTTAATTTTCTGCTTTAATATGAAGAAATCTGCGGTTGAGACTCTTCGAATCCTCTTAAATACCTTTGGCGAGGCTACTACAAGTGAATGTGTGAAAAGTGGTTGGTGGTCAAGAATGGTGATTTCGATGCCAAAGAACAGCATGGTGGTGGTAGAGAGACGGTTTTCCAAGATGCAGAATTGAAAGCGTTACTTGAGCTAGACTCAGCTAGTGTCATACGAGTTGAAGCCGAGAGAAGTTGAACAGCGTTTGCTTGCTCGTGAATAGCTGCTTGCAAGGTGAAGACGGCAGGGATTTCTTCATTGCATTATGACCGAAAACTTTTGTCAAAGAAACATTTTAGTTCAGTGAATTAGGTTAGAACATTTTGGTACAGAACGTAGTGCAACTAAATTACGATTAAAAAAACTTCAGTATAGAAAATATTCAAGAGAAATACTTTAGAACTGATTATTTTGACAAGTTTTGTAATACAAAAAATTTTGATTTATAAATGAGAATTTTAATACTAAACATTATTTGGAGAAAACAAAACTAAATTTCTTAATTAAAAACTTTCGTGGTAGAAAGTCTTTTATGTGGAAATTTTAGTGCAGACATGCCATGGAAAAAATTTAGTACATATAGTTCTCTGAAGCAACATTTCTGTAGAGGCAATTTGTTGTGAGAAAATTTTGCTGCGCAAAATATTTTATAAATAGATTTTTGTATAAAAAACAAAAAAACATTTTTGTACAAAATTTTTTATAGATATATTTTGATATGGGATAATTCTAAAGTAAAATATTTTTATCGATTAATTTTAGTACAAAAATATTTTGATAGAAAATTTTTGCTACAGATAATTTTCCTTGAATAAATGTAGTTTTTAGTAATTTTAGTTTCCTCTAAATAAGTTTTATAATATGAATAATTTTTAATTTATAAAAAAAAATTTTAGTACTAAAATTTTTTCGAAAAAAAAAAATAATTTTTAAACGAAAAATTTAGTACAAACAATTTTCAATTACAAAATTTCAGTACATACAGTTCTCTGAAGCTTTTATACAAAATTTTTTTATACATATTTTTTGGTACAGAAATATTCTACAGTGAAATTTTTTTTGAAAAGTTTTGGTACACACATTTTTGATAGACAAATTTTAGTACATAAATCTTTCGGTAAAAATTTTGTACATAATTATTATTAGTACAGAAAATTTTCCACAATATTAAAAAATACGAGTAGATGCAGAAAACATTTGGGAACAAACTGTAAGCACTGATTGATTTTGTATTTGAATATTTTAGCACAAACCTGTTGTAGCCACCCGATCAAATAGTTTTTTGGAAAAAAACTTGGGTGAAATAGATATTCCATGAATAAAGCAAATGCACCATTATTTACTTTAAGTTTTGTCTTTCTTTTTTATTTGCATTTTCAAAATTTTTTTGGCTTTTTATATTGTTGCTTTAACATTTGTTTAATTAATTTTAATATCAGCTTAATAAGGATTAGTTGTTGGTCGTTTAGGCTTATTTGAGGAGTATTTTCAACAACACTCGTAACGGAATAGATAGAGTTGAAGGTATAATGGAAGCGGAGCGATGGCAGTCATTTTACAATTGTTTAACATTGGCATAGCTGGTAGCATGACCATGACCATGACCATGACCATAACCATAACCACCACCATATTCCAAGCCATTGCCATAACCATAGGAGCCCAAGTGATGCTTGGCATAGATTTGAGGATGATGAGCATGACCAATTTTCTTGACAATGGCGTTGAAACCATTATGATCATCAGCGGAATATTCCACAACACGAGTTGTGCCATCAGATTCTTTCAAAGAGTAGCCACCTGAAAAGCAGAGTAAGAATAAGTCTTTTAATTATAAGACATAGTAAACTAATTTACCTTTAACGTGGCCACCATCTCTATGTTCCCATTGATTTTTAATATCACCAGTTTTTAAATCCTTTACACCGTAATCAAACTGGTATTTGGGGTATTTATGATGGTAATCGTGTTTGTCATAGTGAGCATAGCCATGACCTACACCATGATCCGAATAGCCACCTCCATGATGATCAACCACTACTAATCCACCACCGTAATGGCCACCATCATAATAACCACCATAGCCGCCACCATAACCACCACCATAGCCACCACCATAGCCACCGCCATAGCCACCGCCATAACCACCGCCATGTTTAATGTGATGAATGGGTTCATCATGTTTGGTAACCACTGTATAACTAGTGCCACCGCCATGGGCATAACCGGCTAAGGCCACACTGCCGGCAGCCAAGAACACAACACAGACACTTAGAAGACGCATTTTTTTTTAAATATAAACTAAAAAGTTTTAAAGGAAAGAAAGATTTTGATATTTTTATTTTTTTCAAGACAAAGTTAAAGTTGTTTTGAATACTCGACTTAAACTGATACTGTTCCACTTCAATTTCAACTATTTATAGTTAAAAATATTGTTTTAAAGGTTCTTGAACAAATTGTTAAAAGGTTACCAATAAATTTGACCAAAAAGTATTTCAAAATTCAGTTTTACTTTTGTTAAGCAATTGCGTGTTCTTGTCGGCTATAAGTCATAATTTTATTATTAATTAAAGCACTTTGTGTTTTAATTGAACTTGTTTTAAAATAATAGAAACGCAGAAAAAAGTTAATTAGTTTTACATTAACATTCCCTTCATAATAATTTAACTGGCGGATGGATATTAATGGTTGGTAAAGTATTTCTTTTTGGTTGATTGAATACTATTTAAAAATGTTGTGTTTGGAAGAGGTCGAGAACTGATATACGCTACAAGTTAATTTATCAGTTTTTTTTAATAGAATTTTTTAGAATATAGAATAGAATACTAAATTTTTTTCTAAAACAAATTTAAGGCTTATAATTTTATCTATGGGACATATCCTGTTCTATTATATTTTTTAGAACATTTTTTGGACTTATATTTTGTACAAATTGAAATACTGATTAGTTTTTTTAAACGTTTAGTACAAAAGGTTAAAAAAAATTTTGTATACAAACGTTTAAGTACCAGAAATTTTTTATAGAAAGACTTTAAACTAAAATTTTTCTGTGGAAAATTTGTGATAATAGAATTATTTTGTAAAAATTTTAGTACTAAAATGTACAATACTAGGATTTTTCTATAGAAAGCTTTTGGCATTAAAATGTTTCTAAAGAAAATTTTTCTAAAGAAATATTTTCGTAATAAATTTTAACTAAAAATATTTTTGGTAGAAACATTTTTTGTAAAAATTTTAGTACTAAAACTTAAAATAATAAAATTTTTCCATTGAAATATTTGGGAACTAACATTTATCTAAAAACGTTTTTGATAGAACAATTTTTTGTATAAATTTTTGTACTAAAATTTGCAATACTAGGATTTAATATAGAAATATTTTGGTGCTAGAATTATTCTAAACACATTTTTAGTAGACGAATTTGTTGTATAAATTTTAGCAATAAAGAGTTACAGTACTAGGATTCTTCTAGTGAAAATTTTTTCTAAAGGAAATTTGTTGTAGTACAATTGTTTTAGCGAAAATTAGGAGTACTAAGACTATTATACAGATAATTTTCGGTATAAAAACTTTTGTAAAAAGAATCTGTGCTTTTTTTTAACATTTGCAACATTAAGATTTTTGTATAAAAGATTTTGTGGTAGAGTTTGTAGTAATAAGACTGTTTATAGAAAATTTTTGGTGTTTAATATGTTTTAATGGGAATTTATGGTAGTAGTACTAAAATTGTTCTTTACAAGTTTCCGTCTTTAAATTTATCTATTGAATAATTTGTAAAAAATTTCTTTGCCACAAAGACCATAAGCTGGAAGTTTTTAGTACTTTTTTGTATTAAAGTCATTCGGTAAAAAATTTTGTGTTTTAAATTGTGTATTAAATATTTTCTGTACTAAAATCTAGAATTAAAAGATTTCTGTCATATATTTTTTTTAAATATAAATATATTAATTTCTCTGTACTAAAACTTGTTTATTCAAGATTTTTTGTACTAAACTATTCCTTTAAATATGTTTCTTTTACTAAAATGTTTCTAAAGAAAAATCTTGTGCAAACAAACCTAATAAATCAGTACACTACACTATAATTTTTAAATAAACAGTTATTATTTTGAGATAAACGAAAAAAAATTTTATAACAAAATATTTTTGTTTATTCTTTAAGGTAATTTATGGTTTTTTCTTTTTGAGGTTTTGCTGTCTCAAGGTCATTGGAGTTCTACTTTAATAATTTATTACTTTTGTTGTTTACAACTCTCCTTTTTATTAAACAAAAGAAAAAAGTGCCCGCTAATCCAATTCACCCAAAAAACCACCCATTTGAACAAAAGCATGGCAAGTTGTTACTATTCTTGTTGTTACGCTTATAACATGCTCAAGTTGCCATAATTCTGTTTTAATTTTTTTTTTCGTTGATTTAAACCACAGCAGGTGCTTTTTGGTTTTAAATATATTTTTATATTGCCGTTTTTTCATTCTTAAACTTTTGTTTTTCGGCTTCATTGGTGGCGAAGCAAAAAATAATCGTTAAAAGACAACAAGAGTGAAACAATTTTTAGCACTTAAAGACATTCATCACTGTAACATATTATGTTACGGTTAAATGGTTTCGTTTTTAAAAGGGGTATTCAATACTTATAATATAAAAATGATATTAAACAATATTTTTGTTTACTTTATACAACGTTTTGTCTCCAACTAAAATTTATTTAAACAACATTTTCTGTGCTAATTTTTTACATAACAACTTTAGAACTAAAATTTTCCCAAAAAATGCGCCTTGAAAAACCTATATAGAAAATTTTGTATAATAAATTTATCAGTACTAAAATGTTTCTCTTTACAATTGTCTGTTTTAAAAGCTTCTATACAAAATTTTTTTATAATTTTTATAAATTATGTTGTGCTAAAGTTATACTAAATCTAAGCAAAATTACTTATGTTAAAAATTTTCTACAGAAAACTTTCTGAACTAAAATTATTACTACATTTTAATATTTCTAAGAAAATATTGTTTGTAATAACATTTTCTTGTAAACATGTTTCTGTACTAAAGTTATTGTAAAACTGTTGTGCAAAATAAAAAAAAAAATTATAAATTAATAGCGGCTTAAAACATTTATAGAAAAAATTATATATATTAAACTTTTTTCAAAAACTTTCCTGTACTAAAAGGTAAGTTCGTCGGTACAAAAGTGTTTCTCTTTACAATTTTCCGTGTTGAAAGTTTTTCTATTAAAATTTTGTTTTAAAATATTTTTATCCTAAAATTTCAAATAGAATTAGTTGTGCTAAATTTGTACTAAATCTAAGTTGAAATTTTTCTACAAAAAATTTTGTGAAGTAAAATTTCTAATACGTATTATATTGGTCAGAAAATAATGTTTGTAATAACATTTTCTTGTAAGAGTTTTTCTGTTCTAAAATTATTGTAGAATTTTTGTGAAAAATAAAAAAAATAAATTATAGAAAATTTGCTATAAATTTTTTTTAAATTGGTCTTAAAATATTTATAAAGAAAATTTTGTGTACTAAAATAAAAAAAATATTTTTTTTGTATTAAAATATAAATTTGTCAATGCTATATTTTAAAAATTTTGTACTGAGATTTGATATAAAATATTTTCAGTACAAAATTTGTACTAAATTTAAACAAGAGAATAAATTTTATAGAAAAATTACTGTATGAACATTTTTTATTAAAAATATTTTGTGCTAAAATTTTGTAGTTAGAAACATTTTTCTCTGTGCTTTATTACAGAATATTTTTGTACTAAAATTTTAAGTGTTGAAATTTTTTGAGCTAAGTTAAGTTTTTCTATTAAAACCTTTTGTGGTAACATTTAGTGCCTTTAAGGCTCTGTTAAATACTTGGTACTAATATTTTTTATAACTTTCTTTTACGCAATCTAAACATATTTTATTCTATTTCAAAAATTTTCTGTACAAAATTTTCTGAAGTTAGATTTTTAATACTAATATTTTTCTGTAAAAAATAGTAGGCAATAAAATTTTGCTGTTAGGAACTTTTGTACTAAATTTGCATAAACTGAGTGGCAAAAGCAAAATAAATTTTTTAAAAGCCATTTTCTATAAAAAAAAATTTCTTTTAAAAATATTGTGTGCTAAATTTTTTCTATAATCAACTTTTTTTATTACAGTTATCTTGCTAAAATGTTACACAACATTTTTACGTATTAGATTTAATGATTTTCTATTGAAAATTTTCTGTGATAAAATGTTTAGTACTAAAACTTGTCCATAAGAAGCGTATCAATTACAGTTATATTAGGAAACACTTTATGTACTAAAATGTTCACAAAACAATTAAATTATAAAATAATCTGTGCTAAAAATTTTTGAGTAAAATTCTTACTTGCAAAATTTTCAGAACTATATTTTTCAAGACCATTCTTTGTGCTAGAGCATGCTGCACTAAAAATTTTAACTTTCTATAGAAAATTTCTTAAGTAAAATTTTTAGTATCAATATTTTCCTGAAAAATAATTTAAAAAATATTTTTTATACTAAATTTAAAAAAAAAATATTTTGTAAAAATTAAATAAATTTTTTATATAAAAATATTTCTGTAAAAATTATTTTACTAAAAATTTTTCTATATGATATTTTTTGTACTAGAATTTTTACAAACAATTTTTTTTGCATCAAATTTTTTTAATGTTTCACATTAAAAAATTGTTCTTTGTCAAAATTTTTGGTACTAAATTTTCTTTTGTAGTAAAAGTTTTCACCAGTACCGATTTAGTACTAAAATTTTACTAAAGTGTTTTAATCATAAAATATCTTGATATAAAATTTTACCAACATTTTTGAATTAAGTACAATATTTTTTTGTACTAAAATTTTTCGAGAAAAAATTTCTTGAGTTAAAATTTTTCTGTACGAAATTTTCAGTAGCATTATTTTGTTGTATATATTTTGTACTTAAATTTGTTACAGATTTTTTTTTGTTGTAAAATTCATTTATATTCTGCACTGAAGTTTTTTTTGTACGAAGATCTCCGGTAAAAATATTTTATTATAAAGTTTAATATGAAGATCGTAGCGGAAGCTAAGTTGCACATCTAATATTAAGTTATGAAAATGTTTTTCTGTTATATTTCTGATTATTTTTTATTTGTTTTCTAACACCTCTTTTCCTTCCATTATTGAATAGCCTTACTGTTTCTTTGCATCAAATTGACTGATGCATTTCATCTTAAGCAATCATTTAATATTTTTATTTGATTTATTTTGTTGTTGGCATTACATTCCTCTGTTGGTACAAGTAAATAAATACAAAAATATTTATTCAATAAAGATTGCTGTTCTCCAAATTTTTTTTTTTTGTTAACTGCTGTTAATTCATTTGTTTAAACTTCGAAATATTTACTGCTGTTTAAATTATAACCTATTGTTTATTAAGGCTTTTGTTATAATTATTATTAATAAAATGTTTATGGTTTGCTGTTTTAATCGGTGGATTGTCTGCATGTTATTGTTGTTGTTGTTGTTGTATTTTGTTTGCAGCCGCCACAATTACTCCATTAAATAATTGTTGTTTAACATTTTTATTATTTTCAAAAAAATTATTGGCCATACAAAACCAACGCCATACAATTAAACATACAAGCCTTTTTGGCTTTAGACATGGTGGCCAAGTTTTTACCATAAAAAATTGTTTTATGAATTTGTTATTTTTTAAACTTTTTTAAGCCTTGTTAGCATTAACTATGTATTTTTGTTGTTATTTTAGTTACCGTTTTAGTTGGAAACTCAATTTCATTACAAGTTAGATTATCGCCTTACAGGCTTAACAAATTAGTAACGCTAATAATGGCGATTTTCTAAGAAAAAAAATTTACAAAAAAAGGTGTGATAATTAATGTTCTTTTTGGGCGTTCAAGAACAACTATTATAAATCTACAACAATTGATTTAGTAGCATTTAGCAGCTAATTTATGATAATTTAGTTTCTTTACTAAGTGTGATAAGCTTGAGAGCAAATTGACAGCGTGTGACAGACAATCAATGCTGCCGGAAGCGCCATATAATTATATAGTCAAGCCCTCGAAATTACACAAAATTATTGCACACATTTCTTACTATATAAACTTTAATAGGGAAAACAAAAGGACAAAACAATTTCAAAATTTAACAATTTAATAATATTTATAGAAAATTTCATGTTTATTTAAAAGTTGTTTGACAAATTTTTTGTAGAAATTTGTTATATAAAAGTTTCGTATTTTTTTCGTACTTTTTTATTGGTTAAACAGAACACGACTACAACTGCAAACGAAAATCACTCTCAGCGAAAACAGACCTACCTAAACTGCCATTTATTGTCATTTAATGCGTTTATATTGCTTGATTAAAATAAGCTATAAAAAATTTAATATCATTATTTTGTACTTCTTCCGTACATATCGCCTTCCCTAACTCGAGAAAAGCTTGATTGCATTAAATCAAGCTGGGCTTCACATATTGTCTTTAATTGCATCTAAGGATATTAAATAAGTCAACTACGATGATTATAAAAGCTTCAATAAAATTAATATAGAAGGGGTTTCTATTATGTACTCACCGTAAGAATTGGTTTCAATATTAATTTGGGTTGATAAAGATACCTGAAGAGCCTCAGCATGAATATAGTGTCCAGCGACCGACACAGAGCACGCAAAACAACAAAGGAAAAAGCAGACCGACATCATATTTTAGCGCGGCGAATATCGAAAAATATGGCAGATTACAGATCGAGGTGCTTTAACGTCTACAAGGTGGCAGCGCTACGGCATAATACTGTTGTTTGCTACTTGTATTATATGGGGGCTAGCAGTTCCTCGAACCGTTTAGGGTTTATAACTGTAGCAGCCCTTTTATGGGCTGCGATAGTCTGACCAGAGGCTATTATTTTTTGATACCACGGGAGCCAAGAGCCCTGGGAACAGTGTTCTCGCCCGGCTATGGTGAGGTCCTTCGGGAGCAACGTGGTAGTTGTGGTTTAATACCCATATGTGGGGAGAGTTTTCGGACTTGAACCTAAAGACGCAGGAAGGGGCAGTTAGTATCCCTTATGATTATTTGGTGCGTGGCGCTTTTCGGCGGCGAACAACCCCTCGAGCTTCTGTTGTCTTGCAACATGTACCTGTACTGCAAGGAGCCAGTGGTGATGGTTAGATGTGTGAGCTGGTTTAAGGGCTGATGCTGCTATTAGGCTTTGGCTTACCAACTCATTAAGTCTTGTCTTCCATTAAATGCTTATAAAAATTTTAATACAGGAGAAATATAGAAATTGTATACAGGAAAGATTAGAAGACCCGAACTCCGGAGCAACTGGTTGCCCATATGGCTACAAACATATGGCAAGAATTGATACCTATATGTGCCTGGTAAGCCATACAGGGATCGTGAATAATACACTCCGTGGAATTGGTTCATCGTCAGCTAAGGCCGTAAATGCGGGTGCTGTTGTAAATCTTTTTCACTACTACTGGTAATATGGTGAGCCATTTACGTCAAATGTATTATTCACATTTTTGAAAGTGAATTTAGTGGTTTCTTCTGAACTAAACATTTAAAAATTATCTTGTGAATATAAAAATAATTCAAATAAAAGTAGTTTATAATTGTGAAATGGTACCTTTATAGTTTATAATTATGATAAAAGTTACAAATATTTTTGACAAGCATAGCTTACTATATGGCAGTTTTTATTGTATTATTGTAATTTTGCTCTAGTGCTGCCACCTTGCTACAGATTTAAATATAATTCAGGGATGAAAATTGTAGCGTATTTCCGAATTATAAACCGAAAACGTTTATTTTGTTAAGCACACTGTTTCGGGACAAAACTTTTGTGCCGAATCAATTTCAACTTTTTGAGAGTTTGTTCTGAAATGATTCACCCACCCACTTCGACCAAATTTTTTGGAAAAACAAACCTACCATATAGCTGTGTAAACGAAGCGTGTTACTGTTAGAAAGTGGCAGCTGCTGTTAGTTAAAAAAGTGCTGCCAACTTAAAGTTAATAATTATGCAAAAAAGCAAAAACCTTTTACTTTAAGGCCAAAAGTTTTTAAAGAAAAATTTTATTTTAATATTATAAATAAGAAAAAATATCAGTCTTATTCATAATCTTGTACAAATGCTCTCTCATCATATATCATTTCCAAAATCTAGTTCACTAAAAACATAGATGAGTTTGCTACAGTTTTGCATATATGCAAGACTAAATCTAGTAATTTATAATTGCAATAAGTGTAAACAACCATTGATTGCAAACGAATAGCGAAAATTTGAAGAGTGAAGCTAATCAAACAAAATAGCCATTCACAATCGTAAACAAATATTGCAATTGCACAAATTTGCTATCACATATGCACAAGATTGTGAATAGGGCTTTTGATTTTATTCATTTAAAAATGTTAATTGTAAGTTTAAGGTGTTTTTAAAAATTCTCACTTTATGGAGCAAATATCATCTGAAATTAAGGCATTGCATCATTTTTAGGAACATTTTTCCGAGATATGTATGTACCTATTGCTCAGTTAGGTTTTGCATGAGTGAACTCTTTTTTAATTTTTAAAGTATTTGGCAATCATTTATTTTAATTTTAAAAAATTAAACTAAAAAGTTAAGACTTAAAGATTTAAGCAGATAAGATCTTAACAGATAATTAGTAGTTATAAATTCGTTTTAGGAGTCTTTGGAACCAGGTGAGGAGTATAATCTAAAAATCTCAGAAATGCTTTTGACTAAACATAAACTAATGAATGTAGTGTGAGTGTTCATGGATTTCGTGGGTTTCATGGGGATGTCCCACTGTTTTGACAACAGCATTGTAACCATTCTTGTGATCGGCAGTGTATTCCACAATGCGTGTTGTGCCATCAGCTTCCTTGAAAGTGTAGCCACCTGAAATATAATAAAGTTGTAAAAACAATATGCCATCTAAAGTAATGCTATGAAGACTCACCTTTGACCTTATCACCATCTCTGGTTTCCCAGTGCTTTTTCGAATCCCCAGTTTTTTCATCTTTCACAGAGTAATCATATTCATACTTGGGTGGTGCATAATAATCCTCTTCATGATCATTATGGCCATCATATTCTTCATGAGCATCACTCTCATGTTCGGATTTGTGTTCGTAGTGAGCCACATCATGATGCTGGAGATGGTGGTGGTCCGACCATTCGTGTTTAACAGCCGGCTCTTCATGTTTACTAATCACCACATAACTACTGCCATGATGAGCGTGATGTGGGTAGTGCAAATGTCCTGCAGCAGCCAAACCGCAAATAGCCAACAAACTAACAGTTGATGTTATAAAACGCATTTTTATTTTGCTTTTCTTGCAGTGGGGAGTGATAAGAGCTTATGTGACTTAGATCTCGGTCTAAAACAATTGAATGTAGTCCAAATACTGATATCAATTGGTGGTTAAACTTGGTTATTTATACTTAACAATATTACTTACTCTGTAGCTAATTAGTGTTCATTTTCTGATAAAGCTTCATTGTTGTTATTGGTTTCTTTTGTTGTAGTGTAACAATTTTATAAAAACTTTTTTCCCGTTGCTCTCTTTTTCATGTTGGACTTTTGGTATGTTCATTTAGAAATTTACATTCTATTTTTACTGTAGCAAAATACCACTAGCAACAATAACAGCAACAGCAGCAGTTGCAGCAGCAGCAGCAGCGGGGCAGTTTTAACGGTAGTCAATGGTATTTTTATCAAAATAATTTTAATGTGTTTTGGCCAAATAAAGTTTCCTACTTAAATACAAACAATAAAAAGTAGCTTTGGTATTAATTTTGCAATTTTAATTATTGGGCCAATAAAATGAACTTCAACTTGTGCAACGAAAACAGGTCATAATGAAATAAAAAGTGTTAAACAAATATTAATAATAAAAACAATAATTGCATTTTTAAAGACTTTAAGCAAATCATATAATATGTTTATTTTGCTTAAGAGGAAGTTCAATTGATAAAGTAACGAACGACCTTGTTCACAAGAAAAAAATGCAATAGAGAGAGGGTTAATACAAAATGATCCAAAATTTTTTTTACATTTTTTTTAAGAAAAAAAAAAAAAAGGTAAAAGGCAAAATTTAGTGAACATTTTTCTGGAGTTAGAATTTTCAATAAAATATTACTGAGTTAGTTCTAAGACAAAGTTATGCAAAAATTTAAAAAAAATTGAAATTTTCCTTTACAGGAAATTTTCCGCAGTTAAAGTTTTCAATGGGATAGTCTTGAATATGTACCCTAATTTAACAAAGAGATATAAAATTTAAAAAAAGTTGCTTGTTGAAAATTTCCCTAATAGGGAAATTTTTTATTTACAACAGTTCCTTAAAAAAAACTTTACTAAAATGATGTATTGTAGGAGCTTTGTAAAAGTACAATTCAAATTAATGTTTATATATTTGATCTAAAAATATTCTTATGACAGGATTTAAGAAAAATATCCCTTTTTGGAAAATTTTTATTTTGTTAAAATTTTAAATATTTTCTATTAAAAATGATTTCTATTTCTGTATTTTTTATTAAAATAACAAAATTTCCTCCTGGGAAATTATTGGCTTAAGCAAATTTTAATTATTATTGTTGAATATCTTGTTTCAAAAGGCATACATATCATGTTATTAAGAAAAAAGATTTCCCATTTAAATTATATAGAAAGTTTTTGGGAAAATTTTATTTGCTGATTTCTGGATTTCCTCCGAACTATACATATCACACAACTTTTACTAAAATGTTTTATTCTAAGAGTTTTTAATAATACAAATCAAAATATTTTATACATTTTTGATTTAAAAACATTCCTATTAAAAAATTTAATAAAAATGTGCCTTTTTGGATTTTTTTTTCAAACTTAAACTGTTTTCTATTAAAAAGTTACTATTTCAGAATATTTTTTTATGTTTTTTTTGCTTTTAAATTGTTTGATTATCTCAAAACTGTGCGAGGAGGAAAAGTACAAATCAAAATATTATTTACATTTTTGAGTTAAAAATACTCGTATCCTTATTAAATGATTTAATAAAAAATTCCCAAAAAGGGAAATTTTTTCAAACTTAAACTATTTTCTATTACAAAAAAGTTTCTATCTCAAAGTAAGAAAGACCATAATAATATTCCTTTTTGGGAAATTTAAAAAATTCCCCTTACTGGGAAATTATTCTGCATATTATTTTTCTTTGCTATATGATTTTTAGACTTTTCCCAATGTATAGTACATATAACATAACTATTACTAAATTGATTTATTTACGCAGTTTTAAAAAAATCAAATAAAAATATTTTATATATTTTTCATTAAAAGATATTCCTAGTAAAAGATTTTATAAAAATGTCCTTTTTGGGAAATATTTATTTTTTCAAACTTAAACTATTTTCTAATAAAAAGTTTCTATTTCAGAATATTTTTTGTTACATTAATAATATTCCCCTTTGGGAAAATTTTAAATTTCCCTTTAAAGGAAATATTTTAGATATACGCTTCTCGGAATTGGTCAGAGTTCCGGTATAGATTAATAAAATTGTGTCCTTAAACTCTTTCAGCAGGAGGCTACAAACATATGGCGAAAGCTAGGCATATACAGTCGCCAGGTTAAGGCAGATAACTAATAGATAACCATAGCAGAAGGAATATATCGAGGTTGCTGGGAGTGATAACTGGATATTGAGTACTGCAGACTTGGCCTTCCATGTAATTTATTTTGTAATAATTGCAAAGATAGGAAGAAGGAAGTAACCATGCAATGCATTATGTACTAATTCCAAAGATAGGAAGAAGGAAGTAACAGCCTTCCACCCAGCTCTAGCTATCAAGAGGAACACCTTCCTTTACGAGTTATCAGGGTCCGAACTTAATAAGCAACTGCGATATCTTACTGTTTTAGGTTTAATCTAACATTTCGATGTTTGCGCTATGCGTGGGTACCAACGAGTGATGTGTTTTTTTTTATAATGCAGCTTTTTCTCTTTCGATTGAGTTGTTTTCAGCCTTGGAAAATCTAACCCCATACGTTTGTGGCTCTTTCGGGATTTATATTTGATGTTTCCATAAATTTTATAGTCAGAGTTTTAAAAAATCTTCCATTACATATAATTTTTATGAAATTTCAGCCATGAAAATTCAGTTAAAGTACGCCGGTGTTTCTTTCGGAGTTTTGCGGAGTTTCTAAATGATAGTTTTGTTATTTTTTTTTTCAAAATCTTTTAAGAATTCAAATCTCACGATTACAGTTTTTAATAATCTTCCGTCACATGAAATTTCAGTTATAAAAAATCAACTTTAGTGAGTTTGCTATACTTTCGGAGTTTGCATTTAGTGTTTTTGATTTAAGTTTTTTTTTCCAAATATTTTGAGAGTTTAAACTTTATGATCAGAGTTTTAAAACATCCTCCCTCAAATATTATTCTTATAAAATTTCAGCCAGGGAAGTTCTATTCTAGTGAATTTGTGGTTCTTTCGGAGTTTACATATAATAGTTTTGCTCTACATTTTTGAGTAAAGCTTTAATTTTTTATAATATTCTGATTTTATGACTACAGTTTGTAATAACAAGCCTTCAAATATTTTCTTTATATATATTTTTTATATTCTGATTTCAAACATGAAAAATCCATTCTGGTGTATTTATAGCTCGCTCGGAGTTTGCATATGATATATAAATTGGCTCTGAATTTTCCATATTATAAATATTAGAAGAACATAAATCTCATGATAAGAGTTTTTAATAATATTCCATCATAAGTAAAGTTTCAGCCGTGAAATATCCATTTTAGTGCTATTGTGGTACTTTCGGAGTTTGCATTTAATATCTACACTCAAGACTTTCCAAAGTTATAGTTTTCAAAACGTTTTGAGAGTTTAAATTCTATAATTAGAGATGTAAAAAATCTTCCCTTAAATATCTTTCTCGTAAGATTTTAGCCATAAAAACTCAATTTTAGTGCATTTATAGTCCTTTCGGAGTTTACATATGATAGCTCCGCTTTAAAGCTTCTAAGTAAAAGATTTGTTATATTTTGCATAATATTTGTAGAATTCCAATTTTAACTTAGATATTTAAATAATCTTCCCTCAATGTTTTTTATAGGAGTTCTAGTGCATTTGTGGATCTTTCGGAGTTTCCATATGATATACATGACTAAATTTTCAAAATGTTTTAATATTCTGATTAGACCTTTAAATAATCTTCCAGTAAATATTTTTTTTATGAAATTTTTATTTTCATGGTTGCTACTTAAAATATTATTTACAATCTTTTTTTTTTGAATTACAAATCGAACAACAAATCAAATGAGTTTTAGCAATGAAACATTATGAAGTCAGATCCTTAAATTAAGGATTTTAATATTGATGCACTTTAGCGTAACTGGTGGCGTGACCATGACCATGATCGTAGCCCAAATCATGACCACCATAATGACTGTAATCGCCTTCCCAGCCAGAGTAATGAACAGGCTTGGCATATACTTCAGGATGATGGGCATGACCGATCTTCTTAACAATGGCATTGAAACCGCTGTGATCATCAGCCGAATATTCAACAAGGCGTGTAGTGCCGTCCGATTCTTTCAAGGAATAGCTGCCTAAATGAATACAACAAAATATAAAATGATTTAAGGATATCAATCAAATACAAAAACTTACCCTTAACATGATCGCCATCTCTGTGTTCCCATTGATTTTTAATATCACCCGTTTTCAAATCCTTTACACCATAATCAAACTGATATTTGGCATGCTTATCATGATGGTCACCATGCCAGTCACCATGTCCATAATCATGACCAGCTCCTGAATCATATGAATGATGATGATGATGAGGATAATCGTGTTTGGTTACAACAGCATAGCTGGTGGCATGTCCCTTCTCGTGGTAGTGTGAAGGCGCCGATTGGGCCAAACCACAAATTACCAAAAATAAAGCAACAACTAAAAATTTCATTTTTATACGATACGCTTGATTAAACGTTGCTGCCTAGAAATGTTTCTATTTGCTTGAGCCAAAAAGAACTGTTATACATTTTGCTTGTAATTAACAGTATTTATACTAAAATTATTATTAATAATTTTTGTTTAGACAAAATTAATTAAACATTCTTGAGGAATTATTGTTTGTAAGAAATTGAACAACATCAAAAAAAAAAAAGAAAAACAATAAACATTAACAAAATTTGAAAAAAAAAAAAAAAATTGAAGTGTGTTATCATGCCATTCCAATTTATTGTGCTCATTCATAAGGTTATTACTTTTAACCCGGCTAATGGGTTTGAAATGCCCGCAAAAGAATTCCCATGTCGTGATTGGTAAACTGCAAAGTGCTGAAAAATGTTTTTTTTTTGGTTTTTTTGTGGCACGCTTTAAGAGTTAATTAGCAAAAAGGGTAAAACAAACACTTATTTATTATTTCGTTTTTGCTTCATTTAATTAATAACTTTTGGTGATAAGTTTAATTGAGAGAAAACAATAAAAAAAATTTTTTATTATATGTATGAGTATATTGTTGCTGAAAATATGTGTAGCAGTTTTAAGTTAAATTGACTGTTAAATATTTTTGTTTCAAAAGCAAATTTTGTAATCATTTGCTTTAATGAAAAATTAAAAGAAACATGTAAAACTTTTGTGTGTTAAGTTTTGAAACAGCAATTGCATACAGCTACTGCCCTTGTTAGGTCCAAAGAAGTTGAAATACCTTTAACTCCGTATTGACATGAACTTAGAATTTAATTTTCCCTAACATAGATAAAACTTTTTCATGTTCAGTAATGGAATTCGCTTAATTAGATTATATATTGTCTCAATGTACGGTGGCACTTTTTCCGGTATGACCGCAATGGAACATATTCGTAGAGCACCACTTCTTAATGATTGAAATTGGTGGTGCAGAGTTACCATAGTATTGTTTACTTGGCTATAATATTAATTTTTGTAAGCAAAATATAATGAAAACAATAGAGTTTAATTCACTATATTAGCTCCTGATATTGATGCTAATCAAAAAATTATAAACAGCTAAACAGGTGGCTATATGTCGACATTTCATGGGAGCTAACCTAATCATCAGTAGACTTTGGAATTTTTTTAAAGATATTCTCAAACATTCAACTTTATACCCCACCAATCTAAATAAATTATTGAGAATTTAAAAAGAAAAATTTTTTAACAAGACCTGCCAAAACACAAAAAATAAAGCTTTTTTCGTTTATGTTAAATTTCCAAAGTCTACTTAGGGTAGAAAAATGTTTTAATAATACCTGTCAAAACACAAAAAATAAAGCTTTTTTCGTTTATGTTAAATTTTCAAAGTCTACTTAGGGTAGCTCCTATGAAATGTCGGTATATAGACAGCTGGGAAACATAGAAAACAAGCTGTTTATAATTTTTTGATTGGTGTCAAAAACACAAGAAATTCACTTTTTTCCATTTTTGCCTGTCAAATAAGAGCTAAACGAAGCAGCTTGATCATAGTTTGAAAAAATCTGGGCAGCAGTGTTGCATTTGAAGTTACTGCACGGTAAGCTGAAAATGTCACGCAGCTATCAAAGAGCCCTCGCAGTCGTTCAATGAAAGCAACCTTTTAACATTCTTATACTAGTTACATTTGTATGTTTGCAACTCCCGAAACCCACGTCGTATACGTGATTATTACTTATATGTATCGCTCCTTTATTGCAACATAGTCATAACTCAAAAAAACTTGTTTTGAGAAAAACGCTTTTCAGATTTTTAGTTTCCATACCAGTCTTCAAAAATTTCTTTAGAAAATATTTTCTAAATAAAAGGTAGTACCGTTAACAATTCTGCATTACTAATTGAAAAGCCCATTTTTTGAGATATGACTATGTTGCAATAAAGGAGCGATATGTCAAATTGTATATGTAGTGTTACCGCTTTACAGCGAAAATTGTTGTTGCCGTATCGATACCGGGGAAGCGAAGCTTATTTTGGAAATTCCCAAAAGTTCGGAACGGCTTTGCTACCCGGTTCGGAACCGGGTTTTTATATTCGGTGTGCATTTTTGCCGTGGAACGTGTATCTGAACAATTAACGGTCATTTACTTTAGTGAATGACCGTTTGAAGGGAAGTAGAAGATTGATTGGTGATTCCCTAAGCCGGTTTTAGAAATTCCCAAAAAACTGGGAACGGTTTCCTTGCCCGATTCAGAACCGGTTTTTCGTATTCGGCGTGCATTTTTGCCGAGGACAGTGTATCTGAAGTATTAGCCGTCATTCGCCTTAGTTTGCTTCCGGGGAAGGGAGAAGATTTGGGATAAAGCCTATTTTGGGAATTCCTATAAAACTTTAAACCGCCTCGCTATCCAGTTCAGAACCGGTTTTTCATATTCGGTACGCGTTGTTGCTGTAGAACGTGTATCTGTACTATCAGCAGTCATTCACTCTAGTGCAAAAACAGAAGTTGCCGTAGTGCGTAGGGTGTCGGTGATTTTGGCGATTCCTTAAGCCGGTTCACTAAACGGTTTGGAATCGAGTTTTCATATTCGGTGCGCGTAGCTACCGTGGAACCTGGAGCTGAACTATTAGCGGTCATTCGCTTTAGGGCGAAAATTGAAGTTGCCGAATTGCTTCCGGGGAAGAGGTGGATTTTTGGAATTCCCGAAGCTAGTTTTGGAAACTTTCGAAAAACTCCGAACGTGTTCAGTAACCGGTTCGGAACCGGCTTTTTTTCAATTTATATTTGCAATAAGATATGTAAGAAGTGTCAATAAATATGGTTTAAAAACTCTAAAAAACAAGCTTTTAAAGAATACCAAAGTAAGAAGTAAAAAATTTATATGGTTTAAAAAATAAGAACAATACTAGTATTATTGTGAATTAAGTTTGGTACGCTTTTTGGCCCAATGAACACGCACAAAAATTTTCTATTTTATAAAATTTTTTTATCAAGATTCAATGCAAAATTATTGTATACTCGTACATTCAGGTATTAATAAACAAAGCACACTACAGATGTCTCTTGCACTACTCTCTATCAGCTGACTTGAGCCTTTTTTCAAAAGTTATACTTAATATCTCTGTGTATTCTACTTCCTAATATTTACGATAACTTTAGTAAAAACAAATAATATTATCAAAATTTTTGCAGATCAAGATCCTCAGTAATTGGTTTTTATAAAAAAGATTTAACACTTTCATTAGCTTTCGATTTTGAGCTGCAACAGTTGCGATGGAGAGATCAAAAAAAATATACAAACTTAATTTAATAAAAAACTAATTATTGTTTTTTAAAACAATGTATGTATCGATGAAAGATATTTTCTTCACACAGTAAATTTGAAAAAAATATTATTATATATTATTATTTATATTATATATAAAAATATTATAATATTTTTTAATAGTTTTTAATAAAAACTAAGAAAAAAGGGCATTATAAAGATATTTTGTTTAGCCCTCCTTCCCATTGTGCACTAATATGCATTTTTAAAGCGTGACATCGCCAACTTAAAGCCAATTTACACATGTGTATAAATTTTTATTATAATAATAACTGAATTAGAAAGGTAAATAATAAAGATATGTAGTTAAATGTGCAAGAAAACCTTAAACACAAAGCAATTTTTTATGCCAAAAATAATAATATAAAAAAAGACCTTAATGGTTTGACTTAAAAAAAGAACTTTTAATAAGTTTTTAATTAGTTTTCAGCAAAATATACATGTTAAGAAAAAAATCAGCACAAAAAATTTGTATAAATAGACCAACTAATTGAAACAGAGTTATAACAGTTCCTTTGACTTTAAGCAGCTTAAACAAATTTAAATTCGGCAAATTTATTAGATAGATAATAATAAAACCAAAATGAAATTTTTATCAGCTGCCTGCTTTTCAGTCGTATTGGGCTTAGCTTTGTCTGCTCCTTCATACCACCATGATGATCACCACCATGGCAGCAGTTATGCTGTGGTAACCAAACATGATTCCCACAAACAACATGGCTGGGAGAAGAAAGAATGGTTGCCTCATGGTGTTGAACATCATTCCTACGATTTGGTGGCTGGACATCATGGTGGTGATTGGGATAAACATGATGATCATCATGCCCATCCCAAGTACGAGTTCGATTACGGTGTCAAGGATTTGAAAACAGGTGATATTAAAAATCAATGGGAACACAGAGATGGTGATCATGTTAAGGGTAAAGCTTATTTTGAAATTTTGTTTAATTGTGTTCAAATTTGGTCAAAAATTCTCTTTGCTTTTTTACTTTTTAGGCAGCTATACTTTGAAGGAAGCTGATGGTACCACTCGTGTAGTTGATTATTCAGCCGATGATCACAAAGGTTTCAATGCGGTGGTGAAGAAAATTGGTCACGCTGAGCATCCTGTGGCTGAACACAAACATGATCATCATGCCGGCTGGGAAGCTCATTCTGATCATCACTCACATGATCATCATCATGGTCACGATGATCATCATGGTCACAATGATCATCACGGTCACAATGATCATCATGGTCACAATGATCATCATGGTCACGATGATCATCATGGTCATGGTCATGCCACCAGTTACATTAAAGTCCAACAACATTAGGAATTCCGTTATTAAATTGATATAAACTGGCAAAACATTATATATAAGCGATTATGTTCTTATACTTTACTCGATGATTTTATTTTTAGTCTAAATTAAAATAAATTTACTTTTCAAAATTAGAATATTTTTTTTATTTGAGCTTTGTTCAGCTGTGAGTACACTGATAGAAAAAAATTTCGTAGACATAACGATTTACATAATTATTACGATTTGGTTGTTGTTTTCGGGCCAACGTAAAGCTTCATTGGGGGTATACAAAATTGTTTCATTGAAGGTACAATAATCGTAAATGGAATGAAATTTGTTCGTTAATGCTAAGAACCATATTCACTGCAAAAACAAAAAAGACTTCATATTTTAAATACAAAAGATAGTATATGTAATGAAATTAATTCATTAAAGTGATGAAAGTCACACATTTATGAAATGAAATATTTTCATATGTTAACGAAAATATTTGAATGCAAAAAATAACATACATAATGAAATTAATTCATCAATATGATGAAAGTCTTACATTTATGTAATGAAATATGTTCTATGATGCAACAGATAACCGTGATGTAACAAACCAGTAGAGATGGTTAGGTGTGAGTTGCTTAAGGGTTAATTAATGGGCTTCGGCCTAGCAACTCATTAAGATTTGTATTTGGTTGATTGTAAGAAACCAGCAGTGATGGTTAGATATGAGTTGGTTAAGAGCTGATGCTACTAATGGGCCTCGGCCTAACAACTCATTAAACTTCGTATTTGATTGATTGTCTGGAAAATTGCATACTAGAGGACTTAGAAGACCAGAGCTCTTCAGCAAGTGGTTTGTTCATACATGTATAAGGCAAAAGCTCGATTTGTATGAGTCTTGCAAGCCACACGGAGGTGCTCACTCCGTGGAGTGCTCCACCATCGGATAAGTAACTTAAGCCAGGTGTTGTACAAATCACTTTCACATTCTCACTCCTCCCTCTACAAAAAATGATTAATGGCTTTTTTAAAGAAGTGAGCCCTTTCAAGGTTGGATGGGGTTCCCCATCTTACACACTCCGACACTCTAGTTTTCAATTGTTTTAGTCCTCAATGTACAGTAAATTGCCTTCTTTTGAATTCGTAGTGTAATTGTTTGACACGCAAAGCTTTTGCAACCAAATCTAAATGATCTTATATTACTTGAAAGTAATTTGTATTTTGTCTACCCGTTCTACTTGATCCAAACTTCTGCATCAAGCTTTTTTAAAAAGCTTATTGCTTTTATTATGTGCGACAGTTAAGACAACATTTTTGTTAAATTCCTTTTTTATGAGCTTTACAACAATGAAGGTGAGCTTTAAGCACTTAAAGCTTAATTTGAGAGATCCGCATGCGTAATGTTTTTAACAACAAAACTGCTAAGCCGCCTAGTTTTTATTAAGCGCTGGTCAACTCCTGAGAAAGCTCTTCAATATACGAGTACATGTGTGCCTACATAGAAGTTATTGTTTTATTTTAAGCCCAAAGTTATGCCGTGAAATGTATATTAAATAAAATTATGGTTTACGTGCCAGGTCATTATCAAATAAAAGCTCACCAAAGGGTGGTGATCCAACCATAATGCACAATGTTAATTAAGAGACATACTTTAACGTCAAGTTTAGGGCCAACTTAAGTTTATCTGTGGCCTAATTTCGCAACGATGAATTTTGATATGTTCAGCAATTTCATTTTCACTTTTGATTTTTGTTTCCGCAATGCTGAGAATGAATACTTATGACGGTTACAGGGAACACTTAAGAAATAATTTATTTACTCAAAAATCTGCGGTGAGTTTTTGTAAAACATATTGAAGCTGAAAAAAAATAAACAGACGAATTGCGCAAAAAAAGTATAATTGACAATTCAGCTCATCATTCAGCCTGAATGAACACACTTAGCGCAATAAAACTTATGGATTTTTACGGAATTGCTTTTCCATAAAAACTGAATACTCTGTTTGTCGGTATAAAAAATTCATCGATGTGGAATCGGCATCCTGGACTTGTCACACGGCCAACGAAACAATGGCGAGAAATTTCATGGCGCTGTTAATTGGCCGCTACGACAATGTGATGACATGATTTTTTTTACTCCGATATAGCTTAAATTATCCTGGAGAAAAATATTTTTTCAACTTTTATGAATAATTATATTTTACACATGACCTGTTCGGACAGCCGGTTTCCTGCACTTTTTTTTAACATTTTTTGCTGCTAAAATCACTGTTTTCATTTCATTTTTCAACTGCCTTTTTGAAATAACTTACTTTGTGGCTTTTCTTCACTTTTCAATTATATGCTTAAGTAAATCTTTTATTATTGTCCTAGCCTTGTTGCCACTTTTTTAGGCCATGGCAGTAGTAGGGGTTCTTTACGCTTCTTTGTAAATATAGCTTCAATCAATGTGAACTTTATTTAATCTTAAGTATATTTATCAATATCACATTAAATATAAAAATTACACACAAAACCTTACACTCGTAATATGAGCAAGGATAATGGCGTGTATAAAAATGGAAAAAGGATAAAAAGAAAGCAACATTCATTTTTAACCCGATTAAGTGGCAATTTATTTTAATGCCATTAAAATTGTCATGATTTTCCATCATCTTTATTTTTTTTTCTCATTACTTTTTTTTTTTAATAAGAAAACATTTCTTGATAACATGAACATTTCGTCAATATGTCCTTTTGGTAGCTTTTTTTAGTGGGTTGAATGGTTATTTGCTCAGTGGTTGGTTATTTTATCGTGTATAACAGAAAAAAAAGAAAAACGTTGGTTTAATTTTTGTTGCCTTCTTTCCGTTACAGCTTTTTTTCTATCTTGACAAACATTAATTTGTACGGAAATACGCAATTACCCAATTTTCCCAGGGTGGTATTTCCTTTTTCTTTTTATTACAATATTATTTTTAACACATTTTTTGCGCTGGCTGATAAGTAGGTGACGTGCATTGTTAAAAAGGCATTATATCACAAAAGTATTTATAGTCCGTTTATATAAATGTAAATGCTTAAATTATTTTACATCAACAAAATGTTTATTGCCACGACATTCATTCAGGATGCACGAAAAGGACAATGCCTTCTATATGGTGCATGTATGTGTGAGCACGTATGTAAGCTGGTAAATTAACAGCGACAATGGCAAACAAATAAAAAGTGTTGGTAAATTATTTTATTTATTGTACAATTTAATGTATTTTGATGTTATAAAAGAACAATAAATACAACAAGGACGAATGCACCAACAATTAAACCAATTGTTATGAGTGCACAAAATGTTGAATAATTAAAATCAATTAAGAGGGAAATGCATGTGGTAAATGAAAATATAACTAATAGTGCACAGCGGCTAAAAGGGATTAAACAAGAATGAAAATAAGCTATGAAAACTTAAAATTTATTTTAGTTCGGCGCTATAATGGTCCTTCAAATTACAGCCAACACGTTGACGTATGAGAGACATAGCGCGGAAGGAGTTTCTCATTTTGAAAGTTTATGCAGAATGCTAAGGTTAGGCTTCTGAAATCATTGCCCAAGTGTTTTCCAACAAACAATTTAAAATAAAATGAGTTTTGCACAAAAGAAGCTAGACATCCGCTTTGAGCAGTCCTTCGAATCACAGACAATCATTGATTAATAATTTTTGTATAGGAAACTTAAGACATATATTTCTTTTATGGTCATTCGAATCGTGTTGAGAATTACACTGGTTAAAATATTCCTTTTTAAATATATATTTATATTATTCTTAGTTCTTCGAATTCCAGCAATAACAGAAATACGATTTTTTCCTACCAGAATTTTTTATTTATGTAGAAAGAGGAAAGTTATGAAATGTATAATATTATTTTTATAGTCCTACGGATCGTGCTACCAAAATGCTGATGAACATTGTCCGTTCAATAATTTTGCGTTGACGCTTTTTTAAATGATTCGTGTGATTAGGAATTTTTGTAAAGGAAATTTAGCAAATTTATTATCTTTATGGTCCTTTAAATCGTGTTTACACAATGACATTCCTTTAGTTGGTTAATGTTGTTCATTTTTAAAATTTATTTATATTTGTCATGGTCCTTCGAATTACAGTAATAATCGAAATAAGCTTTTTTGTTACCAGACATTCAAAATAAAACCTCTTTTATAGAAACAGAGCGAGCAAATGAGGAAAGTTAAGGAATGTATATTATTTTTATGATCCTTCGCATCGTAATACAAAATACATATATACTTTTAGCTGGTAAATATTGTCCGTTTAATAATTTTATATTGATGCCTTTTTAAATGATTAATCTGATTACGAATTCTTGTGCACGAAACTTATTATATTTATGGTCCTTCGGACCGTGTTTACAAAAAAGCATTATTTTAGTTGTCCATTTTTAAAATTTATTTATACTTGTCATGGTCCTTCGAATCACATTAATAATCGAAATAAGCTTTTTTGTTACCAGAAATTTAAAATAAAACCTCTTACAGAAACAGAGCCAGCGTTTGAGCTTTTGTTTATGTGGAAAGAGGCAAGTTAGGGAATGTATATTATTTTTATGATCCTTCATATCATGATACAAAAAGACTCTTTTACCTGATGAACATTGTCCGTTCTATAATTTTATATTGACGCTTTCTTAAATGATTAATCTGATTAAAATTTTTGTGTGGGAAACTTAGGAAATTTATTATCTTTATGGTCAGTCGAACCGTATACATAAAGTGACATTTTTTTATTTGTCCATTTTTAAAATTGATTTATATTTCTCGTGGTCCTTCGAATCACAGTAACAATCGAAATAAGATTTTTTCTTACCAGAACCTAAAATAAAACCTCTTTTTCATAAACAGGTCGAGCTTTTGAACTTGTGTTTGTGCAGAAAGAGGAAAGTTAGGAAACGTTTTAATACTATTTTTATGGTCCTTCGAAACATGTTTACAAAACGACATTCTTTTAGCTGATGAATATTGTCTGTTCTATAATTTTATGTTGACGCTTGTTTATTTAAGAATTTTTGTCCATTTTTAATATATTTTTTTACAAATTTCATCGACCTTCGAATCACAGTAATAATCGAAATAAGATTTTTTCTTAGCAGAAATTTAAAATAAAATTTCTTTTACATAGAGAGAGCGAGCGTTAGATATTTTGTTTCTGGAGAGCGGGCAACGCTAGAAAATATAAAAAATGATTTTTATGGTCCTTCGAATCATGTTACAAAATGACACTCTTTTATGATTCATTGGATTAAGAATTTAGGGCAATATTTGTTTGCCGGAATGTGCTGAACTTTGAGTTTTTCTAATGAAAAACAATGGCCAGCAATTTAAGTTGTCTGCGTCAAGAGTTTTATTGAGTGCGCCAAGATATTTGGTTTTCAAAAGAGTAGTTTTAACGATCAAATAAAATATGAAACCTTCCTATTATCTCATTTTTAGCTTAACTTTTATATAAACTAAAAATTATGTTAATATATTTTTTTCTTAAAATAGTTATCTTTAATATGATGTTTTTGTTTAAAGCCCACTTTAAAGCTATTTCACTCCATAATGGCCGTCTCTTGCGGTGGCTTCTCAAAAAGACTCTTCATATAAGCCAACAAATTGTAACACGTACAAGAGATGCTTCTTACCTTGAGCAAAAATCGTTTTGTGAAAAAATAAAATGAAAAACACGAAAAAAGTTTTGCTAAAATATCAAGGTGTTTTTTTTAGCCGAATCTCTAAAGAGTATGAAATTTTTTACAGATGGTTTATTTGCAACCGCCAACCATCAGCACCATCACGAGTCAACATCTGATACACGATTGCGTATGGTTACACTACCTTGCATATTTACTTTTTTATTAAAACACACATTAACACACCTATACACTGGCATACTGGCACACTGACACATCTATACCACCATCATCTGTTGTCAAGGTATTGTAAATATTTGCTACCTACTCCAGGATGTTGGTTTAACAGAAAGTAATTTTAGTTGTCGCAGCAAAAGGTAACCAGGCTGATATGATTTTGTTTAATTAAATATATGAGGGTGGTAACAGAATTTGTTTGGTCTGGTGATGCCAGACCAATTTAGATCTTAAAATAGGTGATGGTAAAATAGTCATACCAGAGGTCTAGATCTAAACAATTAAACTAACGCGATTGAGAATAAAATTTCTTTCACTATTGATGGTCCTTCGAAACGTGGTTTGAAGATTTCTTAAAGATTGATCAACTGGAACTATTTATTTTATATAAAATAATTTTTTGCATTTATGTTTCTATTCAAGAAGCTCTGAATCTCACATTTGAAAGGTGATAATCGATATCAAGTTTATTTTAACAAAGAATGTACAATAAAACGATTTTTGAACAAAAGCAGCGAGTGATCGGAATTTTATTTATTGATTAGACAAGAAATTATATTTGTTGTCTTTTGAGTCCCGTTTATATAGTGATATTCTTTTAACTGATTTTATGGTCCTTCGTGTCCCGTTTAATAATACTCTTTTAACTGGTTGAAATTGTCCATTAACTTTTCTTTAGATTTTAGCTTCTGTACATTTGTACAACGGGTTTTTGTTTTTCCTTTCTTAATTTTTCTTAAGAAGGATTTTTTTTATAATACAAATTTGCTGTGATCAATAGTTTTTGATTCAAGAAGACAAGAAAAATAATAATCAAACCTTTAGCTGGGGGGAACACTAGCATTTGGATTTGAGCTCGGGTCATGACGCATCATGAACGGCTGCCTTAACCTTTCAGCCACCGAGCCATTGAATTATTCTCTGTCTATATTCATTTCATATTTATTGTCCATTAACCATTTTTTTTTTATATAATTTTGGCAGATATCTGTCACCATTGATGGTTCATCGAATCGCAGTTTTTGAAAATTAATTGTAACTATTTATTTATTATAAAATGTTTATTTGCATTTATGTTTCTATTGATGACTCTTTGAATCTCAGCTTTTTATTTAAAAATCAAAAAGTTCTTGATTTTGAGTGTCAACACTACAAAAACTACCTTTTGCTTAAGTAATAACTCTTGAAGAAACCCCGCTTTGGAAAATTAATTAAGTTATTATATTATATAAGGTGGAGACGTTTCGTAGGAAAATTCTATAGTTTCATTAAAACGGTCTTTTTTAAATCAGAATTGTACAAAATTTTCATACATCAATTTTATAGCTTTATATTTTAAATATAAATTTATAATTTTCATGGTCCTTCAAATCATAGTCAATTAGAAATTTACAATAAAACGGTTTTTATATAAAAAGGGCTGACTCTTGAACTATTGTTCCTTGATTAGAGAGGAAAATTAAGTTTGGATATATTATTATTTTTATGGTCCTTCGAGTCCTGTTTACACAATGATACTTTTCTAACTTGTTAACATTATCCACACATTTTTTTCATATATGATTTAAACAAATTTCTATCGCTATTGTTGTTGCTACGCATTAGATCTGTTGGTAGATCTCTTAAATATGAATATAAATAACTTTTAATTGAAACGCATTTTTTGTATTTAGTGTGAAGATTTGATAATTATTGTTAGTTCACATTCAATAAATACATAAAAGCTAAACAAATATTTCCATTTATGGTTTTTCCGGCCCTGGATTTTTATTTGAAACGTAAAAGCTTTTTAATTTCGTAAAACAACTCTACAATAGTTTCCTGCAGCTCCCTAAATTTATTTGTTGATGAATTTATTATTATTTGATTTAAACAGATTTCAGTCGCTATCAATGGTCCTTCGAATTGCAATTTTTCAAAGTTTCTTATGTGATATTAAAAGCACAACTCCTTTCTCATTTCGTGAGTGTAACAGTTACTTTTTTTCTCAGTGACTACTTATAGATCATAAGTGCTTTGGAAGAGCAAAGCTCTTTATTTATTTTAAATGAAATCAAAATTGCAGACATTTTTATAGAAAACTTGATCTTATCATGAAAAAGTACACTTCCAAATTCGTCTTCAGCTCATCCAAATATATCTCACCTACATTTATATTTTTGAATATGTGCATATATCTGTTTGTTCTTTTTTGCTTTCTCCTTTTTCGTTACGTTTAGTTTGAATCTCAAGAGTGCTCGTTTTGTACACACTTGCGTTTAGAGATGCATTTAATGCTCCAAATAATTCAATTAAATTAGTTAACTGTGACAAAATGTACAGATATTAACAGAAATATGCATTTACATACATATTTTCTATATACATAGCACAAAATCATAGTTCAAATTAAACAATTATTGTTGAAAAATATTACCTAATGAATATTATTGCAATTGGGGAAATCGCTTTGAAAGATTGTAGAACATTTCGTAGAAATGTAGCATTATTGAAATTGAGATTGGCACTTAACATAATGATGCAAGAGAAAATAAAAATTTTGCATAACATATTTGGTAGGATTTTCGAAGTCATTGAATTTCATTCAGGTAGCATTACTAGATGACAAAGATGAAGAAAACTGAAAATTACCAGGGGAAAGAGCATATTTTCTTGTAAACAATTTCCCAAGTTAATTACTTTAAAGTAGTGTTATTACTAACTGGGCAAATATGAGAAACTTTCCAGGGGAGAGACCATATTATTTTGCAGAAAATATTGGCATTTTGAAGTATTACTTTAAGAGCCATGTATGTATTTTGGCAGAGTTAAAAGAAACTTATAAATTATAATCAGCAACATATTATTAAAGAATGGAATTATGTTAAGTACTTAATAAATTCAGATATTTCTCAGATGTAACACATTTACAAGGATGTAATATTTTAGTAAAAATAAACAATTTCAATTAAATTGAAATGATTTAAGCTCAAGGTCGGTTTTGGTTTTCATATAAAAAACAATGTTTTGATTAATTAATTGTACGATATTTTTCATGAAGAAGTCGAAATATGGAACAATAAATTAATCAAAACATTTTTATTTTATATAAAACACAAAACCAACCTCAAGCTTAAATCAACATTTCAATTTAATTTAATAAAAAAACGTGAAAAAATTAGGATCAAGATAAACAGTTTCATTATATTTGAATATATATTATTATATTTTATTTAATTATATTTTAAATTAATTAGATGATGATTTTTAATGCCAAGGGAGAGACCATATTCACAAAAAAAAAAAAAAAATAAAAAAAAAATTATAGTAAAAATAATTAATAACATTTTTGTCCGAACAAAATAGTTTTTTCCGTAAATATGTTTGCTGATTCAACAAAACCTTTCTCTCAATATACTTTTGCATCAGTTTTTCTGGACTTTCGTAGAATTTCCATTGTATTGATCTCTTGGCAGCTATAACAGAATATTTTGTTGTGGTTGAAAAAAGCAACTATTTCTACAAAATTTTTCTTAGAACCCAAGAATTCTTTTACAGATCCTAAATTTATCTTCAACTCTTTGGACAAGATTCCGTCTATTAAAACTCGTGTAACATAGTCTCCTACAGAGAAATCGTTTAAGAGCCCTTAACTAAGTAAACTCGTCTAACTATCTCTTCTGGTTCCTTACATTAAGGGTATCCATTCCAAGACAACAGCACCTTGGAGGTTATTAGCCTCCAAAAACCGATATGCACCAAAGCTATCATACAAGATAATTCTCCTCCCGGCAATTTGAGGATTAAACGACTGTCATAATGCGTTAGTCAAAATAGGCAGCTTCACCACGACCAGCCCGGAGATGGCCTGCAAGCAGAATCTCCCAGGAGCTTTGCTGATCCTCATTCTGACTATTAAAAGTTTTGGAAGTTCAGCAAAGCGGCTTACTAGAATTTTATTTGCTACAACAAATGAATAATTCCTACCCCTCTATCCAAGGCAAAACCTGTTCTCCAGGGAAACAAAGGAATTTAGCTACGCAAAAGATTTCTTTACCAGAGGAAAATACACATATAGTAATCCACTTCTTTATGAATTTTTTAGCTTCCTTAGCCCCACGCTATGTTAAATTTTAGGGCCTTCAAAGGACAAATGGTCTAATGAGGTGACCTGTCGAATATTAAGACCGACAGGACCCGGGTATATTAATAGACGGACAAATATCCGTAGGAGTCTGCCCTGACAGAGGTTGCATTCTACTGTGGTGGTTCTGATGGGACATTGGAAATTAAATCTGCTATTTATTATTTCTGTATAATTTTTAGGGTTGAAAAGGGGGTGTAGAATGTTGAAAACTTCTTCTGTCGTTGATCAGTACTTATGATGATTTTGTATCTAGGGAAATGATGCTGCATAATTTGGCAGCAGTATCGAAATGTGATGTAGATGAATTAATATCTTTCATTAGATCCTCCGGTGGGTTCTGCACTTGAACAGTGTTATGTGGATCTGCTAAGACACATATCACACTCAGGCTTCACAATGGAACCAAATTGGCCCTAAGTGGGCTGTTTTTTTTAATGGCCAACAGCCTGTTAAACCTAAACTAACTTTGGCATAAAGCCTAGTATCTTCTATAGGTGGTAAAACTAGACCAGGGGAAAGACATTTGTTATGTTTATATCTTCTATAGGTGGTATAACTAGGACAGGGGAAAGACATTTTTAGTATGTTATTTATCAGGAATGACAGATTTTAAGTTACATGCAATACTATTAAACGTTAAGGGAGCTTTTACTGTAAATCTTCAGATGCTTTTACCTTAATGTACGGCACTTGCGATTTAAAGTCCATTTTGTTTCATTAAAAATCATAATACCAACTGCATTGCGACAAAATTTAAAAACAAATGTTTGCTAATCTGCCATTTGTTTTAAATTTTTTTCTCTGTACTTCAAATTACTCTAGACCATAAAGTATTCATATTTATGAGCATTTTAATTCAAAAAAACAGGAGCACTAAAACATTAACCTAAACTTACAATTATAAGCGATGACGTTTGACTCTTATCCAAAAAACATAAAGAACAACATGTTGTTAAACTAAAATTCCAAAAGCATTAAAAATATCCCCCGAAAAAAAAAGAAAAGAACAAACCGGCCATATAAACAAACGAAAAAGAAATATTCAATGAAACTTGTAACACAAAAAATAAGAAAAAAAAATATTCCAATCGTATCTAAAGGATGTGAAAAAAAGAACACTTCACAAATTACTATGATTGCCTATGGTTAAAATAACAGAAGAATATACATATTTTTTGTATTTGTAGTAAAAAAAAAAAACAGGAGGAAAAAATATTTCTAAAAATAAAATTTATCGATTCGACGCATTGAAATGGCACTCAGTGGAGCAATTGCAAAGATTTGTTGCCACTTGAATGGAGACAAACGCGTACTTGTGTCGGTTTTTATTTTATTCATACAAATAATACAACCAAAAGTACGAGTGAGTACCAAAACCATTCCATCTTTATAACAAATTCCAATCGAACATTGGTATCAGCCAGCCAAAAATTTATACGCCAAAAGTTGTAAAAATGAAAAGAAAAATGTTAAACTTACTTAAGTTTCATATATATGTATACAAAGGGTGTTTTTATGGAGGTATAGAACTTTGAAAAGAACTCAAATAGGATGAATTTTTAATTTGACAAGAAATTTACTTTATTCGAAAGATAATATTTTGGCTTTATAATTTATTAGGTGTACAACTTTGCTTCTGCCGTTTTTTTTTCGAAATTCGAAGCTTTATTGTAAATATCTGGTTATACATTTATGATTCAAAGTATTGTACAGTGCTGGCCACTGCTTTCTCCCATCTTTCGGGCAGCGTACGAATTCCGCTTTGAAAAACCGGTTATCTTTTGAAAGGGTATACGAATCGATGCAATTCTTCATAAGACAAAAAGTGCTGGTCAGCCAGGCAGGGTAGTATTGATCGCAACAAGGGATAAGCCGAGGGAGCAATGTCTGGAGAATATGGCGGATGGGATAAGACTTGCTATTTCAACGTTTTCAAGCATGACTTGACCACTTTCGCAGCATGTGGTCCAGCATTGTCAAGCTGTAAAATCACTTATCTTGTCTCTAGTTGCATTGCGGCCGTTTGTCTTTCAATGCACGACTCAGATGCATTAAATGCTGTTTCAGTCGGTTTTAAGAACGCATAGTACACTACGCTGAGCTGGGCCCACCAAATACTGAGCATGACCTTGGAATCGTAAATATTCGACATGTAACAGCCACGGCTGGCTTGGATGTACGAAGATGGATTGATATTGAAGCTACCTAGCGCTAGATGGCAGCATATACATAAATTTTTCTTTTTAAATTGCGATCTGTCAAATGTCAGTTGTTAAAGTTTCACCCAAATTCATCGATTAGTTTATTTGTTCTATCCGTTTGAAGTAAGCAACTTTTGTGTTTCGTGAAAACTGGAAAAAAGGGAAGTTCGAGCAGGGATTAAACACTATTATTTGAACAGGAAGGCGGTGACAGAGACAAAAGAAAAGCTCGATAAACATTACGGTGTGTCTGTTCTGTCAGATTATATAATAAAATATTGGATAGCTGAACTTAAACGCGGCCAAACAAGCACTGCAAGAATACCATCAACAGGAAGGCCAAAAGAGGTGGATACTGAAGAAAATATAAAAAAAAATCTTCGATATCGTCATGAATCATCGCCGAGTCAAGTTACGTGAGATTGTTGAAATGGTAAACATATCACGTGAAAATGTGTTCAACATTTTGCATGAAAAGATGAGTGCCGCGTTTGCTTAGTGTGGAATGAGTTCGACGGACCACTTCACAGCGGTGTTTGGATATGATAAAGCGTAATCCTATTGATTTTTGGCGTCGAATTATAACTGTTGATGAAACGTAGGTCCACTATACACCTGATATCAAAAGTTAATCGACACAATGGGTGGAAGATAGTGGAAGTGCTCCGAAGAAGGCGAATATTGTGAAATCGGCTGACAAAGTTATGACCGCTGTTTTTTGGAATAATATACTGCTCATGTATTATCTCGAAAAAGGATTCACGATCACAGGAAAATATTATCGAGCATTTTTGATTTATGAAATCAAGAAAAACGACCACATTTAAAACAAGAAAAAAGTGTTCTTTCTTCAAGACAGTATACCGAATCACATGGTGTTAGATATGATGCTAAAATTACGTAAAACACATTTCGAATTGGTCAAGATTTAGCTCCTAGTGGCTTTTTCCTGTTTCCAAACCTGAAAAAATGGCTTGCAGTAAAAAATTGATCTCAAACGAAGAAGTGATTATTAAAACTAACGTGTATTTTGAGGGTTTCAAAAAATCGTTTTATTCAGATGGTATAAAAAAAGTTGGAATATCGTGTTACTACAAGAAACAAATACCTTATTTTGCTATTTACGTAGTTTCAAACAACGGGACCAAAAGGACTCAAGTGGGCTGGTTTCATGAAACTGGCAGCCTGCACAACATAACCTAACCTAACCTAGGTAGTTTCAATATTGAGCTAAAAGGACACTATATTGAGAAATAAATGGTTTTTGGAAAAAATTGTTTTTTTTCCTACTTAGGTAGCTTCAATATTAATCCGCCTTCGTAGTCCGATAAGTAGATTCAATTTTCGATGACTTTGTACTGCAAGTGGTCAATCATTTCGGGCTTATCGGGGTAGACTAGCGACTTCACAAAAAATTGTATTATAATTATTATTCATTAATAGATATAAAATTTTGTACATATAAGGTTACAGTATAAAGTCCTATGATCTTAGAGGCCAATTCACCGGTTCGGAACTGGACTATATGCGGTTACCAAAAGTTTTCTTCAATAAATCAATTGTGGCACGAGCTGTGAGACATGCTGCAGAGTGGTATTGAAGCCACAAATCCTGAACATCATGCTCACCGGAGGAGTTAGTAGTTATGACTCTATAGCGGTGACCATTGTCTATAACGTTCTGGCCAGCATTGGTTGTTTATGGATGAATCCATTCATCGCTAAACAAAATTTGCTTATGAAAATCGGTACCAACGGGAATTTTGTTTTGGGCCCAAATTAGCACAATTTGGAACCATTATTCAGGCGTCAAATTGAAATACCCAGCCCAACTAAATATAAATCACTTAACAGCTGACAAAATGGCCGCTAGGTAAAAAGTGCTGCCATCTTAAAGTTTTATACGTCTGTAAAAAACACTCTTTATGTATGTATATTTGTTTTTTGCTGAAGTATAATAGTTAAATTTAATGTGACATACACTTCTGGGTTGCTGGGTTGTTTCAGCCAAACATACTATATGTGTATGTACTTCGACAAATATCCATTGATAAATATACAATCAGACAGCAAAGTAACATATCTAAATTAGGGCAGCGCAAAAATTCAAAAACTTCAAAAATAAAAAAATTCCCGCTGAAACAGTTTTAGGTGTAACATTTTAAAAACTAGAACTTTTTTAGAAAAAATTTGAAACATTCAAATTTTCGAAAAAAAACCTGAATATTTAAGTTTTAAAAAAAATCAAATATTTTTATCAATATTACCATTCCTTTAGTAAATGTCATATATTTTGTAAACAAAACCAAAGCTTCAACAGCTTTAGCGCAAACAAAAATAAGAACCAGGCAAAAGGCATTAAATAAAGTTTTGTGAATTTGCAGACGTCGTTTCAATTATGAAGGTGTTTTCTCTGAGAGTAATTTTTGCTTGAAGTTACGGTCATATTCTGTTGCATCATTTACAGAGCAAGCTAAATCGGACGTAAAGCGTAACGTCATTTCATGCTTTGGTTTTACGCCATAGTAAATAACTTAAGTAAGAGCGTTAACGCTGTGCCATGAGCTATATTGTTCATTAGCCTTGTTTAATAAAAATCACTACATAGAAATAATAAAAAGTAATAATTAGCGGTATCACAATTCTGTGAAAAAGTTCTGCGGACGAAACCGCCAGATCTGGACGCCGCAGAACAAGATCATAATCAGGATCCCAGACGAAGGATAGTGTAAAGAGAAAGGCTGATTAAGCTATTGGGTATCCACGCCGAAGCAATGCTAAGGCGATCCTGGTGGTAAGTCGGTAAATTAGTCTGGAAGGACCTAAAATGTGATAATTAACGGCCGTTAAAAAATGAGTAACATTTGTTTTGAAGCGAACTTTACTGAGAGACGGTAAAGCTTTCTGTCTTACGCTCTGTCAAAATTGGTTTTCCAATTGCAAAGCGTTGACGCCGCGCTATTTGGGTTGATCTCATACATTTTGTATGTGCATGAGGATTTTTGACCGATATATTACGCTTGGCGCGCTAATTTAAGTTGCACAGTTATATTAATAAAAAATTATGTATGTTTATTAAAGACTTATTTGGTATTTTCTCTGTCGTTTTTGCTTGAAGTTGCGGTTACATTCTGTTACATCAATAATATTCATAAAAACTAATTTATGTTTATTAAAGACTTATTTGGTTTATTTTTATACAAAGTTTATCAAATAAACCATTAATAAGCATACAATATTTTTTTACGAATATGCTCGTTAAACTTTTGCTTAAAATAATTTTTATATAAGATATTAAAAAATTTTGACACCAGCGAAATTTCTCACAAAACATAATAAACCCGAAATTAATGTTATACATTTCTTAAGATAGAAAATAAAAGAACTTTCTACAGCAAATATTAAAAGTTAGAAAATATCCTAGATGTCTAATGAAAAGCTTTGAAATAAAGAGTCTTTTTATTTAACAAATTTTTAAAAAAAAATTTTGCAAATAGAAATTATTCTATAGAAAAAATTTTAACACCAAAAAATCTCAAATAACAAAATCGAAAAATTTTTTTTTCATGTTTAATAATGAAATTCGTTGAATCAATTAATAAGTTTTTTGAACGCGGACCTATAAAAAAATTCGTGGATTCAAACAAAAGTTTAGTAAAAATAATTATTGATCGTAAACAGCAACAAAATACGATATCCAAGGTTATTTTTTGATATTTATTTTGATGAAATTATTTTTTTGGATAAAAATTTTGTTGATATTATTTTTACTATATTTTTTTTTGTGTAGCCAGCTACAGATTCTAGGAAACTTAAATTATGGTTATATTTTTGTCATTAAAATGTTGAGCTAGAATAGCTTTTCTGCTTGCATTAAAGTTTATAAAATACTATTTACTATTTAATTTGCCCAAAAAATGTTTTTCCAATTTTCAACAGTTTTAAAGTGCATTTAACATAATTTACTTTTCACTTAACTGTATATTCTCTGCGTAAATTTTTTTTTGCTCTTTTGAACACATTTCAAACATATTGTTCATTTTCAGCATTCTTGGGAAATTACAGCTTTCAATTGTTACCTACTTAATTAATTTGAAAAATTTCTCTTTTTTTATAATCTAAAAATTTAGAAACACAAGTTTGCACACACATACACACAAAACACACTTACATACAAGTTTATAAGGACTTTGAAGAGGACACTGTTGTCATAAACATTAGTAAGCGGAAATGGTAAAAATGGAAGATTGCCTGTGTATCCGGTACATGGAATTCTTACCAATACTCTTCTATTTTATTTTTCATGTTTTAAATTTTTAATATTTTTTTTTTTATTGTTATAAAAGAAACAAGTAATAACTTGAATGTTTTAGTATCTGTTTGTAGTTGTTTCAGGAATATTTGAAATGGAAAAGTAAAAGGTTTTTTTTTTTTATGCTTTTAGTAATGCTTACTATTTGGCAGTAATTAAGGTAATGATGTAATTTCCTTTGGAAAGGACATTCCAAAAACATAGAACAACTAAAGCTTTTAGTTATCGAGTGTCGACAAAAAAAGGGAGAGGTGTATAGTAATGACAAAATCCGTACAGCTAAAATTCCCCATTAAGGACGCTTATTGATTTCTTATTGTAATTCTAGGTAATAAATTTTATTTTTTATGCCACTTTGTTTTTTTTTCTAGATGTATGATAGTGGTGGTAAGACACATACACTCATATTTATATGCTTGTATTAGTACTCGTAGCAGTAAAAAAATGAATGTTTTTTTGAAAAGTTACGCAGTGAAACTTTACTTCAATAAAGTCTAAGAAGCAGCTAATCTGAGGATCTTTGTTGAAATATAAACAAACATTAACACACCTTTCACACATGGGTAGCTTACTTTCCAAAGTCTTAAGTTTGGTGGTGGTAACGGAAAATAAAATGGCTATATTACACTCTTTATTTTCTCTTGTCACCCCCCAAACTCAAGACTTTGGAAAGTAATCTTTCCGGGTGTGAAAGCTGTGTAACCAAATGTGTTGTTACGAATTTTTAACACACTAAACCCAGTGTGCAGTCGTTAACCTGCTTGTTATATACTTACATGCACATTTACATAAAAACTAAAAACGTAATACACAAACAAAGATACACGATTTAAAGAACGCAAAATTCCAGGTAAATCAATTACAAATGATGGTATTGTTATTCTTGCGTTCTTAGCATTTCGTAGTAAACAAAACTTGACAGAGGAAGCGCCACCATATTAACCGAATTCGTCTGAATTCGCCGATGCATCCACCTAATAATTAATTCGCCTTGACAATGATGATTGCGGAAGGTAATAAAGAAGTATAAATAGTAAGCAGATCTGCGGCAGAGAGAAAGTTTAATTTTAAACTTTGTGCAAGACAGTCATAAGTCAGAATATTAAGTCTAGCATTTTAATACTTATACACGATTCATCAGCGATCCCATGAAGCTCATTAGGTTTATACAGTTGGCAGCTCTCTAATCTCTCCTGCATGTAATTTCCAAGAATCAAGGGAATAAAAGGTTTAACGATTTGATAGAAGCCTATTAAGAGCATCAGTTCCTAACCAACTCACTTGTCTAACCATCACCCCTGGTTCTTTACATTATAACGCAACCCTGATCAGCAGCGAGATGTTCAGCAAGTAGAACTCCTGGGGGTCTTGCCCATTATGCCAATTAATTCTTGATCAGGGTTTTGGATATATAACACAACATAATTTCCTAGAGGAAGCCCCATGGCAACAAGGAACATACGAGCAAGTACTACTCCTCTATGTTCCAGAAAGCAGGGTGTCCATGGCGAAACCTGCTTCCCGGGAGTTTTATATTCTCCACGAAGATTTCTATAGTGAAGATTTTTATACATGTGCTTTCGTGGATATCATCAGGATTTTTATAGGGCAAATGTAAGAGCACTGCAGCCAGCTTAATGTTGTGGCCTATACTCTGGTTTTAAATTTATTAGATGCTGTATTTAAAATTCTTTTTGTTTATCAATCTGTATTTATATTCTACTATTTCTGTAATTAATTTTCTCTAAAACAAACTCTCGTTTTTTGTTGTTGTTCCAATTTACAATCCTTTTTATTTTGTTGATAGTTGACCATCATCACAATATTGGTTTTCGAAAATGTTGTACTCCAGAACACGCTCACCAACCCACAACACGGATACACGCACACATGCATACACATGCACATCCTGCTACAAATTACAACAACTATTAAACATAAAACAACCACAAGTAGCATCAAGCAGCAAGCAAACAAGCAAACAACTACATACAACTCGTCATCACTTGTAGCAACACCAAAAAATACTTCACATAATTTTGGCTTAAAATAAAAACAAAAATGGAACATAATTTTTGGGATTTTTTGTGGGTCGTTGTCATTCTTTTGGCCCCATGACTGCAGTTTGGTGTTTATGATGTGTCCTTCCTAAGTGCTGGTTGCTGCTGATGATGTTGTGTTTTTTCTTTCTTTCTTTGTTGTTGCTTGTTTTTGTTTGGGGTCGACAACAGTTTATGATTTTGTCTGCTTTTGCTTGTTAATGTTTTGTTTATCATTTCCTCTCCGAAACAGTCCTGCTTAGAAATGAGCAGCTCTGGGTGATTTCGTTTGTAGTTTCGAAATATGAAAGCAGGGGTTTCTGCAATTGAATCTTAAATGATGATTTTGCTAAATTTGTTGCTGGCTTTACCACTTTGAATTTATTTTTATTTTAAAGCTGACCAAGTACCAAACTAAAAAACAAATATTAACTCCATCTAAAACAACAACAATAATATCAATGACTTATTTCGTCAGATGTTTCTGTAAAAAAACATGTCACCAAATTTTGTGGTTAAAATCGACTAAACATGGTAAAATGTTTTTATCGTCAAAACAGCAACTACAATTAAACATCAGTGAAAGCTCCATGGATAGTAAGAAGAGCTTGGTTAAAATGAACGGAACTGGTTCTTATAGAAACTTATTGAAGCAAAATGTTTTTTTAATGGGGGACATTTTGAAGAAGTCTTTTCGCTAACGACGCTTTCAAAGGCTTACCTAAATCCTTTTAGAACTAAAAAATAATAATTTTAGAACTGACAATTATTTACAGAAAAATTTTGTAAAGAAATTTTAGTGCAGAATACTTTCTATAAAAAACTTTTATTACAATTAATGTTTATCAGTTTTCCATCAAATAAAAAAATTCTCTTTCGATAACATAAATTGCTTGCTAGAACGAAAAAAATTTGTGAACTGAAAATAACTTTTAGAACTAAGAATCCTTTTCAGAAAGAATATTTGTTTCATAAAAGACACTTAGAACTAAAAATTTTTCCACAGAATTTTTCCTTAAAAATTATGCTGTCTAATAAAATGCTTTTAGAACTAAAAAATAATACTTTTAGAACTAAAGCTTGTAATAAAAAACTAATCTAAAATATAAGTTACGTGAACTTTATAAAAACAAAACTTATTTGAGAGAAGTTTAAAGAGATTTTTGGAACCAAAATTATCTTTATAAAAACCCTTTTAAAAATTTTTTAACTTAAAAAAATTTTAGAGTCCAACAATTGGAAAAAAAAATTTTTTTCGAACAAAAAATTTTTTTTTATTTGATAGAGACTTTTATAGGTTTATAGGTTTTTATTTTTAGAACTGACAAAAAAAAAATTTAAAAAAAATTAGAACTAAAAATTTGCAATAAATTTAGAAAAAAATTTTTTTTTTCTCCACAAAAAACTCTTTAAACAATTATTTTAGTACTAAAATAAATTTTAAAACTAAAAGTTTGATAAATTTTTGCAAACAAAGGTGGCTTGATAAAAGATGTTTGGAATAATTTTTTTGATGAAAACTCTGTAAAAAATCATTTGAGTGATTAGAATTTTTAGATTTAAAAAACTTTTAGAACAACAATTTAAAATTTTTTTTTTTTTTGTTGATATCTGTTATAATAATTTAAAATCATTTGACTGATACAAATTTTTAGAACTAAAAAGCTTTTTGAATCAAAAATCAATAACTTTTTTTTTTGACAGAGACTTTTATATTTGTAGCTAATAGTTTTTAGTTTTTAGAACTGACAGGACAACTTGAATTGCAAAGAAATAAATTTCAGAAAAAAATTAAAACTTATGGTACTAAAAAGAGTTTTAGAGCTGAGAGAAACTTTAAATTAATACTTTAGGCAAGTTTGGCCCAATAGACTTATTGTCTTAATTGAATAAATAAATAAATAAATTAAATAAATAAAACTAAGAGGTTGATAAATTTTTTAAAACTCAAGTTGCTTTATAAAACATTTTTAGAATAGTTTTTTTGATAAAAACTCTGTAAAGAATCATTTGTCTGAAAAGAATTTTTAGAACTAAAATTACTTTTAGAACTAAAAATTAAGAAAAAAAAATTTTTTTTTTGAAAGAGACTTTTATTTTTGTAACTAATAATTTTTTATTTTTGGAACTGTTGTCTTAACTTTTAGAATTAAGAATTGGCAATGTGATAATTTTAGCAGAAAAAAATGCTTGATAACAGATTTTTAGAACCACACATTTTTCGATATAAATCGTTTTAAATATACTCGCATATTGCCTAATAAAAAAAATTTTTGAACTAAAACAAGACTTTTAGAATTAATAATTTTCCAAAAACATGTATTTTTTATTTATTTATTTATTTATGTTATATGACAAAATAAAAAATTTTTAAACTAAAAACTTTTAAATAATTAAGTTTTTTATTCGCTATTTAAACTTCTAACATTTATACCAGTAAAAAATTATTCATTTGTTTGAAAGGTGTAAAGAAATGTTAGAGACGTTTATAAATAGAAAAGCTTGTTTTTTGTGTTTTGACGGATATTATTAGAGCATTTTTCTTTTTAAATTCTCAGCAATTTATTTGGATTGTTGGGATATAAAGTTGAATGTTTGAGAATATTTTTCAAAAATTTCCAAAGTCTACTGATGATTAGGGTAGTTCGTTCCTATGAAATGTCGACATATAGATAGCTGGGAAACATAGAAAACAAGCTATTTATAATTTTTTACTAAAAACTTTTCGTATTTGTTTTTTTAACGACCTTCCAAGTCTGAATTTTGCTATTGGTTTTTACTGTGGGCTTTCAAGATATAATTAAATTTCAATGGAATTATTTTAGGAAAAAAATTTTTTTTCCATAAAAAACTTTTGGGACTGAAAAAAGTTTTAGTACTGAAAAAAAACGTTTATGGCTAAAGCTTTGTTATGGTAATATTTCAGAATTACAGATTTACAAATAACATTTTTTATTGAAAAAATTTAGAATTGAGCTTACCATTCTCGACAGAGTGCTTGTGTTCAAAATCTAAGAGAAAGAGAATTGATTTGGGTTCATGTAACTTTTTTCTATGCGAATGATGTGTCAAAATTCAATTAAAGTACATAAGTACATACATACAAACGAATCTAGTAAACAAACCCAAATCGATTCGAATGTGAGTGACTAGCTTTTTTCACAGACATTTTCTTTCGATATGGGTAAATTGCTTGTGAAATTTGAAATAAAAACATTTAGAAGTAAAATATTCAACTAAAAACTTTTAGAACGAATTTTTTCATTTATGATTGAAACGCTTATGATGTAACATTTTTCAAGTAATCTTTATTATATATTTCTTTAGAAGTTGTTTTTACAATTACCACTAGTTTTTACTGAACTCTTACAGCTTAATATATATATTTAATAAATATATACTTACATTAAAGAACCCTGATGTATAAAATACATCAATTATACTATTTAATTCACAAGAACAATTTTGTTTGCTTATTAATCTATAATTTCAGTTATTTGTTTTAACAAAATCTTACTTTTACAGCAAAGTTTGGCTGATGTAATTTACAATTATGTTGCAACACATCCATCAAACAAATTAAAAATTGTGGCATTTGTTTCTTTCGAATGAAACTAAAAGTAAATTGATTTTCTATCTTAAGTTTGTTTACACATTTGCAAATACCACATTCTCTTTTTCATAAAGCCCTTTTGAATAACAACTTCGATTTCTCTCAAAGCTGAATTACAAGTTAAGTAAAGTTGCTGTCAGCAACTGACAACACTTTAATGAAAGTCAGTAACAAAATTTCCGATTTTAATCTCAAAACAACTCAATTTATTTCTACACATTATTTTAAATAAAAAACATTAAATAATATTACTTTGTGCTGATTTCAAACCTACCATTTAGCTTTAAATAAAATTAATCACCAGCAATTGCTTATTATACACATTTATTACCATAAATGACAATTTTGTAAATAAATCTTAAATGCTGCATATTAATTAATAACGGAAAATAAAAGTGACATTTATTTTTCTGCTGCTATTAAACTACACATCTGGAGGCTCGTTCTTAATTTATTTGCTCTGTTTTCTCTTGCGTTAGAACTTGAATTATTCACGTGTAAAATGACAGCCTTTTAATAAATTTGTTTTTGTGTAACGAAATAAATTAAATCACAAGCTCTGATCAAAACTGGTTATTTTAACATTCAATTAAAAAAAGTTAAATCTTTTCTCCAACAGTCTTTCATTTAGTGTTTTTTTCAATAATAATAAACATATCTTAAAGTTTAAAGTACAGTATGATTTTTTCAAAGGTTCAATGCCTTCAAAAGCCATCTGTACTAAAATTTTTGCTTGTGTAACATTTTTTGTAGCAAAACTTTTTATAGAAAATTTTCTGCTTTAAAATTTTTAAGCAAAAAATTTTCTGTACTAAGAGTTTTCAATATCATTTTTGAGCTGAAATTTTCACTGTCGTATTTGTTTTACTAAAATTGTTTGACAGAAAACTAACCAAAATTATTTAAACTCAAATTTTCGTATAGAAATTATTTTGCGCTAAAATTTTTATAAAGAAAATAAAATAAAAACTGTAAATTTTAATTTGAAAATTTTTTATAAAGTTCAAACAATTGAGTTTTTTATTCGCTATATTAGTTTCGAACATTGATACCAATCAAAAATTATAAATAGCTTGTTTTCTATGTTTCCTAGCTATCTATATGTTGACATTTCATAGGAGCTACCCTAATAATCAGTAGACTTTGGGAAAAATTATTTCAGAATATCTTTCAAAAAGTCTACTGATAATTAGGGTAGCTACTATTAAATGTCGACATATTGATAGCTGGAAAACATAGAAAACAAGCTATTTGTAATCTTTTATAAAGTAATAAAAAATTTTTGTCTTATCATAAAATTTATAAATTTTCATACATATTTTAAATGAAACATTTTTTCATTTCAATCGCTATAAACAAGAACTTTTTATTAAAAAATATTTTGTAAATACTAAAATTTTTCTATAGAAATTTTTTTGCAAAAATATATTTCAGCTAAGAATTATTAATGCTAAATAATTTTAAAGCACGTTTTCTTTGGAAAATATTTGTACTAAAAATGTTGTTCTAAAATATTCACATTTTTATTCTAGAATTTTTTAACCAATACATTTTTGTACTAAAATTATTCCATAACAAACTTCGTGGTCTGGAATTTTATTTTTTACTGAAATTTATTTATAGAAAAGTTTCTATAAATAATTTTCTGTTCTAAATTTTTAAAGAAAACTTACTTTTCTCAAAAAGTGCTTTGAGCTGAAAGAAATTTATTTAAATATCAAATTAAGTAAAGGTCAAAGCAATTAGTATCAAGATTAATTAATTTCCTAGAAGCTTTGTTATTTGAGAATTTTTTAATTTAAAATTTTTTATTCTTGGTATTGAAAAATATAGTTCTTATTAAAAAAATTTCTGTACTAAATTCTTAAAGTTTAAAATTTTTCATACAAAATTAGCTCTTCTGAAGTTTTTAAAAGTAAATATTTTTACTATTGATACTTAGTACAAAAAAGGTTTAGTTGTTAAAAAATTTAGTACAAAAAAATTTTAAATATCAAGAATACATTTTTTTGATTATGTGGCATCAGTGAAGTCAGTCTGATTAGGTGTTTGTACTAAAATTAATGAGTATGAGTTTTCTTGTACTAAAACGTTGCTATAGGAAAATTTCTGTAGACACAATTTCTGCGTTAAATGTCAATATTGAGTAATTTTTTAAGCGATTTTTTTTAATTCTTAGTATTTTTACCTTAGAATTTTCCGTTGTCATTCCTTAGTACAAACAATTTTTAAGTTGTTAAAAAAATTAGTACAACAAACATTTTAAATATCAAGAGTAAATTTTTATTTTTTGATAATGTGGTATCAATGAAGTCAGTCTGATTATCCATTAAAGTCTGTCCGAATAGATGCTTATACTAAAATTAATGAGTGTGTGTTTTCTTGTACTAAAACGTTGCAGTACATATAATTTCTGCGTTAAATGTCAATATTGAGTAATTTCTTTAAGCAATTTTCTTTACTTCTTAGTATTTTTATCTTAGAATTTTCCATTCTCATTTCTTAATTATACTTTTTAGTCCATGGTGTTTTATGTAATCGTTATCTTAATTTAAACAGAAATAATTATGGTTTAACTACATTCCATACATGTATGTATAAAAAACGAAATAAAATAAAAGCCAATTTGTAAACATTTGAGAAAAGACTTAAAAACAAACGCAAAACGATCGAGTTAAATCAGTTTAATGTTAAGCTGATTAGGGTGAACACAGGTGTACTCGTACAAATTGAATAAGCAAAACTTACAAATTTTAAATCACATGGATATAAATGAATATTTATGTTAAAAAATAAATTGTGAAAAAAATATGTTGATAGCCAGTTGAAAAAAATGAAGTGATATCAGTACAAAGTAAAAACTAAAATGAATAAAAAATAGCCAATAACGAAATAAATGATACTTTATTAAAGAACTGAGAAAAAGAAAAACTACTTGTAATAATATCAAATTTAAGAAAAAAGCAAAAAGCATAAAAAATAAAGACTTATTCACATACAAAAATGTTGTTCAATATTTCGCGGAAAAACTTTCTATTCCTTTTTTTCTTAAGCTCCATAGTGATCATTGTCATTATTTTGTTCTGTGCAACAACAGGTGTAAAAATCCAGCACGAATGTTTCAATACGGAAGTGGATACGAAAAATTCAACATTGGAATTGGTGCATATTGTACGAGGAAAAAAAATATTTGTTGAAATGATATCTGATAATTGTCACGCACGTTTACAATAATGGAAAAAAAAGAAAATGATTAATAATCAGAATAAGCTTTAAAAATTTTGTTTAGGAAAATCTTCTGTGAACAGATTTTACTACAAGTTCAAGGCAAATTTCTTCCGTTAAAAAATTTTTCTATTAAACTCTCCTTTAAGTACCAAAAATTTCCTAAAAAATTCACAAAAAAATTTTTAGTACAAAACCGGTGATTGACAATTCTTAAGTATAGATTGACAATTCTTAAGTATAGAAAATTTATAACAGCTTCAGGAAAGAAAATTTTCGTTAAAATCATTATTAAAACTAATATATATTCTCAGTAGCAAAATTTTGCTGTTAGAAATTTTAGTACAACGAGTTTTATAGAAACAATAATTTATGCCAGAAAATTTTACAATCAATTAATTGGAAATTATAATTTTCGTTTGAATAACTTCATTGTAGGAAATTTTCTTCTAAACTGTTTTAGTACAGATAATTTTTTGTAGCTAAATTTTAACACATAACAAAATTTTTATATTGGTTTTTTTAATAAAAAATTTAGAACAGACAATTTTTGTGGTAGAAGAATTTCAGAACTTCACAGTATTTTCGCTATGGATGGATTTTGGGCAGAAATATTTCAAGATAAAAGTTTTAGTACAAAAATATCATCTATAAAACGGTCTGCTAAAACATTTTTTTTTTGTAATTGAATTTTCTTATAAAAGCAAATATCATCTATAAAGCGGTCTGCTGAAACATTTTTTTTGTAATTAAATTTTCTTATAAAAGCAAAGAGTTTTCGGTATTTGCAAAGCAAGAAAATTGTCGGCAGAAATTTGGCAAATGAAATTTTTTATAGAAATCTTTTAGTGGCAAATATTTTGTTTGGGAAAAATTAAGTTTGAAAAATTTCTGTAAACAGTTACTGAGTTACAGAAGAGTTTTTAGTACTGCAAATTTTTAACTGTAAGCAATTTATCATAGAAAATTAGCTGTAAAAGAACTTTAGTACAAAGAATTTTTTGTAGAAAAATTTTGGCACGCAAAATTTTGGTACAAAAATCCTTTTCTGAAATACGTTTGTTGTAGAACTCTTTCTTAAAAAATTTTAGAACAAAATATTTGTAGAAAAATTCTACTACATATTTACTAATTGTATATTGTTTAAGTACAAAAAATCAATTATAATAATATTTTAGTACATACATTTTTTAATTTTTTTTAGTACAGGAAATATTTATTGATGAATTTTAATACAGAAGAAAATAATTTTTGATGAAAACTCTATAACAAAGAATTTCGATATTTTAGTACCAAAAATCTATCAAAACATTGACTTAGATTATTTTTAAAAATTTCTTAGTAAAGAATTGTTTTAAAAGTAATTAATTAACTTTAATATTTAATTATTTGATCTTGTTTTGGTAAATATTTCTTATTTTTGCAGCAAAAGATCGTTTTATGTTATGTAAAAAATTTAACAATATTTATTTTCAATATTTCGATAACAATTTGTTATCATCGTCAGGAAAATTAATATGTTATTAAAAAATTTTTCAATTTGAAAAATTATTGTCAAAAAATTCCTATATACAAAAAATCTATACACCAAGAAAAATTATTAATTCATACACAAAGAAAAAATTCTTAACAATATTATCAAATTGAAAAATTTTTAAATTGAAAACTTAAAAAATATCTATTTAATATACTGACAGAAACATTTTTGGGTTATTAAAAAATCAAAAAAGAAAAAATATAATATTAATAACAATAATGACAAACATAAAAAATAACATAAAAACCAAAATAACCTAATTCTGCAACCAACACATGTTTTGCAACATGTTGTTTCTCAACTAGCAAAACAAATGTTGTTTACAGAATAACATGGAAATATTATTAACATAATTTAAAAAAATTTTTCCTAACATTCATTCTCCTAACAACAATTCAAATCTAGAATTTCTTATTAACTAAATATCTATAATTCTGTGCTAATTTTTCTGTGTCTACCTTGAAGTTAATTCTGTGTGTTGTTGGTGTGTTTATAATCTCTAACATTTCTAACATGTAACGCTTCTTATAATTATTTTCCGTCCTTAAAAGCTAAAAATTTTGTAGAAAGGGTTCTTACAATAAGTGATGAGGAGTTCCATAGAAAGAACATTATAAAGATTAAAAACATATTGGAAGACAACAGTTTTCCATCTGAAGTTGCTTCTAGATTTGTAAGTCAGTTTAAAAATAGAAATGTACAGAATTTAGGTACCTCATTAGAACCCAAAATGTATAAATCTTTAACATATATTCCAGGTTTATCAGAAAGATTAGCAAGGTCTAATATATATAATAAAGAAGGATATAGAATGGCTCATAGAAGCTATAATACGTTAGGTAAATTATTTAGTAAGACTAAAGATAGACTTAATAAATGGGACATTTCAAATTCGGTTTATAGAATTCCTTGTCAGGGTAATGACCAAGAAAATTGTAGTAAAGTTTACGTCGGAACTACAAAAAACAAATTGAGAACGAGAATTGCAGGACATAAGTCAGATCAAAGATATAGGGATATTAATTCACAAAAAACTGCTTTATCTTCTCATTGTTCAAAATTTAATCACTCTCCAAACTTTGAAAATGTTTCAATTTTAAGGACGGAAAATAATTATAAGAAGCGTTACATGTTAGAAATGTTAGAGATTATAAACACACCAACAACACAGAGAATTAACTTCAAGGTAGACACAGAAAAATTAGCACAGAATTATAGATATTTAGTTAATAAGAAATTCTAGATTTGAATTGTTGTTAGGAGAATGAATGTTAGGAAAAATTTTTTTAAATTAAGTTAATAATATTTCCATGTTATTCTGTAAACAACATTTGTTTTGCTAGTTGAGAAACATGTTGCAAAACATGTGTTGGTTGCAGAATTAGGTTATTTTGGTTTTTATGTTATTTTTTATGTTTGTCATTATTGTTATTAATATTATATTTTTTCTTTTTTGATTTTTTAATAACCCAAAAATGTTTCTGTCAGTATATTAAATAGATATTTTTTAAGTTTTCAATTTAAAAATTTTTCAATTTGATAATATTGTTAAGAATTTTTTCTTTGTGTATGAATTAATAATTTTTCTTGGTGTATAGATTTTTTGTATATAGGAATTTTTTGACAATAATTTTTCAAATTGAAAAATTTTTTAATAACATATTAATTTTCCTGACGATGATAACAAATTGTTATCGAAATATTGAAAATAAATATTGTTAAATTTTTTACATAACATAAAACGGTCTTTTGCTGCAAAAATAAGAAATATTTAGTAATTAATTAAGGAATAAAACATTTTTATGCAAATTAGATATTTTTAACAAGTTATAATTCAATATAATTAACAAGTCGATTTCAGGTCTTGAGACATGGACCCAGAACACCAGTTGATACCTATCCAAACGATCCTTATGTCAATAGTGGATTTGAGCCAACGGGATGGGGCCATATCACAAATGTTAGTATCAAAGTCTAAACATTGCTAAAAAACCGGCAAAAAATGTATTACTTTTTGTTCTTAATTTGCAGAAAGGCAAGCGGGAGTTGTATGAATTGGGAAAACTATTGAACAGACGATATGGGACATATATGGAGCCCTATTACACACCAGATGTAAGTATTAATTCAGAATAGTTGTAAGGCCAAAACATATTTAACATTGTTATCTAATCCGCTGCTAATAGAAAGTTTACGCCCAAGCTACCGCTTCTCCGCGGGCAATGATGACCCTTTCCACTGTTCTGGCCAGCATGTTTCCCGCTCACAACACTCCCATGGAATGGCATCCAACACTGAATTGGCAGCCCATACCAATATTCTCCGAACCTTTAGACCAGGACTCCCTACTGCTGGTACGCACACCTTGCCCGCGCTATTTCGAAGCTCGCGATGAGGTATTCGAATTGCCCGAGGTCAAGGCTGATATGTTGAAATATCAGTCGTTATTCAAAAATCTAACAGAAATTACTGGCATGAATATAACAAATGCTGAGCACATAAACTCTCTTTTTATAACCCTGGAAGCGGAAAAAGATTTCGGCCTACCGCTACCGGAATGGACCAAGGACTACTTTCCACACAAAATGCAATTTCTAGCAGAACAAAGTTATGTGTACAATGCTTATACCCGAGAAATGCAAAAAATTAAAGGTGGACCATTTCTGCGCAAAATGTACGATGAAATGTTAAAGAAAAGAGTTCACAAGTTGAAGCCGTTTGATAGGAAAATGTTTATTTACACCGGTCACGACTGGACAGTGGGCAATATTTTGTCAGCTTTAAAAATATGGGACAAACAAATGCCCAGATTTTCAGTTATGGCCATATTTGAGTTGCACAAGCATTCCATTACACAAGAATATTATGTAGAGGTAAAAGTTGTCACATTTCTTACATAATATTTATGGTATAACATTTATATGATAACACTTTTATTAAATTACAGATCTTTCTACGCAATGATGAAAAAGGCTGTTTAAAACAATTGCAAATACCACACTGCGACTTGAAATGTCCACTGGACAAGTTACTGCTGCTGAGCAAAGATGTCATACCAAATGAGTCTTATGAACAGCGTTGCAAAGCGAAAAATATAAATTTTGTTGAACCACCACCAAGGCTGATCGATCAGTAGTTTAAGGCAAAACAATTAACTAGAAAAAATAGTAGATATTGTTGTATGTGATAGTTGGCCTTGTAAACACTATAAACGAACCTTTTATTAACTCTTCGAATGTGCAGCAAGTCTTAAATAAATTAAGTTGTAAGAATAATGTTTAATATATTATTATTTTATACTAAAGTTAAGTTTAATTAAATATTTATTTTCTGCAGAGATTGTTGGCAATTAATTGTCGTATAGTTTTTCTCTCTAAAACTTAATTACATATTCAGTTTTCTAGCACAATTTTTATTTTTTGTTGAACTTGATCTTAGCTCTGGCTACTTATAATTAAATTATAGTGTAAAATTTACTATGAAATATATTTTATAATAAAAATCAATAATTTATTTAAAAAATGTGTATATGAAAAATTGCATTTGTAATGAAGAATGTTCGCAGCGAAAAACTTTTTTATGTAAAGCTCAAAGCTAAAAGTTTTATCATAAAATATTTATTGCACTAAAATTTGTCCATAAAAAAAATTTATGTACTAAAATGTCTCCATAGAGAGTTTTTTGGAAAGCAAATTTTTCTGTACTAAAACTCTTTTATAAAAAACTTTGTTAGCACACAATTTTCACGAAAAGGTGTTCTTTGAAAAATTGTTTGTTCTAAGATTTTGTTAAGAAAAATTTTTGTACTAAAATGTTTCTGTAAGAAATTACTTTTACTGAAATTTTTGTAAAAAAAACTTTTTTGTACTAAACCTTGTCAAACATGTTTTGGGAACTCCCAAAAACTTTGGAACCGCTTCGCAACCGGTTTTTCATATTCAGTGCGCACTTTTGCCGTGAAACGCGTATTCGAATTATTAACAGCTTTCAATTTAGTGCAAAAACTGAAGTTGTCATATTGTTTATGGGGAATTGGAGGGAGGATTTCGGTGATTCCCAAAGACATTTTTGGGAATTCCCAAAAAACTTAGAACCGCTTCTCCAACCGGTTCGGGAGCGGTTTTCCATATTCGGTGCGTTTTGTTGCTGTGAAACGTGTATCTGAACTATTAATGGTCATTATGGACCCAGATATGCGGATAATTATCCGTTTTTTGTTGGTTTTTATCGGGGTTTGGCTGAATTTTCACAATAATAGTACTATTTTTCGTTCATTATAGCTTAAAGCTGGTTTTGAAAGTTATTTTTATTTAAACAAAATGTGTCTGTTTATATGCTATTGACTACGAGTATGTGGATCGTGCCATTGTTGCTGTGGAACGTGTATCTGAACTATTAACGGTCATTTTCACCCAGTTATGCGGATCGGGTTTTGGCTGATTTTTCACAATAATAGTACTATTTTTCGTTCATTATAGCTTAAAGCTCGTTTTGAAAGTTATTTTTATTTAAACAAAATGTGCCTGTTTAAATGCTATTGACTATGTGGAACGTGCCATTGTTACTGTGGAACGTGTTTCTGAATTATTAACGGTAATTTTGGACCCAATTATGCGAACAATTATTCTATTTTTGACGGTTTTTATCGGGTCTTTGCTGAGTTTTCACAATAATGCTACAATTTTTCGCTCACTATGGCTTAAAGCTCATTTTGAAGATTATTTTTATTATTTTATATGAATTAAAACAAAATGTGTGAATGCTTTTACAAAAAAAAAAAAAAAAAAATAAACCTATTCTTATTCTACTTTTTAGTTCGATATCGAAGCGTGTTTTTTAGTTGTTTAAACTATATTTTTCATTTCATTTTAAACTTGACGGCACAATACGGTCAAGCCTGTACCCCATGTCATGCTCTTCACCCCATTCTACCAAAAATTCAAGATTTATTGAGTCAATTATTAGTTATTAAACTAAGTTTCAAATTTTGGGAACAGTATAAGCAAGACTTATACAAAAAAGCTTTAAACTTGAACCTCATCAAGGTTTTAAAGCTGGTGGAAGACTCTGCTATACTAAATTTTTAAAGCTTATTTTATTAAGCGACAATACATATGTATGTACAATAATATAAAAGTTATCAAATTATGAGCAACTAATGCTTATCTAGAGTAATTAAATTGTTTATAAAAATTTTCATAGAACTTTCAGTGATTTATTTGGGGGTACTTAATGTTTACTAAACAAATGTTTGAAAGGAAATTTTTGTACTAACTTAATTACTGATTCAGCAACTCTTTTAAAATTTATTTTTGTTTAAACTTTGATTGAAAGTTAAAAAAGCAAATTATTTATGAAAAGTTTTGCAAACAAGAAACTTAACTATTCATATTAAAACTTATATTGTAAAAGTACCTCAAAATGTATCATTAACAATGTAAAGCAAATTTTTGTTCTAAAATTCAAATAAAGTAGTTAAAAATAAGCCGGTTGTTTTCTCAACTTTTAGTTTTCATTTGTCGTTTGATCGCACAAGTATGAAGTTGCCAAAAAATGTGTATTCAGTGTTTCTGTATTATTATTTACTACATGTGCAGGTGAAGGCCAGTGATTTTGTGGTGGAGAATGGAGCGGAGCTGGAACTGGTGGACTCAACATTAAAATTGACACATGTGGTAAGTAAAACTAATATACAAACAAATAGAAAATAACAAAGTAAAAGCTTATAAACAAATATAATTGAATTTAATAACAAATGTTATTAAAAATATTTTTCTTCTTTAGCTTTTTCGTCATGGCATCAGAACACCAGTCAATACTTACAGTAATGATCCTTATAAGAATGAATCCTTCTTCCCGTACGGTTGGGGTCACTTGACAAATGTTAGTAAATAAATGAAGTAAAAATAAGTTGAAATAATTTTTATTTTCTTTCCATTTTTAAAGGATGGCAAACGAGATCTCTATCAAATGGGTCAATGGTTATCTGATCGCTATCAAGGTTTTGTTGACTTTTATAACCCAGATGTATGTTTATAAAACTATTCTATAAAAAAGAAACTAAATTTCATTTCAATTGCATTCAAACCTGCAAATTTTGTTTTACAGGAAGTTTTTGCTAGGTCTACTGCTTCACCAAGAACTCTCATGTCTCTGTCTACGGTTTTGGCAGGTATGTTTCCTCCTAATAATACACCGATGGAGTGGAATTCGGAACTAAATTGGCAACCGATACCAATATTCACACAGCCATTAAAAGAGGATATCGTAAGTCATGCTATCACAACCTTTTGCCACATTCAAAGTTTTAAGTACTAAAAATTTTTTGTAGAAACATTTTATTACTTCAAGATTTTTTTAAAAAAATTTTAATACGAAAATTTTCTATAGATATGTATTAGTGTAAAATATTTTCTGGAGAACACTTTTAATATCAAAAGTTTGTTGCAGAAAAATTTTAGTACAAAAATTTTTACTAAAAAATTTTGCAAAATTTATTGTAAGATGAGTTTTAGTAACAAAATATTTTGTGATTTTTTGTACATATTAAAATATTCTGTGAAACATATATAAATATACATAAATTAACTTTAAATGTTTTTTAAGCTTGAGGTCAGTTTTGTTTTTTATATAAGAAATGTTTTATGTAATTAAAACATTTTTTATATGAAAAACAAAACTGACCTCAAGCTTAAAAAACATTTCAATTTAATTTATAAAAAAAAAGTCAAATAATTAGGATCAAGATAAAATAAATAAATTTTAAGACTAGCAAAAATTCTCAATAACACAATTTTGTAGCTGAAAGTTTTCTATAGCAATATTGTAGTACCAAAATTTTTTAGAGGAGGTTTTGTACTAAAAATTTATTACAGAAAAATTTTAGGACAAAAGTTTATATCGAATTTAAAATTTATTGTAAGATGATCTTTAGTAACAAAAACTTTCTATGAAATATATTATATAAAAATACATCAATTTTAGTACTTCAAACATTTTAGCACTACCAATTATTTTAGTATTTGCAAAAAATTTCCATAGCAAAATATTATAACTAAAAGATTTGCTTTGCAATATTTTAGCACCAAAACTTTGGAACTAAAATATTGGACTAAAAGATTTCTTTAGCAATATTTTAGTATAAAAAATTTGGTACTAAAATATTGGATTGGATGGTTAGTACCAAAAGCTTGCTGCAGAACATTTTTAGGACAAACATTTTTATCGGGGTATTTAATACCAAAAACATTATTACTGCAAAAAAAGTATTACTGCACAACTAAAATTTTAGTACTTCATAAATTTTAGCGCTATTGTATATTCTTTAAAAAATTTTAATATCTAAAGTTTTAGAAATCAGAAAATTTTTAGGACAAGCAATTTTATGCCAATATTTTATTATCTAACTTACAATATTATGAAAATATTTTTGGACTACTAAAATTTTAGTACCTCCAAAATTTAAGCCATACTAAAAGCTTTAGCAATTTCTGAAGAAAAATTTTAGGACAAAAATTTTTTTTCCAATATTTTGCTACCAAACAACTTATAAAAACTTATAAAACTATAAAAAATATTTTTTCCAGACCTTGCGCATGGAAACGGAATGTGATGCTTACACTGTATTGACAAAGAACATCGAAGTTATTGAACACCCTCAGGGCTTATTTGAGGAGTTAACAGCTTTAACTGGTAATAATATCAGCAATGCTGCTGATGTTAATTCAATATTTATTACATTATGGGCGGAGGCAAGATATATACTTTACATATACAAATACTATACTCAAGTTATATTATACTTTAGCAACTTTATGGCTTAAAATTACCTGACTGGACAGTTGAATATTTTCCCGAGAAAATGCGTTTTATGGCCGAACAAAGTTACGTCAATTTAGTAGATAACGTGGAAATGCAACGGCTTAAAGCCGGACCTTTTCTAGACATGTTAACCAAACAGATGCTAGCCAAAGCCAGCTTTACCTTGGAGCCCAATATTAGGAAAATGTTTTTGTATAGTGCTCATGATTGGACCATAACAAATATTTTAATTTCTCTTAAAGTGTGGAAGAGACAAATGCCTGAATTTGCTGCTCTTATACTCTTCGAGTTGCATCAAAATCCGGAGAGTAAAGAATATTTCTTAGAGGTTTGTAATTATAATATTTATGTAAATATATATACATAAAATTTTCTTTCTAAACAGCTTTATTTTCAAAATGGTCCCAATCGTACCCTAGAAGCTTTGACTTTGCCCGGTTGTGACTTTCAGTGCCCATTATCAAAAGTTATCGAACTAATACAAGATCTTTTACCTACAGATTCTTATGAAAATATGTGTAAAACTTAAAAAGTACATACATACATGCCTACCCATATAAATTTAGTTCTCCTCCCCATCATGCGCTCAATCATACGTATTGCTTCTGCTATTATGCAAATATAATAGAATATATTAATATTAAACTATGTGTTCATAAAAGACACGTGTCACTTAATTACAAATTATGTCTCTTAAGTGTTTTACAATGGAACAAATACGACATAAATATTACAATAGTATTAGAAAACTTGTGCTCAATCTTGCACCAGAACATCGAATAGATTTATTAAGAATGCATTTGCAGTTCGACTGCCAAGCAAGTCATCAGTTTTGGCTGAAATGCTTTCAAATTCTAATAAGTGAGAGTGATCTCAAGGGAAGTATGCCCAACTAGTTGAATAGTAATGTTTGATAATAAAATTTTTTAAAAGAAAATTTTTTGAACTAAAATATTACTACCGAAATTTTTCTTTTCCAAAACTTTCTGTTAAAAATAACAGAAAATTATTGCACTAAAATATTTAAATAATTTTGAATTAAAATTTTATTAAAAAATATTGTGCTCTAAAAGCTTTATAGAAAAAAGTTTGTGATAAGCGTTTTAAAACTAAAATTGTTTACATACATATTTCTGGTGCTAAAAATTTTCAATAAAAAATTTTGCACTAAAAGTTTATTATAGAAAATTTTGTACTAAAATGTTACTATAGAAAATTTTGTACTTAAATCTTACTATATAAAATTTTGCGTTAACAATTTTTTATTAAAATTTTTCTGTAGAAAATTTTTTATTCTAATTTTTCTATACAAAATTTTTCACTAAAATTTTACCATAGAAAATTTTTTATAAACTTTTTTTTTAAATCTTTCATCAAAAATTTTTTATAGAAAATGTTTTACTTAAAATTTGCTGTAGAAAGTTTTCTTATAGAAAATTTTTCAATAAAATTTTTCTATAGAAAATTTTGATTAAAATTTTTCTGCAGAAAATGTTTTACTAAAATATTTGTATATAAAACTTTTCACTAAAACTTTCCTATAGAAAAATTTTTACTAACAATTTTGTAATAAAATTTTCTCTAGAAAATTTTTTATTAGAATTCTTTTTTACAAAATTTCTTATTAGAAATATTCGATACAAAATTTCTCACTAAAATTATTCTATAGAAAAATTTCACTACAATTTTTTATAGAAAACTCTTCACTACAATTATTTTTTACAAAATTTTTCTGTAAAATAATTTGTATTACATTTCTTCCGTGGCAATATTTTCTCTGAAATTTTTCTATAAAAATTTTTTTACTAAAATTATTCTATTATTAAAATTTGTACTAAAATTATTCTACAGAAAACTTTCCACTAAAATTGTCCTATAAGGAACGTTGTATTAAATATTTTGTATAAAAAAGTTTGTGCCAAACATTTTGAAATAAAAAATTTGTATTAAATTGTTTTGTGGAAAAATTAAAAATAAAAATTTTTAAACTCATTTTTTTTAGTAAATTCATTAATTATTTGTACCTTTTTATAAAATTACAATATTTTTATACTTTACAATTTTGTATAAGAAATTATTTGTACATATAAATTTTTTTTTTTCAAAATTTCTTATATGAGTTTTTTTGTATTAAAATTATTATGTGAAAAAGATTTTCTCATAAAAAGTTTTTAAATGAAGATTTTTCCCAAAAAAAATAACTATATTATTGGTCTTTTATAATATAACTTTTGTACTAAAAGTGTCATATATAAATCTTTGACATCTGAAAACATTTTTAATTATTTTTTTCATTTTTATTAATCTTTTTGTACTTTATTTATTAAACTAGTAGATGGCAAAATATTCTTTATCAGTCTTTTTTATACTAGAACTTTTCTAAGGACTATTCTTATATACGAGTAAAAATTTCTCTGTTTGATATTTTGATTAATTGATTTTTATAAAACTTTTTATTTTAAAAGAAGTTTTTTTACAAAAAAAGTTTTTACGGAAATTTTTTGTCCAAGCCCTTTGCTACTAAAATTTTTTTGCACAACATTTTTCTTTAAAAAGATTTCTGTTTAAGCATTTTTATGCGCCTAAGTTTTTTTACTCTAAAATTTTTGGTGCAACATTTTTTCTGTAAAAATTTTTTTTGTACTAAAAATTTTCTGCACCAAAATATTTCTTTCAAAGATGTATAAACAAAATTTTTTACAAAAAATTGTTTTGTGCTATAAATGTTTCAATTTACATATTTTTGCACAAAATTTTGCTTTACAAAGATTTCTGTGCCAAAACTTTTATGTGCTTAAGTTTTTCTGCACTAAAATTTTTATGACCAAAATCTTTTGCACTAAAAATTTTCTGCACCAAAATTTTTCTTTAAAATATGTAAAAACCAAATTTTTTGACACAAAAGTTCTTTGTACTAAAAAATTTTCCTTATTAAGAAATGGTACTAAAAAGGTATTTTTAGTAAAATTTTTTTATTTTGTAAATATCTTTGCACAATATTTTTCCTTTAAAATATTTATTTTTGTGAGAAAATTTGTAGGCGCTTAAGTTTTTCTGCACTAACATTTTTCGCACTAAAATTTTCTGTACTAAATTAGTTTGTACCAAAAATTTTATGCAGCAAAATATTTCTTGTAATAGCAAAATTTTTAGACAAACAAGTTCTTTGTACTAAAAATTTTTCATTACAAAGTGTTGGTACTAAAATTTGGATTTCGTAAAATTCCAGAACACAAATTTTTTTTCGGTGTTATTAATAAAAATGTACAACAAGACTTTATTCTATAATAAGTTTTCGTTTTTACAAATAAAATGTAATATTGTTTCAAAAAAAAAAAAAAAAAAAAAATGGTTGCCAGACACAGTTGGGAAAGAAAATCGCTTCGAATTAGAACGGTAAACCAGAAAATTTCTTATAATTTTTATTTTGTCAAAAAATTTTTTGTATGCAAATTTTAATAAGGCAGCATATTTTGTGTAGAATCGAAAACACCATAATGTTTTTTTTTGTAATTTTAGGCAAATTTTTCGAATAATTTATTTATACTGTAAAATTGTTTATATTATTATGTTTCGGCGGTAATTTTTTTTACGATTGTGTTTCTGGATAAGTTTATGTAAGAATATAAATATAGACGTCTCTACTCGTATTTTACTCTTTAGAACTGTTTCTGAAATAGAATATGTTTTATCCAAAATTTGTGTAAAAATATATTTGTTATGCGGGTGCAACACAAACTGCTTCATGGTAAAGGGCTGTACTTCCCCTGTGATCTGAGTAACGAATTTGTTTGGCGCTCGTAAATCATTCACACTACTCATTTACTAACTTTAAGAATTTGAAGAGTCAATGTATGTTTTTAAGTAAATACATATTATCAGATTGTAAAGAGAATATAAATGATAATGACATAAACAAACAACAACAATAAGTACAACAACTTATTTTAACAGCGACTGAACAACGACTAAAAAAAAGCAGTTGAATTAACGATATTGATGAGACCGGTGAAGAAATTAAAACAAGTGCGATAAAGTTCTTAAAAGCATTTCAAAATGATTAAAATTGGATAAAAGATGTTTACTTTTTCAGTTTTAATGGTATTAAGATTAATTTAAAATTTGTTGTGAAATAAATAAGTGAATTAATAATAATAAAAAAGAAAATCATTTAATAAGTTTTTTTTTTTAACTTTTAACTTGGAATTATGCTAAACAGCAAACAATTCACAGTACAGAAAACTAAGTTTTTTAATTGAAATTAATAATGAATAATAATTTCAACGATTTGAAGGTTTTTCGTTGTGCTTAACAATTATAGTTTTACAAAACGTTAAATACGTGCTAAAATTGAGCCATTAGTAATGGTTTGTTGTAGCGTTTGTAGCGGGGTTAAAGCTTCTTTTTTTAGCAGCAACTGCCTTAACATTTTTTAAATTAAATAATCGAGAAACAATAGCCATAAAAAAATAAAAATTATTTATCTTTAAAAGCAACAATTTTGATAAATAAAGGCAGAAAGTTTTCTATGAAACAATAATGTTATCGGCCATAAAAATATTTTATATTTATTAAAGGCTTATTTGACAAATTTCTATACGAAGTATGAAATGAACCTCTAATAAACATACAGAATTTTTTATGAATATGACATTACTAATATAGAAAATTTATCAATAAGATTTTTAAAGCAAATAGAGTTTATAAAAAAAAATATTAAACAGGGAATTTTCCATGAACAATTTTATATAAATAATATGCAATAAAATTATGATAGAAATATAAAAATTGTATTTAAAGACCCAACCCCTATAAAAATCCTATAAAAATACAAATTGGCTAAAAAAAATACCTATACATAATTTTTTATTGTTATATTGTTAATAATAAACACACAAAAGCTTTATTGTTGTATAATTTGTTTATCTTTTTTTTTTTTGCCTGAATCAGTTCATAAATTGTTTTAATGTGGACCAGGGAACAGATTCCGCAACGATGAAATTTTTACTAGAGAACACTCTAAGAAGAATTCAACGAGAATGCTCACTTGTCATTAGAAAGCGATTCCGAATTTTATTGCGTTGAATGTGTAAGTTCTGAATAATAGGCTGAGTGGTTACATATACTCTGTCATATATATTGTCTAATATAAAACGGGCTACGTCCGTGTTATATGAACTCCACATCAAATATTTTATAGAAAACTACAACCCAGTACCGACTTTTGAGTGAAAATTATTCCTTAAGTGTTCACTGTAACTGTCAAAGACATTCATTCTCACCATTCCGGATGCATAAATCAAAACTACTGATGCTGAAATGGCTGAACATCTCAAAATTCATCGTAGTAAAATTTGGCCTCTGAAATTGAATGAAATAACAACAAAATTGTTTATTTATTTTATTTTTTGTTTTGTACATATATACATCGGATTTTAGTTCAATTTTTGCCTTTCTTAAGTTTTTTCTTAAGAAGGATTTTTTACAATACAAATATGCCGCGATTAATAATTTTTGATTGAAGAAGGCAAGAAAAATAATAATCAAAGCGCTAGCTGTCTCAGAACTAGAGTACAAACTAAAAATTTAATTTAAAAATTATAAAGTTCAACAAAAATTCAATAAATTATAAAAAAAAAATTCTACAAAACAAACTTCTACACCAAAATTTTTCTACAAAATAGTTTTAGTACAAATAACTTGTCTAACTACTACTTGTCTAACTAACTACTTGTATAACTACTATACTTCAGCAAAATTTTGAAATTTATCCCTATTCATATTTTTGAAGAAACGTTTTGTTAACGTATATTAAATAATAATAATATATTTTTACCAAAAATTTCATAATTTTATTGCATTGTTTATTTTTGAATTAAAGTCGTTGCTGTTTTGTTTTTCAATTTCCTTTTATAAAAACCTTCAAAAATAATGCCCCGTTTACATTTATCTCGAAAACTGCGCCTCGTGTTAACGGGCACAATCCTTATTTCAACAATAATTCTTGTCAGTTACTTCGTATATATTACTTTGGCAGCTCCCACACCAGTCCATAGAAAAGAGACTTTGGAATTATTGCATGTGGTAAGTTTACCAACAATATAAATAAATAATTACATTCTTCAATTATTATTATCGTTTTTAAACATTTTTTTTTTATATACACGATTGCAAAAAACATATAATTATTTAATACACACATACTCGTATACTTATTTTGTGTAAATTTGTTGAAACTGGTATTGCATATTAAAAACACGTATAAAAAAAGGCCTTATATAAAATTATTTATAAAAAATATTTAAACACAGAAAGTTTTCAAGAAACAATTTTGTTTGGAAAAAATTATAAAAATATTTTATTACCGTGAAAAGTTTGAGTACGAAAACGTTTTTATTAAAGAATTTAAAAATTTATAGTACAAAAATTTTCTTTAAACATATTTTAGTAAAAAACGATTTTCTTGCAAAATATTTGACACAGAAAATTTTCGAGAAACAATTTTATTTAAAGGGAATTATATAAATATTTTTTTACAACAAAACAATTTTATGTAAAAACTCCGTAGAAAAAAATTTAAAGTTGGAAATTTTTAGTACAAAAATATTATATAAAAAAAGTTATATTATAAATATTATTATATGAAAATATATAATAATTTTATTACAGTAAAAAACTTTAGTACGAAAAAATTTTAAAAGTTTTAGTACAAAAATTTTCTTTAACAATATTTTTGCGTACAAAACCATTTTCTTGCAAATATTTTGCCACAAAAAGTTTTTAAGAAACATTTTTTTAAAGATAATCACTATAATCAGTGGATCGTTTAAAGACAAATTTCAGTACAAAAAGTTTTTCATTAAGGAATTTTAAAACAAAAAAATTTTATGCATAAACTCCATAGAAAAAAAATTTTAAATTTTTAGTACAAAAATATTATATAAAAAATATAATATGAAATGATACAAGTATTTCATTACAGTGAAAATTTTTAGTACAACAAATTTTTCATTAAAGAATTATACCATTTTTAGTACAAAAATTTTCCTTAAAAATATTTTAGTTAAAAAGATTTTCTTGCAAATATTTTGACACAGAAAGTTTTTAAGAAACAATTTTGTTTAAAAAAAAATTATATAAATATTTTATTATCGTGGTTGTTTTAAAGATAACTTTTAGTCCAACATATTTTCTATTAAAGAATTTTACAACAAAAAAATTTTAGGGAAAAACCTCTATAGAAAAAAAATTTTGACAGACAATTTTTAGTACAAAGATTTTCTTTGCAAATATTATTTAAAGAACAAAAAAATTTTTCTGGCAAAAGTCTTGAATATAGTTTATAAGAAACAATTTTCTTTACAGAAAGCTATATAAATATTTTATTACAGTGAAACATTTTAGTACGAAAAATTTTTCATTAAAGAATTTTGTTAAAACTTTCAAGCTTTCATTTTTTGTTAAAGCTTTCATACAAAAAATTTTATATAGAAAATTTTTAGTACAAAAATTTTGTTTAAAATTACCTTAGTACACAAAAATTTTCTTGCAAAAATTTTGACACAGAAAATTGTTAAGAAACAATAGTGTTTGAAGAAAATTATATATATATATATATTTTATTACAATGGATTAAAAAAAATTTAGTACAACACATTTTTTATTAAAGAATTTTGCAAAAAAAAAAAAAATTATGCAATACCTTCCATAGAAAAAATTTTAAATAAACAATTTTTAATACAAAAATATTCTTTAAAAATATAGTATTTTATTCTTTAAACATATTCCTTTTAGAACAAAAATTGGTTTTTTGCAAAAATCTTGAATATAGAAAATTCTTAAGAAACAATTTTGTTTAGAGAAAATTATTTTTCAAAAATTTGTGTTTAAATCCGGCTGCAAAAACAGACAACCAAAACAAAAATCATCTGCTTTTATTTTTATATGTATTTTTTATTAATTTTCCTGATAGTATTTGGACTTGGATTTTTATTGTCTGTTGTTTGTTTTAATTTTTTTTTTTCAATAATTTTTTTTTCCATTTTCTTATCAAAAGCAATGATCTTATGCTATCGACACTAAGGAGTCTCGTGCCAATCATTTAATAAAAACAATCATAAATAAAACCTAAGTGGTTTGATTATTTAAAATGTTTTAATATATATTTGCTTATAGTTAAAGTTAATCTCTTCATGATGTGTCATGTTTTAAATTAATCGGTCAAGTGTGGAAATTTTCTTTTTTTCTTTTTTAATTTGTTGTTCAATCGCAAACAATAAAATCATTAAGCAACAAATTATTATTTAATTCATAACTGTCAAACGATATCGAAACTACTCAAAGTCGGTATAAAAATCACAACGTTAATCAAGCAAATGAAGTGCTCAGTGTGAACGAGAAGAATGTGTAAAATGTTAGAAATACCACAAGTTGAAACACTCAAACTTCCCAAATCTCAATCAAACTTGAACTGAATCCGATGTGTTGTTTTATCTAACTCGTTTAATGGGTAAACTGGCATAAATAACCCAGCAAAAAATCTTAAGATTTTTAGAAGCATTATGGCTTCAAAGAGCGCTGATAGAAAACACTTCCGTGTGTGCGCTACTAGAAGGGAGAAATTTTGTGTCTGTCTCTTAAACACAAGTTGCTTATAGGCAACTTGATTTCTTCGTGATTAAACAACAATGTTAAACGATGTCATAATGTAATCAGGCAGTAAATAGAAAAAAATTCATGTAACATTGACGGTTTGAAGCTCTAAAACAAGCAGTTCTTAATGTTACAGAAAGAAACCTCTTAGTGGAACATTGCAAATAAAAAACATGCTTCTCGAAAGTTTTTCGAGCCAGAAAAGCCTCATTTCCCGTTTCAAACCCCGCTTCCAGTGCAGCATTATTTTTTGCTGGGAAGTGGCAAATCTTTTGTTTTAATTAATACTTAACAATGTGATAATAAACAATTAATTAAATGAAACAATTGAATGTCTGAGAAAAAAGTGCAAAAACTTTTTAATTGTTTATTTTTTAGGTTATGCTTTGTTTATTATTTAATTCAAATCGAAATGGAAGGGATGCAAAACTGCACAAATAAAACAAGAATATCTTTCAGAATTTTCATAATTCAATTGAAGAATTTTTATTTTTCAAATACAATAAAATACAAAAAACAGCTTTAGAACCATAAGTGTTTGGTGATTCCCAGAGTTAAAATCAAAAGTGATTTGTAAAAGTCGTTTGTTTTCTGTTTTAACCTGCTTCGCCTCTCACTTAAACCATTGATACCTGAATCAGTTCAAACTCAAACTTATTTCAAAGTCAAACGACGTGTTTTACTAGAAAAAAAACTTGATTTTAATGCACTTTTGTATACTTGTATTTAGTCAATCAGTCTGGCTTGATTTAGCTTAGTAACTTACTAAGTATTCTCATTAATTTATTTAGCAATTCAAAAGCAGAAAAAATTGTCGTTTTGCCAAATTTTAAAATGTCTAAACTTAAATGTGGGTAAAGCACCTTAAGCCAGACGTCACTTTATAGATTAGCAATTTTGAAATTGCTTATTTCAAGCAGAGAATTATAAAATTTTTCCAGCCAGTTCAAATGGAATAAGTACATGTTAAAATGTAGTAGAAAATAATTTGTTCAATCACAGGGTTACATAGAAAAATTTCTCTCACAGGCAATTATTCCTACAAAAGTTTTGATACAAAAAAAATTTTAGTACAAAAATTTTAATATAAAAATATTTTTAATGCTCTGAAAAGTTCTTTGTATACTGATTTTTGTTATGGACATTATTTTATATTAAAATATTTTTACATAAAGTTAATGTACTAAATAAATTTTTAAAAACAATTGGTGTGCTAAAATAGTTCCATAATCATTTTTATATGGAAGATTTTAAAGAAAATATTTCTGCGTCAATTTATTTCTAGAAAAAAAGAAATAATGGGTAAAATATTTATTATTCTCAAATATTTCAATGGAGAGACGTTTGTACTAAAATATTTTGTTAGCAAGTTTTTTTTAGAAAATTATATATTTTGAGTACCAAAAATTTTCCATTAAAAACTTGCTGTACCTATTTTGTGTAAATAAATTGTTATGTACTAAAAATTGTGAATTAAAATTTTTTTGTACTAAAAGTTTTCTGCAGACTCTTTTTGACATACATATTTTTATGGTAAAAGTTTTAGACAATAATAATTTTTAATATAGAATTAAAAAAAAAAATTGGTTAATAATTTTTTCTTCTAATATAAGTATAAGTACTCGTATATACGAAAACCTTGTATACTAAAATATAAATTTTTTTACGTATTATTTTTATAGAATATTTTATGTGCCACAAATGTCTATAAAAAGTTTTCTAGTATTGTTTAAACAAACTCCTTTGTACTAAAAATTTTCTGTGAAAATTTTTTGGCAATAATAATTTATAGAAAGAACTTAAACAATAACAATACAGAAATTTAGAAAACTGAAGGTTAAAAAATTTTTTTATTCTAAAATATTTCTATGAGAACTTGATGTACTAAAATATTCCTGTAGAACATTTATTTTATTAATTATTTTTAAAGAATATTCTCGCTACCAAAAAATTCCAGGTAATATTTTCTGTACTATTATTTTGTACTAAAGATTTTGTTGTACTAAGATCTTTATACAAATATATTTTAAACTAAAAACTTTTTATGGAAACTATTTTGTACTAAAATACTTTTATAAAAAATTAATACACTAAAATAATTTTTCAAACAAAAAACTTTCTGTACTAACTATTTAAATTTTTTTTCTATGTAAACAATTGTTTATAAAAATTGTCTAAAGTTCGTTGTACTAAAATTTTTCTGTATAATCCCTTTGGCATAGATATTCTTTTATAGAAATAATTTTAAATAATAGTAATCTTGTGGACAGAAATTTAGAAAACATATTGGTAAAAATTTTTTTTCTTTTAACATATCTCTATAGAAACTTTAGTGCTAAAATGTTTTTGTTGCAAACTTTTTTTATAACTGATTTAAGTAGAATATTTTCTGAAGCAAAATTTTTCCATGACGAACTTTTTGTATTAAAATTTTTTGTACTAGAAAGTGTGTATAAAAAGTTCTTTTTACTAAAATGTTTCTATAGAAATGTAGAATATTTTGCGCATCAATATTTTCAATACACAACTTTTTGTACTAAAATATTTAAATGGCAACTTTTTTCTAAAAAATAATAATATTTTGTGAACCAAAATTTTTCCATGAAATACTTTCTGTATTAAGTTTTTTTGTACTAAAAATTGTAAAAATTGTGCATAAAGTTTCTTTGTACTAAAACTTTTCTATAGCAACTTTTAAGCGTACATATTTTTATGGAATGATTATAAAGAAATTTATAAAAGTTGTTGTTTAAATTATTTTTTTCCTAATATAGTTCTGTGGAAACTTTTTGTATTAATATGCATCTGCTGCTTATTTGTTATAGAATATTTCTATAAAATGTTTTGTACTAAAATGTATCTGCTGCCTATTTTTTATAGAATATTTCTATAGAATATTTTGTGCACGAATATTTTTAATGAAAAACTTTTGAACTAATTTTGTTGTACCAAAAATTTTCTATAAAAACGTTGTTGTACTAAAAGTTTTCTGTAAAATGTATTTCCCGGTTATTCTTTTCTTTTAGATTATTTCTATAAAATATTTTGTACTAAAATATATTTTCTTCTTATTTTTTCTATAGAATATTAGTATAAAATATTTTGTACTAAATTGTATCTGCTGTTTTTTTTTTCCTATAGAATATTTCTATGAAATACTTTGTGTACCAATATTTTTAATAAAAAACTTTATGCACAAATTTTTTTGTACTAAAAATTTTCCTTGTAAAAAATTATCTGTGAAATTTTGTGGTACATATTTTTTTAGGAGTAGTTTTAACCATTTTCCAACCAGGAATCTTGAGTGCCGAAAATATTTTGTAGAAACATTTTTAAGCAGTAAATTTTTTTGCTTCTGATAATTAAAAAAAAAAAACTTTTTATTCAGTTTTTATTATTTTGTTGCCTTTATTGCTTGTTACACTTTTGTTAGAATACGTTTTAAATATTTGTTTTATATTATTTTTTACTTTTCATATCACTTTTTTGTTTTTTTTTTGTTTTTGCTGGCAAAAACGAACACTTTCTTATTGAAGATGTATAAAACACTTAAAAATTTAAAAAAGTATCAACATTTATTTTCTTAACATCGACGATGACGGACTTTGCGGTGGCGGTGCTAAAGTGTTTTTTGTTGTCTTACGTTGGATTGATTCCGATTACAGCCTTACCGCTTCAGCCAATTCGACTAATTGAGGAACCCTCAACAACTACCTTAAAATTGTTACATGTGGTGTGTTTAAAAAAATATATATAAAAATAAAATTTATCTATTAAAATATTTATATATGTAATATTAAGACTAATGAGAATCGTTTGTTTTGAAAAGTTGCTTAGTTGTTGTGAATTTTATAAAATTATACACCACTATTGTATAAAAAAAGCTATGTTCAGTTAGTGTTATGTGATATTATAATAAATGGGGTTACCCTAATAGCTGTTCATGTTACCCTCTCATTTACAAATGAGAGTTTTAGTTGAGCTTCAGTTAAACACTCGTATCAATCACGTGTACGCCAGCAGCAGACAGTTGTGTGTAAAAATGTTTTGAAACTAATATGCCTCATTAAGCAAAACAATATTGAACATAATTGCAATACAGTGGCTAAAAAAATATTGATCGAATATACGAAACAGATTAAAGTGAAACAAATTTAATTATGCTCATTAAATAATAAAATTAATAAAAAATTACTTTGATGCGGTCCTACAAGAAAAACTATTTCAGTTGAATTTTATCGACGCGAGCAAATTCCTGTGAACTATGTTGTAAAAGCAAACGGCTCAATGTACCTGGAAAATAACTTAAAAATTTATGTCACAAAGCAAAAAACGTTTCCACTTTTTGGCTCCACTGTGCCTCTAACATAAACCGTATTGACTACAATTTCCAATCATACATTCATACGCTTAATTACCTCAACCTTCAATAAAATAATATGTCCTTACTCTCTGTGACCATCTTTCTATATTTAATTCCCGGTAGTTGTAAAAATTTAATTGAATTTATGAATTTGCATTCTATTTATACATTTGATAACAAAAGCAAATTAAAAATATAATTCCAATACAAACGCAAAAAAAAAAAACATTTGTAATAAAAAAGTGCGTACTAATCTAACTGAAATGCAAATTTTCTACGCTTTACAAAATAGTTTTAATTACAAAACGTTATCAAAGCTTCAAATAAATAATTACAATTTAACTTTTGTGATTAAGATTTCAGATATCTTTACACAAATTTCAAATTAAATTTTGTCAATTTAAATAGAAAACCTGTTTTTGGAATAAATAGAAATTTAAGGAAATACTTAATAAAACGGTTTGAAGTATCCTGAGCCAAAGTCTACTGGGAAGAAGTAAAAGGAACTAAGTAGCCGAAACAGAAAGTCCTTTTAGCTGGAATACTCTCCATTCTATAGAAAATTATTAAAACAATGAAAGTATGTGCTGTTCATAGAACACAGATCCAAAAAATTTGCATGAGTGCTTTTTAAAAAAAATTTACAAGGACTTACTAGTCTGTGTTCTGTAAACAGAATATTATTTAAAAAAATTGTCTAACAAAAAATTTATGTATAATTAATATATATAAATAAGAAAACAAAACGAAAAAAATTTTAAGCAAAATTTTGTAACATAAAATTAAAAAAAAAACATTGTCAATATATAACATTAAACACATTAAAGTCAGCAGGCAACCGACTTCAATATGTTATATATAGAGAGAAGGTATACTGTATTTTGCTGCCTTTTTTCAAACATTACAGAGCAAACTAAATTAGGGCGTCAAGCGTAATTTATCTGTCAAAAATCCTCATGTGCATACAATGTGTACGAGACCAACTCAAATAGCGCGGCATCAACGCTTTGCAAATGAAAACACCAATTTTGGCAGAGCGTAAGACAGAAAGCTTTACTGCCTCTCAGCAAAGTTCGCTTCAAAACAAATGATATCCACTTTTTGCGGCTTTCAGACTAATTTAGCGACTTTACCACTTTTTATTATATCTGTTTAGTGATTTTTATTAAATACGGTTAGTGAGTTCATGGCGCAACGTTAACGCTCTTATTTAAGTTACTTACTACAGCGTGAAATCAAAGCGTTAAATTGCATTACGCTTTACGTCCTAATTTAGGTACTGTTAGTCTTGACTGTTCATATATGGCCGCCATGAAGTAGACACGTAACAAATTTATTATGGAAAAAAATATGCTAAAAACTAACATGTTTTAATCGTTAAAACATTTTGTCAAAATCCATCATCTTTAATGTGACGATGATAAAGTTACCTGAAATTTTTTGGAGAAACAACATGCCAACAAAACGCACTATTTATTGTGTAGTGAATGATTTTGACGAAAGAGGATCTGTAGGTGATAGGCCCATGCAAGAACCACAACATGCTGCTCAAGAAAGTCTTCAAAACAATCCATCAACCTCAATTCGATGCCGCGCTCATTACCTTGGTCTCCAAAGAACAACTTTGACCTCAATTTTGCACAAGGATTTGCATTTGTTTCCATTCCAAAAGACCATACGCTGCCGAACATATGCCAATAAGATGTTATAGCTCTCCCGTGACCCCGATTTTCATGAAAAAATCATAATGAGTCACGGGGCACTTTTTCATTTGAATGGATATGTGCATAAACAGAATAGTGGGTTCTGGCCAAAATCTCTCAAATGACTCATCAGTCACCATTTCAAGCATTAAAAGTGACAGTCTAGTGTGTTCGTATGAACACACTAAATTTGTATGGAAATCACTCAACAAATTTAGTGACATCCATTAAAATTAATTAGACGAGTTGGTCGTCCGTGTTCTATAAACCGAGCGTTGTATTCAAAATAAGAATTCCCAAGTTTATAAAATAACTAGCTAAGGGCCAAATAAACAACACAAGCTGTTTGGCAAACATGCCATTATTTTAAGTTTGTACAAATATTTAGCGTTGTTTATGTGGGTGTTTACTTGTTTGTACAAATATTTGAATCATGTTTGTATGATTTTCGCGCAAACATCTGCAATGTTTGTATTGTCTAGCGCAAAATTTTGTCATTTTAACGAAAATGTTTCAGAGTGAACTGGTGGAAGAAGAAGCTACAAAAAATTAATCAAGAAAAGTAGTTCTTGTTAGAATTTTTCGAATTGTATAAAAGTTTGTCTTTTTTGTAAAATTTGTAATAAAAAAAATTTTTTATATCAAAATATAGAATAGGAACATTCTTTTGGTGAAAATTTCCCATACAAAATTGTTTCCAATACATAGTTTTTAAAGCAAAATATTATTTACAAATAAATTTCGTCACTGAATGTTTTTTATAGAAATACTTAAAAACAGAACGTTTTTTATAGAAAAATTTTATTAGACAATTTTTTTATAAAAAAAATTGTTACAGGGAACTTTTTTCAAAAAAAAAAGAAAAAAAAAATTTCAACATGAAATTTAAAGAAAGTTTTTTGTTCATAGATTTTTTATAGAAAATATATATTTGTATTTTTTTGTGTCGTGTATTTGTATTACCAGTGAAATATTTAATATATTACTGCAGTTTGCAAGCGCATATTATATATGTTTTATTCATGTTGCTACTGCTGCAAGTTTGATTAAGTTGTCATTTTGTTAGATTTTTTAATACCAAATCTACTCTGAAAACAACAAAAGTTTATTAATTTACAAAATAAAAATGTTATTTTTGTGTAATATTCGAGAGCAGCACAACAGCAAAGCGAAGGAATCAACATTTATAATTTCATTTTGTAAATTGCAGGTATTTCGTCACGGACCCCGCACACCTGCCGACACCTACCCAAATGATCCACATGTAAATCATACATTCTACCCATATGGATGGGGACACTTAACAAATGTAAGTGAATTTCATATGCAGGAAAACACAAAAAGGTAGTTTGTAGCATATTTTATTTTTATTACTTTTTTATTTATAAAAAAATATTTTGTTTTGTTGCAAATGTAACATTTAAAATAAATTGTTACGCAAATACTGGCATCATTTTGAGAGTTTATTGCTTTTAAACACACACACACATACACACTCGCCATACTGTAGCGAGTGGCAGCAACATTGCCACTTTAAGTGGCATGGAGCAGTTTGTTGTTTAAGCTCTTGCAACTCCTTCTCTACTCACTCGCATACAGACATTAAAAAGTTTTGTATTTCACTTTGTGGTGAAAAATAAAAACAACTTACATATTTTCTTTATTCCGAAAACTAACTTATTATTTTTTGTTTTTGTTTTTTGGAGGAAATGTTTCAACTTTTTGGTTTTTTATTTTGTTGAATATTTTTTCATGTCGCTGCTGTCTGGTTGGTAACTGCTGCATTGTAATAAATCACTGTTGTTCACTGGTTTCTGTTACTTAAATTTGTGTGGCAACACTGATGATGTCTCTTTGCAACATTAAATAAACAATAAACAAAAAAATATAAAAAAAAATTAACTACAAAAAATTTCGTTGATGATGCGTATAATATTAATGTGGTATTGTACTGTTGCTGCTGATGTTGCATTTGTTGGCGGTTTTCTCGGTTAAACACTTTCTTCCTTTCGTGCTGCCGTCAAGTCTGGCAAAAGGGAATTATTTAACATTGGCACTTGGCTGCGTAGACGCTATGGCAGTTTTTTTGATTCATATTATCAGCCAGATGTAAGATTTTTTTTTATTTCTTTTAATTTGCAGTTGCATATTTCTTTCTGCTGAAAATTTATTAAATTTTTAATATTAAATAATTACACTTTTATCTTGAAAGTTGGTTCATGCTCAGGCTACTGGTGTCACGCGCACCCACATGTCTTTGGAAACTGTGCTGGCCGGCATGTTTCCGCCCAAAAATACGCCCATGGAGTGGAATTCCAAAATTAATTGGCAGCCAATACCCATCTTTTCTCAACCTTTGAAAGAAGACACTGTAAGTTTTTGTGAGGTTAACAAGGCGGTGCAATAATTTATGTCAACAATTTTAAAGCTTCTTTTAGTACGTACTGCTTGTCCACGTTACTTTGAAGCTTTGCAAGAAACTTTGAATTCTGAAGCTGTAAAGGAAGAGATAAGACCTTTCAACCAAATGCTAGCAGAGCTGACAAAATTAACGGGCATGAATATTACAGAACCCGAGGATGTGCAATCGCTGTATTTAACTCTACTGGCCGAGGTAAGAAATTAATTCAACTTTTCTATTTACATAACGAAAGAGATAAAAATTGTACTAAAAAGATTTTTCTGCCAAACTTTTCATAAAGAAAATAGTGCAGTACTTGAAAAAAAAGTTAGCTAAATTTAATGCACAGAATTTTGTCTAAAATAATTGTACTAACAAAATTTCCCCGCAGAATTTTGATTCAGAAAATCTAATGCAGAATTATTTCTAAAAAAAGTTTTTACGAAAAAATTTTCTCCGCCAAAATTTTGATTAAGAAAATTTAATGCACATAAATATATGTTCTAAAACTTTTCCCTTTCCACTATTATATGCCAAAATTATTTTCTATAGCAAATTTTCTGGAAAAAATTTGTACTAAAACGTTTGTCTATTAATGCAGAGTTATCTCTAAAAAACTTGTACTAAAAAATTTTGTACCTCAAAATTTTGATTAAGACAATTTATTGCAAAATTTTCTTTAAGAAAAGTTTGTATTAAAAATTTTATCTCCCAAAATATAATATAGGATTTTCTCTAAAAATTTTATCCTCCAAGTTAGTTTAAGAAATTTTACTGATGAATTTTCTTTAAAAAATGTGTACTACAACTTTTGTTTGTCTAAATTTTGTTTAACAAAATTTAACGCAAAACTTTCTTTAAGAACAATTGTACTAAAAATTTTGTTCGTAAAAATTTAATACAGACTTTTTTTTTAAAAATTGTTTCCCGCCAAAATTTGGTTTAAGAAATTTTAGTGCGGAATTTTCTTTAAAAAACTTTGTATTACAATTTTGTTCGTCTAAATTTTGAGTAAGAAAATTTAAAAACTAAAACTTTTTATCAACAAAAGGTTTTCAATAGATATTTTTGTGTACTAAAATATTTCGCTATAAAATTTTTGTATAAAAAATTTTCTAAGCTAAATTTCATATATGCGTTTATACAGAAAGTATTATAAATTTTATACAAAACTTCTTTAAAGATTATTTCAGTACAAACAATCTCTTGTGCAAAGTTTTCTGTGTAAAGTCCATACCTACAAATTCTGAATTCCGAGAAAATTTTAAATAAATAATAAATTTTTTATAGCAGAAATTTCTTCACAAAAATTGTTTTCTATTAGCAATAATTTGTACTAAAATTTCCGATAAAAAAAGTTTTGTACTAAATTTTTAACCTAGAAAATTTTTGTACTAAAATTTTTCTACCACAAATTTTTACGAAAATAAGTAAATGTTTTAAAGGTTTAATATAATAAATTTTTTATAGCAGAAATTTCTTCACAAACATTTTTTTGTATCATATTTTTTTCCACTAAACTTTCTATTGGCAATAATTTGTACCGAAATTTCCGATAAAAAAAGATTTGTACTAAAATTTATTGTGCTACATTTAAATTTGTACTAAACTAACAAACATTTCGTGCTCTAAAATTTTCATATAGAATAATTTGGTATTTAAATTTTTAACATAGAAAATTTTTGTACTAAAATTTTTCTACCACAATTTTTTGGCGAAATTTTTCAAAGCAAAAATTTATTCACGAAATACTTTTTGTATAAAACTTTTTTTTTACCGAAAACTTTGTTTACAAAATATTTTGTACTAAAAATTTTCGATGAAAAAGATTTTGTACTAAAATTTTGTTTAAAACATCTTTTACGCCCTATAATACACACACAATAATTTGGTGCTTTAATATTTAACCTATAAAATTTGTGTACTAAAAATTTTCTACCACAATTTTTTTGGCATTAAATTTTTTCTAGAGAAAATATTCTGTACTAAAAGTTCCCTTTTATTGTATAAAATGATTCTACTCATTTTTAAAATTCTATTAATTTTTAAAATTTAAAAATTCTTTCGAAATTTATGGAAATTTTTATGTCTAAAATGAAACTAAGGAAACTCTTTGTTAAATTATTTTAAGACATGTTCCACACGAAAAAATTTATATTAATTTTTAAAAATTTTCAGGAGGAATATGGTCTACAACTACCCTCCTGGACCAAAATATATTATCCCGAAAAGATGCAGTTTTTGGCGGAAGAAAGTTATGTGTACAATGTGTGGACGCGTGAAATGCAAAAAATTAAGGCTGGTCCTTTTCTCACAAAAATGTTTGACGAAATGCGGGAGAAAGCCAACAACAGTTTAACACCCAAAACCAGAAAATTATTTATGTACACAGGACACGATTCCACCATTGTAAATATCATGGCTGCCCTGAAAATCTGGAAAAGGCAAATGGTGCGCTATTCTGCCATGATTGTATTTGAGCTGCACAAAAATAAAACCACTGATCAATATTACGTAGAGGTAAATTAGAATTGAGGAAAATTTCTGCAAACGAAATATGCCATTTATATGTTTCATTTCAGATCTATTTCAGTAATAATCCCAAAGAGCAAATACAAAAATTAATTGTTCCCGGTTGTGAGTTTCAGTGTCCTCTGGAAACACTTGTTGACCTTAGCAGAGAAGTGCTTATTGATAGCATAAGTGATACTAATCGCTGTGAAGCCAAAAACGAAGCATTTACGGAGCCACCCTTGCGTGGCCCTTAAACGTTAAAACCTTATTTCTCAGGAATTTGTTAAGTTTGTTAAAATTTATTTTTAAGATATAAGACTTTTTAGCTTTCTGATTGTTAATAGCATTTGTTTTGATTAGTTGTAAAATAAAATATTTTTGTTAAAAAAAAAAATATATTGGTATCATATACAGCCCAATTATGAATATTCTCACGGAATTTATTTCTCTCGGAATTTATTCCTCTCAGAATTTATTGCTCACATAAAGTACTTTTTTCAATTCAAATTAAAGAAAAAAAAACAATTTTTTCCCGTAAGAATTGAGGAGTTGATCTCTCTTTAGTGTTTTCAACGAATAGAGAGAATAAAAAATAAAAATCCTCATACTTAATTTTTGCTCATAGTTGGAGGAAAGGGAAGAGTGAAAAAATTCCCGCGGAATTTTTATTTATAATTGGGCTGATAAAGTTGCCAACAGATATATAAAATCCAATTAGGTTTAGTTTTCTGTTCACATTAGCCGCATTGATTTGCTTACTTATTTTTAGCTCGAGTAACAGACAAGCGAGTGAAAACAATTATTTGATCGAACATGTTTTCTCTCTGAGGTCACATTGAAATAATTTTTTAATGCTAACAAAAATCTCTACAAAGTGTGAGAAAATATAAATTTAGTTATCTGAAAATATTTTAGTGAACTTATAGGACAATATTACAGGTTTTGTTATTGACCCTGCTGGACCCTGGATATAAAAAAGTGTACGAACATTTTATTAAGACACCAAAGTCTAGACATATGCAGAGAGGGTTGGGTAAAATGGCCAACTTTTGACTAAAAACTAGCTATGAAATTTATAGTCCATAGCAGCAAAAATATACTGACAGTTATAGCAGCTTGAAAGACATGCAAGTCGGTTTGGCCGTTCCTGCAATTAGTTTTGTCGTAGTTGCAAGGATATCCAGAAAAGTGTGAAAACGATTTCCGCAGGTACTTACGAGTGAGACCTTACCTCACGGTGATCTTATCAGCAGGTGAAATAGAATGCATTCACCAACGCCGCCAGGCATGATTATCAGTTCAATCTCGTTACGAGATATACAGAAAGAAGAAATTACCTTTCACATCCTTAATAAATATCCAGCTTTAAAAGAAGCTCTTATTGGAAACTCTCAAGAAAAGTGTGAAAAGAATTTCTGCGGGTACTTACGAGTGAGTCCTTACCTCACGGTGATCTTATAAGCAGGTGAAAAAGAATGCATTCACCAATGGTTTTATACATGACAAACTGCCATGCATGAGTAACAGTTCAATCTCATTTTATTTGGATATGATCTTCCCATTGCCTTGGAGTGCTGCCTTTCTAATATTTCTACTAATCTTTGGACTATGGCAAACGGTTACAATGCAACTTCACATCAAGTTCAATTGAATTCTCCCCGTGAGTTGGGTCGAAACCATAAGCATCACGAGATATCAAGTAAGAAGAAAGGACTTTTTACATCCTTTATGAATATCCAACTTTACAAGAAGAACCCCTTATTGGAAACTATATAGTTTCCAAACTCATTGAGCTATCGGCGTCCATGCTTAACGGTATATACTGCGATATCTTATGGCTACAAGTTGGAAGCAAAACTATGATACATAAAAAGAGTGGTAGCGTTTTGTCAAAATGGTGTCCTTCCGATCCGATTGGATTTTTTATGCGCAGTAAACGTAAACCAACCAACCGACCTCTAAAAAGGAATTCATTCATTCTAACAAAAGCTTTATTTTCTTTTTTTTATTACCAGTTACTTGCTTTCGGCTTAAAAAGTATATGATTGTAGCATTTTATTTAAGAGAACTACTCGTTTTCAAAAGGAGCAGAAAATGGCATAAAAAGATAACATAAAGAAAATGCCTTTGCCAAAGCAATTGTTGTTAAAATTTTCTTTAATGAATATGTTATGTGCATTCATACGTTGTTGGTACGACGCACATTCATATTCGCGCATACACACATGCAAACACACACACACACATACACTCAAACACAGAAAGAACGGAAGTTATTGCCCAGTTGGTTTTAAATAAAAAGGATTTATTTGCTGAAAAAAATGCTATCGAGCTTGTGACATATTGAAATATCAAAAATAAAATAATTCTCAGGATTCTAAAATTAATCGCTTGTTAAAAAACTGATTCAACTTTTCTGTAAATCATTCAGTTGTTTATTTTGATATACACATATGTAAATTAGTCGAAGGCATCATTTTTGCTGGTCATTTCACATGTTATTTGTCTGGTTTATTTAAAGTCAGCCAGATTTGACTTTTTAAAGCCAAGAGTCAAATTAATGTTTTAATGTAGTCTACTTTTAGGGAGCGACACATTTTCTTTTTCTAAATGAAACAGAACATTTCTGTTTGTATTTGTGTATTTATTTTTTATTTTTTTTTGTAACTTTCATGCCACAAGTTGACATTTTTCGCATTGCGGTTTACCATAAACCACACATACATTTATAAGCAGTGTTCATATGTATAAGTAAAAAAAATAATAATATATACAAACACACGATACAAATGTGTTTGTACATTTACGGGTGCTAGAGAAAAAAACTTTTTGGTTGAATGAAAAAATTTAATTCGAAAACCACTTTTTTCTCAAACAATTTGCTCTTTGGCTATAAACGAAAAAAAAAGGAGAAAAAAGGCCAGGAATACGAAATGGAATAATATATAAACATGATTTCGTGTTTATTTTTTAATATATGACCCCATAGTGAGTTTGTGTTTATGAATGTATAAAGGGATTTTTATGTATTAGTTTTTATTTTCTTTTATAAAATAAAGCATTCACATAAATTTATTGCCGGCTTTTTAAACCGTTTGGTTCCATAAACCATCCCCAAAAAACACAATTTAAATAAAATCAAATTGTGATAAAGATGTAAATAAATTATTGAGGGATTCAAAAGGTGTCATATTACGCATAATGTCCTAATATTTTATGACAGCATAAAGTAATAGGAATTTTTAAACTAAGTTTTTAGATTTGTCATAACTAAATCGTAAATATCTGAGCTTATTCTAATTTATAAGAGCCTCAATAAACTATAAGAGATTGCTTTTAGCTGTCATATTTTTTATGTTATTATTTTAAGATTTAAAATTTTATAACCCAAAAATTTAAGATTTTATAACTCAATGGAAGGATACCGTATAAATATAAACATATTAAGTTTTTTTTATTTAATTTTGATGTTTTGATTTATTGATATTTACTCCAAAGTCATATTTTTTTAGTTAGGCCCAGCACTCAGGTGAAGAAGGTTATCACTGCATTGCACTAGAACTAGAAAAATAGATTATGAGGAGGATGCAAGTCATAAAGTTTTTACTTTACATGGCGATTTGGAAATATAATGAAACTGATTCATTTTCATAAAATCATTTCTTCCTCAGCTTTATTATCGTAAAGTAATATAGTCATAATAGCATAACATCGTGCTCATGAGTCTATGTAGTTAAATAATAAAGAATTTATGTAGTCATATGAATGTATATTTGGCAATGTATTTATGCTGACGAATTTTCATGAATCCTTTGGCTTTGAACATATACATATGTAGTAAATTTTAGTATAACCTATTCAAAGTAACATATTCTTAAAGTCGTAAAGTCATGAACTTACATATATAATTATAAGTTTATATGGTCGTATGTACTCGTATATACGATTACGACTGAGTTTGTGAATTCAGCAATGGTATAATGATCTTATGATCATGAATTTATAATCTTAATTAGGGAATTAATTTATTTGGTTTATTGTCATAAAGTTGTATGATTTTTGAAATAGATTATTCTTATGGGACTATCACCTCAATCTTATTGTTCAAAAACTGAACAATAAGATTGATGAAAGTAAGAATCAAGAGTGTTACAACAAAGTTATATAATTATATGATTATAGTGCGAAATTATCGCAATCATAAACACCCATTTGCTCCTTGTTCCGCTAAACTAATATTACAACTATGTTTTATACAACACATTGTATACAAACTATAGCTCTGTAGTCATTTGTATACTACAAATATTTTTTTTTTTAATTTTTCCAAGCACTGCTGGCTACTTCATATTTGTGTTTATGATTGTCAGACAAATGTTACTTTGCAGCTAATTTTTTTTAACAATTATTTTTGTTGCTTTCTGGAGAAAGGATTGTAGTTGTAGTTGTTAACTGAGAGTTGTTGGCCTGTTTGTACAACTCATTTCAAAGTGATTTACTGAGTTTTTATACACTTGTGGTAGTAAATTAAAGCAATACAGTGGAATATAGTAATTTTTTATTTTGATTTTATTTTAAAAGTGCGATTAAAAGAGCGTAGGCCATAAGGAAAAATTAAGTGCAGTTAATTTTAATTGTTTTTTATTTTTTGATTTAATGAATAATAAAGGTGTTTGAGTAAAAATTTTTGTAGCTTAAACTGAAAGCTAATTAAAAGTCAACAAAAAATGCAAAAATAATATCACTAAATGTGTTGGTGGCTATATGACCCGACAAATAAGTGATTGTATAACGCAATTCTTTAAAAATACGAGCAAATCGTTATGTAACTATTTGAGAAGGGGTGTGGCTATATGGCTATATCAATAAGCCTATGCATGAAAATATCATATTGTAGATATTTGATTTGATAAAAGAAGTAATTTTTGCATATTATTGTTACTACCGATGAAAAATGGTTACATTACGAAAACCCCAGGCGCAAAAAATCATATGTAAAGCTCAGCCAACTAGCCAAATCAACGCTGAGGATTAATATCCATGATGGCAAGGTAATGCTTTGTATTTGGTAGGATCAAAAGGGTGTTTTGTGCGAAGAGCTATTGAAATCGATTTAGACGCTCATAGTAGACCTGTACCCAAGACAACTGGATCGATTGACGAGAGAAATCAACGAAATATGACCAGAGTAATTGACCACACACGAGGTCATAAACTTCCATCACGACAATGCTTGAACACGTGTTGCCGACCGATCAAAAAATATTTGGAAAATAGTGGACGGAAAGATTAAGCTCACCCGCCTTGTAGACCAGATCATGCCCCTTGGGAGTACCAATTGCTTTGATCGATGCAGAACGACCTTACTGGAAAAAGCTTCACTTTAGAACGGCTATTAGAAATTAGCGTGATTCATTCTTTATCTTAAAACTGAAGCAGTTCTTTTGGCGCCGAGTCCACATGCAACATTCCTACAAGAAATAAATGACCGGAACTTACTCACTCAAGTGATATTTTCTAATATATTCGCAGAAAGGTAATACGTATATAATATTTCCGAGAATATGTTAGAAAAATCATCACATGTATATGAAAGTTTCCATCATTTTTCATATTGCCCTTAAGAACTTGTGACAGATGTTTTGGTCAAAAATGTCAGTCAAATGACCGGTCAATTGACCATCAGTATATACCATTAAGTGCAAGAGGACTTGGGTGAAGTTCCATTTTATTGACATACGTTGACGCGTACTTTGAAAATTTGTCTTTTACCAGTGGGACCTTATGAATTCGTGAGTTTTTTACATACCACGGAGCTGCAGTAATCGTTCGAAGAATTTGATTTTGTCTCCTTTAGTTTTTTTTAATGTTCAAATGCTCTTTAAATCATATGTGTTTATTTGTTTATGTATCATATTTTCAATTTTATGGCGTTCATGCGGATGTGTGTGTAAATTTATAACAGGCAGATCAACGTTTCCACAGTGGATTAGAAATGATACAAATTTGTAACAATATGTAAATAGGTTTTAAACTAAATACAATAATTGGTTGTATGACAAGTTATTTATAACTGTTATAACAAAAAATGAATATTGCTATATGACAATAATAGATCACTGATTGGCAATAAAACTTTATGATTTTATGACATCATTACTGGTTTAAGGTGATAAATCGCCAGTAGTGATGGACAAGTGAAAAAAATATCAATATCATAGACTCAAAAGATCTTGAAACTTGTATGATACCTCAAACAGCTTGATTTAGTTGCCCATTATAATATGCATTCGTTTTACTCACAGAAAGTGATAAACTGTCTAAATATCTAAAATGTCTGGCTTTTTACAAAATAAATCATTTTTATTTATCTCAAATTTTGACTAATTATAAATACAAACATATTCTTAGAAGCAATAAATTATTTTTTGATCTTTAGCCCAGTGAATGAACAAAAGAGCGTTTTTAACTTTTTAATAAACTAACAAGAGACCAAACGCCATATACAGCAGCAACACACAATTCACCAACAACCAGGACCTCTACCAGCTACAACAATTTCCGAAACAGCCTTTAACAACAACAACTACAACAAAAACACAAAACATAAACTTGTTCTTATAGTTTGTTTTAACCAAAACAATAAAAAAAAAGTTTTTTTTTTAACTCTTGTAAGCGACATCATTTTAATGTTACAGGATCAAGGAGCAAATAACTAAAAAGGAACCAACACCAACCGAGTAAACTGACAAAAGCAAAGCAAGCTTAACACGCTTTGCCTGGCAAGTGGTGGTGGTGGTGGTATGACAATCACTGGCACACACAGCACAACTAGAAAGTTTTCAGTACTTCAAAAAGGCCTACAAAAGTTTGCGAAAATGAAAACTAAAATGAAAATAAAAAAAAAAATAGTTTTTAACAAATCAGCAAACAATATGTTAAACATAACAAAAAGCCAGTAAAATATATATAGAGAAAAAAAAACACTAAAGAATGAAAACCAAAGTGTTTTGTTATAATTACCGCCATGGGTTTGAGACTTGACAATGGCTCCACAAAATGCTCCATTGTATTGGTTAATCGCTGCTGTTGCATTGGTCACATGGAATCAGAAAAAGAAAGACAAAATGAAAGAAAAAAACCCAATTTGTTGTAGCTGGTTAAAGTGTAAAAAAATAGTTTAATGGCAAATTTTTGAAATGTCTACAACTAATAGGTCGATATGTTTATATTTAATTTTCCGTTTCCAACATCTTTGACAAATTTCTATTTTCAAGATAATATTTGAAATTTGCCCCTAGCAAAATATCTTCATTTCAATTTTGGCTTATTATCTTTATCATCTTAAATTTCTATTCACATCATGGAGTGCATCGTTAGTTGTTCCTTAACAACGAAAGCAGCAAACGATTGCAAATAAAGGGTAGTATATAATTGAGATCAAAAACAACTCTGCAAGCAAACAGGAAATCAATGTCTGGCTTTAAACGAACACTGAAAATAAAAAAAACAACGAAATAAAAGAAATATCAGTAGTAAATAGTAGTAAAAAATGCACAAAGTCTTTAAATAAGTTTCCTGTTTATTTTATTTTCGAGTTTATTTTTTATAAGACGAGTATTTAAGCCAGTGGTGGTGGTGCACTTAAAATGTGTTTTACAATAAAACTTTTATGTACAATAATATGCTTGGGCAGCTTTTAAGAGCAGTGGTGGCTAGACACATACATTCTTACTTATACGCTTGCATTAGTAGCATCTCAAAATGAACGTATATTTTTGAAAAACTGCGCAGTGAGACTTTGCTTCAATAAAATCTAAAGAGCAACTTATTTGATGATATTTAATATTCTATATAAATTCGATCAAAGTACATCAATATCCAATTTATACAAAGATTTTTCTTCATAGTTGGAAACATTATACTAATTTACCACTCGTAATAATTTAAAAGTCCCTATAATAAGCTTTATCATAAAAAATCTGTCCTTTTTTCCCTACATGTGTAAATAAATAAATACATTTGCACCAAAAGGGGAAATCCCTACGCTTGGTAACACTGGCATACACACACCGACTTGCAAGCCCAGTGTTCCAATGTACATAGAAATTTATTTATTGATTTTTTTTTGCCAAAGTTAAACTCCCCGTCATTACTAATAAAACTACTGAATTCTGTTGTGTGTTTTTTTATAAGGAAGTTAATATAAACAATTGAGTTTTTTATTCACTACTCGTATTTTAGCTTCTAACATTGATAGCAATAAAAAATTATAAATAGCTTGTTTTCTATGTCGACATATACACGCAAAGAAAAAGCATTTTGGAATATTGTTGTAGCAACATTACTATTTACTCTCTCATAATGTATATTGTTGCCTCTAGCAGCATATTATGGATTTGAATATAGTTTAATCCTCTATAAATATACGAGTGTTGAGATTTTCACATTTCTATTGTTATATTTCTATAATTTTAAAATATGGTTATATGCAATAACAATGTTTAAAAAAATAATTTGAATGCAACAATAGCTCTTGTTATGTACAACAATACACTATTTTTGTAGGCAATGTATGTATCTATAACACATATCCGTTAAACTAACTATTGTTGTTAAACAATCAACAATCAGTTTATTTGTGTGTATGCGTTTTTTTTTTTTTTATGTTAACAATATTAAAAATAAATATTATAAATATTTTTTTATTGAATAAAAGGATAATAAGATTAGAGAAGGTTTGTATACGAATTTATGTACACAGATAAATGCATGTATGTATGTGTATTTTTAAAGATTTATTTGGCCAGAGGGAAAATATATATATATACATCAATCTTCCAGGAGCACCAAATTTGGACAAATTCACACTAAATATACTAAATAAATTACAAAAGTGTTGTTTTAATTCAAGATGTTATGTGTATTTTTATATTTATAGCTATTTGTTATATATAGTCACGTTCAACACTAATACATGACAATAGAATATACAATTTTTCAAAAATATTGACAGGAGTGATAATATTATATGGTGAGACATGACAGCTAAATTTTTATTTCAACAATAAAAGTATTAGGCATGATACAAAAATTATAACTTTTACAAAATATATAGTTATATGGTGTAATTTTGGCTGTATTAAATTTTGTATATAAATTTCGGGTTGAAACCATATTATGTTGTTGTGGTCAACCATATAATTCAACAATAGTATTTTGCCCTTAAAATATTGTCATATCAACCATATTTTTTCTTCTACGTGTAGATAGCTGGGAAGCATAGAAAACAAGCTATTTATAATTTTTTATTAGAAAGTAATATGCTACTCTCATTATCTCTTTTATTTATTGCCATTCAATGTATATGAAAAACCAGCAAACAATCTCTAGTAGAAACATTGGAAAACATAAATAGACGAGTTTTGAGGAGTATATGTGATTAGTGTGGCCATAACCGATTATATTTCACAACTAAATCAGCTTTAAAATTATCCTTAAAAATGCTAAAAATAATCTTAAACGGCCAAAAATAATCCCCAAGTTTTAACTGGATATACCAATAAAAATTATAAATAGCTTGTTTTCTATGTTTCCCAGCTATCTATATGTCGACATTTCATAGGAACTACCCTAATCATCAGTAGACTTTGGAAATTTTTGAAAGATATTCTCAAACATTCAACTTTATATCCCAGCAATATAAATAAATTGCTGAGAATTTAAAAGAAAAATGCTCTAATAATATCTGTCAAAACACAAAAAATAGTGAATAAAAAACTTAATTGTTTGAGTTTTAACTGGATTATATTTTTGTTATTTTAGTTAACATGTCTTGGTCAATCCGACCGTGTTAGCTTCTTTTATAAGGAGCAGCGGATGGCTAGGACATCAGCATGTAATGCCACATGAAATAGTTTCCCACCTTCCCTCTGTTACACACTTTTGGTATTTTCTAGTGAATTGCACTACATATTATCTTTTTTTTTACTCGTAATTGTCTTTTCTTAATATCTTATATACCAAGAGCATCTTTATTACCTTTTTGGGTCAAAATATTCTATATGCATACCTATAAATCTTTATATTTACCTATTCGAGTACTTCTTTCTAAACGGACCACCATTTTTTTTCGGAAATCTTTTATTTAACTTCCTTTTTGCTTGCCAACACAGATTGTATATTTTAGTATTATTATATAGCCCTCTATGTTCTCTGCCTTTATGTTCTCATTATCTTTCAATCACTTTACAAGCCCTTATAATTGAAAAATGAGTTTGAAAAAAATGTCAGATTTTCTTTATAAGTAAATATATACTTATGTTTAAAACTTTTCAGTTCACTTTTCTTTTGTATGTTTCCATTAAATCTTGATATACGAAACCATGACAAGTTTTCTTCAAACACATGACAAATTGACTTTTCAAAAATGATTATATTATTTTTGTTGTCATTGTTGTTGTTGTTGCAAATGTTTACCCAAAAGGCAAATTAAGGCCAATAATAAGTATCGTTTTACTTTAGATTCTAAAGAGTCAAGCTAATTTTTACATCCACTTCCCACTTTGTTTTCAATCATAGAAAATTTCTTTCAAAAATTAAGATCTTGTCATCACATTAAAGCAGAACTAAACATGAAGAAAGACTACACAAATTTGAAATTCTATACTGAATCTTATTTAAGCATTAGAAAATGTTTCATTCATTTGAAGCAAAAATTTGTGTTTGTGTGTGTGGGTATGTGTGTGTGTGTGTGTGTGTGTGTATTGTATACAAGACATTACAGCAGTTCTAATGGCAGATTGTATGAATGAAAATCACAACAAAATAAATGGGCAAATAAGTTGACCATAACAGGTTGACAGTTACTTTTCTATTACTATTACTATTATTTGTATTTTTATTTTTGTATTTTATTTATATTGCTCTACCTTTTTAGTTAAAAAGATGTTAAACTAGAAGAAAAATAAATTGAAAGAAAATGTACTGGCTGTTTGTTACTTTCGTTTTATTTATTTATTTATTTATTTTTTTCGTTTTTCTTACCTACAATAAAAAAATATTGTATACTGCTAGAGAGCAGGCAAAAACAGGCATAAATGCAGGCACAGAAAGAAGTAAGTATAACACATTAGTCCTATTCACAATCTTCGACATTTGAGTTTGCAAATTTGCTCAATTGCAAAAAGTTGATCTCTATTCTTCACTTTCTGAATGTTAGCTCTTCGCTTACAATTTACAGCCTGTTCGACGATATCGAATGAAAATATATGCGAAAGAAAGCTAGTCACTCACATTCGAATCAATTTGGGTTTGTCTATGTCACTATTGTTCGTTTGCATGAACTTATGTATTTTAATTGAGTTTTGACACATCGTTCGAATAGAATAAAGTTCGAAAAAACCCAAACCTATTTTCTTTCGTCTAAAATGCGAATGAACTTATCCTTTCGACATCAGCGAACTGGCTCTAAATCTTGGCCGTAACGATCTGGTTGTGATTTAGACATCCAGCGAGAGGTTATTGGTATTCTGTGATAATTATAGCGCATGGCTGATTTTCGGGAAACTAGTTATAGTATCCAAGGTACTGCTATCTTGCAAAAAGCTACCTATAATGCAAGAAACTAGAAGTGTAGCAAAGCTGGATGAGATGTTTAGGAGCTAAGGTTTTTTAAGGACATCAGCCCAACAACTTGTTAAACTATCTCTGATTGTCTACATAATTCTATGCAGCAGTGAGTGGAGAGCCAGAACTCTTTAGCAAGAGATTTTTTCATATGGCTAGAAACATATGACATGAATTAGTCATTTGCGTACGACCTACAAGCTTCATCAGGGAGCTGGTGGGATAGCTCACCCTGTAGAATTGTTCGACGATCAGGTTAGACCGCCATGGCAGGTGTTGATGTGAATCAGTTGCACATCTGTTTAGTTAGTATAAAGTAAAAATATACTCTTTTTTTTGGGAAATGCTACCGTTTACAAGGCCGTTTGTACAAGATTGTGAATAAAGCTGTGGTATATACATATGTGATACGAGTACTTTAGCAGCAGAGTGTATACATCTATGCATGTGTAAATGCTTATGTAAATGTTGTACTTTAAGGTAACATGTTTCCATTTTATAATACTTCATTTGAAAGGAGAAATTATTTTATAATATCCCTATTTTATTCTGATTTAAGGAAGATTCTTTTCATAGATTTGTTGCATATGTATACTATTTACACACTTATAAATATAAAATTACATATTCCTAAAATATATGTTTATGTTAGAGCTATGTACTGGGTGTTTTCTTTAAGGTTCCCAACTTAGTTGATAGTTGTTTTTTTTTTGCTTACAGCGAAACCTCAATTAGGGCATAAATCTGAACGAAATTTGATGCTTTGATTCTACGCTGTAGTCAGTAACTTAAATAAGAGCATTACCGTTGTGCCATGAACAGTATTGCTCACTAAACTTCCTTAATAAAAACCACTAAATAGAAATAATAAAAAGTTATAAAGCTACTAAATTAGTCTGAAAGCCTCTAAAGTGCGTTTACTAGTGAAGTCGAAAGTGTGTAACATTTGTTTTGCAGGAAACTTTACGGAAGCTCTCTCTCTCTCTTTCTCTCTCTCTCTCCTACACTCTATCAAAATTGGATTTTCGATTGCAAAGCGTTGATCATGATACAAAAATCAAGGTAACCGCTTCGCTACAACAATACAACAATAATAAAAACAACAGGTATTTTGTTTGTGTAAAATGGCGAATTCACACTTAAGCTGTCAAAAGTAGTTGATAAAGAACATGTACAAAAATTTAAATGGCGCCGAAAAAGGTAAACAAAACTTGACAGAGGGGGTGCCGCCATATTAACCGAATTCGCCTGAATTCGCCGATGCATCCACCTAATAATGAATTCGCCTTGGCGTTGATCAAGGTGAACTCAAGGCGAATTAATTATTAGGTGGATGCATCGGCGAATTCAGGCGAATTCGGTTAATATGGCGGCACTTTCTCTGTCAAGTTTTGTTTATTTTTTTCGGCGCCATTTAAATTTTTGTACATGTTCCTTATCAACTACTTTTGACAGCTTAAGTGTGAATTCGCCTTTTTACACAAACAAAATACATGTTGTTTTGTAGCGAAGCGGCTACCTAGTTTTTTGTATCATGGGTGAACTTATACAGGTGCATGCTAGGCGAATTCATTATTGTTGTAGCGAAGCGGCTACCTTGTTTTCTGTATCATAGGTGCAAGCAAGCGGGAAGGCGAGTTCAGCACTATATATTTTGCCAGGCGAATTCATTACTAGGTGAACTTGACAAAACAGGTGATTATTTTTTGCTCGCCGCGTTTTTTCCAATGAGACAGTAAAATTTTTTTCTTTTGTTTACCAACATTTTTGCGCCTTTTTAATCTAAAGCTTTTTTGTATGATTTAGTGAATTTTGAAGAATTTTTTCTGAATTTAAAATTGAAAAAAACCATGATAATTTGTGATTTTAATTACAAACAGTTATAAAAATTTGTATTTAACGTTTAATTTTTCTTAGCTGAACAATTTTAGCCGAATTTAGATTTTGATATTCTCAGTAAGCTTTACAATAACAGAAGAATATTAATTGTTTGGTTCGGTCTGTGGGTTGCGATCATTAGTTACTGATTCACTTTGACGTTTATATATTTTGTGCAACCTTTTAGTGTGGCTTATCGTTTTTATGTATTACATTTATTGCTAAAAATTTTCTTGAATCTTTAAGATTACTCTAAAATATCATTCACTATTTATACAATTTTTTGTTTGTTTACATATATTTTTTAACAGTTTGTCTGATAATTTGTTATCAACATTGGTTCAATTGTGATTAGAGAAGAAATAATGAAGAGAGCGAACGATAATTATATGTCGTGTAGTTAGCATGCCATAAGACCCACAATAAATACAACTCTCAGTTAATACACCTTTTTTATTAAAAAAAAAACAAAACCATTTTTTTTATCCTTAAAAAAAATCGTCAAGAGAACGAAATTTTTTACACCCATTTACTCTTGAACTCATAATTTCCATTCAATTATTGTGACATAAAAAATATTTACACCCAAATGAAGGAAATTGGAATATAATTTAACTGCAAGAAAATAAACAACAAATAAATAAACAAATATGAATTTGAAAACAAATCGTTAGTTGCCGTTAGTCGCAGAAATTGTTCAACCATAAAACATGTTGAATGTAAAAAAGAAAAAAAAAACTCCATATTGGAAAAAACAAAATTATGTGACAAAACAAATAGACACAAAATAATATTCAATCTTGTATTTTATTGAATAAATATAACATTTGTGTCACAAACATTATTATATTATTCACACAATGTGTGAATAAGAATGCGATTATAAATTAGAGAAAAATACAATTTAAAATCTTAAAATGATGTTGGCTCAAAGGTATTTTTGGTGTCTGAAAGAAAATTTTTTCTGATATTTTTTTTTTTTTTTGAACTAAATGTGCTCTAATAAATATAAAATTTTAATTTTTCTTGAAAATGCTCACAAATTGTTGGCGAAATATTGAAAAATAAAGGTTAAATTTAACACAAAAAAATTTTTTTTGAAAAGCAGTTTGTTCCTAAAATATATTTTTCTAAGAGATACATTTACCGAAAAGCAAACGGTTTACAAAAACCGAATTATCTAGAACTTTAAACGAACTTTAATCAAAAAGTTTTTTTTTTCTAAAAGAAACTTGTGAACCAAAAGCTATTTATTACTCTCTTCTTACTCTTTTCTAAAAAGTACCCAGCGAAATTTTGTCACATACATCTTCGATCTACGACCATTGACAATGTAAGCGTCACCCATCCGAAATCTGTATACAATTTCTACTTACATTTACACAGCGATGGCCTAGGCCGTAAGATGCATCCAACACTGTATACATTGTAAAAAAGGCCCTGATTTTATTCTTGAGGCACCAAAAATATTCTTAAATTTTTCACAATATATACCACACTAATCGTTTGTCAAAAACTCTGTTCCACGGTTGCATTTTTAGTACTTTTTCAGCACACATGCTTTATTTTGTAGATCGCACGATCGTGTATGATAGTGTAACATGGCCTTAAGAGAAAATTGGATAAGTTCAAAACTGTATTATTAGCATTTGGTTTCTTCTTTGCTTCTTATGTACATTTAATTTAACAAAATGAGTAGAAAAATACTAATCTGAATCGAATGCTAGTTGTTTGTTGTTCTTAACATTTTAATTTTGATTTTTTCTGTTGACACAATCGCTCACAATCGGATGGTTTGCAAATTGATATAACTTGTGGACTGCTGGGTACTTACTTCCAGCGTTGTCAACTTTGATATTTCAAAACACACCAGGAAAAAGTACGTTATTTCAACAAAATCGCACCGAATTTTGATTTTTTTTTTCATTAAAAAAAAACTATTTTGTATTATAAAAAATATAATATTTTTATAATAAAAAACACGACAACAAAACAGCATTTTAAGCGACAATTATGCAATAAAACTGGGTCTGATAGCAATCCCGAATGGTATGCCATCAAATTCGTTAAATAGCGAGAATTTGTGTTTGTCAACTTGGCGTCTAGTACAATTCTTTTGTTCTTATTAAGATAATGGTATCTTTATAATAATTATAACGACATTTGATAAAGTGTATTATTCAGCAATATTACTTAATTATATTCGCTGTCTACCGAAATCAGCTGTTGCTTTCCCTGCCTACCGCTGCTTACGGTTACTGCAGGGGATAAAATACATCGAAAAAATTCACGATTAACGGATCATTAAAAGTTATCTATTGATAGCAATTCTATTAATCACAGTGTAAATTTCATTTGTGTTTTCGTAAGCGAACCGTGAAAATCTGTTAGCCAGAATTATAATAAATAAAAAATGAAATTTACCAAAAATTAATATTTAATGCGAACCTTTTTGGAAAAATGTTATAATATAATTCATAATTTAGTAATTTATCTATTACCAAAACAGTAACGGATTCATATATACGAATTTCACCATCTGTGTCTGTATTTGTTGTAGTACTCGTATTTGACAAACTTGGCTTGATCGTTTAATAGCAAAACCCTCTCTAAAAGCAGCAAATTTTTTAAAACGAACTTTTTCTTTCGAGAATATGTATAATACAGCAAGATTGTCTTAGTTTATTCATATAAAATTCCGTGTGCTGATTGTGCTCTGCAAATGAAACGTAAAAATTTTGGGCGCTTGACTTGAATAAACGTCTTTCTTACATTAAAACAAAAAATGAGTTGAATTTGATTCGGTGCCACCGAAATATAAAAAGCGCACCGAATATGTAAAACAGCGCACGACGAAGCCACTAAAGAATTTTTCGCACAAAAAATTTAAAAAGCACCAAAAACGATGCGAAACGCACCGAGTTGACAACCCTGCTTACTTCTAAAAGGCATTTGCTTCTAAAAGTTTTTTTTTGAGAAACGTACTTTTTCTAAAAAGCACTTTTTCCTAAATTGCTATTTTCTTAAAGATACTCCTTTAATATAGTTTTTGCAAAAAGGTACTTTTTTTTAGAAGGGCATTTTTAAATTTGTTTAGAAGTAGCTGTTTCTTCAATAATGTTTGTTTTATTCTTGAAAGTACTTTTTTCTAAAAAGTTTTTATTTTAAGAGTCATTACTTTTTTAAAGTTTATTTTAAAAAGTATGAGGGAGGAAAAGGAGTAACGTTTTCCTAAAGGTACTTCTTTCTGTTGAATACATATGTTTATTTTTTTATAAATTAAAAGTGGTTTATTTATTTTTAAAAATATATTTTTCTTCTCGTATATTTTACTTTTTTGTACTTTTCTTCTATAGGAAAAATGTGTCTTTACTTTTTACCAAAATTACTTTAATCAAAAAGAAATTTTTTTTAAAAACAAGTTTTTCTTAAATTACTTGTTTCTCAAAGATACTTTTTTAAACTATATAGTTTTAAATTAATTTTTGCCTAGAAGTAGCTGTTGAAGGCCTTTTTTTATTTTTGAAAGTAATTTTTTCTAAAACGCTTTTATTTTAACAGAAATTAGAGATAAGGTTTACTTTAAAAAGTATAAAGGAGAAAAAAGAGAGTAACTTATTCTTAAAGGTAATATTTTCTAAAAATAAGTTTTTCTAAATCTTCTATATTTTAAATTTACTGTTATCTAAAAGACAGAATTTTTTATTTTTCGATAAAATTAATTTTTATCTAAAAAAGAGATTTTTAAGGTACATTTTAACAGATACTTTGGTATAAAATATGGTTTTCTTAACAGGTACCTGTTTCTAAAATGTTCTTTTTCAAAAAGCTGCAATTTTAAAAGATAATCTTATTAAAGTTTAACTTAGTTGGAAAGTTATTTTTTGTTAAAGTCTTTAGCTGGTGCATTTTTTAAAGGACTTTTAGCAGGTGCTTTGTTTTTAAAGTTAAAAATTTTAGGTAGCTTTTACAAAGAGGGTTTTTTCAAACAATTTTTAATACAAAAAAAGTACTTATTTCGAAAAAAGCTTCTATTAAGAAAAAACTTTCATACACTTACTAAGACTTAATTTTTTAAAATGGGTTGATTCGCAAAAGGTATTTTATTTAAAAGATTTTTTTATTACAAACCTTAATGCTAATTTTGGCCGAAAAGTTTATTTTTCAAACTCATGCTTTATTCCAAGGAATTCTTGTTTAGAAAGAATATATGTATATACTTTTTTGACATATTATCATTACCCTCCGCTTGCCCACAAACAATTCATTGTGCTGCTGGTTCTTTATTTATATTTTTTGTTTAAACATATGTACACTGGGCTTTCTAGTAAAGCTTTAAAGCAGATATACGAGTACATACATATTTATACCTACCTACGTTTTCGAAATTCACTTCTAGGGCAACATAAAAACACAGACATTTTCAAGTGTTATCAGCGCGTTAAGCGGAAATACAAATACAAATTATTTATAATGCTTGCTTGAGTGCTTACTGCTTCCTGGAAGATACCAACAACAAATACTTAATAAATAAATATAAGCACTACACTTATTTATACGTGTGTTCATATATAGTGTATAGTTGTATGTGTGCGTTAGTGTTCACCAGTACAGGAAACGTGAAGTACGAAAATATGAGCATTTCCTTGCATATTTCACTTTCTCTTATCCTTTTCTCTTTGGTCCTTTTGTATCAATCTGTTTGACGCTGCATCGTTTTCATTCTTCTGTTATCAACTGTAGAGAAACATACGCTTTGATTTCGTTCACTGAAAGAATAAATAAACGCTTCTTTTTTCGTTTTAATATATTAAAATAAAATGATATTAAAGCGTTACACGTTAACAAGGGGAGTTTCGTTTTTGAATTCAAAATATTATTTCAGGAAATTATTATACGTAAACTTTATTTAAAATGTGACGAAGAATAAGTTTACGCTTAGGAAGTATTACTAGATTGTTTTACTTTTTAATTCGAATTAATTTTTTAAAGATAATTAAAGATAAAATTAAATGTTTACCATATTTAAGTTTTCAAGTGTACTGATAAACAGGTTAGCACCTATGAAATCTTGACATATAAATAGCTAGGAAATACAAATAACAGGTGCATATATAAATCTGTAATATTATTGAAGATAAAGTCAATTTTTTTACTACATTTTTTTTTTTAAGTTTTCAAGTCTACTTGGTTAGCTCCTATGAAATCTTGATTAGATAGGAAATACAAGTAACAGGATGATATATAAGATAATTGAAGATGAAGCGAAATGGTTTACCATGTTATATTTTAAAGGTTTCTAAGACTACTGAAAATTAAGTTAGAACCTATGAAATTTTGATATATAAATTGCTAGGAAGCACATATAACAGTTTTATATAAATCGCTAAAGTCAAATGTTTCAGCATATTTTTCAAAAATTTTTAAGTCTACTGATAACAAAGTTCATATCAACGATTAACCAGGCGGCAGCACTAGGACAGGTGATAAGTTTCCGTTTCAAATGATCGATGGTGTCAAAAGTTGTTTATGTTTACACAAAGTGAAGTGAAAATATATACCCTTTACATTTTTGTGATACCCTTCATAATATTTTAGATAGTTTGAAAAAGTGCAACAGAAACACAATAAAAGAAGTTTTCAAAAATATGTTATTTGCTTAAAATGCTGTGAAAACAATTCATGAAAACCATTATAAACAATTGCATTAATTTTCTTTGTTCATTTAAATATATAATAAATTTTTCTTTCCTCATTTGCTTCCGTTTTGTGAACATAATTTTGACGGCCTTCGTAATTTTTACATAAACAAAACATTAGGTATGTAGTACAACTCTAATGCTGCCATCTAACAATTGCACCATGTGTTTAAACATTAAAAAAAAACCAAAGTAAAATCCCATGATCTGACCATACTGCTTCCAAATCACCGTGATATAAAAATAAAGAAAAAACAATAATAATAATCCTTAATAAAAACAGAGTATAAATTAACCTATACCAACTCTTCACATGCTAGCTAGCTCTGTAAAATAATCTCTTAACATTATGTTAATCGACATATACTAACATACTGTACTTCGAGCTCAGGGAATCTCCCACAATGAATAAGAGAAAACACAGAGTTACTCTTCTGTCATGGGCAAAACTAACATGGCAGTCAATGTTTCTAGCAGTCATGATAAAAGTCATTGACCCCTTAACATCGTGAAATATAAAGTGCAAAAGAAAAATATAAAATGTTTTTTCTAAAGATCTGTGCTACGACCAGATAACAAACAAAAGGCCAAATAAAACACAAGGTATGTATTTGCATACTTATTCATGTGCATATATACAAGCAACTCAAAAAAAAGAAAAAAAAAACAATATTACAAAAGTGTTATAATTGACTAGAGAGCAGTGTAATAATATAAGCTTAAAGAGAAATCCATAGTTACGCTCTGAGTGTAAGTAAATTTGCACCAGAAGAAAAAATACGCAAATCAAAAAATCGTTTTACTTACAATTTACTTAAAATTGAAGCAAAAGTAAGTAATAAATATATAAGTTTATGTTTTTAGTATTTTTTATAATTTTTTTTAAGAGAAAAAAATACGCAAAATACAGATAAAAACAAGGAATAAATTCATACGGCCATGCGCACGTTCACACGTCGTTGTTTCATTGACGACTAAACTAGTGAGCGTAAGATTGTGTTTACCACTTTAATACCATGGTTGGGCATCATTCCTATAGTTGAAGCATGACTAGCTGAATTGCTAAAATTCAAGCCATGAGATCAGCCGGCAGCAAGTAAATCACTGTAGAAAGTGCTTTCTCTGGCTAGATGCAGGAAGCTCCGATTGGCATTAAAGCAGATGTAAGCATTATCCTCACCGCAATCTTGCAGCACGAGGATTTTTCCAAGATCTTCCACCATACCTTAATATGCTCAACCTCATACCTTAATATGCCCAACAGCCAGCAGGAATTCCAACCATTTATTCCCAAAGTATTGTTAATCCCCTTCTACACAAATATATTTTCAAAATTTTTTCATATAAAATTTATTCTTAAAGTTTAGAAAGACCTCAGTACATATGCAATTCCCCATTATTCCTGTTGAAAGCAAATATTCATATTACTCGTACTTTTACACCGACACGTTTGTTTAAATTTAAGCCTTGTCATTGTCATTATAAAGCGCTTTTCACACTCATTCACTTGACAAGATACAGAATGAAAAGGAAAAGCCGGAAAAAATGTTCAACTTGTTTCAATGGCAAGATTAATACAAAAGGCCGTGAAATTTTTTACAGGGATTTAAAAAAATAATCTATTAAAAAAACAGAAAACGAAAGAGCATTGCAAAAAGTATATTAAAAAAAATGTTTACATTGAAATTTGTTGAATGTGCAGGGAGTGATAATAAGTAGTAGAAGACGATAAACTGATAATGAATCAAAATAGTTCATTGCTTTAGTGTACGAGTGCTCGTATTTCTGCTGACAAAGAAACATTTTTTGTTTTATTTGCTTTTTACGTTTTATTTTTAGATATGAAATATTCAGTTTTTTTTCTCTTTGTGAAAAGAAAGTTTTTCTTAAACTGCATAATTTTTTAATTAATTATAGATAAATAAATTGAGAGGCAATTTGTCAAGGGCGCCTTTTTCTAAAATTGGTTTTTTTCTTGTAAATTGTTATCGTAAAAATACTTTCTTCTTTTTTTAAGAATTTATAGAAGAGCGTTTTTTAAACTATTTCCTAACAATTTTTTTTTTAAACTCTGCCTTTAAAAATACTTTTCCTAAATGAAACGTTTGCTAAAAAAACTTTTCCCAGTAAAAAATTATAAATAGCTTGTTTTCTATGTTTCCCAGCTATCTATATGGCGACATTTCATAGGAACTACCCTAATCATCAGTAGACTTTGGAAATTTTTGAAAGATATTCTCGAACATTCAACTTTATATCCCAACAATCCAAAAAAATTGCTGAGAATTTAAAAAGAAAAATGCTCTAATAATATCCGTCAAAACACAAAAAACAAGCTTTTCTATTTATAAACGTCTCTAACATTTCTTTACACCTTTCAAACTGGTATAAATGTTAGAAGCTTAAATAGCGAATAAAAAACTTAATTGTAAAAACTTTTCCCTAAAGAAACTTTCTCTGTAAAAATAGTTTTTCTATAAGAAACTTTGCCTACAAAAAAATTTTTCCTAAAAAAATTTTCCTTAAAGTTACTTTTTCAAAATGTGTTTTTTTGACTTTTTCGATAAAAAAAATTCTTAGAGAAAAAAAAGTTTTATTTTTTAGTATATATATTTTTGTTACTTTTTTTTCTGAGAAAAAAATCATTCTAAAATGTACTTTACAAAAAAGAATTTTTTGTCTAAAAAATGTTTGAGAATATCTTTCAAAAATTTCCAAAGTCTACTGATGATTAGGGTAGCTCCTATGAAATGTCGGCATATAGGCCAGCTGCGAGTCATAGAAAACAAGCTATTTATAATTTTTTAAATTTCTAAACCTTACTTTTTCTTAGTAATATTTTTACATGAAATTTTAAATTCATTATTTTCTAGAAGTTAAAAAACTACAGCTTTTTCTAAAACTACACACTACAGTAGACGTTCGGAGACTAAAACCACTTACAATTTATTGAGGTCTTTATTTTGCGAGCGTCTACTACAAAATGTTGTTGTTTGTTTTAAAGGCAGTTAATTCACATATATCACAAAAGCATATTTTTAAAAGGCTTGCTTCTAAAACGCGCTATTTTCTTTAAAACATTTTTCCAATTAAGCGGTCTTAGTGAAATATACTTTTAACTAAAACTTTCTTTGAATTAGAAGGTAGTTTTTTTAGGAACAATTTTTTCCTAAAAGTAGTTTAATATAAAATTTGTTTATCAAAAAAAAAAAAAAAAAAAAAAAAAAAGTACTATGTAAAAGTACTTTTTCAAAAAGTAGTTTTTTCCAAAATAATACTTTTTAAAAGTGCTTTTTAAAGATAAATTATTTCTTCAAAGCGCTTTTTGCAACACGGACTTTTGTTAAACAGTAGTTCTATTAATAAAGTGCAAAAGGTACTTTTTTAAAAAGGTACTATGAAACTACATCTTTCAAAAAGTGAAGCACAACAATTAAAAAAAAAAAAAAAAAAAAAAAAAAGAAAAGGTCATGCAGTAATTTTTCAAAAATTTTTTTTCAAAAAGTGTTTGTATTCCAAAAAAGTACTTTTTTCTAAAAAATACTTTTTTCAAGAGATTTTTTTTTAATTTTTTCAAAAAAATTCTCTAAAAGAAGTTTTTTTTTTTTAAAGTAATTTTCAATTTTTTTTTTCCAAAAATTACTTTTTGTTAAAAATATTTGTTCCGAGAATCTTTTTTCTAAAAAGTAATTTCATCCAAAATTACCGTTTTCATGAAGTAGTTTTTCTAAAAATTTTTTAATTTTTTTGAAAAAGGTACTTAATTAAAAAGGTACTTTATACAAAAGTAGTTTTTTTCAAAAAAACATTTCTTTACAAAGTTGTTTGGTCTAAGAAGTATTGTTGCTAAAATCAGCTCTTCTAAAATGCGTATCATTCTATAACGCATCTCTTCCTTAATATAGTTATTCTTAAAGGTACTTTTTATACAAAAAAATTTTTTTTATAAAAGTACTTTTTATCGAAATAATTTTTTGAAAAGTTTATTCTCCGAAAAGAAACTAGTTTTTAAATTATTTTGTATTAGTTAGTTAAGTGTTTTTAAAGATTTTTTCTCTAAAAGTCCCCTTAAGAGTTCTGCCCTTTTCAAAGAAAATGTTGTACAAAATGTAATTTTTTCGAATATGTGCTATTCTTTAAATTCTTCTGGATATATGTAGATATTTTATTAAGTGTTAACATTTTTCAAATTAGTTTCTCTGGCAAAATTTTTTTTTTTTATAAGAATTTTTTTTTTGTTTATTACAGGTTTGTTTGATAAATGTCTATACAAAGCTCTGATAAGCCCTTAATAAATATAAATTAGTCTTGACATTCATTAAAAATATTTTAATCTGCACTTTAACAAATTTTTTATAAAAATTTGTCAAATAAACGTTTAACACACAGAAAATATGGTATAAGCAGCAAAACTTTTCATTACTGTCTTCATTCAACTCAGGCTATACATCATCACCATTTTATTTGCATAAAACAATATAAAATACGAGCCACCCTTTTAATTGTCAATTTAATGGTACAAAGGAATGAAATTCAGAGAGCCAAAACAAAGGAAATCTCAATAAACACATGCTAGGGATAAAGATTAAAAAATGTCTTGTGTAAAAGCAAACCAAATACCTTGCACAGGACAGCTTTGTAATACCTAAAAAGAAAAAATATGTCCCATTTAAAGGATAAACTTACACTGCCAGCATCCTTTAAAGAAATCCACCAACAACTAAAAAAGTAGAAAAGGTTTATGTAGATCTTCCTCAAAGTAGAAAGCAGGAAAGGAAGTTAAGGCCAACAATGTGCAACAGTGACAATGACAATGAGGCTGCTTGTTGAGTCAAATACAAACGTTGCCATTGTGCTTGACGCTGTAAATGGCCGCTATAAGCATAAACCACAAAACTTAACCACAAATTATATCATTAAATTTTGTAACAATTAACAGACACCTTTAACCGCCTTCTTGCACAGCACGCCAACGTCACAATAGTGGTAATTTTGCAGAAGAAGATGACGGAAAAAAACTTAGAACTAAGTTCAGGTAACCAGCAGCAGTAGCATGTCCTTGTATAGAGTGAGCCAAAACTCACAATGGGACCTAAAACACAAAAATTTTTTGTTAATATACGTTTTTATTTCTCTTCTACAGATTATAAAATATAGAAAATGGATATTTTTTACAGAAACTATGGAAAATAATGTCACTTAAATTACTCCTCTTTTTAGCCTAGAGCGACTAATGTTCAGGAATTCAGATATAATTGGGCAATACGTTCGCCAGATTTCAAAAAACATTTATGAACGAAAATTTTATTACATTTTTAAGCTCCATCCCTACAGTGGTAGTTTTAGACTACCCTGTATCTTAATTTTTCTTGTACTGAACACGTAAATGAGGACAAAAGGATTGACTATCAACGTTAGTTTTAATTTAAAACGTGTAGAATCTAAAAAGGGAGTTTTAATTAAAAAAAAGGTACAAATTGACAAACAGAAGAAGAACATTTTCATAGTTATTTTTAATTAAATTTTTAAGCAAATTTTTTTAATACTTTTTTTTCGCGTAACTAAAAAACATTTTTTAATATAAACCTCTCACACCTTAATTTGTTAATTTTTGATTCGTATGATTCATATAATTAAGTAGTCATATATCATGGTGGCTGTAAAGGATGTTGTTATAGAGGTAGAGAACTTTGAAATGATAAATTTTTTTTAACTGACATAAAATTTGCCGTATTTGAAAGATAATCTTCTGGTATTATAATTTAAATATTGTTACGTTTTTGTCTTTAAATACGCTTTGCGGAATCTGCAATTGCAAATGGCATAATGACAATCACATTTCTTCGTTACACAGTACCTAAATAATTCACAACTTTTTTATACTTAGAACCACTGTGTATAAAAACACTAGACTTGCTTACTTTTATGACTTATGACAGTTTTACAAAACAATTAAAAATAAACTAACTCGTTGCCGCATAAATGTGACCATTTTCTCAGTGACCACGCAGGCCATCTATTTTGCTCAGCCACATGTCTTAGAAGAGCTGCTGCATTGACCTCACTCCCGCCTATTCACTTTTTCTTACCTTTTTCTTCTCTTTATTTAAAAACAAATTAATTATATTTGCTCCTTATTATAAATTTACTTTTAATAAACTTTTTTAATTTTAATAAATATTTTTTTACTTTTTTTGACATTTGAGTTGCTATTGTGAATGATTGTGCTCACTAAAGCAACAATGTTGTGTGTCGAATTGTGCTCAGTTTTATAACAACTTCATGATAATTACTCAATAGCTTAATTGTCTTCTTGTATGGAATATTGTGCTCAATTAAGCCGTTAATGGCGATAATCTCAATAATTGTGTATGTCTGAACACAATATAAAGCCATATTGTCTTATAGCGATATAGCCTTACATCCGTAGTTTGAGAATCAAATAGTTAAATATAGTTTTAAAGCCAATTAGTCACATAACTATGTACACATATAATGGAATATTGAGCTCAATTAAGGCGTTAGTTGCGATAATCTCAATAATTGTGTATGTCTCAACACAATATAAAGCTACATTGTCTTATAGCGGTGCAGCCTTACATCCGTAGTTTAATAATCATATAGTCAAATATAGTTTCAAAGTCAATTAATCAGATAAGTATGTGCTCGTATTATGGTATATTTAGCTCAATTAAGGCGTTAGTTGCGATAATCTCAATAATTGTGTATGTCTGAACACAATATAAAGCCACATTGTCTTATAGCGATACAGCCTTACATCCGTAGTTTAATAATCATATAGTCAAATATAGTTTTAGAGCCAATTAATCACATAACTATGTGCTCGTATTATGGAGTATTGAGCTTAATTAAGGCGTTAATTGCAATAATCTCAATAATTGCGTATGTCTGAACACAATATAAAGCCATATTGTCTTCTAGCGATATAGCTATAGTATAGTAGTTTCATAATCAAATCGTCAAATATAATTTTAAAGCCAATTAATCACATAAATATGTGCTCGTATTACTGTGTAAACAGTCTAATGGTCATATATGTTTTTTGATCACATAGTTTTGTAGTCAATTATGTGTTATATAATGTTATACTTTTACATTAACATAATGTCTGTACTATTTACAGGTTTCTAAACTTTTTTTGAGGTTGAAAACAAAACAGTTCCAAAGTGCTTTGAAGTTTTGCATTGAATGCACAAAAAATGCACATTCAAAAGAACCATTAAGTGCACAGCTTAAACATACAAGTTTTAAATGCATTTGATAAAAATCAATCAAACAAACTGCTTAGACGAACGAGTAAAAGCAGGTATTTACTTTATATCTTTCCAAAAATAAAAGCTATGAAAATAAATATTTTCTAACTATTTATATGAATGGAAACAAAAATTATTTAAATACAGAGCATACTTAGGATTTTAGAGGGATAGAAAGAAAGGAAAATACATATGAAAGTGTGTTTAAGAAGTATTATTTACTGTATTGGCATGTGTTCAATAAAATATTTTTAGAATTGAAAGATTTAGTTTTGCCAAAGAAAAAGATGCTTGAAATGCCTTATGAATAAAACTGGAATAAATCTGGAAAAAAATATTTGATTGGTGAAGGGGATAATAGAAATCAAATTTAAAGAAACAAATTTTTTGTTTTGAAACACATTTTTAGGGTACTTTGCAACAAAATCTGTCCTAAACTATCCATCATAAAGAGTGGTGGTTTATTGGAGTATCAGCCCACACCATTAAGCGGCAAAATTTAGAGCAGAGCAAAAGTTTGTAAAACCACAAAAACATAATTATTTCATTTGCATTCAAGTCAGACAATTTGTCCATACATACTTGTTTTTTTAATTCAACGAAAAGGAAAAAGGATAAGCAATGTTTATGAAATCATTTTAAAAGCTCAACCGTTCAACACAACGCCAAACACAACAAACAACCAATGTCATAGCATCGCATCAAACAATAATAGCAACGACAACAACAACAACAACAATAAGAAATAACGACAACATCACGAGCACTTTGTAATTGAAATTTCAAGTATGATAATCTAATATTTGCTGTGTAGCAGTTGTGATTAAGTACCGCTTAAACAGAACAATGACAACACTGAAGTGTCACAAAAGCAAGTAAGAAAAAAAAACAAAACAAAATTATAAACTTAACCAAATAACCAACAGGACACGCGAAAATAAATAAGGATTCTAGCAAACAAACAGATACATACACATACATACAAGCAATAACAACAAACTTATGAACATTAAACGAACGGTTGACTGACGAGAACAGGATGTGAAAGGAAATTTTGAAGGATACCATAATGAAGGTGTATTTTAATAAAAAATATAATAAGATGTGAGACAAGTTTAAAGCAGAAAATATTCTTGGAACAAAGAAAATTTTCCTCACTAAGCAAATGGTCTAATTGGCTTAAAGCTTCTATAGTTTAAAGCAGTGGTTCTCACGAAGAGAATACTCAATATGCAAATGTATAAGATTCCCTTAAGGATATTGCTTGGCAATCAATGTTTTAAGTTTTAAAATAAAAACTATTGGATTTTATTCACTATATTAGCTTCTAATATGGATGCCAATCAAAAAATTATAAACAGTTTTTATGTAAATCATTAATCAGTGATTTTTTAGTTATATACATATAGTACGATATTAACTAAGTAGTTGTGAGTTCGAGTTCAACTTCAGTCAAGAAGAAGGATTATTTTTAATTATAACAATAATTGCTGTGAAACAATACGACCAAAGAAGAACAGAAAAAATAATTGAATACCTGGTACAACTAGCTGTTTCGTAGTCGCTACACTACTCATCAGCTCCCACTGGGATTCGAACTCGGGATCATGTGCGCATGATGTATTTTTAATACGTCCACTTAACCAACTCAGCCACCGAGTTCTTTAATTATTCTTACGTTAATTATTGCCACATATATGCATATGTTATAACCCCAGTTGTTTGTACAGGATTTTCTGTCACTGAACAACCAGTTTTTAATTTATTATTTACTAATAATTCTCCTAACTGTGAGGCGTATTTGTATGTAAATCATTGATCAGTGAACTCTTAGTTATATACATATGTACGATATTATCTAAGTAGTTGTGAGTTCGAGTCCAACTTCATAAACAGTTTGTTTCTGTGTTTCCCAGCTGTTGACATTTCATAGGAGCTATCCTAATCATCAGTAGACTTGAAATGTTTTGAAAGATATTCTCCAACACTCAACTTTTTATCCCTATACTCGTATTGTAAATAAATCATTGAGAGTTTATAAAGAAAACTGTTTTAATAATACCTGTGTGTATAAGTATTCCCTTAAAACTTGTTGTGTGAAGAGTATAAAAATTAAATAAAAAGTTAAATAAAAAAAAAAATCATTCTAAACTCTGTAAATAAATATATCAAACTTAATTTAACAGCAAAATACTTATTTTTTCAGTATTATTAATCATATAAAGATGATTATTGTTATTTGAAATACTATCTCACAGCCTTTTTATTTGCGAGAAATAATGACAGTTGAAAGCGGGAAATTGTTTCGCAAAAGTTTTACAGACACAGTTTTTCTGTAAAATGGCGAGTAATTTCCTTACGTGACAGCTATTACTCACCAAAAAAGTTATAGCTACAGTTTAGTGAGAAAAGCAGCTTTTTGTTTCAACTTTGTTTCATTGCACACGTTTCAGTCGAAAAGTTTCTCGTGGCGAGAGTTACAGAACACAGCCACTGATTGGTATCAATATTGGAAGCTAATTTCGTGAATAAAATTCAATTGTTTGAAGTTTTGTACTCTGCTTTTTGAAACCCTAACAACGAACGGTTGTTCATTTATTTGAAAACTAGAGACATGTGCAAAAGAAAAAACTTGTTTTTATTCAGGTATTTTTTTTAAATTATTTTTATAAACAAACACAAAAACTGCAAAGCTTTTTCGCTTGTCTGCAGTAACACCCAGGGTCTGAGGCAAGAATCGAAACTGCGACCTCGAGACTATTGGTCGAGTACTGAATGAATGGTTTTTGATGTGTCAATCAAGGTTTGCGGGTTCTTGAAGACCAGCAACGGCAGTTTTACTTTGTTGATGGGGCTGTTTAAGTGAAAATGAGGCTCGTCGCTCCAAAAAATAGCATTAACAGTACGAAAATGATCTAACAAAAATATGTCCACAGCAAACGCACGATACAGACTTCACCAGTCCGATCTCATGACTGACAAATCCTCACAACCTTTAATTCAAGCGGTGCCACACATAAGTTTTTGAAATAATTTCATATAAATATATAAATTTGCTTGAGACACTTTGAACCTTAAAAATACATTTGGGGAAATGTACTTCAGAAAATGTAAAAGCATGTTAAAATATATTACTATATTCTAAATATTAAAGAGAGCGCTTTTTGCTCAAAACACCTTTAGAAAAAAGTACCATTATATTTTGTAGAAAAAAGTCTCTTCTACAATTCTTTTTCAAAAATGTTTCGAAAATGTTTTGGAGAAGGGCCGTTGTACGTGTATATGTTAATAGAAAGTAATTTCTACAAGAAGCAGGCTTTAAAAGAAATAATTTGCTAAAGAAGATATTTCTGGAAACAGAAAGTATCTAATACAAAAAAAACCTTTTAGAAAAGGAAAAACCGTGAGAACGAGACGCAAAACTCTCGAATGCCAAACGACAAAAACAAACCTGACCGCATTTAAGAAATAATAACGACGATGCGAAAGCTTTTCCCCTGCGAAGGGCTGCTTTACGGCTGTAAAAGACTGTTATAGAAGAAATTTCTTTAAGAAAATATTTGATATAAAGGATGCTTTTTATAAAAAAAGTACAATTTTATAAAAGGCTTTTAACGGAAAAGTTGCCTTTTAAATAAATTAACTTTTAAAAAACTGTTTCTTTTGAGAAAATTACAATACTTTAAAAAAATACTTTCTACTGAAATGTTTTTTTTTTTTTTTTTTTTGAAAAGTTACCTTTTAGGAAAAAGTTTATAAAAAGTTGTTTAGAAATTATGTTTTTGAAAGAAATGCATTACAATAGAAGACAAATTAAATACTTGCTTAATAAAGTTTCTCTTGAAAAGTGTACTTTTTTCGTTCGTTGTTTATAGTTGTTATTTTTCCTCCTAAATGGCTGTTGATTTAATAATTTATAATTTAAAATTTTCTTTTCTAAAATCAGCATTTCAAACTTTCGTTTTGGCAGACAAGTACGAGTAACACAAAAAAAAAAACCAAAAAGAGCTGTACAACTTTCCGAATGCTAAAACTTTTTCTGGAGACTTAAAAAAAATGTACGCGTTTTAAGCGTGGCGATAATGTCATGTGCAAACTTATTTTTCACAAACATTTTTTTCCACTTTTGGCCCCAAACCATAGCCAGCAACCAAAGGCAATAAGAGATAGAGAAAGAGGGGGAAAAAACAACAACTGAGGCAATCACGAAAAAAAAAACTGCAGCAATCATAATGTCTGCGATATCTTTCTGGCTCGACTCGTTGGTATTTTCTACGAGTGTTTGAGTTGTTCAGTCAAACAAATGTTTTCTTGGTCTGATGTCAATGAAGTTGTAGTTTTTCCCTATTTTATTTTTTCATATTGAGCTGTTTATATCTGTATGAGTGTTTGCTCGCCGTTTTTTTTTTTGTTCATTCAAGCACTGTTTAATGGTGGATGCAGAAAGTGGGTTGGTTTTTCCGTAACCACTTGAAAGTCATTGTCAACAACAAAGATTACTCATAAGTTTCAGACAACAACAGTTTAAGCAACAGCAAGACGGGAAATGTTTTTTGTAAAACTGAAACAAATTATTGTTGAGAAAGCAAACCTTTGTTGTTTGCCAGGATAAAAAGAAAAAAAATATATAAAAAACTCTGAAGTATTTTAAATGAACGTATTCATGAGTTTTTAAAGTCTTTAATACTTTTCCATTTGCACTGAAAACTTAAAGCTTTTAAAAGGCAAAACTTAAAAACAAAAGATGAATGGACAAATGGTTTAATTTTAAATCACTTACACCCGGCTAACTTATATGTGGACAATATTGCCACAAAATTTGGGGTTTTCAGAGAGAGGTTTGTCGAAAATGAAATGCATCCGCAACGTATCACTATTTTATACTGAAGGCATAATTTGGCCATTCTTGTTTTAAAACGCTTACATTAGTTTCACTAGTATGTTGGTTTGTTTGCATCTTTGCAACTCTAGTGCCACAAGGCGTATGAGCAATTCTTACATATTTAGGTACATAAAATTATATATACAGTATTGCCGCTTTAGTGCGAAAATTTAAGTTGCCCTATTGCTTCCGAGGAAATTTGAGGGATTTGGAGGTTCCTAAAGACAATCTTGGGAACTACCAAAAAAATTCGGAACCACTTCGCTAACCGGTTCGAAACCGGGTTTTTATGTTCGGTGCGGGTTTTTTTCCATGAAATGTGTATCTGAACTATTAGCGGTTGTTCGCTTTACTGCAAAAACTTAAATTGCCGCATTGCTTTCGAGGAAGTGGTGCAATTTGGATGATTCTTAAAAAAGATTTTGGGAATTCCTCGAAAAATTCGAAACCACTTTTTAACCAGTTTTTCATATTCGGTGTGCGCTTTTGCCGTGGAATATGTATCTGAACTATTCGCTTTTCGTGCAAAAATGGAAGTTGCCGTATTGCTTCTGTGGGGAAGTAGCAGATTTTGAGGATTCCGGACCATGTATCTGTACTATTAGCGGTCATTCGCTTTAGTGCGAAAGATGAAGTTACCGTATTGCTTCAGGTGAAGTAGGGGATTTTAAGGATTTCGAAAGCCAATTTTGGCAACTCCAAAAAAATTTAGAACATGTTCGCCAACGTGCGTCTGAACGGTGGTTTTGGATCCGGTTATACATTAATTGAAATATTTAATTTATATTTGCGGCAAGACGTTGAGTTATAAGGTCATAGAACTGTTTCAATAAATATAGTTAAAAAAACTAAAAAAAAACAAGCTGTTAAAGGATTCGGTATCCTTTCAAAAGTAAAAAATAAATATAGTTTAAAGAATTAAAAATCACGCTTCGAACTAAAAAATAAGAAATACTATCGAACTAAAAAATAAGAAATACTTATACTATATATAGTATTATAGTGAATTAAACGTAGGGTGCTTTGTGTCGTAATTATCGTATACCGAGGAGTTGTGTTTGCAGACCATCTTGGCGCTGATCATGGTTGAGATTTCTGCCTTGGCTGAAACATTCTGGCTGAGTTTTAAACCTAAAAGCGCAGGAAGGGAATTTGTTTCACTAATAAATATGGTGCAATGAGGTTTTTTAGGGCTAATAACCTCCCAAGGTGCTGTTGTGTTGGAACAGATACCTGTTGTGTAAGCAATTAGAAGTGATGGTTAGATAGGTGAGCAGTTTAATGGCTGAGGCTTTTAATGGGGTTCAGCCTAACAACTCATTAATAGTTGTCTTTCATTAGCTGTCTGGGAAATTGCATACAGGAAGAATTAGAAGACCTGAACTCATTAGCAAGGGGTTTGTCCAAACTGCAAACATATGGCAAAACTTGAGATCTGTCTGGGCCTTACAAGCCACAAGAGGGCCCTGGTGAGTCGTGAATAATTCACTCCATGGAGTTGGTGCATCATGAGATAGGGCCAATACGGCAGGTGTAGATGGAAATCAATATCCGAAATCTGCTGTATGTTTACATGCAGTGAATGATAAATGAAATTGCTAACATAACTGTTTTACTCTTTATGGCAAGAAATAGACAATACAGTTTTACTAGTCACAGCTTAAACTAAAAAGAAGGTGGGAAAAAACGCTATATGAATTGGCGAACTACTTGTAGATATATGTATGTATACCTTTATCCATGCGAGCCTAGGAAACAAGAGACAATTTGTACTCTAAATACTCGCAAATTGTTGGTTGTTAAAAAATAAAAAATTTAAAACACCAAAAAATTTATTATTGTAGACGAAAGCATAATGTCCTGTTGTTTTGATAAGTTGAGTGTGTTAGTCAGAGTAAAGTAAAACAGCAGCATACATAATATTTTTATTTAAACAAAAGATCATGCATAGCCCCATAGCTAAACAGTTTTCGTAATTCCTTCTTTTGCACTACTCTACGTGTTTACATTTAAATGCCATAAATTGTTCTGTTAAACGTTAGTAAAAATTTTTAATTCTCTTGCATACTTATGTATTTTACTTTAACCTATAAATCAAACCTCACGAAGGATCACCCGATTTAATATAAAAAGTATCTCTGCGTTTACTTTACGAACAGTAATAAATACTTTCCTCATTGAAAGTTTTAATGAAGTCGTTAACCAAAAACTTACTTTGCCCAACAAAGCAAAAAATGCTGCTAAAAGAAAATTATTTTCAATAAAATAAAAACCCAGAATTAATAATAAACACAAAGTTTTCGAACTGTCCTGTCCCGTTAATATATAACAAACGTTTTCGAATCAATCACAACTTTATTGCCATTCCAGGCATGTTAACTATACCATAAGATATGACAAAAAATCTTTATCAAATATTTATGTACATACTCGTATCTAGACAAATTACTACTCTAGCAGTTGTATGTTTAAATAATAACTGCGTAAGTGTCGTAAACTAATTTCAATTATTCGTGTCTAGCACATGTCACTTTGATGTTATCTAAGGTCAGTTAACACAACAGCTTCTCCCAAATCTATAAACGAGATTGCAAAAGAAAAAAGTCCATCAATAACAGAAAATCATCCACCTCCCCGCGGCCCGGTCATCTTTACGACACAATTAGCTTTTAAAATTAGTAGAACAATTTGCTATAGAAGCAAATAACAATAACAAAACTTTTGCTAAAAGAGAGCATAAAAACGAAAAGGAAAACTCCAGCAAGCTTAAAATCTTTATATTGTATTAAATTTCAATTCCAGGATTTTAATTTAGCAAATGTAAAGAACACTAGACATGGAAGGAAAACTGAAAAAAAGAAATAATATAATAAATAAGAGTCAGAGAAATTTGCCATTAAAAACCCCAAAAGCGCAAGTTTGTTTTGCAAATTTTTTAAACTTTGACATTTATGTTGCTTATAAATGAGCTACACGACAATAAAGAGAAAGAGCAAGAAAGCGAGAGCTACAAGCGAGAGAAGTAGAAAAATACTACAAAACCTAATACACAGCTGAATGGAATTTCGTTTAACTACGTTACTGCTACGTTATGCTTACAACAAAGCTTTCTCTATCTCTCTCTCATTCTCTGTGTTACACTTTACAGTTAAAGCTTAGAAAAGTCAGAATTTTCCGTTTTTAATAATATTCCATTTTATTGCAGTGCGTTTGAACTTCTGAATTTATGGTGTCACAGCGGAGCTTATTTACTCCATAAGTTTTTCATTTTATTCATTGTGCTTGTATGCATGTGTGTATGTATGTGTGTGTGCATGTGTGTATAAGTTTGCATCAGCTTCTTGCTACTATTAAATAAAATTTGCTTTACCCATGTGATTTCAAGCCAAAAAGGCGGCATGATAGGATTTTATTTGGATTGTTTGTTGTTGCTGGTGTTGGCTTCGTTAGTGTAAAAGTAGTAAAATTCATTGAAGCATGAGAATGTAAATACATATGTAAATTCATTTGAGGTTTTAATTAATTGTAATCACAAAATGAGACCAACCGAATTGTTTGGTTTTTTTTGTAATTTTTTATACTCTTCATTTTCTGTTATAAAAATACGTTTTCCCTTTTTGAAAATTCAAACCTAATGCATTATATGCTTTTACATTCGAGGCTACAAGCTACCGGCTACATGACAACAAATGCCGCTAGCTACAATTGTCGCCATACTGTCAGCTACTTAATTATGTTAGAAGCAGCAGCCGCATAATTAACAACTGTCAGTGATGCCGAATGATTGTTTGTGCTCTTTTTATAGTGAATTAAATCGTACTTCAGGTATTTTATTATACTGCCAACACCAATCTAGGTTTTATTGCCAGTAAAATTAGAAATTAGTTTAATTTGGCAACAGCTATAAATGTAGTCGTGTAGTCGTCTAGTCGAGTTGCGGTAGTACCATTATATATTTTCTATATAGACATGTAATCTACTTTGACGTTATGCGTTTAGTAAACAAAATTGAACATTTTCTGTTTCCACAAATCTCATATTAGTAATATGTGGGCGGATTGATATTGAAGCTCCCTAGCGCTAGATGGCAGCATAAGAATATTTTTTTTTTAAATTGCGATCTGTGAAACGTCATTGATTAGTTTATTTGTTGTAGTAATTTTGTGTTTCTTGAAAAATGGAAAAAAGCGAATTTCGTGCAGTGACTAAACGCTATTATTTGAAAGGGAAAAAGGCGCAACAGACAAAAATAAAGCTCGATAAACATTACGGTGAGAGTGCTCCGTCAGATTACATGGTAAAATATTGGATTGCTCAATATTAACGCGGCCGAACAAGCACTGCATCAATACCATCAACAGGAAGGCCAAAAGAGGTGGTTACTGAAGAAAATATCAAGAAAATCCTCGCTATCGTTATGAATGATCGCCGAGTCAATTTACGTGATTTTTGAAATGTTGAAGATATCATTTGAACATATGTTCAACATTTTGCATGAACATTTGCATAGGAAAAAGCTATCGGCAAGATGGGTGCCTCGTTTGCTGAGCGTCGAACAAAAATGAGTTCGACAGACCACTTCACAGCAGTGTTTGGACAAGATAAAAAATAATCCTGCTAAATTTTGGCGTCGATTGATAACTGTTGATGAAACGTCGGTCCACCACTACACACCTGAAACCAAAATTCAATCGAAATAATGGCTGGAAGCTGGTGGAAGAGCTCCAAAGAAGGCGAAGAGAGTGAAATCGGCTGGCAAGGTTATCACCACTGTATTTTAGGATATACACGGAATATTGTTCATGGATTGAAAAAGGATCCACAATCACAGGAAAGTATTATCGTTCATCATCAGATCAATTGATTGATGCAACCAAGAAAAAACTACCACATTTAAAGAAGAAAAAATGCTCTTTCTTCAAGACAACGCACCGGTTCACACAAGATTAGATACGATGCTACTATTACGTAAAATACACTTTGGATTGGTAGATCATTCACCTTATAGTTCAGATTTAGCTCCTATAGTCCAAATTTAGCTCCTATAGTCCACATTTAGCTCCTGTTTCCAAACTTGAAAAAAGTTGCTTACAGGAAAAACATTCATCTCAAACTAAAAAGTGATTACCGAAACTAATGGCGTTTTCTTTTATAGAAAAAGTGTAACATTTTCAATATTGTTTTGCCAAAAAAATACAGACATATACTGTTTTCTCAACTTTTTTTTCAGATATTTATAGTTATTGCGACATCTTTTTTTCATCTCAATAAAACTTAAATTTTAAAACTTGAATTTTAAGAAAAAAAGTGCAGCATAAATGCAAAACTTTTTCAGAAAAGAAAACGGCATAACGCGTATTTTGAGGGGTTCCCAAAACCGTCTAAAAAATTGAAATATCGTCGTACTAAGTGCATTGAGATATAAATGGTTTTTGAAAAGACAACGTTTTTTGCCTACTTAGGAGCTTCAATATCAATCTGCCCTCGTATAGTAAATAGTAATGTGTATTTTTATAATATTGGTGGGAAGGATAGGGGGAAATAAAAAAATTTTTCCACGCCTGAAGTTTAAATATTTATATTATAATAATTTATAATATTCATAAAAAATATTTTATTTTTATTTTAGGTCTTTTTGACAATTTTCTGTATAAAGTTTGTCAAATAAACCTTAAATAATTATATTTTTTTATGAATATGGCCGTTAATATTTATGACTGAATACTGAAAATTTTAGCTGCATTTACTGCTAAAAATGTTTGCAAATGTTCTCTGTTAATGCAAATAAACTTATTATGGAATTTTTGTTTTTTTTTTGTTTTTGTAATTTTCGGTTGACTTACATTTTGTGCGCTCCAATTCAAACACAACCAAAAATTAACCAATTAAAACTAATAGAAATATTTAAACTGAAATTAACTTTATTTACATTTTGTTCTATTTGACATTTCACCTAAAAGAGTTTATATTTTTTATGCTTTTAACTTCTTTTTTTAATGTTAATATTAAAATTTTGACGTTAAGGGTTCGTTAAACATTTTCTAACCATTTATTCAAATATTTATTTTACAAATTTTTATTGCAATAGTTGAAAGTGTGTTGCGGGTAGAGCAGTAACAAAAAAAAAAAAAAAATATGTCATAAAAATTACATAAGTTTGTGTGCTTTTATATTGAAATTTGCATAAAAATATAAAATATGAAAAAAAAAACAAATATAATATGAAACAAATAACTCTCCGGGCATGAGACATGTGTTACTAAATTTTAAAAATTAAAAAAAAATCGCATAAAACTTCTGCCTGCTAGTCACAGTACACAATACACTTTTGCACTAAAGCTGTCAGAGAGTCCGCTAGAAGCGAAGCGCAAATAGTTTGTGAATTCTCAATACTAAAAAGTGTCAGAAAAAGCGTTTGACCACATTTACGAAAAAAATTTTTTTTTGTTAATATTAATTCTTCTTTCATTTTGTTTAGTTATCGATTAAAAATGTATGAAAAGAAAAATACTTTTTTTGTGTTTGAAAAGTATTATTAGTACATTTTATTCCTTCAAATTCTCATTTGTTTTATTTCAAATAATAGTATATAATTTTTTTTGTTATATTGGACCAGTACTCAGGGGATGATTTCTAAATATGCAGTGCATTGTACCAGAGCTAGGAAAATAGGTTGTGAGGAGGGGAAAAGAGGGGATAGTGTTTGTGAACATTTGACTTGAACGTTCCAACGTTATAACAGACAGGAAACACGTCTGTAGGCAACATATTCCACAGGCGAAGAGCACGGCTGAAAACGAATTCTCTCTATTTAAGCAAACGATCTTCAAATCTGATTTTATTTGAAAAATCTTCAAAATTAAGGTAACATCTTCATTTTGGCAATTCTGTTTACTAGCTATTTTCGACGAAAATCATTATCAAGTGATGAGTTTTTATTAATTCTTTTATTTTTATATATAGTATTAGGATTTGAATACTTACTGATTTTGAAGATTCAATAAATAAAAAACGCTTAAAAAAAGTGATGAGTCACAATTTCATCTCAGTGGAGGCATTCGCCCAAATGCACGCAGTCGCAAAATGGAGTCTTTCTGCATTTGGGAGAATGATAATCCAAAAGTGATTGTCCAGAATCCAATGCAGCCACAAGTGACTGTTTGGTGCGGTTAATGGGCTGGCGGTAACAAAATGAGGCCGGTTAGACAGTTACTGTGAATGGTGTGCGCTACCGTGAGATGATAACCAACTTTTTGTGGCTTAAATTGGATATATGGAGGTAGTTACTGTGTAATGGTGTTCGCTATCGTGAGATGATAATGAACTTTTGGTACTCGAATTGGAAGATATGGATGTGGACGATATATGGAGCCACTTGCCACACATCTCACGAAACAATGGCACAATGGCTATTATGTCTATTGGCCGCCAAGGTCATGCGATTTGACGCCGTTGTACTTCTTTCTTTAGGGTTATTTCACAAAAAGGTGTACGTCGATAAGCCAGCAATAATTCATCAGCTAAAGGGTGAAATAATGATGCAGATTAACGGCATAGAACCTCAATTATGCCTCAGCGTCAACGAAAATTTGGACCATTGAATGTAGGTGTGCAGTGGTGGCGGCGGCGGCCATTTGGCTGATTTTTTGTTTCATAAATAATTGAACCATACCAATAAAAATAAATGACAGTAATTGCTAAATTATTTGTGTTTTATTCAAAATCAATATGGTGCAGTTTATGGCTGGCATTACTTCACCCACAATGAAGTCTGCCTAGTAATTTTCATAAATGGTGCCCACTAACGCGGGAAAATAATAGATTTTTTGTGGCCAGAAATCAAAATAAAAAATATGGATCTGGACAGGATTGTGCCAACTGGCACAAAACCAATAAAACAATAGCCCTTTTGCGAAATTCCGTGACCCTGTTATCTCACGTGACTTCAATGTAAATTGGCCGCCACTTTCATATGATTTGACGCCGTTGAACTTCTTTCTTTGAAGATATTTAAAAAAGAAGTATATGTCAATAAGTCTATAACAAGTCAGTTGCTAAAATATGATTATTTTAACGGCACAAAACTTTATTTATATCTCAGGGTCATTGAAATATGGTCACTCAAGCCGTTCAGCGCGTTTGACCGTCCTTTTCTTTCACACATAATTGTCCTGTCTCTTTTGCCCATAATAAAAATTGTGAAGATAATTCTCTGAAAAGTTTTTGTTTTATTTACAACTAAAATCGTGTGTGTTGGTTGGACTACCCCTTATTTGACATAAAAAATGTGTATTGATTTTTAAATTCTAAAATATATTGCAGGTTTTAAACGTTTGTATGTTTGTGTAGATGTAAATTCCTTTTTTGTTAATGTTTTATTTAATTGCTAAAATTTAAAAATTTTATTTTTATTTCAATATCAATTCTGCTTAATGATTTTCCAAATTAAAACGATTTCATTTTAGGATTTATGACGTGCAAATGCTTTTTATATATTTGTTGACAATTTTCAATTTAACTGTTTAATTTAAGCAATAACAAAACCAGATTTAAAAAAAAATTATGTAAATATATAAATTGATATAAAAGGTTTAAAATAGCCCAATCATTCAATTAATTCTTGCAACTGAGCAGCGGCATAAACAATATTCTTAAAAATAGAAATGAAAAAAATTACAAGAAACAAAAAATAGAATATTTGAAAATATTTGGCAGTGCAGCCATTAAAAAATTAAGATTTTTTTTCGACACTGTTGCTGTAGATTGCAACTAAAGCACTTTTCGTTGGTTGCAAATTAAATATTTTTATCACGTCGTCTTGGCGTAAAATTCTGTAGCAAAAATTGATTTTCAATCCTTATTATTAAAGATTGTAAAACAATTATAGTTTGCAGAAAATGTGTCGCGTAACGATTTTGGCTTTTAGAGCACAGTGGGGCAGAGGGAAGAAAACATTGTGAGATATTGTGTGCAATTGCAGACAGTTTTAACTAGATTGACATGACTTTTTTTAACTTTCTATATAACCATTATTTTATAAAAAACGGTTTTAAAATGCATGTGAAGATATCTAGACTTAAACATTTTGAATCGAAAATGAATTTCAAAATGCTTACAAAACAATTTTTCCCAGGAAAAATGCTTAAAAAAATTGTTATTACTTGTTTTCAAGAACATTATACAGAAATTTTTACCCAAAATTTTTTGTTTGTAAAAAAATACTGAAAAAATAGTTTACACAAAAACTTTCTCTTGAAATTTTAAGTCTTTAGGCATAAACATATTGTAATAGAAAGTTTTAGCACAGGAAACTTACAAAGTTTTATATTTCTGAAGAAATTTCCTATAAAATTTTAAGGTACATAAATTTTTTATAGAAGTTGAAAATGTAGAAAATTTTCCGTAGATTAAATAGAACTTAACAATAGAAGTTTCAATAGAACTTTTCTATACAAACTTGTAGTTGAGTTTTTTTTAGTTGAGCAATTTTTAGATATTAATTGATCGAACTTAACTATAAATAAATTAACTATAAATAAACTATTTTTGCTGTTTTTATATATGTATTAAAAAGTTATGAATGAGTTTTATATTTTTATAATTAAAAATATTTTTAGTACAAAAAGTTTTCGAAAGGTATATTTAGTACAAAAAAAATATAGTAATAAAACTCTCTACTTAAATTTTTTATACAAAATTGTTAAACCAGAAAAATGTTTTTAAACTTATTATCTTAGAAATCTGACTATGAAGATTTTTAATACAAAAATTTCATATAAAAAATTTTTAAAACTTTTAGTACAAAAAACTGTCTCCAAAACAATTTTGGCATTGAAAATTTTGCAAAAATATTTTTAGCTCACAAATATTTCTTAAAACTTTTAGCTCAGAAATTAATCAAATTTTGTGATTAAAGCCTTTAATACAAAAAGTTCCATTTAAAAAATTTTGTGAATAAATTTAAATAAAACAATTTTTAAAAAACTTTTAGTTCAAAATATTTTCTTTAGAAGTTCTTGGTACAAAAAATTTCCCATTAAACTTTTGATAAAAAAAATTTTCTTATGAACAAATTCTTTGAGCAAAACTTTTTCATACAAAATTTTGCCTGTAAAATTTTCCCCACAAACATTTTTATTAAAATTTTTAGCAAAATAATTTCTCTTCAAAACAAGTTTAGCTCTGTAAATTTGTTCAAAAATTTTTAAGCTTAAAACACTTTATCACAAAATTTTTAACACGGAAAATTCCTTTGAAAAAGAAAAAAATAAAATGAAAGGCTTGTCAATAAAATCTTCAAAATTTTATAAGAAGATTTTGGCCTAAGCCATGTTACGTAAAATTTTTTTTAGTACGAGAAAGTTGTTTGAAATTTTTAGTACCAAATATTTTGTTTTGAAATTTGTAGTATTAAAGGAAACTACTACTCAAATTATGCCGTTAAAATATTTTATAATAAAAGTTCGCTTTAAGAAATTTTGTGAATAAATTTAAATAAAACTATTTTTTTAAAGACTTTTAGTTTAAAATATTTTCTTCAGAAATTCATGGTACAAAAATTTTCTATTAAACTTTCTCAAAAATTTTTTATAAAACCTTTAGCCTGGCAAATATTCTATACAAAAATTTCTACTAAAATTTTGTAGCAAAAGAAATTCTTTTCAAAACATTTTTTTTAGCTTAAAATAATTTATATAAATTTTTAGCAGAGAAAATTCTTTTAATAAGTAAAAAAAAAACTAAAATCAAAGCTTTCCGTTAAAATCTTTACCTTTTAAAATTTAAATCTAAATTTTATAAATGCTGGCTCTAAAACATGTTATGTTAAAATTTTTTTTTAGTACAAGAATGTTGTTCGAAAATTTTAGTAAAAAATATTTTATTTTGATATTTTTAGTGCAACAAATTTTCTATAACAATTTTATAAAAGGTTTTTGGCAAAAAACATTATTTTTTTTTAATATTTTTGTAGAAAAAAGTGGTTTGAATCATTTTAGTGCAACATATTTCTGTGGAAATTTTAAGTATATAAATATGCCCATTAAATCTTTTTAAAATTTTTAGTACAAAAATTTTTTTCCAAAAGTGATTTTGGCATTTTAAATTTTCCACAAAAGATTTTAACGCAAAAAATTTTCCAGAATATGGTAATTTTTTTCGGAGATAATAATATGAACTAAAATTTTGCTTAAAATTTTTTTTTCAAAATTAAAAAAAAATTTTCTAATTTCCAAAAACTTTTTTTGCCCCAAAGACTTTCTTTAACATTTTTTTTGCATATATTTTTTTTTAATTTTTAGCACAAAATATTTTCTTTAAAAATGTTTAGTACAAAAATTTTTTAATAAAATCTTTAGATACAAACAATTGTTTTTTATATACATACATATCTTAAACTAAAATTTTCAATATTTAAAAAACTTGTTAACATAATATTTTGTAAAGATATCTAGTTCAGGAAAAATTCTTGTTTCAGTGAAGAGTCATTCAGATTATTTTGATCCTAGTTTCTTTCTCTCTTCTTTAAATACTTCTCTGGAATATATATTATAGTTAGAAAAACTTTTAAGCATTTGAATGTTTCAAGATACAAATATATGAAAAAAAATTCCTATAAATTTTTCCAAAAGAAAACGATTTGGTTTGCTTGGTTTTTTATACCAAAAAAAATATACATTCAGTTTAGTACATGACAAACAAGAACAAGTAAATGCTGTATAAGTAATTCATATTTTTATGTAACAAAAATAAAAAATAAAATCGCTTCTAAAAAAATAGTTACTCAAACTTAAACCAAACTAACCTTAAACGTATTTTAAGCAAACCGCAAATAAATTCAATAGAATTCCAGTAATTTTTCAATATATTGCGCCTTTTCTTTGATACTAACAGTAACTTTTTCTGTTCAATAACAAATATTCATTTACACAAACACAAAAAGTTTTCAACACACATTTCCAACAACATTCATTCTTGACAATCGTTGAAGGAGACTGTATGTCTGTTGTAGGCCGAACTTTTTATTTTTGCTTTTACAGAGATGCTGAAAGAAAAATCCTATTCACAGAAACCTCTTGAAAACTCTTTGCAATTTTAAGTTATAATGCTTTATAAGTTATTTTTGTAAGAAGTAAACACCCATTAGTTTTTGTTCCTGTTTACAAATGCTCACACAAAATATTCAGGCAATTTTGATTTGTTAAGTTCAATGTAATTTTATACGACAGAAAAATCTTCTGCTTTAAATTTCGGTGTAAATAAATACGAGTATAGTATATAAAACTAAAAACCATGCTTCGATATGTGAAAACATTTAAAATTTTTCATTAACAATTGTTAGTTGAATTTAAAATAAAAACCTTATTGCTAATTGTAGTTCAGAAAAAAATTCACTATTGTTTAAGATTTTTCTTAAATTTACTATATAATCAGATAATTACCGGTATAACGCATTCTAAGTTTTTTTTTTTTTGAATTCCCAATATCAGCTTCAGGAATCGCCAAAATCCCCCACATTCCCAAAAACAGTATGACAACTAAAGCGAATGAGCGTTTATAGTTCAGATGCATGTTGCAAGACAAAAACGTGCACAGAATATGAAAAACCGATTAGCGGTGTAGTCCGGAATTAATTTGGGAATACCTAAAGTTGGCTTCGTAAATCCCCAAAATCCCCCCACTTCCCCGAAAAATTTTCGGTACTAAAATTTGGTAAAATATCTTTAGATTTTCATTACTGAAACTTTATTAAAGAATATTTTGTATACAAAAAATTGTTCATTGACGTTTTTTGGTACTAAAACTATTTCATAAAAAGTTTTCGGTATTTCACATTTGCAGAAATATTTTGGGTAAATTTTTGTTATATGAAATTTTTTTGCACTAATAATTTTCCATTTATAACTTGTTTAAAAAGATTTTATCTGTTCTAAATCTTTTTATTCGAAAATTTTGGTGCTAAAACTTCTTAGTGCTGCACCAATACCAATACTGAAATTTTTCTTTAAAAAGTTTTTGCACTTAAACTTTTTGTAATAAGCTTTTGTACTAAAACTTTTTGTATTATAATTTTTATATAAGTTTTTGTAACAAAAATTTTCTATAAATTTCTTCTATAATAAAATTTTTGTACTAAAATTTTTCTATAAAAAGTTTTTATACAAAAATGTTTGGTACTAAAACTTTTCTACACATTTTTTTCTACTAAAAAATTTATATATATATTTTTAATTTTTCTTTTAAAAATGTCATATAAAATAACAATGAAAATTTTCTATAAAATAGTTTGGTACTAAAACTTTTCTATACATTTTTTTGTACTAAAAAATTTATATACATTTTTTTTAATTTTTCTTTTAAAAATGTCATATAAAATAACAATGAAAATTTTCTATAAAATAGTTTTTGTACTAAAACTGTTCCATAAGGAGTTTTTGTAAAATTTCCTGTTTTAATAGTTTTTTTTTCTAATTTGTATTGGAATTTTTCAAATAAGCAAAACTTTTCTATAATAATATTTAGCACTGAAATACACATATTTTACTAATATCTTTTACAGAAAAGTTTTATGTTGTTAATTTTTCTATAAACTATTTCTTCTTTTAAAATTCTTCTATCAAAAAATTTCAGTGGGAATTTCTTTTTTGATTTTGGAATTAACATTTTTCTACAAAAAACTTCTGGAACTAAAATTTAACTCCGGAAATTATTTTGTTTACGAATAGTATTAAAAAAATTTCTTTAGAATTTTATAAGAACCATTCTTAGATTTTTACGGAAAAATTATCTGTCTTAAGATATTTTTGTACTTAAGAGTTTTTGTATAGAAGATTATAGAAACCATTTTGATTGAATTCATTAAAAAATTTCCTGTTCTAAAAAATGTCTGCACTAATTTTATTCTATGAAAAATTTTTCTTGAAATATTATCTTTAGAATAAATTTTTGTTTAAAAACTTTTATAAAAGTTTTTTTTTTAACAAATATATTTTTTTTTAAGTTTAGAACTGAAGTACTTCCATACAAAATTTTTTGTTTCACAATTTTTCTATAGAAATGTTTACTCTTTGACAATTTTTTATAAAAAATTTTCTGTGTTAAAAAGATAAGAAGTTTTTGAGAAGCATTTTTCTCTAAAACTGTTTTAGTGGATTTTTTTTGTCTAAAAGTTTTTTTTTTCATATGTATGGAAGTTTTTTTTATAAGAATAATTTTTGTGTAAGAAAACTATTTAATATTTTTCTCAAGTTTTATTAATAAATGTTTTTTTTTGTCAATAATTTTATGCATTATATTTTGTTGGCAGATTTAAATTCTGATGCTATTTCTATTAGCAAACATTTTTTTTCTGCAAATAAAAAATGTTTTTGTGCTGCAATGCTGTTGTAGGGTATTCTAAATAGTCTAGTTATAATCTCCTTTTAATATTTATTTGATAATTTCTTGTAAGCATTTTTCAATTTCGACGGCAAGTGGAAAAATATCTCTTTTAAGTATTGAAATTTCCGAAGTAAAATCATACACACACATATAGTTGCTTTTATGTATACACACACACACACATATATATAGCAAAATAAATTTGCATTACAAAGTGTGAATAAAATGTAGCGTTGATACGCCAGAATAACTTTTATTGCCTTTAATACAAAGTAAGAAGCAAAAACTACTCGTAAAATATAAAGTATCTTAAAATTAATATGAAAAGCTGACTTACAAATTCAAAGAAAGGGCGAAAGGAAATAGTCTACAAGGAAGTTATAACCGCAACGAGAGTATTTGTTATTTAAAATTAAGTCTTTCTTTTAATATAAAACGGAATATTCAATAATTATTTGTTTGGCAGAAAAAAAGAGAATTAAAATTGAAAAAGTTTCACTGATATTTGCTTTTATTTTACACTTCAAAGTCTTAAAGACTTTTTGCCGAAAAAAAATGAGCAAAAACAAACTCATGGGAATGTTATTTAATATTGAATATTCATCTCAAAATGGAAGGTGTGAAAATGAATCAGCGAAATTAAAAAGTTTTCTCTTCAGATTTAGAAAAATATAATAACTTGAAGAAATTTATGTATGATTTCTTTTTCTTAGCACTAAAGACTTGACTAAAGAATTGAAATAACAAATTTGAAGTTAAATTTCTTTTTTTCTATTGAGAGGTCCTCCCTTTTCAATCTTAATTAAAACACATTCAGCGTTAAGTAAATAAAAATTTATCTTTTACCTTTTAACTTTATTGAGCTCAAAAAATTTATAAAGTTTTTTTTTTTTGTTTTTTTTTGTTTTTGTTTCTCCTCCATTTTTTTACTCAACATTTATTTTATATTTAATTACTGCAGACGTAAAGTAAATATTTATATATTCATTTGCTAAACAGTATGACTGGCAAAATATTTTATTAATTGCAAACCAAGTCCAGGCATTTTTCTATTAAACATTGTAAATATTAAATTTAAATGAAGATTTGCCTGCGACAATCTTTTACAGAAATTATTTTCGCTGGAACATTTTTGTAAGGGACAGTTTTTGTCTTAAAAATATAAATATTTCTCCATTGAAGGCCAGCCTCAAAAAGTTTTATTTAGAAACTATTCAGGAAACATTTTTATACCGTTCACTAAAATGTAAAACGTATATACGACGGCTGATCAAAAAATAACCATTATTTTAATTAAAAAAAAAAGTATTTATATATTCATCAATAACTATCTTGTCCCCTTTAAAGTAATCCCCCTCAGATATAATACACTTATGTCAGCGTTTCTTCGAATCCTCGAAACTCTTCTGAAACGCTCGCTGTGCTTCGTATCGCCAACAACTCCTGTTTCGATTTGTCTTTTATCTTCTCAATCGTAGCAAAATGCTTGCCTTTCATCGGTGTCTTCAGTTTTGGAAAGAGGAAAAAATCAGCGGTGGCCAAATCCGGTGAATATGGTGGTTGAGGTATGATAACGGTTTCATTTTTGGCCAAAACCTCACGCACGACCATCGATGTGTGAGCTGATGCGTTACCATGGTGCAAAATCCATGATTGTTTTTTCCACAATTCTGTGCGTTTCTAGCGAATTGCTTCGCGCAAACGGCTCATAACTTCAAGGTAGTGTTCCATATAGACCGCATGACATTGTGGCAAGAATTCATGATACGCCACGCCATTGCAGTCGAACAAATCAGTGAGCAAAATTTTCACATTTGCCTGAACTTGACGTGTTTTTTCGATCTTGGATGCTTCCATTGGGATGATGGGGCTTTGGGTTCAATGTCATCGCCATACACTCTTGATTCGTCATCAGTTATTACCTTTTCGAGGAAATCTGGATCATCATTGACGATGTTCAGCAGCTCCTGAATGATGTCAGTGCAACGTTGTTTTTGCTCAAAATGTAGTAAATTTAGTAAAAACTCGAAGACCCCACCAAAACACGACTAACATTTTTATCTGTCAAAAACCGACAATCCGAAATGGCTGATATTGTCAACATATATAACAGACATGTGTACCAACATATATAACAGACATGTGTACCAACCAACAAAACTGCAAAAATCGTACATACGTAGCTCACGAAATTTCAAGATAACGGTTATTTTTTGATCAGACCATGTATACGAGTATATATTTGCATGACTATTGTGAAGAGTATGTTAGATTCGGCCCAGCCGAATATACTACACTCTTACTTGTTTAATAAGAATTCTTCGCTGATGAATATTTTTTGATTTTGAAGGTTTTTTTTTGCGGCGAGGGGGCGCTACGCACTGACCGTACCCTCCGCTTTGTGTCGGACTAATAACAACAGTAAACTGACAAAAAAACCCCCTCTTCTTCTTGGAATAAAAATTACCACCCCGGGACCGCCTTAGCATTGCTTCGGGGTGGATTCCCAATGAATTAATCAGACCTTTTCTTTACATTATCCTTCGTATGGGATCCTGATTATGATTTTATTCTGCGGCCTCCAGATCTAGCGTTTTCATCCGCAGAATCACGATACCGCTAAAATGTTGGCCTCGCTCCCTATCATGATGTCCACGACATTCTCCACTGTTATTGAGCCAGCTACCATCACCAGTTTTCTACGAGTTTCCGCCCATCGAGTACACAAAAAGAAAGTGTGATCGCCATCGTCCAGGACTTCTTCTTCTTCGTGTAAACAAAAGGGTGTCTTACATTTGCCCATTTTGTATAAGTAGCTCCGATAATAGCCGTGACTCGACATCTTTTGAGTCAGGTAATAGTTCACATTCCGTCTGTTAAACCATTTCTCGATATTGGGAATGAGACGTTCCGTCCATCTGCCTTTAGTGTCAGTGCTCCATCTACACTGCCTACCGTGTAACATTTCCTGTCGTAATTGCTGTATACTTCCAATGTCTACATGGCCAGTCTGTCTTGATATCCATGCCTTCCTTCGTGCTGGAATTTGTAGATCTATTGGGATTGAAGTTGTCTTATAAAAAATTACACTAAAACTAATTTTTATGTGAAACATTTTTGGTAATGAAAACTGATTCTGAAAAAATATTTAGTAAATAAAGCACATGTTTTCGGGGTTAGAAAGAAAAAAGTTTTTAAGAGAAGAGAACATTATTGATATGTAAATACGAGTAAAGTGTTTTTAAAAAATTTTTATTGGGCTTAAAAAATTTATTTCTAATAAAATTACTCTAATCAATTTTTGACTTTAAAAATATTCTTAAAAAAATTTTGGTTATCTTGTTTTTCTTATTTATTCCAACACCTTCCACACTACTCTCTTCTAAATAATCAGCAGAGAAACAACAACACAATATTTTTTTTAGCAATTTCCGTTTTAATTTTCTTTTTGTTTTTTTTGTTTTTTTTTATTTTATTTTATTTTTTTAATAAAGAAACTCACAAAAATTGCAAAGCTTTTGCTTGTCTGCAGTAACACCCAGGCTCTCGAGACTGTTAGTCGAGTATTCTACCAAATCAGCCATCGAGGCTAAAGAAACTTTTCGGGGTTGAAATTTTTTTTAATTTTTTAGGTTAGGTTAGGTATTCAGGCCGCTGGATTCTCCAAAAAGTTACTGGATGCTTCAGCTCACTTGGATCCCGATGATAGATCGTTCTCTTTGTGATTGCCTGAAAATGTAAGCTTTTCGCTGTCAAAAACTTGTCTATAGAAACTAATTTGTAATAAAAATAATAAATTTTTATTTAAATAATTATTATTAATAATTTTTTATTTAAAAATGTTTTCATTGAAAAATTTTGCCTTAAAAGGCTTTTGCAGAGTTCTTACAGCTTTACAATTAGTATTTCATAATTAATCACAGTTAAAGGACTCATCCTTAAAAAGCCATATGTCGCTTTGTTTACAAAACAAATAATAACTCAGGTATTTAATTGTGTTATTTTTAATGCTGTTTTTATATTTATGTTTATAAATGAAAAATTTTTTAACACCTCCTAGAGAGTTCATGCACCTACACTTTAGTAACACACACAAGCACACTCCCACACACATACACACACATCCACACACGCATACTTATGTCAACCATAAATATTCTTTCATATAAAGTTTTGTGTTGGATTTGTTGCCTGGTATCTGTTCAAAAATACATCATTCATCATAAAAGTCAAAATTGTGTCAACTTTTTGTTGGATTCTTTCTTCCAAAGGAGAAAAAGGTAGAAAAAAGACAAAATTATATTATGGATGAAAAAAAAAGGAACAGTACAACAGCAAAAACAACTGCAAAAGCATAAAAAGATGGAGTAAGATAATTAAGAAATTCATAGGTTTGTTTAAAATGCCACAAACAAGCATTGTAGAAAACATTCGTTCGTTATTCATAAAATGATTTAAAGCAGCACATGTTGTCTGTGAGTTTTTATTCTTCACATTTTTTAATTATGACAAATTATATTGGTGGAAATTTTCTAAAGGAAAAATTTATATAAGACAAAAACTTTTAATGATTTGTTGTGATATTTTTTTATTTGATTCTTTTTTTTTCGTAAGAACGTTTCTTGAAAAGTTTAACGATAATTAATGGCAAAGCTGTTTTAATGGTGGATTTATAATTGGATCTTATGGTTTTGTCAAGTCCTTTTATGTTACAACAGGTTTTTAGCATTTATGTGATGTCTTAAGCAATTGATAATGTTGGTAAAATAATGAGAAGTGATGTTATGGGAACAAACAAATTTTCTTTGTTTTAAACCACCTTTTGACATTTACGTAGCAGCTCGGGGGAAACCGGCAGTGTGGCTGGTTAAGCGCTAACAACAGTTTCGAAGTGGAAAAGAACAGTTCTTAAACGATTTTATTAGAAAATGCGGAAATCCGTGTTGAAAACTGCCACTTACATGTAAAATTGAATGCGAATAATTTTCTTTTCCAATGATCAGTATATTCAAGGTCGATGGTTTATTTTATATTTCAATTTCAAATAAACAATCGGCCTCGAATTTGCTGATTATTGGAAAGATAAATTCATAATAAATTTTACAGAAATGTTGTTTATGAATTGTCTTTTTTATATGGAATAAATTTTAGTTAAAAACAATAGACCTCGATCTCGCTGATTCGAGGAATAGAAAAGTGTTTAAAAAAGGTAAAAAAATTAGGATTAGTTTAATTTTGAGACTAGTTAATACATATATAGGGTGTCCTCCGAGAAGGTATTGTTACATTTTTGCATCTAGAAATGTTTTTGAGGATTCTTCCATTGCTAATGAAATAATGACGATACGGAGTACTTAAATAATTCCCAACTTTATTTGCACTTGATACCACTGTGTGCTAAAACATAAACACTAGACTTGCTTACTTTCTGACTTATGACTGTCTTCCACAAACTTTAAAAATAAACTGACTTGTTGCTACCGACCTGTCTGCTATTTATACGTCTTTATCAGTTTCTACAATCGTCATGATCTTTCTAGTGTGTGATTAATAATTGTAAACTCAAATGTACAAATGTAATTCTTATGCATATATGCTTGCGAACATTAAGCAAGTGGCAACAACAAACAATAAGAAACGAAATACCAAGAATGCAAGAATAACAACAACATCATTTGCAGTTGATTTACTTGGAATATTGGGCACTTTAAATTTTGTATGTTTGTTTGTTTGTGTATTATGTTTTTAATTTTATTTGGTTTGTGTGAATGTGTTGTACATTTATAACAAACAGATCAACAGCTGCAGATGTAACACAAGTTTCGTAACAGTATACTGCCTTGTTTTGCCGCCATTTTGGCAAACGTTAGTCTAGACAGTTCATATTTGGCAGTCGGGAAGTACACACGTGGCAAATATATTACGGAAAAATATTCGATAAACCAACGTATTTTAATCGTTAAAACATTTTATCAAAGTCAAAGATCGATTATTATAAAATGGAGAAAGTTATGAGAAATTTTTGGAGAAATAATGTGTCTACAAACCAAACTATTTATTGTGTAGTGAATGATTTCGGAGAAATAGGGCCTGTAGCTGATAGGCTCAACACGACAACGTACTGCAATATCGGCTGAAAACATTACTGCTGCTCAAGAAGGTGTGCAAAATGGATTCATCAACCTAAATTAGACACCGTGTTTAGGTGCTTGGTCTTCAAAGAGCTACTTTGGCCACAATTTTGCACAAGGATTTGTTTTTGTTTCCATTTAAGATTCAGTTAACACAAGGGCTTCTTCCACAAGACTATTTAAGCCGACGTACATATGTCAATAGGATGTTACAGCTCGGCCATGACAACCCCGATTTTTATGAAAAAATCATTATAGTGACGAGATAAACTTTAATTTGAATGGATATGTGAATAAACAGAATAGTCTATTATAATAGACTATTCACATATCCATTCAAATGAAAGTGTACTTCATCACTATAATGATTTTTTCATTAAAATCAAATTATTCATCAGTAACTTTTGCAGCCATTAAAAGTGACAGTCTGGTGTGCAATTTGGGCAGGAGGAATCACTGGACCTTACTTTGAAAATGAAAACGGCGTAATACCTACTGCGAATGGGAAGCAATATCGTGATAAGATTAAAAACTTTTTAACGCCATAAGCTAATTGCTAAAAAGAAGAGAAGTAGAAAAAAGCTTATTATGTTTAAAGTTTAGTTTTGTTTAAAATGCGGTATGAATAAGACGGTACCACATCGTTTACAGCCAAAATTACAACGGAATTACTGCGAGACCTCTTTCCACGACCAGTTATTTTAAGAAATTGTGATGTTGATCGTAATCCACGGTCGCCTGACTTGACTACACTGGACTTCTTTTTGTGGAGATATCTGAAAAGAAAGGTTTATGCTACACAGAAATAATTATATTAAAAATAAAATCAACAAAATTTTTGTCTGAAAAAATAATTTTTATAAATATCAAAAAAATAACCTAGGATATTGTATTTTGTTGTTGTTAAAAAAAATAGTTGTTTTCGATTAATAATTATTTTTACTACACTTGTGTTTGAATACACGAATTCCTTTACAGGTCCGCATTCAAACAATTTATTAATTGATTCTTATTCTCGGATACTAGGGAATGGATGAGTACTGATGAGTAGCGCAGCGAATACGAAAGAACTGGTTATCCGCCTGCCTAAATAAAGTCTTTAAAAGTACTTTTCTTGTCCTCCTTAACAGTTATATGAGTTCCAAGCAACATACGAGTATTAAAAAATGTGCCTTCTTAATTTTAGGCAAGGAGGATTGAATTTTCGTTTTACCTTAAAGCCGAAGGACTATATGCCGACTTGTATTTAGTATCGAACTGTTTTATTTAATGATATCTCTCCTCCTTTATCCGAGCTTAGGTTCTTAGTTTCCGTAACACTATTTGTTTGGAAAACTTTGTAGACAAAAATAAAGTTTAATTTGTTTAAACTTTTGCTACTTTTTATTTATTTTAATTGTAAAGTTTTAGCATATTATTTGTTTTAAGAAACAAATTTTATGTACCAAATAAAATTATATACAACTTTATTTAGTTTTGTACAAAGTTTTTGTTTCTTTGTTGTAGATTTTATAATGAAACTTACTAAGTATTATTTTATTATTTTTCTTTTATGTACGAGTATGTTTGTGTAAACAAATGGGCAATATGTACAAGTAGGTATGTGAAATGTGTGTGTGTGTGTGTGTGTGTGTGGAAACAATTATATATGCCTTGAAAATTTCAGATTTAAATTTTATATATGGTTTGAAATCAATAAATTAAAGTAAAAAATATTAACTGCTTAAAAAACTCTTTAATAATCCCAAATTCCTCAACATGCTTTTATAAACTAACGAATAGGAAAAATTAAGCCATAAACACTTTTTTCACTTCTCTAACTCTCTCCATAACTTTAAACATTTGTAAGGACATATTTTCTATAAAACTTTCGTTAGCTTATTGTTAAAAAATCCAAACTCTTTTTCACACTTCAATATTTTCCAACATATTGTTTTGTTTTATTTACCAGGTGACTAGAATAGGAAGGACCATATGTGTAGCTGTTATGTTGCCTTCTCCTTGGCTGTGTTGTTAAAGTTAAAGTTCAAAATATGTTAAATAAATATCTAAGGACTCAATCTATTCCCTAACACTACAAATATACACAAGTTAACTAATAATTGTGAAACTTTGTTTTGCTGTTGCTCTTCTCTGATGCTTGAAATTTTCCAAACATTAGACAAAACAAAAAAAATTGTTGCAGGAATTACAGCTTAAAAAATTGCTAAAAGGAAGAGAAGTAGAAAAAGCTTATTATGTTTAAAGTAACTTTAATAATGTTTCATAGAACAAAATATGTGATACATATTATCTTAGTAAAAAAAATCGTATGCTTAAAAACAAAATTGATAATGCTGAACAAATCAGAGCAGTATTGAAGACAGAGCAAAACTATGCAAATATAACCAAATATATTAAAATATTCTTAGTGGTACTCTTATTTCCAAAACAAAAAAAAAAAAAAAAAAAAACAAAAAAAACAATAAATGAAAACATTTACGTTGTGACGCAATACTCTTTACGTCATGACGTAAATAAGCTAGTATATATAAATCACGCTTTTTAAAGAAAATCTTGACGAACCTGTGATACATAATATCTCAGTAAAAAATCTGATGCTTAAAAAGATTTGTTAAGCATTATCAAGCTTAACAATTCATAGCAGTATTGAAGGCAAAACAAAGCTATGCAAATATGGCCCAAAAAAATTTAAAATGTTGTTAGCGGCACCCTTATTCCCAAAACAAATTTTAATCATAAAAAAACATTTACGTTGTGACGTAACACTCGTTACGTCATGACGTAAATAAGCTAGTGTGTAGTATATATAAATCACGATTTTTAAAGAAAATCTTGACTAACAACTTTAAAACAATTACGTCATGACGTAACACACATAAAGTTATGACGCAATTAAGATTTTGTATTATCCGTTGTAAATATGACACAACAATGAAGTACAATGCTTTTATATTACAAAACTTACGTTACTTGTAGCTGTTTTCAGATTATGACGTAAGTAATATTGTGCGATGGATGTTTTAAGCAGAATACATCAATAAAACTGAGTGTTCATATATTATAAATATTTAATTTTTGGTAGCTATATTCAAGTAATGACGTAACAACAAAGCAAAATTAGAAGAATAATTTAGCTTTATTTTCAAAAGTTTTAATTGCTTGCTTGTTGTATTGCTTAATTTTTTTTAGAGAAAAACCAATTCCGAAATTATTTCTTATCTCCCACCGATAACGTCACTGCCTCCTATACAACCATAATTAAATATTTATTCTGAATTATTAATAAATAACTCTTACTTATGTATGTTGAAAACTACATTACTGGATTTTTGTTACGTTTGAGACAAATTAGAAAAAGTAACCTCTTACGTCATGATTGTATATGTATATTTTTTAGTATACGGGTATTAATTTACCACATTTCTCCTTTAAAATTTTCGTTTTGCGGCTTGTGAACAAATTTTTTATTACAAAAACTTTCTTTAGATTTTCTCTTTCAAATATTCTAAGGATAATTATTTAAAATCCTTGAAGTTACATTTATTGAAAGCTGAAATTATTTTCAAGTCCCGGAAGACCTATGCAGGTTGAAGTTTTTTCTGTGTGTTGCGAATTATCTAAGTAAAATTGTTGTCAGTTGCACAAAATGAACAATTGAAATCGTTTGGCATTCCAAACACAACAATTTAACAAAATTGAAAAGGAGCAAAGCAAAAGGTAGCACCAACTAACGACTGCTGGCTCGTTGCAAATAGTGAAAATAACTTAAAAAAAAAAATACATGTATAAAGAAGGCCATTACTAAAGCAGTTGCAAGTGCATTACTTGTTTTTTTACGTTTTTTTTTCACTTTTTTGCTTTTATGGCGTTGTTAAGTGGTTAACAAAACATGGCCAACAAACTAACCAACCAACCCAACACAAATAAAACTCTCAAGCAGCGAATCAAACAGTCATTTACCCCGCCAACCAACCCCGGCCAAAAACAGCCGATACGTTTGCATGCCAGACAGCTACGGAACGACCTGCTGTCAGAGTTCTACAAACAATACAAAAATTTACTTGTAATACTTTCTTTTTGTTTAGCGTTGTTTTTTTTCTACTGCTCTTACTTTCTTCTTTAGCTTCAGATATTGCATCAAAATCTCAACATGAAAAGTTGGTGGAAATTCATTTATTCATCTTCTCTTAACAATTGTATGCTAAATAAGCAGCAATTCAGAGTAAATAGATAAAAAAAGAATGGGGAAAAAATGAAAGAAAAGTAACAAAATGCGAAAAGAAAGGATTTTACTTTTGGTTTGTTAATAGATTGAGGTTGTTTTGTGTTACGTTGCACAACCGGAAATCGTTCAGCTTAAACACTACAATGTACGTTAAACTAACCACCGTTGTCTTGTTATCGAGGGCAACCACAATGCTGCACATTGGCATAAGTTTTTGCAAAAAATAGTAGATAATTTGGCATATATATCTTATGTTAAGGCAAAAAGCAATTGATTTTAAGGATTATGTAGATAACACACAAAGTGATTTGCCGATATAGAGTGGCGCAGTGATTTGTTTTGCCTTTGGCTAGATATTTTGGCTGCAATGATCTTGACGTAATAAACAATAGACTTCTAGAATTGTCCAGACAACAATCAAAATATTTTCGTTAATACAAACTGGCACAATGAATTCAAGTGCAATGAAATTTTCATTATCTTTTTTATATTGTGATCAGTTAGATATTTTAGCATATTTATTTGTTGCAACGATTTTGACATAACCACAAACTGACTTCAAGGATTATCCAGACAACAACCAAAATATTTCTTTAATACAGAGCGGCACAATGAATTCAAGTGTAAGGACATTTTCATTATTTTTCATATTGTTATCAGCTAGATATTTTAGCATATTTATTTGTTGCAACGATTTTGATCACAAACTGACTTCAGGGATTATCCAGACAACAACCAAAATCTTTTCATTAATACAAACTGGTACAATCAATTCAAGTGCAAGGACATTTTCATTACTTTTAATGTTGTGATTCGTTATATATTTTAGCATATTTATTTGAAGCAACGATTTTGATTTACAGACAATAATCAAAATGTTTTCATTAACAGAGAGTGGCATAACGAAATTAAATGCAAATAAACTTTTATTATTTGTTGTTTTACGATCAGTTAGATTTTTTAAAATATTTATATGATTATTATTCAGACAACAACTGAAATAATTTCATTATTATAGAGGGGTTAACGGATTAAATGCAACGAAACTTTCGTTATGTGTAATGAGATCAGTTAGATATGGTTTTGATGTAACTACAATTTGACTTCAAGAATTATCCAGACAACAACCAAAATGTTTTCGTTAATATGAAGTGGATAAAGTCATAAATATAATATAAGCTCTTAGCAAAGAATAGTTCCAGCTCTTGGTGTCCACTTCAATACAATAATTTATTTGTAAAACTTGTTTTTATGTGTGTTAAAATTATTTTTTGGCGTGGTCACCATCTTAGTTCATCTCTATGTCTGCCAGGAAAAATATGGCTGCTTTTTCTTTTATATTGTGCAAACATCGGCCAAGAAAACCCGCGGAGAATTATAAAAAAATAAACAAATAATTTTCACATTTACTAATATGGGTTTTAAAGTACCTATGAAGCTCTAAACACTTAGACGACAGCAGACTTCACAACTTCACGAGTACAAAGGAAGTTAGCTTCAAATGATGTTATGTTGCTTCAGCAACATAATTATTTTAAAGACAGCAGCAGCACTATGTGTATTTAAACAATGCAAATTTCAGAGGTGCCACATATATATTTTACATGAATAAACCTAAAATTACTGACTGAAAACGTAATAATATCACGTAAAACTGTAAAAACTAACCAATTTATTTGTTTATTTGATTTATGTGATGTTTTTTTCCATTAAATATTTCAAACAAATTTGAGTTATTATTCTTGCCAATTTATAATTCTAGTGGCAGCACTGCATTTACATTTTGCTGCTTACGAAAATAGAAATTAGTCTAAGTTGGCAGCATCAGCAAATGCTGTTGTGAAGTCGTACTACTGTGATGTCGTTAAAATAATCGTGTGCATTTAAACACATGTATTTTATTTTTGACAGATTACTGCTTGCTGTCTGCTGTCGTCTATGTGTTTAAAGCTTAAAAGTGAAGATAGTAGTGTTTTCTGTATATTTTGTACTGGCTGTAACATAAGCTTAAGATATTTTATGTTTTATAAAAAAAAAAATAACGGTTTGTTTGTCGCTAGCAGTTTGTTATCGAAATATCAAAGTTAAAATAAAAACCCTTTACTTTTTTATAAAAAAATAAAAGACCTCTAATGATGGTATTATTCGTCTGGCTCAAGTTCAAACCTAACTTTCGCCAAGAATTATTTTTATTATAAAAATAATTGCCACGATCAATAACTCTTGAAAAAAGAAGACAGGAAAAAATAATTGCATACACTAATATGCTGTTCATACATACATTTTTTAATTAATTCAATTATCAGTTAATTAAAAAAATTTTTAAGTGTTCATACATACTTAATATTGCTAATGCAATTAACGTTTGACAGCAGCTGACAAAAAAGTCGTTTAGATTTTGTTTTGGAATATTTCTGCTTGTTGACTCGCCATCTTTGGTTTGCATTTGTTTACATTTGAGTTGTCATATTTGAACAGAGTTTGTTTATTGGGTATTACAGTGCTAAATAAACACGGTTACCACAGGGTTGTATACTATGGGTATTATTTATAAAATTTTTTTCATGTTTATTAAGCTGTTATTGCACTGATTTCTATAGAAAATTTGTGTAATAACAGCTTAATAAACATGAAAAATTTTTATAAATAAGGCCGTATATATTTTATTAAATATTAGAACAATTAACTGTTAATGGCCAATTAAGTTAATTAAAATTTTGTATAGGTTAAATAAAATAAATCAATGAAGGCGTTAATTGTAAAATGTTAATTAAAAGTGTATGTATGAACAGCATATAAGCTGGGGGACTCACTCAAAAAGATTCGAGCTCAGTCCCATGTAAACATAATGTATTTTTAAAACGGCCGCTGAAACAACTCAACCAGCGAGCACTAATTTATTTTTTCGTCTATATTTGTCTCATATTGATCACATATGCAATTTGTTACAATAAAAGATCTTAAGCTACAAATATGTAAATTATTTAATATTTTACATTTAAATATACTTATATTACATACTTCTAACGATTTTTTCTTTTACTTACTTTCTGATGTAAAATAAATAAAGAAATATAATTGAATTTCACTAAATTCCTCTTTCCCCGTTCCATTGTGCTCGGCTTTCAAGGTAAAACTAAAATGTTGCAATTGCAAACCATTGTTTATTTTCTTAAATTAAAAATATAAACGTAAATGCCTTAAATTGTATGCAAATACATCAGATTTTTGGTTTTACAATTTTATTATTATTAAACAATATAAAGTTACTAAAATTTACTGATTATTTTTGGAAAATTGCAACTCAGAAAAAGGATAATGGCTCTCCTTTTTCTGAGTTGCAAGCACAAAGTTGAAAAGTTTATAATAGAAAATATGATATTAAATATTCTCAGGCTTTTGCTTACTTACTATCTATATATTTAAATAAATTATTGAAAGAAAAAAATAAAGAATGATAATATAAAATATATAGCGGGTGTCGGCGGGGAAGGTATATTACTTTGTTTTGCCGCCATATTGGTAACCATTAGTTTTGACAGTTCATATTTGGCTGTTGTGAAGCAGACACATGACAAACTTGTTATGGAAAACTATTCGATAAATCAACGTTTTTTAATCGTTATAACATTTGATCAAAATCAATCATCGATTACTGAAGTTATGTGAAATTTTTCGGAGAAACAACGTGCCAATAAAACGCAGTATTTATCGTGTAGTGAATGATTTCGAAGAAAAAAGGTCTGTAGGTGTTGCACAAAATCGGCTGAAAAGGTTACCGCTGCTCAAGAAAGTGTTCAAAACAATCCATCAAACTTAATTCGACGTACTGGTTAGGAACCTGGTCTTCAAAGAACAACTTTGGCCACAATATTGCCCCAGGTTGTATATTTGTTTTCATCTAAGCTTCAATTGACACAAGAGTTTTTTCCACAAGAGCTTTTTCCACATTTACTCCACCATACATACTCGTATGCCAATAGGATGTTACAGTTCACCCATGACAACCCCGATTTTAATGAAAAAATCATAATGACCGACGTTTTTATTTCAATGGTTATGTGCAACAGAATAGTTGGTTCTGGGCAACGGAAAACGTTCTTGGCATCCATTAAAAGTTACTGTCTAGTGTGGAATTTTGTCAGGAGGAATCATTGCACCTTATTTGTTTGAAAATAAAAAACGGCGTAATGGTAACTATGAATAGTGGACGATGTCGTGAGATGATTGAAAACTTTTGAACGCCACAACTGCATGCTTTGGACTTGAATAACATGCGGTATCAACCACACAGTACCACATCGCATACAGTTACAATGGAATTACTGCGAGTACTATAACTTCCTGGTGGAAGAATAAAAAAATGGGTCTTCCTATAAATGCATATGCGATCGCTACCAGAACTTGCACAAATTCCCTTCAATACTATAATTTCTTAAGCCAAAAACTTTGTAAGGTACCTTTTTTTATATTAAACAATTATAAGCTTATTTGACGAAAGTTAGAAAGCTTTGAATAATAAATATTAAAATTCATATTTTGGTTCAGTTAAAAGCAAATCTTTATCGCATTTTATTATAACGACGAACACAAGTAGCAGAGCGGGCGTTTTACAAACTGCCTTTTTGGTTTCTTTTCATTTAATCCTTTTTCTCTGCCGTTTTTTTTTCTTGCTTTAAACAATTTTAAGCTTATGCTTCTCTTTCATTTTTGTTATCATGGTCTGTTGACAATTTAAGAGGTCATATCGTTTGCACTTTGTGAAGAACACTTAATGTACCGCATTAACAAAGTGAAAGACTTTTATAAAATTAGTTGCACAAACTAAACAAAACGTTAACTTGCGGGGTCACTTTACTTCAAATGTTTAAGACGCAGTAACAGGAAAAAACAGAATTAAAAAATTTTTAAGGTAAAAATATTAGCGCGTGGCAGTGTTGCAACCGTTTTTATGTGGAAAGTATAATTTTGTTATAAATGAAAGCGGGTCTGGGGCCTCTTTCGCCATCAGGAATACAACTTATAGAATGATAACAACACCATGGTGTTTGGATTTTTGCTGCCAAAAGCTTAAACTAGTTTCTGTAAGCCGTAATAAGGCTGCGTTATTACATAATAGAAATTACGCTAGCCGTAATAATGTAATTTCTATTACGTTATAACGTAATAAAAATTATATTTCTATGATAGCAAAGTTTTTTTGAGGCATTATAAGTGTAATGTTGTGACGCAATAAAAACTGATTTACTGCGTTTTAAAAATAACTATGTGGTGAAGTAAATGGAAATTTTTGACGTTAAAAGAACTAAGTAGTGACGTAATATAAAGTGTTTTATTACCTAATGATTTTTTCGTTATACAAAATCACCTTAAGTGCAAATAAATATAGCTCTCTGTTGGTATAAGCGTAACGTTATGCCGTAATAAAATCTACACTGTTACGCTTAAAAGTTAATTTGCAGTGAACTGAAAGAAACTTTTTCAAATTAAAAAAACTACATTTTTGCGTTATAAGAAATTACCTTAAGGCGTAGTAAAAATAATGGCCGGGAATTATAGCAATTACGTTGTAGTTCAATAAAAGTGAATTCTTCATTAAAGAATAAACTCTTTGACATATAAGAACTACATTATGACATAATAAAAACTGCAGTTAAAAAAAAAATTACCTCACGGCGAAATGAAAACAACTCTGCGACGTTATAAGAATAACGTTACAACGTAATAAAAACTGCAATATTACATTGTGAAACTATTATGCGACGAAATAAAAGTGAATTTTTTTACTTTATAACAACTACGTTATAACGCAATAAAAAAATGCTTTTTTGCGTTATAAAAACTCATTAAGATTTTATCATGAAAACCGGAGATATCATGGGCGAGCTGTAACATCCGATTGGCATATGTACGACGGCGTAAATGGTCTTGTGGAACAAGCTCTTTTGTAAATTGAAACTTAAGTGGAAACACATGCAAATCCTTGTGCAAAATTGAGGACTAAATTGTTTTTTGAAGACCAAGCTCCTGAGTATGGCATCAAATTGAGGTGGATGGATTGTTTTGCACACTTTCTTGAGTAGCAGTAATGTTTTCAGCCGATCTGGCAGTACATTGTTGTCCATGTTTGTGGGTGTGTACATACCCTCTTTTTACGAAATCATTCACTACACGATAAATAGTATATTTGGTTGGCAGGTTGTTTCTCCCAAGAATTTCACGTAATTTTTTCGTCACAGTAAAGATGATGGATTTTAATGTTAATGTTTTAACGATTAAAACACGTTGATTTATCGAATATTTTCTATAATTAATATGACACGTGTCTAATACACGGCAGCCAAATATGGACTGTCAAGATTAATGTTTACCGAAATGATGACAAAACCAAGTAGTATACCTTCCCGGTGGACATGCTGTACTCCAAACGTACTAGGACATTGTTTTCTAGGCTATAAGGCAAGTGGCACCATTTTGCTGGAACACCATATCGTTTAGAAGCATATCCACATATTCTGGCCACAAATATCCCGCTATCTTGCCACAATAGTGAGCACCATTCATGGTAACTGCTTGGTCGATCTCACTTTCGCAGAAGTACGGCCTGAGGATGCCGCCAGCCTTGAAACTGCATCAAACAGTGACTATTTGATGCACCCGCTTTTCAACAATCACTGGTGCATGCTCATTTGCCCAAATGCGGCAAATCTGCATGTGAAAGTGCACCTCGTCGCTAAAGTTGATTTTCTTTGTAAAGTCACCACTCACTTTTGTCTGTTCAACCAACCATTCGGCCTATTAACAACGCTTGAAATGGTCATTAGGTTGACTTTGTCAAACACTGAAACAAAGAAATGTCAAATTAACTTGGGGGAAAAAAAAACTTGACGTTAAGGTGTGACTCACAGTTAAAACATCGTTCTTTATAATTGGACCACTTTGTGTAAATAAACTAGTTAAAATTTCATGATTCTCATAAATTTTTTTACGAACTGCCACAAATTTATTTTGAAAACTGGCCACTGCCTGGTTTCCTCCTTTATCTTTTATGCTCAGTTTTTTAATAGTTTTGGTACTTAAACTTTTATTATCTTTTTATAGAATCTAAAATCATTTTTCGTTAAACTAGTAATTTTCCGCTTCTGTTTTAAACAATTTATTTTGCTTGATTTTTCTAAACTTTTTTACCGTTAAAATTTATTTCAGTTTTTAAAGTTCATAAACACATTTTTTTTTTCTTGTCTTTCTAGTTAAAAAATTTGCACATCTTTTGTTTGTTCTTCTAAGTGCTTCTAGTCGAAGGGCCAACTTTTAGCAAATGAGTAAAATTCTAAAGCAGGAAAAAGGGAAATGAGGCAAAAGTCTCATACTAAAAAAAAGAAAAAAAAGCAAAATTTTAAAAAATTTAAGGAGGCGTACGAATCAATTCGTCAATTTATTTCATACTTTCTCTGCTAAGATTTTATTGCTTTTTTCCATTTGAATATTTAATTAAATTGAAAAATAAAAATTGTTTGACAATTTTTTGTCCTAATTAATTGCCATTTGCTCTCTTCGCAGCATCTCTTTTTATTGCTGTTAAACTTGTCACAATTTGGCTATTGTTCGCAATATTCATTTTTCATTGTTTTCATGTTAAAAGTTTGAAAATTTAGTTAAACATCAGATGTGTTACCTAAAGCGTTGTCATTCATTGCTTGCTTGTTACATATAATTATAAAAGTTTACTTTTTTTTCTCTTATATATTTTTGCTTCGACACACACCCAAAGGTATGAAACAAATGTATGTACTTGCACAGGTAAACAGGTATTGTTTTAGTTTGTTGGTCTATGTGTAATATTGTACGAGTATATGTATATAAACGATTACCTTGCTACACACACACACAAATACATTCGTTTTAGTATATACAGCATATCAATTGTTTTATTTCTTTTCCTTTTTTTGTGATATATACACCGTTCAAAAACAGAAAAAACAACATACCTGACTGTAAACCATTTCCATAAAATTATATAAAACTTGTTTTGTGGAACTTTTTTTCAGACTTTATTCAATTGCTTTTGCATGTGATTTTTGATTTGTTGGTTCAATGTAAAGGATATATGGGAAGTAGATGTGGCTTTGCACGGGTTGTAACAAAATTAGCCAGAAAGATTCATGAAAATTTAACTAATTTTCATGAAATTTTTTATTCTTTGTATTCAAAAATTGTATTTTTGCAAGACTGCAGCTTAATGTGAATAAAGGATATATCGGAGGTAGGAAAGTCCTTGATTGGATTGGTATAAAATTGGGCAAAAAGCTTAACAGCTTCATATAACAAATTGTAAGCTCGTTTTCGCTCTGATTTAAATCAATTGCTTTTATATACTGCTAAAGGATATAGCGGGGGTAGTCAAGTCCTTAATTGTATTGGTATGGAATTAAGCACAAAATATAACAGCTTCATATAACAATCTGTAAGCTTATTTCCGCTTTGCTTTTTCCGCTAGGCTTTTGCCTACTGCTATAATTTTAGATTTAATCACGTTAATTTAATAAAAAGGATATATGGGAGGTGGGTGTGGCTCTGCATGGAATATAACAAACTAAACCCCTCAGCTTATTAAATAAATTTTACAAATATTCTACTAATTTCCATTGTATTTTTTACAAGATTGCAGCTCAAAGTGAATAAAGGATATATCGGTGGTAGAAGCGTCCTTGATGGGATTAGTACAAAATTAAGCAAAAAGTTTAACAGCATCATATAACAAATTGTAAGCTTGTCTCCGCTTTGATTAAATCAATTGCTTTTGCACACTGCTAAAGGATGTAGCGGGGGTATTCCAGTCCTTGATGGGATTGATATGAAATTAAGCACACAATTTGACAGCATATTATAACAAATTGTAAGCTTGTTTCTGCTCTATTTTAAATTAATTGCTTTTGCATACTGCTATAATTTTAGATTTAATCACGTAAATTCAATATAAAGGATATATGGAAGGTAACTGTGGCTCTGCATGGAATGTAACAAACTAAGCATCTTGGCTTAGTGAAACAATTTTACAATTAGTCGACTAATTTACATTGTGTTTTTACAAGATTGAAGCTCAATGTGTATAAAGGATATACCAGAGGTAGACAAGTCCTCGATTTAATTGATATAAAATTAAGCAAAAAATCTTAATAGCTTCATACAACAAATTGTAAGCTTGTTGCTTTTGAGATTTAAACAAATTTCTCGTGCATGTTGCAATAATTTCTGATTTAAATATGTTAATACAATACAAAGGATATATGAGAGCTAGACGGGGTTCTGCAAGGATTGTAATGAATTTAGCCACACTCCACAAACAGTTCACTAATTTCCTTTGTATTCCTTGCACGATTGTTAATGTTTTGCAATATAAAGGATATCTGGGAGCTAGCTGTGACTCCGCTAGAATTGTAACGAAATTAGCCATACAGCTTATTAGATCAAATTCTTAAATAGTAAAATAATTTCTAATGTATTCTGGCCAACATTGGATTTCAAGATAAACAAAGGATATACCGGAGTTATTCTTGTTCTTGATTGAATTAATACAAGATTAAGCACAGATTTTAACAGCATCAAATAACAAATTGTAAGCTAGTCTCCGCTTAGATTTGAATAAATTTATTTGGCATATTGCTATAATTTTTTAGCTAATTATGTTAATGTAATATAAAGGATATGTGGGAAGTAGGCATAGCGCTGCATAGATTGTAACAAAGTTAGCCACACAGCTTAGTAGATCAATTCTTCCGTGCTAAGGAGCTTAACAATAGTATTTTATAAATAGTTTACTTAACTTTTTTTATTTAAATCATAACTGTAGCTTAACAAATAACTGTTAGTAATGTTTAAGAGCACTATTGGCATATATTTATAACACCAATTGCTATTTAATTAATTACTAAGCATAATTTTGCTGCTATTTGCTAACAATATAAGCATTTTGCTGTAGTTTAGAGCCTAAATTAAATTTCTAATAAACAGGATATACCTGAGGAGAATGAGTTTTTGCATTTCAATCAATAAAGTCCACAAAATACTGCTATATTGTTTAAAGAAAGAAATTGGAATTATTGAACTTTCTTTACAGTATTAAAGAAAAAGGGGGCATAATACAACCATATTTTATTTTTATTTTAGAATTTTTACATCTAGTAAAAAATATATCATGTTGATATGGATAAGAAGGATAATAAAGATATAAAAGAGAGCTCTTGTCCATAACAATCTGAAATTGATTACGGAGTTTCAGTGAGAATTTTTTTCTTAATAATTAAGAAGTTTTCGTAGTACTTGAGATAAAATTAAAGAAAAAAAAAAAAATAGAAAATGAGGAAAAAAGGATATATGCCAGGTAGGCAGATCCTTGAAGCAATTGGACAAAACATTAATTTCGCTGTTTAAGATTTTTATTTCACGAGTTGTAAGCCCATTATCGCGAAAAAGAATTAAACCTTTTGTTTTTTTAATACATATGTATTTCCATGAAAGAAAATTTTTCCTATGAAATTGTGTAATAAAACAAAAGATTATAGTTTTTTCTATTGAAAAAACAAAAATCACATGTAACATGAATTCTACTATGATATGAGTACGTAGAACTATGCAATGAGGCAACATATACATACACACTTTAACCAGTGCTAACACACATACATAAATTAATGTTTTAAATATACATAGAAATATGCAGAGTGTACATACATATGCGAGCAAGCAAAAGTGTTGAAATTTTTTACAAATATTTAAAAATTGTTTAACGTTTTTTTTTTTGTTTTATTTAGCAAGTAAAAGTTTTGTGCAGAAAAGTAAAAGAGAAACTGAAATCAAATTAAAATTTTTTCGTTACCTTTTACGAAGTTTTGTTGCAAACTTTGTAAGCATGATTTTGTTAAATTATGAATTTGTTAAAATCTTGAATAATTGGTAATTGCATAATAGTAAAGTTTCGTTTTTGATAACAAACAACTTTCTTATTAAATTTTTGTTCAATTTTATTAACAGATTATAAAAATTAAGAAACATTTTATATCAAAGCAACAACTGTAGGCGGTTTTTGTATAATCTTATATATTTTTTTTTTAACTGGAAACTTATCATCGTGAAAACAATCTTTATCGAAATCCTTTTTTTTTCATTTCATCTGAAAACTTTAGCTCAAACGTCTTTTCGAAACTTTCTTTTTAATATTCTGCATAATAAACTTAAGAACTAGCAGCAGATAGCAACGTAAATAAAATTCCCTGAAAAAATTCAACCTCAAATAAGATTTAAAATAAATCCCTTGCATAAAAAAAATGCTTTTGAAAGTGAAAAGAAAATCTGTTTTGTGTAAAATTGTATCAATAAATGACATCAAAAATATTAACCAGCAGCAGCAGCAGCGCTTTATCAGCAACTACTACAGGCGGGCATGACAGTATCAAAAAACATCAACGAATTTTCAATTCTTCTTGAAATATTTATTGATTGCATAAAAGAAAGCATTTAACAGAAAACAAGTCAGTTAAAGCAAAAAAATTATTTTATTCAAGTAACAAGGGAATGAATTGGTTTTTAATGTTTTAGTTAAGCTGCAATGAATCTTATAAGCTAATGCAAAATAAAAGCTCTTTGAGTATTAAAACTAACAAGCTAGAAGCAAAAAAAGAGGGTGAAAAAGGAATTTAACGTTAAAAATCAAGAAAAACGGAATATTTTTCAGTAAAAAACACTAAATTAAGTTGTGCTTTGTTTAAAATAACGAATTATTTTGACTTATTTAAATAAAGGATATATGGGGAAAAAGCGTATCCTTGCAGTAATCAAACAGAAACTTGGCACTTGTTAGCGGGTGAACAGCTGACAAGTTGTATAGTATTTGGATTGTCGTTCTGAGTGCAACTACTCTTTAAAAATAAATAAAATTTTTCTAAAAAAAGGATATATGTTAGATGGGAAGCTTCTTGCACGGATCACCCAGATATTGGACAAAGAATTTGGTACCTGAATTTGACATATTGTAAACATATTTTTAAAGCTTGAACATATATTGACTTTAAATTTAATATATGTGGGCTTTAAGTCAAATAATATAGGCAAGCAAGTACGGCCAATGCTGGGAAGAGATAAAGTTTACAAGGCAGCTGAATTTCACTGTATTGATAACGGCTTATTTTACTTTAAATATTTTAAAAAGTTAGCTACCAAGTGCTAACAAGGACACATTTTTGGTTTTAAGAGCTATTTTATAGGTTAACAAACCTTACGTCTGGTAGTTATTGGTCTCCTAAATTTTATGGCATTCTAGGTATAGTTATGATATTGATTAAAGTGTTAAAGAATATTAAGTAATATGTTGTTTTATACATTTTATAATTAAGTGGAATGTTTGTATTAATTTAATTAATAGAGAAATTTCAGCTAATATAAATTATTATTGCAAAGTTTTTATGGAAGGATATTGTGAATTTAACTGTTTTCTTGTAGGACTTGTGATTATACATGAAATTTTTCTTAACATTCTCATACTTGAGACAGAAATTTCAAAGCTCAGTCTTTTCTGCACTTAAATTACGATCCCAGACTTAATAATAATATTAAAAATGTGATTTATAACAAGGAAGCACTCAAATCCTAAAATTTTTTTCCAAGATTTAGGCTTTGTATTTACAATCTTAGGTAACATGACCACGTGTTGGCTTTCGTTGTTAAAACTATAGGTACGGATTTCGAAAGTTTTATTAATTAGCCCTTAATAATTCAATTTTATAAAATATTGAAAAGTAGAAAGACCTCATATATTTACGAACGCTTTTTATTTGGTACTTCTTCAAGAACGAGTGTTTTAATTTGTCCTCGGCACTCGAGTTTATATACGACTCGATCATTCGTCGTGAAAGTGGTTAGAATATGGAATACCATGCTTCCATATTCTGCACGTAATTTTAATAAAACTTTCTCTCAATTCAAGACCATAATTCAAAGTATATAAAAGTATAATTCGCCATAGCGCTCTAAGGTTTTAATTATTTTAAACTCAATGCAAAATTTCAAAAGTATTTTTCATTACTTGTGCAAAGAAATGGAAGGTAGTTTTAACATTAATTTTATTAATCAATAGTATTATATCAAAGTATGTACATATAGTATTTTGCCTTTTAAAAACTATGAATTAATTCGGCCTTTAAGGCTTATAATTCATTTAAATAAATAAATAAAATAAATAAATATGTGAAAATTGGCGGTAAATGAATAAAGTAATATTATGCTGCATTCTTCTGCAAAGTTCGAAGGGAAACCTAAATATGATTTCAATTGTCTGTGTATAATTTGTTTTAATTTTTTTTTTCATATTATTCTGCTAAGAACTATCACCAACATTGCACCATTTTTTTTTTAACAAAAACGATGCGCCAGAATAGTGTAACTCCTTGCAGTAATAAAAAAATACTTTTCACATAACTAGATTTAATATACTTTACGTTCTCATTGTAACTGATTATCAATTTGCATTCCAAAAATAAAGGATATATGGACGAAAGTTGTATCCTTGAAGTGACTGCGTCAAAAATTGCGACAAAGTTTTATGATATAATTGTACAAGTTTTCTGATCAAATATAAAAATATTTTGCCTTAGTTTTTTAATATGTATATTATATGCAGAATATTCAAACAAGGCTAAAAAATCTTAAAGTTTAAGTAATAATTATTTGCTGCCATCCTTAACTTCAAAAAACTGTTAATTAAATCTGTTAATTATAGTTTTAATTACTTAACATGAAAATGATCCTTTTATTGTTATTTACCGGTTAGAACAAAAATTCTGTAGACATTAAATCTCTGCAATATACTATTTTCATGTTTATCACTAAGAATGACACCAATATTTTGTTTACCTGTTATGACTGCTATAAATTCAAAAACTCAAAAGTTAACAGGCATCAGTTTGCCACCAAACTCAACTCCACTCAGGCACTTGTTTTTACTACTATGACTGACAGTCTCACATCACACATCATTTGTGTACGTGACATTATCGAAAACTTTTTTGTATTTCTTATTTTCAACAGCCAAGACAAGAATAATTCTTTTCAAATGATGGAGCGCCAGCATTCAGTTACACTTTTGTCACTTCAGCTGGACAAAGAGAATTTTTTTTCTATCGTTAACGTTTGGATAACAACTGAAGTCAGTGAATGCAATAAGGGCGGCACAATATGCCAGGATACCTATGCCTACAACAAACACTGGCTGTTGCATAAAAACAAAAAAAAAAAAAAAAACTTACTGAAGTTGGTGATGAAGTCAATACCTGGCAGAAGACAGCCATAATGGAACATCAGGCTGACATTGTCAGCCGGAATATTGAATCCTTTATGTTGTGCAGTGGCAAAGTTGTAAATGATACATAACAGTTTTTACTCGTTGCTAGCATAACAGCCATACCGGATCTATTGAGCATTCTATATGACACTGACAGTTGCAGCGAACTAATGGTTATGCTCAGGTTCTGTGTAAAAATCCAAGACGAACTGTTTTTGCTGCAATCAAGTGAATTGGAGACACAACATCAATATGATATAGGAGAAAGTTAAGATGTATTCTTTTCAATGTTGATGGAAAAATATAAGAGAGTTTTGTCATTTGGGACAAAAAAAAAGTGAATTTTTTTATAGCCAATAGAGTTTCAAGCAGAATGAATTTATATGTAAGCCAAAAGGACAACAAATTAATGAAGAAACACTTTCACTGATTCTGCAATATATGATTCTGCTTAAAGATTTTGCAGCTCAAAAAAATTTATTGTATTAAGCGCTTCTAAATATTTTGCATCAAACATTTTCTTGCAATCTTTATTGCTTTCAGGCCTAACGCGATTCTCTGGAGCTATAAGCAAAGACTCAGAACAGCAGTAATACAACTGAAGCGTATCTCTTCACGCACAGTTGTACTATACTCCACTATATTACGGCTAAAATGTATAACTTTTTTACTAATTTTTTACATGTAGAATTTTACTATAGAAAACTTTTGAAACTAAAATAAAATTTCTCAAGTACTAAAAATTTTTTACATGTGGAATTTTTCTATAGAAAACTTTTGGAACTAAAATCATCTTCTAAATTTTTACTTAAATAAAATTTTCTACAAAAGATTTTTAACTGAATTTTTCTACAAATAAACCTAAAAATTTTTCATAAAAAATTTTTGATACTCAAGGTTTCCTAAAAGCAGATTTTAGTACTCAAATTTCTTTATAAAATATTTTTTCAATGAAATATTTTTATATAAAAATTATACTAATTTGCTCTAAGAATTTTCCACACAAAATCCTTTTATAGAAAAAAATTTTATACCGGAAATTTTTAGCGCTAAAACTTCTTTTATAAACCAGTTTTTTAGCATTTATGCATACAAAAAATACGCAAATTTTTCTTAACAAACTTTTTTGTCAAGAAATATTTTAAATGGCAATTTTTTGTGTAATAGATTTTTTATTTAAAATTTTTAACAGATAGTTTTCATGAAAATATTTTAAGCTAAGAATTGTTCTAAAAGGAAATTTTTGTCACAAAAAAGCTTTAGCACAAAATACTTTTTAGAAAAAAGTAAGCAGAAATTATTTCTAAAAACAATATTATGGCATTAATTCTGTTTTAAAGAAAATAAGTTTCTAAAACAAATTTTAGTACAAATAATTTCCAGAATTTTTTTTTTTTTTTTAACATGAAAAATTGCCTTTAAAAATATTTTTAGACAAAAAGTTTGTGGGGAAAAATCTGCAAACAAAATACTGCCTGCTGAAAAACTCGTTTATAAACAATATTTAGTACTAAAAATTTAATGTAAAAAATTTTTTTTCGAAGAGATATTGAATGGAAAAATTTTGGTACAAGTTCTTGTGATTTTTATATAAATATATTTTATTACAAACAAATTATTATAATGAAATCTGTACTAAACTTTGTTTTCATTTAACTTTTACTACGAAAAAAGTTTTTTTTAACGTTTAGTCGTATTTATAGAAAAATTTTGTTGTAAAATTTTTTGTAAAACAATTTAGTTTAAAAAATATTTACAGAACGGTTTAAGTTTAAAAAACTTTGTATAGAAATTCTTTCCATAAAAAATTTTTTTGTACTAAAAATTTAATATAGGGAAATTTTATTAAAAAAATTTTTAGTACAATTTGTTTTTTTAATAAAACTGTTGGAACATTAAAATAGAAGTAAAACAAATATGAGTAATTTAAATTTATTTTAGCACAAGTGGATTTTGAAATAAAAAATATGACTACATTGAATTAATCATTGAAAAAATTTTTTATGAATAGCCCAATGATTTTGATATAAAAAATATGACTGTATTAAATTTATTATTGCAAAAAATTTCTATAAAAAACCAGATTGACCTTAAGCTGAAACAACATTTCAATTTAATTTATAAAAAAAAGGTCATTAGGCTGGAGATAATCTATGAATTAATTTTATCACAAAAAAATTGTTCTATTAAAAAAAAATTTTTAGTACTAAAATTTTTCAAATATAAATTATGGTATTTTTTTTATGAAAAGTTTGATAAAAATTACTTTTGTAACAAAATTATTATCATAAAAAAATTCTGTACTAAATTTTACACTAAAAATATTTGGTACTAAATATTTCTAGAGAAAAATTTTAGTATACGCAAAGTTTTTTACTGTAAAAAATGTAGAAGTTGAAGTTTTGGTTTCCAGCGAGTCCTTTGAGATTAAATTTGACATTTTTACAGCGGCTTCCCACAAACTGCCCATATGCGGTGCGGATGGGTGTATGAATTTCCATTCATATTCCCATGAAATATATACTTCTAAGCAACGTCTTTAGCCGTCTCCTTAACAAATATCGAAAATTCCCGTATAAATGCCCAACTAGCGTGTAGAATATTCTGATTCCCTTTTGAGCTATAAAATAGTAAAAAAGTTCTGAATTTTAATATTGCAAAAGGCCTTTTTCAGAAAAACAACAGTATAGGAACACTTATGAAAAAAAATTTTTTTGTGCTTAAATTGTCCCTAGGAAATAATTTGAGGCAATATGTTTTATAGCACTTCCATTGGTATTTTAAATCAATTTATATTTTAATCATGTTTCTTAGTTTTATCTTAACAATTTACATATATATTTTAAAGTCTTTGTTTTATTTGTAAAACAGCACGAGCTCTTTTACTTTTTCCTGGAAAAAGAACAAATTACGATAATCCATTCGTAGAACCTTCAAGAAGTTATTGACAATCTACTCAATCATATTGTGTATCGTTAAATATTTATGGAAAAATATTGGATTACACGCGTATTTGCACAAACATTTTCTACTGTTAACATTTTCTTTGCTGTTGAACAATTCGTTTGATAAACTTGAGTAGAATAAATTGTATTTATTGCAATAAAGCAAATAGAGATAGAGCATAAGAAAATTTTATTTTTTGAAGGATATCTAAAAAGACCAAAAGAAAGAAAAGAGAGGTAAAGTTATACTTATAACGAAGATAAAATTATATTGTGGGAATTGATATTTATAATGCTTTCGAAATTTTATCGAAAAAATAAATTCGATCGCGTTTACCATGAAATGAACTTGTTCTTAAAGAGCCAAACTGTAAAAGGGATACTTAACCAAATTACTTTCTTTATCAAGTTTCCCAGCAAACAACAGATTTCACTTTCTAATACAGGGTGTCCAACGGGAAGCTATAAAACTTGGTCGGCACTATTTTTAATAGTCTATATTTGGCAGTCTGTGAAGTAGACAAGTGGCAAATTTATTTATTTATTTCCTTAGCTGTTATTACAATTTAAATTAGAATAAATCTTTAACAAAAAATTATAAACAGCTTGTTTTCAATGTTTTCCAGCTGTCTATATGTCGACATTTCATCAGTAGACTTTGGCAATTTTTGAAAGATATGCTGAAACATTCAACTTTATATCCCAACAATGTAAATAAGTTATTGAGAATTTGAAAAGAGCAATATTTTAATAATATCTATCGCAAGTCGTCAGCGATGTTGTTGCTATTGTTGGATCCATGTACACGTTCCCATTTTATAGCCGATATTTCAGCCTGACGTACACTGCATCCGCCTGATGATTGAAAGCTGTTGTGCTACGATTCAAAACTTGTTAACGCCACAACTGCTTGCTTTGGGCTTGATTAACATGTGGTATCAACAAGATAGTGCCACATCGCATACAGGCCAGGATTACAATTCAATTACTGGCAGAATGTTTAATTTTTTGATCAGCCCTCGTATACCTTCCCGTCGGACATCCGATACAAATAAATTACATTATGGGTACTAAACCCATGATAAGCTCTGTAAGCCTCAAAAACCATATTCATACGAGTATACACTTCAGTTTTACAATAAATATTTATCGAGCGGAAAACTGGTGACTGAAATCGATTTCAAAAAGTGTTTTTCATAATTATGTAAAATGAGGGTTTGTTTCTTTTTCTCTCTCTCTCTCTAAAAATACACAAGTTCTTTTTATATTTGTATATTTTTCTAAATAATGCGTATTTGTAAGCCTCTGTGTGTGATTGATTTGCAATTTCATTCCTAAAAAAAGGTTGAATTTCTTTTCTTTTCATGTTTGAAAAAGGCAAGAAAAGGAAAACCAATACGGAAATAGATAATTTGGCTTATTTATATGCTAAATTCGTTAATATTGTTATTTTTGTTCAATATGTTTTTCAACATAAATAATATCGGATATAATCGTATGTATGTTTTCTATAGAAAAGAAAATAAAAGATATGTCGTAAATTACAACAAAAGACTGAAATCAAATTTATTAGTTTTAAACTTTAATAGCAAACAAACAAACGGAAGGATTAGAAAAAGACAAATACGTATTATACTATTTTTCCTTCTTTTTTTAAATTACATTTAATATCGCTTTGTATTAATAAATGATTTGTGAATTTGTGGTCAAATTAAGTAGCAATAAATTTAATATTTTTAAAAGAAATGACTAAAGCTGGAATATTAAGCTATGAGACAATAAAAATTTTCTTTGCGTTCATCTTAGCGAGAACTGTTCACGAAATGTTAAAAGACACACAACGAAGAGTCGAAATATCGAACCAAATAAACGACAATTTATATCAATGACCTCTAGCTCAGCAAACCAACACTAACTTAAAAAAATGTCTTTATATTATAGAACTGCTCGCACAAATTAATCTGCAGCAAGAAAACTTCGATTAAATATCTATTGGGTTGGCAACTAAGTCATAGCGGATGTCACTCATAGTTGAATTTTTAGGTTTGCAGACGTAGTACAAATGAAAACACAGTTCGTTATTTGATAGCTGCCAATTCAGCAGTCAATCAGTAGAAAAGGTTTTTTGATCGGTTGCGTAGTTTTTGCTTGGCATTCGTTGAAAAATGGAATATCAAAAGAAACATTTTCGCCATATTTTGCTTTGTTAATTCCGCAAAGGGAAAAACGCTTCGCAAGCGCATAAAAAGTTATGTGCTGTTTATGGTGACAAAGCCTTAAAAGAACGGTAGTGCCAAAATCAAGTATATTTTATTTAAAATTTTTAGTTTATTTAGAGGAAATATTGTGATGAAACAGAGGTAAAGGAGATTAGTCAGCCTGATATACCAACAGTCCGCCCATTACGAAGCAAGCTAACCAGGTACTAGCCTCCTTACTCCGAATTTATTCATGTGACAAGTTGAAAAGGATTCTCTTTTGGCACAATTCTGAAAAAAAACTCTTTCAACATCTTTAAGTAACGGTTTCAAAGACCGTTTTCGTCGAAAAAGTAAGACCTGACAATGAACCTTGAAGAAACTGCACACCACACTGTGATGCCAAGTGGATGTAATTGCATCTGATTGAGTATCTGTGGGTTAGAATTACTCCATATTCGACAAATTTGTTTGTTAACATTGCCGTTTAAATCAAAATGTGCCTCGTCAGACATAAAAATGCAGTTCAAGACATTTTCATCCTCTGATACCATTTGAATGATCTTCTTACAAAATTCCAAACGAATCGGGAAATCTCTAGTGTTCAGTGTGTCTCGTCAGACATAAAAATGCAATTCAAGACTTTGTCAATTTCTCACACCATTTGAATGATGTTCTCACAAAATTCAAAGCGAATCGGGAAGTCTCTAAGGTTCAGTTTGTTTGTTAATTGAATCTTATATGCAAATAAGTTTAAATCTTGGTGCAAACTGCAGTGACTGTCTGCTGACATCCAATTGAGCAGATAAGCTCCTTGTCGAAACTCTAGGATTGGATTGTATGGCAGCAGCTACAGCAGCGATAGTTTCCTGCGTCCGAATTAAGGGATCTCGATGATAAGGCCTTCTTGCAATTGTGCCAAGCTCGGCAAAATTCTTTACGAGTCTCATTATACTGCATCTGCTAGGAGGAGTGCCGCCAAACCTGCGCCTATATTCTCTTTGGAATGCACTTCAAAGCGTGAAAACGTTGCACTATCCAAATTCTTATTTCATTGTCCCAATTCTCCATTTTAGTTGAACTTAAAGATCAATCTATAAAACACAACAAAAATGGAACAGGTTAATTACACAGAAACTAAGTTATTACGTTTTTTTTGGTAGCGGTTTTCATAATTGTTTATTTTTATTTTTTGTTTTGCTTAACTTTTTCCTTTTTTATATTGAGCTACAATTTTTAATTATTTACTTTCAGTCTAACTGCGGATCGACACAAGTTCTCAAGGAGCACAACAAGTCATCGAAAAGCCGGTAAGTATTTACTTTTATGTACCATTAGCTCATATTTTGAAAAAAAAATGGTTTCGATTAGAAATCTGCACCAATGCACCGTAACCACAAGTACACCGGTTGTTTACCCAATCATTTTCACATCCAAGTATTTTAAACACTCTTAAAAATTGATGCGGTGGTATTTATACCTGTCGTTGGTTTGTGAAATTTTGATGCATCAAAAATATATCCAATCACTTTCGTAGCTTGTGCATTTTTTTTAAGAGTGAAAGAAACGACCACAAAAAAGAGTGCTGTTGTTAATAGCACTTTGTAAAAGAATCATTTTGAGTATTTTCTATTTTCGTTTCTAGTTGTTTTTTTAATAATACATAGATGACGTCGTCACAAAATCAACTTCTCGACAAAGTCTTTTGTCGCGGCTGCCAGATTTAATAATTTACAACCAGATTGACGATTTTGAAAATAGCATACTGCATGATGATTTTAGTATTAGTTTTGCTGAAAATTTGAAATGAGAAATGAATTCAAATAGAACTTTTTCCAAATTGGTTATATGTATGTGTAACTGTGCATTTATTGTGGTTATGGATTAAAAAAAAGAAATAAAAATTATTAAAAATGAAGAAACATAAAATAAAAAAAATTTGATGAAAATATGCTTCATAAAAAAATCTATTTTTTTAAGTAAAAGTTATTATTTTTACCGGTTACGTACTAAATATGTTCAAATAAAATATGTGTATATATTTTCTTCAAAACACGAACGCGAAAACATGAGGTTTTAAAAACCTTCTGGCAACGCCACGCTTAGTACGAACACGTTTACCGGGTGTGAGTGAGTAAATACATAAAACTGAACACACACACTCTTATGGGCAAGGTAAATGTGTGACTGCAAATTCTTAAATACAAATTGTTAGGTCATCGTATATCAGTAGCAGTTTATTTATATTTATTATCAAATTAATTTCCATCAGTTACGGTATATAAATTTATTCACACCTTTGTTGTACAGTCTTTCTGTAATTTGATGTAATTTGGTTCATGCAGGCCCACCGTAACGTTATTTTGTTTATGAACCGTATAATTTCTTATTGCTCGTATTTGTTGTTCTTAATATTAATGTAATTTTATTGTTTGCTTGTTTTTACATTAATATTGCTCAATTGCATTGGTTCATTGGAAGTGAGAGACAAATATTACAATAACATCAGTGGTTCATATATATAAGTACAATTGTACTAGGTAAAGGAGTTTTAAATAAAGAAAATATTGTTAAAGTTGAATTGATACAGTCAGCATCCCTTTTCGCTCGCGTACCACGAACGTAAATCTCATTTTTGCCCATAACATCACTTGTCAAGAACATTTCAGTGTCCTATAGACAACAATCAAGAAATATCGAATTGCTCTATAGTGCTGCCGGTGAGAAATCTCCTCATCGTACACAAATATCATTTTCGTTGTTAAAAAGAAGTACGAGTTCCATTATCAAATGTGGAAAAAACAATTCAAAAACCAAATTAAGCAGCCACCGCATGCAAACTTGAAAGGGTATGTTTTACACTCTACTTTATAGACGCAAGCTCTAGCGAGTAGTAAATATACTTGTTCAAACAATATGAGGTGGCCAGTCACACCGCAACTCAGTTTAAGACGGGTGTACTTAGATCAATAAAATAGGTACCGGTTGCAGATCACTGGTTTCGATGTCAGTACCCAATGTGGGAAAATTATTTGAAAGTAATTTGTTTAGAAGTTGAAATTAAATGAAGTTTCTCTAGTATTTATACCAATATCCCTATGGTATTTATCCCCAAATCGATAATTTAGTTGTTAATTTAATCTAACTCAGCAGGTAATTCAACAGGCATTCTATTTTTCATCAACTTAAACCTATTACCCGTTTACCCAAGCATCTGTCTATATATATTTATTTCGAACATTTAAAAATTTTTTCTTGAAATTTTCATGTATTTCGTAGGAGTTTCTTTTATTATTTCTGTAAACTATCATCAGACGCCCATTCATAGAAATGCACTTGCAAAAAAAAAAAAAAAAGAAAAAAATCAAAGTTTTATAAACATACATTAACAAGACATTACTGGCTAACCAAAGCTTTTAAACTATGTAGCTATCTTATGGAAAAACAAGCAACTGCTGGCACGTCCACCTGCTTCGTATTGATCAATCACTAAACGTATCAGCTAAAGGTTTTACAAACTTATTACACACACAACTTTCCCTTCCTTCCGTTGCATGTTTAATAAATTAGCTTCTACTCCACTTGTATCCGTTAGCAATTACTTTGCGCGCATTAAAGTTTAATGTGGAAAATAAGGAAAAAGGTTTAATACAACATAATTTCCGTTTTTCCAAGTGTTTAAAAAACATTTGTCATCTTTATGTTTATTACATGTCGCGACGCCGAAGAAAAATGTAAAACTATTAAACTGCACGCAGTTAAAGAATTTTCAAATGGAAGTAACAGGATGGAAAAAAGGATTGCGTTTAATGTTGCATGCAACATATGAACCACATAATTGCGTGGTAAATAAACTTGTCAGTTGTTCTACAGGAAACTTAAACCGCAAAACAAATTATTTTTAAATATGATAAATTTATAACAAGTTGAACACAAAAAAAAATAACTTTTAAAAGTAAATAATTACAATATAAAAAGGAAATTTATTTGAACAAAGAACCGCTTTCTTGCAAAAGTCAATAGCTAAGGAAAGAATAACAAAACAAAATGTATAATCTTTCAATTTCAAATTCAGGTCAAAATTGACTTTTTGATTATTTTATTATTATAGAATTGCAATGCAAACTTATTATTATTTAGGTCTAAACTTTAGCTGAAATTTAATGAAATTTTATATAAAATGTAGTCTTCTCTGTTTTCCTTAAATTCGCAATTCTTTTATTAGCAGTTGGTTGGTTATAAAAATAAGAATAAAAACAGGACGAAGAAAAAATATTACTTCCACACTAAAAGCTTGACACAAAATATCACTTAATGTCGGTTACTGAAAAAACAAAATTTTACGAATTACTTAAAAACAAATTGATGCTGGTTTTGCAAAAATGTATAATTAAATGTGTTGTTTTGAATTCTCTAGGTGTTTTTGTGCCCACTAGTAAATATTTACTAAACTACTACTACAAGGTGTATTAATTTCTAAAAGGTGGTAGCGCTAATTACAACAATACAACAAAAACATGCTTGTAGAGAGCTGTTCTTGTCAAAAATATTTGATGTTTGCTATTTATTATAATACTAAATCTCGAAAATCTTAAGAGAGAAATATTATTGTAAATCATTAATGAGTGAACTTTTTTTAGTTATATACATATGTACGAGATTAACTAGTTGTGAGTTCGAGTCCAACTTCAGTCAAGAAGAAGGATTATTTTTAATTATAACAATAATTGCTGTGAAACAATAAGACCAAAGAAGAACAAAAAAAAAAAATAATTGAATACCATTAGCTGGGGGACAACTAGCTGTTTCGTAGTCGCTACACTACTCATAAGCACCCACTGGGATTCGAACTCGGGATCATGTGAACATGATGTATTTTTAATACGGCCGCTTTAACCACTTCAGAAATATTATTATTATTATTATTTTCGGTGAATAGCGAATTGACAAGTGATTGAATTAAAGTAGTTGACACAAGCACTGTGGTGTTACTTTAAAACTATTATACACAATTCTCTACCATTTAACTTTAACACTTTTTAACTTTCTTAAAAATTTTTTTATCCCATACATGTTTGTTATTTATTTCTGGGTTCTAAAGCATCACTAGAATTTTTATTCTTATACTTGAATAGTACTACAATTTTATTTTTACCAAGTCAGAGTTGGAATGGGCGTCCCCGCAGTCTCCTCAATGGACATGTGTTCCAATCAAGGATCCTTATCCTGCCAAATCGGGCAGCCCTTGTCGTCGCCCCGGTATACTTGGAGAAAAATTGCATCGAAACAAAAGGCCAGTGACTCCCGATTGAACAGGATAGTGATATTCCTATAGTTGGCTCTTGGTTCGGAGACCTTGATCACCTTCCAATCAGGAACGAAGGATATCAGGAATCACAACGAGTCTTGCATCTTCCCAGTGATTCCTGATTGAACAGAATGGTGATATTCCTAGAGTCGCCCTCAGGTGCGGAGAACCTGGCCACCATCCAATCATGAAAAGGTATGTCAGGAACCACATCGATTCTAGCATCTTCCCATTGCCCGCCCACAAGACCGACCGACTGTTTAAGCAACAGCACCAATCGCGATGCACCTGCCAATGCCAGCCATCAAAAGCTTGTGTTTTACGACCTCGGTACTCGTAAATGCCCAACGACCTTTGGGGTCGTTTAAGCTTTTTCGCAAAATGCTTCTACCTCTTATTCACCCCTCAGGTAGCAAGTTTTGCCTTGGCGTATACCAAACCAGGGCACTTAGCTTTCTGGGGCATAGAGGGGTAGGAATTCCTTGTTTGTTGTAGTAAATGAAACTCTAGTAAGCCACTTTACTTATCTTGTATTGGACTTCCGAAACCCTAACCAAGGGTTAATTGGCAGAACAGGGATCAACAAAGCCATTAAGCCTGATTGAGGTGCTTACTTTGTCTTAAACGTTTTGGCTGGGGATTAAACCTCAAATCGCAGGAAGGGGAATTTGTTTCCCTGATAACTATGGTGTATTGCCGGCTTTCGAGGCTCACTAACAAAGTTTGTAAGAAAGCCGTAAGGAAAAGCTAGTAATATATATAATCTCTCTAATCTTACTTCCTTTTAAAAACTGACTCTTTAACATTTTGCCACGCCTGCCAATTGTATTGTTATTGTAGCTCTTATACATCTTATACATATATTCAAATGGCCATACTCTTATAATATTTTTTTTTTCGTTTTTATGTATTAACACATTTCCCTGTAACTCTTTTACAGTGATATTCTTTATCTTGTAATTCTAAGAAATATTTTCCCAGCTGGGTACAATCTTACTGAAGTCAGTGTTTCAAAAAAAAAAAAAAAAAAAAGAGCAGTTAACAAAAATCCTGTTTGTAATGAACCCTTTTATCCATTTTACCTTTACCATATCCACGCTTAGATGTTTTGTTTGTCAGGTGGTTTTGGTGGGTCTTTATTTTGCGTCAACATTAGTTTTAAAACATAAAAATAGTGCCAAGCCAAATGTAAATAAGTAATTATACTTTTTCTCCTTTAATATAAGCTTAATACGAGTATGAATATTCCACATTTGGCTGCGAGTTAAGGGTTAGTTGTTTCGTCTGATGGATGGATGTTTGTTGTAACTTTTATAACTTTAATTTCATAAAACCAAAAGTTAACAAACTAATTATGTTTTAGTTATATAAACAGGTTATGAACTGCTACATTTGTGGATGAGATTTGGTAATTTCATATACAAAAGTAAATAAGGAATTTTTGGGGGTAAAATGGAAAAAACATCAAAGTTCACTATGGAAAAATTTTGATGTATATTCTCAAAGTCATTAAAAAACTTTATTGACATTATAAATAAAAGAGATTAGAAAAGTTTAGATTTATAATAATAAATGTTAAAATTTTTAATTGATTTTTAATGTAGAGATTAGGAAGTTAAAAATTAATAAATAAATTTAAAAATTTTTTGATGGGTATCAATTAATAAAACCAAAACTTAATACTTACAACATAGACGAAAGTATTGCAAAAATTAAATATTTTGTCTGAAAAATAATTTTTATGTACGAGTATGCATATATCTGATTTCAAATATAACCTTAGATACCATATTTTGTTGTTGCTGAGAACAAAAGTTTTTTTCGTTCAATAATTATTTTAACAAAATTTTTATTTGAGTCCGCAAATTTCTTCAAACAATTTTTAAAATGAACATGAAAAAAATCATTTTTTTTGTGTAATGAGATTGAAATATTTTTTCAATGTATTTTATATTTGTAATATACGGCCATGTCACAGAATTCACTTCCGTTCGGAAATGGAATTGAATCGGTTTTTTAATTCTTCAAAAAACGAAAATTTTAAACATTTTCGGAGTGAAATCAATTCTATAAAATAATACTAGTTTCATTCTTGCAATTAGAAATAATTTCATTCTGAAAAGTTTTTTAGTTTTTCATTTTTTGAAGAAGTAAAAACTGAATTGAATTTCGTTTCTGAACAGAATTAAACTCTGTCACATGGCTGCATCAGCTTTAATGTTATATAACAAATATTATTTAATGCGATTTAATGTTATATAACAAATTGCTTTTGAAGGTGATAGGCTTATCTTTACAAGTATTGTATTTTGAATTTAAAAAGAAAAATGCCTTAACCATACTCTCTACATCGACATTTCATAGGAGCTACGCTAATCATCAGAAGACTTAAAAGATTTTTTCAATCAACCAAATTTGTATGGTAGGCAATGTTCTTTAAACGTCTCAATAATTTATTTAAATTGTTGGGATATAAAGTTGAATGTTTGACAATATCTTTCAAGAGTTACCAAGTCTACTGATGATTACGGTAGCTCCTATGAAATGTCGACATATAGGCAGGTAGGAAGCAAAAAAACAAGGGATTTCTTTGATTCGAAGTTATACATTTGTTTTGTAAAACTTGTCGTCGGCCTACAGAAAAATCATAAATTTTTTTTTACTTAAATTAAACATCTTTTATGATTCCACCTTCAATTTATGTAAATTTATCTAAGGCAAAAAAAAAAAAAAAATGCTTTCATTGAAGTACTTTATTCAGACGTTCAAATTTTTTCCATCGTTTTGCCAAACTTTGTCGAGCTAGTTTAGAGTTTTTAAATTTGTATTATTTTATACATAGTTTTTTAGCTTACTAAATTGTTTTAAGCTGCCTTTGTTGCCATTTAAATGATTTAAATGCATTTGTCAGTTTTCCCAGGAATGTTATAAAGACACTTGTAATACACTTCATTATTTTTTTTACACACCAAAATGTTTTTTCGAAAGTATTTAACAGTAAAAACATTTGCAATGCGCATCTATTGACAACAATATAAACAAAATAAGTATTGAGTATACAGGGTGTCCCAGAACTCAACGTCAAGTCGAAACGTGGTGACAGAATTGATAATAACAATCATGAGAAATATCAAAACAAAATCTATCCCATGCAGTTTGAAAATTATAAGCATTTAAGAAAAACCTAGAAATTTGTATTACTTTTGTTCATTTAAACTTTGGAATCGTAATCCTAAATAACATTTCCACAGTACAAAAAAAAAAAAAAAAAATGTGAGCCCAGCTTTCAAGAATTATAACTATTTTTTCAAAATTTGTCGGCTGTGAAAGACTAATGTACTAAAATGCCTCTGCAAGTGCCACTAAACAGCATTTATACAGGATTGTAAAACTGTACAATACTTGTAAACGAGTAAAAAACAAGAAAGAGTGTAATATGTTCGGTTGGGCCGAATCTGAAATACCCTCCACGATAGCCACGTATACATTACAAATTTGAACTAAATATGCCTGGATATACATATATGGACCGATATCGAAGAAAAAACTACTTTACCTTGTAATCGTCAAAAAGGAAATCTCTCATGGAAATTTTCATGAAGAAATCGGTTTAAACTATATCTCTATTATATATATGGACCGATATCGAAAATTTTCAATTGCTGTATTTTAGTAACTTCCTCATATTACCACAACTGCTTTAAAAAAAAAAAAAAAAAAAAAAAAAAAAAAAAAAAAAAAAATGGTTTCACGAAAAAATCGGTTTAGACTATATCTATGGCATATATGGACCAATATCGGAAATGTTCATTTTCTGTACTTTATGTTAGAAACTTCCTTTTATAATCGAACTACTTTTAAGCAAAAAAAAAAAATTGTCTTCATGGAAAAATCGGTTTACACTATATCTCGGATATATGTATATGAACCGATATCACAAATTTTCATTTTCTGTATTTAGTAACTTTCTCATATTACTGCTTTTAAACAAAAAAAAAAAAGTTGTTTAAGTTCGCTTACAATACATTTTTATGCAAAAATCGGTTAGACTATATCTCGGGTATATATGTATCGATATCGGAAATTTCTATTTTCTGTATTTTAGTAACCTCCTTTTACTACCACAACTGCTTTTAAGCAAAAAAAAAAAAAAAAAAAAAAAAAAAATGGTTTCACGAAAAAGTCGGTTTAGACTATATCTTGGTATATATGGACCAATATCGGAAATGTTAATTTTCTGTATTTTATGTTAGAAACTTTCTTTTATAATTGAACTGCTTTTAAGCAAAAAAAAAAAAAAAAAATTGTTTTCATAGAAAAATCGGTTTACACTATATCACGGATATATGTATCTGAACCGATATCGCAAATTTTCATTTTCTGTGTTTAGTAACTTCCTCATATTACTAGAACTGCTTTTAAGAAAAAAAAAAAACAAAAAAAAAATGTGTTTAAGTTCGCTTACAAGACATTTTTATGAAAAAATCGGTTAGACTATGTTTCGGGTATATATGGACCGATATCGGAAATTTCCAGTTTCTGTATTTTATGTTAGAAACTTTCTTTTATAATTGAACTGCTTTCAAGCAAAAAAAAAATTGTTTTCATGGAAAAATCGGTTTACACTATATCTCGGATATATGTATATGGACCGATATCGAAAATTTTCATTTTTTGTATTTAGTAATTTCCTCATATTACCAGAACTGCTTTTAAGCAAAAAAAAGTTGTTTAAGTTCGCTTACAAAACATTTTTATGAAAAAATCGGTTAGATATATCTTGGTTATATATGGACCGATATCGGAAATTTTCATTTTTTGTATTTTAGTAGCCTCCTTTTATTACCACAACTGCTTTTAAGCAAAAAAAAAAAATGGTTTCACGAAAAAGTCGGTTTAGACTATGTCTTGGTATATATAGACCAATATCGGAAATGTTCATTTTCTGTATTTTATGTTAGAAACTTTCTTTTATAATCGAATAACTCTGTATTTAGTAACTTCCTCATATTACCAGAACTGCCTTTAAGCTAAAATTTTTTTCTATAGATAAATTTTTTAGAATAAAGTTCTGCATTCAATAAATTTTGTAGAGACAAATTTATAATAACATAACATACATATTTTATTTTTGTCCACTGCTCAACTGAAAGCATTTCCATAATCAAATTAATATAACTAGTCAAACTTAAATTTACACAATTTTATTGCAGCCCACTTTTAAACGAGTTTATAATATTGCAGGTTGATGGTGTTGATGGGGTTTCCATTGCTTTCATAAAATGGTCAATGGCTGAGAGTTTTTGACAGTTGCTCATAAAGCGTAGGCGGCTATAATTAAATTTATGCAAATCCTTATACATAAAGTGATATATTTTTACTTTTCACTCAATATAGTGGCTGGTCAGGTATATTAAATTGCAATCATAAAATTAAAATTTATGTTGAGTGATATCACAACAACAACAAAAAAGGTTTGAATGTTTTAGCCATTTTTGCTGCAACAGCTGAAGTTTTCAACAGTATTTTATCAGGTTGCCGCAAAATAAATTCAATATTTTTAAAATTTAATTACTCCAACTAAAAAGAAGAATCATCTGCATTTGTATTTCCGTTTTAAAAATAATGTTGTGAAAGGAATTATTTTTAAGTTTATTTCTTTTTTTTTCGGAAAGAACTTAAACTTGATGCTGTTTTCCAGCTTTTCGTTTTGTTGTTTCATTATTCTTTAACTTTATATCAAAATTTCCATCACATGTAGTGAACTGTTTAAGTATATAGTGAAAATAAGAAGAAAGAAAAAAAAATAATAGAAACTTCTGATGACTTTTTAAACAACTCAACAAAAAGTTTTCTTCAATGTTTTGCAAGAGCAATCAAATAGTTGAATTTTTGCAGCAGACCAATGCCCAACAAAAGGCATTTGGAAATTACGGGGAAATAAAGCCAAGAGTCATATGATTCTAAGCATAAAAAATCATCTGTTCTATTGATTTGTCAGAAACTATTTGGAAAACAGTGAATTGAAGTTCAAGCTTACCTGCCGTATACGAGTAAGCCAGACTTTGGTCCTTCTGACAACCATTTAAATGGATAAATGCAGAACATGTTTACTGGAGTACGCTTTATTTAAGAACTAGGTATCAGAAATTGGATTGATACATTCCTTATATAAAAACCGAAGTAGTTCTTTTGCTGCGCAGTCCATATGTTACCAAAAAGCTGGAAAAGAGTTGGGCCTAATGATGGACAATACTGTTCTTATATAATATTTTGTTGATAACACTTTGTTTATAATACTTTGTTAATATAATAAATGCATTTTTCAAGCAAAAACATGGATATTATTACTTTGTATACCCAATATATAAAACTTTTTGCTGCAAAAGGGCCACCTTCCCTTTGAAATTCTGCACAAATACAATGGAGTAGTTAAATTTTCTTTACTTTTTTATTCTGGTTGTAAAATTTAAAAGAATGCACCCGCATAACGTTTTTTTCCACTCGCCTTTGTGTTTGCAGCAGAGAAGTTCAAAGTGTAGAAGTAAATTCAAAATATTTTGTATGTATGTATGTAAAGTAAATTGTGTTACAAATTTAATACATACATACGTTTGTATGTACCAACCAGAGATCTGCAACGGTGCACCGCAACCATAAGTACACCGGTTATTTACCCAATCATTTTCACATCCGAGTATTTTAAATACTCTTAAAAATTGCTGCGGTGGTATTTATACCTGTTGTTTGTTTGCGTAATCTTGATACATTAAAAATGTATCCAATCAGTTTCGTATTTTCATTTAATCGTCAACATGGTTATGTTGACGATTTTGAAAGTAGCATACTGAATAATGATTTTCACATTATTTTTCTGAAATATTTTAAATGAAAATTCAATTCAAACAAAATGTTTTCTACAATTATCTTTAATTGTAGTTGTGGATTAAAACCAAAAAATAAAAATTGTTATAAATGAAAGAACATAAAATAAAAAAAAAAATTGAGGAAAATATGCTTCATAAAAAATCTATTTTTTTAAAATAAAAGCTATTATTTTTACCGGGTGTATACTAAAAATGTTAAAAAAAAAAATATGTCTATATATATTCTTCAAAACACGAACGCCAAAACATTATGCTTTAAAAACCTTCTGGCAACACTGCGCTTAGTACGAATAGTTTTACAGAGTGTGAGTGAGTAAATAGATAAAACTGAACAAACACACTCTCATGGGCAAGGTAAATGTGTGACTGCAAATCGTTGTTAAAAAGAAGTACGAGTTCGATTACCGAATGTGGAAAAAATAATTGAGAAACCAAATCAAGCAGCCACCGCATACAATCTTGATTGGTTATGTTTTATACTCTAGTTAACAGACGCAGGGTCTAACAATAGAAATTATATTTGTGCAAACACTATACAATGGCCAATCACATCGCAAATCGAATTAAGATGGGTGTACTTATATCATTAAAAAAGCACCGGTTGCAGATCTCTGGTACATACATTAAAGAAAGGCAAAAAAAGAAGGAAGTCATGATATTGTATTCTCAAAGTAAAACTCACATACCAACTCAATATTTGAATTATTTTCGTTTTGTTAAAAAATAAAAGTTCTTTTTCCATGGCCAACTTTCTAATTGCACAGGGCTGATGATCCCTATTGAGTTGATAAAAAGTAGAAGTACAAAAAAAAAAAAAGGAAAAGGAATAAAGAATATATATAACGAACCTGACAGATCATAAAGAAGAAAAAACAAGAGAAAATGATGATGATTTCTTGCCACTTTTTCTTACTTTGTTTTAATTCAGTTTTCTTTGCAAATTTTTATCACTCAGCACAAGAATTTCTAAGTTTTGCTTTTTGAACAAATTTGTTTGGTTTTAATAAATTTTACAGCAATTTTGCTTTTATTTTTTTTAAAGCGATTAAATTTTGTTGCTGTTCTTGTTGTTTTAAATAATTTTTAAGTAACTTAAACTTCACTTGGCCAAGATTATTTGAAATATTTTGCCTTTTTTTATGTTACTGGCTTTTGAGCGACGTGTGTGTATGTGTGGCTGATATATTTAAAATCTTTAAGTGAATAAAAATTCAAGTATCTTGGCAGTTCGAAATAATCGCTGAGTTCACAAGTCCACGCAGATTTTTTTTTTTCATATTCAATAACGAAATTCACTGATTCAATTAATAAATTATTTGAATGAAGACTGTAAAGGAATTCATGGATTTAAACAAAAGTTTAATAAAAATAGCTATTGATCGAAAATAACTATTTTTTTTAACAAAAAACAACATATCGCTCTTTTAATGCAACATAGTCATAACTAAAAAGTAAGCTTGTTTCGAGAAAAACACATTTCATACAAGACTCCACAGTTAGTTTCCATACAAGGCTTGGAATTTTTTTTTTCATTAAAAAAATATCGGCTAAATGAAACAGCTTAAAGGTAATTTGAATAAAACTGCTAACAATTATGCATTGTTAACTTGAAAAGCTCATTTTTTGAGATATGACTATGTTGCAATGAAGTAGCGATATGATATCCAAGGTTCTTTTTTTGATACATATATAAAGTGATTTTTTTGCTATTATCCTTTTGGCAATACTAGTTTTGACAGCTCACGCACGTTTTGTATCTTGTGTCACTGTCAAACATCTTCAGTTTGGTCTATAATTTAATCATGAATTGTCTTACAAACGAACAACGCTTGCAAATTATTGAATGTTATTACCAAAATGCGTGCTCTGTTAAGAAAGTTCATCGCGCGCTTCTTCCATTTTATGGTCAGTTTAAAAAAAGCTCCTATGAAATGTCGACATATAGTTAGAAAACGAGCTATTTATAATTTTTTGTTGGAAAAAAACCTTAAAAATTAAGTAAACGGGGAAGATATCCGAATTTTTACTGACAGTAAGGTTGCATTGAATGCACTAGCGGAGGTCTATACGACGTTTAGGTTGATTCGTGAATGCTAGATGCCTCTAAACGAGGTATGATATATATATATATACTATACTTAGGGGCCGTCTCCAAGAGAGGTTGCGTTCTACCGTGTTGTTAGTCCTGATGGGATATTGCCACATTTTCATTCCATTTAATGATTTCTGTAGAAGTTGTAGGGACGAGGAGGAAGCACAATTTGTTGAGCACTTGCTCTATTGGTGACCAGCTCTTTCTTATAAAAGGTTTTGTAACTTGACAGACCAACGATGCAAAATTTAGAATATGATACAGTTTGATTGGACTTTTTCATCTGACCCTCGGGTTGGTTCTGGACTGTACCAGTAATATGTAGATCTGCTGAAATATATTATCACACTTAAGAAACTCAACTAGAACAAATTATACCGCAGTGGGCTGGCTTTAATATGGCTGGCATCCTGTTAAACCTAACCTAACCTAAATGAACGAGATTTGACGCTTCAAAAGATTTCAGATTGCTGTTTAAAATAAAACTCAAATCAGCGTTCTTAAATTTTTCAAAACTTTGTTGTTATAATCTGACAATGGAATATATTATGTATTTAAATTTAAATTTGAAAACATATGACATTGAGTTTGTTGTGTTGTAAGCCGTTTTCCGCCACTCTGCTTCAATTAAAAAAAGTTTAAGATGTTTTACCAACAATATAATAAAGTTTCCCCTGATGTTATCAGTTCCCTAATAATTCAACCCATATACCAATTACACAACTTACCATAAATACCCTTTGGGCCAATTAATCCCAAGCAGCAGAGTAGGTTAAACACACAAAGAAGCCAAAACTTGAAAAGAGAAATAAGAAAAATTATAAAAATTTTCTATCACTACGAGCAATTAAGGCAAAGAGTTGCAATAATACGACAACTCTTCTTTCCTTTTTGTTTTATTTTTTTGTTTTTTATTTTATTGACAAAAATTTTCCAGCAAAACAAGCAAAACTTTTGTTTAACTTTTACTCTTCGTAAAATACATCCTGTTGATGAGTTTAAATGAGTGACAAAAAAAAAAAAAAAAAAAACACGAAAAAGAATAAAGTACTATTTTGCTTTTTATTGTTATTTTTGTAGCCGAGTATCTATGTGGGAGTGTGTGTGTGTCCCTTATAGTTTAAGTTCTATGTTCTGTTATAATATAATTTTTTGATGGCATCTGTTAAAAAAAAAATGTGTTCCTTTAAAAGTTTTATTTTTGCTAGAAATGAAATAGAAAACTAAATTTGTTTTATAATTGTAATCATACGGGTTTGAATATTTTTGCAAAATAAATTTATTTCTTAGTAAAAACTTTTTCACTTGTGAGTTGCTTTACTACAATCAAAGACAGAATGACGTCAAGGACTTTTTGGGTTGAGTTTTGACAGTTATGAAAGGAAAATTTCCTGAACGTGGGTTTCGTTTTATATTTTGAAAAAAAAAAAAAACAACGATAAAGCCCTGTAACAGAATTCTTTTAGATCCCACAGAGCGATTTTGATTGTCTAACTCTTTCACAATATTCTTCTAAACTTGCTTTTATCTTCTCACAATAAAATTTCTGTTCGGCAATTTTTTTCTTAGGCGTTAAAGGGTGTTCAAAAATTAAAGCAAGTCTTGAGTTTGCAACAAGTTTTGGGAACACTAGCTGACAATTTAGGGTTGGTAAAAATGGAGCCTTACTGATAGAAAAACTTGTATTTTACGTATTATTAAACAATATTATGAAAGATGGGAGGCTGATTTTTTAAGCAACTTCATTCTACACGATGAAGTGCAATTTCACCTTAATGGCTTTAAAATTTCCACTTTTGAGGTTCCGAGAAACCACAAGTAATTATCAAAAACAAATGTTTCCACAATATGTCATTGTTTGGTGTGGATTTCAGATGGCAGCATAAGTGGACCACAAATATTTAAAAATAAGGCTGATTATGATCATATAGTTCTTTGTGCTGAAATTGCGTGATATTGATATGATCCATATATGGTTTCAAAAACACGATTCCCGTATAAACAATTTGTTGTGTTTTGCGAATGTCCACCTGTCGGTTTAAAACAGAAGTGCCCAAGCTCTATGCGCTTGGTGATCATTTGTATTTATAAAAGCACCTAGCTATAGGACAAGCGCAAAGCAACAACACTATTAATGGTTCTTGGCATTTTTATTTGAAATACATTTTTATGAGACCGAAATACAAAGAAGTATTTGGTTTTTTTTTTAGTTTTATTTTGTATTTGAAATATAAAACTTGAAAGTAATTTATATTTAAAATACACAACTTGAAAGTATCTTGTATTAGAAATATATAATGTTAGTATTTTGCCCAGCCCTGTTCCTTGGAGACCAGTAATGGCAGTTTTGCTCTATTGATGTGTCCGTTTATGGCAAAATGAGCCTCGTCACTCCGAAAAATTTGACTTACAGTGCGAAAATGCTCCTACAAAATTGTCTCCACAGCGAACGCGCAATGCTGACTGGACAACTGCGACATCGTGAATGACTAGTCCACACAATCCGAAATCCAAACGGTGGCACCCTCCCCCCGTACAGTTTATTACTTTTTGATATAATAGTTTATAAAAATATTAATTTTACACCAGACCCCCTGTATAATAATTGTAATAATGTAATATATTGGTATTACAACAACAAAAAAAGGTGATATAAGTCATCAGCGAAAAATTAAATTTTGAGGTTAAGTTGAAAAAATATTTTTAAAAAACAATTTTCGCAAAAAAATCATTATACAATCGATTTTAAAATCATACGAGAATAAAATTGTCTATAATTTTCTTAATTTGGTTAGAAGTTAAAAAAAATTAACTTTGAGGTTAGGTTGAACAAAAACTTTTAGGATTAAAAACATAATACACTTAATTTATCTTTTTGATTAGTTGCTTCTACACAATTGTTTCTTAACTTTTACTATTGTTCCAATTTGCCTTGTATATTCGAATAATTAGATTTTGAGGTTAAGTTGAAAATATATTTTTAGAAAACAATTTTCGCAAAAAAATTCAATATTCAATCGATTTTGAAATCATAAGAGAATAAAATTGTCTATAATTTTCTAAATTTTGTTCGAAATTACAAAAATTAACTTTAAGGTTAGGTTGAACAAAAACTTTTACATTAATACACTTAATTTATCTTCTTGATTAGCTGCTTCTACACAATTGTTTCTTAACTTTTACTATTGTTCCAATTCGCCTTGTATTTTCTTAATTCTTATCTTAGTTTATTTTTTAGTTGTTTATGTTTCTATTTATTTTGGCGACAAACTAACTAAACCAAACTTAAGCATGTTGAAATTTGTTTACATTTAAGCGTAGTTGTTGTTATTGTTAGTGCAACACAGACGAAACACGAGGAGCCAGGCAGGCAAAGACAAATAACATAATTTTGGTTTGCAAACTAAATGGTGGCAAACAAAAGTAAATAATGAAAAGTTGAAATAACAAATGCTACTTAATAGCAAACAAATAAATAGACATCAACCGGGGGGGATGCTTTTCAAATTAAGAATATATTCTGGTGCCTTTAAGCACTCAAGAAAAAAAAAGATAAGTCAAGTCAATGAAAAATATGTATATGTTTATATATAAGTCTTTATTTCAGCTGCATAACTAAGCAGTCATATGCTAATAATGGAATATGCTGACAATAGAATATGCACATATTGGACAACAATCCGGTTAAACTATTAAATAGCTCACCACCTTGTATAGCTAGCCCCCGAGTCGGGACAATTTCTTGTGAACTCGTAAATGCCTCATCACAGTTCCTGTGCGAATGGCAAGTAAAAAAAAAACGGACAATAAATTATTGCTTGAAAATATAATACTGATTGAAAAACTTTCGTAGATATAATGAATTTCTAAACTAATGTTATGATTTTGTCGTTGTTTCTGGGTTAATGTAAAGCTTTATATGGGTTATGAATATTTTCTCATTAAAGGATTACCAATTATAAATAGACTGAAATTTTCTCATTTATGACAAAAAATGGTTTTATTGCAATTACAAAAAAGTTCATCATTTGAACACAAAAGATTTAAAATAATATGAATACATCAATATTTCTTTCGTTTTATAGTAAACACAAAAAGTATGAAGCTAATTTGCTCGTCGGCACCTGGAGTCTCTCGAAACTGTTGGTCGAGCAGTGCTAAATCAGCAGTCGTGTATATAATGAAAATCTTGCATTTATACAATACAATGAAATATGCTCATTGTTTTAATTACATTGCTTCGTAGCTGTTACGAAAGTCTTACATTAGTACAATAACATATTTTCATTAATATATATATATAGTAGTTATAATGAATTTCTTACATTTCAATGCAAAAGCTTTTTCTTACACAAATGAAACAATTTTCGAAGTACTTGTTAGAAAAGATAAATTGGTACTATGCAAAATCTGCATCCCATTAATGATGCTTTTATAACCGAAATGATTATTTTCATGGTATTAACGAAAGAATAGTGAACGAAATGGTTTCATTACCACAACCAAGATTTTTTCTTTCAGTGAAGCATTGTTATAATGTAGAGTTTTTCTTTCAGTGAAGCAGATTGGTACATTATGCTCTTGAAATCGTATAACAAATTCATTAGTTAAGGAGCCCTTAGTACCGCCCATCAGCTGAGAAACGAGTCATGTAAAATTGCTTTACATATCATGTAGCAGCTTTACATGGCAACATGCAACCAGTAGCCGCAAGATATCGTTGTAGGTTATTAAGAGGGACGTTCTATAGTTTCCCAGAAAGGAGTTTCTCTTGAAAGTCAAAACTAGGTATTTACAGAAGAGATGAAATACTGTTTATTCCTTCTCTGTATTTTTGCTATTATAATAAACGTATGTATTAATGTTAAATAGTCGAACTTTATTTTAGTATTTCTAATATTATATGATGATGGATTGTAATGAAGTTTATTATAATAAACTTCATTATACAGAAAATCAAGTTGACTAGCATGCTATTCTGGTACTCAGTATCCAGTTATTGCTATCAGAGATCTTGGTATAATGATTCTGCTCTGGCTTATAAGTTGCCTAGTTAATTTGTCATCAGAAATTTGCTACATTTACCTGGTTAGTCTACGTATATCTACACTTGGCCACCTGCTGTTACTGTTCAATTTAGCGCCTTTCACAAATTATTATTTCTATTTAGTGATTTTTGTCCAGGCTAGTGAACATGATTGTTCATGGAACAACGTTAGTGCTCTTAATTTAAGTTACTAATTACAGCATAAAAACTAAGTTAAATTACGCTGAGCTTTAAGCGCTAATTTAGGTTGGTCTATAAGGATTCGTTTTTTAAAAATGCTATGGCAACTCTGATTTAGATATTTACCAGTAGATATTACTTCACTTGCAAGTAGTGTTAATTGCATGACTTTGATAAAACAAATTTTAAATAGTAGCGTATAAACTTTTGTTTCTCGAGTAATTATTTTTAGTTTCTCGAGAATTATTTTTGGTCTACATTTTGAAAAATTCGATTTGTTGTAGTAAAGTCTCAATTCTTTCATACTGCTCTCATCAAGGTGCATTAACGTCCACATGGTGGCAGCACTAGAACAAAATTACAACAAAAACAAGCATGTAGTAAGCAATGTTTGTCAACAATATTTGTAACTTTTTTACAATTAGATCCCCATGAAAGCACCTTTTCACAACAATAAATTATTTTTAGATGAAATAATTTTGATGTTCAGGAGAAAATTTTTAAATGTTTCATTCAGAAAAAAACACTAAATTCACTTTCAAAAATGTAAACAAAATGGCTTACTATATTGACAGTAAAAAAACTATCACATTACGTAGCGTTGCCCCCTTGTAGACGTTAATGCACCTTGGTTGTCATTATGGAGCAAAACATATATCCGATTATATTTTCAACTTTGCAGATCCAGCGTACCTGAATTAAGCATAGCTAACAGAAACATTTTTAAGTTAAGTTGTCCATTTTAGCTTTTTAAGACTTTTTTTTAGAGAAAAACTTTTTCATGAAATGTTGACATAAACAAAATTCAAAATTCGTAAAGCAAGAAACTCTAAGGTGGCCACACTGAAGTATACTTTTATGTAAATGAATTTATTTTGCTGTCGTGTCTAAAATAATTCAGTAGTCAACTACACAACTGCAATTGCCGGCTGCAACATTTGTTGTCGTGAAGTTGCTGTGGTCTATGTGTTTAATAGTTAATGAAAAAAGTAAAAATATTAAAACAAAGTAGAGGAAACTAACACATACATATATATGTACATATGTATGCAGTTCCATTACGATGGCATTATTTTACCGCAAATGTATAAAAGTGTATGTTCGTGGATAATTGCACATATGTTTTTGCCATTTTTTACTCACTGCTCAGTAAAATTAAGCCATAAAACCGCTTGTGAAAATAAAACGCTTAAGCTTTGCGACTGCAATGGAACCCATATAAGCAGTTATAACACTGCCATTACTATATATCTCAAAAAAAAAAAAAAAAAAAAACAGGGTGCAATCGAATCCATTTGCATGTCGTGGAATCAATAAAATATATTATAATATTAATTTATTTTAGTTTTATATTTGGTTTTATGCAAATTACATCTTGCAAGTGGTTGCACTTTAGAAAAAAACTTGCTAGCATTGGGAGTGTATCATAGGAGTGTATCGTAGAGTAAAATTAAAACTCTAACTTACTGAAAAGATGTCACAATTTTAAGCATTCTGTTTTTAATTTTCTAAGTGCAATATGACTCATAATATAATTTTTTGTTGATTTTAAAGATAAAATTATTGAAATATATATTGCAGCAAACTGCTAGTGTTCCTGCCGCATATCTTTCCTGTGGCATCAATACAGAACACATACTCGTACGTGTAAGTAGCAGTTGTATTTACTTTTTTTAGCCATCAGCGAGAGATAATAAATTATTGTCAAATTGTTTATTAACAGTGCAAGTTGATTCTTTTTTTATTAGTGTGAATTCTTTACGTTCGTTTTCAACCAATATCAATTTACAGATTAAGTGTTACGTATGTAACTACAAGTGTAAACTACACATAAACAAGAGAGTCATATCATATTAAGTAAGTTTAATATATCAAATGAAATTTTAATAATTGCAATTAGGGGAAATTTAAGTATCAGTGTGAAGCTTGAAAAAGGTTTCAGATTATAATAGCAAATTGCTATAAGTATATTATTTAATATAAACAGTATAATCGTTTCAATATATTGAATAATATTTTGGTATTTTTGTATAAAAAGTAAAATATTTTTAAACAAATGAAATGCCAAGCAGTCATAAATTTAAAACAATCGTATGCCAGATAAAAAAGTTATCTGGCATAAAAGCTTAATAATCCAATAGTTTCAAGACTATTAGACTTTCACAGGAAACGATTTTTTTCCGGCTCAACAACGGAATTCGTTGAATCAATTAATAAATTGTTTCAATGCTGATCTGTAAGGGGATTCGGGAATTCACACAATAGTTCAGTAAAAATAATTATAGATCGAAAACAACTATTTTTTTTTAATAACAACAATATAAACTTTTATTTTATTTTTTTTAATATACATGTATATATTGTTATGAATTTTGATCATATCTAACCCAGTGTGTAGCCGTTTGTCTGCCTGTTATAAATGTACAAGCACATTCATACAAACAAGATAAAAAAGAACGCAAAATTACAAGTAAGGTAACTACAAATAATACTACTGTTGTTCTTGGTGTTTCGTTTCTTAATTTTTGTCGTTGTTGCTCTCTTATTGTTCGCAAGCATGTGTTTGAGTGTGTATATACGTAAAAGTTATATTTGTACATTTGAGTCTAGAATTAACAATAACTAGAAGGCTAACGAAAAATGTAGAAGATAAGAAAGAAGTACTGGTATAAATAGCAGAGAGATCTGTGGCAGTCAGTTAGTTTATTTTTAAACTTTGTGCAAGACTGTCTTAAATCAAAATTGTAAGCAAGTCTAGTGTTTTAATATGCAGTGATATTAAGTGTAAATAAACTTGTGAAGTATTTTAGTGCTGTGTAATATCCAAGTGTGTAAGTCATTATTTCATTTGCAAATGCGTTTTGGAAGGCAAAAAACGTAACAATCTATACATACAAACTATTTTTCCAGTAAAAGATTTTTATGATTTTATCTTTACCATAAATTTTTCTATGCGTCTATATAGCATCACTTTAGTTTGGAGCCCTGTGCATAGGTATTATTATACGTGCTACCCAAAATGTGGTCAACTTTGGATATATTCTTCGCGGAGTCAGTCAGAATTTCGATGGATTTTATTAGACTCTTTTAGCTAAAACCAAGTAACAGATTCAAGACACAAGCAGAACGGCTAACTTAATGTGGTTAGCTTTTAATGAAAAATGAACTTATTACCTATAACAGGAACTATATATTGAGATGGAAACTATGTGCTACAAAAACTTGCATTCACCACATATCCTTTACTGTAATGAATTTTATCGTAGGTGTAAGAACAGAAAGAAGGAAGAAATGGGGTTTTACCTCTTCTCTCAAAGCATAGCTTAAGCTGTCAAGAAAAACACCCCCTGAGAAGCAGGTTTTGTCTTGGTGTACACCAAACCACCGCTATCTGTTTTTTTGGGCATAAAGCGGCAGGAGTTTTTCTTTTGTTGTTGCAAATAAAATTCTATGAAGCCGCATGACTTATGTTTTGTTGTACTTCCAAATTGGCAGAAGGGGGATCTGCAATGTTTCCACAAGGTTCTGCTTACAGACCATCTTGGCGTTGATCGTGGCTTAGGTACCTTCCTTGGCTGGTTGGAATACCTTCTGGCTGTGATTTAAACCTAAAATCAGAAGAAGAGGAACTCGTTTCGCTGATAACTATGGTCCAGGGTCTGTTTTTTGGGTACTGTTGCTTTACAACAGATACCTGTAATACTTGAAACCACAGCTGTTGGACAGACGGGCGAGTTGGTTAAGCGCAAATACTTTTAATGTACCCACCAATTCATTAAGCCTTGTCTTCCATTGACTATCTGGGAAATTGCACTCAGGTTTGATTAGAACGCACGAGCTCTTCATCAAAGGGTTTGTCCGAATGGCTACAAATATAGGGGCTGATGCTTTTGATGTACCCTCTAACTCATTAAACCGTATCTTCTATTGACTGTCTGGGAAATTTCATACAGGAGGGATTAGAAAGCGCGAGCTCCTCAGCAAGGGATTTGTCCAAATGGCTACAAAAATATGGGCTGATGCTTTGAATGTACCCACTAATTCATTAAGCCGTATCTTCCATTGACTGTCTGGGAAATTTCATTCAGGAGGGATTACAAGACGCGAGTTCTGCAGCAAAGGGTTTCTCCAAATTGCTACAAATTTATAGTAAAAATTGCGATCTGTGTCAGCCTTGCAAGCCAGACGGGGGCGCTAGTAAATCCATGGAATTGATTTATCAGCAGATAAGGCCGACAAGACAGTTGCTGATGTAAATCAATTTCCACATTTTGTCAATAAAAACACCTTTCTGGGAATCTAATTTTATACGGCCGTATTCATAAAAAATATGTTTTGCTTATTAAAGGTTTATTGGACAAACTTCTATACAGTGTTTGTCAAATAAATCTTTAATAAATATAAAATATTTTATATGAATACGGCCGATAATCTTTAAATGACATTCCTTTCACTCATATTCTATAAAAAGTGGCAATTTTTGAAGAACAAAATAACATTTTTACTAATCAGAAAATTATAAACAGCTTATTTTTTTCTTTCCTAGCTGTCTATATGTCAACATTTCATAGGAGCTACCCTAATCATCAGTAGATGACATTCTACTTTATATCCCAATAATCTAAATACGTTATTGAGAATTTAAAAATAAAAATCCCGTAACTATACCCGTCAAAAGTTTCCAAGTCTACTGGTGATTAGGATTGCTCCTATGAAATGTTGCCATATAGGCAGCTAGGAAAAATAAGCTCTTTATAAATTTTTATTTGTATCAATTTTAGATGCCAGTATAGTGAATAATCAACTCATTCATTTGAATAATATTTTTTGTAGTATTTTTTAATTTCTTCTTTAAAACCCGCCAACATCAAAATGCAAACATTCAGATAATTTCGTATAATTATTTTTCAACTGACTTTTTTAAGAATACTTCTTTACAAAACTCTTTATGATCAAACTGCCAGCAGACTTCGCAAGGACCACACAATTTATTTAAATTGTAGGAGCAAAATTATACATAAAAGTAAAACAATTACAAACGAAGCGTAGTCAATTGCTTTTAAAGTGCATTTATTTATTGAGAGACGCAGACTCATTACTTCTTGCCAAAACAAACTTTTAAGGAGATATTTAATTTAACGCTTCCCCATGCACATACATACAAACAAAGTCGTACACAAATAAAGTGAAGTTGAGAGACTGCAAATACTTAATTTGGTTTTGTTAAAGATTTTTTTTCCCACGAAAATAATTTTAAATGAATGTAAACTTTAAGCAATTACATTTATATATTAAAAAATACTATATAATTTGCAATATGCGTTTTTCCTTAAAGCCAGGGCTGCAAATGAATGATTTGTTTTCTTTCAATATATTTTGCTGTAAGTAAGAATTTAAAAAAGCAATTTTAGAAAAATTTTCAATACACGTTTTTATGTATAAATATTTGTCTTAATGGTTTCCATTTGCCTCCTTCGTTATGGCTTTAACTTTCTTTTTTTATTCACATCATTGATGTCAATATCCTTTTAAGAGCCTGAATTTGCCTGTCTGTTATTGAAGTTGACATATTTACTGTTGATGGTTTTGCCGTATTCTTTGTATTTCAGGCATAAAATATAATTAAAAATAAAGCAAATAAACATGAGTAACTGCCACAAAAACAGAAAACAGGGCAACCCAGTTATTTTAAACGTGGCTTAAGCAAACTGTGCATAAAAAACAATTAAAAATGGTGTAATATGAATTTAAAGAATAACTGAAATATAAAGGTATGTTTGTCAGTGGGGCAAAAAAACTATTAATTTAAGTTTAACCTTTAAAAGTAAAATATACATGTTTAAATTTAAATAAAAAATATATAACGTCCCCCAGCTAGAGATTTGATTATTATTTTTCTTGTCTTCTTCAATCAATAATTATTGATCAATGCAAATTTGTATTGGAAAAAAATCCTTCTTAAGAAAAAACTTGAACTAGATCTCGCTGTACAAATGTATAAACCAAAAATCTATTTTAAAAGTTCAATAAAAATTCAATAAATTAAAAAAATATAACGTTTTTGTGGTTTTTGTATATCTTCCAGCTGTCTAAAAGTTTATTTATTTTTTTACGACTGGGGGAGATATTACTATATTACAAACGTCCTCTCTTTTCGTCTTATGTTTTTATTATTATTAATTAAGTAGGTAGTGGAACAAGACGGTCCCTTCCGTTGCGACCATTGTTGTATTATTTTGCTTCCCCTTACCCTCTTACGGGTTAAGTATATCAAGAAACCGGTCTAACTTCTCCAATGGGAGTGATATCAAGTTCTGTTCACTCCGCTTATGAGCTTGTAGTGGCCTGTATCTCTTATGTCCCAAAGCCCCGCAGTAAATGAGCAAATGTTGCATTGAGCGCAGAATATGAAAATGTCTGTATTGAAAATATGTGTCATGTACAGATGGTTTAGACAGATAGAATGACCTGTAAGTGCACCTGTCAGAGTTCTGAGGCTTCTTCAGTCAAGTCTTACAGCATGCTCAGCTCTTTTTGTAGGTTAGGTTGTACAGGCCGCCAGTTTCATGAAACCAGCCCACTTGGGTCCTTTTGGTCCCGTTGTGTTGCCTGAGGGAGAAGTGCAGCCCATGAGACTTACACTTCCCCCGACGGTTCAGATTCAAACCAACCCGAAAGCCGGATAAGGGAATCCAGTCCGTTCACTCGGCATTCCGATATATCTGCCAACCCGTGCAGCATCGGTCCGCCTAGATACAGCGCTCTCATGAGACAATGTCCTGTCAGAACTGCCACCAAGGTACGCAACCTTTGACGGGGAACACCCTTTAGGACCGCAGTTCTACTACGATCATACGCAGGCCATGTCAGCCTTGCTACTCGGCAGGTGACCTCACCAGACCATCCGTCCTGCGCAGTCCCTACAAGTTGACGCTGTACTTGGTTTTTACAGCTGTTAAGCGGGACTCCTACCATCGTATCAATGTCCCCTCTCTATAGACGAGCTCCGGCTTTTGCCAGCTTATCCGCCACAATATTTCCGGGCACTCCACTGTGCCCCGGTACCCAGAAAAGCTCCCGGCTTGAATGTCTCGCTATCTCATTAAGAGATATCCGGCATTTCTGAACCAACCTGGACGTCGTATAGACACCCACAAGCGCATTTAACGCAGCCTTACTATCAGTCGGATATTCACCCCGTATACCCTATAGTACCTCATCCAGTTGGCTGCTCTCAAAATAGCTGTAATTTCAGCCTGCATTACGCTACACTCATCATATAGCTTAAAACTGATCCTCCTCTGATACTGGGGCATAAAGATACCACCACCAACTCCCATGTCCGACTTGGATCCATCTGTGAAAATTTCAAATACGTCCTCTTGGCGACCCATTTGGTTCGCTGCCGAGGCCCAGCCCTTTTTGTATCGAATATTGGAAATTTCTTGGAGTATTCCAGATCGTTTGTCCCGTTGTAATGTTTTCACACAATGCCATTATATTGCCTCAATGCCCCTCATGTCCTGACACTTATATCAAAGTAGTCTAATTCTGCCTTCCCAGTTCATTTAGCTTGTTGTGACATTCCAGTATTAGCTTGCACAACTGCTCAGGGCTTTTAAGGCAGACTGACTACCGAATATTAATTTTGTCATTACTTCCTTATGTTCCTTATTGGAAAGTATCTGACCCGCTGCTCCGTTTGGAAGTTCTAGCTATGTTCAGTTCACTTAGTACCACCAACTAGAAACCCTCCCTCTCCAATGTTTGGAAGATTATTTTGAACCTTGGAACCGATTTCGCATTATCTAACCATCAATAGTGAGGCCTGTGTGCAATCATCTACTGATGCTCCCGTTTTTAGGGTTCTTCATATATTTTAGGTCAAACTTCTTTCTTCGGAGAAGGTTTTCAATGTATTCTTCGACAATATACTAGTTGTATTCGTTTGCCACCATTTTTTAAACGATGTTCTTAACTGTGATTGTAGCTGTAACATTATCAATCCCACTGTAGATACCAATTCAGTGTTTGCAAAAAAAAAAAGTGTTTTCTGCGTCACCTGCAAGATCTCCCTCGTACATGGAGTAGAATGTACTATACAGTAATTGTCCTTTTGGAATAAGTATTTTCTAAACTAAGCATAATGGCATTTAAGTCAGATAGTAATTCATGCCGCTATATGAACTTTCAAAAGAATTATAGTATTATTCTGAACTTTTACCTGCCATACCTCTTGGTGCTCCACCGAGTTTACTAGATTTCCATTATAAGATCATAAAGATCTATATGAACTTTCAAAAGTATTAATTTATAGTATTACTCTGAACGTTTGTTTACCTACCATACTTTTTGGTGTTCCACCGAGTTTACCAGATTTCCATTATAAGATGATAAAGATCTGACGTACCTTTTTCTGGCTTGGTTCCAAGTACGATTGCAATAATTTATATACTTAGTAAAGTAATTAAAAACTTTTATTACCTTAATAATTTTATATTATTTTTTCAATTAATTTCTCGAGGCGGTAGCAATATTCTCATATTCGCATAGAAATCAGTATGTTCATAAAATTTTTCAAATCGCACGATTTGTCAAAAATTCTGTCACACAGTTGCATTTTTAGTACTTTTTCTGCACACTTGGTATATTTGGTAGATCGTGTAGGATAGTGTATTAGGACCTTAAGTTGAGTTTATATCCTTATTAACATCAAAGGGTTAATGTATTCATTATTATATTCCCATCCTGTTGACTTCTTTTTATTTTTATTTGCATTTAATACTTTAAATTTTATTGCTTATATATGTACTCGTATATATTTTTAGCACTTTTTTAATGAAGTATGTCCTCATTTATTTTGCCATTTAACAAAAAGTAAATAATGAGCATATTTACTTATAATGTTGACTATATAATTTAGCAGACAGATGTTATTTATTCTCACTTTTTTTCGCTTTAAAAGCGAAAGAAAAAAAACAGCAAAAGAAATACATTAAAAACATTTGATATATTAACATAAATTTGCAAAGCTCTTTAAATTTTATTAATTATACTATTTGAAAAACATTGAATGATGCCGTGAGTTAAATATACGAGTACGTTAGTTTTTATTTGATGCAAAGACTCATAAAACTACATTGAATAAAAATATTGTTGATAAAACACTTTTGTGTCCTTGCATTTTATTTTCATTTATTCATCAATAAAATTAATTTATCTCTTATATTTCTTGTCCTTCTTTAAACTGTCTGGGATGGCTTGTGTTTGCTGCAGTTACTCTCAAAGGCTCATATTACTTAAAAGCAGCTTTAAATAACAATTATTTCATTAAAATTAATCATGTTTACATAGCTGCACTATCAGCACTCTTTACGTCCTTTCGAAAAATTGCATGAAATATTATTGCAGCGTTGAATCGTTGTTTCCCTTATGTTCAAATGATATTATGAAATTTTATATACATATATATTAAATAAGTTCATTATTATGAAAACGAAATGTTTTTAAGGAAAAGTACTCACAGTTTTCAATTAATTCATACAATTAAATGATATGCCTTCTGTAGTCAAAGTTAAATGAACTTTTTCCAAAAACCTGTTTAAGCAGTTAATACCTTTTTTGTTAATATAAGTAATTGCTTATGAATTCCAATCTTTAAATGTCATACATATTTGAAGTTACTTTCCAAAGAAAATATTTGTAAGCTTTATAAGAATTAAATATCTTTCAAAATATTAAGGAAATTTATCTTTAATGTCAAGAATTTTATTTGTTATAAATAGCAGAAAAGCATTTGAAAACCAAACTGAACTTAACATTTTGAAATATTCTAATTGCTGCATTTAAACGATAGTGTTTTGTGGTATTGAATGATAGCTCAAGAAAGCTTGTTTCAAGAAAAACACATTTATAATTTTTATGTAACATGTCTTAGAAATGTGTTTCAGAAAATATCTCCTAAAGCAGGCAGTTTAAAAGTAATTTGAATAAACATTTGCCACAAAATAAAGGATAATATTATTAACAACTCGGAAAATCGAAAATCTCAATTGTTGAGTTATTAATTTGTTGCAATAATGGAGCGTTATATAATGGCTTGGCAAATAAAACACTTATTCTGACAGAAGTTTAGTGGAGCGTATCAAACTCTATATAACAACATTGGCTAAATTCATAAGTTCAGTTTAAGCGTGTCCCCCTCGGGGAGGGGGGGGGGTGGATTTTATTTTGGCGTATCTCCAACTTGGACACTTTATTTGCTGAGCCATAGATTGATGGAAGTTGCTCATTTTTTGTGGCAAATAAAACTCTAAGAAGTCAAAATATCCCTTAGGTTGTGTTAAAACTTCATTTCCATGGTTAATTAGGAGGAAAGAGATCAGCATTATCATCATGATCATGGTTTGTACCTTGACTGAAACGTACAGGCTGTGGTTGAGATCTAAAATGGCAAGAAGCAGTTATTAGCATTCCCTGATAATAATAGAGCACGACTTTTCTAATCGGTTCCGGAATAGAGGGGAGGATTTTTGAGATTCGCAAATCCGATTTTGGGAATTCCTGAAAATATACGAAAACACTTTTCTAATCGGTTCCGGAATAGAGGGAAGGATTTTTGGGATTCACAAATCCGATTTTGGGAATTCCCAAAAATATACGCAACCAATTTCTTAATCGGTTCCGGAATAGCGAGGAGGATTTTTGGGATTCACAAATCCGATTTTGGGAATTTCCAAAAATATATGAAACCACTTTTCTACTCGGTTTCGGAATAGAGGGGAGGATTTTTGGGATTTACAAATCCAATTTTGGGAATTCCCAAAAATATACTAAACCACTTTTTTAATCGGTTCAAAACCGGTTTTTCATATTTGGTGCTCGTTTTTGCCTTGGAATAAGCATCTAAACTATAAACGCTCATTCGCTTTAATGCGAAAATTAAAGTGGCCGCACAACTTCTTCGGATGAGGTAGAATTTGTCAACTTTGGGAATTCCTAAAAAGCACGAAAACGCTTCTCTAACCGAATCGGTTTTTCATATTTGGTGCGCCTTTTAGTAGTGGTACGTGTATCTGAACTCTTAACGGTCATTCCATTTCGTGCGAAGATTGAAGTTGCTATATTTTTTCCGGGGAAGTAAGGGAATTTTGTTGATTCCTGAAACCAGTTTTGGGAATTAAAAAACAGAACTTGGAACGTGTTACACGGATAGTTATCTGGTTACATAGATAATTAGTTTGATATTGAAGTGTATTGTTTAGTTTTTAAACTATATTTAGATATGTGGCTTACTTTTGTTTGAATGGTTACCTCAATAAACAAAACTGGCGTAGTAGCGAGATGATAATCTTTAGATGTTTGTTGAGGGTGTTATATCCAGAAAAACTGACTAATTAGCGTGTTTTATGTAAGGGCTGGTGCAATCACTGATCCGTGCTTTTTTAAATCTAATGCTGGTCAGAACGTTATAGGCAATGGTGGTCGCTATACAGCCCTGGGGCCAAATCACTGCATACGATATCGAGTAAAATTATCGAAATTTTTCATTTTGGTATCACGGCATACGATATCGAATAAACTGTATTGCAATAATATAAAAAAGTTAAGGATTTAGTTTTTGTATTCCTACTTTTAGCAAACGTATGGTCTTCAATCTATTACATTTTGTTTAAATTACGATCCAATATGCATCGTTTGCCATAATTTAGATGTATCGTAATGTTATTCGATACGATAGTTAATTCGATATCGTATGCGGTGATTAGACCCCTGATTACTGACATGTTCGTTTACATTTTATGTCACTTTACTGCAATACCTGTTGATGTCCTTTTTAACATTTATTTAGTATTTAAACATTCAAAACTTATTTGAGTAGATTTCCACATTTACATCAGCTTAGTTTAAGTTCTTACTTAAGACACCACATAATCTTCCCCAGTTTAAATGCTTTCACTTAATATTTCCCCAAATTTACATATAAACGTTATATAAATTCCTTAACCCAACAGCAATTCTGAAAGGAATATGTTTTAATTATTTTGAAACTTTTTTTTTTTGTTAAACTTATTTGGAGTTAAATTAAAGTATATTTTTTTCTACTCAATTCTGCACAAGAAATAATGGAAAATATATTTTTTAATAATTAAAAGCATCTTGCACCTCATGCATAAATAATGGTTATAAATTGAACATTTGAAAAAGAAACCAAAAGTGTAATTAAAAATTTTCTTTCCTCTTTTTTTTTAGCATATTTTTTTCCAGGAAAATATACAAAATTTTGTACATTGGCATAACTTGACTGGAGATGGGTATGTAAAACAAAACGAAGCAAACTTTTATATTAAATAAAATGTTTTAAGTATTTATAATAAAAGTAAAATGTAAGCGGTAGTGCAGGGATTTTCGTAGAAGCTACCAAGCAAATTGAAAAAAATTTTATCTAAAAAAATGTTTTTTTTTTTTTTAATAAAATTCTATTTTGACATAAATAAATAATTTTTTTTTTAAACTACAACTTTTATTAAGTAGTTTTTTCTCCCTTTTGTAAAGCTTCCACTGTATATTTTCTCCTACTATTTGTTGCAAAGTTAAGTTTTATATGTGGGAAATTTTTTATATAAAAGGAAGGGTTTTATTTGTTAAAAGTTTCTTTAGATTTTAATATTTATATTTTATTTTTCGTTTGTTAATATTGTAATATTTACACATCACTCATATTTTCTGTGTTTTATATTCAGCTGTTCTTTTTTTCTTTTTTGCTTTTGGTACTTTTACCATGTTTTATTTTTCTTTATCCCCTAATAACAACTTTGTAGTCAAAATATTTAAGCAGACAGTGGCTTAAAGTGGGAAAAACATAAAATTTTAATTGAAGAATCAAAGCCATAAATAGCAATTTTTTCAATTCTACGAGAAAAGTCTGCCAATAAAGTAATAAATTCTATAAGGCGATCCAGAGCCAAAACTAATAACAATTCAATAATGAATTATCTAAACTTTGTACGTCTCAAAGTGATATTTTCGACTCAGGTGCAGAAATAATAGTTTCCAAGTATAATAGGAGTGAAAATAGGAATATGTAGCTGTTGTAAAGTAGAAAGATATGAAGGCAATGATAGTTGCGTCAAAAAGTTGTAGTAAAAATCCTTTAGGAGAAGTTCAAAGATGGAGTAAGATCTTGAACCGCCGTTGTCCCGTCAAAGTCCCAGCGGTTAAGTATAAAGCCTTTATGGGAGCAGCAGATTTGGGCGATCAAATGCTGGAGTATTACAGGATAGGTTAGGTAGTACAGGCCGCCAGTTTCATGAAACCAGCCCACTTGGGGCCTTTTGGTCCTGTTTTGTTGCCTGAGGCAGAAGTGCAGCCCACGAGGCTTACACTTCCTCCGACGGTTCAGATTCAAACCAACCCGAAAGCCGGATAAAGGAATCCAGTCCGTTCACTCGGCATTCCGATATATCTGCCAACCCGTGCAGCATCGGTCCGCCTAGATACAGCGCTCTCATAGAACAGAGAGCCGGGCATCGACAGAGGAAATGCTCAACACTTTCCTCCTCGTCTTCATCCTCGCAACTTCTGCGGAAATCATTAAATGGATATTACAGGATCAAAATTAATAAAAACAATGGACTTAACGGTGTTCTTTCACTTAACTGACTTGGCTACTTTTATTTCATGGAATGGAATATAAATATGATTGTAATCAAATATTTCAGCTTTATAATGATTTTCACGGAACAAAATATCGCCCATATGATGCTCCTGAAGATGTAAGGTACGATCATTTTGACCATTAATGTGATGACGACCATTTTGACCAAGAAGTTTTATTTTGCACATATTATATCGGTAAAATCACCTACTTAGCGCTATGATGGTGGCAACGGTATCCCTTCTTCTCAACCGAGTGTGACCGCTAAAATTAGGTATGTTTCGTGCAAGAGGGTTTGGATGAAGTTCCAATTTGCTGATAGACCTTGTCGCATACTTACAAAATTCATCTTTGACAAGTGGAACAACTGTGAAAATGATTTACCTGCCTTGACGGCCTAACCTGATGGTGGATCAATTCCACGAAGTGAATTTTTCACGATTCACCACCGCTCTCGTGTGGCTTGCTAGGCTCACACAGGCAGCAATTCTTGTCATATGATTGCGGTCATATGAAAACAACTTCTTGTTGAGGAGTTCGGGCTTTCCCAGCAATCAATGGAGGACAAGGCTTAATGAGTTGGTAGGCCGAAGCCCATTAAGAGCATCAGCTCTTAAACCAACTCACCCGTCAATCATAACCACTGGTTCCTTACAGTACACGTATCTGTTGTATAGGCAACAGATCCTCGGGAGATTGTTAGCCCTCGAAAAAAAGCCATCACCAAACAATTATCAAGGATACTAACACTCCCTTCCTGCGTTTTAGGTTTCAACCACAGCCAGAACGTTTCAGCCAAGGTAGGCACCTCAACCATGATCAGCCCGGGTCGAACCGCAAGCAGAACTTCCCGGGGGCCATGCTGATCCCCGTTCTGCCAATTTATACCCTTGGTAAGGGTTTCGGAAGCTAACACAAAATAAGTCATGTGGCTTCCTAGAGGGACCCCTTCCCCTCTTTTCCGCGAAAAACAGAGCGCCTAAGTTAGGAATACGCCAAGGCAAAACCTGTTCCCCGGGGGCGACAAGTGGAATACAGAGATCCTTATGAATTCGTGAGTTTTTTACGTACCATGGAGCTGCAGTACGAGTAATTTGTTCCAAGAAATTTGTTTTGTCGCCTTTGAATATTTTCAATGTTTGACGCTGAGGCGGTGCCCCACAACTGAATTCCGTAGCACCATATAAGCTTTAGTATTGCGTTGTATAGCAAAAGTTTGCAATCTAATTTCAATGTAGAATTCCTGCCCATAAGCGAATTTAATTGCGCTGCTTTTAATTTCAACTGAGTGCCTTTCGCATCAATGTGAGACTTCCACGTCAGCCACGGTCGAGGTGAATACCAAGGTTCTTGAATTCATTATGCTGCGGAATAGGTGAGTTGTTGATTTGGATAGGCGAACATGTTTTTTTTTCGCAGCATGAATGTAACATGAGTACATTTTTGTTCATTAACGTTGATTTTCCAAAATTTGAAATATATTCCTGTAAATTACGTGAAGCTAGTTGATGGTTATCATGAACACTGCAGAATGCTGTGTGATCTGCAAAAGTTGAAGTGTGAATACCAGATCTGGTTGGCATGTCAGTAGCGTAAATTAAATATAAAGTGGGTCTAAGAATGCTACCTTGAGAAACTTCTGCCTCGATTGGCTGAGTTGGGCTTGCAAAGGCGACTTTGCAAGCCCAAACAAATTTACGGCCGCATAAATAGCTTTCTAAAAGCTTGTGAGTGTTTGCAGGCAACTAAAAATTTGTTTTTGTAAATTAATCCCTCGTGCCACACTTTATCAAAAGCTTGGGAAACATCAATGAATAGAGCTGAGCAATACTTTTGGTCCTCAAAAGTCTTTCTTATAACATTAACTAGTCTATGCGTTTGTTCTATGGTGCTGTGCTTAGCTCGAAAGCCCAATTGATGATCAGGGATGCATCCTACATCATTCGATATTGGAGTCAACTTCGCTATTAACAATTTTTCGAACAGTTTTGAAATTGTTGCCATTAAGGTTATTGGTTTACATAACTCTACTTTAGTGGGATCCTTCCCTGGCTTAGGTATCATAGTAACCATAGACACTTTCCACTCTGTAGGATAATATTCTAGGCGCAAAATAGCATTAAAAATAAAAAGAAGAATTCTTCTAGCAACTAAATATGTATAAATACAATTTTATCGTCAAATAGAAATTTTTTTATTTTTCTTTTTATTATTTTAATTTTGCACTTTAGAACAGTTAATCTTGTCCACTGTTTCACCACCGTATTTGCTTTTTATTTGACTTTTAAAACCTTCGTTTAACTTAAAATCTTCCATAACCATGAACTTTTCTAACAAAAAATAAAAACAGCTTGAAAATAGTAATAAAAATTAAAAGAACAAACTTTACTTTAACATGCATGCAAATTGTAAGCGTACTCGTATACATTCATTCATACTTTTATTTAAACAAAAATGTTTCCAACTAAAGATCCTGTAACGCAGCCACTCACACACACTTACACATATGTACGTTGCATAGGGTGTAAGCAACAGAACTTGTTGTAGACAGACGAGCGAAGAGAATATCTATCCCTTGAAAGAAAATGATGTTTCGAATCATCACTTTTGGGTTGGCAATAAATTATTTATGAAACTGAAAGTTTTCTCGTGGTCATATAAAATATTTGTGTAACATTTGTAGATTTTGTTGCAAGTGTTACTTTAGTTAAAACTGTTTTTGTTGCAAGTTTAGTTTATGAGGGCTTAAGGATGCACCGAAAAGTGTTTATCAAAGTCCAAAATTACCACAAACTAAAAAAAAATTACGATTAAATTTTGTGTTTCACATTTTTATGGACATGTTGTACGGTTGCCTAATGTCTTCAAAATTTCAAAACACATTTTTAAGTGTTTACTTAATATTTAATGTGACCGTATTGTCATTATGTGTTTTGCAACAGTAAAGTTAATCTTAAATAAATGTTGTTCATATTGTGGCAGTCAAATAGCTGCAAGCTAAATTGCTCATACAGTTTTAAGATTTATTTTCATAGTATATATTATTTCTTGGTCCTGCATGGTTGCTCAATAAGATCATGATTATTGGCATAGAAAGTTTTTGGAGTATTTTAAAGTTAAAAAAAAGAACAAAAATTTAAGTGAAGTTTTGATGTAAACCTTACAAAAAGGGTACGTGACTTGGACATCGCAAACGAAAATCGCTCGCAGGAAAGCTGCAATTCTCGATTCAAGATCTGTTTCGGACAAATCATTATTGTTTGCTGGGTTTTCTATAAAAAAAAACTTGTGCTGGTATACGTAAGTAAATTGGGTCTTCTATTAACAAATTTGTAAATAAGTAAATTACGTCAGTAATTATTTTAAGAAAACAATCTGCCTTAACTCATTAAATCAATGCAGTTTCTTTTTAATCGTGAAAAAAGTTAAAAGTTTCATTAAACTTTCTTGTTTGTTGGCCCACCAACCAATTTAGTGTCTCAGTTGCTCAGTACAAATAAATACTGTTGAAATTTTTTTGCGGTCTTTTTAGTTTTTCTGAAAATGCCTGCTTTTGCTTGCATTTACTTGTGATGAGGGCTTATACATACACGTATCTATTATAAATTTTTTTGAATCCTTCAACTCACGTATTTAATGACGGTGGTATTGGAGTTTGCCGCGTTAACTTTTTTCTCTGAATATTAAAGTTTTTTGTGCATACAGGAAGCATATCACGATTGTCTGCAAAGGTTTAATTACAATTTAACTTAAAGTTTCGCTTACTGGCAACGAAAACATTCGCTTAAGCATTGGGGGAAAAAATTATTATGTTAAAAACGTATTAAAAGGCCTCTTGGAGCAACGCTTCAACGCTTTAGTTACTTCGATAGTGTCACCATATTAATTTCTGACAAAAAATCGGATAAGGATTTTTCATATTGAGATACATAAGTATATTTTTGAAGCAATATATATAATGGGTGGTTAAATTTCAAGGGCCGATGTTGAATGTGAACCACACCTAAACGCCAAGTTTTTTTCCGAATTTTATTTGACATTTCTCTATTTCAGACTTATTCAATTTGAACTATGGAGAGATGCACAATCCAACAACGTGTTAAAGTTATCCAGGCTTATTATGAAAATGATGATCAATTTTCGAAGAAAATCATCTTCAGTGATGAGGCACATTTTCCCCTCAGTGGATTCGTCAATAAACAGAATTGCCGCATTTGGGCGAATGAGAATCCAAGAGTGACTGTCGAAAAACCAATGCACCCACAAAGAGTGACTGTTTGGTGCGGTTTATGTGCTGGCGGCATCATCGGGCCGTATTTTTTCCAAAATGAGGCCGGTCAGGCAGTTACTGTGAATGGTGTTCGCTATCGTGAGATGATAATGAACTTTTTATGGCCCGAATTGGAAGATATGGATGTAGACGATATGTGGTTTCAGCAGGACGGTGCCACTTGCCACACAGCAAACGAAACAATTGCTCTTTTGCGCAACAAATTCAATGGCCGTGTTATCTCACGTAATGGCGATGCCAATTGGCCGCCAAGATCATGTGATTTGACACCGTTGGACTTTCTTCTTTGGGTTATTTGAAAGAAAAGGTGTACGTCGATAAGCCAGCAATATTTCAACAGCTAAAGGATGAGATAATTCGGCACATTAACGGCATAGAACCTCCATTATGCCTCAGGGTCATCGAAAATTTGGACCATCGGATGGAGGTGTGCCGCTGTGGTCGCGGCGCCCATTCGGCCAATATTTTATTCCATACATAATTGAGTAATACCAGTATATCATAATAAAATAAAATTACAATAATTTCCTACATAGTTTGTGTTTTATTCAAAATCAACATCGGCCCTTGAAATTTAACCACCCTTTATATAGTCAATGGAAGTTTTTAATAAAACTTGCAAATAATAAAATAATAAATGTGCAAATAACAATACATATGGAACAGTATTTAAAATACATCCTACAAAGTCCTAGAAAATTTTTGCGCACTGGCTTAACACAAACAAATATTTTTAGAAAAATTTTAAAAAACCAGGAAAAATAGTAGTTATTCGAATCCCACTGCCAAACGGGTTTTAAAAGATGTGGAAAAAATCAAAGTTAAATACAAAAAAAATTTAAGAAAATCGAGGAGTACAAACAGTGAGAAAAATTGATTTAAAATATTAAATCCCAAAAATCGCATCTAAGCCCACTGTGCACAATTTTTTTCTATTTTTTTTAGATATGCAAAAAAAATTATTCTGTTTGGAATAACATTGAAAAAGTTATGAGTATTTTTATTCGGGCTTTAGATTCGGGTTTTCTCATAATTCTGCTTTTTCAAAACGCGATATCTTTGAAACCATAAGCCAAAAAAATCTGAAAATTTGCTGAAATGTGCTGTTTAATAGGGACATCAATGCAATAAAAACTAAAGCAAATCAAAAAAATTGTTTCTCGGAACTGTCCGATTTGACTTGGATTGCCCCATATACATATATATGAATTTTCATAACACGCTAATAAAGTTTTATTAAAAGAATATTAAAGCAATTGTTTTCTTAAACAAGAAAAATTCACTCTTAATGAAAAAAAAGAAAACATTACTCTAAAAATTAAATCAATAAAATTTGTACCCAAAAAATATCAGTTTGTACGCCGATATCGAATGAAAATGTATGTGAAACAATCAATTTGGGTTTGTCTATGTCAGTGTTATTCGTTTGCATGCGCTTAAATATTTTTATTGAATTTTGACACACCGTTCGCATAGAATAAAGTTAGAAAAACCCAAATCAATGTTCTTTCGCCTAGAATGTGAATGAACTTATCCTTTCAACATCGGCGAACTGGCTGCAAATTCTTTTCAATAAATATTTTTACTGATGCAACAAAAGTTTTCATTTAGTATGACATCATTTGACTTTTACAGAACTTTCGTCGAATTTCCAGGTTACTTTAAATAGTGTGCTTCCCGATTAAAGCTCCTGAAAAAAAACTTTTGATATCATATTTTATTGTATGGATAAAGGAAAATTTTTCTATATTACTTTAAGAAAACTAGACTAAATAACCGCATGCTTGTATGTGGAAATTTGATAATAGATGGATGTCATAAGACTTTATGAATAAACACAGAACGACAATGGCGTCACATGAGCAAATGTGATCAGAACAATAATTAGGTATACGCCTATACGACATGACTATATATGTAGAAATCGTGTGATCATGTGGATATCACATAACTTTATGAACATATGAAAAACACAGGAAAACAATGACGTCCCATTAGCAAATATGATCAGAATAATGAATTAGTATATGCCTATACGATATGGCTATAAAATTATATAACTATATATGTACAAATCGTGTCACTTTATGAACATGTGAGGAAATGTGTAAATATATGATAGACAGATAATGTGGTCATGTGCCCAAGTGCAAACAGAGCATTAAATTAAGGAAGACCTATGATTTTATGAGCTTATGACGATATCACCAAGTGAATAAATGACGGAATCAAGCATATATATTCATATGATTTTATATAAACTATATATTCATATGACTATATATTCATATGATTATAACAGCGTAAAGCAATACAATCAGATGAATATGTGGCGACATGAATACACTGTCATATGATAATATGATTTGGTCATGACTATGGTCACATGACCAAACAATTTAAAACTAAGACCAAAAAAAGCAAAACTATATGATCAGTTAATTATAAAATCGTACGCCCATACAATCATGCGACTATACAACCATATGCTTTACAGCGATATGATTTCACTGCAATATGACAATATGAAATGACCACGTGAATAAATGATGGAAAGATAATGTAGTCACATGACCAACCAATAAATTAATATATGATATAATAAATACTGGCTAAGCTGCCATATGACAATATGATATGGCTATGATAATAATTGACGAAAAGACAATGTCGCCCCATGATCAAGCGATAAATTAATAACTATACAATCATATGATTGTAAAATCTGTAATATGAGCATACAATCATGTAAATATACGGCGATATGTCTACGCTGCCATTTTAGTTTATATGATTATCTGTTGATTATTAATATGATTATCTGATTACTTACTTGACCATATGACTACATAAATTGCCATATCATCTATATGACTATGTTATAACATGACCAAAAGATAAGTATATGACCTTGTTATCATGTTATTATAATATATGACCATTTGTGTATATATCCAATCATATGGCTGTATGAATTTGATGCTTTAATTTTAGACCCTAAAATATTTTGATTAACTTTAAAACTGTGAGATTTTGTGATTATATGCCATAATGGTAATCTGTTACCAATTTAAAAATATACATATGTATTTTTTATTGTGCTATCCATTTCTGAACCAAATATTATATTTCAATTATTAAATAAATATTAACACATACATAGCTGTAAAATCTATTTTCCAAGCATTTGAGGCAATTTACATCAAATGGCCTCCAAAAATTATTTCTAGTGTAGATCTTGCCTTCGGTAACTTCCATGGCCAACGTTTTGTAAACCTATACAACTAAGCAAATGTTTAAATTAAAAGCCTCAAAACATTCGAAGGTGCCATAAAAACCACTTTTTAATGGTTTCGTTTCATTTAGTTTCATTACGATTTGTTGTTTGTCGAACAGCAAATCCATCATAGAATATCTTAGTGCTAGAGTGCATAATTTCTTTAAGGCAAAATACTTCTAAGCAACTGCGCCAAAGTAACAACAACAATCCTGTTGTGGTGATGAACGAGCTTTAGATTGTTTTGGTGTTGGCTCAGCAGCACCAGGCATACAAACAACGCCATTTACTCAAACCAAAGCCAGCAACTGAAAATTACATACAAAAGTATAACCCTGCAGTTACACAAACATGCATACATACATACATGCACCAGCTTTCATACGACAACTTACAAAATTTTCAAAGTACGCAAGAAACAATCAAGAGGATTGCCAGCTGGGGAATTTCTATATTCCAGCTTAAGCTAAAGTCTGAAAGTACTCATCTGCGGCAAGTAAAAGAAAAAAAAAAACTTTTTCAATTCATTACTATCCTTAACATTTGTTGTTTTTTTCCTTAACTTTGTGTGTATTGATGATGATGATGATGATTTTAATGTTTGTGTTAGTTGGCCATTGAGTGTCTTGCTGTTCTTGTTATTGTTGTTGGTTATTTGCTTTTGTGTTTTCGTTAAATTTTCTCTGTGCTATATACAAACTTACATTTAGACAGCGTTCTTTTCAACGTCATCATCATCATCAACGTGCTCGTTATGCTTATCCTTGATTTTGAAACTGCTACAAAAAGGCACAAACTCTGAATTTCGTTTTGTTAATGTTGAATCTACTCGTAGTGGCACTGGGCAAACAAATTAAGTACCATGAAAGCGACAGGACGCCGAGAAGAATAAGCACATTAACTAAGTCTCAAATAATATATAGTCCCAAGTCCAAACAGTCATGTTAAGTTGTTGTATAATCATATATTTTAATACATACTTGAAGTAGCTTAGCTGCAAACTAAAGTAGTTAAATGTTCATATAATCAAAGTTGTAGCCCAATGATGGTCACACACATACATTCATAGTTATATGCTTGTGTTAGTAGCCCCCAGAAAACGTTGTGATAACATACGTAGCGAGACCTCGCTTAGTTAAAGCCTAAACAGCTACTTTATGATTTTTGATGAAATCTAAGAAAAGCATCAACTAAAGCATTGCCTTCGTGGTGTAGAGCAGTGGTGCCCAAAAGTTCTATATGGAAGAGTAAACACCAATACATTTAAGGAAAAACTACTTTTATTTAATATTTTTTGTTGTAAAAAGCAAAACGATTTACAAAAGCAAAAGTGATAATCGTTGTCGTCAATGTTTAAGAGCAAAACATGTGAAAGTGTTGTTGCTTTGCTTTTGTGTGTGTGTGCAGTAAAAAACGACAAAAAATATATAAGACGAAGTTGTTTGTGCATTTTTCATGGCTAGTGCTGAGCGCAGTATGTGTGTATTAAAAAGCCCTATAGCTAAGCGCTTTTACAAAAACAATTAAGCATGAAGCGCATAGGTCTGGGTACATCTGGTATCGAGTATTCTATTTAAATTAGTTTTATTATATTTTTTTTCACATTATTTATTATTGTAAAACAATATTATCGGCCATGTCACAGAACTCACTTCCGTTTGGAAATGGAATTGAATCGGTTTTTTAATTCTTTAAAAAAACGAAAATTTAAAACTTTTTCGGAGTGAAATCAATTCTACAAGATAATACTAGTTTCAGTCTTGCAATTAGAAATGATTTCATTCCGAAAAGATTTTTGGTTTTTGGTTTTTTGAAGAAGTAAAAAAAGAATACAACTCCGTTTCCGAACGAAATTAAGCTCTGTGCTATGGCTGTATATTTATGTACTAGTTTACTGCACTTGAAATCTCTACGGTGTACTCGTACAATTTCTAAAGTAACAGAATATTTTTGAATACTTTTTCCAATTATGTCTTTATAGTCTAGAAGTAATAAGAAGTTTTGTAGTTATATGATTAGTTTTAAATTTAAAAAATTTTAAAACTAAAAGTACTAATTTCTTAGTCTTTGGCTTACGCTGATCTTCGTTTTCCCACAGGGAGCCAATTGCTTCAAAAACAATAATTTCGCCAGTGGCGTTTATAAGCGCCGGTAATCACTGGAAGGTTATCTAAAACTACTTGTAAATTTGGCCAACTTCCTAAATGCAAGTTACAGTGAATATTTACAATGCATACACTTTGTAAATGCATATGAAAACATTCTGGCAACGCCCAATGTTTCTAATCATTTGGCAACTCATATTAATGTGTATCAGCTGTCAGAGTCACGCATCACTTTTATTTTGTATGCAAACGGAAATGTGAATAAAAGGTGTCATCAGACACTAATTCAATGCATTCGTCAAAATTTTTATTTATGATTATTTTTCCTCTCGGGATTTATATTGTCCTTAAAAAAGTTGTCTGTTCTTTTATTTCTCTTTTTAATAAGTTTCTTTAGCAAATCAATATGTTTTGAAGATTGAGATAATACCTCAGCACTTGCCAACAAAATGGAGAAATAATTTTGTGTTACCTTCATGTTTCCAAAAAAAATTTATTGAATTTTATAACAAGTTTTTTAAAATTTGTTTTATGTATTAGTTGCATAGCGATCTTACTAAATGACAATAAAGTGCAACGCAAAGTTGCACTTAAGACATGTTTAGCATTGCATACGCATTTTTTTTTTAATTATGCATTGTAATTTGCCTTTAAGAAGTAGACCTTTTGTAAATTTTGACAAAATTTCTATAGAAAATTTGTCAAATAGGTGTTTAATAAACATTCAATCTTTTTTTTATGAATACGACCGATAGTGTTTAGCAATCAACAGTATTAGACATACTCTTTTATAATCATATAAATAAAAATTCATATCATTGTCTTACTAAATAGTCATAAAATCATATGTTTATATATTTGTATTATCTTAAAGTTGATGGGATATGTTTATGAAGTCATATTGTCATATTTTTTAGGGTTATAATAGCTTTAAATCAAAAGATCACATACATGGTTCCATTGCTAATTAGTAGTCGCTTTAACAACTAACATAAGATTTGAAAGGTCATAAATTCATATTCTCGTATGCCCATATATTTTACTTTATTTACACATTTGTACTACTTATGACTTTTTTGTTTGAAGCACAACAATAACCCAGTGGCCTGCTAGAAGGCCTTATTTGGCAGACACAAGACCTTGCTACTGCATTCCATACTCATATATTTTTTACAGACGTTGTCTTAGCCAGCCAATGCCTTCCCCGTTCCCTTCCTCAGAAGGTCTGTTATAAGGCCTTCTTCAACAGGAATGATAGAAGGCGTTTTATTACATTTCTCCTCATTTCTATTTAATTTGTGCGTTTGTTAGAATATTTTCTTTTTTGCCTTAGCTACCTTTTCATAACTTTTTTTAATTTTTAACACAAAAATGTCACAAAAATCCACCATGCGACCGACCACTAGCGCATTTTAAACAAAACTATTTTAAGTTTATATCTTTTTTATTTTTCTCTTTCTACATTTTCCTGTTTTTGTGTTTGCTGTTTTTCTTTGGAATTTTTATTTAAACGGTTCACCAATTTTTGTTGCTACAAACGTACGTTTGTGCTACATTTGTAGTACGCGTACAAGCCTTCCTTTAGAAGGGAGTTAGTAGGCCTTCTATAAGGCCTTCCTGAGAAGGCAAGCGAGAATGAGTATTGGATAAAAAAAAATGTGTAAGAAGGCCTTACAGAAGGCCATATAAATGAAGGGCCACAAAAGTTGGCCACTGGGAAGATATTTATGCTGTCATAAAATATTAGAACATTATGGGTGATATGATACTATTTGAATTCCCCAATTATTATGAACATAAATTCATTTAAAACATTACCGTGTGCCCAGTAGTGTATTTGAATACTGTTGCATCATATTTTTATTTAAAAAGCCACATAATGACATATTATTATAAACCCTGATTGGAAAGTCTCATAAAAAATTAAGATCGTTATGATATCATATTGTACTATATTCATGTTGATAGATATACAACATAACTATATACTCGTAGTTGACAATGCTGTTATCATCTACTTACATAAAAATCATTAAGTCCTATTCAAATTAAGTACTAAGCGTTCTTGAAGTTTTAAAGTTGCCATTCTGTTTTTATAATTTCTTAAACGTTTAGTTTGTTTTTAGTTTTCTCTTCCTGTCGGCTCCTTTACTTGTGCTTCTTCTTCTTCTACTACTTCTCTTTGTTCTAATTCATTTCAAAACTAATGCAAACTTTTGTATTTATTTTTATGTTTTTGTTGTTGATTTTTCGTTCTCGCTCTGCTAAAAATTAAAAGCTGTTTAAAATTAAAACGTTGCAATTTACTGCGGAAACTTTTCATTGATGATTTTGCACTTTTCTTTCTGCCAATGAGATTTTGTTTTTATTAGAAGTTTAATGCAGCTGCTGGGTATAATCTACTAAAAATACTAAAAAAAAAACTTATATTTTTATTTGTTCATTTTGTCTGCAAAATAAAAATAAAAGGCTGTTAAAGTTTTAAGAATTTTCTTTTCCGATTTTTTCTCTTCTACTTTTTTTTTTGCTCTAAAAGTGCTGATTTAATTTTGTGTTAAGTAAATAAAATAATTAAAAGTTATTTTAGGTTTTTTTTTAGTTGTAAAATACAATAGTTAAGATGAGTTGACGGACATGTGCATGAGTTTGGAAAATTTATTTCAATTAAGGAAAATTTATAGGCTTTTATTGAAAATCAACTAGATTGGCGACACCTTTAATAATTCAGTAGCACAAAAAAATTTACACTTGATAGCGAGATTGTCAATAATAAATGTTAAACTTTGTTCAAGGTTTTTGCTGATTTAGCTTTACTTGCTGTTTTATTTATCTCTTCCAAAAGATTGGAGTCACGCTGGGTTATACGAAAAGCTAGGCGAAGAAGTTTAAAACGCACAATGAAATTCAAAAAGCTTTCAGAGAAATATCTTTTTATATATGTTTTTTTTAATCGTAAAGCAGCTCTGTAGTGCAATTCACTAACTTTTAACGATTTTAAAAGAGCATAACTTAACGCGAGCTATTGTGGTTTGCACTAACGCTTATGTGATTCACTAAAGCACCCAATACACGTTTCAACTTAATTGGCAACTGAGTCGGTTGTTGTCTAAATCAATGCGTGTATGGCTTTGTCAATTGATTAGTTTGGCAGTTGTCGAGTTGGTTGACAAAAAATCAAAAGATTTTGATTTTTTCAAGTTGGCTAGTAAGTCTTTTAATCCGATTGTGCTGTGTGTATTCAAGTCTCTTTATCAGCTGTCAAAATTAATATTTGTAGTTTTTTTGCAAAGAAAATGTTAAATATTTTTAAACTTGTCTTTAATTTCATTGAATTTGATAGTTGAATGAAAATCTTTCAATTCAGTTTTTGAAGTGTGTAGCCAAGGAGCAATTGAATTGAAAGACTCAATTCACAATTGAATTGAGACGTGTATAGGTCGCTTAACTTAACACCTCCGGTTGTATATTAAAAAAATTGTTAATAATGTGGCAGGTTTGCTAAAAATAAAGAAAACCACAAAGAGGAACAAAAAAAAGAAAAACAAACAAATTTGCAAATAATTCCATGTTTAGGGTAAGTAAAACTATTTATATGTTTATTATTTAAAATATTTTTTGATAAATAAGATAAGTTCTCCCAGAGAACACGCCGACCGACTGTTGGAGTCTTCCGACAAGTCGTATGCCAAATACAGTGAAGTTATTCTAGTAGAAATTTTAACGACATTGTTGTTAAGATAAACACCACAAAAATAATTGGTGTTTAGTTAACGCTAATCAGTCGGGCTATAAAAACAGCTGATTTAAAACGAAAACAAATAGTGTTAAAAACTGTTATAGAAACGCGAAAACACCAACGCTAGTGCTAATTTCTCTAAACGAATTTTATTAGCGTTAAACTAGGTTAGTGAATTGCACAACTGGGCTGAAGAACAGCTCTCACGTCATCGCAGTTATTTCTTAAGTGCGGTCAGGCTTGTGTTTGTTGTTCGGTCTTCGAGAGTTTTGGGTCTCACTTGCACTGGTTAACGGTTTGCCTCAACTAATTGTATTGGTTTACAGTTTTTTAGAGGTTATTCATTGTTAACCACGTGGAAACTTCCTATGTGAAGGTATAGGTCGTTGTTGTTAGTCACAGCGATGCTACAAAAGTACACAGAAAAAAATAGATGCCATTTTGATAAAAAAAATTGCACTATTTTTATCAAATTTTCTGTGAAGAGGATTTTTTGCCGGATTGATAATTAAAATTATAAAGTAAAAATAGCTTTGTCAACTTAAAATCAAAAATTATTGAGTTGCAAAAAATTGTTGTTAATATGTCAAATCTGCAAAATATACTTAACAAAAAAAATTGTTAAAGAAACAACAACTCTTCTCTGTCATGTAACAACCTTTGAAATTTATTTATTGAATAACAATCAATAATTTGGAAAACTTTTTATAAATTGCATTTTATTAAGAGATATATCCAAAAATTCAGAATGAATAATAATTTGATTGAGTCAATACAAATTTGATTAAATTGATGGGTTTTTATTAAAAACATAACTTGATTGAAAAAATTAATCTCATCTATTTTTTTCTGTGTATGTTAATAGCATCTTGGGCATTATGGTCTTTGTCACCCCCCCCCCCCCCCCCCCATGCTGTGCACCATATACTTTGCAAATTTACTTTGCAACTGTATAGTTACTACATAAATAAATGCTTATTATTTCTTTATTTCGACCGTTTTTTCTTTCTTAATATGTGTAATTGTTTGAGCTTAAGGTCTTTTTTGGAATTTTTAGTTTTTTTGGTTTTTAGTTATCTGGCAATATTTCGCTTTCCTTTGGATAGCTTCTTCAGGCCAAATAATATTTATTTAATTTCAATTTGTAGAATATTTGAAATTAAATAAATATTATTTGGCCTAAAGAAGCTATCCAAAGGAAAGCGAAATGTTGCCAGATAACTAAAAACCAAAGAAACTAAAAATTCCAAAAAAGACCTTAAGCTCAAACAATTACACATATTAAACAAATAAATCTTGATATTTTTATTATCATACAAGGATCTATATTGTGTCAATAAAAATATCGGCCAACTGCCCGCCACGACGTCGTGGGCATATATAAAATCTAATTACAATGGTCCTGATCTAATCCGGGATATCAAGTTGTGTTAGTATTTTATACTTGCTCTCGTTCTCTTACTCTTAACTAAATCTAACCTCAATTATTAAATTCAAGTATGATGGCATTGTTTCTTTGTATTTAATTCTTGTTTTTTTAAGCATCAATATATGTGTTATGAAAAAATATACTAAAATTTTTATTTCATTAGTGTTTTTTTTTTTATTATAAAAGTTTGAGTGTAAAATTATGTTTTGTTGACCCCCGTCTTTGTGGCGCAGGTTTCCCATCACATTCACAGTTTCCTTCAATCCTAGTTGCTGTTATTTGTTTTTTCTTCTCTGAAAAGGCCACTTTAGTAAGAATTGAAAAAAAAACAAAACAATAATAATTTGTGATTTTTATATAATTGTAAATAAAATGTTTGCGAAAAAATATAAAACACAAGTTGATAGGCTGCAGTAAACTTTTGTTTGGATTCAATCCAATAGATGTTTTTCTTTCATTGAATTTTTTATTTCTCTCCTTAAGGAATCAACACTATTTTTATGGCAAAGCAATTTTTGTTGCACTTACAAGCGAAACATTTAAGTAAGTTTAAATTTTAGCAGAAAAAGGATGTGAGATAATATTTTTTTTTTATTAAAAAATTATTGTTTACTGTTTGTGTTTGTGTGTATGAATGAGTGTGCAAGTATTTGTTTAAGAATATGATGAGTAAATACATATTTAACAGTTGGTTTTATTTGTTCGTAAAGTTCTTTTGTTATAGGGACGTTGGTTTAATGCAGAGTATGAATGGTAAACGGTGCAGTTATAAAAAGGAAAACACATTAATCCTTAATGTTGGCTACAGACTTATAGACCGAAAAACTGAATTGTTTTAAAGGGTCTTACAAAAATATAATTACTGAAATGCAAGTAAATAAGTTTTGATTCCGACATAAACAAACTTTAACACCCAAATCTGTTATTTGTTTTTAAACATAAAGTAGATGCTGAACCATTTATTGCTATACGAGTAGGTGTTAATAAAATAATTAATTCTGTTTTAAGAGTTAAGAATTAAACATATAAACCAACTCAGACTTCGCGCCAGCAAATGCTGTAACCGGAAATTATAGTCGTGTAGTCCACTAATGGATTATTTTGAGCACGGCAGCGAAAAGGTTGTCAGATCTGTTTGCAGACACTTTCTAACAATCGTCTAAACTTGAAATGTTGTCAGAAAAAAAGTCTTAATTTTAATTCGTACGTAATCAAAAAAAAAAAAATCGGCATGGACAAAAACCTTCAGTAGTGTCGTCTGGCTGCTGCCGAAATAAACTTTCGCATTTGTCATTATTAAAATGCCCAAAATATGCACTTAATCAAATGAACGAGAAGTAAAATAAAGTTTTTTATATTGACAGCAATTTAACTCAATAGACTTCAAACTAGCCACTCCTTGTGCCTTGAATATGTTGCTAACATTTTTCTTTTTTTTTACACAAATTTTCAATGAACCCTTTTCTTTTCTTCATGTTTAAATAAAAGAATGTAATTTGATGTTAAAAGCTTTTTAAGGTAACAATCATTATTTTTATGTTTTATTTTTTCCTTAAGTGGAACTTTATCTTGGAAACAAAGACACAATTATTTGGCCAAGAAATGAATTAAATGGATTTTATTTTGTTGGTCATTTAAGCACATAACGTAAAATTAAATATTGATTAAAATAAAACAACACTTTAATAAAGAAATTAATTAAATTTAAAATTTTTTTGAAATATTCGAAATTTAGTTTGAAATTAAAAAAAGTAAAATTTTAAGAAATTATAAACAGCTTGTTTTCTATATTTGCCAGATATCTATATGTCGACATTTCATAGGAGCTACCCTAATCCTCAGTAGACTTTGGAAATTTTTAAACGATTTTCTCAAAATTTCCAAAGTCTACTAATGATTAGGGTAGCTCCTATGAAATGTCGACATATAGATAGCTGGGAAACATAGAAAACAAGTTATTTATAATTTTTTATTGGTAGCAATGTTGGAAGCTAAAATAGCGAATAAAAACTCAATTGGTTGGATTTTAAGATATATATATTTTTAAGCAAAATAAAAATATTTGTTTTTTATATTCGAAGTTAAATTCGAACATAAAATTAATTATATATTTTTAAAATGTATATTTAATAAACTTAAAAAAACAATTTCTTTGTAATCTGAACAATATTATTCTGATCCTAGGTTCTTTTATTTATTTCTCTATAAATATAGTTTTTGAATAATTCTTTGAATTTAAGCTCTTTTCAAACTGTTGTAGTATTTTTCCCAATATTTTCTGTTTCTTTGGAAAATATCTTTAAAATTGGTTTGTGTTCAAAAATATGTACAAACTATGAAGGAGGAAAATCTTTGAACAAATTTTCCGATCGAAAACGGAATATCGGAAAAAATATTTGAAATTTGTAGAAATAAACGACCTCTGAAGCTCAAAGAATTTTTGAAAAATGAATACCAAAAAATTATTATTAATATATTAAGAAGAAGTTCAAACATAGTAGGATCAATAAAATAACACAAATAATATCAGAATAATTTTTTTATGCATAAGTTTTAAAGTGGAATTAACTTTAAAATTGACGAGTTTTCGGAATTTATATATATTTTTTTAATTTTTTTACTTTTTTAGTCTAAAAAAAGTTCTCAAATATTTTAAAATAATATAAAATTTGTTTTTCTATATGATTTTTTTCTAATTCGTTCTTTTTAAGTAAATAAAAAATTCTCAAATATATTAATCATAATTATAAAAATACTTTTTTAACATTATAACTTCGAATATTCGAGATTTATTTATTTTTTAATTTTCGTTTTATTTTCAAATATTTTAAAATCATATGAAAATACTTTTTAAAATAGTTCTTTTTTTTATTTTGAACTCAATTTCGAATTTTCAAAATTTAACTTTTTACTTAATTTTTTAACCTTTTTAGTTTATAAAAAATTCTAAAATATTTTGAAATAAGATAAAAGTTGTTTTTCGATATGATTTTTTTTGTCTAATTTTCGCCCTTTTGAAGTAAATAAAAAATTCTCGAATATATTCATCCTATATTTTAAAAATATTTGTTTAAATTTCGAAATATATTTATTTTTTAATTTTCGTACTTTTTTAGTATAAAAAAATTCTGAGATATTTTAAATTCATATGAAAATACTTTTTAAAAAAGTTCTTTTTTTTTATTTGAGTTCAACTCAATTTAAAATTTTCAAAATTTTACTTTTTTTTAATTTTTAGTTTATAAAAAGTTCTCAAACATTTAAAAATAATATAAATTTTTTTTACGAAATATGATTTTTTTCTAATTTTCGTACATTTTTGGGCACTTAAAAGTTTTCAAATATATTAAAAACATATAAAAATACTTTTTAGAAATACTTTTTTTTAATGTCGAGTTTCATTTCGAAATTTATTTTTTTTAGTCTAAAAAAAATTCTCAAATATTTTAAAATCATATGAGAATTCTTTTTAAAGTAGTTCTTTTTTGATTTGAATGCAACTCAATTTAGAATTTTCAAAATATTACTATTTTTTATTTTTTACATTTTTATTATTTATTTGATTTTTTGCTTCTAATTTTCGTACTTTTTTGGTCACTGAAAAGCTCTTGAATATTTTAAAACCATGTAAAAGTACTGTTTAAAAATATTTTTTTAAATATTGAATTTCATATCGAAATTTATTTGTTTTTTAATTATCGTATTGATCTAGTCCAAAAAAAATTCTCAAATATTTTAAAATCATATGGGAATACTTTTTAATTTTTTTTTTAATTTTCGAATTTTCAAAATTTTATTTATATATAAATATTTGAACTTTTTTTGTCCTTAAAAAGTTCTCAAACATTTTAAAATCAGATATAATTTTTTTTTTCGATATATGATTTTTTCCCTTAATTTTCGTACTTTTATAACCAAATATTTTTAAAATATATTTTTTTTAATATCAAATTTTCGAAACTTTACTTTTTTTAATTTTGTACTTCTTTAGTTTAGTAAAAATTCTCAAATATTTTAAAATCAGATATAATTTTGGTTCTTAAAAATCATTTTGAAAATTTGAATTTTAATATTTGAATTTATAAACAATCGAGTTTTATTCACTATCACATTGTGCAGACTTCCTTTAAACAGCAAAAAGTTAGATACTGTCTCTACCGAAAAGAGTCTATTCTAATATATCTTTTGTTTTTCGTTTCACAAAAGCAATCGCAACTGGATTCTTAATATGTACGAGTATATGCATCATAAGTATATTTTTACTGAGTCCCATAATCCAACTGAGACTCTTCCCTATTGCTGCTCATAAGGTTTTCCAAGTCAGTACATAATTTTGTAACCTTGTTATTCTATTGATACCAAAAATTTCAAGGTATTTACGCAGTTATGGTACAATGACATTATTAGCGTGTTGTTGGACTACTGTCGCAATTATAATGCCAATGATAACTTAGTCCTAACTTGATGAGCAAGGTGGTGCATTATTGTTTCTGTTTATTTCGCAAGAAAGCGAGAGAGAGAGAGAGCGAGAGAAAGAGGGAGCGAATGGTGGATGGCTGATTGTTGCAACCGTCAAACAAGCGGTTAAGCCGTGTCATCACTATGTCAATCATCAATTAGCAAGATTTTGTACACACTTTGAAAGTCAATTTCTATAGAATTTTGCATGCATACAGATACAAAAATATAAAAGCCAGAAAGCCAACACCTATTAACAAACACACCTTTCTCTATTTGCATAAACTTAAAGCTTTCAAGTGTAAATACATTTAGTCTTTTGTATTTTTAAGGCAAATAAAGTTCGCTGACGAAGTTTGTTCAACCAAACCTAAGCACTCTGTTAATTTTCACTAAAAACTTCAAATAAATTTGATAGACCACAAATTGGGGAATTCCTTGAACACTTTATTCAATAAAGTGTCTTACGAAAAGACATTTAAGTGAACTGTTTATTTATTTTGAAATGTGATTGAAAGTGCCAAAGGGATTTTGTAGGTTTGTAGGTAATAAAAATGAATACTTAAGTAGCTTTAGGTGTAAAATGTGCTTTAATGCTTAGACGCGCCAATAAATTTTTATAGATTTTCGACAAACTTTTTTTACAATTTAATTTTTAAAGTAAAGGATATATGGAAGAAAGCCGCAAGGTTGCACTGGCTATAGTTAAAAGGACATAATTTTATAAATAGCTGCTAAGCTAAGGAAAGCTTATTTATTTTTTTGTCAATGAGCAAGTTTGGAATAAGGAAAATATAGCAGAATTCATTAATGATAAGCAGATTAAAGCTCTAATAGTAATAAATTTCAAAGCACTTTGCTTTAAACGAAAATTTGGCAACAATCTGCTTTTTAAAAAACCAATTTTTTACAAAATAAAAAACGATTTAAGAAAAAAATTTAACTGATTATTTAATTAACTGAAAATGTGACATAAAAAAGAGAATATATAGAAGAAAATTTTATATTTAGGTGTCCACTCCAGGTATAGTTAAAGTTGTATGACTTTATTTGAATATCTCATAAAAAGGACATATGTGAGAAATGTGTACCCTGGCAGCATTTGAATTGAAATTAGAAAAAACAATTCAAGAATATAATTTCATAAATTGTTATGAGGTTGCTTAGTGTACTTTACCATTACTTTTAGATTAAAAATAAAGGATATATGTAGTAGATAAATAAAGGATAATGTAGTTAAGGAAATAAACTTTAAACTATCTTTTATTTCCAATTCTACATGAAGTCACAAATTTGTTTTGTAATATGGTGCAATTATTGGCAAATATTACCTTTTTTATTACAAGGATATGTGAAGGAAAGTTGTTTATATGTAAAATAAAAACAGATTTCATAAAAAGGATATATAAGTGGTAAATATATTCCAGCAATATTTGATATAAAATAAAAAAAAAAAACAGTTTACGAATATAACTTCGTAAATAGTTATCAGGTTGCTCAGTGTCTTTTATCAACAATTTCATCTCAAAAATAAAGGATATAGGTGCTGATAATATCCTTAAAGTGTTTAAGAAAATAAACTTAAAACAAATTTTAATTTCTAATTCCATAAGTATTTTCAAATTGGTATTGTGGAGTGATTATTATTGCAAATATTTTTGTTTTTGATTGAAAGGTTAAATGAAGGAAAGGAGTTTTGTTTCAAAGTAATAACAAAATTGTAAAACAATCCTGCGAACTGGGTTGTTATTATCTGCTATTCAGGTTATTATGCTGAAAGTAATCAAATTTGATTTTGTTTAGTTAGACAAGGTCATTTAATCTTTTTGTTTTTGTCAGAAAGGATTAAGCGTTTATTAAGGATATTTTATCATAAACTTCACATTTGCATATAATTTTTATTGTTTTGTTAAACATATGACCATCTCAAAGCATTTTTATTAATATCGCCAAAAAATTTTTTTTTGGAATAAAGGATATATGAAAGGGTATGTCATCCTGGCACATACTATCCTCAAATTTTACAGATAGCTTGATAATATGCTACTACAAATAGTTATTTAGTTACACCTCGATCTGATCAATACTTTTGCTGCCATTTATTTTATATATGTATATGTATAATATATATAAAAAAAATATATTTTTCAAACTTGCGAATAAAAGTTTTTTTCTAAGCGATTATAAATATCTTGGCATAAAGTTGATTTCTGCCTGTAAAGTTTTTATTTTATTATATGTATTATCTGGGAGCATTTTTATTCGTTTTGCAGATTTTTTCTATTTTGCAGAAGAAAAGGTATGTGCAAGGATACGTCATTCAAGCACAGACTAACCTCAGGTTTTATGCACAGCTTAAGAATATGTTACTACAAATAGTTACTTAGTTACTCCTCGATCTAACAAGTAATTTTTCTACCATTTAATTGTTTTTATAAAAGAAACACCCTTCCTCAAGTTTGCAAATAAAAATTGTATATAGAAGATTACCGATATCTTGGCATAAAGTTGTTTTTTGTGTTTTATATGTATAGCTCTATGAAAGTATTGTTCTTCATTTCGCTGAAATTTATTTTTGCAGAATAAAGGATATATGTAAGGATATGCCATGCTAGCACAGACAAATGTCAAATTTTACACAAGGATTAAGAATACTCTAGTACAAATAGTTAATTAATTACTTCTTAATTTTATTACCATTTACATTTTGTTAGAAAGGAAACATAGTTCCTTAAGCTTGCAAAAAAAAAAAAAAAATTTTGTGTAGACAATTAAATATACTCGTATCTTGCTATAAAGTTTGGATTCCGTGTTTAACATTATTACTTTGCTATATGTATAGCAATGTGGAAGCAATTTGTTTTCATTTTTTTTTTTTGTAGAATAAAAGATATGTGGGAGGATACGTCATTATAAAACTGACTTAACTTAGATTTTACACAAAGCTTAAGAATATGCTACTACAAGTAGTTATTTAGTTATACCTGGATCTTATCAATACTTTTGCTATCATTTAATTGTTTTTATAAAAGAAACAAATTACTTCAAACTAAAATTTTTGTCTAAACGATTAAGGATATCTTGACATGAAGTTGATTTTCGCGTGTAAGTCTCTTATTTTGTTATATCTATAATAAAGTATTTTTATTCATTTTGCTGAATTTTTTTTTTTTTTTTTTTTTTTGCAAAATGAAGGATATATGGGAAGATATGTTATCCTTATATAGACTGTTTTTAAATTTTACACAAAGCTTAAAAATAGGCTCCTACAAATAGCTGTTTAGTTACACTTCAATTTAATCAATTCTTATGCTAACAGTCACTGTTTATTATAATAGAAACAAAATTCTCCAAAATTGCCAACAAAAATTTACACTGCTTGTAAAATAAGATTAGCTTTTGTTTGGAAAAAATCTCTTATTTATAAGCCAGAAAATAAAGTCCTTTTGTATGTAAATTAAATCCTTTTAAAACCTCCAACAAAACAAAATACTCAACAATGAAAATGATTTTTTTCCAGCACTTGTATGAATGTCTTTTAAAGAAGTCTAAGAATTTTCTAAATTAACTTAAAGGATTTTAATGCCAACACTTTAAGTGTTTATAAAACTGTTTTTTTTTTGCATGTTTTATTCTTTATAAATATTTAGCATATTTTTATAGCTTTATAAAATTATCATATATGAAATTTTATGCATGAATTATTCTTTAAATACAGCAACCAAAGCAGCTATGTTTGTGATAAACAAGAAAATTATGCAAAAAAAAAAAAAAAAAAAAATAGGTTTAGAAATTTTGTACATAAAAAAATAAATCATTAACAATTACAATGACAACAGCAGCTTAATTTCAACCTCTAGGTGAACCCACTTAAAAGTCTTTTGACTTGAAGTCAACAGCAACACAAACATTTTAATATATTTTTATATATTCTCAAATAAAAACACAACACCATGTTTTGCAACATAAATAACAACCACCTAACGTGTTGAAAAAAAAAACACAAAATCTGAGACAAATTCCACTCATTCATCCTTTTAATTTATGTATTTACATATTTGTGGAGTTTCTCGCTAGAAATTAAGCAAAGTAAAAAGTTTTTTATAAATACGCATTAGAAGGACGGTGTTTCCTAAAAAAAAAACATATATTTGTAAATTCCTACAAAAATATATTCTTTAAAATAAAAAAACCTGCGGAAAGCATAAGAGCTAAAGTCATTCTAAATTCAAAAATTTTTATTATGATCGTACTTATTTAAACTGCTCCAGGGCCTATATGACACCCAAACGCAGCTTTGTGTGGTCTGGGCACATGCTTAAGTCAATATAGCATTTGTCACAAGGACACCTGCTTTAGATCCTCTTAATGGGCAGTGCTTAGTCTCATGGGGAGTAAGAGTGAATTTATATTTACAGCCAGTTCGTCGATGTCGAAAGGATAAGTTCATTCGCACTCTAGGAGAAAGAAAAATGATTTGAGGGTTTTCTAGCTTTATTCTATGCGAACGATGTGTCAAAATTCAATTAAAATGTATAAGTTCATGCCAACGAACAATAGTAACATAGACAAACCCAAATTGATTCGAATATGAGTGACAAGCTTTCTTTCGCATACATTTTCATTCGATATCGTCGAACAGGCTGTTAATTTTCACACTGAGGTCTCCCCGGAAAGCAGGTTTTGCCTTAGTGTAAACAGGGCTTTCTACTTCCTGAGCTATAGACAGGTAGGAGTTCCTTGTTTTTTGTTACAAATAAAGCTATAGCAAGCTACATGACTTATTTTGTTTTGATCTCGGAAAACCTTACCAAGGTTTAATTGGCAGTATCGGGTTAATAGGCGGATCGGCAAAGCCCCTGGGGGGTTCTGTATATATGTTTCTTGATTGTTGAACGAGTATAGTCAACTTTTCATAAATTTTCACTTAAATTTAACACTTTCAAATGCTTTAAGATATTATTGTTTGTGGCTGGAAGGACCATAAACGTGAACATAATCCTTTACGTAGCTTTTAAGCTCTCACTTCTAATTGAATAATATGTATATAACTTACAGAGAAAAGGAAGATAATATTTCATAAATTCCCACCTGAATATAACACTTTCAAATAGTTTACGATTTAACTGCTGAGGGTTGGTAGGACCATAAACATGAACGCAATCTTTTACGTAACTTTTAAGCTGTCACTTATAATCCACATATTTGTATATGTTATCCGAAAAAAATCAAGTCAACATTTCATAAATTTTTAACTAAATTTAACACCTTCAAATGCTCAAAATGTTATAGTTTGTGGCTGGAAGGACCATAAATGGGAGCGCAATCCTTTAAGTAACTTTTAGGCTCTCACTTCTAATTAATATATACGTATCTAACTTATAGAAACAAGAAGTCCATATTTCATAAATTTTCACCTGCATCACTTTCAAATGGTTTACGATTTAACTAATTGTGAATGGTAGGACCATAAACATGAACGCAATCTTTAAAGCTGTCACTTATAATCAACATATTTGTAGCCTGTTTACAAAAAAAAAAAAAAAAAAAAAAAAAAAAAAAAAAAAAAAAAAAATCAAGTCCACATATCATAAACTTTCACCTTAACTTAAAACTTTCAAATGCTTTAAGTGTTATAGTTTGTGGTTGGAAGGACCATATATATGAACACAATCCTTTACGTAACTTTTAAGCTCTGACTTTTAATTAATCTATCTAGCTTACAGAAAAAATACACGTATCATAAATTTTCACCTGAATTTAGCACTTTCAGATGGTTTACTGGTTAACTGCTTGTACTTGGTAGGACCATAAATATGAACGAAATCTTTTATGCAACTTTTAAACCGTCATTTATAATTAATATAATAAAAATCAAGTCCACATATCATAAATTTTCACCTTAATTTAACATTTTCAAATCTTTTAAGACGTGCTGGTTTGTGGTTGGTAGGACCATAAACATGCATGCAATCTTTTACGTCATACTCTACCTTTTGCTTTAATCAAAGCAAAATTTGATATACTATATTTATTGAAGGAGTGCTGTCCATATATTTGCCTAAATCCAAGGGCTTTGAGCTACAATTGGCTGTGGTTGGATGGACCATAACCATTTACAAAATTCATGATTATGTCATATATTTTTAGCATTCCAACTTCCCTTTGCAATCGCACTAAAATATAACTAAATTTAACGTTTTTTATTATATGGACATTTCACAAATTCTTAACTTTATTTAATATTTTTAAAATATCTTAAGCTATAACCTTGTTGCTATTCTTATATGTATATATACTACTCCATGTTCAGATACGCTGGATTAGGTATTTGTTTGTATGTGTTAAAATAAACCTTTTGTAAATGTGAGTTTGACACTTGCTTTAAGTATTTAATTTATGTATTAACAAAAGGCGTCTGCCTCAAGGCCTAATACATAAACTTTGCTTAAACATACACAAACAAATAATGTACAATATACTAATATGTAGACTCAAACACATGCATGAATACATAAATTTATATACTTGTTCAGCATCTGAAACAAGCAAAGAAAAACTCATAACTTAACAAAGCTCAAAAGAAACATTGAAGCTGCTGCTGTATGAAGCACCAAATCACGAGACCAACATTTTGTTTGTGTGAATACGTGAGATGACAAGATGTTCAAATTGACGGCTAACACTTTGCTATGTAGTGCTGTACTCCTTAACGGAGTTGTGGAGCATATTATCCATTTTGATGTTGGCCGGCACTATATGAGTTCCGAAAAAAATATGCACCTAAGTCTCTGCTTTGGCCAAATCCACTTAAAATAGTCACTCATTGGATGGTCTTGGAACTCAACTGGATTACTGGTGTGTTTTTATTTCATTAATGACTAAGAAGTTTAAATATTTTTACGATTTCAAGAAGTAAACTGGTGACAATATAATAATGTACATTGTGCTTCAGATTTGCATGTACTCCTATTCTGTACGAACTTTATAAGATCGATATTGAAGAATTGTGCAAATAGAATGCAAATACTCATTTGAGAAAATGTTGGATGGAAAGCAGTGACTGCTCAATCACAGAACTCTGCTTTTTCCATGAAGTCCTTCATGTCATGTTCAAAACCAAGAATTTTTTTTTATAAAAGAGGGGATAAAAATATACATACCAATAACCAAGTTTAATTTGGTTTTATCTGTAAAGATCACAAACACTTCGGCTTCTAGAACTATACCCACTACTCCTGAAACTGTGCGTGTCAGAATTGCGACAAATCTCTTGTCGAGCATAAGAGCTAGTGAACAGTAATCCATATTCAACCGAATGTCCACTATCCTTTCCATAATTGAAGTACTCTGGCATGTTGTGTGAAACGCAAATCGCTTAAAATTAGCGTTTTTGATTTGAAAACGCCAAATAGGTGATCTGATAAACATTTAACGCTAGCAGCATGATTTTGCGATTTGAAATCGCCAAATTGGAGACTTTAACCTGCATCTATATATTGGATTGAACTGCTTGAATTTGCTAAAAGTAAATTTGCAAAAAGAAATAAAATTATTCACAAGTTTAATATATTTTCTTTCAATTTCAATGAAAATTTAAGAATATTATATTTAAAAAATTTTTCTATTTATTGTCAATTTGTTTTCGTTTTATATAACTACCACATACATATGTATATATCATTGGTCTCATGCAGAAAGGTCGTAACTCGCATTTTCCCTGAATAGAGCTCTTTTTTAGGGATCTTGCTACGTTTCACATAAGTCATAAGTGTCACGAAGATTTAATTAAATAATTTCATACATATCGCTCTTACTAGCAATCGAAGAAAAAAAGTTACTTTTAGATGTAACAAGGTATGCAGTTTTCATTATGATTTTCCCTTGTGCTTTAAAATTGCAATTATGTTATGTGAGCCCAACGATATGTAGAATATATGTTGTATTTTTTCGTAAGCAGCTCCGAAACGCTAGAAAAACGTGTGTTCCTTTAAATACCTAAAAGTGAATTAAACGTTTTCCAAAACGCTTTGCGGTTTCAAAACGGGCGTTTCTCAGAACATGGCTGATAACCATCTATCGCCTTCTTCCACAGCCCGCTTGCCCTTAGCTGGATTGCTGAAATCATCGTCATTTACCTCACCGCGAGATCAGCCATTTCAGCACTGTGAAAATTGCCTTTCAAGGCGTCATACAGGAAGCAACGAGCACCCAAAACAGATGTGCGCATTATCCTCTCTACTATTTTGTAGTGGGGGATTTTCCCCAAGAGCTCCCATCACATGCGCACCATAAATTAATATGCGCTTGAAAACTACTGCCGAATAGCTGGCAGTATTTTAAAGGCTTTTCTACACAAAAACAAGGCAACAGCTAACTTTCCCGGCATTGACTGAATATTCCTTTATCAACACAGTTTGGAATCTACGTAGATACCTAGATGTTTCGCATTGCACTAAAGCTTAAATTGAAATCCAATTGCGGTTGGTAGAGTAATCGTCCAGCATGGAGGTTACTAAAGCTATGTACACACGGTTGTCAGATGTTACAATATTGTAAGATCTGGCAACATGCTGACAATGTAGTGACAATGAAAAATTGTCCCGCAGAAGTAAATTGTGTGTTCAGACGATCGTAAGAAAATCTTACAATTTCATTGTCAGACTATGGTCTGACAAATAATTCATCTGACAACAAAAATTGTCAGTTCACATGGTTGTCAGATTGTTAGATGAAAAAAATTGCCAGACATGTTGTAAGGCTACTTATGTATATCAACAACGATCTGTTTGGCAGTGTGGCCCATCAAACTTTTTTCTGACAATGATGCCATTATCAGGTGCATTAATTTTATACATATGACAATTAAAACTGAGCTTACAATGCCATCCAATTATCTGGCAATGCTGACGAAGAGTGTTCTCACGATTGTCAGATGCCTGACAACATTATTGACAATGGTTTTTCTGACAACGTTGTAAGTTAAAAAATGGCGGTTTACACGATTGTAATACATTTTCAGACAATTTTACTGGCAATATTATAAGGTCTGACAACCGTGTGTACGTAGCTTAACGAGCTTCATAAACAAGCTTAAAATACACTCACATGGGCTATACTTAGGTGGAAATAAATACGTCGTTTTATGTCATTAGCCCCAAGTACGAATAAGTGATACATCTAGAAAATTTGTATAAAATATTCTCAACATTTTGAGTATATTTTGAGTGTATTTCGTACAAGTTTTTGTAGACGTATCACTATTACGAGTTCCATAAACAACGTGCTAAAAACTTTATTCGCACTATAATGCGCTATCGATATACATTTGATAATAGTCCATTTAGTTGGTCACGCTCATACTCTTTCAAATAAAAATTCCTTTTAATTTGCTGCTTGCCATTCATTCGTTATTAAACTTTGACTACAAACAGGCTTTATGAAGGAGCAGCAAAGATGAAATTGAAAACAAAAAATGCGTTCTCGTTTTTAACCTTTTCCCTGGGTCGTACGTTGATTTTTGTATTCACATTTGAAACTTAGGATTCGAGAGTGTTGTTTCACTTACAACTCATAATTTCTTTTCGTTTGTTTTTTGTTCCCCTCTTGGGTCGGTATCTAAAGTATGAGTGTCAGTTTAAATGTATGTGCTATGCATATACACATGACTCCGACTCCAGCAACATCAAAGATGTCAAACATTAAAACTCTTAAACTCAGTTCTAAAGATGCCTTTGGCGCTGCTGTCATAAGCTGTATGCTTCACACCGTTACAAAAACCGCGTAAAGTATGCTGCAGTAAAAAAAAGAAAAAAAAAGAAAAGCACTTACCAACACATTCATACAAACACTTACTGTTTTCAGCAACTCTCCGATTCAGGCATTTAAGTAACAAAGACGAGAAATTTTTAAAAGAAGCAACAACGCCAAAAACTTCTTTTGTTCCCATACTACAGCTAGTGTTTTTATTTCTTCTTTTTTCAAGTTTTTATTATACTTTACATCTGCTTTTGTTGTTGTTGCTGCTACTGCTGCTGCTGTTTCAACACGCTTCTTGTGCGGTTTGGTTTTGTTGTTCAACATGCATTAATGTGTAGCGTATGTACGCACGGATTTCTTGGTTCTTCACTGCAGCTTCTGTTTTCTAAAGATTCTTTTAAAGTGTGTGTGTGTGTTTTTTTTAAATATTTTTTTATTTTTATTTTTTAACTTCTTGGGCCACAGTGAGCTAATACATTATCATTTTTAAACACTTCGTTTTTTTTCTTAAGCTGACGGTGTATTGATTATAAATTAGCTGAAAGCATGTAGTTGCGTGCAAGAGTTGGTAGCTGCTGGTTGGCACTGGGTGTTCGAGTATGAGTAAACTTTATTGTGATTTATTAATCCCTGGTAGGAAATTTATTTTGTCTTGTTTTTAATAGAGAAAATTGTTGAGCTAATAAATATTTAACAATTAAGGCTTTTTTATGGTATGGTAGTAGTATGTTCCAAAGCATACTTATAGGCGCCTTGATATCAATATGTTTTCTTGAGTTTTTCTTGGTTGTTCTTTTAACAAATTGATTTGTTTATCCAAAAAAAGTATTCTAAAATTAATTCTAGATTTCGTAAATAATTTAAATTATAAGACACAAAAATATGTGTTTCATTTTTAGTGTATTTTATTGTACGAAAGGAACGGAGCAAGGCAGCTTAAAATAGGTAGTGACATCAACATGTATTTTGTTGGTAGAATTTACCAAAAATTTGTCAGAATTTTGTTTTTATTTTGTATGAAAAAGCAAGGAAGTCTATGAGTTTTTGACAAATTTACGCAAAGGAAACGAAAGACAGTTGTGCTTACACCACTACCCTATTAAAACTGCCTTGGAACGGAGGAAGTGTTCAATTTTGCTTGGAGTACATACCTGTATTAAATCTTATGCTACGACTTAGGCACTATTTCTTATATTAAGACTTATACGCAGTGTAATTCTCATATATAATTATTATAAGAATTATTTATTATAATATATTTTTTGAGCTTGAGGTCTGCCTTGGTTTTTTTAAAAAATATATAAAATAAAATATATAAAAAAATAATAAGCATATAATAATTATTGTTTATTATAATATTGTAATACGCATTCCTATAGGGACTGAGTTTTGCGATTATACTTTACCCAACATAAATTAAAATAAACCACACTCCAAATTTACTTTTCTTTTCTATCTTTTCGTTTGTTTTTAAGCTTGAGGTTTATTGTTATCGAAAACGAAAAAAAAACTTTGAAATAAATCATCAGTTTGTAAGTGTGTTTGATTTATGGCATTAAATGTCAAAGTGCAATACTTTAAGAATGAGAAAAATTATAATTATTAAAACAAAAGCTGATAACTTAAGGTGGAGAAATAACAAAATGAAGTAAACTACATTATTTTTAACAAATGGAAATCAAGTCAAAAAACCAGTCAGCTTAAGGTTACTAAAGGTTTTCGGAATTTAAAGAATATAAAAATTTGCAGAGAAGGTTTCTTAGCTATATTAGCCCAAAATAGTCTAGTGGTTCCTTAAGGAAGCAACCAGTAAAGTTTAAAAGTCTATTAAATTCGTATCTTGATCCTAGTTTTTCCACCTTTTCAAATTGTGAAAGTTCATTTACATTTAAGTATAAAAGTTCATTTAACTATTTTCTGTTGCAAATGCTGCAGGTTTCGTTGATCGGCGCTAAAAAAATATCCTTCAAGTTATATGTGTAAAATATTGTTTGTGCCGCTCAAAAGTTAATTTGTGTATATTTTCTTTCATAGAGAACAACAAATTATGTCTAGTAACGTACATTGAAATCGTTAAAAAGCAATAGATTTCCATAAGCAGTATACATAGCGCATACAACTACTTGTGAGTATTTAAATGGTAGCGTTGGTTGCTTTTTTTTGTAATTTTATGTAGATTAGTGCGTGGTTCCTTGACGAACCACCAGGCGCTGGTAGTTGAAACTATTCGTATATAATATTATATAGTTTTTGTTGAACCATTTGAACAAAAACTTTTAGAGTTTTTGTAATGGCTTGAAAATTACGATGTTTGAGAACAGCTTAAGAACTTTCCAATTCCCTGCATTAAAGTTCATTGGAGCGTTGATTTGCCAAAAGCCCATCAACAGCACATGTGCTGTAGACATTCTCCCGAAATTTGTATTCACCAGCACGGTGTATCGAGGCATCTGAAGCGCACCAAAACTCATAGGAGCGTTGATTCACCAAGCGTCCAGCAACAGCACATCTTCTGAAGGCATTCTCCCGGAATTTGTATTCGCGAAAAAAAAGTCTCAAAATCGAGGCAGCTGCAGCACCCAGGTAGCACATCCACCATCCGGTCTGCAAATCTGAACTACTTTATGTAAGCGCAAGTAGAATGCAAGTGGTCTGCAAATGGACTTGTTACCCCCAGTGTGACATTGTTAAATATCCTTTCACCAACCTTAGATAGAGGGCTAGCCACGCGCTTTTCTTGAAAATGTCCTTTGTGATTATCTCCTCGAGATTAATAAAGTCAAGTTCTTCCATGAACTCATCTGGTGTGATTTTGCCATGAACCTTCTAGACCATGATTTTTGGTGTCAGCTTCTCCATCCTATGAGCTCCAGGGCAACTTAAACTAACTCTTCATCATACGCAATTTCCATTCTTTAAGCTTCTGGGGGAGTACGGACACCATCCTTAATTACCCACACCTCATGGACACGCTCACCATACGTGGTTCTTACTTCTCATTAACACCTTTTCTACCGCCTCTTTAGAGCTCTTGATATCTTGATTTTAACCACAACTGACCAGGTGTCCACTTGGTTTGAAATACCGGAATCGTAACTATCCACACACTAGGGCTAACCTAAGGAGCACTAACGGTATGTTAGTGCTCCTTTCCCCCAACTACAAAAGCTTCTACACGCTCTCTCATGCACAAATTTGCCGCTATGAGCTTCATAGCTAACACCTCATACCTTGTAGTCTGTTTCAAGACATTTAGTGCCACCCAATTATTCACCCCATTAACCAACTCCATCCCCCTTGAACCATTTTTCCTTCATCTTCTCGAGAAGTCCTCCTCCAACGTTACTTACTCTTACGCTAGGCCTCGGCTTGCTGTTAGAATTGGCTGTTCCACTATCTGAACGTAGTTCATGCTAGAGATCCAAGCGTTACTTCCAGTCACGCTAGGAGTCAACTGGATATTTGGCTCTGTTAGGTAAATTTAACAAAAAAATTGAGGAACAAATCTTGTTAAAAACCAAGGCAGCTTTAAAATGGTGATAGTACAAGCACTGCTGTCTTTCGTTTCCTTTGCGTAAATTTGTCAAAAACACATAGACTTACTAGCTTTTTCAAACTAAATTTTGACAACTGTTCGTAAATTTTACCAACAAAATACAGTTAATGTTGTTTGTTGTTGTATTTATTGTAATTCTATCACTACCTATTAAAGCTGCCTTGTTAAAAACGATTCATTTTTTTTAACATATACATTTTTTACTCAAAAAAAAAAAAAAAATATCAGGGTTAAGAATTTTAAAAAGTTCCTATACAGAAAAAAATTTGTTTGACGTTCAATAAACAAATTCACTGAATCAATTAAGAAATTGTTAGAATGCGGATCTATAAACAAATGTGTGGATTCAAACAAAAGTTTAGTAAAAATAATTATTAATCGCAAGAATAAAGTTTTTTCATCAACAATAAAATATGATATCTAATTAAATATATAATTGTACATGTATACAAGGTGATCCAGAGCTTAACATCAAGTCGACACAGTGTGACAAGATTGATTGTAATCATCAACAGAAAAATCAGAAAACAAATCTAAAAAATGAGTTACAAAAGCTTGTGCGAATAAAAAACATTTGAACTGAATAAAATGTTTTTTTTTCTCGGTTTTCCCATGATGGCTAAAATCAAACCTGTAGCCCTGTTTTGGCAGGGCGTTGAGTTTTGGGTCACCCTGCATACATATGTTTATAGAAATAGTTCTTTCAGACAATAAGTTTGCTGGTTCTATTCTTGTTATTTGCCCGGTTTCAGTTCCCCCCGGGGAACAGGTTTTGCCTTGGCGTATTCCTAACTTAAGCGCTCTGTTTTTCGGTGAAAAGAGGGGAAGGGGTCCCTCGTTTGGTGCGGCAAACAAAACTCTAGGAAGCCACATGACTTATGTTGTGTTGGCTTCCGAAACCCTTACCAAGGGTATAAATTGGCAGAACGGGGATCAGCATGGCCCCCGGGAAGTTCTGCTTGCGGTTCGACCCGGGCTGATCATGGTTGAGATGCCTACCTTGGTCAAACGTTCTGGCTGTAGTTGAAACCTAAAACGCAGGAAGGGAGTGTTAGTATCCTTGATTATTGTTTGGTGATGCCTTTTTTCGAGGACTAACAATCTCCCGAGGATCTGTTGCCTATACAACAGATACGTGTACTGTAAGGAACCAGTGGTGATGGTTGACGGGAGAGTTGGTTTAAGGGCTGATGCTCTTAGTGGGCTTCGGCCTACCAACTCAATAAGTCTTGTCCTCCATTGATTGCTGGGAAATTACATACAGGAGGGATTAGAAGGCCCAAACTCCTCAACAAGAAGTTGCTCATATGACCGCAATCATATGACAAAAATTGCTACCTGTGTGAGCCTAGTCAGCCACACGGGGGCGGTGGTGAATCGTGAAAAATTCACTCCGTGGAATTGGTCCACCATCAGGTTACGCCGTCAAGGCAGGTACTGATGTAAATCATTTTCACAGCTGTCCGGTTTCAGTTCTCTTTTCATTTCTTAAACTAAAATTTTTGAGGAAGTCTTCTCTTATCTTTTTGAAAATAAATTCCTATAATTTATTAATGACATTAGCAGTTGTTTTTAATTTAATTATTTCTAAAGTTTAAATCAATAAAATTATGTGCATTAAAGCTTATTTAGAAAATAAATTTTAAACACATTAACTGATAAGAATGTGGTGACATAAATTTGTATGCGGTCACTGGCAAAAACAATAATAGAGCAACCACACATACACATTCACACAAACACACGCACACATACACACACACTTGCTAACACAGTTTGAAAACACATTTGATTTAGGAAACACTCTCAAACACAATTACACCTGTATTTGTATATGTTAAAAAAACCACATAATAACAGTCACAACAAAACTAAGCTGTACACAGACACACACACACACATACAAACACTCAAGCATACACACGAGGATACTTTAGACTTACTGATATCATTTGCCGACAGGATGATGTTAATTAATGATACACAACAACAGCAGCAAACACATTAAGGTAAATTGTGAAAAACCAAAATTAAATTTTCCAGTTTAATTATGCTTCAACGAAGGAAATATTAAAGTAACTAATTGCAAGGAAGAAGTAGAGGAAGAGGGTTTGAAGAAACCACTAAGTTTTAAATTTAAACAACGCATTAAATGATTGGTAGCGCATTTAAGTAATTGATCAGTAAATAAGATAGTATTTCTAGCAAATTTTCGTAAAAGATTTCTTAATGGTCTAAAAACTGCAAAAGAATTTATATTTATTTTCCCTTTTTGATGATTTTTTTGTATTCTTTTTGTTTTTTTTTTTGGCAACAAAACAGCCCTTGATTAGCACTCCTTCAACAAACATCTGTCATCGTTCAAAAAGAGATTTTAAAGAAATTAAGTGACAAAGCACGATAAATACCTTTAAAGGCTTATCAACAAGAAAATGTGTAAAATTGAAAACTTCAATAAACATCCTGTCTCAACGAAAACGAATTATTCGTAACCACAAATAAAAAATCCATTTTATAATGCGCAAGTCCTTGCAAATCTAAAGCTTAATATGAAAAATAGCAAAACAAGGACAACAGAAGAAAGCAACTGTCAAATTAAAGAAAAAAAAAAATACGAAACTGTATAGAAAGAATAACAGCTGTTTTTTTACAGAGAAAATTAAATGAAAAAGAAATGTAGATAATAGTAAATAGAAACACGAGCCAATACAACAGGAATTTCAGTAAAGGAATGTTGTATCAAAAAGCACGTGCAGTTTCTGTAAAAAACAGCAAAAGGCAAGAGAAAATAAAAATGTTGAAACAAGAGATGTCAGAAAAAATAATTGTGTCACAGCAATATGTTAACAAGGAAAGTGAATGAATCAAACAAAACAAACTTAAGCAGTCAGACACACTCGAGAACCTCTATACACAATTTAATTTGCAGTTTTCTTGATTTAAAGTTATTCGATGTTTTCTTTAAATTTTTTTTTTTTCAATTTCTATTCGCATAACCTGCCGTATTCATTCCAGGGAAGTAAGGCGATTTTAGCGCCGATTTTGGGATTTCGAAAAAAAAAAAAAAAAAAAAATCGGAACCGGTTCTTAATGAGTTTTGCGTATTCGTTGCGTTTTTTTTTTGTCTTGTAGCGTGCATTTGGTGACTCCTGAAGGCAATGTTAGGAATTCCCCAAAAAATCAAAACCAGTTTGTTAACCGGTTCTTAACAGGTTTTCCATATTCGTTGCATTTTTTAGGTTGTGCAGTCATTTAGGACCTGGCTTTACCGCTAATTATCCAAATTTTTGCCAATTTTTGCGGGCTTTGGGCACTTTAGGCTGGTACTTGCTGCATTTGGCCGACTTAGTGCACTTCTCAATGCTCTAGTGGCTGAAAAGCTGGTATCTACGCGGTTATTACCGCTTATATGTTTATGTGTTTGTAACTCATACATCGACTGTTGTATGAGGGCAAATTGATATTGAAGCTACCTAGCGCTAGATGCCAGCAATTGCGATCTGTCAAACGTCAGCTGTTCAAATTTCACTCAAATTCATCGATTAGCTTATTTGTTGTAGTCATTTGAATTAAGCAACTGTCATGTTTCTTAAAAATTGGAAAGACGTGAAATTCGTGCAGGAATTAAACACTGTTATTGGACAGGGCAAACGGAAAAAGAGACAAAAGAAAAGCTCGATAAACATTAGGGTGGTATGCTCTGTCAGATTACATGTTAAAATATTGGATTACTGAATTTAAACGCGGCCAAATAAGCACTGCAACAACACCATTAACTGAAAGGCCAAAACAGATGGTTACTGAAGAAAATATCAAGAAAATCCTCGATATCGTTATGAATGGTCGCCGAGTTGAGTGACATGAGATTTTTGAAATGGTAAACGTGTCATATGAACGTGTGTTCAACATTTTCATATGGAAAAGCTATCGGCAAGATGGTTGCCGCGTTTAATTAGTATCGCACACAAAAACAAATTCGACAGACTACTTCAAGCGGTGCTTGGACATGATATTGATTTTTGGCGTCGGTTGTTAACTGTTGATGAAACGTGAATTCACTACTACACACCTGAAACCAAGAAAAAAATTAATTGAATCAATGGATGCAAACTGGTGGAACAGCTCCGAAAAAGTCAAATATAGTGAAAAGGACTGGCAAGATTGTGATCATAATCTTGCCATAATCTTGCCAGTCTTGGGATGTACAAAGGTCCGCAATCACAGGAAAGTATTATCGTGCATTATTAGATTGATGCAATAAAAACGCGTTGTCTTCAAGACAACGCACCGTTTCACACAGCATTTGGTACGGTGCTAAAATTGCTTAAAATATACTTTAGCTTCTGGTGACTTTTTCCTGTTTCCAAACTTGAAAAAAATTACTCGCAGGAAAAATATTCATCGCAAACGGAGAAGTGATTATCGAAACTAAAGCTCTAAACACTTAGACGACAGAAGACTTCACAACTCCACGATTATAAATGAAGTTAGCTTCAAGTGCTGCCTTCTCATCAGCAACATAATTATTTTAAAGACAACAGCAGCACTATGTGTATTTAAACAATACAAATTTCAGAGGTGCCACATATATATTTTACATGAATAAAATTAAAATTACTGACTGAAAACGTAATAATATCACGTAAAACTGTAAAAACTAATCAGTTTATTTGTTTATTTTATTTATATGATGTTTATTTCTATTAAATATTTCAAACAAAGTTTAGTTCTTATTGCTGCCAATTTATATTTGTAGTGGCAGCACTGTATTTACTTTTTGCAGCTTACGAAAATAGAAATTAGTCTAAGTTGGCAGCAGCAGCAAATGCTGTTGTGAAGTCGTGCTGCTGTGATGTCGCTAAAATAATCGTCTGCATTTAAACACGTGTACTTAATTTTTGACAGATTGCTGCTTGCTGTCTGCTGTCGCCTATGTGTTTAAAGCTTAACGCGTATTTTGAGTGGTTCCCAGGCAAATGAACAACCTTTGGTTGCTACTGTTAGTTATTTAAAAGAATCAAAAAGCAGAGAACAAAAAATCAAACAATTTAGTTTTATTCACTATATTAGCATCTGACATCGATACCAATCAACAAATTATAAACAGCTTGTTTTCTATGTTGCCAGCTGTCTATAAGGTGCAAAGAAAGCTAGAGAAGTGTATAAATGAATAAAGCTTGTATTTTGTGTTTTGACAGATATGATTAAAACATTTTTCTTTTTAAATTCTCAATAATTTATTTAGATTGTTGAATGTTTGAGAATATCTTTCAAAAATTTCCAAAGTCTAGTGATGATTAGGGTATCTCCTATGAAATGTCGACATATAGATAGCTGGAAAACATAGAAAACAAGCTGTTCATAATTTTAAATAAAAATTATAGCAAAAATAAAATCAACAAAAATTTTTCCGGAAAAAATTATTTATATGCTTATACATAAATATAAAAAAATAAGCTTAGATACATAGTTGTCATATTTGACGATTTATCGTCAGTTTGACGATTTTGGGTGCTGAAAATAACACTTTGACGATTTGACGATTTAAAGTCTGTTTTTGACGATTTTTGTAGATGACATTTTTATTTCTTTTTTTAAAGTTAATTTATGTAGGAAATGAAAGTAAATTTATAGGACATATATATACGTATACATATGTATGTTTGTAATATTGAAAAATGTGATAGTTACTTTAGAGTATACATATATTGTATATGTTAGAGCTGAATTGAAAATATCATATGTGAATAGCGCTAAAAAAATGATAAGCTAAAAATTGTACAAGTTTGTATGTAAAAGCGTGTACTTATATTTTAAGGAGACCAAATTTGCAGATGCATTCGAAACAATATTATAAAAGAAGAAAGTGTCTTTATTCTAACATAATGAACGAGTTTTCTTATTTCAACGTAGAATTGGAAAAACGAGAAATTTAATACGAATTAAAGAAATGAAGCTTATTAAACTTGGAAAATTTCTTTTACGCTATAAATATGAAGATGCTATATCTTTTAAATAAAGTATCCGTTTAAGATTAACTTTATAGCAAAAATATAAATCTTGTCGTCTTCTGCAAATGTATGAGTTTGCATCCATGTACATGAAACTTAACAAAACCAAAGTGAGAAATTAGTGAAAGAGACCATTTTTAGAAAAAATGGTATATACTAAAGATCTTCTATAACTTTGCAACTGTGCTTCTTATGACTTAGATATGCCCGATTTAACAGAAGTGTTTAGTATAATAGTAGTACTTTCTAATAAATGAAATCTAATTGTAGAAATATATATCACAAAAATTATTAAATGGTATACGAGTACTAATGAAATTAACTCCATGTTTGTAGGAGTATATATTTGTTGCTAAAGCTTTAAATGCTGTAGTTTTCTATACATTGTTTTTCTATATTTTACTCCGTTGGAATAAATCTTTTATTCAAAAATAATTAATTTTACTAGCTAACGATTTTCTGACGATTTGCAGTAAGCATATTGACAATTTTGACGATTTTTGTCGTCGAATTTGACAATTTGAAACCAGATTTATCTGGCATTTATGCTTGGATATCGTATTTTTTTGTTGTTAAAAAAATAGTTGTTTTCGATCCATAATTATTTTTACTAAACTTTTGTTTGAATCCAGGAATTTCTTTACAGGTTTTCAAATAATTTATTAATTGATTCAACGAATTTGGTTATTGAACATGAAAAAATTTTTTTTCTGTGTTAATATATTTTAGTTTAATGTAGGGTAATAGCTTTCAATATTTTTCTTTTTTTTTTATATAAATTGTAAAAATTGCCTGAAAAGTCAATTGTAAATGAGAGTTGTAGAAAGTTTGAGTTATGTTATGCTCTCAGTATTTTCTATTGTGTTGTGTAGCTATTCGTTTTTAGCGAGAGTTAGAAATTTGCCAGCAGGAGAGCCAAAGCTTTATTTCCCTATTCTACTGAACTCAAAATATTTCCAGTAAAAGTTTGGCTGGTACCGTTATGAGTGCTCTTGCTTTCTATTCAGCTGTTTGAAAACAACAAACGAAAGCTGTTTGGTTTGCTTTTCTTCTTCTCATTGTATTGAGCCTGTGAGATGAGAGTATTTTTCAGTATGTATTTATTTCTTTAGCATATTTTGCCTTATTCAGCTTTTTTGCCCAGGACTTTTGTATGATTTTATTAAATAAAATACCTTTAGTTGGAACAAGGACGCGTAACGTATTGCATTGCCTGCGTGAGAAATACTAAAAGAGCGGTTAAAAAAAAACTGAAACATTAACGGAAAATGTTTAACGGGTTCTAAGTATGACGGACGGGTATAACAATTGAAAGTTGAAGATTTTTATTTATTGTTATTGTTTTGTGTCGTTCGGCCTTCTTTTTTTTTTTTGGTTTTTGTTTTGCTGTAAAAGAGAAAAATCTCGTAAAAGCTTAAAATAAAACCTAACAAATAAAAAGTAAGCAATTGTGTAATAATCATAAAAAATTTATTTGCCAAAATAACAACATGTTGGGGCAGCTTAAAGATTTTTTGCTATATGTTTTTTCCACAGGCAAAGGTTAAAGTGAGGTTAAAAGTGTTGCTATACATGTGTATATGTATATGTGTAGGTGTGTGTGTGTATTACTTTATGTAAATGTGTGAAATTTATTAGAAAATTAAAAGAAATTGAGATAAGAAAGAATCCACATACATACAAATTTTTCAACTTTTACAACACTACAAAAATATAAAAGAAAAACACTGTTCTGTTCTGTGCCTGTGTGTGTGTATGTGTGGCCTTGCAAAGATTATAAAGTTTTTGCTGGAATAAAAATACTGCTCAGCTTAAAATAAAACAGAATTTACATATATTATAGATGGAATAAAATTGAAAGAGGATTTTAAAGTTGACAACTGTGTAAAAGAAAAAAAAAAAAATAATAATAACAAACAAGAAAAACAATAACTTCATCTATTGCGTACAAAGGATTACTAAGGATATTTCCACAAAAGAAGTTTATTTGTGAAAAATAAGAAATTATATTATCAGTTTTTTATTAAGCCATAACAAATATACCAACGAAGGGAAAGCATTTGCGATTGCGATAAAATCTGGCACATTAATAAGCACTTAGTTGTTATGGGTTAAGTACATTTTTGATAACAACTGTTTGGATAGTAAAAGAAAAGGACATTTGGAAAGAATAATGTTCTTTACCGTGATAGCTATCAAACTTTGCTAAACAGTTTTAAGTGAAATTTTACCAGTTTTTTCAAAAGTAAATAGATTTGTTTGCTCCATTTAAAGCACTATCAGAAAGATTCATATATTTTTGTTGCTAGATAGTCAAAAGTTACATACAGTGAGTTTTGCTATCCATACGTTTTAAAATATTTGTTACATATCCAGCTTTTAAAGATTTTCCAGTATGAGGAAAACAAGTTCTGGTGGACTAACATTTATTTTTACAATGGCTGGGTTCCAAAAAAAAAAAAATCATTGCAGGTTATTTTGTACTTTCTACTTTAACGAAACTTTTCTTGGTTGTACGTATTCTATAGCAAAATCTCGAAAGTTTCAGTTTTCAGTAACAGCCATTGTATTGGGTATACAAGTGCTAAAGTCGTGTGTAATTTGTTTTAACTTTAGTTAATAAATATTTGTTTTTTGTGAACACACAGAGTATAAATTATATTTGTCTTCTTTGATTAGCAATAACTGATCAGGGCATTTATTATTCTACTAAATATCCCTCTTAATTTTATTCTCTGGGACCAGTTTTCAGAAAATAACTGCTACATATACAGTGTGTTATACTGGAAGTAGGAAAATATGTTATGATATATAATATTATGAGATGGAGGAGAAAAGAGGACGTAGTACAAGGTGTCTGGTGGCAAATTTAGACTGAGCAGTGTCGAAGATATATACTCTGGGCACTGATCAGTTTTATTTAATTTATTATCAAAACTTGAAATGCTGTGATAACATTGGTTTTGGTCTTTTCGTATTGTTATCGATAGGTTCAAGTCAAACGTCCACAAATACGGGTGCCGGGCGGCAGATTTATATTTTAAAACTTAAATAAAAACGTAATAATTGACACGGAGTTTTATTAAGAACATTGGACGATAGAATGAAAATGGGATTATTTCAAAAATAATAAATGGTGCGGGTGAGCGTAGCGCCGATTGTGCGGATTTGTCAATCACGATGTCGCAGTGATCGAGTGAGCACTGCTCGTTCGCCGGGGATACATTTTTGTTGGAGCGTTTTCGCAGTGTATATACCATTTTTTGGAGCTACGCAGCTCATTTTCGCTTAAACGGCCACATCAACAAAGCAAAAATGCTGTTACTAGTCTGTCTCCAGGAGCCCGCAACCCTCAATTGAAACGTCAAAAACCATTACATATCCCCAGAGTAACTGTTTGGCGTGTCTTAACCACGCATGAGATAATTGGACCATTTTTTTTCGAAAAATTTCAGAACACAAGGTTTCGTTTTGAATAGTGTGTCCAATTGAATGGAAAACATCCGCATTTTCTTTGTATAGCTTAGTGTTCTTAATAAAACTTTGCCAATCATGAAGCATTTAATTTAAGTTTTAATATAGAACTCTGCCACCAGAGCCTGCAACCCTCGATTGAAATATCAATAACCAGTACCAGGGTAACTGTTTGGCGTGCGTTACAAATTTTTTTCTCGAAATTTTTAGAACACAAGGCTCCGTTTTGAATAGTATGTCCAACTCAATGGAAGACATCTGGATGACAAAACAAAAATCCGCATTTTCTTTGTATAGTTTAGTGTTCTTAATAAAACTTTGTGTCAATCATGAAGCATTTTATTTAAGTTTTAATATAGAACTCTGCCACCAGATACCCGTATTTGTGAACTTTTGGTTTGAGGCTATCAATAACAACACGGAAAGACCAAAATAAACATTATCACAGTACTTCAAGGATTTGAAATGAAATTAGTTAAAAAAAGTCAGTGTCCAGTGTATACACCTTCCACACTGCTCAGACTAACAAAAACTGGCCCAACACCTACCACACTGCAAGGTACGAGTAATGAATTATATAGTAGAACATTAAACAAAATTAATAATGAAAGTATAAAGAAAACATGGAAGACAATGAAAAAAAAACGAGTGCACAGGATAGAAGTCAAAACACTACTTCAGACATAATACTATTTTAGAAAGTGGCAAAAATGAATTTCTTATCCTTACTAATATCATAAATGTGAAAGTAACAGAGAGCCTACTATTTTAGAAAGTGGAAAACCGGAATGAGCATCTGGCAAAAATGAATTTCTTATCCTTACTAATACCATAAATGTGAAAGCAATCTTGGCTCTCTGTTACCTTTTCATACCCAAGCCGCTAAATTTCTTTAGATAAACTCGTTTTACAGATATTTTGAGATCTGCAAGCCAACATAGGATAGTTTTTATTTTGAAGGTTACCCCAGAAAAGAGGGAAAAGGGGACAAAATATCTCTCCATGAAAAACATTTTCATATATTTCCACTATTTACTCGTATGAATTCGTTACATTTGTGGCGCTATATGCCGTTTGGGCCGAGAAGAACCTATATTTGTTTGGTCTTCCTAAAAACTAGTACTCAGCTTTAGGCAAAATTTATTCTTTTGATGATGACAAAAAAAAAAAAAATGTCTGCACAAAAATAAGTTTTTAAGTAACTCCACCATTTATATGTTTAATTACAAATTCGTTTCTTATTTAAAACCGTTTTGCCAACGAATAAAACATGTTTCTTCTACTTTTGGTTTCCCCTGTAAATAGGCTACAGTTTACACCAACTTTGCAACTAATCATCACTAATAGCCAAAGGAAAAGGATATTCAATAGTAACTGCTTTTCTTGATGCTATAATAATTAAATCACGCGTATTAACCCTAAGTTCTAAGATTGCGAAACTTTGTCTAAGTTTTCATAATGAATTTAATGCTATTTATATACGAAGGATATATGAGATTTGCAAACTTTTCTGTAGCAAAAAATATCAATTATACTTTGAAGCGGCTTATAGGTTTTGTGCAGAGTGTTAGCATATGCTGAAAAAAGAAAGGATATAACAGATGGCGTAAAAGTCATTATCCCTTATAAGCATCACAGGATTTTGTGATTTTAGTTCTGATTTGATATTTGTGTAGCAAAAAGCTACATTTATGTCAATAATATCCAAAATTATTGTCAGAAAGCTGAAATTTACCGCCAATTGCAAAAATTGCAACGTATTTACAATGACTTTTGCTCACCTTTTATTAATATATATAGTGTGAAAGAACATTTTTAGATGTGCTTAAATAGCATTTTGTACAAGCTCAAAATATTACAAAAAAAAATTTAAGCTTATCACAGAAATTTAAGGATATTTAGTATATACGCCATTGCTTGTGGCCAGTTTTATATACTACCCTACATATATTATAACAATGATTTTCTCAAGAAACCTTAGTAAAGTATAATAAGAAAATAAACGGTCCGATATTAAACCTATTTTAATTTTAAATTTAATTATATTAGATACATATTATTATTATTATTAGATATATATTCAATTGCATTGTCATATTGAAATAGCTAAATTCGGTATAGTTTAACTCTGTTTTCCTGTATTTACCTCAAATCTAATGATCATTAAGGTGGGGATAACTCATAACTTAATTTGTATTAAGACAGTGAATTCAAATTAAGACTGTTACCAGTCTGCTTTATCGGATAAGTTAAAATAAGCTTAAAAAAAGAAAGGATGTCGGGATAATAGAGCTTTCTTTACTGCTTACACTATTCTTCATACTAGCATAAAGTCTTACATTGTTTGTTTTGATTAGATATTAGATTCGTTTTGATACATATCAAGAAAAGGCCATGTGTCATAAACAACGTAGCATGTGCTTACTTTATTTTAAACCGCTTTAAACAGCCTCAGTATATACTCATAATTTCCACAAATTCTACAAACTTCCCCACTTCTGAATGTTTAAGCTGAGTTCTCTGATTTTATATAATTTATATATTTTTATAAAACATTCACACAATTTGAATATCTTCGTGCAATATAATTACCCTGGAATATTATGTGCAATAATTTTCCATACCGGATGGTTTGTTTACACAATCCTGTGCATAACGCTATGGAATTCTGATAACTTAAATGTACAGCTTCACCTCAATGAACCCCAGTTGAATAAGTTAATTCATTATAATTGTGCTGACTGTTAAACAATGTGTTATTTTTCCTGTACTTAGGCGAAGATAATAACTCCTTGAGTTGCTCTAGTTTATTTACCTGTGAACAGTGATGTCTACTCCATGGTCCAATACAAGCATATGTTAAATTTAAATCTTTCAAAAATATGAAAAAAAAATTTAAATGTATTTGAAATGAATTTAAATAAAATTTTGTAAGGAGTTTTTTTTATTAAAACACATTTTAAATTCATTTAAATTTGTATGAATTAATTTATTAAAACCATAGTGCATAAAACGAAAAAATACATAAATAATTAAATTTTTAATAATGTGTATTTTCTGAACGTTTTGTTTGAGTTGCCAGAAAAGTTGTTCAATAATCTTAAACAAATCGTTATATAATTATATATCCTTTTCAAATATCACTAATTTTTTGCTCCTTTAGACTACTATAGATAAATCAGACAAAAATATCTTCCTAAATTTTTATTGATTGCTAGCATACATTTTTTTTTTAATTAGGGTCTATGAAAAGGATATATGGTGTCATCACAAATCCTGGCTGCTTTTGTCTCAAAATTGAATTTCGTAGTTATAGAATAATATTTTACAAGTTTTTGTATGATTTTAAATGTGAGTTGTTAGTTTTTTGGAACAAAAATAAATTAAACGGTATTGGCAGTCATTCTGGCAATATATTTTTAATGATTCAGTGGTCACTTAAAAAGAAACATTAATGTCTGTTAGTCTGTTATCCTAGTGTTTTTATAGCTGATATTTATAATTAATACGGCGAAACTTAGGTTTGTTATTGTTTAACAAAATACTACTCTTTTATTGTAATAGAACCCTTTTATGAGATTGCTGATATCTGATATTAATAAAAATTTACTACTAACAAATGTTTTATTGAGGTCCTTGAAAGAAACATTTTACAATGAAAGGTTGAATGAAACGATTAGAACAGTCTCTGTCCTCAATACGGCCTATTCATCGCCATTGTAACAACAACTGGGAACGAAGTGGTTATAGCATGCCCTGACTTAAGTAGATACTGTGTAGTAAAATAGAACTGAGTACTGTTGAATACAGAACCCTTAAACATTTCTTTCATTTGGCTGACTATACGAGGAAGCAGCGTTTTGTGCTGTTACAAGTCTTTCAGAAGCTTTATATGTAATGTTATACTTCAATCCTAAAGATATATTTTTCTAAGTTCGCGTCTGTTAGTGTTGAAATGTAACCTACGTATTTATATCTCTCCTTAGGCAATTTGATGGAGGAAGTAGAAAGCGTTGAGCACTTCTTCTGTCAATGTCCAGCTCTTTTTTATATAAGGGCATTGTATCTAGACAGACCGATGCTGTATGATTTAACGGAGGTATCGGAATGCGATGTAAGTGCATTGGACTCCTTTATCCGATCCTCGGGTTGGTTCTAAACCAGTGATATGTAGATCTGCTGACATATATATCACATCCAGACGGAGATATCGGAAATCGATGTAAGTGGCTTTGACGCCTTTATCCGATCCTCGAGTTGGTTCTAAACCAGTAATATGTAGATCTACTGAGATACGTATCACATTCAGGCAACACAGCGAGATCAGATTAAACCCAAGTGGGCTGGCTTTACAATAGCTGGCAGCCTGTTAAACCTAACCTAACCTATTCAATATGCCAGATAGGCCTTTAAAGAAGTTTCAAATTTCTAGGGCTTTCATGTGCATGCAATAGCATTTATATGGAAAATTTCAGATTATAAAAAGTATTTAGTTTTTAAATGAGTTGTAGTGAACTTTCTGATGAATTCAGCGCACTTCAGGCAAAACTGCTAGTTATTTGGTAGGCAGTTAGTTAATTATGTGCCACAAATCTTTGCAGGAGTCGTATAGTAGTTTAAAAATCAAACCACTTATTACATACAACATCATCTAAGCCAGGCAGTCAGCGTGCTTAGATAGTGTTAGGTTGTGGAAATTGATTTACATAAGCACCTATCTTATCTGATGATGGATCAACTTCACGGGGTGAATTATTTACGTTAGATAATATTATGATAGACTTGATCCTGCACTTGTGCTTTACAATGACAACGGAAGAGGAGATGACATAATATTGAATCTATTGGATCTATTAAAAGCCAAAAACACTTTCTTTCAATAGATCAATAGATCCCAAAAGTTTGGCATTTGAAAAATTTTATTTTAATATACCTTAGATGAAGTGTAGTTCAGTAGAAGTTTAAAGGTTGATATCTGCCTCTAGACATTTGAATCACTGTTTGTTGCTTACTTGTTCTCGTCTCTAATCAGGGAAGAAGTCCTGGTTGTTTTAATCTTCCCAGCTCTTCTTTGCACTATGAACAATTACTATACTAAATATACATACTGTGGAGACATATCAGGTGTACATATTTGGTAATCTATATATATAAAAATTAGATGTAGCTGCAGCAGCTACTATCTTCAACAGTTCATTTGTAGTAATGACAAAATCAGCGTTAAAAACGCTTTACAGATTCTTAATCACACACAAAATAATGATACAGACACTTGTTGGCTACAAAGTACAGAAATACTTCACAACTTTATTTACACTCAATTCCAGTATGCATTACTATACTGGACTTGCCTAATTTTTTGACTTATGACTGTCTTACCGCAGGCTTAAAATTAAACTCTGTCCTGGCAGGATTGCCATGTCGAAGATTCACATTCTATAAGTGAAGCAACCAATTTCTCTTGTTGTTAAAAGCAGACTTCCTTTTTTATTCTCTATCTTCTTAGCTTATCTTATAAATTTGATTGACATAGAACTTATATACCTTATATTGTATAAGAGTAGTAGCTTTATATTGTTGTAAGTCTAGCTTATAGAGTTGTATGCGAAAGGAATAACGATTAGAACAAAGAAATTGCCATTACATTCTGCTGAACATCTGCCTGCTATTTATAAGTGTTTATTATCTCCTTAAGTACGCATGAAATTTCTAGTAGTTCGCTAATGATCACTCCACACTCAAATGTACAAATATGATTGTAAGTGCAACAAAAACAAAAAAAAAATCATTGGTGGTTGACTTACTTGGAATTTTGCGTTCATCATGAATGTTGTTTGTTTGTGTATTATGTTTTTAGCTTTATGTTGTGCTTGAGGATGTATTGCACAGAGCAATGGTTTTGCACAGTGGTTAGAGTAAATACAATTTCGTAACAATACTAATAGATTATTTTAAAGGCCAACACATTTTGATGGACTTTTTATCCCAGAAGTTTTACACGTGTAAGAACTTGAAACTAATATAACTTATATAATAGGCGAAATGTAAACCGGTAGAAGTTTCAAGGTTGATATCTGTTTCTACATGTTTAGGTCCCTGTTTATTTGGTAAACATAACGGCTGACTTGGCCTTACCTCCAAGAGCTTTTGATCTCAATGAAGAGATGCTAATATTTCATCTGCTCTCCGAATGTCTAGTCCTTAGCACTAGAAAACACTAATTATTGAACAATTGGGTAGTATATGAGAGGTGCTTGAACAATTGGGTAGTATATGACAGTTACTTGATCTATCTGGTTCGTAAACTACATGAAGTAGCATGGTTCTACTACTATACATAAGCTAGACTGAAAGTACTAACAGCATTTCCCTCATGCTGTGTTTTCTTCAAGTGCAGCGACATTTCCCTACCCGAGACGGGCAGAAAGTACGACAAAACTTTTTATATTCGATAAAAACTAAGACCTGCTAGTTGTCCTTAAATGTTTTAGAAACTAAAAACATTTCTCTAGTAATATATAAAAATGATATAATAAATGATTATATTTTTGTTTATTACGAACACTAGTTTAGTGAGAAGCAGCTGCCAACGAAAAATATTTGAAGCAAAATTTTATTTTTTTCTGGAAATTCCATTATGGAATAAATAAAATCTTTATTTTTGCCTTAATTTTAATTTTGTATTTTCTTATCTCGTTATAATAAAATGCTGGTCATGCCTCTGGTAGGGAAGCGAAGGCAAAAAAATAAAACAATAAAGAGAAGAAGTAAAACTCATACCTACTTTCCTTTACTGGAGCACTAAATTTCATTTTTACTGTTTGTTTGGCGTCAGACAACTTGACACCTGAAAACGTACAGTTCATTCTTTTTGTACTCTCGCTCTCTTATATGAGTTTAAAAGCCACTAGACTGTAAGACACAATTTTATTATTATATTTGGTGTTTTTTTTTCTTCTTCTTCGTTTAAGTGAAAACATTTTAAATCGTGTTGTTTTTATGGCAGATACGAGAAAGATTTTTGCTAGCGATGTTGAGCAGGTACAAAAGAGGTTTCACCTCTGCCGCAGCCAAAGTAACGATATAATTACGTTTGTCATTTGGATTTTGTATCTTTTTTTTTTTCTGTGTAGAAAAGTAAATTAAGTTTTGCATAAAGTTGAGCCAGACAGTTTCTCCATGTTAAAAGTAAAACAAAAATAAAATATAATCTTGTGTGTGCTGCAAAAAGTTAAATTGATTTAGAAAACCAATCCAAAAGTAGAAAACATCTCACATAACTCAAATACAAGTTTTCTTCCATCTTATTCCAAGTTATGTAATTTTATATTAAAATTTATATATAAAAAGATTCAGTTTTAATACTAGTTAAATTTAATTTCGAGAAACTTATCGACGTTATTTCTATGCATGGATTACAATAGCGTGCTAGTGTCATCCATGTTTTCCTAGATCTTATTCGAAAGATCGATTTCACCAACAGCATTAGATAATGGCTTTGATACTGCTGTGGTTGGTGATTAATTGGCTTAGACTACAACTTAAGAAAAGTCTAACTGCGTCGCATTATATAATTTTGCTGGCCAGCTCACACCACTTGATCTAGTCTAGTTTTGAACCACTTTCCATTGATGTTCATATCATACACTTCAGACCACAAAAAGGTTGCTAGATCGATCGTTTTTGCTCTGGCCAATCTTTTTTTTTTCTTATATCTTGGACCAGTATTCAGAGGATGATATATTCAGTGCATTGTAGAAAAGAAGGAGGGAGGTTTGTGGGCGTTTGACTTGCATCTGTAAATAATAACACGGAAAACGCAAAACAATTGGGATCACAGCAATCAAACTAGTCAAAACTGCCAAGTGCCCATTGCATGCACCTTCGACACTGCTTGGGCTAACAAAAATTAGTTTAGCGTCTCTCACACTGCAAGGTAATAAATTACTTGAAAGACAATTAATCAATAATGAACATGTAAAGAAAACATGTACGACAGGGAAAAATACCTGTACACAAGATTATTATTTATTATTATTAATGGATCGGCCATTTTCACTGCGACCAATATTGCTATATTGTGCGTCCCCTTGCCCCATTATGGGTTGAGTATGCCGAGAAAACGGACAAGCTCTTTTATTGGGAGTTACATTAAGTCACATTCACTTAACATATAAGCTTGTAGTAGCCTATATCTTCTGTGTCCCAGTGCTCCACAGTGGGTGATTAAGTGCTCCATTGACTCGTCTTCATCACCGCAGATCTGCAAATGTCTGTGTTGGAAATTCCCATCCTGTGCAGGTTATTGTAGCAGTTATAATGACCTGTAAATGCACCTGTCAATGTTCTGAGACTTTTCCTGTCCAGTTTTAGAGCACGTTCGGCCCTCTTTTTATCAAAGTTTAGAAATTTCTTGGAGGGTTCAAGACCAGCTGTCTCTTTCTAATGTTGTTCAACGATGGACTACGTCCATTTCTTTATCTCCTCATTCAGGCGACCCTTATTAAAGCCAAAAGTTGGAGTGGGTCCAATATAAGTCCCCTTGGCTACGCTGTACACAAGATGGAAGATGAAACACTAATTATTCCGGCTTGATACTTATTCCGCTGTAATGGAGATAGATGTGAACCAGTGATGTCGCTAGTACAAGTTTTACTTAAATGCTTTTTTGGTAATGCATGGAATGCTTTTGGATCTCATAGATATTGGCATCGTTCCAAAATCTACCATTTAGTATTTTGGAGGTTTCGTGATACAAACTTATCACATCCATAAACTTATCACATCCATAAAGATGATTAATTTCTAACTAATACAGGGTCCACTTTTTTGTTATATGTCCTTTATCCATCATAGTTCTGACAACAGCAAAATACTATAATATTCTATAGTTTGTTTTGCTTCAGATGTTGAAAAGATCTGTTTTCTCCCATTCCATTACCTCGAAAGGGTTTAATCTATTCATTTTAAAAATCATGACTCTTTTGATAATGTGTATTCTCAAAGCGGTTTAAAGCGAAATAAAATTAAGTTAAATTAGGTTTTTCAGATTTTCCGCTATTTAAAGTGAAGCTAAAGCTAAATAAGCATGAATATTTTGTTGTCTTGTCTTTTATTCAAATTTTTTCTTAGTTAAATATGAGAGCAACAATATAGTTAATTTCGAATACTGGGATATAAGCTAAACTCATAACAAGTAAACAAAATAGTAAAAATTTCCTAGCTAACGACGCCGTACAAAGTTAAATACAGCCCGTGAAAATGATTTTTGTGGCTTATTGTATAAAAAAAAAGAAAAAAAAAAACCCAAAAAAAATTATTTGCGTTTTTAATAAAGTAAAAGCCATTTATATATATTTTTTATAAGTATGATGCACACAAAATTATAACTTAATTTATTTAACAAGATGCTGTTTACCCACACATACTTACATATACATGTACACACTATTAAGGCAAATCAAAAAGCTTTTAAACGGTTCTCTCTTTTTGTTTTATGTAATATAAAAAAGCTATATTTTATATACAAAATTTTTGGTAAACAATTGCCTTGAAATTTAATACATATTGATATAATAAAAAAGTAATGATTACAAATTTTTTAATTCCAGCAAATAACAGAAAATATAATAAATTTTATAACCATATAATTAAATAAAAGCAAAAACATTTGCCATAAAAGAGAACATAACAGGAAAAAAGCTCTCTTTTTGTACGTAAAAAAGCTAAAAACACTACCATAAGAAAATAAAATATATAAATGAAAAAGGGAAACAACAAAATGAAAAATACTATAAAAATTTTTACTACAATTGCTTTTCAATCCAACAAATACAATAGAAATTGTTTAACTGTGTCATGTTTAAAGAAATAACAAATATAACTACAAAACTAACTGGCAAAAGCAAGAATAAATCTTAACAAAAGATTGAGTACAACGAACTTTTCTGGTCTTGCTTTAAAAGTTCACATGTTTTCCGTTGGTGTGTAATTTTCCTTCTTTTTTCTCTCAGCAAAATGCCTTGTTGTCTTGAATTTATAAATTTTTTTCATATTTGTTTGAGATATTTTGTCATATGTTACCCTTAAGACAGACAGTATGTGGTTATTATAGTCTAAGCTGCACATAAAGCCAACAATAAAAGCAATATGCAAACAAACACAAACATACTTGCAAAAGAAGAAATGTATGAAAATAAAATAAATCTTTTCAAGAAAAATAACAATAAAAAAAGAGCATATACTTCTCACTGACACTCACACAAACACATTCCTAAATAAAAGATAATAAATCAGCTCTCTAAAAGAAAATACTGTTTAATGACATACATTTGAAAAACAACAAAAGCTAACTAAACAAAATAAAACAAAAATAAAACCAAAGCCAAACATAACTGAGAGTAATATGCTCTCTGCTCTAACAGAACTAAAATAAAAAGGACAAACTATACGAGTATAAAAGAGAGTGTTTCTACTTTTGCGTTTGAAATGTGTGCGTGTAAGTGTTAATCTTATTTACAACAAAAAAAGAAATATAGTGTGTATAAAAATAGCCTACAACAAGTACTCATTACAAACATTTACTACAACTACCAGCAACCAGCATCGTTAACTACATTTTTACATAAACAATTTGCAACAACAGCAAAATACCGACAACAAAATTTGGACACTAGTTTCTTTTTTGCCAGAAAAAAAAGAAACCAGAATACCTGTAAAAGAACTTGCTCACAAAATCAAGGTAGGTATTCGCCCAAAAATATATAAAATAAATAGAGCATACAATTAGGCTGAACGTAAATAATTCTTTAACGGCTAACTTATTACTTTCTCTAAAAAAGTTTGTCTTGTAAATGCAAAAAGCAAGAAAAAGAAAAAATCGTAAAAAAATAATATCATAAAAAGACATAAAAAGCAAACAGAAAACATTGAAAAGTTATTGGGAGTACAACTTTGCTTCTGGCGTTTTGCAATAGATGGCTGTGGCGGTAAATGGTGGTCGAAATAAACAGATCGTAGATGTCATACAGTAAGCTTAGGTATTTCGTAACATAACGCCATCGAAATATTAGTCGATTTGTATCTGCATTATAAAGTGGGGGAAGTGAGACGGTTTTCGAAGATGTAGAAATGGAGGCATTACTTGATCAGGACTCGTGTCAAACGTAACAAGAATTGGGAATTACGGAACAAGCCATTGCCAAAGCCATGGGAATGATTTAAAAACATGGAAATTGGCTGCTGGCAAGACGAAAGGGATTTCTGAATCGCATTGTAACTGGGGGCAAAAATGCGCTCATTACAATAATGCCAATCGCAGAATATTATGATGCCATGCATACGACTATTCATAGTTCTGAGGCCATGCTGAGTATTTAATGGGACCCGGCGTAGTGTATTATGAGTACCCGGCATAGTGTATTATGTAGTGTATAAACTGACTGAAACAATACTCATAACAGGCGACCGTTATCGTACGCAATTAATGAGTTTGTGTCAAGCGTTGGAAGACAAACGGCCGCAATACAATAAGAGATTGATAAAATGATTTTACAGCATTCGACCCCATATTTCGCTAGTGGTCAAGGCATACTTGCAAACATTGAAATAGGAAGTCCTACCCTACCCGCTGATTGTTTCCTCGGACTATCACTTATTTTGTATTGACTTGATTCGTGGATTGCTTCAAGAGATAACCAGTTTTTTGAAGACGAGATTCGTACGCTGCCCGAAAAATGGATGCAAGTAGTGGCCAGCAATGGACAATACATTGAGTAATAAATTTATAGTCAGTTTTTACAATAAAGACTCGAATTTTGGGAAAAAGTTAAAAAAATTTTTGTACAAATAAAATATGTAAAAGAAATTAAGACCAGGATATACATACATAAAGTTTTATTCTGATATTTTATAATATTCTTTTAAAAGTTGCTACCTGAATCATGTTACGTTTTTACGATGACTTTTGAAGTCATATATTTTTTTTAATTATTGTCGACAAGTAGTCAGTCGATTGAAAATAAATTATAAAAAACTAGCAAATGTGTCAGGTGGTATCATTGATAACAAGGTTTATTTTTACTTGCATAAAATTCATTGTCCTTTCATAAAGGGATATAAAGTTAAAAGTAATTGGTTAAACAATTCTTTATTTGTATTTCAACGGGATTTTGTAGAGATTTTATGGATGTGCTGCATTCGAAATTTCTTTATATCTTTGTTTTTGGACTCTGTAGCTTCTATAAGGAGCTCTACAATTGATACAAGTACATATTCGGGTACAAGTACAGCCTGTTCGTCGATATCGAATGAAAATGTATGCGCAAGAAAGCTAGTCACTCACATTCGAATCAATTTGAGTTTGTCTATATCACTATTGTTCGTTCGCATGAACTTATATATTTTAATTGAATTTTAACACATCGTTCGCATAGAATAAAATTAGAAAAAAACCAAATTAATTTTCTTTCCCCTAGAATGCGAATGAACTTATCCTTTCGACATCCACGAACTGGCTGTAAAACTCCGTGGACTGTGGGACCAAGATCGTAACACAAATATATATTTATCAGCCTCTTAGCAGTGTCCTGCGAATATTTCCACAAAATTTCGACATTAATAAGATAAAGATTGCAATAGTGCTGCACACCTTTCAATTGCCTCTTTATCAATACCTGTTATTTTTTTCAGACCGGCTAGTATTGTTACTGAATTCCATTATTAATTCCAGTCTTTGATTATTTACTATTACTTTAATTTTTCTCGGAATTATAATTGAATAATTTATTTTCTTTAGGGATACTCTAAGTTCCCTTCTATGGACCTGATCTGCCATTGTTTTTTGCTCAAGTCCTTATGATATCGGAAGAATATCTCAAAAATTTTAATATAAATGTGCAGAGTATGACCGGCTTTGGAACACCACCACCTCTAGGCGGTCTAACATAGCCGCAATTAATCTGACCGTGCTGGCTTCTTTTATAAGGAACAACAGATGGATAGTATAATGACATGTTACGCCACATAAAGAGGCTTTCCACCTTTCCCCAGCCCATAAACACTATATCACATATTCTACTTCAACGATACATCTCCTCTGTTGTCTTCTTCCTCTTTTTCAGGCAATCACAAAAGTACTCACGACAATTACACACACTTGGAAGTTCAAGAATATCAAAATGCCCACGCCTGCTTTATTTTTGAATAATTCTTATTATTCAGAATAATTCTTATTATGCAGAAAAAGCATTGCGAGTTTGGGTGGTAGCGTTTATTTGAGCGATACCTGTAAAATAGATGACTTTCAGAAAGCCATACATTTAAGTATATATGACATTGTTGAGTTGCAAAGCAAAGGGACCAAATTGAAACCAAGTGGGCTGCACTTTTCAGTTGCTGTTAGCCTGTTAAACATAATGCGCGTTAGAGATAGGTCATATAGCTGTCCTTATACTGCTATAATTTTAATGTGATATCTGGAATAAAACTCGTTTCAAGTATCCAAACTTTGGAGTTGGTCGCAGAATAATGGTAAGCAGATCAATTTAACAATGACTTTCACTCCACTTTTCTCTGTATAATCCAGGCCAAAATATTTTCATTTATAGAAAAGTCTGCTCAGAAAGCACACACACGCACCAACATATATATGTAAAAATGATTTTTTCTTAAATTATAACTTTTGAAAGGCTGAAGACTAATATCAGCATTTGTTTGTGCTTTCTGTGTATTATTTTTTGTTTCTTCGTAACGCTACCTTTGTACACCTCCAACAGATTTGCCATATTTTCAAATTTCGCAAATAAATGACTACGTTTTCACAGCTCGTTGTGTGTGTATGCGTGTGAGTGTGAAAAAAAACGTGTCTAGTTTAGCCAGTAAGAGTGCATTAAGCCAACACTATGTTTGTATTAGTTTCGAGCACAAGCACAAATCAACACTAAACCACAAATTAATCAAGACAGCAAAAAAAAAAAAAAAAAAAAAGAAAAAAAACTTGAACTACTTTCAAAACACCAAAAAGAAAACGAAAAGAGAGCAAGTTGTATGCAAACAGCAACAACGACACGTACTCAATACCAGAGCACTATTTTGAATGTACTAATGCAGCCAAAGGGTGAGAACAAACAGGGTATTAAAATTAAGGTGCATGAGTGTTTGTTTGTAAGAATAAGCCCATAGATTTGGTGGATGGCTGTATGAGAAGGTGTGTGTTTGTGCCTTATAATAGTAGAACATATTTCAAAATTAAATTGCATGCATGAGCTATGAAATAGTAAACTTGAATGAACTCTTGTTTTACATTTTTTTTTTGCTTTTTTTTCGCTTGAAAACGAGCTAAATAATAATTTTTTATTATAACAACTACGTGTAGTGAGTGGGTTATGATTATTTTGCTTTCTCTTTTTTTTTTCTTCATTTTGTTTTTGTTTATTTACGAAATGCTGAACTAATTTTGCTTTTAGCTTGGAGTAGTACATTGACATGGTTATTAGAAATGTGTGAAGATAAAATTTTAAAGTACGTACATACATTTTGAATTTTGTTCTACAACAAAATTTCGCTAATTAATGTTGCCATTTCTAACTGTTTCATGAAAAAATAGTGTGGTGAGTATGTGGTGCTCTATTATATTCAAATGAAATTTAACACCGGTCATTTTACATACGTTAGAGCACCACTGGCTGCTTTCTTTGCACAGTGAAGCATCATGTAAAACCTTTTTAAGCTTAAGGAGATATGTTACTGATTGCTAGAAATAATTGTTATATGGAATAAAAGCAAGATTTTGCAAATTTCTGTGAAATTTGAGGTTCTAGTGTGATCAATTGATTTTTTTTAAACAAAAGAGCAAGTTATTGCTTGATAAAAGCTGCTGATGCTGCAAAGTATTAGCAGCTAATACTTTACAGGTCATATTTTTAGAAATTTATAATGCAAATAGATTATTGCACTTGATCAAATTTGATTAAAAAGGACACTCCAGAGTTGCTTAAATCCTAACAGCAATTTCCAAACAAACATTAGTTAGAAATAAAGGCTACAATTTACAAGTCATTTAAAAAGTTTTTGTAGCATTGTGATAATTTTTGTTAAATTAATTAATTATTGTAAATAAAGGATCTATGAGCGAATATTATATGCTGGTAAAGATTTCGATCAGGTTCATGATATAGTTAAGGGATGTTACATCAGAACTAATTTTCCAGTCTGACGTATTCAAGTCACTATTAAAGGCAAAAATATTTTTCCTAAAGACAAATTCTAACAGCAGACACAAAACAAATTTTAGCTAGAAGTAAAAACTATACTATAACTACAGCTCAAGAGGTACTTAAAAAGCCTTAATGGCAAAATTCTTTTTTCGAACAGCAATCTCAAAAAAAACTTTAGCTAGAAGTAAAAGCTATAATTGAACTACAGTTTACAGTCGTAAAGAAGCCTTTGGCTGGGGAACAGCTCTCGTGCCATTGTAATTATTTTTGAAGGTACGGCAAGGCTTGTTGTTGTTGTTTGGCCTTCGAGAGTCTTGTGTCTCACACCCACTGATTAACTGTTTACCGCAACTAACTGTATTAGTTTACGGGTTTTCCGAGGTATTTCTTCGTTAACTATGCGTCAACTTCTTATGTGAAGTCATTATTTCTTTTCTTTTTTTTAACAAACACAACAACGAAGCTTTTTTTCTTGTCTGCAGTAACGCCCAAGGTCTGGGGCAAGCATCGAACCTGCGACTTCGAGATTGTTGGGCGAGTACTCTACCAAATCAGCCTTCGAGTCACCCATTACTCACAGCTCTGCTACAAAATACTGTTAATACCATCGTGGGCATAAGGTCTTCGTTACTCCGCCCATGCTGTGCATCCTATATTTTGCAAATTTATTTGCACATGTATAGTTAGTAAATAAGTAAATAATAAACAACAAGTGAGGTGGTACCTAATTTTTTTTTAAATAAATTAAGTTTCTTAAATAAAGGATATAAAGAATATATAGGCCAATGTTGTATTCCGGCATGGATTTCGATCACAATGATGATGTAGTTAAGGGATATAACATTACAACTAGTCTCTGACATATTCAGATCACAATTGGTGGCAACATTTTTTTTTTTTTATAAAACAGTATATTGACAGTTTAAGTAAACAAGCAAATATTTTAATATAAAAGCTTAAATTTTATTCATTTTTTAACATTCTTGTTACTACAAGAGTACTTTTACCGGAAAAATTGAGTTTCATATATAAAGGATATATGGGTGGATGCCACAATCTTGCACTGACTTCGACCAAAATTGGAACACAGCTTAATAATGTTATTCCACAAGTTGTTGTTATACATTTTTTTCTGTATTCTGAACATATCTGGAGGAAAAAGTATTTTATTTATTAAAAAAAAGCATTTGCTAATATAAATTTTTAAATTATTTTGTTAATTTACCATAAAAACATCAAGTAATATTGTAAATATATATTAAGAAAATTTGTACTATTTATCATTAATACTTATGCACACATAAAAAGTTTATGGTAAAATATTATGACAACTAACGCTTCAAAAAAAAAAAAAAAAAAAAAAAAAAAAAAAAAAAAAAAAAAAAAATAATGATAAAAACAATCTGCACAAATACATTTCTGTAGCTTGTATTACTTCTACTCATAAGAACTGTATTTTCATATGAGTTAAAATATTGCCTTGAATAAAGTTTTTATTGCTGCCAGCTTTACCAGACTTAAAAATTAAGTTTTCTCTTGATATGCTGGCCCTTCGGCAGTTTAAAGAAATTAATTTACTGTAATAATATATACAACATATTTTATTCAATAACATGAAAATCTCCAACTCGTCATTTCAAATAGCTTTAAAGTTATTGATACAGATTACTTTTTTTTGACCTTTTATCTTTTTTTTTCCTTTTATTTTCAAAATAGATTATTAAGGCTTTAATCCATATACGTATTAACATCGTCATATGAAAACTGTAATAACAAACTAAAGTATTAAAGCAAATATGACCTTAATACCCTGTTGATATTGGCTTTATTTACATTTGTTATTTAATGCAAAAAGTCATGTTTATTTAGTTGGCAAAATCACAAGTAACGCAAATTGCAAACGAACGTGTGTTGGCTTGTGCGAATCTACATGTACGAGTATGTATCGAAAAGGTAAATGAGAGAATATTTAAATAGCAAAAAATGAGGGAGATAATATTAATTTATATTATATACAATATAATTTAAAGTATAAAAAAGAGTTAAAAACAAATATCCTTAAATCATATGCACTTAAGATATATTTATATATTGTACTTTGGCTCAAAATATTTGCAGCATGTATTAAATAAAGTCAATAATTAATAAAATAATTCGCATCACAATTTTCTGATTAATTAAAGCTTAATAAAATCTATAAAGGTATTGTGTTTATAAGCAAGATTAAACTCTTACAAACAAAACTTTAGAAGTCTTAAAGTCTTTGTGTTGACTTTATGTCAATTTGATTAGTATGTCATAATCAATCTTCTGCTACGCAAATGATTCCTGAGGTATTTTGACAACAATAAGCAAGACAGATTTGTTGCCTAAAAATGTGCTTAATATTTTAATGTTTTATTGAATAAAATATAAGTATACACATACAAGCAATTAAAGATTTTTAACTTAATATGTATCTTAATACCTGGGAGATATTTTTGGAAAATAAATTGTCAGCAAAACAAATAATCACACTGCAGATAAAATTGATTAAAATTTTACCTATTATATCACTCTAGTTTACTTTGTTTGCATTCAAACATCTATCTTGCGACCTTTTATTGTATTCAACAATCTAAAATTGAACTGAGAAAATAGATTTCCCTAAACCTCTTAGAATTTGGTTAACATTAAAACATGGACGCTTTAATCTCATGCTGTCTTTTTTCTGGAAATTAATTTTAATTTTTTTGGGTTAATACATGCTTTGCTGCTTAGTCTGATGGTAGACCGCGAATTAGTTCCACCAGAGCCTATATTTGTCTAGCAAAACAATACGCAGCTTGCGGCTTAATCTGACAGTGTTCCGTAAAATAGTTCCACAGGATGAACTAGATCATAGCTAATATGGGCCGCAATTTGGCTTGCAAGGCAACATGTGCCCCAGGGCTTAATCTGATGGCAGAATGCGAGCTAGTTCCATTGGATGAACTAGTTAGCTGCTCACAGGACTAGACTAGCTAACTAGTTCCATAAGATGGACTGGACTAGCGAGCTAGTTTCCTAAGATGAACTAGTTAGTTGTTCATCAGACCCACCATGTGGCTTGCAATACAAAATGTGCGCTGCGGCTTCATCTGACGGTAATCCGTGAGCTAATTACACAGGATGAACTAACTCATGGTTCATATGAGCCGCCATTTGGCTTGCCAGTCAAAATGTGCCTCGTGGCTTATTCGAATGGTAGGCTGCAAGCTAGTTCCACAGGATGAATTTGTTCATTGCTCACCAGACCCATCATATGGACTGCAATATATTATATACCTTGCCGCTTCATCTCACAGTAATCAGTGAACTAGTTTTACAAATTATTTTGCCTACGATGGTTACGCTTCAACCCTCAAAATTTGCCTTCGTATACTGCCCGACTGGCTCTGATCAAGCTGCCGCCTCTGCAAAGCCATAGAACTATGCTCCACGTTTATTTTGTTCTGAAACTTATTAACGGTAATATCTGTTATTTTTGGTCAATGAAATTTTATTATTAAAACATTTTTCTTTTCAAATTCTCAATCATTTATTTAGATTATTGGTATAAAAAGTTGAATGTTTGAGAATAACTTTCAAAAACTTCCGAAGTCTAGTGATGATTAGGGAAGCTCCTATGAAAAGTTGACGTATAAACAGCTGGGAAGCATAGAAAACAAGCTGTTTATATTTTTCGTTGATATCTATATTAGAAGCTAATATAGTAAATAATACTAAATTGTTTGAAAACAATTTAACTGGAAAAGATATGCTTTTCACTTAAGTTCAGCCAATGCTAGACGAAAAATTATATTTTGCGGGAACTTTATCGGTAAAATTAGCTTTTTAATGTTCTGACAGTGGCAACCGTATCCTTTGCGTTCAAGACAAATTGGGTAAAGTTTCAGCTACCTGATATACCAACGGAAAGTACAGATCCTTATGAAATTCATAATCAATGGCAGCAATAGCTAAAGGGTTGATCATTATTTTTCTTGTCTTCTTCAATCAAAAATTATTGATCACAGCAAGTTTGTATTGTAAAAACCCGTCCTAGGAAAAACTTAAGGGAGAAAAAACTTGAACTAAAACCCAATGTACAAATGTACAACAACCTTAACATAAATCGCTTAACAGCTGAAAAATTTGTTAAAATATTGTAATCAGTTTATAGAATTATGCTTCTATAAAAACACCCTTTATTTATGGTAAACTTTTAATTGTGTGCAATGAATTCACGCTTATAAAATTTTTAAAAGTTTTCTTTTCCATTTCAAGTTTCTAGCAAAACTTTGCATACATAATTAAGCCAGGGGAATGACATTTCTTTAAAAGTTCTTAAATATTCCTTGCATTTATACAACTTTGTGGATTTTATTTATTTCAACTCATATCTTCGTTTGAAAAATGTTTTCCTGCTTTTTTGAAATTAAATAACATAAGAAAATTAACTGGCATATGTATAAAATAAATATGTTGGCTGCGAACAATCCTTAACCCCTGTTAGACGTATGAGTAATTTTAATAATTTCTCATACTCCCCAAAATTTAAGTTCTCCAGCCACGAAAATAATTTTATCATCGTTTATAAACAACACAATATTCACAAAATTATGAGCAAAGTTTTCATTCTTTTCAACTTTTTAGCCAAAAACGAAAATTAAGATGGAAAAATTGTTCGTTTTACACCACAACAAAAAAAAAATTATTGCTGAGAAAAACACACAGCAAATGAAATGAAAACGAAAAATTCACGTATTTAAGTAACTATTCAAGCAAGAAACTAAAAAAGAAACCACCACATACACAAATAAATCATAAAGAAAACTTTTTGATATCTCGTAGAAGACAATAAAACACATCTAGCTATACAACAACAACAACAACAACAGCAACAATAAGAACAAAATGCAATAACTGACTAAAACAACAAACAAACATATAAAATATTAAAAGAATTTGCCTCAGAGTTTTTGTTTAAAAAGTGTAAAAGAAAGCGAGAAATAAGAGAATGAAGCAGAAAAATAAATTTGTTTTTCTTTCTTTTTATGTGCAAATATGAAACTGAAAAACTTTTACTTTACTGACCACGTAGCAAAATGTGTTTTGATAAGAACATGATGGCACTTTTGTAACATTTATACTGACACTGGGAGTATTACTGCCACAATTGCTCTTATTAATCCCGCCGCGTTCCATTCAAGTAACTTTTCGTATTCGTTGTTTTCTTTTTTTTTTTTTTTTTTGTTTTCCCTGTCCACCCACGTAGCAAATCGACATTTAATAAATGCACAAAGTTTCTTTTATTGTTCATTTCTCAGGAAAAAAAACTATTCGGCGTGGATTGTGTCCTAACAAAAAAAAAAAACATATATATAAAAAAATAAAAACTATGAGACGCAAAATTAACTTGAATTTTTCCTCTTAATATTGCTTTAATTATGCTGAACTTATGAACATATTTCTCGTTGCGTAAGCAGTTTGAAAATATATTCAACGACGACCAAAATAGCAATTAAAATACTGTGGCGACATTTTCGCAGAAAAATTAATTTTGTAGAGATATAGTTTATGAACAAATTAAAGGGCTTGACTTCTCTGACATCTGGCTCCTACTTTTTACGCTACATTATATCACAAAAATTGAGTGTATCATAAGAGAATTTAAAAAAGAGAAAAATTAAGAGGGCTTATATTAGAAAAAAAAACAGAGAATAACATTAAAGCCAAACAGCAGAGAATAGAGCTGAGATTACGAATACAGTTACAAAATAGAGCACAAAGATAAATTCCTGTACTAGTCTATACTACAAAATATAAAAAGCAGTAAATTTTTGTTTTAGAACATTTAGAAATAAATGATTATTGAATTAAATTATTAAACGAAATTGAAAATCTAAAAATTGCATTTCACATTTTGAGTAACTAAAATTACAGTGGAATAGAACAAAATATAATGACACAAATAACTCTGAATGTGGCAGTAAAATTGTCCTTTACAAAGTGATTGAAAGTATAAGAGTAGTTAGCTACCATCTTTAGATGTATTCAAAGCATTGATCACCATGCAAAGCCCTTAAGCATAATCGCGCTTGTATTTACAAATTGTGTGTTTTCTACGTATTTTCTGTGTGTTATTTTAAGTAACTATTTTAACATGGTGATGTCATTGGAGAGTACTTACAAACCTCGCTTACGAATATTTATTTGAACATGTCTTAAAAAAGCTGATTGCTTATAAATCCTTGATATACTAGTTGGTGTCAAAATGGCTGAAGATGTTTTGTATAAACGCATAAACTGTAATGGATAATTTTACATAATATAAAAAATACATGACTTCAAATCGTAGTATAAATGCCATCTTTATAAAGAATTCTTAAATATTAAACACAGGAAACTTTTTGCCCCATATGAAAATTATGGTTAAAAATCCAGCAATATTGTTGTAAATGTCTCAGCGTTGCAAGGTATCACATAGTCTTATTACTTTGCTATTACGTTTTCGTTTGGGGCATCGCTTGACAAGCAATAACTACATCTATCAATTTGTTCCTGGATAATAAAAGCTTCAATAAATCATAAATAAACCATAAATTTAAAGGAGATCATGGTGTTTACGTTGTGTTGGCATGAAGTGGAGGAGTGGCAACATCTTAAGGTATTTTCAGCTCGCTTTTCGACAGCAGCCAAAATAACCATATTTTAAACAAGTGTTTTTCTAATCTATCATTTGCCTGTTGGGCGATGTTTTTTTGAAGTGCTGATTATTTTGTAAAGCTAAAATATAATACCTTTGTTATCAGCCTACACGAACATATCGTGAATATAAGCTGAAAGCAGCTGCTGTTGAATAATTTATTTTTTTAATTTTACAGTGCTTTTAGCAATTTTAATATACTTCGTTGAATACTTCTAATTGGAAATGTCGAGCATAACTTTTAGACATTTAAGTGGTAAATTCGTTAAAGAATATTTATTATTACCACAGAACGTGGGGGAACACTGTCATTAGTTATTTAATTTATATATTTATTTAAAAGACTTGTCAGGTGGTGAAAAATAACATCTTTATTGCTAACTTTGAAAAAATGAGATTAAGCCATGACTTTAAGACTAAATTATTTTATTTTCCAACAGGCAATTTTTGCAAAGCCAAAGAGCTTTAAATAAAGCATAACATTTTTATTAAGCTTGATTTTTTTTTATAAACGAGTATATTGTATTAGAATGTGTATGTTTTCAAGGGAAACATTTTTTTTCGCTCCTTTAATATTGTTTTCACTTCAAATAAAATATTTTTGTTACTTGCATATAAAATAAGTCTATCAGTATTAAAATAAAGCCTTCAGCGACACGAAAAATGGAATGTAAAGAGAAAAAAGATCGGAAATTAAATAAAAAACCACTTCATGAATTGTCTGAGACTGGCGCCAGTAAAATTGAACAAATTGATTTTGGCACTAAATATCATCATACATAAATATTAGGGAGGCTTTGCAAGACTCCCTTAAAACTTTGTGCAAATATGCAATATGTTATCATACAATAATTTTATTGTGTTTATGAGACAATTGATTTTAGCAGTGACTTTTCTTTTAGTTGTTTTTCTCACACAGGCAGTCGCAGTCATTTAAGTGAACGAAAGCTGTGAGTGGATGGTCTCAAGGGTGCTCACATAATTTCAATTTTTATTAAGAATATTAACTTGGAAGGGAGATTTCATTGAAGTAAATTTTTGCTTATTTAAGCAAATGTTAGGAATAATGTTGTATTTGTTTAAGCAAGGTGGGCAAAAATTACATCATTCGTGCTTGGTCCTTAGAAAAAAAGAGAAATTGCAAACTCGCTATAATTTTTCAAAATTTTAACAATTTATCTTTTAATAAAAACAATCTTATTATTACCATGTTTTAGTTTTTGCAAGAATTTATGAGTTTTCAGGGGTCTGTAAGTAAGTGTGAATTGGTCTGTAAGTCGTCTAAGCTAGACAATTTTCTGTGGGTATATGTGCCTAGTCTATGACGGTAAGCCTGCAAAGGCTGACCACTTGGAGGACAACATTCATTGCTTAATTGCTGATATACAGCTTAACTGCCGAGCCAGCCGTGGTGATCATATTCTAAAAGTCATATTTAAATTGCAATGCCAGAAAGTAAATTTCATGACTATTTAAAAAATTAATCCTTGCTTTATGGTGTTCTTATAGACTTTTTGTTACTTCACGTAGAAAAAAAACATACGTTTGATATGACAATATTCTAAGGGAAACATACTATTGTTGATGTGACTTTTCATAGTATTGTAAAAAAAGATTTAATAACTGTATTATTATAATAGTAAGTAAGTTGCAGCTACTATATTAATGTCATACTCAACCATATTATTATAACAAGAAATCATGTTTTTATCATACATAACCTTATACCTTTCATTAATGAAATATACTATTATCGCAAAAAACTTTATTTTAATAGAACCATATTTTTGTCATAATAAATTCATTATATACATATAATAATAAATTAAAGCTAAAATATATAAATTTATATTTTAATAATATTATTCGAGTTGTTTCTCGATGGCATGTTGAAGTGTATACTCGTATTAGCTGTAATATATCAAAAATATTTATTGAGCACTTCGTCTGAGATTGCCATTTTACCCATATTAATATGGTTATATTTAACGAAGTATGGTTGATCACAACAAAAGTATGGTTGACCATAAAAATTGTAATGACTGTGACAATAGTATGGCTGGGTGAAACCATACATATGGTTAGCTGGAAGTTTTGTTGGCTACGTCATAGTATTGTTGGTTATCAGAGTCATACATTTGTTTACATATTTTAATAAACTAACCTTTTAATTTACACCATTACTTAAAACGTGGTTTTTGTACAATTTTCATCTTTTTTGTTTACATCAACATATGTACATCTATAGGGATATTATTCTTTAAATGACACGTCACACAATAAATTTTTCTAATTTCAAAGAAAAAAAATTTAAAGAATGATATAGATATATGCGACAAGAAGAAAAATATCATTAACAACGCCAATAGTAACTTTATTGTGTAAACTTAGTCATGTTATATGTGAGTTAGCGTATCATAAATATGATAAAAACAAATTATTTGATATTGGGTATGATAAAAGTTATTGGTGTTTTAACCAAAATTATCATAGATCCTATTATTGTATGCAACCATATCTCAAAATTTATAGAGAATAAGAATATAATTACAGAAATGTTCATAATAACACAGGTATAATGCAATAAACTGTAATTAAACTGATAATACTCTGTTTTTAACAATAATAGACAACGTTATTATATATGTTCTAATGTTGTTGTGGCCTGCTTTTTCTTTCTTTTTTTCTATTAATTTATTATGTTTTGATTGGTTTTTATTTGCAAATTGTGTTTGTGTGTGTTATTATTAATATTTTTTAAATGTACGAAGCACCCAGTGGGAAAGGGTTGGAATCCACTGAGATCTTCTTGAGCTGCCTGGAGGTCCTACTGGCCTCTGCGTTCGTAACATTAAATGGCGTGTTCATAAAATAAAAGCATCCCTTTGTCTATTTTTTCTATAACCAGCCAGCCATGTCACATAATTCAATTCTGTTCCAAAACCAAATTCAATCCGTTTTATGGCTCTCCAAAGGACAAGCACCCACATAGTTTTTTCTTCGGAATGAAATCACTTTCAACTTTAGGAATGAGATTAATATTTTCTGTTATAAGTGCTTTCATTTCGAAAACTTTTTAGCCTTTTGTTTTCTGAAGAAAGAAAAGGTTTGAAATCTGTTTCCGAACGAAATGGAAATTTGTGATATGGCTGGATACTTTAAAGATTTAAAATAATTTATTCCCAAAAATTCCAAGCGCATATCGTAATGAAAAGGTTTTAAATTGTTTACGTTGCATTTATTTCTTGGCTTCCTCATAAAAAATATTCGTAGGAGTACGAGTATTAAACTTTTTGACTATTACACATATTCGTTTGCTATCAACAAATTACTTTAAGTTCAACAAATTGAGTCTTTAAATTTTTGCAAATATTTACTTAAGGCAAATTTTCTTTTCACAGAATATAAACATATCTACTAAATAGTTTTCTTTAGATCATTTTAACATGCACTAGATCTTATAGCAAAACACAAAAAATAACATTTCTCTTCATAGAATTTTTTCTTCATAAAAGCAAACTCATGTGAATGAATAGCACATATGTAAAAGGTGTTTTAATAGAGGTAAAGAAATTTGAAGGGCAATAAAATAAATGAACAAATTTTTTAAACTGACATGAAGTTTACTTTAGCTGAAAGAAAATCTTCTAGCATTATATGATTTTTGGCATATGCCCACCAGGCTTGGCTTGGATATATTCTAATCTGAAAGTTGCATTTTCTAGGACTCTTTTCAATATTTGTAGCTGTATATCAGCAGTAGCACTGCGAAGGGTCTCCTTTAAGTGGTCAATGGTTTTGTGCTTATCGTCGTTGACTAGTGACTTCACAGTTACTCACAGTATTGCCAGCATAAAGCTTTAGACCTCTATAAATAACTCCCTTTATATATGTATGTTTGTTTACATGTATATCTTAATAAGTCGTTGGAAGTCTGTGTAACTTTAATATGCTTGTTTGCAAATGTCCATAAACATATATAGACTTCAATTTTTCCACATAGCATTGGCAGTAAGTATGTATTTGTGTTTGTAAAAATATGCTTATTCATATAAATTTTTATAAATTCAAAACAATAATATAATAGAAGGGAGAAAAATCCATATGCATATAAGTAGAATCATACACTTAAATGCACAAAGAAGTAAAATAATATTAAATGTGTACACAAAGTCAAGTCAAGGATAAACGAGTAGGTGAAAAAGGCGTTAAAGGGAATTTTTTGAATACCATATTATTTCACATTTTAAGGAAGTAAGAAAACTATATATCGGCTGGAATATATTTATTTATTTATGATGTATTAACAAATAATTATAAATTATATGTTAACACTTAGCAGCAATGGCGTCATGGGTTTTCGGCTGCCTCAATGCTAAAGCAACGTTAGCAGCTGTCTTGCTTTTGTTCATTACGATTGTCAACATTTTGTTTACAAGCTACATAATTCTGACACACAGAAGAAACACATACAGCCATGTTGCGAGAAAAAGGCGATTTGAAACTGCAAACCGCTCTGAAAAACGCCTAATTGAGTTTTAGGTGTTCTAAGGAAAAGGTGTTTTACTGGCATTACGCAGTTTTTTTGTAAAAAAATATAACATTTTTTTAACTTGCGTAGATATGTATGTAGAAGTTATATAAAAAAATATGATAATAAATAGATACATTTTTTAGTTCGGTTTTTTTAATTGACAATATGTAAAACTTAAACTTTTTATTGACATAAAAAGAAAACTTATGAAATTTTAATTGTGAAAAATTTTATTTCCTTTTGCAAGTTCAGTTTTAGCAAAATCAATCAATTCACTTCAATATAAACATGCGAGTTGAAGTCGGCAATTTTAAGCGATACGCGCTTACTACAACACCTATTTGGCGATTTTAAAGCGCAAAACCATAGTTCTGGCCTTATACGTTTGTCAGAACACCAGGCTGACGTTTTCAAATCGAAAACGTTAAACTTAAGCGATTTTTGTTTCCCAGAATACACCTGATAGATTTTGATGATTTTTCAAACAAAAGGGAGACAAAATGTTGCCAACATTTTATTAGTTCTACAAACAAAACATATGTAATGTTTTTTGGCATTGTATTTATTGTCTAATAAGTTTATTAACTATATTTTTTTCTTTGTTGATTTTATCATAGATGTTGGCCTCTTTTACACGTTTAAATTTTTTAAGAATTTTTAGGAATTGGGAAATACTTACAATAGAATCTTTTATATTTGTGGGTAGGTTAGAAAGCATTTGGAATCATTGTTCTTGAAAATTTGATTCTTTAAAGAAGCATAAGAGTTTGGTATGTTGTGTTTAGGCTGATAGCTTTAGTTGCTTTATTACAGCAGTAGACTCTGTAATCCGGGACACCATCAAATTTTTCGTCCTCAATAATTCGCACAGTATTTATTTCTATAGCTTTGGAACAAAAGCTTCAATAACTTTAGTTGCTTTATTACAGCAGTAGACTCTGTAATCCGGACACCATCAATTATTTCGACCTCAATATTTTATTTCTATAGCTTTGAAACAAAAGCTTCAACCGTCTACTTTAGTTTTGTTTCTTAAAATTTGTACCGTCAGTCTTTAATTGTGTTTAACATATGCAAATAATACATATCCTCAGTTTTTATTATTTGTGAAAAGAAAAGAAGTGTTAAATTTGCATCACAATGCACTAATTACATCAGAAATCTCGAAAAATGTATGGATCGAATGTTCAATTTAAAGCAATTAATGGTTGGATTAACAATTTTCGCACACGATATGAAATAAAATTTTTTTAATTTCCGCGGAAAAGCTTTCAAATGTTCCTTCCACCGTCTAATTTTTTATTGATGGTCTCCATGCAAAAATGCTGGAGATGCAAATAACATTTCCCTAAGTTTACCAAGCTAATGAAACAGCACTTTTTAGGAGAAAGCTACCAGATAAACCACATGCTGCTGAGGATATTGAAAAACTTACAAGTTTGAGCCAACTTGTGAAAGATGTTTTCAAACACCCAACTTTATTGATACCAATGAAAAAATTATAAACAGCTTACTTTATATGTTTCCCAGCTGTCTATACTCGTGTGGCGACATTTCATAGGAGCTACTCTACTCATCAGTAGATTTTGGCAATTTTTGAAGAATATTTTCACTCATTGAGCTTTATATCCCAACAGTCTAAATAAATTATTGAGAATTTAAATAGAAAAATGTGTTAATAATACCTGTCAAAACACAAAATGCCACCATTTTCTTTTGCATGTGTCTCTGCTTGTCCTTACACCTGTCAAACCGTTGGTTGCTAAGATTTGCTTTTTTTTATGAAAGTATCAAGAAGCAGGAAAAAACACAAATTCAAGTAATTGAGTTGTACTAACTCTATTGAATTTTAATATTGATACCAATCAAAAAATTATAAACAGCTTGTTTTTTATGCTTCCCAGCTGTCTAAGTGACTATATTTCATAGGAACCAGCCTAATCATCAGTAAACTTGGAAAGTTTTTGAAAAATATTCTCAATTTGATCCACTTACTAAAAAGTAATGAATTGCATTCGAAAGATATTAGTAATGGGCATTTAATGGAAATATGGGCGAACAGTGAAATAGGAAATAAAGAAAAATCGTGCATACAGGATGAATGACGAAGCCTTAAAAGTTTGAAATTTTTGAAAAAAGTTATTTTATTTTGCCACAAATTTTTATACATTCTATGGTAATATATAATTCAATATACTGATTTGTCTAGACATTATTCTGCATGTCTATTCTTGCCCAATCATGTTTATTCTTCCTTAAACTTTGTAGTTTTTTCCAACTATTATAATTTATCAAATCTGGCTAATAAGTTTTTATGTCACTTCATCACAGAACTCTTTGCTTTCTATTAAATTTAAATTCTTTGCTTATTTCAAACAAATCAAAGACATGCTTAAGCAGAATAAGAACAAATAACAAAAAATAAAAATAAATAAATAAAAATAGAAACGGCACAAATAAAAATTAACTATACAAAAAATAAAACTGTTTAGTTGTATACAAAGAACTTTTTTTCTTGTTCTTTTTCGACAACTATACCTTCAGATATATTTTCCAAAAAAAGAAAAAAAAAGCAAAGACTCTTATAACTTTTTTCCTGATAATTCTTTGTATTTTAACAGCAAAATTTGAAAAATTATTACAGTAAATTCACAATTTACTTTTTTTTCCTACTTTTAGTTGCATTTATTTTGTGTTATTTTTCCGAACGAAGTAAAAAAAACTCTTGCTCTTTAGAATGCAATTTAAAACAATATTTATTTCATGGCAAAGTATACAGAGAATAAAATAACAAAACTATACACAAAATACATACACATATGCACATGGTTGCATACATATGTATATTCTTTATTTCAACAATTTTCCAAACAAGAAAAATATCTTATTTGTATAAAAGCAAATGCATAAATGAAATGCAAGTCGACAAAAATACAAAAAAAGAAAGCAAAATGGATATAATGTTTAAAGGCAAACTTGTAAGATATAAAAGATATACAAATTATATATGAAGTTTATACACTCAAAATAAAATAAAAAAGCTGCGATATATTAATAAAACCTATTTATTTTTAAATAAATTTATTCCGCTTTTCTAACAATAAGTATTCAAATCTTAAATTTGGGAATAAAACCAGCAAAAATTTCGTGAATCAGCTTTATCTGCACTCATGCATAGTATAGATCAGTGATCATTACCCAATGCCTACGAAAGTAATCGAGCTTAGACATTGACATACTGAGTGTTCTTCTTGTGGGAACCACTGATACAGATGTTGAGAAATCGGCAGCAGTTCTTGAAATAAAAATTCAGTATGATGTTCGTTGGACTAAAAAAAAAGCATTCCAGTGCTTATGGCATTTTCAGTTTAAATTAAATCTTTCTCAAAATAATTAAAACCTTTTTCAAAATGAACGAGATCTTTTTCAGATTAAACGAAACTCTTTTTAAACTAAACGAACCTTTTTTCAAAATAAATGAAACTAAGATGTAATGATCGTCAAGCTTGAGGTATTTTTTATAAAATTTTTTTAAAAAAATTTTTATTTAATTCAATATTTCGTCTTCCTTCGGCAGACTTCTTCAAGAAAATTTTTTTGATTTTTGTTGGTTCAAAAAAAAAAAAAAAAAAAAACCCTGAAGAAGTCTTCCGAAGGAAGACGAAATATTGTATTAAATAAACAATTTTTTAAAAAAGTTTTATAAAAAAGACCTCAAGCGTGACGATCATTACATCTTAATTTAAGAAAAGGGTAAAAAAATTAGGATAAAGAAAAAATAAATGAAACTCTTTTCAGAGTTAATTAAACTTTATTCAAATTCAATTAAACATTTTTCAAATTAAGTTAAACCAGTTTTAGAATTTAATAGAAAACAAAAGAAAAAAAAAAATGAAACATATTAAACATATTAATTTTAATAAAATACTTTATAAAATTATATTCATTTTTATTAAATGCTTGATAAAATTAATGAAAAGTTTGACCACTGACCGCTTTAGGAATTATCATGATCATATCCATAACATAGTTTGCACAATCATTTTGATTAATTTGTGCGACACTTTGCTCAATTACACTTACTATGTTATGCTCTGTGGTAATGTCACTTAATAATGATCGGCCGTGAGAAAATGCTTTCTCTATCGGGTTTGACATAGGAGAATAAGGTGGTAAAGATTTAAGTGTACAATGATTGTGCGAACTATGTTATGGTGTATATGATCATGATAACTCCTAAAGCGGTCAGTGGACAAATTCTTCATTAATTTTAACAAGTATTTTATAAAAATGAATATATTTAATATGTTTTATATTTACGGCTCATCATGGTCTTTGGCCTACCAACTTATAAGGCTTATCTGGGATATTGCATACAGGAGCAGGGGGTTTGTCCAGATGTCTGAAAACCTGCGACCTGCGTGAACTATGCAAGCCATACGCTGACACTGGGAAATCATCAATAATTCATCCCGGTGCTGATGTAAATCAATGACAAATTTTCTACAGCCGATTTGGCAACACTTTACTCCATCCGCTTTGCCTTCTATTTATATCACTTAGTTCCGACAAAAAATGGAATACAAGTCTTATGTTTGGGCCAGTGCCTCAAAGTCTATTTTGGCGTTACTCGACAGAGCGGAAAAGTTTAACGGCAGTTGTGAAAATCCTATCACAATATAGCTCCCCATTCGCTGTTACCATTACACCATTTTCATTTTCAAAGGAGTAAAGTGCAATAAGTCGTCCTGACCAAGTTGCACACCAGACTGTCATTTTTAATGGATGTAAAGGTGACTGATGAATAATTTGAGCGACTTCTATTGCCCAGAAACGACTATTCTGTTTATTCACATATCCATTCAAATGAAAACGTGATTTTTTAATGAAAATAGCTGATTGAGTTTGATAAAATGTTTTAACGATTAAAACACGTTGGCTCATCAAATATTTTCCACAATAAATTTATCGTAATGAAGACACCATGACTGCCAAAACACAGTAGTATATCTTCCCGTTGGACACTGTATATTTAGTTTTTCTGAAGCCTGGTGTTAAACTGTAAAATGTTTGTTCCTTCGCCATTTAAAAATTGTTTAAAAAAATTTTTTATTAATAAAAAGAATCTTAAATCTTATTTTCAATTATTTTTAAAATTCACAAAATTTATAGGTTGAGCTAAATTGTTTCTTCAACTTTTACTTCACATTGTTCATTTCTGTTGCCTCATTTTATTTTTTTTTTTGCCTTGTTTTACGGTTCATAAATTTTATTTCTTAATAATATATATAAACATATATGTACATATATATGTACGAGTATATATTTTTAAATATTTTTGCTATAACTTGATTTATTAAATGATGACAAAATAAAAATTTGCACAACATTTTTGCTACTTAATTTGATGACTTAAAAAAGTTTTTTATGGTTTTTTATTTTTATTTATTTAAAAGTATGAAGAAATATTATTTATTTTATCAAGATTTTTTTAAGAGGCGAATTAAGCAATAATGAAAATTTCAGTCATAAATAATAAGAAAATTTTGTTGTCAGCAAAATAAAATTATGACAACAGATTTTATATGAAATTGGATATAAAAATTTTATTAAGAAAACAAAAAAAAAAAATAAAATATGTTTTAAAATACCTAAAGAAAATGGGCAAAATAAATTTATCATCCATCAACTTATTGTGTATGGTGATAAGTTTATTATAAGAAATTCCATTAAGTGAAAGAAAACTTTCATTTTTCAAAGGACATTGTGTAACTACATACTACTATATAAATAATATATAAAATAAATGCGATGTAAATTACATAAAATTTTATATACATACATACGTGTGTATATAATACGATGCTTAACAATACTGAGTAGTCAAATCCGTAATTTAACCTAAAATAGATTTCCAAATCAAAACAAATTATTTCATTACTATAAAATCAAGTAATTTTTATTAATCGAAATTTTAAAAATTAAAACTTATTTTCATTCGTAATTTTTTCTAGAATTTTGGTTAAAACTTTGAGAATAAATTATTGCTCTTAAAGCACCATGACCACACATCTGAGTGGTTAAATTTTAAGGGCCGATGATAATTTTTCGTAAACACAGATTATTTAGGAATTGCTGTCATTTAATTTTATTTTAGGTTAATTATGTCTAGAACAAAATATCAGCCAGATAGCCGCCGTAACGGCGGCGGCATATCTCCATTCCAAATTTTCGATGATGGTGAGACATATCTGCGGTTCTATGCCGTTAATGTGCAGAATTATCTCATCCTTTAGTTCTTGAATTGCCCCACGGGGACCAGGTTTTGCCTTGCCGTATTCCTAACATGGAAACTCTGTTTTTCGGGTAAAGATGGGAGGGGTCCCTGGTTTGATGCGGCAAACAAAACTCTAGGAAGCTGTATGATTAATGTTGTGTTGGTTTCCGAAACCTTTACCAAGGGTAAAAATTGGCAGAACGGGGATCAGCATGGCTCCCGGGTGGTTCTGCTTGCGGTTCACCACGGGCTGGTCATGGTTGAGGTACCTACCTTGGCTGTGGTTGAAACATAAAACGCAAGAAGGGAGTGTTACTATCCTTCATAATTGTTTGGTGTGTGGCTTTTTTCGGGGACTAACAACCTCCTGAGGATCTGTTGCTTATACAACAGATACCTGGTTAAGAGCTGATGCTCTTAGTGGGCTTCAATAAGCCTTGTCTTCCACTGATTGCTGGGAAATCGCACATAGGAGTGATAAGAAGGCCCGCACTCCTCAACAAGAAGTTGCTTATATGACTACAAACATATGGAAAAAATTGTTGCCTGTGTGAGCCTAGTCAGTGGACAATGGATTTAGCTCTGATGAGATTAGAGATCTTGTTCCCGAAACTCGCACATTTTTACGTAGCACACGTGTATAGTCCCGAGCTCATCAATTTGTGTACGATTGACCGGTGAATCGTACTACGCATTACAGAGAGAATTCGATTTTCAGCCGTACGCTTCGTCTGGGGAATAAGTTGTCTGCAGACGTGTTTGACAATCACTCTTAGATTATCAATTACCCAAATGCAGCAATTCTGCTTATTAACGAATCCACTGAGGTGAAAATATGCCTCATCATTTGAAGATGATAGTCTTCGAAAATTTATCATCCACTGTTGCCATTTCTTGCCACCATTCTCATCATTGACGACACTGGCAATGATCAGAAGACTTTAGTTCTTGAGTCCATTGCACCTTGTGAGTGTGCAAATGTTAGTATTTGTGCATAATATTCATTAAGGACGAGCGTGGGAGGTGCAATTGTTGGGCATAACAACGAGTCAGTCACACTATCGCGAACAGCAGCAATATTTTCTGTAAAACAAACTGTATGAGCGTGCACTGGTATTTCCACATCTCTTAAATACCCGGTTAGCTCAAATCATAGCACGATTTTTACGACTGTAGGCATATTTAGACGATTGAATTGACCGAAAAAATCAAGAAATGGACGATATGCATTTTATTTGAACGCTCATTTTTATAATAAGGCTGAATAGCTTTCACACGTTGCTCAATTATATATCTTTCTATGGTTCAAATCAAATTAGTCTGAAATTAAGAAAATGTCTATTTAAATGAAGAACAAATCCAAGGTTTAGGTGTGCTGCAGTCTCAAGATCGGCCCTTTAAATTTAGCCACCCAACATATTATTGACAAACAGTGAATCTTTAGCATTCAAAATCAGTGGAAATTGGAGCGTGCGGACCTTCATGCCTAAGAGCAAAAGTAATACAGACCAGAATATAGAGTATTCGCAGGAAATAATCCAGCCATGTGAATAACATATATTAACAGCCTGTTCGACGATATCGAATGAAAATGTATGCGAAAGAAAGCTAGTCACTCACATTCGAATCAATTTGGGTTCGTCTATGTCACTATTGTTCGTTCGCATGAACTTATGTATTTTTATTGAATTTTGACACATCGTTCGCATAGAATACAGTTAAATAAAAAAAACCCAAATCAATTTTCTTTCGCCTAGAGTGCGAATGAACTTGTCCTTTCGACATCGGAGAACTGGCTGTAAGTAAAGTAAAGGCAAAAAATATTTCATGTTATTTTACTTATGTAGAATCTATTTATTAATATACAAAACTATTCTTATGTATTAGATTTATAAAATCCCACTTTGTGCTTTTTTTAAAATATGACATAATTTTCATTATCAGGGTTTAAAAAAGTGTTGCTATGCAAAAAGAACAACAGACCGAACGTTGAACTTTACCTTTAAGCTTTTCAACAACCACTGTACCAACCTTAATAAAACCTTAACTCGATAAAAACTTAAGCTATTACTAATAACTGACAAAAAATATTATGTAATATCTAAAAAACTTTTATTACTTTAAAAGTTACAGAGTTTTTGGCCTATGAAAAACGTTTCTGAACCACTGTGCGGCATAAAATGTACTTATTTCTTAGTCCGCCTTAGGAATTTCGCATGAAGCCTAAAGCGTATTGTGCCTTACTTTAATCCAAAACCACTTTCATGTCAATAGCTTTTATAAAATTTACCAGCTCAAGGTTGTTGTTTATGTTTAATTAAAATTTAATAATAATGAGTTACAGCCGGCCAACCCTATAATTCATTGACCTAAAAACCATTAAAGCGAGTAAATTAAAATATAAACTAGGCAAATTACTTTTTAATGTCACTAAAAGCATTCAAATAAATATTGCAAAAAAAAAAAAATATATATTTCTATGTACTCGTATATATTGTATATAAAGGCTTTATACAATTAAACGGCCATTTTTATTTTCTAAAATGATTGCAATCATTTAAGTAAATTAATAATTGAAAAAGTTTTTTTGTGGCCAGAAAAAATATGCTTGTGTATAAACTGCCCTGTTTTGAAAATAATATTAAGATTAAGTTTACAAATTTATCATTTTTATTGCCCAAATTATTCTAGAGATTTCTTTTTAGCTTTTTATGCACATACTCGTATACACAGTGGTGGCCATATAATTAAAACATTGTTGATAGTAAATTAATGCCTTGTTTTGATGGTATATCTAAGATCGTGTTGTTACTTAACTAGATACCATTCCTAGAGTTTTCCATATAATCCCCACCGGAAAAACTTGGATTCACCACTCCAAAAAATATTTTTTCAAAAGCTCTTAGTTTCTTAACGTTTTTATTTCTGTTAACATCGAATGTGAATTTAAAATTTTTTAGGAGACGAAAGCTTTCGCTGTGCGATGCATCCACGGAAGCTTCATTTATTAAGCCGCCGTTGGAGAGTTCTAGAGGATATATCACTCATTTATTGCAACAAGGTCATAACTAAAAAAAGCTTGTTGCGAGAAAAACATATTTCATATTTTTAGTTTGATATTTAATTATTTGACTTTGTTTAGGTAAATATTTCTTATTTTTGCATCTAAAGATCACTTTATGTTATATAATAAATTTAACAGTATTTATTTTCAATATTTCGATAACAATTTGTTATCATCGTCAGGAAAATTAATATGCATTTAAAAATTTTTCAGATGGAAAAATTTTTCACATTGAAAAATTTTTTTCACATTGAAAATTGTTTAATAACATATTAATTTTCCTGACGATGATAACATATTGTTATCGAAATATTGAAAATAAATACTGTTAAATGTTTAAACAACATTGTCGCAAAAAAAAAGAAATTATAAATTAAAATAACTTAAGGCCCCATTAGTTTTTATTTTCTGTTGCCGTTCTGTGACGTTCATTTCTGCAGCAAATATTTCACAATTACTTTTTCCGTGAAAATATTCAGCTGTTTTTTTAAGTAGAACATAAATAAAAGAAAAACATTGTAATGAAGAATAAAATATGTACATAAACATTATCTTGTATGAAGAAAACTAAAAAAGAAACAAATTATTAATTTAGAAATGATGATCAAACAGCCCACTTCTTTTTCACAATCTGCCAGGTTTATGACACTTCTTATACAGAATACAAAAAAAAATTGATAATTCTTAGTTGCTTAATTGATAAAAATATATTAACTTTTAAAAAACTTTAATTGTAACAAATTTTTTTAACTTTTGACAAAAAAAAAAAAAAAATTATATGCATTTGAATAAAAAATTGATGTTTCCATACCTGAAAAAAGTAAAACATACACATATCTAGCCGTCACTTAACTTTGAATTCTATTTTCAACAGAACAGAACGTAAAAGTGAAAACAAACCATGTAATATAGGTTATATTGAACAGAAACAAAATAGCTAATTCGGAACGGAAAAGAACGTAAAAACTAATTCTGCTTTTAGTTTATATAGCAGAACTGAAAATGTTTTAATTATGTGTCCCCTTTAAAAACTACCCTTTCACTAAATAAAGACTTATTTTTTTAAGAAAACTAAGCAAAAAATAAATGTAAACGAAGAGCTCAAACTTATTTTTGCAGTGGAAAAGATCATATAAAATATTGAAACAATGCAAGATCACATTTATGTTTTAATTTCATGTCCACCACTGTAAACACACACACAAGCAAAACAAAAAATTAATAAAAAAGTGATAAAAAATATACATGAAAACGATGGCAACTAAAACTTAAACAATAACCAGAGAACATATTTTATGCTTTAAACAAGCTACATACATATGTACTCGTATGTCTATATGTATACAATAGAAAAAAGCAAAATAAATAAAACCCCTTTTCTTTCTAACGCATGTACGAGTATTTGTACTTAAAACGTCATGGCCTTTAGAACACATCAAATATAAGCCGTGTCCTTGAGCATTTTGTTTTGCAAATGTCTACACTGCTTTAAGTGAGTGTCAGTGAGTGCAGGATGGAAATCCGAGGAGATTGAGGGGAAGAAAACGGCAAACTAAAACACTAAACTGAATTACAATGTACAAAATGCATGTTAAGTGAGATTTTTAACATGAACTTATATTATTCAATACAAACTTAATAATATATTTTAACTTTGTATGTACTCGTATATGCATAGACATACTAACATATGCAATATATGAACTTGTTTTTTTGAAAGTGGTATAAGTCCATTTTTTCATATATTGAGATATTTAAGGGTTTGCGTTTGAATCAAGTTAAAAAGATTGGCCAAACTTTAATCAGTTCGAGTGATGTTATTTACACTATAAACCTTTTAAATTTTGTTGTGAAATAAAAATGACTAAAATTATTTGAAAAACTAAAGGATTTTCTCAACTCCACATGGACTTATGCCACTTTCAAAAATAACATATTGCAAGACATAAAAATAGTAGCGTAATAAGCCCATATATTTGCAGACATAAATGCTTTACTAAATTAGATTTTTGTATAAAAAGTAATTGTTGTTGGAGTGTTTAAGCATTCCCTCGACGTAGGCATTATGATAACGATTTCCCTTTTGAGGATATGTTGCACGAAATTCACGTTGTAAAATGGCCAAAAATACAATTGCAAAGTATTTTAGATTGTTAAGACGTCGGTAAATAAGAAAAGCGTATTTTTCAGCTTATTACAAAATGCTAAAATCTGTAAATTTTATTCACAAAAATTCATTATATATAACAGATTTTTAATAGCAACTTACACTTGTGCTTAAATTTAAAAAATCTTAATCCAGTGTCTTAACAATATTTAAGAAATTCGGTCTTTACCAAAACGTGGTTTGATCTTAAATGACTTGTTGAAAGAATAATGAAAGGAGAGAATGATAAAACTAATTACGGCTGATAAAAAATGACATTCAAAGCCAGGGCTGTAAAATACATTACATTTGTTATTTTATCAATACAGTTTGTGGTCATATTTAAACTAATTGTATTAAATTAAATTATGCACCACAACAGTAATAGTTAAAATGAAGACATTTAAATATACGAATAATCAAGTTTAGTAAACATTTATTTCAATTATTATAAAAATCATTAAGAGCTTTCTGGCGCTTGCTTATCAACATCACTTTCAGACCAAATTGACGAATTGTCGTATTCTTCACAAGTATATGAATTCATTGTAACAACTAATATTACTTATTTAAACGTGTAATTTTCTAGTTTAACAGCAATTATATTTAAATAATACTATTTGCATAAGAACCAAGGTCCGTAGGATAACTATACAAAACTTCTCATCATTTCATCAGAACAATAATGCCTTTACTTTGTTAACAATGTTGTTTTTAATACATTAGCAGTAGATAAGCGGTCAGCGTGCAATAATCAATAATAATTGCAATAAAAAAAAATGTTTTAATTATATACTTATGTATTAGGAATGGACTTATTCCACTTTCAAAAGAAATTTGTTTGCGATACCATTGTACAGCAAAACTGTTTTTGTTCATTTTATTTCAAAAAAGAAACGTATTGAAACTGTGATTATTGCTATAGAGAGAAGGTGTCTGTAGCTCATTAAAACTACCGTTAACATAGTTTTTTTAAAAATGGACTTATACCATTTGTAAAAAAAACAGTTCATATAACAATATTTGTGATCACATATATGAACCAGCTAACTTGACTTGAGAAAGAAATTAGTTTTGTATAGTAAAATATATATATCATTAAAATATATATATTCTCCATCACAGTGCAACTTCTATTAACTGGACACTCGACGACGCGATATTTTTGTAAGGTTATAAAAAATGTCCGCTTTTAAAAGTTACACATTTTAGACTTGTATATTAATGAATGAATTAATTCAATTGAATGATTCTCTCAAGTGAAAAAATGAAATATTTCTTTGCTATATCTTTCATCATCCTCTTTCCTTTCATATTTCTTCATCCGTTCATTCATTATCCGTAAGCATTCAATATCAATTAATAGTTTTATTTTGTTCTTTTAAATTTAAATCAATTTTAAAAATGAATATTAGTTAAATTTTTTATATTTTCCATTTAAACAAATCGTGAAACAAATAAATAACATCGGTGGTTACTTTATAATAACTTGTTATGCTGCCACCTGGCACGAGTATATTGTCCACCTGATATATCGAACATAATTCAAGCATTTGCATTCATTCTGAATATGTTTGGCAAAGAACAAAGAAAAGAATGAATTAATTCACTTTAGCTTGCTGAAAGCGAATGAAGGTTTCACACAATTTAAAGATTTTTCCCAACACTAACACACTGATAATATCAAATTATATATTACATAATGCTATACTCGTATTCTGTTTAAACAATACTAGGCTAGTCTATGGTAGTTGAAAAATGTAAGCAGATCAGACTGCTTTAGTTGAGTTTATATGTAAATATGTTTAAATTTAGTTTATATGTTAATTTATATATGTTTAATATATAAATTAATACGCAATATATAATATATAAATTAAGACGTTGGAATACGCAAAAGTCGTCTCTCTAAAAATACTTCAAATTAATGTTTCATCTCTTGGATGCACGGAATCGGGGGCTAATTTCCGCAGTCGATCTAGTACGAGATTTATTTAAAGTTGCGGTTTTTTAACTTTTAGGATTCTGTCACTCGTTATCGAATAAATGATATCAAATATTGGTTTTTAAATTCGGTACAATATGACCGATAACGAGTGACAGAATCCTAAGAGACAAAACATCGCAACTTTGAGTATCAGGGATTGATATTTAAGCTACATAGCGCTGGATGGCAGCACAAAGACAAACTTTTCTTTTTTGAAATGGCGATCTGTCAAACGTCAGCTGTTAGTTTCTTGAAAAATGGAAAAAAGCAAATTTCGTGCAGTGATTACTTTGAAAGGGAAACTGTCGAAACAGACAAAAGAAAAGCTCGGTAAACATTACGGTAAGTCTGCTCCGTATATATAATTGTTTAAGCATATTACACTTCACATGCTTGCAAAATAATAAGAACGCAACAACAACAATAAAATCATTGATTTACTTGAAATTATTCTTTCTCCAAATCATATTTGATTGGGTGGATGTGTAGGTACATTTATAAAAGTCATATCAACGGCCCGCACACTGTGTTAGCTGTGATAAAAATTCGTAACATAATTGTGCCATAGATTTTTTGATAGCTTTGGGCAGGAGAGCATATAAAAACAGCATTTTGAAGGCGAACTTAAAAATAAAATTTGAGAAAAAATAAAAAAAATTTTAATTTATTTTGCCTCATCTTAATGCACGGTAAAAAATGATTTCTTTGCATGAAAAGCTCTAGTCTTCAGAAAAAGCTGAAATCGGGCAAGAATTGTATATTTCTTCTAGTTGCGTACGTATGCCTCTTATTAATACTCCTAATATTATATATGAATGCGTTTAAATTACAAATTTCGGTAAAAATGTACAACTTACATAATTCCACACATTGGTATATACTTTCTATAAACGCTTCTTAAAATGTTTTCTTAGTTCCAGTACTGTGCTCTGCATCTGTAGTGTACATATGTAGTGTATTGTACTGAGTACTCGTCAAAGATAAAAAAAATTTACTTGGCTTAAAAGCACTATATTAGACTTAGTCTGTTATTGCTCGTGGTCACAGAAATATAAACATATATGCTCTTGATTTTGCAGAAATGTATTAGTTCATATATATCTACATATACATTCATAGTCGTACATTTACACAACACATGTTAAGTGAATAAAAACAATATAATACTTACACTTAAGCATTAATATATTTTAGTTCAATGCATACAGACATATTTGAACATATATGCGCATGCACACATACATACATATAAACATATAATATATATGTATAAAACTAGCGTAAAGGCCTTAACTGATGAAAAGCACAATTTAAAACGCCAGTTTAACCGTTATTTGCTGCCAAAACCATTTAAATAAGTTGGATTTTTTTTTGGGTTGCCATTTAAATTCGAAATTAAGTTCGATTTTTCGAAAATATATACTGAATTTTTCGCATAAGTTTGAATTTTTTAAATTAAATTCAAATTGTCGAAATTCCTACTTTGTACTGCAAAGTATTTGTAAGAGTCCACTGGCAATGTCATGTAGAGACAAAGAAAACGATAAACACTTTTTACAGCATCCCCATCCCGATAGTTTCTACACAAACCATTAAATGGAAGATTTAATCTCCTGACATGTGCCAGTACGTAACATTGTCTTTTCATAACGTTGACGCTGTACCTGGTTGTTGCAGCTCTTTAGTGTGAATTTGGCCAGCATATGACGGTAGCGATATCGTAATAAGATTGAAAATTTTTTAACGCCACAACTGATTAGCATGTGGTATCAACAAGACGGCACCATATCGCATACATCCAGGATTACAATGGAATTACTGGGGGTAGTATATCTTCCCGGCGCACACCCTGTAAAAATAGCATATAGATATTATAATCTTTATGGAAAATGTATTTTTAATATTGATATTAATTTATTAAATTAAAAAATACTAAAAGAAACAAATCCCGCACTTCATTCAGCCTGATGCAGTGCTCTCAGCGTAATAGACTTCAGGGGTTTTTACAGCCCAATATATCTTTTTCTTTCGTTTTTCCCCGTTGTCAAATTAAACAACTGTTTCTAACGTTTGCTGGCAAAAATCCTTGTCATATAATAAACTTTTTTGCATAATGCCATTAATATTAGCAATTTATTAAAAACTGTTGCCAGCAAAAGCAAATCCTTTACAAACATTTCTATTCATCAAGGTCAGTTAAAGCAGCACGCAATCACTAGACATGCAAAAGAGTAAAGCTTTCAAGATTCAGGTATTAATATTTTACTTTAAAATAATAATATTGTTAAGTTTAGTAGCTTCTAGAAAAAAGGAGAGTTTAAGTGACAAGTTAGAAGGCTTTAAATTTACAGGTTGCTATTAATGAATATAGAATTCATAAAAATCTTATTTGAATTTAAAATCTTTTAGAATAAAAAGTGCTTTTCATTAATATATTAGGTGTACAACTTGGCTTCCACTGTTTTGCAATAGATGGCTGTAGCGATAAATTGTAGTCGAAGCTAATAGATTGTAGAAGTCATACCATAAATTTAGGTATTTGTAAAGATAATTCCAATGAAATATTAGTCGATTTAAGTCTGCATCATAAGGTTATTCTCGATTAAACATGTCATCTTACGATCCAAGTTCTCGTCATATGTGGGCGATTTCAATTTTCTGCTTTAATACGAAATCTTCGCTTGAGGCTCATCTAATGCTATCAAATGTCTATGCTGAAGCCGCTACTAGTGTGGAGAGTGATTTCAACGCTTCAAGAATGGGGACTTTGACATTGAAGACCAGCATGGCGATGGGTGAGAGATTCTTTTCAATGATGCAGAATTGGAAAAAACGGCGGAAGTAAAGTTGTATACCTATGTATATACAATATTTTTTCTTTTAATACTTATTTTCCTTTCTTTACTTCTTACTGCCTCTTTAAAAGGGCGAACTCATGCCTGCAAATAAATATGTACCAGAGAACAGCTTTGAGCGATTGCAAAAAAATCATACTTGTTCAACAACATGAAAAACATTACATTTTGTTCAAATATGTATTTGTGTTCGGGCGCACAAATGCACAGTTGCTTTTTAATTAGTAACATAATAAGCAACATCTTTGCTATGCGAGCGTAATCATGGGGCTTGAATATAACTATATGCGCATGCAGTTCGGCATGATGTTAGCATGATTTTAGAAGAAAACAAAAATTAACAAAACTCAATGCAGTGATGTGTTCAACAGTTTTTCTGTATGCTTCTTTTGAAAAAAAATATATAAATATTTCTTTTTAGAACTTTCTTAAAAAAAAATATTTCAAAAATTAAATTAGTTTTAAAATAACTACATATATAACAAAATAATCGGTAAGAACTATTTATATTAGACATAAAATTGCTTTATTAGGAACATAAGTAAGCACGTGTAATAGAATTTAAGAAAACCGAACAAGTATGTAATACATAAAACTCACTACTGAAGCAACAACAAACATGAAGCTGATTTTATTCCACATCAAGTTGAATGCGCCATGTTTACAAAACGAGTTGAGTTTGCTCAGCATTAAACTATGTTGCTTGCTTTTTGTTGATTACAAACTCATAATGTTTACAAGACGATTTGATTTCACTCAAAGTTGAACTTTGCTGCTTGATTTTTGCCCAATAAAAATTCAAAATGTTTACAAGCCGAGTTGATTTTACCCACCGTTGGACTTTGTTGCTTGATTTTTATTGATTACAAATTTTAGTGTACAAGTTAATCAAGCAAAAACATGACTTTTGGTGATCACTGATATGTACATAAACTCTTGCCGACAAAATCGCAGTTTAAAACTTTTGAAATTCCATCCAGCCAGCAGAAATGATAACCCTATTTCACCGGGCCCCTCCCTCTACTCCTGCTACCCCTCTTCCTGTAGCAATTCATAAAAATATTTCACAATATTTTTCCACTAGACATTTGCCATTGATAGTTTTATTTAGATAACCGTAAACGAGTACCAGTCAGTATTCATTTGTGTATTTCTTTTTCTTTTCAAGATTTTATTTACTCTCTCCTTTTGGAGAATCGTTTTTTTTTGTATATAAAAAACAAAATTATGAAGAAAAAAAAAACAAGGCTAGGAAAAAGTTAAATCTCTCGGTAATTATTCCATGCATAACAATTATTTTTTTCAACAACAAATAAAAAAAAAAAATTTTTTTTTTGTATACAATTTTTTATTTTTGCAGCAGCAGTTTTTGTCTGTATATGGTTTTATATTGGCAGTTAGTTTTGGTAACGAATGTAGTGGAAACCGAAGGAAATGGCAAAAATTGCATAAAAATAGAGCCAACAACAATAAAGTAAACGAACGTTTAAGTGTCTGTTTTAAAGGACAATCAGAGGTTTTAGTGTTTTCTTTATTTGCTACTTTGCTTTTTTTTAATTTCGTATATTCTTCCTTTTTTTTGTTTTCTTTGGTTACCTTTATTTATTTTCATGTCTCTTGAGTGTTTTTATTATGTTTTATTTTTGTGAATTTTTTCTCTCTGTGTTTCGAAATGCTGTAAATAAAGTTGTTGAGGTGAAACATTGTGGCAAATAATGCAGAAAGGTGTTGCCTTTTAATTAAGCAAATATAAAATTGAGATAGTTTTGTAGACAAACATAAGTTTTTTATTGCACTTTTATTATTTTATTGGGTGAGAAAAAAAATTCAAAAATTCCAAAGAAATGCTGCTAAAGGGTGTTGAGTGGTGGAAATTGAAAACGGAAATTAAGTAAACGTTTGTTTAAAAGACATAAACACAAAACACTACTTTCTATGTTGTAAATAAAAATTATTATTATTATTATTATTATTTTTTTTTTGGTTTGTACATTTGTACATCGGGGTTTAGTTCAAGTTTTCCCTTTCTTAAGTTTTTACCTGAGAAGGATTTTTTATAATACAAATTTGCTTTGATCAATAATTTTTTATTGAAGAAGACAAGAAAAATAATAATCAAATCTTTAAATGGGGGACAACTAACCGCCTCGTAGTCGCTACACTACTCATCAGCACCCATTGGGATTTGAACTCGGGTCATGACGTATCAAAGTGCGTGCAGTTGATCTATTTATTATAAATGTACACGCACATCCACACCAATAACATAAAACTAAAAATTTAAAACACAAACAAAAAAGGATCTAAAAAGAACTCAAAGTAAATCAACTACCAGTGATTTTATTATTGTTGTTGTTGCGTTCTTATTGTTACGTTTTTATTGTTTATTGTTGTTTCGATGTATTGTTTAGCAAGCATGTATGTAGAAATTAGTTTTTTTTTATCTTGGATTAGTACACAGGAGATGACCCCTACATATGCAGTGCATTGTACCGCAACTAGGAAAATAGGTTATGAGGAGGGGGAAAGAGGTTGTAGTGTTTGTAAACAAAAAGCGTATGGCTGAAAAACGAATTCTCTCTGTAATGCGTAGTACGATTCCCTGGGCAATCCACCACAAGTGGATAAACTCTGGACGATGCACGCGTGCTACGTAAAAATGTGCGAGTTTCGGAAACAAGATCCCTAATCGCATCAGAGCAAAATACATTGTATTTAGTAACGATAGAACAGAACAACGCATCCTTTACTGCGTCGATGCGCCAAAAAGTCAATAGAGTCGGATAAAGGTGGTATTAATAGTAAGTAGATCAGATGGAGTGAAGTACACCTTACTCCATTTCAAAAACTCGAGGCACCTAAATGCTTCCTTAGAGACATGAAAAATGGGTTCGTTCCAGCGAACATCACACTGTAATTTCGTTCCCTGATGTTCTGGGCATCTGATTCCTCAATATTTATACCATCCATGAGTACAGATGAAGCAGCACTTGCGGTCGTTTGTTTGTGTGTTAATAAACAGCATTGGGTCGTTCATATTTAGCCTCTTGTCCGCGATCTCTGATAGACTAGGTCTATAAATAAATGAGTACGAGTGGCAAATGCTGCTATCATCTGTGAAAGAGTGGATAGGATTGGAAGTTTGATAGAGAAGGTCGTTAAGGAAAATAAATTATATTTGTTAATTTTAGTCTGGAGTTATTGTTAAATAGAAGCCTCGCGTACAATGCAGAATGTAGTAAAGAAGTATTTAATAGCAGGAATATATTCGTGTTAAACTCTGTGCAAAACAGCCATTAGTCAGTGTTAAGTGTAACCAACGCTGTGAAGTATTTAAGTATTGCATAACAAACAGCCGCAGAGAAACAGATTTTGCCTTGGCCTAGGTCGTTTATTGTAGCAAACAAAGCTCTAGAAAGCCGCATGACTTTTGTTGTGTTGGGCTTTCGAATCCCGTATCAAGGGTTAAAATTGGTAGAACAGGGATCAGCAAGGCCCCTGGATATTCTGCCTTGCTTGACGTGTCTGTTCTAGCGGAAACGTTCTGGTTGTGGTTTAAACCTGAAACCGCACAAAAAAAAATTAGTTTCCCTGATATCTATTTGGCAAGCCGGTTGCCGAGGGCTAACAACCCCCTGAGGTGCTGTTGTCATGCAACAGATAGCTGTACTGTAAGGAACCAGGTGTGATGGTTAGACGAATGAAAAGGATTGATGCTCTTAATGGGCTTCGGCCTGCTAAGTTATTAAGCAGTGTCTTCCATTGGGAAATTACATACAGGAGACATTGGAAGACCCGAACTCTGAATCAAGAGGTTTGTCTACATGCTGCAACCTCTATGAGGCTAGCAAGCTACAATGACGGTGCTGATGAATCGTGAATAATTCGCCTCTTGAAGTTGATCCCTTATCAAATTAGGCCGTAATGGCCTAAGCATTTTTAAAAGCAAACTCGTATTAATATAATAACTAACCATAGTTTTGTTAAATATCACAAGACTACCTTTATTATACAACCATATTAATATCATAAATGGCTGTATTATAATAGAATCGAATTTGTGATAACAGTTTAAAACAAAAAAGATACATGATATATAAATTAAATTGAAATGTTGTTTAAGCTAGAGGTCAGTTTTGTTTTTTATATAAAAAATGTTTTAATTATTTTCGATATTTCGTCTTCGATATTTCGTCTTCTTGAAGAAGTCTTCCAAAGGAAGACGAAATATCGAATAGAATTAAAACATTTTTTATATAAAAAACAAAACTGACCTCAAGCTTAAACAACATTTCAATTTAATTTGTAAAAAAAGGTAAAATAATTAGGATCAAGATAGTATACATGATATATGTGATAAAAAAGAATAATTCAAATAATTTGGAAATAAATAATTGGTTTGCAAGTGAATGGGATTAAAGCACAAATTACCTCTTTGATGTTGAGGGATCTATTTACGCTTAACGGCTCTTCTTGACGTCGAATTTTGTTTTTTCTTGTGCCCATCAAATTTAGAATAAATTTATTCCAGCTTAAATTTGCTTCTAATTGTAACTCAAATTGAATGTAATAATTCGAAGCTCTTTTCTCAAAAGCCTTTTGGACACAACATTTTTTAATTGTATTTTATAAAAAAAACATCCATCGTTAAATAAAAGTTGAAAAAGGAAAAACGGTTTGCTTCATGGTTCGTTGGCTTGATGGGATGGGCTTATGTGCTTTCTGCTGCTGCTCTTCAAAAAGTAGCTCGTTTGTAAACTTGTAATGTCGTTATTGGCCTGGCATTTAATACAATAATCTGTGCAGGACTGTGTTTTTTTTCTTTCTTCTTAATGTGTCATTACAACTGTATACAAATGCATTTAAACAGCCAGCCAGCCATGCTTTTAACCATTTAGCTTTAGTTCAGCTCATCCTTTGCGTTGCCTTTCGTTACTCTATTCCTTGGTTGTGTGTTCGTTTATCCTGTTTTGCAACTTCTTTTTTTAAGTATTTTATTTCTTTAAACAATATTGAAGTTTTGTATGCCACATCAAACGGTTTTGGGGTTATTGTGGTGCTTGTTTGTTTGTCATTTTTATTTTTTGTTTTGTCTCTCCTCTTTTCGGTTAAAGTTTACTCGTACTTATTAAAAAATTTTGTTTCCTACTTGTTGTCATTTTGTTTTTATGGTTGCATTTCTTTTATATTTTAGTTCCTTTTTCTTTCGCTCAACTTCTGTACTAAAATATTTTCTTTAAATTTGTCTGTGAGAGTTTGTTGGGTGCTACGAGTTCGTTATTTTTTTTTATTTTCCCTCCTAATTGAATTTTTTCTGTCTACCATTAACTTTTTGGTATAAAGAATTCCAGTTGAATTTTTACTGCTTTCAATTTCACAAATTAAACCATTAACATTTGTTGAGAGGTACGAGTATCAAGAGTTTTTTGTTAAGGATTTTGTAAATTAATTGGTTTGAGTGTCAAAAAAAGGAAATCTCGAGGATTTAACATTTAGCAGATACTTTTGACACCAAAAAAGATTATATTAAAAGAGTTTTCGTTGCTTGAAAAATCGTTTTCAAAAAAATATTTTTTAAAAATTTGCTTATTCCTCATAATTTTCTGTTTAGAAAAATTTTTTGTTGACTGAAAAGTTTTCTTTAAATAGTTTGTTAATCAAAAAAACTGACACTAAGTATGTAAATTTTTTTACTAAAATTTTTGCAACTGACCAAAACTTTTTCGATTGAAAATTTTAAAACGAAAAATTTTCTGTTGAAAACTTTTTGTTGGGAAAGACATTTGCAACAGAAAACGTTTAGTTGGCAAAATTTTTTGACCGGGAATTTTTCCAATGAGAATTTTTATTGATAAAAACATTTTGTAGAAAAAACTTTTAATTTGTTAAATTTTTGTTGAACTTTATAATTTTTAAATTAAAAATTTTTTGGTTTGTACATATGTACATCGGGCTTAAGTTCAAGTTTTTCCTTTCTTAAGTTCTTTTCTTAAGAAGGATTTTTTACAATACAAATTTGCTGTGATCAATACGAGTAATTATTGATTGAAGAAGACAAGAAAAATAATAATCAAATCTTTAGTTGGGGGACAACCAGCTGTTTTGTAGTCGCTACACTACTCACCAGCACCCACTGGGATTTGAGCTCGAGTCATGTCGTATCATGATCTGCTGCTTTAACCCAGAAAAACACTTAAGCAACGATGTACATATGTACAAACCAAAAAATTTTTAATTGAAAAAACTATTAGTTGGCAAAATTGTCCAAGATTTTTCCACTGAGAATATTTACAACCAAAAATTTTCTGTTGAAAACTTTAGTTAAAAAAACATATTTTCTATAAAAAACATTTTGTTGCCAAAAGTTTTTCTATAGAAAAATGTTTGTGATTGAGCAAAACTTTTTCCATTGACAATTTTTGTTGGGTAAAACATTTTGTAGAGAAATCTTTTTGTTGGCAAAATTTTTCTATAGATAATTTTGTGATTGACCACAACTTATTCCCTTGAAAGTTTTTAGACGAAAATTTTTTCTGTTGAAAAATTTTTATTGGGAAAATTATTTTCGGAAAAAGTTGGCAAAATGTATAGAAAACATTAAAATGTTTTTAAATTGTAGAAAATATGTTTTACGTCAATTATATTACTGTAAAAAGTTTAATGATTGACGCAACCTTTTGTATACACAATTTTTAGAGAAAAATTTCAATATGTAAAAATTTTTGTGTAGAACAATTTCTTAATAAATGGTTTTTATGTAGAAAACTTTTTGTTGTGTTTCTATATCATGTTAATTTTTTAACAACTAAAAAATAATTTGACAGAAAATTCTTGCAGTTATATTAATAGAAATTTTTTTGTGGAAAAAAATGGTTTATATAACCAATTTTTAAGAAAAAAATTTTTCATGAACAAATAATTTTTTGGAAAAAAGTTTTTTTGACGAATGCTTTCTTAAGGCTAATATTGAGTTCATTATTTCGTGCCAAATTCTTTCAAGCATACAAAAGTGTTTCGTATGAAATATTTGCGAATTAAATTTAGAAATGTAGTACTGAGTTTTTAAAGCGAAAAGCACACAAAATGTATTGCAATATGTTTTAATTTAAAACTGTTTCTGGTGCTATTTGTTTTTTCAGCTACGAAATAATATAAGCAAAGCTTTTTTCGCACGAATTACATACACGTATACTTAAAATTAAAAAAGAAACATGAATAAGAGTAAAAATAGACAACACTGAGCACATCTCAATTTTTTCGTACGAAATAAATAATGTAGCTGAAAATTTTTCGCACATTCAATCTCAATACTAGACTTTAGATGACAAAAATTTAGCTTGAAACAAATCTGGTTATTGGCAAAAAAAATTTTTTTTTTAATAGTTAATGACAGACCAAATTTTTTCTATTGTAATTTTTTTGACAAAACCTCTTCTATAGAAAATTTTTAGGCAAAAAATTTTTCTATAGAAAATCTTTGGAAAAAAAATGTTACCATAAAAAATTATAAATAGCTTGTTTTCTATGTTTCCCAGCTATCTATATATCGACATTCATTTCATAGGAGCTACCCTAATTATCAGTAGACTTTGGACATTTTTTAAAAGATATTCTCAAACATTCAACTTTATATCCCAACAATCTAAATAAATTGTTGAGAATTTAAAAAGAAAAATGCTCTAATAATATCTGTAAAAACACAAAAACAAGCTTTATCATTTATACACGTCTCTAACATTTCTTTACTATTGGTATCAATGTTAGAAGCTAAAATAGCGAATAAAAAACTTTATTGTTACCATAAAAATTTTTTTGACAGTCACTTTTTCTACAGAAAAATTTTTAATATCAAATATTTCTATAGAAAATCTTTTGACGAAAACTGTTCCCATAGAAAATTTTTTGACAAAAACTTTTTCCGTAGAAAATTTTTTGATAAACACTTTTTCTACAGAGACTTTTTTGATATCAAATATTTCTATAGAAAGGTTTTTGACATAGACTTTATCTATAGAAAATTTTTTGTCAATAATTTTATCTTTTGAAAAGCTTTTGACAAAAGCTCTATCTATAAAAACGTTTTTGACAAAATATTTCAAAAATTTTTTTTTTCGTTGAATAAAAAAATCTCAAAAAAACATTTTTTCGTTGAATAAAAATATTTCGTTAACTCAAAATGTTTCTGTAGAAAATTTTCTGTTTAGTGATTTAAAAACACCAATTACTTATTTAAGTATTGACAGCACTGAATTGTTGAAGTTTTGTATTCTATTGTTATTGATTTAATTGATAAAAATGCAAGGACATTTTTTATTTTTTCTTTCAATTCTTAATGACTTAATTAATGATATAAAATCATTTGTTTCTATGAGAAGAAAACAGCACTTAAAGATATTGATTTTGTTTTATTAATTTTTTTAGAACAACATTTTTTAAATACAGAAAAAATAACTTAAATGTAAATAAAACACATACAAATTCATGTTGTTGTTTTCTTTTCTTTAAAAAATGAAATACACAACCATTGATATTGCAATGAAGTACGTGGTGGCATCATGAACCCTTCACGTTGAAATAAAAAAGAAATGCTTTCTATAAATTATATTTTTTTATATCCTACTTTTCTTTTTGCTGTTCTGTCTATACCTCTATCAAGGATGCTCGGTGACAGTCATTGGATTTGAAATGAAAAGAAATAAAAGACAAAAGTGCAGTGAACTTCCGTAAAAGCAAAAATAAAAGAATTTCTAGTTATAAATAAAAAGATAAATAGATTTTAATTTTCTTTTAAAAGCAAATACTTTATCAAAAACTATACATACGAGTATACAGGTTGTTTTTATGTTTCGTAGCTGTGCAGCGAAAACAAGCTGTGTATATTTTTTGAGGGGTATAAATATTAGCAGCTAAGAAAGTAAATAAGAATTAACATAATTATTTGAAAATAATTTATCTTATCAAGAGGGTAATTCGGCAGTTTTTCTAGAAGGTTAAATAATAGCTTGGAACAGAAACATAATGAGTCCTTGGCCTAAAACAGGTTGAATTTGAGTGCTTTTACTTCTGCAAAATTTATGAAACTTTTAAACTTAGGCTATGTTGCCTGTAAAAATTACCGATATTTTTTTTTACTCAGGGTATGACATACACAGGCCTTGTACTGGAACTGTGAAAAGAGGTAATTATCAAGAAAGAAGGAGTAATACTTGTGGACATTTGCATTGAATCTTCCAATGTTATATTTTACATATTTTAAAATTGATACACATCACCTCCTGTCTTGTGGGCCGACTCCATGGGGTGAATTATTCACGATTCAGCAGCGCTTCCGTCTGTATTTCTAGTCTCACACAAATCGCTACTTTGTGCCATAAGTTTGTAACCATATAGACAAACCACTTGCTGAAGAGTTCAGGCATTCTAATCTCTTCTGTATGCAATTTCCCAGTTTGCTTTTTGTATTTTGACGGGTATGGTTAAAAAATTTTTCTTTTTAAATTCTCATTTATTTATTTCTTTTTAATTTCTCTTTTATTCAGTATCCTTCAAAAGTTTCCAAGTCTACTGATGATAGTAGCTGGGTAGCTCCTATATATATATAGACATATCGACAACAAGCTGTTTATAATTTTTTGACTCGCAGTCTAATATTATTCAGGCGTTTACCATTGTTATTTGAACTACTTTCTGTAATTATTAACGATTAAATGTTTAATAAACACATTACTAAGTGGTAAAATTCAAAGATGGTAAAGGGACAAGCCAGGGTAGATACATTTTTCTATGTTAAAATTAACTTGTGAAATTTATGGCTAAAATAGCATATTTTATTTATTCTCCCATATGCCAAGAGGCGGCACCATCGTCATATGAAGTCGTCGAAAAATATTGGCATTTATTTACTCGTTACCAACCAGTGATCACCAAAAATCATATTTTTGCTTGCTTAACTCATACACTTAAATTTGTAATCAACAAAAATCAGACAACAAAATTAAACTCTGAGTAAGATCAGCTCGTCTTGTAAACATTTTAAATTTGTAATCAGCAAAAATCAAGCAACTAAGTTCAACGTTGAGTATAATCAACTCGCTTTGTAAGCAATCTGAATTTGTAAAAAAAAAATCTAGCAACAAAGTTCAATGCTGACGAGTAAAATCAACTCGTCTTGTAAATATTGCGTGTTCGTTTTAGTACTGAATAAAATCAACTAAACGTTAGATGTTGCTTCGATTTTGTGTTGTATAAACAAATTGAATTTACATACATATTTTGTTTGTTGGTTTAAAGAGCAAAGTTAATTTAAAAGCGTAGTGAAACAAGTGTAGTTTTTGTTATATGTATACCATTATGTTTTTTAACAAATGTTCAAAAATAAATACCTACTAGTATATACATATGCACATTTGTTTTTTTTTTTATTAAAACCTTTTGTTTCTATTTATGTGTATTTTACTTTGATTTCATTCAACAGAAGCCTACAGAAAAACTGTTGAATACATCACTGCATTGATTTTTGTTTTTTTTTTGTTCTTACAAACCAAACATATTCAAGCACGAACCTTAACGATGATTTCACTCACATAGCGAAACTGTTGCTCATTGTGTTTACTGATTAAAAATCAACTGAGTATTTGTCCGGCTGAATACAAAATTATATTTGAACGAAATGAAATGGATTTCATATTATTGAGCAAGTATGATTTTTTGCAGTCACTCAAAGGTGTTCTCTGCTAACAACAGCAATTGAATGTTATAGACTGACTTTATCTATGGCTTAGGTCTAGGAAATATTAAAGGCCCAGTAGAAAATACATAACTGTTGTGTAAGTCGAGTATATAACCGAGTGATACCATTAGCTGGTGGACAACTAGCTGTTTCGTAGTCGCTACACTACTCATCAGCACCCACTGGGATTCGAACTCGGGATCATATGAACATGATGTAGTTATTTTTAATAGGGTTGCTTAACCAACTTAGCCATCGAGCTCTTTAATTATTCTTACATTAATTCTTGCCACATATTGATCATATATATGCAATTGTTATAATCCCAGTTGTTTGTACAGGATTTTATGTCACTGAACAACCAGTCTTTAATTTATTATTTACTAATAATTCTCCTAACTGTGAGACGTATTTGTACGTAAATCATTAACCGGCGAACTCACAACTAATTAGTTATTATTGTACATATGTATATAATTCAAAAAATCTACTTAATTTAATTAATTAATGATTTAGATTATTAAGCACATTTGATATTTCCACAAATATTCAAATTAGATATGATTTTTTAATGTTGCCGTCAATAGTATCTTTTGACGTAGAAACACCCATATATTCTAAGCAATACTTTTTTCAAAAATTTTTTTTCAATACTGTCTTTTTCTCTATCAAGAACACAAAAAATGTTAACTCTGCTTACAATCTGACATTATTTTATCCTGTCGTCATTTTAATCCAGTAATAACTTTCATGTAACTTTAATTTCTTTTTTAAGCTTACTTACGTTTTTAAAACTTTACATTCTTAATACTAGAAAATGCCAAAGAAGGGGAAAACTCTCGGCTGTTTTACTTTTATTTTTTTTTTTTTTTTTGAGCAAACATATCAATTAACCACCAGCATAAAAACTGTTTATTCCATTTCGAGTTCATACAAATTGAGGTTGCTGTTTGCATTTTAAATAAATGTGAGAAAAATGTTTTGCTATTTTCTGCACTTCTCTTTATGTTCACCCTCGAATGCGGGCCCACAGACTTGAAAACACTTAAAACTTTACTCAGCCTCATAACCTTTTTTCTGTTACCACTTTAGCCAAAAGCTTTGGCACCCTAATTTGTTGTTACGTAAATGATGTCTACCAACTATTTGTTACAGTTTTTTCTCTCTTTCTCTGTTCTTTTTTTCTGTTCTTTATTTAATGCTTCTCTGTCATGTATAACATTGATTACTTGGTTGCAGAAAAAAAAAACAAAAGCAAAAAGTTTTTAAGGCAAAAGTAAGCAGGGTTATGCTCCCTCATACAGTGCAAATACTTAGACTTAAAACGTGCCTAATGGACCTCAAAACGTATTAAATATATACATAAATATATAAAAATATACTTGCATTCAGTTACATACATACATATGTGTATATACATATATGTATTTTTAAAAAACAAACTTGCTCTCCAATGTTTATAAGTAGTGTTTGCTTTAGAATATGTAAAATAATGACAGGGTGTAAAAAATTAGAGCTTTAAAATTAATTTTCCTTAAAAAAATCCCACAGCAAAAGATCCAATTTGATTAAATTATTTACTAGATAATGAAAGATGTAATGCTTCAAATAACTTATTCTATGACGTGAATAAAATTAAGCCTGCTTTGAAGCAAACTCAGTTGTCAAGGGACTTATGCAAATATATTTATTAAATAAAGCAATTGTTAAGGAAAGTTTCTAAAAAGTTGAGACAAAAATGATTTTTAACTTAAAATGACTTTCTTAAGCCGATGTTAACTTTAAATGTTTTGAGTGGAATAGGAATAGATACTAAACCAAGATTGGTAAGCTATTGCTAAACATACACTCTAGAAGTTGTATATATACAAAAAAAAAACAATGGTTAAGGCCGGGGCACATAGAATCCGTCGTACTTTGTCCGTCTCCCTTTTAACTGACATCAACGTATACGAAATATAAAGTTGGCACAATCAGTGCTGTGTTAACGGATATAAAATCAACTGAATTTTTCTTTGATTTGATTAAAATCCTTGAATTTATTTCAATTTATTTAATTAATTTTTGGAATTTATTTAATTTTTGAACGAAAAATTAAATCAAAATATACAAAAAAATATTACCAGATAGTTGTCAAAGTTCTCAACGTACGTTAAAAGTCGAAAGTTGCTCAACTTTAATATTTTGCGTTGACGGAGAAGTACGAAATGTGACAAAGCTCATAAGAATACATGTATTTCAACTTAGTTGTCAGTTGAAAAAGGCAACGTATAACGTATGGCGGACTCTATGTTGCCCAGCTTTTAGATTAATATATGTTTATGAAGGCGTAACTAACTTAAAACAACCCAGCTGGTCATTTACAGAAGATCCCCTCCGTATAATAATAATAATAATAATAACAATAATAATAATAATAATAATAATAATAATAATAATAATAATAATAATAATAATAATAATGATAATAATAATAATAATAATAATAATAATAATAATAATAATAATAATAATAATAATAATAATAATAATAATAATAATAATAATAATAATAATAATAATAATAATAATAATAATAATAATAATAACAATAATAATAATAATAATAATAATAATAATAATAATAATAATAATAATAATAATAATAATAATAATAATAATAGTATAATGTTATCGTTACGTGTTATTACCACGTAATTGACTTTTCGATGGATTTAAATGTTGTTGAACGTAATATCATCCTAGAATGAGGCCTTTTTTTTTACTTTTTATGCATTTTGATAATTTTCTTTTCATACTTACGAGTATGAGTACGAGTACTGTATGTATATGCAGTATCTGCCTGTAAGGAGTTATTATCCAGAGGCATAAATATGAAAAATAAAAAAACAAAAAGATGATCATAATACAAAAAAATTGGTAATAATTCGTAAATAATTTGTGATTTATTCAAAATAAACATCGGCCCTTAAAATTTAACCTCCCTTTATATATTGTAAGAAGGCGTAATTAACTTAAAGCAACCCAGCTGACCATATACTGAAGACTCCGTAAACAAGGGGTATAATGATGTACATAAATTGTATAATACATATTGCCGCTAGCTGAAAAAAAGCGCTGAAGAGCTTTTTTAAAAAATGGCCACGAAATCATGTAATTTATGTTTATGTGTATGCCATGTTTTTGTTGGAATTAACTTTGAGATATTTGAGAAATTTATAGTAGAAAAATACCAAGTTGTTGATGTAATGTATAAGTTTACGACCCTATAAAGTATAGGGGTATATATTCTGAATCATTGATAGAAACTTTGATTGAGCGAAGTATGTCCGCCTGTATGTCTGACCACCGTTTAAATACCGTTGCTAAGAAAACCATTAGACCTAGAAACTATTTTTCTCCACCATAGAAGTTTAGCAAAATCGGTTCACATATAGCTGAGATATATCCACAATTGCGAAAAAAAGCCATTCTTTTTGCAATTTTGTGTGAAAGTTTTTGGAAAAAATAATTGTTTCTTTTGCTTCACACTTGACATAACATGGCGATTACAAGAAAAACAAAATTCCTAATATCGGCCTAGATATGTACATACATATATCCGAGACATAGCCTAAACCGATTTTTTAGTGAAAATGTCATGTAAGCGACTTTAAATAACTTATCTTGGTTCAAAGTAGTTCTGTTAAAAAAAGGAGGTTACCAAAATATATAAAAAAAAGTTTCCGATATGAGTTCATATATACCCGAGATATAGCCTAAATCGATTTTCCAATGAAAAAAACATTTTTTGCTTAAAAGCAGTTCTGAATGTAAAACAAGGTTACTAAAACACAGAAAATGAAAAATTCGGATATCGGTCCATGATATAGCCTAAACAAATTTTTTCGTGAAAAATTACGTAAGCGAGTTTAAACAATTTTTTTGTTAGCTTAAAAGCAGTTTAAATTTAAATTTCTGATATCGGTTCATATATAACGAAGATATAGTTTAACCCGATTTTCCCGATGAAACAATTTTATTTTTGTTTAATATCACTTTAGATTATAAAAGGAGGTTACTAAATTACAGAAAACGAACATTACCGAAATCGGTTCATATATACCTGAGATATAGCCTAAAGCGACTTTACTATGAAAATATCCATTAAAGATTACCTTTTTCACATGGCGATTACAAGAAAAAAACATTATTCTTAGATAACGGTCCATATTTATCCGAGCATATTTAGTTCAAATTTGTAATATGTACTATATAGCTCCTTTATTGCAACATAGTCATATCTCCAAAAATGAGCTTTTCGAGTTAACAATGCAGAATTGTTAACAATACTACCGTTTATATTGTGCCAACAATTTATTAAAATTGTTTTAAAACTGTTTCCTTTAGGAGATATTTTCTCAAAAAATTTGCTAAGACTTGTATTGAAACTAAAAATTTTAAATGCGTTTTTCTCGAAACGAGCTTTTTTGAGATATGACTATGTTGCAATAAAGGAACGTTATATATACGTGACTATCGTAAAGGGTATTTTAGATTTGGTCCAGCCAAATCTAAAGTACCTTTTTTTTGTGTAAGGCGGAAACGAGTTTATTTACTAGCTTATAATAAGCAACAAGGATCATTGAGATGAAAAATGTTCTAAAATAAAATTCATGCACTGTACACTATTTTACTTTATATGTATGGAGTGATAAAAAAAAATGTCTTGAGGCAGTATTTTCTCGAAAACTACAAAAAAGTAGGAACAAGCATTCACAATCCAGCAATAATGAAAAATTTGTTAAGGCTCGAGTTAGACAACAATCCAAAGTTATTGTTTCCAAAACATGTAGCTACAACTATGATTCTCTTATGCGAAATCATAATGTCACTGCGTCACCCTGCATAAAGTTTAAAAAACTGCAAAAGAAAGAAAATTCTGTACGGCACTTACAGAAATATATTTACAACATTTGTATATAGATTTGTTACACCAAACAGATGCTTGTGCTGTTTTTCTTTTCTTTTATTAATATTTTGTTATGCGTTAAAATGGCACAACTGGGCGTAAAGCGTAAGAAAGAACAGAAAGTAAGCAGCCCCTAAAACACAAAGAGTTCTCTGAACTTTTAATGAGGTTATAAAAGTTTTCATTTACAAGTATTAAAAATATTTTTTTTTGTCACATTACGAAAGAAATTTTTCTTAAAAATATATTGAAGGTGCAGGTTTCTAACACTCAGCAATTACTGCATGCAGCCATTACTCTAAAATAAATCCCATATGTTATTTAGCAGCACAGAAAAGTTCCTTAACAAATTTTGTTTAATAATTTCTGATAATGTCTAGACATTTAAAAAGTTCAGTTTTTTCTCTTTTTTTTAATTTTACTGATTACTTTAAGAATAAATATATATTATAAATAAATAACTTTTAAAGATTTGTGTAGCCAATTAACTGCTTATCTTTAATGTTAAGTGACTTTTATTGTTGCGAATGCTGATTGGCATGACAAAATGTTGACAACTTCTTGTTTGTCTTAATTAATGAATTTTGCTTTTGTAGAAGTATTGTTAATCATTTCCCAATTATGATTTGTCCAACGTGCTCGGGCGTATGAGTTATTATGATTCAATTAATTATACGCACAAGGAAACTACGAAATTTGTATCGATTAGTAAACGTTAGTTATGTGGTACAATAGATTAATCTAGCAACTGCATGTTATTAAATTTTAATAGACACTTGTATAATTTTCAAGCACTATTTTACTTCAAACCTTGATTTTTTTTGTTTGTTCTTCAACAAAAATATCCTTTAAAGAAACAGTTATTGAACTCCTTTAGGTGTTTTTTCATTTTACTGTTTTTTATATTTCTCAGTTGCACCTGCTAATGCTTCAACAAAATTGTCTATATGTATTTTATTTTTCAAAATTATTCAAGCTTAAAACTTAACACCATTTTGCACTACAAGAAGTGAACATACAGTGTGTCGAAAACATAAAAATGTTATAAAATGTTTAACAAAATCAGCATAAAAAATGATATGAAAGCAAAATTTTTAAAAGTTATTAGAATTTAACTGGGAATAGGTTTCAACAGAGTTTACCATTATATACTAATAATAAAAATCAAACCAAAATATATATACGGCTGTATTTGTCTTTTCCAAATGTCCATTTTTCGACATTTTATAGTGTAAAGATAGAATGATGTTCCCTGTGCTGGGAAAGTATTATTAGAAGAGTTTTGTTTTTCATTCTTATTATATTGCTGAACATAATGGAATATAGAAGTATTAGACATATTTTTTTTAAACGTTTTCTGATATGTAGACATCTAGAAAACATAAAAGCCAGTTTTTTTTTTTGATTTTGAAGTACCTTTGTTGTATATATAAAAAAAAATTACGAAAAATATTTGATCATCTATCTATTTGTTGATTCAGCGAAATTACTTTACAGGCTCGAATTTTTACTCTGTAGCAGCTTTCATTTCGGCATTTTCCTAACTAAAGCACTCAATTTTTTCTTTTTTTGAGGTTTTGAAGATTTAGAGGTCTATCGATTATGCTGGGCAATATCAGGTAAGAAGGAATTGCATGACTTTGGTTTCGCAAAAATTTTTGAAGCCTTCACCAAAGTTTAAGTAACCTAAATGACACACGTACATGGTCTCATCAATAAATAACCGTTATTTTTAAGTTTCCTGAGTTAAAAGAAAGTCGTGTTTTGATGGGCTCTTCAATTTTTTACAAAATTTAAAAAATTTTGAGCAAAAACAACGTCTCATGGACATCGCTCAGGAATTGTTAAACATCGTCAATGACAATCTAGCTTTCCTCAAAAAGGTCATACCTGGTAACGAGTATGACATTGAAACCAAAGCACAATTATCCCAGCGGAAGCGTCCAGAAAAAGCAAGATCGAAAAAAGCACGTCAAGTGAAGGTTTCTTCCACTGCAATAACGTGGTGCATCATACATTTTTGCCACAAGGTCGCAATTAGGAATACTACCTTGAAGTTATGCACCATTTGCATGAAACAATTCGCCAGAAACGCATAGAATTGTGGAAAAAACAATCATGGATTTTGCATTATGATAATGCAGTTCACACATCGATGCTTGTGGGTGAGTTTTTGGCCAAAAAACAAAATCATCATGCCTCACCCACAGTATTCACCGGCCTTGGCTCCCACTGACTTTTTCCTTTTCCCAAAACTGAAGACACCGATGAAAGAAAAGCGTTTTGCTACGAATGAGGAGATAAAAGAAAAATCGAAACACGAGCTGTTGGCGATACCAAAAAACGCGTTTCATAAGTGTTTTGAGGATTGGAAAAAAAAGATGAGGGGGACGACTTTACAGGGGACAATACAGCTTATATTGATGAACAAGTAAATACTTTTTGAAAATTTTTAAAATAATGGTTGTATTTTGATCAGCCTTCGTTAGTAAGGGGAAGCAATATCATACTTTTTCCATCACTATTCTGATATCTTTACAAAAATTCAGCAATGTGATATTCGTTTATTCAGATATCGTTTTTTTCATCTCTGTGTACTTTGTAACCAAATTGGTTAATTGGCAGATCGGGGACCAGCATTAGTCCCCTGTTTGATTTAAAGCTGTAGGCCAGCGGAGATTGGTCTTTTTATTGAAACGCTCTTGCTTTGTCTTGGCCTTAAAATCTAGTCTAATGTAAAACCTATTTGAAGCATTAGTATTCCTGATAATGTACACTACATTGTCCTGTTTTTGGTACTCAATATTCTAGACGTATTGATATCTTGCTCTGCTGCACCTGGGGGGTTACTCTCTATTGCGAAAATTTTGTAATCGAAGATTTGGTAGCCTGTATTGCGTTTTCGTATTTTGATTTCGCACATTTTATTTTATTATTCTTCGCTATTGTTTATTTTGTGATACTAGAGTTTCTTCATTTTCAATCTATTTCGCGAAAAAGTTTGCGCAAACGAAACAGAGTACCAAATTGTACTCTTGTCATATTTACCTTTTAATTCGTACTTACTATCATATCGTAATAGAGAGTAATCTCTCTGTAGTTTAAGGAAGTATGTGACGCAGAATATCAAGACGTGCCTGCTTAAATCCTGATGTTCTTTAAGTATTTGAGGCTACTAGCTCTTAATACCTTGGTCTTCTCGGTTTGTTTTAGGAAATATTATAAAAGGAATTAGAAAACATAAATCCCACCCCCTCCCCACTCCCACCAAAAAGATTTTGAAAGGTCCGATTAATATGTTATAAGAAATTAGCACCTGCCATACCGTGACGTTGACTAATTTGCTCTGTGGTGTTAGCTACCCTCATATTAGTCCGTAAGACAGGTGCTGGTATGTATTAAGTTCCCATCAACTTTCAACTATAAATAAAAATTTTGGTGGTTCAGTGAAGAAAAATGTTTGCTTAAAATAAAAACAGTTTCTTAATTAGCAAAAATATATTATAAGATCAGAAATTGTCGAATTTGCGAAATCATTTCACACTCCCGTATTTAGCAAAACGAGTGATTGATTGTATTCATATAACTTTGGGATATTTTTTAAAACTATATTTATAACTCTCTGCTATTTAACCTTTATTAGGAAAATGTCCTTAGAGCAAAACAACTTAAAAACCTGATCACAAAGAATTCCTTTGCAATACACTATTGACCGATGGTTTATTTTATGCTTTAATGGTTTTGAATTTTCCATTCAAATGCATATCAGCTGCTGCCGCTCACGTAGCGCTGCTAAAACGTTTAGCAATCAAAAATGTAAATGAATCTTTTGCAATTTTTTTCTTCTATCAATGACAATTTTTGTAGAAAAAGAAATTGGAACAAAAAAAAAAAAAAAAAAAAAAAAATAAATGCTTATAAATTGAAATAGAAACAAATGCAAAATATCATATAAATTACGAAGGAGCGTTGAAAAGAAATCTTAACAGAAAATAAATATGTATGATTTTTATACAAAAATTGTTCGTCTGCTCTCTGTATCTAAGCATGCGAATGGTTTGGTAGAAGCTCCTTGTTTTGCTTTTGCCTTGAGGTGTTATTTTTGCAAACACCTTTGCTGAATGTTGAGGGTTCAATCTTTGGGCCAGAGCAACAGTTTCTGTTTGGTTTTTATTAAAATGTGGCACCTTCTTCCGTTTATTCATGGAAACTTAAATAAAAGTAATTTTGGGATAGTAGCACACAAACTACAGGTTTGCATAATTTTATGTGTATACAAGTAGATTGGTGTAGCATGAGCACCCCAGTTGGACATGTACTTAGGACGTCTTAAATAATTGGCATAAGACAACAGAAAATTGTGAAAGATATGTTAGTTATAGTTTTACCAAATCATAAATCAAATAAACGGGCACGAAACTGTGCAAATTCTGACAAATGATAGTTTCTCTCACCGTATAGTTGGCAATGATGCTCGCAAATACGACAATTTTCTCTAATATATCGTCAACGGCTGTTAATTCGGAATAAATAAAAATTAGTTCTCAAAATGTTATACTCGTATATGAACACATATATTGTAATCTTAAGGACCAAATAAACAGCGCAAACCGTTGTGTTAGCACACAAACGATACAAACACATTTCATGCAAACACTAATAATTTTTAGTTGTTATTTTCAATGAGAGTAGACGGCGATTGTCATTACTTCGTCTCACCGCCTCAATGTTAAACATTGAAAAAATTAAAAGGCTACAAATCCAAATTCTTTCGAACCATTACTGCAGCTCCATGGTACGTAAAAAATTGGTCAAAGACGACAAGTACACGACAAGGTAAAACTAGAACTCTTATGCGCGGTCGGACTCGGTTGAGAGGAACGGATGCCGTTGCCACCATCAGAGTGTTCAATAGGTGATTCCACCTAATCTCGCATAATAAACCTTTTTGTCTAGCATTGGCCGCACTTAAGTATTAAGATTTCAATACTTATTATTAGTTCATTTTGAAGATTCAACAAATAATTAAACGTTGAAAAAAAGTTACTTCGTTAGTCTCAAGATATTTCTCTCTTAATAGCAAAAAATAGTCTCTATTTCTCGAAATTAAATTCCTATAGTCTTTAATTTTTATTTTGCAAAAGAAGGCAGATATGTATATGATTGTAGAAATTCTAACCAGAAAAGTTTTTCTTGTTCCATGTTGTGTGCTTCAGCTTCTACCACTTTACTCTACAAAGTTTTCACTGAAATGAAAACGTTTTGCACTAAGCACAAACACACGCCTCAAATATAAAATGGAAAAAATTTATAAAAGCATAATATTTTGGCAGGTTTGCCAAGCAGTTTGTGTAGTTTTTTAGCCTTTTAGAATCTCATAATAAACAATATCTTGTTTACAACAAGATTTTAATGGAAAGTGGGCTTCCATTAAAGTTTTGTAAGAAAAAAGAAAGACGTCAAATCGTGCATATATCGTCGAAGACTATATAGACTAGCGGCACGTTTACATGGTAATACAGGGTATTTAGATTTTGTAGGAGCAATATATTACGTAATTCTCTCCGTACTTAAAAAAGTGAACTAAGTTATGCTATAATTAATTTTCATGTTTCCATTTGTGAAATGATTATAAAAGTCTAATGAAATTACTGATGGTTACAATTCTACAACCTTTACAAAAATAACATGCAATGTTCTTGAAGTACCATTTTTTGGGTTTGTAAATATTGTACCACCATCAATAAATACTCAAAGTGCTGCTTGTGCAAATTTAAAAATACAACTCTGATGTGATGAAAATAATGAGTTTTCTGAAAGGATTTCGAAAATGAGGATTTACCGACCGCTTGTCAATTATCTTCGACTGATTACATTTTGCCTTTACACCTTAAGATTTCGTTTATAGTAAAAAAATTTTTGACAGATCTAAATATTTGTTTTGCCCTGCAAAGGTGCCTTAAAAAGCTACCGATCGCATTGTAATTGTTTTTAACATTAGCAAAAACTTCACAGATACTTTATATTTATCAAACAAACGATATATTCTATTTACTGCTTGAAACCCCCCTTTCTTGGTTCTTGAACAACAAAAATACAATGTAGTTTCGTACTCTACAATACTGATGGCCAAAGAGAAATCCATGGTTACGCTCTGAATGTGAATAAATATATTAAATAAGGAATAAATATATTCATATATGTTTTTAGTATTCCTAATAAATTTTATACGAAAAAGAGTAAAACATACGCAAAATACAGAGAAAACATAAGGAATAATGAGCGTATGATTGTGTTTGCTCTGCTCTACACATAAATTTAAAGTGATTACATATTTTTTTTTACAGTTGTTTCCAAATAAACTACAATTTTCTATATAAGTTCAATTCTCAGAGAACATATAATATATATTTGAGAACTAACAATACATTTAGCTTCAGTGCTTGAGTGCTAAGAACGACTTGTGTATATAATTTGCTCGAAAGAAAAGAGATCTCCTCCATATACAGCGGTACGTTTTCTATAAAATTAAACATATAATTTTTCTGACTTAAATCTAACAATTTAAGGACAAACGAAAATTCCCATTTTCTGCCTGTTTTTAGTTTCTATTTTCAACAGTATCTTCGTACATATGTGCTCTTTTACATGTAATTAAAATAGTTTTTCTAGTATCAGTTCAACCAGCTGTTTTTTTTATTTTTTCTGTTGATTGTGAGTTGAATTTTTAGTCTGATTGAATATCGAGAGTTTGGGCAACAGACACCATAGATACTCTTCTCCTTCTTCGCGTGCAGGTATTTTTTTTTAACAGGTTGAAAAAATCTACTGCCATAAAATAATTTTTCTGTTGTCAGATGAAATTACTTTTACATTTCTGTTCTGTAGAAACAAGCGCACATTTATTTGTGGGTGCTGTCGATTTCTGTCTGCCTTTTTTCATTCTGTGATTTTAAAATTTTTGACTCGCTGATTTTACCTCAAAAAAGAAAAGGCAAATGTTTACCAAAAAACTTTCCAGAACGTGATTCGTTTGTTAAATTAATTTATTTAAACTATTTGTTTGTGCCATTTTGTTACACTTTTGCAGGAGGTCGGTAGCAGAAATTTATAAAACTAAAAATTGCACTTTTATAAACGCAGAATGTGCATAAATGATTTCAAAGATTTTTACTGGTTGATAGTAAAGGAAGAATTATATTCTTGCCGCAAAAACAAGCGGAACTCATTTTCCAACCACCTTCATTTTAAATATACATTTTATGTGTTGAGCAAAATTTCAGATGCGTTTTAAGAAATACCTTTAACTGATTGCAGCTTAAAGTTGATTTTTTAGACAAAATATAGGGTGTCTAAAATTGAGGGAAATAGAAATGGTTACATTAAGATGAACTGATGCCTTTTGTGGCGAAATTGATAATTTAAACATAGAGAATATGTAGTTTCCACAGAGTGGTGCCACTTGTTAAACAACAATCTTTGGAAAGAAAAGTACGAAAATCGCATTATTTCTCGTAGAGGAGGAGTAAACTGGCCACCAAGATCGTGAAATTTGCCACTTCTAGATTCTTTTGTGGGGTTTTCTAAAATTTAAAGTGGCCGGATTAATAGCACAGCAATTCTAGAAATTAAAACTGAATTTATTGAACAGACATTAACCATAGACAATAGTTCATTGAAAAACATAATTGATAATTTTGGTAAAGGATTGAGAGCCTAGCGTGTCAGTAGGTTATATCACTCAAGTGGCCCATATAAGTAAAATAATTCTTAATTTTTAACCGGAATAATAATACAGCTAGATAAACTGAAATAAAAACATTTTTAATATATGAAAGAAATCTTTTTTTTATTAATATTGATTTTTTTTTTTTTTTAGCTTTTTTTTATTTATTGAATCTTTACAATGTGAACTAATATATTGAAATGATACCTCAAAATCGGACACCCTATATTGTATACCATAAGAGATAAGAAAAATTTAAAAACAAGTTCAATTTATAATACAAGAAACTTTTGTTTATGAAATTTATTTGCGAAAACAGTGTGTCAAAAACAAATATTGAATAATAAAATTTGTTAAAGAAATATTAAATTTTATTTATGTATATATAAGTGCATACAGTTAAGAATTTTTATCTCATCTAACCCAGTGTACAGCTGATTATAAATGTACAAAACATGCACACCAACAAGATAAAACTACATACAAAATACACAAACAAATACATACATGACTAGAAAGTACGTAAAATTCCAAATAAATCCATAAATGATGTTGTAGTTATTCTTGTGTTCTTGATATTTCGTTTTTATTGTTTGTTGTTTTTGCTTGATTATTTTTTGTAAGCGTGTGTGTGAATGTGTATATGCGTAAGAATTATATGTGGCTAGAATTATGAATGCTTTCTAGTCTAGTCATCGTGATAATTTTAGAAGATGAGTATGAAGTAGTATAGTTTATTTTTACTCTTTATGCAAGACAGTTATAAATCAGTCTATTATTTTGGTACACAGTGGTATCAAGTGTAAATAAAGTTGTGAATTATTAAATGAGTCTTTATTACATTTGCAATTGAATAGTCCGCAAAAGTGTTTTTAGAGGCAAAAACGTAACAATATTATTAGAATTTAGTGAGAGATGTGCTTTCTGGCTATTCGCAACAATTCCAATATTTTCACAATCTTTCCCGTTTTGTTAGTCATTTATGTGGCTGCTCCGCTTTAAAGATACTATATATATTAAATAGTCGATGAGAGTCGTGTATCTCAAACTCATCCCAGCACAATCCATCGAAGGAATCTGTTTCAAGACAGTATTTTGGGTGCTATAATAAGTAGCCTAAAAATCTGCCTGCTCTATATCTATCAGCGATTTTAAATCCAAGCCATAACCAGAGTTTTTCAGCCTAGATGCAGGCACCTCAAAAACGATTAGCCCAGAATGGCCTGCAAAACAGAAACACTTGGGGGTTTGCTTCACTCCATTATGGGATTTAACTGTTGGTGAGGGTTTTTCAAAGATCCAAGATAACCTTTATAAGTTATGCTGGAACTTACAAGCCTTTTATTTTCTATAAGAAGGAAACCCTACTGTAAAAAGCAGAGCTCTTTTAGGAATACATCGAGGTAACAGCTAAAGCCACAAAACACTATGATATGAAAACCGATGAAAACAAGTTGCCATATAATAATTACTAATCCTTTCTGCGCATCTTATCTCAGGTTGATCCCATCATTACATAGTGCCAGTTTACACACGTCAATTTTGACTCGTCAAGTCTTGAGTTTTTGGGAGAACGGGGAGAAAACAGTGGAAAAGGGTGCAGACTTGACGGTACCGTCTAGTTTAAAATGGAATGTCAGGAAATATGAAAACTTTAAGGCAAAAAAACTTAAACTTGACGACACAAAACTTCTTTGTGTGAATGTAAATGCAAGTTCAAAAGCAAATGGGAACAGAATTGATCAAGAAAACCTGATGTGTGTAAATTGAGACATACATACATAGTATGTAATACATACTCGTGTACAAAAAAGCTCTCTGAAATTATTGGCAATATTATTTTTTCTTCTGTTTTTCGTTATTATAATTTGTTTTGCCAACATTTTGGTAAAAATTTGTCTTGACAGCTCATAGTTGGCAGTCGTGAACTAGACACGTGGCAATGAGTTTTAATCGTTAAAACATTTTATTACAATCAGTCATCGATGTTCATGGCATCAAAAAAATGTCCCTGAAAAAGACACACAGTGGTGTGGAAATATTGAAGAATTATATAAATAAATATTGAATATTCTTTTTCCCTAAGATATTTAGTCAGTGTTGCCGAGATTGACTTTTTAAAAGTAATATGAAAAGTAAGTAATAAAATTAATGGTGAGGGGGGACACAAAGCTGTTTCATGGTCCACTAGTCAGCATCTAGTTAAACTACCACTCACTCATTACCATGGCGATTTCATAAACATTTAAGTACCTAAAGTCCAATTTTTATTTTATTTTCTGTGCTTAGTTGTTTCTATACCCACATCTAATTTTCTAATGGTTTTTGATAGCTTGAAAAGTTATTTACCAAAGCTTGTTTTACTAAATTCCATAGCGGCTACTCAATTTCCTCAACATATATTTAAGCGACAAGACACATTATTTTTAAGTGAAAAACGCTGTAAGCTTGGCAACGTAAAATTTTTTCAATATTGCTTGTATGTTTTTAGTATCCAGATCAAAAGAACTTATGTCTTATATAACTGCACCAAAAATTATAAAAAAAGCAAAATGTTGTAATTGTTAAATTTTAATTTTATTTTTTTAGTAAACAGCTCCCCAAACCCAACTACTTAATTTAAAGCCGTAAAACCCGGTTTACGTGTTTTTTAATATCTATGAATTATTAATGTTGCTGCTAAGTAATTCTTTAATAATATATAAGAGGCTTTAAATTAAATGTAACAAACAAATTACAGAGCCAACACTTTATTACAAATGTCTGAAAAATAACAAGCAGTTTCAAACTTACACAAAGTTTTACTTCATTCCCGTCATAAAAATCTAAAAAAAAAACACTGAAATTGCTTAGTATCTGTTTGCTATAGTGTAACACCGCTCTTTATCTTTTGTTTATTTACTTTTTTTCTTTTTTCCATTTGGAATGATAAATGTTAATGTAATTGCTTGATTTGCTTTTCTCTTTTGTGTTTCAAATGTTTCTTCTCTAATGAAGACTTTGTGAAAAGTTTTATTTTTGTGCCGTCTTCCTTCTCTTTACTTTTATTTTAATAGGTTTATGTCTTATTAAAGCCTTAAAAAGTTGGAAAGGTATCGGTCTAACTAAAGCGGAGTTTAATTACTTTTCTAGCACATTTATTTATTTACGTTTTTTATAAATTTTAAATAAATGACAATAATGAAATTTGTCACAGAATCATATTGATTTCTTTTAATATATAAATCATTGCACGACTAAACACGAAATATGTCAGAGCTTTTGACATACGCTATCTTGATTAAGCTTTCTGTTCAATACTTCGTTACATATTGTCTTCGTTCCCTCAAGAGAATGGCTCCTCATTTAGCGACTTGGCAATGACTGTCACTAAAATAATTGGCTAAAATATAAAAAATATTTGAGCACACATTATACAGAGACTATTGCCTTGTGTCAGTTAATGATTTTTCTAAAAACCTTAAAGTACCCTTAAAACATGCTATAACTAACCATTTAAGATTCAGAAATGAGAACAATAGAATTTATTCGTGCAAAATTGAACAACTTCTGCTAGAAAAAAAGAAGAGTTAGAAAAGAGTGGCAACTCCGCAGTTCTCCCCAGCTTAAAACTAGGCTACGAGAATGCATAAGAAATCTTGAAATCCAGAGAACGGTTTCTCTTAAAATATATTTGGAAAGCCTTGATGGTACTGCTCAATTTGACTATTCCTTGTGGAAAGTGGCAAAAGGTTTAAAAAGACCCATTGGAGGTAAGTCACCTATGCTAACTATTACTGGGGACTGGGCAAGAACCGATTCTAAAAAGGGCATGTAATTACGTTAAGTAGATGGTTCAATAAGTTCGAGACTTTTTGAATTTTTCATCTTTTAATTGAAATGGCAATTACGCTCTCGCCAAGATCAAACTATATGGCCAGTTCTTTTGAACTCAGATGACGCCAGTCTAGATTTGACAAGCCGTGTCGTTTAGTTTGTGTTCAGCAGGCATTGTTAAAAGATTAGCGCCTCTTTTGAGAAGACTCACTTGAGCATCGACGCAGTGCGGGGTGTGTTACTCTGTTATATCGTTACTACAATGGGTTTTACTTTGACGAGATTAAAGATCTTGTTTCCGAAACTCGCACATTTTTATTTAGCACGCGTCCAGAGCTCATCCATTTGTAGTCGATTGCCCGGGGAATCGTACTACGCTTCACCTGTGGAATAAGTTGACGTGTTTCCTGTCTGTTATAACGTTGGAAAGTTTAAGTCGAATGTTCACAGACAACTCCCTCTTTCCTTATCCTCACAAAATACTTTCCTAGTTTTGGTATAATACACTGCATATGGAAAATGTGAATGTCGTTTGCTCATTGAGCATTATTTTTTTCGGAAAAAATCCAAACCAAGGCCATGCTTGATACGTGCTATGGGGACCATCCATATCTAGGGAAAAGAAGGGGTTTACCGAATTTCGATATGATTGTATAACCAAGGTATATGCCGTACATTCTAGACATGCAAAACAATTGAAAAAACTGACGATATGTTTTAACTAATCGAAGACAGAAAGTTTCCGATATCCCAGCAAGCATCTTTGGTGTCATACATACTAACAAATATTTACACATACATGTACTATCACCATGCTTGTTAGGCATTTGCATTGTGTCTATCCCGCTTTAAGAATTTAAGACTAAACGACTATATGATTCAAAACAAAAAGTTTCCGATTTCTCAGCAGGCATCTTCGGTGTCATACATACTAACAAATATTTACACATACTATTACAATGCTTGTTAGGCATCGTGTCTATCTCACTTTAAGATTTTAAGACTAAACGACTACATGGTTCAATGATATATACATGACTTGTATACACAGGATCATGCTTTAATGCAACTTTACCTTGGTATAGTTTTGTGTTAAATGCTTGTAAATAGTTCTATATCACTTTATGATTATTACGAATGACATACTTAATGACTGTTTGCCTGTTTGACGTTATTCTTATTTAACTCTGCGGCACATTCGAGCAAATAAATATGCTTCCATAGAATTTCCTTTCGATGTGTTTGTTTCACTTTTCGCATATGTATATGATATACCCCCAACATCACCATAGACACATACGAGTACGTATAATACAAACTTGTTTCTGGAATAGAAAATCTACTGTATACAAACCTAATCTTAGTATTTATGTATAATATTTACTTACAAAACCAAAAATAACAAAATGGAGATAATGTTTTTTTTTTTCGTTCTACAGTCCCTAAAGGAACTCTTTTAACAATAATAAAAACAACAAACACCAACAATATGTTCAGAGAAAAGTAAAAACAACAACGAAAAATTTGTTTAAGAGATCCCTGTGCTAAGTAAGCAGTAGTAAATATCTGGTATCTGGCCGATGGTGTTGTTGTGCGCCTTAATGTTGCTGCTGTTGTTATCGTACTTGTATAACATTTGACAATATCTTGTCGTTTTGAGAAACAAACACACATACATACATACATACATACATACATATACGAGCAGTGTTTACATAAACAGCAGAAAGAATATTCATATTTTCATAGAAAGAATTGTGTATTTTTGTTTTTTTTTTTCTTCTCTCTAATACAAAATAACACATTAAAACTTGTTTTTGTACCTTCAAGTCCTGTGGCATAACGGTAATGTTAATACATTGTACACTGATGTTTAAGTGTTTGTGTGCGTGTGAATGTTTAAGTTTATTTGTGTACAGGTTTTTTCCATCCTTAAGTGCCAGTTCCGACCGGGCAATTTTAGTTGGACTTTTCTTGACTGTATACAAAGTCTCGGGAAGCGAAATAAGAAGGGAAACATAATTGCCGGTACTCAGCAAATCCATTATCTTACCACATGCATGTGTGTTTAAGTGCATATACAATCTTACAAACACTAAAGGCCTTTCTAGTTTTTTGTATTTTACAATTACTTTTTCCGTGAAAATATTCAGCTGCTTTTTACAGTAGATCATAAATAAAATAAAAACATTGGAATGAATAATAAAATTTGTACTCAAATATTATATTGTGTGAAAAAAAAACAAAAACAAATTAATAATTTAGAAATGGTGATCAACAGACCACTTCTTATACAAAATATAATTATTTCCTCGCTAAAATAATATTCTTTTAATCATCCATAGTTGCTTAATTGATAAAAAATCTATTAACTTTTAAAAATTTTTTATTGAAACAAATTTTTTTAGCTTTTAACAAAAACATGATATACATTTGTATAAAAAACTAATGTTTCCATACCTGATAAAAGTAAAACATATACATATCTGGCCATCACTTAACGTTGAACTCTATTTTTAACAGATTACTTCTTGTTGTATAACGAAATCATACTTAGCTTTGTATATTTGTCATAATCAGGAAAAAAATTCGTTAATAAAATATTCATTCGCTTTATTGTACTACGAGTAAAACTAAAATATCAAATGATAATTAAATTCTATATTAAAGCACTAATTTCGCGACTGTTGGGAATCTAAGTTGTAAGAAATTAGAGTTAGAGAAAGCCTAAAATTTGCCGGCCAAAAAATTGAGAAAAAGTTGGGCAATTGAAATCGCCCTGTGTAATCTAATATCACTAGAGAATGAAATGGTCGGTTCAAAGTGCTAAATTGTGTTCAAAGATTCATAAGTCTGGAAAATTAACGATAAAATTTTTACTTTTTTTTTATTTACCTTTGTCATATAAAAAGAAATAAAAAAAAGTGTTAATCACTGCAAAAAAGGAGTTGGCTCTAAGTTGAAAGCAAAAGGTTTTAAGAGAAGGGTCAAATAAGTAAAAAATAAATAAAGTGAAGTGAGTTGTAAGTGAAAACAAACACATTTTTCTTAAACAATATATAATAATAATAAATAAATGTGCACATATTTAAACACAAAGCAAATAAATGCAAAAATGATTTATAAAATTGAACCAAGTATTTAATATTAAACTTTTATTTATAAATATAAAGAGTTAAACAGATTAAACAGCAAACTACACGTTTTCACGTCAGCAAATGCTGCATTGTTGAGTTCCAAGACACCTTGTATATAGAGAACAGAACCATGATTTTCAAGATAAATTTTCACAATTTTGAAGGGAAATTTCGAAATGCCAAGACAAACTAAAGATACATATATCACTTAACATTTGAAAAAATAGCCACCAGTTAAAAAAGTGCTGCTAACTTAAATTTTTAATTATCCATTAAAAACATTCTATATATAATTGATTATTTCGTGTAAATTAAACTTTTTAAACATTTATATATTTTGCCTGCGAATTTGCTTTCAATAAGTTTGCTTAAATGTTGAACGAAAGAAAACAAAAAAAAAACACTTTAAAAAACCGAAATTCTCCAGCATTCATCATGCACACTTCGTTTTTTGATAACCATGTAGTCTATTATTTGCAAGTAAAAAAAGCAAAACTTGAACAAATATTTTATGCATTTAAATATTTGAAGCTTTTCAAAAGCATATCTTGAGAATACAGAATTTGTTTTAAGTACAAATGCTTTTATACTTCAAGTCCTAGAAGGATATAAGCGTGTGAAAAGGATTTTAATGCACAAACAAATTCTTTGTTGTTCTCATAAAACCAAACAAAAATATGAGCGAGTAAAGCAAATTTATGAATTATTTTAAGTGTTTGCTGACTGATAAAATATAAGCAATTAGGAAATACTTTTCCACGTAGTTTTAAATTAAAATTTCAAATTTATAGACAAAAAAAAAAAAAAGAGATTTTTTTGGAAACTTTTAGCTTAAAGCATAAAAATTATTTCTTATTTTTGCAGCTAAAGATTCATCGTTTTGATTTTGTATAAAAAAATTTAACAGTATTTATTTTCGATATTTCGGTAACAATTTGTTATCATTGTCATAGGAAAAATTATTGTTTAGGTTAGGTTGTACAGGCCGCCAGTTTCATGAAACCAGCCCACTTGGGTCCTTTTGGTCCCGTTGTGTTGCCTGAGGGAGAAGTGCAGCCCGCGAGACTTACACTTCCCCCGACGGTTCAGATTCAAACCAACCCGAAAGCCGGATAAAGGAATCCAGTCCGTTCACTCGGCATTCCGATATATCTGCTAACCCGTGCAGCATCGGTCCGCCTAAGTACAGCGCTCTCATAGAACTGAGAGCCGGGCATCGACAGAGGAAATGCTCCACACTTTCCTCCTCGTCCTCATCCCCGCAACTTCTGCAGAAATCATTAAATGGAAGATTTAACCTCCTAGCATGCGTCCCTATGAGACAATGTCCTGTCAGAACTGCCACCAAGGTACGCAACCTTTGACGGGGAAAACCCTTTAAGACCGCAGTTCTACTACGATCATACGCAGGCCATGTCAGCCTTGCTACTCGGCAGGTGACCTCACCAGACCATCTGTCCTGTGCAGTCCCTACAAGTTGACGCTGCACTTGGTTTTTACAGCTGTTAAGCGGGACTCCAACCATCGTATCAATGTCCCCTCTCTGTAGACGAGCTCCGGCTTTCGCCAGCTCATCCGCCACAATATTTCCGGGCACTCCACTGTGTCCCGGTACCCAGAAAAGCTCCAGGCTCGAATGTCTCGCTATCTCATTAAGAGATATCCGGCATTCCTGAACCAACCTGGACGTCGTATAGACACCCACAAGCGCATTTAACGCAGCCTTACTATCAGTACAGATTCGGATATTCACCCCGTATACCCTATAGTACCTCAACCAGTTAGCTGCTCTCAAAATAGCTGTAATTTCAGCCTGCATTACGCTACACTCATCGTATAGCTTAAAACTGATCCTCTTCTGATACTGGGGCATAAAGATACCACCACCAACTCCCATGTCCGACTTGGATCCATCTGTGAAAATTTCAAGCACGTCCTCTTGGCGACCCATTTGGTTCGCTGCCGAGGCCGTCCTTGATAAGATCACGTCAAATCTCTTGTCGGGCATTAGAGCTGGTGCACAGTAATCAATATACTCCGGGAGGTCCGTTATACTTTCTATTATCGAAGCGTGACCTTCTGTCGCTTCTTTCCACATCTCACTGGCTTTTAGCCTAATTGCCGAGCACATGGCCACTTCCTTCGCCATGAGATCAGCTGGTAGCCAATGCATCATCGTAATTAGTGCTTTAGTTGGCGTAGTACAAGAAGCACCAGTTACCATCAAAGCAGATGACCGCAGTATCCTTTCTATGAATCTGCAATAGGTGGTTTTCTCTAAAGCCGTCCACCAAACAAGCGCCCCATACATTAATATGGGCTTTATTACCATGTTAAATAGCCAGCAAGAATTCCAAGGATTTATACCCCAGGTCTTCCCAATGGCCTTACGACACAGGTACAAGGCAACAGCCGCCTTGTCCGCTCTAAATTGGACATTCTTCTTCCAAGACAGTTTTGAATCAAGATAGATTCCCAGGTATTTGGCACTATCTGCCAAATTAAGCTCAACGCCCTTTAGGGTTGGCAGATCGAAAGGAGGAGTCTTGTATTTTCGGGTGAAAAGTACAAGCTCCGTTTTTTGTGGATTCACACTGAGACCACTATGGGTGCTCCACCCATCTATGATCCTCAGTGCGGAATTCAAACACTGTGAGAGGGTGTCCGGATATTTACCCGACACCGCCACAGCAATATCATCGGCATATGCCAAAAATTATTGTTAAATTGAAAACTTTTAATAATATATTAGTTTTCCTGAAGATGATACCAAACTGTTATAGAAATACTCGTGTCGAAAAAAGTTCTGTTGAACTTTTTATATAAAATCAAAAAGATCGATCTCTAGCTGTAAAAATAATCAATATTTACTTAAACAAGATTAAATAATTAAATACCAAATATGAACTAAAAATATTTTATGTTTATTAATGGCTTAATTGACATATTTCTTAACAAAATTTGGCAAATAAACCTTTAATAAACAAACGATATTTTTTATGAACATTAATATTTTTAAATAATCATATAAATAATCTTGTGATGATGTTTTCATCATTCAATGTTAGCACTAGATAAGTAAACTGAAAAAATTTTGTTCAGAAATTCTCTGAACTTCGACATTACTTTTATGAATTTTTTCATTATTTTTCAACCATTGTAACTTTTCATAGAAATAAGGAAACAAATTTCATTAGATTATTTTAATGAAAACCTTCGTAAAAGTAATGAAACATTTTAGTAAGAAACATGACTTGCTTTCATTAAAATTACGAAAGACAAATCATATTATTAATGAAATAATTTCTCTAGATCAAAGAATCAATTTCATAAAGCACATGAAAACTGTACATTAAATTAATGAAAAAGTAACATTTATTTAATGAAATAACTTCTTTGTACTAATGTTATATATTCGTGGAAAATATTAACCTCCTTCATAAGGTCAATGAAGTTATTTCATTTATCTAATTTTATTATTCATTGAGCACCTGAAAAATTTACATTACATCAATTACATTTGTTTAATGAAATAATATCATAACACACATTGATAAAATATGTTCACAAATGTACGTAATAAGAGCAATGGAATTATTTCATTTATTCATTGATACTTTATTTGATTACACAAATAATACTATTTCCTTGTTCTGCGAAATTGTTCCTAATTTTGATAAAAGGAAATATTGAAGAAGTATTCACCAAACAAAGTAGATTTTATTAATTTAAGGGACTTCAATACACTGGTATTTAAATTTTTTAAACTATTATTATGCTGATTTGAGTACATACACATATGTACATACATACGCAAGTTCGGTAGCCGGAAATTTATTTGTCCTTGATCTAATGAATTCTATTTCATTGGAATTAGAAACTCATAAAACTTACATTTTAATAAAAAAAACTTGATATTTTTTAAACTGCAGCTTAAGATTAATAAATGCCCATTAATATATCTTACGAAAATTCAAAGAATTTTAAAAAAATTAAATTTTGTTGTAGTCATAAAGCCAATAATTTTTTTTTAATGAAACTATGAAACTTAATGAAACCATTCTGATGGAACTATTTCATAATATATATGCAGCTTCATGCATATTGTGAAAAGTTTTCATTGGATTAATGAAAAATATTTAATAAAACAGTTTCATTAAATATATGACGCATAATTCTTTCAGTGTAATATCTGCAATAATCAATAACAATTGCAATAACCAAGTTGTTTTATTTATATATTAGAAATGGACATATTCCACTTTCAAAATATAACTCTATTGAAATTGTGATTATTGCTATAGACCTTATTAAAATTACTGTTAATAATTTTTTTATTTGAAGTTGACTTATACCATTTAAAAAAAAAATGCAGTTCAAATCTTGTTATTAGTTTGCATACATCAGTCTCATGTTTGTTCAAATAAAAAATTTAGTGAAAACTCTTTTTTCTTAAGAATTTAAAATTTATTAATTTCTTTTTGAAATCTCTCTTTCAGATGCGCCTAACGAGCAAATGGATTTTGTGCTGCTGTTGGCTCGTCTTTGCACAACTCACAATTACAATTGTCATCGCCTGCAGAGTCTCTGAATATCCTTGCAAAGGAAGTATTTGTATACCATTGGATAAATACTGTGATGGCAAAGCAGACTGTGAAGATGGCAGCGATGAGCCAAGACATTGCACTGGTAAGTTTAAGCAAATGATTTTTCTTTTTCAATATACTCCATTAGCAACAATAATGAAAACGCAGCTCTCAAAGAAAGTAATAATAAGGCAAAGGGGAGCAAGAAAGCAATAACTTTAATATATTGGAAAATCTGAAAAGAAATAATATTTTCGTTTTTATTTCATTGATATTATTTTGAAATAAACAAATTAAATTTTTACCAGTTTAAATTTTTGTTTAGGCCAGAAACAGATTAAACATAAATTGTGGAGTAAAACCTCATAAAAACTCTTCATCAAAAACAGAAAGTCACTACTTAGTAATACATGGTGTCACAAATCAGCCTACCGTCAGATATGCAGCTTTTGCAAATGCTGTTCTACGTCAGACAGGCAAACAATGGAATACTATATGATACTATAATAGTTGTGGAAAAATTCATAATGCGTATGGAGAAAATATCACTGTTAGGCTATAAGAAGATATTCACATATGACAATATGATGGCTCAATTTCATGCTTAAATTTTCATATATTTATGAACTTATGGATCCGTTCTGAAAATTTTTACATAAGGAATTAATTTTTTTTTTCTGACTTTTCTCACGTTGATTACCATCAATATTGTCAACTTCTCTCCACTTGACATTGAGTTCTGGGACACCCTAAACTATATATGTGGTGTTTTATCATAACAACTTAAGTCGAATTTTAAAAATTGAAAAAATGTCATCTTGTTTGATTAATTTATTAAATATAACATTTTTATTTGTAAAAATAATTATTCGTATAATTGACAAAACTTTGTTGTAATTTTGGTTTATTCTCATTTGTGTTTAAATATAGCTTTTCATTGAAATTTTTCCCAAAAAGTTTTTTAGTCTTATCTCGGCTTAAGATGTTATGATATAATGCCACAGATATATACATACAGCGATATGATTGTGCAAAATATTACATGCCTAATAGGATAGGTGTATGGTTATACGACAACTATAGATTAAATAAACATTTGCATAGAAAAAAAAAATCAGAAAAAAGTTCGTTGAATCAGTTAATAAATTATTTGAATATGTTTCTGTAAAAAATTCATGCAGTTAAGCAAAAATATAGTAAAAATAATTACTGAACGATAGAGGGTTATACTCTGTAAAATCGTGAAATAATTGTGCCGGGTCTTGGGTCTGCTGATGTTGCTAAAAACAAAGAAACAACCACCAGATAACCGGCCACTAGGCCTAGCCGGCACGTGGACACCACCGTAGTAGTTGTTCTGTCGGGAATACTGTAGCTACTGATGTCGCTAAAAACAAAAATACATCAACTGTCATCTAGTTATAATTGCGCGTCACCATATGGACCCTACATCGAATCTTCGTGAAGGACTTATACATGTTCCCATACAAATTGCGAACAGTGCATCAGTTAACATGAGGCACCCGTGAGCCATCCTCAATCTCAACAACGTAGAGAACGATTTTGAGTCGAAAATCGACATGAGCGGTAAAGTGCACTTTCATTCAAACGGTTACGCCACTAAGCAAAATCTTTGTTCCTAAGGCGCTGGAAATCCCTTCAGATTCCAGAAAAGCCGTTACATGCCCTCGAAGCTACTGTATGGTGGAGAGTGCCAGCGCGAGAAGGGATTAAACAGTGTGTTTTAGGACGCTATTGACAATATAATTACTGATACTACCAGCGAGTGCTACATAACCATTATAAGCGACTTCTTGCTGCTGCAACTGCATGAGCGGACCTTGGTAAACATGTGGTTTCAACAAAGCCCAACAACTGCACACACGGAGCAAGCCACAGGGGATATTATATATTACACTAGTCGCATAATCTCCTGTGCTGACGATTTGCTTGGTTAGCACGATGCGGGACAGTCATGAGTGAGAATAGTAAGGAAGTCTAAAAAGACAGTGATGTTAAGTGTAAATAAAGTTGTGAATTATTTAAGTTCTGTGTAACGAATAAGTGTGAGTGTCATTATTTTTTTTATTTGCAATTGAAGAATCCGCAAAGCGTTTTTAAAGGCAAAAACGTAACAATACTTTCCAGTTAAATTAATCAAATATTTAGTTATACCATAATAATATCATCTTAACCGTAAATAATAATATACTTTTGTAATTAAGAGGAGGGTATTCTCTGAAACTCATGCTTGCCAAATTTCACAAAGCTAAATTTTTTTTTTATTAATAATCATTTCGCGTGGAATACAATAACTAAACGTAACAGGCAGTGAAAAATGTTTCTTAGTTTGAAGGTGAAATTCTTGTGCATATTAAATGGGGCGCAGGTAAAACATGACGTTACTACTCGGATATTAGTATTATACCAATTAACATTTAATTTATCTATTTATTTACTTTTTTTTAAGTTTAAAACTCTTTAACACTCTTTATGTGCCATGAAAATTTTACTAAATATTATTCGAATATTTATTCGGATAATTTTCGAATAAATATTCGAATAATATTTAATAAAATTTTCATTATAGTATTCGAATTATATTATTCGAAAATTTATTCGATTAATTATCCGAATAAATATTTAAATAGTTATTCGAATAATTTATATTTTATATGCTATGAAAATTATTATAAAAAAACTATTCTAAATCTTATTGGAATAATTATTCGATTAATTATTCGAATAAATGTTCGAATAATTATTGGATTATTTTAATTTAACAGAACGTAAAAAAATGTTATTAAATAATTTCAATTAATATTTCAATTGAGTTTCAATTGATACCAAATTTTTAATGGGCTTAAAAATCTTTCTACAAACAGTGGTTTTATATGTATTATTTTATGTATGTGAATGCATTCCTTAAAGTTGCTGGTGCGAGGGTCTATACGACATCCAGGTCGGTTTGAGACTGTCGGTTATCTCTAAATGACAAAGTGGCACATTGGAACCTGACGCTTATCTGGCTGCCCCCGGCACAGTGAAGTGCACGGAAATATTGTAGCGGGATGAACTGGCATAAAACTGGGATCCGCTTACAAGAAGGGGATATAGATGGGATGCCAAAGATCCCGCTAAAGAGCTGTAAAAAACTAGTGCTGCGTCAACTTTTAGGGAAAGTACAGGACAGTGAGGTTACCTGTCAAATATCAAGGCTGACATGGCTGAGGTATAATAATCGGAGAACTATTATCTATAGGGGTTTGTCCCAATGAAGGTTTCAATTCAATTGTGGCGGTTCTGCCAGGACATTATCACATCGGGAAGCATGCCAGGCTATTAAATTTTACTTTTAATAATATCTGTAGAAGTTTTAAGGTTATCCTGCTCTTTATACAATATAAGAGCTTTGTATCTCGGCAGATCCATTCTGCACGATTTGGATAAATATCGGAATGTGATATAGGTAGATTGGACTGTTTCATCCGATCCTCATTCTGAATTGGACAAGCGATATATATATCCGCTAGGATACATATGACACTCAAGCAACCTATTGGGACCAAATGACACCCAGGTTGGCTGGTTTTCAATGGCTGTCAACCTGTTAAACCCAACTTAATATAAAAATCCCTCAATAAATTTTAATACCTTGTGTAAAACATCTTTTTCCATCTATCACCGAATTTAATAGCGTGAAGTTTAAAAAAAATTTTACAGCTTAAAATTTCTACATCTTTTAAAAGACTTACTCCTACCTCTAATTTACTCTACGAAATATTTTGTTGAAATGACAAATTGTTTTTCAGATTTTTTCAACTTTTTGTAATAGATTACCAAGGTTTATAAATTTCCAGCCTTTAAGTTGATGAATACATTAACATTTTCAATTTGCTTTTGTATTTTAAAATTCATGTCCTTGGGGACAGTTTACAATTGTCATCATGGCTATTTAAACCTTCCTTAAGAGACACAATGGTATTGTTATTATTATTATTTTTCCCTTTCATCTGTCAGGAATTTGAATGTTTACACATGCGTTTATTTCATTAAGGAGCTCAATTTGCATAAATTACTTAAATTAATACAATAAACAAAAAATTGTAAAAGACATAAATAAAAGTAAAGAAATATTAATTTAAATAAATAAACAATAAAAGGAAATCTTAACATTAACAATATAAAGACACAAGCATCCTTTTCAAAAAGGACATAGTAAAAATCCAACAGAAGACAAACAAAAGGAAATAAAATGACAAGGCCACTAAGACGAATACTCAGCACCTTAAAGCCTGTAAAGGAAATGAAACAGGACCCAGAGAAATCAAAATAAAATAAATACACAAAAAGGGGATACAAAATTTTGAAGCATACCACTGTTTTAAAGGGTTGATTTTGTTAAAGTAAATAATTTAAAAAACATGGTAGATATACATTGACAAACTCAAATATTGAGTAAGTAACTGAAATGTTAACATAAAAAAAACTGGCGTTGTTTTGTACAGCGCTCTAGTAAACATAACTTTATGGAACTGGCAAATTAAATTCGTCACACCAGGACTCCTACACAAAAAAAGTAACAAAAAAAAAAAAGGAAAACATTAAATAAAGCCAACGTAATCAAAATTGTTGACTACGCAAGAAATAAGCGAAAATAAATCTTGACAACAGCTTTTCTATATAAAAAAAGCCCCCCTCCTATACAAAATAAATAAACGTTAGTAAAATTGAAGGCTAAAAACGCTAAAGTTAACAACGTCAATTTCAGTCTTGCCATTTTCATAAGCATTTAAAGCAATTGTAGAATAACAACAACAGCAACGACAACAACCAACAAAGTCAGAAGAAAGAAAAAAAAAAAAATCAACAATCGCACTCACTGCCTGTAAGAAAAATGTAAAAGTGTGTGTGTGTGTTTTTTTTCACAACATTTATTTGCACTGCTGTTGCTTAAATTAGTTAAACCAACTCGTCTACACGCAAGCAAATTATTTCATTTCCTTTTTGCAGCCTTCAGTTTTTGTCTGCTAAAAGGCTTTTCAAAACGAACGAATTGTTCAAATGCGAAAATTTTCAAGAAACAAAAGCATCTACAATTTTTCAATTATGACGTTGTTTTTGAATAGAAAAAAAACAGGAATATAAAAAGAATACTGCTACACAGTTGATATGTGTGAGTGCGCTCAAAGAAAAATTTGCACAATTTTTCGTTTAGCAAATATTAACACAACTAATTTATTTTAATTAACACATTGTAGCTTGCACTATGGCATGGACTTGTAAGAAAAACGTTTGAATTTATTCTTATTAAAAAAAAAGTTATACAAAGTATAAAAAAACAGCACTAAAAGTTCTGTCTAAAATATGATATCTTTCAATAGATATGCTTGCCGATTTAACAAAAGTTTTCTTTCAATATTATGTTGTATCAGTTTTTCTTCACTTTTTTAGGTTATATTAGGTTTAACAGGCTACCAGCTGCTCAAAAGATAGCTCACTTGAGCCCAATTTAGTTCCGCTGTGTTGCCACGCTGTGATAAGTATCTTAGAAGATCTACATATCACTGGTTAGGAACCAGCCCGAGGTTCGGATAAAGGAGTCCTATCAAATTACGTCACATTCCGATTCCTATACCAAATCCTGCAGCTCTGGACTGCCTAGGTATAGAACCCTTATATAAAAAAGAGCTAGACACCGACAGAGGAAGTACTCAACACTCTCTACTTCTTCCTCGTCGATTTAAACTCCCCGCCTGCATCTCCATGTGGTAATGTCCCATCAGAAGTACCACAATAGAATGCAATTCTCGCCAGAGACAACCTCTAAGGATAATAATCCTCCTATTATCATACCGGAGACATGTCTAGAGGTAACCTCACTAAGTTGATGCTGTACTTGTTTCTTACAGCTGCTAAGATGGACCCCTTTTATGTAATTTTGTTGTAGCTCGATACCGGCCTTTGCCAGGTTGTCCGCTACAACATTTCCCTGCACTTCACTGTGCCCTATTACACCACGGAAAAACTCCAGGTTTAAATATCTCGCTATTTCATTTAGAGATATCCGGCATTCACAAACCAACCTGGATATCGTATAGACCTCAGCTAGTTTATATAGCGCAGCCTTGCTCTCAGTACAAATTTGGTTATGCTCCGCGTATTTTCTTCAGTTTTTTAACAAATTAGCTGCCCTCAGCAACTTCCGTCTACACTACACTCATTTTGCAGCCTGAAACTAATCCTCCTCTCATATAGGGAGGTAAAGATACCCCCACCATCGCCCGAGTCCGATATCCATCTGTTACGATTTAAAGTACATCCTATTAATGATCTGTACTGATCAGCTCCCAGCAGTAATTAATATTCGCCGGAAGGTTCACTATTCTTCCTATCATTTAGGCACGACCAACCGTCGCCACCTTGCACGCACCGCTTGACCATAGCCTCATTTCTTTCACCTTGAGATCAGTCGCCAGTTCAGCATAGTGAAAAGTTCTTTCGATGATATAGAGCTGGAAACACCAGTCACCATCAAAGAAGAAGCATATTTTCTACGATTTTGCAGCACGTGGTTTTTCCAGCAACTTTCACCACACGAGTAACCCATACATTAAAATACGCTTAACAACCGTGTCGAATGGCCAGCACGAATTTCAATGATTTATTCTTAACAATTGGAAGTATTACTTGATCAAGACTCGTGTGAAGCGCAACAAGAATTGGCAGCATCATTGGAAATGATGCCACAAGTAATTCTAAATTCCCAAAAAACAGAGAGTACAAACCATACGAGACGAAGCCGAGATATGATGAGCAGCGTCTGTTTGCTTGTGCACAGCTGTTGGCAAAGTTAAAACGGAAAATACTTCTGAGGCAGCTTGTGACTGGGGCCGGAAAATAGTTTCATTATGATGATCACAACCGCATTAAATCATGGGAATATCCTAGCTATGTTTCCACGTTGACGACCAAACCGAATATTCACGGTACCAAGGTTATGCTCTGTATATGGTACAGAGCATAACCTTGGGATATTGTGTTATGACATATTGTATTATAAGTTGTTAAAACCGACTGAGACAATCAAAAGCGATAATTATCGAACGCAATTAATGCGTTTGAGCCAAATATAAAAAGCCGCAGTACAACGACAGACATGACAAAGTGATTTTACAGCATGACAATGCTAAACTCCAAGTTGTCAAAGTGTTCAAGACATACTTAGAAAGGTTGAAATGAGAAATGCTACCCAATCCGCCATTTACTCCACACTCCAAGTTGTAAAAGTGGTCCAGACATACTTAGAAACGTTGAAATGAGAAATCCTACCCCATTCGCCATTTTCTCCACACGTTGCTCCCTCAGACTATCACTTGTTTCGATCAATGACCTACGACCTGGCTGACCAGCACTTCGGATATTATGAAGTAGTAAATAATTGGATTGGTTCGTGGATCGCTTGAAAAGATGATTAGTGTTTTCAACGCGGGATTCGTACGCCGCCCAAAAGATGAGAGCAAGCTTTAGCCAGCGATGGAAAATACTTTGAATAATAAATGGGTAATCAGTTTTTTACAATAAAGCATCGAATTTGGGGAAAAAAGCTGCGGAAGCAGCAGTGAGGCCATAAAAATATGATAATATATAATAATGTCGCATGATTAGATACATATAGAAAAAGTTAAGTTAAATAAAGTTTAAAAATTATATTAGAAATCATAGTGATCATGTGATCGTAAATTGTACAACTAAAATACCATGCGGGACAAAAGTATAGTAATACATCATAATGTTAATCACAAAGGGAATGCCTTCAGGAACCAAGTGAGCTGGAAAACCTAGGCTATTTCGGGGGATCCAGCGGCCTGCCTACCTAACCATCATAATGTTACATGGTCTGATATACAGAGCAAAAAGTTTAAAATTATATTAGAAATTAAGTAAGTAGTCATAAAGTCATATAATGTTAAACAGAAATGTCATTGTGACTTTCTGGGCATATGATTATAGTCATTGCATTATAATATTACATTTTGAAAATATTACGATGAGTTTCGTTACTTGCAGTTGGTCTTTGGCCAAACTTTGCATCACACGCTGAACTGCCTTTAAATGAACACTACAGCGGCCACTTTCACACTACACGATTATTAAAGGGAGTTTTGAAAAAATATCTAAAAGTTTTTCTTCTTCATTATTAATTTGAAATATTAAAAGATTTTTAAAAGCATTTGCACTCAGTTGATTTGTTTCATTGAACTTCAATGAAGACCACAAAATATGCAACCAAAAATTCTTTTCATAAACTTCTATCAATACTTTTTTTTTGGTTTATTTCTTACCATATTTTCTTTATACTATATTTAAATATCTTTTTTCTACCTTTGTGTTCTTTCATTACAGTTTGCAACCGCACCTATTATGGTGACATTGGTCGTACGTACTCTATTAAAGTACCAACACCTCAATGGAATAAACTGCCATTTTTATGTCACTTAACATTCACAGCATCTGGGCATGATCAAGGTGACATTGTACAGGTAAGTGTAAAAATGATGTAAGAAGAGAAAAAAAAATAGACACAACAAATCTGATGATAAATGAAATGACACAAATACCACAAACACAAGCAGCAACATACAATAAGCTCAAACATTTTTAAACATACAAACAAACATATCGTTAGTCTCATATTGAAAGGCCCTAACTCGCATTTTCCCTGAATCGAACTCTTTTTTTTTTAGGGGTTCTACTACGTCACAAAAATTTAATTAAATAATTTTATAAATTTCGCTTTTACAAGCAATTGAACAAAAAAATTACTTGTTGATGAACCTAAGTATACAGTTTCCATTATAGTTTTCTCTTCTCCCGTAAAATGGCGATTATATTTGTTAGGGCATTTTGGCATTATACTAACGATATAAACATATGCATGTATGCGTGTGTGTTTGGCAAATGTGTATGCATAAATACAAACAAACTTTTCAGCATTTACGTCAAGTCATGCAGGTGGTATAAATTTGCAGCAAAATAGATTCATGTTGGATCTTTCAAGTTTGAGTTTATGTTGTTTTGCACACAACACTCAACGACATAAAACTCCGGTTTAAAGATTTAAAGCTGCCGAGCAAATTCATAAACAACTACAACAAGAACGAAAAGAGCTTTAACACGTTTTACTGCCGCTGCTGCTGTTACTGACATTTCGAACACAACAAAAGCCAAAAATCATACGAAAATGTTTGCCAAAAAGGGAAGATAGGCAGCAAAAATTTAAAATTTTTCGGTGTTCACTGAATTTTTAATTGTTTCTAATGGTAATACTACTCGGACTGCTTTGATTTTTTGTGTTTCGAATACACTGAAAAAAAAATCATGATCAAAAACGAAATTTGATGAATCAATTAATGTATTGTTTGAATACATATCTCTATGGGTTTCGTGAATTAAGACAAATCTTTAGTAAAATTAATGATTGATTTTCTCTACAACAACAAAATATGATATCTCAAGTTATTTTTTCGGTATAAATGTGTAAACACATACACACGAATAACTTTTGCAGGCAAAAAATTTTATTTATTTTATTTTTACCATAATTTCTTGTGTAACAAAAGTTATTTTCAATAAATGCTGTATAATTTAAACGATGTAATAGCCACCGCTTTCTGTCATTTCGTTTAACTGTGCGAACCACGCTGCGCTTCATTGCGATCATTGCTGTTACCAAACTTTCTTTTTCTAAAAAAAAATACTCGCTTTTTTACAGTGCAACTTAAATTAGGGCGTAAAGCATAAAGTAATTTTACGCTTTGATTTTACGCTGTAGTAAGTAACTTAAATGAGCGTTAACGCTATGCCGTAAGCAGTATTGCTCACTTGTTAAATAAAAATCACTAAATAGAAATAATAAAAAGTGATAGTCGCTAAATTAATCTGAACGCGCATAAAAAGTGTCAAAAAAGTATACGTCGCTTTGCGTAACGTTTAAAAATTTAACAGAAAAGAGCAAAGCTAAAAATGTATATCACAAGAAAAACTTTGGTAACGCTCACTATTTGCATATTTAATTATTTCTTATGATAATAGATCTTCTATAAAATAAATATTATTGGACGAGCTACTGAAATCGGTTCTAATTGTTTTCTTAGTGCATAAAGCTTTGGAGCTATTAGAAAACACTTCAACGTGTAGAAAGATGAGAGTTGCTAAACTTTTCGCCTCACGTTGCGTCAAAAGTCCTTTCTGTGACATGTTTCATATAGGTATGTATATTTTATTAGACTAATATGTCAAAGCGAGTTTGCAATGCAAAGCGAAGCAAAATTTTTATCTGACACGACCTTAACACTTTTTTTGAAGCTAACTTGGCTAAGAAACGGCAAAGCTTGCTCTCTTACGCTCTGTCAAAATTGCACTTGCCAATTGCGAACCGTTGGCGCTGCGCTATTTGGGTTGGTCGCATACATTTTGTATGCGCATAAGGATTATTGACAGAAATATTACACTTTGCGTCTTAATTTAGGTTGCATTGTCATAAAGAATATATGATACAAAGGCTTGACCTTGCTAATTAAAACAAAGTTGCATAAAGAACATAGCTGATATGTGTAAAGTTAGTACTAAGAATTTTCTATAAAATATTCTAGGTACTAAAAATTTTGTTTCAAAAATATTTAATTAAATTTGGCCAGGAACATTTTAATAAATTAAACTTTATATCTTTTTTATTTTACTAATAGATTTAATAATTTAGTTACAATTCAATATAAGAATAATAAATTAAGTAATTCATTTAAAGCAGGTTGGCTTCTTAAATTGGGCTTGAAAAATTTAAAGCATGTACTAAAAATGTACAATAAAAATTGTTAGGCCAAAAAATTTTCAAAGCAGAGAAGTTTACTATTAAAAGTTTTTAGTACTCAAGAGCTTGCCATTAAAAGCTTCAAGTATTAAAGCTTAACAATGGAAAATAACTTAGACTAAAGTAGAAAACTTCTAAAATCTACTAAAGATTTGCTCTGCCTGCTATTGATAATTGTTAATTTTGCATAAAAAACTTTTAATACTAAAAATATACTATTATAAAGCGCTCTCGGTAATATTGAAAATTTGCATTATGTACTAAAAATAACCAGAAACACTTTGTAGCATCGAAAAATTTACCTTCAAAAATTTTTAGTACTGATAAATTTACCTTAAAAAATTTGTAGCACTGAAAAATTTAGAGTGAAACTTTTTTTCTTACTGCGAATTTTATTCCAAATAATTTCTAAAGCTAAAAAATTTACCGCGGAGATTTTAAGTACTAAATAATCTAGTGTGGAAAATGTTTAATACGTAAAAATTTATTTTGAAATATTTTCAGTTTTGAAAATGATAATGTTCTTTGAGTTACCTCAAAACTCTTTAGTATGTACTAAAAATTTTCAATGAAATATTAATTGTACTAAAAAAAAATTTACCATTAAACATTTTTAGAACATTTACCATGTTCTTACAGTAAAATTGAAAGATTTTATAATGCATAAAAAATGCGATAAACGAATTTTAGAGAAAATTTATTAAACAGCTCGGAGGCTGAGTTGGTTGAGCGGCCGTATTAAAAACACATCATGTTTAGATGATGCTGAGCTCGAGTCCGAGCCCAGTTGAGCCCTAGTTTTAGTTTCAATTCATTTGTCGATATGATAACGACAATTATTGTTAGCATAAAGATAAAAAACTTTCTTGGCTGAAAGTGAAATCAAAGTCATAACCTATCATATATACATATCATATTTCAGTATCAAAAATTTTTTAGTACTAAAATATTACCATGTTTTTCTAGTAAATTTGAACGTTTTTAGTATTCACTATAAAGCCAAATTAACGTTTTTTAGAAAAGATCAATTAAAGAGCTCGGTGGCTGAGTTGGTTGAGCCATACTAAAAGCATATCATGTTTACCTGACACCGTGCTCGAGTTCTGCTGCAGTGGCTAGAAAAACAGCTAGTTGTCCAACAATTTTAGCATTCTTTTTTTAGGTGTCGTTTGATCAAGAGTTATTGCTCACGACAATTATTGTTAAAATAAAAAACTTTCTTGGCTGAAAGTGGAATCATAACCTATCACATAACATCATATTTTAGTACCAAAAGGTTTCAATGAAAAGTTTTTTAAAACTAAAAATTTATAAAAAAAAAAACAAAAAAAAAAAAAACGAAGAAAAAACAAATGTTTCACTACTAGAAATTATTAAAAAAAAAAATTTTTTATAAAGTTATTTTTAAACTATTATATTGTGCTTAAGTTATTATATTGAAATATTTTTGTACTAAAATTGTTGTATGGCAATTTTTTCTCTTAAAACTTTTCCATTGACAGTTTGTTACACTAAAATATTTTTAATATATCAAAAGCTGCTGGCTAAAAATATAGTTGGAAAATAATTTTTCGAGTTTCAGTCTCACGATATAATAATTTTTATTTTTAAAAATAAAAAATAACATAATAATTTTTAAAATTAGTAACATATAATATACTAAATGCTTTACGAATATTTGTTTAAATTCCTTAAATTATTTCTTAAATTTCAGAAAACTTATTTCACGAGTTAAACATTCCAACTCACTAAAATTTAAATGCGTTCATTCCCTTATCCTGGCTAAAGGATTCTTGGAAAGAAAATAGAGGCGACAAATTATGTTTACAAAGTAGTTGTATTTTAGCTGCTATCTGCTATATTTCGTTTTGAACACAACACATTAAAAGTTTGAAGCTATATTTCTCTTTCGTTTAACTGACTCTTTTCACACTGTTCAGAACACTGTGGTCTGTAAAAAGTCACAAAATAAAAATTGGCTTATGCCACTTTTAACTCAGTTACCTTTAGAGCCGCAACCAAAAAAAAAAAAAAAAAAAAAAGTTTAGATTTTGCTTGTGGTAAGAAATTGTTCATATTTCATGCCGCGTTATGAAATGATTTGGCATGCCGCTGTTGTTTACCTGTCGCTTTGTGTTAACGTCAGTGTCACACTCACACACATATACACACAAACACCAAATATGAAATGATTTTATCATTAGTTTGAAAACAAACGACAACTACCCAGTCCATGGCAATCTTTTATGATACAAAATGAACAGAAACGGGCTTTTTTTTGGTCTACACAAAATTTTTTGGAAAGTTGATGAGAAAGCAAAGAAAATAAAAGCTGTATAAATTTTAACCCAAAAATAAAGGACATAAATCTGCTGTGTGTATTTGTATGCATGTATATTCGAGTACATATGTATGTATATCATTTTCTTCTGTAAAAATACCAGATTTTTTCCTTTCTGTTGGATGATAACTTGTTTATTTCTGGCAGCTAATCTTTGTGTGTGTGTGTGTGTTTTTTGTGTTAATATTTTATAAACATTTTAATAAGAACTTGTTGTGTCTTTGACCGTTTTAATTATATCATATATTTTGACAAAAATAAGAATAAGGAAATATTTTAAAATAACGAAAAGCCGCTTTCAGTTACATTAGGCTTTTGTTGACATTTTCAAAATATGTCAGTCACGCAAAGGAATAGCCCCACACAAAAACACGAACTTAACCGCAAGTGCCAGGAACACTTTTCACGTTTTATTTATTTCCAAACCATAAGTTGGAAGTTATTTAAATTGCCTTACAACTGATAGCCAAATCTTATGTAATTAAGTAATTTGCTTAAACAAAAATTAAAAAAAAGATAAACTTTTTCGAGGCATAAACAAAAAAGAAGCGTGTAATTATCGTCTTTTTTATTTCGACGTAATTTCAATAATAAAAGATAGCGTGGTTTTCTATTGCAGAATATGAATTCTTATGAGACATTTAGAGTGTATATTGAAACACCAGTACATTCAGAAAAACCCACCGTTTGGTGTGCTTTATGGGTTCGTTGAATCCAGGGTAGGAATAATGTTCGAACTAAACTCGTTCGCGAATTAATTTAATACGAACGAGTTTAATTTTTCATATTTCAAAGAATTATTCTTTTTTGATCGCGAATTTTATCCATAAAATTCGTAAGCGAATTTAAAAAGCAAAGTAGCGGATTTAAAAATAAAATTCGGGAAAGAATTGTTTAATTCGTTCTTAATTAATTTAATAAAATAATTAAATTCGCGAATTATTCCCGAAGAAATAAAAAATTTAAGAAACTTCATCGCAATAAGTGTATTTGTTTTTTAATTTTTAATGAAATAAAAATCATAGTTCATATAAATTAAAAATAATCAATTGAGCAAAAATTATCAAATCACATTTTGGTTCAAAAATCATCAAAAATGTGTTTGGCAACCTTCAAAACAAAAACAACTGTCATAATGCTCAGTTAAATGTTTTGAAGAAATTTTCTTTCTTTATTCTGACGAATTTTATTGTTAAATTCGCGAAGTTTATTTCTCAACTCGCGAGCCCAATTTTAGTTTAAATTCGGGAATTTTTTTCGTTCTACTCGCAAACGAATTAAATCAGTTTTTATTAATTTTTTTTGTTTGCGAAAATAATGAAAAAATTCTTACCGCGAATTTTATTTTTAGTTTCGAGAATACAAATTTAAAAACCAGCGAATTAAATAAAATTTGATTAGCGAGCACAAATTTTTCCTACCATGGTTGAATCATTGGTCCGTATTGCTTTAAAAGCTATGCTGGTTTGAACATTAAAGTCAATTGTGACTGAAACATCATGATATACAGAAGCTGTAGCTTCAAATGCACAATATGACACAAAGCTCATGCCAAAATTGATTTATAGAAAGAAACGTTTGGCAACAGTATATTTTCACGGAACTATCCGCCAAGATAGAGCGATTTAATACATTGTCCATTTCAAAGCTGTATGCCGCTACAAAAAATAGTTTTTACTATCGGGTGATCCGTAGTTGAATGTGAACCACACCTAAACCTTAAGTTTTTCCTTATTTCATTTGACATTTCTCAATTTTAGACTAACTCAATTGATCATGACTATTTCAAGCATCGCAAATGGTCAGAATGGTAGCAAGAAATAACAATAGTGGATGATAAATTTTCGAAGAATATTGTATGTAGTGCTGAGGCACATTTTCACCTCAGTGGATTTGTCAATAAGCAGAATTGCCGCATTTGGGTGAACGATAATCCCACAGTGGTTGTCGAAAATTCAAAGACCGACTTTTTGGTGTGGCTTATGGGCTGGCGGCTTCATCGGGTCGTATTTTTTCCAAAATAAGGCCGGAATAGCGTTCACTATCGTGAGATGATTACGAACTTTTTATGGTCCCAATTGGAAGATATGGATATGGACGATATGTGGTTTCAACAGGACAGTGCCACTTGCCACATATCTAAAGAAACAATGGCTCTTTTGTGCGATAAATTCAATGACCGTATTGTCTACCGTGGTGGCAATATCAATTGGCCGCCAAGATCTTGTGGTTTAACACTCTTGAATTCATTACAAGCAGAATAGCCGTATTTGGGCAAATAGACATATTTTGTGGCTTATGGGCTGGCGATATCATCGGGTCGTACTCTTTCCAAAATGTGTTATCGTGAGATGATAACGAACTTTTAATAGCCCGAGTTGGAAGATATGGATATGAACGATATGTGGTTTCAACAGGACGGTGCCACTTGCCACACTGCTAACGAAACAATGGCTATTTTGTGCGATAGATTCAATGGCCGTATTATCTCAATTGGCCGCCAAGATTACATGATTTGACACCGTTATACTTTTCTTGGGATTGTTCGAAAGAAAAGCCGTACAATAATAAACCAGCAACAACTCAAGAGCTATAAGATTAGATAGTTTGGCTCATTAACGGCATAGAACCTCAATTACAACTCGGCGTCATCGAAAATTTAAACCATCTGATGGAGGTGTGCTGTCGAGGTCGCCACGGCTACTTAGCCGATATTTTCTTCAGATTCTCAGAATTAAACCCCAGCAATATTATCATAATAAAAGTTGGACAGTAAATAGAAATCAACATCGGCTCTTAAAAATTAATCAGCCTTTATATAGGTGTACAACTTAGTTTCCGCTATTTCTTCCGAAACTCGAGTATATAGTGCACACACAAACACAAAAATTGCGAAGGTTTTTTGCTTGTCTACAGTAACATCCAGGGTCTGAGGCAGGAATCGAACTTGCGACCTCGAGACTGTTGGTCGAGTACTCTACCCAATCATCCATCGAGGCACCCAACCAGTCATCGAAGCACCCATGATATTTATGATTCACTATTTTCTTCCATCGAAAGTTGGTCACTACGAGTACTTTCTTCCATCTTGCAGATAGTGTATGTTACGAATGTTGGAAAACATGGCCATCTTTTGAAGGGATCCACGAATCGAGCCATTTTTTTCTAATTCATAATATCAGAGTGCTGGTCAACCAGACGGTGTGCCATTGATCGAAACAAGTGATAGTCCGAAGCAGTAACGTCCGAAAAATACGGCGAGTGGGACAGGACTCTCCATTTCACGTTTTCAAGGTTGCTTTGACCTTTTCCATGTATGTCTTGAACACATTTGCATTTTATATGGGAACATGTCGTTTCGTAAAAAACACATTTAAAATTTTTAGTTTCCATACAAATGTTAGAGAAATTTTTAGAAAATATCTCCTAAAGGAGATATTAAAGGTAGTACTGTTAACAATTCTTTAAGATATGACTATTTTGCAATAAAAGAGCGATGTATATTCCCAGACAAAGCGCAAACAGTGCATCTTAATGGCTGCTGAGCGGCTATCGCGTGTGAGTCACTGTAGAGTGATCCTGAATCTAAATAACGCAGACGACCCAAAATAAATTGACAACTGTCAATTTGTTTTGGCTTATCAGTAGTCAGGTTTACAAACCAAAAACTAAATAATGCTACAAATCAACGAGTCCTGCTCTACAAACAGGCTGTTAAAAGTATGTTAAAAACGATAATACACCTTTTGCGACAAGAGTACCAAATATTATAATAGAGTATATACTAATGCTGCCATAACAATACATCTCTGCATGTAAACTCGATGCCTTTTGGTGAATTTTAATTTGAGCGTTCACTGATAAAATATTCAACGTTGCGGAATCTGTTCGCCAAATTTCCCATTTTGGACAGATCGCTCGATTTCACCATACCAATCGTCTTTCTTTCGGGCTACCTGAAGCTATAGGTTGTTTTTTTTTACCAACAAGCTACAGACGATTGCAGTCCTTAAAGAGAATATGCGACAGGAATTCGAACGGTTATCACCAGAATAGTGTGTATAGTATTGGAAAAGGCGATAAAACGGACACAAATATGTATCAACACTGGCGGCAGCCACTTGTCAGATATTATGTTTTCCAATTAACAGAAGACATTATACAAGGATCAAATAATAATTTCTAATAATCAAAATATATTTTTTTTATTTAAGAAAAAGTTATTCAAAAACCATAGTTGGTCGACATTGATTTTTTAATTAATATCTACCAAAGGAAAATCAATTTTTGTACATATTGTTGGAAAATAATATGATTTAAGAAAAATTCAATTAATTTTCCTAAAATTAAAAATAGAAAAATTGATACTTCATGCCATATTTTTATAATCTCTTTTGTCATTTCTCTCAAACAAATCTCTGTACATTAGAACGTATGCCATTTCACTTGAAAATATAGAAAATAATATACTCGTTTAAAAAACCTTTTACATCCTTAACCACAAACACACTATTGCACTGCTGCTCATGTTTCCGAATTCCCTTTGCCTGCAAAGGAAACAAAAAAAAAAGAAAAAAAAAATAAAACTTAAAACAACATTTTACAACAAGCAATATATTATTGAAAAAATCGATTTATTTTGTTCCCATTTAATGTTGCGTTGTCCTGTACTCATGTCCTCGTTCTTATGTGTGTGTGTGTGTTTTTTTTTTATTACAGATAATATTTGATAGTTTTACTGTGGGGCGTTTCGATGAGGGTATGGTTGATACCGATGTTGATGGTTATGAGACAAGTTTGAGTCCCACAGGCGAACTGCCTGGCTGTCCAGAAGGCTTTATGCAGGTAAGTTTCATCATTGATTTGAAGTTATGTAACAAGTGAATGTTCTTACTTACAATACGAATGAGTACACACATACTCTTATGCAAAGGATAATAAAATTAATAATAAAATTTGCTGGCATAAATGTTGCTGCAGATGTAAATAATGATGAGTTGAGTTCTATTGAAATGGCTTAAAATGCAATAGGTTTAATAACAAATACAAGAAATATTAAATTTATCTTAGTTAGTGCAGAAGTTGAGATACTATATACAATTAAAGATTTTGAAAATTTAATTACTTTTTATTATGCAGTAAATTTAAAATGAATTCAAATACTATAATCGATACGCATACTTATATAAAATATATTATTGAAACAATTCCAAAGTATTTGAAAAGTTTTGAAAACAATCTGGACTTTTTGTAATGATTTGCAAAAGAAAATAATGGCAATGCTGAAAAGAGAAAAAATTATTTAAACAAAATTAAAAGTCCTTTAATAAGGACTAATGTTATCATTGAAGTATGATTACAATTATTTAATTATGTGTATAATGGTTCAAAAATAAAGAATTTATTATTTAATTTTGTAGTATATATTGCAGAATTTAGTTCTTTAATATTGCTCAAATAATAAAGTAAATGCTTACATATCGCTCCTTTATTGCAACATAGTCATATCAAATCGCTTTTCAAATTTTTAGTTACGATACAAGTCTTAGAAATGTTTTTTTCTAGAAAATATCTCCTAAAGGCAACAGTTTAAAAGTAAAAAAAGCACAATATAAAAGGTAGTACTGTTAACAATCCTGCATTGTTGACACGAAAAGCAAATTTTTTGAGATATGACTATGTTGCAATAAAGGAAAGATATGGACTTCTACTCATTTAAATATTTATTTTTATTTGGTTGACTCTATTTCATTTTCAATACTAACACTAAACCAACTACTTGATAAAAATTCATTGTATTAAGTCATCTAAATGTGCAAAATGATATTGAGTTTACAATCGTAACTATTCAGCAATACATTTCTAAAGCCCCATAAATAATTATTCAAGTAAACAAAAAGCCATAGAAGCACGTAAGTAGCAAAGATTTTGTTTTGCTTTTTTTAGCAACTATTTAAGATAGGGGCAACCAAATGCAGTTGTATTAATCCTGCAGTTCGGCAAACGCCCTTAACGGATACTGCTGAAATTTTGAGCAAAATTTAAAGCGAATGTAAAATTTTATATGCTAATAGGAACGTTAGAGGAGAAATAGTTAGTATATGATAACAGGGAAAACAACTCTTAGCATCTTTGACTTAACTTTTAATGGGTGCTCCAGAATCTTTGAACAAATCTTAATGCGCATAAGGTATCTCAGAGACTAAAAGGAACACTAGAGTAACAAAGCTTCGTATTGGATAGCAGGATCAGCATTATTAACACATGTCAAGTACTCAAAATTTTGAGAGTATGCTATAAATTAGGGCTATACTCGTATGATGACGAATCAAACAGAATATTTAGCATTTTATAAAAGAAAAATATTGAGTTAGCACTTAGGTTAGGTAATTGAGAAGCCAGACAACTTGGGTCCGATATGGTCCCGTTATGTTGCTTGAGATTAATGCCAGAACAGGTAGAATTAGTATTAAAGGCCAGGGGAGAGGACCTCCAACATAAGTAATTCGAGATATGTAAACATTTGATAGTCTGTTCGTAGAGTTAGTTTTAAGTACCAAGGAAGAGAACCTCTTACATGTGTTACTTGAGATATCCAAACATTTGATACTCTATTTAAATTTTAAACTGCAAAATGTTGGTGGCGGCCTTGCTGTCTGTTATTGTCATGATATCCCTGCCAGAGCAAAATTTAAAGCGAATGTAAAATTTTATATGCTAATAGGAACGCTAGAGAAGAAAGAGTTAGTAACAGGGAAAACAACTCTTAACATCCTTGACTTAACTTTTAATGGGTGCTCCTGAATCTTTGAACAAATCTTAGGGCGCATAAGGTATCTCAGAGACTAAAAGGAACACTAGAGTAACAAAGCTTCGTATTGGATAGCAGGATCAGAATTATTAACACATGTCAAGTACTCAAAATTTTGAGAGTATGCTATAAATTAGGGCTATACTCGTATGATGACGAATCAAACAGAATATTTAGCATTTTATAAAAGAAAAATATTGAGTTAGCACTTAGGTTAGGTAATTGAGAAGCCAGCCAACTTGGGTCCGATATGGTCCCGTTATGTTGCTTGAGATTAATGCCAGAACAGGTAGAATTAGTATTAAAGGCCAGGGGAGAGGACCTCCAACATAAGTAATTCGAGATATGTAAACATTTGATAGTCTGTTCGGAGAGTTAGTTTTAAGTACCAAGGAAGAGAACCTCTTACATGTGTTACTTGAGATATCCAAACATTTGATACTCTATTTAAATTTTAAACTGCAAAATGTTGGTGGCGGCCTTGCTGTCTGTTATTGTCATGATATCCCTGCCAAATATCTTGTTTAACGTCAGCCATCTAGCTGTCTTATTTATGGCCGATGTTTCAACGTGAAGAGCACAATGTCCGTCCGGTAGTCAAAGGAATATTATGGTGTTGATTAATTTGCCCGCTTCTTATTTGATCCTGCTTTGTTACAACTCAATAAATTTAAGATCAAAGAAGAAATCTATTATATTAAAAATCAGGGGAAAGATTTTATAACATAAATCATGTGCTTAAAAGCCCAATAGTGTCTTTCAGTTTTCAGCCACAAACGGTATATATAGTGCGTTATTTACAAATTAATGAATTTTAGGCCAGAAAATGTAGAGAAGTACCAGGGAAGAGAAGCTCTTACATATGTTACTCGAGATATACTAGTGTTCGATAGTCTGTTTAAGTTTTAAAATACAAAATCCATAAATGGACCTAATCGTACGTCAGAAAATGTAGAGATCTCGTGTTAACTACCAGGGGAGAGAACTTCTTAAATATGTTACTCGAGATACAAAATATGTTACTCGAATACAAAATGCATAAACAGACCTAATAGCTATGCAAGTCAATGAATTTAAGATCAAAGTAGAAATACGTGATATTAAGTACCAGGGGAGAGAACTGGTAGCATATGGTATGGCTTATGTACAAATTTGTTATTTAAGAGAACTGTTTGGCGAGAGAATTATTATCACATTTTTTAAATTTCGTGCAAAATCATTCATTGTCATTATTTTTGAGTCCTCCCACGAACTGCAGGACAATAACAAATTCAACGCTTAAAATTGCATTTATGTAAGAATGTTTTCTGCTTGAATACATATAAATAAGTAAATTTTTTTTTTTTTTTTTGCACAAAAATATTTTAGCTTTTCTTTTTTGTTACATCAAACGTATACAAGTACATGAAATATTTGTGGTCAAAAATATATATAATTTCTTTTTTCGTGAGATTTACAAAACATTTCTAAGAACAAGTTGTAGCAACATGAGATAGAAATAACTTCACAAAGTTTGTGTTATTGTAGTCGATATTGTTGGTTAGTAAATCGATAAGAATTCATGTTCCTATTGTTTGTCTGGTTCAATGAATTGCAGCTGAACATTATAAATGAAGTGTTGCAAAATGAAATCTCCAATAATAAGAAAAGAAAAAACTGAAACTGATACTTTTGTAGAAATTACTTTTATGTGCCAAATAAAATATTTTGGTTTGTTTTTTTTTGTTTTTTGAAGCAAAGTGTTGTAAAACTTTCTCAATAAATTAATATTTTTTTGCATTGGTTGTAACAATGATATCCTTTACTTATGGTTAGTAAGTGCCAAGCACACAAAAAAATCAAATCGGTATTAGATAGGAAAAAAATTATTCAAAAATATATTTCCATATTTATTTCACTTCCTTTATTCTTCTTGAATATGAAAAATTGTTGTTTGGAAATAAACCCGTTAAAGCTCTAAAAGTTAAGCACAAGTGGTTTTACTAACACCATTAATAAATTTTTTTTAAATTTCTATACTTTTGAAAACTATAGTTCTAACTACAAACTTAAAAAAAAATTACAACTAACATCTAAATAGCTGACTGTTCATTTGAATTGGAAAATACTAGAAAATATTTTATAATAATTTGAAAATCTAATAGAATGTATTTTTTTTAACGAAAATAAAAGGGCAATAAAATGAGATTTCAAATCCTTATTGTTGTTTGCCTGCTTGTGTAATTACTTAAGATATCATTTTGAATACACTAATACCTGATAAATAGTAACAACACCAAGTTAAGAACAACTATTTTCACAATTATACTATATGCGTCAAAATATTTCTACGAAAAGATCTGTATTAAAAATTAGTGTCGTTAGTACAAGAAACTATGACTAATATATCCAGGAATCTCCCTTAGAATCTCGATACACGGACAAATATAGTAGGGGACTTGGGGAAGGCGTCTATATAGAAGAATTCAAAACTAAAATATACCTTAAGCTTCAGGACAGATGTAGTGTTCTTTAGGCTGAAATATTGGCTATAAATAAAGCGCATAGATGACTGATGTTTAACAAGTTGTTCGGCAGGGATACCATGATAACAAAAATGAAATAAAATGGACAACAAGGCATACTCTGATCGGAATAGACATCTATACCAATCTAGTTCAGGAATGCCGGACATCTTTAAACAAGATGGCGAGACATTTAAACATAACCCTAGAATGGGTACGTGTACACGTTCCCAATAACTGCAACAACATTGTTGATGAACTACCCAAAAAAGCACAATCTTAGAGGACAGAGACATTGATATCTGTTACGGACAGATATCACTGTCAGCGTACTGAAAAAAGATAAAGCTTCACACGCTGAAACGCAAACAAGAAAGATAGTTCACAGAACTCACATGCCTTATATCAAGGAACTGGAGAACGCACATTAACTTTAAGAGAACGGATGAGCTCTTAAATCTGCCCAGATTACTATTGAGAGCCAGTGCAGCAGGCATCACTTATCACTAGAGACTGCCCATTTGGAAAGCACACCAGGCGACTGGGTTTACCTCACAACGACTTCAACAGAAGTAGCCAGAGTAAAGACGTGGAGGGGACGGTCCTTTACCTCCTCGGAATATGACCGGCATTGGAACACTAACGCCTAAGATATCTAGGCGGCCAGAGTTTCAATAGCCTATCAAGTCTGAGCTTAGTCAATCTAACCGCGCTTAACAGCAAATGGCTAGTACAATGGCACGTAACAACACATTAAGTGGTTTGTCACCTTTCCGCAACCCACAACCACTATATCCACCATATTCTATTTCACCAAACTCCCTCTACCGTCTATCTTGATTTGAGGCAATCATAAAGAGAACTGATAAGAGCCCAAGTGAGCTGGATAACTAAGGCTACACTTAGAAACCCAGCGGCCTGTGTACCTACACTAACCTAGTACAAGGATATGGCTAGGTCCCATATGCCCTCTATTTTCAAAATGTAAACAAAAAACTTAACTAAATCAAAAATCATGGAAATGCGGTAAAAGTTTATAGTTGGTTGTAAATTGATAGTTTTAATTGCAAAAACAAATTTCAATTTTAATTACTGAGTGTTTACTTAAGTCCCCCATATATCCTTTTTTTAAATTTTATCCTCCTTATATCCTATTTACAAATTTTTTTTCTCCAAAAAATGCAGCAAAAGCTTGTAGTAGATTGCAGGTTGCTATTTTAATAATAATAACAATATTAATTTTAATTAGTGAAGGTATACTTAAGTGCCCCATATATCCTTTTTTTTAAATTTTATTCATATTCTATCCTTTTCTTAAATTTTTTTTGAAGAAATGCAGCAAAAGTTTTTAATAGTTTGTAGGTTGACTATTTTAATAACAATAACAAAATGTAATTTTAATTAGTGAAGGTATACTCAAGTCACCCATATATCCTGTTTTTAATTTTATGTGGAAAATGCAGTAAAAGTTTGTAATTGGTTGTTAGTTAGCAATTTTAATAAAAATAACAAATTTTAATTTTGATTAGTGAAGGTGTACTTAAACTTACCTTATATCCTTTTTTTTAGTTTTTTCAAGAAATGCAGTCAAAGTTTGTAATTAGTTGTAAATTGTATATATTAATAATTATAACGAATTTTAGTTTTGATTAGTGAAGGTAAATTTAAGTATACCCTTTTTTAATTTTTTTTTTTATTTTTTTTCAGGAACTGCAGTAAAAGTTTGTTGTTAGTTGTAGTTTGACTATTTTAATGATAATATCAAATTTGAATTTGAAATGGTGAAGGTATACTTGAGTCCCCTATATATCCTTTTTTTAATTTCATTCAAGATATGCAGCAAAAGTTGTTAATAGGTTGTAAATAGTCTATTTTAATGATAATAACAACTTAAAATTTTGATCAGTCACGATATGCATGAGTTCACCATATATCCTTTTTTTTTAATTTTTTCAGAAAATGCAGTAAATTGTTTGTAATTAGTTGTAAATTGACAATTTTAATGATAATAACAAGCTGTAATTTTAATCAATAAAGGTATACTTAAGCCCACCTTTTTAAGTTTCATACAAGTAAAAGAAAGTCTTTAGAATGTATTTTACTGTAGTCAATAACAGGAAGTGGCTCGACTCCAAATATATCTTTTAATTTCTTAATACATATTGCAGCATTAGCTACCATTCATCACGGCATCCTATAACATAAAAATGAACTTGAATGTTTTCTAATGAAAAGTAATATTGAAAAACTATACTAAATAACTTGTTTTCTCACTACACTCAATTACCATAATATTGAAAGGCTTAAGGCAAGTTAATTATTACCCATTTAATATACTGTCAAAGGAGGTGCCGGCAATTAGCTTTTCAAAGGACCAAAATAAAAACATGTACTCATTTCTAATTTATGCTTAATATTACTTTACTATTGCCACAACAATTTTTGTATACAAATCAAATATCAAACATGTTTCTAATAAATCTCTACAAAGGAAAATGTATTACAAAAGAAAACACTCGACACAGAAACACTACAACCTTCAAATGATGTTTGGCAATATGCATGTAATAAGCCTGGTTTAAGTCATATAATCATGTTGGTTGTGCAAGGTAACTGATTTTTCAACTAAATATTCAAAAACGAAAAATACATAAAATAAAACTCTTTGGCAAAAAAAAAAAATAAAAAAAATAAAAAACAAGAAACTTGGAAATAAATTAAAAATGTCATAAAACCCTGAAACGAAAACAAAACTTCCCTTTACTTTAGGCGTGCAACAAATCCACACACACACACACACACATACATGCTCACTTGCAAATAAAATGTTGTGACACAAGTAGTAAAAGGGAAAAAATTATTTCAATATTTCCAATAAACCAATTAATTTCTTTTTCCTCTTTTTCCCTCAATGATATAGTCAAACGTTTCATAAAAAAAAACATTCACATTCCTCCTCCCCTCCCTGTCACACTAGACACACTTTTTTTCTGGAGGATTTAAAAAAAATATAGAAATTTTTATGCCTTTAGTGATTGTATTGTTGTTGATGTTGCTTTACTGGAAATTGCATAATATTTGTAAATGCTTTTCCTCTCTGCTTTTAAGTAATATTCAATCAAGCACATACACGCCCACAGTTTCAAAAGGTTGCACAACGTACTCCAGGCAGCTTTTTTATATCCGTTCCTCGATCCAGCGATTTCAAATGAACACAATTACTGCGACCGATTTTTCTGTCTTACAGGGATGCCATGTGAAAAAGAATATAACACAATTTCGTTATCAAGTTGTTGCCCAGAGGAAATAACACGACCACAGATATTATAATTAACACTTTTTTTCCAACAGGATATTTTAAATAGAAGCAAATTTTTAAGAGAAGAATCTTAAAAAACAAAATACTGCATGATGTTGTTGTGTGTCAGATTGTTCAAATCTACTTGTAGCGAAGAAAGTTGTAATTCTACAATTTTCATATATATATTCTAAATCAGAATTAATAGAAAAGTCGATTAAGTGATCCGTCTGTCCGTCTGCCGGTCATTGAAATACCGTTTCTGACCATTAGACTTAGAAACTTTTCTCTTTCGCCATTCTATTACTCCATCGATTCATGGATTTGATATTGAAATTCAGTAAAATCGGTTCACATATAGCTAAGATATATCCAAACTTCCGAAAAAAGCCATTATTTTTGCAAATTTTTAAAAAAAAAAATAGGTTGTTTTGTTTCCAACTCGGTCCATATTTATATCCGAGATATAGCCTAAACCGATTTTTGAATGAAAATGTTGCGTAAGCGAACTTAAAAATGTTTTCTGCTAAAAAAAAATTCTGGTAATAAAAAGAGGTTACGTAAATACAGAAAATGGAATTTTCGATATCGGTCCATATACTCGTTTACCCGAGATATAGCCTAAACCGATTTTTTCATGAAAATGTTGCGTAAGAAAACTTAAGATTTTTTTTTTTTGGCTTAGAAGCAGTTCTGATTATGAAAGGGAGTTCTTAAAATACAGAAAGTGAAATATTCCGATATCGGCGCATATATACCCGAGATACTCGTATAGCCAAAACCAATTATTCGTGAATATGTCACGTAAATGAAATTAAACAACTTTTTTTTTGCCTAAAAGCTGTTCTGGTAATAAAAGGAGGTTACTAAAATATAGAAAATGAAAAATACCGATATCGGTCCATATATACCTGAGATATTTATATATAAACCGATTTTTCAATGAAAAAAATTTTTTTTGCTTAAAAGCAGTTCTGATTATAAAACAAGGTTCCTAAAATACAGAAAATGAAAATTTCCGATATCGGTCCACATAAAATCGAGATAAAGCATAACCCGGTTTTTCCACGAAAATTTTCTTAAACCGATTTTTTCATGAAAATGTCGCGTATAAAACATTTTTTTTTGTTTGCTTAAAGCAGTTCTGATTATTAATATACAGAAAATGAAATCATCCGATATCGGTCCATATATACCTGAGATATAGATTTTTCAATGAAAAAAATTTTTTTGCTTAAAAGCAGTTCTGATTATAAAACAAGGCTCCTAAAATACAGAAAATGAAAATTACCGATATCGGTCCATATAAAACCGAGATAAAGCATAACCCGATTTTTCCATGAACATTTTTTGTTTTTGCTTAAAAGTAGTTCTGGTTATAAAAAAAGGCAACGTATAACGTGCATCGGATTCTATCTGCCTTTAGCCATGAAGGAGTTTTTATTATAATAATAATAATAATTAAAAATAATCAGGTAAATGCCTTCGACTTCGAACTATTTTCTTGAGCTGGCAACTCTAAAAGTTTTTACTTTTTTATATGTACGAGTATTTGTGAAATACAGATACGTATTTAGGTTAAGTCATTGCAATTTTTTTTATTGATTTCATTGATAAAAAATTTCGTAAATAAATACAATAAAAAGATAAACGGAAATATTAAATAAAAAATGCAAGTGCAACAAAAAAAAAAAAAAGCTACAAGATTTAATTGCTAATGCTACATCTACACCAAACAAGGGAGACATATATCTGCAAGCTCTGCCGCTAAATAAATAAATAGGTTATGGATTGATTTTTGTGGAAAGTAAAAAGTTGATCAAGATATATTGCAACACAAATGAATTTTTATTTTAATGATGAGGTTGACATTTCAAGCTGCGTCATGTTTTTTTTGCTTTGACTTCACAGGAAATGGGAGAATTTATAGTAAAATTAACTGTTTTAATTGTGAAATTTATGCTTGAAGAAGATAATTTGTTTAATTCACTTATTTATACAAAACAAATTTGTTTTCTTTCAAGTGCATATATGAAAGTGGCATATATGAATGCATGTTAGAGTGTGACCACATTGTAACGATAATTTACTGCGGTGCGGTTTTTCGTACGATTTTGAAGTAGAAAACCACAGAGCAGAACGGCATAAAATTAATATATACTATATTATTTTCATTGCGGACTTTTTTATTCTGTAAATTTTTTTTTCTCTTTTCGATGTTGCCATACCTTTTGAATAATTGGCGATTTTTGCGACAACACAACAAAAAACACAATTTGGAAGCCAATAAATATTTGTCATGAAATGTAAAAGTTAAAAAAATATTTTAATAAAAAATAACCAATAATGAAAAAATCATCCAAGAAATTAGGAAGTATGACTGTCTTTACAATTTGCAGTCGGGAAATTACAAAAACGTCCTCTATAAAAAAGATGTGCAACATTGATGTGAATGCGCAAAAAAAATTAACAGCTTTTACTTAACTTAAGCAGTAAATTTGTTTGAAAGTTTTATAAAAATGTATACGCAAATAAATTAATAATATGTAAACTAACAATTACAAGTATTGACGCCACCGTTATTCGTTGTATTATGTTTATTTTCCTCTCCCACAACGGAAAATCGTACCGCACCACAAACATTGTGTTTAGACTCGTAAGTCAGTTTATTTTATATTGATTCAGCAGGGCTTACAGTGGTAAAACTATTTTACAATACAAGTACAATACACCAGTGCCTGTATAGACGAGTATAGGATACTATTTGCAAAATAGAGTACAAAGGTTTTCAGAAATTTTTTGCCTTCAGTATTGAAAATGTTCACTTTTTACTACCGGGAGTTCACCGGGAAGGTATACTGCTTTATTTTGCCGTCATTTTGGTAAACATTAGTCTGGACAATTCATATTTGGCAGTTGCGAGTGCAGCCACGTGGCAAATTTATTATGGAAAAATATTCTTAAACGTGTTTTAATCGTTAAAACATTTTATCAAAATCAATCATCGATTTTACTGTGACGATGAGAAAGTCACGTGAATTTAACGAGCTTAATTTCATTTTGATCCGTTCAGTATTTTACATATTTTTACAAAATATGTATAATGTGTTTGACTTGAAAGCTAGCATACGTTGTTTGTGAGACGATTGTCTTCAATATACAATCACCAAAGGAGTCTTCTGTTGATTATCTGACGAGTCTGTTAGACGATGAAAAATTTCATAGTTTTTATTTATACAATTAAGTTTTTTATTCGCCAATTTAGCTTCTACCATTTATACCAATAAAAATTATAAATAGCTTGTTTTCTATGTTTCCCAGCTATCGTATATGTCGACATTTCATAGGAACTACCCTAATCATCAGTAGACTTTGGAAATTTTTTCCCCGAAAAACAGAGCGCCTAAGTTAGGAACACGCCAAGGCAAAACCTGTTCCCCAGGGGGCCTAACTTCAGTCAGGAGGAAGGATTATTTTTAATTATAGCAATAATTGCTGTGAAACAATAAGACCAAAAAAGACAGAAAAATAATTGAATACCATTAGCTGGGGAACAACTAGCTGTTTTCGTTTGTACAGGATTTTCTGTCACTGAACAACCAGTTTTTAATTTATTATTTACTAATAATTCTCCTAACTATGATACGTATTTAATTTAATTGTTTTCTTTTCTACTTTTGCTTTTAAGAAAAATACTTTCTTAAAAATCAACTTTCTTGCCAAAAAGTGTTCTTAAAATGAAGCACACATTTCTTTTTCCTTTAGAAAAAAGTATTTCAAAATTAAGTTCTCAATAGCAAACACTATTTAAAATAACACCGTTTATATTTCAGAATGACTCTGTTTCGCTTCGCTATTTAATATCAAATACTAGTGTACTGCACTTTTGTAAACACATATTTTGCTTCATACGTATGTGCACATTTTATTCTATAACAAAACAGTTTAAAATTTTTATTGTTTTCCAGTTTGAAGGTTTGTGTGTGTTGTTGTTGTTGTTAACAACATGATGTTATATTTTTGTTACATATTTTCGGGTGTTCAGTTTATGCTTTTAACTTGTTAGTAGTGTTGGTATGATTGTATTTCCTTTACTAAAGACCAGTGCAGTCAGAGTGCGAGTTCAATGGCGTGGGAGAAAAAAAAAAATAGAGTGAGAGCGTGAGAGGGAGAAGGATATAAATAATTTGAAAGGAAGCAAGTGGGGGTGTGATGGTATGTTTTTGAATTTCAATTTTAAAAATAAAACTAGATCCCTAGTTAGTTGTTGTTAAGTTTTTATTTCCTTTTTTCGGTTATTTGTTGTGGGTTGTGGGTGTAGTCATACAGGATTTGTGTTAACATCATGTTTTAAGTATATCAATGAAGTGGAAAATATTTACGTTGTCATGTTTTTTTTTTTTTCTTCTTTTCAAAATTTTATTTTTATAGCATATAACTTCATTTAAATTCTCGACTACTTTTTTATTATTTTATTTTCCAGTCATGTTTAATATTTTGCTGTAAATGTATGAGAGAGTGTACGTGTATATGTGCATATGTGAGTGTTTACGTTTTGCGACTATAAAAATGAAATAAAAATACAAAAGTAAGAAATTTTATTTATGATGCTTTTGACATGTTGTCTTTAATAAACTTAACATAAAATAGATTGTGGTTAAAAAAACACATACAAATGTATTGAAAATTTATTATCAAAGAAAAAAAGAACATTATATATATATTTCTTTTTTTGAAATTTCAAAGGCAACATGTGTTGTTACATGACTTACTTGCTTATGAAGCTGTTTAAATATTTTTCTATTGTAATTTCCCACAATTTCAATTTTCCTTTTCAAGGGTTATTTTATAATTAATATCAATCATATGCTCCAGCTATTATTTACTACAATTTGTTCTTTGTGGAGTGTACAGGATGTCCCAGGACTCAACGTCAAGCCGAAATGGGGTGATCGGATTGATTATAGCTATCATGAGAAAAATCAGAAAAATATCTATCCTTTGCGGTAAGAAAATTATGGGCATTTTAGAAAAACTTAGAAATCCAAACGATTTGGTTTCACGACAAAACAGGCCTCCGTATACGAAATATCGGTTTCGAACCGGTTTTGCGTGGCTTAAGGTTTAACAACCTGCCTTCTATTGAAAAACCTGGGGTGGTTTTGTGTTAAATTTGTTCCAATTGTGTACGGAAGCGGTTAATTAACCGGCTTCGAATCGGTTATTGGGGAAGGGAAAATATAATATTTTTTTTATCCCACTTTTATTTTTAATTCCTAATTATAGTTTTACTGTTCATTTTCCCATATTCGAATTTTTTTATTTATACGATTTTTTTATATTTAATTAATATTTCCATAAAAAAATGTAATTCTTTCTCCCATTTAAATAATTGATAGATAAAGTCATCAATATAATTGACATGTTTGCATTTATATCTGCAGTTATTTTTTTTTTTTAATTTATTGATTGTTTGCTTTATAAACTATAAATTAATAATGAATATTTAAATGTTTATTTAAAGCTGTTTTGGAAAAAATAAAAATTAAGCACAAAATATATTTATTGTTCATTAATTGCAAATGGCCATAAATTAAATTTTTTTTGTTTATTCTATGCTCAAAGTAAAACAAATAGGAGTATATGAGCAGACAAACAATAAGGGCCTGAATTGTTTAAACAAATATTAATCAAAATTAACATGCCATTTGTTGCGTATACAGTGTGAACCATAAGTCTTTTAACATTTGAAATGATCAAGAAAAAACAAATAGCCAAAACTGCTTTTTTATTACGAAAGTACGAGTAAATGCAATAGGATTTTCAAAATTGATTTTTTTATTACGAAATTGATTGCAACTTTTTGAAAATTACAGCCCATAAAAATAACTGGTTGTTCAGTGACAGCAAACTGCAGTACAAACAACTGGGATTATAACAAATTGCATATGTGATCAATATGAGACAAATATAGACGAAAAAATAAATAAGAGCTCGGTGGTTGAGTAGGTTAAGAGGCCGTATTGAACATAAATCATGTTTATATGGTACTGAGTTCGAGTCCTAGTGGATGCTGATAAGCAGTGTAGCGAATGCGAAACAGCTAGTTGTCTTCCAGCTTTAGTGTATTCAATTATTTTTTCCTGTCTTCTTTGATCAAGAGTTAATGATCGCGGCAATTATTGTTATAATTAAAAATAAAAATATTTCTTGCCAAAAGCCAGGTTTGAAATCGAGACTGATGAATGATTTTCTTTTTTTTTTCGGCGAGGGGGAAAAATGCGTTACGCACTGACCAGAGGGCCCGTACCCTCCGCTTTGTGTCGGACTGGTCACCACAGTGCAACCTACCGACTAAAAAACCCCCTCTTCTTCCTAGAATAAAAATTTCCACCCCGGGACCGCCTTAGCATTGCTTCGGGGTGGATTCCCAATGGCTTAATCAGCCCTTCTCTTTGTCTAGGGTCCTGATTATAATCTTGCTCTGCGGCGTCCAGATCTGGCTTTTTCGTCCGCAGAACTTTTTCACAGAATCGCGATACCGCTAAAAAGTTGGCCTCGCTCCCTAACATGATGTCCACGATATTCTCTACTGTTATTGAGCCAGTTACCATCTCCAGCTCTCTACGAGTTTCCGCCCATCGAATACACTTAAAGAAAGTGTGTTCTGCGTTGTCTAGGACTTCTTCATCTTCGTATAAACAAAACGGTGTGTTACATTTACCCATTTTGTAAGTAGCTCTGGTAGTAGCCGTGGCCTGACAGCATTTGAGTCAGGTAATAGTTCACATTCGCATGCCGTCTGTTCAACCATTTCTCGATATTGGGAATGAGATGCTTCGTCCATCTACCCCTAGTGTAAGTACTCCATCTAGACTGCCAACTCTGTAACATTTCCTCCCGTATTTGCTGCATACTTCCAAGGTCAGATGAATGATAACATCATATAATATTAGAAATATTTTTTATTATTACTTTTCTTCATACTTTTTATATATGACTTTATGATAATATGACAATATAACTCTAAGCATATTAGACAAGCAAAATGAGTTGTAGCTTTTAAATATTGAGCTCAATACTCTTTTATGGCAAAATTTGGCAAAGAATATAATTTTGCAGTTCTGAATTTAATCACCAAATAAGTGGACAATATAATTTGTGTTAATTTGCATAAAAAGACGCAAAAATCTCATAAACTGTTTACCCTATTTTTGCGAACACAGTTTTCCTAATTTTTTTTTTTCCATTTCTGCAAAAGGATCCTGTAGCAATCCTCATACTTAAATAGTTGGCATATGTCTAATTTTGTTATCATAGTGGTATTTTGTTAATGTCAAGTATCTATGTATGTCGTTTTGTTTGTACAAGTCTTCTGATATATTTGATTGCATGTATTCGTATTCGTCTAAATGTCGAGCAGTATGTAACATAAATTTATAACACAAATGTATCGTAAAAAAAAACATATTTGTATTTAAACGTACTGCAGAAAATAAGGAAGTTGTCGTTATGATTTATTATTACATAAAGATTTCATACATCATGTATTTAAATGAAGTTTTGAATTTATTAGTTGAAAATTTTTACCACATTTTGCTAATGGAAGCATCCATCATGACATTGAGTGATATTACTACATGCGAGTATGTACACACATTCATTCATTTATACTTATGTATGTATGTGTGATGATAGTTTTGAGAAGGGATAGCATTCGATAATTAAAATAGCAATTTCTAAAGTATATTACGAGTACTTTTGTAATTGAAATAGCATAGAATAGAGTCAAGGTATCAAGAAATCAAGGTTCAGCAATTTTCATGCAGAAATATCGTTGGGTTCATTTAGAAGGGCGCTAACTAACATAACTGCAGAACTAACATAGTAGCAGAAGCAAAAATCTAGCAGAAAATGATTTTTTATTATATTAATATTCTTCGATCTTCATATATATTAAATAATTAATAGCCTAATAGCGTGTTCACACGAAGGCTTATATTCGAGGTTCGCTCTCTCATTCGTGTTTCGCGGCCCAATCTTTTATGAGCGAACCAACTTGGTTCATTTTGAATTTTGTTGCGAACCATGCAAAAACTACTATCATCTCCAAATTTGGTAATAAATTATCGCTAGTTTATCTGCACTAGCTCTCAAAATAACTGTAAACAAAGAAAAACCCGATAATTAATGTGCGTAAAATCAAAAGAAACACATGGAACATATAAAAATTTTATACTTACATAAAGATTTAAATAAAAACTAAAAAACGAATTAGTGAAACGTTTGCAAAAAATATGTAAACATCAGTGTAAGCCAAAAAACAACCGTCTGAAGACCAAGTTTCGCAATAGTGGTTCAGATAGCGAACCAAGTGTTTCGTATTACCATCTGAATATGCTTTATTAAACTACTGAATTCATGACTTGTAATTGTAATTCAATTCCCTTTAAGTACATTACATTACAATTTGTGGACTATTATTTATATAAAATAAATGTGACCAACATAGTTAATATACGAGTCAAAGTGAGACCAACACACTAAAGTCGGTTTTAAGTTAAACCAGTTGGCACCCACAAAAAATTAAAAACAATTTATTATTGGGCATATTCATAAAATTTAAGTGAATTTGAAATGTGTTTTAACTCAAAACATTCCATATAAAATTTTACTAAAATTCATTTCAAATACATATTAATTTTTTATCAATATGCACATAAGAAATTAAGTAAGGTGTAATTTCTAGTCATATTGCTCCTTTATTGCTACATAGTCATATATCAAAAAATTATCTTTTCAAGTTAACAATGCAGAATTGTTAACTGTATTACCTTTGATATTGTGCCAAATATTTATTCAAATGACTCAAAGTGTTTCCTTTAGGATATATTTTCTAAAAAAACTAAGCTAAAAAAAAGAAACTAAAAATTTTATGTGTATTTATATCGAAACAAGCCTTTTTAGTAATGACTATGTTGCAATAATGAAGCAATATGTACTCGTATGCATTATAGATATCACACCCTAATTACAAAAAAGGTCACAAATCAAAATAATAAAATTTTCGGGAGAGACAAAAAACTGTTTATGTGAAATTGCTTGTAATATTTAAAAAAAAAACATTGTTCCATTATGAAAAAATTCAATATTGAAGAAGGTTCTGCTACACTTTTTTTCAGTTTTATATTACTTTTGCGAAATTATAAAAAAGAACTAACTTTTATGGAAAAACTGCAGTTTTGGAAAATTTTGAGTTGTGACGTTTTTGTATTTAGAGTGCAATATACGCGTATACTTGCTAATAAACACTTATGAATATGTTAATGATGTTTAGGTAGGTAAGTGTGTTCAGAAAGCAACACTAGACATCCCGGCAAATAAAAAAAATTAGCTTTTCAAAAGCTTTTCTTATTTTTGATATTTAATTATTTGATCTTGTTTAAGTAAATATTTCTTATTTTTGCAGCTAAAGATCGTTTTTTATTTTCTTTATAGATATAGATTTTTTGTGTATAGGAATTTTTTGACAATAATTTTTCAAATTGAAAAATTTTTTAATACATATTAATTATCCTGACGATGATAACAAATTGTTATCGCAATATTGAAAATAAATACTGTTGAATTTTTTATAAAAAAAAATAAAAAATTATCTTTAGCTGCAAAAATAAGAAATATTTAGCTTTTCTTATTGTTATCGAAAATCGAAAATTGAATTTTTTACATAAAACCAATACGATTTTTAGCTACAAAAATAAAAATTAATTACTTAAACAAGATCAAATAAGTGAATACTAAACATTAATTAAATTTTTTAATGCCAAATATTTTACTTTAAAGAAATTTTTATATTTAAAAGTTTTACTCGTATATATGTAAGTATCCTTCCTTACAAATTCTTTATATTATATATTTTTTTATCAATATCTTGCACTTCCAACCAACCGGCATTTTCAGAGAAATTCATTAACTAACATTTTATTACTATTCCAACTTATAACTCTGACCTGAATAGTCATTTACAAAATATGTGCAAATGTGTAAGGACTCAGTATAAAAACGTTTAGTCCATATTATCACACTGGCTGGTATGTATGTGTGTGTGTGTGGGTGTGTGTGTTTGTGTGTGTGAAAAGTGATTTAGTTTCTTTGTGTTTGCACAAACAGACAAACAAACAATGGGTTCAAATAAAAGCCATTCATTTAATTGGCCTCCTCTTTTTTGCTTTCATTCTGCTGCTCATTAAATTTTGTTTGCAAATGTGACTGAGTTTGATTTGGAAACAAACATTTTATGGTTGAGTGTTTTCCTTTATACTCCAAAAGGACAATTATTATAATAAATTGAAATGCGATTATTGAAAGAGAATAACTTGCAAAATATTGAATTCAGAGAAATGTCATAACATATTTATTATGAAAATGTTAAAGTTTTAAGTTCAAAATATTTGTTATGCAATATTATAACAAAGGAAATTTCCACAAGTCAAAACTATGAAGGAACAATTGTTGCAGGTACCAAAGAATGAACAAGTAATTTAAACATAAACATTATTTTTCGTTTATTACAGAATTCGTTGAAAAATGTCTATACAAAGTTTTTCAAATAAGCCCTTAATAAATGTCAGATATTTTTCCTGGATACGATACGTTGCTTTACTTTAATTCTCTTAATTTTATTAAATATTTTAATTACTATCACAATTTCATAAATAAATTTAAATTTTCTTGCCAAAATACTAAAACTCAAATCAAATTTAACTGAATTATTTTATTGTTGAGCAAATAAAATTTATTCAATAAATACAGTCAGCACTTTCGACTCGTTTCACTCTATTCAAATAACTACCAAAACCCCAATTAAATAACTCTTAATGATGCCCTAATATATTCATTATTTAATAGTCAATATGTGTATAAATAATTTTAAAAATAATTCCAATATTTCATTAGATACGGCAGAGTCAATTAGAATACCATTTATATCATATTGTTATTTCAATGAAAAATTCCAAAAATATATTGAATGAATTTCATTTTATTAAACAGCATTGAAACATTTGTGTGCAGATTATTATTTAAGATTTTTTTTTCTTCTTCAAAAGCTTTTGATTAATTGGAAAAAATTCATTTTATTTAGGTCTTTAGATGCTATTGATAAGTTTTATTTCATTTACATATAAACAGTTTGCGTAAAAATTTTGCGTTTTGTATTTGAATTTTCGTCTAAAATATATTGATCATATAAGCGTACTGTTTTGTTTCTAAAAATATAGAAATGAAATTGATACATATTCTTACTTATTTAGCTTTAAAACGCTTTTAAGGATTGTGCCAGTGAATCTAAAAACACTGCCTGTGCACAAAGCAGATTGGTAAGAGAGAAACATTTAGGATTGACTAGCAAACCTGTTGAGCATAGGCAGGCATTTAATATGAAGTGTTCGGACCTAAGTTAGGGTTTCGAAAATATGGTCAACGTCTCTCTCTCTCTCTCTTTACCTTAATGGGGGTTAAAAGTGCCTTTTCTGATTTTCAACCAAAATGTTTCACCCAAGATGCAGGTGACTTTGCCTATCATCAACCTTGGCATGAACTTTTAAGCAGAACGTACTAGCAGTATGAAACAAACAATTAATTTTTGGTGAAGGTTCGGGAAGTTCTAGTACAGCTGAAATCATGCTTTTTCTTTTTAAAGGGTTAATTGTCGAGCATAATCAGGCGACCCTCCCTGCTTTACGTTCCAGGAAGCAGAGTGATATTCCCAGCTGCCTAAAACGGGGATTTTTTTTGAGACGGGATATAATTGAAGTATAAAAAAGAACCAAATGTAGGCAAAATTATTTGATTCCAACAAAGTATTATAACAAAACTCAAGATGTTAAGTACAAATAAAACAAAAATTTTTCACTATATTAACTATCTCCCAGGATTGAACTTGAGCCAACAATACTGGCCGCGATCAATAACTCTTGATCAAAGAAGACTCTTGATCAAAGAAGAAAAAGATTTACATCAGCACCTGCTTTGCGGCCTTATCTGATGATGGACCAGTTCCACAGACTGAATTATTCATGATTCACCAGCGCCCCCGTGTGGCTTACCAGGCTCACACAGGTAGCAATTCTTGTCATATAATTGTAGCCATATAGGCAACCCCTTATTTAGGAGCTCGGTCCTTCTAATCCCTCCTGTATGCAATTAACGGAAGACAATGTACCTTAATAAAAAAAATTTTTAGCAAATGTCATTTTATCGAAACAACTATTCAAATTATTGTTATCACATGAATAGAATAATGCTTGGAAAAGTAAACACTATTACTAGTCTAGGCTTCATCCTTGATCATAAGCTGGACTTTCGTGATCACATTGCGCTAACTGTTTATAAAGCTTGTGGAGTTTTTTGATTTATGAAACGATGGTCTAAAGAATTTTCAGACCCTTACATTACAAAGCAACTTTATATTTCCTTAGTTCGCCCTATTCTTGAATATGAATCAATTATATGTGATCCTTGCTTCACCATTAACACAAATAGTATTGAATCTATCCAGAAAAAATTTCTTATTTTCTGTCCACGGGGTCTTGGATGGAACTCGTATGTGCTGCCATCATATGAAAGAAGGCTTGGACTCATTAAATTACCAACTTTGAAAAGTCGTCGAACCATGCTTAGTCTCACTTTCCGCCTTAGATTGATTCGCGGTGAAGTTGATTCAAAGTTTCTGCTGAGCAAAATAAATTTCTCTGTACCAACAAAGGCAATCCGTAACTATCGACTAGTAAATCTAGAGTATCACAGGACCATCTATGCTAACAATGATCCCTTTCGTCGCATATGTGAAATATTTAACAAATTTTATTATATTTTAGATATCTCTGAATCTAAAGATGTTCTAAAACGAAAAATAATTTTGTACTTAAATACTTAATTGTACTCCTTTATATTTTTTCTTTGGTTTGTAAGGACTTATAGTCTATAGACTTAAATAATGAAATAAGTAAATAAATACAAAAAAAGACTGGTAGGTCGAAGCATCAGCCCATCCGTCTAACCATCACTAATATTTCCTTACAGTACAGGTATCTGTTGTAAAGGCAACAGCACCTCGTGGGATTGTTAGCTCCCAAAAAAATCCATATATCAACAATTATCAGGGATACTAACTTCCTCTTCCTGCGTCTGTAGGTTTAAACCACAGCCAGTACGTTCTAGCCAAGGTAAGCACCTCAACCATAATCAGCTCGACTTGAAGTGCAAGCAGAACCACCTGGAGGCATGCTGATCCCCGTTCTGCCAATTATTATCTTTATTAAGGGTTTCCGAAGCCAACACAACATAAGTCATGCGGCTTCCTAGAGTTTTATTCGTTACAATAAATGAAGGACTCTTTCCCCTCTTTACCTGGAAAACAGAGTGCTCTGGTTTTGAATACGCCAAGACAAAACCTGTCCTCCGAAGGTGTTATAAAAAATTCCTACTTGTTTTAAAGGTAAAACTTACAGCACATAAATATTGTGCCCATTAACATTTTGGGACTACATATAAAATTTGTCGCTGCTAAATAAATTATTTATACTTACTTCTCTCGTAATCTAATACTTCTTGCTTCCCTTCAATTAAAATGTGTCACGTAAAATATTGAATTGTTATTATTTAAATTAAACAATTTAAAACTCTACAAAAATTTATGCAAATATTTTCTCTAAAAACAGAATTGAAAATTTCAGCAAATGACAAACAATAAACTTTTATTCGCTTGATTATTTCGTGGTCATTTATATAAAAAAAAACAAAATTTAATTGTAAACTAAACATAAACGCGAAAAAATAACAATAACAAGCAAAAAAAAGAACATTGTCATAAAACGTTGTGTAAATTAATGTACCAAAAGATAGACATCAATGAACACAAGTATTGGCAACAATGAGTTCGAACGGCTGTTAAAGGACCAGTACTGAATTCTAAATTTAAATTTTAAATGGCTGTTAATGAAATCACCACTACAGCATTCCCTCGAGGAAGGCAATATGATAGTGGTGTGAGTGTGAGTGTGTTAGTTTTATTTTATTTTTCAGACAACGAAGCCCAACAAAATACATTATTGACATAGAAAACTATACCTAGTTTATTATTACTCATTTATTAACAATTGCTATAACTTTGGTACTCATATGTAAAAATTGGAATGAGAAAACAAAACATGAAATATCATGTGTGAGTCTATTTGAAACATTTGCTAAGCACAACCACAGTTTGGCGAACGAGGCTGCACGTAGAAAAAAATACATATACAGTAGTGGCCACATAATTAAAACATTTTTGATATTAAATTAATTTATTGTTTTGATGGTATATTTGATATTTAGTTGTTGATTGACTAGACGCCATTCGTAGCGTTTTCCTTCTGATTCCCACTGAAAAAACTTTAATTTTTCACTGCATAAAATATTTTTACAAAAACTCATGGGTTTATAAATATTTAACATTTTAATTTCTCCTGACGATGATAACAAATTGTTATCGAAATATCGTGAAATAACAGATTTTTAATACTTAATTTTTCATAAAACAAAAAACAAAGATCTTAAGCTGCAAAACTTAAATTTATTTAACAAACGAAGATCAAATAATATTGAGATAAAATGTGTTTTCTGACAAAATCCAATCTGGATTAAAAAAAAAAATTTTTTCTCTTGGGACGTTTTTTATTTGCGTTGCATCCACTTAAGGCATTTTCATTAAGACACCGTCGAATAGTTCTAGATGATATATGGCTGCTAAATGAAGACTCTAATTCAACTTTTAGCTGCTTAAGGCCCGATCAGACTATTATACAAGTATAAATACTTTCATTCGATTTTGTGAGATAAAAGTCTAAACACATTTCTTGCGACCGTCTAACGTAAATTAGATTTTGCATTCACACCATCACACTTGATATAAACCAAAAAATTTGGGTAGAAAAGAAAAAAGCTGTTCATATTTTTTTATTTATTCAGCAGAGAGATGTGCCAACATAAAACTTTACACGGCGGCAGGTGAGCTCTTCGTCGTAGGCGGTAGACGCGACGGCTTTTGAAAATCTTTAGCAGCTAATATAATAATTAAGTAAAACAGATCCAAATTTAAAAGCACCAACATATTTTATGTTCTACATATAGCATAAGCAAAATACATTTATATACGACAGCTAAATCCCAAATTTCAGCTAAAAGAAATAACGACAAAAAATACTATAAAAATACTATTGGTGACGGCACGCCATCGGCTAATAAATAGTCGGCTAGTAAATCTTTTTACAGCTGGTTTCCTAAAAAACACAACCCTGATCGAATGAAAAGTATTATCGTTTTGAAAAGTTTCAAAAAACAAAATAGTCGTATAGGATGTCAAATTTTTATCGTATTATTTTTCGTATGTATGACGGATTACATTCAGAATATTAGACTTACACGTATTATTTGAATTTTTGACAAGTATTAATACACAGTATAATAGTCTGAACTTGGCTTAAGAGCTTTAAAATTAGTGAGCTTTAGAGGCACTTATGACTATTCTATTGTCTCTGGCTGTAGTTTTACGTGATTTGGAGGCTATGGGTACATTATTTGAGTTCCCAAATTTATCAAAATGGCTATTATACATTATTTCTCTAGAGCAAATAAGCAATTGAGAAAATTTATTTACAGTCTTCTGGGAGCTTCATTAATCTAATGATCACCTTGCTGAAGGCCCTGAGCAGTTGTGTCTTTACGTCCAAGTTAGTACTGGAATGTCATAACAGGCTAAACGAACTGGCAAACCAGAACCAGGACATGAAGGGCATCATGGCAATGAAATGGCTGACACTTATGCCAAGAAAGGAGCCAAATATTGGACCCACTCCAACTTTTGGCTTCAATAAGGGTCGCCTGAATGAGGAGATAAAAAAAATGGACGGAATCCATCGTTGAACAACATTGGAACGAGACAGCTGGTTCTGAACACTCCAAGAAATTTCTAAACTTTGATAAAAAGAGGGCCGAACGTGCTCTAAAACTGGACAGGAAAAGTCTCAGAACATTGACAGGTGTACTTACAGGTCATTATAACTGCTACAAGCAACTGCACAGGATGGGCATTTCCAACACAGATATTTGCAGATTCTGCGGTGATGAAGAGGAGTCAATGGAGCACTTAATCACCCACTGTGGAGCACTGGGACATAGAATATATAAGCTACTAGAAGCTTATATGTTAAGTGAATGTGTCTTAATATCACTTCCAATGAAGGAGCTTGTCCGTTATCTTGACATACTCAACTCACAATGGGGCAAGGGGACGCACAATAGATCAATATTGGTGGCAGTGCAAATGGCCGAAGAGGGCCATATCCCATCCACTAATAATAAATAATAATAATAATGATCACCTTTCTTTCTTTTTCGGAGCAAGCTGGTATTTTTCATATTTTTCCATACCTCGTGGCTAATATTGGTGTACAATTTAATGGATATCATTTAAAATTATATATTAGAATATTTTTATTTAAAGAAAATTGAACCAAAGATGTATGCAAAGAAAGAACCAAGTGCCAAAGATAACAAAATTATACTTTGCAGTGGAAAAGTTCCGTAGAAATAACAATAGATCATATAAAATATCGAACGAATGAAATATCACATTTTTGTTTTAGTTACATGTCCACCACTGTATATGGTTGACATGATAATACTTTAAGGACAACTTACTGTTGTTAACTTATATAATTATTGCGGATAATACCATATTTTTATGTATAAAATGTCATTAATTTGATCGAGCATAAGTATTAAAAAAAATTACAAATAACTATACCATACTCTGGTTCATTATTAGCATAATATTGTAGTAATTAGCCACAGTTATAGTTAAAATCATCAAGTACTTGTATTATCCTCACTTTCATCATATAGATGGTGGCTACAACTTAACGTAAGATTTGGAATAAAAAACAGTTTTAAGTCTTCCCGTCGAAAAAAAATGTATGATTGATTTAACAATATTTCAAGGACAACATACTAATGTTGAATTATATATTGTACCCCAAAACAGTATATTGTTGTATATAATTAAACCATTATGTCATAGTTTTGCACAAACAATTTTGCAATAACGAGGTTTTTTCAAAAAAACTCCGAAAAATTTTTTATATTGAGAGATTTCGCCATGTCAAAGTTCGTTATAACGAGATTTCACTGTATAAATTTATATTGCTTAAATAATATTCCAAAGTGTTTTTCCTTTGTGATAGTAACGAATTTGATTTGAGAACATCTACCCAGCCAGCCATAAATACAAAAGCAATTTTCGTGCCACCCTCGCTTTATAGTCCTTACATACATATACAATGTACATGCATACAAACATATTTACAAAACCATTATTTTAAAAACATTTTGTGTTAATTTCTGCCAAACAAGCAAAACAACAATACTACACTAAAATTTATATCAAAAATAATAAAAACTTGACTAAACAATTGTTCGGTTTGTTTGGATAAATAGTTACAAAAATAATGACAATGACATAAAAACTAGAAAATACTAGTAAAAAAAAAAAAAAAAACAAAGAATTCAACGAAAACTAAAACTTTTATTTATATTCAAAATCATCGACTTATGTTTGAGTGAGAGAGTATGTAAAAACAACTGAAAAATTATATAATAAAATATGTATCTGTGGCAAGTTTGGTGTATCAGTACTCTAGCTGTTTTTCGTGCAGGAAATTTTATGTTTTTATATTTTCCTGGTTAAATGAAATTTTAAAAATAATGTTTTTTGGCTTTTCGAAAATTTTTGTATAATTAAGAGAATATTTGAATGGTCATGTTTTGGTTACATTGATATCCGCTTTTAATAATAATTTGTGGCATAAAAGCACAGCTGAACGTGGCAGCATTTCTACTGGAAAAGGCTAATGAATATTAAAATTTAGTAAACAATTTAAAATTTTGTTTTGCATGTCACTTTGTGAATTTTCAAAATTAAAACAAAGAACATATGAAAAAAAACCAGTCTCAGTAATAATAAGCAAGTACACGGAGAGAAAAAGCTAGTACTACATTTAAATATATTCTACTCGCTTTTAAGACGATTGGATTCAATAATTTAAGTACGAACAACACACAAGTGTACTTAAAGTAAAACGAAAACAGGGTTGTTTAAGAAAAACAATCCTGGGATGTCTTGAACAGAAAAAAAGAAAAAAATTCTTAAATTAAAAGCAAGGGTCGAATTACCGCATACATGGTCGAGTATGCTTTCGTATTGAACACAATTTCGTGGCGTATCGAATACACAGATTCCTTCATTCGAAATTGCTAAAATAATGTAAAAGATTTTTATTTACTTTGTAATAGAGCAAACATATGTTTTAGTAAAATCATTCATGTACTGGTAATAAGAATGAAGAGTGCGGTAAAGCATATGTTGGGACGACTAAGAGAAATTTAGGAGTGAGATTGATGAACATAAATCTGATTTGGAAAAAAATTAGCAAACAACAGCAATAGCAAAACATTATATAGAACACAAACACCTGACTTTGATACAGTGCAAATTTTAAACAAAAAAAGAAAAGCGATATACGTTGGAGAGCTTGAGAATCAAACAACGAGCGTTCGTTGCCATGGCAAAGCGCTATATATTTATTGTGCCATATATTGTGCCATTGCATCCTTTTGCTTTGTGTTAATATTGCTTCAACAAATATTTTCTTTATACTAATTATATGCTTTTAATTTCAAATATGCACTTTCCTTGCTTTTGTGTACTTTAACAACAAAAAACTTATTGTCGATCGCTGTAAAGCTAACGAGTGCAATTTAAACAGTTTATACTCGATTGCACACTCGTATACTGTAATCTCAAATTACGATAGCAACTTTTCGTTAACGACTGCAGTAATCGCAATAAAAAAATACGAACAGTTTTACTCGGTCACGTATGCGGTAACTTGGCCTCAGAATTGTTAAAGCGAATAAAGAAACCAAAGCAAAGTTAGAAATACATACAAGTATATGAATGTATTACTGAGAGATAAGAGTATAAGACTCTCTGAGAAAAAATACTAGTCAAGGCGAATTCATTTTACCAGGTGAAACTGAAAAAACAGATGCTCTACTTTTTTCTTTGATTGTAAAACACCAAGGGTCAAAAGTTGTTTCCGGTTTGCTTACATACATGTACATCTGCAAGTAAAGTATGTAAGTGTGTGTATGCATGTACATACTTTCTATACAATTTTTTGACACACGAGTCGCTCAAGCACCAACAAAACACCATGTTGTTTTTGGATTGTTGTATTTATTGTAATCCCAGTTTCACCTGGTATAATGAATTCGCCTTGATACTAGTTTGTCGTGGTAGAGAAATATTAATTTCGTCTAAATTATTCCAGCTAAAGATCTTTGTGTTTGTTGTTTTTTATAACAATTTTTATTTTCAATATTTCGATAATAGTTGATAATCATCCTTAGAAAAATTCAAATAAACTGTTATCGGAAATAAAAATTGTTAAACATTTTTTTTTTATAAAAAACAAAAAAAAAAAAAAAATTTTTTTAGCTGAAAGAATTTAGAAGAAATTAATGTAAACAAGACCAAATAATACGAATATTGTAGAGAAATATTTTAAGAACATATTTCTTTTCGAATTCTCATTACTTTATATAAAATAATCGAATATAGAGTTATATGTTTGAAAATATTTTCTATAGATTTCCAAGTCTGATTAGTGTAGTTCCTATAAAATGCCGACATATAAACTATTAGGAGACAAGAACAATATTATTTGATTGGTGTAAAAAATATATCTAGAATAAATAATCGTAGACTAAATTGTTCTTTCACAATAATATGTAAGTGTTATTAAATCTCGTGTTTGGCTTATTTCAAGTACAGGTCCTGAATTATATGAACTTTAGAGTTCTTTACTCAACCGCATTTTAAGATTGGTTCAATATCATGTTTTGTCAAATCAATCTTATTTTTAGTCTATTTCAAATACGGCTTTGGGATTAAGTATATCTAAAATTAAGTATTTAGTGCTTGAATAATCCGTACTGGAATCAAGCACACAGAGATCTGCACCGGTATACCGCAACCATAAGTACACTGGTTGTTTACCCAAGCATTTTCACATCCGAGGATTTTAAACTTTCTTCATAATTGATGCGGTGGTATTTATTTATACCTGTCGTTCGTTTGTGAAATCTTGAAATCAACTTTTAAAACCAACACTCTCGACAAATTCGTTCGTTGTGTATATGCGTCACCTTTTATTTAACATTAACTGAAATCGCGGTTGCCAGATTTAATAATTTACAACCATGTTGACGATTTTAAAAGTAGCATACTGAATGATGAGTTTCAGATTGTTTTTGCTGAAATATTTGATATGATATGATTCAATTAAAATTTCTTCCACAATTGTGTTTAATTGTGGTTATGGATTAAAAACAAGAAACAAATATTATTACAAATGAAGCAACATAAAATAAAAGAAATTTGATGATAATGTGCTTCATAAAAAAAAATCTAGTTTTTTGAAGGTAAGAGATATTATTTTTACCGATTATGTACTAAACATGCTGAAATACAATATATTTATATATGATGTTTTAAAAACCTTGTGGCAACGCCGCGCTTAGTACGAATACGTTTACCGAGTGTGAGTGAGTAAATACATAAAACTGAACAAACACACTCTCATGGGCAAGTTAAATGTGTAACTGTAAATTCTTTTTGTTTTTGGTTCTTCATACTGGGTGGCCCAGAAAGACCGAAGTGGTGTGAATTCCTTATAACTTTTTTATTATAATTTTTTTTTTCTTTTCTTTTCAGTATTTTGTAAAGAAGACTTGGATAATTTATAATGGAGCAATACACAATTGAACAACGTGCCCAAATTGTTGAAATTTACTTTTCAAATCAACGATCCATTGTGTTGACTCAGCGTGCATACCGTCGTCAATTTAATGTGCGGGTTGCACCCTCTCAGTCAACAATAAACCGTCTGGTTGCAAATTTTCGAGAACAAGGAGCAGTAAGGAACCTTCCTGGTCCCTGCAGACACCGAACTGTCCACACGGCTGACAATATTCAAGTGGTACAGGAGAGTATTCGGGAGGATCCGGAAACATCAACCAGGAGACGTTCGTCACAACTGGGCCTCTCAAGGACGTTTGCACACCATAGGATTGTTTCCATACAAAATTCAACTTGTCCAAGAATTGAAACCAACAGATTACCAGCAACGACTTGACTATGCAATTTATTTCCAGCAAAAAGCACAAGAGAATCCAAATTTTATTCATAACTTAATAATGAGTGACGAAGCCCATTTTCAATTAAATGGGTTCGTTAACAAGCAAAACTGTAGGATATGGGCTACGGAAAACCCGAGAGTACTTCATCAACGACAATTGCACCCAGTTAAGTGTACCATTTGGTGCGGTGTTTCTTCAGAAAGGATCATTGGCCCATTTTTTTTTGAAAATGAACAAGGTGTCGCCATTTCCGTCAATGGTGATCGATATCGGGCCATGTTGCAAAATTTTGTAAGGCCAGCCGTGGAAAACCATCCGCAAATATGGTTCCAACAGGATGGAGCCACAGCGCACACTGCGAGGGCCACAATGACTCTTTTACGCGACATCTTTGGTGAAAGAATAATTTCTCGTAACAGCAATTTTAATTGGCCTCCGCGTTCCCCGGATTTAACCGCTCCAGACTGTTTTCTTTGGGGCTATTTAAAAGGAAAAGTTTATGTTAATAAGCCTAGGACTATTGAGGAGTTAAAAACCAATATTCGAGAAGAAATTAACAACATACCACCGGAAGTTTTGCGAAAGGTCATGGAAAATGTGTTGGAAAGAGCACATTTGTGCGAAGCAGAATATGGCCACCACTTGCGGGATATCATTTTTAATAACTAATCCAAAAATATTCCCCATAAATTTAATGTATTTAAAAAAAAAAAAATTTTAAAAATATCTCTTAAATAAAAAGTTATAAGCAATTCACACCACTTCGGTCTTTCTGGGCCACCCTGTACAACTATTTACTGCATCTTCAAACTATGTACGTATGTATTACAACAAGTATTCAAATCTTAATACTGTATATAAAAATTATATAAGTCCAGCGAATGCTAGACAAAAAAGTACATATGTTCAAACCAAAAAATTTTTAATTTAAAAATATTTTACAGTTCAACAAAAATTTAACAAATTAATATTTCCATCTCTGGGTACAGAGAATATTAAAATACAAAAATATATGTATGTTAATAAATAAAAAATACATACCGCTAGTTCTGAGACAGAATACGCTGTACAAACAATGCGGCCAATTAACAAAAATGCATATGTGATTCAATATGAGATGAATATAGATAGAGAATAATTAAATCCCCGGCAGATTAAGCAGCAGATTATGATACGTCATGACCCGAGTTCAAATCCCAGTGGGTGTTGATGAGTAGTATAGCGACTACGCAACAGCTAGTTGTCCCCCAGCTAAAGATTTGATTATTATTTTTCTTGTCTTCTTCAATCAATAATTATTGATCACAGCAAATTTGTATTGTAAAAAATCCTTCTTAAGAAAAAACTTAAGGAAGGAAAAACTTGAACTAAAACCCGATGTACATATGTACAAACCAAAAAATTTTTAATTTAAAAAAATTATAAAGTTCAACAAAAATTTAACAAATTAAAAAAGTTTTATTTTGCGCAAATAATATCTGTAGAATCACATATATTACCAAATTCTTACATACAAAATATTATTTTCGTTATTAAAAATAAGGACGATTGCCAAATGTGGAAAAGTTAATTAACAAATCAAATCAAGCAGCCACCGCTTACAAACTTGATTGGGTGTTTTATATACTCTAATTTAAAAGTCGCAAATTCTAACGAGTAGAAAACATACTTGTGCAAACAATATGGGCCGGCCAATCATACTGAAACTCGCTTTAAGACCGGTGTACTTACATCATTAAAAAAAAGGCACCGATTGCAGATCTCTGGTATGTATGTTAGCAATTTTGGGCAATACATTAAAATTCATTAAAAATCTTGAGAAAAAAATAATACTATTAAATATTATGAATAATAATAAATATTTAAAAACTCTACTCATCATTAAATAGTAAACTACTATACAATATTTATAACATATTTCCCATATGAACACTTAAGCCTTTCACATGCTCAAGATATCTTAGTTTACAACACGTTTATACTACTGACTTATTTTGTGTATTTAACTCTTCTAAATAAATTTCCAGCTCAGCGAATTGGGACGACCATTCACAGGTGGATCATGGTGTGGGAAAGCCACAGGACCACAACTTTATTTCAGCGAAACATCAACGGTGACAGCATCGGTTAAGGTAAGACAGCACAAGAATATTAATAGTACAATGTAACAAACACATTAACTACTTAAATAAAGTAACAATAAAGTTGAGACCAAAAGTATATAAAGTAGACGAAAAATGTTAAAAATTCTGCAAGTAAACTAGTAAATGAAGTAAGCTGAATTTGGCGCAAAGGAAACCGTGAAAAAGAACTTGCTAGCTCACTGTTGTTATTAAATTCTGCAGTTTAAATACTTTGGGTCAAAACTTGTCGGCAATAAAACACTCTAGGGAAAACTTATCAATAACATACATTTTGCATGAAGACTTGCTTGCATTTTTTTAAGAGAAAATTTGCTCATTTAGTAAAAATAACGATATTTCTTATGCTGACAATTTCTTCTCTTGACAATTCAAAAATAGAAACGCTTATCTTAAACGTTTTCAATACTTCAAACGCAAATTTTACAAATTTTTTGTCTTCGAACTTTTACACTTTTTTTTATCCCTCAAATTTGACACCAGGAAAACAAAAAAAAAACAAAACTTTAATAAATATTTTTATGCAAAAACACTATAAGAAAGAAATCATAAAATTTCACAAAATTGCACTTTCTTATCTTTCTGCAACATTTGTTATTGAAAAATAACAATTTAAATAAATGAATTGCATATTCTTCAGCTCTTATCTGTCTACTGTTTATTTAAATTTATTTTTTTTTTTTTTAATATTATTTTACAACTGCTCTGTTGCCATTAAAAATATTGCTAGATATCACACTAACAGCAACAAAAAAAAATATTCTCTTGCAGTTTTTCATTTGTTTCTCATAAAAAAATAGTTTTATTCGTTTAAATATTGGAAAGTGAGTTACAAAACTGTTAAAAATAAAAATCTTAAAAAATTTTATGCATTTCAAACAGTTTCCAAAAAACTTTAACTGTTTATTTTCATCTTTTCTTTACAGGTTTTTCATCCACCCAGAAATATACAAGAAGAAAAGCCATTCGAATTTAGCATAAGATATAAATTTATAAGTCAGTCGGATGCTGTTGTCAGGTAAAGTACAGCAAAAAAGACAAAAAAAATTGTTTTAAACACAATTGCAAAATAGAAAATCTAACAACAAATAATATTAACGCATATTTTCGGAGATAAATCAACTTTTAGTAAAAGTTTATTTTTTCAAATATTCTTCCCTATTACATGAATTTTTTGAAAAATTCTTCCAAAACTAAATAATTTTGGTATCAATGGAAAGAGGAGCCTTGATACTTTTGTCGAGTTTTACTAAAATTCGATTATTTTCGCGATTGGATGCGTATTTTCGGAGATAAGTCAACTTTTAGTAAAAGTTTATTTTTTCAAATATTCTTCCATATTGCATGAATTTTTTGAAAAATTCTTCCAAAACTAAATAATTTTGGTATCAATGGAAAGAGGAGCCTTGATACTTTTGTCGAGTTTTACTAAAATTCGATTATTTTCGCGATTGGATGCGTATTTTCGGAGATAAGTCAACTTTTAGTAAAAGTTTATTTTTTCAAGTATTCTTCCATATTGCATGAATTTGTTGAAAACTTCTTCCAAAACTAAATAATTTTGGTATCAATGGAAAGAGGAACCTTGATACTTTTGTCGAGTTTTACTAAAATTCGATTATTTTCGCGATTGGATGCGTATTTTCGGAGATAAGTCAACTTTTAGTAAAAGTTTATTTTTTCAAATATTCTTCCCTATTACATGAATTTTTTGAAAAATTCTTCCAAAACTAAATAATTTTGGTATCAATGGAAAGAGGAACCTTGATACTTTTGTCGACTTTTACTAAAATTCGATTATTTTCGCGATTGGATGCGTATTTTCGGAGATAAGTCAACTTTTAGTAAAAGTTTATTTTTTCAAATATTCTTTCATGTTGCATGAATTTTTTGAAAAATTATTCCAAAACTAAATAATTTTGGTATCAATGGAAAGAAGAACCTTGATACTTTTGTCGAGTTTTACTAAAATTCGATTATTTTCGCGATTGGATGCGTATTTTCGGAGATAAGTCAACTTTTAGTAAAAGTTTATTTTTTCAAATATTCTTCCCTATTACATGAATTTTTTGAAAAATTCTTCCAAAACTAAATAATTTTGGTATCAATGGAAAGAGGAACCTTGATACTTTTGTCGACTTTTACTAAAATTCGATTATTTTCGCGATTGGATGCGTATTTTCGGAGATAAGTCAACTTTTAGTAAAAGTTTATTTTTTCAAATATTCTTTCATGTTGCATGAATTTTTTGAAAAATTCTTCCAAAACTAAATAATTTTGGTATCAATGGAAAGAGGAACCTTGATACTTTTGTCGAGTTTTACTAAAATTCGATTATTTTCGCGATTGGATGCGTATTTTCGGAGATAAGTCAACTTTTAGTAAAAGTTTATTTTTTCAAATATTCTTCCATATTACATGAATTTTTTGAAAAATTCTTCCAAAACTAAATAATTTTGGTATCAATGGAAAGAGGAACCTTGATACTTTTGTCGAGTTTTACTAAAATTCGATTATTTTCGCGATTGGATGCGTATTTTCGGAGATAAGTCAACTTTTAGTAAAAGTTTATTTTTTCAAATATTCTTCCCTATTACATGAATTTTTTGAAAAATTCTTCCAAAACTAAATAATTTTGGTATCAATGGAAAGAGGAGCCTTGATACTTTTGCCGAGTTTTACTAAAATTCGATTATTTTCGCGATTGGATGCGTATTTTCGGAGATAAGTCAACTTTTAGTAAAAGTTTATTTTTTCAAATATTCTTCCATATTGCATGAATTTTTTGAAAAATTCTTCCAAAACTAAATAATTTTGGTATCAATGGAAAGAGGAACCTTGATACTTTTGTCGAGTTTTACTAAAATGCAATTACTTTCGCGATTGGATGCGTATTTTCGGAGATAAATCAACTTTTAGTAAAAGTTTATTTTTTCAAATATTCTTCCATATTGCATGAATTTTTTGAAAAATTCTTCCAAAACTAAATAATTTTGGTATCAATGGAAAGAGGAACCTTGATACTTTTGTCGAGTTTTACTAAAATTCGATTATTTTCGCGATTGGATGCGTATTTTCTGAGATAAGTCAACTTTTAGTAAAAGTTTATTTTTTCAAATATTCTTCCATATTGCATGAATTTTTTGAAAAATTCTTCCAAAACTAAATAATTTTGGTATCAATGGAAAGAGGAACCTTGATAGTTTTGTCGAGTTTTACTAAAATTCGATTATTTTCGCGATTGGATGCGTATTTTCGGAGATAATTCAACTTTTAGTAAAAGTTTATTTTTTCAAATATTCTTCCCTATTACAAGAATTTTTTAAAAAATTCTTCCAAAACTAAATAATTTTGGTATCAATGGAAAGAGGAACCTTAATACTTTTATCGAGTTTTACTAAAATTCGATTATTTTCGCAATTGGATGCGTATTTTCGGAGATAAGTCAACTTTTAGTAAAAGTTTATTTTTTCAAATATTCTTCCCTATTACATGAATTTTTTGAAAAATTATTCCAAAACTAAATAATTTTGGTATCAATGGAAAGAGGAACCTTGATACCTTTGTCGAGTTTTACTAAAATTCGATTATTTTCGCGATTGGATGCGTATTTTCTGAGATAAGTCAACTTTTAGTAAAAGTTTATTTTTTCAAATATTCTTCCCTATTACAAGAATTTTTTGAAAAATTCTTCCAAAACTAAATAATTTTGGTATCAATGGAAAGAGGAACCTTAATACTTTTATCGAGTTTTACTAAAATTCGATTATTTTCGCGATTGGATGCGTATTTTCGGAGATAATTCAACTTTTAGTAAAAGTTTATTTTTTCAAATATTCTTCCCTATTACAAGAATTTTTTGAAAAATTCTTCCAAAACTAAATAATTTTGGTATCAATGGAAAGAGGAACCTAAATACTTTTATCGAGTTTTACTAAAATTCGATTATTTTCGCAATTGGATGCGTATTTTCGGAGATAAGTCAACTTTTAGTAAAAGTTTATTTTTTCAAATATTCTTCCATATTGCATGAATTTTTTTAAAAATTCTTCCAAAACTAAATAATTTTGGTATCAATGGAAAGAGGAACCTTGATACTTTCGTCGAATTTATGAAAATTCGATTATTTTCGCGATTGGATGCGTATTTTCGGAGATAAGTCAACTTTTAGTAAAAGTTTATTTTTTCAAATATTCTTCCATATTGCATGAATTTTTTTAAAAATTCTTCCAAAACTAAATAATTTTGGTATCAATGGAAAGAGGAACCTTGATACTTTTGTCGAGTTTTACTAAAATTCGATTATTTTCGCGATTGGATGCGTATTTTCGGAGATAAGTCAACTTTTAGTAAAAGTTTATTTTTTCAAATATTCTTCCCTATTACAAGAATTTTTTGAAAAATTCTTCCAAAACTAAATAATTTTGGTATCAATGGAAAGAGGAACCTAAATACTTTTATCGAGTTTTACTAAAATTCGATTATTTTCGCGATTGGATGCGTATTTTCGGAGATAAATCAACTTTTAGTAAAAGTTTATTTTTTCAAATATTCTTCCCTATTACATGAATTTTTTGAAAAATTCTTCCAAAACTAAATAATTTTGGTATCAATGGAAAGAGGAACCTTGATACTTTTGTCGAGTTTTACTAAAATTCGATTATTTTCGCGATTGGATGCGTATTTTCGGAGATAATTCAACTTTTAGTAAAAGTTTATTTTTTCAAATATTCTTCCATATTGCATGAATTTTTTTAAAAATTCTTCCAAAACTAAATAATTTTGGTATCAATGGAAAGAGGAACCTTGATACTTCTGTCGAGTTTTACTAAAATTCGATTATTTTCGCGATTGGATGCGTATTTTCGGAGATAAATCAACTTTTAGTAAAAGTTTATTTTTTCAAATATTCTTCCCTATTACATGAATTTTTTGAAAAATTCTTCCAAAACTAAATAATTTTGGTATCAATGGAAAGAGGAACCTTGATACTTTCGTCGAATTTATTAAAATTCGATTATTTTCGCGATTGGATGCGTATTTTCGGAGATAAGTCAACTTTTAGTAAAAGTTTATTTTTTCAAATATTCTTCCCTATTACATGAATTTTTTGAAAAATTCTTCCAAAACTAAATAATTTTGGTATCAATGGAAAGAGGAACCTTGATACTTTTGTCGACTTTTACTAAAATTCGATTATTTTCGCGATTGGATGCGTATTTTCGGAGATAAGTCAACTTTTAGTAAAAGTTTATTTTTTCAAATATTCTTTCATGTTGCATGAATTTTTTGAAAAATTATTCCAAAACTAAATAATTTTGGTATCAATGGAAAGAGGAACCTTGATACTTTTGTCGAGTTTTACTAAAATTCGATTATTTTCGCGATTGGATGCGTATTTTCGGAGATAAGTCAACTTTTAGTAAAAGTTTATTTCTTCAAATATTCTTCCCTATTACATGAATTTTTTGAAAAATTATTCCAAAACTAAATAATTTTGGTATCAATGGAAAGAGGAACCTTGATACTTTTGTCGAGTTTTACTAAAATTCGATTATTTTCGCGATTGGATGCGTATTTTCGGAGATAAGTCAACTTTTAGTAAAAGTTTATTTTTTCAAATATTCTTTCATGTTGCATGAATTTTTTGAAAAATTCCTCCAAAACTAAATAATTTTGGTACCAATGGAAAGAGGAACCATGATACTTTTGTCGAGTTTTACTAACATTCGATTATTTTCGCGATTGGATGCGTATTTTCGGAGATAAGTCAACTTTTAGTAAGAGTTTATTTTTTCAAATATTCTTCCATATTGCATGAATTTTTTGAAAAATTCCTCCAAAACTAAATAATTTTGGTACCAATGGAAAGAGGAACCATGATACTTTTGTCGAGTTTTACTAACATTCGATTATTTTCGCGATTGGATGCGTATTTTCGGAGATAAGTCAACTTTTAGTAAGAGTTTATTTTTTCAAATATTCTTCCATATTGCATGAATTTTTTGAAAAATTCTTCCAAAACTAAATAACTTTGGTATCAATGGAAAGAGGAATCTTGATACTTTTGTCGAGTTTTAGTAAAATTCGATTATTTTCGCGATTGGATGCGTATTTTCGGAGATATGTCAACTTTTAGTAAAAGTTTATTTTTTCAAATATTCTTCCATATTGCATGAATTTGTTGAAAACTTCTTCCAAAACTAAATAATTTTGGTATCAATGGAAAGAGGAACCTTGATACTTTTGTCGAGTTTTACTAAAATTCGATTATTTTCGCGATTGGATGCGTATTTTCGGAGATAAGTCAACTTTTAGTAAAAGTTTATTTTTTCAAATATTCTTCCCTATTACATGAATTTTTTGAAAAATTCTTCCAAAACTAAATAATTTTGGTATCAATGGAAAGAGGAACCTTGATACTTTTGTCGACTTTTACTAAAATTCGATTATTTTCGCGATTGGATGCGTATTTTCGGAGATAAGTCAACTTTTAGTAAAAGTTTATTTTTTCAAATATTCTTTCATGTTGCATGAATTTTTTGAAAAATTATTCCAAAACTAAATAATTTTGGTATCAATGGAAAGAGGAACCTTGATACTTTTGTCGAGTTTTACTAAAATTCGATTATTTTCGCGATTGGATGCGTATTTTCGGAGATAAGTCAACTTTTAGTAAAAGTTTATTTCTTCAAATATTCTTCCCTATTACATGAATTTTTTGAAAAATTCTTCCAAAACTAAATAATTTTGGTTTCAATGGAAAGAGGAACCTTGATACTTTTGTCGAGTTTTACTAAAATTCGATTATTTTCGCGATTGGATGCGTATTTTCGGAGATAAGTCAACTTTTAGTAAAAGTTTATTTTTTCAAATATTCTTCCATATTACATGAATTTTTTGAAAAATTCTTCCAAAACTAAATAATTTTGGTATCAATGGAAAGAGGAACCTTGATACTTTTGTCGAGTTTTACTAAAATGCAATTACTTTCGCGATTGGATGCGTATTTTCGGAGATAAATCAACTTTTAGTAAAAGTTTATTTTTTCAAATATTCTTCCATATTGCATGAATTTGTTGAAAAATTCTTCCAAAACTAAATAATTTTGGTATCAATGGAAAGAGGAACCTTGATACTTTTGTCGAGTTTTACTAAAATGCAATTACTTTCGCGATTGGATGCGTATTTTCGGAGATAAATCAACTTTTAGTAAAAGTTTATTTTTTCAAATATTCTTCCATATTGCATGAATTTTTTGAAAAATTCTTCCAAAACTAAATAATTTTGGTATCAATGGAAAGAGGAACCTTGATACTTTTGTCGAGTTTTACTAAAATTCGATTATTTTCGCGATTGGATTCGTATTTTCGGAGATAAGTCAACTTTTAGTAAAAGTTTATTTTTTCAAATATTCTTCCATATTGAATGAATTTAAAAATGATTGAGGTGGTAAAGACACTGAAGTGGTTGTTTCGGCTGATGGTGCTGTAAAATAGTACAGCCAATTGAAAATACTTCATCAGAAGTTGTTTTTAAAAAAATAATTTTTAGGGAAAGTGCATAAAAAGGGAACATGTATAAAGAAATGCTTTAATATAGTAAGTAGCTTTCAGAAAACGATTTTGAAAAAAAGAAAGTGTGAGTAATTTAAAAAAAAAAAATTGGTTTAGGAAAGACTATCTGCTAAAAAGATCCTTTAAGAAAATTTTGTTTTGAAGCAAAGAATCCTTAAACAAACACATTTTCCAGGAAAGAGTTTTTTAAATGAATTCTTTTCATCTAGTTTTAACAGCCTTTGAAAGAATACTAAAAAGTATGCAGAATGGAAAGTTTTGCAACCAATATATTTCTTACAGCCGTTGGGTATCCTCCCTTTTGTGTTTCTTACTTGACTTTCTTTTTTTTTTATTAACCAATGCAGTTTTTACATGTATGTGGCTTTACATGTGTAAGTTTTTAAATAAGGAAAACTTTGTGTTTGTGTAACTTTGTATTATTCTCAAGAAAATGCTTGCAATTGCTTACTGATGATAATCAGATCGTACAACGACCTTTTCACCTACTGGAAGTGTAAATTGAAAAAATAAACAAGATGCATAAACAGGTCAACAGATTAAAGCAGACAGTTTATCGAAATGTTTGATCAAGTGATGAAATGTGAAAGAACTGAAACATTTTTGTCATATTAAATTAAAACTTAAGTTTTTTAAATACGAATTTCTAATAAATAAATGCTTTGAACAACTTCGGAAATAAAAATAAATAAATAAAAAATAATAGTTAAAAAAATGGGAATTTTAAAGAAATTTCTCTTATGAAGCATTTTTTAAAGGGATTTTTTTTTAAAGAAACTTTTTTAAAAACTTTTTAGAAAATATTAAAAAAAATAAGCGTATAAATGTCGTAATTTGAATGCCCCTAATTTTCCATTTTTAAAAGTTTTAAGTGTTGATCATAGAACACAGACAAGTCGCTTGTCTAAAATTTGGTATGGAAATCACTAATAAAAGTGAGTAATATTCGTAAAAATTTTCTAGATGAGTTACTTGTCTGTGTTCTATAAACAGCACAGTATTTTAGTTTATGCATTTTATTGTTAGGTTAGGTTAGGTTTGACAGGCTGCCAGCTATTGTAAAGCTAGCACACTTGGGTCCAGTCTGGTCCCGTTATGTTGCCTGGATGTGATACGTTTCTCAGTAGATTTACATATCACTGGGCTAGAACCAACCCGAGGATCGGATAAAGCAGTTCAATCCCCTTGCATCACATTCCGATCCGTCAAATCATGCAGCATCGGTCTGCCTAGGTACAATGCCCTTACATAAGAAAGAGCTGGACACTGACAGTGGAAGTGCTCAACGCTCTCTACTTCCTCCTCGTCTCTGCAACATCTACAGAAGTCATTATATAGAAGATTTAGCCTACTCGCCTGCGTCCATATGTGGCAATGTCCCGTCAGGACCACCACAGCAGAACGCAACCTCTTTCGGAGCAAGCCCCTAAGGATGATAGTCCTCCTGTTATCATATCTGCGCCATGTCAGCCTTGATATTCTACAGGTATCTTCACTAGACCATCTTTCTTGAGCGGTCTGAAAAATTTGACGCTGTACTTGTTTCTTACAGCTGGCAAGCGGGATTCCAACGATCCCATCCCTTTGTTGTAACTGGACACCGGCCTTTGCCAGTTCATCCGCTACTAGATTTCCGGGCCGTTCACTGTGCCCTCGTACCCAGAAAAACTCCAGGTTTGAATGTCTGGCTGTCTCGTTTAAAGATATCCGGCATTCACCGCTGCATTTTATTGTGCTTATATAAAAAAAGTTCATCAACGTTTTGATTCCGGAGTAGTCTTAGCAGCAGAAGTACTTTTTAAAATAATTATATATAAAGACTGCGAGCTTCATGAAACTAGCCACTTGGGAGATATGCAGCCTACCAGATCTCTGTATTCCCTCAACGGTTCAGATTTACACCAAACCGATAACGGAATAAAAGAGTCAAGTATACTTATTTATTCCAAAATGTCTGCTAGCTCGTACAGCATCATTACGCCCAAATACAATGATCTTACAGAATGAGTGCTCAACACCCTCTTCCTCCGCTTTTTCCCTATAAGTTCGACAGAGGTCACGAAATAAAAGATTTGAGCTTCTCGCATTCATGTGACAATATCCTGTCAAAATCGTCACTAAAATTCGCAACCTTCGCTTTATCCTAAATAGAAAATTTAGTTTCCTTGCATGCTTTAGTATGTGATAATATAAACTGCTACCTTCACCAGGGAAATCTCCCTGGCCAAGGTAACCGACAAATTACCTCACCAGACCATCTGTCTTGGGCAGCCTCTACAAGTTGCCGCTGCACCTGGTTCTTATAGCTTTTAAACGGGACTCCTGCAGTTTTGTTAATACCTGTTTGCTGTAAATGGACTCTGGCTTTTATAACACTAGTTTTTCCGTTATAATACTTGCGGGCTCTCCACTGTACCCCGGTACATAGAAAAGCTGCAACTTCGAGCGTTTTGCTATCTGATTAAGATCCCCATGGAGAACAGCTTATCTACTACAATATTTCAGCCCTCCACTGTGTTCCGGTACAAACTCCAACTTCGAATATCTCACTATCTTATTAAAAGCCTACCGAAGGAACAGGTTTTGCTTTGGTGTACGCCTAAACAGGACACTCTGCTTTCTAGGGTATACAGGGTAGGAAGGAGTTCTTCGTTTGTTGTAGCAGATAAAACTCTAGGAAACTGCATGACTTGTGTTGTATTGGACTGCCGACACTGTTACCAGAGATTAATTGGCAAAACTGGGATCGGCAAAGCTCCCGGAATGTTCTGCTTGCGAAACATACCGGTCCTTGGCTGAAACCTTCTGGCTGGGGTTTAAAGTTAACGTCGCAGGGAGAAGAACATAGGTCGGTACAGTTAGTCACAGCGCCGCAAAAAATTACTGTTATTACTATCGTGGGCATAAGGTCTTCGTTACTCCGCCCATGCTGTGCATCCTATACTTTGCAAATTTATTTGCAACTGTATAATTACGAATACAAATAGCAGAACTAGTCTGCCCGGGTAACTATGCTGCATGCCGGTTTTCGAAGGCTAACAACCCTCGAGATGCCGTTATGTTGCAACAAATACCTGTAATGTATGCAGCCAGTTGTGATTGTAGGTGGGTGATTTGGTAAAGAGTTGGTGCTGTTAATAAGATTCAGCCTACCAATTCCTTAAGGCTTATCTTCCACTGTCTGCATAGATTAGAAAGACCGAGGTCTTAAGCAATGAGCAGTTAGGCGGGTGAGTTGATTAAGGTCTGTTGCTTTTAATGGGTTTTGACCTACTAACTCTAAAAAAGGTCCGAACACTTCGGCAAACATATGACAGATTTTGCTATCTGTGTGAGTTTTACAAGCCACATGGTGGCGCAGGTGAATCCCATCACCAGGCAGATGATCATGCAAATCAATGACACATTCTATCCCATTAAGAGATATCCGATAATCATGACCCAAACTGATTGTCGTATAAACACCTGCTCTTATATTGAATGCAGCCTTGTTATCAGTATGTTTTAAGGCTCTTGCATAATTTTAAAAAACCCATTCTTTTATTTAGAAACGAAATATATTTTGTCTGAATTTGAGTTCCCTTAATACCCTTTCAAAAGTCTATTAAATGTCATTTTATGCATTTTATTGTGTTTATGTATTTGTGGTTTTTATAATTATAAAACTCTATCTTGTTCAATTCATTGCTCCAGTTATAATTCTTGTCTTATGTCGTTGGCTTTGTTGCTTCTGTAACATGTTGCAAGTGCTGTTGTGGTAAATGTTGTAAGTTTAGTTAAATGTATGAGGATTCTTTTATACAAAAATATCTACAACTCTTGTCTACACATGACGTTGACACTTTATTAAAACGAAAAAAAAAAAACAAAATTCTCATTTTACTTCACTTCACATTGTTGCTGCTGTGTCTCTTTACTGTCTATTAGATTCACTTTATACACATGTATTGTATATATGTATATGTATGTAAGACTATCTGCACATAGTTGCCAAGTTAGACATACTCTTACACTAATTTACATATACATAAACAAAACACAAGGTATACAGACATTATGCTGCACTTTTTTTTTTTTTGCTTTTCACTTCAACTGTCTATTAGTAGATTAGTTCTTGTAACTGTCCGTTTGACAAACTCACTTTCTAAATTTATTATGTTTTGTTTTTATTTATATTATATAAAAGGTTTTAATTTTTGTCCATTTTTTTCCAATTTATTGCACAAAAATTTTTCTTGCTATTATTATTGTTTTTTTTTTTTTAGTTTTTGTGTTCGTTCATTCATGTCGGTCTACTTGTGTCTGTGTTGAATTAACACATTTTATTTGTGTTTATTTCCAGTTTTCAGTTTATTTAACATCTCTGATCATTATCGTAATATATATATATATTTTTTTCTATCGTTTAGTCTCTCAGTTTCTCTTTTTAAGTTTTGTGCTGCATCCTGGTTTATTTATGCAGAATAATTGGGAAAAATAAACAAAAAATATTATGAGTATTAAGTATGAATTCACAAAAATGTTAAATAAATATAAAGACAATATTAAAACTTGAGCACCTACCTGCTTAAATAAATATTTGTATAAAAAATCAAAATGAGAGTAAAAAATTATTTAATTCAATTCAATTTTTTATTTACTATTAAATATGGCATACACTTATGTATCTTAAACATAATTTGTCTAAAGAGTTTAAGAGTTTTGACGGGTTTATTAATATGAACATAAACAATTTATACAATTAAGTTTTTTATTCGCTATTTAAGCTTCTAATATTTATACCAGTAAAAAATTATAAATAGCTTGTTTTCTATCTTTCCCAGCTATCTATATGTCGACATTTCATAGGAACTACCCTAATCATCAGTAGACTTTGGAAATTTTTGAAAGATATTCTCAAACATTCAATTTTATATCCCAAGAATCCAAATAAATTGCTGAGAATTTATATTATCAATTTTTTGGCTTTTACATGTATAAATCGGGTTTTAGTTTCAATTTTTCCCTTTCTTAAGTTTTTTCTTAAGAAGGATTTTTTGCATTACAAATTTGCTGTGATCAATAATTATTGATTGAAGAAGACAAGAAAAATAATAATTAAATCTTTAGCTGGGGTACAACTAGCTGTTTCGTAGCCGCTACACTACTCATCAGCACCCATTGGGATTTGTGATTCAATATGAGATGAATATAGATAGAGAATATTTAAATGCTCGGTGGCTGAGTGGTTAAAGCAGCAGATCATGGTACGTCATGGCTCGAGTTCAAATCCCAGTGGGTGCTGATGAGTAGTGTAGCGGCTACGAAACAGCTAGTTGTCCCCCAGCTAAAGATTTGATTATTATTTTTCTTGTCTTCTTCAATCAATATTTACTCGTATTGATCATAGCAAATTTGTATTGTAAAAAATCCTTGTTAAGAAAAAACTTAAGAAAGGAAAAACTTGAACTAAAACCCCATGTACATATGTACAAACCAACAAATTTTTAATTTAAAAAATTATGAAGTTCAACAAAAATTAAATAAATTATAATTTATATTATCACTTGGTGTGGAGGGAACATTAGCGAAGAAAAAACCCTTTCTGATCATTTGTTATAAGCGATAAAAAATAAAAGGATAAAAACAAAATACTTAAAATTACGCTGAAATCTACTCATTAATATTCTGATTCGTTACATTGTGTGTTAAATAGAGCTGTGTTGTTCATGAACGAACGGGTTAAATTGAACGGAACATCTCGTTGAACGTAGTGAGCCGGTCATTAAACAGACCACTTTTCGTTCAATTTGGGTAGCTTTCGTCCAAATATCTTTCGTTCTTTTTGTGTCATGTTCATATTTTTTGTGTGGTTTAACTGAAGTGGGGGTTGTTTTTTCTTTGTATTATTTTAAATTATCTGAAATAAAACAAAAATCGATTATGAAAATAATAAAAATTTATCACACCAAAATGGTTTTTATTTAAAATTATTTCTTCTTTTTAAAACAATTTTTTTATCACTTAATAATTTTTTATTTTGCCATCTTGTTTTGTTCACTTTCCAGTGCAGTGTTGATAATTGACCGGAAAATTTTAATGTTGACAGCGTGCCATTGGTTCAAAGTGACCGATTGAGCGAAATGAATGAACGGATCAGTCTTTTGTAACTGAACGAAAGTCACTAAAATGAACGACCCGGCACAGCCCTAGTGTTAAAACTTGATGTCAGTCTTTCAATTTTATCTTTATCGAGTGCAATGTTTGCTAGTGTTTGAAGTCGACTGGTTGAATAGTGCCATGGCATATTATAAATCATTTTTAAAAGTTTTGTTTTGTTTTGCAAAATTTTTTTGAAAAATTGTAAATGGTGGTTAAATTTCAAGGGCCGATGTTGATTTTGAATAAAACACAAACTATTTAGGAAATTATTGTAATTTTATTTTATTATGATATATTGGTATTATTCAATTATGTATGGAACAAAATATCGGCCAAATGGGCGCCGCGACCACGGCGGCACACCTCCATCCGATAGTGCAAATTTTCGATGACCCTGAGGCATATTGGAGGTTCTATGCCGTTAATGTGCTGAATTATCTCATTCTTTAGCTGTTGAATTGTTGCTGGCTTATCGACGTACACCTTTTCTTTCAAATAACCCCAAAGAAAAAAGTCCAAAGGTGTCAAATCACATGATCTTGGCGGCCAATTGACATCGCCATTACGTGAGATAACACGGCCATTGAATTTGCTGCGCAAAAGAGCAATTGTTTCGTTAGGTGTGTGGCAAGTGGCACCGTCCTGCTGAAACTACATATCGTCTACATCCATATCTTCCAATTCGGGCCATAAAAAGTTCGTTATCATCTCACGATAGCGAACACCATTCACAGTAACTGCCTGACCGGCCTCATTTTGGAAAAAATACGGCCCGATAATGCCGCCAGCACATAAACCGCACCAAACAGTCACTCTTTGTGGGTGCATTGGTTTTTCGACAGTCACTCTTGGATTCTCATTCGCCCAAATGCGGCAAATCTGTTTATTGACGAATCCACTGAGGTGAAAATGTGCCTCATCACTGAAGATGATTTTCTTCGAAAATTGATCATCATTTTCATAACAAGTCTGGATAACTTTAACACGTTGTTGGATTGTGTATCTTTCCTTGGTTCAAATTGAGTAAGTCTGAAATAGAGAAATGTCAAATAAAATTCGGAAAAAAACTTGGCGTTTAGGTGTGGTTCACATTCAACATCGGCCCTTCAAATTTAACCACCCGATATATACACAACGGAGTGTCGAAATATAGAAAATAAAAAGCATAATTTTTACCAAAATCAAGAAGACCACTAGCTCAACAACAAATAATAATTTAAGTAAAAAAGGGCCGAAAAATTAGAAGCAAGCGAAATATAATTTACTATAACAAACTTGTTTGCTAAAAAGATTTCATATTCAACTAAAGTTTTCTTGGAATAACCGCAAGCAAAACAAACAAAAAATTGCTTAAAATAAACGAATATGACAATATCAGAAACCAGTATTTAATTTATTCAACAAAATAGTCTTATATTTTCTATTTTTTTTTTTGTACATATAACATAAAGCTACTTACGAGTATATTTATTATTCAATTTATATTGATTTCTTTTTTATTAAATTGTTTTTTTCAAATTTGTATTCATTTTGTTTCGTTTCAGGTATGGCTTGCCGGATAAGCCTTTAGAATTGGGTCGTGTCACACCCGGTACGTATTGTACACGACAATTTGATGAGTGCTATCGCAGCAAGTGTCGTTTACAAAGTCCCAACTATCCCGGTATGTATCCCAGAAATGTAACCTGTTATTGGACGATACGACAAAAAGAAGTTCCTACAAGCAAACATGCCATGATAGCTGTAAGCCAAGAGAATCAACACAAAGCTTTAGTAAAAAGGTGAGAAGGATTTATTTTCTTCGAAAGAAATATTTATAGTTAATATATTTATGACTAACACAAGGAAAGGAAAAGAAAACGAACCACTCACAGACTTTTAGGCGATTTTATGAATCACTAATATTTCTTTTCTCTCAAATGCACTCACAACAGAACGATTACCAAATATATTCCAGTGATTACAAATAAAATTATAAGCGATTTTAGAATTTTTTATGTTTATATTTTGTACTAAGATTTCAATACTTATTGTTAGTTAATTTTGAAGATTCAATAAATAAAAAAAGGTTAAAAAAATAACTAAAAAAAAGTATTTTGTGTACTAGAAATCCTTATTTGGACCTGTAAAGTTTTTTTTTTTTTTTGTTAGTTGGAAAATATGATTTCATTCAAGTCTGGGAGAGTCAAATAAAGATAATCCTGCCTGCTAAAGCTCCAAAACTGGCGATTACATGATCAAAAAATGCTTGCGTCGCAATATCCATAGTGACTCCTGCTATATGTGCGGTTGCACTATATTGTTGAAACCGCATATTCATCAAACTTCACTCATAAAATTTTGGTAGAATGTGTCATTGATTTGCCTCAATACCTGCCTTGATGATCTTATTTAAAGATGTGCTAATACCACGGAGTGTATTATTCACGTGGCTTGCAATATTCATAGAGGTTGCAACTTTTGACATAAATTCGTAGTCAAAAGGATATACTCCTTGTTGAAAAGATCGGGCTTTTTAACCCGTTCTGTAGTCATATGGATTTACCCCTTGTTAAAGAGACCAGGAGTTCTAACCCTTCCTGTGTGCCATTTCTAAGCCAATGTCAATGAAAGGCAAGCCTTATAAGTTGGTAAGCTGAGGCCTATTAAGAGCATCAGCTCGTAACCCAACTAATTATTGCTACTAGTTTCTTACATTACATGTATCCATTGCAAGTCAACATCACCACGGGAATTATTAGTTTGCCAAAACCGTCCTAAGGTACATAGTTATCCGGAAAGACTAATTCCTCTCCCTGTGCTTTTAGGTCTAAACCACAGCTATAACATATCAGCCAAACTGGGCACCTCAACTACGATCTGCGTCGAAATGATCTGTAAGCAGGAGCTCTTGGGGGCTGTGCTGGTCCCCGTTCTGTCAATCAACCTTATGTGGATATCCTAGAGCTTTATTTGCTACAACAAACGAGGAACTTCTAATCCTTTATGCCCCAGGAAGCAGAGTTCCCTGGTTAAGCGTGCACCAAGGCAAAATCAGCTCCCTGGGCTATATGTGACAGCTGGCAGGCAATTTAGCCCCCAAACGAAACATAAAGATTTGTGCGATTTTTGCTGAGTAATCGACCACGTGTGAAAATATATGAGTTTCGGGAACAAGGTCCCTAATCCCATCAGAGCAAAATCCATTATAGCAACGATAAAACAGAGAAATGCATCCCATACTGCGGTGATGCTCCAGTGTGTCAATAGAGTTGGATACCCTGCTGTAACCAATAAGCTTTTTACGTCTTTCTCATGCGTTTGAATAACTACAAAATAGAAAATGAGGCACCGGCCCAAATTTGGGAATTGTATTTCATTTTCGTTCAGATATAGGTGGTATCAAGAGTAAGCACATCTTACACCGTTTTAAAAACACTTGAATGCTTCTCTGGAGACATGAAAAATATGTACAGACCAGCGGATATTTTGTACTGTATTTTCATCTCAAAAACATTAAAAGCATCCAATTCATCAACATGTTTGCCAGCCATAAGTACAGATTTTGTACTAATTTTGGTCGCCCACTTAAAAACACAACAGAACGACAGAGTCAATACAAGAGTGAATGACAGCTTACACTGTGATGACTACATAAGACTTAAATTACAGCCAGTTTACCAACATCGAAAGAAAATATTTGCGTAAGAATGCTAGTCACTTACATTCAAACCAATCTGAGTTGGTCCTTTCAATATTATTCGTTCGCATGTACTTATGCATTTAAATTGAATTTTCACATATAGTTCGCATAGAGTAAAGTTAAAGGAATCCAAATTAATTTGCTTTCGCATAGAATGCTCACGACTTTATTCTTGCAATATCGGCGAACTGGTTGTCAGTGATTTTCAAAATGTATTTTAGTCTTCAATATATTACATTGCCGCTCGATGTAATGCATTTGAATTTGCACGTATGAAAGCGTCAAAGTATATATGACAAATTGCAAGAAAATCGTCAACATCAAGCATTAGGAATTATAAGAGGTCACCAACAGCTAATCACGATTTATAAGAGTTGTAGTAGATTTTGTAGTGAAAAACTACAAATTACTGAGAGGACCGAACTGTAGAATAATATTGCTGTTTGCTGAAGGCCTAACAGTTCGTTACGTATTATTGATTATCTACTTCACATTAAACGATTATTTGAAATTAATGGCCCAATATAAAAGTTTTAAATTGTTCACTTAAATCTTCACTTATTTTGATACACAAATTTTAAAATCATTTATTTATGTGCACAAAGGAAACTACACTGTTTATTTTTCACTTTCATTCAATAAATCGTTTTAGTTTTTTAATTTTATACCTTGCCAGTTCTCTCTCTCTCTCTCTCTCTCTCTCCCGTTTTTCTTTTATCTGCAAATTTCATGCTTTTGAAAGTTGTTAAAAAACTGTACTTAACGATAATTGCCATTTCACCTGACGTAAATTGCACAGAATTAATACAAAACATTTCTCAATACGCTTGAAGTTGCTGATATAATTTTTATTTTTTTTTAAATTTATTTTTGTACTAACTACTTTTGTACAGCAGTTGCATATACGAGTACATGTAGTGTGCCACTGCCAATGTAAGTGTTAAATGTTTGGTAAGATAAAAAGCGGAAACTAAATGAAATGCTTATAATGGTAAATATATTTGGAATTTTGTATAAAGAAAAGGGATGGTAGTCTAGTAATAAGATGTGGAAAATATATTTTAAAGTTAAAGTAATAAGGAATTGGTTTCTTTGTCAGACATATAAGAGTATAAGGAGTATACTCATATAATAGGGGATTTGGCTTCAGGCGGTTTCTTCAAATTTGAATAAAAGGCAACAAGTGTCGTGGCATTTAATTTTTTTTTTTTATAATCTTCAAGGCCTGTCTATGTCGTTATAAAATGCCACACTGTGCTTGCACCCAAAAATCTTAATTTAAAATCCAACTGCCATGAGTCAAATTGGCTTTGAAGGCCGCTGCGGCTGTGGCGTATTTGCATGGATGCGCGACTTAAGAAACCTCCACAAGAAATAGTGAAAAAAAACATATGTATGTTAATAACTTAAAAAAATAAATATAGCTTGTTCAGAGACAGCAAACGCTGTACAAAGAATGCGAGTAATTAACAAAATGGTTCAATATGAGATGAATATAGACAGTTGTGAAAAAGATTTACATCGGCACCTGCCTTGCGGCCTTATCTGATGCTGATCCATAATCCACGAAGTGAATTATTCACGATTCACCAGCGCCCCCATGTGGCGTGCTAGGCCCACACAGGTAGCAATTTTTGCCATATGTTTGTAGCCATATGAGCCACTTCTTGTTGAGGAGTTCGGATCTTCTAATCCCTCCTGTATGCAATTTCCTAGCAATCAATGGAAGACAAGGCTTAATGAGTTGGTAGGCCGAAGCCCAATAGCAGCATCAGCCCTTAAATCAGCTCACCCGTCAACCATCACCACCCGTTCCTTACAGTACAGGTATCTGTTGTAAAGGCAACAGACCCTTAGGGAGGTTGTTAGTCCCAGAAAAAAAGCCGCATACCAAACAATTATCAGGGATACTGACTCCCCCTTCCTGCGTTATAGCTTTCAACTACAACCAGAACGTTTCAGCCAAGGTAGGCACCTCAACCATGATCAGCCCGGGTTGAACTGCAAGCAGAACCCCTCGGGGCCATGCTGACCCCCGTTCTGCCAATTTAAACCTTTGGTAAGGGTTTCGGAAGCCATCACAACATAAGCCATGCGGCTTCCTAGATTTGCATTTACTACAACAAACGAAGGATCCCTTCCCCTCTATTCCCGAACAACAGAGTGACCTAGTTAGGAATACGCTAAGGCAAAACCTGTTACCCGGGGGGAAACAATGCCAGCAATTAACCAAATACATATGTGATTCATTGAGATGAATATAGACAGAGAATAATTCAATGACTCGGTGGTTGAGTGGTTAAGGTAGCCGTTCATGATAGGTCATGTCCTGAGTTCAAGTCCGAAAATGGATGCTAATGAGTACTGTAGCGACTACGAAATAGCTAGTTGTCCCCCAAAGGTTTGATTATTATTTTTCTACTTTTCTTGTTTCCTTAAATAAAAAATTATTGACCGCAGCAAACTTGTATTGTAAAAAAATCCTTCTTAAGAACGGAAAAACTTGAACTAAAATCCGATGTAGAAATGTACAAAACCAAAAATCTAATTTAAAAATTATATATTTTTAAAAATTTTAGTAAATGAATACCCACAAGAAATATCTCGGCGGCCAGTTCACATTAGCTTCACGCCAAATGTTCACGTTCTCGTCTTCGGTTTTGTCACACGACTAGTGTTGCATTAGCTATATAATTTATTACATCGTCGAGTGAAAACTATATGTGGCTGGTGGTAATATTTTCCAAGAGAAGTCAAAATGGTACTAGTCTTCCTTCTCTAAAATAAATAGGTATAAGACGTCTGCATTTACTCATAGCTTCTTTGGGATGCATTAAACCCTTCTGGGCTTCAATTGGATTGCTATGGTCACATGCTCTATACCGTTTCATTTTATTCACTAATCATGCAGAGCTGTATGGTATCCAAAACCTTTCATTTGAAATTATACGTCATTTACATCAACAGCAATTTAGGCGGCAAAAAAAGTCATCGCCTCTTGTGTGTAATATTCTGCGTAAAAAGTAATATTATCCAGATTACTAGTGTTTACTGCAAGTCATAACGTTTATAAAGAACTATGGACTGGCGATGCCACATATTCAAAATTCATTAGACTCTCTTAAATCTTAGTGGAATGAGTCCGAGTCGAATTTGTCTTTTATTCTTAAGTATTCGGGCTGTGCTGAGCAATACTGATCACAGCATCCAATTAAACTTGCATCATCTGCTTTTAAGCTTTAATAAATTTCTTTTTATTAACTACTTACTCCAAAATATTCTTTCAAGTGTAAGGGACGCAGATGCTTTGTTAGCCATCGACTTTTATCATATTCTGTTGAAGCTGATAGTGTCACTCTCTTGGATTTCACTTGAGTTCGTGTCTGGTAAATTAGACAACTCGCTTTTTATTCTTGACTACTCGTGCTGAATGCTATTCAATGCAGTCCATATCATTGGCTGTTAAGAGTCATTATGTTATATAAGGTTAACCATCATGAAAGTTATGAAGCCAGCCCAAAATTTTGGTTCTTATCAGGACTGATATCGTCTCTAATTTGAAAATTCAATCAGTAAATGTACTATAATATTTACGTTGACGTAACAGATTGAATCCGTGGCAAATAATTCATTAAGTCCATAAGTTCCACAGGTTCCACACTTGATTGCAAGACAAACTATCGAAATTGGGAAATTCATTTTTCGTTTTAGTGTATTTTTCCCATTTTACCATTTTCTTTTGCTTGGTTTGCCTGAAGACCCGCTTTTTTCTTGGTTTCATTCCCCACAAAGCAATTTGGCTCATAGAATATTCAGGTATTAACAAAAACAATTCCCTGGAAAAAAGAAACTGTAATTGTAGTTTTATTTTTTATTCGGCAGTTCACAGTTTTCCTACTCGAACAAGTAAAATGTGCCAAAATGAAAGGAAAAAAAAATTAACTATTTCCACACAGATTTGATGGTATTAACAAAGATTTCTATGCGAAATTGAAAACGCTTTACCAACGTACGAGTGTGAACTTACGAGCTGACAAACGCACACAAAGACACATTTACTCTGGAGTATGAACTGTTTTACACTTTCAAAGTATTGATAAATTTGTAAATAAATCTTGTTATTTCCCTTTTGGTAACTTATTTTGCTCAACAAAAATATATTTTCTTTCTTTTTTAACTTTGTTTAAAGAAATTTTATATTTAAAATTTTTTCTCGGCTTGATTTTTTGTTGTTGTTTTTTAAGTTTTATAAAGTTTCTCTTGAACAAAAGAATATTTGATTTGGTTTGTGGTATTTTTATGGTTTTATAAATTTTTTTTTTGTGTGGAATATTTAAAGTTTTTACTTTTTTCCAAGATATCGCTTTTTTATTTGCTTTTTATTTTTTTTTTTGTCAACATTTTCTTAAACTTTTCTTTAACAAATTTTTAACTTATTGACTTTTTTCATTTTAAGGTCAATTGCTAGCTTCAATAAAACCTCCCGTTCAATACGTGCCTGGTCCGATTGCACCGGCGAACGTGATCATTTAATTTTCTACGATGGCAGCTCAACTAATGATCCAGTACTGGCAAAGTATTGCGGTGGTGATTGGCTGCCAAAAGTTGTGTCACGGTAAGTAAATTATAAAGAAACTTTTAACCAAATTTGGCCACTAACTTTCCACCATAATTTAGATGTAGAGCGAATAGTTGTTTGCTTGGCTGCGTGAGATAGATTTAAGACTTTTTTTTGGGAGACAGATTGCTTATGGGCAAATCCAGAAAAAGATCCACCGTGGCCAAAAAATTAAAAGTTATTAAAAATTATTTATTTTTACGACAGTGTAATAGAGAAATATTGAAGTTTTATTAATTAAATCAATTTAGTCATAACTTTTTCAAATGGGATGAATAATCAGTCGCATGTGCTGCACAAATGTAATTTCTCATTTCTGACAATAATTTTTTGCAAGTTTTTTTTTTATTAAGATGTAATGATCTTCAAGCTTGAGGTCTTTTTTAAAAAATTTGTTTATTTAATTCAATATTTCGTCTTCCTTCGGAAGACTTCTTCAGGAAAATTTTTTTGATTTTTTGTTTATAAATTATTTGAAAAAATAATATTAACATACATACATTCTACTTAAAGTGTCATTTCCTTAAGAAAATATTATAATTTAAGTACACGCAGACAAAATATATGGTTGATATGACAATATTTTAAGGGCAAAATACTATTGTTGAATTATATGCTCGACGACAACCACATAATATGGTGTCAATCTAAAATTTATTTACAAAACGTAGTACAGCCACGAACCAAAATTAATTTGCGCAACCATTTATTTGATAACCACATATATGCCCAACCATATAATATTAGCACTCCTACCCATATTATGGAAAATTTTTAAAATATATTATCACGTTTAATAGTAATAGTGTTGAAGTTCACAAAATTATATGATAAAATATATTCACATACATACACATATAAGTTATTTCCATAATTAAAACCAGATTTTTGTAATCTATTCAATATAGTTTTTAAACAATCAGCCCAATTATGAATATTCTCACGGAATTTATTTCTCTCGGAATTTATTCCTCATGAAATTTATTTCTCACAAAACATACTTTTCTCAATGCATATTAAAGAGAAAAACACCATTTTTGTGAACTTGGCCGTAAGAGTTGATCTCTCTCTAGGGTTTTCAATGAAGCGCATGAAGAAAAATATAAAACCTCATATTTAACTTTTGTTCATGATTGGAGGAAAGTGAAAACTGAACAAATTCCTACGGAATTTTTATTCATAATTGGGCTCAATATTTCGAAATTCAATATATTTTTTCAAACATTATATTCAAAAGTAAAATAGAAAACAACTTAAAGAATTTGCAAGATCTTGCTATTTTGGAAACGTTGCTGCATTTTTTAGATTCAGAAACATTAAATCATATGTACACAAAATGTATTTTTTGATATCAATTATTATACAAACCTTTTTTAAATATACATTTATAATTCTTTTAATGTTTTCAAAATAAAAACAAAACATGCACACAAAAAACTGATTCGTTCATTATTATAAGTGCTTTTGTCAAACATTTTCATAAAAACCACAATAGTAAGTATATTTTGTAAACGCACTTGTGTTGCCTATACGAGTACATGCAATCTATTATTGTACACCACAAAAGTTATTGTTGTATTCAAACTAGTTTTGAAAATATTATTATTGTATTCAACCATATTTTAAAACGATAGAAATATAACAGTAGAAATATAGAATTGTCAATATTACTATGCTTAGAGTGAATTAAACTAAATTAAAAACGATAACATACTGCCACCGGCAATAATTCACATTATGACAGAGAAAATACTAACGTTACTATAACAATATTCGAAATTGCTTTTTCGCTGCTTGCATATGAATGATATATATTTTTTTAAGAATAAATTTGGTAAAATATAGCAATATTTTAGTGTCCGAATTATTGTGGAAAAAATGTCACGTTCGATATGCCACATATCGACCGAAAATATAGGTAAGCAAAGTATACAAACACCAGCCTTTTTAGTCAAACTATAAAATTTTAAAGTAACATATTTACACGTAGAAAAAATTATATGGTTGAGCTAACAATATTCTAAGGGCAACATACTATGGTTGAATTATATGGTTGCAAACAACTAAATAACATGGTTTCAGTCTGAAATGTTCTTTGCTAAACTTAGTACATCCAAGAACCATATTATATCATGCAACCATACATTTGGTGGAAGTTTTAATAATATTAGCATAAAAACCATATTATATTATCATGTAGCATAATCACGACACTCTTTTAGTCACAACATGAATGCATCCTATTAAAGGCATGTATAAGAAATAACTAAAAGAATATCAGGTTACATTTTATAAATTCATAACCCTCGTCACTTGACACCTTTTGCTGTCACTGACCGTTGTCGCGACATTCTTTTAGTTATTTCTTATACCTGCCTTTAATAGGATACATTCATGTTATGACTAAAAGAGTGTCGTGATCATGCTACAATCATTGTCATCTCTATTATTGTGAATGAAAGTTATACTACTTTGATGCTTTATGGCCACAATATTACTATATACAAACATACAATTTTTGGTATAAAACATAATTTATTTCAAAAATGCTTGACTTTAATTAGCATACAAAAAGGCAATAAGATTTGGGCAACTTCGTGGTATCTTGGATAAATTATTGGGTTGCAGATCATGTAAAATAATAATTTATTATCAGCATGCATACATTTCTAAGGCTACGTACACACGGTTGTCAGATCTTACAATATGTCCAGTAAAATTCTCTGAAAATGTATTACAATCGTGTGAACTGCCAATTTTTAACTTACAACGTTGTCAGAAAATCCATTCTTTATCAATTGTAAGACGACAATGTTGTCAGGCATCTGACAATCGTGAGAACACCCTTCGTCGGCATTGCCAGATAATTGTCTGGTATTGTAAACTCAGTTTTAATTGTCAGATGTATAAAATTAATGCACCTGACAATAGCATCATTGTCAGAAAAAAGTTTGAAGGGCAACATTGCCAAACAGATGGTTGTTAATATATATTGGGTGATTTTATAAGAACTATCGGAAATTTAAAAAAAAAAACACATAAAATTCAGAAAAATGCATGAAATATTTATTTGGATCGATAGTTGGGTCGATATAATTTAATGTTTAATTATTTCATGCAAATGTTGGCCGCGGCTGCGCCTCAAATGGCCCATCCGCTTAGTCCAATTTTGGCATACTCTTTCCAACATTTCGGCCGGTATCTCACGAATAATGTTGGCAGTGTTGGCTTCCAGTGCGTCAATCGAAGCGGGCTTGTCGCTATAGACATTAGCCTTAACATAGCCCCACAAAAAATAGTCTAGAGGCGTTAAATCGCACGATCTGGGCGGCCAATTGACTGGTCCCAAGCGTGAAATAAACTGTTCACCGAACTCGCCTCTCAATTTGTCCATTGTTTCGCGTGCTGTGTGGCATGTGGCACCGTCTTGTTGAAACCACATGTCATGCAAGTTAAGCTCTTCCATTTTGGGCAAAAAAAAGTTTGTTATCATCGCACGGTAGCGCTCACCATAAACAGTAACGTTGTGATTCGCATCATCTTTGAAGAAATACGGCCCAATGATGCCGCCAGCCCATAATCCGCACCAAACGGTTGTTTTTTGTGGATGCATTGGTAGCTCTTGCAATGCTTCTGGCTGCTCTTCACTCCAAATACGGCAGTTTTGCTTGTTCACGTATCCATTGAACCAGAAATGAGCCTCGTCGCTGAACACAATTCTTCGATAAAAAAGTGGATCTTCATCTAACTTTTCAAGAGCTCATTCACCAAAAATTTGGCGTTGTGGTATGTCGTTTGGCTTCAATTCTTGCACCAGCTGTATCTTATAAGGCTTCACACCCAAACCCTTCCGCAAAATTTTCCACGTAGTGGAGTAACAGAGGCCCAATTGCTGCGAACGGCGCCGAATCGATAATTCACGGTCATCACCAACACTGGCCGATACGGCTGCGATATTTTCTTCAGTTCGCACTCTACGTAAGCGTATTGGTGGTTCAATGTCCAACAATGTAAATTTGGTGCGACATTTTTTTACAATAGCCCGAATAGAAGCCTCAGTAGGTCGATTAAACTGACCATAAAATGGAAGAAGCGCGCGATGAACTTTCTTAACAGAGCACGCATTTTGGTAATAAAATTCAATAATTTGCAAGCGTTGTTCGTTTGTAAGACGATTCATGATTAAATTATAGACCAAACTGAAGATGTTTGACAGTGACACAAGATACATAACGTGCGTGAGCTGTCAAAACTAGTGTTGCCAAAAAGATAATAGCAAAAAAATCACACGTTATAAAGGACAATGCCTTACAACTTGTCTGGCATTTTTTTTAATTTAACAATCTGATATGAACTGACAATTTTTGTCAGTTCATGTCAGATTTACAAGCAAAAATAAAATAAAATTGCAAGTCAATGTCTTGAAACAAAAACCACAATAGTAAGTTTAATCTGTAAACATACTTGTGTTGTCAGTTAGTAAGTCTAACATACATATGTTTAAAATAAAAAGCTTTTATAAACATATAACAATAGCTATTATCGTATATAAACTATATATTTTAATTACTATGTAACCATATTTAAAATGAATAGAACCGTAATATAAAATACTGTAACATTTTTCCAATAATCTATTTATAAAGATTTAAACTATGTTTAAAACGATAATACGCATTTTGGGGCAACAATACAAAATGTTATAGAGTACATACTATTATTGGCATAACAATACGAAGAAATGTATTTTCTTTTCGTGTAGGTAAAACTCTGAAATTAATTGCAAGACGAAATAGCGTAAGACACAGGCAAAACTTAGCTCATTATGGAAAATATCCTCACTTGATCTGCTATTTTTAAGAGAACCAATTACTGAGTTGCCAATTACATAGACTATGAAATAGGCTTCTTTAAAATGAAGGATCATTTTAAGCACCATGTGAAATATCTTAAAATGCCTTTTGAATTAATTTTGTATGATTAAGGGTTTGTTTCATGAACTCGAACATTAATATTTGCAAAAATCTTGAGAGACAAATACTTTATTTGCGGTACACTTTTAAGCTTCAGAGCAACGTAATATAAGATAACGTAGCAAAAGATATACAAACTCATCATGAAATATAAAATTTTTGGGTTACAAATAGTTTTCGTTGCAGATTTAAATGTTATTAAATTTGTTTTAATATATCTTCAAGCTTTTTTTTATTTACAAAAAAGTTAATTATTGCTTACTTTATTTAATACATGATACTTAGCTAAATCACCATTTTTGTCGGCTCACAAATTCTCTGAAATGCCTTAAGCAAAAATTTTATTGCTAAATAAGTTCTTGGTATTAAAAAAAATGCACACGTTTCGTTTTTTTTTTCTTCTTAATTTCATATAAATAATTCTCTTACAAAATTTTCTCTAATAATTATATTTTTTGTCTAGACTATTAATAATATATATTGTGAATTTTTATTAAATACTTGATTAGTTGGCTGCCACCCACTTAAATATTTTAGAGCAAAAGCCAGCTTAATAGAAATCAACTTCATTTAAATGACGTACTAGCCAGAGGTCCTTTTATTGCCTTGTATTTTTGCTTTTTTCCTCAGTATTTTTTTTTTCGCAAAATTAATACAGTAAAACATACCATAAGCTTAATAAAAATGCTTTGATGATATTTCATTTTTTTTTTTCTTTCTAATATTGTTTGTTATGAGAAAAGTTTTGTACATAAAGACTTCTGAAAGTGATGTTTAATACTCGTATGCCAAGTATTCATCAAATTCATCAAATAGCTGCATAGGAAAAAAAGCTATTTATTTTACTAATATACTGAATAAGTGAGAAGACATGAAAAAAAATAAAACGAATAATGAATGTTCTTAAACAAAAAAGGATATACAAAGAGACGCAGTTTTCTAGCTGCATTAGCATACTTAAGCAACTTTATTAATGACAAGGCTTTTTTGCTATACATAATAGCTGTTTGGTACTAACATTCTTTAAAAAAATCTCTCATATGAACTTAATAAAAAATATTTTGAATTCTATCACAGAAATGATATTCCTATGCAACAAATCAAATAGTTACAGTTTGTTAAAATATATCTTTTGAATCTGTACAAAATTTAAAGTTGATTGACTCAAGAGCTGAAAAGACTGCCATATATCCTTTTTTTAAAGTAAAATCTTTTCAAAATGTTCCGTATGCTAAGGAAATATACGAGTAACAACTTGTAGAATTGTTGACTCACTGCAACTCTAATTGGTGCAAAAACTTGATGCACATTCATAACCTGCAGAAATTATTGGAGTACATGATCCGTTTTAATTAAAAAGGATTAGTTACAACATAGTCCGTTGTAGTGCAAACATGGACCATGATATCTAAAAAAATATATTTGGCAATACTCGCAACACATTATTATTATTGTTATTTGACAAGCCAAACGATTTTTTAAATTACTTTTTCTTTATTTTCTAAAGGAAAGATCGAGTACGTGATATCTTTTCAGTCTTTTTATTTCGTCATCATCGTTCAAAAGATTAATGGCGAGAAGGTTTGAGTGGTTGCTCAGTCTTTGTAAATATCTATCACAGGATTTGTTAATTTCATCTTTAACCATGGGTATGTTAAGTTCAGGATGAATATTTTAATTATTTACGAACCATGAAGCTCGTTATTATTCTTAATATTTTTTACTTGGAATCTTTGAAGAATTTCAAGGTTTGAGTTACTAGCAATTCCCCAAAGTTGAATTCCGTAAGTCTAGACTGTTTTGATTATAGTTTTGTATAATAATATTTTATTTTCCAGAGTTAAAGCTATATCCTAAAACCCAATACATTTTTATTGCATTTATCTTGAGCTTTTGCCCTTTTCTCCTTATATGCATGCTCCTTTCAGGTTAATCTTCTGTGTGAAAGTTACTTGGATTGGCTTTTCAGTATTGACATAATAACCCCCTTTCATTAACTATTCTTCTATTAGGTTTACCCCGATTTGTAGTATGTTAGAAGCATCCGAGAAAGAATCGTGCGAAACAATAATAGCAGTGTCGTCAGCAAATGTTGCATTGTTACATCATTTGTTGTTGGCATATCGGAGGTAAAAAGCGTGCTGGCCCTAAAACGCGTTCTTGTGGAACAAGAATTCAATTCCGCTTCCGAACGGATATTTCTTTTGATTTTTTTTTTTTGCAAAAACACCCCAAAGGTGCTCCAAAAAATTTTACAAAAGGATAGTTTTCAAACTAGTCTCTTGTGGTGTTCCATGCAGTATTCACATCAGAGTAATTTAAAAATTGTTTCCATACTAGTTTTCTGTGGTAATCCATGGAGTAGTGACGAGAAGTAATTTCAAAACTAACCCTGTGTTAATAATTTGCGTAGTAGTTACTTGGTCTAGCTTTTGGATTACTCTGACATAATGTTTTTTTGGATTACATGGTCCTCTGCTAGGCCATTGTAATGCAAAATGGATTATGTTTTTTCCATATATTTGGATTACCTTTACACTAGTTCTGGTCCTTTGTGGAGTACTCTTTACACGCATGTAAGGAGTAGTCTCAATTTCTGCAGGGTACATATCTTTTTCATAAACAATCGAATGTTAATAATAGAAAAAACACTCAGAAAGCTATAAAACTTCGTAATAGTTTGTAAGTTTTGTCCGCTAGACTTATTTTTAATATAAACTCAATAGATGTAAGCACTTATGCTCCTTTCATATGTCCTTTTTTAATATATCTTTTTCATTACCAATACAATGTTAACAATAGAAAAAACGCTTAGAAAGCTGTAAAAATTAGTAAGAATTTGTAAAATTTTGTCCCTTAGACCTATGTTTAATATTGGCTTAATAGATGTAAGGACTTGTACTTCTCTTATATGTCCTTTTTTCAATATATTTTTTTCATACGTAATACAATACGTTAATAATAGAAAAAACGTTTAGAAAACTATTAAAATTAGTAAGATTAAAATTAGTAAGATTTTGTAAAATTTTGTTCCTTAGACCGACCTATGTTTAATATTAATTCAATAGATGTAAGAACTTATCGTTGGTTTTATGTTGAAAGACCCTAACAAACATAATTGCAATTTTACAGGAAAGGGTAAAATCTTAATAGAAAATGTATAAATAGATACATCTAAAAGTAATTTTTTTGCTTAATTGCTTGTAAGAGCAATATGATGAAATTATATAATTGAATCTTTGTGACACTGTAGAGTCCCTAAAAGACATCAATTCAGGGAAAACTGGAGTTAGGGCCTTTCTACGTGAGGCTAACGTTATACTCCTCTCATATGTAATAAAATTTTATCAAAAGAGTTTTATAGATATTAATAAGTAGAAACCTGCAAAATTTCTGCTGTTTTTAAAGTCTATACTTGATTCAATTCAAATTCCTACAAGAACTCTTCCAACTCTCGTGTATCCTGTTCATGAGCAATGTAATGTTAACATCAGACATGATGCTCAAAAATCTGTAAAAATACGTTACAACTTGTTATATTATACCCTTTCCATCTATGCTTAGTATCAGTTTAATAGATATAAGAACTTAGACCCGTGACATATATCCTTAATTAAAAATAGTAATTTGGCTATAGCGTTGAAAAATAAGAACTTGCAAAATTTTGATTTTTAAATTTACATATATTTGATTCATGTTAACTTAATACAAAAATGCAAACAAGTCAAAACTTGCCAAATTATGCTCTTTAAGTCTAAGCCAGCACGTTAAATATTATTTTTTACTAATAAGATTTTAGCAAGAGAACACAAAAAATTTGCTTAATAAATTATTACAAATTTTACTTTAAATCCAGGCTTTATTTTAGTTCAATTAGTGAAACGGCTTGGTCAACTCTCATATATCTTTTATATAAAAAATAAAATGTTAACAACACAAATAATGCTATAAAAGTAGAAGATTAGTTAATATTTTAGCAATAAGATTCTATAAAAATTTCATGTTTTCGAACAAGCACAATTTTCCGCACTATAACAGGACATTAGCAATAGAATTTATACAAACTTGCACTTTAGAATTTTGGATAGAACCAGTTAAATTAATTCAAAGTCTTATCTGCCTTCCGTATGTCCTTTTTGCGAATAATATGATTTCAGCACATAAAAGCAGGTCGAAATTTCCACTTTAATTATTTGAATAGTGCTAGTTCAGTTAGCTCAGCTGCCTCTTGTATGTCCATTTTTCGAATAATATGATTTCAGCAATAGAATTCTGTAAAAATTCGCACATAAGAACGTGTAAAATTTAGATTTTTAAATCCATGATTGATTTTAGTTCAGTTGGAGCAAGGTTTTGGCCAACTACCATTTATTGTTTGAATAAGCAATAACATTTATATATTTTACCATATTTTCCTTTGTTTCCTTTGGTTGATCCTCAGTAAAAATTTAGTAAAGATTATACACATCATGTCATATGCGCCTCTTTTTACAATAGATGATAGGAAATCAAATTCAAGGATAGATAATCTTCAATTTCTGCAATAAAATGATTATGTATTTTAATATACGGCTTAATCATTTTTCTTTTAAAATGAAAGCTTCTTAATAACAATCTGTCAATACTATTCACATTTTCAGAGATGGATAATTATTCACCTTGATTTAAAAATATGCAAAATTAGTAACAAAAGACTGCCTGTTACTATTTTGGTTTTTATTTTACATTGTTGTTAGTTTTCTCAGAAAACCAAATATTCTTCAAAAAATTGTTTGAAGTAAATCTAGTGTTTTTTTTAACTTTTAAATTAAATTGGAGAAAAATAATGCTTAAATCCTTTATGCTTTGTATTCGGCATGATTAATTCTTATTACAAGGAGATAAAAATTTGTTTAAATTTTAATTATATTTTCAAAATATAGCGTCAAATAAATAAACTAAAATTGTAAACGAAGCTTTACTAGAATAGACAAGTGCCGGGAGGGAGCAAACACTGTAAATATCTATACTTATTTTTAATATTATTATATTATATTTCTTTTAATTTTCATAAACGTGACGCATTAACAAATCAAAAAAAATTTTAAATAATACATTATAGTTTTAAGTTTTCACAAAATTAATGTTGCCTAAACCTGTAATATGAAAAAAAGGAAGTTTCAATAAAACTAACTACCTAGGTAGGCAGGCCGCTGGATTCTCCAGAAAGTACCCAGATACTCCAGCCCACTTGGGTCCTGAAGGTCGTTCCCTTTGTGATTGCTAACTAACTAACTACTAACCAAATAAACTAAAATGCTGCTGTCTTAACGAAGTTTTGGTTGATATTCTTTATAGTGCACTTTCAGGCGCAGTTTTCTTTGCAGTGGCAATACTCTTTAATTATCAGGAGCAGTGTTGCCTTCAAAGTTTCAAAAAGTGGCACAAAAAGGGTATTTTGAAAAAAAGGTGTCCCAAAAAAGGGTATTTTCAAGAGAAAAAAGGCCAAGTTATTAAAAAACAACAAAAACTAAACAAAAATTCTTCAAAAATTAATGTATTTGAATGAAAATATAATATACTGATTACATTTAGAAAAATTATTCAAATATTTTTTATTTTAATTTATAGATACTATATATGAGTTAAAAAGAAACATACAAAAATTTATGAATAATAGAAAAACTAGCTAATTAATAACATCAGCTTAAATTATATTAATTTTACTCAAGTCCAGTTCTTGACTTTGTATTTAAATACAAAATTAGTTAATTTTCATTTATATTTAAAGGCAAGCTAAATTTTTTCAGTCTTAATCAATTCCTCATATATAAATCTAATGAAAGTGAGACAGCTTCACTTAAATACCGTATTTTATGGAAAGTATTCCATAGAGCAGCTGTTTGTTGGTGGAAGAATAGAAAAAATTTTAAAGAAAAATATTAAATTTATCAACAGAAAAACATAATAATCGTATTTCATGTGATATTATCTTTAATTAAATATTATTTTGTGATCTTTTATAGGCAATATCTCATATGTGTGTTTTGTTTACCTTCCTTGCACTAACACAAAACTATATATAAATCAAATAAACTTAAACATAACTTAAATGAAGAAGATTGGGCACTTAAGTTTGATTCAAATTTGTAGTGCAAAATAAATTTTAATTTAAATAGAACTTAAAGCTAAATGCCATTTATATACGAACTCAAAAACTGCGCTGTAAAAACTTTTTCGAAATAGAGTTGTTGTACTTCTTGAGATTTATTAATAAAACAAATCACAATTATATTTGCAATCTTGGTATAAATTATTCGACTATTTTGTTTTCAGATAGCATAGATATATACATATGTATATACCTATTATAAATAAAGATTTCATGATCAAATATAAGTTAATATACATACAGCTGCATAAGAGCGGTTTAATATAAAACCTTGCTCAAATATGAATGAGAACTGCACATTTATGCATACAGCGGTTCGACCGTTCTCAACAAACAGTTCCATGTTTGCAAACAGGGTCAAAAAGGGTATTTTAAAAAAAGTGTCATAATAAGTCTCATAGAGGCAAAACAAGGTCAAATTGACACTTTACTAACAGAAAAAGCAACGCTGATCAGTAGCAACAGGTCACCTACCGATAAACTTAGCACAGACAACTACCCCCGACATTTTAGCTCATATACATATAATACAACCCGGTACGTTCGCCTTAAAGCTCACTACACAAAATATCAAACAAAAATTTTTAAGACAGCAATTTTTTTAGTTCATACAGTTGCCGAAAGAGGACTGCACATGAGCCAAATTTTGTTAGGAGAATGGTGGTGCCGAAACGCTTTTCGATAACATTGATGTTTAATGATAATGCTTCTGTATCACTGAAATTTTGTTAAAATTTATTTTGATTTAATAAGTTTTTGGGAATTTAAATGTTTAGTCTTGTGTTACATTTGGCGTCGAAAAGACTCCACTTGCAAATCTTGACATTTTTAGTTATTAAGACGGTTTTAATGATCATTTAAACTCTTTACTTCTGTATGATTTTTCAGGATATCGTTACCTTGCTTTTATCATGCTGCCAAACCACACACCAATTATTGTTTTGAATATTATTACCTTAAGACAAAAATTACCCATTTTAAGATTAGTTTCAAATGTGTAGCCTCTTAAAACGTTTTAAAGAAAATAGTAAATGAAAGGAACTTTAATAAACTAGCAAGACGGCCAACAGCATAGCAAGCAAAAAACACTGTGGAGCTTAAAACTGAAGAAAAAAATTAAAAGAAAAACGAATATATTTCCACATACAAAGTGTAAAGCCTATAAAAAGACATAGAAAGCAAAATTAATTCTCTATAAAATTTAACGTTAAAGAGAAGAAAAAGGACAACAGCAAATGGTGTGAGCAGTAAAGAAGTGGAAAGACATTTTAAAGGACAAATATTTATGTAACAAAAACGTACAAGTTACAAGTGACTTTAAAACAAGCATTGAAAAATGCAAACAATAACACGCTTGAGTACACACGCCAGTATTATGAAATTTAAAAAGACTAACTGATGGTCAGTCAGTCAGCGCTAGAACAATAAGTGAACCTCTTGTTTTTTTTTCATTGTTTTTGAGCCTTTTAAATCCTTTTAAAATAAATTTTTCAAATTTATAATTTAATTTGCTTTTCGACAAAAAATATTTAATATATTTGCTTCTCACTTTTTCTTCCTTTCTTTAAGGATTATGCTCTAATGATATTTTTTCTGTTGCCTGTAAGCAAATTTATCATTTTTTGACTTATTGCTTAAATACTTTAAGACAAAGAACAAAAAAAAAAACCCCTCCATTTAAAGAAATAAATCAAAAACTCATTTACTGATTCTTACTTAAAATTTCTTTAAAAAATATGCTCATTTTCCTAACAGAGAAGAAAAAGCGAAAAGAAAGAAAAACATTAGATAAAAAAAATTCATTTGGTTGTTTGTAATTGCTATTGAAATGGATTTTGCAAACGTTTCAATATCTGGCTGACTGACTGTATGACACAATGCTCCCATGCCACATACGAAATCTTACAAGCACACAGCCATACGCTGAAAGTCCCTCTATCTACAATTTACTTAAAGAGTATTTGCAACAGCAAACGGTTTTTCAATTAGCATTTCTAATTTTAATTTTCTGTTTTGTTCTGTTCTGTTCAGTTCAGTTCAGTTGTTCTACCCTCCAGTTTTCTTAACGTCTTCTTAGTCGGTGTAATATGAGTACGTAATGGAATATCTGGAAGCAAATTTGAATTATAAAACAGCAAAAGTTTTCACTTAAACTCAAGTTGAAAAAATATTATAATTATACGTCTTCCCAACAAAGTGTGTAATTTGCTAATATTTGTTGGCTTAAACGAAGGCACTACGAAAAGGCCATTAAAGGTTTTAAAGTGTAGTAAAAATAATGTATAATATACGCAAAATCAAAAGTCTTAAGTAATTTGCTTAAGTTAAACAGAAAACTTCCGCAGTTATTAGCAGCATTGCCTCACGTGACTTCAGTTCGAATTTGCTCTAAATCAAAGCTTTCGATGTCATTATTTGCCAATTAACAAAATTTTATTTTCATTAATGTATCACTAAGAATTCTTAAAAAGTTTTCGGCAACTAGCTGTTTATCGCCGTTTTGCTTTATGATAAATTTTATTTCGACAATACAAGGATAATTCTATCTCCCATTTATACCTTATATAATAGTAAGCTTAGTTGTGTATATAAATGTTGAAGAAAGTCCATAAAAGGATGTTAATTTGTAAAACCTTGTATCATAGGAATTTTTGTTTCAATCGGTGCAAGGATGTGAACACCTTCTGCCTGTCCTTTTTTTATAAACCATAATTTTCTTAAATAAGAAAATATTATTAAAATTATAAAATAATCAAAACATTTAGTTTATTTTTCACAATATTAGCTTAAAATAATTATAATAATAATATTTGCAAATAATTCGTTCAACTCAAGGTCTTTTTGTTTTTTTTTTCTTTAATATTTGATGTATTTTTCAATATTTCGTCTTACTTTGGAAGACTTCTTCAGGAAAATTTGTTCTTTTGAACTGAAATTTTGTATTGAATTTACACACAAAAAAACAAATTTTCCTGAAGAAGTTTTCCAAAGGAAGACGAAATATTGAAAAATACATTAAATATTAAAAAAACAAAAAGGACCTTGAGCTGAACGAATTATTTGCAAATATTGAATTAAATAAAGGTCAAAGCAAATATGATCAAGAATTCAAATTTTTATAATAATAATAATTTTTTGATTGATTATAAAATAATGATAAGCATTATTTACTTTTTCATAAATTTCATACAGGCCCGAACTCTTCAACAAGAAGTTGCTCATTTGGCTACAAACATATGGCAACAATTGCTACCTGTGTGAGCCTGGTAGGCATACGGGGGCCTTGGTGCATCGTGAATAATTTACTCCATGGAACTGGTCCATCATCAGACCAGGCCGTAAGGCAGGTTCTGATGTAAATCTTTTTCACAACTGAACTCAGATCACGTGATTTCTGGCCTAAACTCATAAGCAAATGTTAGATAAAAATATATCAGAGTATACTTTAAACATAATTTTAAGTTATCTGCGTTTTCTACGTTAATCTTATTTTTGCTTCTCTTCAGATATGAATATGCCCAACAAATACTGTGTGAATAATTTGCTTTCTCTAGCTTTAAGAAATTGAAAAAAAGTAGGTTTTCTTTTGTATCCTGCAACGCCATGCAAAACAACTAAAACTTATGATAATAACAACAAAAATACTCAAATTCTATAGAGTTTTTGTTTCCCTGCCTGCACACTCTTCAAAAAACATATATAGAACTTCAGTCACACAATACAACTTTCTTCGCAAACCTCCTTAAGAAAATAAAAAAAAAATTAATTAAACGCAAAATCCAAAACTCTAAAGTTGTATTTAATTTAAACATAAATTTATTTACTGGCAGTTTGCCTGCTACTCTGGCTTGCTCATGGTTTATAAATAAATATCTGGGGCAGAAAAAGTTCCCCAAGATCTCAACACAGACTACTAGGTTCTTTTTCTTTAGTTTCGTTCTGTTTAATTTAATTGAGATTAATATTTTAGACCTTTAGTAATTATGCCTTTCAACGGGTACAAAAAGAACAAGTATGTCTTTTTATAAATATGTATTTTTTTCTGGTTTTAAATTTTAGTCAGTTTTAAAAACGTTTAAGTACAACACATACTTGGCAAACATTTAGTCGTATTTAAATTATTTTTGGCCTGTTTTAGTTAAATTACTTATTTTTAAATACAACTTTTTGGAAAGTTTATAATACTTATTCTTTTAGAGGAGTTATAATAACAGCTTTTGTATTTATACGTTTTTTTTTCATTGTTTAAAAATTGTAGAAAATTTTTCATTTTCTTAAGTAGTTTTATGAAAGTTTTTTCTTTTATTTATTTTTTTGTTTTTGTGAAAATTAAGTATATTTTTCAGCTGGTTTTATTTTATTACCGAAAGCGCGCATAAACTTAAAACATATTATATAATTTGCATTTTAAGAAATTGGGGGTTATTTTCGTTTCAGCAGAACTGTCTTTAAGAGGTTTGGCAATAAGCAGTAACTTTATTAAGGCTTATTATAATAGTTTGCACATTAAGATCTTAATTATGAAGCAGAAATTTTTTGTTCAGTTATTTAAGACCAGAAATGGGTGCATTAAAATTATGCAAATTGATTTTATTGTATACTTAATATTTACATGTAACTATATAACACTCATACGCAGAGGAGACTATGGTTAAGACCAATACAAGACAAAAGCATGAGAGAGTACTTATTAAATATTTGTAGCTAAACGTATACGATTATGTACAAATAAAAAAATCGAACTACATACACAAACAACTTATTTATTCCCAAATTGAAGGAAGCCTGGGGCCTACCGTCACCAATTCACTCGTCTTGCAGCAGATACCTGTAACTATATTGTTTTTTTTTTTTATCTGGGATCAGTACTCAGGGTTGACCCATACATATGCAGCCCATTGTATTGGAACTAGGAAAATAGATTATGACGAGGAGCTAACTACTCCCTCTTTCCTCTTCACCAGTAGTTTTGGGGTGTAGTTATTAAATATTTATAGCCAAACGTATACAAAATGATCAAACTACTACTACAAACTATACAAGTAATCTATTTATTCCAAAACTGAAGGAAACGTGGGACCTACTGTATCCAATTTAATCGTCTTGCAACAGATGCCTGTAATATAAGGAATCGACCCACTAACTTATTATGCCTTGTCTTCCACTGACTGTGTAGGAAATTGTATACAGGAGGGAGCCGAAAGCCCGAACTCTTCGGCAAGGGGTTTGTCATATGGCAAAAAAAAAAAAATATGGATAATGCTGAGATCTGTGTCAGCCTGATAAGCCACAGTAGGATCCTGATGAATCGCGAATAATTCACCCCGTGGAGTTGGTTGATAAGATCGTCAAAGTAGTTGGTGAAGTAAATCAAATCCATATCCTGTCTACTCCATGGGGAGCAAGTTTTGCCATATTTTTAAGGTAAATTTTTCTTTAAATTTCCTTTAAAAAAAAAGGTAACTGCCTCCTGGTTACATTGATCCTTGATTTTTTCATTCACTTTGATTAAAATACTTTGCTTTGCGCAGCAAATTAAACTACAAATATCCAACTCTCTATTAGATAATCCGATTTTTTATAACATTTTTATGATAGGAATTCTTTTGCAACCGAATTTTTCGTTTAAAATATTGATAAACTGTTTGAGTTCAACAAATTTGGTCATTCTTTTAATTCATTTTATTTTTTTCGGTTTTTGCTTTATTTTTTTTAAAAAAAAAAAAAACAATTTACAATATTTCTTTATGCAAATACTGACCATATTTTTGTTTAGCTGCTGTAGTCATGAACAAAAATATACAGAAAAAAAAGAAGTAAAAATAGAAATAAATGGAAAAAATCAACAACAAATAACCAAAAGCAATTGTAGCAACAAAACAACGTTTTCAAAAAAAACAAAAAAAAAAAAAAAACGAAGAAGGATGTATTCCATTTCCGGCAACAGTCAAAAATTCAAAACATTGCCAAGTAAGCATGTACGAAAAAGAAATGAATACAAATACCAAACCAATACTAAAACACATTCACATAGAAAATTTGTTTAAAAATAAATGACTAACCTTACAAACACACTTGCAGTTACACTCACACACTCATATTCTGGCAAATAGACACACTGTGCTTTTATTTTTTTTGCTGCTGCGAAAAGTGGTGAACATTTTAAATGGCTTGAAAGCCACCAAGTTTAACTTTAAAATGCATGACATCCGAGAGAAAGAAAAAAATCCAACAGTGGATAAAAATAGCTGTAAATATCAGGTCACCTACCTAAAACCAATCCTCAGGCAAAATGAAAACTGTTTTAAAAACGTAAAGAAAGCAACAGCAGCGAAAAAAACCAAAGCGCTGCAAGATATGCTGTACAATATTGTGCAACACACAAGTGCCTGCCTGTTCCTTTTTTATTTTATGCACTTGTATGTATGTGTTTGTATGTGTATGCTGCTGTTTCTGTCTGGTTGTTTGTTTGTTTGTTTATGGATTTGTATTCTAGTAAATCGCCCGACTCTCAATAGAATGTACACATTGTAAACAAACCTTAAACCTCTTGCAATTTTTAAATTTGTTTCTATTGCTTTTTTTTTGGATATAAAAAAAAATTATTTAGGTTTTTGAATCTTTTATTTGTTACGAGATGTTTAGCTTCCGGATTTAGCTAATGCACCTTTAGGTTACTTTTGCAAATAGATAAGCGAGGGTTGTGCACAAACTACACAGATTTGAAGTAAAATAAATCGTTACAATTTTATTCAAATTGCAAAAAGAACACTCCGGTCGCTTCAAATCCTAAAAGCCATAAGAAACACAATTATGTAGTCAGAGAGTTTATAAAAATATAAAATTATTTAATTTAAAAGCTTCTTTAGCTTTATAGTTATATTAAAAAAGTCATGTAACCAACATTCAAAAAATATTTTAAAAGTTGCAATGTAATTTTTTTGTCGGCTAACAAGTAACATCCAAAAGGAGGACCCCCTAACCTTAAGTAAAGAACAAGACAGTATTTTTCCTTTTTGAGGCTTACAATATTCAAAAATTTGATTTATTCAGTATTTAAAACAATAACAATGATGGTTTAAGGTCACGATGCACGTATTCTGGCTTTCGTTTCGTATGTTCTTCGTACGGTTCTAATCAGCAGGGTGATTATTGCTTACGGTTATGTTGGATGTATATCTTCATACTAACACATTTTACTTATAGTTCGTATTCGTATTCGGCACACACTGTACTCGAATGTTGTAGGCACTGCCTCGGGCTCAGTGTTACAAGGGCTGCTGGTGAAAATCCCTCTTAAGACAGGTCAAGTGTACTCCCATGAAAAATCCTACCAGTTCAGTGTAAAAACGGTTGCTGGTGGGAATTTTTCGTAGAACAGGTGTCATACAGACAGGCTTCGAGTTCGGTTAACAGTCGTATCCAGCATATAATGAAATTATATATGGTAGGAGTTCCTTCAAGTTAGGTATAACCAGTGTTGCCAGAAATTTTTGTGGAAAAATCTTCACTTTTCAAAAAAATGTTTAATTTTTAGATTAAAATACTTTCAATTTACTCTTGACTTTTATAAAGCAAATAGTTAATTATTACAAAGAGATGATTATTCTAACAGTACAAGACAACCAATCAAAAAATTATAAATTGCTTGTTTTTTTTAATTCTCAATAATTTAAATAATTGAGTTTTATTCTCTGTATTAGCTTTTACATTGATACTAATAATTTATTTAGATTGTTGGGGTATAAAGTTGAATGCATGAGAATATATTTCAAAAATTTCTAAAGTCTACTGATGATTAGGGTAGCTCCTATGAAATGTCGACATATAGACAGCTGGGAAACATAACAATAATTTATAATTTTTCTTTGGTATCAATATTAGAAGCTAATATACTGAATAAAACTCAATTGTTTGAATTTCTTATCTCTGTTTTTTGATACTTTCAAAAAAAAAAAAAAAACAAATCGTAGCAACCAGTGGTTGTTTATATTATTAACAGTTTTCTTTTTAAGTTCTGAATAATTTATTTAGGTTGTTGGGGTATAAAGTTGAATGTTTGAGAATATTTTTCAATTTTCCAAGTCTTCTTATGATTAGGGTCGCTGCTATGAAATATCGACCTAGAAACAGCTGAGAAACATAAATAACAAACTGTTTATAATATTTTGATTGGTATCAATATTAGAAACTAATAATAGTTAATAAAACTCAATTGCTTAAGTACAAGACAACAATTCAGTCAAATTTCTTTTCAAAATTAGAAATATATGCATATAATATATAATATAGCTGGTTGCGTATTCGAGCGATATTGTGCTTATGACATTTTTATCCATGAATAATCGCAACAGCAATACAAGATGTTTCTTAATGGATTGATTGACATTAAGAACATTTGTCCGTAACCAACTCATCCGTCTAGCCATCACGTCTGGTTCCATATATTACTCGTACAGGTATGTGTTGCCACACAACAGCATCTCGGGGGATTATTAGCCCCTGAAAAGTTGCATTGCGCGATAGTTATCAAGGAAACTAAATCCTCTTCACGCGATTTTAGGTTTCAACCACATCCAGAATATCCACCATTATCAGCGCCGAGATAATCTGCGAACAGAGACCCCGTGGATTTTGACGATACCCGTTCTGCCAGTAAACCTTCGTAAGGGTTTCGAAAGTCAAATTAGAAAACCTACTCCTCTATGCCCTAGAAAGCGGAGTGCCCTGGCAAAATCTGGTCCTCTTGGTGGGGCGGCGGATTTGATAGACATATGTTATTGATTAGGTTTATGACTGTAAAACTATACGATATAGATATTATGCTATTACTAGCAAAGGCTTGATATTATTCTAGCGCTCCCTCACCATCCTCGTTAGGCGTCTAATAATACTGACTGATTGAAAACTTAAATATTATTTAAAGAAATTGAATACAACAAATTCTCCTCCACGTTTCCATACAAAGTATGCTTGAAAAGTTTGTATTAACTGCATATCTATGGTAGCAGTGATGTATGTGTGTGTGTGTGTGTAAATTAATTCTTTCTGTTTCGTTTTCATGATATTTTTTACAACTTGCTAGTTTAAATATAAAATGTATGTATGTATGTATTCTAATGCTTGGCTGACTAAAAGCTTTATTAGTTTCAAAGTTAAATAAAGTACAATCCTTTTTTTTTTGCTCTCTTCTTACAAAGTTTGTAAAATTTTGTTTGTGAAAATGGTTTAAGTACAGAAACTTTAAGTTTTTCGTTGCCACAGTATTTAAAGAGAAAATATTTGTGTGCCCAAAAGTTTGATATTATTTTATTTTTAATTTATTTTAATGAAACTGGAAAAATTAATTTTTTTTTTTTCGTAATAATTACGCGTTGTCATCATGAAACATAAGCGCCCTGGTCAAATATGCCCGTCAAACACAGAGTTTTGGGCGAAGAGTCGTAGTTTTTTTTAGTATACGCACACGTTGGCATTGATGAGAAACCAAAAATTTTACTTGATGAAAATAAAAAGTTTAGGCAACGAGTAAATAAGCCCTTCAATTACATAATTATGAAGATCATCATCAGGAGTTATTGATCGCGACAATTATTGATATAATTAAACATAATTCTTGATGAAAGCCGGATTTGAACTTGTGCCAAAACCATACTGTCATATAATATTAGAAACATTAAATAAGTTCAACTATTTATCTTTAATATACACACATAAGAGTATGCAGACATTTTATAGAAGCTAACCTAATAATCCTGATTCTTGGAAATCTTTGGAAAATATATCAAAAGATTTTACATTACACCGACATTATTTTTTCATGTTCAATTACAAACTTGGCTAAATCAAATAATAAAATTTTTGAATGCGGACCTGTAAAGAAATTCGTGTATTCGGTCGGGAGAGGGGGGGGGGGGAGGGGGGTCCTGCCTTCCAGATCATCTCGGTGCTGATCATGGTTGAGGTTCTTGTGTTGGCTGAAAAGTTTTGGCTGTGGCTTATAACTACAATCGCAGGAAGGGGAATTAGTTTCCCTGAAAACTTTAGTGCCTGCCAGTTTTCATGGGCTAATAACCTCCCGGCGTGCTATTGTTTTGCCACGGATACCTATACTGTAAGGCAGCAAGGGTAATGGTTAGACGGGTGAGTTGGTCAAGGGCTGATGTTTTTAGTGGACTTTGTCCTACCAACACATTAAGCCTTGTCTTCCATTGACTGTTGGCACACCAATCTACGTGGATCTAAACGTACCTTTTGTGAAATCTGACTTTGTGAAGTACGCGACAAGATATATTAACAAACTTGAATTCCATCCAAATCCTCTTGCAGTTAATATTCTTAACTTTGGTGGTCATACCCGTCTGAAAAGGAGGGATACTTTGGCTACCATTAGAGCTCTAAACAGATGACAGAATTCTGAAATAGTATTCGCATAATCAGTCCAGCACTGTCAGGACTTTAATCACAATATTTTTTTTAAAATACTTATTGTCATTACATTTCTTATATAGATTCAATAAATAAAATAATAAAGTTAAAAAAAAAAATGACTGCTGGGAAATTGCATACAGGTGGGATTAGAAGGCCTGAACTCTTAAGAAAAGAATTGGCCTATATGCCTAAAATCTTATGGCGAAAAGCTGCGCCCTATGTGAGCCTAGAAAGCCACATAGGAGAGCTGGTGAATCATGAGTAACTCTCCCAGTGCAGTTGCTTCATCAACAGATTAGGGTGACTAGTCAGTTGCTGATGTTAATCAACTTCACAATTTATCCGACATTCATGAACCAAACTGAACGTCATATAGACACCCGCAAGCGCATTTAACGCACCCTTGCTATCAGCACAGATTCGTTTATCAAACCCCGTATGCCCCACCCCAACCTAATATACATGCAAACTGTTTTTTCGGATTAAAATTTTTTAAAATGATTTTATTTTTTCTATAATTTTTTACCCCTCAAAAAATTATAAGCAGCTGTTTTCTTAGTTCATTTCATAGGATCTACCCCAGCCATCAGCGGACTTGGAAACCTTTAAAATATATTCTCTAGCATTTAACTTTATATTCCAATATTGTAAACAAATTTCTTTTTTTTTTTTTTTGTAACTTGGACCAGTACTCAGGGGATGACCCCTACAAATGCAGTGCATTGTACCAGAACTAGGAAAATAGGTTGTGAGGAGGGGGAAAGAGGGAGTAGTGTTTGTGAACATTTGACTTGAACCTTCCAACGTTATAATAGACAGGAAACACGTCTGCAGGCAACATGTTCCACATACGAAGCGTACGGCCAAAAAACGAATTCTCTCTGTAATACGTAGTACGATTCCTCGGACAATCAACCACAAATGGATGAGCTCTGGACGATGAGCGCGTGCTACGTAAATATGTGCGCGTTGCGGGAACAAGATCCCTGATCTCGTCAGAGCAAAATCCATTGTAGTAACGATAGAGCAGAGTAACGCACCCCACACTGCGTCGATGCTCCAGTGAGTCAATAGAGTAGGATACCCTACTGTCACCGATGAGCTTATTGAGAATTGAAAAAAAAAAATGTTGTAATAATACCTGTCAAAAAGCAAAAAACAAGATTTTTTGCGCATATCTTGCAAAGATTTCCAAGTTTACTGATGAATAGGGTAAATCCTATGAAATGTCAATATATACATACATGGCTGTAAAACATAGAAAACAAGCTATTTAGAATTTTTTAATTGGTATCAATATTAGAAACAACTCGTAATAAAGTGAATAAACTTTGTTGTTTGTATAATTTTTTACCATAATTTTTGATATAAATAAGTAAATAGCTTTTTGTGTAGTAAGGAGAATTAAAAAAGTTTGAAGGGTATTAATGAGTTTTTGTTTTATATGTACTTAGTTTTGAGTTCTAACCATTTCTTTGAATTTAGCCGAATATAGAGTAAAATGGTTGAACATATTTTCCAAGTTTGTTGTTGGAGAGGTTATTTTTTTATCTTGTTATCCCACTTAGGGGACTAGGAAAACAGGTTGTGAAGAGAACGAAAGAACCATTTGTATTTATGGATGTGGAACTTTGTTTAATTTCCTAGCATGACTTTTAAGAAACTTGAACTAGGTTTCTGGAATTTTTTTTAATTAAAAATTTTCTTTCTTTTTCTTACTTCTAGCGGACCAGAAATGTTGGTTGCCTTTCATTCCAGCCCTTTTTCAGCGCCTCTGCAACAGGGCATACCCAATAGAGGCTTTGAATTGGATGTGGACATTTTGTTTACGGACTCTGATTCATATGATTTCGCTCAAGGCTCCAAAAATCTTTGCGAATTTCACATAAATGCCACAAATCCTGGTGAGTACTTATATTTATAAATTTAAAGCTACATTTCTGCCTGCCCAAAAAAGAAAACAAAATTATTTATTAAAAGCAAATTAAAACTAATTTAATTAAAAGCTATAAAACGTCTCTAGTTAATAAGATTTTTAATTTAATGAAACCCATATAAAAAGCAAAAAAAAAAAAAAAAAGGAAGAAGCAAAAAAAACTTACAACCTGTCAAGTTAAAGTAAGAGAAAGAGTTTAACATCAAGCAGCATTAAAAGGCCGTTGGCTAAAACTGAAAGAAATTAATAATTAAATTTATCTTGCTAGATTTTCTTGCAATTATTTGTTGGCTGCTTAAGTTGTATTATTACTTTCCTTTTATACTTTTTGCTCAACATCTCCAAGTGTCTTAATTTAAAACTGAAGTGGCTGAAAGCTATAAATCATAAAAAAAAGAAAAATTGGGAAAAACTTGTACTTATAAAATATTTCCTGGTTGCTAATAATGAAAATTGGCTCTATTTCACTTCAGTGCTTTTTTTTTGTAAGGCGACTGGCTACTAATAAACATTTTATTAATTAAAATTTCATTTTACTCATGCTTAATATTTTTAAATAAACTTAACAAAAATGTTGAATTTCATATTGAAATTTAAATAAAATAATATATGTACTAATACCAATTGCATGAAACTATGATAGTTGTGGAAAACTTCATAATGAAATACAGTGTGGAGGAAAAAGCATGTGCTATAAGATGATATGGAAATATGCCAATAGGATGGCAAATTTTCATGCATAAATTTTCATATTTTTATTAGTTTATGGGGCCATTTCGGAAACTTTTACATAAATCATTAGCTGTGTGTATACCTATTGCTAAGGCTTTAAGATTATACTATATATTGTAGAAAATGTGACGTGCCTGATGGGCTATATGACATGTATAAATTAAATAAACAGAAAAAGCAAATCTTTATAACACGCTTATATTAGCTTCACTTGTATATTTACAATTTTCGAAACTCATACCGTATGAGTGATTGTTACATATGTAGATATATCAAATTTAACATAGTGTTGCTGCTTTAGTACAAAGAAGTGGAGGGATTTTGAAAATTTGCTAATCGCTTCGCTCCGTGTACCTGAACTATTAACGGTCATTAGTTTTAGTGCGAAAATTGAAGTTGCCATATATATTCTCAGGTTATTCCTGGATTCCCAAAAAACTCGGAACCGCTTCGCTAACTGAATTGGAACCGGTTTTTCAAATTCGGTAAAAGTTTTTGCCGTGGAACGTGTATCTGAACTATTTCTTTCGCGGATGACAGCAGCATTTGCCACTCGTACTCTTTTAGTTATAGGCCTATGCTTCATCGAACAATGATCTTCTATTAATCTCCGACTGGGGTTGTAAAAACAGAGTCTCCTTTAACGCTCGTAAGACCCAGTGTTGTTTAGTAACACACAAACAAACGACCACAGATGCTGCTTCATCTGTACTCATGGATGGTATAAATATTGAGCAATCGGATGCTCTTGATGTTCTGGGATTGAAAATACAGTGTGATGTTCGCTGGAATGATCACATTTTTCATGTCGCTAAGGAAGCATTCAAGTGCCTAGGTTTTTTGAAACGGTGTAAGATGTACTTCACTCCATCCGACCTCCTTACTATTTATACCACTTATATCCGACCGAAAATGGAATACAACATCATATTTGGGCCGGTGCCTCAAAGTCTATTTTGGGGTTACTATATTGATTCACTGGAGCATCGACGCAGTGTGGGGTGCGTTACTCTGCTCTATCGTTACTTCAATGGATTTTGCTCTGACGAGATTAGGGATCTTGTTCCCGGAACTCGCACATTTTTAGAAGCACACGTGCATCGTCAAGAGGTCACCCATTTGTGATAGATTGCCCAGGGAATCGTACTACGCATTACAGAGAGAATTCGTTTTTCAGCCGTACACTTCGCCTGTGGAATATGTTGCCTGCAAACGTGTTTCCTGTCTATTATAATGTTAGAAGATTCAAGTCAAATGTTCACAAACACTACTCCCTCTTCCCCCTCCTCATAACCTATTTTCCTAGTTCCGGTACAATGCACTGCATACGTAGGGGTCATCCCCTGAGTACTGGTCCAAGACAAAAAAAAAAAAAAAAAATTAGCGATAATTCGCTTTGATGCGAAAATTGAAGCTGCCATGGGAAGGGATTTGGAGACTCCTGAATGCAATTTTAGGAAATCCCAAAAAAATTCGGAACACGTTCATTAAGTGGTTCGGGATCGGTTTTTTATATACTTAGTGCGCGTTTTTGCCGTGGAACGTGTACCTGAAGTATTAATGGCACGGTCATTCGTTTTACTCGCAACGCAAATTTTTTTTTATTTACATTTCAATTATTTAATGTCTCTTCAAAAAGAACTAACAATAAGTATACAAATCTTAAAATTAAAAATTTAGTAATTAATATAGAAAAAAATTTATTAATATTGAAAAATTTTATTTACTTAGATCCAGAAAATGCTAGACGATAAGTTGCTTCTTGCGAGTATTTAAAAATCACCTTTCCAACGCTCTGATGTTGCCGTATTGTTTTTGGGAAAGTGAGAGGATTTGGGCGACTCCTGAAGACGATTTTGGGAATTCCGAAAAAATCGAAACTGTTTCGCTTACTGGGTTTAGAAATTGGCACGCGTTTTTTGTCGTGGTACGTGTATCACAACTATTAACAGTCATTCGTTTTAGTGCAAATATTAATATTGCTGTATTGCTTCGGGGAAAGTGAGAGGATTTTGGAGATTCCTAAAGCCGATTTTGCTAATCGGTTTTAGAACCGATTTTTGATATTCCGTACGCTTTTTGTTTGTCTTGGCACGTGTATCTGAGCTATTATTGGCCATTCGCTTTAGTGCGAAAATTTATGTTGCCGTATTGCTTCCGGGGAAGCGATGGGATTTTGACGATTGCTAAAGATGTAGTTTTTTTTATACTTTAGGGTAATTCTAGTATTTTTTGTTCACTATAGTTTTAGGCTTATTTTTAAAATTATTTGGGTTAAAAGAGAATGTAAGTATGTTGTACGAAGCTTTATTTACTCAATAATCAAATGTATTGTGCTGTTCATAGAACACAGACGGGCACTCGTCTAAAAAATTTGATATTGAAATCACTCAAAAAATTTTGTAACTTTCATAAAAAATTTTCTAGACGAGTTGATCGTCTGTGTTCAATAAACAGCACGTATATATTCATATCGCTTCTTTATTGCAACATATTCATAACTAAAAGAGAGCTTGTTTCGAGAAAAACACATTTTCAATTTTTAGTTTCCATAAAAGTCTTTGAAAAATGTTTTAGAAAAGATCTCTTAAAGGAAACAGTTTAAAAGTAATTTGAACAGATTTTTGGCACAATATAACAATGCTGTATAGCTAATTCGAAAAGCTCATTTTTTGAGATATGACTATGTTGAAAAAAAAGGAGTGATATGCCCTTCGAGTGTAGTGATGCAGACGTTTACAAAAAATCTAAAAAATAAATATAGTTTAAAAAACTAAAAAAACACATCAAATTGCAACACAGTCATAACGCAAAAAAGCTTGTTTCGAGAAAAACACATTTCAAATTTTTAGTTTCCATACAAGTCTTAGAAAATTTTTTAAAACAATTTTTCCTAAAGGAAACAGGTTAAAAGTAATTTAAATAAAATTTTGGGACAATATAAAAGAAAATACTGTTAACAATTCTGCATTGTTAACTCGAGAAGCTCATTTTTTGAGATATGATTATGTTGCAATAAAAGAGCGAAATGTGTTAATTTTTTTTAACCAATATTCGGCCAGTGGTGAATTATTCGGCGTGAAATTCGTCGTAGATTTTCTAAAAAGCAAAATTTTTGTTTCTGAGGCAGAGAAAAGTCGCGTATAATGCATGATATGTTGTTACATTTACTTAAGTGTACTGTATTTGCAGTAGAGTTACCATTACAGGGTCATGATAAGCGACTTTTTACTGCCACAGTTTCAACACGACGATACAACTGCTCACACAGCAGTAGCCACAATGGATACTGTGAAGAAAGCAAATTTCGGTCGCCTAGTCTCCCGTTTTGGTGATTTAGCATGGATAGCAAGATTGCCCGATTGAATTAGCTCACACTTGTTTTTTTAGGGCTGCTTTATGCCAACATGGCTCAGACAATCGGAGTCCCCTAAAAGAGAATGAATATTCAGCTGGAATGATAATAGTTATCACTATAGATATTGGGCAAAGTTATGGGTACAAATGTGTACGAGCACTGGAGGCAACCATTTAGCTGATAGCATATTTTCCAATTAACAGAAAAAATTGTACACATTCCAGCGCTGAAAATAATTTTTTGTGCCACCTTGTATAACCCTGGGCAATCTACTCAATTCAATATATAAATCTAAACGGTATTGGGTTAATATTTGAATTTACTAGTGTATGTGTGTGTGTTTTTTTTTTAATTTTCTATGGTCGGTTTTGTTTTTAAATAATGCAATCAAATATTTACAAGAATTCTCAAAATTGACAAAATTTCATATAGAAAATCAAACAAAACAAATACAACAATTTTAAACAAACAAGCATGCAAAATATTTGAATTTTTTGTGCAAGCACACACACACACACATATATACACACATATACACACAACAGACAGGAATTAACATATAAAACTAACAAATCATACTATTGGAAGTAAAAATAAATGAATTATAAAAAAATTTTCAATTTCATCAGAAATCGTCAGTGAAACAAAACGAATAAAAGTACAAGTCGGTATGACATTTGAACAGAAACTCCATGATTTATTCATTGATTACTTCAATTGGCAGAATTCTTGATAAACAATGACTAAAAAGACATACACTAACAAACATAAAGAACTACTTCGGTAGCATATGTATGTATGCTTTTTTTTTTTATTGGCCGGAGTACAATTTGTACTTTTAAAGGGTGTTTTAAATAAAACAGGACATTAAATAATTTTTTACAAATTTAATTCCGTAATCAGGTAGCTACTATTATTAGAGTACTAAAGGGAAATGGCCTGTCGTGTGACTGTCAATGACAATGCAAGTTCTTTATGCGTTCGACAGCAACCTGCGTCGACCAATGCTTGCAATTCCTCATCTTAAAACTTTTCCGGCTGACTAAACCTCTCCTTGGCTTCTCTACCGAAGTCGACAATTTTGAATCGCGCAAACCATCGCTGACAAGTTTTTTCAGTTAGTGCATATTGACAACAATCGATAACTTTCAGCAGCTGTTTTCTTCAAATGAAAGAAGGTTATTAGACTTTAATATTTTAGGGATTGAACAAAATATTGTGTACGCTTTGGCGTCAATCGAATACTAAATTAAATGGCAGATGTTTGACCCCCAAAAAATAATGCCGCATCTTCCAAGAGGCTTCATCGACGTCACATCAAAATGGCATCAAAAACACTGTGTTATACATTTGTCTTCGACAGCAATTATAAACTCGTATTCTCTGATAGGTCTTTGACATTTCGTAGATCTAACCGTAGATAGAGGCTGTCGACAACATTCAATTATTTTTGGCAAGAAGTAAAGTGCCATAATTTTTGTGTATCGACTTCCTGTGCGGAAGATGACTCATCTTGAAATATGGTGGAAACTTGTTATTATTGACACAAAACATGTCTGACAGTTATGTCATATGTTGTCCAAATAGTACTCGTCTACAAATACTATTTAAATTATTTTTTTTTCCTCTTTTTCTTTTCTCCCATTTTCTAATACTCTTAACAGTTCGAAATCATCTTTAGGGGACTAACAGTATTAAGCAAATAATACAAATTAAAATCGAAATTAAATTTAACATTATATGTAACGAAAAGTGTAATTGTTCGAGCTTAAGGTCTTTTGGAAGTTTTTGGTTTTTAAGTTTTTAATTAACTGGCAATATTTCGCCTTCCTTTGGATAGCTTCTTCAGGCCAAATAAAATAAATATTATTTGGTCTGAAGAAGCTATCCAAGGGAAAGCGATATAATGCCCGATAATGAAAAACCAAAAACTTCCAAAAGACCTTAAACTCGAACAATTACACAATATTCAGAAGAAAATAAGGGTCGAAATAAAGAAATAATCAGCATGTAACAAAAAGTTTTACATATGAGAATAAAAACCAGAATTTAATATTATTAATTTTTCTCTTTTAATGTCATACCTTAACATTATATTCAATTTTCTAGTGACTTACCCTCACTCTTCTACTTGAGCTCCAAACACCTCACCTTTTCAGAATGATCAGCATATTTTCTGATCCCACTCATTAAAATTTTTCAGAGCTGTCTCTGTGGCTGCCATCTAGTAATAGTCTTCTTTTTGTATTTATTTACCTTCCAGCACCTTTTATTTAACAGAAACAAAAACCCAGACACAAACGTTCACATTTTCAAATTCACCAGATTGACTGGTGTGAGAGAGTAAATTTATTTGCTGGTGTCTATCTGTCTGTAAGTGTGAGTGCATTTGATTAAGTTTCATATAAATACGTACATATGTATTGCACACATATATATATATATATATATATATATATATATACATACTGGTATGTTGGTATGTGAGCATGAGAACTTGTGTATGTAGAGACGTGTGCGAATATGTTTGTATTCTGTTATTTGTGGTCTTTTTGTATGCATTTGTAAATTTGTATGAATATGCAAATTATTTTGTTTACATTTGTATTTGTGTGAGTGTGTGTTCTTCTGGTTGTTTTCTTTTTTTTTTTTTTTGCACATATAACGATGCCATCGAATGATTTCCATGTTGATTGCAATTGCATTTTGAATGATGTTGTGTTGCATTTTGTATACTTTTGTTGTATTTATTATTTGGTTTCGTAATGATCATTATTTATACACTCAGAAAAATGCGGAAATATTTCAAAAGCAGGACATAATACCGGGCTATATGTTGGGTGATTGTAAGCGATATGACCATGTAAGTTTAGAGTAAGCTTCTATAATTGTGTGAGGCTGCCAGCCATTGATAATCATCATAATTTTAAAGAAAAAATCTTAAAATCATATTCTTTTGATTTTTTACGTCAAACCTAATTTTAGATCCGATTTAGATATTATAAATAATGCGGTTATATGATGAAGTAAAGTAAATATGTATGTGTGTAATACTTCCGAGACCTGAAAAGTATACTCTGTCCCGTAAACATCACACTGAATTTCTATTACTAGAACTGGTGTCCCAAAAACTATAGAACACATGAAAATAAATAGAGAAAGTAGTATCTATGTTTAATCGTAAGCAGACTTACACTGAAACGAACTACTCCCTGCAGATATTATTAGAAGATCAATTTTGATAGAATCATTTATATTCTGTCTCGTAAAAAACATGAACTTACAGCTTTCTTTTCATATACTATTGTGTCTAAGTGGCAGAGCTCATTTCTGTTCGGAAACGGAATTGAATTCTTTTTTTTTTTGTGCTTTAAAAAACGAAATATTAAACAACTTTTTGGAATGAAATCACTTCAAATTACAAGAATGAAGTTAGTATTTTTTTTTTTTTTTTTTTTTTGATCTTGGACTAGTACTCAGGTAATGAACGCTACATATGCAGTGTATTGTACTGGAACCAGGAAAATAGGTTGTGAGGAGGAGGAAAGAGGGAGGGAATAGTGTTTGTGAACAATTGACTTGGACCTTCCAACATTATAACAGATAGGAAACACGACTGCAGGCAACTTATTCCACAGACGAAGCGTACGGCTGAAAAACGAATTATCTCTGTAATGCGTAGTTCGATTCCCCGGGCAATTGACCACAAATGTATGAGCTCTAGACGATGAACGCGTGCTACGTAAAAATGTGCGTACATGATCCCTAATTTCGTCAGAGCAAAATCCATTGCAATAACAATATAGCAGAGTAACGCACCCCACACTTCGTCGATGCTCCAGTGAGTCAATAGAGATGGATAACCTACTGTCACCGATAAGCTTCTTCGCTCTCTCCTGCACACGGTCGAATAACCCCAAAATAGACTTTGAGCCACCAGCCCAAACATGAGAGTTGTGTTCCATTTTCGGTCGCATGTAGCTGGTGTAAACAGTAAGAAGGTTGGATGGAGTAAAATACATCTTACAACGTTTCAAAAACACGAGGCACTTAAATGCTTCCTTAGAGACATTAAAATTGTGTTCAGTCCAGCGAACGTCATTCCAAGAACACCAAAAGCATCCGACTCCTCAATATTTATACCATCCATGAGCACACATGAGGCAGCACTTACAACATTGGATCTTACGAGAGTTGAAGGAGACTCTGTTTTTTCATAGATATGATTTCATTGCAAAAAGTTTTAGCCAAAAATTTGGACGAGAGAATTTTCAAATCTTTGACACACAGCTCCGGTTTTTCAGAAAAAATTAATTATACATTCCAACATTTATGACAAGCAAAAGACTAATATTGCATTAAAAACGAACAATACGCTCAACATGTTGTATTCGAACACTAAGACGAAAATTGATAAATTATCACGTTTCAATTCAATTGTGAATTGGATCTTTCAACTGAATCGATTATTGCCCACACACTTCATAAACTGAATTGAAAGATTTTTATTCAACTATTAAATTCAATGAAACTATAGACAATTTTAAAAATATATAACGTTCCCTTTGCAAAAGCACTACAAATATAAATTTTGAAACCTGATCAGGAGATTCGAACACACACAACACAATCGAATTAAAAGACTTGCTACTCAACTTGAAAGAATCAAAACATTTTAATTTTTCTTCAACCAACTCGACAACTGCCAAACTAAACAACTGACAAAGCCATACACGCTTTGATTTGGACAACAACCGACTCAGCTGCCAACTGAGTTGAAACGTGTATGGGGTGCTTAATAGTAAACAAATATCTAAAATTCCATTTACTTTTCTTTTAGAACTCCGTACCGGTAGGCGGAAATTTACATCAGGAATTTACCAACCTGAAATTCCGTAAAGCTACGTACACACGGTTGTCAGATCTTACAATATTGCCAGTAAAATTGTCTGAAAATGTATTACAATCGTGCGAACTGCCAATTTTTAACTTACAACGTTGTCAGAAAAACCATTGTCAATCAATTGTAAGACGACAATGTTGTCAGGCATCTGACAATTGTGAGAACACTCTTCGTAGTCATCGCCAGATAATTGGCTGGTATTGTAAGCTTATTTTAATTGTCAGATGTATAAAATTAATGCAAACTGATCTTGGCATCATTGTCAGAAAAAAGTTTGATGGTCAACACTGCCAAACAGATAGTTGTTTATACACATAAGTGACAATGCCTTACAACAAGTATGGCAATTTTTTTCATCTAACAGTCTAACAACCGTGTGAACTGACAATTTTTGTTGTCAGATGAATTATTTGTCAGACCATAGTCTGACAATGAAATTGTAAGATTTTCTTACGATCGTCTGAACAAACAATTTACTTCTGCGGGACAATTTTTCATTGTCACTACATTGTCAGCATGTTGCCAGATCTTACAATATTGTAACATCTGACAACCGTGTGTACATAGCTTAACTTATTTTACACACAGTTCTTTTAGCAGCCTGAATTTCCGTAAGAATTCCGTACTGCCCTTTAATTGTTGCTATATGTTTCTTGAAAACTGCTGACGTCCCTTAGTTAAAAGGATAAATAAAAATGTTTTTTGCCAAATCCTTGATGCCTCTCACTATGACATACTGAGAGATTTTCTTCCAGTATGTTTCAGTTAATCAAAATTTTATTCATTTATGTATATTATCCAGCAATTCTTTCACTATAATATTTTTTTCTTCTTTACTAGATTCATGCTGCGAAAGTAAAACAAATTAAAATATGTTTTTTCTTTTTTTTTTTAGCGAGGGAGTAAATCACACAATAGATAATTTTTTTCTTTCTTTTTGTTGATACCGCTGTAGTAGTAGAGGGATGAGTTAATGTTCTAGAACCACAATTATATTTACTTAAAAACCACTGGGTAACAAAATAAATAAGAGTTATTTTTCCAACTATAAATCCCAATTACAACAGGAGAAAAAAACAATATTGAATTTATTTACTGTGAATGAAAAACCACAGAATTATTTTAAAATAAATAAACGGTATAAAAAGTAAAAAGCATTCATTAAATATTTAAAAAATGCAAATGATTTAACTCAAATGCAAATATGAATAATTTACTTAAAATAAAATCAATGCAACGATTGATTCATTTGCACGGACACACACATACATACATATATAGACACACATAATTACAAATAGTGTAAAAGAAAGCAAGGATATTTATTTTGATGAAGTATTTATTACACAAAAAAGAAAATGTTGCAGCGGAGATTTTTAGCAAAATTTTAAGAATGTATTAATTTTACATAATGTACGAGTACATAAGGCAACTATTTTCAGAACTATTTTAATTTATGCATTTATCTATTGTTTTGGGTTTTTAATTTATACGATTATGCATAAAGTTTGATTAAGTAATAATATATTCCTACAAGTGTCTTTGCAGTAGCCTGTATGCTTGAAATATTAATATACATAAATTAAAAAGAAAACTCTCCTTTTAAAGTTAATATGATGTAATTACATATCAAAAAACAAATTATGTTCATTCGAAAACTTATGCTGAAAACAAAACCGAGTTCGTGAGCTCATAAGAAACCAAATAGAGTCGAAAGAGCACAAGCTAAGTGAAAAGCAGCTATTAGCTGTTCAAACTTGTAAACCTCTAAAAAAAAAATACTCAGTATAAATATAAAGCAGGAGTGCCTAAGCCCTATGCGCTGGATGCTCAATTGCTTTTGTAAAAGCGCTTAGCTTTAAGACTGGGCTCTTTAATACACACCTAGTGCACTCAGCACTAGCAATGAAAAATACACAAATAACTTTGTCTTAGCAAAGTTGCAACACTTTCGCATGCTTTGCTGCTAAGTCCCAATTCTCACGAGGCACCTTTAGTTGCGCAAATCTTGAGTTTGTGATTTGGTTTTTTCTCTATTTGTTATTATTAATTTCTTTTTTATGTTCCCCCTATGTAGTTATTACCTTACGGTGTGCGCGGTGTTGAACTACTTTTTGTTATTCTGAGCAGTGTCGAAGGTATATACACTGGGCACTGATCAGTTTTAACTAATTTAATTTCAACACTTTCCTTTCCTCCTTCTCATAATTTATTTTCCTAGTTCCAGTACAATGCACTGCATATAAAAAAAAAGTGAGGAAAGAGTAAGGAGTGTAAAAATTAGTACAGACTTGCTTGTACTCGAAAAGTCGTTTTATGCTGTCATTCGTAATGTCAGAAATTTCACATTTTCTTTAATTTGTGTTTCTTTTATTTATTGATTTGTTGTCCGAGGTGAAAGCAATATTGGCGCGAATTTGTGATATTTAAATTCATTTGAAAAAAAAATTAAATAGACCTGCTAAAGATAGCTGAAGCTTTTAATAATACTGTAGCATAACTTTGGAAGAAGTGAAAATTAAATGGAAAAATTTGAGAATGCAGTACATGCAAGATTAAGAAAATGGAAAACTAAAGTTGCCCAAAAATACAAATTTATTAAAATTGAAATATGAATGAAAAAAGTACATACATACAAACATCCATTAAATATATGTGTCGTCGACACATATATTCAATTTCTTTTTCAATTTTAAATAAAGTTTTTGTTTCAAAAATTTTTTTCATAAATATGTATGTACATATGAACATATATACACACACATGCATGTTCACACTTATATATTTATAAAGAATTTTACACATTGTCATTAAGAAAACTAAATTGAAAAATTTTTCTATTTGTTGTAAAATTTTTTTTTCATTTTATATTATTACGACATACATATATACGTATGTAAAACACATGTTGTTTTTTTCCGAAAAAAACTCCTAAACGCCAGTAAAACGCGCGTTCCTCAGAACGCCTAAAAACCAATCAAGCGTTTTTCAACACGCATTGCGGTTTCAGAACGCGCATTCTCGGAACATGTCTGATAACCAAATAGGATTTTGTCCTGACTTATATTGGGGACAAAAACCAATAAGAGGAATTATGACTAAAAGTAGGTTTAAATATGGGCAGAAGGTTTAGTAAAATTTCAGCACCTGACACTGAGTTAATATTAGTATATTAAACAAATATTGGTTTTTGGTTGAAAACTTTTAGGAATTTACTTTAGGGAATTTTGCTTAGTCTTAGTTTACACACACATCAGGTTTTCTTGATCAATTCTGCTTCTGATCTTGCATTTATGTTCACACACAAAAGCTTTATGTCGTCAAGCTTAAGTTCTTTTGCCTTTCAGTTTTCATATTATTTGGCATTTCATTTTAAACTTGACGTTCTCTTTTCCCCGTTCTCTCACAAACTCAAGACTTACTCAAGACTTGACGAGTCAAACTTGATGTGTGTAAACTGGCACTTAATAACAATAAGTAAACGTTTATTATTTTTCTTGTCTTCTTCAATCAAAAATTATTGATTACAGCAGATTTGTATTGTAAAAAGTCCTTCTTAAGAAAAAAATTTAAGAAAAGAAAAAACTTGAACTATAATCCGTTGCACAAATGTACAAACCAAAATTTTTATGTAGTTTCATTCCACCAATTTAACAACCACAATTATTAAGACTAAACATTTATTTAATAAAAGCATTATTTTCATTTGCAAAGCAGACTCGTTAAATGAACAGCTAAATCAGCATTTGGTATTTAAAATTCCCCGATAATCATTGCACGTATTTATTAATAAACATTAGATTTTATTTAAATAAATACATATCTATGTACATATATATAATTATATATATTTAAATTTATAAACACTTTTTTGTAATTAATTGGCTGCTGTGATAAATAATTAAATTGAAATGTTTGCGAATAGCAGAATAAAATGCAGCAAATGTTAAAATATTTAATTAAAGTGCAAATTTTTGTGTACAAGTTAATTATTATTATTATTATTTTTTTACATTGTAATATATAAAACAAAAAGTCAATATTAAGAGCATTCGCAATTTTATAATTGAAATGTGTTTACGACTTTATGTGATAAAAATTGTAAAAGCAATTTCATGTGCAAATCCAAGTTATTATATGAACTGACAACAATCTAATTATAAAAATATAACTTCATGGCTTATATTCAACACAACTAACTTGGATTACAGTACAACAAAATGATAAAAATATTGAACGTTTTTATGATATGAAGGCTGTTTGCCCACACTGACGTATAACAATACAAATTTAAGTACGAGTATAATGGCTAAACGATTATATGACTTTACGATCAGTTGACCGAATGAACCTTTATTCCAATAATTCATATAGAAATGAATATACTCGTATATGTTAATGTGTAAAGTCAATAAAACTAAATACTTAAATAATTATGTTATAATATAGATATAAAGATTTAAAGGCTGCAGGATTACTTGTTTTAATTTCCGTACAATTATGTCAATGTTATAGCCTTACATGGTCTGATCAAAAAATAACCGTTATTATCAAATTTTATGAGTTACATATGTTAGATATTCTCATTTTTTCTGTTATGTTGGTACACATGTCTGTTATATATACATATTGGCAAAATCAGCCATTTTGGACTGTAAGTTTCTTTTTGACAGATAAAAAGGTTAGTTGTATTTTGATGTGCTCTTCGATTTTTTACTAAATTTACTAAATTTTGAGCGAAAACAACGTGGCATCATCATCGCTCAGGAGCTGTTGACCATCATCAACGACGATCCATAGTTCCTCAAAAAGGTCATAACTCGGCACGAATCATGGGTGTGTGGCTATGACATTAAAAGCAAAGCCCAATCATCTAAATGGAAGCGTGCAGAAGAAAAATGCACGTTAAGTTCGGTCAAATGTGCAGGTTTTTCTCACTGTTTTCTTCGTTTGCAATAGCGTGGTGTATCATGAATTCTTGCCAGAAAGTTGTACGGTCAATAAGGAATACTACCTTGAAGTTCTGTGCGGTTTGCGCGAACCAATTCGTCAGAAACACAGTGTGGAAAAAACAATCATGGCATTGGCACCATGATAATACACTAGCTCACACATCGATGCTTGTGCTTGAGTTTTTGGCCAATAACAAAACCGGTATCATGCCTCAACCACCGTATTCATCGAACTTGGACCCCGTTGACTTTTTCCCATTCCCACAACTGTCAACACCGATGAACGTAAAGCGTTTTGCTACGATTGAGGAGATAAAAGAAAAATCGAAACAGGAGCTGTTGGCGATACCAAAAAGCGCGTTGCAGAAGTGTTTCGAGGATTGGAAAAAGCACTACCATAAGTGTGTTATATCCAAGGGGGGTTACTTTAAAGGGGTGAGATAATTATTTATATGGAAAAATAAATACTTTTTGAAAAAATTTAAAATAATGGTTTTTTTTATCAGTCCTCGCATGTGTAGCCTTTTATAACGACATGTGATTGAACAATTTCCTAAACTTAAAAATACATACTTTAGTTTATAAACTGAAACTCTAACGCATTATTCTCGGAAAAATCGAGCCACTAGATCTGTGATTTTGAAGAAAATTGTGTCTCTCCATACTTCCAAATCGTTTGATACAGTGTGTCATTTTCAAGACTCACTGCTTTTGGTGTTGCTGATGACTTCTCTTAGCTAGCATTAAGCTTAGACTGAGCTGCACGAATTATTATACAAGGGGTATCATCACATAAGCTGGCGGTATCTCCCGGCTTGGTTCTTTCACCTACTCTATCCCTCATTTTACTCTTATTTGTTTAACCTCCTACCCTATCCACTCTTTCTTAAGATTTTTTTTCTTCAAGCACTCAATTCTTAATACTAAACATAAAAAGTTATTTAAGTCCAGCCAATGCTATATAAAAAAAATTATTTTGCGCGAACAATATCGGTAAAATCACCTTTTTAACGTTCTGATGGTGACCAGGATATTCCTTCTTCTCAACCGAGTATGACCGCCGCCAAATATATCCAAGTGCAAAAGCATTTGGCTGGAGTCCTTTTACCAGTGGAACGCATAGATCCTTATGAGTTCTCTAGTTTTCTTACATTTTGCATGAGCATTTGTGTATGATGGGTCCCGTGTTCGAGTATGAATATCAAACATGTTCTGAGAAACGTAAATCGCTTAAATTTAGCGTTTCCGATTTGAAAATGCCAAATAGGTGTTCTGAGAAGCGTATAATGCAAGAAATGTGGTTTTGCGATTTGAAATCGCCAAAAAGATGTTCTGGAAAACGCATAACGCTTAAAATTGACGACTTCAACTCGCATGTATGTATTGAAATGAACTGATTGAATTTGCTAAAACTGAACTTGCAAAGGGCAATAAAATTATTCACAATTAAAATTTAATATGTTTTCTTTTTATTTCAATAAAAAGTTTAAAGAATTTTACACATTTTCATTAAGAAAACTAAATTGAAAAATTTTTCTATTTTTTTTTTCGTTTTATATTACTACCACATACATATATACGTTTGTAAAACACATATTGTATTTTTTCGGAAAAAACTTTTAAACGCCAGTAAAACGCGCCTTCCTCAGAACACCTAAAAGTCAATTAAGCGTTTTTAAAACGCGTTGTGGTTTCAGAACGCGCGTTCTCGGAATGTGGCTGTATATAATATTATGAGGCTGTATATAATATTATGAGAAAAAAACTTAGAGCCGGGTTTACTATCTCGAACATTAACGTTCACAAGTATTGCGATTGAAAAAAAAACTATTTTGTATTTGCTTTCCTTTGACAAAATATTACATAACTCTCCTTGCATTCTTCCTTCCATTTGCTACGCTAAAGCTAACAACCCTACAAGAAACACCCAGTGGCAGAAAGAAGGAGTAAAAAGGCCTGATAGAAGGCCTTATTTGGCAGACACAAGACCTTGCTACTGCATTCCATACTCATATGTTTTTTACATACGTTGTCCTAGCCAGCCAAGGCCTTCCCCGTTCCCTTCCGCAGAAGGCCAATTATAAGGCCTTCTTCAACAGTCCTCATTTCTATTTAATCTATGCGTTTGTTACTATACTTTCGTTAGAATATTTTCTTTTTCACCTTAGCGACCTTTTAATCAGTTTTCTAAATTTTTACCACACAAATTTCACAAAAATACACAATGTGACCGATCTCTAAAGCATTTTAAGCGAAACTATTTTAAGTTTACATCTTCACAATTAAATACAATATTTGATAAGCTTTCTCGTTGCCCTCAAAAAGTAACAAATCCAACAAAACACTCTTTGTAGACTTCATGGAATGCATTCAAATACACAATTAAGTTTACATCTTTTTTTTTCTCTTTCTACATTTTCCTGTTTGCCGTTTTTCTTTGGAATTTTTATTTAAACGGTTCATCAATTTTTGTTGCTACAAACGTACGTTTTTACTCTTTATACGTCTGTAGATACACATAATTAGAAACAAGCCTTCCTTTAGAAGGGAGTTAGTAGGCCTTCTATGAGAATGAGTATTGGATCAAAAAAAAAAAAAAAATGTGTAAGAAGGCCTTACAGAAGGCCATATAAATGAAGGATTACAAAAGTTTGCCACTGGATAAATGTCCGAAACTACTACACTTAAGTGTTATTTTCCAGTTCATAGAACTGTATATAATATTTTTGAGAAAATGTTAGAAGAATCCTCCCACGTACATGAAACTTTCGGCCATTATTTTCATATTGCCCTTCAGAACTTGATATAAACTTGTGACCCCTGTTTCGGTCAAAACTGTCGGTCAAATGACCGGTCATTTGAACTTTTACTGTTCTTGTAGGGAAGTTGCCTTCAAATCAGCTTTTTTTTGTTGCATTAATGAAGCATGCTAGCGTTAACGTTCGTAATTGAGAAACCGGTCTTTAATATAATAATACTTCATATATAAAAATTGTAATTACAAAGATCCACAGCTATGTGATTTGCAATGAGATATATTTTCATACGACTTTATGATTTTACAATTTACAAATTAATATGAATTAAATAATTTCTAAGCCTACCTGCATATACATACACATAAATTAAAAATAAAAGATATATGTATGTATATATTATTGCATTTCATTAAAGTACTTTTCATAATGTTTATAGATTTATGAGGTATTGGTTATAAAAACTTATCTACTTTATTTATTCAACCTCACACATATTTGCAAAAATAAATTATTTATGTTTATCCTATACATGTGTGCATGTTCGAACATGCATTTGAAGTCATTTGCATTTGCATATTATATAAAAAAAAAAAAAAAAATATTTGAATGTAAATTTTTAATTTCATATTTCAATGATGGCATTCGTTTGAAATGTGTGTAAAGAATTAAAATCAACAAATATAAATAAATACGCTTTAGGAAATAATTAAATTAAGAAGGGAAACTTGTTTTGATGTAAAACACATATTTATACACATGCACACACGCACGTACTAGTGAGTTGTTATTTATTTATTTTGAAGCATAATGATGCCAGATTTCACAATTTAATTACTTGGCATATTTAAATTAACAAAATGAAAAGATAAACCATAATAACAAATAAGTAATAATATATGGAAACTAATTGAACTTAGTAACAGGATATATAATTCAACACATTTATTCATGTGATTTAAAGACATTCTTATATTATCTAGTTGTTTATCATATTTAATTACTATTCAATACCTTTTCAAGTTCCAGCCTGTCTGTGTTGAGTTATTATTTAAAGACAAATTGTTGAGAAATAATATTTTATAAAATTTCTTATTTTCTTGTTTTGTTTTTAGTTATTTAAATGTTGATAAGGTTAAGGGTGGTTTTCAATGTTCTCAGTTTTAGTTTTCTAAGAAAAAAAATTTCAAGTTTATTAAGCTCTTATTGCACTAATTTCCATACAAAATGTGTGTAATTAATAAACATAAAAATTATTGTTGAATTCACAACTCAGTCATATCGTGTATCGATGTATTTGGAGAGAAAATTTCAAACACAAAACTTCAAAGCAAAAACCATTTTCAAATATATTTTTTGTGAGTTTAATGTTTGTGTTTGAAATTGTCTCTCCAAATACAGCGATACACGATACGACCGACCTTGTGAATTCAACATATGTAAATAAGAGCGTAAAACTTATGAATTTAACCCGGTGAGGGGGCCAAAATTACCATTCCCTTTTCGAATTGATTATGATATTAAAATGTACTTCTCTTCGCTACGCTCTTCCCGGTAGCTGGAGATATTGAAACTCTCTGAATGTTATAAATTTCAAATCAGTCGCACTCGAAATACAATCGCTGTATTTCGAGTAATACGTGATTAAAGTTGAAAAGGGTAAATATGACCCATCCCCGCAGACAACGTAGCTATTTTGCGCCATTTGCATTTTATGTAGGTTGTACAGGCCGCCAGTTTCGTGAAACCAGCCCACTTGAGTCCTTTTGGTCCCGTTGTGTTGCATTTTATGTAGCTTGCATATCAAATATTGTTTACATTATTGTTCAATATAACCGTATATTATAGTTTTTGTGCAATAAAGTAATTTGATGTTTTCTATATAGTTGGTAGTTTGAATAAAGATGAACAAAGAAAAAAAACTGGATGTCGCATTGTCTGATCCGCAGTCAATGAAAGAGTGCGATAATGTCAGTGAGCATAGTATGACGAGTGACACTGAGCAGGATGTATCTGATAGTGAAGACAACATGCCGCTGTCTGATATAAGATTCCATCTAACAACAGTTATCTCACCGTCACTTCAGGGCAATGCTTCATCACATAGAAAATTCTTTGATTCTTGAGGTACCATGTTCGCAATTTGTTGGTAAAGACGGTACAGTTTACTAGGAAAATAGGTTGTGAGGAGGGGGAAAGAGGGAGTAGTGTTTGTGAACATTTGACTTGAACCTTCCAACGTTATAACAGACAGGAAACACGTCTGCAGGCAAATTGTTCCACAGACGAAGCGTACGGCTGAAAAACGAATTTTCACTGTAATGCGTAGTACGATTCCCCGGGCAATCAACCACAAATGGATGAGCTCTAGACGATGAACGCGTGCTACGTAAGAATGTGCGAGTTTCGGGAACAAGATCCCTAATCTCGTCAGAGCAAAATCCATTGTAGTAACGATAGAACAGAGTAACGCACCCCACACTGCATCGATGCTCCAGTGAGTCAATAGAGTTGGATACCCTACTGTCACTGATGAGCTTCTTCGCCCTCTCCTGCACACGGTCGAGTAACCCCAAAATAGACTTTGAGGCACCGGCCCAAACATGAGAGTTGTATTCCATTTTCGGTCGAATGTAGGTGGTATAAGAAGTAAGGAGATCGAATGGAGTGAAGTACATCTTACACCGTTGCAAAAAAAACCGAGGCACTTGGATGCTTCTTTAGAGACATGAAAAATGTGTTCAGTCCAGCGAACATCACACTGTATCTTCATTCCAAGAACATCAAGAGCATTGGATTCCTCAATATTTATACCATCCATGAAGCAGCATCTGCGGTCGTTTGTTTGTGTGTTAATAAGCAACACTGGGTCTAACGAGCGTTAAAAGCGTCCCTGTTTTTACGACCCCATTCGGAGATTAATAGATGATCACAATTCAGTGAATCATTCTTATTTAGCCTCTTGGCAGCGATCACTGATAGTCTGGGCCTATAACTAAAAGAGTACGAGTGACAAAATTAGATAGAATTCTTTTAAGAATATTATATATTTAATAATCGGCTGCATGAATATATCGATTTGTTTATAAACGCGCTAAAAACACAATACGAATATTTCAATATTGATAATATGTAAAATTTTTTCAACCTTTTATTGAAATAAAAAGAAACCATATTATATTTTAATTGTGAATAATTTTATTTTCTTTTGCAAGTTCAGTTTTGGCAGTTCAATCAGTTCACTTCAGTATACACATGCAAGTAGAAGTAGCCAATTTTAAGGGATATGCGTTTACCTGAACACCTATTTGGAGGTTTCAAATCGCAAAACTTCATACCTCTTGCGTTATACGTTTATCAGAACATCTATATGGCGCTTTCAAATCGAAAACGCCAAATTTAAGCGATTTGAGTGAGTGTTTCAGGAAATGCCGGTAAAATTGAAATTTTTACTTTTATAAGTTTATTTGAAAACTGTGTGACAAATGTTTAATTGAATCATAAGACGACTCACTTAAACCATAAAGTATGCTTCTCTTTTCTTTGGAAAGATGTATATGTTTGTACAAGGATTTTACGCAAGGATTCGCTTACCTTCCACTTATCCTTTTTGTTTAAAAAACTAATATGAAGCGTGCAGTTTACGTAAACAGAAAAAATTATAGCAAAAATAAAATCAAAAAAATTTTTGTCTGAAAAAATAATTTATATGCATATACAAAAATATAAAAAATATAACCTTGGATATCATATTTTGTTGTTGTTTAAAAAATTTTTTATTTTTGATCAATAATTTTTTTACTAAGCTTTTGTTTGAATCCACGAATTCGTTTACAGGTCCGCTTTCAAACAATTTATTAATTGAGTCAACGAATTTTGTTATTGAACAAGAAAAAAATTTTTTTCTGTGTATGTTGGCTTCTACTGCTTTATTTTGATTGCAATAGAAATGAGCCAAGTGAAACTTGGTAATATTTTTATAACACTGTCCTTAAATTTGAAGTGTGACCCCGTAAAGTCAATATCCTGTTTTACTCGTGAGCGTTAATGATATTTAACAAAAAATTATACATGAATGTGCAAGTGTGTTTTTATGTTTTTAATTTTTATGAAAACAAATTTATATTTTAAACTAAATTTTTATGAACGTTTGTAGTAAAATATTAAGGTGGTTCAATTAAAAATATTTTAATGAGTTCTTGCAAAAAAAAAAATTGTTTAAAACAAAGTCTACTGAAAAGTTAAACAAAGTGATAAAAATTTGTATAAACAAATTAATAATTTGCTTGCTACTTTTTTCTTGTATGGTTTTTATGCAGCTCCTCTATTATTTTCATGCACTGCCAGTCCCATCACTAATGATACTGTTTGTTGTGCTGCTGTTCGTTCGCTTGTTGCTGCTCGTATTTGTAAAAGTTTGCAATTAAAATTAATTAAAAAGTTTATATTATTTTTACCTAAAACGGTTTTACGATAAACAACTGCCAAAAAGAAAAGTTTCACATCCACAAATAATGTATGAGTTTTAAGTTTCATTTTGTAATTTATTGCAACTTAAATTGAAATGGATTTTATATAGCCAAAAATTAAAATTTCTCTACCAGTCTTTTTAAATTTTAAATTTAAAAAATTTTTTTTTTTTAGCATTTAATAAACATATAAACACAAACAAGTTATTGTACAATATCTTGAACTTTATATGCTTTGAATTTCAATAAGCTGTTCTTGCATGAAATGACAAGATTGTCAGTAGTGCTGAAGGACATAAATATAAAATTTATATAAATTATGTTGTTAACGATAACAATATTTCACATAAAAATCAAAAACAATTTTGATAACATACAATCAATGGGAGAGCCAACCAATACATACATAAAATATTTATATTTACACATTCAGCAATACGGGTAAATATTAACACTTGAAATTTTTAAAAGCCCTGCAGTTCTGTAGACTACAAATAAGAGAATATGAATAACTTTTTATAAAACTTGTGAAACTCTGGAAACAGGCTACTCTTTGCAACTGGGCAAAATTAAAATTCCTTATTTTCTTCTAGCTCTTGCTTTGAGATTTTCTTTTTTGCATTCCCACAACTACTGGGTAGTTACCCGACTATTTAATTGGCTGGAAGGAATAAAAACCAGCTAGTATTTTTGCATGGGTTTGTTTGTACTCGTGCTGCCAATAATCATACAGATAAACATATTAAATTGTCATTTCCGTTACCCGGTTTAAGGGGGCCATTCACTTTGTTTCATAGTAGATGTTTGTAAAGTTCTACATACGAGTATACAAATGGTTTTGAGTGAACTTTTATGTGTGAGTGTAAATCCTGCTCTCTTTTATTTTTATTTATTTATTTATTTTTTTTTTGTGTGCAAAATTCATTGTTCAATTACATATGGTCGCTTATTTATTTCCGTTGACATCAGCTTATTTTTATTTTTTATGTTTTTACCATTTAATTTTATTTAATATCACTGATTATCATTGTACGAAATTATATGGGTGTGTGGGAGCTTTACGATTCTGTATGAACATGTTTGGATTTGCTCATAAAAATTTATGGCTTTTCTATAGGATTTATATTACTTTTGTTATAAGTATTTAATAAAATTCAAATAAAAATCGCCTAGCACTGCTGAATATTAAGATTACATTTGAGGGGAAACTGTTTAATAGAAATTGATTGAAATTACTATCGAATTGTTATGCGTAATAATTTGGTGTGACCTTTTACGAAAAGGTTGCCCTATATAACACTTCAAAGCTGAAATAAGTGAGAAAACAAACACATTTGTTAGTATACAAAATTTTAATTGAAAGTATCTGAATTTTATGCGAATATCGATCTAAAAAATGCATAATTTATGATTTCAATTACTGAAATTTTGTTTTAATACATATGTACGAGTATACAATTTTGCTTCCGCCGTGTTTTTTTTTTTTTTTTTTTGTCCAAAATTCGAGACTACATTTTCATAAACCTTCTACAGATATATGCGTTTATATATCTCTCTAAAGATATTTTTCTAAAAAAAAAAAAAAAGATTTATATTTTTTTAAATTTGATTTTTGGTTTGTACATATCACTCCATTATTGCAACATAGTCATAACTCAAAAAAGCTTGTTTCGAGAAAAACACATTTTAAATGTTTAGTTTCCATACAAGTTTAAAAGTAATTTGAATAAATTTTGGGCACAATATAAAATGAAGTACTGTTAACAATTCTGCATTGCTAACTCGAAAAGCACATTTTTTGAGATATGACTATGTTGCAATAAAGGAGCGATATGTACATCGGGTTTTTAGTTCAAGCTACTACTTTCTTCAGTTTTTTCTTAAGAAGGATTTTTTACAATACAAATTTGCTGTGATCAATAATTTTTGATTGAAAAAGACAAGAAAAATAACAATAAAATCTTTAGCAGGGGGACAACTAGCTGTTTCGTAGTCGCTACATTACTCAACAGCACCCATGTGGAAAATTAAGATGAATAGAGATGAATATAGATAGAAAGTAATTAAATGCTCGGTGGCCGAGTGATTAAAGCAGTAGCTCATGATACGTCATGACCCGAGTTGAAATCCCAATGGGTGCTGCTGAGTAGTGTAGTGACTACGAAACAGCTAGTTGTCCCCCAGCTAAAGATTTTATTGTTATTTTTCTTGTCTTTCTCAATCAAAAATTATTGATCACAGCAAATTTGTATTGTAAAAAGTCCTTCTTCAGAAAAAACTTAAGAAAGGAAAAACTTGAACTAAATATCCGATGTACATATCCCTCCTTTATTGCAACATAGTCATATCTCAAACAATGAGCTTTTCGAGCTAACAATGCAGAATTGTTAACAGTACCTTTTATATTGTGCCAAAATTTTATTTAAATTATCTTTAAACTATTTCCTTTAGGAGATATTTTCTAAAAAGTATTGCTAAGACTTGCATGGAAACTAAAAATTTGAAATGTGTTTTTCTCGAAACAAGCTTTTTTGCGTTATGACTATGTTGCAATAAAGGAGTGATATGAACAAACCAAAAATCTAATATAAAAAGTTATAAAAAAAATCAACAAAAATTCAATAAATTAAAAAATATATATATTTATGCATTTTATATTCGAAAATTTCCAAATTCTTTCCACACAAAATTTTCTTTTCCAAATTCTTTGTATTAAACATTTTTTGCTCCAAAATTTTTTTAAGATGAATTTTCACAGATATATATATAAATTTTTTTTTAATTTTCTATTTTTTTTTTTTTTTATTGAAAAAATTATTTTTTCTAAAATATTAAACGTTAAATATTTTTTATAGAAATTTTTCTAATTGAATACATTCTATATTCGAATTCTTGCTGTGTACAAATTTGCTTCCTTCTACAGATTTTTGCGTTTATATATCTCTCTAAAAACATTTTTCTATTAAAAAAAAAGATTTATATTTTTTTAAATTTGATTTTTGGTTTGTACATATGTACATGAGGTTTTTAGTTTAAGTTTTTCCTTTCTTAAGTTTTTTCTTAAAAAGGATTTTTTACACTACAAATTTGCTGTGATCAATAATTTTTTATTGAAGAAGACAATAAAAATAATAATCAAATCTTTAGCTGGGGGACAACTAGCTGTTTCGTAGTCGCTACACTACTCTTTTCCAAATTTTTTAAGAATAAATTTAAATTATTTTTTTACATTGTCTATCAAAAAGTTTTGTTTGAAAAGGTTTTTTCTTCCAAATATAAATTTTTTTTTTAAGAAAACTTTCTAATCGAATATAGAATATATTCTGTAGACTTTTTTTTTGAAAATTTTCATAACTTTTCTTTAGCAAAAATTTTTTTTAAATTTTTTTCAATAAAAGACTCTTAATAGGGAAGTTTTTTAACAAAATAAGGGAAATTTTTTTAACAACATTTTTTGTTGCAAAATATTTTTTTAGAATTTTTTTTTTTTCAAAAAATTTCTTTGAAAATTATTTTACTTTAAAATGTTTATATAAATAAATTTACGTTTCAAAAAAACTTTTTTGTAATATGTTTCCAGTGAATATTTTTCACATCAGGGGAATGACGTCGTAAGAAATGCTTTAAATGGACAAATAAACTTTTGTTAGTCGAATACAAATTACTTGTTACCAGTTGGTTTTATAAATCAAGATCCTCTTAATTTTAACTTAAATATTAATTTGTGTCCCCCTTTTTATTTGAAGAGTACTCCAGGTACTCACAGGGGTTAGCGCTCATTGGTTGAGTAGTTTTGTTTTCTTTATTTTTATTTATTTACTATTATTTTTTTTCCTCCTTTTGTTTTCTTTATGTTAGTTTTTAGGTCTGACATATAAATTGGTTACCAGAAGAGCCACGACCGAAAAAGGCGAAGGTCAAATGCCAAGGTTGTGCTCACTGTTTCCTTCGTCTGCAATGGCGTGGTGCATCATGAATTCTTGCCACAAGGTCTTACGATCAATAAGGAATACTACCTTGAAGCCGTTTGCGCGAAGCAATTGGTCAGAAACGCACAGAGTTGTGGAAAACCCAATAAAGAATTTTGCGCCGTGATAACGCACCAACTCACACATCGATGCTTGTGCGTGAGTTTTTGGCCAAAAACAAAACCGGTATCATGCCTCAACCACCGATTTCACCGGACTTGGCCCCCGCTGACTTTTTCCTATTCCCAAAAACTGAAGACATCGATGAAAGTAAAGCCTTTTGTTATGATTGAGGAGATAAGAGAAAAATCGAAACAGCAGCTATTGGAGATACAAAAAGCAGATTTCAGAAATGTTTCAAGGGAAAAAACGCTGGCATAAGTATATTATATCTGAGGGGGATTACTTTAAAAGGTTATTGATGAATAAATAAATACTTTTTGAAAAATTTAAAACATTGGTATTTTTGGATCAGCCCTCGTATAATAGTATTTTTGGTGAGAATACGTATGGAATGTTAAGTTTCAGTGCAATGAAGTTTCCACGCAGCTGAGTGCCATAAGTTGAACTTTAAATGGAAAAAGGTTTTTTTTTACTTTAATGGCCAACGTTGTTGCTTTTTAGAAATATTAATGGACGACAAAGCAGCTGCGAATCATCTGAAAGTACCATTTAAAGTTTTCAATTGACTTTTCCTGTCTTCATTAATAATAAATCACAGCAATTTAAAAAAAAAGCTTTTTTGTTAACACACAAATAAGAAAACCTACTGTAGCCATATTACATAATCAATAATTAATTTATATATCCTTATTCTAAAAAAACAAATTGTCTTCTATACTTGTTTAGCCTGTTTTAGAATTAGGAGTAATTTAATTTTTTTGTTAAATTTTTGTTGAACTTTTATAATTTTTTAAATTAAAAATTGTTTGGTTTGTACATATGTACAACAGGTTTTTAGTTCAAGTTTTTCCTTTCTTAATTTTTTCTTAAGAAGGATTTTTTACAATACAAATTTGCTGTGATCAATAAACAAATTAATATTTACATCTCTGGGTCCGGAGAATATTAAATACAAAAATATGTATGTTAATAAATAAAAATAAATACCGCTAGTTTAGAGACAGCAAACGCTGTACAAACAATGTGGGCAATTAACAAAATGCATATGTGATTCAATATGAGATGAATATAGATAGAAAATAATTAAATGCTCGGTGGCTTAGTAGTTAAAGCAGTAGATCATGATACGTCATGTCCCGAGTTCGAATCCCAGTGGGTGCTGATGAGTAGTGTAGCGACTACGAAACAGCTAGTTGTCCCCCAGCTAAAGATTTGATTATTATTTTTCTTGTCTTCTTCAATCAATAATTATTGATCACAGCAAATTTGTATTGTAAAAAATCCTTCTTAAGAAAAAATTAAGAAAGGAAAAACTTGAACTAAAAACCTGTTGTACATATGTACAAACCAAACAGTTTTTAATTTAAGTAATTTAATTTTGTTTTCAATGTACTTTCCCTAAATGGTTAAGTATGTATAGCATTTAACAGGATAAACGCAGAACTTGGAATCACTCTAAATTACAATTTTTTTACGCATTTTCTGTTTTATGTAGTCTTGCTTACTAACAAAACAAAATTTTAAGACTTAATGGACTTATTTGCTTTTTTAACGTTTTCCATTTTCTTTCATTTCTTCCTTTACAAATGCCCTTTAACTTTCCCCCAAATATCCTTTGTGTTTCGCTATTGAAGCGGGAAAGTTTTAGCTCAAATTAAAGAAATTTTCCAAAAGGAAAACAAAATCAAAATACAAATGTAATAACTTGGTAAGAGCTGCATTTTGTAGCAAATAAGCAATAACAAAAGAAACGGATTTGGAGAAATTTTTAAGTAGTGAAACATTGTCCATTGACTTACTTGTGCTTTAAGCAACAAGAAACAAAACATAGAAAAAAACGACCCAAAAAATGTTGCTGGTGGAATAAGTGCCTGCTTTTTTAAGTGCAATAGTTTTTCATGGCAATAGGTCAACACAAAAAATGGTCAGCCTGCAGTTTGCTTTTGCTTTAAGCTTCTAAGTTAAGTTTTAAAAATTCATTTGCTACCCCAGCCCTTCAGATTGTTGCAACATCGTACCTGCACTTAACTTCTCACTGGCTTAATTACAAGCGCTTTTAAAATTTAAACACTAATAAAATTTCCTTCAGTTCTTCATATAACTTTCTATCACATGCTGGGCGAATTTTTCATTTGCACTCCAGTATGTTGAAGTAGTTCAAGTTATGATATTCCCTTTAGCTAACCTTCCTGGCCTGAGAAAATTTTCATTTACTCTGCCAGCTACAAAAAAAGGGTCTTTAAAATGAAAAAAGAAAAAAGTAAGTTTTCAATATTAACTACTTTTCCTTGACTTCACTTCTTTACTTTTTGACTTGTAACAGTTGAAAACATTTTGTTTTTGACATCCTTTTAATATACAATTTTTAACTTGACATTTTTTTTTTTTTAATTCTTTTTCATTTTCTTCTCACAGTTTTGTAGATTTTAATCATTGTAAAACTAATCTTTAAGCTCAAGGGAAATAGGTTGACTTCAAGCAATTTAAATCTTGTATTTTTCTTCTTATAGTTGTTGTTGTTGTTGTTGCTGCCACTGTCGAAATTGCCCTAAACTGCCACATATAGCAACTGAAGCAAACTAAAACTTGTACAAACATGCATACATGTGTTTGTTATAAAACTTCTAACAACCCTGTAGTGTATAAAGAAAAGGGATATGTAATGAAATGAAAGTTATTTTTATCAATAACACCAAGAAGAAAAGTATTTTACTTCCAAAGACAACATCTTAAACTTTCATGAACAGCATCGTTTAACTGACTGTCTGATATTCTGTAGAAAAACTAAATAATGAAATACTTGATCATATATATAAATAATGCATTTGATATATTTTATTACCTTAACTCCAAAGTTCTACACTGGTCTTATAGATCCCTTTTATTCAAATGTCCGTATCATCATTAAAATTTATTGGAACTCTGTTTAAGTTCTTAAAAGGTTGTAGAAAAGTGTTAAATAGCTTTGCTACAAATTTTAATACAATCCCTCTAAAAAGCTACTATGCTCCCACATGTCCTTTTTATTCAAACACATATTTAAGTTGTGAAATCCTGCGTATTTGTTGAAAATATATACTACAAAGCTTCACTATACACTTGGCAATAGTCTTATGCTTAACATAATGTGCTCCCATTGATATCCTTTTTATTCAAAAGTCGATATCATCTTCCAAATTTATTTGATCACCTCATAAATACATAAAGGGTTGTCTAAAAATGCTACAAAGCTTTGCTACACATTTTTATACAATCCTGGCAATAACTTCCTTTGCTCCCATATATCCTTTTTATTCAAACATATATTCAAGTTGTGAAATCCTGCGTATTTGTTGAAAATATATACTACAAAGCTTTACTATACATTTGGCAATATTCTTATGCTTAACTTAAAGTGCTCCCATTGATATCCTTTTTATTCAAAAGTCTATATCACCTTCCAAACTTATTTGATCGCTGCATAAATACATAAAGGGTTGTGTAAAAGTGCTACAAAGCTTTGCTACAAATTTTTATACAATCCTGGCAATAACTTCCTTTGCTCCCATATATCCTTTTTATTCAAACACATATTCAAGTTGTGAAATCTTGCGTATTTGTTGAAAATATATACTACAAAGTTTCACTATACATTTGGCAATAGTCTTATGCTTAACATAATGTGCTCCCATTGATATCCTTTTATTCAAAAATCTATATCACCTTCCAAACTTATTTGATCACTGCATAAATACATAAAGGGTTGTCTAAAAATGCAACAAAAGCTATGCTACTAATTTTAATAAAATCCTTCCAAAGACTTGCCATGCTCCCATATATCCTTTTTAATCAATTATATATTCAAGATGTAAAAACTTGCTAATGTAATACAAAAGTCTCTATGTGTTTCTAAACTTATTTGATCAGTGCATAAATTGATAAAAGGATGTAGAAAAGGTCTTCAAACCTACTCTACAAATCGTACTAAAATCCTTTATCCTTTTTAACACCCTTATTTTAGTTTCACTTTTTTTTGTATGTTTGCAGCACTTGAAATATAAATGATTATTGCATATTTAGGTATATAAAACTGTATATACAGTGTTGCCGCTTTAGTGCGAAAGTGTCGTATAGCTTCCGGGGAAGTGGGGGATTTTGGGAATTCACGAAGCCGATTTTCAGAATTCCCAAAAAAAAAATGTAACCACTTTGTTAACCGGTTTGGCAGCGGTTTTCAATATTCGATAAGCGGTCATTTGCATTAGTGTGAAAACTGAAGTTGCCGTATTGCTTTTGAGGAAGTGAGGGGATTTTGACGTTTCCTTAAACCAACTTTAAGAATTCCCAAAAATCTCAGAAACGCGTTCGAGGCATCAATTAAGAAATATTAACAGTTTTAAGAGACAAACATGCTCAATAACATGTTTTGTTTAACTAGATCTACAGCCTTCCCTTTTGTAACATATCAATTACCCTTTTTGAAATAATCTACCGGGCTTACAGTTTGTTGATACTGTTTGTAACAGATTTGCACATATTTTTTGTTGTATCAAACAATATTTAATGTAGAAAGGATATTGAAAAAGGTGCCTTTAGCCAACTAACACAAACACATTCAAACCTACAACCATTTATACTTATGCACTTGTACTTGTTGTTTTTTTTTTTTTTTGTTTTTGTTTTAGAACCACTATGTCAACAATATATTATATTTATTTATTTTGCTTTTTCTCACACTATCATATTAAGTTCATTTATTATACACATTTGCCAATAGTTTTCTATTACAAATTAAACATTTATGTGAACAACAGAATAAATTTTATACGACGGAAAAAGTGATTAATGTTTCAACTTTTGTAGATAACAACTTCTAAAGATTGTAAAAATTTGGGACAGAAGCTTTTGTGATGAACATATGTGATATTATATATAGGTTTTTAATAAAAAGAGGAAAAATTGTTAAAATTATACACTTGTTGTTAAGGGATTTTGATAAATGATTAAGACGCGCCAACTGATGGATCAAAAAACATGATAAATTTAAAGCTGATTTAGGGAATAAGATTATATTAATAATGATTTTGCGAACTCATAGTGTTCCGGCTTGAGCTGGTTTTCAATTTCATTTATTTTATTAATTTATTACTTAAAAATTTTTTATTTTATTAATAACAATCTTGCGAACTTTCTTATTAAAAGTAAATGCTGATTGCTCCGGTTTGAACTGGTTTTCCATTTCATTTCGTTAAGCAGCATTTTTTTTTTATTTATTATAACAATGATTGTCGTGATCTCGATCAAAGATGACAAGAAAAATCTCTTAACATGTTAAATGAACAACAATAGCTAAAAAACGACATGTTTAAAAACTAGTGGTTTATTTTTTATTTTATTTTTATTTTTTATTTTCTGTTCACCCTGGCACTGATGTAACCTAGACTTGAAATTTTCCATGACCGCTATATAAGTATCGGTTGAAATGTTTTGCTTATCGTCGCGTATATTTTCCTTTAGTTCGATAGCGGCTGTCGGCTCGTTACTGAAAATTGTTAGGAAAAGTCCATTGGTGAGAAATCGGGGTAACCAGAAAATTTCACTTCTTTTCGACCTGATATTCTGGCCAAAAATTTGGCGAACTGCAGCCAACGGATCATTTGAAGTATGACATGTTTTTTTTTTTTTTGTTATTCTTAGATCAGTACTCAGGGGATGACCCCTACAAATGCTGTGCATTGTACCAAAACTACGAATATAGGTTGTGTGGAGGGGAAAAGAGGGAGTAGTGTTTGTGAACATTTGACTTGAACTTTCCAACGTTATAATAGACAGGAAACTCGTCTGTGGGTAAATTATTACATAGGCGCAGCGTACTGCTGAAAAACGAATGCCAGTAATCATTAAGCATGTATGATGCCGAATTTACCTATCTTTGGTTTAAATTCAAAATCAGTTCACTCTTTCTGCACTTTCTCTCCCCGCATTTGGACATACGTAGAGGGATATTACCTTTTCCGGCTTCGATGCCTTCTCCGCCTCCATATCGAAGATCCTGGAGAGTTGTCCAAGCACTCAAATCGTTCTTGCTGGTGATTGCCAGTGTTCACAACTCATCCTGGCTACGTCATTCGAGTCATACAAATCCAGAAGGCCAATATGATGAGGTATTCGCTGCGCACAACCACTTAGCGCAATTAGTGAATGCGCCAACGCCTTTTCCACGTATTGAAGGGCACTATTCAAACACATTTGACCTATTCTTGACTTCAGACGCTGACAAGTATGTAGTCAGCGTTAGTGCAGTTCTCGGCAATTCGGATCATTTCTGCTTACTTTTCGATCTCTGAACTTCATAGCGTTTCCAAATCGGCTACGAAATGGTCAAAATTTATTTACAAAAGGATGCGTTGGGCTGAGCACAACACTCTTTTACGAGCATATTAATTTAAAAACTTTGCTTTCTAGATAATGCCATAAATGTTGCAGCAAAACTGATCGAAAATATGATCTTGCTAGATCACGCCTTCCAAGCAGATTTCGCTTAAGCCAAGAGCAAAATCTTGGCTGATAAGTAATCTTGAAAGAAAATGCTTGTCAAAGAATTTGGGTTTTCTTATCTCGTCACTTTTCGTTCGTAAACACTTATATGTTTTAGCTGAGTTTTCACGTAGAATGTAGTTAAACAAACCCAAAGCAATTTGCTTTTATTTAATTTGCGAACGCACGCCAGCTTACGAAATTTGTAAGCTGTCCGTACATCTTCAACTCGAAGACAACTAGCTGTTTCATAGCCGCTACACTACTCATCAGCAACCACTAGTATTTGAACTCGCGACCATGGTAACCATAATGTATAGGCGGCTGAGTCCTCTGAGTGGTCATGTAAATACACAAAGTCTATCATTGTTATTTCTGTGCATGCTTAGTCTTACAAGCTGAAACTCAAACTCTTGCCTAAATACCTTAACAATTTTCTTAGCTTTTGTTTGAAGCTCAATTGTTGTGGTGCCCAGGATACTACAATGGACCGCATTTAATCTTCAAGTGAACTGGCTTAAATACTATGGTCTTTGGGTTACAATGCATATGATGATCTCTTATTGCAACAAAACAGTAGTAACAAAAATGCTGCATACTTCAAGGGGACGGCAGGATTCTTTTAGTAAAAACAATAGTTTAATGTACCAAACTACTCAAAATTTTTTCTGGCTATATTTTTATCATCTTATTCAGTTGCCATTCTCATATGTTTGTACAAAGAAGAAAAATTATTGTATGTATATAAGTGTGTGTTTGAGTGTTGTATGTGTGTGTAACAATTTGCTTTGTGATGCTTGATAACGTTGAAATTAATTAACAAACGGAAATTGTGTACACTTCAATGCATTGCACCATTGATTTATAGTCATTAGTAAATTGCTCTGCAACTTTTCAATAACAACAGCAATAGCAACAAAAACTGCAGCAACAGTAAAAAACCTTTCATAGTAGCTTGGCAAAAAAAAAAATAAAATTAAGGATATAAACGTTTTAAAGTATTTTCCATTAAACGTATAATAAGATGCTGTTGAGAAATAGAAGCAAAACTGATTTAAATCTCAAGAAAATTAATTAAAAGTTATTTAAATCCAATAAAAGAGCAAACACTTAAATGCACATACATATTTACTTATTTGATGGGAATTGTAAAGGAAATTAAATTGTTTTCATGCTTCATATATAAAATATAAAACAAATGATTGAAATTAAATAAAAATAGAATGAATTTCAATAAAATTAAAGTCTTGGCTATTAACAGGCCTTAAGGCTTTTTCTAATTGTTATACAGTGTAGTCGTGAAAACGTGAAGACTTGAAACTGTGAACGTTTCAGCAACGTAAACAGGTTTACCTTTCCATAGAGTCTTCTAAAACATTAACAAAATCTGCAAAACTCTAAAATGTGAAACCTTTTTTTAATTTTCTTTTTTTTTACTAAGAAGTTCTCGTATTTATAGACAGAAAGAAAACACTCGCAGTAATTTAGGTATTTTTTGCTCGCTTGTGGTATGAATTGTAATCAAAAATTTAAGTTTAACTAACACACAAGTGTACTTGAATAAGCAAAATATAGTATTGTTCAATAAAACCAATCTAGCGATGTCTTAAAATAAGCATGACATTTTTGAATCAAGTGCAGAATTCTTGAACCGACTAAAAAACCAAATTAGACACAAATACATACATAGGTTTGAATGGCTGAGAGATAGGATTAAAAGGATTTCTAAGAAAAAATACTGTTTGGGTAGTGAAATATTATTAGGTATAAAACTTTGCTACCGTCGTTTTGCAATAGATGGTAGTTGAAATAAATAGATCGTAGACGACAATAAGCTTAGGTAGGTATTTGTAAACACAACGCTATCGAAACATTAATCGATTTGTGTCCTTATCATTCTATAATTAACATGTTAGCTTACCAGCCAAATTCTCGTCATTTGCGGGAGGTTTTAAGTTTTTCTTTAATATGAAGACATCTGCTACTGAGGCTCATTGAAAGCTTTCAAATACGTATGGTGAGGCAGCTATTAGTTAAAGAATGTGCCGAGAGTGGTTTCAATACTTCAAGAACGGTGATTTTTTTTTTAATCTGGGACCAATACTCAGGGGATGTCCCCTACAGAAGCAGCGCATTGTACTGGAACTAGGAAAATAAGTTATGATGAGGAGGAAAGAGGGAGTAGTGTTCGTGGAGGTTTAACTTTAACAATAACAACACGAAAAACTAAAGCAACCCCTATTGCAGCATATAAATTTGATGTCGAAGACCAGCATGTTGGTGAAAAAGAGACGGTTGTCGAATATGCAGAATTCGATCATTGGCAGTGATGCAACAAGCAATTTCGAAATGCCTAAAAGCCATGTTAATAATTCAGACATAACGAAATTGGGTGGTCTACGAGTTGTAGTCGGAAAATAAGCTACTTTCAAGGCAGATATGGAAGGGATTTCTGCATCGCATTATGAGTGAGAACGAAAAATAGGCTCATTGCGGTAATCCTAACTGCAAAAAATTATGGGGATATCCCAACCATGCTTTACCGTCGACAGCTAAACGGAATATTCATAGTTCCAAGGTCTTAATCAGTATTTGGTGGAACCACCTCGGCGTAGTGTATTATGAGATGTTAAAACAGGCTGACACAATCATAAGCGAAAGCTATCGAGCCAAGCATTGAAAGACAAACGTTCACAATACAACGAGAAACATGGCAAAGTGATTTTACAGTATAACGATGCTCGATGATGTTTCGAAATTGGCCATCCCACCCATCGTATTTTTCAGATGTTGCTCCCCCGGACTATCACTTTTTTCGATTAATGGCACACGGCCTGGATGACCATTATTATTATTATTATTGGATGGGATATGGCCCTCATCATCCATTTGCACTGCAACCACTGTTACTCTATTGTGCGTCCCCTTGCCCCATTATGGGTTGAGTATGTCAAGAAAACGGACAAGCTCCTTTATGGGGACTGGTGGACCATAGTGCTTTGGTTCAGTAGATGGCAAGACACCAGGGTGCCAAGGCCAAATGAATGGCTTAACAAATTTTTAATATTTATTGCATTTATAGGGTGTGAAGACCTGGATTGTCAGAATAATTGAAAGCATATACTTATTAGTTTCTTCTGCCTATTTTCCTTATCCACTGCCTGGTAATAAATTAAACTAATATTCTCGTTTTTGTGAAAAAAGCGAAGAGAAATATTTTCCAATAGCAACTCTTTGGGTTGTTCCCCAAACTCAAAAATCTGTTGGTGGAAATGCCCTCAGTATTACGCCATTCAGCTATCAACTATTCCGGTGAATGGAATATACTCTCCCGGAGTATGTGCCGATGAGAAAATTTAAAAAATTGCGGTGATTCCCCAAAAGACAAGGACTTTTTAGACGTGGATCTCAAACGCTGCTTGAAAGATGGAAAAAAGTAGTTAACAAAAAATGGCGAAAACTTATTTGTGCTCCAATATATATCTTTACCCTTTTTTGAGATCATCTAGTTGATTTTCATTAGCTTCATTATATTCACGTTCCATTTCTTAATTCCATCAAAACCATCGATTAACTAAAATTCAATTTCATTGCACAAAATATCTAATTATTTCATAAAAAAAACTGCTTTCACTTTTCTCCATACAAAAAACGAAATACATCAGCTCATAATACCCTTAATAAATGTAATTTGTAACTACTCCCAGCGCACTCATTACAAACAATCCTTTATTGCTTAGTGGCATTAGGAAAAAATTATACTGTTATTTAAATACAAAGTAGAGAGGAGATGTAGAAAGCGTACAGAAATGCAGCTCAAATGCAAAAAGAGGAAAACTTTGTAAAAAAAACTATTTTTATATTGCCATTAATTTTGTTGTAAAATCCCTTTTCTTACGCTCTGAAAATAAAATATTTTTACAACTATATAGTTTTTTTTTCTTTTTACTTTAACTACTGACTGGTTTATTTTAATTTTGCATTTTCTGCACCTTTTTTCTTCTTGTGCTTCTTGTTGCAGATGATGTTCTATTTTCACGTCGCGGAAGGATGGGACGTATTGTTAGTCCGCGTCATACACTTCCTCCGAACACAACATGCACATACCATTTTCATGGTTATCCTGGCGACCTAATTTGGTTATCATTCACCAGTTACAATTTGCAGATACTACAGCAAGCCATACACGATAACAATACTTTCGGCCGGGTAAGTAACTCATAATAAAATTTAAAATCAGAGATACGTTTTTTCGTTTTGTTCCGTTTTTTTTTATATACTTTCTTTTTTGTCAATGAAAAAGTTAAAAGAAACAAATTGCTTAAAGGATAACAATGTGTCATATGAGGAAAAAGGCAGACAGGAATTTCAAAATTGGTTAAAATGTTTCAATAAATAAAAGTATTTAAAAGAATGTAGAGAGGCAAAAGTTTAAAATATAAATGAAACATGTAAATGAAGAACATGAAATGGAAAAAAGAAGTGTAATTACCGCTGAAACACTGGTACTTTTTTTTGCCGTTGAACGGGCCTTAAAAGAAGATTTTAAATAACAATTTGTATTGATAGTTTACTAACATTTATCACTGCAAGCAGTTCAAAATACGCTTCATGATTCTTACCTTCAAAGTAAATAAGAAATCTAAGTGCTCACATGTTGTATAATGATAAAGCTGATCTTGCTGCAAATGAGTCAAAAAGGAAATCGCCTTTTAAACCAAATATTCTTCTCAATACGTAGAGAAACAAATCAATACTCAATGTGCTCATTACGAATACAATTACAAAGTGATTAGGTCTCAAGGACCAAAATCATTCTTTCTTAAAACTTCCACAAGAAGTGATATAAATTTATTTGGTTTACTACAAGTGTTCTCATAAACATATATCTTAGAAAAGTGATAGCCAACTAAGTATAGAATATTTTGGAAGAATGATTTTGTTACAATTACGAAAGGTCTTTAATTTTTGGGTCCATTACACCATCTGATCTACTTGAAGAATCATGAGTCAAAAACCTTAAACTTTTCTATTTCTTTAAGAAATAATATACTGTTACAGTTTAACCTTTGAAAAAGTTTTTGCGGATTTTTTAATTGCAAATAAAATAATAATAACACTGGCACTTGTTCATTGCACGGTACTCAACTACTTCCCAATTCCTGCTTGCTAGAAAGCAGTTAACCACTTCCCGAGTTCGAAAGAGTAACTGTAACTATGCCAAAGATATTTTTCCAGGCTCGAGTAGACAAAAAGGTTTAGGCAGACCTCGACATAAACAAACTCTTGAACCAGATGGCAGTCCAGAACTGGTCTTGAAGCAGTGTTATTCTATGCTTGCACGTCTGTTAGCATGCCTCTTCAGCACTCTTTACCATGTTGGAGATTTTCCATTGTGCTAGAAGATTGCTAATACAATGCCAATCCCCAAAAAGGGTGAGGCAAATAACCCTAACAATTATCAATTCCAATTTGCTCTGCACTTTCCAAAGTAATGGAAAGTATGGTCAACTATCAACTTATGAGATATCTAGAGTCGCATAAATTACTTTGTGATCATCAATATGGATTTAGTAAGGGTCGCTCTACTAGCAATCTTATGACATATCTCGAGCTTATGGCATATTCAGAAAAAGTAAGGTGGTGGCTCTGGATATTTCCAAAGCGTTTGACAACGTGTGACATGGTGCACTACTGGAAAAACTATCTACTTTTGGAGTCTTTCTCTTTGGAGCTTTCTCAGAGACCGCACTATACGAGTTGTTAAACATGGTGTCTCATCAAACGAGTTAAGGGATACCGCAAGGCTCCGTTTCCTCTCCTATTCTATTTCTTATTTTCCTCAACAACTTTCTTTATCAAACTACAGTCGGTGACTGTAGGATATCCAACTGTATTGACTCACTGAAGCATCGAAGCAGCGTGGGGTGAATTACTATGTTCTATCGTTAGTATAATAAACTCTGCTATGACGAGGTTAAGGATCTTGTTCCTAAAACTCGTACATTTTTGATTAGCAGGCGTTCATCGTCCAGAGCTTATCCATTTCTGTTCGATTGCCTGGGAAATCGTACTATGCATTACAGAGAGAATTCTTTTTTCAGCCGTACACTTTGCCTGTGGTATAAGTTGACGTGTTTGCTGTCTGTTATAACGTTGGAAAGTTCAAGTCAAATGTTCACAAAACCCTCTTTTCCCCTCCTCACAGCCTATTTTCCTAGTTTTGGTACAATACACTGCATATGTAGAGGTCATCCCGTGAGTACTGGTTTAATATTAAAGGAAAAAAACTTTATGTGCTCTTAATACCGCAGTGTATTAATACGCTAGACTTACTGACTTTTCTGACTTATGACTGTCTTGCACAACGTCTAAAATTAAACTCTCCCTTTACCGCACACCTGCCTGCTATTTATACTTCTTTGTTACCTTTTTCCATAATCTTGAAATTTCAAGTGATTTGCTCATAAAAACATTCCAGACTCAATTGTATATATATATGCCTGCTATTCACATACACAAACACACACATGCTTGCGAAGCAATTAGAACACAACAACAACAATAAAATCATTGTTGATTGATTTAGTTGGAATTCTGCGTTCTGTAAACCATATGAGTTTGTTTATGCATTATATTTATAGCTTTATGTTGCTTGTGGGGATGCGCCTAGCACAGTGGCTTAGAAACAATACATTTCAATCTTCTCATATTGTTTTATGTCAAAAAAAGTAACACAACCAAATTTAGGAACTTTATCAACATTGAATCAATTTAATAATCTACAGCGTTCTAATGACTCTTTTTTCATTTTTAAAGTTCAGCTTTGTAATCCTACCTTTGAATTTCAAGTTTCGCCAAAGAATTTTTTTCAAATTGACCCTGTTGAGATATTTTTTGCAGGGTATAAAACAATATAAAATGGCTTCAAACAAATCATAAAAAGAAAAACACATAAAAAAGTATTAAGTGAGCATGTCGAAAAAAGGTCAAGAAATGCATAAGCAAAAGACGAAAAAAATTGTGAAAAAAAGAAGCTGATGAAATATTAAACGCTGCATACAAGATGAAAGTTATAATAAAAAATGAAAGGCATATGGATGGCAAAAAGCAGAAAACGAAAGAGATTTTGCTTAAAAAAAAGTGAAAATTATTTCAGCAAGTTTAACAAATGTAAAAGGAAAAAAAGTGTGAGTAAAAATAAATGAAAGAGTAAATAATTCAACATTCAAATAAGAGAAGAAGTAAAAAAAAAAGAAAACGCCAAGCAGGCTGAGGTAACAAACTCAAAATGTCAGCCAAAAAAACAGCCAGGCTGACAGTCAGTCATTCAGTTATGCCTTTACATATGCGAGAAGAGCAAAGAAAAACAAAAAATGGAAAAATTGCATTTTATTTTTTAACATCATTATTAAAACAACAACAGCTATGACAACAAAAACAATATGTTAATGATGTTCATAATTATAATCATCGTTTGTTAAAGACAATCATGAAGTTGATGCTTATGAGCATGACGAAGATGAAGTCAACTAAAAATTCTCAAAAAAAAAAAATTAAAAAAAGCAGCAAATGAGGACAATCATATGCAGTCATAAGGATGTGTGCCAGAGTGTGAATATGTTCAAACAGGCAAAAAACAAGTATGAAAAATAATGCAAAAGGGCGTAGGAAAAAAACATGAACCATTAATAAAGGTTGCTGGCATACACTAGTACTAACAATAGCAATAACGACAGTCATCTGATTAAAAAAGGAGATGTCTCACAGCAGGAGGATGGCCCTGTAATGAACGATATGAGCAATGACTGCAAAGTGAAACCAACGAAAATTTTCCCGTCTTTACCTAAAAAGTATTGAAATTTGAGAAAAAATAAGTAAAATTTGTTGCCAAAACTGAAGATCCTTTATAAATACGTGATAATTGTTAAGATTTAGTTTGTGCTTAAAAATATATCAATTATCAACTTTTCGCTCGCTCTTTCTCTCTCTCTCTCTCTCTCTCTCTCTTACTCTTAACAAAACTCACTATTGTGCTTTAATTCTTCCTTTTTTGGGATGTGCTATTGACACTGACTGCTGCTGCAGCTACATATGTGCGAAAATATATTTATTTTCCCGTTAAACAAATAAACAACATTTTTATGCCTACAGGATATAAGCAGAAGCAAGTATATACAACTTGAGCTTTAAAGGTAAAACAGCAAAAAAAAAAATTGTACAAAAACATTGAAACACATGCAGCAGTAGCATAACATAAATGTGATATCAGCTTCAGTAAATAAAAGCACATTATAGATATATGTATATGTATGTACTTTATATGTATATAAACATTATTACTGCATTTCAAGGAAATTAAGTGCATTTTCATATCATGCGTTTCAATTGTTTATTTGGCAGTAACTGCTTAACAGCTGGGGCGGCAAATATAATGAACATTATTAAATGAAATGAAATTATTTTGAACATCAGAATTTTGTTTTAAGTAGAAAGAGCTATACTTTCCTTCAACTTTACTGCAACTTATAATCACAATGCACTGAAAAAAATACTTAAAACAGCAAACTAGCGACTGTACAACTAAAAATACTACTACATGTAAAAAATTATATAACTGAGATGACAATATTTTGAGAGCAACGTATTATTGTTGTATTATATGGTTAAAGACAAATTAGTAATGTATGTATGATTTCAGTTTGAAATGTTCTTTGCTAAACTAAGTACAATATTATGCCTTTTTTCTGTCGAGGAAGAAAAATTCGTTACGCACTGACCAGAAGGTTCCTTTCACCGCTTGTGTCGGACTGATTACAACACTGAACTTACCGACTAAAACACGCCCTCTTCTTCCTGGGATAAAAAATGTCCACCCCGGGACCGCCTTAGCACTGCTTTGGGGTGGATTCACAATGGCTTAATCCGCCCTTCTCTTCACATTTTTTTTTTCTTGGACCAGTACTCAAGAGATGACCCCTACGTATGCAGTGCGTTGTACCAGAACTAGGAAATTAGTTTGTGAGGAGGGGGAAAGAGAGAGTAGTGTTTGTGAACATTGGATTAGAACTTTCCAACGCTATAACAGACAGGAAACACGTCTGCAGGCAACTTGTTCGACAGACGAAGCATACGGCTGAAGAACGAATTCTCTCTGTAATGCGTAGTACGATTCCCTGGGCAATCGACCACAAATGGATGAGCTCTGAACGATGAACGCGTGCTACGTAAAAATGTGCGAGTTTCGGGAACAAGACCCCTCCATCGTCTGGGATCCTGATTATGATCTTGCTCTGCAGTCTCCAGGTCAGTCTTTTTCGTCCGCAGAACTTTTTCACAGAATCGTGATACCGCTAAAAATTGACTTCGCCCACTATCATGATCTCCACGACATTGTCTACTGTTATTGAGCCAGCTAACATCACCAATTCTCTACGAGTTTCCTCCATCGAATACGCTTAAAGAAAGCAATAAAAAATGTTATAGAGTACATTCTCATGTTGCCATAACATAGTTTTAGGCTGGGGAGAACTGTGAGGTTGCCACTTTCTTTTAACTCTTCTTTTTTCTGACAAAAGTTGCTCTATTTTAGACGAATAAGGTCTATTGTTCTCATCTCTGGATCTTGTATGACTAGTGATAGCATGTTGTACGGCTAGCTTAAGGTTTTCAGGAAATTCGTTAATTCAGGGGTCCTCAAGGCAATATTTTCCGTACAATGAGTATTCAAATATTTTTTTTATGTTTTAGCCAATTCACTCTAGTGACGGGCAATGCTAAGTCACTTAACGGGGAATCACCCTCCTAGGAGAACAAAACAAAGATTATAGTGAGTGAGTGATCTGATGACAAATCTAATGAAGGCTCCACTTGCATTTATTCTAAGGGAAAATTTTTTGCCACTACAAAATCTATAACGTCTGGTAACTTTCGTCATAACGTCTGGTAACTTTCATCTATAACGTCTGGTAACTTTCGTCGTAAATAGGGTGTCCGCTTGAAATCACATCTAAGCCCATGTTGGAAATAGTGTCAAAAAGGGCACGGCCTTTCGGGGAAATTAATCGTGATCCCCAAAAAAATGTGTTTAGCGTTATAGCCGCCAAAAAAAAATGTGAATATTGGTTTTCTGTTTCTGAATATATTCAATACAATTATTTGCTGCTTGTAGATACTCCTCACTTGTCTCGTTTAGCAAATAGTGCTTAATTCTGGCTTTTATCAAAATTGCCAAGCCTCCACAAGATCCTCCACGAGGATCTTTTGTGTCATACAGTATGTAGCCAATAATTTTGAAATAACTGCTGCTGGTCACTTGAGTTTCAGAAATCAACATTATATTTATTTGCTTTTCCATTAGGAAGTGCTGAAGTTCATTTTTATGTTTTCGATTTTTGAAGAACAAAAACCGGATGCGATTCCGTTTCCGAACGGAATTCACTTCTGTGACATGCATTTACGAGTATTTTGATTGGTAGAAAATATTCTTTTAATTATTATTCTTTTTTTTTTCTGATAATTTCATGATACTGCAAGTTTTGTCAAGCATAAACATATTATTTCTCTTAAACCGCAAAGCAATCGTTATTGTGTGGGAGAGAAAAAAAAGCTCAAATTGCTGTGCAGGATATTTGTTTATAAAATAAATCTACATGTGCAGAAATTGGTTGGAATGACTTGTTTATGTTTTTTACAAAAAAAAAAATACTTTGGTTTTTAACACAATTGCGCATTTACCACATGCAAATATTATATGTAGATATGCATTTGAAATGCAGAATTTATTTTTCATTAAGTTGTGAGCAGACATATGCTGCATATAACCACACTAAAGTATAAATACAGCACGAGCTATTTTTTATTACTTTTATGGCAACATTTACTTGCGAAAGTGCATACCCGCGGCATGGTCTTTAAGTCAAGTATATACATTCGTACCAAACACGCATACATATGTAGTTACATGATAACTTAGTAATTAAGTTGCTTACAAGCAGCTGTACATATATTTTTTTTTATTACAGCCGGTTATCTGTATATCTGTGAAACAAAGTTTTCTTATAGCTATGATGATATATAACGTTTTTCGCAGAAACATTTTTAATCTTAAAGAGATTTGAAATCAAAATACTTCATATATTTTTAGCTTAGAGAAACTAATTTTTGACCTACTATAGCTACATCCATTCCAACTCCTCCCCTTGCAACTTTAGCCATATATCAGGTAACTACTGCGCTATGTTGCAACCAACATAAGTTGTCGTGTTACAACATCCTTTGCTTGGGCGAAATATATAAAATCAAAATATTTATTCTACTTGTTAACAAACGTTAAATAGGTTTTACACGTTTCAGCCATTAAAATCTTTTAGCTGTGAGCAGTTTCCTGACAAACTCCTTAAGTCTTCTGGCAACGAAAAGACGAAAGATACAAAACTACTGCCTAAATTTAGGGGCTTTATTTTTAATGACAACACATCTAATTAAACCTCGTTAAGCCATTAAAAAATTTCTCATGTTTTGTGTATTAAAACCCAAATGTTACATGTTAATAGATGTTAATATTAAATCCCTTAACATCTGACATACCTTTTTAAAGAAACATAAATAACAACATCTGAGTGAAACCGTAAATGCATGTGAGAGGATATTTAATAAAAGAAACATTTTTATAGCTACAAACATATCTAATGGCAAACATGCTGACAGAATTGGGACATTCTTTATTTCTTTACAGAATTTTTATCTTGTTGTTTTTTGCTCAAAACTAATATGACTGACATACATGTTTATTTACGTGCGTAAGTGTGTAGGTGTGCAAATAAAAACAAGAAAACCCCGAGCTGATCACTCTTTTGTAACAACTGAAACTCAACATGAATATAATTAGAACTAAGTATGTACTAAATTTGTTAAAATCATAAAAAATAAAGATGTTTGAGTTATAAAAACATCATATTACGCAGATGTTGTTATAATAAAAAAAAAGGAATATTTCCGACCAGAGATTGCTGAAATAAAAGACCAGGGTTGTGCTTAAACAAAATAAAAAAAGTAGATTTGTGATGAAAAATAAATCGCAAGTTTTCTTTAGAATTTTAAAAGCAAAACTATGTAGTCGGCCATGTATGCCAAAGGAACAGCCGTTCATTTTGGCTTCAAACTAAAGCAGGACAAATGTTTATCGTCACGTTGACGAAACATCCGTGTCTGTAAAGTAGCATTACGCAAACGTCCACGTAAACTAACGTGACCTTTCCTTTTTTTCTTAAAATTTTACACCGACTTTGTTGTATGAGTACAGAGGCTTTTAACGGAGTACTGCATTTGACTTATACACCTTCACACCTTGACTTATACACTTAAACATATACTTATACACAGAAAATTAAATTTTCTGACATCGGTCCATATATACCCGAGATATAACCAAATCATAAATATATCGCGTAAACGAACTTAAACAACTTTTTTTGCTTAAAAGCTGTTCTGATTATAAAAGGAGGTTACTAAAATACAGAACATGAAAATTTCCGATATCGGTCCATATACTCATATACCCGAGATATTCTATAAACCGATTTTTTCATGAAAATGTCGCGTAAGCGAACTTAAGATTTTTTCCTTAAAATCAGTTCTATTAATGAAAAAAGATTACTAAAATACAGAAAATACAAATTTTCCATATCGATCCATATATACCCGAGATATAGCTAAAATCGATTTTTAATGAATATATCGCGTAAGCGAACTTAAACAACTTTTTTTGCTAAAAGCTGTTCTGGTTATAAAAGGAGGTTACTAAAATACAGAAAATGAGAAATTCCGATATCGGCCGATATACTCGTATACCCGAGGCCTACCCGGGTTTTCCGTAAAAATATTTGTTTTTGCTTAAAAGCAGTTCTGTTTATAAAAGGAGGTTACCAAATAGAGAAAATTAAAATTTTCGATATCGGTCCATATACTCGTATACCCGAGATATAGTCTAAACCGATTTTTTAGTGAAAAAAATTTTTTTTTTCGCTTAAAGTCAGTTCTGATTACAAAACGAGGTAATTAAAATACAGAAAATGGACAATTCCGATATCAGTTCATATTTAACCGAGATATAGACTAAATCGATTTTTGCGTTAAAATTTCCATGAAAGACTTCATTTTTAGATTACAAGACAAAAATATTTTTTCTCCGATGTCGGTCTTTCTTCGTTGAGCCTAACAATGATTCCAAGTCTACTTTTTCAATAATATAAAAATAAAACAGTAACAGTGATAGATTTTATAAAAGAGGCTTTGGCTTACAATGACCGGAGTCAGGGCCTTTCCTTAAGGTACTCCTTCGTACGGTTCTACTCGTTGGTGTAATGACTACCTACAGGGCAGATGTATGCTCTGTGAAAACACAGCCCTTTAGGCAGACTATTCTCTCAGTGATATTCGGGTTTATTCATCCCCTAGCAGCTTCGGCTGACCGTTCATCCAGTCATCTTTGGAGTGGTTGTGGCTGTTCCCGGCTCACAGATATTCTTATTGTGACTGGAGTACTTATTCTAGTACCATCTGTTAGGTATTTGCACACGTCTCCGAGGATCAACTCCAAAGCAGTAAATGCGGCAATTCCCGCAATATCCGACTGCAGGTCCTATTAACCGAAACTAAATACTACTACGAGTACTATTAGCAGATACATCCGCACTGTGAGGAATTATCATTACAAACCAGCAACCATTGATATATCGAATCCGAGCAAGTTCCTGCAATATCCGATTCCTTTGTATACTGAACACGACTGTTAACTGAAACCAAAGTGTGCCACTTCGAGGATACACATTTGTTATGGCAAACAAAACTCTAGAAAGTACCAGTATGATTCAGCTTGTATTAGGCTTTTCGAAACCCCTCGCCAAAAATAAATTGGCACAATAATAATCAACACGTCCCCAGATGATTCTATTGTGTAGATCATTCTGATACTGATTGTGCTTGAAGTGCCTGCATTTTGGCTGAAATTTTTTGGCTGGGGCTTAAACCTAAAATCCCAGGAAATGGGTTATTAATATTCCCCGATAACTATGGTTTTATGAACTAACTATAATTCCCGAGGTACTGCTGTCTTGTAATAGATACCTGTAATGTAAGAAATCAAAATTGGTGAGAGTACAAGTGAACTGGTTAAGGGTTGAGGCCGTTAAAAGTTCATTATCATCTCACAATAGCCAACACCATTCACAGTAACTGCGTGAGCGATCTCATTTTGGAAAAAATACATCCCGATGATGCCACCAGCTCATAAGCCGAATCAAAAAGTCACTTTTTGTGGATGCATTGCTTTTCGGTCATCACTCTTGGATTATCATTCGCCAAAATGCGGCAATTCTGCTTATTGACGAATCCATTAAGTTTAAAGATGATTTTCTTTGAACATTGATCATCCACTGTTACCACTTCTTGCCACCATTCTAACCATTGAAGACGCTTAGAATGGTCAAGAGGTTTCAGTTCTCGAGTCAATTGCTCCCTGTAAGCGTATAAATGCAAGCCTTTATGCAAAATGTTCATCAAGGAGAGGAGCAATTGTTGGTCAGGACGATGAGTTGAGATGGATGGCTCTTCAGCCACAATATCACAAACAGCAGCTTTATTTTCTGTAGAAAGGGCATAAACATAAGTTTATAATAATTTTATAATGCCCTTCACTTTCAGAAATATGTTGAAAATTATTATTTACTTTAAAAACAAAAATTCACTTGCACTAAAAACTTTTATGTAAAATACCTAAAAGTGAACTAAAACCTTTTGAAAAACATAATGGTTAATGACTTTGTATCAAATTCATTGTAACATATTTTTTATAGACAACAGCATACATGTAAATACTTTATGATCCTTGTATGTACATCTTATGTTTATGGCTACAAGTACTCGTAAAAACAGCCTGAATTTTGCACTCATACACTCAAACATATTTATGGGCATAAGAAAACTAGGTTTATTTATTCTTGCTTGAAGTTTTTTATATATTTAGAAATTAAAACACAAGTCAAAAAAAGGAACTAAAAGAAAAATCCAAAAAATTCTAAGACTGTGTATGAAATATTTCTTAATACAGATGTGTGATAAAATATAAATGAATATTATAAAGACCTAGTTTACTTAACATTTTAACGCCTTAAAATTAACAATTCAAACAGATACAACACTTGCGACTAGCATCACAATGGCTAAAGCAACACTAGCAACTACAATAAACTGAAACAATGGCTGCAACAAAAATACAAAAAGGGAAAAAAGCAAACAAGTTTCTGCACTTTTATGCCAGCACTATAAAACTCACAAGGAGTAGAAAAGATGGAGAGTGTATATTTGTTAGAAGAACTTAGAGTGAAACAAGGAAAACAACTAAAAAAAAACCTTAACTGTCGCTAGAGGGCGTTATAGAAAAGTATGAAAACAAACACTACTTCTTCTACTACTACAACTACTACTACAAAAACGTGACACTGTAAACACTTTCTTTACTTTCATGTTGCTGTTGTTTGCAACTTTATCCTTTTTCACACTCGAACACACACACACAAAATTATTAAAAATTTATAAATGTATGTGTGCAATATTTAGGTACACATCTCAGAGATTTCACTGACAATGGTTTTGATATTTCGCATAGAAAAAAAGGGAGTCCTTTCTCTTAACAAATTAAAAATTCCTTTTACCCAATGCCGACTTAGACAAACAGAAAAATAGTACAACACAATACAACACAAGTCGGATTTTTGCAATAAAAACAAAATATATGTATGTACGAGTATATAAGAATGTTTCATTACTAACAACGACTGTGATAACTAAGAAATATTACACGAAACACAGCACGAAAAGCGTCATTTTAATAGAACAAAATAATGGATTGGTGGGCATCATGGGCATCAGGTTTAGGTTACAAAGAAATGATTTTTTTTTTGCAGTAAGGCTTTAAAATACATATACTTGCTAAACTCCTTCTCTTTTTTACTCTAAGGAAGAAAATCAGTCCTGGAACTTCTTCTACATTACTTTAGGGCACTCTACTTGCCTTTAACCTATATATATGTCTGCATCCAAATCCGCTTATACTTTGACTTCTAGACTTAGCTGAGTCCAAATAACGCATTCCATTTAATTTCATCCGAAATAATAGATCTACGATATGCTCTACGGTCAATATACCCATTTCTCACTCAAGCTTCTGCTGATTTACATTTCGCAAAGAAGGCTAAGCGTCATCTATCATGTAATATTTCACATATAAACAAAAATAAGTCCTACACTTCCCTATTCTATTCTTCCCTATTTGCTGAAATATTTGTGTGAGGTAACAACAAATGCAGTCTAAATAAATTCTATTATTCAGAATTTAAAAAGAAAAATATTTTAATAATGTCTGTCAAAATACAAAAACAAGCTTTTTCATGCATACACGTTTCTACATTTATTTACACCTTTCAAACAAATGAACAACCGCTGGTTGCTACGATTTGTGTTTTGAACGGTATTATTAAAGCATTATGGAGCAGGGTTGTATTTGGAGAATATTTTAGTGTGATGTTCGCTGGACTGAACATTTATTTAGTATCTCCAAAGGAGCATTTACGTGTGATGTATTATATCTTTATATCCCAACACTCTAAATAAACTATTGTGAATTTATAAGAAAAATTCTCTTATAATACCTGTCAAAACACAAAAACAAGCTTTTTCATTCAAACACGTCTCTATATTTCTTTACACCTTTCAAACAAATGAACAACCGCTGGTTGCTACGGTTTGTGTTTTAACAGGTATTATTAAAGCATTTTGATGCAGGGTTGTATTTGGAGAAAATTTTAGTGTGATGTTCGCTCGACTGAACATTTATCTCGTGTCTTCAAAGGAGCATTCAACCAATCGTCTTACTATTTATATCACCTATAGCCGACCGAAAATTGGAATACAACTCACATGTTTGGGCCGGCATCTCAAAGTCTATTTTGGAGTTAACATTCAGCCGTACGGTTCGTGTGTGTGAACAATTTACGTGCGGACGTGTTTCCTGTCACATATAACCTTGGAAGGTTCAAACCAAACATCTACAAGCACTACTCTCTCTAACCTCCTCCACATAACCTATTTTTCTAGTTTCGGTACATCGCAACAAATATTTTTGTTTTTAAAATTTGTCTTGAAATTATTTCTCCGCTGCCACCATCAGATTGCTCAATAGGTGATTTTACCGAAATAGCTCCCGCTAGCATTGGCCGGACTTAAGAATCACATTTTTAATTTTAAATTTAGTATTAAGATTTAAATACTTTTGTTAGTTCATATTGAAGATTCAATAAATAAAAAAATGCTTAAAAAAAAATTATTTCTTCAGACACAACTTCAGCGTTAGAGCTGTTCACGCCCAATATTCTTATAACTGTCAATTAATTACACCTATCCCACTTAATTGCGTCCTTGTACTGCATATGTAGAGGTCATTCTGTGATCCAAGCAGAAAAAAAACTATTATTTTTGTTTTGAGTAATTTTTCTTGAACTTTTTTCTTTAGATACATCTTCAGCGTTAGCGCTGTTCTCGCCCAATATTCTTATAACTGGCAACTAATTATATCTATCCTATTTAATTGCGTCCGTGTACTGTATATGTAGGGGTCATTCCGTGATCCAAACAAAAAAAAAACAGCGTTAGAGCTGTTCTCAACCAATATTCTTATACCTGCCAACTAATTTCACCTATGCCACTTAATAGTGTCCTTGTACTGCATATGTAGGGGTCATTCCCTGGTCCAAGACAAAACACCCCAATTTTGCTTTAAGAAATTGTTTTTGAAATCTTCAGATCTGTATCTGAAGATTTCATCTTCATAACTTCGTTCTTATAACTTCGATCAATATTCTTATAACTGCCAACATCTTATGCCTATCCTTCTTAATTGTGTCCTTGTAAGCAATTTTACCTCAAGTTGCTACTAAAATTAAATTATTATTAAATTGATAACTGAGTGATTTAAGAATGCGACCTTGACTTTAGTTAAGTGTCAGAAGTTTAGGCTTTTATTTTAATTTTATCGATTTGCCAACGTTTCAAATTTAATTAAAAATTTAAAAGAACATGTTTAAAGCATTAATGAGTTTCCTGTTCGTTCATTTTTAAATTTATTTTATTTTTTATATTTTTATATCAAGTGCAGACAGTCTTCCTGAAACTTAATATTTAAGCTAAATTTTAGCAACACACATTTTCTTCTTATTTTTGGACAAATTATTTTTAACTCTCACCAGTCCACTGGCTGGCGACCTCCACCCATTAATGTAATTTTTCTTTTAAACAGGCGTTTTTGCTAAAATATATTTTGGTTGTAATTTTCTCCTTCTCTCTTTGCAGTCTGATTTGCCACCCTGGATAACACGTTTGCGTATGTGGGACAGTTATGGTACATATGTAGCAATAAAACAAACAAGTGTTACAACCGGTCAACCGCCACCACCACCGCCCGTTGCCTCCTCCGCTGATGGTGGCAAACCCACCATATTGGATCAAAGCACTCATGGCAACAGCTACTATTACAGTCCTCAGAATCCCAAAATGGGAAAAAATATACGTGTTAACATTGATAATGCCTGGAATCCAGTTGATACATATATTTATGGTCCCACACAGTCAAGTATATTTAATCAGGAAAATAAATACAGTGGTTACCAGCAATCTGGTGGCAGTGGTGTTAGTGGAGGCTCATCAACAGCCAAGCATGGCAGCGGTGGCTTGAGTTCTGTTAAGGATAGTTTAAATTATATATCGAGTAAAACATCCAAGGATATGCAACAGCAGCAGGGAGGTGGCGGCAGTGGTGGTAGTGGCGAAAAAACTGCTTTAGCCTTGATGAGCACTAAGGGCAAGCGACGTTTAATGTTGGAGATTTATGATTATGAGACACCTAAATTGTGCGATCATACAGCAATTAGCAGCACTGGCAACACATTGGGTCTTAATCGTTTGCGACCATGTAGTCCTTTGGAGAGTTATGTTAGCACGGGCAGAGATTTGGTAAGTGGTTTCATGAGTAAACACATTATTTTTGTTTTTGTTTTTTCTTTTGCTGCCTTTTTATATCACAGAACAAAAGCAGCAGTTTATAACAAAATTACCATGAGAACAAGAAGCAAACAAAGTGCCATGAACTATTTTATTTTATTATTTTCTTTAATAAGACTCTAAAAATAAAACATCACCCCAAAAATACGAGTATATTCCAAAATCAAAACCAAAACAGGACAATTTTATGATAATTTTTCAATCGTTTCATATGAGAACCCCATTTTACTTGTTAGCTACCAACAAAACCCACACAAGACAAAAAATAAAATTCCAATTATATTTCCAATTAAATTATTAAAAATATTTTGTTTCATCTTTCAACACAAACAAAACACAATGACATTTCAGAATTCTGGACATTCCATTAACAATTCACAACAATTTTATAAAATCATAGACCACAATAAAATGGGGGAAAATAAATTTTTTATTAAACATTAATGTACAGGAACATACGGTACCAAATGGGCGTTCAAGTATAAGCACACACATGCACAGACACAAACACATAGAAATATATGTGCACACGCGTAAGGTCATACACACCTACATACACCCACACACATACACACTTAATACTGTGAATTTTTCATTAGAGGTACAGAAGAATATAATCAAATATTAAAACACATGCTGGAACGAATGTAAAAAGGGGACGCAGAAAAAATTGAATACAACATAAGTAACTAAAATTTTCCTGAGAAAAATTTATTTTCTTCTAAACAAATTTTTAAGAGTTTAAAAAGAAAATTTGTTTAGTATTTTAACGAGCGATTAAATTTTTAATCAAATTTGTGAACTACAAAACGCTTTTTCGTAAAAATTTTAAAAAATTTTTGTCGCTACTAAAAAAAATCTGAATTATTTTTATCGATAAACGATTCATATCAGTAAACATATGTTGTATAAAATTGTTCTCTCCGATAGCAAACAATTTGCTACAAAAAAACTTGTTGTCCATAAAAGAAAATTTCTTTAAAAATTATTTATTCAGCAAAGTTTTTTTTATAAAAACTCTTTTACCAATAACTATTTTTTTTCCAGATATTTGTATCGATAACTTATGTTTTTTATCAACATTTGTTATCGTTAATATAAAACTGCAATAACTTTTATATATTTTTATCGATAACAAAAGATGTCGGAAAAAATGTACACCAGTAAACATATTGTTTTATAGCAAAAAAAAGTTTTTGTCGAAAACAAACAATGTTCTATTATTAATTTTTTAATAAACATTTAAAAAATACTTATAAGCCATAAAAAAATTCTCTAAAAATTGTTTATTAACAGTAAATTTCTTTTTTTTTTTATAAAACCTTGTCGTGTTTTATAAAAATTTAATAAACTTTTTTTAATCAAAATTTGATAAATAAAAAATTACTACAAAAATTTTTTTATCAAAATTTATTATCGATAACAAACATAACTCTATAAAAAATTTCTATAAAAAATTTTTTGAATATAAGAATTTATATAAAATATTTGTTATCGATAACGAAAGAAAATTTTTTGCAAAAATTTCTATAAAAACATTTTTTGTAAAGCAAAAATCTTTTACAAAAAATATATTATCTTCATATAAAAAATATACATAAGCGCAAAAATTGCAGTTTTTATCGATAACAGAAACTTCTCTTTAAATTTTCTCTTAAAATTTTCCTCACAAAATTTAAAATTAAATTTAATTAATAATGTTTTAATTAAGTTGTTGATTATATAACTAGATTATTGGTTATATCAATATCATTTGTACGTGTTGGGTTGCCCTATATATCCCTTCCAATGTGAATTATACGTGTAGATGCGTGTGTGTGTATGTAGATAAAAGTATTTGGTTTTCCAAAATGGAGAAATTAAAATTAAGTCATAAAATTTTTAATATTCTTTTTTGTGGTTCACAACATAATTTGCGGTATTTCAATTTCGTGTAGGATTTTTTTACGATTGTTAAAGCTGTTAAGCTTGATGATGATGACGATGGCGATGATAACCAACAGATATAACGAATGGTTAACAGTGCTATATAATAATAATAATGTGAATGCAATGAGACATAATCGAAATCAAAGTTATCGTAACTAAAAGCTTTTAACAACGTAATTAAATTTTTTGCCACGTTCATAAAATGTCTGAACTGCAAGTTAAGGAAAACATAAATATACCTCACATGAGCAGAAAGGATATTATTTACAGATTTGAAGGCAGCAGAGATTTCGGTTCTTTAAAGCGTCAATTTTAGGAAGACAAATAATTAAAAATGCTACTAAATATAGACATAATCAAATAATTGAGGATTGTTATACTGGGATTACCAGTTTAAAAGCTCTAAATTACCAATTTAAAGGGTTAGGAACAGCCTTTGACCACCTGCATAAGCAAATAGGATCAAGAATTATTATTAAAACATTTTTCTTTTTAAATTTTAAATAAAATATTTAGAATATTGGAATATGAAATTAAATGTTTCAAATTATCTTTCAAAGTTTTACAAGTCTACTGATGATTAGTGTAGCTCCTATGAAATGTCGACAGAAAAGGCTTGGTTTAATTTTTGTTTTGACAGGTATTATTAAAACATTTTTCTTCTTAAATTCTGAATAATTTATTTAGTATACTGGGATATAGAGTTGAATGTTTGAGAATATCTTTCAAAGGTTACCCAAGTCTACAGATTATTAGGGTAGCTCCTACGAAATGGCGGCAGAAAAAGCTTTTTTTTTTTGTTGTGACAGTTATTATTAAAACATTTTCTTCTTAAATTCTGAATAATTTATTTAGTATACTGGGATATAGAGTTGAATGTTTGAGAATATTTTTCAAAGGTTACCCCATTCTACTGATTATTAGGGTGGCATATAGACAGCTAGGAAACATAGAAAACGAGCCGTTTACAATATTATTGAAAAGTTATTGATCATTCAAGCCATAAAGGCAGTTCTGTGTCAGCCTGTTTTTTATTATCTAGAAAATTTATATAAACTAATTCAGCCTGTATTAGTGAACTCCAACATGTCATTATTATACCAGCTTATTTGCTCTTACACCCTGTATTAGTGAACTCCAACATGTCAGCTTGTTTGCTTTTATACAGTTTTTTATTGTGCAAAATGTTTGCAAACATTAATGTTCGACTTTGTGGGACAGGCCATTAAACTTTTTCTTTGTGATAAATTTATTGAAACCTTTTTATTTTATTTATTTTTATTCTTATGGAAAAGCTGGTAGAAGTTTTGTTTTTGTATAAGATTTATAAATCTTTAAAAGCAATTTATTATCCAATTTTCTTAAGTCACTTGAACTCCTTGCTTTAAGCACTTTACCTCAACCTTATTACAGACAAAAACCTCATTATACCCACTCTTACTTATTTTCACTTTCGATTCAAATAACCGTAACCTCAATTATACCCTTATAAAATATTATCACTTATCTAAAGCAATTTTTTTTTTGTTTAAAAGGAAAATTTAAAAATTAGTTGCTTCAATTGCTACTTGTAAATGGCAGCATATTTGTTTTTCTTTTTTTAAACCAACCTACTACAAAAAGGGAGTGAAAAAGCAGCTTGTTATAAAGAAAACCTTGTTGTATAATTTAACATTATAAATTTATATTTTTACACGAAAAATTTATTTTACCCACACTCGTACACTGGCAAATATATACCAATACTTAGTGAGACACCAAACAATTTTCAGCACTCAAAACTAACATTTCAATTGCTTGGAAGCTTCGCATTGACATACACATACATACATACATACCAACACCAGCACACAAACTTAATCAGAAAAAAATGGCAGCCAAAATAAGTAAAAAAACATGTATATGTACATATATATCATACAAAAAGAAGGTAATAACGAGTAAATATGCAAATGTTTGCAAAAAAAGAGAAGAAAAAAAAAACGTAAAAATGGTGGAGTAAATCCACAACAAGGGAAAAATAAAAAAATTAAAGATTCTTATTTGCTGGAATAAAATTTGAAATTATATCAAAATGTACAAAAAAGAAAAAAAAAGAAAGAAAACTGGCAACATCATCAACACCAGGGAGCAAGTGAAAAATTTTATACAAATGAAAATAGAATCAAAAATAAAATATAAATTTATGTATGCGAATTGAAATATATCTACAAGTATAAAATTGTCCTGTTAAGGATAAAGTCTATAGACATGACAAATAGGCAAACCCCACCAAGACTTGATGTGGCTTTACTTTCGTAGATCTACACACACACATATAAAATTTTATTTTTTATATATACAAATGCTCTGCAACGCATTTGCTTACACTATACTTTTACTGCTTTTGCTGCAGGCACACAAAACTGTAAGAAAAAAAAAAAGAATTGTAGTATTTGCAGCTCAAGAGTCACTCTCAACTTTCTAATTAAATTATAGGAAGGAGTTTTTGCATGAATGTGTGTGTGTGTGTGTGCGTGTTTTTAATAGTGAATGCTACCAGTAAAATTGCCACTACAGAAACAACAACATTGCAGATAACGATGAAAATCTGCAGTATCATTTTTGCAACACTTAACTAATGTGAGCAACTAGTTCCGGAAATCTTGCAAATTTTTTATATATATTTTTTTATATACATTTATTTATTGAATCTTCAAAACATGTACCTTTTTAAAGGGTACCCTTTTTTAAAAGGTACCCATTTAAAAATTTAAAAAAAAAATTTATTTATAGCCAATGCGAGACAAAAAAGTTTAATGGTATCTTTTTAAAAGGTACCTTTTTTAAAGTTATCTTTTTAAAATGTACCCTTTTAAAGGTTACCCTTTTTAATATTTTTTGATCTTTATTTAATTAATATATATAGAATTTTTGCAGCTTGAGATCTTGTTTTTTATACAAAATCTAACAATTTTTTAAACTTTAGTTTCCAATATTTCGCCAACAATTTGTTAGCATCTTCAGGAAAACTTAAAATTGTTAAAATAATTTTTTTGGAAACAAATAATTTTTGGTTTACAAAAAATGCTTATTCAAAGAAAAATACTTAACAATGTTAACAATTAAAAATAACATAATTTAAACTAAATTTATTCTGTTTGTGAAAAATTATAGTGTTTGCGAAAAATATATATAAAGGGTGGTTAAATTTCAAGGGCCGATGTTGATTTTGAATAAAACACAAACTATTTTGGAAATTATTATAATTTTATTTTATTATGATATATTGGTATTACTCAATTATGTATGGAACAAAATATCGGCCAAATGGGCGCCGCGACCAGGGCGGCACACCTCCATCCGATGGTCCAAATTTTCGATGACCCTGAGGCATAATGGAGGTTCTATGCCGTTAATGTGCCGAATTATCTCATCCTTTAGCTTTTGAATTGTTGCTGGCTTATCGACGTACATCTTTTCTTTCAAATATCCTCAAAGAAAAAAGTCCAACGGTGTCAAATCACATGATCTTGGCGGCCAATTGACATCGCCATTACGTGAGATAACACGGCCATTGAATTTGTTGCGCAAAAGAGCAATTTTTTCATTAGCTATGTGGCAAGTGGCACCGTCCTGCTGAAACTATATATCGTCTACATCCATATCTTCCGATTCGGGCCATAAAAAGTTCGTTATCATCTCACGATAGCGAACACCATTCACAGTAACTGCCTGACCGGCCTCATTTTGGAAAAAATACGGCCCGATGATGCCACCAGCACATAAACCGCACCAAACAGTCGTTCTTTGTGGGTGCATTGGTTTTTCGACAGTCACTCTTGGATTCTCATTCGCCCAAATGCGGCAAATCTGTTTATTGACGAATCCACTGAGGTGAAAATGTGCCTCATCACTGAAGATGATTTTCTTCGAAAATTGATCATCATTTTCATAATAAGTCTGGATAACTTTAACACGTTGTTGGATTGTGTATCTCTCCATGGTTCAAATTGAGTAAGTCTGAAATAGAGAAATGTCAAATAAAATTCGGAAAAAAACTTGGCGTTTAGGTGTGGTTCACATTCAACATCGGCCCTTGAAATTTAACCACCCGATATATATTTTTTTTTTTTTTGGTTAATTATATAAAAAAAAAAGTCCTTTGGCAAAAATGAATTTTCTTTAAAAAAATATGACACAATGAAAAATAATAGCACTGTCAACTTAGAAATTTCAAAACGCACCAAAATGGGGAAAAAAGCGCGTTATTTCAACAAAAGCGCACCGAAATTTCAATTTTTTTTTTTAATTTTTAAAAACCTATTTTGTATTAAAAAAAATATTATATTTTTATATAAAAAACACGATAATTTTCGTTCAATAGCTAGAGTTCGTGTTTGTCAAACTTGGCTTCGAGTGCGATTCTGTTAATATTATTAAGACAATGTTATTTTTGCAATAATTATACCGATATTTTATCAAATTTATTATTCAGCAATATTATTTAATTATATTCGCTGTCGACCGAAATAAGTTATTACATTTTCTGCCTATTATCAGGCGCACAAAACTACAGCTGTTTGCCGTCGTTAAAATTATATTGCAGGAGCATACAAGCGTTACTGCAGGGGACGAAATATGTCGAAGAAATGGATCATAAAAAGTTACAGAATGGCACTACAAGCCATCAAACTATATTAACAGCAATTCTGTCAAACACTATGTAAATTTCATTTGTGTTTTCGTAAGCGAACAGTGAAAATAATCAGCTAGAGTGGGTATTTTTAAAAGAATTTATTGAAATATACGAAAATTTCCCAGCATTGTAACAAATAAAAGACAAAGTTTACCATAATCAATATGCAAATGTTTTGAAAAATGTTTATTATTTTATTAATAACTTAGTAATTTGTCAATTACCAAAACAGTAAAGAATTCACGCGCCATCATAACTACGAACTTCCATATCTTTGTTTCCATTTATTGTAATATTTGACAAATCTGGCTTGATCGTTTAATATCAAAACACGCTCTAAAAGCAGCAAATTTTATAAAACGAGATGTTGCGGTATAATACAGCAAGATTGTCGTACTTTTTCGAATATGATAAGGAGCGTTTTTCACATTATAACTCCGTGTGTTGATTGTGCTCTGCGAAATGAAACGTAAAAATTTTGGGCACTTGAATAAACTGTTTTCTTATAATTAATTCTTATTTTTGCAGCCAAAAGTTTTTATTTTATTTTTTTTATATTAAAACAATAAGTTGAGTTGAATTTGGTTTGGTGCCACCGAAATTTAAAAAACACACCCAAAATGTAAAAAAAGCGCACCACGCACCGACTAAATAATTTTTCGCACAAATAACTTAAAAAAGCTCCAAAAACGGTGCAAAACGCACCGAGCTGACAACACTGCAAAATACAAGCTTTTTTATAAAACTTTAGTATTCCAGAACTTCCGTTGTCTCGTGCTTGAATACCAATTTACATCATTTTTTTCGATTCTTTAGTCTCTAATTTATTGGTCGGTCACGTTAGATTTTGTTTTCCAGATTGTCATAAAGACATTCGTATTTCGTTATCAAATTCTTGATTTTTTTTTTGTGTCTTCATGTTTTTTAGCTTTTTTTGCAAAAAAGCTAAAAAAATTCAAATAATACTGTTCAAATAATACTGTTGAAGTAGCAGCAATAAAAAATGTAAAAAAATAAAAAAGAAAAATCCTGCTGTGCAAAAGTTCAAAAGAAAATTAAACTGTATGTAAAAAAAGTTGTCTGTTTGATGCAGTTGTTTACTCTTTTATAAGATTTTTCGTTAAATACACATACCTTTTTCGCAGTATTAGTTTGCCTGGGTATAAAAATGACACTGTATATTTTTGTATGCCAAGTAGTTTTAAACCTTTAAAAATTTTAAGTTGGTTTTTCTAGTTTACAATTGGCGTGTTTTATGTGTGTGCGTGTGTGTGTGTGTATTGCAAGTTTTCTTGGCTGCTGTTAACATTTCTAGTTAAATATTTTGCTGCTAAAAATTTGAATTTGAGAAAAATGAAATAAATACACAAGCATTTCTGCTGGCATATGCAGCAGCAATATTCTTATATTGCGTCCTTAAGTGCCATTTGTTACGTTTAAAATACTCTTACGTATTTGCTAAGAGAAAAAAAAATGAAACAAGAAACACCAGTCATTATTGTAGTAGATATTACGGCTATATGATTATGTCTTCACGGTATGTTTCCAATTTACGTGTAGCGCATTTTGTCAGGCGTAACGGTTTTATATTGCCATGTTGTATTTACGCTTTTTTGTCAGTTGAGATTTTAAATTTGGCAAAGCAAATGTCGCATGTTATGTAATTCCCGGTGCTTGTTAAACTGCTTGGGGCCTTAAAATCAAGTCAAGTGTTTAAATTTGATTTACGTGCTAAAATTAAGCACAGAGTGCTTGTGAATTCAAATAAATAAGAATGGTAGGTAGCAATGGCAGAATACACGTAAGTCAAATGGCAAAGAAAGTTAAAGCTTAGAAAGAATTTAGCAAAAAGGCTCCTAAAAAAATGCAATATGAACACTAAACACCTTGGGACAACTATTTTTAATATGATGCGACTGCCAAAAAAATATAAAAAATAAAAAATGGAAGAAGTGCTTATGAAATAAAAGTAAAAAAAAAGAGAAGAGTTTTAGAGAAAACATTTTTTAAAAATTGCTTTCTATAAAAACAAATATCTTTTACAAACAATCAGTAAAAAATTTTTTTTTTGGAAAAGTACTTTTCTTAGCCACTTTCTAAAAACAATTCCTTAAAACGAAATACATTTATGGTCAGTGCAAATTATATAAGGAATTATTACAAAAAATACCTTCCAAAAAAAAAGTACCTTTCAAAAAAGTACCTTTTAAAAAAGTACCTTTTAAAAAAGTACCTTTAAAAAAGTACCTTTCAAAAAAGTACCTTTTAAAAAAGTACCTTTTAAAAAAGTACGTTTTAAAAAAGTACGTTTTAAAAAAGTACCTTTTAAAAAAGTACCTTTTGAAAAAGTACCTTTTAAAAAAGTACCTTTCAGAAAAGTTTCTTCTAAAAAAATACCTTTTAAAAAAGTACCTTTTAAAAATGTACCTTTTAAAAAAGTTGGTTTTAAAAAAGTGCCTTTTATAAAAGTACCTTTAAAAAAAACCTTTAAAAAATTACTTTTCAAAAAAGGACGTTCTAAAAAAGTAACTTTTAAAAACTACATTTTAAAAAAGTACCTTTTAAAACGGCAGCTTTTAAAAAAGTACCTTTTACAAAAGTACTATTTTAAAAAGTTCCTTTTATAAAAGCACCTTTTAAACAAGTACTTTTGAAATGACGCAGTTTAAATAGAATATTAAAAAAAAACTTAAAAAGTAGTTTCTTTTAAAGATATACCTTTTAAAAATTACCTCATAGAAAAGTGACTATAAGATAAAAGGTTCTCTGAAAAAGCAAAAGTGCATTTTACGAAAGTGCAGTTTACAGAAAGAAAAATGTTTTATTTTAAATAATGTCTTACAAAAATATTTTCTAAAAATGGAACTTTAAAAAAATTTTGGAAAGCTTCTTTTGAAAGCACTGCACTGTAATAAAATACTTTTTAAACCGTGCTATAAAAAATAGTCTTTAAGGATAGTTTATTCTTTAAAAAATGTATTCTTCGAAAAGAACTTTTTAAAAAAATTCCCCTTTTAAAACAAGGTATTTAAAAAAAAAATTTAATGGTACTTTGAATATAAATACGCCGTAAGCAAGTAGTATTAGAAAGTACATTTGGAAAAATACTTTTTAAGAAACTACCCCTTTAAAAATAACTTCTAAAACAACCTTTTAAAAAGGGCACATTGAGATTACACAGGTTGAGATTAAAAAAGTGCCATTAAAAGAATAATTTTTTAAAATAGTACCTTTGAAAGAGATATATTTAAGAAAAGTACCTGAAAAACTTTAAAAATATAATAAAATTTTTTAACAATTGAGTTTTTATTCACTATTCTAGCTTCTAACATTGATAGCTCCTATGAAATATCAACATATGGATAGCTACGTAACATAAAAAACAAGCTATTTATAATTTTTTATTGGTATCAATGTTAGAAGCTAGAATAGTGAATAAAAACCCCAATTGTTTGAATTTTTGTTCTCTGTTTTTCGATGCTTTCAAAAAACAAATCGTAGCAATCAACAGTTGCTCATTTTTTTAAAAGGTGTAAAGAAATGATAGAGACGTGTATGAATGAAAAAGCTTGTTTTTTGTGTTTTGACAGGTATTATTAGAGCATTTTTCTTTTTAAATTCTCAACAATTTATTTAGATTGTTGGGATATAAAGTTAAATGTTTGAGAATATCTTTCAAAAATTTCCAAAGTCTACTGACGATTAGGGTAGCTCCTATGAAAGGTCGACATATAGATAGCTGGGAAATATAGAAAACAACATACATACAATATATATATATATATTTTTTTTTTGGTATCAAATTTTTTTAACCTATTAACAAATACTTTAATATAAAGTACCTTTAACAGAAAATACTTTTTTAAAAGTATGCCTTTGAAAAAAAATCTAAAATGCATTTTAAAACAGTCTTTAGAAAAAATGTGTAGTATTCGAAAAAGTATATTTTGAAAATAGTATATTTTCAAAAAATCATTCTCTAAAAACCTATACAAAAGAACTTTTTAGAACATTTGTTTATATTTTAAAAAGTACTTTAGAAAAATATACATATTTAGAAATACATATTTAAAAAACGGCTTTTTAAATAAATTCTGTTAAAAAAGTGTAAAAAAGTATATTATAATAAATGTATTTCAATATAAATACCCTTAGGGAAAACTGCCTTCAAAAATTATCTTTTAAAAAAGTATCTGTGAAAATACATATTTTCAAAAACGTAATAATTGCCTCAAAAACATCTTTCAAAAAATGTACTTTTTTCATAACCTTATTTAACAAATTAGGTCTTCTCTAATATTTATTTAACATTCCCTTTTTGTTTGTTTATTTTCAGAAACTGGAATTTCATACACATACCGGCACTGCTCTATTTCCGGCTCAATTTGCTCTCAACTATGAGTTCGTCGATACTGAGCAGGGTGGTGAACCTTGGCCGGGTCGACGCGGTGAAGAGCCCGTACCTCTGCTCTGCTCAAGAGTTTTTCGCAAACGTAAAGGCAATATACAAGTACCCCGGAATGTTTTTCTCTATGGCCGGGGAGGCGCCAAAAATCTAACCTGCCTTTATCGTTTTGAAGCTGGACCCTCGGAAAGGGTGCGGCTCGTATTGCACAATGTCTCCTTTGGTGACGGTACAACCTGTACTACAGATAATGATTTGCATACCGGCCGACCCAAATGCAATCAATTGGATCCGGACGGCAGAATAACTGAATTGAAACTATTTGATGTTCCCTTTCGAGATGTGAAAATACAAATGGGTTGTTTTTGTGACAACTCCAGTGCTTTGTACAGCAATGCACCTCTAACATTTGTCTCGAACTCAAGAATAATGGAATTGACTTTTACGGTGACAAAACTTAATATATCGGAAGATTTTGCCGATGTGAATTTTTTTGCTTCCTATGAGTTCAAACGGGTGACTGATTGTCGTAAGCGTTTGAAATTGAAGGGAGCTGGAGGTGAAGACGAAATAAAATATCCTATGAAATCTCAAGACTCTAGCTGCGAGGGTCTATCTTGGTATTTGGAAGCACAGACCTTGGAAAAATCTTTATTTGTGCAAACTTGGGGCTCATACTTACCCGTGGATCCCACATCGGAAGATGCCATGAGATGTCATACAAAAAATCGCCTAATGATTTATTCAGGTCGTCCTCTCAAGCCCATGCGAGTAGTATGCCCGGCTCAAAGCGGACCCAGACCCACGTCTTTGCACATTTTCTCAGAAGATTGGACGAATGGTCAACCTCTCTTTACCAACAAGTAAGATAAATATATTTACAAACTTGCATGCACAATACATTTAAGATTTTAGCCTTAAGTTATGCTTTAAAGAAGTTTTTATACGCAACCCTTAAAGTAAGCTTTTTAAGGCGAAAAAGAAACATAAAACTTTCTTCATTGGGTTACTTTTTCAAATCATAATTGCTCTTGGAAGCATTAAAAATAACTCTAGCGAAAAAAAGAACACAAATCCTTTGCCTTACGAAATTTATTATCCTTTGCACGAAATGTTGCAGCCAAATATGCCCTAAACGTTTGGAAACCCAACACATCTTTTAACATTTTCGTCCACTTTTTGCAATAATTTTTAGCCTCTCCTCTTCTCTTGTCCTCTTTTTTTTTGGCACTTTACATCTATGGCCACATTATTAATGCACGAATAAATAAAGTACCTAAAAATCGAAAAAGTGTATTTGGTGCGTAATTGAACTGAAAAACAAAAACACCAACAAGTATTCACAACTTTTTTCTTGTGACCTGTGTCCATTATACCGGCAGCCTTAGCACCAGTGTGTTTATTTATCCTGGCGTTTTTTAATGCTTTTCGAAATTTACTGCTACCAATGGCTTTGGGTTTAGACTTTTAACCCTTAAGGTAGACACTCATTAAAACCGATGGTATCTTTTATTTGTAGGTGTTATGAACATAAAACACCTATGGAATGTTTAAGTTTGATACAAATCCAGCAGAGAATAAAAAACTACAACAAAACGTACTTGAAAAAGTGGGATTCAAGGAGGGGTTTAGGCGCACACACATGGTTTGCTTGGATACTGATAAACAAAAGTTTTCATATGCCAGATTTTAATTATGAAAACAAAGAAAATGTAATTTCAGTAAAAAGCAGAAAATGTTCATTATCAATGAATGGAAATGGATGAATCTATAGAAATTGTTAACTGTTATATAGTTTGTCAACTGTTATACAGGCTGTTTATTATTTCCATAAGCTGAATTTAAACAAAAAAACAGAGCATGCTGTTCAGTTGCTTGCCAGCGTTTGTATTTAGGGAATAAAAGAATTTAATTAAGGCAGAAAGAATTGTAGAAATTCGATTACATTAACAATTTGAAAGGATCAGGTAAAAAAATACACGAAGTAAGTTCTTTAAAAATTCTGATTGAATAAACCAGCCAAGGAAAATAGATGCTATAATTAAATAGAGATAAGACATTTATTTCTTACAGCTAAATGCTTAATAACAACTAAGAAATCAGTATAATAAGGAAATAGATAGAACTAATATAACAAAAATTACATTAGAAAAATACAAACAGTTATAAATATAATCACTAGAGTTTAAATACAAAATAAGTCTTCTCTTAGTAACAGGAATGTTGTCAGATAAGTCGATGAAATCATAAATTCTGTTGACTTTGCCACAAACTCTACGGAAAGGATCAAAATTTAAGAAGTTTGATCGATGAAATTGAAGATAAAGTGAAACGTATGATCTTAGCAGTCTGTTAGATATATTAATGTTTATTCTATCGTTAAGATGAATTGAAGTAATATCCTCTTATAATAACTTCAAAATTAATAATATAATATAATGTAGGTAGTTTAATAACATAAGAGCTAGCAGGTTAGTAAGAACTTTCTACCTTTGATTTAGTTGCAACAAGGAGAAAACATGGCATCACATGAACACTGGTGATGGAATAGTTTGACGTCTCCATGTAGTACTATCACTCCTGTGTATCTGTTGCCATTGTTGTGTTTTGTTAATCTATCACAATTTTACGTTCTACTAAATCTCTAAACTCTACACAATTGATAGTAAAAAATGGGTAAGAAACTCATCTGTAGCTTGCACCTTAAATCGGTAAAAAAGGCTACAAAATCAGTTCCGACTGCAAAACAATTGGTGGGACTAAACCCTAAAAAGAAATACTTGTTATTTATTAAAATGGATTAACCTACAGTGCTCTAGTATGCCTATATACCACAGGGACAATGGGATCTACCCCAACCATAGTATAGAATCAGTTCTGAATCTAATGATCCTTAACATTGCTGTTCAAGAGAAGACAACCATTCAGGCAAACTGAATTTACAGCAGGAAAAAGTCGGGTAAAGTTTTTGAATATCCTGCAAGAATCTCAACCTAATTCTGCTTAACTTGGCTGTTCCCGTGAAGGCAGCTATTGAAGTGAACGCAACTTACAATAGGAAAAAACTCAATTCGGGAAACCTTTATGTTCATCTTGCAATGAATACAGCTCAGATCCCTGTAGACTCCTAAAATCTGATTAGGCTACTAACCCGAAAGGGATACACGGCTTTTTGGTACGCATATGTTACATGACACAATATGAAAACGGTGTAGAAGAGAAAGGCTTTTAATCAGCCCTGGAAAGATAATCAAAAACATTTAACAAGAACTGGAAAATAGATAAATGAGATTGGGGTTGCACTCAAGAGTGCAAAAAGGGGTGAAATATTTAGAGATTACTCTATATAGGAAACTCACGTGGAAACGTTGCACAAGAGAATGGCTTTCAACCAGCCGGAAACTGGAAAATAAATTATATTGGGGTGCAAAAAGTGGTGACATATTTAGGGATTACCCATGATAGGTGACTCACATGGAAGTCGCAGCTTGAATAGGTAACAAGTACAAAAAGTGGTTGGACTGCAAAACAGTTTTATTAAGATTCTATAGAGTACAGAGACTCGCATGCATTTGTACCACTGAGGCAAAGTGATCTAGTCAACTACGGTTATGTAAGATCTTGTGAAGCTAACGCTGTCTAATGTGGCTGTTCTGGCTTGTCTAGATAAACTCATTTTATAAGATGAATAATTCAGTCTGGATAACCTTGTTGGTCATCTTGCTATCACAGATATAATTTATGTACCTCAGATAGATCACATCGGTCCTGTTTACTAATTTGTCTTATTTTCTTCCCAATGTGGGAAGAGTTGCATACGAACCCAAGGTGGCTGAAGAATGGTGCGCAAAACTAGTACACAGGTGGATGTAAAGCGCTCCAAGAAGTAAGAGTACCGCACTTAGGGCAGGGAACTAACGTTAGGTGCAGTAGAATTTTCGGAATAACACACGTTATAGGTAGCGGTGGAAATTGTATTCGACAGGGGGCACTGGGATATAGTGATAAAAATACTTTCTGTTAGTCATTGGGTGCTCAAGGTGGTAAATATCTATGTTTTACGACCAAAGTGACCCTGAAAGGTCACAACAAGCTAAATGAACTGGCGAACAAGAACTAGAGTGGTGCCAGGACATGAGGGGAATAGTAGCAGATAGCTACAGCGAGAGGGAAGCTGAGCGGAGTTTCATTGGATCAGCTGTGATTGTAAGGTCGCATTTGCTGTAAAACATTATGTGAAAACATCCTAACACAGATTGCGCATTTCCAAAACAGGCAGATTTTGTCAAAGGATCACTTGATAACTTAGTATGGGCTACTTCGGTTTCATGACGTACAAAGGTCGTGAGCGTGTAGGGGAAATTCCGCTGCAAATGCTGCTCTCTCTATGGTGCCAGGACATTAGGGGCATAGTAACATATACCTATACCGAGAAGGAAGTCGAGACGGGTTTCATTTGATCAGCTACAACCTTTGTCTTTAAAAAACGAGATGAAGAATTGTGAAACGGGGAAAAAAGTATTGAAATTAAAAAAATTTTCTGCGTTTTGCTTTTTAGAGGCTAGGCTTCAACAATATTTTTCTCAAAATCGAGATGAATTATGAGGAAATATTGAAAATAGTCTTGAAATTAAAAAAATAATTTACGTTTTGCTGCTTAGAGGGTCGAATTTGTTCTGAAACAGGTTGGGAAAAGCCTAAGAGCACTGACAGGTGTAGGCACAGATCAATGTATCTGCCTTAAGCATCTATACAGATTGCTTATTTCCAACACAAGCAGTGAGTTTTGCAGTGAGGAGGAACAGTCAAGGGAGCACTTAATCGCTTACTGTGGGTTACTCGGGTTTCTTGAAGTACTCAGTTAGTGAAGATATAGGTGAAATGCGGATGTAAATGCTGCTCTCACTCTGGTGCCAGGACATGAGGGACTTAGTTCTAATAAAAGGATAGATAACCATACCAAAAAGGAAGCTGAGGGAACTTTCATTAGATCCGCTCTGACCTTTGTCATGAACAAGAGGCTCCTCAAAGAGGAAATGAAGAATCGTAAGGAATTATTGAAACTGGGAAAATGGTCTTGCATATTATAAAGCATGTCTAAGTTTTGCCAATTTTGCTCCAAGACTGCATAGGAAAAGCCTAAGAACACTGTATCAAAGGCACTTACCTTAAGTGTCTATATAGGTTGCAAACGTCCAACACAGATAGATTTAGCAGTGGGGAGGAAGAATCAATAGAACGATTGATCACTTATTCTGATTTTTTGACGTACTAAGCCCGCAATTGTGTACACAAAATGTGGTCGCAAATACTGCAAAAATTTTGTGAAAATAGATTTCCATATTGTACCTAGTTTTTAAACGTAAATTTAATTATATTTTCTATCCAACAAAGTTCGCTTCATTGATACTAAAGATATGTTTCTTAGTTTTATTATGTTTAACTTAGTTTTATTATGTTTAACTGAGCTGAACACAGCTCAGAAAAAACAACCATAGATAATTTTAGACGCCATTTGCTGGACCGTTTCAATGATTTTTAAAAAGCCGATCAACGATTTTGCTTCATATACACAATTTTTAAGACTCATATGCGCCATACTATTTGGCTTATGCAGCAAACTTTATATTTATGTACGAGTACTCGTATATATATCACTTTTTGTGCTAATGCACGTTTCACAACTTTTTTAATAGCTTTTGAAATTTTGTCTTATATCCACATCACTATTAAGCAAAGCAGTAAACTTTTCAGAAAAAAAAAATGTCAAAATTTAATGTGTAGTAATTTTTCACGCACCCACTGTACATTAGATTTTATTGCACTTGAAAATATCATTAACTATGTTTTACGATTATATCGTGTGAATTCTGATGTTAATTTTTCTTTCCTAATTTTTTTGTCCGTTTTTTTTTTTGCTTTGTAGTCATTTGGTCTTCCACTCTTAACTTAACTGTAACTTTGATGAAAAATATCGTGTTAGTCCAGAAAACAATGTTAAGGACTAAAAGGGACCAAATATCTACCAGTTACTTTTTTTCGTAATAATGCTTTTGTGTTTAATGTTAATTCTTCTGGGCAAAAAAAAAAAAAACAAAAACTGAAATGAGTTTTCAAAGTCTTCTTTGGGCTTTGGAAAACATAAACAAGTTTCATACATTTTACAAGGCGTCCTCATTCATTCCAACAAATATTCATTCTAGGTCGCACATTGAATGAACAAGGATGTAAATGTTAAGTCGATAATTTACTGAACATATACAAACATCATCAACAGCAGCCTACATATACTATAGGACTGTTTGTGTGTGCTTATGTATATACGTGTGTGTGTATGTACAAATGTGGTTGTGCTTTTGTTTAATATACACATTCAATACAATTACTTATGTAAACATAAATACATGCATTATTACTACGTATGTGTATGTGTGTTATTTACAACTACTTTCACCGTTGGGCAAGCAAAATTTTTTTAGGGAAGCAGACCCAAAAGTGTACTTTAAGTTTCATACTCCATATCCTTAAAATATTTTAGAAACTGAAAATTTTCTAAAAAAAATGTTCGTCGCTATTTTCATTTAAATTTTAGTACATATTAAAATAAAAGTTATATGAAATGAAATGGATGAAAAGAAGACCTAAATTAAAAAAAAAATTTGGTATTTGATACAGATTGTGAAATTGATTTACATAAGCAGCTGATTTGTCGGAATAATCTGATGGTGGGTCTACCCCACGGGGTGAACTATTCATGACTCACCAGTGCTTATTTTTGGCTTAGAAGGCTCACACCTTTTATCATAGGTCTATAGCCATAAAGACAAACCCATTGGTGAAGAGTTTGGGACTTTTAATACAACCTGTATGCAATTTCCCAGCAGTCAATGGAAGACAAGGCTTAATGAGCTGGTAGGCTGACGTCCATCAGCCTTTAACCAACTCACCCATCTAACCTAATCACTACTGGATCCTTACATTACAGGTATCTGTTGCAAGATAACAGCACCTCGTGGTGTTGTTAGCCCCGAAAACCGGGGCTAACAACACCACTACTATTTTAGGTTTAAATCACATTCAGTAGGTTTCAGTCAAAGTAGGCACCTCAACTATGATCCGCGCCAAGATGACCTGCAATCAGAACCGAAATGCACCAAAGTTATCAGTGAAGCTATTTCCCCTTCCTATGATTTTAGGTTTAAACCACAGCCAGAGTTTTTCAGTCAAGGCAGACACCTCAACTATGATCAGCACCGACTCCCAGGGGCTTTGCCGATCTCAGTTATGTCAATTTTAAACCTCGGTGAGGGTTTCAGAAGTCCAACACAACATAAGTCATGCGGCTTCCTAGAGTTTTACTTGCTACAACAAACGAGGGAGTCCTTCACCTCTATGCCACAAAAAGCAGAGTAGTAGTAGTAGACAACTAAATAAATGTGTCTATTTCAAATTTTTGTCAAAGGTAACGTTTGAAAAAAGGACATTCATGAGGCATACTAGACCTAACACAAATTAAAATAAAATGTATTGCAGGGTATAGCTGCAAAAGTGCTCATTACATTCTGGTGAAAAAACATTTTAAAATTTTATTGTTTCAAATATATGGACATGTCCTTACACCAACAGAATTTCTTTTAACTACAAAACACCAAAAATCATTCAAAAATTACACATACTTGTGTTTTTAGAATTTTGTTCAAAACTTTTTTTATAAAAAAGGACATTCAGGAGCTAAGCTCATTCTTCTATGGATTGAATTGCAATTTGTTTCAGAGTATAGCTCTAAAGGTTTCTGATGTTTTCTGGTTATTACGGATGCATAAAAGCACTTTTTTGAAAAAAAAGGATATATGGGGAGAAAGCATGTTATTGTGCTGATGAATTTAAATATTACAAAAACAGGTTAATAGATATATGATAATGATTTTTAAATAATTTCTGGTTAAAATTGAAGTTAAAAAAAATAAAGGGCATTCGGGAGCTACAAGTGTCCTTTCATGGATTGAAATAAAATATGTAGCAAAGCAAAGCTTTGTGTATTCTGGATGTATTCTAATCATAAAAGCTGCGAAAATTAAAATTTTTTAATAAAAATATATACGGAAAGTAGACACATCCTTGCGCAAATAGGTATGAAACTAATTAGCTTGGCCGTGGTTATAGTTTTAAGATAAAGGATATTCATTTGTAATTAAAACATAATTATAACTTTAATTCAATTCAATTCAGTTCAATTCAATTCAATTTATTTATCCATAATATGTACATTTAAATAAAATTTAATTATTGCATATTTAAATGTTCAAGATCGTTTTTTTCAGCTTAATTATTAGTAAGTATTAACAATATTATAAAATCCGGTCTAAAAAAAGTCTAAAAACCCCGATTATATAACAACTATTTTTGCTTTTCATTAAACAAATTTTAGATAATAAAATCCTTTCCAGACTTCTCGTATACCTGTATGTTTCTGCTTACTCATTTAATCAATTTCTTTGGCAATTTTAGTATTTTTTTTTGTGTTACTTTATTTCGTATTTGTAGAAGCTGTTTAATATCCTTCCCTTTCAAAGTTTTAGTTTTTGTACTGCTGTTTTAACCATTTGCGAAAGAAGAGTTTATGTCAGCAATTAAAGCAAAAAACTCTACGTGTATAAAACAATTTTCAGAGTTTTTTGGTATATTTTCCAATTCGATTCATTATTTTTTTTTTTCTCTCCAACTAAGTTTTCAGGTCGTTTATATTTGTTTATAATTTTTTGCCTAAATCTACAAGTACGTATGTGTGTATCTGTGTATGTCCTCTGTGTAGATTTTCATGTCAGTGTAAGTGAGCATGCTTTGGCTGAAATGATGTGTATGTAAAGCAAATGTTTACGTACTTTATTGTCTGCGTATGTCCTGAAAGCATTTATTGTCATTTTTTCTGGCATATCTACGACGTGCCCAGTACCCAGAGTCAATGTAAGTTTTAATGTTGTTTAATGGCCAGAAGCGTTTTACGTTTGGGAAATGGACAATATTATAATGAAATGGATAATTCATAACCAAACATTTTTATAAAGTCTCAAGTATTTCAGAAAAAAAAATCCAATTGATATTTTTAATATTATTTTGCAAATATATATAATACACTGCTACAAAATAAATGCTTAGTTTATAGAGAAGTAGTCAGGCAATGTAGGTATGTTGGTGGTTGTTTCTCGAAGGCAATTTTTACAATCTAGCTTTTTTTATCTTGAACTCAGTACTCAGGCAGTGACTTCTACATACGCACTTCATTTAACTAGAATTAGGAAAATAGATTGTGAGGTGGTGACTTGAAAATTCTTTGCATTGAATTAAATTTTCGCCAATTGGCGTATATCTTTCGTATTAAATTAAAACTTTTTACAACAAGCAATTAAAAGGTAGTTATAATCAGTATTTACATATAAATATAATGGGTGATTTTATAAGAACTATCGGAAATTAAAAAAAAAACACATAAAATTCAGAAAAATGCATGAAATATTTATTTGGATCGATAGTTGGGTCGATATAATTTAATGTTTGAAGATTATTTCATGCAAATGTTGGCCGCGGCTGCGCCTCAAATGGTCCATCCGCTTAGTCCAATTTTGGCATACTCTTTCCAACATTTCGGCCGGTATCTCACGAATAATGTTGGCAATGTTGGCTTCCAGTGCGTCAATCGAAGCGGGCTTGTCGCTATAGACATTAGCCTTAACATAGCCCCACAAAAAATGGTCTAGAGGCGTTAAATCGCACGATCTGGGCGGCCAATTGACTGGTCCCAAGCGTGAAATAAACTGTTCACCGAACTCGCCTCTCAATTGGTCCATTGTTTCGCGTGCTGTGTGGCGTGTGGCACCGTCTTGTTGAAACCACATGTCATGCAAGTCAAGCTCTTCCATTTTGGGCAAAAAAAAGTTTGTTATCATCGCACGGTAGCGCTCACCATTCACAGTAACGTTGTGATTCGTATCATCTTTGAAGAAATACGGCCCAATGATGCCGCCAGCCCATAATCCGCACCAAACGGTTGTTTTTTGTGGATGCATTGGTAGCTCTTGCAATGCTTCTGGCTGCTCTTCACTCCAAATACGGCAGTTTTGCTTGTTCACGTATCCATTCAACCAGAAATGAGCCTCGTCGCTGAACACAATTCTTCGATAAAAAAGTGGATCTTCATCTAACTTTTCAAGAGCCCATTCACCAAAAATTTGGCGTTGTGGTAGGTCGTTTGGCTTCAATTCTTGCACCAGCTGTATCTTATAAGGCTTCACACCCAAATCCTTCCGCAAAATTTTCCACGTAGTGGAGTAACAGAGGCCCAATTGCTGCGAACGGCGCTGAATCGATAATTCACGGTCATCACCAACACTGGCCGATACGGCTGCGATGTTTTCTTCAGTTCGCACTCTACGTAAGCGTGTTGGTGGTTTAATGTCCAACAATGTAAATTTGGTGCGAAATTTTTTTACAATAGCCCGAATAGAATAGGTCGATTAAACTGACCATAAAATGGAAGAAGCGCGCGATGAACTTTCTTAACAGAGCACGCATTTTGGTAATAAAATTCAATAATTTGCAAGCGTTGTTCGTTTGTAAGACGATTCATGATTAAATTATAGACCAAACTGAAGATGTTTGACAGTGACACAAGATACAAAACGTGCGTGAGCTGTCAAAACTAGTGTTGCCAAAAAGATAATAGCAAAAAAATCACTCGTTATAATAGGGTCAGTCACACTTTTTTTTTGCCTCAAAGGCACATTTCAATGTGAGAATTAAAATACTCCATGATTGTAAAAATCAATTAAATTTGAAATGATGTTATATTTATGTAGATAGTGTTATACTTTACGGCAATTTTGGGGAGGAAAATTTTCCAAATGGGAATGGTTACAAAAGAAATCTGCAAGCCTTGCTAGAAAATGCTCTCCGATAGTAAAAATTAACTGAAATTGAAGTGGTACCATTTGTAATGAAGATTTTTGAAGATAATATTTGTTATGCTCCTAATGGAGTTCGAGGTTGGAAGTTTTCTTTAAAAAAAAGATTGAGGCACGAAAGAAATCTACGAGTACTGGTGGTAAATGGTCCCTGACAGTAAAAATGAATTGAAAATGAAGTGGTATTGTTTTTAATTGGGATTTTTGGGAATAATATTAATTTTGTTTTTAGGGGACTTTGGGGATGAAAATTTTCCTATAAATAATGAAGTAGGAAAAAAAATCTGGGAACTCTGATAAAAAAATTTTGTTGAAATGTTTTTGAAGTCGATATGGAACTGTTTTTGATAAATATTTGTGGGGAAAATACAAATCATATTTTTATGGAATTTTGGGAATGAAAAGTAACCAAATGGGAATAAGACTCGAAAGAAATTTAGAAATCGTGGTGAAAAATGTTGTTTGACAGTAAAAACTAATTGAAAATGAAGTGGTGCTGTTTTTAATGAAGATTTTAGATTAGATTGAGAAATACGAGTGTACTGGTGAAAAATGGTCCTTGATAGTAAAAATGATTTGAAAATAAAGTGGTATTGTTTTTAATTGAGATTTTTGGGGTATAATATTAACTTTGTTTTTAGGGGATTTTGGGGATGAAAATTTTCCAATTAATAATGCAGTACGAAAGAAATCTGAAAATGCTCTCTGATGAGAACATTTGAAGTTGATGTGGTGCTGTTTTTAATGAATAATTGTGGGGGAGAGACCAGTAATATTTTTTTTGGGGATTTCAGGGATGAAAACTTTCTAAATGAGAATTAGACACGAAAGTAAGTCCAGGTGAAAAATGCACTCTGAATATAAAAATGAATTTAAATGAAGTGGTGGGGGAAATATTAATTTTGTTATTAGGCGATTTTGAGGATGCAAATTTTCGAATTGATAATGAGTACAAAAAAAATCTGGGAACTCTGGTAAAAAATGCTCTCTGAAATAAAAACTAATTGAAGTGGTGCTGTTTTAACTGTGGGGAAAATACAAATTATGTTTTTAGGGAATTTTGGGGATGAAAATCATCCAAATGGGAATGAGATAGGTAAGAACTCGCTGAAAAATATATTAGTTTTTTTCTTTATCCTAATTTTTCGACCTTTTTCTTAAATTAAGATGAAATGATCTTCAACATTGAGGTCTTTTTTATAAAATTTTTTTAAAAAATGTGTTTATTTGATTCAATATTTCGTCTTCCTTCGGAAGACTTCTTCAGGAATATTTTTGATTTTTTTGTTTATAAATTATTTGAAAGGAAATGAAAATAATATTAACATACATACATAAATACATTCAACATAAAGTGTCACAAAAAATTAAAATACACAAAAACCATTTTTAACATAATGTAATTAACATAATAATAGATTTCTTAATATGCTAATTTATTACTTTATTTTTATAAATTAGATGCCTATAATTCTGAGCTAAACTTTCAGTATCTTTTCTAAAATTAATCCTATTTGCTAATGGTACATTAATTATCTGCAGCATCTCAAACATATAACGTTTCCTATAATTATTTTCTGTATTCAATATGGAAACACTATTAAAATCTGGGTTATGATTTAAATCCCGACAATGAATAGACAAAGCAGTCTTCTGAGACGAATTAATATTTCTATATTTCTGATCTGTCTTATGTCCTGCTAATCTAGTCTTCAATTTATTCTTCGTTGTTCCTATATATACCTTGTCACATCGTTCACTATCATTACCGCTACAAGGTATTTTGTACACTAAATTCGACTTATCTAGCTTACTAATTCTATCTTTTGTTTTACTAAATAATCCTCCAACTGTTTTATAAATCTTGTGTGCCATTTTATATCTTCTTTTATCAAATATACTAGAATTCTGTAACCTTTCAGACATTCCAGGTACATACGCTAACGATTTATAAAACAAAAATTTATAAACAAAAATTTATAAATCGTTAGCGTATGTACCTGGAATGTCTGAAAGGTTACAGAAATAAAGAAACTTAAGACTAAAATAAACATAAAACAAATTAACATAAGAACAAGATAAATTTCGCAGAAAATGTCCAAAGATTGTTTGTATGTGCCCACCACGGAGCTCACTAACAACAACAGCCCACGTACTTAAGCTAATGTTATTTAAGTTAATTTGAAAATACAATATAAGCATGTATTCATAGAAAGGTCCTTAGCAACGAAAAGCACATGCATAGATTAAAGGGAAGTTAACAATAATAAACAAAGATATTTGAATTTAAACATCAAAAATTTTTTAATGTTTTATTATTCTTTTTCCTTTATTTCAGACCGGTCAGTTTAGTTTTGGAACCCATTCTTAAAGAGCCTGGCGATATTGCCTTCACCTGGCTGGAAATACATCGCACTAAAAATGCTTTACTGCAACAATTCGATTTACAAACGAACACCAGTACTGGAGGAACGGCGGCCGGTGGCGTTGGAGCTGGTGGCACTGGAAGCAGTAGTGGCAGTGGCGGTGTAATAACAACTACTGGTACAAGTACCAACGATACGCTAAGTGATTTTGGATTTTATCCAAAAGAGTCAGACTGTGAATATAAATGTCCGGAAATTGATGCATGCATTGCAGCCTCGTTGTGGTGTGATGGTAAGTAAAAAAAAAACAAGAAAACTTTGTTTTGTTTTTAGACAAGTTTTTGTATCTATGTGTCGTTCTGTCGGCGTGCTTATGTATTTGTGTTAGTAATACAATGTTAGTAGTAACTTAGTGCTTCATATTGGTGGCATCATGTTAAAATTGTTGGTGAGAGTAAATTAAATTTGGGGAAAAAATTAATCCTTAAAAACGAAAAAATCAAATAAAATTTAAAAAATAGCGAAGCCAGGGTAGATACACTACAAGAAATAGAGTAGAGGAGATAAACACAGATCTATAAAGTAATAATATAAAAAACGAGGTCTGGGGTTAGACAGCCAATTTTAAGAGAGGAGGAGATTTATATTAGCCCTAGAACGTCATAAGTATTTTTTGTGCATTAACGTCATCTTTCGTTTTTTTGACAGCGACCGATTTTAAGAGGCTATAAAACACGTTATGAGCAAAAATTAGTAGCCAAATAGATTTGTTATTTATGTTAAGTTATTTTTTAATTAATATTTAAAGAAATTATTATTATTTTTTTTTTTAACTTTAACATAAAATTAACATTTTAAAGCCATCCTTCAATTGGCATAGTTTTATTGCCGTATTGCTTCCGGGGAAGTGGCGGGGATTTTGGAGATTCACGAACTCGATTTCATTCGCTTTAGTGCGAAAATTAAAGCTGTCGACGCTTCTGATAAAAAGGGGGGAGGGGATTTCTGACGCTGCCTGAAGCCGACTTTGGGAATTTCCAAAAACTTTGTAACCTCTTCGCCAACCGAATCGGAATCGGTGCGTGTTTTGGCCGCGTAATGTGTATCTGGATTATTAACGATCATTCGCTTTAGTACAAAAATTGAAGTTGCTATATTCTTCGGGCAAATGGGGTATTTTGTCGATTCCTGAAGCCGTTTTTTGGAATTCCAAAAAAACTCGGTACGCGTTATCCAGATAATTATCTGGTTATATGATTAATTATTTTAGTTTGATATCGAAACGTATTTTTTAGTTTTTTGAACTATCAGCCTGTTCGACGATATCGAATGAAAATGTATGCGAAAGAAAGCTAGTCACTCACATTCGAATAAACTTGGATTTGTCTATGCCACTATTGTTTGTTCGCATGAACTTATGTATTTTAATTGAATTTTGACACATCGTTCGCATAGAATAAAGTTAGAAAAAACCCAAATCAATTTTCTTTCGCCTAGAGTGCGAATAAACTTATCCTTTCGACATCGACGAACTAGCTGTAAATTAAAATAAATTCAGCTGATTTGTTACGAGCCCCAGAAAAAGGTTTTTCTAACATAAACACAGTTTAGAGACTTTTGACTAGCTAGAGATATATTGTGCAAAAAGATTATATATAATTCAGGCTAAACGAGATGTTTAGAAATCCAAAAAATTTTAATAATAACCAGCTATTCATTTTTCTTGAATATCTCATAATACTAACATCTGATTATTAGTATTGTATATATAGTGTTGTTCGCTGCATATTATTATGATATATATTATGATAGCAAAACATGGCTGCACCACCTATACCACAACCTACTTCTATATCAGAACCTACTTTACGGAGATCGCCTTCAAATTCATTATTACTGTCAGTTGAGGAGGCGAACTGCTCCATTTGTTTATCTGTTAGAGATGGCTGTTCAGTCATGTTAAAAATTCAATATAATATATCATCCTAGAAAAATACACCGAAAAACCTGAAAGTGACATAAACATACTCTGTCGTCATTTTGACTACGCCAAAAAAAAGCGAAAAAATAACACTCCCAGTGTGCGCAGTTCCTTGCACGTCTTTTTTTAATAGCGAGTAATTCTATATAAAAAATTAGACCAAAACAAAAAAAAGTTTTTATTTAAAAATGAAATCCTGCGTCATCATTTTGACGAAGGATGACAGTGCAGGGTTAGTATTATTGTATTAACTTTTCTGTCATCAAGCCATAAAAAAATTTAAGGATATAATTAAAATATAATATAATTTCTTGACGTCATTGAATTTCAAACATTTAGGATAAACAATGTATGCCAAAAAAAGATAAAAACTTAATTGCCTAAGCACATTCAATAATATATTAAACCAGGGTGAATACTCGGTGCGGAGATAAGATTTTCTTGGACTTTTAGCTTTTAAGGACGTGAAAAGCGGGGATTTCAGAGGCTTTTTTTCATTTTGGATCAGTACTCAGGCGATGACTTCGACATATGCAGTACATAGTACCCGAACTAGAAATTTCAAATTTTGTATTTAGTCTTCCAAAGGAAGACGAAATATTGAAAAATACATTAAACATTTTTTAAAAAAACAAAAAGGACCTTGAGCTGAACGAATTATTTGCAAATATTGAAAAACAAATATATTTATATATATAAAATGTCTACATTGAAGACATTGACTTTGACTTTGCCACAAGAAAACCCAAAATATATTAGCAAAGGTTTGATCCTTTTCGTTTTTTTTTCGCGATACAGCCTAGAAATGGTGCCCCAGTTAGTATCCTGTTCCCTTTTATGTTGACCCTGCCAATAAAAGCACAAATTTATAGCATCAATATAGTTTATAACACACAGAATCATTTTTCCATTGTACCTAATTTATAATAGTTTTTTTAAACTTCTTTCTTTATTCATTTTTATTAAAAATTTTTGACCGTTTGTTTTCCTTTTTTTCACTTTGCCTGTTTGCAGATCAGAGAAGCCACTCGTTTATATTTCTACTAGATTGTATGCAAATGTTTAATGAATTTGACTTGTCATCCATTTAGAGCCAGTCCAACTTAGAACCAACTTTAATTTTGACTATAGTTAAGTTAAAAGTTAGCAGCACTTACTAAAATTTAGGTTTTTTTTTTTTTTTTTTTTTTTTTTTTTTTTTTTTAAATTTAACACTTAACCTAAAGTTATCACACAATTTACAGACTTTTAGTCATTATACTAACTTTTCATCTATAAAATAATATTTAGCTCATAAAAGACTGTTTATTATAAAAATATTTTACTTCAGAGGAAAGTAATTTTTCTTTAAAAACCTCTGATTTGATATTTTACATGAATTAATATAAATGAGAAATGTATGTAATAATCATATACACCCATGTACACGTATATAATTGTAAGTCATATATACACATTTAAGTATATACGCAATGCATATACGTGTGTATGGTGATACAATCAAATAAATGAATTGGTCTTCTTTAATAAAGGCCACAAATTAGTAGGTTACTAGACATGCTACAAGAAAACTTGAAACGATCTGTTAAAAAATTTATTTTTTCAACAATAATTAATTTTATATTATTTTCTTCGTGAAGATCTTTGGTAGAGAAATGCCATGGTAAATTAAGCATCATCTTTAATAGCTTATTTTGACAGATTTGAATTTTTTTAATGTGGGATATTGCACAAACACCCCACACTGGAGAAGCATACAAAATTATAGATTGAAAAATTACTTTAGCTAATATTATTTTGTTATCACGACTTAAAAATTATTTACGCCCGATTAGCGGATATAACATTGCTTTTGCTAAATTGAATTTTTCAATCTGTTTTTTGATATGTGGTTCAAATATTAGTTTTTTATCCAGTAAAACACCTAAATATTTAACATTATCACTCTATTGTACATTAGTGCCATTAATTTTGAGTTGACTTGATGGATAAAAACACAAATTTCTTCTACGTGTAAAAAATATTGCATTTGTCTTGCTTTCGTTAATTTTGATTTTCCACCTGTGGAAATATGCCACAAGTTGATCTAAAGCTGGTTGTAAGTTTGCAACAATATTTTGACCATACTGGTCTGATGCATATAAACAAGAGTCGTCAGCATATGCTGCACATTCTACTTGTGGCATATCGGAACAGTACAAATTATAGAGCAATGGTCCTAAAACCGAGCCCTGTGGAACTCCAGCTGGAATTCCAACTATATCCGAATATATATCATTCAGACATACACAAAAATATCTATTTTTCAAAAAAGAATCGACTTGTCGTGTTTGACTATAGTTATAGGCCATTTTCTTTCATCTATAATAAACCAGTCTCAGATGTTTCATAGTTTTGCAAACCACGCTAAGGCGGATAATATTACAACTAGCAGTAGTTTGTTGTGGCAGATTATGTAAGTATATCTTGTGTGACTTTTTGGTAATAGATTAAAGATTACATCTGTTCATGGTGTTTAATCTTCAACAACCCGGTCATTGATCTCTCTTAAATTCACAAACCACTCTAACAAGGAAATGCAAGAATTGGCTAGAATGAAGAAAACGAAAAAGAATATATCGTGTTATATTATATATCTTTTCAACAGTCGTAAAGCAGATCTGGCCTTAAGAACAGCTTGGGCGTCCTTGCAGTTATTTCTTGCTTGCTATTGTTGTTTGGCCTTCGAGAATTTTGCATCTCGCTCGCACTGTTTAAGTCTATACGTCAACTTACTCTACTGGTTTAGAGTTTTTTGTGCTATTTCGTTTTTAATCACGCTGCAACTTCCTATGTGAGGGCATAGGTCGTTATAGTTAGTTACAGCCACGCTACCAGTATACAGTTAATACCATCTTGGGTATATGGTTTTCATTATACTTTGCAAATTTAATTTACATTTTCATATTATGGTAAATAAATATATGTACGAGCATATCTTTCCTGCGGCAGTTTGATAATAGCTTAAAGATTAATTAATTAAGCTTATTGCCTTTAATCCGCAGTCTCACACGTTTCGCTAAGAAGGAATATTTTAAAATTTGCCGGGGGTTAGAAAAAACATATTCTGCCAGATTATACATTTTCCTTCTTAATGGGTTAATCCCTAAAAAAAAAGTCCTGCATTTATTACAATGTAAGCCTAATGTAAGTTTGAAGTTGATTTGTTTCATGTTCTTTAAGCTTTTTTTTCTTTTTTTGCCTTTTCCAGTGAATGAAAGAAAAAATTTATTGTGTATTTTTCTGCTCAACATCTCTCCCGTCGTTGTAAACGTAGTATTTATGCTTGTACTCGTAGTGGGTGCTGATGCTGATGCTGCTGCTGCTGCCGTTCTCGTTGTTGTTAAATTTGGGTTAAATCAACTTGTAGTCGTAATGGAGCATAGTACGTGCTTCTTAGGTAAAAGATTTACGGGCCGTTTAATAATTTATACATCTTGTTGTAGGAGTTTTCGAAACTCTCTGTTTTTTGGCATTTGATTTACCTTTTTGGTGGTTGTTTTTTTTTTATCACTTTAAACTCAGATTTTTTCAATATGAAATTTTTGGGCGGGAGAGTTACACGAATTGTTTTTGTGGGCTGCCTTTAATTTATTTAAATATTCATTTGAAAGTTATTTTGGTAAACTTTTTCCAATTTTGCAAACAAAGAAAATATGCTACGGTTCGTTATTTATTCATAAGTATGTTTATGTTGTTGTTTTATTTTTAAAAGTTATTTTGTTTGTTTTAATTTATTTAAATTATTGTTAACTGTGTGTGACCTAATTGTTTTGCATGCTAAATCATGCTCCTTGAATTTTCCACTTTTCTTTACTTTGCTCTCATTTTATTTAAACAAAAATGCTTGTGCTGAGAAATGTTTTTTTTAATTATTTCAAAGGATTCTGCAGAAATGGTGACACTATAAGTGAAGTATTTTTAATTTTAAATTAAATGTGGCGCAAATAAAAAGGAAATAAAACTTTAAAAAATATTTAATCAAGAAAAACACCGTAAACAGAAACTGTTATGAAAACTAAAAATTTTTATTTTGCAGACATTTCTGCCTTTAAAAATGAAAAAAAAAAATCAAGCATCTTAGAATCTCATTAAACAACAAACAAAAAGTCAACACACCACATTCATTCATTCATTTAGTCATTCCAACTTAAATCATTTGAGTGCAATGCATCATTTATTTGTTTCCAGTTTTCTTTTTTTTTCATCTATTATTTTCTTGATTCTTTTTTATTATGTTGGTTTCGTTATTGCAGCAGTTTCCGAGAAATACAATTTGCGACGTGGTTGTGTGGTTTCTGCCACAATAAAAAATTTTAAAACAAGCAACAAAAACTAGATATTTAAGAAAATAGAAAACAATATTGTTTTTAATGCACAATACGGAGGCAATGCAAAAGCAGAAACTCTGAAAAGTTTGCAAATGTTTAAAAGATGCTAAACTGGCGAATACCCGAGTAAACTATATTAAAAGGACTTGGACTATATATGTAAGGATGTTTCGTTACATGCATTTACTTTCTGTTTTTATTCTACAAAGAAACCCCAAAAGGGAATGAATTAACAATTTAGTTATTTGAATGATTATATACATATATTTTACTTTGCATTGTTCGATTTGCTCGTCAATTATTATTACCTTTATGAAATTCCAAATTTTATTTTATACCTACAAATTTTTCTCTTAAGTAAATACCGTTAACATTTATTAACATTTGGAAATAATTTTATACATATTATTTAAAGAGTATTCTCTTTTCAGTTAACAGTGGTTGAGAACCAAGCAGCAGCAATGTTTCACACAATATCACACACTGGCACTCACACATACACACGCGTGTATTAGTTTAAGCTAAGCTTTGATCAAGGTATTCGTAACTACCAATAATTCTCATGTCTATGTGTCGCTACTGTTTCAGTTGGGCTTTGGCTGTGCTCGCGTGTGGACAGCTAGACGCAAGTTTGTAATAGCTTCGCTAGCAGCCGCATTACGGACACAAACAAGCACTACTCATGTAGTAGTGCACAGGGACTCTACTGGTTACCAATAGCCATAGAGCCCAGGCACCATGGTAGTAGTGCACAGAGACACTAATGGCCATAGGTCTCAGGCATTGTAGTTACTAATACACTAATATTCATAAATCTTTTCATTTTTCTGGCGAGCGGGGTCATTCTGGTTCTGTGTGTCTGGGTGACAAGTTGCTGCACGGTTATCTCCTGGTTATACTCTTAAAATTGCTTTTTGTGTTCCATGAAAATCTTATCGTAAAGTCTAAAATTATTTTATTGAAAAACTGGAAATAAATTTTAAGGTTAATATTAAAAATTCCCATGTGTTTGGATTCCTGGATATCCAAGTGAGTATACCCCGGCGAGTATTATTATAATATATGTAAGGATTTTTGCTTTATTCGTTACGATATTAGAGAGACAGAAGTTATGTTGATCCGCAGCCGTCTGCTAAACAGCAACTGGTCAAATCCTTAATAATATGCTGTTCATACATACACTTTTTAATTAATTCAATTATCAGTTAATTAAAAAAAAGTGTTCATACATACTTAATATTGCTAAAGCAATTAACGTTTGACAACAGCTGACAGGACAGTCGTTTACACTTTGATTGTGAATATTTCTCCTTGTTGACTCGCCATCTTTTGTTTGCATTTGAGTTGCCAAATTTGAACAAAGTGTGTTCATTGGGTACTATTGTGCTAACTAAACATGGTTGCCACAGGGTTGTATATTTAATTTTACTAAATATTAGAACAATTAACTGTTAATTGGCAATTAAGTTAATTAAAATTTTGTATGGTCAATTAAAATCAATTAAGGCGTTAATTATAAAGTTTTAATTAAAAGTGTATGTATCAATCAACTAAAATGTTAAGTGCAATAGGTTTTCCTTCCACAGGATTTTTTGAAAGATTTGTTTAAAGGACTAGACGCTTCTGTTAATATTGTATTATTTTATTAATATTTTATCATTTTATTATAGTTTACAAACTTTTTTAGTTAAACTTCTCTACCTGATATTTTCTTCTTATTTATTTCTTTCATTAGCCTGTAAGCACTTAACTTCACATACCTGGGAATAGACTTTTGTGCCTTTTGATATATTTTTAATAACCCCAGATAATTTTCTTTAATCTAAGCAAACTTTAAGTAACCATCCTCTGGGATACCGAATCATTTCAGACTATTTTAATCTTTAATATCTCTTAGACTCTAATAACATGCAAATATGCATGTCTGTTTAAAAGAAGAAAAAAAAAGATCTATAGCCAAAAAGGATAACATGAAAACAAAGGCGATAAAGTTTAGCATATAACACTTTAGAATACATTTAGGAAGTACTTCTTCAACCCAGCAAATTCATGGGGAGGAAGAACAAAAAAGCAGCAACAAAAAAAAAAACAAAAAAAAACGGTTGAGTAGATGATATAAAGAAAATTGGGGTAACATTATTACTTTAGACATACACAAGAAAACATGTGTTAGTACAAATCTTCATACATATTTGAATTTTAAACTGCATTTACGAGGAGCCTGACTAAACACCAAATGAAGGCAAAATAGCAGCGACTTATAACAAATGCTTGGAAAGATTAACTTAAAGGTATCAATAAGTTTAAGCAAATAGTTTAGGAAACTTTCATATTTTCAGCGGGGAAAACCAATGCGTAGGCGTGAACACTAATGAGGATAAGGTTTGATGAATGCTGCAAATAATACTGCTCTATTCTGTTTGCTGCTTGATGATGCCCCCGGAGAAACAGGTTTTGTCAATATATTTCCTGGGGGATAGAGACCTTTGTTTGTTGTTGCAAACAAAACTCAAGGAAGGACTTCCGAAAGTTTTACCAAAAGTTAAAATTGGCAGAACAAGGATCAGCAAAGCTCCGGGAAAATTCTGTCCTGCAGATCTTTCGGTGCTGATCATGGTTGAGGTGCCTATCTTGGATGAAATATTCTGGCTGTGATTTAAATCCCAAAATCGCAGGAAGGCGAACTAGTATCCCTTATAACTTTGGTGCGCGGCCGATTTTCGGAGGCTAACAACCCTCCGAAGTGCTGCTGTCTTGTAACAGATATCTATACTGTGGTGTTTGGACGGGTGAGTTGGTTAAGGGCTGATGCTCTTAATGGACTTCGGCCTACCAACTCCTTAAGCTTAGTCTTCTATTGACTGTTGGAAAACTACATACAGCAGGGTTTAGTAGGCCCAAACTGTTAAGCATGGGGCATAAGGCAACAGACTTATAGCGAAAAGTTGCGACCAGTGTGAACCTGGTAATTCACTCCGTGGATGTGGTCCATCATCAGATGTAAATCGATTTCAAAACTGTTTCTTGATGCTCGTCATATGTCTTTAAATAAAAACAGGCCGTAGAAACTTTATCAGCATCTAAAACAATGCATATGTAGGAACATTATTGAAGAGGAAGTTTGATTGCTAGATGCTGTAAATAGTGCTGTTCTGTTTTATTAATGCTTAATTCTCCATTTGCTTGACGATGGACGCCGTAAGCAAGACTATTCTATTCTGTCTGCTTCCTATTGCTTTTCATATATCTTTAAATGTAGTATATTGAAGGGTTAAATCAACTAGGAAATAGCTGAATGCAACCCCCCACATTAATGTAATTATTCCAAAATATATGTATTTAATATTAGAAGAAATGAAATAAATATCACTTTGTATTCTGAACTCAAAGAAGTAACCTGTGTTTTTATACCTACGAATTTGAGTAGGACGTCACAAGTACCTAAAACAATGCATGTACAGGAACATTGATCATGACAAAGTTTGATAACTAAATGCTGTAAATAGTGATATTTCGTTCTGTTAATGCTGTTGTACGAAATTTTCCATTTCCTTGACGATTCTGACACATATCCTAGATTAAGGTAAATTAAATAAAGACGAAAAATAGCGTATATGCAAGAACACTTATGAAGAGAAAATTTGACAAACTTCTTTAGAAAAACTGTTCTGTTCTGCCTGTACAGACTTGAGTTTCTTAACGATTTCCACTTGTCCTTATATAAAAGGATATCTTGATCCTATTTGCTTTGACCTTTATTTAATTCAATATTTGCAATAACTTCCTTCAGCTCAAGGTCCTTATTATTTTTTTTTAATGTCTTTCGTCTTCCTTTGGAAGACTTCTTCTGGAAAATTAGTTTTTTTTGTGTGATAAGTTCAATAAAAAAAATGAACTGAAGACAAAATATTGAAAAATAAATTAAAGATAAAAAAAAAAATAAAAAGAAGCAAAAACGATCTTGAGCTAAAAAAATTTATTGCAAATATTTAATAAAAGGATATCTTGAAAACCTAATCAATATATAAGAACGCTAATAAAAAGGAAGTTTGATAGACACTGTAAATAAAGCAGTTCTGTTCTGTTGATACTGTTGTTCTTAATCTTCGACGATTCTCAGCTGTCTTTTAATAAAATCATCTTCCAATTTTACATACATTAGTCACTTATACTTTTATTTATGCCAAAAAAGGAGCAAAGGGGGCTTTTATTGGCCGCACTCCAACATTTGGCTTCAACAAAAACCTCCTTAATGAGGAGATGAAGAAATGGCCGGTTAAGCAACATTTTAACGAGTCGTCTCGAAATTTCTAAACTTTGATACAAAAAAGACCGAATGTGCTCTAAAACTGGATAGGAAAAGTCTCAGAACACTGACAGGTTCACTAAAGCACCTGTACAAGTTGGGCACTTCCAACACAGACATCTGCAGATTCTGCGGTGAGGAACAGAAGACAATTGACTCTTAATCACCCGCTGTGGAGCTTTAGGACACAGAAGATACAGGCTGCTACAAGCTCAAACGTTGAGTGAAGGGTGCTTACTATCACTCCCAATGAAACAGGAAGTTCGTTTTTTTTGACGTACTTATCCCGTAATGGAACAAGGGGACGTACAATAGACCCAGAATGGCCGCAGTGCAAGCGACTGATGAGAGCCACATCCCATTCAATAATAGTAATAATGCTTTTATATATCATAGCCTTACATAACATACAGGGAGTCCCAGAATTCAGCGTCAAGCCGAAAGAGGGTAAGAAGATTCATTGTAATCATCATGAGAAAAATTAGAAAAAAAATTAAAAAAAAGGTCTTGTGCGAATAAAAACACTAGAACTGAGTAAAATGTTGTTTTTAGACTTTTTGCTGACTTTTCTCATGATGGTTACAATCAATATTGTCCGCTTGTTTCGGCTTGAGGTTGAGTTCTAGGGTACCTTGTGTGTAATTTTTTTTTTTTTTTTTTTTTTTTTTTTTGAGTGCTCATTATTTGCCCTCTACTATGATTTAACAATTTATCACAAACAACTTGCCACAACATATTGCTTACACTGAATGACTTACTGGATGGATGGGTATCACAGACACAAGGAAAATGATGAAGATGATGGTTTCGTCGATGAGACTGTTGTGCTGCTTGAAGTTTGTTGCATGTAATTGTTGTGTCCTTAATTCTTATGCGGCAAAACTCTTTTTATACTTTGTTGTTGCCGTTGTATTTCCTTTTTCTGGCTCTTGCATGTATTTATTTCTATTAAAATTGTTAGAATTCTTAATTTTTCCAAGTTAAACGAAAATATATCCCTTTTTTCATGAATAAATTTCCGGTGGCTAAGGATTATATTAATTCTGTCTTTTTTTTTTAATTTGCTTTATTTTTTATTAACAAATTTAGAGTTTGAGCAAATATTTTAAATTACTACCGCAAATTTAAGACAAGTTAATAACATAGTAAATAATAGAGAAATAAGAAGAACATTGTTTGCAGTGCTAAAGATTCCTTTAAGAGTTAAAAAAAACAATCCCAGCGAAAATTTCTATTGCAAAGTAATTTGTTAAAATGTTAATAAACATATGATTCACTACTTTTAGGAGTATTATATCATTTTAAGTCATTACTTTAACATGACGATGTCATTGGAGGCAAGTACTTCCGTTTCTGAATAACTAAATCAAAATGTCATTACAAAACAGTCTTTAAAAAAGCTAATTGCTTATTAGTCCTTGATTTACAAGTTAGTGCCCATAAAAACTATCAAAGTAGCTGAATATGTTTTGCATTAATGTACAGAATGTAATTAGTAAATTTATATAATATAAAAAGAGGCATGAATTTACATCATGGTATAAATGTCACCTTCATAAATGCATTCTTACAAAAACTATCTCTTGAAAAAGGCGTTTTTCTGTGCTTAGCCTTTTTAACAAGTTTGTTTTTAAGTATCATTTATATTCAATATTTTTGTTAAAAACTTTATAACTAAAAATTCATTTTTAATTTCATAGAATTAAATACGATCATTTATAATTTTAAAAATTTATAGCTAATAAATTTGAACGGGCCTGACAGCAACAAACAACACGAATAGAAAAATTGCTAGAAAAGAAGCAAAAATTTATAAAAGCCGATATCGATTTGCTACATTTTTCACTTTGCTAGCATTTTAAACTCGTTTCTAGAACTTTATCTTTAACTTTTAGTAAACCCAGGTAGCACTCAAATTATTTTATTAAATTTATGTATTAATGTTAAATAGTCGAACTTTATTTTTAGTATTTCTAATATTATATGATGATGGGTTGGTATCATTGGTCTAGCTCGAGTTCAATCCTGGCTTAAGCCAAGAAATATTTTTATTTATAATTATAACAATAATTGCCGCGATCAATAACTCTTGATCAAAGAAGACAGGAAAAAATAATTGAATACACTAAAGCTGGGGGACAACTAGCTGTTTCACAGTCGCTACACTGTTCATCAGCACCCACTAGGATTCGAACTCAGTACCATGTAAACATGATGTATTTTTAATACGGCTGCTTAACCAACTCAGCCACTAAGCCCTTATTTATTTTTTCGTCTATATTTGTCTCATATTGATCACATATGCAATTTGTTATAATCCCAGTAGTACAAACAACTGGGATTATAACAAATTGCATATGTGATCAATATGAGACAAATATAGACGAAAAAATAAATAAGGGCTTAGTGGCTGAGTTGGTTAAGCAGCCGTATTAAAAATACATCATGTTTACATGGTACTGAGTTCGAATCCTAGTGGGTGCTGATGAACAGTGTAGCGACTGTGAAACAGCTAGTTGTCCCCCAGCTTTAGTGTATTCAATTATTTTTTCCTGTCTTCTTTGATCAAGAGTTATTGATCGCGGCAATTATTGTTATAATTATAAATAAAAATATTTCTTGGCTTTAGCCAGGATTGAACTCGAGCTAGACGAATGATACCAACCCATCATCATATAATATTAGAAATATTTTATTAAATTTTCATTCTAAATAGTTACTGTAAATGTACTTATATTTCCCAAGAACAACTACTTACATACGTATGTATGTACATATACAACAGATATTAAACAACTCATTACTTAAGTACTTCTTAGTAATGCAGGCGGCAAATATATTGATATTGAAAAGTATGTCCTTAGATAAGTGCAACACATTACCAAGTTTTCGCTGAGATATTTTATTATTTGCAAAAAGCGAAAAATATTTCCAATAATATTCAATATCGCACCTATGATATAACAAATAACTGGTGTTTCTCAGTTATCTGAAAATATTTTTTGAAAATGCTAGACTTTTCTTATAAATAGAGTGTACTTGTACAGTATTAACATAAGTAAGCATCAAACATGACATTTTATTGTAAACTTATTTCAGAAAAAGATTAACGAAGGTGATGCGAAACAAAAAAGAGTTGTTATAATTAAAAAACAATCCTTCTTCTTGATTGAAGTTGGACTTGAACTCACAACTAATTAGTTAATATCGTACATATGTATATAACTAAAAAAGTTCACTGATTAATGATTTACATACAAATACGTCTCACAGTTAGGAGAATTATTAGTAATATTAAATAAAAAACTGGTTGTTCAGTGACAAAAAATCCTGTACAAACAACTGGGGTTATAAAAATTGCATATATGTGATCAATACGTGGTAAATATTAACGTAAGATTAATTAAAGAGCTCGGTGGCTGAAGTGGTTAAAGCGGCCGTATTAAAAATACATCATGTTCACATGATCCCGAGTTCGAATCCCAGTGGGTGCTGATGAGTAGTGTAGCGACTACGAAACAGCTAGTTGTCCCCCAGCTAATGGTATTCAATTATTTTTCTGTTCTTCTTTGGTCTTATTGTTTCACAGCAATTATTGTTATAATTAAAAATAATCCTTCTTCTTGACTGAAGTTGGACTCGAACTCACAACTAATTAGTTAATATCGTACATAAGGAAAAAAGAGTTTAATTTAAATTTGTTCTGGACCTCGAGCCTGCAAAAGTAATAAATACATATTTTTGAAAAATATAATAATTCATTGAAAGTCACCTTTTCTAAAGGTACTTTTTAAAAGTCAATATTATGAAAGGTGCTCTTGTCAAACTCATTTTTCTATAATTTGTGAAAGTATTCCCTTGAAATACCTTTTTTTTGGGAGGCTATTTTGTAAATGTGCTTTTTGAAGCCAATATTATAAAAGTACTTTTTTTAAATTCACTTTTTTAATAGGTGTTTTGATGAAGGTATTCCCTTTTAAGGTAATTTTTGGAGGGAATTTTTTAAAGGGTAACTTCTGAGAATATATTTAGTAAATAGCGCCATATTTAAGGCATTTCTTATTATAAAAGTACTGTTTTAAAATCACTTTTTAATAGGTGTTTTGATGAAAGGTACTCCCTTTTAAGGTATTTTTTGGAGGAAGTTTTTTAAAAGGTAACTTCTGAGAAGGTATTTGGTAAGTAGCGCCATATTTAAGGTACTTCTTAAAGGTCAATATATTATTATAAAAGTACTGTTTTAAACTCACTTTTTTAAGAGGTATTTTGATGAATTTTTTGGAAAAAATTTTTTAACTTTTGAGAAGGTATTTAGTAAGTAGCGCCATATTTAAGGTATTTCTTAAAAGGCAATATTTTTTTTTTTTTTTTGTGAAAAGTTTTCATTTGAAAGGTATTTTGTTTTGGAGTGTATTTTGTAAATGGTGTTTTCAAAACGCAACATTGAAATATGTTTTTGGCAAAAGTATTCCCAATCCAATACTATGAAAGGTACTTTTTAACACTCACTTTGTTAAAGTGTATTTTTGGGAAATGTATTCCTCTAAAAGTTGGTTCTTGGAACATATTTTGTAAAAAGTAACTTCCGAGAATTTAAGTTAAAAGCCAATGCTTTAAAATGTACTTTTGTAAAATAAATTGCTTTTAAAGACATTATGTTAAATGGTGCTTTTTATAAAAGATGTTGGTTTTTCAAACGCATTTTCTTAGAAGGGTATTTGTTTAATACAATTAATTTTTAGCAGTTACTTTTTCAAAGGATTTATTTTAATAAGCTGTTTTTTCTCAAAATAAGCTTTTTGGAAATTAGTTCTTTAAAAAAAAAATTATTTATTTTTTCAGGCCATCACAATTGTCCCTCCGGCTTCGATGAATCCGAAGAGGAATGTGGCACGGCTCGCAAATTGCTGGAACTGCCTGGTGGCGTATTTGCGGCACTTGGTTGTATTGCTGCCGCTATCACTGCCTGCCTGATATTTTGCATTTTCGGTTTGCTTAGAAAACGCAAAAAAACGGTTTTGCAGAAATCCATCGTTAACGGCGGTGGGACACTGAAAAAGGACTTCAAAAAAGAGTCCCTGTATATTGATCCGTCTTCCTGACACGGCCTGCAGCCGGTCGAGTATATACATGTCGACCGGGAGACTACAGTGTGATATGTTGTCAAAAAAGAGAGCGGCCTGGATGAGAGACGAAGAATTGTTTTATTAATTCTAGGATATTTGAAATGTTGTTCTCTGGGAGACTTAAGAATAATCTAAACTACAAGAAAATTGTATACTATTAAACAAAAGAAAAACAAATACAGAAGAAATCCATAAAATAAATAAATTGAACAAAACAAAAAAATGGTGAGTGAAGATTTTTCTAAATGCTTGAAATTAAAAACAAAAATAAAATAAATGAATTTCTATTGTAGCGTAGTTATAAATTAAGAAGTAAATTTAAAGTAATATATAAAACTAAATCACTAAAAAAATTACTTTAAATTAAAAACAAAAACGTGAGAGATTGTAAAGAGTTTAAAATAATTTTTTTTTATGTATTTTATTTATACATTTTGTGAATTTTTTATATATACATTCATTAGTTTAGTTTCTAAATGAATTATGAAACAATCACTGCCTTACAACCAAATGAATATTAAAACATTTAAGTTTTTATTTTACTTTTTAACTTTCATTTTATGAAAATGCGCCTTTTAGTCCTTAAGACTTTAATGACGTAATTTTTTTTTTTTTTTTGTTCATTTCAGAAGGATTACAATTGAGTTTAACATTTATGTAATAAAACTCCAGTAGCCTTTAAGCCGTTTTGATTTTATACATTTTTTAATCTCTAGAAGATCAGTTTCCATATGGTTGAGTTAGGTGGTTTTCATTCCGACTAGTCTAGTCTGCCCACCGACCGAAATGACGTTTCTAAATCCAAGCAAACTGGTATCGCCGTTTGGATCTTAGTTTTTTATCAGTCTTATCATAGAATTCAATTTCGAGCGAAAGTTTTTTCAGAAAATGAAACTCGTTCAATTTCTTCGGAATGAAATCGCTTTTATTTTTAAGATTGAATTGGTAGTCTACTCTTATGTATGGCATAGTACAAAAAGAAGTATAAAACATTTTTATTTCAATAAATTACTACATTTAATGAACCATAATAATAGATTCACTTTAATAGCAACAAAATAAAGATTTGTCGGAACGAAGTACATTGATAGTATGCAGAAAGTGAAACAAAATCGATCGAAGTGAAAATAGGTATTGGAATCAAAACTATTTGGAATAATTTCTGTAACAGGCTTGTAAAGTTATTAAATCACTAGCAAACCATTTTAGTGGGTCTAGCATTATGATGCTGAGCAGATAATAATCTGACTTCACTAATTACAACAAAAAGTGTTTGAAGCAAGGCCAATTCCCCCGGTATGATTTCCCAATTTCCAGACATTACTTACAAAATCAGTGACCCTTTTTGAAATATCTGCACTACAGTTCACTTTGGAACCCCTAGCACATATACTGCTGTAAAATTTAGGACTATTAGTTTTGCATCCACTTCTAAAAAGGAAATGATCCTTAAAAGAAATATATGTATATATAGTTCAAGCAGGACCTTCAATAATCAGAGGAATATGTCTGCCACACGGCTAATGACGGCCATACCTACAAAAATTCAGTGCTCAATTCCAGCCATGTACAGTGCGCTTGTGTATTGTATGGGGATGTTTGCGCTATTTATGAAGTTGTTCCAGTCAGGTGCAGTATTACATTTAGAGCTTTCAGGATGCCAGCCCTTAGATAACGAATTTTCGTGCAGATTTTGCTACGGGGAGGATAGGGCGGAAGCAACAAAAATTTGATTTAAACAAATAAAATAAAATTTATTTAAACAAATCTTGCAAAATCGTTTCTGGGAAATTTTCTTTCTTACCTCAAACGTAAAACCAACAAAATTAATCCAACCGACTGCTATTAAAAGGCTGCATAGAATGTTCTAGAGAACACATCTCACTACCACGCAGTAGTTGCAAGCACTGTATTTTAGAACAATCTTTAAAGCAAAACAACCCAGCCGTACAATATTTGGAAATAGGACAAACATTTCATAGCTTTGAAATGCATAAATGCTTGAATGCTGTTTCATTTGCAAAACTCAAAACAAAACATCATACTGAAGCAAATAAACGATGACTTATAGCAAAACATAGCGAGTGCACTAAAACATTAGAACTAACTCATTTGCACATGGGCATACTTTGTATACAGCACTTGTGCACTAATACAAAGACAAAAACCATGAGCAACAACAACAAATTTTATAAACAAAACTAAAACATTACTGCAGTGCTTGTAGTGCTACTTCAATTTTGTTCTACTTCAGTTGGTTCTACTTGTGTTTGGTTCTGCTTGTTCTAAACGTTTATAAGACAATATTCGTTTATCTGTACATTTCGGCACTGAAGTAGTTGTTTTGAAATGTGTGAAAAGAAGATGGGATAGTACTTGAAAGTATAACGATGTGTTGTAAGACATTTTTCTTGTGCTTGGGCAGCCCTCTAGTTAGTATTAATCATATATTGGATAGACTCTAAATGCTAAATGAATCAGTTTGAATCAAGAATGTAAGAACACCAGTCACTTTAATAAGTTACCAAAGTTTTCAATGCAATAAAAATCCTTTCTGAACTCATCGCTATTTCTTGGATGTGTTGTAAGACATTTTTCTTGTGCTTGGGCAGCCCTCTAGTTAGTACATATGTTGGATAGAATCTAAATTAATCAGTTTGAATCAAGAGTGTAAGAACTAACCAAAGTTTTCAATGCAATAAAAATCCCTTCTGAATTCATCGCTATTTCTTGGTGGACTGATGCTGTGAACTGTCACAAATTTTTTATAAAAAATAACATTCTTCTAAAGTAAGTCATACATCCTTTTTTTGCAATTAGTTCAATCTTTAAGTTCTTTGTTATGATTTCAATTATTTTTCTGAAATATTTTATTTACTTTTTATTTCCAACCGAGTGTGAGGAAATATGCGTGAAATGAAATAACTACTGTGTAAATTAGGTACCTTTAACAAAGAAAAATATATAAAATGATAATGAAATATGTAATTGAATGTCAAAAGTAAAAAAGAAAGTACAGTAAAACAAAAACAATTAATATAATTTTAGAGTTAATTACAAAAACAAAAAAAAAACAAGAAATATTTTATAGAAAACAAAGAAGATACTTTAAAAATAGCAGCACGAAATTAGTTAAAAGGCACTTATGAAAACTGAAACAACAACAAAAAAACGTATTGTAACAAATTTAGTAATAAATATTATAACAGAAAAATAATGATATTAAGTAAAATCAATTATGTGTATAAGTATTAAAGCAAAAACAAACACAAATCTCGAAAGCGTTGTGATGTCGTTAAAAGATTCACATTACACAATTAAAAGAAATCACAAGGTAAATTAATAATAATAAAAAAGAATATAAAACAAATCCCGGACTCGGTGAAAATATGGTATGAACATTTTCAAAATGAAAACATAATTTTTATCCAAACTTTCAGCCGATAATAAATTATGTGTTACAATCTTTTATCATTAACAACCCAGTTTGCTATTATTTACTTTGAAAACCATAAAGTTTTTATTAAACTAAAAACAATAAAACAATTTTTGTTTGTTTCCTAGCATGTCTATATGTCAGGATTTCATAGGTGCAACTCTGTTCATAATGGTTACTCGTTGTATAAAAGTGGTTAAGTCTCGGTTAGCACTATAAAAGTTTTCTTTCTGAAACTTTCGTTAATCCTCTTTTAACCTTTCATTGTTATCTACACACTGAACTTTTTTTTATTGATAAACAAGTTTTTAATATTTTTTTTGAAAGTGAAAGAAAATGTCAAAAAATCGAAAGTAACATACTCGTAACAAAAATTGTAAGTACGTGAAAGTCTCTGCAAACCGAGACTAAGAAAACTAATACTTAAAAAAATATTATTAAAATATTCCCTTATATTCCAAGAGGCGTCATCGTTGTCACATCTAGACTACATTGAAAAACTCTTGAGCAGATCTTCGTCTTCGATAGCAATTATCTACTGCTTGATAGGCCTTCGATATTTCATAGCTATAGATAGGGAATCCCAACAACATTCGAACGTTGTTGGCAAATTTTTTTCGTGGTATTCTTGTGACTTCGATGACGCCTCTTGGAATAAGGAGGATTGTTCTTTTTATTTATCATTGTTTTGCTAAATACTATTGAACATAAATATTGATATATTTAATAATTAATTATAATTAAAATTATTATAAATTTTAAAAATTAAAGCACTATCGGCTTAATTGGAGCATATTCTTCAAAAAATTGTCGAGTCTCCCGGTAACATATTGTATACTAGGAAACACAAAAAATAGTTATATATTCTCATTTATAGACAACAAATATTTCATGAAAATATTTATCGATAATAAATTTTTATGCAAATTTTTTTCTTATAGCAAATTGTTAAGGAGAAATTATTCCCGTAACAACAGTTATATATTCTGATTTATATATTTCAAATATTTCACGAAAATGTTTATCGGTAATAAATTTTTTATGCAAATTTTTATAGAAAATTCATAGAAATTCTTTTTTTTTCGAGAACAAAGTTTTAATGAAAAATGTTAATGATCAACTTTTAATCGATAACAAATAAACCATGAAAAATTTTTTCGCCAATAAATAACATTTTTATGAAAATGGTTTAGCAAAAATTCTTTTACGAAAACTTTGATTTTTTAATGAAATATTTTATCCGTAGCGAACTACTGTATGAACTTTTTTTATCGATAACAAAATTATTTATGAACATTTATGGTGATAACAAATTTTGCGATTTTTTCAATCGATAAAAAATAAACAAGATACTTTAAAAACTTTTCATAAATAACAATAATTTCATGGTTTTCTATCTATCTATAACAAATTGTTTGATGAACATTTTTATAGGTAAATTTTTTACGACAGTTTTTAATATATTTTATAATATATATTATAAAAAGTTTTAATTCATAACAATAATCTTATAAACAACAGATGTTTGTATGAAAATTTGTATTGATAACAAATTGTTGTGATAGTTTTCAATCGATAAAATATAATAAGAACTTTTCATTACAAACAATAATTTTATGATAACTTTTTATCGATAATAAATTTTCTGTTTATCTATAACAAATGGTTTGATAAAATTTGTTAACGATAACATATTTTTTGAGGAAAATTTTATATCACTAACACTTTTTTATGAAAATGTTTATCGATAACAAATTTTCTACGATAGTAGATAATAGATATCAAATATATACAACAAAAACTTTTCACTAATAAAAAATTTTCTGAAAATATTTTATCAATATTAAATTTTCTATCGATAACAAATATGTCATGAAAATTTTTCAAGAATAAAAAGTTTTTTTATTGATAACAAACTTTCCAATGAAAATTTTATTCGGTAACGTACAAAAAACAATATTTTTTATCTATAAACCTCTCTAACCTGTATAAATGAAAAAGAAAGGTTTAAAGAAATGTTAGAGACGTGTATAAAAAAAAAGCTTATTTTTTGTGCTTTGACAGATGTCTAATAACATTTTTCTTTTTAAATTCTCAACAATTTAGTTAGATTGTTGGGATATAAAGTTAAATGTTTGAGAATATCTTTCAAAATTTCCAAAGTCTACTGATGATTAGGGTAGCTCCTATGAAATGTTGACATATATAGATAGCTGGGAAACATAGAAAACAAGCTATATACAATTTTTTATTTTTTATCGATATTATATTAAAAATTTATGTAAAAAATTTTTTATAGAAGTTTTTTTTATCGATAACATATATCTTATGAAATTTATATTGATAGCAAACTGTTTAATGATAACCATGTTTTATGAAAATTCTTCATCTTCAACAAATCATTTTTGGAAAATATTTTTGCAATTGAACTTCATACATTATACAAGTGTAAAAGATAATAAAATGATATAAATTACTAAAAAAAATAATGTAAATTTATAATACAAATGAAATGACATTAAAATACAAATATAATATTAACGATGTACTATAAAACAATAAAAAAACATTCTTAACATCTTAACTAATGCTTAAGTCCCTATTAACTAGTTTGTAATTAAAACAAAAATGACTAGACATTCGATTTTAAATTTAAACTGCACGTGTCTCCTGGGAGGCAAAACTCAAAGACAAAACAAAAATGTTAATTTAGAAAACCAATAACAAACACACAAAATAACTGAAAGTAATAATAATAATAATAATAAACACATAAATAATTAAACAACAGGTCATCATACACATTTGAGAATACAAAATGAAATAATTAAAAATATTTTTTAAAATTTATTTATTTAAAATAAATTTTTGCCAAAACCCAAAAATCAATTAAATAAAAACCAAAGAATAAACTTGTGTTAAATATTCAATTAATGCATACAAACACAAATATTCGTATATAAACACACACATACATACATTTTGTTATTGGAACTTTATAATTTAAAACATAATGTTACATTAAATTTGAACTAATTAAATTAAATTTGGGAATTATTTATTTATTACAAGTATATATATAATTTGTGTTAATATATGATTAATTTATTTCGCTTTCGACTGCGAAATTTTTAATTCTAAATACATGACAGCCTAAAGGTATGCTTTAAAAAATGTGTTGTGGCTTTAAAGGCAGCTAAAGAGTTAATACTAAATTAAGGTGACCAAATGAGCAAATAATGAATTAAGAATTTGTTTGAAAAGCAAAACATTTTCCCTACATGGCTTCTGAGGAAAAATTGTTTATTTTGTTTATTATTTTCTTTTTTTCGTTGTAGTGTTACAATTTTCCAAAACAAGTTGATCCTTAAAAAAATGCCAAAACTGTAACTTATAAATTAACAAAACAAAGGAAAAAACAAAAATATATGGTTGAATACAAAAAACAAACAATCAATATTTAAAATACGATAAATTAAAAATAGGCAATTATAAATTTAAATAAAATAATTTGAAATTTTATATAAAAAGAAAGGGATTACATTTAAAAAAAAAAGAAACATTTTAAATGCATACAAAAACAAAAACTTAAAGAAAATTATATATGAAAAATCAATTAAAAACCTAAAGAAATGTGAAAGAACACTTTTTAACACCAGATGGAAATAAACAAAGAAATATAACAAAGAAAAGTAATAAAATATTAACGCAGAGAAAAAAGCGTTTTAATTAAAAAGTATTAAATAAAAGTAAAAAAAAAATTAAACAAATGTATTATAAGTAGTTTTAATTTACAAAATAAAAACCACATTGTAAATTTGTAGTATTTATGGAAAAAAATATTTTTATTTATTTATCTAGATACACGCACATTAAAATATATTTATGATAGAGATAATGAGAAAAAAATTACTTTTTTAAATGTTAAGATCAAAAGTTTATTTACAGCAAAAACAAAGTGTTCACAATATTTAAGTCTTATTTAACTTTTATTTCGTTTTAAATAATTAATTTAATATTTCTTTAATTGATATGTTTAAAGTACACCTTTAATGAATTGGAAATTTTGTGAATAGAACAACCTGTTAAAGCCGGCTTCAGATATTTAAACGATAATGGTTAACAGCAAGCAGGTTGGTAGTTGGCCAGTTTCCATTTTCTTCTTCTGCCCTCCCAAGCACTCATTAAAGAACAATGACCATAATCATAATAAAAATATACATTCATCAAAGGTTTATTTGACAAACTTTGTATAGAAAGTTGTCAAATAAACCTGTAATAACCGATAAAAAAAATATTTTTTATGAATATCGCCGCCAGATGTTCTATTATTAATATATTTTTCAGTTTTACATTTTGATGTGAAAATATGTAACAAAAATCTTTCATAAAAAACGACCCCATAATATATGTTCTTTCTTCCTAAAGCGCACAGTGGGCCAAAAGCGGAAGTTGCACTGGCTAATTAATATCAATAAGTCCGTTACTTTTTAAATTTTGCGCCTCTTAATTAAAATAGCATCAATGCCCCTATGAACAGGGAACTCTCCCTTGACTTCTGTCTATATTTGAACAAACTGCGTCATTTAGTTTGTGTTTGCCAAACATGAGGCAAATAACTAAGATGACGCCGAAAAGTTGACAAAATAATTTTCTACTGCGCATAACGTTACGCGTGACTAGAATTATCTGTTTACAACAAATAACTACTTGCAATTTGTTGTTTCCTCACTCTGTCTTACTCACTGTCTACATATCAAATTTGATGTAAGCAATACAAAAGACCTACGCAAAGCGCAGTCTATTATTTTTGATTCATGTTTGGCAGCCGTTTTAATAGACTACCGCGGTTTTGGAGAAGCAAATGGGAAAACGTGAGTTTCCTGTACTCATTAAGCATTAGTTCTTGGGGAAAACCGCATCTTTCAAATTAAGGCTAAACTTAATAAATATTATGGGGAATCTGCACCATCCATTTAGAAAATAAATAGGTGGTTAACTGAATTTCGATGTGGCCGTACAAGCACGGAAGTTGTCCTATTCTCTAGACACCCAGTTGAGTTCTACACATACAAAAAAAGATGATGAAAAATCTTAAGCTTTTTTCAGATTATAAATTATGAACTTGTTTTCTTGGGACAAATAACCAACCGCCGAAAATATAAAAAAAGAGAAGTCTAGTCGCTTTCACAGTTTCTTCAATATAGTTTTATTTCTTCGATTCTAGTATATATACAAAGTTTTAGTATGCCAGTTAGCGTAAAAAATATTCTAAGCGCGCATGGCGTAAGATGGCTAAGATGACATATAACTTAATTTAATTAATTTAATTTCAACACTTTAAATGCTGTGATAACGTTTGTTTTGGTCGTTTCGTGTGTTAAGTTCACAACATTACTCCTACTTTCCTCCTTCTTATAATCTATTTTCCTAGTTCCAATACAATGCACTGCATATGTAGGGGCTATCCCCTGAGTACTGGTCCAAAATAAAAAATAAAAAATATAAAAAAAATATACATATAAACTAAAGAATTTCCGTTAATTTCAAATTCATTTCTAAGAAAATCTGTTTCTACGGATTTCAGTCGTAAGTTCCGTTTAATGTAAAGTTGATGACTAAACAGATGAAAAACTCGCGGTATAATTTTAACAGATCGAAGATTGAAAGTAAGAAACATTTTAGACCCCATAAAAATCTCAAATATCTCAGTGGTTTCAGATTTGAATGATTACTTGGTTATGAGAAAACTTTCCGCAAGATGAGTGTCACATTTGCTCACAATCGACCACAAATATAACTTGAATGTTTGACGTCATTCAGCCGCAATAAGGAGAATATTTGGCGACGTTTCATAAACGGGAAGGAAACGTGGATGGATACACCATAACATACCGAAGACCAAAGTCAAAACATTTCATCTCTCAGAGTAGTCCCGTCAGCCAATAAATTTATGGCAACCATTTTTTGGGATGCAATGTTACAATCTGCAATGACTACCTTCAAAAAAGGAAAACAATTAATCATGAATATTATGCCAACTTATTGTGTTGTTTTAATGAAGAATTGGAAAAAAGAATGCATTTGGCCAAAAGAAAAGGTATGTTCCAGCAGGACGATGCACGTGCGCTCTTATGTGCAGTTGCCATGACAAAAGTACATGAACTGCGCTACGAATTGCTCACTTGTCCACCCTATTCACCAGATTTAGCGTTATTTCTTATCCCCTGCACTTGAAGAAATTGCTCTGCTAAAAGAGATTTAATTTCAACGATGAAATCATCGCATAAACACAAAGCCAACTTCTACCAAATCTTACCGAAATTCAAGACTTTACTGCAAAAAAATTGTTATACATTTATAATTCAAAGTATTGTCCATAGCTGGTCACTACTTTCTGCCGTCTTTCAGATAGCGTTGAAAAAACTGTCCATCTTTTTAAGAAATTTGTTACTTCTTTATAATATCGGAAGTGCTGCTCAACCAGGCCGTGTGCCATTGATCAAAACAGATGAACATAAGCAACATCTGGAGAATAAGACGGAAGGGCTAAGACTTCTCATTTCAACCTTTACAAGTATGTCTTGATCACTTTTGCAACATGGGGTCGAGAATTGTCATGCTGCAAAATCGCTTTATCATGTCTTTCATTGTATTGCGGACGTTTGTCTTTTAATGATCGGCTCAAACGCATTAATTTTAAAAATCTGCTGATAATAAAGTCCCGGTTCAGACAAATCAAATTTGCAATATTTCTAATTTCTATCCAATTCTCTTTTGAAGTTATTTTAAGTTAAATTGTAAAGGAAAATTTTTGTGTAGAATATTTATATGCGAATTTTTTTATTATTTTTTTAAGCATTTTTTTACGTGATAAAAAACAAATGTGCCAACTGTTTTCCATATACACATATGTATATATAAAAACAATATTTCTTTAATTTTCTTAACTTGACATCAATTGCCATTTAATTTTTGTCTTAACAATTTGTTTACTACGTCCTCATTTAAATGTGTATATCGAAACTTGCTAGAAATGTCTTTTTCAGTTGTGTAAATATTTGTTTTAGTTTTGAAGGATAAGTATAACAACTAATTGAATTTACTGGAAGGTTAAAATTTTTAAATCGCAATTATTTTAAAATTGTATCATATGAATTAGTATGTATGTATTTATTATTAATAACACGCACTGAATCAAATAGATGAAAAACCAACAAAAACATTATTATAAAACAAAATTAAAGTAATGATAAAATAAAAAAGAAAATGTATTAAATTGAAGTAAAGAAAACCAAAAAAAAACTAAACTAAAAAAAATTAACAAAAAAAGTAAAAAAAAATAAATAAATAAATAATAAATAAAATTTAAATAAAATCATAAGTATTTTATATTATATTTGATAAAACAGAAGAGAAGTAAGCAACAATATATAAAAAAGAAAAGAAAAACACAAATAGTGAATAAATTAATATAGGTGATAATAGAAAACCTCCTCGACACATGCCTGACATTGGAACACCAACGCCTCAGATATCTAGCCGAGCGGAGTTTCGATAGCCTATCGTGTCTAGCCTCAATCAATCTGATCGCATTGGCTTCTGTCATAAGGAGCAGCAGTTGACTAGTATAATGGCAGGTAATGCCACACCAAGCAGTTTTCCACCTTCCCCTTTCCACATCCCACAACCACTATATTTACCATTTTTTATTTCAACATAATATCTATTCAGGAAAATACAAAAAATCCTTATCAGATCCACGTGAACTGGACAACTAAGATACACTTAGTGTACCTACCTAACCGAGGTGCAGCAGGCTGCTAGGTATTGAAAAGCCCAGAGACAGACAGACAGACTAATTTGGTCCCATGATGTTGCCTCAGAATAATATTTTTGTGAATTTTTATCAGTTCTAACCCAATCTGCAAGCCGTTGATTTGCTTGTTATACATGCACATCCAAACAATATGTTGTCCAAACATAAAGTTGAAAATATAATACACAAACAAATAAATATACATGATCTAAAGAACGCCAAATTCTAAGTAAATCGACCACTAACGATTTTATTGTTGTCTATGCGTTCTTATTTTTTCACAAGCAAGTGTGCGTAGCAATTATATTGGCATATTGAAGTCTTGATTTCGTGAACAATGTAGAAGTAAAAATACCAGGCTGATGTTCTGCTGACACGCAGTTTAATTTTAAATAGTTTGCTAGACAGTCTTAAGGCAGAAAAGTAAGCACATCTAGTGTGTTAATACACAGTGGTGTTAAGTTTAACTAAAGTCGTGAGGTAGTGAGGTACTGTTTAACAAGTAACTGCCTGTGTCATTAACCATTCTGTAAGTTTTTTGCCCAACTTAATTTAGCATATTTTTGTTTCAGTGTTTGAAAAATTCAAATAAAATTCATTTTGTGAACTTCGTGATATTTTTTTATTTTATTTTTTTTTTTTTTTTTTTTTTGTCAGCACAGTCGACAAAATGTGTGCACATTTCAGCATACTAGGTCTGTAGCAAATGTATTTTGCGCAATAAATTCGACTTATCTCATTCATAAATTCGTATTATCTCACCACTACATCAGATAATACGGCCGCCACGAGAATATCGCTCCTGTATTGCAACATAGTCATATCACAAAAAAGCTCATTTCGAGAAGAACGGATTTAAAATTCTTAGTATACATACAAGTCTTAGCAAATTTTTTTAGGAAATATCTCCTAAAGGAAACAGTTTAAAAGCCATTTAAATAAATTTTTGGCATAATATAAATGGTACTACTGTTAACAATTCTGTATTGTTAACTCGAAAAGTCCATTTTTTCAGATATGAATATGTTGCAATAAAGGAGCGATATATTTTGGCATGTGGCAGATATTTTGTTATACGCATAACTCTCATCTTCTATCATAGCAATAAATATGAGAATAAGATAAGTTTCTGAAAACTTTTTGCTTTATTTACAGTTAACCTCGTGTGTGTTGGTTGGGCCACCCTTTGCAAGAAAGAGCTAGACAACGGTAGAGGAAGTGTTCAATACTCTCTTCCTACTCCTCGTCACTATAACTGCTGCAGAAATTATTAAGCGGAAGATTTAATATCCTCACATGTATCCCTATGTGATAATCATACGTCAAAGCCCGACACCATAGTACGAAAAAAGGGACACACCATTAGGATAATAGTCCTGCTTTTATCATAGCTAGGTCCTGTCATATTTGACAGGTAATTTCTCTAGACCATCCATCCTGTACAGTAGAGTAGATGGAGAAGAAAATTTTTGTCAGTCACCCCCAGAATTAAAAATAACGTAAAAACAACTCCAATAATAATTTTTTCATATATTACCACGTTTACAAATACCGCCCTACTAGTATTTTGTTCAGTGTGTTGTCGTTTTTAGTATGGTCATAACATTTTATATACCAGTGTTCAGGACTCTGTAGGTGCTAGATTTCTGTCTTTCATAGTTTTTCAATACAGCGACAAATTCTAGTCATGACTTTTAAATGCTCAGTTTGAAAATATATAGCTTTACAGTGGGTACGAAAAGTCCTCACTAGAATTTGCGTGCCAGGTTGGAGTGAATCGCTTCATTGCTATCTCATTAAGATATATTCGGCCTTTCACTGTCCAACCGAGCTAAGTTCACAAGCATTTTGCTTATGAAAAATTAACGGTAGCAATATTTTTCTGTGTTCTCATTAACAACATTTCCAGCTCTGCTTTGTTCTATGTATATTTTGAATTCATTTTGAGGCAATCTGTTGTTTTTTTTAATTGAATTTCTACAAAGAACATAAAAATCAAAAAGAAAATATTAACTAATTGAAAAATGGATCTATTGATGATCTTTCGTACAATAGTGCTAAGCATATTGTTTAGTTTAGTTTTTGTGCTGCTAATAATAAAAATTCTTTTAAGCTAAACGAAAAAACAGAAGCGAACACTTTTTAAGCTGATAATAGCAACGTCATAAAATATAAGTATGTACATACAAATTCAAACGAGTTCGAAATTTACCAGCCAGCAGGAAAGATAGCTGACGATACCTGGAACTAAAATGAAATGAACATTTGTCTCAAGAAACCCTTAAAACGCATAATGGAAAAAATCTCAATTTACTACATAAGAAACTAATTTTTTTCTGGCAAACACACATTTCTCTCTGGCAGAGGGATATGAAAATTTCCTTTAAGGCAAATCGGCAAAGAAAGTCTTCATATTATTCAAAGAATTTTAAACATAAAACTTTACATAGTTTCTTCTTATTTATCCAGGCTCTAGGTCTAGAGGCTAGGGCCTGGATGAAGAAGAACAAACTGTATAACAGTTTTAAAAGGCCGAAACCCCAAGAAAAATAATTCATAAAACTTTACTATATGGATGTTTTTCGTGTCGTCTTGTTGGTCACAATGGGACCAAAAGGACCCAAGTGGGTTGGTTTCATGAAACTGGCGGCCTGTACAGATAGGTTGTACAGGCCGCCAGTCTTCCCTAATAAATTGTAAATACGCTAAGATTTCGGAAAAAGTTATTAGTCTCAGTATTTTCAGACAAAATGTTAATAAGCTTCCAGTATTTATTTAAAGTTTCGCTGCTTTTGTTTAATAAATGCTTTTTTTAATAAATGTTTTTTAAATAAACCTATATAAAGAATAAAATAAGTGCGTTTTAATAAAACTATAAAGCTAAATACAAAAATAAAAGTTTAAATAAATTTCATGATCAAACATCGGCTACGAAATAGCCGACTACTCAATTTTTAACTAGCTGGTTTGCTAAAAAACAGAACCCTGATCCAATGTAAAGTATTATCGTTTTGAAAAGTTTCAAAAAACAACAAAGTCGTATGGGATGTAAAATTTTTATCGTACTTTTTTTTCCTATGTATGACGGATTACATTCAGACTATTAGACTTGCACGTATTATTTGAATTTTTGACAAGTATTAATACAAAGTATAATAGTCTGAACTGGGCTTTAAGGGCACTTCAGACTATCACACTTTGTATTAAGACTTGTCAAAAATTCAAATAATACGTACAAGTGTGATGGTGAGAATGTAAAGTGTTATGAAAATGAGAAATACGGAGATTTGACATCCCATAACACTTCAACATTTTAAAAAAATTTTTTACACAATAAGATTATAAGAATAAAAATATTAAAACCAGACTTTAAGCAAATTGGCTGTTCATTTTCAAACGATATTTCTTATTTTACTTTTGGTGTGATGGCGTGAAAACAAAATGTAATGATACGTTAGATTTTTTGACAGTCGCAACAAATATCATTAGAATTTTTTCTCACATAATCTAATTAATATCTTAAGACTTGTATGATAGTCTGAAACGCCCTTTAACGGTTATTTTTCGGTGAGAGTAGGTACAATAGTTTGCTATCGATGTCTCTATAAACAAAACTTCACTATCGATGATTTCTTTATATTATTTCAATAATATAGCGATAAAAAACGTTGGTATCGATAACTTTTTTAAAAATAAGTTTTGTTTTTTGGCCACCATTTGTTAAATTTTGTGCATTTTCTGCCTTAAATTTAAATCAATAAATTTTTTGATTGACTGTTGGATGCACAAAGGTCATCGTATTCATGTGCATTGTTATTATGATATTTTTTCCACAGTCTATTTTTAATTAGTCTGCGATTTTATAAATCGTAATTATTTGCCAAACAGACAAAAAAAAACTACAAGAAAAAATATTTATGAATTTTTTCTACTTGTAAATTTTTTCATATGTACGAGTATTCTAGTTACTTTTTGCTTACTGCACAATTTACTCGTACGTTTAAAATTTGTGTTTTTTTTCTTTTTTGTTTGTTTTAATTGGCTGGAAATAAATTTTTTCATCATTATTTTACATGTGATTTTACAAACGTAAACAATGCAGTTTATTTTAATTTACAATAAAAAGAATTTTTAAACGTTTTCGATTTTTTTTTCTTCAATTTCTGCTGGCAAATGTAATATTTTGTTTTTTAATTTTGATTTATTTTTATTTCACTTAATTATATTACAAATATTTAAAACGCCATTTAAGCTAAAGATGATTAACGCGATAGTACTTTTTATCGTTTTGATTTTAATTTTATACTTTAAATTTAAACTAAATATATTTTTTATGGAATAATTATGCCGTGAGCTGGAAACAACTAACATATAATTTTGCGAAGAAAATAAATTTCGATTTCAAATAAAATTTAAAATGCAAATGTTAAATGAGCAAAAATATTAAATAACTGTGGAAAGCGGAGTTAAAATAATATTCTTCTGCCAATACGACTCACAAGATCGATTCGCATGACTGATTAGAACAGTTACGGACCATATTGGGAAGAATATCGTGGCTAGAGGGGGGGGGGGGGGGGACTACGAGTGAGGAATAATACCAATGGATGGCATGCAAAGCATATTAACCTTTCGAATTCCAGGATCTTGTAAAGTTTATCTGTTGAGTTTATGCTTTTATATATGCTGTAAAGTGATTTATGCTCATTAAATAATTTGCTGGTGAACAAACAGAAAAGCTTTGTAATCTAACATACGCAAAGAAAAGATAGTGTGAGATATGGTTACAACAACATTATTAGATATGCTACAATTCTGTATATTATTGCTAATAACAGAGTATTATCATTTCAATCATAGTTTGGTCCTCTAAAAATATGTTATTGTTCTCATGACTGCAATTCTATTATTACCGTCTATAGTTTTCAAAATATGGTTGCATGCAATAATAGCATTTATAATTGTTTTTTTTATCTGGGACCAGTACTCAGGGGATGGACCCCTACATATCCAGCGCATTGTACTGGAACTAGGAAAATAGGTTATGATGAGGAGGAAAGAGGGAGTAGCGTTCGCGGAGTGTTAACAATAACAACACAAAATGCTAAAACAAAGTCTATTGCAGCATTTAAAATGTTGAAATTAAATTAGTTAAAACTGATTTTTTAATTAACAATAGTTTCTATCACATCCAATAAAAAAAAGTGTCTCTATCATATACAAGAAAACTAAATTTACACAAAAACCTTATTACTATTATCGTAATATAATTTTCTTTCAGTACTTTTTTTCTTTGGAAGTAATTTAAAGAAAAATATCTATATATGTATTGTACATGTAACCATGGGCGGAAAAGTCCCGGGCGCAACAACGGGAAACACAATTTCAGCGATAACATCTTCATTCGTGTGAAATTTCTTACCGGCTAGCATTTTTTTAGGTATGCGAACAGCCAGTAGTCGTATAGTGGGAGCCAAGTCTGGCGAATACAGCAGATGTGGGAGCAATTTGAAGTTCAATTCATGTAGTTTTGCCATTGTTTTGATTGACTTGATGCAACAAAATTTTTTTCTTTGCCAAATGCGGTAGTTTCTTTGCAATTTCGGCCTTCAAACGCTCCAACAACGCTGTATAACATTTACTGTTAATGGTATTTCCTTTCTCAAGTTAGTCGATGAATATTACAGCACGCACATCGCAAAATATTGAGGCCATAACCTTTCCAGCCGATTGTTGTGCTTTCAGGCGCTTTGGATGAGGTTCACCAGTTGCTGTCCACTCAGACTACGATCGTTTTGATTCCGGAGTGAAGTGATGGATCCATGTTTCATCCATATTCATATATCAACGCAAAAACTGCGGTTTGTTACGTTTAAACGTGGCCAAAAACATTAACACGTTCTCGTTTTTGGTAAACAGTAAGCTAACGCAGCACCCACTTTGAACAGAACTTTTTTTTATTCAAACGCTCATGGAATATTAAACCAACACGTTCCTTTGATATCTTTACGATGTCAGCTAACTCACGCAACTTTACTTTTTGATCATACAAAACGATTTTGTGGATTTTTTTATGTTTTCTGGTATTACCGCCTCATTTGGACGTCCACTGCGTTCTGCATTATCGGTGTCTCTACGACCACGATCCATTCGCTTGAACGGTATTTTTCCCATCAAGAAGCAGAGTAAAATTAAAACACGAAATTGTTTTTGATCTATTGTTTTGAAAATAACAAAAGTAGCGTCACTCTTAGCACAATAACTCACAAATTAATGAATAGAATATCATGAAATTTTATAGCTGTCTTTCAAAGGTTAGTATTAACTGTAAACGGTGACTGTAATGAAACTAGCGCCTAGCTATGTGCTCAGCCCATGTAGTATGTTGATGTAAATAAGAAAGGTCAAAAACGAAATTTCTACATAAGATGGAAATGTTTTAAGTGATAATCTTTTGTCTACTGTTTATTTAAAAATATATTAATTATATTTGCCGTTTATTATAAACCTTGATCTTTATTTAATTTAATATTTGCAATAGATTTTTCAAATACTGTATTGAATTTATAATATACAAACAAATTTTCCCGAAAAGGTCTTCCGAAGAAGACGAAATATCGAAAAATAAAAGAACAAATTAAAAAAAAACGACTAGAAATGTTTACTGCATATATGTTTATTATAAATTTAATTTTAAGAAACTTACCACCAAATTGACTCGTCATTTTTTTCCTATTGACTGTTTTGACATTTGAGTTGCTATTGTGAATGATTTTTTCACTGAACACACCTGCAACAGTGTTGTATTTCAAATTGTGCTAAATTTTAGAGTTATTGTATATTTGTATATATCTAAGCGTGTTGGTCTTCTAGAGGATAGCTGTCCCAAATTGAATGATGACCTGAATTCTATTATTGTCGGGGCTAGATTTAGTAATCTAATGCTTAATCCAAAAAATTCATTTGTTTTACCAGTCAGTAGAGCTAAATTTAACTCCCTAGATTTCCCGGAAATTTACGTTAGTGACACGATGCTCAAATATGTTGAAAAAGTAAAGTACTTGGGACTCTACATTAATTCAAACCTAACGTGTAAAGACTATATAAATGTTGTTGTGAGAAATGTTTTTCTTATGAGCTGTTCATAGAACACGAGTACTCACTCGTGTAAAAAATTTTATATGGAAATCACTAAAAAAAAATTGAGCAACTTTCATACAAATTTTCTAGACGAGTTGCTCGGCTGTGTTCTATGAACAGCACGTTACACTGCGTAATTTAAAGAGGTTCTCCGAATTTGTCCCAATTGTAATGAAAAAGAAATTATTGATTCAGATTATATTACCGCTAATAAATTATTTCGTCGAAGCTTATGGTAATATTGATTCCCAATCATTACTTAAGATTCAAGTGGTTTTTAACAATGCAACTCGTTATATCTATCGTTACAGTAGTGCTTCTTCCTTGCGTAGGACGATCCTAGGCTGTGATTTATTCGAAATTTGTTATTTTTGCACGGTTTATTGAAAAGAAAAACTCAATTCTACTTGAATGAAAAATTTACTTTTGGAACTTCAACACGTTGCATTATACTACCGGTACCAAGATACTTGCATGTCAATACATCCTGATTTTTTTTTATTAACGCTGTAATATACGGACCACGAGGTAGCGTCTGTTCTGTATATTCCGTAAATCTATAAACCTGAATTCTTGCGAGAGCAAAACCAAAAACGTGTTACTTCAATTCATTCGTTTTACTCATCTGTCTTCTTATAACTAATTTGTCCTACATTGATAACTAATAAAAGAAGTTGCCAAATTTTATTTAAATATACCAGAAACGCCATTAAATTGTGGAACTCTTTATCCTTGAACTTTAAACGTATAACAGCGAAAAATAGTTTTGCTAAAGCTCTTGTTTGTTATTCAAAAAATTTACTATTATTCAATAATTATTAACTTTAAATTTCTCTCCATTTTGTTTGTTATTCTATAGTATGTTATATGTATATATACTCCATATAGTGTTTTGTCTTTCATTCTGTACACAAGTGTTTTTCATTGTCGTCCGTTCTATACCTGTACTTATGTTTATTATTAATTCTTAAAAAACGAAATTATACCGTAATAGTTTTGTTTTGTATTTTTTTATTTTTTTACTGCCGTTTGTTTTTTCTCTATTTGTTACTGTTAATTTCCTTTTTATGTTCCTCCTATGTATTTTATTACCCTGCGGTGTGCGCATTGTTGAACTAATTTTTGTTAGTCTGAGCAGTGTCGAAGGTATATACACTGGGCACTGATCAGTTTTAACTAATTTAATTTCAACATTTTAAATACTGTGATAATGTTTGCTTTGGTCGTTCCGTGTATTAAGTTCACAAACATTACTCCCTCTTTCCTCCTCATCATAACCTATTTTCCTAGTTCCAGTACAATACACTGCATATGTAGGGGTTATCCCCTCAGTACTGGTCTAAGATAAAAATAAATTATATTTTTTAATAAAAATTAAGGATTATTGCTTTTAAATTTAAGTCCCTATTTCTTTATAATATTTTGATATATGTATATTTGTTACTCCCTTTAGCGAAAATATTATTGATCTCAATTAAAGCGTTAATTACGGTAATCTCAATTATTGTGTATGTCTGAACAGGCTATTACTTCAGTAAAATCTGAAGATCAAACAATTTAACGATCGTTGTCAAGAGTCTTTCATTTTTGAATTATTTGTAATAAAAACTTTGTTTTCTTTACTGGCAGTATCAATAACTTTTTTTAACAATGAAATATCTAAAACAATTAGAAAAAGAAAAGATTTACGAGTATTCCACAAACAAACACAGTTTTATGCTGCTGTGAAAAAGAGTCAAAGACCTTTTGTCAATTATGGTTTTTAGTATGGTATTGACATTTACACATACACATAAATACACATAAATTTTTTTATAGAAAACTTCTTTGAATTCCTGAGCATGAAAGAGAGAAATGACCTGTCCATTATTTTGTCTTTCTGTTCGTTTTACTTTTGCAAAAACAAAATAAAAATCTCGTGTTTGTATCTTTACTGGAGATAGGATGTTCTAATATGAATAAATTAATGATCTTTTTGGTATAACTCAACATACTCTTCTGCTTAATATGCACAAAGATCATTTCAAATTCAGAAAAATTTTTTATATTTTTTTTATATACGAGATATGCAGTTCATTAAACTTTTCGGTTTTTTAATATCTGTGGCTGTGTTCTGTAACTCTCGCCACGAGAAACTTTTCGACTGAAACGTGTGAAATGAAACATAGTTAAAACAAACAGCTGCTTTTCTCACTAAACTGTATCTATAACTTTTCTTGGTGAGTAATAGCTGTTACGTAAGGAAATTACTCGTCATTTTACAGAAAAACTGTGTCTGTAAAACTTTTGCGAAAAAATTTCCCGCTTTCAACTGTCATTATTTCTCGCAAACAAAAAGGCTGTGAGATAGTATTTCAAATAACAATAATCATCATTAAATGAATGATAATGCTGAAAAAATAAGTATTTTGCAGTTAAATTAAATTTCACATATATATTTACACAGTTTAGAATGATTGTTTTTTATTTTAACTTTTTATTTAATTTTTATATCCTTCACACAACAAGTTTTAAGGGAATACTTAGTCTCAATTTACACACATCAGGTTTTCTTGATCAATTCTGCTTCAATTTTCTTTTGAACTTGCATTCACGTTCACACACAAAAGTTTTATATCGTCAAGTTTAAGTTTTTTTGCCTTAAAGTTTTCATATTTTCTGTCATTCCATTTTGACGGTACCGTCAAGTCTGCACCCTTTTCCACACTTTTCTCCCCGTTCTTCCAAAAACTCAAGACTTGACGAGTCAAACTTGATGTGTGTAAACTGGCACTTATATAAGTTTGTAATTTCTACAATTTTAATTTCCGACAAAACAAAGTATATTGTAACACTTTTATAATGTTTTTTTTTCAGAATTCACAAATAGCAATAGTTTTTTAATTTTACAAAATTATGTGCATAAGTATGTATGTATATATTTTTAAATAAAATGTAAACGTTAGAGCCATACCATACATTTTCTAGAACAGCCGGCGGTTATAATATGACGCCGTCGAACAAAATTTCTTAGCTTTAGTAATTTTTGGTCGGCGGCGGTACTAATTGTGGCTGGCGCTTTCATTTTTAAAATTGCATGTCGGCATCGTTTTATATTTTCAGACATTTCTAACTTAACGACGTAATCGCTTTGGGTAGTTTTCGACATGAGTTACAGACGCAGTTTTTTCTTACTTTTCGAGAAACGATGGAATAATTTGTTTCACAAGTTTTCGACGCGAGAACTTCTCGCCAAAGTTACAGAACACAGCCACTGCTTATAAAAAAAAGAACTATTTATTCCAAAATTCAACTTTGTTGTAAAGAAAAGAAGTGCTTATATTTTACATATGAGAAATTAAGATAAATAAAAAATAAAAAGGTTTATTTAAAAAATAAACGGAAATCATTTCGAGTACAATATGTGCTACTGTAGTTGTAACGAATTAGATTACATTGTTTAATTATGTTTTGTCATAGACTTGTAAAGCAATAAAAATTAATTTAATCTTAAAATTTTCAACTCTGTCCTACTTTTTTACGTTTTCATCAAATAAGAAAACTAATGTTGACTTTTACATATTATAAAAGAACTTTTTATTCTACAGTTAAGCTTGTCTATAACGAATCTAAAAAAAATCTCGGCAAATATTCAGCCATATCACAGAGCTTAATTCCGTTCGGAAACGGAATTGAATTTTTTTTTACTTCTTCAAAAAACGAAAAACTAAAAATTTTTCAGAATGATATCATTTCTAATTGCAAGAATGAAACTATCTTACTCTACTTATTATTATCTTATAGAATTGATTTCATTCCGAAGAAGCTTTAAATTTTCGTTTTTTGAAGAATTAAAAAACCAATTCAATTCCATTTCTGAACTGAAGTGAATTCTGTGACATGGCCGAGTCGCCGTTCGTCGTAGTTGTGTTACTAGCATTAAGAGTTCGTTTTGACAACTATTTGAAAATATTTTAATCTCTCAAAAGATGAAGAAAAAAAAAACAACTTTATAACGCACTAAACACGCACAAAAATTCCCGTATGAAAAACAAAATTATTGTAAGAAGAAAATAAACACAAGTTGGCAAGATAATGCAAAACAAACAGAGCACTATTTACTTAAAAGATAGATTTTATTTGGTATGACAGACAAATGTTGGCGAAATGTTGGCTTAAAAGCAAACATACCAAGCAAACAAATGCTCGATCGTTTAGTTAGCTGCTCGCTCGTTTGTTCATGCGATGGTAACTTGAGCATTTTGTCTTTTGGCCAAAAGTATTTGTAAGCAAAACTTTAACATTCAGTTCAAACGCGAACGTTTCAAGATCAAGACGTGTTTTTGCTCTCTTTAAGAATAAGTTTTAGCGCTCTTTCTTCATGCCGTTAAAGACTTAACAGAAAACTGCACAGAAGACAGAATATGAAATAGCCGGTCTACAAAAGTTTTATATTTTACCACTTAAAGCCGTTAAAAAAAATACTAAAACCAGTGTTAAGAAATTGATGTTGATCAAGAATAAAAAAAAAACGAAAAGTAGTCAGTGAATGAGTGACACATTTGCTTTCTTCTGGTTTGAGAAAATTAAAAAAAAATTATAAAGTAATTAGGTTACAATAAAATATTTAAAGTGCTGGTTATAAAAGTTTTAACATTTATTCAAGACACAAAAATTTGTCAGGGAAATAAAGCAGTAAATTGGATTTAAATGACACCGGGTGAGAAGTCATTTAGAATGAAAATGCGAGACATGGAGACAGCCTTTAAGTACAGGCGTTTTCCTTATCCCAAAAGGTAAGTCAAAAACTTAAGTCTAATAGATATCAAATTCAGCCGGAACATAAATTTTTCGCTTAATCTGGCAACTGAAAAAATATAAATGAAAATATGTTCAAGCTTACCATTTTGTAAGAAAGATTTTATTTGACAATTTCTAATACAAAAGTAGAAAATTTATAGTTTCGAAAGGAAAGCTTTTTACAGAAAAAGTGTAATTCTTCATAGAAAATTTTTTACAGAAAAAACATAATTTTTTATAAAAAATTTCCATAAAAAAAAATTAACCAGAATTTTTTATATAGAATTTATCATTCTTCATAGAAAATTTTTTACAGAAAAAACATAATTTTTTATAAAAAATTTCCATAAAAAAAAAATTAACCAGAATTTTTTATAGAGAATTTATCATTTTTTTATGAAAAGCTTCAACAGAAAGTTTAAAATGAAAAATTATTGACAGGAAATATATCATATCATAATATATCATTTTTATAAAAAGTTCTTAATAGAGAGTTTGTAGTTTGTTATGAAGAATGACACTTTTTCTGTAAAATATATATAAATTATTATGTAAAATCAAAAACTGTCTACATAAAACAAAATAATCAAACCACAAATTTGTCTATAAACAATTTGAAAGCGAAGTTTTTTGTAGAGAAAAATTTCTATGAAAATTTTCTGTAGAAACATTAAAGTTTTCAATGAAGAACTATCTGAAAAAAAAATTCATAGTTTTCTATTAAAAGTTATCTTGAAATCAAAAACTTTCTTCATACAAAAAACTAATTAATCTAAAAGTTTTTCTATACATAATTTTAAAGAAAAGTTTTTATAGCTAATTTATCACATTCCATAAAAAATTTCTATAGAAACTTTAAAGTTTTCTATGAACAACTTTCTGCAGGGAATTCATCATATTTTATATAAAGTTCTTTATATAGAATTTATAACTTTTTATAAAACATTTTTTATTAAAAAAATTATAATCTTTATGGGAAATCAAAAAGTTTTCACATACAAAAAACTAATCTAAAAGATTTTCTATAAAAATTATGAAGAAACGTTTTTTATAGAGAATTTATCAATTTCTCTGAAAACAATTTTGTAGAAATTTCAAAGTTTTCTATGAAAAAATTTCCGAATGGAATTTATCATACTCTATGAAAAGTTTTCGGTAGAGAATTTGCAATTTCCATAAAAAAAATTCTATCAATTTTTATGTGAAATCAAAACATGCAAAAAACTAATCAATTTATGAAATATTTTATATAGAATACTTATTGTCTTTAATAAAAAAAAAAAAAAAACAATTGTTTAAATCAAACAATTTTTTATTCAAAATTGATCACTTAAAAAAGGATTTCTAAAAAAGTTTATTATATTTCATAAATAATTTTCTATGAAAAATTTTTTCGTTTTAAATTTATTATTCCTAATAACAAATTTTTTAGAAGGAATTAATGTTTAAAATTTATTACTTTTTTTTTTTGAACATTTTTATTAATAAGGAAATAATTTCTTTTCCAAAATTTATTTAAAAATAAAAAAACAAATTTTTTAACAAAAACTTTAACTTTTCCAATAACTAACAATTTCTTTAAAAAAACTAATCCTATATTATGAATAATTTTCTATAGAAAACTTTCATTTTCTACGAAGAATTTTCTATAGAAAGTTATTCAATTTTTTCAGAGAAGAATTTTCTTTTAAAATTTTCCCCTTTTTTTAAAAATTTCTTTTAGAAAGTTTTAATTTTCTGCGAAGAAATTTTTCTTTTGAAAATTTTTCATTTCCCTCAGCAATTTTCTTTGGAAAATATTTAATTTTCTCTGAATATTTTTCTTTGGAAAATGTTTCACTTCCTTTGAACAATTACCTTTAGAAAATTTTTCATTTTTTATAGACAATTTCTTTGGAAAATTTTTATTTTTCTCTGAACAATTTTCTACAGAAAATTTTCAATTTGCAATGTTTCATAGTAAATTGCAATGTTTCATAGTAAATTTTTCACTTTCTCTGAACAATTTCCTATTAATATTTTATTATTATTGGATGGGATATGGCCCTCATCGGCCGTTTGCACTGCGACCAATGTTGATCTATTGTGCGTCCCCTTGCCCCATTGTGAGTTGAGTATGTCAAGAAAACGGCCAAGCTCCTTCATTGGAAGTGATATTAAGTAACATTCACTTAAGATATAAGTCTATATCTTCTGTGTCCCAGTGCTCCATAGTGGGTGATTAAGTTCTACATTGACTCATTTTCATCACCGCAGAGTCTGCAAATGTCTGTGTTAGAAATGAAATTTCCAACACAATTTGTTAGAATACAATTTCCTACAGAAGATTTTTCATTTTCTTTCAAGATTTTTTTTTTTTTTTTTGCAAAGTGACTTATTTTTTCTGAACAATTTTCTAAAGAAAATTTTTCATTTTTTTCGAACAATTTTCTATAGAAAGAAAATATCTAATTTTTTCTGAACAATTTTCTTTGAAAATTTTTTAATTTTCTTTAGAAAATTTTTCATTTCCTGTGAACAATTTTCTATAAATAAAATAAATAATTAATTTCATCTGGATAATTAATTTTCTTAAGAACATTTTTCATTTCTCTTGAACCTTTTTTTTAGAAATTTTTTTTTTTTATTATCTAACCAATTTTTGTCATTTCATCGGAACAATTTTCTAAGAAAATTTTCATTTTCTGTGCATAATTTTCTTTTTCCATGTGTTATTCTCCATAGGAAATGTATCATTTAATATTGGAAATTTTCCTTCGAATACTTATAGGTTTCAATGAAAATTATTCCATAGCAAATCTTATGTCTTTTAAGAATAATTGTCTATTTAAATTTTGCCCTAAACCATTACACTTGGTTTGTACAATTTCCTATGTAGTTAATTTAAATAAATATAATTTATTTTGAAATCCCCTTCACTTTTTATTTTTTGTTTTCGTGAAAAAATAAATATGTAATATTTTTTTTAATAATTCATTACTGTTATTGCCTATTCTTCAAACGCTGCAATCTATTTCTTCGTCATAGACGTTGATGGTGACGATGAACAGATGCAGGCAATCAAACACGTTGGAAGTTACGCTTGTTATGCTTGTTAACAATAACAATAAAGAAGTAGAGTTTTAAGGAAGAAAATTTAAGTGAAGAAACAAATTTAAAGCTACTTTTTGGACAGCCTTTCAAACGTTAATAAACATAAGAGCTAATAAATCGGGTGCAAATTAAAAAATCAATTTTTGTTTTTTATATTTTTCAAATTTTGTTTTTTATATTTTTAACATTGATTAAAATATTTACATATACATATGTGTTTATCATATTAAAAATTTTAAACTTTCTGTATAAATTTTTTCATGTAAAATTATGAGATTTGTTAAAAAAAAATTTATTATAAAAATGAGAAAATTAGAAACAATTGAGTTTCTTATTCGCTATATTAGCTCCTAATAATTATAATTTATATTGGTATCAATGAGAAAATTAGAAAATTGAACATTTTAGTTAGTTTTGGCTGAAAGTTCAAAAATGTTATGGGAATTGTATGATAAGTTAACAATATGTACATATATAAAAAAATTTCGTAGAAAAAAAATACAATATAGTACATAAAAAAATTAAAGTTCCTGCTAGACTCTTGCTAAAAACGATTGATTTGAAATGAAAAACTAAACTTCAATAAGGCCAAAAACATTTTATGTATAACACAATTTGGACGTTTGCTGCAATAAATGTTAACATATTTATTGCTAATCTAGACGGCGAGTTAACGTAGTCTTACAATAAAATCTAACGGCGTCAAATTGGTGGATTTTCTCCTGCGCATATACTGCAATGATACATAGATCTGATCTTTGATACAATCAACGTCTCTTAAATCAACTAAAGCGCCTGAAATCAGCTTTATTAGAAATGGCAACTTTTTTTGCTAAGCAATTGACAATTCAGATAATAAATATTTAACAGCCAATAACATTGCCAGGCAGGCCGTTTTGAAACCACTAAATTGATAACTCTATACTTGTTGCATTGTGATTGTCAAACCATGAGTTGAACTGCCATACATATTCGTCGTAAGTTCTAACTTTTTGAAACATTCTTCGGTTATTGAACAATACACATTCGTAAGTGACAAATCTTATACTAAAAAATGTCACTTAAGATGATAGATATTTCCCTGCCAGACAGGCGGTTTTGAAATCACTAAGTGGACAACTCTCTGCTAGGTGAATTCTGATTGTCAAACCATGAGTTGAACCCACTATATTTGTAGTAAGCTTTAACTATTTATTCGTCTTCATCTGTTCACTGAAAAAATTGCACTTCAGATGATAGATACAGAGTTCAAATTCGAATGCATGACGACTTTGAGTCACCGCCGGCTTTATTTAATTTGATACAATCAACGTCTCTGAAATAAACTAAAGCGCCTGAAAACGGCTTTATTAAAAATGGCAATTTTTTCGCTAAACACTTGGCAATTCAGATAATAAATATGTAACAGCTAAACAGACACTAAATATTTAACTACTAAATTGATAACTCTATACTTGTTGAATTGTGTTTGCCAAACCATGAGTTGAAATATGACATATGTGTGGTAAGTTCTAACTTTTTTAAACATTTTCCAGTTATTGAACAATACATATTTGTACGTGACAAAACTTACACTAAAAAATGTCACTTAAAATGATAGATATTTACCTGCCAGAAAGGCGGTTTTGAAACCACTACTAGGTGAACTCTGATTGTCAAACCATGAGTTGAACCCACTGTAGTAAGCTTTAATTATTTATTTGCCTTCATCTGTTCACTAAACAAATTGCACTTCAGATGCTAGATACTTAAAAGCTGGCAACATTTCCAGACAGGCGGTTTTGAAACCATCAAATTAATAGCTTTATGCTTGTTCAATTCTGATTATCAAACCAGGACTTGAATCACAATATTTTTGGTAAATTTTAATTATTTTGAAGCATTCTTCAGTTATTGAGCAATCTATATTGGTATTCACTAAAAAAAATCCCTTTAGAGATAAGCAGATCTTTCAATGTAAAAGTAGCATGGATTTGGAATACGGTACTTCCATATGAGTAACGGAAAAGCTGGCAACATTTCCAGACAGGCGGTTTTGAAACCATCAAATTAATAGCTTTATGCTTGTTCAATTCTGATTATCAAACCAGGACTTGAATCACAATATTTTTGGTAAATTTTAATTATTTTTAAGCATTCTTCAGTTATTGAGCAATCTATATTGGTATTCACTAAAAAAAATCCCTTTAGAGATAAGCAGATCTTTCAATGTAAAAGTAGCACGGATTTGGAATACGGTACTTCCATATGAGTAACGGAAATTTTACAAATCTGTTGCGCAGTTCAAAAGATTGATCAAGCGGTATTGATGAGAGTTTTCCCTATTACAATAGTTATTTGAACCATTTTTTTTTAATTTTTTTTAAGCAAACTTCATTATTGCTACCGTGCCTTAAGTAGTTTTTAAATTAATTTGTTTATATCTAATATTATAAGTATTTTTTATTTTATGCAATTTTATTAACCATTTCAAATTAAGCACTAATTTGGCAATGAAGGAGAAAGATATTACCTACTGATAAACAGGTGGGTTTGAAACCATTGAATGGATAACTTTTTACTTGTTGGATTCTGGTTGTCAAACCATGACTTAAACTATCATATTTCTAGTAATTTCTAACTATTTTTAAACATTCTTCAGTTGATGAACAATACACACTCATAAAAGGTAAATCCTTCCCTTAATAATTGACACTTTAGCAGACTAATATTGAACAGCTGAGACACTTGTCACACCGGCGGTGTTACACCCACCTGTTGAGTTTTGATCTGGCCTTTTCTCCTGCTATTTAAAATTTTTTTTTATGAAATTTTTTCAATATTTTTTCTTTATTAAATTAAATTTTTTTTTATTTAATTTTTTTATTTTAGATAGGAAATATAATAACCTGTGTTTATTTAAAATTGTTGAGATGTTTTCCTAGCAAAAATTAATTTTAAGCAAAATTTCCTTTTACTTTTATTTTCCTTAATAAAAAATTTTTCTTCTTTGATCTGTTTTTTTTTAACAAAAGTAGGAAATTGTAGCCATAAGATTAGCTTTAATTTTACAGCACGCCTTAATATTGTTTTGTTTTTCTGATTTTAATTTACTTAGTTTTACTTTAAACTCTCAACACTTATTTGTACAAAACAAAACAAAAAAGCCTTGGAGACTAAAAACTGGGAAAACTAAACTAAAATGAAACCAACAACTCGCAGGCTGTATTTAGTTTAAAGTAGAAAAAAAAAGCTGCAAATGATCTCAATACCAAAAATGGTTTTAGAAAAAACAAAAACTTCATTCAACAACAATAACAAATATGTTGTTATTATAGGCTGGTTGCAGCTGAAGCTGAAAAGCGAAAATCGGCTAAAACTAATTTGAAACTGGTCAACAACCAACCATCAGTGCAAAAAGTGAAGGAAAAAACCTGCAAGTCAGAAAAAAAATCAAGAAGAAGAAAAACAAAACCAAACGCGTTTGAAAATGAAAATCACCCAGTTTTCATTTTTTAATTAAACATTTTATGCACAAGTCTAAAAAACAAATAAAGCAACAACAAAAAACCGGTATCAATTGTTTTGGTAACAAGACTTTTAAGTGTTTTTTATTGTTGTATTTTGAACGTTATGCAGCCAGGCCTTTCATGGTTGTTTTTATTGTTTATTGGTGATTCTCCATCTCTCTCTCTCTCTCTCTCTCTCTCCGTCTACAACCATGTCCGTGCACATTTAAAGGCGCTGGTGTTGGAATGACGGTTTGGCGTTGGGCATGTTTAAATATAAATGGTCATATGTTAGTGACTGTGTTGCAAGCTTTAACTTGACTGTAAACTGAATGTTACAATTCTTTAAGACATGCATACGAGGGCAGCGGCAGGACAAACAAAATGAAAATTGTGGCATTCTACACAGTTTTTATATTTTATATTTTTACATGTGTATGTATAATACATATAAGCAATTAAATATATGGATTAGTATTTAAAATATATCCTGCAAAGTACCAGAAAGTGTTTGCACAGTGGCTTAACAAGAAAAATTATTTTTAACATATTTTAAAAAAATCGGGAAAAATAGTAATTACTCGAATCCCACTACCAAATGGGTCTTAAAATTTGTGGAAAAAAAAATCAAAGCTCAATACAAAAAAAATTTCAAAAAAGTCAAAAAGTACAAACAGTGAGAAAAATTTTATAAAAATATTAAGTCTCAAAAATCGCATCCAAGCCCACTGTGCACAATTTTTTTCTAATTTGTATTTGATAGTGGACCGAAAAAGAAAAACAATACAAAGAAAATTATTCTGTTTGAGTAATATTGAAAAAGTTATGAGTAATTACTCGGACACAGTTTTCTTATTACTCGGTTTTATTAAAATCCTATTCATCTGAAATGTAGGGGCTACTTTGGCGGCCACTCTCGGTTGAGAAGAAGGGATGCCCTTGCCACCATCAGAACGTTAAATAGGTGATCCTACCGATATTATTCGCGCAAAATAAAACTTTTTTGTCTAGCAGTAGCTGGACTTAAATAACTTTTACATTTAGTATTAAGATTTGAATACTTATTGTTAGTTCATATTTTGAAGATTATTGAATAAATGAATGAAAAAAAATTTATAAGGGCTATCCCCTGAGTAGTGGTCCAAGAAAAAAAAATGTACTGTTCAAAAGGAATATCAATATAGACAAAAATAAAGGAAATAAAAAAAAAATTTTTCGAACTTTCCGATTTGACTTGGATTTCCCCATAAATATTCAAAAGCATATATTTTTAAAACTCCATATTTCAATTGTAAACATCTACAAGTCGTATGTTATTTGCAAAAAAAAACCATTTCCATTAAATTCATGAGAAATATAGTCTGACAAAAAAAAAAACATTGGTCCTTTTTTTGATATCAAATAATCACACGCTTGCCGTACCAGGGTTGCAATTGGTAGGTCGAAATAAAAACAATACAGTTATGATTATCGTGTGAGCCATTTGTTGGTCAATCACGCGATTGGGGAATAAAATAAGATAAAAATTGGCAGATTGTGGCAATCGCAATAAAAAAACAAAATAACGGGTGTCAGCCGGGAAGGTAATTGCATTCTAATCCTGGCAGTAATTCCGTTGTAATCCTGACTGCATGCGATATGGCACCGTCTTGTTGATACCATGTTACTCAAGCCCAAAGCATGCAGTTGTGGCGTTACGATATGGCTCCACAATCATAGTTACCGTTACGCCGTTTTCATTTTCAAAGTAGTAAGGTCCAATGGCTTCCTCCAAGCAAATTGCACACCAGATTGTCACTTTTAATGGATGCAAAAGTCACTGATGAATAATTTAAGGGTTTTCCCGACCCTTCCGTATATTCATATATCCATCCAAATGTGCCTCGACACTCATTATGGTTTTTGATGGAAAAGACAGGATGTGTCATTGATTTACATCCATCATCTGTCTTGACAGCCTGATGATGGACCAACTCCACGGAGTGAACTATGCGCGATTCACCAGCGCGTCCGTGAGGTATGCGGGGCTCACATAGGCTGCAACTTTTTACCCTTGCTGAAGAGTTCGGGCCTTCTAATCCCTCCTATATGCAATTTCCCAGCAGTCAATGGAAGACAAGGTTTAATGAGTTGGTAGGCCGAAACCCATGTAGCATGACCACGACATAAATGCATTCTTTTAGCCATAACATGAATGCATCCTATTAAAGGCATGTACAAGAAATAACTAAAAGAATATTAAGTTACTTTTAAATTCATAACCCTCGTCACTTGACACCTTTTCTGTCACTGACCTAAGTGCAATCATTTGAAGATACACTTTAGGTGCGAATGATATGGGTTTATGAAAGTACGTATGTATAATTAAATCTAAACACTTGAATCGCGCCACACATGCACATTCCAAAGTGACAATTTATGTATGTATGCATGGGTAAACTCTACCTCTAAGCCGTGGGAACCAAATTGGCTTCCCAAACATTGATTATAATATTATGAGTCGTCTAGAACTTCTCATAAGTAGTATATAAGTAGACATAATTTTAGTTTTAAGTACAATTATAATTTTCGCTGACTTGAGCAACAATCGGTTTGCTTGTCATTATTAAATTTTACAAATAAATAAAACCTTTTCAATTTAAAAATTATTTCAATTGTTTTTACCCATTAAAATCATCAACTATTAAACAATTCACCCGTCTAGCCATCGCAACTGGTTAATCACGATTATTATTATCCCCCGAAAATCAGCATACACCGTAATTATCAGGGAAGACTAATTCCCCTTCACTTGATTTTAAGTTTAAGCCGCAGCTGGAACTCGTGGGGCAGGTTGCTCTCGGGGGGCAGTTTGGACAGACAGAAGTGAATGGTGACTTTATAAAGAAAATCATATTCAGCAACGGGGCACACTTTTTTTAATCTTGGACCAGTACTCAGATGATGCCCCCTACATATGCAGTGCATTGCACCGGAACTAGCAAATAGACGAAAACTTTCAAACGTTTTTTAAGAACCAAATGTTAAACGTTATTGTAAGAAAACGAAAACTTCATGTGAGAAGATTTATGTTTTACGAAAATTGGCTATAATTGTTGACTGTAGCTGTCAAAATTATTCATGCTCAACATAGTGGACACAAAAATCAAAAGTGAACACTGGAATTGGTGAATGAATGATTTTGCAATTCACTGTTGTGGAATTTGGCCCCAGCTCCTTTAAAGATTTTTCGTACTGCTTCGATTTAACATGTAATGGTTAAATGCCGCACAGCCCTGGCTCTAACACAAACAATCAAAATAGAAAAACAACATCAACATCAAGAGTTCAGCAACAAAAATTATTTAACTCAAATGGAGTTTTCAAGACCTTTTTTCTATTTAAAGTTTTGTGTCTTACTTGGTCACCATCTCGAATTAATCAAAAAAGTGGTTCGACCAAAAAATGGTTACAGAAATATTTAAGACTTAAGTTGACAATTACATTTACAACATAAACAGCATCAGCTATTTCCTAGTTCTTTGCAAGCGCTAAAAACAAGAAACTAACAATTAAAACAACATTCCTAAAGAAATTAAGGAAAACGATTGAATTTTTTATTTACAATTTAGGCAAAAAGTAGTGAAAACAAAAAAACACAAATTAAATTAAAACTTTAGCATAATTTGTAAGCATTCCACCACGCCCATGATTATAATTTTGTCTTCGTTAAAATCCAGAAATTGAATATAAAATCTTTTTCTATTATTATACATTTAAGTATGTACTGTGCTGCTGCAAACGTTGTTTATAATGTGCTGCAAGATTTACTGGCTTAAAATCTACAAAACATCCTGTTTACTTAATGTTGCAAGAAAATCTATTTCCTTTACCTTCTCCTTTATTTGTAATTTACTGCTTTTTTGAAATAATAGCATGTCGATGCGTGTAGGTGTGTGCATGTGGGTGTATGTGTGCGTGTTTGTGTTTACTCTTCTGGTTTATCGATAGTAAAATTCACACACAATGGCTGCTGTTCTGTTTAAGAGTAAAATTCAAAGTCACGTTCAAAAGATTAAATTGATGCACCACCAGCAGCAACACAAAGATTAAAAAATTACAACTTTAAACTACAACTAAATAACTATTTTAATTTAAGCAACAATGACTTTGAAATACCGCAAAACACTTGACAGCATTAACAGCAACATTTTATGACAGCATTAAAACGAAAATTATGAAGTGAAGGAGAAGATACTTTTTGCATTGACATGTGTGATTTCTGCGTTTTTTTTTTTTTTTTTTTTCTAAATGCATTTTATAAAAACTATATTATATTAAACAATTTAGTTTTATACACTATATTAGCTTCTAACATTGATAACAATCCAAAAAATTAAAAACAGCTTGTTTTCTATGTTTCCCAACTGTCTATATGTCGACGTTTCATAGGAGCGACCCTACTCATCAGTAGACTTTGGAAATTTTTGAAAAATATTCTCAAACATTCAACTTTATATCCCAACAATCTAAATAAATTTATTTTATAACAATAAAAAATTATAAATAGCTTGTTTTCTATGTTTTCCAGCTATCTATATGTCGACATATGTCATAGGAGCTACGCTAATCATCAGTAGACTTTGGAAGATAAAAGGTTCTTTGAAAAAGCAAAGGTGCATTTTACGAAAGTGCAGTTTACAGAAAGAAAAATGTTTTATTTAAAATAATTTCCTACAAAAATATTTGCTAAAATTGGAAATTTTTTTGGAAAGCTTCTTTTGAAAGCACTGCATTGTAATAAAATACTCTTTAAACCGTACCATAAAAAATCGTATTTAAGGATAATTTATTCTTTAAAAAATGTATTCTTCGAAAAGCACTTTTTAAAAAAATTACCCTTTAAAACAAGGTATTTTTTAAAACAAATTTAATGATACTTTGAATATAAATACACCGTAAAGAAGTAAAATTAGAATATACATTTGGAAAAATACTTTTTAAGAAACTACCCCTTTAAAAATACTTTTAGAAGGTACCTTTTAGAAGAACCTATTAAAAAGGGCACATTAAAGATGAGCCTTTAAAAAACGCCATTAAAAGAATATTTTTTTAAAATAGTACCTTTAAAAGAGATATATTTAAGAAAAGTACCTGAAAAACCTTAAAAATATAATAAAATTTTTTAACAATTGAGCTTTTTATTCACCATTCTAGCTCCTAACATTGATAGCTCCTATGAAATGTCGACATATGAGTAGGGTCGCTCCTATGAAACGTCGACATATAGGTAGCTGGGAAACATAGAAAGCAAGCTATTTATAATTTTTTATTGGTTTCAATGTTAGAAGCTAAAATGGCGAATAAAAAACTCAATTGTTTAAGTTTACTTCAATTAATTTATAAAAAAGATACTTTTATATAAAATTGTGCTTTTTTCTTGCCTTTCTGTGTGCTTTTGTCAAGTTTTAAAATCCGAAGCTCAAGATTTATCAGACAACCATTTATAGAAAAAACAAAAAACAAAATCTGAGAATTAACGTCTGACAAATCGTTTTTACAGCCCATTCAAATAAGTCGTTAAACAGATCATTCAGTGCTAATTTTTCATCTTTTTTTTTTTTCTTTTGTTACGGATCTTTTTAAGTGCCACATTATTTTTCGGATTTTGTTTTTTTTCATGCTCAACAGTACAGATGTCAGTGTCATAAATATTCAAAACACAAATCCAAAAAAAAAGAAGAAAAAAAAAATGAACAAATTGTACTCTAAATATTTTACATACTTGCTGCTCATTCATTCGCATGCAACAACATTCTCAGGCACACAACAAGCCGGACTGAATAAAATGTTTATGAGTCTTAACCAAAAATTTTTTATTCAACTTTTAACCATGACCAGGTATCAAAACAATTAAACAAGTCAATCACTCTTTAGTTTATTGTGTCTATTTTGTGTTGCACACAAAAGTGGTATTTGATTTTATTTCAGTTGCTGTTGTTGTTATTGCTGTTGTTGTGTTACAAACATTTTTCCATCTCACACTTGTACGAGGTTAGAAGTGGCATTAGAACATAAATCTAGTTTTTTTTTCTAATGTAAGCTTTGCTCAGTTTGATTTCATTTCATTATACTCGTACGAGTATGTATGAGTATTGAGATTTTCGGCATGTTCTTTTAAATATGTACGTGATGCTCTAGATTTTTCAGTGTAAAATGCTCACAACAAAACTGCACTAAAGAATGAATAACAAAAAACAGTTTTCACACAGAAAAATAATTTAATATTTAAGTATATCATACGATTCAAACAACAAAATGGAACACATGCACATGATTTAGTTTGATGCTGGAGCAGGATAAAAAACATGAGGCCAGCAGATTTTAAAAAAATACATATCAAAACTATTGACTTGTAAAATCGCTATGCATAAAAATTTTTAGCTTATTCTACATACATACATACTTTAATTGAAAATGCGAAAATAAATACATACATATAACTCTAGCTAAATTTCATACGCAAACTATATGATATATCTATTTGTTATATGTCCAATTTGCTTCTATACTACACTCATAGAAAACCTGTCAAAACTGTGATGTATTTTACCATCAATGCAATGCCAAATGACATCATTTTTGACGCCATGACACTTCTGTAATGTCAACCATTACATCAGCTGGTCTAATTATCAACAGCGACAATTATGACAATTATTTCATCAATGAAATGTCGTTCTGTCATCATGGGGATGCTTTATCTAACTACGTTGAGTGTGAGCATGTAATACATGCAAGGAAACTCCAATACCGAAAAAATTACTAAATGAAGTCAATTTAATGACAAAATATCGTCAATAGAATGACGCACTAACATCAGACCAACTATAATTTGGATTCAATATCATTGATGTCATCAGGAAATTGGCACGTGAAGTAAATTTGCTTACGAAATATCATCAATACCATGCTACGCTATCATCAACATTAAACTCCGGTTTAATTTAGTGATTTCAAAAATATGTTCAATCACGTAAGGTTATATTCTACCGTTTTCAAGAAATCCATGAGAATTAAAAATGTTCTAATAATACTTTTGATGACTTTCTGACATCAATACAATGTCTGTGTGACGCATAATCATATTTCAATTGTGTGTATGTTATGTACGAGAAAATATTCTCTTTCTTTACCTCGTAGTTCTTCTTTTTATTTTACTCTCTACGCTGTCATTATATTTATGTAACTAACGTCACATATGATGACTAAATGACATTAAAATTCCTGTTCAATAATAAATAGAAAATATTATAATACTATTTAGCATTTTTTATAATAAATTTTTATAAATTAAATGTATTTTAACTATTAATAAAATGTATCACTTCATGCCACCACAGTTGTAGCATTGATGATACTCAATATATGACAAAATTATCTGATGACTTTTGTCGCTGAAATTGATGTCAGCTTTCATATTACTGATGACTATTTACATACAATTGATGTCACAATTCTAATGACCCGCCATCATCAATATCAAGGTGCTTTTTCCTATGAGTGTCAAACTTTCTTACATAGTTTTGTCACATGACAGTGGGATAGCAAATTTTTGTCTTGGATAAATTTGTAAGGGGTAGTTTTAACAAAATTCGAAAATTTTGCGTTAATTTTCTTTCTGTTATTTATAAATGTATTATGCAAATTCAATTTATCAAGTTACATGTTGAAAAATTTGAACTAGTTTATCATATTCGCTTGCTTGCGAAATTCTATCAGTACATAAAAATTTTAAAAACAAATATTTTTATAAAAAAAATCTGTTGTTTATAAATATTTTGTTTATAATACCTCCATATGTATGAGTATATGCGTATATGCTAATGTTTGTCATTTCTACACATACAACTTTGAAAAAACTAATTTCAATGACAGCTTGTCATGACCAAATTTATCTTGGACTAATTTCACGGTGTACTTTCTTCTCATTTCGAAAATTTTGCATAATTTCGTTAACTGGTTTGAATTTCGACAATAATTTTTTTCAAGCAAATCTGCCGCTTTCAAATCTTTGATATATCATACCTACAAGATGTTTGTCATTTCTATACTTGCATCTTTGGAAAAACTAATTTCCATACAAAGCTTTGTGTACAGACCAAAAATACATATACATAAGTATCTTTTAAACATTTGGTACATGTACGAGTATTTAGAAGCAAAAAAGTTTCTGAGGAGAATATGTCTTGCAAAAATTAATACAATTCCTTATATTTCAAGAGGCATCATCGTCGTCGCATCAAGGCAACATCAAAAAATTATCGATTATACACTCGTTTTTGACAGGCTTTCAATAAGTCATCGCAATGCCTTCATGTGACTCTGATGATAGCTATTTGAATAAGGCAAGTCACATGCTATTGAAATTTTAGTTGAGTTTTGTGACAATATACAGATTGTTTATGGAAGACTGTCTTATGCTATATTAAATGGCGTCTCATGTGAAATATGTAGATACTCTTAGTTTCATTAAAAATGACATCTCCATCACTGCTATACGAAAAGTCTACAAACATGTGGCAAAAACTGCAACTTGCATGAGCCTAGTAAGCCACACGGGGCACTGGTGAATTGTGAATAATGTACTCCCTGGAACACTCATTAGATAAGGCCGTAAAGGCAGCTACTGATGTAAATATTTTTCACTACTATTAACTCACTGGATCATTGATGCAGTGTAGGGTATATTACTATCGTTACTACAATGGATTTTGCTCTGACGAGATTAGGGATTTTTTACCCGAAACTCGCACACTTCTACCTAGTACGCGTGGATCGCCTAGTGCTCATCCATTTGTGGTCGATTACTCGGGGAATCGTGCAACGTATTACACAGAGAACTCGTTTCCCATGTTACATGTTTCCCGTCTGTTATAACGTTGGAAAGTTCAAGTCTAATATTCACAAACACTACTCCCTCTTTTCCCCTTCTCACAAACTATTTTCCTAGTTCTGGTACAATGTACTGCATATGTAGTGCATTTAAGTACTGGTCCACAAACATTACTCCCTTTTTGCCCCTTCTCACAACCTATTTTCCTAGTTCTGGTATAATGCACTGCATATCTAGATCATATGAGTAGTGGTCTAAAACAAAAAAAAAAAAACTATCGTAGACGTTTTTTTTTTTTTTTAAATTCGGCAACCACAATAACAGCCCATATGCCAAATGGCCAGATAAATGTCATTGATAATTGTTTATATATATATATATATATATATATATATATATATATATATATATATATATATATATATATATATATATATATATATATATATATATATATATATATATATATATATATATATATATATATATATATATATATATATATATATATATATATATATATATATATATATATATATATATATATATATATATATATATATATATATATATATATATATATATATATATATATATATATATATATATATATATATATATATATATATATATATATATATATATATATATATATATATATATATATATATATATATGTATATAAAATTAAGAGAAAGTTTGCACACTTTATATGAGTACATATGTACATATATAGAATTGTGGAATTGAGTATCAAAACAAAATATTAACCAAATACAATTATTACTAAATTCATTTCATAAGACTTGTGTTAAATACAAAGGTTTTCAAAAGTACAATAAAAAAAAAAATCATAACACACGAAAGAATAAAAAGCACAGACTTTCATGGTTATTAACAAGCCATTAGTTTTTTTTTTTTTTTAAATCATAAAAAAAATAAACGTTCATCCGTCACAGATTAAATTTTATTTCAGATTCGTAAACTCTACTCTTAACTGATGTATGATGGTAATGTTGGCTTAATGGTTTTTGAAGTTTGTATTTTTATGGAAACATATTTCTATAACTGTTCTTCAGAAAATATGAACCATTTAGAGAGCTGCTATTCATTCATAGAGGAAAATGGACACCCAGACAAACACACAACCACACACATTCATACACATACATAGATAAGTACCATCATATTTATCATTAGAACAGACAATACACACTCTTTCTTCTATTTAATAGCTGTTCATATTTACGTTTGAATGCAGGAATGTGTTAAAGGGTCGCCATTATATACGAGTACAAAGAAATTTTTCCAACACATTGTAAACGTTTTTCAGCCAGACAGCCAGACTACCAGCCAGCCAGCCTTTTTTCTAACATTATTGTTTTAGTAGCGACCATGCAGCAAGGCCTTTACTAGAAAAAGAACTATATCTAGTCAGTATTTACATATGTACATATCTGTGGCGTTTTAGCATAACAGCATAAGTCGAGTTTTTAAAATTGGAAAAAGTACATATAATTTGATTAATTGGGTAAATACAGGGTGGCTGCTGAATTTTGCTACATTGAGAAACTGAAATAAATTTTTGTAAATTTTATGTAATTTATTTTTTAGTGATTCACTTGAAAAATAATACATTTTTAATAAAGTAATTCATAAAGTTTTTGAGAATAATTGAATTCAAATGGCCTCCACTCTCGGCGACACATGTGCGACATCTTATTAAAAAGTTATTCATTACTGCCTGGAGTGTTGCAGCGGGAATTGTCTCAATTGCCGTTCGAATTGATTGCTTTAAATCATCCAAATTTTTTGGGTTTCTTTTTTAAACTTTTTGTTTGCAAAAACCCCACCAAAACAAAAAATCTGGGAGACCAACGGAATATCAGTTTATTGGGAAATTTTAGCCTCAATTCTGTCATTACAGACGTGGCTATGTGACAAGTTGCCCCATCTTGTTGAAACCAAAAAGTGTGGAATGGGACCCCCTTTCGGTGCAATTCTGGAAAGAAAAACTGTTTCAACATCTTTAAGTAACGGTCTCCAGTAAGACCATTTTCTTCGAAAAAGTAAGGCCCGACAATGAACCTTGAAGAAACTGCACAACCCACTATGATGCGAAGTGGATGTAATTGCAAATGTTAACAAACAATTTTGTTTGTTAACATTGCCGTTTAAATCAAAATGTGCCTCGTCAGATACAAAAGTGTAGTTCAAGACTTTTTCATCCTCTGACAGTATTTGAATGATCTCAGAAAATTCCAAGTGAATCGGGAAGTCTCTAGGGTTCAGTTTGGTTCGATTCAATTGTATAGAAAAAAGTGTAAATCTTGGTGCAAAATTGTCTGCAGTGACTATCTGCTGACTCTCATTTGAGCAGATAAGCTCCTTGTCGAAACTCTAGGATTGCATTGTATGGCAGCAGCTATAGCTGCGATAGTTTCCGGCATTCGAACTGAATCTCGATGACAGCCCTTCTTGCAATTGTGCTATGCTCGGCAAAATTATTTACGAGCCTCATTATAGTCCATCTGCTAGGAGGAGTGCTGCCAAACGTGCGCCTATTATCGTTGGGCGGAAACATCGGACACTAAAGCGTGAAAGCGTTGTTCTTGTTTCCAAATTCTTGTTTCAATTTCCCAATTCTCCAATTTTCGTTAAACTTAGAAATCAAAATGAAACAGGTTAGTTACACTATCGCGGATGTCCGTTCAGAGTAGTTTCACCACATTGCACATGTTTCCGCATAAGTTTCAGGTAGTTCAAGAATTGAAACCGATAGACTACAAATAACGTCTTAATTATGACATTTCATTCTGATCATAAAAGTAGTTCTGCAACACTCTGTATAATTGACAAAATTTTTAAAATGGTTAATTTTGTTTATTCTTAAATATAAAAATTTAAGTTTAAAAACTTTTTTTGACCTTATCATGACTTATGCTGTTTTGGTATACTACTACAGATATGCTTAAAGCTGAGAGAGGTAAAAGTTTATTGCTATTGTTTCTAGCATTCTTTTTTTTTATTTATTTTTTTTTTTTTTTTTTTTTTTGTTAGTAAGAAGCTCACTCGCTTCTCTTCACTCTTCACTGAAATTCTGTTTAAAAACTTTTTTTGACCTTATCATGACTTATGCTGTTTTTGTATAATGCCACAGATATGTTTAAAGCTGGCAGAGTTAAAAGTTTGTTGCTATTGTCTCTGGGATTTTTTTTTTAGTAATAAGCGAGTGGGTGACCATCGACCTATTGGAATCGCCTTTGCTTGTTTAGATCAGCAAATAGTTTTAAGATTTTGCCACCCGTTTAAGCCGCAAGAAACCAAGTTTCCTATATTTGTTTTTTAAGATTATTAATAATGTTTCTAATATTATATTATTAATAATTTTATAGATTTGTATTAGCGTAACTGTTTTTACTAGATAACTTATATTGTGTCATGTCATAATTTGTCATGTAAAATATTTTTCATTTCGTCAATGCAAATTTTTAACGAAACTGATCTCAAAAAATTTTCCGAAAACCGATTGATATAAAATTTCGATAAAGGAAATTTATTGCAAATCAAGAATTTAAATCGCCATGATATTAAAGGAAATAATTATCAGCATTGACAACTTTGAAATTTCAAAACGCACCAAAATGGGGAAAAACGCACCGAATATTAAATTTTTTCCTTTTATTTTTTAACCCGTATTTTGTGTTTTAATAAGTATAATATTTTTATATTAAATACCAATAATTAAACAGTCTTTTAAGTGAGTATTATACAATCAAGCTGGATCGGATAGCACCACCTGAGAGCATGTCATCAAATTCGTTCTAGTACGCCTCTGTTAGTTTTATTAAGATAATGTTACTTCTACAAGCGATATTTTATCAAATTTATAATTAAACAATATCTTTTAATTGTATATGCTGTCGACCGAAATCAGCTGTTACATTTACTGCCTATTTTTAGGGACAAAGTCGTCAAAATTATATTACAGAAGCATACAACCATTACAAGCCTTCAATTTCGATTAATAGCAATTCTATCAAACACAGTGTACATTTAATTTGTGTTTCGAGCGGTGTTTTTAAAGGAATTTATTGAAATATACGAAAGGTTGCCACAATTATAATAAACAAAAGATAAAGTTTACCATAATCTTTCTAATATTATATGATGATGGGTTGGTATCATTCGTCTAGCTCAAGTTCAATCCTGGCTAAAGCCAAGAAATATTTTTATTTATAATTATAACAATAATTGCCGCGATCAATAACTCTTGATCAAAGAAGACAGGAAAAAATAATTGAATACACTAAAGCTGGGGGACAACTAGCTGTTTCACAGTCGCTACACTTTTCATCAGCACCCACTAGGATTCGAACTCAGTACCATGTAAACATGATATATTTTTAATACAGCTGCTTAACCAACTCAGCCACTGAGCCCTTATTTATTACCATAATCAATATTTAATGCAAACGTTTTGGAAACACTTTATAGTTTATTTAATAATTTGGTTATTTCTCAATTACCAAAACCGTAACGAATTCACGAGCCATCATAATAAATACGAACTTCAATGTTCAGAGGCTTATTTATTGTAATATTTGACAAACCGTGCTTCACTTTACATTAAAACAAAAAGTTGAGTTGAATGTGATTTTGTGCCACCGAAATTTAAAAACGTACCGAAAATGTAAAAAAGCGCACCCCCCATCGACTAAAGAATTTTTCGCACAAATAATTTCAAAAAGCACCAAAAACGGTGCTAAACGCACCGAGTTGCCAACACTGATAATTACACACGCTTTCTAGTATCAGAAAAAAAAAATTATTTTAGAAAAATTTTTGAAGTTTGAACTTGTTTCACATCCAGAATACTTAATTTGGCCTTGAATTTTTCAACTGCCTATTTAAAGCCTTAACACTACAGAGAACAGTTTGCACTAACAAGTATTAAATAGTCAGTTTTCAATGAATCTTGTAGCACATTTACGGATTTTCCTAAACTGCCATTGCCAATTTATTTTCACTTTTGGCGGGTTTTTTTTTTTTTTTTTGTTGTCTGTCTGCCGATTATTGGTTGCTACTTGTGTAGTTTTACACATGTTTGCATAGATAAATATTATTTATTATTTATTCTTTATTTTTTTAACTGTTTCCAATTTATTGTTCAACAAAAAAATGCTTAACAAGCATTTTCAGCATTCTTAAATGTTGTAAAGTAATACTCCCCCCTTTTAATGAGCAATTTTTTAATATATTTTTTTTTTTCTTTGTAGCAACTTTTGTTGCCATTGTTGTTGTACTCGTATACTGCTGTTGTATGTTAAAGGAAAAAAAAATGTTTGTAGTTAATATTATTTCAAATATTATTGCTGGTGCTTTTAAATTCGTTTTTGCTTTTGTTTCTCTGTTTTTCTGATTTAACATTGAGTTTATGAAGATTGTGTAATTTTTTCGCCGTTTTTCACTGATTTAGTATTCTTTTCCTGTAGTTTGGGTAAACTCGTATGTTTTTTTTCAGATTTTTGTATTTTTTGTGGCGTTTTTATTTTATGCTTTGAAAAGAACGCCATGGTCCCCCATCCCCCCTCCCGACAAACTACAACTCTTGAACAAAAACTCAACAGCGCTTTACAATTTTCTTTATGCCAATTCATGTTTGTTTGTTACTCGTATTTTGTAGTAAATTAAAACAGAAAAACGTATTACTTAAAAAACAGAAACACAAAATAAGTGTATTCGAAAATATAAGAAGTTTTCTTTTGTTGAACCTTTACGGCAAAGAAAAATAAATAATAAATTAAAAAAAATTGTTTCTCGATGAAACAGCAAAAAGTTTAGCTTTTATTAAAACCTGTTACACGGCTTAACAAAACATATTAACATAAAAACGTTTGAGCGTCCGTCCGCCACACACAAATAGAAAACACGCACATAAATGTAGAAAATATGCATTAATTTCCAGAATGACTATACAAAAATTTATAATTATTTTAATTTTAGTAAAATTTCGAGCTTTGATGAGCTTGGAAATACCTGGCATAATATTGTAAGAATTTTTTTTTTTTTTTTTTAGAAAACTATCACTTTTACTCGAGAAATTATGAGATCGCTTTAAACAGTTTCAACGGAAAACATGTAAAATAATTTAACCTATTTTATTTTTTATAATAACGAGTGATTTTTTTACTATTATCTTTTTGGCAACACTAGTTTTGACAGCTCACGCACGTTTTGTATCTTGTGTCACTGTCAAACATCTTCAGTTTGGTCTATAATTTAATTATGAATCGTCTTACAAACGAACAACGCTTGCAAATTATTGAATTTTATTAACAAAATGCGTGCTCTGTTAAGAAAGTTCATCGCGCGCTTCTTCCATTTTATGGTCAGTTTAATCGACCTACTGAGGCTTCTATTCGGGCTATTGTAAAAAAATTTCGCACCAAATTTACATTGTTGGACATTAAACCACCAACACGCTTACGTAGAGTGCGAACTGAAGAAAATATCGCAGCCCGATACGGCTGCCAGTGTTGGTGATGACCGTGAATTATCGATTCGGCGCCGTTCGCAGCAATTGGGCCTCTGTTACTCCACTACGTGGAAAATTTTGCGGAAGGATTTGGGTGTGAAGCCTTATAAGATACAGCTGGTGCAAGAATTGAAGCCAAACGATCTACCACAACACCAAACTTTTGGTGAATGGGCTCTTGAAAAGTTAGATGAAGATCCACTTTTTTATCGAAGAATTGTGTTCAGCGACGAGGCTCATTTCTGGTTGAATGGATACGTGAACAAGCAAAACTGCCGAATTTGGAGTGAAGAGCAGCCAGAAGCATTGCAAGAGCTACCAATGCATCCACAAAAAACAACCGTTTGGTGCGGATTATGGGCTGGCGGCATCATTGGGCCGTATTTCTTCAAAGATGATGCGAATCACAACGTTACTGTGAATGGTGAGCGCTACCGTGCGATGATAACAAACTTTTTTTTGTCCAAAATGGAAGAGATTGCCTTGCATGACATGTGGTTTCAACAAGACGGTGCCACATGCCACACGCCACACAGCACGCGAAACAATGGACCAATTGAGAGGCGAGTTCGGTAAACAGTTTATTTCACGCTTGGGACCAGTCAATTGGCCGCCCAGATCGTGCGATTTAATGCCTCTAGACTATTTTTTGTGGGGCTATGTTAAGGCTAATGTCTATAGCGACAAGCCCGCTTCGATTGACGCACTGGAAGCCAACATTGCCAACATTATTCGTGAGATACCGGCCGAAATGTTGGAAAGAGTATGCCAAAATTGGACTAAGCGGATGGACCATTTGAGGCGCAGCCGCGGCCAACATTTGCATGAAATAATCTTCAAACATTAAATTATATCGACCCAACTATCGATCCAAATAAATATTTCATGCATTTTTCTGAATTTTATGTGTTTTTTTTTAAATTTCCGATAGTTATTATAAAATCACCCATTACATACTTCGATGTATGTACAATATATATACTTTTATTTTTACTAAGCAGAGAAATTGGTTTAAACTCGTCAAATTCGAAGGAAAAAATCGTCAAAATAGTGACATTAACTATTTTTGAATAAATAATTTATTTCAACGACGTAAAGCATAGAAAAACAAGTCATGGTTACCTTTAATAAATCAAAAGCATTTACACAACAAATATATAGTCCTACAAACATGAAGTTACCCAGCGAAAACTTCTATTACAAAGTAATGTGATAAAATGTTAATAAACATACTCTTCACTACTTCGTCTTTGGCATTTTAAGTCATTATTTTAACATGGTGATGTCATTGGAGGCAATTACTTATCATTCTTGCTTACGAATAACTATTTCAAAATATCATTACAAAAAATCAATGAAAAAGCTAATTGCTTATAAGTTCTTGATTTACGGGTTCATGTCGATAAAAGCTACCAAAATGGCTGAAGATGTTTTCTAAAAAAAAATACCATTTATATTCAATACTTTTTTTCTGAATTAGTACGGAGAACTGGTTTTTAGCACTGTGATTTATCATTTTAATATTTTAAAAATTTATAATTATTATATTTGAACGAGGCTGGCAGCACATATGTAATGTTAGCATCACGTTTACACCTGGTATTCATAACCTGTAAGTCATAATGACAGCAAAACAATTGACACGAATAGTGAAATTGCCAGAACAGCAAAATTTATGAAAGCATATATTGATATAGTACATTTTTCACTTTGTGAACATTTTTAATCACGTTTCTATTACCTTATCTTAGCAAACCCAAGTATTCCATTATTCCATTTTCATTGTAAATATTGTACTCGTACATGTACATATGTGTATTTGCCAAGAACAACTACTTACATACGTACATATACAACAGATATTAAGCAAGTCATTACTTAACTAATTATAAGTAATGTAGGTGGTAAGTACTATTATATTGAATAATATGTTCTTAGGTAAGTGCAACACATTACCAAGTTTTTGCTGGGTAAGTACACATACCATTCATTAATTTTTGTAACATATATTTTTAAAATAAGATTCCATTTAATAAAAGAAACTATTATTATACTAAGCATTTTTGTTAAAACGGGCATAAGTAGGTCATAACAACCACAGTAGCAAAGTTTTAGATGGTCTTTAGTATACATTTTTTTCGAAAATGGTTTCTTGAACTAATTTCTCGCTTTGGTTTTGTTAAGTTCCACGTGCCTGGAGGCAAACTCCTACATTTGCGGAATAACACAAGACTAACATTTTTGCTGTAAACTTAGTCATAGAAGGATACTTTATTCAGCACCCAAAATCGTCAAAATGGCGATAAATCGTCAAATATGGCAACTATGTACACACATAGAAAAAAGCATAAAAAAAGCGGATCATCAGAACTGTGACATCATTATTACGTAAATCGCCATCAGTAACTTAAAAACTGACATCAATCTCAATCACAAAAGTCATCAGTGAATTTTGTCAAATATTGAGTATCATCAATGTAAGAACGATGGTGACATCAACTCAATGATACATTTTAGTAATAATTACAATACATCTAATTTGTCAGAATTGATTAAAAATAAATAAATAAAAAGTGTTGTAATATTTAATACTTATCGTCAAAAAGGAATTTCATTGTTCAAATAATTATTTGCCATAAAAATTTCTAACGCAAGTTCATTATTAGTTTTTTTTCCTTTTAAATTTGTTCTCTTATTTTTCGTCTTCAGAAAAATTTGTTTGTGTTTTATAAATATCGAAAACCAAATGCAAAAAACTTAAAAAAACGACCTTGAGCTTGAAAAATTTCTTGCAAATATTAAATTAAATAAAGGTCAAAATTATTATTCGTAAATTTGAATTAATTTTTAATAAGTAGTATATTTTCATCATATTAATGTCAATTAGTAATATTGCCCATCATTTAGTGACAATTAGTCATCTTATGCAGCATTAGTTAAATAACAAAAGTAATCAAAGCGTAGAGGAATAAAATTAAAAAAAAGGAGCTACGAGCCAAGGAAAGAGCATATTTTCTCGTACACAGCATACACAGAGTTAAAATATGATAATGCAATACATGGACATTATATTGATGACTGTAGGTCATCAAAAGTATTATTAAAACATTTTAAGTCTCATTAATTTCTAGAAAATGGTAGAATATAAAGTACATATATTTTAAGTCATAAGATTGAATTGGAGTTTAAATTTAGCTGATGATAGCGTACCATGGTATTAATAATATTATGTCATAAAATTTACTTCACTTAGTCATTATTTCTGATGTTATTGAGCCATCACATTAATAAGATTTTTAAATCCAATTGAATCCAAATTATTATTGGTCTAATGTTAGTGTTCTATTGTATTGATGGTATTTTATCATTACATCTATTTCATTTAGTAATTTCTTTGCTATTAAAGTAGAATTGCATTGATCACATGCTCACATTGAACGTATTTCGATAAAGCATCCCCATGATGTCAGTAAGATATTTCATTGATGAAATAATTGTCATAATTGCCACTACTGATAATTAGCTATCACAGCGATGCAAAACGTTAAGAGGGCAAAAATTAGGACATTTGGCATTACATTGACGGTCAAATACATCACAGCTATGACGGCATGGTGTCAGTGGCATAAGTAAATTTGTCATGTGTAGTTGTGCCATACGTATATTTTAAATGTTACATGTAAATTTGTCATATGTAACGTTGTCATATATAAACTTGTCATACATAAATTTATCATATATAGTTTTGTCATATGTAAACTTTTCATAAGTAAATTACAATATGTAAATTTGACATTTTTTTTTTGCATTTTTTTATTTACTGAATCTTCAAAATGAACTAACAATAAGTATTCAAATCTTAATACTAAATTTAAAGTTAAAAAAAAAGTGTGATTTGACAAATATCTAAATTTAACATATATGTAAATTTGTCTTATGTAAATCTGTCATTTGTAAATTTGGCATATGTAAATGTGGTACACGTAAATTTTTAATATGAAAATTTGACATCTATCGATCGATTGTCCATTGTAAACTTGGCATATGTAATATTGTAACGTATAAATTTGCCATGTTTAAATTTGTCATATATAAATTTGTTATATCTTGTTACTATGTAGACAATTGTCATATGTAAATTTGTCATTTGTAGTGTATGGGATTCTCTTAAGTAAATTTGTCAAGCACAAATTCATCATATGCAAATTTGTGACATGTGTGTAGATATGTTATACAAATATAAAATATATAATTGCCTAGATTTGTCGTATCTTGATTTGTCATGTATATATTTTCACATCTATTGTTTGTCATTTCAAATTTTTAATATATAAATATGTCACATATAATTTCCTCATGTGTAAATTTCTCTCATGTAGCACGTAGGCAAGTGTAAGTTTGTGTTGTATTGAGTTGTCCCATGTAAATTTGTCATGTGTAAATTTTTCATGTGTAGATTTTTCATATGCAAGTTTAACATATGTAAATTTCTAATTTGTAAATATGACATATATGCATAACTTTTTATAGTGCAGATTTACCATATGAAAAGAAGTCCTGTGGAAACTTGTCATGTATAAATTTCTCATCTGTAAACTTTTCATTCGTAAATTTGTCATACACAAATCTGCCATCAAAAAATGTATCTAATACAAAATAGCCATATAAAATTATTTCCACAATGTTTTCGAAAAAAATTTTTTTTGGTAAATTTTAAGGGGTCAGTAGAATTACTTATTCTCTATAAAAAGCTTTTTTTTGTATTTATGAAATATCAAAACATTATAAAAGTTTCGGCATGTAATAAAGTTTAACTGCAGGACGTTTAATGCGCAATTAATAAAAAAAAATCTCAACAATGACGCAAAATTCACTTTTAAGGGTAAGAAAAAACATATTTGGCGAAATTGCCAAACATGAACTTTTGACCCTATTTTATTTGGCTAGAGTGATAACCAGTTAAATACAACATTTAACAATGTACAGTGTTAATGTTTTTTATGATTTATTAAGTTTAATAAACATGTTGATAAACATTTTTTGGTACCGATGTAATGACACAGAAAAACTTAAGCACTGTCCTTGTTGTCTGCGATTATACCCACGCTATAGAATAACAAAAAATTGGTTAAGTTTTTTTGTACAGTATGAGATATGGGCAAAACAGAACAGTGGTTCAGTTAGACATCATAAGTTCAAGCTTAAAACCTATAATATGTAAATTAATCACGTGCTAAATTTTGTTTCTTCTATCTGCGAACATATTTTCGATTTAAAAAAACTAAATCGCTTTTTTCACATTAAAAAAATTGGAAAAAGGAGAATGAAATAAAAAATAATAATTTTGCCAGGAGATATATGATTTTATGCGATATTCACGGTATTGTGTAAAGTTAGTCATCCAAATAATTTCTAGATGGATGAATTGTTTTGCCGAGGCAACGTTTTCTTTAATAGAAATATTGCCAGTAATAAGTAATATAAAAAAGGTAAAAATTTCACCATACAGTACATTTTTCTTCATGTAATAGGTTAAGTAAACCAGTCCGCCAGCTATTGGAGAAATCTGGCTCATTTGGATCCAATTTGGTTCTATTGTGTTGACGGGGAATGATACGCGTTTATCTATCGAGGGATTACATATCAATTCACTGGTCCAGTTTCGAACTATCGTGAGAATAGGATGAAAGAATATAATTTACCTATAATGCACTCCGTTGCCCCCGCCAAATCATGCAGTACCGGTTTGCCCAGATACAACGCCGTTATATAAAAAAAGGTCTGAACACCGACGAAAGATGTGTTCAACAGTCTCTAACTCCTCTTCATTCCTACAATTTATACAGTCCTAAATCGTCCCTTTCCGTTATTTCCAGAACAACAACTGACGCAAAAGCAGCAGATCTCTTTGAGATCTTGAGCAAGTTGAATAAGCCTTGGTCAAGTTATAAAATAGGAAAAGCCGAAGTGTTCTACAAGCTGTCTAGTCGCTTGGTTTTGGTATACGACTCAACTCTTTATTACTGTGCCAATATTCAAGCATAATTGACTAACTTGAGCTCAATACAGTAATTTTGAAATCAATGGACTACTAAGCGATACATCCGAACGCCCAGGGATTATTTGCAAAATATTGATCCCCCTTGACCACTGTTCAACACCTTCACTTTGCTATTACGGGTATGTTTGCTTTATGACAAATGTGAATGTTAAAAAATTTATTTTTAAATCTATGTTACTTAAACATGTTATAACATGTTACTAAAAATTAAACATTGCCACAAAAAAACCAATTCCAAACAAAATAAACAAAATCAAAAAAAAAAAAAAAAAAAAAAATTCACCCCGATGCTTAAAAACTAAATTCATTCACTATTCATTTGTATGATTTTTTTTATTACATTGTTTAGATTTTGTTTCTTAAATAAATATTTATTTTGCCAAAGCAAACTGATTGAAGTTTAAATGAAAGACTTTCACTTTAATTCATTTATGGTTATTAAACTTTGCTGGTATTATAAATATAAAGTATTTTTTTCTTTTAAAATCACTAGAAAAAAAAACACAAAATTTTATTTTGAAATTTTTAACGCCATCCGTAAAGTATATTTTGTTTATGATTTAATACCATATTTAGCCAACATTAAACAATTTTTGCCATATTTATCAAACTAGATTAAAGTTGATCATATTTTTAGTGCTATTTTACTGCGATATAATGAGCGATTTCTGCGAAAAGTGAAATGTTTTGTGAACAACATGTAAGTCATGATTTTTAATAGTCAATTAGTATAATTATGTTTAGATATTTAGTGTTTTTTTTCTCAAGTGTGATTAAAAATACAATATTTTGTTGTTGAAGATTTATGTTTAGTTTGATTTAACAACAGAAATAAATTTTATTGTGAAAAACAGGCGAAATTTGTAGCAATTAACATTTCATCAAAGCTACTATGAAACAAAAAATTTTTAATAATCTATTGAACAAAAAAAAAAAAACTCCAAATAAAATGAAATGCATCACTACTCCGAGTTGGGTCTTTTCAATCAAAAAAAAAAAAAAAATAATTGACAGCTAATGAAGATTTAGAACCAGGGCTAATGTAGAAAAATTAAGTTCTTTTTTTTCATTCATTTATTTATTGAATCTTCAAAATATGAACTAACAATAAGTATTCAAATCTTAATACTAAATATAAAAGTTATTTAAGTCCAGCCACTGCTAGACAAAAAAGTTTTATTTTGCGCGAATAATATTGGTAAAATCACCTATTTAACGTTCTGATGGTGGCAAGGGTATTCCTTCTTCTCAACCGAGAGTGGCCGCCAAAATTAAGTATGTTACGTGCAAGTGGATTTGGGTTAAGTTCTTATCTTTCAAATTTTTTTTGTTTTTTTTTTTTTCAATAAAAAAAATTTGGTTTTTTGTTAACCAAAATTATTATGTCTGTATATTAAACTTATCTACAAGACAACCTGTGTGACACAGTTAATTTGACAAATCAGCATATCATTCAGACTGAAGTAACACAGAACAATAAAATTTATTCAGCCCAATCATAAACGAAAAATCCTTATGAAATTTTTCACTTTTCCCATTACTCCTATTATGTTAAAATATTCCGTGAGAAATTTTGATTTACCATCTCTGTTTAATGAATTTCGAAAGAGAAAAATATTCGGTGGGGGAAAAAGTAGGTATTCTAAAAACATATGTTCCTGGTTTTTACATAAATAATTTTTCACCTGCCGAATACAAGGAAGTTTTCAAAAATATGTAAGTATTTTTATTAAAACAAGAATTAAATAAAGAAGAGTTTTTGTTTAGAGATCAAAAAGCACGAATAAACACCAAAGTCAAGATTTGCTGAAGAGGTATTTTTAAAATTTGGCACAAAGCTGAGATAGAACTTAACTCCATGTGACCTCCAACAAAGCGCATTGCTGAATGGAGAACTATTTATTAATCACACAGACTAATAATTTTTTACCTACAATGACTGTGGAATTTCTAGAGGATTGAATTCATTCCGCAGCTCTCTTTGAACAATCCGATGGCTATTTTGTTGCTTATCTACATCGGATATACCATCCGCAACCGTTCCAAACACTATAGAATGCATAGTTTTATTTTATTTTTTAACTCAAATTGCTTACAGCACAAAATTTATTTTAAGTTTGAATGAACACAAAGAAAAATACAATGTAAATAAACAAAACAGCTGTCTTCGAAACTCAATGTTGCCACTTATTCATTTTTTTGTTCCCTTGGTATTTATGATTGGAGGAATTTTTTCTCGAGAAAAGAGAATTAAATTCCGTGAAAATATTCAGGATTGGGCTGATTGTTTCTGACGGAATCGCTTAATAATAAAAACACTGTGCAAATAAAAAAACAATCATGGTTGCGGAATCTAGCGCCTGATGCATAGAGGGGAAGGAGTTCCTCGTTTCTTGTAGGAAATAAAACTCAGCCGCATGACTTATGTTATGTTGGACTTCTGAAAGCCTCACCAAGGGTTAATGGACAAAACGAGGATCAGCAAATCCACCGGGAAGTTCTGCTAGCAGACCATACTGCGTCTTGGGCTACAAAGTCTGACCGGGGGCTTCATTCTGGTACCACGGAAACCGGGAGCCTCAGTAACTTGCTCGTGCCTTGTTCTTTAACCCTAAAGATTAAATAACCCTTAAAAAAGAGGTGCTACGTTCTCAAATCACTTGAACATGATGGCCATTTAACATCAGCTTGACAAGAAACAACACAGAGATTGAATTTCTCATTCATTGCTTCTTTGGATGTGGAGCAACCACATATCGTCCAGGTCCATATCTTAAACTTCTGGCCACAAGAAATCCATTAGCATCTCGCAGTGGTAAACACCATTCACGATAACCGCTTGATCGATCTTATTTGCTAAGAAGTAAGGCCTGTTGACGTCGCTAGACCATAAACCGAACCAAGCAGTCACTCTTTGGGGTTTCGCATTTACTACAGACCCAGTTTGCTGAAATTTGCGCACAGTTCTTGCGCTTGTGGTCACATTGTACGGTGTACGAAATGCATTTTGAGTTAAACGCCCATTCTTTATCAATCTTAATGCGCTGCTTAATAATATACCTCTCTCTCTCTGGTGGAGTTTTTCAAACACCGAAATAAGAAAATGTCACATTAAGTTGGGCTAAAAACTTGACGTTAAGATATAACTCATCGTGCATTCATGTCGTGCATTGTGGTTGCACCACTCTTTAATTTTAGCAATCATTTTATACCATACTTTTTCTGTTTGTTCATATCTAGTCAGTAAAGACGTATTGACCAAATAAAACCGGTAGCTATATATGCCCTACATTTGTTCCACCTTCAAAAAATCTTTGCTTTGTTTTATGCAAAATTTATTAATTTTTGTTAATAGACTTAAAAGGTGTTAATCATATGAGCTGAATATAAAAGTCATAAATTTATTATGCATTTGCATAAGAAAGTTTTTAACCAAACTTTACTTCAAAGTCACAATGTTGAGAAAGCTCCCACATTTATCAAGCTAATTTATTGTCTATTTCTTTAACGCCACAACAATTTCTTTCATTTCAACAAACATCTGACAAATCTTTTCTCAGTGATTGCCATTTTTCTGATGATGATATTATGTGACGACGGTGAAAGTTTAGAAAAATTTGCAAGTACTTAACGCCTAAATTATGGCGGGGCTGCATGTGGGCTTATTGAAGCATAACTCGGAAGTGGGCAAAGTGAAAAGCAACTTAACAAATTAGTTGAAAGAAAATAAACACAAAAATTAAGCAGTCATTAAAAGTGATTATGTATTAAAAGTCCCGCACTTTTGCCCGCGAGTGTTACAAATTAAAATGTTGTAAACTGAAAAGCTTAAAATTGTTTACAAACAAATGTTAAAGTTATTTATCTTTACAATTACTTTTTAATAAGTTCAAATAGTAAAACAACATTCAAAAAAAAAGAGTGCATCTTAATCTATTTAGTTGCATCACATTCAATTACCGTAACACCCTTCATTAAATCAGTTATTAAATTATCATCAATTATTATTTTCTCTTCGAAACGAATTGCTGTTAACTTTTAGATGAATTTTAATACACTGACATCGTAAAAGGTCATTGTTTATTTATTTTTTAATGACATACATACATACGTTGGGGTTTAGGAGTAAAATTTGTTTTCAGTAATATTGAGAATTGAAGGTAATTGCCAATTAATAAAAAAAATTGTTCTCAACTTACAGCCAAGGTTGCCATATTTGACGATTCATCTTCATTTTGACGATTTATCGTCATTTTGACAATTTTGACGATTTTAGGTGCTGAAAACAGCACTTTGATGTTCTGACGATTTAAAGTCTGTTTTTGACGATTTTTGTATATCACATCTTTACTGTCTTTCAAGCAACTTCTTTTTGTTAAGTTAATATATATAGGAAATGAAAGTAATAATTATGGTACGCAAATATATATGTATGTATGTATGTATATGAATGTATGTAATACAGAAATGTTATGTGATAGTTATTTTAGAATATACATACTCGTATATATCATACTCATATGTAATAAAAATATCATATGTGAATAGCGCTTAAAAAAATTATAAGCTAAAAATTTTAAAAATTTGTATGTAAAAGCGTGTGCTCATATTTTAAGGAGACTAAATTTGAAGATGAACTCAAAACCTTAACTTTTAAACATCCTTACAATATTATAATAGAAGAAGGTGTCTTTTTTCTGACATAGTGAAAGAGTTTTCTTATTTTATCGTAGAATTCGAAAGACGAGAAATTTAATACGAATTACAGTAACGAAGCCTATTAAACTTGGAAAATTTCTTTTAAGCCATAAATATGTAAATGCTAGATATTTGAAATAAAGTATCTTTCTATGGCTAAGTTCATAGCAAAGCTTTTAGTCTTATCGCCTTCTGTAAATATGTAAGTTTGCATCCAGCTACATGGAACTTAACAGAACCAAAGTAAACATTATTTAAAGAAGCCATTTTCGGAAAAAATGTTGTATACTAAAGACTACAAGTATCTAAAACTTTGCAACTGTGGTTGTTATGACTTAGATATGCCTAATTTAACAGAAGTGTTTAGTACAATAGTACCTTTTATTAAATAGGATCGTATTTAAAAAATATATGTACCAAGAAATAATAAACGGTATACTTATGAAATTAGCTTCATGTCTGTAGGAGTATATTTTTGTTGTTATAGAGTAGCTTTAACTGCAGTGTTTTTTTTTTATTAAAGGCAACCATGACTTGTTTTTCTATACCTTACGCCGTTGAAATATATTTTATTCAAAAATAATTAATTTTACTAGCTGACGATTTGCAATAATCATATTGACGATTTTATCCGTCGAATTTGACGATTTTAAACCAGCTTTATCTGGCATCTATGCTTACAGCGTTTTCACACACGGAAAGTTTGCTTTACAAAGTCTTGAGCAGTGTGGCCATAGCCACATATAAACATACCACAGCTAAATCGGCTTAAAAATAATGCTAAAAATGCCAAAAATAATCTTAAACTGACAAAAAAATAATGTTTAAATTTTAACAGCATTATATTTTTGTTATTTTAGTTAACATAACTTTAAAAATGATTTATTTTTTATAATTCTTCTTTATGAACACATATTGGCCATCATTTTAATAATACAAACTATAAAACAAATTAAAATTAAAGCAATTAAAAAATGTTGTTTTCAATATTAAGGTTTTGTATGGTGACTACCCTAATGATTGAAGATAGAAGCTAGGTATGTATATTCTACAAAAATGCTGGGTTCTCAAAAATATTGAAAGTTTGTCGCAGATTTAGGGTATGTTTAGGGGCCCTCTGGGACTAGTTAGGACTAGAAAATATTAGAAACTAATATTTTGTATGGGAGCGTCCTTAAGGAGGGCAGTTAGAGGGTAGATATGTTCACAGGAAATGTAGGGAGAGAAATATTTGCGAAGGTCGATCTTACATTTTACCCATTCACTCCTCTAAAAGCGTTTTTTTCAGACCCTACCGTCCTAATTTTTTTCTTACAGCTCGACAAAATAACAGGTAATATTTTCCATATAACTAAGTAATTCCCTCGGAATTACGCAAACCATTCAGATGTTTTAAACCACACTAGTAGCAAATTTATTGTTTTTAACATAATATTTTGAATTTTCGTTTTTATGAGATTCATGACAATAAAAATTGTTTCAACTTCCGAGCTTCTAAGTGGCAAAACCAGGAACTACATTACAAAAGTAAGTAATTCTAAGAATAGATTCTCTTTATAATAAAATAAATTTGTCCAGATATTAAGAGTTCAATACTTATTCAACCATTCATAAGATTTTAGTTCCAAAGTTGTAATTTTTTCTATAGTAAAATCAATAATTTATTCTCTAAAATGTTAGTTTAAAATGATTTGTTAATAAACTGTTTTCTACACAAAAGAGTTAGTATTTTTTTTAAGATAAGATTTTGTCAATCGTTGTTAAAGTTGATATATTAACTGATGTATATTTTGAATACGTTTAAACTAATGCTAAGTAATGTAAGTGAAAAATGCTAGAAAAAAAATGTTATAAATAAGGAATAAAAAAATGCTAAATTTAGCTGCAAAAATACCAAACTGGCCACGCTGGTCTTGAATTTATTGGTGGCTAGAGAAAAGAGATTGGCTCTCAAAAAAAGAAAAAAAAGTTTACTTTGCAAAGTCTTGAGTTGGTTGGTGGCAAGAGAAAGGAAAGTGGCTCGCTCACACTCTTTATTTTCCTTTGCGACCAGCAACCTCAAGACTTTGTAAATAAAGTAAACTTTCCGTGTGTGAAAGCTGTGTTAGAGCAGATCATTTTATATTATACCATTTTTTGACTATTTTTTATGTTATAGTTTTTAAATTATAGCACCAGACATAGATCAGGATTTATGCGAATAATCATGGACAATAATGTCCTTTCATCCGAAGACGGCGAAGATAGTGAAATTGCCAGCTTATAGCCAATCTATTTTGGAATGCACGCATCGATTAGCAATAGATTATTGTGAAAAAGTAAAATGTTGTTTAGAATCTTTTTCCCCTCATGTCAAAAGCTATCGAAAAATCAATGACATAATAGCGATTGCTAACTGGGCCGACCCAAATTTACAAATGAGATATAAAAGCCCACTTTGCAAAATGCGATCTAAGGACTGTCGGGTAGAATCACAGCACAGCTGTCGATTATCTTGCCAGCCACAGCAAAGAAAGAAAACTATGTTTTCTGCTTTTCCATAATAATTTTATTTTTTCAATTAAGGCTTCTTTTTGCTCAGCGCCGGCATTTAAAATAAACTTTAATTAACTTTTGTGTTACAGTTTATTAATATAATTCAAAGCATATCCTTTGTATTACGGACATTGAAAAGTTGTTATTATTTTTGAAAAGGCTGCCTGCATGTGTTTGTTGTTCAGTAAGCACATTATTTTTTCCCCATCAGTCTTTATTTCTTTCTTGTCCATAATTTATAAAAATTAAATTTTTCGCTATTAAAGTTGCATTTATTAATATTCCATTAGCTCATGTTATTGACATTCAATTAATTATAATCATATTATGAGCTGTTACAAAAAAAAGTTTATACAATTTTATACTTTTAAAGCTCTCTTATTTTTTTTTTTTTAATAAAAAGTATGTTACTAAATTAATGCATATGTTTAAGTTTACCTGCATGTTTATGTTATTATGCTTGCAGGGATGGAAAGTTTTAAAAACTTGTATATCATATACATAAAGCAGAAATTGTTATACTGTTTACTTTTTTTCTATTTTCAAAATTCATTAACATCTATACACACGTTTTTTTAGCTAGAATATTTTTTTAAATGATTGCAACTGGTATAAAAAATAAGATGTATGAAGAGGGGCAGGGTCAAGGTATGCTATTAGTTACTTTTTTATCATTGTAATAGTAATATATTTTTTATTTGCACAATGGAGGAGAATATTATTACTTTACGCCAACAAAACTGAAAGAGATGCTTTTTTAAACGAGTGCAAGACTTAAAGCAGTAGTTTATATTTACCAAAGAGACGCATTTGCACTTAAAGCCTGTTTCACTATCTCGAACGTTAATGTTCACAAAGAAACTTATTTGCAGCTCACTAATAATAGTTTTTATCGCTTTCGGGAATTGTACATGAGGACTTAAAACCCGTTTCACTATCTCGAACGTTAATGTTCGCAAAGAAACGTATTTGCTGCCCAATAATAATAATTTTTATCGCTTTCAAGAACTGTAAATGGGGACTTAAAACCCGTTTCACTATCTCGAACGTTAATATTCTTAAAGAAACACATTTGTAGCTCAATAATAATAATTTTTATCGCTTTCAGCGATTTTTTTTAGTAAATTTTAGTTTTATTAGCAGACTATAAGAGATTTCTTGGGGAATTTGAATGACAACAAAATATCATTTACCCTACTCCGTCCTTTTGCCAGCAGAACCATGTGGCTTTTGTTTGTGCGCTTTATACGAGTAGTATGTTTGTTTTGTTATATTTTTATGATAAACATTTTACAAATAGTGATTTAATTAATTTATGTCGCATAAAAAATAATGTATGAAATTTTCATGCTTTTTATGTGTTTATATTTATACTTATATGTGTGTGTGTGTGTGCTTGCGTATTTGGTATTTTTCAGTTGTTGCATTTCGTTTATTTGTATTTTTTTAATTTTGTGAACAATTTTAAAAAGATTATGAGTCTTTTTTTTTTATTGTTAAATAATTTTTTTGTTGCTTCAACATTTTTAATGACAATTTATTTTTAAATTATTAAACTTATTAAACAAAAAAAGAGGTGTGCGTTGTTGTTAGTTAATAAATTGCCTGGGAATAATGAATGTATATTAAACATTAATATTAAATGTAAATTAATGTTTTTGTTGTAAAAGTTGCTGTTTGCTTCTCTTTTTCTCTATTTATTTGATAACAATAATTATTGTTTGTTGTAAACAAAATATTATAATGCGTGAATGATAAATTACACATGTCTGGCGGTATAAATTAAAAATGTATTAAAGCAAGTGTGTAAAAAGTGGGCGAGATTTGGTGTAAATTAAATGATTAATTTATTTCCTCCAGGGACGAGTTGTTTTTCAATTCCGCTTAATTGATTAATTAATAGCTGAGAAAAACCTCAGGTCTGTTAGAACTAAAACACACTTTATTTAAACGATGATTGGAATGAACTGAAAACTTCTAGGCTTGCCACAAAATATATATTATACATTTGTTTTGCAATGAAGAATCTATTTGCAGAGAGATGACCTAAAACTCAAAAATACTAGAGTAAAGGGTCTGTTGGTTTTGGCTTCTCTTGGAATATATTTAATCATAAAGATTGGTGGCTAATCACTTGCAATATGTTTTCATTGCAAGCCATGATACAAAAATCGAGATAGCTGCTACCCAGCAACGATACCATACTAAAAACAAACAACATGTGTTTTGTTTGTGTTAATGGCGAATTTTTAACCTCAACTGTCAAAAAATGCTGATAAGAAACACGTTCATTGTTGGTAATTTATTTTTATCGTGCGCGTGTGAAGAGAAAAGCATGATAAATTTTAGCCAAGGCGAATTTATATAAGTGAACAGAGCTGCCATGACCAAAAAATTAATGCAACCAAAACTTTTTAAAAAGTTAAAAAATGTGAAAAAGTAACAAAAATTTATATAATTTTTTGACTAAAAAACATATAAATTGATTTTAATATGCCTTAAAATATAAAATATATGTCATCTTATGGCATATAGTAAGATCTGATCTCATAAATTCTTATATTTAAGCACTGACATAGTCACAACTCAAAAAAGCTTGTTTCGAGAAAAACACATTTCAAATTTTTAGCTTCCATACAAGTCTAAGAAAATTTTTTTAGGAAATATCTCCTAAAGGAAACAGTTTGAAAGCACTTTGAATAAATTTTTGGCTCAATATAAAAGGTAGTACTGTTAACAATTCTGCATTATTAACTCAAAAGCTAATTTTTTGAGATATGACTATGTTGCAATAAAGGAGCGATATATTTCAAAAACATTGAAACTCATCAGCTCAACTTTACCGGTTCAAGTTGAGTTGTTGAAGTATTCTAATCTGCATAAATTTTTTCAACCTTCGTAGACTGAGCTAACATTGTTTTATTTTATAATAAAATATTTGAAAAATAAATGTGTATTTCATTTAAGCGGACATCTTTCATAATCGGTCAAAAATTTCGCTTTGGTGAATGTGCGGCTATGAGAGGTTTCACTGTATTTATGGAAGAAAAAGTTAATCAAACTTTAAAAATATATTCGCATCTCGACATTGAAGAAATATGTTACCAATTTTGGTTTAAATTACCAAAAACGGCAACTCTGCAGATGAATGCAAGCGGAAAAACGAATTCAGTACTATGTATTTTATTGTCGTAAAACTTTCTGAAAATGTCGAAACCTAAATTCGCCTAAGATTGTTCAGCTGGGGAAAAAATTTTATATACGAGTAAACGTATGTATATTAATGATAAATAATCGAACTTATCGAATACTTTTAATATTATATGACGGTATTCGTCTGGCTCAATTTCAAAGAAGGCTTGCGCCAAGAATTATTTTTAATTACAACAATAATTGCCGCGATCAATAACTCTTGATCAAAGAAGACAGGAAAAAATAATTGAATACACTAAGTTGGTTGTTTAGTGACAGCAGAATGCGGTACAAACAGCTGTTGCTGAATAAGAAATTTAATCAAATATGGCTATAAAAAGTTCCATATTCGCCCTACTGGCCAAGTTTGACAAACACAAATTCTAGCTATTGAACGAATTTGATGGCATGCCATTAGCCGCCGCTAGCAGACCCAGTTTGATCGTCTAATAGCTGCTTAAAAACTGTTTCATTATCTCATTTTTTTTAATATAAAAATTTTATACTTTTTATAATACGATAACAAAATGTGTTGTAAAATATGAAAAGAAAACTTCTAAGCTTGGTGCGTTTTGTTGCACGCTTTTTTCCGCATTTGGTCAGTTTTGAAATTTCAAAGTTGCCAACGCCGTTGAAAATGTTATGAAAAATGCTCTTAAACGAGACCGTCATTGCGAAACTTAAAACGAGGGTCATTTAAGTTAAGTTATTTTCAATACCTCGCGTAAAAAATTTTCCATTTTAAAAATTTTATAATCTAAAAATATATTAAAAAAATTCATATAAATAAAACAGCTAGTAAATGTTTAAGCCCCGTGGTGAGTTTTGGCCCACCCCATATATTAAAAGTAATTTTTAGTACAAAGTTAATTGAATTTTTCACATTAACATTATTTAATACCATGATTTATATTGGCCTCATGTATTTGAGAAATCATCATAATTTGTCTTCAACCATAAAATATATCATAAAAAAGATCTGCATCAATATTTAAACCAGATAATGTTCATTTTTATTCGAGGTCGAAAAAAAAGTTCAACGCTTCAATTTTTTTTTCTTAACCGAACACTTTACACACACAAAAAATGTAGACAAAAAGTAAACTTTGTTGGGATTAAATTTTTTTATTCAATATTGAAACAGAATGATGTAATATTTGCACATTTGCAACTAAAGAAACTTTGTGACCACCAACACACACTATCAGTTGTCATGAAAACTGCAACCCAGCAGTATCCACAAAATGTTGTGGTACAAAAAGAAAATACACAAATTAAAATAATAGTGTTATTCACAAGCTGGTGCAAATGGCCTTGTATCAAAGCATTTGCAAAATGGACGAGGGTATTTTATTTTACACACCCATATGTATATTCGAAGATGCACTTACTACATTTTTGCTTGCATATTTGCAAGCTGATGCAAATGGCTTTGCATTTGCAAAATGCACGAGGGTATTCTTATTTTACACAGACTATATGTACAAAAGTTTACTTACTATATTTTTCGATATATGCAAGACTAAAAGTAGTATATTAGCCTTATTCACAAGATTTATCGTATACTTAATAAAAACTAACAAAATACACAGCATTGCATTTGTCAGACTTTTGTTTATATGCAACACTTGAAACCATTAGTTTTTATTTGCTTTACATATTGCAGAAAAACATTAGCCCTATTCACGATTTTATGCAAATGGCCTTAGGCTGGCTAGGTTAGGTAGATAGGACTCCGAAGTTTATCTTTAGTTATCCAAATCACGTGGATCCTCGTCAGTTCCCTTTGTAATTGCCTGAAAAAGAGTTAGAAGAGGGAAAGGCAGATTGATCGTTAAAGTACATAATGGGATATAGTGGTTGTGGGATGGAGAAAGGTGGAAAGCTGCTTGATGTGACGTTACATGCCATTATACTAGCCATGGAGCCGCTTTGTTTATAGCCCATATTTCAGCTTGTAAATAACTTAATATCATTGCATTTTATATTTGCAAATGCAGAAATATTCAACCACAAATGCGCAAGATTATGTATTGTACTATTCATCCAAGCAAATAAGCTTATAATCGCCGTTACGGCTTTTTAACAAAACATTAGTAATGCACAAAATTGGCCTCACAGTATTGAGCAAATGATCTTGCATCATAGCATTTAGAAAAACACATATGCAAGACTAAAAGTATTATTTTGTGTTTGTACAATGCGCGCTTAACCCGTAGTTGCCAATGGTAAACAGGTATTCATTATCATCATATCATCTACAATTAAGAGCAAACATTTGCAATGGTAAAAATTTGCTATCTGAAATGCAGAAACTTAGCCTAATTCAAAATCTTAAGCAAATTGCCTTGCGTCATAGAATTTACAAAATTGATGAGTATATATCAACTTTCCACAAACAAAATGCACATTTGCAAGACTAAATACACATATGCAAGACTAAGAGTAGTATTTTATGCTTGCGCTATATGTATACAACCCTTAATTACTTTTACATAGCTGAGAATCGGAAAGTGTAGCCAATCAACGATGTCACAATTGAGAGCAAATGTTTGCACTAATGGTGCGAAGTTTGCCACCTGATATACACAAGATTAGCCTTATTCACAATCTTTTATAAATTTTTTTGCATCATGACCATTGCAAAATAGATGAGTATGTATTAAATTTTCGCAAACAAAACATTTTTACACATATGCCGGAATAAATATAGTATTTTATGCTTGCGCTATATGTATATAACCCTTAAGTACATATAAACAACTGACAATCAGAAAGTGTAGCCAATAATTCACAATTGAGAGCAAATATTTGCTATAAAGGTTCGAAGTTTGCCATCTGAAATACACAAGATTAGCCTTATTCACAATCTGGTGTAATTTTTTTTTGCAAAATAGATGAGTTTATTTTACTTTCCACAAAGGTTCACTTGTTACATTTTGGGAATTATATTCGTACAACTATAAAAGTAGTATTTGATGCTTAAACTATTGCAAATGAAAAGTTGGCAGACGGAGTTCAAAGCCGATCAGTGAAAAATGCGGTTAACAGTAGAGAGCAAATATTTATAATAATGCAAATTTGCAACCACAAAATTGTGAACAGGGCTTACAAATGCAATAAAAATTACATGAAGATTCGGAAAATGCTCCAAAGTGTTACCATTTAATATATTAAACAACATATCTGGGCCTACACCACTAGGTAAAAATCTTGACAGCCAACTAGAATATCACATTTCTTATATAAAGTGGGAGTAGAAACTTAAATAAAGAATAATAATAATAAGAAAATATAGACTAATGATTCAAAACCAAAACATGAGAAAAAAATAAATACTAGAATACGAATAAAAGAAAAAACCCAAACAATAAGAAAATTTAATTAGAAATTTTCTTCTTTATGCCGCAATATTCGCACACACACACACACACACATAACCAAACACATTTATAAATAATTCGTAATCAGTCTGGGCCAATTATTACAAAATCAGTATTCGGTTATAGAAATAACACAATAAAAGGAAAAATTTAAATTGCATAACTTTAGCATATCCAATCATAATAAATTTTTATTGTAAAATCAATTTCAGTTTATTACATTTTTACATACTTTAGGGTATATTGACACCTTTTAATGAATAAATTTCGATTTGACTTTTGTTTCGTGCAACAACTAATAATTTAATACAATTTAACACACTGTAATATCTGATATATTGTAATAAATTGAATAAAAATATTTAAATGAATAAATCAGGCAGAATTGTGTATTATATTTTATTCCTTTTTTTCTGTTTTTTGTTTAAAAAAATTAGAAACAATACTCGATGTTGGATTTAAAATGGAAAAGCACTTTAATTTTTCTAAAACTTTGCTTGATAACTTTCACTACATTTTTTTGTAGAACATCTGCAGTACGCTGTTTTAATATAATACAATAGCTGTGCTGTGCATTTGTGATTAAAATTATTTCAATTTTAAATATATACCAACAATCCTGAATGACCACTTTTAGTTTAAATTGCTCTAATTTACAAATTAATTATCTCTATTTCTCCTGTAGCAAAGACTTAATCGCGCCCTCTGCACACCAATACGAGGGCGGTTCGAAAACTTCTTAGCCTAGCATAAAAAGCGCGGTTTAAACAGAAAAAGTTAAGTGCTTTGAAAACTTCCATCACTGCTATGAACACCTGTTAAATTTTATTTCGATCATATAGAAACAGGCGTTCACAAAAGACGCATCTGCGATTTTTTTACAATGAAAAAGTTTTAAGTGCGTGGTGTCATTAAATATTTACATAAAAAGGTTTATCGGGACAAGAAATTCATAATGATATGGTGAATGTGTTAGGTGAAAGTGTTCCCTCATATGCCACAGTAAAAAATTGGGTTGCTGAATTTAAACGTGGTCGTACAAGCATTGAAGATGAACCACGTAGTGGACGTCCAAAAACAGCAACAACAACAGAAATTGTAGCCAAAGTGCATGATATGGTATTAAATGATCGACGAATAAAAGTGCGTGAAATAGCTAATATCATGGGCATCTCAAATGATTTTGCGTGAAGAACTACAGATGAAAAAGCTTTCTGCAAGATGGGTGCCGCATAAGAATGAACATTTCTCAAACTTGTTTGGATCGTTTTAACCGAAATAAAATGGATTTTAAGCGTCGTTTCATAACTGTTGATGAGACATGGATCCACCACTATACTCCAGAGACAAAATAACAATCCAAACAATGGACTGAAGTTGGAGGAAGTGCCCCTAAGAAGGCAAAAACAATTCAATCGGCTGGTAAGGTTATGGCAACGGTTTTTTGGGATTCCAAATGTATTTTATTGATTGACTATCTGCAAAAGGGTAAAACAAAAAATTCAGAGTACTATTGCAACCTTTTGGATCAATTAAATGTACAAATTCGAGAAAAACAACACAAAAAAAATAATTTTTCATCAAGACAACGCACCAGCGCACAAGACTGTTTTAACAATGGCTAAAATCAACGAATTAAAGTACGAGTTGCTTGACCAACCACCTTATTCTCCTGATTTTGCTCCCAGTGACTTTTACCTGTTCCCAACTCTGAAAAAGTTCCTTGCTGGCAAGCGTTTTACCCCAAATGAAAATGCAATTGCAGTTGTAAACCACTATTTTGAAGACATTGAGGAAATCTATTTAAATCAATGGATAGAATTGCTAGAGAAGCGTTGGACTAAATGAATTGAGTTTCAGGAGATTATGGATTTTGATTGAAAAATAAAAATATTTTTGAAAAACTAACTATTCTCTTTCATTGATAGGCTTAGAAGTTTCCGAATCGCCCTCGTATTTGAGCTTATCTTGTTTTTTAACCTTGAGAGGCTGTGGAATATGTAGTTGCGAGTTTTCGTTGGAGTTGTGCCATAAATGATCTAGTTATGTGCGCAGTTGTTCCAATTTGCTGGAACCAAATGCCTTTAAAACGAATACGCAGCTCTCAGTAGAAAACTCTTTCATATATAAATAACCGCATAAAGTAACTACATTTTGTATTTATAACACGATTCGTCAGCAACCCTGTATTTCTAAGCCTACACTTATTTTACTAAGAAACTACTTTTAGTTAAGACCATCATCATCTTTGGCTTGATGAATTGGAAAAATCGACTGCAAATTTAACAAACAACATATTTATTTCAAAAAAGTTCAAGTATAAATCATCACATTAACTGGCCTAAAAGGGATACAAACAAGTTGTTACATTAATAAATTTTAATTTGGAAAATAAACTGATTTTAGAAAACATCAATTACCCTATTTAAATGTTATTAACGAATTTATGGCCAAAAATAAATCATAAAAATTCTACCCTATTAAGGTATTTACAAAATCATAATTCTTGTTTTTTTTTTCGCTTAAAGAACGATTTACAACACACAAATGCATAAACATGTTTTCTGGAGTTTTGTGTTCCCAAAATACGAATCACGTAAATGGTAACATATTTATTGTTCATATTTTATTGAATTATTGTTGTACATTTAAATGTGTCTGCTACCTCGCTCGCGTTGCATGTTTCAAATATGGATTTTAGTGCTGAGATTTATGATTTTCTAAACATGCTAAAGGCGTTCTACTATAAAATACCTATTTATCGTATCAATGAATTTAAACCACCAAAATGTAATGACGTCTAAATGGTATTAAACTAGAAAAGCAAACTGTTTTGGCAACATTATCTACTAGCAAGAGAAAATTTTTAAATTTTAAAGTGTAAAAAAATGTCTTGCAAGCACAGACAAAATAAACGCCAACATAAACTTTAGTCATAAATTTTCAGGTAAAAAATCAATTTGAACGAGGAAGGAGATAATATTGCACTTAAAAAAAAAAACTATAGAGGATGTGGATCATAACTTAGTAAAATATTTGCAAAAACTGGAAATGGTATTGAGCTAATTAATGAAGTTAGCAGTTGAATGTTATTTTTTTTGGTTAAGCGTTGTTTAGACGTCGGTTAGATCTGAAAATATTATGCTGACAAATGCATGACATTGAAAAATTGTCATTACAATATACATAGTCAGTTTACACGTTTGCTAGACAATTGTCAACTGGAAACTAGCAACAATTATCTGACAATTATATTGCCTGACAACCGTGGCATAAACGAAATGGTCGATTCACACGGTAGTCAGACTTGCCGCGTAACAAAAATTGTCAGCTCAATTGACAAAATCAAAATTCATATACTTTTTTCAGTATAAAAATTTAACAGTGTTTTTCTGATAATTGAAAATAGACAATATAGCACAAAGATATTGCCACAATTTTATAAAAAAAACCAATTTTGTTTTCTTATGTTATGTTATGTTATGTTATGTTATGTTATGTTATGTTATGTTATGTTATGTTATGTTATGTCAATGTCAGATATTCATAAACACAAGAACCGTAAATAAGTTAAGACTTTTGACAATAATGCGACAAGGATAAAGCGTGTCCACGGTCCTACCTGGCACTGATCTGACAATGTTTTTTCTGATACCATTGCTAAACAGAAATTTACTAGAAATTTTCTGTACATATGTCATCAATATTCTCCAATCAAACAACCGCGTGAACAAATCTTTATAGAACTTAATTTTTAACTACAATAATTTATTTTATATAATCAAATTTTTCAAAAATAGTTATTTTTGTTTAATTAACATTAAAAAACAAAAACAATAAAAATATCCAATTAACAATAAAAAAAATTAAATAGGATTAAGTGAAAAATATCGAAGATTATTTTCGAAAGTTCAATATTAATAAAAAAGTTATGTTTGAAATTTTCAACATAAAGTTTGAACTTCAGAAGTTAATTTTGCGATTATTTTAATTTTAAAAAATTTTTGTCGAATTAACTCAAAAAATTGGCGTTTCAAATTAATCGTTTATAATTGACGCAGTATACAGGTATTTGAGATTGAACTAAAATAGACACAGTCAATATGTTTATTGTCAACTTCGTGCACGTGTAATAGATGCTTTGCAAATTTCATGCGTATTGGCCCATCAAGCATTTATTTTAATTTTGATTTGGCGGTGTTCGCTTGACAGGAAAGGGTTGGCAAACTTTAAAAATGTCCAAAAACAGCTTGATTTTCATCCTCCTTTTTTTCTTTTTATTGTTTGTTTGTTTGTCTGTATATATATAGTCATAGTTGCCGCAATATGGTGAGGGCTCTAGCCCGCTTTGGATTTTCTATCCTGCACAGTCGATATCACACAAACTAATGAACTTTCACACGTACTATTAACATGCTTGTTAAGCAGTTTGACTGTGTTTGCCACGTTTTCGATGTTCTATCAAGCATCGTCGAGGTCACACCTAGTAAGAAGTTTTCACATATACTATTTATTGCCCTGCTTGTTAAACATTTTGACCATGTCTAACTCCCTCTCAAAAGTTTTTTTAGCCGACTTTTATTTATTTACTGCTCTTTTGTTTTCACTTTGATTTAATTAAATTATTTTTCTTTTTTCCAGGTATGGTTTACATTAAATTTATATGTACAACATTGTTAAACAACAGTTCAAATCACAGGTAGTAGTGTACAGCAGAGAACGGAGTCATTTAAAATCTTTTATTAAAAAACAAAACACAATTTCAATTCCTGTTTTGTTTCGAAAAAAAACACCTTGTCAATTTTGTTTGTTAATGTAACCTTTGTCTTCCATTAGCTGACATATGATGCAGGCTGGCTTTTATTTCTATGCACAGAAAAATAAAATCTATAAGAGAAGCATTAAAGCAAAACTCATAAAAAGAAATACGTTTTTTTCTTGTGTTGGAAAAGAAACAGGTAAAAACAAACTCATCATCGTCATCTTTGTTGTTGGCTGACTGGCTGGTTGACTTCAAAAGAAATGAAACAGTTTGCAACTGCAGAAACTAAAAGAAATATACATAGATTCTTTTTTTTATTTGCAGCATAAAGCAAGAAATTTTAAACTTTTTTTTTTAAAGCAGCAAACGCAGCCACAGCCACCATACTGCTGGTGCACACAGACATGTGTTCTTCTCTGAAATGCACAATAGTAATATGTTGAGAAGAAAGTTCTTCTGCAGTGAGCCTGGTAACCCAGTAAACCACCAACATTACCACATTTGGTTTGAGAAAGTAGGTCGTTGGCTTCAAAATTCAATGTAATGTATAAACACTCGTATAAACACCTACATACATGATTGCAGTCAAGGAGAGTGTAATGCAATAACAGCAGAGACAAGTATTGTTTTAAGGCAAAGAAGAGGCAAAAAAACACAGACACACACACACACCTGCACATAAATTGTAAATATGAATAATGATATTTTTAGGGAATACCTTCAGAGAAGTGAAAGGCCTTTAAAAAAATGCATACATATTACTTAACTTATATATAACTTACATACTTAACCAAAAATAATCTCCAACAACAAAACATCAAATATGGACCAGATTTTATTCTAAGCAACAACTTTGTTTGAAATGGCAGACTACCAACCAGTTTTGTGCTTCAAAGCCGGTAAATCAGTTACAAACATTCACGGGAAACTCATATGAAGTATATTTGAAATATACTTATATTGCAATTCTGTAAAATATTCAAAAGAAAACTATATAGAATAAAGTGGCAGTCTTGTGTTAAACCTATTCAGCGTACGTATTTCACTACACGGAATGCTTCATTATAAAAGTGTTCCTCAAAAAGGCCTTCTGGAAGGCCTTCTGATATATAATGTTATATCTGTTACTTGTTCTTGCCTGCCTTGTGTTGAAGGGCTTCTAGAAGGCCCTGAAACTCACATTCATTTAATTATTAATTCATACGTGCTAAAGAAGATCTCAGACAATAAAGCCCTAAATTAGGTCTTCTAAGGTTGGCCTTCAATAATAGTTACTAACGTACGCCTTTCTAGAGAACTACTACAGCAGATCTACAATGAGACCTGCCGCATTGGATCTCGTTACTATTTATACCAACTTTATCCAATAGAAAATGGTATACTACTCTCATATTTGGCCGTTGAGTCAAAGTCTATTTTTGAGTTACTCGATTGAGCACAAGAGAGAACGAAGAAGCTTAGCAATGCCAGTTATTATTGTTTGGATGGGGTGTGGCATTCATCGGCCACTTGCACTGCGACAATTGTTGATCCATTGTACGTCCCGTTACCCCACTACGGGTTAAGTACGTCAAGAAGTGGGACAAGCTTCTTTATTGGGCGTGATAATAAGTCCCATTCACTCTTCCTCACCGCAGAATCTGCAAATTCCTGTGTTGGAAATATCCTATACAGGTGCTTAAGGCAGGTATAATGATCTGTAAGTGCACCTGTCAGTGTTATGAAGCTTCTCCTATCCAGTCTTAGAGCACCTTCGGCCCTCTTTGTATCAAAGTTGAGAAATTGCCTGAAATGTTCGAGACCAGCTGTCTCGTTTTAATGTTGCTAAACAATGGACACCGTCCATTTCTTCGTCTCCTCATGAAGGAGATTCTTATTGAAGCCAAATGTTGGAGTGGGGACAACAAAAGTCCCCTTAGCGATGACAGTTAGTTTTCAAACTCTATTAATTCATTGGAGCATTGACGCAGTGTGTGTTGCATTATTCCGTTTTAGCGATACTGATTGTGTTCTTAAAACCCACATATTTTTACGTAATATACGGTAATCGTCCAGGACTCATTCATTTGTGGTTGATTGCTACACATTACAGAGAGAATTCGTTTTTCAGCCGTATGGCTCGGCAGTGGAATTACTTGCCTGCAAAAGTGTTTCCTGTAAGTTACAACGTTGAAAAGTTCAAGTCAAATGTTTATAAACACTATCCCCTTTTCCCACCTTCACAAAACCTATTTTCCTAGTTCCGGTACATATGTAGACCCTATCTTACAAGGGTATTCCCATGAATACAAAAAAAGGGAGCGTAGAGGTCCTAGAACGTCATATGTAAAAATAAATCAATATGATATCGAGTAAGAAGTACTTCTGTCAGCTAAATAAATGCTTTTCAGAAGTCCTGCTTATTTCTTCTTTTCGCCGGTGAGTAGTTAGAAAAATGCTCATTTCCCCTTACATATACCTTCATAGCTAAAAACGTGTATAAGAACTAGCAAAAAACGGGGATATATTTTGAAAAAGCATCACACTGGAATCTTACTTCATTAATATCTAATGAGCATAAAATTTGATGATTTTATGATGACAATTAAATAAAGCATGAGCCAAATTTATGCATTCGTGGTTATCACGCTGATTTTTATATTGCACGCGATGCTTGTTTTAATGTATGCCTCGCAGCAGCTGAATTTTGTGTCCTATATCAACCAGCATAGAGAAAGAAGGAAAGAAGGAAAGACACTGCATACACATGAACACTAGTGAGGGTGCAGTAGAACGGACTTTAAAAATACATGTAGTACTGTATTTCACTTGTGTTATTTTAATTCTAGAGCCAATAATGCTAATCTCTTGTTTCTTTCTTTTTAAGTTCAAAAGCTGTATCCACAACTTTTGTAAAAAGGCCCCTAGCATATTAAAACCAAGCATGCACATATGTGCTTTACATGCAACAAGCCTGCTCATTAAACAAAACAAACCATTATTAAACAAAAATTGTATTAAACTTAAAGAGCATTAAAAAAGATTCTAAAAATAGTATTAAATTAAGATGGTATGAAGCCATATAAATAAAATCTAAGAAAACAAATTGTAGATGATTTTTATTAAAGATGGAAAAGAAAGAAAGAAATAAAATGGGTATTCACTTATGAGAGTAAACTTACTGAATGTTTGTTATTATTATCCAGCAGCTAAGAAATTTTAAAGTTAAAAAACAAGTTTCATAAACATAATATTGTGTTTAATATACTCGTACATAACGCAAATTCACAGAGTCTAACTCCCATCGAACACGGAATTGAGTCCATTTTTTAGTTTTTTAAAAAAACATAAAACTAATTATTTTCGAAATGTAATCATGTCTAATTTCAAGAATGAGATTAATATTTTTCCATAAAACCTATTTAGTTCCGAAAATCTTTTTAGTTTTTCGTTTTTTAAGCAACCAAACAAGAAATTCCATTTCATTTTCAAACAAATTTGAACTCTGTGACATGGTCGTATCGGCTATATACAACAGGTGGCTCAAAATTAATTTCGAATTTCGTTTTTAAATAAATTTTTAACTAAAAAAATTAAATTTTTGAATATTGGAAATCTTTATTTGGACCTGTACAATTTTTTCTGTTAATTGCAAAATATAAAAGTGGCTGCCGTCTGTGTTGATGTACATATAGTTATGTCTGTTTCCGAAATATTTCAGGTGATAACTTTTCGCATTTCTGTCGAATGTTTTCTTCTTGACAATGACCACTACATATACAGCAATTGAATCGGAAATATTAAAATAGGTTATAAGGAGGTGAAAAGAGACTATGCTCCAAGTCTGCAGGCAACTGTTCCACAGACGTACTACTGAAAAACGAATTCTCTCTGTAGAGCGTTCTGCGATTCACCGGGCAATCGAACAAGAATGCATGAGCGCTAGACAATGTGTTACGTAAATATATATATGTTCCGGGTATAAGATACTAATCTCATAAGAACTAAATCCGTTGTAGTGTCAGTGCATCCAGTGAGTCATTTAGATCGATACTCTTGTGTCACCGATAAGATTATTCGCTCTCTTGTACCTGGCTAAATAAACTAAAAATAGAATTTGACGCACCGGCCCAAACATGAAAGTTGTTTTCCATTTTCGGCATAAGACCGCCACTTCAAGTAGCCCCAAGGAAAGTAGTCCGGTAATGGTTAAATCAGGCAAGCTTGCTGATCATGCCAAATCGCCTAAACGGGAGATTGCGCGACCAGGAAATTATGGTTGCTGCTGAGAGTGCGGTTGCACCATCTCGTTAGTGTACAAGCCTCGCTCGATCAATTCCGGCAATTCCTCCTCCTTGTAAACTATTTTCCTAGTACCAGTACAATGCATTGTTTATTTAGGGGTTATCTCCTGCATACTGCTCCACATAAAGAAAAACGAAGCCATTTATTATAGCCCTGTAGTGTTCGCGAGTAACAGTAATTGTATTGCCGATGTCGTTCTGAAAATACAGTCTAATTACTCCTGCCGCATGAAGACTTTACGACACAGTAGTCTTGTATAGATGTAACAGCTTTGCAGATTTTCTGCACACACAGATTTTCTGGGGCCCAGAAATGATGATTTACGCTGAAATTTACGCCGAGATAACACCACTGACCGACTATCGGTTTAAAAAGTCGACACAATTATTTCAAACTCTTACAGAATATAGCGCTTCATTGTTTGTCTGTTTGTGATTGGTGCATTACCAATCCCGGCCATTCTACTTTCTGGGGCATAGAGGTGAGAGTTCCTCGTTTGTTGTAGCAAATAAAATTCTAGGAAGCCACATGACTTATGTTGTGTTGGACCCGTTCCAAGGGTTATTTGGTAGAATGAGGATCAACATGGCTCCTGCAATTTTCTGCCTTGGAAATCATATCGGTGCTGATCGTGGTTGAGTTCCCTAAAATCGCAGGATGGGGAATTCATTAATCTTTGTCTTCCATTGACTTCTATTAAATTGCATATAGAAAGATTAGAAGTTCCGATCTCTTCAGTAAGATGTGTGTCTATATGACTGCGAACTTATGGCAAAAAGTTTGGGAACTGTGTGAGCCTTGCAAGCCATGCGAAGACGCTGATTAATCGTAATAATTTACTCCGTGCAGTTAATCCATCATCAGTTAAGGTCATCAAGGCAGGTGCTAATGTAAATCATAAATTTTCACAATAGTTTGTATTATGCAGCTGTCTAGTTCACACATGTCAAATATAATTGACATAACATGCCATTTACAAAAGCTATTACATTTTTCGATTAGTTTTGCGTCACCCTGTATATGCTAGTCATTAGTTAACTGCATTTGCTTATTGAAATATTGTGCAGAATGCAGTAATCAACAGTAAAGGAGAGAGCAATTTTTTTGTTTTTTGGTCCCACGACATTTCTCCCCTATTTGAGTTTATAGTAGAGTTGAGTAATTTCTTTTTTTTAATTTAACTGAAAAGGTGTCAAATGCCGTACTTTTACACGTTTCTAATATGAGTCTCAAATTAATTAAAATTTTTTCGCCATTTTGTTTGTTTTTCTATTTCGCTTCTTTGCTGCAAGTTTGCTCCTTTTTTTGTAGTTAGTTAAAGCATTTTACTTTATTAACATTAATGTACCGTTATGTTAGTGACATAATGCGTTAGTTTGGAAAATTTTCTAATTTATAATTAGACGACTGTTACAGTTTCCCGTTTGTTTCTCTATCTCTCTCATTCACACTTTTGGAAAATAATTTCTTTAGGATTTCGCTTGAAGTTGTGAAGTTTTCCTGTGTAGCATTAGCACATCACTGCAAACGATGTTGAAATTTGTAGGAATTTTTTTTTACTTTTCCCAGCAAAATTGTTCTTTTTAGTTGTCGCAGTTTCTAAGTTGTTATATTCACGAATTTATTATGGAATTTTTATTCAATATGTGCTTCGAAATTAATTTTTTCTTTTAATTTAACTTGTTTTCGTTAAGCTAAACTTTCAATTACGAATACGTTGTCTCTCTCTCTCTCTCTCTCTATCATTGTACGGCAACGTTTATGTGTAAAAACTCTTCTAAACGTGTGCTTGCGTGTGGGTGTGTGAATGTATTCATGTAAGAAAATGTTTGTATATTGAATGTGATTGCGTTACGCATCACGTACAACCACGTTTTGCGTAGCAGTGCTTAATCAATAAAATTTTTACAAAGTCATGGCTGTTTTTTATCATTTATTTATTTATGTAGTTGCAAAAACGAGGTTTATCGTAAAATGATTTCCTCGGTGATGCTATTTGATGATATAAACTTCACATATATTTTTGTATGAGTTTTTCAATTAAAAAAAAACAAATATGTCTACTCATTTTTTTCTTTAATTTGGGTCACAATGTACATAATCATCCCAGCCTCAATTTAAAAAATTTTCTCAGCTGCCTCCATTTATACTCGTAAGCAGTTTTACTTCTACTTGTTCCAACGGAAGTACTCGTATACCTGTTTATGATTTTCTTCACGACTTCTTGTCTAATTTAAAACTTTTGCTCGACGTCATGATTGCATTGTTAGAAATTAGCTGCTACTTAAACAAGAGACTAATTTTGTAAGTTTCATGGCAGACTAAATAAATATATTTGAATCAATATTTTCTCTGCGAAAAATTTTTCGTTAAAATTTTTTTGTCGATATTAAACTTTTACATACGATTGTTCTGCAAGTTTTTTATGCAGAATAATTTTGAGATAGAAGTTTTTTTCTGCTGTAAAGGTTTTCTATAGAAAAATTATTCTGTAAACAGTTTTTTCCATTAAAGTTGTTTTTTGTCTTAAAAAACTAAAAAGTTTTTTTATATAGAAAATTTTTTATGAAGAAATTTTTTCCCATAAAAATTTTTATTTATTAAAATTTGTTCGTTCATTTTTTATGAGAATTTATTTCTAAAAAAAAAAATTTTTTTAAAAACTCTTATATAAAAACTTCTTAAATTTGTGCTATATTTTACAATCACACTGTAAAAATTTTGAAATTTTTAAAGAGAATTTCTTTTATAATTTTTTTTTTACTAAAAATTTATTCTATGGGAAATATTTCAAGAAACATTTTTTCATAACGATTAAAAATAAATAGAATATTTTTTAACATAAATTTTTTACTATAGAATTTATTGATTATACAAAATATTTTTCCTAGTAAAGAGTTTTTCTATAGACAGTTTATTCTATAGAAAGTGTTTTCCTTAAAACTTTTTTTCTTGAAAAAGATTTTTACAGAAACTGTTTTTCATAAACCTTTTTTTTTTGTACAGAAAAATTTTATAGAAAGTTTTTCTATAGAAGACTTTTTTTAAGTTTTTCCTATAGAAAGTTTTATTTGCTAAAATTTTTTATACACTTTTTTATGGGAGTTTATGTCTTAAGAAATTAAAAAAAAAAAACTTTTGTACAAAAAATTCTTAAATTTGTTTTATTTTCACACACTGTAAAAAACTTTGAAGTTTTGAAGTAAAATGTGTTTACTAAAAACTTATTCTGTGGGAAATATTTCAAGAAATATTTTGTTTAGAAAGATTTAAGAAGAAAAATTGTTTGTTTTATAGAAAATTTCTTTATCCAAAATAATTTTCTATAGAATTTACAGTTTGTAAAAAAATTTCTTCAACGAAAAAGTGGTTCTATAAAATTTTTTTTCTATAGAAACTTTGTTATAAAGTTTTTTCTACAAAAAGTTTTTTTTTCATAAAAAGCATTTTCTACAAAAAGTGTTTTTTCATAGAGTAAGTCTTTTTTCATAAGAATTTTTTTTATTAAAATTTGTTATAGTTTTTTTCATAAAATTGTTTTCTATAGAAAGTTTTCAGTAATAAGCTTTTTAAAAGAAAATTTTTTAATAAAAAATTTTTTTCAATAAAAAGTTTTTTTTTTAATTTTTTATAGACCTTTTTATGGAAATTTATTTCTAGAATTTTTTGTTTAAAAAAACCCTTTTGTAGAAAAAATTCTTCAATTTATTTTATATTTCTCAAACACAGTGTAAAAAACTTTGAAATTTTTGAAGAGAATTTCGTTTAAAAATGTTTTTACTAAAAACTTGATCTAGGAAATATTTCAAGAAACTTTTTTTTCTATAAAAATTAAAAAAAAATTGTTTGTTTCATAGAAAATTTGTTAATAAAAGTTTTTTCTATAAAATTTGTTTGTATGAAAAATATCTTCAAAAGTTTTTCTATAGAAGATTTATTTTATAGACATTTTTTTCATAAAAATGTTTCTCTATAGAAAATTTTTTCTGTAGAAAACTTTTTATTAAGAAAGTTTTATATTTTAAATTTTTATTGAAATTTATTTCTAAACAAAATTATTTAAAGAAAAATTTTTTTGTATAAAAGTCCTTAAATTTAAGAATTTATTCCAAACACACTGTAAAAAACGTTGAAATTTTTGAAAAGAATAATCGAAAACTTTGACTAACTAGTGCAATTGCAACAATCAAACAAAAATCTTAGTATGACAACTTTCAAGTTGCAAAAGAAACCAACATGTTCTGGTAACTTGTGCCAATAGAACTAAACTTTATTTCAGCCAAATGCTGCTTTTAGTGTAGACAATTTCTGCAACTGGAATTGTTTCTATACTTGCTTTGTTTTTTTTTTTTTTTATTTTGCTTTCTATTTGAAGAAACTTGTTAGACTTCTTGTTAATACGGATTCACTTTTTCGTTTCCATTCTTATGTTTTTGTCTCTAAACGGATTTTGGAAATCAACAAATCGCTATATGAAAATGTTGAAAAGAAACTACATATCTACATATGTATATATTCGATGTTGGTTGATGCAGGAAGAAATTAAGAAAAACTTTTACAAAATACACGTTCTTGTGAAATTGTCACCGTTTATGTTTTGAACACAATAGGAAATTTGATAACCCCTTCCTTTAAATTCGGAATGTGGGAGCTGAACGTAGAATTGGCGAATCAATAAATGAATGATTCTGCTGTTGTTGTTGCTGTTGCTGCTGGTGTTGTAGGTGTTTGAAGAAAAATGTAATTTGTGGCAAGTCTTGTTTTGTGTATTTTTTTTTTCTTTCTAAGATTTTGCATCTCCATGTTGATTGTGATTTTGTGCACATGTTGGTTGAAAATGAAAAATCGTTCTAAAGACAAAACTTGCAAAGAGAGTAATTTCAAGGGTTTTTTTCTCCTCTACGTTGTTTGCCGAATGAAAGTGCGTGCTTTGGCAATTCATCACGACATCATATCATTTGTGGTGTTGCAATTAATTTTTCACATCAAAACTTCTAATAGCTAACGTAAGTGTATGTACTCGTTGTATATTCAAAAATGATAAGAAAAGCACATGGAAAATTGCTGGCAAACTTCTTCTTTGCCTGTAGAAAAGCAAAAAAGTTTTCTTTTATAAAACTCGTGTAACAAATTTTTAAAAAGTCTTTAATTTCAATCTTAAAGTTTGACTTAGAATAAAAATTATAACAACATCAACAAAAAATAAGCACATTTGTTTATTCCGCACCTGCAGCCGAGTTCTAGAAGCGAAAAATATGTTAAGTGGTGAAAATACTTCAATTTTCGTAAACTATAATACTTTTAGTGTGAGTAATCGCTAAGATATTTTTTCATTTTCCTTTTTTCTTTTTTTTTTTTTTGAGGTTCTTTCGAGCAATTTTTTAATAATTTGTTGTTTGCCATGAACATTACCTGCAAACTATATATTTAACGTATGAAACCGTTGATATTTTGTGCAACAGTAAATCTGTAATTTTGAAGCAAACAATCTTTTAAATAGACAAACAAGTTTACTGAAGAGAATGCATAAAAAAATAAGCAAATTACCACACTAAGCAGAAAGAATTCTTGAAAAATGTGGAAGATACATTTTTAACGAGACCAGCAACAAAGTGTTGGTGCTTGTTTGAATAGAAGAAAGCACCGGAAAAGAAGTTAGAGGAAAAGTAAAAATAAGTGATAAAAAGGGAGAAAAATGTTGGAAAACTATGGTACACTGGAGAAGCGTAAAATAGATAATAGAGTAGAGTAGAGTAGAGTAGTGTAGAGTAGAGTAGAGTAGAGTAGAGTAGAGTAGAGTAGAGTAGAGTAGAGTAGAGTAGAGTAGAGTAGAGTAGAGTAGAGTAGAGTAGAGTAGAGTAGAGTAGAGTAGAGTAGAGTAGAGTAGAGTAGAGTAGAGTAGAGTAGAGTAGAGTAGAGTAGAGTAGAGTAGAGTAGAGTAGAGTAGAGTAGAGTAGAGTAGAGTAGAGTAGAGTAGAGTAGAGTAGAGTAGAGTAGAGTAGAGTAGAGTAGAGTAGAGTAGAGTAGAGTAGAGTAGAGTAGAGTAGAGTAGAGTAGAGTAGAGTAGAGTAGAGTAGAGTAGAGTAGAGTAGAGTAGAGTAGAGTAGAGTAGAGTAGAGTAGAGTAGAGTAGAGTAGAGTAGAGTAGAGTAGAGTAGAGTAGAGTAGAGTAGAGTAGAGTAGAGTAGAGTAGAGTAGAGTAGAGTAGAGTAGAGTAGAGTAGAGTAGAGTAGAGTAGAGTAGAGTAGAGTAGAGTAGAGTAGAGTAGAGTAGAGTAGAGTAGAGTAGAGTAGAGTAGAGTAGAGTAGAGTAGAGTAGAGTAGAGTAGAGTAGAGTAGAGTAGAGTAGAGTAGAGTAGAGTAGAGTAGAGTAGAGTAGAGTAGAGTAGAGTAGAGTAGAGTAGAGTAGAGTAGAGTAGAGTAGAGTAGAGTAGAGTAGAGTAGAGTAGAGTAGAGTAGAGTAGAGTAGAGTAGAGTAGAGTAGAGTAGAGTAGAGTAGAGTAGAGTAGAGTAGAGTAGAGTAGAGTAGAGTAGAGTAGAGTAGAGTAGAGTAGAGTAGAGTAGAGTAGAGTAGAGTAGAGTAGAGTAGAGTAGAGTAGAGTAGAGTAGAGTAGAGTAGAGTAGAGTAGAGTAGAGTAGAGTAGAGTAGAGTAGAGTAGAGTAGAGTAGAGTAGAGTAGAGTAGAGTAGAGTAGAGTAGAGTAGAGTAGAGTAGAGTAGAGTAGAGTAGAGTAGAGTAGAGTAGAGTAGAGTAGAGTAGAGTAGAGTAGAGTAGAGTAGAGTAGAGTAGAGTAGAGTAGAGTAGAGTAGAGTAGAGTAGAGTAGAGTAGAGTAGAGTAGAGTAGAGTAGAGTAGAGTAGAGTAGAGTAGAGTAGAGTAGAGTAGAGTAGAGTAGAGTAGAGTAGAGTAGAGTAGAGTAGAGTAGAGTAGAGTAGAGTAGAGTAGAGTAGAGTAGAGTAGAGTAGAGTAGAGTAGAGTAGAGTAGAGTAGAGTAGAGTAGAGTAGAGTAGAGTAGAGTAGAGTAGAGTAGAGTAGAGTAGAGTAGAGTAGAGTAGAGTAGAGTAGAGTAGAGTAGAGTAGAGTAGAGTAGAGTAGAGTAGAGTAGAGTAGAGTAGAGTAGAGTAGAGTAGAGTAGAGTAGAGTAGAGTAGAGTAGAGTAGAGTAGAGTAGAGTAGAGTAGAGTAGAGTAGAGTAGAGTAGAGTAGAGTAGAGTAGAGTAGAGTAGAGTAGAGTAGAGTAGAGTAGAGTAGAGTAGAGTAGAGTAGAGTAGAGTAGAGTAGAGTAGAGTAGAGTAGAGTAGAGTAGAGTAGAGTAGAGTAGAGTAGAGTAGAGTAGAGTAGAGTAGAGTAGAGTAGAGTAGAGTAGAGTAGAGTAGAGTAGAGTAGAGTAGAGTAGAGTAGAGTAGAGTAGAGTAGAGTAGAGTAGAGTAGAGTAGAGTAGAGTAGAGTAGAGTAGAGTAGAGTAGAGTAGAGTAGAGTAGAGTAGAGTAGAGTAGAGTAGAGTAGAGTAGAGTAGAGTAGAGTAGAGTAGAGTAGAGTAGAGTAGAGTAGAGTAGAGTAGAGTAGAGTAGAGTAGAGTAGAGTAGAGTAGAGTAGAGTAGAGTAGAGTAGAGTAGAGTAGAGTAGAGTAGAGTAGAGTAGAGTAGAGTAGAGTAGAGTAGAGTAGAGTGGAGTGGAGTAGAGTAGAGTAGAGTAGAGTAGAGTAGAGTAGAGTAGAGTAGAGTAGAGTAGAGTAGAGTAGAGTAGAGTAGAGTAGAGTAGGGTAAAAAAGATTCGAGTAGATCAGATTGCAGTAAAACAGTAGTGTTAAGTAGAAGAGAGCAAGTATATTGAAATAGAACAAAGCAGACTAAACTAGAATAGTTTAAGAATAGAGCTAATTAGAGCAGCAGAAAGTAAACCTGAATAAGGTAGAATAGAATGGAATAGGGTGGATCAAGGAAGAGAACACCATATAATAGAAAAATAATTATTTAGTTGTTAATGCTTTCTTTTTAATAAAACTCAAGACACTATTCATCAATTAAAATGTTTTCTTATCACCTTTGGTTCCATTAATTATACGCCATGAGATTTTTTTCGTGCATGTTTCTTCTTGAACAACCATGCATGCCTTTTCATGGTTTTTTGTATGTTCTTCATAGGATAAACTTTGAATATACAATTTTTTTACTTTACTTTTTTCGTTATTATTTGATTTTTGTTTTATTAGAAAAACTGACAAATGATAATTCATGACATTAGTAATGGTAGCAGTGGCAAAGGAATTTCAAGTAAGGAAAGACGCAAACATCAATGTGTGTAAATTACAAATAAATAAAGACGAAGACAAAAAATTTTAAGTATAAGAAAAAAGTAAGTATTTTTTGAACAGCATACACAATTCAAGTTTTCTTCTCTTTCGTGCTACTTCTTCGCTAGTGTGAACACTTCAATCCGTAGAGTTTGCTTCCTGTGCGTGGCAACGGCAAAAAATAAATTAATGAAGCTTCAACTTTTGCTTCTACCACTTCTTCTTAATCATCATTATATTTTCGTTCAGTAATTTTTTAGTTATTTTCTTCTGCAGCCACAAAAAGCAAACAACTGCAATTTTGCAGAAAATTTTGTTGTAAGGAAAACTTTTAATATGTAGTATCTTCCTACATTTCATACTTCAGGAGTATTTTCGCCTTGCATAGTCTTAAGTGTAATACTACATTTTCGTTTCAACATATTTTTTCCTTATTTTTTTCGCTGACTTCCTGCAAATTTGTGTCAACAGGGAAAAGAAGCAGTTGGGTATGTGCAATGCGTTCTCTTATAATTATCCTTATCATCTGTTAAAGATAAAGTTTGCATGAGAGAAAAATATGTGTGAAAGTTTTTATTGTAAAATTTGTGTACGGATGGATTTTTAATAACACAAATTTTACAGATAAATTTATGAGATTTATGGAGAAATTTGATTAAAATATGTAAACAAGAAAAGGTGGTAAAAAGGTGGAATCGAATAAAAAAAATTAAACTGAATTTTTTTTAGCTCATAAGAGTTGAACTTTCTTAGTTAGAAAACTTATAAACACATTAGTTTTCTATGGATTCAATGTAATAGAACTCCTCGTTATTAAACCTGCATTAGATATGGAAATATAAATAATTCACAACTAAATAATTTAATTGTTATTTTGTTTTTTCCAAACCTTAAAAAAGTTTTCCTTCTTAAAGTCTGTCAACCGTTTTCTATAGAATAGGTGCGTGCTCAGACTCTGACAAACTTTTTCTATAGAAAAGTTGCTCAGACTCTCGCAAACCTTTTCCATAGAAAAGTTTTTCAGACTCTGACAAACTTTTTCTATAGGAAAGTTTTTCAGACTCTGACAAACTTTTTCTATAGATAAGTTTTGCAGACTCTGACAAACTTTTTCTATAGAAAAGTTTTTCAGACTCTGACAAACTTTTTCTATAGAAAAGTTTTTCAGACTCTGACAAACTTTTTCTATAGAAAAGTTTTTCAGACTCTGACAAACTTTTTCTATAGAAAAGTTTTTCAGACTCTGAAAAACCTTTCCTATAGAAAAATTGCTCAAACTCTGACAAACTTTTTCTATAGAAGAGTTTTTCAGACTCTGACAAACTTTTTCTATAGAAAAGTTTTTCAGAATCTGACAAACTTTTTCTATAGAAAAGTTTTTCAGAATCTGACAAACTTTTTCTATAGAAAAGTTTTTCAGAATCTGACAAACTTTTTCCATAGAAAAGTTTTTCAGACTCTGACAAACTTGTTCTGTAGAAAAATTTTTCAGACTCTGACAAATTTTTCTATAAGAAAATTTTTCCGATTCTGATAAACTTTTTCTATAGAAAAAATGTACAGACTTTGACAAACTTTTTCTTTAAAAGAGCTGTTCAGACGTTAAAAACCTTTTCTATAGAAAACTTTTTCAGACTTTTGCAATATTTTGCTATAGAAAAGTTATTTAGACTCTAACAAACTTTTCTATAGAAACGTTTTTCAGACTCTAGCAATATTTTTCTATAGAAAACTTTTTCAAACTCTGACAAACTTTTTTCTTTAAACTCTGAAAAATTTTTTCTACAGAAAAGTTGTTTAGACTCTAACAAACTTTTTCTATAGAAAATTTGTTCATACTTTGACAAACTTTTTCTACAGAAAACTTTTTCAGACTTTGATAAACTTTTTGTATAGAAAATGTATATCAGACTCTGACAATCTATAGAAAAGGTGTTCAGACTCTAACAAGCGTTTTGTACAGAAAAGTTTTTTTGACTCTTACAAAGTTTTTCTATACGAAAGATATCCAGACTCTGAAAAACCTTTTACATAGAAAGTTGTTAAGACTCTGACAAATTTTTCTTATAGACAAGTTGTTCAGACACTGACCGTCTTATTCTATGGAAGACTTGTTCTATAGAAAAGTTGTTTAGAATCTGACAAGACAAGTTGTTCAGACATTCACATATTTTTTCCATATTTTTTTTTAAATAAGCTTAGGTGCTTAACTTTGTACACAAGTAGTCGGCTTTTGATATTTATCTAAATATTTATTTTTTTCTAAATATTTTCAGTAATTATATTTAAAGCTCTGTGATATATATAACTTATATAATAAAATCGGTTGCAAGTAACTTATTTTAATGTCTCCTCTCGTTTCGGTTGCCCCATTAATAACTTAACACACAATTAAATTTAGATTAAAAACAGTAATTTAAGATATTGTTATTAAAATTTACACGCACTGTAAATAAAACACACAGTTTTGTTTAATATGACATATTGTTACAGTAGGACTAATATAAAATAAAAGCTTGCAAGTATAATGGAAATTGCAAAATTTTTCTTTTAGTCATTTACTAAGAATTTTTGTTATTTGTTTTGCTCTGCTAGAAATTCTATCTGTTACGGTCTAGTTGCTGTTAAGCAGATGCAGTTTAAACATATTTCCTTTTTTGAAACATTATACTTTAGTAGATAAGTAATAATAGGGGGCGTTGTTTTTATGTCACCCACTGTACTTTGTCACAGCAACTACACACATCTACATGCAAACACAATTATAAACGCCATGTCTTTTTATGTGGGGAAATGTAACAGTTTATTACAGTAGTAATTACATTGTTATTGTGTAACACATTTTCAAAAAATTATTTAAAAAAAAAATAAGTTATTAATTATTATATTACAAACGTATTAAAACACTAAATAAAACATACAACAATGGTTTATGACTGAAAAAAAATTATTAAATAAATACTTGAACTTGTGAAATCGTAATTATCACCATCATCGACAGCATTCATTCACCCAGTCATTCATTCATTCATTCAAGTTTTAAGTCGTTGTGCCCAGTCCCATTCAAAATACATATTTTGCAAAACGAAAACTTTGAATAACCCGTCAGTTGAAAATAACGACGAAGAAAAAGAAAAACAATTTACTAGAAGAAAAACAAAAAGAAAAATCAAATTTATACACAAACAAGCTATTGAAACGTGCAATTATTATTAAGACAAAAAGAAATAATAGAAATATGTATGTAAAGGAAACCAACGGAAAATCTTTGGAAGCTTAGAAATACTAAATCTCTGTTATTGTAACGTTTCAGTTAATTTGTTTCGAAGTACTCTACAGCCGCAATTGTTCTATAGGCACTGCTCACAGTCCAACAGCGTTCTATCAGTGGTTAATAAATGCTATTGTAGGGGGCATTTTAATTGATTTTTACGCACATTTTAAGCATTTAGTGATTTTTCTATAAACAAAGTCACTAAAAATCTGACTGACATTTCCACTGTAAAGTTATTTTAACAGTGGTCGACTTCTTTAAAATAAAGTAGTTCCGAAGATAATCGAATTCTTTATAGCAAACTTACGAGAAATGAGAACATGGGCTGAAAATTTGGCTAGACATTACTCTGCTTTTCATTTAAAAACATTGTTTCAAAATCTGACGGACTTCAATACATAAAAATTACTTAGCACCAGACAGACATTTTTAACGAATTAGATTAAATTAGCTAAAGGAAAATTATTTAGAATCTTACTTAATTTTCTAAGAAAAAGTTGCTTAAAATATTTAAAACAACTTTTAAGAAAAGTATTTTAACATTACTTTAATAGCTGCAAAAAGTTTGTATTTTCTTTATAATGGTTCAACACTCCACTACATTAAAGAAAAATTCAACATTCGCAAAAAGTTTTTAATTTCAATACAATGGTTCCACACTTCACTAAACTAAATAAACAAAAATTGAGAAACTTTTTTTTCTAAAAAATTTTTTTACAATAATAAGAATCTTATACAAAAATACAAAAAATGTTTTGAATATGCAACATCGGTTCAAAACCTCACTAAATTAAATAAATAAACATTATAAAAACCTCACTTTTTTGTCCTAAAGAAAAATTTACCTGAGGCCTTCAAATAGTTTTAAAGAAAAGTTATTCTAAATATTGTGTAAAATTATTAAATTATACAATAAAATTTGTATAGTATCTTATACAAAAATAAATAAAAAATCGAATATGCAACACTGGTTCAAAACCTCACTAAATTAAATAACTAAACCTGATTCAAAGCCTCACTTATTTATCCTAAAGAAAAGTTGATCTGAGCCCTTCAAATAGTTTTAAAGAAAATTTATTATAAATATGCAAACATATCATATCATAACATATGATGTAAGATCAGTGAAAAACAAAGCTTATAAAAGGCATCGGAATAGGTTTTCCGGCCTTAAAAATTATGATGAACGTTTACGAAACGGCATCGTGAGCCAGACAGTAAAGAAATCCTGTCCTGAATCTGCAAAACTTTTGTATAAAAAATGATTTATTTGATAGTAAGGTTTACGTAATTTAATAAGGTTTAAAACCTTGCTAAATGCAATACAAATATTACATTAAGGCTAAGGTTAAAAAAACAACTTTTTTAAAATATGGCTGCAATACTTACAAGTATTTAAAAATTATCCGGATTCGGCCCGACTTAAGGCAAAATAAATTCTAAAAAATTATTAAAAATTACTCAAAATATTTTTAAAGAAAAGTTGTTAAAAATATATTTGACTTGTTTATTTGTAGGGTTAATAAAAATCTGGCTAAATATTTTAAAGTAAAATCTGTTCCAAATTTGTCCGGTTTCCTGTAAAAAATCCTTTAAAATCTGGTCAAACTTTATAAGAAAACTGGTTCAGAGCCTGACTGAGTTTAACAAAGAAAATTTACATCAGTTAATTTTTTTGCAGAATAGTTTTTAGAATATGCCAAATTATCAATATAAAAATTGGTCAGAATCTAATCGATTTTGCTACAAATATGTTGTTCACAATTTAAAAAATAATTAAACAAAGTTTAGTGTTCTGAATCTATATAACTTTTGTGTAGAAAAGTGGTTCAAAAACAGGCTTATTTTAATATAGAAAAATTGCTTACAATTAGACCAAAATTTTTAAACAAAAGTTGTTCAGAGTCTGTTTAGCTTTTTTAAGAGAAAATTCTTGAGATTCTGGTAGGTTTTTCTGAAGAAATTTTGTTCCAAACTTACCTATAAAAAAGTTTTCTAAGTCTGGAAAATTTTTTTACAGAAGAGTGGTTCAGAAATAATATGGAAAATTTGATTTGCATCAGGCATCATCTTGTTGAATATAAATTTGGTGAAAAATAAATTTGTAGAAAATCTTGTCGGATTTAAAAAAAAAAAATCCAAATAAAAAAACTAATCAACATCTGTATGGTTCAGAAACTAACACATTTTGTAATATAGAAAGTTGTTTGGCATCAAGCCAATTGTTCTAAAAGTCTATTTTTAAGAAATTGGTTAGCTCTTCTAAAAAATATTGTTTCAAATTTAGCCGACCTATCCTTCAAAGAGAAGTTCAAAATGTTCTCAACTTTTATATGAAAAAGTGGTTTCTAAAAAATTTTGTTTTTTTTTTTTTTTTTTTTTTTTTTTTATTGGACCAGTACTCAGGGGATGACCCCTACATATGCAGTGCATTGTACCAGAACTAGGAAAATAGGTTGTGAGGAGGGGGAAAGCGGGAGTAGTGTTTGTGAACATTTGACTTGAATCTTCCAACGTTATAACAGACAGGAAACACTTCTGCAGGCAACTTGTTCCACAGACGAAGCGTGCGGCTGAAAAACGAATTCTCTCTGTAATGCGTAGTACGATTCCCCGGGCAATCGACCACAAATGGGTGAGCTCTAGACGATGAACGCGTGCTACGTAAAAATGTGCGCGTTTCGGGAACAAGATCCCTAATCTCGTCAGAGCAAAATCCATTGTAGTATCGATAGAACAGAGTAACGCATCCCACACTGCGTCGATGCTCCAGTGAGTCAATAGAGTTGGATACCCTACTGTCACCGATGAGCTTCTTCGCCCTCTCCTGCACACGGTCGAGTAACCCCAAAACAGACTTTGAGGCACCGGCCCAAACATGAGAGTTGTATTCCATTTTCGGTCGGATGTAGGTGGTATAAATAGTAAGGAGGTCGGATGGAGTGAAGTACATCTTACACCGTTTCAAAAAACCGAGGCACTTGAATGCTTCTTTAGAGATATGAAAAATGTGTTCATTCCAGCGAACGTCACACTGTATCTTCATTCCAAGAACATCAAGAGCATCCGATTCTTCAATATTTATACCATCCATGAGTACAGATGAAGCAGCATTAGCGGTCGTTTGTTTGTGCGTCAATAAGCAACACTGGGTCTTACGAGCATTAAAGGCGACCCTGTTTTTACGACCCCATTCAGAGACCAATAGAAGATCACTATTCAGTGAATCATTCATATTTAGTCTCTTGGCAGCGATCTCTGATAGGCTGGGCCTATATCTAAAAGAGTACGAGTGACAAATGCTGCTGTCATCCGCGAAAGAGTGGATAGGATTGGAAGTTTGGTAGAGAAGGTCGTTGAGGAAAATAAGAAATAGGGTAGGAGAAAGAACGGAGCCTTGCGGTACCCCTGAATTAATCTTGAACTCGTTTGATGAGACCCCATCTATAACAACTCGTATAGAGCGGTCTCTGAGAAAGCTCGATATAAACCGAGAGAAGTCATCACCGACACCAAAAGCAGTAAGTTTTGCCAATAGTGCACCATGCCACACTCTGTCAAACGCTTTTGAAATATCAAGAGCCACCACCCTACTTTCACCGAAATGATGGATTGAGTGGCACCATTTCTCTGAGAGATATGCCATAAGATCGCCAGTTGAACGACCCTTACGAAATCCATATTGACGATCACAAAGTAGTTTATGCGACTCCAGATACCTCATAAGGTGATGGTTAACCATGTTTTCCATTACTTTGGAGAGTGTAGAGCAAATTGCAATTGGGCGGTAATTTTCGGGGTTATTTGCCATACCCTTTTTGGGTATTGGTGTTACATTAGCAACCTTCCAGCACGATGGAAACTCACCAGTATGGTAAAGTATGCTGAAAAGGCGTGCTAATGGACGCGCAAGCGTAGAAGAGCACTGCTTCAAGACCAGTGCTGGAATGCCATCCGGTCCAGGAGTTTTGTTTATATCGAGGTCTTCCAAAACCCTTTTAACTGCTCGCGCCCGGAAGAATATCTTCGGCATAGTTACAGATACTCTTTCGAGCTCGGGAAGTGGCTGACTGCTTTCCGGCAAGCAGGAATTGCTTGCAAAGATTTCAGCCAACAGGTTAGCTTTGTCAACCGGGTCTGTGAATGCTTGGTCATTCTTTAAAAGAGTTGGAATTGATGAACTAGCACTGTTCTTTACTCTCTTAACGAAAGACCAAAAGGTCTTACTGCCCCGAGGAGCTGCAAGGACCTTGGCACGAAGGCGCTGTTCGTGAAGAGACTTTTCACGCCTAAGTACCTTGGCACACGAAGATCTTGCCTTTTTGCGTAGCAAATCAGTGTCTGGTGTTTTGTTTAAACGCCAGTTACTGAATGCTTCCTCTCTGGATCTGACTGCGTTTTTGCACGTCTGATTAAACCAAGATTTTGCTTTTGGTTTAATCGAAATCTGCTTGGAGGGGATGAATGTTTTCATCCCTAGCAATATAATGTTCTCGACCATTTTTGCTGAAGCATTTATGTCGTTATCTAGAAAACAAAGTTTCCAATTAAAATGCTCATAAAATTGGTTGAGCTCAGCCCAACGCGCCTTTTCGTAAATAAATATTGAACGTTTCGTAGCTGATTTTGAAACGTTACGAAGTCCCGAAATCGAAAAGGTGGCAGAAATGGTGCAATGATCCGAATTGCCGAGAGGTGCACTAACTCTGACTTCATACTTTTCAGGGTGTGAAGTCAGGAATAGGTCAAGTGTGTTTGAATGGTGCCCTTCAACACATGGAATATGCGTTGGCTCATTCACTAATTGCGCTAGGTGGTTGTACGCAGCGAATAACTCGACATATTGGCCTTCTGGAGTTGTATGACTCGAGTGGCGAAGCCAGGATGAGTTGTGAACATTGAAATCACCAGCAACAACGATTTCACTGCTCGGACAACTTTCCAGGATCTTCGATATGGAGTCGGAGAGGGCATCGAAACCAGAAAAGGTAGTATCCCTCACCGCATTTGGACTTCTGTATAGAAACCCGAAATGCAAAAAGTGTGATCTGATTTTGAATTTAACCCAAAGACAGGTAAATTCTGCATCATGCATGCTTAATGGTTGCTGGCATTGGAACACAACTTCATTGCGAATGTAAATTACAAGGCCCCGATGGAAGTTAAAGAGGGATAGGAATTGATACCCAGGTATATGAAAATCCTGTGGATCAGCATTCTCAGATACCTGGGTTTCACATAGGGCGAAAATATCCGGCCGATGGAGACACGTGTGAGCATAGACGGAGAAGAAGTTCGTTCTCAGCCCACGTATGTTGCAAAAGTCTATTCTAAAGTTTCCCGCCATTGCGATAGAAAAATCATGTACAAATGCTAATTCTGCTGTGCTGGTGAGGCCGAAGTTAACTTAATTGTTCATTCGACTGTATAGTATCCAGTGTATATACCTTCGATACTATACAGTCAACAACAGTCAACCCCATATCACCAACATTGCAAAACAATTATTTGGTTTTTATTTTTTTTTTTTTTTTTTTTATTAAAAGGTATGTTGCAGGATTATGGAACAATGCCTGTAAAAGGGCCATAAAAGCCCTGATCTGGCCATTTATCTATATTATTTAGATTAAAAAGTTAATTATTATTATTTTTATTATTATTATTTTATTATTATTGTTGTTGTGGGTGTTTTCTATTTTTATTTTTATTTTTTTATTTTTTTATTTTATTTTATTTTATTTTTTCTGTTTGTTGATCTGTCTGGTTTATTGGGTAGCAGCATGTATGCATAATTGTTTGTATTTGTTAATTGTATGGTTTATTGCATTTGTTGTTGGTAGTCGTATTTATATTTATATTGTTGTTGTTTAGATGCATGTTTTTAAGAGTTTTATGTTATTTTTTTTTCACCCGTGTATTTTGTTGTTTTATTTTTAAAAAGATTTTTAACTGTTTATTTTATTTGGTTTTATTTTTATTTATTTTATTTGCAATACAAAAAAGCAACACACAAAATAAAAATTAAGGAAAAAAAAAAACAAAAAAACACTGAACGCGGATAACACTTAATACGTGTTCACAACACAACGGACAGAACACTACTTGTTTAAAATTTAGCCGAACTATTCGTCAAAGAGAAGTTCAAGTTTTCCCCACTTTTATATGAAAACGTGGTTTAGTGGTTTTTGAACTTGATAGAGAGAAGTTATTTTGTTTAGATATTTTACTCATAAAGGATTCTATTTTTCTAAATATTTTTCACTTAGAATGAAAAAACTATTCAAAAACTGTTAATTATGAAAAATTATATTATATAATGAAAAAACTATTCAAAATCTCTGTTTTTCAGAAACTAACTAATTTTTTAATATAGAAAAGTTGTTTAGCGTCGAGCCAATTTTTTTAAAAGTCTAGTTTTAAGAATACGGTTGGATTTTCTAAAAGATAATGCTTCAAATTTAGCCGACTTTTCCTTGAATAAAATTTTGAAATCTTTCCAACTTTTATATAGCAAAATGGTTCAAGAATTTGATAGCAAAAAGTGATTTAGTTAGTATTAGTTAGATATGTTATTCATAAGTAGCCTTATTTTCCTAAATATAATTCGCTTAGAATCTATACAGCGCTTAGCCTGAATTAGAGTGATATTCGTTAATACAAGTAGTTTAGCATTAGGTTATCTTTTCTATAGATAAGTGACTCATACAGACCTATTTTTCTAAAGGCAAGTTTCTTAGAATCTATGAATCTGCAAACACCTTATGGTCGTCCTTTCCAAGAAGAAAAAATTAGCACACAATGGCAATTTTTATTTGTTGGTTTATGTCTGGGCTGACTGATTTGATGCCCAGAAATGAACACAGGAAAAATTTATTCACAGAGTGACCAGGTTGTTGCAAAGTTGTTTAAATCTGACTAAAGTTTCTATAGAAAGTTTTTCAGAATGTATTTGGGTTCTCAATTGAATCAAAATCTGTCCAAGAATTGTATATCCTACATTTTGCATTTTCTAAATTACTTCCAAATAAAAATGGAATTTATTAAAAAATTTATTTTCTTTTTTTCAAAATAGTTTGTAGAATTTTTTTTTTTTAATCCTTATGTGGCTCCAAAAAAAAAGAAATATTTCCTTGATTTGCTTAAACCGTTTTCTTTCTTTAAGAAAATTGCTGATAATCTGACTCAGCATTTACAACTTGACTGAAAAGTGTATTTGCATATTCGTTGATTATTATTTGTCTCTGAAAATGTCTTTGACGCGTTATTATATATTAAATACAAATAAATGAAATGATTTATTTTCTCAGCACTTCGAGTGTATCTAAAGCAACACAAAGACCGCGTTACATAGTAAGAGTAAATGGAAAATGCACGATATTTTAGTATAAAGACTAGAGTTTTAAATAATTATGATGCATAGTATCATAATCATCTTCTCCAGCATAACTTTTGCAAACAAACAATCGAATTTGAAAACAAAAGACAAGAAAAAGTGTAACTAAACAGCGACCAACTGAGATGAAAATTGTAAATGCTTTGATGGCAATAGCAAAAAAAAAAAAAAAAAATAAAGAAAACCCAACACCAACAAAAAGATATAGGAAAGACAGCGGCAGCAGGCAACTTAAGGCAATTTCAATTTAAACTCAATGCAAAAAAGTAGCAAAAACGCTTCATTTTTGCCAAACAACATAAGAAAATAGTAACGAAGAAGAGTAGACAAAACAACGATTTTGCAGCCAGTTAGCCAACCCATTCGACAGTAAGCCAGCCAGTCAACACGCCACACAGCCAACCTCCATTGCAGTCACAGTCATGGTCGTTGGCTAAACGTGTCAATTTAACAATTGTCATTTTGGTCTTAAAGTCTCTCTGTGTGCATGCTGAAGACAATGATTAAGCTATAAACATTTGTGCTTTGTAGAGTGACTTAAAAAGCCCACTGTTTGGTAAGTGCACCACTGTATATAGCTGTTGCATTTGGCATGAAATGAAGATTGTATAAGAGTTGCAACTAAAACAAAACAAAAAAAAAAAAGTGTGGCAAAAACGAAAGGCGACACCAAAAAAGAAATTTTCAAATTTGCAGTTAGAAAACAGCTAAACAAAAGTAATTGTACAACTTAGATATTATTGTGAATTAATTTCTAAACAAATTTGTTTTTATTGTGGACTTTTTTTTTGCAACTTGCAATAAGAAAATTTGCTGCAAAGAGAAAGGACCTGGCAGAGACAGTCAACTAATGTATGCAAACAACATAATAAAGGACTTAATATAATAAGGAGTCAAGTAAAGAGATGTTGCGAATTTATCTTTTTATTACTTTTTCTATTGAAATTAAAATAATAAATTGACAAAACTTTCAAATGAGGTGAAAAAAGTGATTTGAAAGGAAATGGTAAAAGAGAAAGGAGAAGTGAGTAGTTAACATTTATTTATAAAAAATTCTAAATATATAATTTTTTGCGGAATACTCAATTGACTGAAAGCAATATTACTGTTAGCATTAGGATGCTAGGCACTTACACGCTTACAAGGTGCAATTGACTCGAGAACTAAAGCCTCTTGCCCATTCCAAGCGTCATCAATGGTCAGAATAGTGGCAAGAAGTGGCAACAGTGGATGATCAATTTTCAAAGAAAGTCATCTTCAGTGGTGAGGCATATTTTCGCCTCAGTGATAATTCAAAAATGATTGTTGAAAAACCAATGCACCCAAAAAAAGAGTAAGTGTTTGTTGCGGTTTATGGGCTGACGTTTTTCGCGGTTTATCGGGCCGTATTTTTTCCAAAATGAAGCCGGCCAGGCAGTTACTGTGCATGGTGTTCGCTATCGTGAGATGATAACGAACTTTTTATGCTCTGAATTGGAAGCTATGGATATGGACAATATCTGGTTTCTACAGCACGGCTCTTTTGCACGACAAATTCAATTGCCGTGTGATTTACCTGACATGATGGTGATGTCAATTGGCTCTGGGCGGCCAATCATGTGATTTGACGCCGTTGGACTTCTTTCTTTGGAGTTATTTGAAAGAAAACATGTACATCGATAAGCCACAATGAGATAATTCGGTACATTAATGGCATAGAACCACAATTTTGCCTCAGTGGCATAGAAAATTTGGACCAACGGAAGCAGGTCTACCGTCGAGGTTGCGGCCAATATTTTGTTCCATATATACTTGAACCATAGACACCAATATTATCATAATAATAAAAAGAAATGACAGTAATTCCTAAATAATTTGTGCTTTATTCAAAATCAGCATCGGCCCTTAAAATTTCTTAAGCGGCCCATACACGATTCAATTCAATTGCGAATTGAGTCTTTCCACTGAATTGATTATCGCCCACACACTTCATAAACTGAATTGAACGATTTTCATTCAACTACGAAATTCAATGAAATTATAGACAATTTTAAAAATATATAACGTTCCCTTTGCAAAAGCACTACAAATATAAATTTGGAGATCTGATCAAGAGACTCGAACACACACAACCCAATCGAATTGACAGACTTGCTAATCGACTTGAAAAATTCAAAACATTTTAATTTTTCTTCAACAAACTCGACAACTGCCAAACTAATGAACTGACAAAGCCAACTGAGTTGAAACGTGTATGGGGTGCTTTATAGGCTTTTTCCACTGATTAACATCTTCATGAAACGCATGAAAGATGTTGAAAATGTGAAACACTATTTACATTGCTCACATCTATCTACTATCAATCAAAAATATTATTATTAAAATTTTCAAACAATTTAACAAAAGCACGCAATTTTTTTTTTTTTTTTTTTGAAGAAATATTAATTTGAAAAACCAAACAGGATGATAAAATATATGTTTATAAATAAAATGTAGAGCACATAAAAAAATTTTGGAAAAACACAGAAATAACTATTACAGAAAAAATAAATGAAAAAAGAACACACATGCAAACAATTGAGACATGATAAATAAATCACGATTTTTTTATTTCTTTCAAAACAAATGACGTTTTTTCAGTGATGCCACAGGAATAATCGATATTATTGCCATTTTTCTAGCGATGACATCTAAATAATCGAAAGATGTTGAATCGAATAAAATGAGATAGGGACATTTTATAAAGATGTAAAAAAATTTTGATTTTTGAACAATGTATTTCATATGGGAAGATGTTAACATTTTCGGAAATAAAAAGCCTATTATTTCGACTTTAGACCACTTTTATACGATGAATTGAAACCATGCTTAATAGCCAAATATTTTTTCATACTAAAGAATTGCGACACTCTGTAATCTGTTGTTCTTGGTTTTTTTTTTCTTCTAATTTAGTTTTAAACTGTTTGCTATATTGCTGTGTTTTATTTTCAGAAAACTACATCGATACTAAAAAAGAAATAAATCAGAAAAACGATCTTTTGCAACAATTAAAACAAGACTTGCTTTAAAAATCGTCGTAAAAATGTTAATTGTTTTTGGTAGCAACTTTAAAAAGAAACCCATAAAATAAAACGTGATTTTAAATCACCATGTAAATGTGCTCTTAAAAAAGTGTACATACAATTGTCTTAACAAAGGTAAATCATTTTTAATGCTTTCATTTAACGCAGTAATAAGCGTAACAAATAAGAAAAATCTGCAGTCAAGCAATTGCACTTTATTTATTAACAGTTAAATGAAACTACAACAGTTTTACCGTAAGTTGCCACATTGAACAAAAATTATGCTTTCAGTTCAGTTGTAGAAGAAGATTTTTCATATAACTACTAATTAAAAAAAAAAAAAAGATAACAAAGTACGAGTAGTAATATCATTTCAACTCTTTTGTATTCTATGCAATTTGTTGCTATAATTTGTTGTACTCTCAAGTGTGGCACCAAGAGCAATTCAGTATTGAGTAACAGACACACATGTTACGACAATGTTTCTTTAATCCGCTTTTAAGCCAACTTTGGCGGTAAAATTAAACAATGTTTTAATTTGTGTTTAACACGCTGTCGGACAGACAAGTTGACATGAAGAAAATTTCACCTAAAAGTGTGACTATAAACTTGATGAAAGCAATGAAATATAAAATGAAAATGTGCAATGTTTCTTTATTTTTATTTCATCTTTCTTTTAAACAAGTATCTTGAAAAAGATTAAATTAAGAAAAGTAGTTATTTCACAATTGAAAACAAAAGATGCTATAAAATGTTTTATGTAAAACGTTATTTCTGAGATCACGAAATATAACTACGAGTACTTAAATGGCCAAAATCTGTTCGTAAGAGCAATTGAAATTTAAAAAAAATAATTAAACAAATGCAAGGAAATTCAAAAAGAGTTACCGCAATCGTTTAGGTAATAAAATTTTATAATTCAACGTAAGCAATTATCACTTAGTACCAGATCAGAAAAAGCAATTTTAGTTGAGCAAACCTTGACTTTATAAAAGCTTTCGGAGTAGGAAACAAGAAGGAAAAAAGAATTGTCATATACGAGGATACTCGTATGTATGTGCAAATGTAAAAGATGAAACAGTACATGACCTCATTTCCAAGCAAAAGCGACTCTCACAGAAAATATACCCATAATTGTAATGATGGTCGCAGCTTCATAAACTGTCATTTAACGTTTTTATATTTGTTATGTAAAAAAAGCGTTTAAAAATTAAACTTGCATATTTCTTACCAAGGTGAATTCAGAACAGGTGAAAATAAGAGATAACTCTTTTTTGTGTTTTTATCATTGACAGATGTCAATGGAATAACTAAAAGACTTTTAAAAAAATTTTTTTTTTCCTTACTTAATTTTTTTAAATTGTGCATTTTAGCTTGGAAGCCAGCTATGATTCAGAACACTCCCCAGTCTCGCTGGCCATTTTCGTATTTTCAAGCTCAGATCATACAGATTTTACAAAATAATTAAAAGTTTTACGAAATAATTAAAGTTTTTTTCCTGGAAATTTTTTTATTATATTTTTTGGTGTTCATTTTTGTGATTATATTTGTCCCTTAAAATTATAAAAATATTTTTATCTGTAAAGAATTTGCCTTGCTTCTAAATATTATTAACAATTAAACTTTTTGATCATTTTTTCTTAACAACGTAACCTAAATTAGAGCATAAAGCTTAATGTAATTTAACGCTTTGATTTTACGCTGCAGTAAATAATTTAAATAAGAGCGTTAACGTTGTGTAATGAACACAAATCACTAAATAGAAATTATAAATAGTGACAAAGTCGCTAAATTAGCATGAAAACACTTAAAGTGTGATTACTTATCATAAATATATATAGTTAAAAAAACGCGCTTCGATATCAAATTTAAAATTTTTCATTCACTATTGTTTAAGCTTCTTCTTAAATTATCGATATAACGAGATTATTATATGAATAAAGGGTTCCGATTTTTTTTTAAATCTCAAAATCAGCGTCGGGGATCATTAAATCCCTCACTTCCACGGAAACAATAAGGCAACTTCAATTTTCGCACTAAATGGTTCATTTATAGTTCAGATACACGTTTCAAGGCCAAAAGGCGCCTCGAATATAAAAACCCAGCTTTGGTTCGGTTAGCGAAGCAGTTTCGAGTTTTTTAGGAATTCTCAAAGTCGGCTTCAGGAAACGTCAAAAGCCCCCACTTCCTCAGAAGCAATACGGCAACTTTAATTTTCGCATTAAAGTGAATGGCCGTTTTTAGTTCAGATGCATGCATGTTCCACGGTAAAAACACGCACCGAATATGAAAAACCTGTTCCATACTGGTGAATCCTGAAAATTCTCCTGAAAATCCCCTCACTTCGCACTAAAGGGAATGGCCGTTTATACTTCAGACGCATATTCCACGGCAAAAACGCGCACCGAATATGAAAACCCGTTTAGCGAAGTTCATCCCACTTTTTTTTGCAATTCCCAAAATCGGCTTCGTGAATCCCCAAAACCCCTTCCTTCTACCGCAACTCCAATTCGCACTAAAGCAGCAAAACTGTATAGTTTTATTATTATTTATATATTTACTCGTACATAGTTTTATGTACCTACATATCAAACAATCACTCATATATGATGAAATAGAACTAGGGCTTGACGATATTTTCCATACAATTTGGCATAAAACAATGCGGTCGTAAAATACAATTTATTTTATTGTGACAACAATTTTTCTTATGCTCTCACTTTGAAACAGAAATGTTTTCATCAGCATTACCATAAATTTCATACATTTTGTAAACAAAATCAAAGCTGTACTGGGAAGAAAAATAAGAATAAAAGGAAAAGCTTTTTGTGCATTAAATGACAGTTTGTGAAGTTGCAGCCGTCGTTTCAATTATGAACGTGTTTTCTCTAAAAGTCGTTTATGCTTAAAGTTGCGGTATTCTGTTTCATTATTATGGCATGGGTTTCGAGTGTTGCAAACATACAAACAAGCATAAATACAAGTGAAACTAATATGATTGTAGAACAAATTTTGATATTTCACGGGTTCCAAAGCTAGAAACAGCAGCTTTGCGGGGTTATCTACTAGAGTTACAAATTATACTCTTTTCAGAAAAATCGTTGAAGTGATTTTCAAAATATTTTTGAAAATGTTTTTTCCGACTTTCTTAAAAAGCAGACACTTTTTGACTTTAATACATATTTTTACAAGAGGTATATTATTTGCAATTTAGAATTATTTTTTTTCAATTAAATATAAAGTATACAGAAGAGAGTTGAAAAAAAATTAAAAAAAAACTCTGCAATTGCTGTTGGAGTAATAAGAGAAATTTTGAAAGCGAAGTTTCGTCTCTAATAAAAATTTCAAAATTGCTTTCCCAAAATTTCCCAAACGACATAAAAAACATAAACAACTTTTCGCCCGTCTGAAAATAAATACCAAAATTTAAACATTTTCAGTCATAACTATTATGATGGTCCCCCTAATATGAATCTAAATTTGCCAAACGCATATAAAACTGCGGACTTTCAAATTCAAATAATTCGTTTCAATTATGATTGACACAGATTTGGCATGAAATGTAAAATGGAAATCCATCATTTAGCTCGAACCACCCAAAAAACCCCATAGAACTAAAAAAACGAGCACACAAGTTTCTCAAAACAAAACAAACAAAAACAAAAAAATGTAACGAAACTGTGAAATTACACAATTTGTAGCTAAACGACTTATAAAGTACAAAATCCTTCTTATTTAAAATTTATAAATATAATTTGAAAATCAATTTTAACAAATTTCGATTACAATACAATTGATATTGATATCCTTCAAATTGTTTAATGGGTTTTCAGTCCAAAAAGTGCATGTGGGTGTTGTTATTTTCCAATAGATTTCAATAAACGAATTAAAAAACAAATCGCAAAATGATATTAGTTTTCCTTTTGCAAAAGCATTTGTTTTTTCTTTTTTGTTATTAACAATCAAATCACGAAATCAGTTTACTTAAAAAATTAAAACATACTCGTACATTAACAGAAAAGTTGAGTGAAATCGAATCGAAAGTGCATTATACATATCATGTATATTTACGTTTAATATAGTTATGGAATAACTAACTAAAAACTAAAATATTTTAATTATTATTTATTAATATTTAAGTATTTTAATTATTCTCACACAAGATTTTCAATTTTCGTTTTTCGTGATCGCTATATTTTCTATAGAAAACGTGCTCTCTTTCAAAAAGACGTTTAATATAGTTATGGAACTCTTTGTCAGTAAACATAATATATTATTTAAAATATTTTAATTATTATTTATTAATATTTAAATATTTTAATTATTCTCACACAAGAATTTCCATTGTCTTTCTTCGGGATTTCGGATATTTTCTATAGAGAACGTGCTCTCATTCAAAGAGGCATATTTTCTACAGAGAATTATCCCTCCTAAGAGGGGGGATTTGATATTTCAGCGTTGTCAACTTTGAAGTATCAAAACGTACCAAAATGGAAGAAAAACGCCAAATTTTTTTTATTAATTTTATACTTTTTTTTCAAAAATGTTAAAAGTCGGAAATATTTTCATTAAATTAACTTATTAAAAGCATAGAAATTTCCTTTTTACTTAATGTGTAGTTTACAGAACACAGACATACGACACGTCTACGAGTACTAAATTGGAATGGAAAGCATTCTGAAAATAGTTCTTTTCAAACAAATTTTCTAGAGGAGTCGCTAGTCAAAGCAAAGAGAGAGGCTCTCTTTGCCCTTGCTAGAACTTTAAGACCAGCACTGCCAAGATGAAAATTTTACCTTAATTTTGAAGATTTTATAAGTAAAATAAGTTTTGAAGATGTATTTCCCAAAATTCAGATTTTTAAGATTTAGTATTGCAATATATGCTTGAACTATTTTCAAGAATTTTGACTTCTTTCAGAAAATGTTACTTCGTTGTTTACTTGTTCCTTACTTTTTGTACACAACACACACACACAAATGTATACACCTAGTATAAATTTTTATCTCATTGTTATGTTTAAATCATCATTTTTAATAATTAGAAAACATTACTTTTTGAGTTTGTCAACTCAACTTTCGTGATTTCGTGGCCATTTGTTCGAAAATTTCGTCAACGATTTGTTTGAGGTGTCATCAACATGTCTTCCACGAACTTTTATTGTCCTGTAACCATCGTTTAAGATGTTTTTAAGACATGGCCAACTGGGTTGGCACATGAGGATGCTTCGTATACAATACTTGTGCACTAATGCAAAATCAAAATCCAACAACAAGAGCAACAATAACAATTTTTATAAACAAAACTGAAGTAGAACATTACTGCAGTGCTTGAAGTTCTACTTCAATTTTGTTCTATATAAATGCTTATAAGACAGTATTCGTTTATGTGTTTCGAACATTTCTGAACTGAAGTATTTGTTTTGGAATGTGAAAGAAGAGAATGGATAGTGCTTGAAAATATTACGATGTCTTGTAAGACAATTTTCTCGTGCTTGAGCAGCTCTCTAGTAAATATAATTCACTTTCAATTTTTCATGCAGTTAGTTCTAAATTGACTTTTGACGGATATTATTAGAGCATTTTTCTTTTTAAATTCTCAGCAATTTATTTGGATTGTTGGGATATAAAGTTGAATGTTTGAGAATAATTTTCAAAAATTTCCAAAGTCTACTGATGATTAGGGTAGTTCCTATGAAATGTCGACATATAGATAGCTGGGAAACATAGAAAACAAGCTATTTATAATTTTTTACTGGTATAAATGTTAGAAGCTTAAATAGCGAATAAAAAACTTAATTGTTTGTTTATATTATTACCTTTAGATCCATGCAATTTTGTCTGCTCTTCTATGGGACACATCACCGTACGCTGCTTTTGAAGAACCAAATTTTGCAAATTGTCTCTCTGTAGAAGAGACATATTTATGGATATTTTGAATGTAGAGTACTTTGGATAATTTAATATTCCCATTTTAAGTTTTGTGCATTTATTCGTTTAATAAAAAAAAGTATAATTTTAATGACGTTTTGACTATTATTAAAGCAATTCTTGTATACCAATGGCCATGTGTACGGTCGTGTGTGCATTCTACTCGTATGAAAAAGTGCTTGCGTAGAAATATTGCTCTTTCTATGTTACTAGTGTTAGTGTTTATATGTATGTATCAACATTCATATTGAAATGATAAAATTGGATCGCTAATATATGTATGTACATACAAGCACACATACATATGTAGGTATTGATGTATACTCATATTCAGTTTTAGTATTCATATGAATGTGTGTGGAAACATGAAAAGGGAATAAGTATGAGTATTTGTAACGTTATAAAGTTGTATGAATGTAATTGTATAATAACATTTCGTAAGCATATCATATCACATAGATTTAAACCGATATGTACTAGTACACAGGCCATGTATATATTATACATATGTATGTATGTCTATGCTCATATGCTACAGTTAAACGTGCATAACAGCTCCTGATGCTCACTATACATGTAAATATGTATATCCTTATACATGCTTCCATTTATTTAACCAGCCAACCACCCAGCCAGCCAAGCCAGCCAACGAACGAATCATCCACTCATGCATTCATCCATCCAATCATCCATCTATCCAGAGCCATCCATGTTCACAGGCAGCATCAAGTATAAAACCATCAGTTATTTCGTTGTTATATTTCACGTATAGTTTAGAACGTGATCTCATAAAATAAACTACTTTTTGTGTATTTCTTTTTTTATATTTTATTAAACGCGGTTTTTTATTTAGTATTTACTTTTTTCTCTTTTTGGTTTTTCAGATTTTTTTCCCCATTTTAAAACTTATTTTACAAGTTTGGGAAACAAGATAATAGTCATTTAGATTTTTTTATTGGTAATTGTTTAACAAGATTTTTATTTCAGCTCTTTTCCTAATGGCAATTGTTTGTAAACATGGTATAACTTATTTGAATTTAATAGTTTTGCTGTGACATACATACAAAAAAAAAGTCGACACGATTCAATCAAACAGAAAGAAATTATTTTACAACTGCATCAGAGCAGAAATACAAAAAGGTTTATGATATTTGTCATTATTAGATTTCTCTTCTAGGAAAAAATTGTTTTAAATAAAGTTCGCTTTCAAAAAGTGTGTTTCAAATGTAATATTAAAAAAAATATACATCTTTAATAATTTACAAGGTGGAGTAAAAGTAATCCTCCTATCAGAAAATGCTATAAATTTTGCGATTGGCCCCTAATGTCAGTTCTGTTTTGACATTTGTGTAGTAAACACATGCGAAATACACGTTAATGTACGGTACACTGCTCCAAAACGCAGAATATTGATGAAGATGATTTTTCATCAAAAATAATAATGAGTGATGAGACCCATTTCCTTCTTAGTGGGTACGTAAATAAGCAAAATTTACGCTTCAGGGGCACTGAAAGTCCGAAGAGCCATTACAACAGCTGAAAGTCACTGTATGGTGTGCTGTTTTCGCTGGAGGAGTCATCGGACCGGACGTCGCGGACCAAACGGTTACTGTGAATGGTAAGCGCTACAGAGCAATGATCAACGAGTTCTTTTTGCCGCAACTTGATGAATTGGGATTGGAAAACATGTGGTTCCAACAGGACGGTGCTACGGCACACACTGCACGTGCTACAACCGATATGCTGAAGGATGCATTTCCCGGGCACCTAATCTCCCGTTTTGGCGATTTGCACTGGCCAGCAAGATCGCCTGATTTGACCGCTGCAGACTTCTTTTTGTACGGCTTTTTGAAGTCGCAGGTTTATGTCAACAAGCTTCAGACTCTTGCAGCTCTTAAAGACAATATCCGTCAAGAATGTGAGCCCCTATCGCCGGAAGTTTTGGCCAATGTGATGGAAAATGCTATACAAAGGGCTCAAATGACAATCAATTGTGGCGGCGGCCATTTACATGACATCATATTCTCGACTTACGCACACACATACGACATCTTATCAAAAAGTTATTCGTTACTGCCAGGAGTGTTGCAGAGGGAACTGTCTCAATTACCGTTCGAAATGGATTGCTTTAAATCATCCAAATTTGTTGGGGTTTTTTTGTAAACGTCTTGTTTGCAATAACCCCACAAAAAATCAGGTACAGTGAGGTTAGGAGACCTAGGAGGCCAACGCAGTGTAGAGTTTCTTGAAATCCGTTTATTGGGAAATTTTAGCCTCAATTCTATCATAACAGGCATGGCTATGTGACAAGTGGCCCCATCTTGTTGAAACCAAACAGAAGTTAAAGAGATTATCTTTCGGCTTAAATCTGGAAAGATAAACTCTTTTAACATCTTTAAGTAACGGTCTCCATTGACCGTAACTGTAAGACCGTTTTCTTCGAAAAAGTAAGGCCCGACAATGAACCTTGAAGAAGAAACTGCACACCACACTGTGATGCGAAGTAAATGTAATTGCATCTGATTATCTGTTGGTTAGAATTACTCCATATTCGGCAATTTTGTTTGTTAACATTGCCGTTTGACACAAAATGTGTCTCTTCTGACATAAAAATGCAGTTCAAGATGTTTTCATCCTCTGACACCATTTGAATGATCTTCTTACAAAATTCCAAGCGAATCGGGAAATAATTTTAAATTTTAGTGAAAATTATCTGCAGGGACTGTCTGCTGACACCCATTTGAGTAGACAAACACCTTGTCGAAACTCAAGAATTGGATTGTATGGCAGCAGCGATAGTTTCGTGCGTCCTAATAATGCGATTTCGATGATAAGCCCTTCTTGCTATTGTGAGACGCTCGGCAATATTCTTTAGAAGCCTCATTATACTCTATCTGCTAGGAAGAAGGCAGCCAAACGTGCGCCTATATTCTCTTTGGGCGGAAACAGCGGACTCTAAAGCCTGAAAGTGTCGCACTATCCAAATTCTTGTTTCATTGTCCCAATTCTTCATTTTAGTTAAATTTAAAGATCAATCTATAAAACACAGCAAACATGAAACTCAAAAAAGAAGCTAAAAACATACAAGCAGTTTTGCTAAATTTTTATTCATTGCAAAGCTTATGACATAACAGTTCATGATCTGGTAACAAGTAACGAGTTAAATGTTGTATCATTATTTTGTCTCAGTGTTTCAACAATGTCTAAAACTAAACCTGTCGTATTGTAGCATTTTCTGTAACCTCACTGATAGGGGTTTACAAAATTTTCAGAACAAAAGTATCTTTTAAAAAATGCATTCAGAAACACGTTTTAAAAACTTTTCAAGAAAATAATAAAAATTAGCCACAATTTGAACAAACTTCTAGGCTTTATATCTGCTTTACATATATTTTTTCTGATTTTTCTTAAGAGGGATACAATCAATGCTGTCAATCTGTTTCGGCTTAACGTTAAGTTCTCGAACACCCGGTATAGAGCTAGAACGTAGAAAACTTATTGATACAGTTTATTCCTCTCTTGATCTGTCCAAACTATTTCGATGAACTTAAAAAAGTTCTTCTCGAAAAAAATTGTTTGAGAAAAATATTTTTTCAAGAAGATACCACAAAAATTTCGTTTAAGTACATCCTTGTACCTTTCATAAAAAGTACGCCTTAAGAAAAATTACCACAAAATTATCTCTTAGATAGTAATATATTGCTTATTAATAAAGTGTTAATTTTTTCAGATTTTGCAAATGAGTTGAGCATTACGAAATCTTTTTGTGGAAAGTTCAGTGAACTTTCATTATATTTAAGCTTAGAGTTATAAACTATAAAATTATTCTTCTTTTCTTTTCCAACAATAATTATTTCATCAATACCAGCAAATTTTCTATTCATGGTTCGTCTTCCACTGATAATTATTGTATTTCATAAAAGAACTCAAAAACAAACGATCAACGCCATAAAGTTATGTGAAAGTCAATTATTAGAAATGAGTTCATTCAACTCGGAGGTTCTATCTCATTTGAAGCATCTGTATGATTCTATGCTAAAGGGCCTGTGGCTGTTTAAACAAATGAACTGATGAGGAGATGGATAGAATAGAATTATAAAACTCGATGAATTGAATGAATAAATTAAAACTAATTTTTTCCTCCCGCCTTTTAGCATAATATAAGCTTTTTTTATTGCAGGTAATAAATAGGTGATTCATCGTGAGGTTTGGTTTAAAATCGTTTTTTTTTTTAACTTTTTTTGTTCAGTATAGTTAGTTTGGCTAGTCATCATGGAAAGATTCACACATGGAAAGATTCACAGCTCTGCTATGGAAAACAGAAATCATTTTCAAGCGATTTTATATGGCTACATTAATAAACAAAATTGCCGTATTTGGGCTGATGAGAAAACTTTAGAGTACCAAGAACTACTATTATACGTGGGTGGATCAATAAATTCTAGCCTTCTTAAATGAAACAGAGATTTTTTGGTTTAAAAAACTATTTTATTTGTTCAACATAAACTCCTTTCAGTTCTATAAACTCAGTCCAATGTTCCTCATATTTCTTTTATCCCTTCCGAAAAACAAGCACATCAAAATAGACTGTTTCTGCCAAGTCTTATGTTTAAATATGTGAACAAGAAATAGTCGATCGGGACTTAATCTGAAGGATAAGGCGGCTGATAGAGCAATTCGTAGCCCAACTCATGGGTTTTTTCCATGGAGAGTACACATACGTGCACCTTTACATTGTACTGGTGGAAAAGAACCTTTTTTTGTCAAAAGCGATTATGTGTTTTTCAATTCTTCCTTTAATCGACTCAATAAGTTGGTATAATATTTGCCATTGATTGTTTTCCCTTTTGAAGGTAGTCAAAGTGGACCGCATGCATCTCATTGGCTGACAAGTCCATTTTAGCTTTCTTTATCGCTGATTCACTCTAACTGCTGTTTGATCTCCTGTGTGTTGTGGTGAATATACATTTTGTCCACGTTTCCGAAACGTTGCAAAAACTAGTATATGTTGCGCATTAACAACGTTAAATACGCCTGCTAAATTGTCATTCGGTTGCTTTGTGAGCAAACGTGGCAGCCATCAAAATTGAGCTATGTGACCCACCCCGGGGTGCTAATTTTGCCTTGATGTACACAAAACTAGAGCACTTTGCTTTCTGAGGCTTACAGGGGTAGAAGTTCCTCATTTTTTATAGCAAAGAAACTCTAATTTATATTGTGTTGGACTTCCGAAATCCTCACCGAGATCAGCAAGGACCCTGATCATGGTTGAGGTTAAGACATTCTAGCCTAAAAACGCAGAAAGCGGAATTAGTTGCCCTGATGGCTATAGGCAATGCCGGTTTTCGGGGTCTAATAACTGCCTGAGCTGTTGTTATCTTGTAACACACACCTGTAATGTAATGTAACCAGTAGTTATGGTTAGACAGGTGAGTTGGTTAAGGGCTGATGCTCGTAATGCGATTTGGCCTACCAACTATGTCAGCCTTGTCGTCCACTGACTTTTGGTAAATTGCATACAGGAGGGATTAGAAGACCCGAACTCTTCAGCTTTCAGGGGGTTTGTTCCTATGGCTGCAAACATATTGCAAAATTTGCGCTCTACATGAGCTTTGCAAGCTATACGGGGGCATTGGTGTATCGTGAATAATTCATTTGGTTCATCATCAGATAAAGCCGACAATGTAGATGCTGATCTAAAATAATTTCCCCAATCTCGCTTTCATTCTCCGACCGGCTAAGACCATACTGCGAATTTTTTCAATTGTTTTGGATATAGAAACCTCAACTCAGCATCTAGAACATTCCGTGGTTGTGAGGCTACTTTGAACTTCAGTACATCTCTTCTTTACCATTGAATTGGATGGTGCATGTTTAATAAGTCTACGAAATTAAAAAAACGATTTGATATCATGTCTTTGGGTTTTTTTTCGCTGTGGTATTGTACAGTTTCAAATCTTTAGGTATAAACCAGAAAAAATTGGCACTTTGGAAGTCAACATTAGCCGTTTTATTCGTTGTCGCTATGCTTGAACAGTTCAACCCAAAATGAACTCTCCGAATAGACCACCTCAAATGTAATCGTGGTCAACATATCCATGATATAATTTTCAAACAGTAAATCCTATAAATAATCTTTTAAGTTCACTTTCAAATTTATGGTCTTTATTTTACATTACAAATTAAACCGTTCACAAGATGAATTACCCGATATATACAAAACAATTGATTAAGATTTAAAATTTACGCTTGTTTGGCACATGTGTGTTCCTGTCAAATATATTTGCTGCTTTTAACTGGTCCAACTTCTGTCCGCAAACCAGTTTCAAACATAAGAAGCAGACTTAAGTTCTTGTTTATGTTAATGAGTTTTAAGGTTGAGGCTGCAAATAATATTCTTTTTATCCAAAATCGCACCTTGACTTTAAAAAACGCAGCTTGCGTGTAAAAATATCTATTTACATATTTTAAGTCAACATAAAAAATAAAGTGTAAATAATTGGTGGTGTAAAGATAAAAAAAGACAAGACATAACAGAAGTAAAAAAATTTAAAAACTTGTTTGCGCTGTATTAAAGTTCAACAAAAGTTAAAAAGCCCACTTTTAAGTGTTAATATATGAGGGGAAATAATCGCACTTAAATAAAATTTTCACAATAATTTTTCTTACTTTTTCTAAAGTTTTGTTTAAATAAACTTCTGGCTTTAAGCTTATGTTTGAATTTTCTTATGTCACTTCAATATGATTATATAAATATTTGTAAATAACTTTTCCCCCCAAACACCAAAAAAAAAAAAAAAAGAAACCTATTTAATTATTCAATCAACAATATGTGTAACAAGCAAAACTAAACATGCATTTGCATGCTGCTAGTTTTATAATTTGTCTTTAACTGACAATCTAAAATCAAAATATTATTGCACTAACAGAAGAGTAAATGAATGCACGAAACTAGTTTGAAGATAAAACTGTTTATTGCTTACCCGGCTAAACTAGGTTCGATGCAACTGTTGCAAGGTGTTTGAAATAAACTCTTGTCTTGTCTTATATATACTAGCCAGCGTTGTCAATGCGTTGTTAGCGTTGTTTTTAATGTTTTTTTTAACATTATTTGTGCGAAAAATTCTTTAGTCGGTGCGGGGTGCGCTTTTTAAAATTTTCAGTGCGTTTTTTAAACAGTGCTATCAGACCCAGTTTGATTGTATAATATCCGCTTAAAAGGCTGCCTTGCTTCATTATAGTGTTTTTAATATAAAACACAAAAAAAAAAGCTGCGCATTTTATTATTGTATTTCATCAGTTTTTTAGAAAAGCATGTTTTAAAAAAGTTTTTTTTTTTTTTTAGAAAAAAAAGAAATTTTATGGTGTTTAAAAAGTCACTTATAAGAAAATACCTGCTCAAAAAATGTTACGTTTTGAGAAAAAGGCTTTCAAGACGGTTTGACGTTAAGTTCTGGGACACCCTGTATATTATGCAATTAAATAAACAATTTCAAAGCTTTTGCACGTTATAATCATATGCAGCATTTGCTGGAAATGTCCTCTACAACAGCAGCGAATCATGCATTTTTAACGCAAAACTGTAACACAGTAACTGCAATTATCATCAGTGTCTTATTTCTTTGTGTTGCTGTTGTGCTTTGCATACAATTTTGAAATTTGGTTGTGTTTGCAGGCAGCTTACAAGCCCGTGTAAGCGATATTATAAACATCTCGTTATATGAGCAACATAAAAAACAGAAGAAAAAACTTTAATGTGTTATAATTATATGCGTGTTATTTTTTTAGTTTGCATTTTTTGACAATTTGTTCGGTTATGTTGGGACATCTTTCATAAACATTGAAAGAAAAAACGAATAAACAGACTTACATTACATTAAATTCATGTTGAAGTGAGTTTAATGTAACACTTGCAGCCACAAAATCTGTTATGCACGGACTAGCATTAACATTGGAAAAAGGATATAAATTCAAGTTTAGTTTAATCTCTTGAATTTATTTTTAAGGCAAAGATCAAGTCAAAATACAAAAATATTTAAGGTTATTTTCAAATGTTTTAAGAGGGGTTGCCGACCTGCTGTATCTGAATACAATAGTTTTATTCCGACCTTCTGACATTGACCTTTAACCACAAATTAAAGAAAGCTAAAACAAACGTTAAAGAAAGACAAAAAATAAGAGGAAGCTAAATGCCCCCGCCCTTTTGTTTTCAGCTTTTATTTATAGTTTTTAAAATTTAATAACCTCAAAAATATAGAAAAAAATTAAACCTCAAAACTATAGAAAATGAGAATGAGAAAGCTATAAAACAAGTTCGTTATCTCTATTTTGACATCTCTCTGAAAATTCAAAAATCTGTTTTATTTTATCAAAATATAAATTTTTCCATCTCTGCATACTATGTGATTTGAAAAGGTTAAACTATAATTTATACAGGCACTTTTGAAATTTCGGCGATTTGAAATCGCAAACCATTTTAAAATCACAATGATGATTTCTGAACACGTGATGTTCTGAACATCACTAGATTTTTAAATTTTCGTCGTGCTTTTCTTCCTCAGAAATCCCTAGCAATTATATGATTACACATTTTTCGGTTTCATAAACACTCGAAAATAAATACGAAAAACAAACAACCACATGAGTCTAGTACTTCAGATGTACAAAAAGGAACAGCTGTCTGATAAAAGAGCAAACGGCAAATCACGAAAGTAAATTGCCAATTATTTTTTCTTCTTTGTTTTTAATTCGATTTATGTAAAAAAGTAAGCAGAAAACCTATCAAGTCCTAAATCATTTTTTTAGGTTTGTATACAGAAAAATAGTTTTTCGTGTTCAATAACGGAATTCGTTGAAGTAATTACTAAATTGTTTGAATGCGGACCTGTAAAGGAATTCGTGGATTCAAAAAAAATTTTTGTAAGACAACAAAACACAATATCCAGGGTTATTTTTTTGATATGTATTTATATACATACATATGTTTTAAGGCAAAACTTTTGTTGATTTTATTTTTATTATAATTTTTTCTGTGTAGTAAAATAAGTACAATATAAGTGCAAGTGATTTAAAATCGGCGGTCATTTAACTGATAGATTTTTAAATCACACGTTTTTTCAGTGATTTCAAACCACTTTCATGGCAACTGATTTTATCTCATAATGAAATTTCAAAAATATATTTTTATCACGTAGAAGTAGAAATGCCGCCTTTATGGATCATCGTTGTCAAGGGTTATAGTATATTGTAATATAAAATATATTGTCGCCAAAGAATACATTTAAATATAATAAGTCTTCATTTGTATTTCAATATTAAAAACGAGCCATAACTTCATTGCAGTCAAATATGCAGAATAGTGCATTAAAACACTTAGAATACATCAAAATACACCACTACACGACTACAAATGTTGGGGTTGGCGCTTACAGTCTTGTAATACAAAGTAAACAGCGATGAAACAAGACAGTAAAGATATAGAAAAAGTCTTTAAATTATACCTATCTTTTTCAATTTTTCTCTTCGCTCTCCGAGCTTTTATTCGCAAATAAACAACTTTGCAAACTCAAAAGTCTTGGTTGGTAAAAGGAAGCTATAATACACCATCAGCTATCCCTGTTTTTAGATCTCTGTGAAAATAAATAATCTGTTTCTGTTTTATGCAACTGCCAGTTTTTTCATCTCGTTGATTTCCTCAAAATTTTTATCCAATAAATCTCGTTTCATTGATATTTGTTTTTAATGGTTTCAAGTTAAGTAGCTCTAAAAAAACATCCATTATCTTCAAAAGGTCAGAGACATGTTGCAATTATACATTTGAAATTTTTGATTTTAAATAATTTTTTGAAAGGTGCTCTAAAACTTTTATGTAACAATTTTAGTGACGGTAGTTCACAATTTACTTCTGCTGAAAGGTACCTTTTTCAAAAAGCAGATAATTCTCTCCAAAAAGAAAGCTTTTTACAAAAACGTGCTTTTTCTAAAAAGTTACCTTTTCCAGACAAGAACTTTTTCCAGAAAGTAACTTTTTCCAAAAAAGGTAGTTTTTTTCCAAAAAGTAAGTTTTTTCCAAAAAGGTAGTTTTTTTCCAAAAAGGTACTTTTTTCCAAAAGGGTATTTTAAAATTTTATTTATTTAAAAGATACATTTTTCAAAAACATACTTTCTCCAAAAAAGTACTTTTTCAATACATTTTAACAAAGTACCTTTTCAAAAAATATACTTCTTCCCCAAGGAGGTACTTTTTTCAAAGATGTACTTTACTTCCCAAACCTTTCCATTGCAAAAAAAAAAAAATTCAAAAAGGTAAATTTTTTCAAAAAGATCAACGAGGTAATTTTTTTCAAAAATATACTTTTTTCCAAAAAGGTACTTGTTCCAAAAATCTGCCTTTTCCAAAAACCTTCTGTTTTCCAAAAACGTACTTTTTGCAAAAACTTATTTTTTCCAAAACATACTTTTTTCAAAAAGAAAACTTTTCCAAAACTTTACTTATTCCATATAGATGCTTTTTTTTCAAAAAAATAATTTTTCCAAAAATAGGTACTTTCCCCAAAGAGTTACTTGTTTCCAAAATGATACTTTTTTTCCAAAAACGTTCTGTTTTTCAAAAAGGTAATTTTTCCAAAAACATATTTTTTCAAGAACATATTTTTTTCAGAAAAAATTTTTCCAAAAAGGTGCTTTTCCCAAATAGGTACTTGTTTCAAAAATATACTTTTTCCCAAAACTAATTTTTTAAAAGGTGTTTTTTTAACCAGCGGTGTCCTCACAGAGAACACTTAGACTGTCAATATACATTCATGCAATAGCCCTTGTGAGCATTGCTTGATGATCACTATTTTAAACCGAATAATTTTTTTCACAGCAAATTTTTAATAGGGTATTCTGAAAGTATTTCATAATTTTAGTTTCATTTTAATTTTGTTCTTTTAAGTTTGCTACAAGAATATTAAAACATATATTTTTTAAATGTTTTTCTTAAAACATATTTTTTTCAAGCTACCCTTTTAAGTTTAACAAAAAAAAATGTCCAGAAACTCCCTGGTTTTGTGTACCCACATTTAAATATTTTAATATATATTTCCATATTTTCCTCCAAATTTTCCGCAAAGTGCCACGGATGTTGTTTGTAGCTTAAGTATCTGGTTGGCATTGTTGCATATACACATGTGTGTGTGAATGTTGATGCTGCTTTTGCAACCATATCAGTGTTTGTTGTTATTGTAAAATGTGTCTCATAACCATATTGTTAGTTACATTATATGACACAGTAATGTTGAGCTTAAATTGTAAGGCTTTTTTTGCATTTGCAACCAAAACTTAACGAAAAAAAATTTGTTAATAATAAAAAAATGATTATGGCAATGTCGTTTGCTTGCGTGCGTGCGGAGAAAAAACATAAAAAACGTTGCAACGCATGTATGCAAAGCTGGCAGCAAAAAAAAAAAAAAAAAAAGAGAACGACAAGGCAACAAAGCAAACTCAAAGGAGCTTTAGTAGTTGGCATGTGAATAGTAAACTTGCAAACATTCTCATATAAAACAAACAACAAATACAAGATTATATGTTGCAAAAACAATTTAATAAAAGGTACTGGATTTTAAAATGTTTAGAAGGTATTTTAGACTTTGTTACAATTTTAATGTTGCACATTACGAACTATTACTGGCATTTAAAAACAGCTATTATTAAGAAAATTTTTATGGGATTTAAATTCGCTAACAGAATTGAGAGATAATTAAAATATTACACAACTATTTGCTAAGTGACGTCATGAAAAGCTAAATTTATGAAATTATGAAATGAAAGCCAGGGGCGATATATCAACTACGTGATTTCAATTTGTTAACAGAATTAAGATATAATAAAAAAGACTACAAAACTACTCGCTGAAGTCATATAAAGCTAAGGAGTTTTTTTTTAATAATATATGAAATGAAAGCCAGAGGAGATACTTCAACTATGTGATTTCAATTTGTTAACGGAATTAAGATATAATAAAAAATATTACAAAACTACTTGCCAAGTGACGTCATAATATACTAAAGTTTTTTTTGTTGTTATTTATGATATATGAAATGAAACCCAGGGGAGATCCTTAACTATGTGATGTCACAAAATACTAAAGTTTTTGTTTTATTTATGATATATGAAATGAAAGCCAGGGGAAATACTTCATCTATGTTATTTCAATTTGTAAGCAGAAATACTACAAAACTACTTGCAAAGTGACGTCATAAAAATCTAACTTTTTTTTATTGTAATACATGAAATTATGAATTAAAAGCCAGGGGAGATACTTTAACTATGTGATTTCAACTTGATAACAGAACTAAGATATAATAAAATTTGTGCAAAACTACTTTCCAAGTGACTTCATAAGCAGCTCATGAGTTTTTTTTAATTATAATATATTCATGAATAGAAAGCTAGGGTAGGGAGACACATCAACTTATTCTTAGTTTTAAAATTAATTTTTTTTAAATTACTGCATTAACACTTAAGCTCATATAATCATGTAAAGCAAAAAATCACACATATTTTACCTTTCCTAACTTCCTCCACATCTTTCTTTCAGCCTCTTGGTGAAGAAAAAATATTGAAAAAACTTATATATATATATATATATATATATATATATATATATATATATATATATATATATATATATATATATATATATATATATATATATATATATATATATATATATATATATATATATATATATATATATATATATATATATATATATATATATATATATATATATAGATTTTCATAACATGATGAAAACAATTTAAAACTACTCGTATCTTATCCTGGCAATTAGTTCAATAAATTCTACTATGAAGTATAGACATTTCAAAAATTTATTTTATTTTTGTATATTATTTATTTTTATATAAACAAAAATTATTTTCTAAAGCTAGAGACTTGAATGATAAGGTAAAACCCTTTTGAGACAACAACCTGGCATCCAGTATAAAAATTATACTAAAAAATATAAAAATTTCCAAAACTATTTTTTATATACAAACATGATTTTTTTCTAAATACTATTCCTAGATTTGAATAACGGACTTGAAATCAACACGGTGTATATCCTACCCTGGCGTCTACTTAAAGAAGTTCTGCCACGAAACACAAAAATTTTAATAATTTGTTTTATTTTTGTTTAAACAAAAATAATTTTCTGTTGATCCTAATTTATTGACCTTTTTTAAATAATTTTCTTGTTTTAAATAGTTTGCAATATCTAAGGCTGTTTTTTTATAAAAATGTTTAAATAAATTTATTCAACATTTCGTTTTCCGTTGGAAAACTTCGTTAGGAAAATAAAAACAAATTATAACAATTATTTTTCTGGCGAAGTTTTCCAACGGAAAACGAAATATTGAATAAATTTTTAATTTTTATAAAATTCAAATTTTAATTTTTATAAAAAAACTACTTTGGATATTGCAAATTATTTAAAACAAAAACAAATAATTTTCCAAAATATGGATCTCAGATTTGATAACACTTTAAAACGACGTATATCTTACCCTGGCATCTAGTAAAAGAGATTCTACATATAATGTAAAAATTTCAGAAACATTTTTTTATATTCAAAAATAATTTTTTCGAAATTCTGTTAATGGATTTGAAGAATAGACTTGAAACATCTTTAAAATGGTTGTATATCTTACCCGGGCATCTAGTAAAAGAAATTTTACCATGAATTTAGAAACATTTTCTTATAGACACAAATCATTTTCTTGAAATACTGTTAATGGATTTGAATAAAAGACTTGAAACATTTTTAAAACGGTGTATATCTTACCCTGGCATCCAGTAAAAGAAATTCTACCATGAAATGTAAAAATTTCAGAAACATTTTCTTATATACACAAGTCATTTTCTCGAAATACTGTTAACGGATTTGAATAAGAGTCTTGAAACATTTTTAAAACAGTGTATATCTTACCCTGGCATCTAGTAAATGAAATTCTACCATGAAATGTAAAAATTTTGGAAACATTTTCTTATATACACAAATCATTTCCTTGAAATACTGCTAATGGATTTGAAAAAGAGGCTTGAAACATCTTTAAAATTGTGTGTATCTTACCCTGGCATCTAGAAAACACATTCTACAATGAAATGTAAAAATTTCAGAAAAATTTTCTTATATACACAAATCATTTTTTTGAAATACTGCTAATGGATTTGAATAAGACACTTATAACTTCTTAAAATGGCATCTAGAACAAAATTCAACTACAAAATAAACAAATTTAAAAAAACATTTTTCATAAAAAAGTTGAAATCCCTTTAAAATTGTGTATATCTTTTTTTTTATTGGGATATAAAGTTGCATGTTTGAGAATATCTGTCAAAACATTTTAAAGTCTTCTGATTATTAGGGTAGCTCTTATGATATATCGACATATAGACAACTGGGAAACATAGAAAACAGGCCGTTTATAATTTTTGATTGGTATCAATGTTAGAAGCTAGTATAGTGAATAAGACTCATTTGTTTTTAATTTGCACATCTTTTGTATTGACAGCCAGTGGAAGCAATTATTTAAATACAACTAAAACTCTTTTACAGTTTTATTCCTTAAGCATAATTTTAAATAACTTTTCTGTCTGTTTTATTCTAAACCATTGACGCAACTAATTACAAGAAATAACAAACTTCAATTATTTTCTGAATTTTTTGTTAACAATTGCTTTCCTTAAAAATTAACAAAGAATTTTAGTTTTTCTTCTGCTCATTACAGAGAAGCAGAAAAAAAACACACACAAAAGTGTAAAACTTTTCATTCAAACAAAGTCAACTTGGGTAACAAGAAATGTCTTTAAGTATAGAAAAACAAACTTAGAAAAAAAACAGGAGAAAAAATTACTGAAAAGAAAAAAAAAGAATCACTAAACAAAGATTTCTAAAACAAAACTATTTTTGCAAAGGAAATGAAGAAAAATAGAGTTATAAACAAGTATAATGGTTAAAGTCAACAAAGTTGGAAGAAAAAAATCACAATAATGTGTTTGTAACAACAAAATACATATTAAAAAACAACAAGCAGAAACACTAACAACAAAAAACGTACAACTAATATGGCTTAAAGACAATGATGGCATTAGAAGAGGCAAAATAAGGAAACCGGCAGATTAAGTAGTTGTTATTACTTTAAACAAAACATTAAAACAACGAGAATAATCATGATAACAAAGGCAACAATAACACTTCTAACTAACTATACATACCTACTAAGGATAAAAAAAAATTGTTTTCTTTCGTTTTTTCTTTTCATTATGAAAAGGATCGTGTGTATATAGAGAATTAAACGACCACATTGCAAATGAAGAAGTAACAAGAAAGAGGATTAACAAGTTGTTGTTGCCATTATTTGTGTACACTACCACAGTCAAATGTGGCATTAAGAGCACTACTTTGCGAAAAAGGAATAAACCTGGAATTTTTTTCATAAATTAGCAACATGTGACCAGTTCAAAAAAAATTAAAATTGTACAGACCAGTGAGTGAAAATAAACCGTATATTTAAAAAGTATTTTTGCCAACAGAACAAAAACTTTTCAAAATTTTTTATTGTTTTGTACAATGAAAGAAGACAAAACAAAAACAATTTAAAATAAAAAGCGGTAGGATGGGGCTAAATGGCTTCGTATCGAAATCAAAAGTAGGACATAACAGTAGAAAATCCACAAAAAGCTTCAAAACTGTCTCTGAGGCGCTCTTAAAATGTAAAAGCGACTCCCACTAATATTTCTTTTTCTAAATTTTCTGTCAACATACGTACCCCTTAACTGGCTTCCTTAAGGGGACATCTATACAAAATATTAGTTTTTACCATTTGAGGGTCAACCGTCCTAACCAGCCCAAGAGGCCTCCTAAAGGTGCCAAATGTATGACAGACTTCCAATATTTTGAGAATCCTACATTTTTTAGAATATACCTAGCTGCTATACTCAGTCATTAGTTCTATACTCATACGAAAACTTAATGTACAAAAATCAAAACTTTCTTTTATTAATAGAATAATACTAAATATAATATATGAATATTGAAATTCACCTTAAAAATACGTTTTTATTTTTCTGAAACTTGAGGCTTTGTTGCTGAAAACTATTTATACATTTATGATACAAAGTATTGTCTATCGCTGGCCACTACTTTTTTCTCCCATCTTTCTGGCAGCATACGAATATGTTGCGGGAGGGTTTGAGGCTGGCTAGGTGTGCACAGCAATACAGCTGGTTTGGTTGTAGCCGTAATCGTCTTTATAATTAGAACAAATAGTTTGTGTACTGCGATTCCATAAATCGAGGAGGACGTGAGGAATCATGGTTGGGACGGGCGACTGGAGCAAACATCTAGCTCCTTCTCTACAAATATGGGTTATGAAGTAGGTTACGAACTTCAAAATGTACTTGTCATGTGCTGGCAGAATAAGGATTAAAGCGTAAGCTAGCCGGCAAACTACTACACCCTGATGCCACTTAAGGTGCATAACAAATACCAAGTTAAAAAAACTGGCCATCTTATGGCCCGATACCCAAATCTATCCAATGTTTGATTTCTTCCTAAGACCGGAACAGCCAGGCTGTGTTCCATTGATCGAAACCAAAAGTCCTAGAAAGCAATGTCTGGAGAATACGGCGGGTGGTGGGATAGGACTTACCATTTCAACATTTCCAGATATGTCTTGATCACTTTCGCAACATGGGGTCGAGCATTGTCATGCCGTAAAATGACTATATCATGTCTCTCGTTGTATTGCGGCCGTTTGTATTTCAACGCTTAGCTTAAATGCGTTAATTGCGTTCGATAACGATCATTTGTGATTGTTTCAGTCGGTTTTATCAACTCAAAACACATTACGCTAAGGTGGCCCTTACTGGGCATGTTTTTGGAACCATGAAAACTCGATTTGGCCGTCGACGTGGAAGCATGGCCGGCGTATACCTGTGATATTCAGCGCTTGGTATTATCGTATTGAAACCATTTTTCGTTCTCAATCACAATACGATGCAGTTATCACTTCCCTCTTTGCCTTGTAAACAGCTGCTCGTAAGCAAAGAAATGCCATTCAATTTCTCTCGCCTTCAACTTGTACGGTACCCGATTTTCTTGTTTCTAAATCATTCGCTAATAAACGATTTGCGAATACAAAAATCTTGAACTTCATTCCATGTAAAATTTATACCCGTAAGATACTCCAGCTGGCTCCGCGCTTCACCTCTCGAAGTAATATATCGCATAAAGCAAACAACTAAAGCTGAAAGTCCATAACAGGCGTTCTACGAGGCCAATTGGAATCAGTGTAATTTTATGTGACAGGTTACGCCAAAACTTTTACACGCGTCATAAGCGTTATAAACACTGTCAGTTGTTTTGGATAGCCGCAGATCACAATTCATTTAATTTTTGCAAAGTTAACGCCAAGGATATTTGTGCCGTGAATTGTTATTTTATGTTTTTGTGTTAAAAAAATATTTTTTTTTTGAAAAAATACTTCAAACGCAACAAAAAACTTATGGCATGAAAAGCGTTGCATGTAACTTGAGTTCAGAAAATTGTAGAACGCGTAGAAAGTTTGAAACGCGTAAAACGAGATGCGTATACAACGCGTAGTATGGACCTTCAGCTTAAGATGACGCCGAAAAACTTACGAAATAATTTTCTACTCCGCATCACGTCACACGGTATTACAAATTGTTGTTTTTTATTTTCCTTTTTGCTCTTCTCATTCTAATTGTAATTATATACAAAAATCACGGTCTACGTCACATACTACAACTCACTGATGTAAACAACATTACAAGCCTGCGCAACGCTTATTCTTTTGTTTTTGTTTCATGAGTTTAATGGCAACGCACTTTCCCAATCTTTCTGTACCCTTTCTCTCTCTCTCGCTCTCTCTATCTCATCCTCTAATCATAACAGCTACGACCATTTAAATAATCCGAGATCAATTTTAGAAAATTTTGATCATGCTGCTGCTTGAGATCGTGCTTTATGGAGGTCGTTGACGAGTTGTCGTTTTTAAGTTACGCTTTAGTTTTCATGTTTTTTTTTCGCTGCCAACCCATTATGGTCCTAGTAACATGAGCATTATCCTTTAGCAAGCATATGTGATAAAGTTTTTGCATCCACTTGTAAGCGCTCATAAGGCCAACTTTATTTATGCCTAGACTTGTTTTTAACTGTCACTTGCTCTATTTCGAATAAATATTTTCATTCGCGTAAAATCATTTGAAACAAAATTTGAAAATTTATTTTTGCTTTAAATGTATTTATGCGATCGAAAATATTTATTCGAAATAGAGAAACTGGCAATTAGTGTACAAAACTAATTTAGCAAGAACATTTAGCCGATAAAGGCAAAAAATTCCTATACTTCTTATTGAGAAATAGTTATATCGGCGAAATTCATTTTTAATATTATAGTTGGTCTCATTTTAATATATTTTCTCACAAATAAAATATAAGAAAAAAAAATTCTTCTGTTCGCTGCTGCTCATTTTCAGCACAAAACGTAAGCAAAAAAACTTTCTGCCCTTTAATACAATATTATTACTTTTAGCTTAATTTTTATGTGGGCATTTTATGTCCATAAGTTCTGTTATGTGCGGTACCTGGCAGTACAACCAACTCTACGACTGTTTGGTTAACTTAACAACTGACTCAACTACCAACCTACCAACCCAAGCAAACAAGCATTCAGAGAAGCATGGCCGGTCTTTGGAAGGTGCAGAAATGAATTTGCTTGACCATCTGTGAAAATGAGAAAAAGTAAATTTTTGTTCATAAATAAACTTTGTAAGTCTTTATAGTTGTATTCTCCCCTGGTGGAAAGTACACAAGTAAAAAATTATATTTTTTCAAATAGAATAATTTTGCCTTCTTAAGATTTTTTGGCTTGCTTCAAATTTTCTTTTTTCACAAATCTCTCTTCCGCTTTCTTTTTCGCCAACAACAGCAGCAGGTTGGTGGGTGGCCAGGGGAGGAGGAAAAAAGTTATGAAAGTATATTTTTTCGCTTTTCAAGCGCGCAAATAAATATTTTTAACGTTATGAAACGTTTTGGTTTCAATGGTTGTCATTTACTTTGTCGCTTAAATAAATGCTTTGGCTAAATTATTGTTGGGAAAAAGATTTTATTTTTTCAAGGAGCAGGACAATATAACAAATATTGTGTAATAATAAAATGGTTTAAGAAGAAGAACGCCACAATGAAATAGGAAAACTTGTGCTGGCAAAGTGTTGTGTAAATCCTATTTAAGCACTGGTTGGTTATACGTCTCTTTGGTCTGTAATATATTTTTTTTTTCATAAAGTAAGAAAATGAATTATTGTAATTTCAACAATTTCTTAAGCATTATGAACATTAATTTCAAGCATTGAAATAAAAAAAATTTCTACGTTTTATTTACAATACTTTGTCAACTTGAAAAATTACGAGTCAAAAAATCATTAAGAGTTGAAAAACTGATTGATGGTATTTATATAACAAGGACAAAATCATTTTTAATTTTAATATAATTACTAGCAAACCAGAAACAACATCCACAACTACAGCCAGGGGAGATAAGTATTTCATAAGCATGTTCTATGAAACATTTTAAGAATGGTCTTCATTAAGGAAAAAACGCTATAAATTAAATAACATCAGAGCAAATTTCAATTTAAAACCATTTGAAAAATTAAATACCCCAATTAAATTTGAGGGAAAGACACGCACATTCTAAATTTTTTTGCTAAGCAATAAGCCAAAAGTACAGGCATACTACTAGCACGAAAAAACTTTAATCCTGTTATAAAATAATAACTAAAGCTAAAGAAAAATTAAGTTTAAAGAGCACATACATGCAACTCTGCACTAACCAATATTGCTTTAATAAAAATAAATTTTAAAACAAAACACCTGAGCTGCTACCAATTTGCTCGTTTTACTTTCGATACAGAAAAATTGGGGGTTGTTGCAAGAACACCAACATAAACTTGATGAAAAAAAAAACTCAAAAAATGTAAGCTGGAGTGCCAGGGCTTCCCAACTTTCTGATTTTAATGATATAAAAAACTTTACTGGGCAGAAATATTATAGGTATTAAACAAGTCAAAAAAAGAAAGAGCCCGGCACGCGACCCCCGTCGCGTTCTGACCTAAATGTTATAGAAATTCGCTAAAACGTCACTAGCAAAATAACTATATAAATATTCTTCCACCAAAAAATATGATCTCATTATCACAAAAAAAATTATAAGCAGATAAGAACATTGCACTAGAAAATAGCGAAGTTATCCATATTCTAGTTCTTACAAAGTATGTCCATAGATTTATAATTTCAAATGTTATACAAACTAAAATGCCAGGGGGTATACTATACTAAAATGGCAAGTAGTATAAAACCAGCATATTCGAAATAAGCATATATAGCTATAGTATTCAATACTTTAGACTACAAATGGACAAAAAATATATTACACCATATTAAAATTACAAGCCAGGGTAAATACGTAGATTAATGTGTGTTAGTAAAATAGATTAATAACATTTTTGATCTTCCTACTGTGGCAAAATACTGCCCAAGATTTACGTTTAATCATATTTAAAATGTTACATTAGTAAATATGCCAGAGAAAATACTATTAAAAATGTACATATATGACAACTCCTTTATAATGGGCATATCACAAATCTTTTGTGCGCACTCTAGAGCTTAGATAGACAAAATAACTTATAAATTTATAAATAGATAGACAAAAAGTGTTAAAATTTAAGGCCAGGGTAGATACGTAGATTAATATATATTAAGGAAATATATCAATGTTTCTGATCTGCTAACTGTAACAAAATACAGCCAAAGATTTATGTTTCACTATGTTTAAAATATTATAGAAACGAACATGCCAGGGGAAACCCCATTTACATGTGATTATATAGCAAATCATTTAAAATGGGTATATCACAGATCACCACAAACAGTTTCTGCACTGATTAAAAGCTTACATAGCCGAAAAAGATATTATACCATGTCAAAATTGTCAGCCAGGGAAGATACACACTTTGTTAAATATTGTGAAAATAATTTTTTTTAATATTCTAAAAGAAACAAAATATTGTCATACAGCTACACGTTGCTACTTTTGAAGTGTTGCATAAACTAAAGTGCCAGGTGGAAATACTCATTTTCCAGAACAAGATATATCATGCTAAAATGTTCAGCCAGGGAAGATACACACATGGTTAAATATTGAGAAAATAACAATATTTTCGATATTCTAACATATATATTGCCTTACAGCTACACATTGTTATTTCTGAAGTGTTGCATAAACTAAAATACCAGGAGAAATACACATTTTCTTGAGGTACTAAATTGGCTAAAAGTTAAATAAATAAGTCACACATCAGCACTAATGACTTCTGAACAACTGAACTTGTAAATAAAACCTTGCAGTTAGAACCAGGGGAGATATCGATTTTGTAAAACCGTTGTCAATTGAGAAAGTCTAGTTCTTTTTCAGCAATAAATTATGCCCCTGACAGCTAAAGCAGAATATAATTAAAGTTTGTGAGGAATATGAATAAAACACTCTAAAAAGTTTGGGGAAATTTTAAAGTGTTTTCAAGGATAATTTTTAATAAAAAAAATTTGATGCATTTTCTGGCTTTAAAAAAATTACGCTTTGCCTAAAGAGATTTGTTTTTTCCCCCTTTTTTTTCTTGAAGGAACATCGATTTTCTCCAAGGTAAACATTATTATAAACAAATAATTTTCCCAAAAAATATGAAACATGTTATACAAATAAGATGTTCTAGCGAGACGACCTTGAAGAGGTTCAATAAAGCATGTGAAATAATTTTTTTTTATTCAAGAGTTTCTTCACAGACACAATACCGTATTTCATTGTCTGTAAAGGAGACCTGCGAGTAGAAGAAGGCATATTAAGCGGAAAAATGGAACAAGTAAACAAACAGAGGCATTAGTTCATTCATTTGCAATAAATTATTCGTTGCACCTGATGAAACATAAAATAAATCCCAAAGTTACAGTTGGGTTTTTTTATAAATCATTTTTTATTTAGTTTTATTTTATTTTTATAACAATTCTTTCTTTTTCTTTTTTTATTTGCTGTCTTTTGCAGTTGTATTGATTTTTAGTTAAAACAAATACTAATGAAAGTTTAAAACTGCATCTATTTTTTAATAATAAAAAAAATACCTGCCCGGATTCAAATGTATTTCTTGTCAGCATTAAAGTGATAAGGTAGTTTGCTTTTAATATTTTTATGCGAAACTAATTTTCAAAATTTGCCAAGAGAATCAAAAATTGTGCACTGAAACTTTTCAAATGCGGCAAGCTTTTGGGGTATTTTGTAGCCATTTACACAAAAGACTTCTTGGCACAAAATCGAATTGAAAAAGATTTTTAAATAAATGTTAAGCCTTTATAGTTAACTTAGTTCGCTTAGGAAAACAAAATCCATAATTGTAAACGAATCTAAAGAAAAATGTATCCTTAAATAGTATATAAATCCTCCTCTGATCCTAAGGTCGAAAGCAATATTACTCCCGTTTCCGGTTGAAAATAGGTTTTAAATCTTGCGGCATACTATCGTAGTTAGTTTTTCGTTTTTGAAAAATTAACGAAAGAATTCAATTCCGTTCCCCGAACGGAATTGAGTTCTGAAATATATAGCCATGTCACAAAGCTTAGTTCCGTTCGGAAACGGAATTTACTTCTTCAAAAAAATAAAAACTAAAAAATTTTCCGAATGAACTCATTTCTAATTGCAAGAATAAAACTAGTATTGCCTTACAGCATTGATTTCATTCCGAAAAAAGTTTTAGTGGTTAAAACAGCAGATCATGATACGTCATGACTCGAGTTCAAATCCCAGTGAGTGCTGATGAGTAGTGTAGCGACTACGAAACAGCTAGTTGTTCCCCAGCTAAAGATTTGATTATGATTTTTCTTGTCTTCTTCCATCAATAATTATTGATCACAGCAAATTTGTATTGTAAAAAATCATTCTTAAGAAAAAACTTTAGAAAGGAAAAACTTGAACTAGAACCCGATGTACATATGTACAAAACAAAAAAAAAAAAAAAAAAATTTTATATTTTAGTTTTTTGAGAATTGAAAAAAACCGATTCAATTCCATTTCCGAACGGAAGTGAATTCTGTGTCATGGCCGATAGCAGAATATATCTGATTTCAACAACCAAATTCTTTTTTAAGCGGCAACGATTTGAAAATCGTGAACGTCAAGCGAAGCTGAATACGTTAACAAAATACTGCCTACGATTTTGGGTTCACCATGTTTAAAATATTACATAAGTAAACATGCCAGGGGAAATACATATATAGCAAATCGCTTAAAATGGCCATATTATAGATCACCACGGTTTGTGCGCAGTTTAGAGCGATTTTATATCATGTTAAAATTATAAGCCAGGGTAGATACGTAAATTAATGAAAGTTAATAAAAATACATTAATATTGTTGATCTTGCAACTGTGATTAAATACTGCTAAAAATTTACATCTGAAACTTTAAACTTTGTAATCAGCCATGCCACAGAATCCAATTCCGTTCTAAAATGGTATTGAATTCGTTTTTTTGATGCTTCAAAAAACGAAAATTTAAAATTTTTTTCGGATTGAGATCATTTCTATGCGAAGAGTTTCATAGTTGAAATTAGAAATGATTGCATTCCAAAGAATTTTTTATTTCCTCGTTTTTGAAGAAGCAACGAAAGAATTCAATTCCGTTTCCGAATGGAATTGTGCTCTGCGATATGGCTGAATACATCTGATGTCAGCAACCAAAGTCCTTTTTAACGGCAACGATTTGAAAAATGTGAACTCCAACTGAAGTTACAAAACGTTTTTTTTTATTTAAACTATTTTTTCAACGCCTTTTTTATTTAAATTATTTTCTACGTTTTCTAGTTATCGCATAAGATCATTTAATTTTTATTTAATACAAAAACGTGTTTAAGCGAAACCACAAACAAAAAGTTTTCCGGTAATTTTAAAGTAGCTTTTTTAAGGTTATTTATACGGTTTTGTTATAAAGTAGACATTTTTTGCTAAAATAAAGACCATGATAAATTTAATTTTAGAACGTTTTGCAAAGAAACCGAATAATCTTAAAAATTTTAGAAAAAAATTTCGACGCATTCAGAGCAGGTTTTTGAGAAAAAAAAAACTTTGCCAGCCCTGCAACTATATAAGACATGTTTTTGCCCTTGGCAAAATTAAAATTTTTTGTGAAATTTAATAAATTTTCGGCATGAAAACTTGTGTTTCTAACACAATAATAAAATCTTCACTAAATAGAAATTATTTCGTGTTAATAAAATTATAATAGTAAAGCAACCATATCACTTCCCCATTCTTCTTTTGCTTTTATTATGGCATCTAAAGAGTAGTTAGAGTATATTTTACGCAACAATGCAATAAATCAAAATAGAAGGCAATAAAAACAACTTGAAAAAAAAAACAAAATAAACAAACGAAAACAAACTAAACTAAAAACAGTAAAAGCACCAACGATGAAAAAATGTGCATTTACTGTTAACAATAACAAAAACAAGATCATCAGTTTAATACCCTGACTAAAATGCGATTGAAGCGTTTTGTATTGAAATAATTGAGAAGAAAAGCCTTTCAGTCACACAAACATGTAGAAGAAAAAACGACAACAACTCTTTTTGGTTTAATAATTAAGTAATAATAGATAAATACAATACTCTTAAATAAACGCTCGGAGAAAATTTTAAATTTGGATTAAGTTATGTAATATACAAAAGCGATTAACAATTGGCATGACTTTTATTTTCGAACTCAATGTCAAAATTTCGATATGGGATTTCCAGTTCCACAAAACATATTTTTTATACTATCAAAATGCTTAAAAATACTTAAGCGTTGACATATTCCTTTAATAAACTTCGAAGACAGTTTCGAATATTCGAAAATAACGGTTTCTTGTATTTCGAATTTAAGAAAACATGCTTTTCAAAATAATTTTTTTAATTGAAATAGTTTTATATAATAGTCATAACAATATCAAACATTTTCGAACAGAATTTCGCAAAAAAACAACTCTGGCTTAAAAATCAAGCATTAAATACAATTCTAGTATATAAATCTTCGAAAAAATATTTAATTTTGGCTTAAGGCATGTAAAATGCATAGAGCGGCTAATTATTTTATTTAATAATATTCATGATTTTAATTTTCGAACTCAATTTCGAATTTTCTATATAGAGTTTTAAGTTCCACAAAACATATTTTTTAAGCTATAAAGTGACCTAAAGCTAGCTTAGTGTGATTAATACTATTCTTTAGGCACAATTTCGAATATTCGAATATGAAACTTTCTCATATTTCGAATTTCACAAATTATATTTTTCAAAATAATTTTTAATATTGAAATAGTTGTATATAATGGGCATAATAATTTCAAACATTTTTACACACAAATTTGAAAAAAAAACAACTCCTTGTCTTAATAATCCAGCATTAGTAGATAAATACCATTCGCGTAAGTGAATGTTCGAAGATATATATAAATTTGGATTAAGTCATGTAATACACAAGCGATTAATTCTTTTATATAACAATTTTCATGGTTTCAATTTTCGAATTCAATTTCGAATTTTCGATATGGGGGTTTGAGTTTCACAATACATATGTTTTAAACTAAAAACTGACCTTAAGCTAGTTTAGTGTGATTACTATTCTCTAGTTACCTTCAAAGACAATTTCGAATATTCGAAAATAAAGGTTTCTTGTATTTCGAATTTCATATATCATGCTTTTAAAAATTTTTTTTCATATTAAAATAGTTTTATAAAATGGGCGTAATAGTTTAAAAGACTTTCGAATACAATTTCGAACTTTCGAACACAAAAAAAAATTTGTTATCATAACGGTGCTAAAATAAGTTTATAATTCTTTTTCGGACTTTGCCTAAACAAACATTTTTCTTGTTTCCTAAATTATTTTCGAAATTTCGAAAATCAGCTTTAAGTGTATATATTACTATATTTTTTCTAGAATTTTTAAAATTTCAATCCCTTGATACGTTTATCTCCTCTTTTCATACCTAATTTGAGATTTTCGGAAATGAAAACGATTTTAGTCTAAAAGAAAAAAAGCAAAAACTGCAGCAAGATAAAATTCAGTTAAATTATTTTTATACTTTTTAAAGAAATTTTTGAAATATAAAAGAAATTATGTATTGCCCACTACAATCTTGTAATAGTTTTCAAATTATAGTTTATAGTCCTGTGGACACTTATCCTTTTATCCCCTAACTTAGTTTTCTATTCCAACAAAATCAACAAATTGTGTTTTCTTTTCTTTTTTACAGATCAGTTGAATTGATTGCTCTACTGGCCATATCCTGTACATTTTTTCTATTTATGCACACAAATAAACTCAACAGTCGTCTTAAAGAGATGGAAATGAAATTACAGCCATCAGAATTTTCAGCACTCGGTCTGACAGGCAGCAATCATTTGGATTCACCCAGTAAGTAAACGTTTACAAACTTGTTATTGCTTTGTTTGTTGTTCTTAGTTTTTGGTACAGCTCCTGCTACTGCTGCTGCTGAGCATGATTTCCTTTTTCCTGCTTGCTTTATAATTTATTTGTTTTTTTTTTCATCATTTTTTTTTATTATCCTCTCCTACTTTAAACGTTAACGCGTTTGTTTTATAAAATTTATAGTATTTTGTTCTTGTTTTGGCACATTGTCCATCATTTTGCAACTAGTGCATTTCTTGTTATTGTTCTACTTACTGTTATTGTATTATACTCCACATAAATATTATTTTAAGAAATCAGTAGAGAGGCAGAATTTTTAACGTCCTCTAATACAGCGAAAAATAATCTTTTAAAATGAATTTTAAGTGTAAATAAAATCATGCTTACACTGACCGAAGACATTAAAAAATGAAAAAATATAAATAAGAATTACGTCTTATACTATTGAAAATGTTTTAGATTTTGTAAAACTAGTATAAGATGGTATTATAGATACTCAAACTCTTATCTTATACTCACACTACCTAATTATATTCGGCTATGCCTTTCGACTTTCTTTTACTCTTTCTATTGTAAGAATTATGTCTTATACTTTTAAAATCATCTTAGATTTGATTAAGCTAGTATAAGATAATTTTGTGCATACTCAATCTTATACTCGTATTACTAACTTATATTCAATCATGTTTGACGACGTTCTTTCACTCAGAATGCCGCCTTATTCTAAGACCCCTATACTATTAAACTGCAATCACCTCTTACTTGTGCAGTGCAACTATACTCCTATTATAATCTTATAATCAGCGTCCTACGTGAATAATACCATTCTACCAGACTAAATAAGTCTTATATGTTATCTTTAACTCGCCTTATTATCTTATACTCATACTTCTCATCTGATATTAAGGTTCCCATTTTATACGTTTAAAATCTTTTACTAGGGATAACGCGTGTATTTCTGACTGCTATCCTATGAAATTATAACCGGTATTTACTTGCACTATAACCTCATATTATTGTCATTTACTCAGCCTAACGTCTTACAAACGTTCTGCCATTGTATCAGACGATTTTTGTCTTGTACATTAGCTTAAACTCGGTTTATCATCTTAACTTACCACTAAAATTCCTATTTCATGCTCAGACTGCTACCGTATACTCTATCAAGTTTTATCTTTCATTTGTTTACACTTATTTCGCTCAGAATACCTCCCATTATGCTCACTTCTATCCTACTTGACTGTAATTATCTTTTACTTTTGCTAAAGCTTTGTATTTATATTATACGCATACTACCATGCTCTCAGCCGACATTTCTCTTATATATCATATTAAACTTATTATCCTGTACTCAGACTTTATACTCAAATTCTCATCTTATAAGTTTTTGTATTTTATTTCTCCAACGTTCTTTATCTACAAATATCGCCTCTTATTCTGACCTCTCTTTTATTAGAGTATAATGGGTTTATACTTATACTATAACCTACTACTCATATTATTATCTTATACACATCGTCTTATACGCTTACTGCAATTTTATTAAACAACATTTATCTCACACATCAACTTATACTCGGCTTATCATCCTATACTAAAGCTTTAAATTTGTACTCAAATTTATATTTCATTCCGGGACTTTAGAAACAATTTGTTATATTTTCCTAAAACGATGTTACCATATTGCCCGACATCAACTTGTGGAAAAATTAAAAAATCGCAATGTTTTAAAAAAGTAATTTGTTTGTATTGTAGATAATTCACGTAAAATTTTATTTAAACTTTGATAAACTTATACTCAGACTTCAATTTTAAAGTAAAGTTTCGTCACTAGCTGGCAAGTATTTACGTGTATGCTAGATCATGCAAAAATTAAAAAGACATAAAACACTAGACATTGATCTATCACACACGAGAACAATTGTGCTGACATCTTGTTAGCGGAGTGGGGAAAGGGAGTGATAGTATGCATGATTTTTTTGCATAGCCATCCAGCTTCAATGACTGAGAACAAACATACTAATCCGCACATGATGCGATATGTACGTATATCTACATGTTATGCCAGTTCAATTAGTCCCGTGTGTGATGGGTTTGAACAAAAACCATTTGCTTGTTCACATTTCACTTCATCTTTCATAAACTTATACTCAGACTTTTATTTTAAAGTTTTTTTTTCATAATTTTACTTAATACTTTCATTCTAAAGTTTTATCACTATCTGGCAAGAATGTTTAAATATGCAAGAACTGCAAAGACATAAAACACTCGACATTGGTCTGTCACACACGAAAACAAATGTTCTGACATCTTGTTGACGAAGGGGGTAAAGGGAGTGATATTTTGTATTTTTGTTTTTTTTTTTTTTGCATAATTTTTCAATCAGCTTCAAAGAAATGAATACAAACATACTAATACGATTACACACATAATGCGGTGTATACATACTCGTATTATGCCAGATGAATTAGTCTCGCGTGTGATGAATTAAAATAAGAATTGTTCGGCTTAAACTTGTTTTCGTGTGTTTTAGCTCAATAGTTCAACGACTTTGTTCTTCTAATAATTCAAATTAGATCGATGATATTTCGTAACGTTGAAATGGTAAATGAAATTATAATATGGACAACATATATACGAGTAGTATACACTATACAATACTTTTAGCTACACTGCCGCTTATATTTGGACATTCATAGTTTTTCACACTATAATCTTATAATCAGGCTAGCACTTAATACTCAAACCGTTATTTTATACTTATGCAACCATCATAAGCAGTGGTGGCAGTCTTTGTCAACTCAACACTCGAACTACACTACTCAACACTCTAATTACACTACAACATTGAGCTATCTTATACTTAATGCCACCTTATCTCATACTTATACTTTCTAATTTAAAATTGTTTTCGAAAACTTCTTAGTCGTCTGAAAACCATCGTATAATTACACTCAATCTTATACTCAGACAAAGGTGCTATAATCCTCTCTATCTTACACTGGCACATTCATATAACTATCTTATCTTAAATCATATCTTATACTCGTACACAGATCATTACCTTATGCTTAGGCCTCCATCTCAAATTCATAACACAGTATCTTATGACCAAAAGTTCGAGTTCTCCCGTAAGAGTTCAAAAAAGCCATAAAAAAGCAATTATATAAAATTTAAACTGCACTGTCAGTGTGGCCAATTTGAAGCATTAAATAACTTAAATTTTGCATGTAAAAATGCAAGAAAAATAAAAACCAAAAGCAAAATATAATACAAAATCAGTGGCAGTATTTTTTCATGTTATTACGTTGAAAATAAACTTAATCAGACTTGTTTAAGATAAAGAGCCAGTCAGTAGTCATCGTCATCGGCGTTGTTGTTGTTGTTTTTACTTCTCTGGTAGGATTCATGGTATGAAGTGGCAGTCTTTGTGGCTGTGGCAGAAACAGTGGCAACTGTTAAGGCAAGTAATTGTAAGATTTTATTATTTTTTTCTTACGAGTATAATGTGAGTTATAAACCAACTACGTCATTTATTAAAGGCAAGAGAGTGTTATAAAATTGCTTTCGAAAAAAATATTTCAGAATATTTAGTTGATTTTATTAATGAAGTATGTTTATATTTTAGTTGGTTAAAGAAACGAGGTCATGGTTGGTTATTCTAAAAAGAATGTTTATCTTGTAGTTTAAACTAGATTACAAACAAGATTTATTAATTATTTATGGAGAAAAAAATAGAGATAATAATAGTAATTAAATGACTATAAATGGAACAAATATGCCATCAAGTTTTTTTTTAAACAATTTGTTGAAACTAAATTAATTTAACTAAAGCAAATTATTTTGTATGTTTATTGAAATAAATCAAAATTGTGTTTTAAAAAATATGCAACAGTCTTATGGTAAAGTTTGTGCACATAAGGACATGTTTTCTTTACAAATGTCCTTAATTAATTTAATACAATTTTGATATAATAACTCGAAACTTCAAGTCAAATATTACTTAAACAAAAAAAAAAATAAAATAAATTTTCAAGAATAAAATATAAAGAATAATCTCACTATTAATTAAAATACAAAATTTGTTTGAGTAATTCTGTTCAAAGTGCTGTTTAACTCTCTTACAATTTGTAACAGGATTGCCTAAAGCATTGTTTTAAATTTCATTTAATTCTGTCTAAAGATATGCTTTCGCCGCAGATATCCTTTTTCTCAAAATAAATTTTTTCTCTAAACTTATTGACTAAAGCAAATCATTGTTTATATCTGTTTAAATAAGTCTTAGTACAAAGGCAATGCACGTAAGGACATGTTTTCTTTACAAATGTCCTTAATTAATAACTCGAAACTTGATGTCGAATATTGTTTAAACAAAAAAATAAAGTTTAATCTAAGAATAGTCTCACTATTGATTAAAATTCCAAATTCGTTTGAGTAATTCCGAACAGGGCGCTATTTAACTCTCTTACATTTTGTAACAGAGTTGCCTTTAGCATTGTTTTAAATTTCATTTAATTTTATCTAAGGACATGACTTCGCCGCATATATCCTTTTTCGCTGGATGATATTTTTTGTTTAATTTTGTCCTTTTTTGTTTAATTATATCCTTCTCAAACCAAAACATGTACCATTTCAAAGAGTTGTCAGTGCTAATCTTCAAATTTTGTTTCAGTAGTTGTGATAATAACATATTATTTTCTTTTTAAATTATTTTCCGTCATATACTCATCAATGTGCTACAAAATTTGTTACTACTTATAAAATAAGTAATATTAATAACGTGATGAATTTTTACTTTAACGGTATTAGAATATGCCTTCGCCCCATATATCCTTTTTCTTGCAAAAAATTTTGTTTTTAATGTTGTTATGGTGTAAATTTCATATTATAATTTAAATATGTAAAATTGGCTTTCTAATCATGTTGCGCCATTTTATTTCAGTTAACTTAACGGATTAACATCCTTTATATGAGATATATAATGTTTGCCATAGTTTTAGTTTAAAATGCTCTAAAACCCAATAACAACTTATCAAATGAAATTTTTTTTGGTTTATTTCAAATTTCATTTCAAAATATGCACATATATACCTGCTCATCATATATCCTTTTTTTGTTAGGTAAACTTATATTTTAAATTTTGATTTTAAACTCATTTATAAGTTCTTTTTTAACAGCAAAATAACAGTTCAAAGCTTTTTTTCTTATACTTGGTTTTTATCGTAGGAAGTAGAATATTACACTTAATGAGATATACATTTGTTTTTGTATTTATCATCAGAATGCTGTGAAAATTGCTTACTATTACTAACATGATTGCTTTAGATGCTGTACCAAATTTCACTTCATTCTGTAAAAGGATATGATTTCGCCTCGTATATCCTTTTTTCACAATAACATTTTTCATTTAATTTTGTCACATTATCCATCGGAGGCTAAAGTAGGTAGCTTTTAAAAAAGTTTTATTGATCTTGCTAAAATTTTTTTTATTAAATACGGTACTAATCTTACCAATTTATAAAATAATTGGCTGTAGTTCCGTGATAAATTTCATTTAGTTCCGTGTAAGGACACGCCTTCGTCCCATATATCCTTTATTTCAAAAGTAATAGCTAAGCAGCAAAAAGCCATAATTTAATTTAATAAATATTGTTATATATATACTTTAACAATTCTTTTAGTTTTTATTGAAGACAAACTTACAAATTTATTTTATTCTTAATATTAAATAACTTCATGGGATTAAATTCAAGTATTTATTCTATTCACATTTCTCCCAATTTTTTTCAAACGTTGCTAAATTTTAAATGATTTTTATGAAAAATCCCTTTTTTTATTCAAATGTCTTTTAGGTGAGCAAAAGTTACATAGCAACACTTTTATTTATTTTGAGAAAATATTTCTCTAGGAAAAAGTTTCAAATGTGAATATTAAACGTGTAAATAAACAAATATAGAAAAATCCAACAATTTATTTAACACTTTTGTAAAACGAATGCTATGCATGCATACTTGTGGATATTCATTGAATTTTCTTCCTTTTTTTGTATTTGATTTTAAAAGAAATTGTTTATCAATTCTTGAATACTTTGTTGTTTTGCTGAAAATTTTGTTAAGAAAACTTTATGCAATGAGTAAAAAACTGTAGAGAATAAAAATTACTTAATAATTTATCTCCCAGCTGCATATACTTGTTTGTGTAGTGTAGTCACATGACATCGGTGATCATTGGCGTAAAAAGTATTCATAGTTAAATAGCAGATGAAACGTTTGTGGTCGAATTTCCTGCTGTAGCATTTCCAAAAATTTAGTAATGGTTTTACATTTCGCAACAATTATAGACTATTTTCATGAGTTTGTTTATCGATTTAGAATGGTATTAGTGAACACATACAAAGCACTTACATATTATATGCATGCGAATATTTATAGGCATAGTAAATGTTGTTTCAATTTAGCCCGCCAACATCGTAAAGTTAGTTAAAAGCATTAGTTTTTGCTGGCAATTTTATTTATTGCACAAGTTAAACATTCTTTTTTTTTTTGCTATTAAATATTTGCTTTGCTTGTGTAATCACGGATTAATAAACGTCTGTGTGAAGTTATGCTTTCCTATTTAATATCATATTGAATTTTGAAGTGTTTGTAATACACTTTTCCTTGTCACATGTCTGCAATTTGTGGTGTTTGGCTTTTTCCATTACTTTTAATTAAAACAAGTCTCTGGGACGATTAAAAATTGAGATAAATAAACATTTTATGATATTGAAAACAATTATCAGTAAACTTTGTAACAAAAATTTTTGTTTTAAAATAAAGAATACTTGATAAACACGAATGCCCCTGTTCAAGGCAAAGTGAGCACTTACTCTGTCGGTGTCCAATCCTTTCTTATATAAGGGCTTTGTATCTAGGAATACAGGCGCTACACGATTGGGCAGAAATATCGGATTGTGATTGAAGTGAATTGGACTCATTCATCCGATTCTCAGCTTGGTTCTGAACTACTAATATACATATCACAATCAGGCAACGCAACGGCGCCGTATTGGTTTTGCAAACCGGGTTTTCAATGATTGGCAGCCCGTTAAACCTAACCAAACCTAGCGCAAAGATACTGGCTTTAATTTCGTAAATACTTACTGCTCGTATTGGTTTTATTTGGTTCTGATAAAAACTATACCATGCACATTATTTTCAACAAAAAAGATAAATGCAAGGTAAACTAGTCCTTTCAGCGGCTGAAATAAAATCAGTAAGAAAAAGAAAAATTAAACTTCATCTATCCATATAGAGCCCGAAGGAAACCGCCTTTTTAAACAATAAGTATTTCAGTAAGTGGTCATAGCTTAAAAAGTAAAAGCTTTCGCAAGATTTCAATTCATATTATACTCTTAGAAAAGGATATTCGGGAGGAACTCATATCCTTGCTTCAATCTAAGTAAAATTTGGTGCCAAGCTTAGTTTAAGTCAATATTATACTCTTAAAAAAAGGATATTTGGGAGGTAGCCATATAATTGCCCCGCTTGTGGCCAAATTTGGCACAGAGATTAGGGCCACCATTTCAAAAGTTGTATGTGTGGAAACCACATCCTTAGTTAGCAAAATTTGTCAAATAAAGGATATATGGCAGCTAGACATTTTCCTGCATTAAACGAAATTAAATTTTCTAAAAATTTATTAAATTACGTTTCATACTCTAATATAAGTATATATGAGCAACAAGTCCTTGCACCGATTAAAATTATTTTAGGCTTGCTTGCACTTTCTTTGGTTCAAGACTATATAATAATAAGAAAACACATGACAATTTATGGAAATAAAAATCAATTTAAACAACTTCAATAATTTCTCTTTAAGTAAAATCTTGTCTTACTGAAATGTCATTTGTTGTACACATTAAATTTCCTTTGCAAATCTAAAGCATTTTACTTTTTATTTCAACATTTTTTTAATAAAAGAAAAACCACATTTTTCCCCATTCAAGTTCAATGTCACAAATATTTCAAACATGTTTTAACCATGTTTATTTTTTAAATACAGTATCATCAATATTTTTTCTCTATTTTATCATGAAAAGAAATCTGTTTCTATACATACTTCTGTTTCCATATATGTATGTATGTTGTTTTATACTTTTTGTTTTCAAAACTTTTTTGTTAAATTGAAGTACGTACGAGCATGTTCTTCTAAACGAATCAAACAACAAACCAACCAACCAACCAACAACCACCTTGTGAATGAATAATGGCGTTTTTTATTATTTCTGCAATAAATAAAGAAAATATTTCATTTAACAGTCTAATAAGTGAATCTTTTGTTGATGTTAATCAAGTGCTGTTTGATTATTCTTGTTTCTTTATAATAATAATGTGCAACTTCAACATTGTTGATGAATTTACTTGTATTTCTTAAAAACCCATAAAATATTTATTAAGTAGAGGCGCGTGAGTAAGTGGCTGCTTGCTTGAGCTTGCAGCCAAATTGTGTGTTTAATATGTTTATGATTGTAATTATATTACAACAATAATAACTTTTAGCGCATAAAGAAAATTAAACACAAGATGTGTTAAAAAAGTTAATACATAAAAACGTTAAAATGAAACTTTTTAAAAGGACTCTTGAAAAGTAGCAACTTTTAATAAAAATGCTTTTGCCAATGACAATCTTTTGGCAAACGTGCTTTTGTTAAACATGTGCGATTTAAGAAAAGCTCCTTTTCACAAAGTTTATTTAAAAATAACGCCCTCTAAAAAGAAGTATAACACATCACTCTGGCTCTGAATATTGCCCTTAAGTACTTTATATCGTAGCTAACTTTTAACTAAACCACGTATACATTCTATAAATGGCAGCTAGGATAAATGTTCGGTTTCTGTTTTGGTACTGCAGATAAATTTTTGTTATGTCGGCGTAGGCAAAGCGTTGGAGGCCCGTTAGTGGGCTGTGCTCAGTAAAATAGCTAGTCGAAACCTCCCTGGTCTTTACGGCTGTGTGTAGTTGACACACACAGTACTTTTCGAAAAAAAAAAACTTTATAAAAAACTACACTGTCAGAATATTTTATCAACAAAAATAAATTTAAAAAAAATATAACTTTTTAAAAAAGAAATATAAGGCAAAAAAAACTTTTAGAAGAAAAAAAACCTTTAAGAAAAATCATTTGGAAAAACTACATTTTTTAAAAACTATCTCTTAGTACCATAAGAGGTACCTTTTCATAACACCACTTCTCAAAAAATAATTTTTAAACTAGTGTACTTCAAGAAAAAGCATTTTTTAAAGCTACGTTTTTAAAAAACTGTCGTTAAGAAATTTTCTCTTAAAAAAGTACCATTAGAAAAAGGTACTTTGTAATACAAGATCCCCTTCATATAATCGCATTTTTAAAAAACTATTTTTAAATTACTGTTCTTTAAGAAATTCCATTTTGGAAAACTACGCTTTCAAAAAACTGCCTCTAAGAAATTATACCTTAAAAAAGTACCAACAGAAAAAGGTACTTTTTCATACACGAAACTACTTTTAAAATTACTTTTAAAAAATCATTATTAAAAATTATTTTTCTTCAAAAAAAAGCCATTTTGGCAATCTACATCTTTAAAAAACTGCTTTTAAGAAATTATGTCTTAAAAAAATACCATTAGAAAAAGGTACTTTTTGTTTCTTCCAACACCCTTTCATATAATCATTTGTTCAAAAAACTATTTTTAAACGAGAATTCTTCCGGAAAAGACATTTTAGAAAACTACCTTCTTAAAAAAATGCCTTTAAGTACTATTTGAAAAGGTACTTTTTGATAAAAGAACCTTTTCATATAATCACATTTTTAAAAAAATTATTTTTAAACGAGAAAACGTATTTTGCAAAACTACGCTTTTAAAAAATTGCCGTTAAGAAATTATTTCTTAAAAAAGTACCATTAGATAAAGACACTTTTAGTTACAAGTACGCCACATTTTTAAAAAATAATTTTTAATAGAATGTTCTTTAAGAAAAAAAATTTCGGAAAACCATGTTTTCAAAACCCGCTTTTAAGAAATAATCTCTTAAAAAAGTACTATTAAAAGGGACCGTTTCATATAATCACATTTTTTAAAAATAATTTTGAAACGAAAGTTCTTTATATAGGATCATTACGGAAAACTACATTTTAAAAAAAAATTCATTTAGAAATATAGCTCCTATAAAAATATCATTAAAAAAGGTACTTTTTGATGCAAGTACTGACTTTTTCATATAACCCCATTTTAAAAAAATTATTTTTAAACAAGTGTTTTTTAAGACAAATCATTTTTAAAAACAACGTTTTTAAAAAACGGCCTTTAGAAAATTATCTCATACAAAGTACCTTTAGAAAAAGGTACTTTTTGATGCAAATACCTTTTCATACAAACACATTTTTTAAAAAACTGTTTTTAAGGAGCAATCATTAAGGTAAACTACATTTTTAAAAAACTGCCTTTTGAAAATTACCTGTTAAATAAAACTATTAAAACAAGCCCCCTTTAAAAATAAAGTACCTTTCAAACAAAGTAAGTTTCCAATATTACTATACTTTTATTTTAAATACACTTGGGTAAAAATACCTTTTTAGAATTACGTTTTCAAAAGTACATTTAAAGTACAATACATAATTTCTCACAAAAGTTCTTTTTAAGAATCACTTTTTATACTACTTTTGGAAAAAAAATTACCTACATAGAATTACTTTATAAAACAGTACATTTAAAGTGCAATACATAATTTGCGACAAAAGAAACTTTCAGTAAAAGTACTTTTTAAGAATCGGTTAAAAAAACTGCTTTTGGGAAGTACTTGTAGTACCTAATCAGAATTACTTTATAAAAAAGTGCCTTTAAAGTACAATACATGTTTTTGCCAAAGGAAACTTTTAATAATTATAATAGGTACTTTTAAGAAAAAGTACCTATTTAGAATTCCGATCAAAAAGTACATTTAAAGTACAATAAATAATTTCTGACAAAACAAACTTTCAATAAAAGAAACTTTTAATAATTAAAATAGTTACTTTTGAGAAAAAGTACCTATTTAGAATTACGATTAAAAAGTACATGTAAAGTACAATAAATAATTTCTGACAAAACAAACTTTCAATAAAAGAAACTTTTAATAATTAAAATAGTTACTTTTGAGAAAAAGTACCTATTTAGAATTACGATTAAAAAGTACATGTAAAGTACAATAAATAATTTCTGACAAAACAAACTTTCAATAAAAGTACTTTTTAAGCATCATTTTTTTAACTACTTTTACGAAAAGGTATTCAGAATTACTTTATAAAAAAGTACATGTAAAGTACAATACATAGTATTTGACAAAGAAAACTTTTAATAAAAGTACTTTTTAAAAATCTTTTTTTTTAATTGCTTTTGGGAAAAAGTACATTTTAAAAATTACAGTTAAAGTGTATATTTTTTGATAAAGCAAACTTTCAAAAAATTACTTTTAGGAATCACTTTTTTAAGCAAGTACAAAAAGTTTTACAAAACTTTATAAATAAAACTGATTTTTTCTTATCACGTACATATAATTATATGCAAAGAATACTTTAAAAAAGCCACATTTTATAAAAACAAACTGGTTTAACAATTTGCATTTCTTTAAAAATCGCAACAATTGCTTTACTTTATTTGCAATTTTTTTCATTCACGGCACTATTGGAAAATAAGAAAACCACAAGCCAATAAAATTACAATACCATATAATTTATTATAAAAATTACGTGGGTCTAGTCATGTTAACAGTTCAGGGTTAAACTTTTGTGCTTAAACAATTTTATAAATGAATTAGCTAAAAATATCTGTCACTACAAAATTGTTAACATGGTTGCTTAAAATTCACACATTGCAACATGTTTTGGTTGAAAATAAACTAATTTTTATTTTCAACAATTTATTAAATAAATAAACAAACTTTTTACATTTCATTTAATAAGAAAATATCAAGCTAAACTTTAATCTCTGGCCAGAAAAAAATATTTAAATTTATTTAGATTTATTTTGGATATTTACGCTGAAGCAATACAAAACAATAAACTAAAATGTAATAAAGATTAAAATATTATGCTTTAAATCATATCAACAGTATATAAATAACGGGTTATTTATTTTGAGATAGTAAAATTTATCGATGGAACTTTTATGCTACTACTAGTAGATTGCTTAGGCTTTGTTACTAGATGCGAAATAAAATATTCTTGTGCAATTGCACAATGCATATGGCAAAATAAAAAGTTACTCCTGCATTCTTCAAATGCAGTAATGCAATACCATTTACACAAGATTATTAATAGGGCTAATATGTTCAAGCGACCGCCGCCACTAGATTGGTTATAGCAGTCGATTCTTCTGAAGTAACTTTCGTCCACTGTTTGACGAATATATCTGTGGCATTTTATCATAACAGCTGTTAGTGTAAAGTAAAAAGTTACTCCTACATTTGTCAAATGCAGTAATGCAATACCATTTGCACAAGATTATGAATAGGGCTAATATGTTCAAGCGACCGCCGCCACTAGATTGGTTATAGCAGTCGTTTCTTCTGAGGTAACTTTCGTCTACTTTTTGACGAATGTATCTGTGGCATTTTATCATAGCAGCTTAAGTCGATTTTTAAAAATTGCTGCTAATTTGATTACTTGAATAAATATGGTATTCTTGTTTGCAGAAATAATTTTTCGTATTATTCACAAAGTTTCTTCTTAAACTTAGTTCTTCATTCAAATTTCCCTTCAAAACTTTTTTTGATCTTATCTCGACTTAAGTTGTTATGATAAAACGCCACAGATATATATTTATTTGTATGCACAGTGTAGTGGCTGTCTTAATCATAGACCTACAAAAAAATCTGACGATTTCGAATCACATGACGTTGCCAAAATTTACTCTATCTGAAAACTTCTCTCGCACTAAACTCATAAACGGTCGAGTTGTGTTTCTTGTATCAGCATCTCATTGAATTGCAGACTTAAAATAAATCGGAAGAAGCTAAAAGCTTTGCTGTAGCAACAAGCTGAAATAATCCACTATACTTTTACTGACAAAAACTAAATTTTCGCCGCTGCACACATCGCGAAATTTCACAGTCTTAATAGTTAAAAAGACACTGAGAACATCGTGGAATCGACATGGTCAGATTATCCGCTAACAAAAGCGATATTCTCAGTATTACATATACATTGCGAAAGTGCATTGGCTGGTACTGGGACGCTGTAACTTTTATTACAATATTCATATCTTTCAAATATTTATAATGATATTTTATCGACATTCGTTGACATTATTTTAACGATATTAGCTGTAAATTAAAATCAGCTGTTACTTTTACTGCCTATTTTCATATACACAATGGTTTAACGTGGTTAAAATTATATTACAGAGCCACACAATCGCTACTGCACGCTATGAAATATATGATTACGATTATAGAATCATTAAAAGTTATAGAGTCACACTATCTGTAACGCTTCCAGTCTCTCCAAACTTCATTACAATCTTGCTAATTTCTTATAGTAGGCCGATTATGACAATCATAATCACCCTGTAATAGCGCGTAAGCGATGAAACAGAACACAACCACAACTTCAAGGAAATTGAAATGACAGCTGCAGCTTTAAAAACTGTCATTAAATGTTTTTATATTTGTTGGGTAAAAATCTATTAAAAATTAAATATCTATTTTTCTAGCTGCTTTTAAAAATTAAACTTCATGCTCTTGTACCCCTTCAATCAAAGTTTCTATAATATCAAATCTTTTCTTATTACCTTAATTACCTTTTAAATGTTTCTGTTGGTTTTCTTTTTACTTTGCGCCAAAGCTTCAAAAATATATGATTTCGTTTACAAAATATATTAAACTTTCCAAAAATATGGTAATATTCAATATGCATTTGCTACTGGTAATATAGTGAGCACCAGAGATCTGCACAGGTACACCGCAACCGTTAATATAATGGATGTTTACTCAATAATTTTCACAATCGAGTATTTTAAACACTCTTAAAAAACTATGCGATGGTTTTTATATGGCGTTTTACAAAAAGTATTTGAAAAAAAACTTTTTTAATAAAGAGCAAACCACTTGAGGTATTTCCAAAACTTTATTAACCACTTGATATACATTTATTGATGGAACTCGACTTCGTTAATATGGCCACCGCTAAAATCTTTGGTGTAGCAACATCCTGGCATAATCCACTACATTTTCTATTTGCATTTATAACTATATAGTAGCAAATGAATTTGTAAAGTATAGGATGTACTCGTACAGCATGGGCGGAGTAACGAAAACCTTATGCCCACGATGGTATTAACAGTAATTTTTTGCGGTGCTGTGACTAACTGTACCAACTTAACAACGAAATATCTCAAAAAAAAAAAAACTGTAAACTAATACAGTTAGTTGAGGTAGACAGTAAACCAATGAGAGTGAAGGGCACCGGTTGCAGATCTCTGATGATCACTTAACGTCAAATAAATTTTTTGTGAGGGAATATAGTTTTTTTTTTTTTTTTTTTTTTGAACAAAACATAGAACAACAAATTCTGTGAAAATAAAAATAGTTTTAATAAAAATAATTTATAATTCAATATTTGCAAATAATTCGTTTAGCTCAAGATCGTTTTTGTTTTTTTTTTTAATGTTTAACGTATTTTTCAATATTTTGTCTTCCTTTGGAAGACTTCTTCAGCAAAAAAAATTTTTTTTTTTTGTGTAAATTCAATACAAAACTTAAATGGAATGAAAAAATTTTAACGTACAAAAATACAATCAACAACAACAACATACATAAGTTCAAAAAATATTTGAAATGAAAACAAATTTTTAACATACATATGTATATAGTTGCAAAATTCGTAAATTCAATTAACATGCATACAAACAACATACATAAATTCAAAAACTGCAATGAAAACCAAATCTTAACATACATAAATACAAATTAACATTTATTTTTACGAATAATTTAAAATACATTAGAAGTTTTGCTATATATCTCTAGCCCTGCCCCCTTGTAGACGTTAAAACACCTTGAAATAAATGTTAAGCTCCAAATGGCAACTACTCGTACTTAACAGCTGATAGTGCTGCCAGATCAGCGTTTTTCAAAGCCACTAATTGGATAACCCTGTATATTTAAACTACTATTTTAAATCTTCTCAGTTTTATCATTCATTTAAAGTACTTAAATATTTTTAAATTGCCTGGGATATTTTTTTATAATTTGTATGTATGCATGTATGTATACTCGTATGTATATATGTATGTTTGTAGGCATAGTGTACATATATTTTACACCAGACACTTGCTTGGTACTGTAGTATTTCAAGAATTTGTTCAAAGCATTCAAGCATAAAATTTTTTTTTAACCAAGTATGAAAAAAAAAATTTGTTAAATAGACTTAAAAATTAGTTTGAGAAAAAAAACGAAAAGCAAAGCAAAAGAAAAAATTTGAAAGTTTAAAACATAAATTTTATAAGAAAAAAGCAAAAAAAAACGCATCGAAGCTTTAAATTAAGACTATACAGCTTATCTGTCTGTAAGTCATTTTCAAATTCTATACATTTTATAGAAATAAGTTTTTCCAGGAAATGAATAACTTAAATGTTTTATAGGATTTGTTTTGCTTATTAAAAACTACTTTTACATAAAAGTCAGGTTTGATTTCTTTTATCTTTTTCCTGTTTGTCCAACAGCGCAACAGTAATGAGGGCTTTAAGTGGCCACTTTATAAAAGGCCTATTGTGCTTTAGTTTGTTTTTAATTGGCATAATAATTTTTTCTCATTTATATGTATTCAGTTTAATAAGTTTTTTCTGCTCACAGCAGGTTTGTCATAAGCTAGTTTTCTTTTTAAAACAGCAAGTGAAATATAAATCAAGTTGCATCATTGATTTTCCTTGCTACTCTTCATTGTATATTAAGAGATCAGTGAGACACACATAAAAGTAAGCTTATAACAGATGTTAAGGAGTAACGTTTTGCCAGTTTTATAGTTTTTTTTTATTATTGCAATGAAAAACATTTGTCAGGAGTTCAACATGTAACGGCTTTAAGAGCTTATGGGGCCAAGATTAGTAAAACAAAATTATCAATTATATGAAACATCCAAAGCTTCTTTCACTAAATCCGTATACGACTAAAGGTAACATTACGCGTACATGGTAATACAAGTATTTAGATCTGGCAAAATCTTGTGAGGGGTGATGAAATTATTAACGTTTAAAATTAAGATGCATTCGCTGGGAGAGACATCCGAATGTAAACCCACAAATTACATAAATAGATATGAAAAAATTACGTTTGAATAAAATAAAACTAAGTTTTAGTATTTTCGAGGAGATGTTAGAACGGAGAGCAAAAGTGTGTTAAGGTGCCTTTGAATTATGAATACACAAATCGCGGAGAGCAAAAGATGTCCATAAATAAAACTTCATACTTGGAAACATTGAAACGGGAAGGCCGGCCCCACCCGCGGTATTCTCCCTCGGACTATCAGTTGTTTCGAACACTGGCACAAGTTTTGGCTGACCAGCAGTTCCGGTCTTATGAAGAAGTAACAAATTGGATTTTCATACTTGGAAACGTTGAAAAGGGAAGTCCGACCTCACCCGCGGCATTTTCCCTCGGACTATCAGTTGTTTCAAACACTCGCACACGGTTTGGCTGACCTGCAGTTCCATTCTCATGAAGAAGTAACAAATTGGATCGATTCGTGGATCGCTTCAAAGGATGACCAGGTTTTTCACTGTGGTATTCGTAGTCTAAAAGATGGGAGATGGGAATGGCCAGCGATGTCCGTTCTCATGAAGAAGTAACAAATTGGATCGATTCGTGGATCGCTTCAAAGGATGACCAGGTTTTTTACTTTGGTATTCGTAGGCTGAAAAATGGGAGATCGGAGTGGCCAACGATGGGAATACTTTAAATCATAAATATAAGGCCGCAAATTTCGGGGAAAAAATGGCGGAAGCAAAGTTGCACACACATGTAAATCAATGACAGATTCTTATTCTGTGAAAGTTTTCTCTAATAGTATTTGGCAGTTGTAGACTCGAGCTTTAAACACATAGGCAACAGCAGACTTTACGGCAGCAAATGCTGCAACCGGCAAATGTAGTTTTGTAGGCAACTACTGAAATATTTTGAACACGGCAGCAACATAAATTCGTTTCAAGAAAATTATACTTCACTGTGGCCACCTTAGATTTTTTAGCTTTACGAAATTCCATTGTTTTAAAGAACGAGTTTTGTTTATATCAATCCTTCATTAAAAAACTTATCTCTAAATAAAAAGGCCTTAAAATCTAAAAATAAAAAACAAAATAATTTAAAAAGCATTTGCTTGCTACGTTTAATGCAGGTTAGGTGGGTCTTAAAAAATTAAAACATAATAGGACATATCTTTGTATTTTTAATGAGAAGAATGTTAAAGAATTGAAAATTTATATCGAATTTTTCAAAATGTGCAGAATAACAGAATAATGATTCGACTCAAGAAAGAAAAATTTTTATAAATTATAAAATTATTTGCCAAAGATATGCAATTAAAACTACTCATAAATGAAGTCACTGGTATATATCTAAAGAGACAAATAAACTAAGCAAACCTTTTGGCAAACACGCGCTTTTCGTTTCCACATAAACTATGCAAATACAAACACAAATTAATCAATTTTTTTTTATTTTCAATGAGAGTACACGGCGATTATGTTGCGGCAATTTTCTAGCCACATGAAGTTTACAATACATAAATAATTTTATAATTTGTTTAAGCCTCTATTTCGTGAGTTTCTATTTCTATAATCTTTGTTTGTTTTTTAATTTCTACAAAGAAGGTAAACTTATATACAATACTAAAAATTCTAACCAGAAAACTTTTTCATGATTCATTTTATGTACTTCTTCTTCCACCACTTCTTTCTGCAAAATTTTCTTTGAAAAGACAAAATGTTGCGTTAAACAACACAAGCATTTAAAATGTTTGCACAAAAACCGTGCAAACATACTACAAATATTTGTACAAACAAGCAAACACCCCATTTTGCAACGCTAAGTGTTAGTACAAATGTACAAACTTTTCGGCAGGTTTTGTAAGCTGTTTGTGTAGTTTATTTGGCCCTTAACAAGTTCTTTGATAAAATTAGCAATTCTTATTTTAAGAATAAATATGCGTGCACATATTTAGCAGTAGAACAATTAAATATATTAATATATTTAAAACCCCATTTAAATTTTGTTCTTCCATTTATTATATTAGAAAATAAAATATTTTTAAGAGCAAATTTTTTTTTATTACATATTTTTGGTTTTACACAGGTCACACTTTTTTTTATTTTGTAGTGAATAAAAATAGAAATTAGTTTAATTCCAGTGCGGCAAAAAAATCAGCATGGACAACAACCTGCAGTCGTGTCGTCTTGCTGTTGTCTAAATAAACGTTCACATTTAAATGCATGTATTTTATATTTGACATATTGAAGTCGGCTGGCTTCAATGTGTTTAATCCTTCGGTGTTAACCATTTCAGAAATCTTTGTTTTCTCATCACACCAGAGTTGTATTTTTAAATTTACACTTTCAGTATCCGTTAAAAAGGGTACAACATTAACAAAAACAATATACAACAATTCCAGAATATTGCTTATTGTTTTTGTAATTCTTACAGAACTGTAACTGTCAGCAAGTTTACTACATATTTATATTATATTTTTATTTTGCTTATGTGTAAACATGAGAAATACTTACACTTTTGTTCCCGCTTTTTTAAGTAATATTTTATTGCTACTAATATCTGGTGTTAACACGTAGCGTATCCTAAATCTCTATTCGTGAGACAGTGTAGGTACTAGCTGTCATAACTGGGAAGTTTGTCTGACATCACTTTAGTTTGGCATCACCTGGTGTATGACATTGCCTCACACATAAGTTAGGTTAGGTAGGCCCGCTGGATTCTCCAAAGAGTACCTGAATACTCCAGCTCACTTGGGTCCTGAAGGTTTGCCTCACACTTAGAAGCATTGATGTTAATACCCCATTTATCGTAAAATTCTTTGACCTCCATTAAATGATCTGAAACTTGCCTTAAAGCTCTCAAAGAGAATTAATCGTGCCCAGAGTTGTGAATAAAAACACAAATTCTAGCTTTAATTTACTGAAATCGAAACAAACCACATATTCGATGAACTCAAAATTAATATACTTAGAATTACTTAGAATTTTATTGGAGATAAACTTCAAAAACCCCTGTACAACAAAGAAATACAAACAAAGAAAAAAAAAAACTCCATGAAACTTATCTGCTCCTTGAAATCTTTATAAAAAACATAACAGCCACAAAGAAAAATATCAAACAAATTTTCATTGAAAATGTTCAATTGTGTGGAACATAATGGCAGTCGAAGGCTCTTACCAAAATGAGGAAAAAAACCGCACAAATTCTTCTAATATGACTTCCAAGTACAATTTCGTTTTATGTTTAAGTACCAGTTTTCCGTGACAGAAAAAAAACTAAATTCTTTTTGTTCTTCCTACAATTTGTATACAATGAAATAATGATTTTTTTACAGCATTCAATAAAGGAAGTTAAATACATTAAAATAATGTTGATTGAACAACTCGAAAAGAAACTGAGGTTTTGTTTGTAATTAACAGACAAATTTGTAGCGTATTATAATCATCTAACAATGAATTCTTAAGAAAACAGAAAAAACTATATGGTTAAATACACCAGCCCAGATGTATCGTGTGTATTTATATCCAGAGCATCACCACACTGTGCTTCCAAGGCTAAGCGCACTTATATATTTACATACTGAGTATTCTCTTTGTGCGGCCCACTGGCCCCGGCGAACAGGTTTTGCCTTGGCGCACACCAAGTAGAGAAGGAGTACATCGTTTGTTGTAGCAAATAAAACTCTAGGAAGCCTAGGGCTAAAATTGGCAGAACGGGGATTAGCAAAGCCCCCGGAAGCTTCTGCCTCAAAAATATCTCGGTGCTGATCATGGTTGAGGTGCCTATTTTGGCTGAAGCGTGCTGGCGATGGTTAAAACCTAATATCGCCACAAGAGTGATTATTTCCCTAATAATTATGGTGCACTACCGGTTTTCGGGAGCTGACTAGCCCTCGAGGTGCTGTTTGTTGTCCTGCAATAGAAACCTGTATGTAAGGAACCAGAGGTGATGGTTAGACGGGCGAGTTGGTTATGTGCTGATGCTCTTAATGGGCTTCGGCCTTATCTTTTTTTGACTGTTGAGAATTTGCACACAGGAGGGATTAAAAGGCCCGAACTCTTAAGCAAGGGGTTTGTCTGTAAGACTACAAACTTATAGCGAATAGTTGCCTAAAATGTCCCACGAGGGCGCTGGTGAATCATGAATAATTCACTTCGTGGATTTGCTACATCATCAGATTAGACCGCAAATGCAAAAAGTAAATCGATTTCACAACTGTGGGGACCACTGATCTAGAGAGACAGTTTCAAACACAATTTCTTACAACACATATAAGACGAGTGTGTAAATCATTTTTATTCAAGAGTTTGTATTTGAAATTTTCTCGTCAGATGCAACTTTACACGATACAATTCAGCCAATAACACATTATCTCGGCTGTTACAATTATGCACGATGCAATTCAGCCAATAAATCACCGTCGTAAAAATATCTAAAATAGAATTGAGTAGATTTAGGTTAGGTTAGGTTAGGTTAGGTTAGGTTAGGTTAGGTTAGGTTAGGTTAGGTTAGGTTAGGTTAGGTTAGGTTAGGTTAGGTTAGGTTAGGTTAGGTTAGGTTAGGTTAGGTTAGGTTAGGTTAGGTTAGGTTAGGTTAGGTTAGGTTAGGTTAGGTTAGGTTAGGTTAGGTTAGGTTAGGTTAGGTTAGGTTAGGTTAGGTTAGGTTAGGTTAGGTTAGGTTAGGTTAGGTTAGTTAGGTTAGGTTAGGTTAGGTTAGGTTAGGTTAGGTTAGGTTAGGTTAGGTTAGGTTAGGTTAGGTTAGGTTAGGTTAGGTTAGGTTAGGTTAGGTTAGGGTAGGGTAGGTTAGGTTAGGTTGCACAGGCCGCCAGCTTCATGAAACCAGCCCACTTGGGTCCTTTTGGTCCCGTTGTGTTGCCTGAGTGAGTAGATTTAACTTAAACGAGTTCTCAGAGGATAACTCCTACACATGCAATGCATTGTACTAGAACTCGGAAAATATGTTATAAGGGCCAGCAAGTAGAAGTAGTGTACGTTTGACTTGAATCTTCTAATATTATAGGTGTCAGGAAACACGTCTAGAGGCAACTTGTTCCACAGACAAACAATACAGCTGGAAAACGAATTATCTGTATAATATGTTGTGCGATTTGCTGGATAATCGATCACAAATGGACGAGCCCTGGACGATGAAGGCGTGAGTAAATACTAATGTTGCCACAACAAGATTCCAAACTGCTTTTTCCTTGCGTGCAACATAGCCTTTAAGGTATATAATAGTAAATTCAATTTTTAGGCAAACTTTTTTTATCTTTTATATGTAAAATTATTTTTGATGAAAACTATATATATGTAAAATGATACATATATGTAGGATATGTATATATCACACTAAAACGTTTATACCTATTTTAATTGAAATTATTAAATAAGTAATATTTTAAAATTTTTGTGTTATCACTAGACTATAAAATCCTTGAATTCTAATAAAATGTTAATTTTCAATAAAAGAATAATATTTTATTTTTCAAACTGCAAAAATTTACATCCTGTTCGACGATATCGAATGAAAATGTTTGCGAAAGAAAGCTAGTCACTCGCATTCGAATCAAGTTGGGTTTGTCTATATCACTATTATTCGTTCGCATGTACTTATGTATTTTAATTGGATATTGACACATCGTTCGCATAGAATAAAATTAGAAAAAACACAAACCAATTTTCTTTTGCCTAGGGTGCGAATGAACTTATCCTTTCGACATCGGCGAACTGGCTATTATTGTTTTATTTAAAAAAAATAATCCCACAAAAAACACAATTCAGAAAATTTCGAACAAAATATTTTTTAATTCATTGTAATATTTCAAATAACTGTTTATTTAATTCAATTACTCTTTTTTATCGGTTGTGAACAAAATTTCAGTTAAAACTTTTATTAAATCAATAAATTATTTCTTTGTCAAAAAGTGAAAGTTCAACGAACATTTTATTTAATTATGTTAATTCTTTTTTTTTAATTTTGTTCGTGTATTCAGTTAACATTATATCTAATTTAAAAAAAAAAATCAGTTTTTTTCTAAAAATTTCTTAAAAACTTTTTATTAATGCAAACAATTTTGTGTTTAAATTGACAAATTAATTTTTTTCTATGTACACGAATATTTGTGGACTTAGCAAAAATTTAATCAAAAGATAGTATTTTTATAACTTTTAATTCTATATTATTTGCCTAATTCATATACATTTTAATGTTTTTCAGAACATGATGATATTAACTCTCTACATGGCACCTACCAATACCTGAAAAGTACCGGCCAGGTGAGTTTAATTTCAAAATATCTTTCATGGCTTGCATACTTTCCATTAATCGCAACATTTTTACGTGAGCATGAATTAAATGCACATTAAGCATTCCATTTTAAGCGGCAGGATTTTATTGCATGCTCGCTCACTCGCTCGCTTGCAATTCTCGCCGTCTTTGTCTTGCTAAACCTCATTTACCTATAATACTTATTTCAAATTCTTCCTATTTTATTGCACTCGTGCGTCATCTTGACACTAACATGAAAACCCATTTATAGATCTAACGCGTAGCGTTTGCGAAAATTGGCCATAAAGCATATTATTATTATTTTTTTTAATATTTTACAAAGAATGCTCGTAAAATCGTCATGTTGCACTAGTAGCCATCTTATACATACATATATAAGGATTTATTTTCTGTTATTATTTTATTTAATAAAAAAGAATCACGGTGATTGATATGCATTTTAATTTCAGATACTTAGCAGGTTTTTTTTTTTTTTGTTATCATTGTTTAAAATGTACATGACTTAGAAAATAAACCATCGAATGAAGCACTCAAAGCCAAAAAGACATAAATCACACAATTTTTTTTTTCATATATATAAATGGAAACAGCTTTCACACACTGAAAATTCACTTTGAAAAGTCTTAAGTTTGGCGGTGACAAGGAAAAATAAATAGTCTAAGAGAGCCACTCTCTATTTCCTTGCCACCACCAAACTCAAGACTTTATAAACTAAACTTTTCGTGTTCGAAAGCCACATTTTTATAAAAAGAAAATACGCCAAAAATTATTTCGTTTATGTCCTTTTGGTTGTTTGAGCTTTATATAAGAGACACGTTTAGAATTTCAATTCAAAAATCCACATTTACATACATAAACATTATTATACTAAAACACTTTGATCACTCCACAAATAAACAAAACTTTGGCAAATTTGGAACTTTCATTTTCTATATTGATGATCCTTTTTCAAACCTTCTATTACATCTTACATTTTCTCATACAAATTTGGTTTCACTTTTTTCTCCTACTTTATCCTACTCTTGAACTCTTACCTTAAAAGCTTATTAGTTGCCTTAAAGCAATATAAACAAAAAAAATTTTTTTAAAATTTTGCAAATTCTGCTGCAAGAACATACATTTGAACACGTACAGACTACAAACAACTCCCAACACAGCAACTAATTTTACCAAAATGTTTAAATGGAAACACTTTACAACAAAGCTTTATTAGAAAACTTGAAGCTTAGGCTAAATGTTACATTTTTCTGTTTTTCACGTATTTAATTTAAAAAAAAAGCTAAGCTTTATTAGAAAACATGAAGCTTCAGCTAAACGAAACGTGAAAATTCACATATTTAATTTTTTAAATGTTTCACCAAAAATCTTTTGCAAAAAAGCTTTATGAGGAAACTTAAAGCTTATAATAATTGAAGCAGGTTTTTTATTTACGTTTATGTGCCAATTTCATGATCACGAAGCTGTTCGTTCGTTCACACAATTACATTTAAAACAGAAACAACATTCAAAATGTTGTTATTGTTTTAAATGTAATTGTACAAACGAACGAATAGCTCGTTATCGTGAAATTGACACTAAGTTTTTCGTGTACATAATTTTTTTAAAGCTTTTTTAAAACTTCTTATAAAAAAGCTTTTATGAGAAAATTTATTAGATAACTTAAAGCTGAAGAAAATCGAAGCGGTTTTAAGTTTTTCACGTATTTATTTTTTACAGCTTTTTTACATAAAGCTTATGATTTTTTCGGAAATTATGGCTATTCAAAATAACTAAAACTTACTGATAAATTGACGTTCTTCTTAATACTATGTGTAAGTTTAGAACAGAGGTGCCCAAAATTTATATATGAAAGAGCAAACACGAATACGTTTAAAGAAAAACTAATTTTATTTAATACGCAAAGCATGCGAAAGTTGTTGTTACTTTTTTACAAACCAATCAGTTTTTTTAGTGCGTTGCAAACAACTTTTCTGTGTTCCGTAAAATGCATATTATTTTATATTGGCCAATTGTAGTCGGTAGCATGTTGTCTTGCATTTATTTATGTTGTTACGAATTTTCATCACATCTAACCCAGTGTGCAGCCGTTATAAATTTGCAGCACATTCACACAAACAATATAAAAATAGTAAAACATAATACGCAAACAAGAAAACATATATGATTTATTATTGTTTGTTGTTGTCACTGGCTTATTGTTCGCAAGCATGTATGTAAATGTGTATATGCGTAAGAATTAGATTTGTACATTTGAGTCTAAAATTATAAATCACTAGAAAGCCCATGATGATTGTAGGAGATGATAAAGAAGTATAAATACTGCCTGCTATTTATTTATTTAGTAGACGGCAACGAGTCTTTTTATATTTACACGTTATGCAAAACAATCATGAGTAAAAGTAAGCAGTCTACGAGTAGTAAACAGAAAGTCTAGTGTTTAAATACACAGAGTAAATAAAGTTGTGAATTATTTAAGTACTGTGTAACGAACAAGTGTTAATGTCATTATTTCCTTTGCAATTGAAGAATTTAAAAAAGCGTTTTTAGAGGCAAAAACGTAGCAATATTAATGTTTATTAAAAAGTTTTTTGAAAAAAGTATTTTCTTTTATAATTAATAGAAATTATTTTTAGTAAAAACTTTTTATAAATGCTTAATTCCGAAGACATTGCCTCTAGATTAACACACATACATATGTATGGGCAGTAAGATTCGAATTTCTCAGCTTAAAGCTTTAGAAAGAAAAGAAAAAATTATTAAGTTAAAAATTTGTTAAAATAACATACAATAAAAAATAAAATCGAGTTCTGAAGCCGCCATCTTCATATTTACATAAGCCAATGTTAAATTACATTATTGGCTTTAGCTTTTTAATTACGAAAAAAAAAATGTTGAAAAACTTTGTTCTTTTTTTCATGATATATCATGCTTTTTTTTAATTCGAGACAAAAAATCATTAAATTTGAATTGAAATTTTGTGAAAAGAACATAAGACAAAATTAAATTGCAATTCAGTTTTAACAGGTAAGTTTTTAAATAGTTGGAAAAGCTTTACTAAAATATAGTTTAAAAAAATGAAATAATATAAATAAGCTAAAATGCCATTAACAAAAACCGCCATAAGATCTATTCTACTTCATACTTTAAATATTTTCAATGCTGTTTACTTTGTTTAGGGGACTGACAAATACTTTTTGATTTCACTGTATACTTGTTTATTAGTTTTTCTATTTTCTAATGCTATTTAAATTTGAGCTGAAATCTTTGACCATTGAAACAAAGCAAATTAAAGAAAAGCTTATTGAAAAATTTTAAAAGTTGAAAGCACTGGCTAGAAGAAAAGCGTTTAAAAATGTGTAAATCAATAAAAGCTTTCAAACGGAATTTTAAGAACTGATAAAGACATTATTTTACATAAGCTATAAGTTTCCTTTTTAAGCTTTTGCCTTGAATTGTATATTTCGTTTATCTCTAATTATAGCTGTTGTCTAAACTTTTAACGACCCAACTTTCCAATATCTCAAGCTTTTAACAAAAGCATTATCCATTATGGTTGGATCGCACTTTATATAAATAAAGATCATCAAATTAGTTGTTCTTTACTGCTAACTTACAATGCACAAAACTACAACACTGAGCTTAAAGTTCATTGGATGAATACCTCAGAACTTCACTTTGCATACTAGTGAAAGGCATTTACTTCACAAATGCGGCAAAGTATTTCAAAATATATAGGCTAGTGTGCACTTCGATGTTATATGCGTGCGTCGGATCATCACTTCTGTATCAGTAACAGTGATCCCCACAAAGATAATACTCAGTATACAAATGTATAAGCTCGACTACCCTTGAGAGCTTTGCTTGGCGATCAATGATCTGAAGATAAATAAGATACACTTGAAAAGGAAGCAACTTTTATTTAAAGGTAGAAAAATGAAGTTTTTTCAAAATGTTAAAAAATACTTTACTTAAATGCTTACGGCCTTATTTATAAAAAATTTTTAATATGCAGCTATGTATATTTACTTTAAGAAAAATTATCGAAAAAATGTAGTCGCAAGTCACACCTTAACGTCAAAGCTTAATTTGACATTTTTTTGTTTCATTGTTTGACAACTACCACCGTAGAATCGTACATAATTGAGCAGTGCGTTAAAGATGCTGCAGCCTTTTACGAAAACGGGCATTCAAATCAAAATGCATTTCATACGGTTTGTGAACTCTTTGAATTCGTTAATCAGCAGAATTGCCGTATTTGAGAATCCACGAATGATTGTTGAAAAGCCGATACATTGACAAAGAGTGACAGTTTGGTGCGGCTTCTTCGAAAATGAGGTCGACCCAGCAGTTACCGTGAACGGTGGTCATTATCGTGAAATGACAACGTACTTCTTGTAGCCAGGAGTTTAGGATATGAACCCAATCGACATGTGGTTCCAACAACATCGCGCCATTCAATTCAATGGCCGTTTACCTCACATCATGGCGACGTTAATTGACCGCCACGATCACCTGATTTGACATCGTTGGATTTCTTTATTTGGGTATATTTAAAAGAAAAAGTATACGGTAATAGGCCAAGAATAATTTAAGAGATAATAGGCCAAGAATAATTTAAGAGAGACGAGATAATTCGATAAACTAACGACATTGTACCCAAAATTATGTCTTAGATCGGATAGAGATATGCCGTCGGATAGAGACATGCCACCAAAGCCGTTGCGAGCATTTGGCCAATATTTTGTTCCACACATAATTTTTATAGATCCTTCTATCATAATAAAAAATATCAAGATAACTCTCTGAAAAATGTTTTATTAACATTTAATATCTTGCATTATAGCTGGACGTAAATAATGCCTTCATTGTTCGCGCGAATATGTTTATATACGAGAGCCGAATTTTGTGTACCTGAGCCTGTGCTGACTTAATACTCCTTTATTGCAACATAGTCATAACTAAAAAAGCTTGTTTCGAGTAGTCTTAGAATTTTTTTTTAGGAAGTATCTCCTAAAGGAAACAGTTTAAAAACAATTTGAATGAACTGTTAACAATTCTTCATTGTGAACTCGAAAAGGTAATTTTTTGAGATATGACTATGTTGCAATAAAGGAGCGATATATACACAAAATCTGCGATTTACATGATTTTAAACTCAAATCAATATGCTGCTTTCATATTACAAACGATCAAGATTTCAAAGAATTGTATAAATGTGGAATTTATAGATCACGAATGAGTGGCAGACTCTCAAAAACGAAAAGCTCTCAGTTTTTTGCGTACATTTTATACAATTTTTATTTTGTGTCGTTGTGTCGCTCATTGGTATTATGTAAACCGGTGCAGAAAGCTTTATATAATTTTTTTGTATCGTTGTGTCGCTCATTGGAATTATGAAAACTCGTGCAAAAAGCTTTGAATACTTCGAGAGATTTTCTTCTAGATGTAATATTATTCTATTATTTTTTTGGTTATAGATCAAACCCAGCTTTTACCCAGAACTAGTTTTATTTTTAATTATAACAATAATTGCCGCGATCAATAACTCTTGATCAAAGGAGTCAGGAAAAAGTAATTAAATACACTAAGCTCAGGGAAAACTAGCTGTTTCACAGTCGCTACACTGCTCATCTGCACCCTCTAGAATTCAGACTCGGTATCATCTTAACATGATGTAATACGGCCGCTTATGCTGCATATATATGTATATATTTACTGAAAATAAATTCGTATGTAACAGACCATCTTTAAAAGAAATAGAAGTGGATATATTGTAAGTCTTTGCTTATTTCTGAAACTTTATATGTGTGCTGTGTTTGTATATTAATTTTCCAATTCACAAAAAATTTTATGTTGTTTCATCATCATTCTCATGAAATCATCATTACTGCCTGAAAATATTTCGCTAAGCAACCGGTATTGGTAAAATACAAAGAAAAATGCCATAAAGCAAATGTTTTAATTTTAACAGCGCTTAAAAAGACCCAGACCTGAAAGAGTACCGACGGCTCTGGAAATCAAACAACAATTTTTGCTACAAAAACCACGTAATGAATATCACGTAACCGGCAAACATGAAGAAGAGGTTAACCAACAAAATGATCAATTTCTTACAGCATTGGTTGCTAGTAATGATGCTAGTGAAGAGGAATATGAAGACGCCCTTAAAGCCGTTACAGCCGATGCTTTAAATAATACTAAAAAGGCACAATTACAAGATGTTGTCATATTCAATCGTGTGCCCAAAGTTGGTTCACAATCTTTGATGATTCTTATGATGCAATTGGGGACAGTCAATAAATTCATTCATTCCCGTGATAAGGGAAATGGCATAGAGACTATTATGTTAAAGCAAAACGAACAACAACGCATCGTTAAAGAAATTTATAAACTACCACGTCCACACGTCTTCAGCCAACATTTGGCTTACATTAACTTTACCCGTTTCCATATGCCCAAACCTATTTATATAAATTTGGTACGTGATCCTGTAGAACGTATTATATCCTGGCACTATTATATCAGGTCAGAATGGTATTATAGAGATATGAAAAGTACATTGGGTGATAAGGCACCCAAAAGACCCCCGGATGATTTTATGAATATGGATCTTGACACCTGTCTCCAGACAAAGAATATGTACTGCACATTTAACCAAATGGAGAAAAAAAATCCCTCTAGAGATCACAGACGTCAAACTCTGTTCTTTTGCGGCCAAAATACTCAATTGTGCATGTGAGAGAGTTTGTGCTAAAAATCGAAACAAAAAAAGATATAAAAATATTTCTTGTAGGCCCTTCAATTCCCAGGCTGCCATGCAACAGGCTAAACGTACCGTGGAAGAGGAATATTCAGTGGTAGGAACTTGGGAAGATACTAATATCACTTTGTCTGTTTTTGAGCATTATATACCGCGTTTCTTTAAACATGCCAAAGTAATTTATCACTGTAAGAATTTGCTTTTTAACTCTTTGATAACAATCATTTTTGTCTGGGGAAGAAGCAACAAAACCAACTTTCAATATCAGAAATCTTGACAGCAGAAATTTTACCGTAGGCAATAATTTTCCATCAGAAACTTATTAATGCGTTTAGCAAACGCATGTAGAGACAATAAACATCCTTAAAAAGAATTTATCAATAAAGCGACCCATACACGTTTCAACTCAGTTGGCAACTGAGTCGGTTGTTGTCCAAATCAAAGCGTGTATGGCTTTGTCAGTTGATTAGTTTGGCAGTTGTCGAGTTGCTTGAACAAAAATTAAAATGTTTTGATTTTTTCAAGTTGACTAGCAAGTCTTTCAATTCGATTGTGTTGTGTGTGTTCAAGTCTCTTGATCAGGTCTTCAACTTATATTTGCAGTGTTTTTGCAAAGAGAACATTATATATTTTTAAAATTGTCTATAGTTTCATTGAATTTAATTGTTGAATGAAAATTTTTCAATTCAGTTTATGAAGTATGTGGGCAATAATCAATTCAGTTGAAAGACTCAATTCACAATTGAATTGAAATATGTATGAGCTGCTTAATATAAAATCTTTCGATAGAAAATTGATTATTATATATTTATTTTTTATAAAAGATTTTTGATCAAATAGTTTCTATAATTTAGCGATGGCAAAATTTGTTAACAAAAAATTTTGAGAAAATAAAAATTTTCTATAGAATATTTTTGTATACTAAACATATTTAAATATTTTTGTATACTCAAAAGAAAAATTTCTATAAAAAATTTATCGATAACAAAAATTTTCTATAGTAAATTCATAAAAAATCAAGCGATTGCAATCATTTTCTATAGCACACATATTGAAAGCAAATATTTTTTTTATAGATAACGTATAAAAGTATTTTCTATAGAAAATTTATCGATTACAAAATTACTTTGTAGAAAACAAAAGTTATCAGTAGAAAATTGGTTGATAAAAAATATTTCATATAGAAAATTAATTGACAAGAACAATATTCTACAGAAATAGCAAATGTATGTAGCAACAACTAACACCTTTTAAAAGAATTTATCGATAACATCAAATTTCAATAGAAAATTTATTATTATATATAAATTTTTTATGAAAGATTTTTTGATCAAATAGTTTCTATAATTTAGCGATGGTAAAATTTCTTTACAAAGAAGTTTTAAGACAATAAAGATTTCCTATAGATTATTTTTGGACACTAATTTTTTTTTTTTACTTACTCAAAAGAAAAAATTTATCGATAACAAAAATTTTTTATAGAAATTTATAGAAAATTAAACGATCGCAAAAATTTTCTATAGAATACATATTGAAAGCAAATATTTTTTTTAAAGATAAAACGTATAAAAGTATTTTCTATAGAAAATTTATCGATTACAAAATTCCTTTATGGAAAATAATAGTTATCTGAAAATTGGTTAATAACAAATATTTCATATAGAAAATTTATTGACAAGAAAAATCTTCCACAAAAAATTTATTGATAACAAAAATAGGTGTATTAATTTTGAAGAAAATGTTTCGAGTATAATAATTTGCTGTAAACCTACTGATAGCAAGCATTATTAACAGACAAAACATTTAAAAAAAAAATTATCGATAACAATAATTTTTTTTGAAAATAAAAATTTTCCATAGAAAGTTAGTTGATAATAAATTATTTATATCATTTATAATATTTAGAGTTTTATGGAGCAAACTTTTAGAAAACAAAGTTTGTCTACAAAAAATTTATCGATAACAAAAACTTTATAAAGAATTTATAGAAAATATAGTAAAATTACAAAAACTGTTCCAATTCTTTATAGAAAACATATTAATGGCAAAAAAAGTTTAATAGACCAAATATATAAGAGTATCTTGTATAGAAAATTTATTAACAATACTAATTTAGTACAGAAAATTTATCGATAACAAATTTGTTTGTAGAAAATTTATAGAAAATAGTAATTTACCATAGAAAATTAGTTGACAATAAATATTCTATACGGGAAACTTATTGATAACAAAAAATTTCTGAAGAAACCTTATAAAAAATAAACATTTTCATAGAAAATGTATCGATAACAAATTATTTTTTGTAGTAAATTTATAGAAAATGTAGTAAATTTACAAGATTTTCTGTATAAATTTTCTATAGAGAACTTGTTGATAGAAAAAACTTTTATTATAGACAAAGCACGTACAATTATCTTCTATAGAAAATTCATCAATAGCAATAATTTTCTAGAGAAATTTATCGATTAAATTTTTTTTTAGAGTAAATTTTATAGAAAATTTTCCATAGAAAACTGCTTTTATAACAAAACTTTCGATAGAAAATCTATTAAAAACAACACAAATTGTCTACAAAAAATGTATCGATAGCAAATATGTTTTATAGTAAATCTATAGAAAATATATCGAGTATAATAATTTTCTATAGAAAACTTATTGATAACAAATATTTTTTACGAACAAAATATTTTTCGCATAAAATTTATTGTAACAGAAGGATTTCAAAAAACCACTAATTTATAATTTCTTAGATGCTAAAACTTTCAATTGCATTCCCCTTAAAAAATGTTTGCTTAAAAGATCTATACGAGTATCTTTCTCTCTCTCTCTCTCTCTCGCTCTCTATTCAAATTCTTTCTCCTATCTCTTTTTCCCTTTCCAGTAAGCAAAGAACATCTCAGTGGGGTGAATAAAAATACATCGAAACGTCCTATTAGTGACATATCCAGGCAAATATTACGTAAAAATCTTACTCATGAAATAGAATTTTATGAATTTTGCAAACAACGTCTGTATTTGCAATATGAGGCCATTAAGGGAAAAATTGTTGATGATGATAATGATTATGCGTCAATATCCGATTATTATGCGCAAACATAAACATAAAATAAAAGTTAAAGTGTCAACTTGACAAAAACTTGATTAATTGATTTGTTGTTTTTTTGTAATAATATTTTGTTGCAACTTATGGCATATAAGAGTTCGAACAAGTGGATGTAGACGAGATGGTAGCTATCCCGCTTAAAAGTACAGGGATTGTACGGGAGAAATAGTCTTGTGGTGTTAGCTGTTGGATATATATGCTGAAATGGCCCAACTATGATAATAAAAGACTACGTGAAAAGGAGCATTCTCACAATGAGACTGTGGATAGTGGGTTTTACCTTATTGTACACCAAACAAGGGCACTCTTCTTCCTGGGGCATAGAGGGTAAGAGCTCCTCGTTTGTTGTAGAAAATAAAACTCTAGCAAGCACCATGACTTATGCTGCGTTGGATTTCCGAAACCCTCATCAAGGTTTAATTACCGGTCATTAGCAAAGCCCCGAAAGATTCTGATTACAGACCATCCTGCCGCTAGCCACGATCTATGGTGCATGCCGGTTAACAACCCCCCGAGGTGTTGTTGTCTTGCAACAGATACCTGTATATAAGAAACCAGAAGTGACAGTTAGACGGGTAAGTTGGTTAAGGGCTGATGCTCTTAATGGGCTTCGGCCCACCAACACATAAATCTTATCTTCCATTGACTGACGAGAAAATCGCATACAGGAGGAATCAGAAGGCCCGAGCTCTTGAATAAGGGGTTTGCTCATATGGCTGCAAACTTAAGGGCCTTGCAAACCACTTGAAAACGCCTGTGAATGGTGAATAGTTTATCCTGTGGAGTTGACCCATCATCAGATAATGCCGCCTAGGCAGGTGCTGATGTAAACGAATTTCCACCTTCTTCCATTTAAAGGCTCCTGTAAAACTTTTAGGGATGAAGAGGAGAGAGATTGTTTAATAATTTCTTTGTCACTGCCTAGTTCTTTATTATACTATAAAGGCGTTGTATCTGAGAAGACTGGTATTGCATGATTTGGCAGAGACATCAGAATGTATTATAGGTCGATTGGATTCTTTCATACGATTATTAGGTTGGTGCAAAGCTGGGCCGATAGGATGATAGGTAGAGTATATCATCTTTAGGCAGCAGAACAGGATCAAATTGTGCACAAGTGGGCAGGCTGGCAACATGGTCAACTTCACCTAAAATCTACATAGAAAAAACATATTTTGTAAAATTTAATAGCAGAATGCGCTGAACCAGTTGATAACTTGTTTGAAAACGGAGCTGTAAAATAATACGTGAATTCAAACAAAAGTTTTATAAAAATAGTTGTTGAGCGTAAGCAGCTATTTCTTTCAAACCCTTACTGATTTTGGCCAAGTCTTGGTATCGCATACAACATTATACAGGAAATTTTACGAAAGCCTACAAAAACTGATACAAAGTTATATTCAAAGAAAACTTTTGTTGAATCTTTTTGTTGATTATTGAAATAGTGCGTTTTTTTTTTTCAAACCAAAATATTATCAACATAGTTTTTACCAATAAATAATTATTGATATGTTGAAAGTTTTTTAGCCGTTTACTCTTTTAATTAAACATTTGCCATGTCTATTTGGCTAAAAAGCTGTTTCAGTGTTAAAGTTGCTTAAAGCTTAAGGTAGAGATTACAAACTGGCTTATAAAGGTTTCTTTCCTTTACTAATATGCAAGTAAGTTTGCAAATTCAAATTATGTACATATGTATGCTATATAGCTTAAAGCTGAAAAAGCTTCTCTAATCGAACTATACCTTATATAAAGCTTTTTTATTTTTCTGCCTAATTCTCATTAATTCTAACTTAACTTCGGACTTATGGTATGCCCTGAAAATATCATCATGTACAATTATTATAAAAAAACAACCTTCTGCAAAATTTTATTCCCTTTTGTCGTCAGCTCTTCTACCTTCACGCATATTATTTGAATAATACTAAAAAAGCCGAGGTGGATATATTGTTTTACAATCGTGTGCCGAAAACCGGCAGCATGCAATTGATAGCTTTATTGCGTCAGCTGGCTAAAATACACGATTTCGAGGTTGAGGTGGATCCCAACAATGGCGGCATAAGGGCATCACTCGATAAACAAGAGGAAGAAGATACTGTAGAGAACATATTGAATTTTGAGGACGGTACCGCTTTTGTTTCGCACATGAACTATCTCAATTTTACGGAATTTAATCAGCCCCAGCCTATTTACATTAATATGGTTAGAGATCCCGTAGAGAGAGTTATTAGCTGGTATTATTACATACGTTCCCCCTGGGTATTTGTGCCGGGTCGTAGGAAAAATAACAGGCAAATGCCAAATCCCAAATGGGTGAACACAGATTTCGATGAATGTGTTTTGAAACAGGAAAAAGCTTGTCAATTTATAGAAGGCGCCGGCAACGAAGGTGTTGGTGATCACAGACGCCAAACTCTATTCTTTTGCGGTAATAATGCCCAAAAATGCATGTGAGTAGTTCAACTAGAGAATTTCCTCCCCAAAATATTAAAATTTATCTTAAAATTTTTATATTTTTTATCTAAGGCCCTTTAATATGCAATTCCCTCTCGAATTAGCGAAAAGATCTGTGGAAAAAGATTATGCCGTGGTGGGTACGTGGGCGGAAACAAATATTACTTTAAGTGTTTTGGAGAACTATGTGCCTCGTTATTTCAGAGGAGCCACAAAAATGTACTACAGTAAGACAAGTAAATTATTAATAAATATCTTTCTTAAGTAATAATAATATTTCTTAAAAGGTGTCCTCGTTAATAATCTCCAAAACAGCAACCCTTTTAAACCACATTTTAGTGCGGAATTAATACAAATGGTGCGTAAAAATTTTACACGAGAAATTGAATTTTATCAATTTTGCCGTCAGCGTCTATACAAACAGTATTTGGCTTTGAAAAAGGATGAATTGAAGGCTATTATGAAAAAGGAAGTGCAAGATAATAAATCACTGTTTTGACAGGCTTTCATGGAATTTAAATAAACAACTAATAAATAAACAATTTGATTTAATATGTGAAATAATATTTTTTTATTTATTGTGTTTTGATTGTTCAAAACGAAGACAAATTTGTACATATAATGATAAATAAATAATAGTTCTAAAATAGCCTTGAAATGCACGCAGCTGTGTAACAAAGTAAAGGTTGGTCCAACCATAATGCAGCATGTTAAATGTGAGCCACAGCTAAACGTCGAATTTTGCACCCCATATTTTGACAAATTCAACCAGGGAGAGGTACACAGCTGAACAGCGCTAACTAAATTAGAGCATCAAGCGTAATTTATCTGTAAAAAATCTTCGTGCACATACAAAAAGTATAAGGCCAACACAATTAGCGCGGCGTTAACGCTTGGCAATTGGAAAATCTCATTTTGTTATTTAAAAAATTTATGCTTAAAATGTTTTTCAATAAAAAATATTTTTGAGTACTTTTTGATTTTTTTTTATGCTCTTCTGTTGCAAGCCTTAAAACTTTTAAGGGATCTTTTTTAAATTTTAGGAAATTTGATCACTATGTAATATCAAGAAAGAACTTAAAAGTAACATTTGTCCAGTGACATAAGCTTTTAAAGCTTATGTTGAAAAGCTAAAGAAACAACTTCCGTTAATTTAAGGCTTTTTAAAAAAAGTATATATAGGCTGTTCATACAACACAGAAAGTTACTCAATATTTTGAGTGATTTCCATATAAAATTGTTTAGACGAGTGCTCGTCTGTGTTCTATGAATTTAAGAGCACTGAGCGCTTTCTAAATACTCAAAAATAAGTATAATTTTCTAAGAAATTTTTAAGATTAAAGTAAAGGGTGTTTTTTTAAGCTAGATAGAACTTTAAATTGTAAAAAGTAACACAAAAAATTAAATTTTGATGAAACATTTTTTTTATTTGTTTCAGTATACTCTGACAAATCATTATGAATAGACTCACGCTTGAACAACGCTACGAAATTATCCAAATTTACTTTGAAAATCAGACCCGTTGTTTTATCGCAAAATTGTGTTCAGCGATGAGGCGCATTTTTGGCTTAACGGGTTTGTTAATAAGCAAAATTGCCGCATATGGAGTGAGACCAATCCACAAGAGACCCTACAGACTCCATTACATCCAGAAAAATGCACTGTTTGGTGCGGTTTTCATGCTGGTGGCATCATCGGACCTTATTTCTTCAAAAATGAGGCCGGAGCTCGCGTTACGGTCAATGGAGATCGTTCATGATCATGATCAATGATTTTTTGTTTGAAAATATGGATGACATTGATCCGGAGGAGATGTGGTTTCAACAGGATGGCGCTACGTGCCATACGGCGAACGCAACCATCGACTTACTGAAATCAAAATTTGGCGATAAGTTGATTTCAAGAAATGGACCTGTCAATTGGCCTCCAAGGTCGTGCGATTTGACACCTCTCGATTATTTCCTGTGGGGCTACGTGAAGTCACTGGTTTATGCTGATAAACCAGCAACAATTGACGCCTTGGAGGCCAGCATTGTTCGTGTTGTTCGTGACATACGGCCAGCAGTGCTCGAAAAAGTGGCCCAAAATTGGACGTCCAGAATGCGCTTCGTCAAGAACAGCCGCGGTGCCCATATGCCCGAAATCATTTTCAAATGTTAATGTCACGTATTGATCTTTCGAATAAAAAAAAATTTTGATTACAATTTCATTTTTTGTGTTATTTTTTACAATTTCAAGTTCTATCGGGCTTAAAAAAACACCCTATATTTGCTTACAAAGCTTTTAAATAAGGCAAGAGTTCTCATCTTCTTAATGAATTTTTTAGCACTCTTTCTCTCTCCATTAAATATCGAACTCAATTTGTAATTTTCTTTTATTATATATATTTAAAATCCAGCATATCATAAAAAACATTGACCATCCTTAAGTTCTCCTAACCTTTCACACACTTTTTCACAACTTTAATAATTTTATTTTCTAAAGCTTGCAACCTTAAGTGGCTTTGTACTAAACAATACTCGCAAAGCTGATATTGACGTTTTTCTAATCATGTGGCCAAAGTTGGCAGTGAATCGCTTTTAGTACTTTTTAAGTCCACTAAGTTCATTTAATGGCGACCTGATATTGGACCCAAGAGGTATAAATGAAAATTATAGTCGACAAATCTCAGCTAACACCCAATTTGAAGTCGCCACAAAAATTTCTCAATTGGGCGATGGTGCAATTTTGGATACAGCGTGTTAATTGGATAGATTTCGAGAAATTTTATATTAATATGGTAAGGGATCCTGTTGGGAGAGTCATATCATAGTTTCTCTATGACAAAAGTGCCTATAAAAATGCTATTGACTATACGTATTCTCCCAATAAGCCTTTAAGTTCTGAAGCGCGGTTTAAAAAAAAATAGCTGCAGCAACTGTGTACATACCAGTGATCCTGAATGTCAGGATAAAGCGTCAGCTATTCACGACAATGTTTCTGATTGAACGGCAGACCTGTTTCTTCATTGTGGTCATCATCATTTAGATTGCTTGTAAGTAATTTAAAAAAAGTAAAGCTTTTGTAAAAGCTACATAGCAAAAGATATGAAAAGCTTTTTCATGTCAAGTTAGCCTAAGGTAGATTTCCAAATATTTCCCAACATTAACATTGACAAATATTTCTTTTGGGGTCATCATTTAGATTGCTTGAAAATAATTTAAAAAAAAGTAAAGCTTTTGCAATAACTTTCTGAGCTGCATAGCAAACGATATGAAAAGCTATTTAACGTCAATTCAGCCTGACCTAGATTTCCAAATATTTCCATTAACATTTACAAATATTGCTTTTGAGTCTAAAGCTTGACCTTTTAAAATTTGAATAGTTACACTGCTTGGGATTTTATAATATCAAGATTTGGTCTAAGCGAAACTTTTTAAAATCTGAAAACTCTCTCTCTTTTAAGCTTAAAAACTTAAATGCCTTTAGACTAAATAATACACGCAAAGCTGATATAGATGTGATATTTTTCAACCGTTGCGCCAAAGTGGGCAGCGAAGCTCTTTTGGAGCTTTTCGGTTTTCTGGAGACCTATAATGACGATTTGATTTTAGAACGTGATGGCCTGCGAGCACTGACCAAACGACAATTTAGCACGCAAGAGCAACGCAAATTGGCCGAAAAGCTTTCCGAGCTTAGTGATGGCTCTATATGGATAGAGCATGTAAATTGGATAGATTTCGAAGAGTTCGATTTGCCAAAACCGATTTACATAAATATGGTACGTGATCCCGTGGAAAGAGTTATATCGTGGTATTATTATGCCCGAGGCGCTTATAAGAATGCCATTGAATATAAGAAAGATCCCACAAAGCCGCCAAGACCGGAAGCATGGTATAAAAAAGATTTCAATAAATGTGTGCGTAGCGGTGACCCCGAATGCCAATATGTGCCATTTAGTGTCAGAGATTATGTGGGTAATTTTAAGCGCCAGTCGCTTTTCTTTTGTGGCCATCATGATGATTGTTTGTAAGTGAAATTAAAAGTGGTTTTATTCCACAATAAATTCAAAATACGAAAAGAAACAAATATTGACATTGAAAGTTTTTTTTTTATTTAATGATGGAATTTTTCCTTTGTGACACCCTACTAATTTGTTTCGCTTTAGACCCTTTAATTCACCTGCAGCTATACAAATGGCTAAAGAGCATGTGGAGCGTGATTTTGCTGTAGTTGGGACCTGGGAAGAAACCAATATCACCTTAACCGTGTTTGAAAAATACATACCCAAATTCTTCAATGGTGCCAAGCTTTTATATGAATGTTAGTTAAAATTCACTAAAGCTTTTGCCATAAATAAATTTTTCGTTTTTTTTTTTTTAATTTTATTTTCAGTAAATTATGAAAAAATTACAAATCGTAATAAAAATAAACGTAAACCTAAAATTGATGATGATGTCAAGGCCATGATACGTAAAAATTTTACTCATGAATATGATTTTTATTATTTTTGCAAACAACGTTTGTACAAGCAATATTTGGCCGTTAGCCTAAAGGAGTTTCAGCAACACTACAGTTTGAATTGAAGCAGCTATATTTAAACCATCACATATGCATACTACATATTTTATTACAATAAAAATAAACATATTCCATAAAATAAAATAAACTCGAATTATTATGAGCCAAATAACAAAACCATTTACTAATAGGAAAGCTTAAAGCTTTTTCAAAAAAAAAATAAAGGAAAACAGCATAGCTTTAAAGCACATTTGCATAAGTATATGCCATTACTTAAGCTTTTCTGTTCTCACTTTGCTAGAAATTAAAATTTTTAATAAGAATAATAAAAGTTTTAACCAAAATCCAGCAATAATGCCATATCAATCACCCGGAATAAGTAGCAATTCGTATAAAGTATAACTTAATGACTTAATTTTTTAATAATTTTCTACTTTTTTTACCAACCAAGATGCAATCTCTTAATGTTCATGATCTGAACAACACCCGCAAAGCTCAACTGAACTTGGTGTTCTTTAATCGAGTGCCGAAGGTTGGCAGTCAAACATTTATGGAACTCTTAAGACGTCTATCGGAACGTAATAATTTCCAATTTCATCGTGATGCAGTGCAAAAAGTTGAAACGATACGTTTGGCCGATGATCAGCAACAAGAATTGGCCGAAGTTATCAGCGATTTGCCGGAACCTTCAGTGTTTATTAAACATGTTTGTTATACAAATTTCACCAAATTCAAATTACCCACACCGATTTACATTAATATTGTACGCGATCCGGTGGAGCGTGTTATAAGCTGGTTCTACTATGTAAGAGCGCCCTGGTATTTTGTGGAACGTAAGGCTGCTTTTCCCGATCTACCTCTGCCCCATCCAGTGTGGTTGAAAAAGGATTTTGAGACTTGCGTTTTGTCTGGTGATCAAGAGTGTACCTATACGCAGGGTGTCACCGTTGAAGGTATTGGTGATCATCGGCGTCAAAGTTTATTCTTTTGCGGTCATGCCTACGAATGCACGTAAGTTATACAATTCTATAGCTCTAACAATATACGATTTCTCTGTTCTTCTCTTCAGACCTTTTAATACGATAGGCGCTTTAGAGAGAGCTAAGCATGCGGTTGAAAGTCAGTATGCCGTAGTGGGAGTTTTAGAGGATCTTAATACAACACTGTCAGTGTTTGAGAAATATATACCGAGATTTTTTCAGGGTGTTCGGGAGATCTATGATAGTAAGTTTAACAAAAACATATGATTTTGGGACAGTATGAAATGAAAACTGGTAAAACACAGAATATGATAATATTACTACACCAGGAATGATTATATGACGATATGTTTATATGTTTCTCTTTTGCGATGCGAAAGTAAGTTCGATATGAAAGGTAAATGCGATAAGAGTATAATTTAGTGCAGTTTGCGCAAACTTTTACGCGATATAGTTTGAAAATGAAGCAACACTGGCACCACAAAACAAACAGTAGCGAAGAATGATAAAATAAAGTGTGCGAAAGGGAAACACTAAATGCGAAATGAAAATACGAAATACGCATTACAGGGTACCAATTCTTCGATTACGAACCATTTTTCTTGCGCATCGCAATAGAGAGTAACCCTCCAGGTTTGTAGAAATGAAAATAGCCCTAAATGTCAATAAGGTTATATGATAAAACTACTATGTATGTACATGCCAATATAACTATATTTTCATATGATTTTACAACTATGTAAAGAGCTATAAAGCTTTGAAATTGAATAAAGTAAACATGAATTGCCTTTATTTGAAAAGTAATTTGGCATTATAATTTAACTTCTGTCATATGACCGACACGTGGTGTCGGTCCTATGGTGGCTTGCTGTAGTCTAATCTTCAGGTGCTATACCGGCAATAGCGCGGCGAATGTTGGCAAACGTTTCGTAATTATCAGCGCTGTTTAGCGACTTCGCATAACCCTACAGATAATAGTCTGGAGACGTTAAATCGCACGATTTTAGTCCGAAACGTGAAACTATGCGTATACCAAATGTTTCATTTAATAAATCAATTGTGGCACGAGCTGTGTGACATGTACCGACATCTTGTTGAAACACAGCTCCTAGACGTCATGGTTGTTCAATTGATGAAGGAAAAAGTTAGTCATCATAGTCGTCACCATTGACTGCAATATTCTAAATAACATCGCTTTTAATATAAAACAGAGCATTCCACCGAGCCATTAAATGCACCAAAAAGTCAGTTTTCTGGATGTAACGTTGTCTTCATATACACTTGAGAATTGTCCTCGCTCCAAATACGGCAGTTTTGTTTATTGACGCATCCATTCAAACAAAAGCGAGCGCAATACGTATCTCGAATAGAACCATAACTTTCAAAATAAATTTGCACAATTTCGCAGCATCAGGCCTATCGGTCTTCAGTATTTTCTATGCTTAAGAGATAGATAGAGGCTTTCGATAATATTCAATTATTGTTAACAACGAGTAAATAAACGCCCCTAATATTTCACGTCGGCTACGATGACGACTCTTGGAATAAGCGGGAATATATTAATGTAGTAACTTAACTACTACTTATAAGACTAAATATTAACAACTGTATTCATAAAAATTTATGACAGGCTTATTAACCATTTATAAGCAAAATTCCATCTATAGTAAGGATTTTTTATGAATATGGCTGTTATTTTATTAAGCTCTTATTGGACACATTTTGTAAAGAAATTTCTCTAATGAGTATGGTCATTCCAGTGTGAATGCCACACTTACCACTTTATGATCATATAATGATTAGACATGACTTATTGATTAACCACTTACATGAGTAAATCAGTTTATGACATACAATACCACTTTATGACCATATAATGATTAGACATGACTTATTGATTAACCACTTACATGAGTAAATCAATTTATGACTTACAATAAAATAATACATACATCTACCACTTTATAACCATATGACTTATATATTCGTAATTAATCAACTAGCTTAATAATTAAGGAACTATCAGCCATATGCTGAAACTCACATTTCGCAAAAAAAAAAAAATTGTGATAACGATTTGAAGTCACAAAATTTGTGTGCTGAAAGCCGCAATCACAAAAAATTTTACTATTTCAACTCGCAAGCAACTGATGAAGTGAATTATAACTGAACTTGCTTATAATATGAAAACTAAAATGTCAAAACGTGGAAGTGGAAGCGCCTAAATAAAATTTAGCGTGTTTTTATATATTTTCATCAAAAAATTTATAATTTTCATGTATTTTAATAAAAAAAATTGCATTTGAGTTTTTTTTACTTTAAAAATGGCGGTATCAGATGGCACTACTAGTTTTTTCCAAGCAAGTGTTACCAAATTTTACACATAGTTTTGCTCAATGTACATTAACGTCTTCAAGGTGGTAGCACTAGAGCAAATTACAGCAAAACAACAAAAACGAGCATGTGGTAAGCTATGCTTGTCAAAAATATTTGTTACCATTTTCACAATTTTAAAGTATGAAAGTACCTTTTCAGACTTATAAATTATTTTAAAAAAATTTTATATGTTAATTCAGAATAAAACACTAAATTCACTTTCAAAAATGTAAACAATACCGTAGTTTTGCCAGCTTGTCGATATTAATGCACCTTACTTTTGCTCACAGTAAACGCGTGATCTTCAGCACCCAGAAGATCGGAATTTACGATTTGGATCTAACAAGTGATTTAAAAATGTTGCGTTTTTCAGCACAGGGCTGTATATGACTAAATCTCTTTATAACATATCGCTCATTTATTACAACATGGTCATAACTAAAAAAAAAAAGCTTGTTTCGTGAAAAACACATTTCAAATTTTTAGTTTCCATGCAATTCTTAGAAATTTTTTTTTTCGAAAATATCTCCTAAAGACAGCCTAAAAGTAATTTGAATAAAATATTTTCAAATAACCCGTTCAGCTCAAGGTCCTTTTTGTTTTTTTTTTATGTTTAATGTATTTTTCAATATTTACGTAATTTGAATAAATTTTTGACACGATGTTAACAATTTTGCATTGTTAACTCGAAAAGCTAATTTTTTAAGATATGACTATGTTGCAATAAAAAGGCGATGTATACTTATTATTTTTTACAAATTTGTTTCACTGGTTGAGGAAAATTTTTTTGCATTTACTTTGTTATGTCATTTTATCTATTCTAGCCAGTGCCGAATACCTGACAAAAATCAATAAAAATAACTTTAAGCCGCCTGTCAGCGAAAAAGTTAAAGACATTGTGCGACGTAATTTTACTTACGAAATTGAGTTCTATCAATTCTGTCGACAACGTTTACATAAACAATTTTTGGCCGCAAATTTGCCAGATAAAACAATGGCTGTTTTAAAACCTTAATTTTAGTTTTAAAGAAACTTAAAACAATTTATCGTAAATAATGGAAAACAAAAAAATATTTAAGAGGAAAAATTACTATTGTTATTTTTTTAAGGTTATGTTAATACTTTAAAATTTTCGAAATATTTTGGCGTTACGAGAACCTAAAAAATATTACTTTTTTATTCAATTATTCTCTTGCATTTTAAAAATGACTGGACTTAATTTTGTAAAATAATGTAATTTATTTAGATTTAGTTACTTGTTTTATTGTTATTAAATTCTTTCTTTGGAAATGAAAGTTAATTGGAAATTAAATTAATTATAGAAAATGCACCCACTTTATGGTAAGAGAAATAAAATACAAAATTCGTTCTTTAAAAAAATAAGCAGAAAAGTTTAAGTTTTAAGAAACAGCTAATGATAGGCAGTGCATTTTTGTTTATAGTCTGACAGCTATACAACCAAAATTATGCACAAAAAAATTTTCCAATATAATTCCCAATATTCGATTTTATTGTTTAATTACTTATTAGTTATTGAATTTATTGTTGTTTTTAATGTTTTTATTTTAATTTTTTGTTTTATTTGATATTTTTATATTATATAAACAAGTTACAAGCACAAATTGTAAGTAGTCTTCTGTTTTACTTATGTATGTATGTTTAATATTAATTGATACGAGTACATTCTTAAGATAGATCAAACAAATTATATGTGATTTAAAAAAATTATTTAATAAAAACAAAACTTATTCTTAGAAGAAGATACTTTATTTTTACACCAAAGCAGTGGAAAACAGGTAAAAGAAATTTTATTTTAAAAAAATTACGTTTTCGAAATCTTTTGAAATCGATCTTTCAGTTTTTAACCGATCCTAGCTAAATAAAAGTAATTTCTATATTGAAAAGTTTCTATAAAAAAAACTGTTAGTTACAAATTTTTCACAAGAAAAAATATTTTCATGATAAATTTTCTTTAGAAAAATTATCCATACATTTGACAAATTCTCATATGACAAATTTTCTATAAAAATTTTTCTAAAGATAAACTTTTTATATGACTAATTTTTATAGAAACATTTTGTATAGAATAATTTTTCGTATGACAAATTTTCGATAGAAAAATTTTTCATACGGCAAATTTACTTTAGAATTGCATATAAAAAATTTTCTATTAGAAAATTTTGATATGATAAATTTTCTACAGTAAAATTTTTATATGACAAAATTTCTATAGAAAATTTTTTTTTTATGAAAAATTTCCGTTGAAATTTTTTTCATTACAAATTTTTTATAGAAAAATTTTTCATATGAAATTTTTCATATGAAAAATTTTTCATTTTTTGGAAAAATTTTCGTATGATAAATTTTCTATAAAAAATTTTCTAATATATAAATAAATATACTTATTTCATATGACATATTTTCTATAGCAAAATTTTTTATGTTAATTTTTCCATAGAAAAACTTTTTATATGACAAATTTTCAATAGAAAAATTTTCAAATGACAATATTTCCATACAAAAATTTTTTATTTGACAAATTTTCAATAGAAAAATTTTTCATATGACAAATTTTCTACGGAATATATAAATTTTTGGTTTAACAAATTTTCTATAGAAAAATTTTTTATATGACATATTTACTATAATATTTCATATAAGATATTTTCTTTTAGAAAATTTTTCATATGACAAAATTTCTATAGAAAAATATTTTTATAACAAATTTTCTACAGAAAGATTTTTTATATGACTAATTTACTACGGAAAAATTATTCACATGACAAATTTTCAATAGAAAATTTTTTTTGATAAACTTTCTACAGAAAATTGTTCATATGATGTCTTTGCTATAGAAAACTCTATCACATGACAATTTTCTGATTTTCTGATACAAAACTTGACATACGAAAAATTTCTGAAATGACAAATTTGGTATAAAAAAAATATATTTTTCATAAGACAAACTTTCTACAGAATGATTTTTTATATTACTAGTTTGCTACAGAAAAAATTTTTCATAGAACATTATTTGCTGTCATATAAACAAAATATCAACATTTCATAAAATACAAACGAACCTGGAAAACCGATTGATATATTTTGCATCCCATGCGATAATTTGAAACGAGTTTGAATTGTGATAGAAACATTTGTTCTTTACTTTGGAAAGTTTATTTGTACCAATATGAAAACAAAATCTTAACTTAATACAAAAAAGATGTTTTAAAAATTAATGAAAAATACTTAAAGCAATATTAAAGTAATAATACCTGATAATTCTTGTTAAATGGTATAATTTTTTGGTTAATTATAATGAACAGACGGTCTTTAATAAGACATTCGAGTTCTCATGAAATAACTATGATATTTTAATTAAAAATACTTAAAGAAAAAGGAAATAATGAAACATAAAACAATGCAATTAACATATGTATATATGTAAATATAACAAATATCATGACATTAATTCCCAAAAAAAATTAATAATTAAACGTAAAATATTTAATCCGTTTTTCAGTTCTTAAGAAAACGAAAAACTTAAAAGTTGATCAGAATGCAATAATTTCGAATAGCAAAAATGTTGTTAATACTTTGCGTTAAAAATTATTTCATTTCGAAAAATTTTTTAGTTTTTCTTTTTCTGACAAACCAAAAAACGGATTAAATTTCGTTTCCGAACAGAATTGAACTCTGTGACATGGCTGTCTGTATATTATACACTTCATAACTTGTATTAACTATTAAAACGAAATAGAACTATTAATATAAAAAAATATAAAAACGAAAACTAAAAAGCAAAATTATAATATTGTAATTTAATTACAAAAGAAGGTACTTTTGAATTCCATATGCTAATTCGTATAGCTTCTCTTATTGGTGTTTTATTGCGTAATAAACTGTCTGCGAGCTGCAAATTATGTTTAGAAATATTATAGGTTGATATTTAATTATTAATAATATGTTAAAGTTAATTTTCTGTACCTTTCGTCACAATAACAGGAGTATATTTTTTTAACTTGTTTCGTTTGATCGCTTAAAAAGCGCCGTTTTCTAAAATCATGCAAAACACAAAAAAAAAATTATTAAAAAAACGAATCAAAATTTTTAGCAGAAAAAATTGAAGTCAAGAAACAAAATCAAGATCATAAAATATATGTATATATTAATTTAGAATTGTTAAATGAAGACAAGCGTCAGAATTCTTTCGCATAATTATGAAAATTAAAAACTGTTTGTAACTCAAATTAAAAATTTAGAAAAGATAAGAAGAACTTTAAAAATAGCGCCAACAAATCAAAAGTTTAATCAAGTTTTTTTAATCCACTTTTGCACAATAATCCTAATAATTAACGCTCAAGTGTAACATATCAATCCTTTATCGCAACAAAGAATTGTTAATGGTACTAAATTTTATATTGTGCCAGAAACTTCTTCAAATTACTTTTAAACTGTCTCTTTTAGGAGAAATTTCCAAAAAAAAAAAAAAATTCTAAGGCTTATATGGCAACTAAAAAATTGTACTGCGTTTTTCTCAAAACAAGCTTTTTTTTTTTAATTATAACGATGTTGCAATAAAGGAGCAGTATAAAGTGAGTGCATACTGACCATGACCTTTTGAAATGATAAAAAAATAAAATTTAGTTTTGTACCCAAAACAAAAATTTCCTATGTTTTCACACATTACTTTCCAAGAAAAATTTTAACAAAAAAATATTGTTTTAATAACTCATTTCTATTTGCAAATCATTAAACATTTTCGTTTATTGCTCGTGAAGGTTAAATTTTGAATATAAAAAAAATTTGTGATGTATTTTTATTTATGAGCGTAAATTTTAAGCGTCTAAAATCACTAAAATATAATTGAATCTAAAAAGTAAGCAGCACTAGTATTGCAAAATGTACATCAAGGCGAATTCATTACTAGGTGAACTTAAAGTGCTGTCCACACCTGACACGAGAACACTAACAGGAACAGCAAAATACTGTTACTGTCAGTTGTAGACTGCAAATGTTAATGTTCTCTTGCCGTCTTGACACGGCTGTTAAGACGTCTGTTTTAAAAGCTCTGTCTTAACAGAAAATGACATTTTAATATGGAAAAAGTAAAAATAGTTTCAAATTAAGAGAAATTGTCTAAAAAAGTTCAAATTCTTATTTTAGATTATAAATTTTGCAATAAAAACATATTTTTTTCCACAAACTATAAAAAAGGGCATAAAAAGTGATGATGTGCTTTTGTTGACGGAGTTAAAATAATGAAAAATCAAGACATACGGGTACTCCACCATATAACAATCGAGCCGTCAAAGGTATGTTTTAACAGTATGTCTTAACAGTGTTTCATGTCTAATGTAGACGGGCTGTAACAGCACAGGTGATTATTTTTTGCTTCTCGCGTTTTTTTCCAATGAGACTGTCAAATTTTTTTCTTTTGTTTACAAGCTTTTTCGCGCCATTTTAATCTGAAGATTTTTTTGTGTGAATTTTAAAGTGAAAAACGAATATAATCTGTGATTTTAATTACAAACAATTATAAAAGTTTATATTTAACGTTTATATAAAATTTTTTCCCAGCTGAACAATCTTAGGCGAATTTAGATTTTGACATTCACGATATGTTTTACAATAACAAAATACAATTCGCCCTTCCGCTTGCATTCACCTGTATAAATTCGCCTTGATTTACATTTGTGGTTTTTTGCGTTCCAGCAGTTTTCGGTAAAATTTGCAAATTTAGAGAGTAATTTGCTTTTTACTCTCATTAGTCCAAACTAGTCAGAGATCTCGTGTAACACACCTCATTTTTATATACTTTTTATACAAAACAAAATCAGGTTTTACGTATTTCTATACAAAGTTTGTCAAATTAACCTTTAATAAATATAAAATATTTATTATGAATACGGCCGATAGATTGTAACAGTTTGCATGAAAATATTAAAATTTGTTTCGACAATTATTTTGAGTCGCTTTACAAAATAAATTTAATGGCTTCATGATGATTTCAAGGATCTAATAGCAATTAAAACCAGTTTTTAATGTTTAAAAGCCAAGAAACGGACAACCCTTTAGTATAGTGACAACCCTTATCAGTGTGCTGGAAAGGAATAAAACTCAACACGGTAAAACGTGCCCAAGAAAAATGGCTCATAGAGCTCACATGCTTCATATCAATTTTAAGAGAATGTGGGACCTATTAAAACTGCCCAGATCTCACCTGATAGTCACTATAGCAGTCATCACTGAACATGGCCCGTTTGGAAACCATGCCAAGAGGCTAGGCTTACCCTATAGCGGCTTCTGCAGAAATTGCCAATACGAGGAGTAGAAGAAGACAATCCTTCATCTCCTCGGAACATTTCCGGCATTGAAGCATCACCGCCTATCTAGGCGAGAGGAGCTTTAATAGCCTATCATATCTGGCCTCGGTCAATCTGACCGCGCTAGCCTCTTTCATAAGGAGCAGTGTCAGCCTGTAACGGCACATTAAGCGGTTTCCCACCTTTCCTATAACCCTCTAACTTCTACTTTTCACTTCTACTCTTCCACTTTTCACGCTATCACAAAGGGAACGATTTTGGCACCCAAGTGAGGTGGAGAATCTAGCGGCCTACCTACATAACCTATCCTAACCTAACGTTTAAAAGTGTAGAAGTTTTATTTCTGAATTCAAATTCATGGTGAAAATTCATGGGGCAAAAATGAATTTAAGTAAAATTATATGAAAATTAAAATAAATAAAAATTAAACTAAATGAATATTAATTCAACTTGTTTTCAGACATGTATAGAATCACTTACCTGATATCGCCATAAAAACTTATAAGCTCTTCCTTCGGCATGTACTGGCGAACACTTTCGATCATGACATTTGCTCTACAGGTCTTTAAAATAAATAAAATTAAAATAATAATTTTATTATAACACAAATTATTTCTTAATAAACTTCATTGACAGACCTCCTTCTCAAGATGTTCGACTTGTTGGAATTTAGTTTCGTATTCTAAAAATTTCTTAAAAACACTGTTATCAACTAATTTTAATATATGATTATCTTTTAGCTGTAAAAACTCCGCCGCCATACTGGCTGTGATGTTGGTTATTAAAATATTATTGATTGTCGGCTGTGAATCTAGTACAGCCAACTTTAAAATATAATCTAATAAAATATACTCCGGCAAAGAGTAGCAATTTAGGTGAAAATCATAGCGAGCTGCAAAAAGCTTGCAGATTTTTTCATAGTCTTGATAACGATATTGAATATGAGAACCACATTCAGAAACACGGGATTGCAGAAAGACATCATCGAAATCCATGCTGGGTTGACTCAAGTGCTTCAGATAAAACGCATCACGTTTTAAGTAATCCCATTTATCTACATCTAATTTGCAACGTTTGTTGCTTACAATCTAGCAAAAAATAAAATAAATAAAGTTTAACTTTTTATTGCTAAAATGTAAATCTAGAGCACTTAAATTACCTCAAACACAAACCGATATTTTTGTGGAAAACTGTCTTTGAACTTGAAGTTATCTATGTCGCCTTCAATTAATGACTTGATCAATTCAATGCCATAATTATGATTGCAGCGTAGTTCTGGAAATAGTTGATTATTTAATTGCTGAAAAATTTGTTCAATGCTAGTAGCGGCCTCTTTTTCGTGGGTGTAACTAGGTACTATACGTTCCCAGGAATGAGAAAACGGGCCATGAGCTATATCATGTAGAAGAGCAGCGATCTGTACTGCCTTTCGATACACTGAAGGTATTTTGTTGTTATTTGTAATTAACCATTCGGTATTTTTCTCTAAAGCGTCTAAAATGAGACTGGCAGCATTATATGTTCTAAAAAAAATTCCAAAATTTTATTAAACATTTGTAAATCAAATTTGGATATCTTTAAATTTACCCCAAACAATGAGCATAACGATGATGCTGGTATTCAATGCTGTTATTTATTTTCAAAAAACCTAATTGTCTGATATGTTTTAAGCGCTGAAATTGGGGCGTCTCAACAATGGCAGCCACATCAGAAGGAATGGTAAATTTACCATAAATAATATCGATTATTTCCATCTGAAATTAAAAGCATTAGAAAAATATCGTTACCTATACTAATATTACAAATAGGAAAAGTTTGTGTATTTGTATGAGATAATATGCGGAACCACTGGCCCGATTTTCGAAATATTTTCAGCAAATTGTAGAATAGAACCTTCTAGTGGACATAGGATATGCAAGGATCACTTACGTGCCTAAGGTATGCTCGAGAGACGGTAAACTGGATGCTCAGTGACAGCTAAATGCAGTAGAAACAACTGGGATTATAACAAATTGCATATGTGATCCACATGAGACAAATATAGATGAAAAAGTGAATAAGAGCTCGGTGGCTGAGTTGGTTAAAGAAGCTGTATTAAAAATACACCATGTTTACATGGTACTGAGTTCGAATCCTAGTGGGTGTTGATGAGCAGTGTAGCGATTGCGAAACAGCGGCAATTATTGTTATAATTAAAAATAAAAATATTTCTTGGTGAAGAACAGATTTGAACTTGAGCCAGACGAATGAACAAGAACAAAAGGAAAAATAACAATTAATTAGCCAATTCCAGAGGCATAACTCTCTTTTCCATAAAGGAAAACGCGCGATGCTCACTTGAGCTGTGTTCGCTGTAGAGAATTTTTTTTTTAATTGCTCGTCCGACAAAGCTTGGTATACGGCGAATACGTGATGGGAGTATAAATTTATTTCGATCGTGGCTGCAGAGATTCCGCGCAACTGCTGCGGCTATGAATGTCGCACGGCCAGGGCCCAAACTGTCGTCAAGGGCTCTCGAAAACATTGAGCTGGCTGAAAGCAGTTTACGTGAAAATCCTCGACTTTCAATACGGAAAAATAGCAGCTAAACTGGGACTTCTAAGAGCGATTATTCATGAAATTTTAAATTCAAATCGTTCAAGATCTGAAAGTAACTGCTTTGCGCAAAAATTTGTATGAAACGATGTTGGACCGTTTTCGCACTGTAAATGCAATTTTGGAGTGAGTTTCAGCGGAAAGGACGACTTCAGGAAAACTGATCATTTGCTTTGGGGACATCCCAAGGCCACCGAAATCGTCCAATCTAACTCCCATGGAAATTTTTATGGGGCTACCTTAAAGAGAGGGTTTACAGTGACAATCCCCAATCTCTTGTGGCTTTAGAGGAAAATATTCAACGAGAAATCAGCTCAATTGACCCAAATTTACTGCATCGTGTGGCGCAGAACACCAGGCTCCGTTTTGAACAATGTGTCCAACTCGATGGAAGGCATCTGTACGACATACTTAAAAAAAATAAAACACACACACTTCCATTCCGTAGTTCAATGCTCTTTCTTAATAAAACAGTGTGTCAATTATTACGTCTTTTATATAAGTTTGCAAATATAAATCTGCTACCAGACACTGTTTAATGTTCTAAAACCAGAATTTGCCCATTACAATAAATTTATACCTTTTTTGTAAATTGCATCAAATTTTCTTTTAAGAAAACCCCCGTATTGTAAAAAGTAGCAAACGCTACGCAGGCAACTCTGTTAAAAACGCTTTTTACCGTTATTCCACATTGTTTACAAGAAAAAAAAACAAAGAGGTGAAAACAACAGCTGAGTGGAAAGGGGCAACTTTTATAAACTTTAATCAATTTTAAAAGAAATCTGCATTCACAAAATATTGCAAGACAAAAGGACTTACTATTATGCCGTTGTTGTTCTATTATCTACTATTATATTTGATACTTTTGTATTATATTTGATGCTGCTAACACAGAGCAGTGCTGTAAAAATTGGTCCCAACTATTCTATGAAATTTTGTTAACTACAAGCCTGCCTGCCACTTTTTGTTTGTTGAGATATTTTTATTTTATATTTCCACTGAACATTTTCTTTGTTAATTTTCCTTAATTGAACTGAAATTCTTTGATTTGTAATAATAAAATCTGATTTCCTAACCGTTAGTTAATTGACACAACTTCTTTGCTTAAAATTTTATTTATGCCTCTTCTTATTAAAACCAAATATTCACGAATGTGATTGACAAGAAAGGGTTTCCCGTTCGAAATGCACATATTATATTATAAATTCCAATAATTGTATATAATAGGAATATAAATCCTTTTTGCCACAGAATACACATTTTACTTTATATAACTTTATATCAACTTAAAACTGTATCAAATGATGAATGCATAGTGCTCTAAAGTAGTATTATTACAATCATTCAACATACTTTTACTTCTTCCTTTTATTTTTTTTTATATTTTTTTCGAAGAATATTTTCATTTGCACCTAGCATTATGACGGTATAACATAAATTGTGAATTCCACAGGAGCAATTGCTTTCACAACTTAAGATGTATTATCCTTTAAGACCGTGATTTACAACATATGTGTGATTTGAAAAATTTTATGAAAAGTAACATTTTGTTTAAATTCGCTTACTCGACCGCTTTAGGATACATCTCTGGTATATCGGATGATTTTTCCTTTTTTATACCCTTCACAAAAATGTTAAGGGTATATATAAGTTTGTGATTCCGTTTGTAATTTCTACAGTTTTTTTTTGCGACCCTATAAAGTATATATATTCTGAATCAGAATTAATGGAAAAGTCGATTAAGCGATGTCCGTCTGTCCGTCTGTCCGTCTGTCCGTCTGTCCGCTGTTGAAATACCGTTTCTGAGAAAACCATAAGACTTAGAAACTTTTTTCTTTCACCATTCTTTTACCCCATCGATTCATGGGTTTGCTATTGAAATTCAGTAATATCGGTCCACGTATAGCTGAGATATATTCAAAATTCCGAAAAAAGCCATTTTTTTTTGCAGTTTTGTATGAAAATTTTTGAAAACAAAAGTTGTTCGTTTTGCTTCAAACTTCACACACTTATTAAGCATGGTGACTAAAAGGCAAAAAATTTTTTTTTCAGATATCGGTCCATATATACCCGAGATATAGCCCAAATCGGATTTTTAATGAAAATGTCGCATAGGCGAAGCTAAATAACTTTTTTTTGCTCAAAAGCAGTTCTGGTAACAAAATTAGGTTACATAAATATGGAAAATGAAAATTTCCGACATCGGTCCATATATACCCGAGATATAGCCCAATCCGGGTTTTTCATGAAAATGTCGCGTAAGCGAACATAAACAACTTTTTTGTGCTCAAAAGCAGTTCTGGTAATAAAATAGGGTCATATAAATATGAAAAATGAACATTTTCGATATCGGTCCATATATACCCGAGATATAGCCTAGACCGGGGTTTTCATGAAAATGCCGCGTAAGCGAACTTAAACAATTTTTTTGTGCTCAAAAGCAGTTCTGGTAATGAAATTAGGTTACATAAATATGGAAAATGAAAATTTCCGATATCGGTCCATATATAACCGAGATATAGCCTAGACCGGGGTTTTCATGAAAATGCCGCGTAAGCGAACTTAAACAACTTTTTTGTGCTCAAAAACAGTTCTGGTAATGAAATAAGGTTACATAAATATGGAAAATGAAAATTTCCGATATCGGTCCATATATACCCGAGATATAGCCTAAACCGCGGTTTTAATGAAAATGTCGCGTAAGTGAACTTAAACATCTTTTTTTTGCTTAAAAACAGTTCTGGTAATGAAATAAAGTTATGTAAATACGGAAAATGAAAATTTCCGATATCGGTCCATATATACCCGAGATATAGCCTAGAACGGGTTTTTCATGAAAATGCCGCGTCCGCGAAACTAAACAACTTTTTTTGCCTAAAAGCGGTTCTGGTAATAAAATAAGGTTATATAAGTATGGAAAATGAAAATTTTCGATATCGGTCCATATATACCCGAGATATAGCCCAAATCGGGTTTTTCATGAAAATGTCGCGTAAGCGAACTTAAACAACTTTTTTTTGCTCAAAAGCAGTTCTTGTAATGAAATTAGGTTACATAAATATGAAAAATGAAAATTTCCGATATCGGTCCATATATACCCGAGATATAGCCCAAATCGGGTTTTTCATGAAAATGTCGCGTAAGCGAACTTAAACAACTTTTTTTTGCTCAAAAACAGTTCTGGTAATGAAATAAAGTTATATAAATATGAAAAATGAATATTTCCGATATCGGTCCATATATACCCGATATATAGCCTAACCGGTTTTTTGATGAAAATGCGGAGTAAGCGAATTTAAACAACTTTTTTGTGCTCAAAAGCAGTTCTGGTAATGAAATAAGGTTGTAAAATGTGGAAAAAGAAAATATCCGATATCGGTCCACATATACTCGAGATATAGCCTGAACCGATTTTTCCAATAACATTTTTTTTTGCTGAAAAGCAAATCTTGTTATAAAAGAAGTTAACGAAAATAGAGAAAATTAAAATTTCTGATATCGGTCCATATATACCCGAGATATAGCCTAAATCGGGTTTTTCATGAAAATATCGCGTAAGCGAACTTAAACAATTTGTTGTGCTCAAAAGCAGTTCTGGTAATGATATAAGGTTATATAAATATGGAAAATTAAAATTTTCGATATCGGTCCATATATAGCCGATATATAGCCTGAACCGATTTTTCCATTAAAAAAAAAATTTTTTTTTTTTTGCTGGAAAGCAATTTTCGTTATAAAAGAAGGTTACTAAAATACAGAAAATAGAAAATTCCGATATCGGTTCATATATAACCGAGCATATTTAGGTCACATTTTTAATATACTATACATATTCGTGACTATCGTGAAGGGTATTTTAGATTCGGCCCAGCCGAATATACTACACTCTTACTTGTTTTTTTTTGTCTTTTAATCGCCATGCCAATTAATAGTGTAATTTTTAAGTAAAACGAACAATTTGTTTTAAAAATTTTAATAAAAAATTGCAAAAAAAAACTTTCGGAATTTTGGATACATTTGATAAAATTTTTATATAAAAATTTTATCCACGGCGTTGCGTGGAGACTTTTTACATTGCTATTTATTTTTCATACAAATTTAGGTCGTTCGTTCCGTTCACTCACTCATATCGTTTAATGGAACCACCAAGAAAATTTTGTTTCCACAACGTGGAAACAATTATAAAAAGAAAATATTACATTTTTTAACACATATTAATTGTTTTTAATAAAAATAAGCTGAAAAAATTTTTTTTCTATGGTATGGGTTTTTTAAACTTGCAAAAGAGTATGGTAGCACTATTGCAAAATTGCTTTGCTCGTTATAATTTTATAACGTTATTGGCTAGGTGTTTTTGAAGTACAGATGTCGTTGCAAACGTATAATATATAGTATAGCCAAGAAAGTATCCTTTTTGCTGGCTTACACGGTTTTGTTTGTTATTTGTTTGTTGTCGCATTACTTTTTTCATTTTTCATACAAATCTTATTCGATCGTTCCGTTTACTCACTTCTTACTCACTCCTTTCGTTTAATGGTAACACCACGAAATTTTTATTTCTACGTGATTTTGTTTCGAAAATAAATTATAAAAAGAACAAAGTCTTTTTTTGCAGGTATGTTAAAAATAATAAAAAAAAGAAAAAACACACAGAGTAAACGCTGATTTTATTAAATAAAACGGCAAAATTCAAAGCAAAATTTCTTTTCCTGCCACAGACCCTGGGTGTTACTGCAGACAAGCACAAAAGCTTCGCAGTTTTTTGTTTGTTAAAAAAAAAAAAAATAATAATCTAATAAAATTCAAAATAATAAAGATGCTTAAAGACGGTTTTAGCAAAATATAGCAGTTAATTTTTAACGAAAAAGAAGCGCCTTAGGAATGTGATGAAAAGAACAGAGAAAATCTATAACAAATTAACTAACCTGTTGAAGTTTTTAAAAACAAAAAATTTGTATAATATACCTTCTAAAAAAAAAAAAAATAACTATATATTAAAATATATAAATATATATTAATGGGCATATTCATAAAAAATTAAAATGTATTTGAAATGAATTTTAGTAATATTTTGTATGAAATTTTTGAACTAAAACACATTTCAAATTCATTTAAATTTTTATGAATATGCTCTTAAAAGCTCATTTCCATACAAAAATCGTTTAAGTTAGTTTTTGTTGAAACAAAAATAAATTGCCACTAAAACTTTTTACGTATTCATCAAGCGTATTCGTCAAGCTGGAACCCGATTCTTGTTTGCTTTGAACGGCTCCTTAAAACATGCTGCACTAAAATTTAAAAATTATTTATAATTACAAAGTGAGTCAAAAAACTATAAAGCTAAAAAAATTTTTGACTCGCGCGGTTTTGGAGACTTTTTTCATTTATTTTTTTTATTTCTTTTCATACAAAATTTATTTTATTCGTTCGCTTTCTCCACTTGTTTCGTTTTACGGTAACACCACGAAATTTTAGTTTCCACGTTCTGGAAACTTTTTTTTTTTAATTATAAAAAGAAAAAATTCTGTTTTTTTAATGTGTGCCAAAACTATGAGAAAGCTAATAAAAAAAGCTAAAAATAAAAGTTTATGTAGTAACATCTTTTTATAAGCGGGTTGCATCCCAACCGAATTATTATTATCATAATGTGTTTTTTCTGAATACAAATGTTTAATAACAGATTCTTAAGCTTTACTCATTTGGTAACAAATACATTATATATTTGTTAACCAAAAGTAATTTTTTTTTGTATGTGCAGCTTGTCTTTTATGTTTCCTAATTAATTTATTGATGAAATATCGACATGTATTGTAAACAGCTTAAGAGCCATAAAAAACAAGCTGTACATACTTATTTTGATTGGCAAAAATTATTTTTTGCTGTCAACATCGTAAATAAGAAAAGGTTTTCATTAAAATGTTGTAGTTAAAAAAAGGGACATATCAAATAAATGCGAAATAATTAATGCTCGTCATGCATAAGTTTTAAACATATCGTTGGCTTTTTTAATAATGTCAATAACTTCTGCTGCCAGTTCTAAAAATAATTAAGTTTTTATACAAAAGTTGCATCGCTGACTGCAAAAGAGAAAAATGAATGCAACATGCAAGCTGACTGCCAGGCATGGAAAGCTCTTTATACTTTGAATAAAAAGGCAATCATATTACTAAAATATATATTTTGTTTATTACTGGCAAAGCAGTTTTAAGCAGGTAGTGTCAGAATTACAATAAATACAACACAACAACAAACAAAAAACATCAACATGTATTTTGTTGGTAGAATTTACAAACAGTTGTTAAAATTTTGTTTGAAAACGCAAGAAAGTCTATGTGTTTTTGACAAATTTACGCAAAGGAAACGAACAACAGTACTATGTACATAAATAATGACCATCATTTGTTATCATATATCACAATAATGTACAATGAAAACGAAAAAACTGATCTCTTTGTATTATTCTTGTATAGTAGTGTGGCTCCTAAAAGCCATTTTGAAGTAATTTTTTTTTTTAAATAAAAAAATTATTTTACAATTTGAATGTGTTTGCCAAACTATAAACCATGTTAAAAACTATAGAAAAACCCGTTGATTCACTATAATAATAATAATTAAAAAGAGGGTTTTACCCGCACACTTTTGGCATATTTTTATTATCATTAATTTATTTAAAGGAAATGCACGAAAAAATAATTTTTAGAATAAAATTGCAAATAGGTATTACTATTTTGTTGATTAAATGTGAATTTTATGTATACAAAAGCTTTCTTTTTCTAAGTACATGATTGTCCCTTTTTAACATTAACTATTCTTTCAATCTTAGATTAAGAACAGTTGAAAAAGGTGTCATTACGGCTTTAACCATTTAATTGACTGAAGATATTTTCGTTGATATAACAGCACTATTAACTATGAAATTTTGCAACAAACATACATAATCATAATAACGATAACGACTTTATCAAATCTACGGGCAAAGTTTGCAAGTTTTTTTCAAATGCGAGTAAAATATTCACACATGCATTGCCTTAGATAATTAAACTCTTTCTTGCTTTTAATTTTTTCTCAGAGCTTTATAACAATGCAAATAGAATTTTCCATCCCCGATCAAACATAAACAATGGAAAAAAGCCGGTATGTTGGTACATACATACCCACAAAAGATGAGATACCTACATATACAGAAAGTGAGAAAGCACAAAGCAGAAAAGTGAAGCAAAACCAAGAGTGTATACAAATATAGTGTGTAAATAATTGTTTAAAAAAGCTTAAATATATTTGTTTTTAATTATTTACATTTAAAAATAAATTTCATTTAATACATTATTAAGCACATACATAATTATGTTAGTTTTTTAATATTTTAATTGTTCAATAAAATATAAATAACCGCCCCTGGCTATTAACGTTTTACTAATTTTGATATATACATGCTACTCAACGAGAGAAATATTAATATTGAGAAGTGAGCAACATTTGTCGATTGTGAGAATAAATTGCAATACGTAAAAAGAAATAAAATAAAGCACAAACATTCAACCAGTTTTATATAAAAATTATGTCAGGATTGGGGTCTTTCGGTGGGTCGGTCGTGGAAAACATTTATTTTCGTAAAAATAGAAAATTGTTTTTCAAGCATCGTCACATTAAAACAATACATTTTTAGCAAGTATTTTGCAGTATTAAGATAAATGGTAAGAATAAAATAACAATTGAGAGCAGTTGTATAAAAAGAAAACAAAAAGTAAAAAAATCTGTTTAGAACAATTAATTAATAGGTACCTATTACAAAATATAGAAGTTGTTATTAAGACAACATTTAAAAAAGTAAAAAAAAGTTTAATCACTTGATGATAACAACAAAAAACAAGGCAAAATAAACAAATGAACAAAACCAAGAAAAATAAAAAAAACGTCTTTCAGTGTGATAAAAACAGTTGAAGTGGATGTGAAATAATACAATTTTCTAGTTATTTGTTTAAATTAATATAATTTTATGTTTAAATCATAATAGTGGAACAACAAATAAGTTTATTAAATAATTTAACTGAAATTAAGAAAAAGGAATTTGCAAAGGTAAGTAGTGATGGATGACCTTAAAATTTAACAACTGGCTGCTTGTTGTGTGAGTGTGTATGTGTGTGTTTTCAAAACATGTATGAAAAAAGGATAGACGGCATTCTGGTAATTGTTGTCAAACAGTGGGATTAATTTGAAAATAATTGTTTAACATGCTTTTGCATTAAACGTTCCTCAATTGCAGTATTGCTTTAAAAAGCTTGTTTTAAAATTAAAAACTATTTGAAACTTTGACATGTCTGCCTGTATACTTGGAGTAAATATGGTTATATTTGGGTGGCTACAGTTTGCTACAAATCACAAAAAAGTTATTTCAAGAAATTTCGATTGACAAAAAAAATTTTTTTTCTTATTTTTTGCACTATATACTATATATCTATAGGTGTTTGAGTTAAATGTTTTATTGTATATGCAATATTTATGTGTTATTGTTTTTCAATGTTTTAAATAATTTGCTTGGACATAAAATAGAAAAACCCTTGAAGGAGTCGACAAAAAATCAACGAAATGTCAGGTACAACAGTATTAAAACGTTGTTTTAATTATAAAAGATATGAGGCCTTACCAGCTAAACCATAAATGGGGAAGAACGTTCAATTATTTTATTTTTTAACTCCATTTTTGAAACTTTTTCCAAAAACACAATAAAACAAATGCAAAATAAAAATCGGCAAAAAAAAACAGCTGTTGTGGACTTTTATAGGTGAAACTAAAAATTTTAAACCATCTGCAAACTGTTATTTGTGCCAAACATGCGCAATTATATTTGTAGCTAAAATTAGAGCTACTACATTAGTGGATTAGTTGGATTCGTATTTTTTTTCAAATGATTTAAATAAAACTGAGCTATTGGCTATAACACTAAGCATCCAAAAAGATACTAAAGAGGTTTTCTGCATTTTTATCATCTGAAAAATGTAAGATTTAAGATATAAAATTAAAGTTTTTACAATTTTTTACATAAGAAAATTTTGGTACTTCCAAATCGATCCATCCTAAATTATTTATTAACGAAAAAAATTTAAGATGATTTTTTGATATATCGTATTGGAATGGCTTTTTTTCCTTACGCTGAAAGTTATCGAAAAATCCTTACCATATCGACAAGTTTTGGCCATTCCAAATCAACGCACCCTAATATGCTCGTGTATAGATTCTTCATCATATGTAGGTATGATCAGTATTTGATTTAGCAAAAATTACATTAATATACAGTCGTAAAGCAGCTGTGGGCTGAAGAAAAGCTCTCGCGTCATCGTAATTAAAGTGCGGTCAGGCTTGTGTTTGTTGCTCGCTCTTCGAGAGTTTTGCGTCTCACTCGCACTGGTTAACGGTTTGCCTCATCTAACAGTATTGGTCAACAGTTTTTTTAGAGGTTGTTCATTGTTAACCACGTGGAAACTTCCTATGTGAAGGCATAGGTCGCTATAGTTAGTCACAGCGACGCTACAAACGTACTGTTAATGCCATCTTGAGCATATGGTCTTTGTCATCCCGTCCATGCTGTGCATCCTATGCTGTGCAAATTTATTTTGCAACTGTGTATAGTTACTAAATAAATAAACTACATTAATATATTGCTTAGAATTATTTATATAGAAATATATCGCTCCTTTATTGCAACATAGTCACATTTAAAATTTTTACGGCCGTATTCATAAAAAAATATTGTATGTTTAGAAAACACTTATTTGACAAATTTTGTATAGAAATTTGTCAATTAACAGTTTAATAAACATACAATATTTTTTATGAATAAGGCCACTAGTTTGTATACAAGTTTTAGAAAAAAAATTGTAGAAAATATCTCCTAAAGAAAACAGTTTAAGGATCATTTAAATAAAATTTAGGCACAATATAAAAGGTAGTACGGTTAACAATTTTGCATTGTTAACTCGAAAAGCTCATTTTTTGAGATATGACTATGTTGCAATAAAGGAGTTATATGTACTCGTATGCACACTAATTAATGTCAATGTAGTTAGAAACAGAACCCCATAATACACATATATGTACATATCTCATTCAACATAATCCCGAAAGTCTGCACCCTCCCTAATGTTTATCGTCTTGTGTAGCCAACCAGACGTAAACATTCTAGATACAGCTCTACAGTGCAATTGATACATACGTATGTAAGTAAGTGTGTTGCTGCTCTACTGTTCAAAAGTAAATGCTTCTATTGAGAGTAAAAGTTAAAATAAATATGAATGAATACGAACCATGATTGTGTGACAGCAATTGAACTTGCTGCGAGAAAAAATCAGGGATGATAAATGAGTATTTAATAAAACAGTTTATTGTCATATTATTTATGAGTTAACAATCTCTACCACCCTAACTACTACCTACACGCGTACTCATACATACGTACTCGTACTTTAAAAAACATAATTGAAGAAAAGATTTTACTAAAATAGATTGAGCTTTTTGTGTATTTTTGTCTGGTGGCTATATAAGTTTTACTGCAGGGCTGATGGGTTTGTAAAATTTCGGCAGTCAGGGGAATGACACACGCAAACTTCGATCACAAACTCAGACAGTCAGCCAACTAAAAAATAAGTTGCTGTAAGCTATTTCTAGCGGCAAATTACCATCATACATTTGCTGTCTATGAATTATGTACTCGTATGTACATATGTATGTATAGACATCAATTTGTAGTGTTGAAAAGACGGCTAGCAAAATAACTAAATAGCAAATAAAATGCCGGGTAGAGGGCAGACAGTATCTACATAAATTTTTTCTTTGTACATAAACAAAAAAGAAACAAGCCGAAATACAAAGCTGTACGACCTTGCAATGCCCTTGAATGACACTGTTGTATGCGCAGCGAAGTGAACAGAACAGAATAAACGCCAAGACTCGATTGTGCGGAAAAAATACACAACAGTTTGACTTGACAATACGGTATACAACATTTGAACGGCGTTCGGCTACGGCAAAACTACAGCCAAACGGTGAATGACAATATTACAAAAAAAAAAAAAAAAAACCCGAAGGCAAAATATATAATAACAATAATAATAAACAAAGTTTATAATAATAATAAAAAAAGTAAAAATATATACATAAATCGTTTAAAAAGCAAATAAAATATAAATGCCTATATAAAAGGAAACGGAAATTAAAAAGTTTAACAGTAACATTTTGTTTGGCAAGATATTTTTTTAAGCAATAAATAGGTACCTACCTATAAAATGTACCTATGCTAATAAAAATACAGCGTAAAAAAGAATTTATAATATTATTTTAAAGAAAAGTATTTAATGTTAAGTTCCTTTAAAAGAAAAAAGGACTTAGCACATACATAGTAGCAACATATTTATAATTACAACATTTTCGTGCCGCACGCACAGCTTTTAATATTTTCTGTCCACTCTGCCCAAAGCAAAAAATTTTTTTTATTTGTCTGTCTACACGAGTATTAGTTTTTATATCCTGAGAAAATAAAAAAAAGGCCTCCCTGCTAACTTTAATAACATAGGGAGGATATTAAAAAATAAAAATCAGATTTTTCTTAAAACGTCATCTTGAAGTAAAGAGAGAAAATTCTTTCGAGAAAATCCACCTCAAAGGCAAAACAAAAAAAACAAACCACAGGAAAAAACAGTAAGTTTTTTGTTTTATTTTGATTCCAATATTCGTGTAATTTTAAATTTAGGCATATAAACAAAGCTGTGATAAGAAAATCGTGTTATCAAGTGAAATAATAATAAAAACCAAAACAAAATATCTGCAGTACCTACATACCTATACATATATATGTATATGAAATTAGCAGACATGCCCAAACATGTTGGCAGTTAATAATAAACAGAATTTGGACTTGGGAAATTCTTTTACAGGAACTTTCTCTTTACGAATGTCAAAATAAAGAAATCAGCGCCTGTATATTTATGTATATAAGTACGTATGTTTTTTCTATGAACAACCTTGAAAGGAAATTAATAAATAAAATTTATACAAAACGCGAATTCAGAAAATTTAATTTTTGAAAATGAAAATTGTGTATACATATGTATCTTCATACACACATATATATGTACTTAAATATCATTAAACTCATAGAAAGTCTATCGCCTACGCAAATAATAAGTCGTAACACGTGTACACATTAAAAATTACGTTTTATTATACTTACATACATATATGTATATACATACATATTTATAATGTATACATATATAACAAGCTTTTATGCCTATCCTTGGAGATGTTTAGCTGGATAGTAAATTTGCCTGGAAAACTTGGTTTATTTTAGCTGATTTCTCAATGAATATTTTCCTTTAAAGCCACAATAGATCAGGGATTGTCATTATCAACACTGTCTTTAAAACAAAATCCATGAGAGTTAGATCAAGTGATCATGGGATATTCCCAAAGTGAAATTTTCCCGAAGCAAACGTGTGTGCAGTCGCCCCATCCTGTTGCAACTACGTCTGTGAAGAGTTGGATGAATGAACTCGCAGGTTTGGCAAAAAGAATTCGGTAATCATGCATAATAGTTTTCACCGTTGGCATTTATCCCCTGGCCTCGAGAATGCTGGAAAAAAATGCTTCAATTATCTCATGCGTGGATAAGACGCATCAAACAGCAGAGCAATGCAATGGTTTTTGATGCTTCAATCGAGGGTTGTATGTTCTTCGATACTGGTAACGGTAGTTTTGCTTGTTGGCATGGCCATTTAAGTGAAAATGCGCCTGGTGGCTCCCAAAAATTTGATTTACAGTGCGTAAACGCTCTAAGATTGTTTCACAAAAATTTTTTGCGTAAATCTAATACCATGTTCAGACGGTAATATGAAACACTTGGTACGCTCTCTGAACCACGATTGCGAAATTTGGTGTTCAGACAGTAGGTTTTTTCCACATTTTGTTAAATTAACACGAACACTACTTCCTTTTTCCTCCTCATCATAACTTATTTTCCTAGTTCCAAAACAATACGCTGCATATGTAGGGGCCCCTGAGTACTGGTCCCAGATAAAAAACAAAAAAAGTTTCAATACTACTTTTGTTAATTTTTATTTAAATATTTATATAAGTATGAAATTTTTACGCATTGAATGCGCTTCCTTTGATTTTACACACATTAATTATCTGTTTTTTCTTAGTATACGTTTTTTTGAATGCTAGTTAAGATAAACTGGCGGTTCATAACAAATTATGAAGTTTGAAGATGACAGTGGTTTTTGCATGGTTCACAACAAGATTCAAAATGAAACAAGTTGGTTCGCTCTCAAAATTTTATATGGCGAATCGTGTTGGTTCAATCAAGATTTCGCCGCGAATCACGAACGAGAGAGCGAACCTCGAATATAAGCGTTCGTGTGAACATGCTATAATTCACTTTTTTCAGTTCTTTACGATTTGCATTCTAAAAGGATGTTACTTTAAATGCTTCATGTGACTGCTCTTTTCCGTATTGATATCGTCGTGGATTTTCACGTCAACTGCTTTCAACCAGTTCAATGTTGCCGGTAGTCCTTGAAAATCGGTTGGGCTCTATCCGTGTTGCATTCAAAGCCGAGGCAGTTTTGCGGAATCTCTGCAACCATGAATGATTAAATTTACACACGTATTCGACATATACGGAACTTTGAACAAAATTGTCGACGAGCAATTACTGCGATATAATTCCACCGGCACCACCCTCAGTCTACACCGTTTATTACTTTTTGAAATAATCGTATTTAAATCAATTGAAAACTCGTCGATATTGTGCCCTCGACTTTTCGATAGCCTTTAGTACGAGGAAAAAAAAGTACCCATATGACGTGTGTACGAAAGATCATTTTCGAGGCAACTAAATTTACTTTATTTAAAACAATTTAGGATTTAGGATTTAAATTCGTCGTTCTGGCGAAGCTTATGCAAGTATATACCATGTTTATTGTATCATCGTACCTTAAAAATTCGAAAATTTAGTGACAATTCACACAATGTCTTATCGAAATTCTTATTCCCCTTATTCCAAGAGTCGTCATCGTAGTCATATGAAGTCGACGTAAAAAATGTGACATTTATTTTAAATTTATCGAAGGCCTATCAAATCATAGATAATGGCTAGTGAATATATAACCGCGTATATTTTGTTGTGGTGTTGATGTGATGACTTTATTTGGCTTTCTTTTACACAGAGTATGAGAAAAAAAAACGAATTGCGAGTACAAGTATTTACAAACAAACAAGCCTGTACTCGCCCTTCACTTCGTGGAACATAGACAACCGACTCATCTAAGAAATTTGCATTATTGCTGTCCATACAAATCCCCCCCGGGAAGCAGGTTCTACCTTGGTGTAAGCCTAAACAGGGTACTCTGCTTTCTGGGGCATAGAGGGCTAGGAGTTCCTGGTTAGTTATAGAAAATAAAACTCTAGGAGACTACATGTATTATGTTGGATTTTCAGACAGAGTTCGGTAAAGCCCTCGGCAGATTCTGCCTTGCAGACCATTTAGGTGCTGATCATGGTTGAGTGCCTGACTTAGCTGAAACATTCTGGCTGTGGTTTAAACCTAAAATGACAGAAAGAAGAACTAGTTTCCCTGATAACTTTAGTGCATGCCAATTTTACGGACTTAGTAGCCCCCGAGGTTGTCTTGCAACAGATACCTGTGCTGTAAGAAACAACGGGTGGTGATTAGACAGATGAGTAGATTAAGGGCTAATGTTCGTAATGAATTGTGGTCTATCGCCTCGTTAAGCCTTGTCCTCTATTGGCTGTCTGGGATATTGTATACAAAAGAGATTGAAAGGCCCAAGCTCTTCAGCAACAGGTCTGTTCATGTGGACACAAACTTATCGCAAAAGTTGCGACTTGTGTGAGCATTGCAAGCAACCCACATGTTGCAAAGGGCACTGGTGAATCGTGAATAATTCACAATAAGGCCGTTGAACAAATTGATAATTGTTAAAAGAAAATAAATACTAATATATTTATAAATAAACGTAAAATTAGTTTGTCCAAACTAATTTGGACAGCCGTCAAGGCAGGTGCTGATGTAAATCAATTTCACATTCTGTCCACACAAATTTTCTTTCTAGTAGAGTCCCACGTCTGTGTTTTGTGAACACCACATACGATTTTTATTGTGTGAAACCTCCGCATGTTAGTGAATAAGAATAAGTTCTTTCAACTTCTGATTACAACAAATAAGCTTTAAACTAGATAGCTTACTTATCTGTCCCTCACCGGGTGGGTGGTCTCTTTCTTGGATCTAAGAGACAGCCACAGTTATCCATGAACAAATAATAAACCAGCAGAGATCATGAGCCATGAGGGCTTACTGGTTCAAACGTAACTACTAGAACTATAACTCTGTAATAGATGGGAGTGTGGCACATCTACTCTGTCGTTGGAAACAATAAGCAAACTGTTCGAATTTTCTATTTTTTCGTATTTATGTGTTATGTAACATATCGTTTTCGTTTTTCTTGTGCCAAATCTACCTCTCCAGGCCACAAAGTTAATAAAATCATATTAAAGTCAAAGAAAATACGTATTTCAAGGCAATAAAACAATCTTGAAAATTATTAAAAAGATATTTTACATACATATATACTCAATTCCAGTGAACATGGATGAAAATCTGTATACTGAAAAATTAATTTTAATTTAAAAGCACCAAGACAATTGGTCGGTCGCTCAAAAATAAAGCCAAAACAAACAAAATATGGGTAAATAAACATAAAACACAACGAAAGGCATGTATGTATGTATGTATATACACACATACTTACATATGTTTGCTAATAAATTTAAAAGTATTTTTATTTATTTATTTTCTTGTGAAGAAATCATAAACGAACATAAATAATACTTAAAGAAATGCAATAAAAAATAATTAAAGTAATATCATTTACTTTTACTCAGAATGAAAACTGTGAACAAAATAATTTAAAGTAACTTTAATTTAATAAACTGTTATTGGTCACATTGTATTGATTAAACATATTTGTTTTTCTTAAACGAGAGTGAAAATATGACGCATAAAAAATTACATAAGAACTTTGTGGCTTAAGGACATTTCTATTTTTAATTTGCACGTTCTTAATGAGCTTGCGTCTAAAGTAAAGTAATTTACTTTATATACAAAAGTGCCCAGCGGTAAAACAATGCCTAAAGGTAGAAGAAGTATATAACTCACATTTAGTCGCCGACGAGTTTTATCAGGTAGTATTATTATTACAATAAATTCAACACTAAAAACCATTACATATATTTCGTTGGTAGAAATTACATAAATCAAATCTCTTTTGCTTGCAAAGTTCATATGTTTTCTGAGAATTACCTAGCTTGTAAACAAAATTTTGGACAAATTTCTGGAACGAAACAAAAGACAGCGGTACCATGATACAAAAACCAAGGTAGCCGCTTCACTACAACAATAAAAAAAACAACAGGTATTTTGTTTGTGTAAAAGGCGAATTCACACTTCAGCTGTCAAAAGTAGTTGATAAAGAACATATGCAAAAATTTAAATGGTGCCGAAAAAGGTAAACAATTCTTTCAAAGGAAGTGCCGGCGGATTGACCGAATTCGTCGATGCATCCACCTAATAATAAATTCGTCTTGAGCTGTACTTATACCAATATCTGGAAAAAGCTGCCTTGAACGTGGCTAAAGAAAGATACTTATCTCTTATTAAATTTCTCACTTCACTTCATGAACTTGTTCGTAAACAAAAATTTGTTGGCAAGACAATAAAATGAGTAATTAAGTTATATGACAATATATCTAATATTTGTTTACATGTTTCCACCTAATAATGAATTCGCCTTGAGCTGTACTTATACCAATATCTGGAAAAAGCTGCCTTGAACGTGGCTAAATTTCTCACGTTGCGTAATGAACTTGTTCGTAAACAAAAATTTGTGGGCAAGACAATAAAATATGTAATTAAGTTATATGACAATATATCTAATATTCGTTTAATGTTACTTTTTCATTGCATTACGGTTGACTAGTAGCCGTAAAATATTTTTTAAGTAAAAAATTATAGGCTTTTAGATGAAACAGAACAAAGAAATGTAAAATTATATTTAAATTTTTAGTTATTTTTTCGCAAATAAAGAATTTTGTAACCTTAGAGACATATTTAAGTAGGACAAAACAATAACTCATTTTTGCTGCCTCTGCTCTGACATCTTTCCCAAAATTCAAAAACACGATTTTATTTTATTCAGATGTCACTTTTTTCATCTTAGTATATTTTGTGGTAGACAAATCAACGTGCCGGAGTTGTCTTCACCTATCTCCATATTTTGTTTACGAATCAAATTTCACGTTATTATAATGCCTTAAATTATAAAAAAAAAATGGTTTCACATAACATAAAACCCATAAGAAATAAAGACCTGAAGGCTACGCAGATAGGTCCATAAAATTTAAGCCACAAAATGTTCTTATATCATTTACTTTTACATATATACGTTGTGCATTACGACAAATAGGAGTAAACAATACTTGACCATGCAATGTTAAGATATATCTGAGTGGTTTCATGTGAATGGGGCAACAGTCTTTATTCTTCATAGTGAGAAAAAAATGTAACAATGATTTCAAGAAGGCCTAACAGATTTGTCATCTTACCGCTGGGTAATAACTAGTACCTGAAAAATAAAACAAATATTTGGCAGTCATAAGAAAATTCCTTTAATAAATTGATAAACAACAAAATTAAAAGAAAAGTTTAATACAGATAAAAAATGCATAAAATGAAACTAATGTAAGGGCATACGATATTGCAACAAACAGTAAATTAATACTTTTACACTAAAACTTCAAAAGCATAATAAATCTTTAATAATATGCTTAAACAATTGGGAAGCAGTTAGTTCATTGGATTTAACATTGCATTTTATGTTGCTGTGGAAAAAAGCAACAAGATCTTTATTTTAGAACTCTCTTTCTTTCGTAATTAATATATATAAATATTTCGTAATATGTTATAATATGCCTGCTTCTCTACCACTTTCACACTGGGTTGCCCCCACGCTGCACTTATTGCATGATATTAATAATTTTTCCACTCTACTTTTTTAACAAAATTCTACTTTTAGCTTTTCATTGGTACTACCATTAGTTAGTATTGTTGATTTTGGCTGTTTGGCTTTTGACTGTGGTGGCTTTTATTTTTTTGTGGGGGCTTATTATGGAGCTAATAAATAAAGCACGTGTATGTTCTTACATCTGTTTGACATTGATTACGAAAATATATATCATTCACCCATGAGAGATTTTTTTTTTGGTTTATATCAAAAATAAATCGAGAAAACTATGTCAAAATTATTTAAGGTACAGTGAGACCTCAATTATCCCAACTAGAATGGGACCAGCATTCTGGATAATGGATTTTCCCGGTCAATTGATTACAGTTTTGAGTTTTACTTCTAAAGATTTTATTATTTATATGTAATTCAAATACTCATAGAAAAATCTTTAAATACTAGTCATCCTAAAAAAACAAAAATCAGCTGTTGCTTCGACATTTTGCTTTAAACTCTCAAAGATTCTGAGAGAATTTTGGAGATCGTCATAATCATAATTACATTATATACTTGATTTTTTTTCAATCTTCTGCAAAATCCCAAAAATTTTGAGAACAATTTTTTAAAATCTAAAAGTGAGTTCGCTTTGTTTGAAAAACTGATTTTGTTTTAATTTTTTGTTAACAAAGAATTTATGTATGAGTAAAAATGTAAAGAAGATAAGCTGCCTTAAGAATCTTTGTGTCTTTTCAACTCATAAGAGATATTTACCACACATATGGAAATTATAATGGAATTTCTGCGATAACAAGTTTCTGTGACTAATCAGTTGTTGGAATTCGCATCTCCTTTTTCTGTTCTAGGCCTTTCTTTTTGCTTTAAAAGATAAGAGCTTTTTAATTTACTCAATATTTCTAAAATTAGCAACAAAAACTGATAGGAAAGCTGGTGTGGAGGCATTGAAGTACTTTTTTTTAGCGAATTGAAATATTTCAGCATGGAAAAATATTAAAAAAATAAACTTTTTTACAGGTGAAAGGGGAAAAGCATTCCCAAGAATCATGTCCCTGAGATTTGGTGGGGTTTTTGCTTTACTGTATACCGACTTTATTTATAAAAAGATATTTCATATTTATTAAGCTCTTATTACACCAATTTTTTACAAACAAAACCAAGAAAACCCGACCTAGAACTGATTGTATCATTTCACAATGATCCCTATCTGTTGCATCTAATCTACATGCCCATTAAACGCCCTATATTCCTGCGCTCAAGTTTTCTTTTAACTAGGTCCACTGATTCAAATGACTTTAAATCAATCTTCATTAGTCGATTCGTTTTTCACCGTGTCTACTGCGTAAATAATGTAATGTACAATATTTTCTACCGTCAACGACTCAATATATTGTCTCTGTAATTTCAGTACGTTTTAGATATGCTAGCAGGCTTGAGCAGACTAACTGTATCATCATTTTTTCCCTGCGTGTAACGCATACCAACAAAAAAAAACACCGCTTTCCTACTGTTCCTGTGCATTACTTCAGGTGACTCTCGACGTGCGCCTAAGCTCTATATACTCGTATATGCCTGCGTCCAGGCCCGCTTATACTTTAACTTGTAGATTTGGACTCATCCCGCTTTTTGAATCGTAGAATTTCACCGCAGTATTTCGTTACTGCGTTCCATTTGGTTTTGTTCGAATAGTTCACCCCTTCCCTGTCATGCGTATCCATTTCTTAATATTTTGGATAAGCTTTGCACACCATCTTCCACTTATATTAGTGTTCCATATTTCCTGCCACATTTGTAGAACTTCCATTCCCACGCGATCAATCTCATTTGACTGTCTCAACACCCATATTATTCTTCTCTGTAATATAATCACATCAATTGGAATCATACCTGTAATGGCTGATACAGCGGCTGCTGAGACGGTATGTAATATGCCGAAGTTACGTCCAATGCGAATGTACTCTGGACCACTAACAAAGCGTTTGCTCTCTCTTTTATCCTCACTCTGCCTACTCAAATTTTGCTCCCGTAAGTGAGAATGGAGTTATTTGCTTCCATAAAAAGACTCCGTTTGCTTGGTAACGGGCTGCCGATATGCGCCATCAAATGAGTCAGTCTCGAGATTGTCCCAGCTGTCTTCCCGATAAGTACCATCATCATACTTATTATTTCGGCTTTGCCTATATGACTAAGCTTTCTATTTTACTTTTAATTCAGTTACTCCCCACAGAATTCTACTGCTTGAGCATGAGTTCTCTGGACACAATTATTTACCTCAGCCTTTAAGATATCAAAAGCTTGCACACTTGCCGAGCTAGGAGTAATATTCTACAATTTGTTTGCCCTTATAGTAAGAGAATTTGTTTTATCGTCCTCAGTCACATTCGGTTCTCTTATGACGCACAGTTTGCTTCAAGTGCGGGTAGTTCTTTATACCATTTTAATAATCCAATACAGTTGATTTTCAGATCCGATTTAGATGAAGTATAAAAATATTACCGATTTCTGACCCAATACAACCAATAACTGCATAATGTATTTGCTAATTCCGCTAACTGCACTGTACGATGATTGGTCAGATAAATATATAGTTCAGAGTTTTTTTTTTTATAAAAATGACTCTTTTTGGCTCTTAGTCTTAGTTCATCCATACATCAACACAATATACTATACACTATATATATACTATACACTACATATACACTATTCGATCAACCTGGAATCTATGTCCAGTACCAGAATATAATCTTAATAGCATTCAAATAATAATATACAAATGTAATGCAATTCTCTTTTCTGGAATTGCTACAGATGTGCAAATATTTGAAATATTCCATTATAAAAATGAGTTTAGTTTAAACTAGTTCAATTAACAGGCTTTACAAAAGAAATAAATTACATATATTTTAATTAGTTAGCTTTAATTAAGCGTTGTTTGTTAAATATCAATTATGCCGTCTATTTCATGTTTAACAACACTTTTTTCAAGAAGCTTTAAACCGCTAAAAAACGAATGAGAATTATTAATTATGCAGATATGAAACATATATAACTCAACACGCTTAAACCATAACAGGCAACCTTCAATTATTTATTACAATATTTGAAACATCATATTGTTGCAGTTTGATTTGTTTACAATTTTTATTAAAAACACAAACCCACTTTTCATTAAAACATATGTACAGAAATATATGTGTACATATGTATATTGGCTGATAATTATTTGAGAACGCTGCCAATAAAAAAATGTCGAAATTAAATTACATGCTTGTTATGTGAATATTTTTAAAAATTTTTTACATATTTTTTTTCTTTGTTAATTATATCGATCATTTAAATGCCACTTGACATTTAAAATCGATTAGTCTGATTTTCTTAAGATATTTTCTGCCTAAATGTCAAAGCTTAAATTGACAGCTAGCCAAAATATCTGCATTTCGGTTCTACCTACATATGAATGTATTTCGGTATAAAAACTTGTTTTTCTTTACAATTTAACTTCTTTTTATGGCAATCCAAAAAAGAGAACTAGGAAGGTTCTCTGACCCCAACAAACAAAATATTTCTTACAACGAGTTGAAAGTTCAATTGGCGAAAGCCATTATCACTGATAAAAAAATATATTTGTTTAGTTTCTTAAAAAAAAAAAGATTTGTTTATAAAAAATAATCTGTTGATTTGCTAAAAATCATTTAATAATTTGTTATTTATGTTTTAGATTTTGCACACAGATTTCAATGAACTCTTGATAAATGCATTCTAGTCTAATAAACGTTTGTAGGCATGTACACACATGTATTTTTGCATGTATGTGAGTTTAAGATTTCGTATGTAAATTTTAGGCCGACCACAGGCAAAAATTGCAGCAGAGTTCTCTAGCAGAAAATCAATACGTTGTAGACAAAAACCACAGATTTATGGCGTCTAGTGTCTTGCATTAACTAATACATATCTCTATGAATGTATTTTCTACTTCAAAAAATTTTGAGTACGTGCGCTTTGAAACGAACGAAAACGGTACTAAAACTACCTTTAATGCAATAAAGACATACAGAACGTCAGGCCGCCAGCTGCATTATTGGAAGCAGCAGCAGAAACAGCTGATCTGTAATATTGACCTTCAGCTCTTTAGCTCTCATTTACTTATATTCTCAATGAAGTTTTTACATAAAACACTAAATTCATTTTTAGGTATTCTAAGGAACGTGGGTTTTATTGGCGTTGCGAAGTATTACGAAAAAACACAACATATTTTACATATCGTTAGTATAATTCGCAAATGTCCCTTTTTTTAAAATTTACAGGAGACACAAAAAACATTGTAGATTTTTCAGTTTTTAAAATTTGAAAATCTATTCAATGCAATTATTTTTACAAAATAGCTCTCTTTGCATTTCCACAAAATCTTGGGAGGGAAATTCGCACCTTTTGGACTTAGCATTTTTGCTTTGTAAACTTATTCGTTTTTTGTGGAGTTAGCACATTTTCCTACAATCAGTTTTAATAAAAAAATAAACATGATTTTGTTTTGTATATTAATTTTATTAAAAAAAAAAAAAAACGGAAACTTAAAACTAGTTCAGTTCATTTCTATTACAAAGATGCAAAAATATAATTTTACCTATACATCTTTAAGCTCATTTTAATTCTTATTATAAAACTTAAAGTAGAAAAAATTCAAATTATCATAAAATTTGTGGTGTTGATTGTGTAATTTTGAGAAAATGTGTTGTGTTGGTTTGAGAAAATGTCAGTCTTCAAACTCACTTGCAGTAATATTTCTCCTTTCGTGATAAAGTTGCTGCCAATTTTAAAAATTATTCTCTTTCTACGACTGTATGTACAGTGCTATTCCTACGCTAAGCAACTCACACTGTATTTTAGAAAAATGTTACTTTTCTCTCAAATAAGAAGACCTTAAGAACTCATTATAATACTTATTTATGACTTGTATGATAGCAAAAAAAAAAATTTATAAAAAAATAACAACAAAAACCTTTTTGGATATTTCAATAACAAACAAAAACAAAACTAACTCTATGAGAGGCTGTGCCTATGCTAAGCAACAAATTTTCTTATTCTCTTTCCCTTAAATATAACGGTTCTTTTGCGATGCATTTGAGTTCATTAATTGCAAATTACTTAAATCAATGCAGTTTAGTCCTACTAAGACTTTCTTCGTCTTTAAACTATAAATTTTCAACATGAAGCGCGTTCAATACGATAATAGCTTCAAATCTTCCGTTATATCATTGTGGAAGGCAGGGCAAAGTCAAATTGATATAGCTAATAATTTAAAAATTAACAAATCAATGGTTTCACGGTGGATTCAAAATTATAAAACGATAGGCACTGTCGTAAAACCCAATACAGGCGCACCTCCACGTAAAATTTCCGACCGTGACGACAGACAAATTAAAATATTAATAAAAAAAAAACCATTTATAACTTCAAAAGAGGTAATGAAATCACTTAATTTGAATGTGGATTCCAGCACAGTCAGAAAACATATCATCAAGCTGGGCTTAAAAAGTTATAGGGCTGTCAAAAAACCAATGCTGACAAAAAAACACATGAAAAAACGGTAAGTGAATTTTAATTTACTTTAACAACAAATTCTATAGGACTTTTGTAATTTTTAGTCTTGAATTTGCAAAGCAACACATTAATTGGACTATCACAAAGTGGAACAGTGTGCTCTTTAGCGATGAAGTCAAAGTAAACCTCTTCAATTCAGACGGCATATGCACTGTGCGGCATATGAAAGGAAATCGGCTCGATCCACGCTATTGTAAGCAAACAATGAAACATGGAGGGGGAAACATTATGGTGTGGGCATGTTTCTCTGGCAAACGCCTTGGTCCTGTGCACAAAATAAACGATAAAATGGATCGATTCGTGTATAAGGACATCTTAGAAACGAAAATGCTCCCATATGCAGAATGGAATATGCCACTTCGATGGGTGTTTCAACATGATAACGACCCGAAACACACATCGAAGTTGGTCAAGGAATGGTTTCAGACGAAAAGGATTCAAGTGCTTGATTGGCCGGCACAATCACCCGACTTGAATCCTATCGAAAATTTGTTCGCCATTGTGAAACGACGCCTCGGATCGAGTCGATTTACAAATAAAGAAAATTTGTTAAACGGTTTTTAAAATGAATGGAAAAACATCCCCAAAAGCACATTGCAAAATTTAATTGCCTCAATGCCCAAGAGATGTGCTGCAGTCATAAAAAACAAAGGGTCATATACGAAATATTAATAAGTTGCTTAGCGTAGGCACAGCCTCTCATAGAGTTAGTTTTGTTTTTGTTCGTTATTGAAATATCAAAAAAGGTTTTTGTTGTTATTTTTTATAAACTGTTTTGTTATCATATAAGTGATAAATATATATTAAAATGAGTTCGTAAGGTCTTCTTATTTGAGAGAAAAATAACATTTTTGTAAAATACAGTGTGAGTTGCTTAGCGTAGGAACAGCACTGTATATTCCACGTGCGAAGTTGCCATTTTAAAGCGTTATACGTTTACCAGATCATCTAAATACTTGGAGATTTCAAATCACAAAAGCATACTTTTTGAACTATACGTTTGTCAGAACCCTATCGACTTGAAAACGCTAATTTTAAGCGATTTGCGTTTGTCACAACATGCCTGATAATTAAATAATCGCCAACATCAATAAAAACACCAGATTCAACAAACAAAAAAAATAAATAAATAAAACACCCGAAAATTAATTTAATGAAAAATGAAGAAACAAGTGAGCAGCTACTTATTCCCTTTCAATGATGCCGCTTGATATTTTTCCACACTTTTTTATATTGAACTGAGTAGTATTTGAAATATTTTATTACATTGGCAACACTAGGCTGCTTTTTGTCGTCATCAAAATTAGAAATTAGGCGTATTTGGCGATAGTTACAAATGAAGCCGTGTAGTCGTTTAGCCTGGCTAGCGCTCATATAATCATTTCCATATAAACAGATGTGTTCTTCTTTTGACAGGTTGTGGTCGGTAGCCTGCTGCCGTGAATGTGTTCAATGCATTAATCCAAAGTTAAAAGATACTGTTGAATTCGGCAATTATTCTATGTTTTGGATCAAGGTTGTAAAACAAATACTTTCAAGGAATCAATGCAATATATTTAAGGACAAAACTATTAAAAATTTCACTTACTCCATTTTTCTTAAAAATTTTTTCGAATTTATCAAATTAAATTAATATTGTTCTAAGAATTGTCATTTGCAGCTCACAAAAAGTTTTCCAAAATCGCAGACGTGCCCTTTTTCGTTCTTTGCAATAATGCGTGGATTAGTGTAACAGCTATTTTCTAATAATTAGCCAAATACGAGTATGTGTTTTGTTCTTCTATTTTTAACTCAGGTTTATATAACAATTTGAAGGTCAACTCAAAACAATTAGTGAATGAAAATAAACAGAACATTTCACAAACGTTTCTAGCAACAATCAATAGTTTTTATTCGTTCTTTATATGAGCGAAACCAAAGTAAATACTTTTATATATAATACTTTTAAAATCACAAAGAGTGCTAAGAAAGCTATTTTTATAAATGAATAATAATTCGTCAAATTTTCTTATGATTAATAAGTTAAGGTTTTTATTGATCACTGCAATTATTGTTATGGTAAACATTCTTCCTTTTGTAGGAACAAATTCTACAGGCTGCAAGCATTTGTGTAGCCCTTGAATGTTCGTCAACATTAAAAATATTTTGAGTTTTTTGTTTCTTGACCATAGAATTCTAATTATTCGTTTCAAAAGGGGTTTCCTGCGGGCTAATGTTGGTCAAACCTTTGTTTTAAATTTTAGATAAATTAAAAACAATTTTGATGAGTTTTTTACTCGCAATTCGTTCGCTTTTTTCGAACAATATGCTCCTGAAGATGTTCGAAAAAAACGAACGAAACGTCGAGTAAAAAACTCATAAAAATTGTTTTTAATTTATTTAAAATTTAAAACAAAGGTTTGACCAACATTAGCCCATAGGAAACCCCTATTGAAACGAATAATTAAAAATATTTTGATTAGCTAAAAACATAAAAGGAGCATCTAATTATGCAAATAAATCCTGTCATTTTCTAAATTTAAAAAATTCTTTAATAGTTTAAGCTGACGTATTCAGCCTAATTTTGAATGAAATTCCATAGGAGTTTTTTTTTAACTTTTTTCTTTCCTCCAATTATAAACAAAAATTAAGTATTTTTTCCTTCTTCCCATTCACTGAAAGCACTAAAACGGGATCAACTCTTCAACTTCTACGGTCAAGTTAACAAAATTTTTGTTTTCTCTTTGATTTGAATTGAGTAACCTAGTGTTTAGACATTAAGAGTTCGAAAAACTCATTACACTCACATTTTTTTACTACCGCATTCAAATTTTTCGCACTCGCAGGTCTACTCGCAGCTAAATTTGCATGCGAGTGATTTTTTGGCACTTCCATGCAATCAAATGTCAAACAAACAAACAAACAGTGTTACCGTGTAAATAATTTTAAACAAATCAACAGGATTATTATAAAATTAAAACCTAAGTTTTAGCTAGTTTGTATGTTAATTTATTAAAACTAATACTATAGATAAAATGGTTTAAATTATAAAGCGTTAATATCAATAATATAATGATAATACAAATTAATGCCTATTTTCTAAAAATATTCTCAAATCAAGAACACGGCAACTCCGGTTTATAAAGACAGCCAAAGAAACAAAATATATGAAGGAAAACAAATTGTTTGAAGTTCACGTACTGACGACAAATTTAAAATGAACTCTCTTTCGCATGTGTAGACAGAAATGAAAATTGCAAGAGATTCAAATTTTTCGAAGGAATTTTCATTGATAATAAAAATTCAGCACTCGCATGAGATTACTCGTATGTCTAACTTCAGGGTAAAGTACTTTCAGTGAGAAATAAATTCCGTGAGTAAATAATTCTAATGCTTCAACTTTTTTGCAATTTTAATAAAATGTTTTACATTTTAATATAATAAATATTCGTATTATTTGATCTTGTTTATATTGTTTTCTTCTAAATTTTCCAGCTAAAGATCTTGATTGATTTTTGTTTTTATAAAAAAGGTTTATCATCATCAGGAATATTAAAATGTTATGAAAACTCGGTTCGAACACAGATGAACTCGGTCTAAAAGAAAACAGAACACATATGTTACTCTTATTATCTCTTTTATTTATTAATATTCATTGCAGAGAACGTAGAAATATTAAAAAACTCACAAATAGCTACAAGTAGTGGAGATGTCAAAAATTTGTGCGATTTAAGTGTAAAGGAAAGATTTTTTTTGTGATTTAGTGCAATTTCAAGAAATTTTTGTGATTTCAAAAGTTAAACAGCAATATAATTTGTGATTTTAGTTACAAACAATTATAAAAATTTGTTATAACGTTTATATAACATTTTTTCCCGCAGCTGAATAATCTTAGGCGAATTGAAACTTTGACATTTTACAATAACAAAACACATAGTAATTAGTACTGAATTCGACTTTCCGCTTGTATAAAGTGTCATTATAATTATTTTGCCGATAGGATTACTAGGCCAAGTTTGACAAACACGAATTTAGGCTATTGAAGAAGCTTGATGATATGCCCGCAGTTTTAAAATTTTAATTTTAATACAAAAATATTATACTTTATATTTTAATTGGGCATTAGAAATAAAAATTCTATATTTGGTGCGTTTTGTCGAAATGCCAATTGGTGCGTTTTGAACTTTTAATGTTGTCAACACTGTTTGGAACACACCTTAAAATGTGTTTAATAAAATTTTCTTTATTTTAAGAGTCTCATAATTTGTTGTCCCTTTTTCTGTAATCTTTCAATATAAATGAATTCTTTGAAACATCGTTGTTCTTTTGCCTGCAATATAAACAATTTTTTTTACTGCCTCCGCTGATATGCAAACCAGACTGTTTGATGGGTATTTTATGTGCGAGTGTGTGTGTGTGTTAGACCCTGCATCTTTTCTACCTCTAGTGAGATTAAATAGTACTTAATTGAATGCATTTTTTGGTTTTTGTTTTTCGTTGTTGTTTTTTTTTCTTTTCTTTTGCTAAATGACAATTTTGTAAAATTTTATTTTCATTGCAGTTTATTCACGCGACATGCCATCATCAGTCGTCGTTTCTTCGTTGTACCGCCTTTACGCCTCCTTGTGGCAAATTGTCTTTCTATGAATTCAAGTTATTGAAAAATACGATCTTTTTTTTCTCAATTATATGTATTATCATTGCATACCAAAATCAAAACAAATCAGTTCACATTTAGACACCGGTATAAACAAGATTAAATTTGTGTGTTGAGTTTTTGGTTTGTGCACTAAAAAAAAGTAAACTGTTTTGAAACCATAGTGTTATAATTGTTAATTAACGGACGTTAAAATTTTACTAAATTTATTAACGCCTAAAAAAACACCATAATATACATATATACAAGCCAAAACAAAAAATAAAGGCTATAATCTGTTGTTTAAATAATATTTCAACAAAGGTAAAAAAAAATTCAAATATTTGTAAAGAAAATTAAGGAAACCTACATTAATTAATCTGTTATTAGTGCTAATAACCTAAAAAACGATTAAAAGTTTTTTAAAATAAAGTATATGAAATTTAATAAATATTAAAAATCAAACGTGGTCCATTAATCGTTTAACTTTTTGCGGTAAAGACGAAACGGTTAAAAATAATCGTTAATTAGTCTCCTGGTTTTATGAAGAATTTATATTAAAATGGCAAATTTTTAGTGCTCTGTTTTCCTTCTCTAAATAAGTTTTAAGGCATAATGAAATAAGAAGTATTACAGTATAAGTGCGAATTGTCCTGAACGTACTTGTCCCAGGACAAGTGAAGTTAAAACAAGAGAAAATGAAAGTGAAAAACTCCTATACTTTGCAAATTTACTTTGCAACTCTATAGTTACTAAATAAATAAAATTGAAAAACGTTTATATTTAAGAAGCAAATATTCAGTGATTTGTTTTTCTTCTCTAAATAAAATTTCAGGCATAACAAAAAAAAAAAAAAGAACGCTTAGAGTATAAGTGCGAATTGCCTTTAGTGTACTTGTCCCAGGACAAGTGAAAGCAGTTTGGAGTAAATACAAAAGAGAAAGATATAATAAACGTACTTAAAAAAAAGTCATATTTAATTGTAATTATTTTTTTTTTTAAGAAAAATGCTTGGCTTTTGTGTTTAAAGGACATTATTGGAACAGTTTTCTTGGGATATACGAGAACAAATAAATGTTTAAACTGATATTAAAATAGTATATATTATATAAAAAGTCGCTCTGTAGACAACTAGGAATCATAATAATCTAGCTATATATATTTTTTGTAATTGTTTTACTTGAAATTAAAAAAAACACAAGCGTTGAAAAATACAAGTTTTTCAGCAAGGTTTATTGGTTAAAATGATTTTAATCAATCCTTTGTTCAAGAATTCAAAATAAATCTATTTCATCCGGAATGTTGTAGGAGTATTTAAAAAAAAAAAATTTAAGTGCTTTGGTATCATTTTCAATAAAATTTAAAGACAAAAAAAAAAAAAAAAAGAATAGCTAACATCAGAACTGGAGCTAGACTTACACAAAATAATTAATTTATGGAAACTAACTATAATTTTATTGGAAAAATTGAGAAATTTGTGTACACAAATCAACTCTAATTCAATTTGCCGTGGGCGAAGTTTTCGTTCCCCAACATGTCCATACAGACGACTATAACAAAATGGAAAAAAACTTAAAATAATTAGCTGCCGCCTTAAAGTTGCACGTTTTAAATAATTTTGGTGAAAATTTCAAGCTTATAATACTTGCCGCCAGAAATAAGAGAAGTTAAGGCTTGTGAGATGGGTGGACTGTAATCCTTTGAAACATCAATTTTTAAACAAACTTTTGCAGCATTTCTCCATTCAGATTCTTAACACAGTATACAACTGTGAAAAAGATTTACATCAGCACCTGCCTTTACGGCCTAATCGGATGGTGGACCAGTTCCACTAGTGAATTATTCACGATTCACCAGCGCCAGATTTCACTGTTGAAATCAGGTAGCAATTTTTGCCATATGTTTGTAACCATATAAGCAACTTCTTGTTAAGGAGTTCGGGCCTTCTAAAGGCTTAATGAGTTGGTATGCCGAAGCTCACTAAGAGCACCAGCCCTTAAACCAACTCACCTGTCAACCATCACCACTGGTTCCTTATAGTACAGGTATCCACTGTATAGGCAACAGATCTTCGGGAGGTTGTTAGTCCCCGAAAAAAGCCATGCCAAACAATTATCAAGGCAAAACCTGTTCCCCGGGGGGTAATACAGTATACAGAAATATCTACCTCAATCTTAATCTTAATGGGAATATCTTGTAAATAGGGTGCAGTCTACAATTGACATGAAATCACTAATACATGCGTCAAAATAATGTTGCCATCGGGTGTAGACTGCAGCTGATAATGCTATCTCATCGTCTTAACACGGCTTTTTAGACGCCTATTTTAAAAGATCTTCATTTGCCTAAAAAATACAGGGTGGCTGATAAATTTTGCTACATTAAGAAACTCAAGTAACTTTTTATAAAGTTTGTGTAATATATTTTTTAGTAGTTCACTTGAAAAATAATACATTTTTCTTAAAGTAATTTATGAAGTTTTGAAAATAATTAAACTCAAATGGTCTCCACCTTCGTGACATATGTGCGACATCTTATCAAAAAGTTATTCATTACTGCATGGAGTGCTGCAACAGGAATCGCTCAATTACCGTTCGAATTTGTGAAGATTTATGTGATGAATCCACAACACAAGCAAACGAATTGTCTGAAATATTTATAGAGAAATCTCTCAAAAAGTTTTGCGCTTTTCATATAAGTCGCTTGCTTGCCCATTCAACATAAATCGACTAAATTTGTTGGCCCAGTGTAAACGTGCTTATAACTACTTCGCATTATTATTATTTTACAAAACGATCTTACAACGATATTTGTCCTTTTAAGCTAGTTTTTACTGTTAAATCAAAATATAAATATTTATTTATATTCATCTAAACTTTAATCGTTTATGGTTCAATAGATTTGAAATGATATTTTTAATTTTATATTAAATATGATTGTTTATATTAATAAAAATATACTATAAATTATACACATATTTATATTTATTCCGCGTAATATTTATTATTCCTATTACTTACTGTAACTAATACTAAGAACAACAAGCCAAGACGCCCATATTTTAAATATATTTGACATATCAAAAGTTTACAAAGTGTAAATATACACACATGTATATATTTAGCTCAAAATATTTGTTTCTTTTTTGCATTAAAAACAAAAAATATTAATTTAATTAATAGTAATGTATGATTGATTTCACAAACAACTGATAAAGATCTGTAAGCACGACTTATTTTTTTTATATATAAAAATACAATATTTGTCACGTTAATTAAACTGTTTACATCAATTAGGTTATATATTTATTTTGTATAGGCCTCTAAAGAATTTAAAATTTTTATTAGACTGTTGCCTTTTAATTGGAGTATTAGGTAACTTATAAGAGCGTAGCGCGTATAAATGTAGTCAAGTGACTTAACTGTGTACTTTTAGGGAAACAACGCAATTATTTTAAAGGAATTAATTCATTCAGATTAAGTGATAATGTAAAATTTAAAAACTTACAAGAAAATCTGTTAGACTTAAGCACTAAACACATAGATCATAGCAGCCTTCACGACTTTACGTCAGCAAATGCCGCAATCGGAAAGTATAGTCGTGTAGTTCACTACTTTACTTTAATTTACATAGGAGTATACTTCAGTGTAGTCACCTTAGAGTTTTTAGCTTAACAAAATTCTGTTGCTTTACAAAAGCAACGATAATGGACTTTTTGGTTGGGTTCCACAAGGTTTTGAGTGAGAACATACACCGAAAAACACAAAAGCACCGTTCTAAAAAACTTGGAAAAAAAAAAATTATAGCGTTTTTCGTGTTCAGGAGGTCCCAATTAACTTATCTAGGCATGTGGTGTTCTTGGTATTTTCTCAATTCTAAAATTTGTAAAGCTGTGTTATTAAGTGGATACATTGGCGAATTCAGGCGAACTTCTTATCAATTCGTCTTTACCTGCTTTGTCAAATTTTATCATGCTATTCTGTTCACACCCACAGGTTAAAAATAAAACACTAACAATGCACGTGCTTCTTATCAGCAACTTTTGACAGTTGAGGTTAACAATTCGCCATTCACATAAACAAAGCACCTGCTATTTTCTACTGTTGTGTTATTGTAACATGTTTAATGCTTTAAATTAAAATTCTAATTATAAGTGTTTAAAATATAATATTTTAAACAAAAAATATTTTCAAGTATGCTTTTGAACAAAAGCTTAGTTAGCTTAAGCATTTCAACATAAAATATTGAATTATATACTATGAAGTTAAAATATTATAAAAGTACTGTATCTTATAACATAATTTTGTCATATCATGAAGTAACGAATAATTAGACTAGTTTGTTGTGAATTATTATTATTAAAAAAGAGATTACTTAAAGAAAAACGAAATGTATGTACACATTTAAGAACGAAGCGTCAATAAAGCCACACATAAAAGTTGAAAGACTACGCTTTTTTCTTCCACGAGGATTTAACTTCCTAAAATATTAAGAAAAGCGGTAGGCAATCTAATTTAGGGGCAAACCTACAGTCCACTGAAGGCTAATTATCAAACGCCTAAATATTTCTCTAACCCGCTTGCCGCATTTCTTTAATAAGCCTAAACGTCTATGCTAGAAACACGACTGGGGCCCGTTCGTTTTTACAGCGTATCTTCGTTGTTAACAATAAAACACATTTACGATTTAACCAACCCTTTCTTTCACTGAGGTTACTTGAAGTCGGCCCACAACGCGCTATACAAACGCAGCCCTTAAGAACACTTATCATCACAAATATTGCGAAACGTTAAGGAAAGCACGATAAAAAGGGCACAAATGCGTGTTTACACTGGCGGCGGTTGATTCCAATTAACAAAAAAAAAAAATTGTAAAGGTCCAAACAAGGCAGCTTTGAAAGAAGAAATCATCTGCGGATAATTATTATTAATGAGAATAGATTTTACTTTTTTCAGATTATTTTTCCAAAATGTCTTTAGTGACAAGCAAAAAACTTTCTTAATGAAATTTTTAACAGTATTATTTTTATTTTATTTTATTTTTTATATTCGACCAGTACTCAGGGGATGACCCCTACATATGCAGTGCATTGTACCAGAACTAAAAAAATAGGTTGTGAGGAGGGGGAAAGAAGGAGTAGTGTTTGTGAACATTTGAATTGGACTTTCCAACGCTATAACAGACAGGAAACACGTCTGCAGCAAATTATTCCACAGACGAAGCGTTCGGCTGGAAAACGAATTCTCTCTGTAATGCGTAGTACGATTCCCCGGGCAATCGACCACAAATGAGTGAGCTCTGGACGATGAGCGCGTGCTACGTAAAAATGTGCGAGTTTCGGGAACAAGATCCCTAATCTTGTCAGAGCAAAATCCATTGTAGTAACGATAGTACTCTGTTCTATGCACTATTATTATTTTTTTATTTAGTAAAAAAGTTGTTCAAAACTTATTTTACGCCACCTTGCACAATGTGAAAAGCGCTTGCCAATGAACTTTTTTTTCTCAATTTCTTAACATAACACAAAGTTGAGCGAGTTTAGTTTAGTGGCTATTTTTGTTTATATCATTCATTATTATGCATATATTTTTGTGCATGTGATCATGTGCTTTGACCATAAATTTCATTGCTTTTCAATATGTGTGTTTTCTCTAAATAGAAAATATAATTATTAAAAACAAATGTATGTACATGTTATGACACTTTTTCTATTACTTTCAATTTTTCTTTTTATTTTCATCACATGCTTAATGATTGGACTTTTTTTATAGATATTTTTGAAGCCCCCATAATTGAAAATATTCAGCAGCGACACCCACTCAAAAAAAATATTATTTTAACGCAGTTTATTTATTATTTATTTTGAACAAATTAATGACGTTTGTGGCCGGAAAATTGCGCACATAAAATCTTACGGGCTCGAATATATACATATGTATGAATTATTTGATAATATAGTATTGTATATAATAATAATAATAATAATAATAATAATAATGTTTTTTCGTAACATATAAAAACATGCAAACGCTAGCTTGCAAAAAGAAATAAATTATTGTATATGTAATTTGTTTTTGTATCAAGAAATTGTTTTTAAAATTACAACTTTGCACTAGGCTTGTGAATTCAGCTATTGAAAACAGAAATATACAGGGTGGCACAGAACTGTTTTTATGGTTTGAATACTCAATAAATTTTTTAGTTTATCTATATATTTTTAGTTTTACTTCAGCACTTTTTTTTATCTTGGACCAGTACTCAGGGGATGGCACCTACATATGCAATGCATTATACTGGAACTGGGAAAATAGGTTATGATGAGGAGGAAAGAGGGAGTAGTGTTTGTCGAGGTTTAACAAAATACGTGTGTACAGGATGAGAGACAGAACACTACTTTGTGAAGCAGACATAGAGAATTTACGAGGTTGGATTGATATAGAAACTACCTAGCGCTAGATGGCAGCACATATACAAATTTTTTGAAGTTGTGATCTGTCAAACGTCAGCTGTTAAAATTCATCGATTAGTTTATTTGTTGTAGTCGTTTGAAGTAAGCAACTTTTGTGATTCTTGAAAAATGGAAAAAAGTGAATTTCGTGCAGTGATTAAGCACTATTATTTGAAAGGGAAAACGGCGTAAGAGACAAAAGAAAAGCTCTATAAACATGACGGTGAGTCTGCTCCGTCAGATTACATGGTAAAATATTGGATTGCTGAATTTAAATGCGACCGAAAAAGCACTGCAACAATACCATCAACAGGAAGGCCAAAAGAGGTGGTTACTGAAGAAAATAGAAAAAAAATCTTCGATATCGTCATGAATCATCGCCGAGTCAAGTTACGTGAGATTGTTGAAATCATAAACATATCATATGATCGTGTGTTTAAAATTTTGCATGAACATTTGCATATGAAAAAACTATCGGCAAGATAGTTGCCGCGTTTGCTCAGTATCGAACAAAACCAAGTTCGACAGACCACTTCTTAGCGGTGTTTGGGCACGATAAAGCGTAACCCTGTTGATTTTTGGCATCGATTAATAACTGTTGATGAATTATGGGTCAACCACTACATCCTTGGAACCGAAAACCAATCGAAACAATGGGTAATAGCTGGTGGAAGTGCTACGAAGAACCCGAAGAAATCGTCTGGCAAGGTTATGGCCACCGTATTTTGGGATGCACACGGAGTATTGCTCATCGATTAACTTGAAAAAGAATCCATAATCACAGAGAAGTATTATCGTGCATTATTGGATCAATTGATTGTTGCAATCAAGAAAACACAACGACATTTAAAGAAGAAAAAAGTGCTCTTTCTTCAAGACAACGCACTGGCTCACAGCATTAGATACTATGCTAAAACGAAGTGAAATACACTTCGAATCGGTTGATCATCCATTTTATAGGTCAGATTTCATCTCAAACGAAGAAGTGATTAACGAAACTATCGCATATTTTGAGGGGTTCCCAAAATCGTATTATTCAGATTGTTCAAACAGTGTTTGGACACACAAATTGTTGCGAAACAATTCACTGGTAAACCAGTTGGAAATTAAATAAAATGTTTTTATGGAAATGCATTCGTATATAACTACCCGTTAGCGGTTAATTTTCCAGTCATTATTTTACCGACTGGGAGTTTACTTTGAAATTTTAGATTATAAATTTAATTCTTGCGTGAAGGCTTAAGCTAAAATACTTAAAATTACTAGTTTCTTAATATCATTGGGAATAGCCCTTATCACTAAGTTTGAATTATTAAATTCCTGTAAATACGAGTATTCATGAAGAAAATTCTCTTGCATTGATCACTATTGGCAAACGTCCCCACTCAAAAGGTGAGTGGGTAATTAACTAATATCTACGCATTTCACTCTTCCCTGCAACGTTGCTTTCTACTGGAGAAAACAGTTGTTGCTTCTCCTTGTAAAGTGGCAACATACCTATATTTTTGTTTCCAAAGGTTGACATTCCTGCGATAGGAGAAGAAGCAAAAGCTTAACCACTCAATAAATTTCACAGATGGTATAAAAAATTGGAGTATAGTCTTACTAAATGTATTCAGCTAAAAGGATACTATGTTGAGAAATAAATGGTTTTTGAAAAAAAAAAAAATTGTTTTGTACTAGCTTTAATATCAATCCGCTCTCGTGACATAGAACACTACACAAAAGAACAGCGATGAAAAATTGAATTTTATATTGAAAATGAAAGGTTAATTCAAACTATAAAGGCAGTTCTGTGCCACCCTGTATTAAATTGTCCAATATTATTATTGTTCTAAGTATAAATTCAAGTAAGAAAATGTATGTATGTGCACATGTTTTTAAAAAATGGACAATAAATCTATTTTAGAATATATAAAAATAAATATTTGTTTATTCATAAAAAAAATTAATATGTTCTTATATAAATACATACATATACATATATTTGAAATGAATTTTAATAAAACTTTGAAGACTCATTTTCAATTCACGTTAATTTAAATGAATATGCACATTGTTGCTTTTTAACTGACAAATTACTTCATATTTTGTGAAATTTATTTGAAAGAAAAAAAATTTTCTCTGAAAAATCTGCACATGTTTAATATATAAATGGTTGTATGTACCACAACTTTTGGCCTTGACTATGGTCTACAATAAATTATATGCATACATACATATAATATCCCTATTCACAATCTTATGCATGCAGTTTACAAATTTGTTCAATTGCGAAATATACTCATATACTCCTAATTGGGTGATTGGTTTTACTCTCTGTTTGCAGATAATGATTGGAATTGATGGTTGAATGTATAAATATATACTTGGTAGCTTTATTTTTAAGTTGGCAATACTGCTTTAATTAACAATCCATTTAACAGCTGATAGTTGATTTTTTATTTCGATTGGTTTGACATTTCATTATGAATAGACAAATAGCAAATTGCTGAAAGAACTATTGATATTGACATAGAATTTACATTTTGTCGCAAGAGGTATCCGCCCTGTTTTAAATATTAAAATACTTATTTTTTATGCAAAAAAAAATATAATGTTCTAAGGATTTCTGCTGGAAAGTGTTTTCCTATGTTTGTCTCAAATTTGCTGTTTTAATGTTGAAACAGGATATCACATAGCATAGCTTAGCTGGTTCTTAAATTTTGTAGAGAAGGCCTTTGAGTATTGCCTACAATAATCGCAAGCAACTCCGTTGTAATGCATATAAGTGGGATAATTTGAATTTACTGATGGCTTGTATTCTCTACGGAATATTCTCTGCACGATTCTCTACCTTTTTCCACATATATGGTCTGTCAGCCTCACTGCTGTCAGATCGTAAGATTTACATTTAAGTTGATTTAACTCTACTTACGAGTAACACAAGACGAAACATTTTTAAAGAAACGGGTGTATATTTTTGTGTCTCAAGTTGAATTATTTTTGGTCCACACTTTGAAAAATTCGATGTATTATCGTAAAATTTTTTTTAAGCACTGTTCCCCTTACAGTTCAGAAAATATGTATTACCAACTTTTTATTTTATTTTATTTTATTTTATTTTATTTTATTTTATTTTATTTTATTTTATTTTATTTTATTTTATTTTATTTTATTTTATTTTATTTTATTTTATTTTATTTTATTTTATTTTATTTTATTTTATTTTATTTTATTTTATTTTATTTTATTTTATTTTATTTTATTTTATTTTATTTTATTTTATTTTATTTTATTTTATTTTATTTTATTTTATTTTATTTTATTTTATTTTATTTTATTTTATTTTATTTTATTTTATTTTATTTTATTTTATTTTATTTCATTTTATTTTATTTTATTTTATTTTATTTTATTTTATTTTATTTTATTTTATTTTATTTTATTTTATTTTATTTTATTTTATTTTATTTTATTTTATTTTATTTTATTTATTTTATTTTATTTTAAAGGCCCGCTTAACCTGTATTAAACGTAGTAAAAAATAATCTTTTTTACGTTGTTCTTTTTATCTTTTTAAGACTTTTTTCTTGGAACAAGCTGTTCCGTGAAAAGTTGATATAAACACAACTAGTTTTGCAAAGCAACAGAATTTGTACAACTAAAAACTCTGATGTGGCCACACTGAAATATACTTTTAATTATGCTGCCGTGTTCAAATTAATTCAGTAGTTCATTTCGTCGGTTTTCTGATGTGAAGTCGTGATGTCTGCTGTGGCCTTCATGTTTAATGCTTTAGGCTTATATATGTGCAATAATGTAGTTGTGGCATCGCTGTTTGTTGGAGAAAACTAAAGACATGCTAATAGGTTTTTCACACTGATCCACATCTAACATCTACTATCATTTTCCGAAGATTAACATCTTCTCAGATGAAATACATTGTTCTAAAAATCAACATTTTCGTTCGATTATTCCAGTGTTATCACTAGAAAAGTGGCAATAATGTAGATTTTTCTTGTGACATCACTGAAAAAACGTCATTTGTATTGAAAGAAATTAAAAAATCGTAATTTATTTATCTAGTGTCAATTGTTTGAATGTGTGTTTGCTTCCTTAATTTTTTTCCGTAATAGTTTTTTCTGTGTTTTTGCTATATTTTGTTTATGTGGATCTTACATTTTATAAACCTTTTTTGCTTGTTAAATTAGAAACTAAAATAATAATATATAATAATATATAATAATATCAAATGGGATCAATGTAAACAGTGTTTCAACATTTTTCCTTCGTTTCATGAAGATGTTGATCAGTGTAAAAAGCCTATAACACTATAATGCAAGGCCGTTTGCACAAAGTTGTGAATAAGGCTAATATGTTTCGAATAATTTCATTTTCATTTGAAAATTTTTGAAAAGAAAAATATTTATGTAAATAATTAAAACATTCATCAAAGTCTACCAATCTTTTTTGTCTTTTCAAAAAAGTAGTAAAAGATTTTTTGGCAACGAAACCCTTTACGCCATTATAAATAAAAATACAATTATAAATCATTCATAAAAAAAATTAATAATAATTTATTTTGCTAATTTTAGCTTTTAACCTTAGTTAAATATCATTTAATGATTCATGGGCTTAATTAAATATTTGTTAAAAAAAAAATGGATAACAAAAGTGAAAAAATCGTCTTAATAAATATTTTTAAAACAATTGAAATTATTTGAAGGAGTATTTATAGAAAATATTTAACAATTTGGCACGTGAAATTCTTTTTGCTATACTCACCACGTCACAAGCATCTGGCAGATAGCAATTAAAAAAAAAATGTTAAAACAGTAGGTAAATAATATTTCAACACTTGAAACTATTGCAAATGCAAATATTTGAAAAAAAACCAGGCATTTTTTTACCAAACAATAAACAAAATAAATAGTTCAAATTTTTTTTTAAATGCAATAAAAAAAGTAAATAAAACACTTAATAAAACAATGTCCTTGAACTCTGCAGAAAACACAGAAAAAAATAATAATAATTTTTTTTTCTACTCGTAAATTGGCAGTAAAGAGAGGAAATGTGTCTATGATTTTGTTACGAGCAGCACCTTGTCAACTTGACAGCTGCTAGAAAGTAAATCTGAGCAATGCTGTTAATTGTAAAGCGGATACGGAAATGAGGCAAACAGATGTTTAAAAACTGCTTAAATTAAGTGTTATATCCTTTGCGGTCACAATTGTATTATATATATTTATACGTACATACATGTGCATGTATGTATGTACACAAGTTTATGTTAATCAACTGAAATGTTGAAGTTTAATTAATTTCAAATGTCTTTGAAATTTTTCAAATATTTTTTTGTGCTCTTTCTCGAAAGTTCTTTCTGTTTCATTTTTACGATTCTAAGTATAGCATCTTTACGAAAATCAACAGATTTGTTTTGTTCAGTCGAATATGGCTGACATCCAACAATTAAGAGAACGTACATACATACATACATACATATAGATGTATACTAAGTGCGCTTAAATTTTGTATTTTTAAAATTATTTTATTTGTTTTTCGTTTTTATAATTTTAATCATTTTTATTACATTTGTTTGGCGAGTATGACGTTCGTATACGAATATATATCTACTCGTACATACAATTTGCTACAGTTGAAAATTTTCAAATTATATTAAAATTAATAATATAAAAAATGCTAAAACAGTGGGCTTGAAAAGCCTAAAACAGAGTTATACAAAATCTTGCTTGTGGCCAAATTGTAAGGTTGGACTTGCACGTACAGAATATATTCTATTGTATTAGTAACTATACAGTTGCAAATAAATTTGCACAGTATAGGATGCACAGCATGGGCGGAGTAACGTTGACCTTATGCCCACGATGGTATTAACAGTATTTTGCTTGCGGCGCTGTGACTAACTGTACCGACCTATGCCTTCGCAAAGGAAGTTGCCGCGTGGTTAACAACGAAATACCTCACAAAAACTGTAAACTAATACAGTTAGTTGAGGTAGACAGTTAACCAATGAGAGTGAGACGCAAAACTCTCGAAGGCCACACAACAACGACAACCCTGACCGCACTTAAGAAATAATTACGATCCCCAGCCCAGAGCTGCTTTACGACTGTACAGAATAATTTTATCAATAGTTCTTTGAATCACATTTCGAATATCAGAGTTACCGTGTATGCGTATGAGTTATATGCAAATAAGTATGCATATATATTGCCATATAGTTTTTTTAATGTCTTATTTGTAAATAAACTTTAACATATCACCTTCTTTAAAAGCTTCAGTTTTGTTTTTAGCATCAGGCACTATTGTAAATGTCAATAATAATAAAAATAAAATTGCTAAAGAAAGTTCATTATTTTGCGCAAAAAAAATAATTGGTAAAATTGTTTTTATTTATTATAATACTTATAATATGATGTGGCAGCTTCGTTCACAATTGGTGGCAAAATTAAAATAATTGGCAATGCAGTTCATTTCGTCGGTTAGGTAAGGGTTGATAATCTGACTCTTTCGAGTTAAAGGTATATATCAGACCTACATATACAAGTGACTTCCTGCTCATTACTCTTTACACGTCACACGATCCATAAAGTGAGTGTTATAGCTGTCATCACATCTTGAGTTCCATGGCTTTAGCCCTCTTGCTGCCTTAAAATAATCCGGGTCAGACTACAAAAAAGTAAAGTTATGTACTAAGAATACTAGTATTTGCTGATGAACAGATTGGCATACGTTTCCAACCCAATGTGCGATTTATGTATACATGTTTGTACAATGTATTATTAATTATTCATCTATACTTTTATTATCAATATACTCTGTATTAAAATTATAATATGTTTATATGCAATTTAATTTAAATACAAATTCGGTCAAATTAATTTGATGCTTTTTCTGCTTGAGTTAAGAGAAAAATTTTTTTAATATATTATATAATATATATTTTAATGGTGGGGTTTCTTTGTTTTTGTATTTGCAGTTCGGCGCAAAATTAAAAAGTGTGACGTAAATGAACAGTCCAGGAGATTTAACAGTAACACATAATAGTGGCACACCAGACCCAAAGAACTGCAGCATAGTCTCTATAATACCCATAGTAGGTATGTCATCATGTAGGGGACGAGCTGAGGCATTTGCACGCCGTTTATCTTCCAAATTGCGCACATTGGGCTCGCAGGTGAGTGAAAAGTAATATATATATAAAAATACGTGAAAATCTAATAATGAATTTAATTTTAAAGTCTGATGATGCTGAGATATCGCAAGAAGATGAACCCATTATTAATGGCGGAAATACAAATACTTGGGTCACAGGTAGTAATGGCGGGGAACAAACAGTTACACATATTCAACCTTTAAGGCATGAAACAGACTCATTTTTTGACTTCGACTGTGAACTAGAGAGTCCCGGCAGCCCGGTTGATGAATGTGAATATTTAAGACTTATAGAATCTACTTCGAATACACCCCACAACTCGGCAGCTGAGTCTGGTTATGCTTGTGCTTCAGCTGCCAGTTCACATAGTTCCTCAGATGGTCCTTATTATGATGTAAACTCCGAAAATGAAGCCACCATGAGTCACTTACCACCAATTTTACAACGTCAGCAGCAAACCTCAAATCACATGTGTCAACCTCATGACACAATGACTAGCGATGAAGTTGACAGCGCTTCCTGCAAGCCGGAAACAGGTCAATCCAATGGTTATCATGCTCATACAGATTTAGTCAAAACACTGCCCTGCGAAGGACCTGATATCGAAACAAAGAAAACTCTTGCTGAAACTTATCAACAGCAAAACCCTAAACAAATCGGCATGACCCAAATTGTACAAGAGCAAATTTTAATGGAACTACATAAACAATCACTTGAATATGAGGACGAAGAGCAGCATCATAATAGTAAGAGAAATGAGTTTGCCTATCAACCAGAAACTTTAACACAAATTCATCATGTTATAGAACCGGCTCAACAAACGACGAATGAGGTGTGCCAACAAATTGACCGCAGAACAAATGGTCACACGGAACAGGAGCATGATGTTTTGAAAATAGATGTGTCAGCAGCAACCAAAGAGGAACCTCAGCTAGAAACATTAAAGGAAGGAGAAACAAGGAAAGAAACAGACTCGAACGATAATGAAATAAAAATTATAAAAACTGAACCTGAATGTGATGAAAGTAGTAAGGCAGAAAATGAAACCCAAAAAAAATCTCATATAAATATGGAAACGACTGATGATGAAGATGACCGACCTCAAAGAGTGAGACGTTGTTCTTCATTGAAAACGGGTAAAACTCCGCCTGGTACTCCAGGCCGTAAAAAAATAGTACGTTTTGCTGATGTCTTGGGCTTGGATTTGGCTGATGTAAAAACTTTTCTCGATGAAATACCCAACATACCCACATCTGCCTATCAAGATTTGGAAATATTGGAATCAGAACCACCCGTGCAATTGGGACCCAAAACCGATAAATTACTTATGCCCTTATTCCAACAGCCGGGAGGTTTGCCCAACTTTTTGGATATTGTGCGAGAGAAGTTAGTTTCGTTGGAAAACGCCGCCGTCACCGATGCCATCAATCAAACCATAACGGGCAGTGTGAGAGTGAGAAATCTGGATTTTCATAAATCCGTACATCTACGTTATTCATTGGATGGCTGGCGTAGTTTTGCTGATTTGCAGGCGAATTATGTGGAAAACTCGTGCGACGGCTTCTCCGACAAATTCACTTTTGTTTTGTTTGGCAATTCATTGCACATTGGCCAGCGACTGGAATTCGCTGTACGCTTCCAATGTAAAGGTCAGCAATATTGGGATAATAACTATGGTGCCAATTACTGTTTCCAATGTTTGCCCTCAGCGGCACCTATCATAAATCCTATAACAGTTCTTCCATCACATCACAGCAATAACATGACCCATCTGCTAAGTCCAACTGTTGCCGACAACTGGTGTGCCTCGTTCTATTGAGCCCACACATTTCTTTATCCTAAATACAAAATGAAAGCTACATACATACATAAGTAAACATAATTTAAATTTCAAAATATGCATAAATTAATATTGTTATTGTTGTATGCGTCCCGATGACAAGGTTATGATTAAAAACCACTTCAGCAAAAGTGTTAAGCGTTGAGTTCCGTTAGCTTTTGAAAGATGAAAAATGAAGCAATTATTATATTAGATATTAACTAAGTTCTTGAAAAACCCAATTTCAAAAGAAAACATTCGACATAAATAAATATGTTCAAATTCTTGGATTCAATGCGTAGTGAAGAAAAACTCCTAAATAATCAAATAGATCCTTAATCAAAAAACTAATTACTCAAATGAAAACAAAGTAACTTCCAAAAAGTGAAATGAAAATATTTCTTACTATAAAACTTCGAAAATCAGTATAACAAGCAGCAACAATAATTGCTTCAATAGCATTAAAGGTCTTTGCTTAAGGTAGCAAACCTATATCTCAGTCCCCATTTTTAGTTTAGAGCACTTCTCGAACTTTCGGCTGCACTGCCAGCCTTTCCCTGGTCGTAATATTATTAATTAATTAATATTATCTCCCCAAAAGTATGTGTACTAGACTTTTGTAGTTGTATGCCGGGCCCAAAATTTCCTACCAGTGAATACAGTACAGCTATTTTTTTGTTTTGGTACGGGTGTGTGTAAGTGCTTGAATTTGTATGGTTTATGTGCAAGCGTGTGTTTGCCAAACTGTTTGCGTAGTTTATTTGGTCCTTAAGTTTTGCTGAAAAGTAGCTTATACCTAGCAAATAACTTTTATATTCTGAGGAATAAATAAAACTCAAGAAATATATATTATTTTCTAAGCAAAAAAGTAAAACTTCTAAGCAAAAAAGTAAAGATATAACTTTTATTTTCTGAGGTAGAAATAAAACTTACAGAGTAATCGGTAAAGTTGATTTTTTTAATAAAACTTAAAAAGTTAAAAATTAATGCATCTAAAGCAAAGGTCCCCATAAAAAGAACACTCAGCATACGCGGACATTGCTTGCTGATCAATGATCTGAAAAAGTCGACCCCTGTAACAAGGATTATCTTGTTGTATTCCTCGTACTTCTGCCACTTCTCCTTTAGTTTGATTTTTTTGATATCATTTTAAAAATAACCGTTATTAGCAAAGCCTAGTTTCAAATGCAGTTATGCTGACGAATGAACAGGTTCGACTTCCGTAAACTAGCACCAATAGTTTATTTTCAAATAAATATATGGCATTTAACTTGCCAAGTAATCGAGGAGTTTGTTTCCGAGAGTAATTTCAAAAATGTACTATAGCTCAAAAGGAAATATATGTGCCTGAAAAACGTGTTTATTGTTATAGAACCATGATTTTAATGTGTTGTTTATGGAACACGAATGACCGATACGCCTAGAAAATTTGTATGAAATACTCTCAAAATATTAAGTATATTTCATAGACATTTTCTAGACGCTCATTCGTGTTCTATAAACACGTCGTAAGACTGGAGCATGTATTTCATATAAATTTTAGAACTTAGTCCTTGAGGAATTGGGTATTTGCTATCTTTCCAAATGCTCAACGTTTACGCTTGAAAGAAAAACACTTTGCATTAAGATCTGCTTACAAATGCAGACACACAGTAATGTAGATTTAATATGCAAAGCTTTTGATTTAAAACTATACCAAATTTGTATACAACGAGGTGGTTTTCTATTAAAGTAATACCTGAGGAAATTTTGTTCACCTTGAAGTGACTGTGATAGACCTCACTTTATAAAAGAAACGAATTTTTTTTTCTATGGGAATATTTATGGAAGAAATTCCTTACAAAAATTCACATAAAGTCTCTAAATTTTTATAGTAATTTCATTGAGATCAAATTAAAACCATCGTTATGTCATATAAAATATCAAAAATAAATTATTAAACATTAAATCATAACTTCAAATCAACAGCATATCATGTTGGTTTTTATGTCCTTATTTATTAAGTTTATGGTTATAATTGCAGCCTTTTCTTAATCGTTAACAAAAGTAAAAAACTTTATAACATTATTTGCAAAAAAAAAAAAACACTTTTGTTAAATATTAACTATATACATATATAATTACAATTTCAACAATCCCGCCCCACAAAGAAAAAACAACTCAAAACTCAGGAATTTTATACGCAATTTTATTAGACTGTGTTTATAACTATAAACCATAAAAAAATTATTGAAAAAAATAAACTATTGAGACAAGTAATTTTTACCATTAAGCAATGAAGAAAAATATATTTAAATTAATCCCCAAAAAAAAAACTTTGTATGAAAAGATAATAATTCTAAAAATGCAACAAAAGCTTAATAATACAAATTAAAATGTCGATATAAAAAAAACTTAAGTATAGTAATTCTCATTAGTTTTATATAATTATTTCAATACATACATTATTAATAATTTTAAAGTTTTTATTTATTTTTTATTTAATTTTCTTAAGTCATTTATGTTTTATTTTTAATTTACAAATTGAAACAAAAATACAAGCACTAAAAAATTTTTTATTTAGTTTCTTTTAAGGCGACGTCCACTACAACTTTTTCCACTTTTTCCAGGCCAATTGATAAAACGTTACCATAAATTTTAGTTATAGAATTTTTAAAAATCTACTGTAAATTGAATCAAATGTGGCGTTTATGGGATATGAATCAATGATAGGTCTAGAAAATTTGAATGAAATACAGTATTTTTCATACAAAATTTCTAGACGTGTTACTCATTCGTGTGCCGGAAACACCACATAGATCTGTTTACAGAAAATAAAAGCTTACATCTATTTTCAGTACTTTTACAAGAAAAACAGTGCCTTTAAAAAAATGTTGTATATATAGGAAGAACTGTTTTAAAATTAATAGCTGTCTAAAACAAGTACTTTTTAAAGGAAGAAGGGAACGACTACAGGACCCAAGTGAGCTAGACAACCTAGATTATTATCCAGCGGCCTGCCTACCTAAAGGAAGAGTTTAACAAAAATAACTTTTTACAGAAAAACCATAAAAAAAAGTGTCTTAAAAGAGCAGCTTAAAACAAAATACCTGAAAAACGTTTAACCAAAAAATAACCAATTGTTCGTTCATATAAACTTGTGTTTTTTGATTGAGTTTTGACACAAATCAATTTTCTTTCGCTTAGATTGCAAACGCAAGCACTCTGTCGAAATTGGTAAACTGGCTGTAAATAACAACATCGTCTCATACACCGCAGAATGTAACGTGATCAGTGCGAATGAGGTGGCAAATGATTTTATCGTGCAAATGCACTGGAGAATCATCAACGCATGCTTTAAATATTTGTGCAAACAAATAAACACGCCCATAAACACTGACTAGAGTTTTTCGAAAATTTGAAAAAGCGCTTAAAATGGCATAACAAGCAGGTAGTTGGCAACGCTATCAAGAACATGACGAAATGAAGAAATATGAAAAAAATGAATGATGAAAAATATACGGAAAGAATACTAAAGTAATTCATTCTTTCACTGAAGAGAATCATGGAGTTGAAGTATTTAGTTCATGAACGACACAGGCATAGTAAGTACTAGAAAGTACAAAAAGCATTTTTTTAAAATAGTACAGCATAAGCTCGATATTCCGCGCAATTAAAAACTATCCGAAATATCGAAATGTCCGATTTTTTTAATCAGTAATTGTTTTCGTAAGTTGGCTATTCGCAAATAAAAATTTTATTTACTGTTTATACGACAATTTTTGGTATTTTTTTTTTTAAATCTTGGACCAGTACTCAGGCGATGACGCCTACATATGCAGTTCATTGTACTAGAACTAGGAAAATAGTTTATGACGAGGGGGAAAGAGGAGCGTGGAGGTTTAACTTTACAATATTGTTACATTTTTACCTTTAAAAACGGTTTTGCGGATTCTTCAATTGTAAACGAAATAATGACACTCACACTTGTTCGTTATATAGTACCTAAATAATTCACAACTTTATTTACACTTATAGCCTATTTACACCAAAGCGAAATCTGCTCATTCGAGACTTCAAGCCAAATATAGTAGGTTTTGAGAAGATTTCCCATACAAAATGAAATCTACTTTATGAGTAGATTTCGACGAAATCTCCTGAAATCTGCTCAGTACCAAGTGATGTATCCGTGATTTTATGCAAAAAGTACTTAAAAATACTACGCTGCAACAAAAATTACACTTTAATGTGGTGTATGTAGTCTCTAGGCAACAAAAATATACACTTTAATCTCTGATAAAATTGTTTTGTCAAACCCGCATGCATAAATTATTTTTGTGAAAGTGAAATCTTGCTAGATGTCAAAAAATGGTGGTGTAAACGATATAGATTTCGTTGTAGATTTTAGTTCAAATCTACTAGATTTTGAGTTGGTGTAAATGTAGTATTAGTATTACTGTGTACTAATAAGCCATTTACACCTAAGCCAAATCTAGTACTTTCTAGATTTCGAATCAAATCTAGTTGATTTTGACGAGATTTCTCATACAAAATGACATCTAGATTGCGACTAGACTTTGACGAAATCTGATAGATTTTTGTAAGTACTCTATTACACAACTATGATTTTGTTCACAATACTACTTTAAAATACTACGCTGCGATAACTAGAACTATACTTTTACATGATGAATTCTTTGGGATATAGTTATTGCCGTCAAGCCCTTTGCAAAAAAAGATTTTATGAAAATGAAATATTGTTAGATGTCAAAAAACGGAAATGTAAACGGTTAAGATTTTGTTGAAGATTTTCATTAAAATCTACTAGATTTTGGTTAGATGTAAATGCCCTATAAAACACTAGATTTGCTTACTTTCTGACTTATGACTTTCTTACACAAGACCTGCCTGTTATTTATAGGAGTTTCTACAAACGACATGAATTTTCTAGTCGTTCATAATGTACAAATATATTTCTCTGGCATATACACACACACTCATAAACATGCTTGCGAACAATTTTATGCACTTTTTATGTACTTTAAATCATGTATGTTTGTTTCTTTGTGTATTATGTTGTTAGTTTTATCTTGTTTAGGTGAAAGTGTGTTGTAAATTTTTAACAAGCAGATCAATAGCTGCACACTGGGTTAGATGTGACAAAATATTCTTAACAATAGTTTTATTCGCAAATAATCTGCAAGTATAAATAATAGACAACTCCATTAAGAAAGCTTCCTTAAACAAACGTAAATTTTTTTTATGAGGTTTTTTAAAATGTGCTATTTTTAAAGCATTTTTCAAAAGTAGTATTTTAAAACAGTTCTTTCTAATAAATAATTAGTTTGATTCTGTAGGCACAATTTTGGGAATAACTTTTTCCGGTATTTTGAATAAACTTTTGTGGGCAGAAGTTTTTGGGTGAAAGAATATTTAAAATTAATTTTCAAGGCCTGTACTCATTAGCAATTCTCAATTTGTAAGTAAAATCTTTGAAGGCAGCAATCTAAGCGTGAAAAATCAGAGCTTTATATATAATAAAATATACTATCAGCAGTTTTCAACTGTGTTAAAATGTCCACTAAATTTTGACGCTTTTATTATTAATTTATTTTAAAAAAATATTTCTTCCTTATCGCACTTGGCGAGTTTTAAATAGACTACAGACATGTTTGTAATAGAGTAAAGAGAACAATTATACTTATACATTAATCTATTACAAAACTATTAGAGTTAATTTTTAAACTCGCCAATCACGTTAAGGGGACTTGTACTGTTATAACTATTATTTTTTTTTAAATTCGTTGACTTTTTTAATTTACGTTCTATTGTTTTAATATTAAGAAACACTTTATTTGATTTTATACGCATTAATTTAAGCTCAATTATTTACATGATTTTATTTTAATAACTTTTTTTCTAGTAGTTTTAGAAACAATAAAAAATTATATAACAAATAATTATTTTTGGTTGTTTTATTTATTTCCTCTCATATTTAGACAATTATTCCTTATTTTTGTTATATTAGAAACTTATTATTTATTATTGGTTTTTTTGTAATATTACCTGATGTTATTTATTTTACTGGTTCAAGTACAAATTTGATACACTATCCTACACGATCGTTTGATCTACCAAATATAGCATGTGCGCTGGAAAAGTACTAGAAATACAACCGTGTTAGAGGTTTTTTTTTTACAAATCGTACAAATCGTAAGTACCTATATAAATTATTGGAATCATACAGGCATGTTCCCACACTCGCAAGTTTTCAAAGTTGCCAGGCCACTTGAAAACGCCAAATTTATTTTTATGCGTTCTGTGACTCACACGTTTTGCTTGCGAGTTGACATAATATGAATGCTGAAAACATATGTTTTACTAAGGCAAATAAATTAAAAAATAAATTGAAAATACCAGCAACATTCATATTATGCTATTTGGGTTAAAAATGTATTAGAAAATTTAGTTTAAAAAAGTTTATTTCCAGAAATACATACGGGCCTGTTCTGACACTCGCATGAAATTTGCAATTGTGACTTGAATTCGCAAGAAAAGTGTTCTGTAAATCACAATTGCCAGCTTCTTGGTGAGTTCAAATCACAAGAGTATACCAAAGTGAACTGATGAATTAGCACTAAACAAAACCTTAAACCAGATATGCCCAGGCCTATACGCTTAAAACTCAATTGTTTTTGTAAAAGCGCTAAGCTATAGGGCTGTACTCTTTAATACATACATACTGCGCTCAGCCCTAGCAATGAAAATACAAACAACTTCGTCTTATATATATTTTTTTGTCGTTCTTCACTGCACACAAGACCTAAGCAACAACACTATGCTAAATATGCGAAATATTTTGCTGTTATCAGTGTGAATATTGTTTTTGTAAATTGTTTCGTTTTATACAACAAAAAATATTAAATAAAAGTAGTTTTTACTTAAACGTATTGGTGTTTACTCTTCCATATAGAACTTGTGGGCACTACTGCCTTAAACAAATAATAAAATGACGTATATATTATATTAAATTTGTTTTCTTTGTACTAGAATAAAAACTAGACGATTTTTCATACAATTTTTCCTGAATACATGTTATTTAAAAAATATTATTTTCAAATTATAATTAAAATGTAATTAAAATACGGCATTGGTACAAAGAAATCTTCTAAGCATGAATTTAAGGGATCGAAATGGTCTAATTTTGTAACAGAGATCTTTTAAAAGATTGCTAAATAAACAATTGGAAAGTGCTAAATCTAGCACTGAAAGTGCTAAAATGGGCTTACTAATACTTATATAAAATGTGTTTTCTCTCATTTTATGATTTTACTGATTTTATGCATAAAATACTAGTTTAGTAATTTAAGTGTTATTTAGTTGAGATCAATGTAAACGAGCACTAATGAAGGATTTAAAGAGCTGTTACGACAGTTTTAAGAACCACAAGATATAATTTTTCGTTTATTTTGTAAATAAAATTTTGAAATTTATTGCATAAAATGAAATGAAATAAAATTGAAATAACTACCTCGAATATACAACAAAACTTTAAAAAGGTAATTAAAAAAAAAACGAAAACAAGGATAAATATTCTTCTTAACAATAAATATGCCTGACAAGTAACTTCAACTACCTCATGACGATAAGACGAAAAAATAATAAAAACAATGAGAAGTATTAAAATTAAGAAATTGAAAATATTTGTAATTGAGAATATAAGCACTTAAAAATTATTACATTGTTAAACTAAACCACATTATATCTATAATATTGTTGCGTAGCAAATTTAAATATTATTTAGTTGATAATCAAATACCAAAATATAACTAACAAAAAAACTTTTAAAGTATAAATTTACTAATTATTAAGAAAAATTCCTGATTTTAAGAAAATACACCCTGAATGTCTAAATAAATTAAACCCCATTTTTGTTTTCAGTGATTCTAAAACCATTTATTAAAACGAATTAGCTGGTCTTGAAATCGAACTATTTGATAAATGGTTAAAAGATTTTATTTGAAAACTTAAAATCTTTTAAAGTAGCTTTAAAAAATATTTGTGTGTATCTTTGTTTTGCAATATATAACGACTTATATCTGTTATGAAGAACTTATCAGTTGTTGTTAATAAAAACTTTTAATTTATTAAAAAATAAATATTATATTAAAACAATAAATCAAAACATCTTGCGAAAAAGTTATGCGTTTTATTTGTGTGATTATTTTATAAAATAGTTGAAGCAACTTTAAGTAAAATTTTAGTGCAAGTCTATAACAAAACGCTTGGAAAGGTCCTTTAGTTACCTTAATAACCCAAACCAGAGCAAGGTTTGAATTTGTTGCTATTGGTGCAATAGAGTACTGATAAACCTGGAAAAACAATTCAATAGCTGACACTTTAGAGTTGTTAAAAATGAAGCGTTACACAAAACAAAAACATGTCGCTCCTTTATTGCAACATAGTCATAACGCAAAAAAGCTCGTTTCGAGAAAAACGCATTTCAAATTTTTAGTTTCCATACAAGTCTTAGACAAAATTTTTAGAAAATATCTCCTAAAGGAAAGAGTTTAAAGGTAATTTAAAAAAAAATGTTGGCACAATATAAAGGATAGTACTGTTAACAGTTCTGCATTGTTAACTCGAAAAGCTGGTTTTTTGAGATATGACTATGTTGCAATAAATGAGCGATATGGATTCTAAATCGGTGCAGTAGTACGGCTACAAAAGGGTTTTTAAAAAATGTGTTTGCCTTTTTATTATATAGATACTTTGACTTTACTTACCCTGCATTTTTTTTTGTTGTTGCCCACATACGACGTCTGATCTAAAAATAACCGTTATTTTGAAATTTCGTGAGTTACGTATGTTCGATTTTGGCTTTTTTTATATTGGTACACATGTCTGTTATATATGTTGGCAATATCAGCCATTTCGGATTGTCAGTTTGCTTTTGACAGATAAAAAGGTTAGCCGTGCTTTGGTGTGCTCTTCGATTTTTTACTATTCTAACAAATGGATCAAAGAAACTGTATTAAAATGAAATAAAATGCGCAAGGATATTTGGAATGTTGACTGTGGCGTTTGGCGAATCTACTATAAGCAGAACACAAGTTCAATTGTGGTATAACTGGTTTAAGGATTGCCGAGAATATGTCAATAACGATGCTTGTCCTGTAGTACAATACACTAACTTTTAACGATATTAAAAGAGCATAACTTAACGCGAGCTATTGTGGTTTGCACTAACGCTTATGTGATTCACTAACTCATTTTTAACACCTCTCATTGTATGTTAAAAAAATTTTTAATAATATGGCAGCTTTATTAAAAACAAAGAAAACCACAAAGAGAAACAGAAAAAAACAAACAAATTTGCAAATAATTCCATGTTTAAGTAAAACTAATTATAAATTTTATTAAATACTTTTTAATAAATAAGATTAATTCTCTTCACGGAGAACACGTCGGCCGACTGTTGGATGCTGATCTTCCGACAACTCGTATGCCGAATACGAGTTTTTCTAGTAGAAATTTTAACTACATACATTGTTGTTGAAATAAAAACCGCAAAAATAATTGGTGCTTAGTTAACGTTAATCAGTCAGGCAAGGTGCATTAATGTATACACGGTGGCAGCACTACGCCATGTGACAATTTTTTGCTACTGGCAATATAGTAAGCTATTTACGTCAAATGTATTGTTTACATTTTTGAAAGTGAATTTAGTGTTTTATTCTGAATTAAACATATACAAATTATTTTGTGAACATACAAGTAATTCAAATAAAAATAATTTACAATTATGAAAAGTTATATTCATAGTTTATAATTGTGGAAATAGTTACAAATATTTTTGATAAACATAGCTTACCACATGCCTGTTTTTGTTGTATTGTTGTAATTTTGCTCTAGTGCTGCCACCGTGTATACTTTAATGCACCTTGCAGTCGGGCTATAAAAACAGCTGATTTAAAACGAAGGCAAATAGTGTTAAAAACTGTTATAGAACCGAAAACACCAACGCCAGTGTTAATTTCTCTAAAAGAATTTTATTAGCGTTAAAACAGGTAAGTGAATTGCACTACTGGTCGCCCGAGCACGTCAACAATCGATGAAAACATTGAAGCAGGGAGGAAAATGAATTTGGATAATCGCCGAATCACTATCAGAGAGGTTGCTGATGATGTTGGCATATCGTTCGGCTCATACCGTTGTGCGGCCAACAAAGATTGTTCCCAAATTGCTAAATTTTGAGCAAAAACAACGTCGCATGGACATCGCTCAGGAGCTGTTGAACATCGTCAACGACGATCCAGATTTTCTCAAAAAGGTCATAACTGGCGACGAATCATGGGTGTATGAGTATGATATTGAAACCAAAGCCCAACCATCCCAATGCAAGCGTCCAGAAGAGCCATGACCGAAAAAAAACACGTCAAATTCGGTAAAATGTGAAGGTTTTGCTCACTCTTTTCTTTGACTGCAAAGGCGGGGTGCATCATGAATTCTTGCCACAAGTATGACTATAGTGAATACTACCTTGAAATTATGCGTAGTTTAGGCGAATTAATTCGTCAGAAACGCACAGAATTGTGGGAAAAATATTTATTACTTTTGCACCATGATAACGCACCAGCTCACACATCGATTTTTGTCGTTTTTGGCTAAAACAAAACCGTTATCATGCCTTAACTACCGTATTCACCGGACTTGACCCCCACTGACTTTTTCCTCTTCAAAAAACAAATGAAGGGAAAGAGTTTTGCCGCGATTGAGGAGATAAAAAAAACTCGAAACAGGAGCTGTAGGCGCCTCTCAGAAGTGTTTGGAGGATTGGTTCTTATAAGTATATTATATCTGAGGGGGATTACTTTAAAGGGGACGAGATAGTTATTGATGAATAAATAAATTATTTTTGAAAAAATTTAAAATAACGGTTATTTTTTGATCAGACCTCGTATATTTTAAAATCTAGAGAAATCAGCCCGATAAACTCTTAGAGAAATGTTTTAGTTCCACATATAAAAGTTATTTTTATTATAATTTATTACAATTGGCATATTTATTAATAATTACATTAAATATAATTGATTATTTAAGGGTTCAAAAACTATACAAAGTTTAGAAAAATAGAACTAAACCATAAAATTGTACATTAACAAACATCATCAATGGGTTCTTCATCTTCTAAACTGGGACCAATTTCTATGAAGCCATCTTCCGGCAAATCCGGGCCACTTTCAACTCTAAAAAGAAATAGAAAAAAATACTTTTAATTGAAAGTGCAGAACACGAATAAGCGACGCGTCTAGCAATTTTGTATGAAAAGCGCTCAAAAGAATTGAATGTTTTTCATACACAATATCTAGACTTGTCGCTCAATCGTGTTCCATAAACTGTGCATAAGTTTATGTTTTCTTATTATCTATTGAATAGAAATGTTTTTAAATGTTTGTTGTTTTATTGCTTTAAACGAAAACCACCAACTTACTTTTCGAAATCACATTGCGGTAATAAACCCTCATCCTTTGAATTATTACTGAAACGAAAGACCAAACATAAACGCAGCACCGCCAAAAGTATTAGCAGTAGACCAGCCACATAACTTAACCAGAGATTGTGGGGCCATAACATGAGTGCTGTGCCAACAGCAATGTAGGGAAAGGCGAGACGCCAACTGCCGAAACATTTACACAACGACCAACATTGTAAACATTTTGAATAGTTATCGCTGGTAAAGAAAATTGTGAAAAGAGAAAAACAAAGACATAAAAATTAGAACGAGAAAACTGTTTTTTATTTTCAAAAACAAATAAGAAAGCTCAAGAATGGAAAAGGGTGTTGAGAAAAGATTTGTTAATTTAAAAGTATTAGGCTAAGAATATACGTATTATCGAAAAACCAGTGTTGAAAAAAGAAAATGGATGACATAAAAAAGGCAAGTGCTACCAAATTTTATACAGATTTTTCTCAAATAAAACGCGCGATCGCACACAGAAAAATAGGATTTTCGATTTTAACCTCACAAGTCAAGGTGCATTAACAAGGTGGCAGCACTAGAGCAAAATTACAACAATACAACAAAAACAGGCATGTGGTAAGCTATACTTGCCAAAAATTTAGTAACTTTATAACAATTAAAAACTATTTATTACTACGGTTATACGTGCACGTTATTTGCGAATAAAAATATTGTAAATAACAAAAATTGCGGTATTGTTTATTGAATATAATAAAATTTTTATTTGCGATTAGCTAACTCACCAAAACAAATACTGATTAAAGACTTATTTGCAAATAAGACATGCAAAGTTGCCACTTTATTTCACAATTTCAAAAATTTCATCGCGCAGAAGCAAATATTCAAAATCTTTCAATTTTAATAATCTCTGCTTTGATTGAATTACAAAAATACATTAAATTTTTTGATTTTTCTGTTATAATTTCAGTAATCAAAATGCTTTTTAAACTAATAATGCTACCAATTATTTATATTTTGAACATACGCCATACTAAAAATATAAAACTTTTTCATATACAAATTGGCGCATAAACAGTGAGTTAGTTAATTCCAATAGTTTTTATTTGTGCGTATAAACGTAGTATATATTTTATAATTTTAAATTATTATTAATTCAATTATTTTTAAGTTCACAACATAACTTTTAAATGTTTAATTCAGAATAAACCACTAAACATGCATTTAAGGTAATTGGCAGTTGCAAAAGCTGTCAAATGCCGTAGCGCTGCCACCTTGAAGATATTAATGCACCTTGTCACAAGTGATTTACAGCCTGTTCATGGAACACAATGTGCTCAAAAAACGCGAAAAAAAACTTGACGTTTTTCTTATTGCGAAAAAAAACTTTTTAGACGAAAAACATAACAACTGACATCTGCCTTCTGCCTGTGTATCGCGTTTTTAAGTGCCAAGCAGGCGTATAGTGCACGAATGAAAATTTTTATTCGTTGAGAAAGAAAAAAGAGAAAACTTAAACAAAAATAAAAATGGAAATAACAGCAAAAGAAAAAAGTATGCATACATGTATATACATATATACATAAATAAACGTTCATATCTATGTTAACACGTACATATGTATGTACATATACATTATTTAAAAAAAAGAACTAATTTAAAAAAAGTCCATAAATTAGCATCAATTCATACAGAAATTTGTAAGAACATCAACAGTATTTGTATGACCAGCAAAAATTGTATAATTTTTTTCCAGCATAAATATGTTTTGTTTACATAAATATTTGTCTTTTTTCAATTGAAATAGGGTTACCGTCATTCACGATGCAAAAATATATTTTATACGAAAAAAAAGTGGATAAGATACATATAATTTACATAGTGGCAATACTCGCTCTGAGGTTTGAGAAAATGTTTACAAATACGTGTATAACGTAATTGAACACGAACAATGAGAAGCGCGTTACACAGACCTAATTTCTTACGTAGTCATAAACGTGTCGCTGGTTTTCGCTTTATTTAAAACGCGTTCCATAAACAGGCTGTTCAACATTTTGCGTTTCTCATGGTTTTACCATTTGTCAAAAAAAAAGAAATTAAAAAAAAAATACTTTTTTGAGAAAATGCCTTTTTTAAAATACGTTTTCTAATTTAATCCTAATATTCTTCGATCTTCTTATATATTAAATAATTTATATTTTTGCAGCTTAAAGCTTTAAACACATAGACGACAGCAGACAGCAAGCAGCAATCTGTCAAAAATAAAATACATGTGTTTAAATGCACACAATTATTTTAACGACATCACAGCAGCACGACTTCACAACAGCATTTACTGCTGCTGCCAACTTAGACTAATTTCTATTTTCGTAGGCAGTGATGCCACTATAAATATAAATTGTCAGCAATAAGCACTAAAATAAGTTTGAAATATTTAATAGAAATAAACATCACATAAACAAAATAATTTTTACAGTTTTACGTGATATTATGACGTTTTCAGTCAGTAATTTTAATTTAATTCGTGTAAAATATAAATGTGGCACCTCTACACAGTACTGCTGCTGTCTTGAAAATAATTATGTTGCTAACCAGACGGCAGCATTTGAAGTTAACTTCATTTGTACTCGTGAAGTTGTGAAGTCTGCTGTCGTCTAAGTGTTTAGAGCTTAAGATCTTTTGTTTTTAACACATTAAATTTCCTGAGGATGCTAACAAACTGTTATTGAAATATCGAAAATAAAATAAAAAATCTGCAAAAAACCGCAAAAATATAAATTATTTAATATTTTTTCTAACAAACACTTTTACAAAAGAGTGTATCTCAGAAAAGAACTTTTTTTTAGAAAAATTTCTTTAATTAAAAATTTTTTTTTGAAATCGATAATACATATTTTAAAACATTTGATACATAGATAATACTCTTAGAAGTTCATGTAAGCAATTTACCATAAAATGGTTGCTTTATAAAAAAACAAACTTCTTTTTTTGTAACACCCTTTTCCTGTCACAAGAATATTCAAGAATTCCCCAGCACATCTTTATGTTATAAAAATAAATGAATACGAATGACATCTCATTGCGATAATAAATGCTTACTTGCCAAATATTAATTGCAGAAAAAGAGTTATGACCCATTTGACTTCAAAAAGCAATATGATTATTGAGGATATTCTAAAAAAAGGAAAATAAATATTAAAACACATATCGTTATTAATTCATGATGAAATTTTATAGTCTAGGTGAAATAGCGTTCTGAAATCTTATGGAATTATGAGTAATAAAATTTTACTATTTATACTAATATGAATGAAAATGTATGTTTAAAAATATATATGTAAGTATATGTATTAGTTAACTTTTTCTTAATTCAATTAATTGTAATGACTATATAATTGTGATACTTTAGTACTGCATTTTTTTATTTGTTTATATGTTTTTGCTAAACACATTTGCTTACAGTATAAATAGACCAGCCTGATAGCCATGCAAGTAGACGTCTACACCGACCCCACAGATAACTGAAATTAAATCAAAAGCATGTTTTATGTGGCTTCTATTACAAGTTTAATAAAAGTATTAGTACGAGTAGTTAATTAAGTTCATGTTTATACATACTCGTACAATATAATATTTATATTAATGCATGCAGTTGTTTTAGTAAAAACAAAAATCTAATAGAAAAAAATGGCAACAATTTAACCCTTTAAGAAACTATAAGGATTAACTAATAAAATACCCGTAACAGCTAGGCCGTAAAGTATCGTGTAAATACAACATCTGGAGAGACTATTTCAAACACATTCTCCCAAAAGAGAAATAAATTGTTCACGCTATTACCCAGCAGTCCAAAAGTTATTACAATTTGCAAAGCATTCGATTGTAAGCGATTGTGTCAACAGAAAAAATCAAAATAAACATCCCAGTGAACTTTTTGTCACATATATCTTCGATCTGAGAGCATTGACAATGTAAGTGCGACCCATCCGAAGTCTGTATACAATTCCTACTTACATTTACACAGCGATGGCCTAGGCCGTAAGATGCATCCAACACTGTATACATTGTAAGCAAAGATTGGATAAGTGCAAAACTATATTATTGGCATTTGTTTTCTTTGCTTCTTATGTACATTTAATTTAACGAAATGAGTAGAAGGAGACTAATCTGATTCGGATGCGAGTTGTTTGTCACGCTTACATTGTCAATGGTCTATGTAACAAAAATTTCACTGGGTAATTAAATAGTTATGAGTTCGAATCCAACTTCAGCCAAGAAGAAGGATTAGTTTTTATTATAACAATAATTGCTGTGAACAATAAGACCAAAGAAGACAGAAAAAATAAAAATGTTGTTTTAAATAAATTAATAAATTTGTTTGCTCCATTGTGAAATATGTGCTTACATGCATACAAAACAAAAAAATCTTATTTCCATAAAAAAAAACTTAAGAGTAATTTTAATTGTTTATCTTTGACCACAAATTTTAAAAGAGACGGGTATAGTTTTTTGTTTCTCGAGTTGAAATATTTTTGTTCTACATCTTGAAAATTTCGGTATTATGTTGAAAAGTGTCAATTAATGTCTATGAGAACATTATAGATTAGAATATATACATATATCCAATCATATTTTCAACTTTAAAGTCCCGCCTAACCTGCATTAAGTGTAACAAACAATAGCCTTTTTAAGTTAAGTTGCTCTTTTTACCTTTTTAAGACATTTTTCTCTAGAGAAAAACTTTTTTGTTTAAGGTTGATATAAACAGAACTCGTCCTGTAAAGCAAAAGCTAAAAACTCGAATGTGGCCACACTGAATTTATGTTGCTGCCCTGTTCAAAACAATTGAGTTGTCGACTACACGACTACAATTGCCGGTTGCAGCATTTGTTGCCGTCTATGTGTTTAATACTTCATATACGAAATTTTAAATTTTGGACTAAAGCGGCCCATACACGTTTCAACTCAGTTGGCAACTGAGTCGGTTGTTGTCCAAATCAAAGCGTGTATGGCTTTGTCAGTTGATTAGTTTGGCAGTTGTCGAGTTGGTTGAACAAAAATTAAAATGTTTTGATTTTTTCAAGTTGACTAGCAAGTATTTCAATTCGATTGTGTTGTGTGTGTTCAAGTCTCTTGATCAGGTTTTAAAACTTATATTTGCAGTGTTTTTGCAAAGAGAATATTATATATTTTTAAAATTGTCTATAGTTTTATTGAATTTAATTGTTGAATGAAAATCTTTCAATTCAGTTTATGAAGTATGTGGGCAATAATCAATTCAGTTGAAAGACTCAATTCACAATTGAATTGAAACGTGTATGGGCTGCTTTACAGGTATGTTAAAAATAAAAGTAGACAGCCATGTGCTGAGAAACGCAAGATTGTTAAATCACTTGTTAGGTCAAAATCGAAAATCGCATTTTTCTGTGTGCTAAAGGTCGTTTGTTATCGAGTTGGTTGAACAAAAATTAAAATGTTTTGAATTTGTCAAGTTGACTAGCAAGTCTTTCAATTCGATTGTGTTGTGTGTCTTCAAGTCTCTTGATCAGGTCTCAAAATTTATATTTGTAGTGCTTTTGCAAAGAGAACATTATATATTTTTAAAATTATCTATAGTTTCATTGAATTTAATTGTTGAATGAAAATCTTTCAATTCAGTTTATGATCAATTCAGTTGAAAGACTCAATTCACAATTGAATTGAAACGTGTATAGGCCGCTTAAGCAATAAATAACATGACAATTTTGTTACAAGCTAAATTCTTTTATTCACATCAATTCAATTGAATGTCTCAGAGGGTTAAACTTTAATAAATTTTCTAGCCAATAAAATGAATAAACTCGAAATTCTTTGCACCCCCCAATAACACAAAAACAAACAAACAAACAAACCAAAGCCGAAAGAAAACAAAAACACTCATTCGAATCGCATGAATGAAAATTTTCTAAAAATATGCACAAGACTCCTAAGTGAATTAATGTTGAACAAAAACAACTAAATACCGCTTTATCAGTGCCAACACAAACTACAACAAATATTTTTTTATTTTTTTTTTATTTTCTTTTTCAGCAGAGATTCAAAGTCAAAGCATAAAGAAAACGAATTCGTCTAAATAGTATTTTCTATTTTTCCTTAAATTCATTTAACGCATTTCAATACGATTTGATTCCATTCAAATTCCCTCATGTTATGACATGTCAACAAAATTCTATGCCAAAAACTTTTAGTTTGTCGATAAAAACACAAAAAAAAAATATATATACATGTACATATAACGAAAAAGTTCAATATCCTGTTTTCTTCTATGGCTGTTAATTTGAAATATTTCTTTGTAGTACTTTCAGAATTTTTTTTTTAGAATTGAAGCATTTTAAGCGTATGCATTTTTACTCATTGTTTTAACAGCAGAGTTATTAGTTTGGGATAAAAAACTAAAATATTGCATTCTTCTTAAATGTGACTCTGCAAAAAACACTTTACAAACGCACACGCAGTAAGAAAATTTCAACACGTTCCAAGAAATTTCGATTATACATATGTATGCATACATATACATACATATAGACTATACTCATATGAATGTATTCGTTAAAAGGAAAATACCATAGATCCTTAAATGTTCGATTAGCAACAAAATATTTTGCAAAAAAGTAGTTAATAGTCTCAAAATAAATTTTCCCCTAGAAGATGTTTTGATAAATTATAAAAAGTTTCATAGCGAACATTTCGATAATTTAAGATACTCACATCCACAGAAACCCCTTCGATAGCAGCGAAATTTTATTTAAAAAAATACCTCTTGATATCTCTCTAAAAACATTCATTTTCTTTAAGTATCATAAAGGCGATCCAATGACATAGTCAATCAAATCATATGTGTGAGTGTCACATATTTGTTTTTTTAAAGAAGACATACAAATTAAAATGACAATCACCGCTTGCATTTTGACACAAAACATATACATTTTTTCTCGTGTGTACATTTTCTTAACAGCAAATGGAACACAATTGAAAATTATTCAATCAATCCCAACAGCAGACGATCAAATAATCGGTCATCATATAAACACATCAAAACATTTTATATTCATCAAACATTGCCGGCAACGCGTATGTGTAGTCGAAAATAGCTGAATGAAATGTATGATTGATGATTATATTTGACCATCTATAGGGTGATTTAGACAGCTTTTCACGAACACACATAAATTTTTTTCTGGAAAATATTTGATACCACAGAAATATATTAAAAAAACTAAATTCTCACTGAATTATGTTTGTTTTAAGCCCTTGTGTGTATATCTGGGTGCCGCGATAGCTGATTTGGTAGAGTACTCGACAAACAGTCGCGAGGGCGCAGGGTTCGATTCCTGCCTCGGACTTTGGGTGTTACCGCAGACAAGCACAAATGGTTCGTAAATTTTGTGTTAAAAAAAATGGGCCGTTGGAGCTTAAAATCCCATGAGATAAATAAATAAAAAAGATAATAATAAAATAGGACTCGAGTAAAAGGTTTGAGTTGGACGAGATAGCTCAGTGCCATCTGTTTGGAGACCTTAAAGTATTGAAGTGAGTCTTTTATTCAAAAAGCATAAAGAACTAGAAAATTTTATGAAAATATAGATAAGAATAAAAGTACCGCTACGCCGTTGTCAATTTCAAAGAAATAAATATGTAAATAGGTTAGTCATTACAGACTCCTCCTGATCAAATTGCACACCTGACTAAACCCAATGATTTCTCCTGACCAAATCGCACACCAGACTATTACTTTTAATGGATGCAAAGGTAACCAGAACCGACTATTCTGTTTATTCACAGATACATTCATCATGATGCCAGCTGTAAGCAATTATATTCTCATGTATCCCAAATACCTTCTTTTCATCTGGTTCTAGACCTGAGAACTGGTCAGTTATTACTTTTATTAAGGCTCTTAGTATCCTTATGTTTATATTCAAAAGTATTTCAATTGTTGCCCTGCCTAAAGTAAGCCTTGAATGATACTAGAATCTTTGCAGTTAGCTCTACTTTGCCACGACAGGTTAACTGTGCCTACTATTCTACGTATGATACAGAGCTGCCTATATTAGTAACCAAGGCTTAATCTCATCGATTCTTCCATGTTTGGATCGGTATAAACTTCTGTCCTAAAATATCAATCCCGTTGAATTGTACATCGTGAGACCTACCATATCTTACTACTGTACTCTTCTACCATAATGTTAAAGTTTCAGTTTACTATTATTGATTAGCTTTGATTTGGTAATATATCCCTTTAGAATAGCTATCAACGTAAATAGTAGCCTCATGAGGCTCTAATTACGTTCTAAATCATCTACTCCGTGACTTTGGGAATCGTCTGTAACTACATCTGAAACACGTTGCTCTCATTCAGTAGTCTAAATTGCAGCAGCATCCTATGTCTATTTCCATTCTCCAACAGTCCGTAAAGATTCCGCAACCCCTTGCCGATCCTTAACAGGATTCTCTTTCCGGACTTTAACTTTCACCGAATTTCGGTTTTAGGCTGAACGACAATTCAAGCAAATTTTACATGTGAGACATATTTACCTCATTGAATGCTTGTTGCCTCTTCTGCATTCACGTTCTCCGCCCGTAGAGCAGGTATTGCCTTGGTGCATGCCTAATCAGGGCACTCTGCTTTCTCGGACATAGAGGGTTAGGAGTTTCTCGTTTATTGTAACTATAGAAAGCCGCATGAACTATGTTGTGTAGGACTTCCGAAACCCTTACCAAGGGTTAATTGGTAGATAAGGGATCGGTAGAGCTCCTGGTAGGTTATGCTTGCAGACCATCCTGATGCACTTATCACGGTTAAGGTGCCCACTTTGGCTAAAATCTTCTGGCTGTAGCTTAAACCTTAAATTACTGACAGGGAAATTAATCTTCCCTGTTAATTATAGTGCATGCCGGTTTTCGGGGGCTAATAATCCTCGAGGTGTTGTTGTTTTGCAAAAGATACCTGTTAGGTAAGGAGCCAGTAATGATGGTTAGACAGGTGAATTGGTTAGGGGCTGATGCTCTTCATGGGCTTTGGCCTTCTAGCTCTTAAGTCTTGTCTTCAATTTACTATCTGGCAACTTGCTGTAAGCAAGAATCAACTCCTCTTGGAGTTGATTCGTCATCAAATAAAGCCAATAAGGCAGGTGCTGATTTTAATCAGTGACAAATTCTGTTGGCATGAGCTCTTCAATGAGATGTAATTGAGTGCTGGTTGGCAAACAGTACCTATTGAGATGTAGGGCAAGCCGGAAACGCCAGAAGTTGGTAGCCCTAAATCCAAAAAGAACATAAGTCCTTAAACTGACACGCCCAATCTTCCCCTCCAACTAGTTCATACATACATAGGGCATTTCACTTTTATAATCATGAGTTACCAAAGATTATATCTGAGATTTTGGATTTAAGCCAAGATAAGGTAGACTCATCAGTACCAGGATCCCTCTTACAAGACCCATTTATTACCGGCAGGATTATCTGTTCTTAGTTTGTTTTTGATATTAATGTTTGTTAAAGTGTTTTTCTAATCAGTTTTCAAACAAACTATTGTGTTGGAGGCAAAAGCCATTTATGCCTCTGACAATATATATATATATAAATTTTTTTTTTTTGCCCGTCACCAAAATTTGAAAACATAGTCAAATGAACTTACTTACATACGCCCATGTTCATATATCCAACACACGATTCTCATCCCCAACCAGAAAATTTTGTATGCGTTTGGCAAAATTTCCTAACAACTTCATACAAACACATCCGCAAAAGAACAACATCGAAACTTAAACCGTTTACATGACAATAAATTTTCAACAATAACTGGCGCCAGCCATTGTTATTGCAAAAACATATTGACAAGTTTAAATATTCTTTTAATACGTTTTACTGTTGCTGCCTGCCACTGCTGCCTGTGCGATTATTGAAAGGCTTTTTTGTTTCCTTTTTTTTATTTTTCTTTTAAGAACAACTTTCATAGAAATCGGTAATCCTTTATGCATGTCCTCCGCAATTGATTGGATTTACATCGAGATCTTATCAGCAAATACATCGATATATTAATGTTGGCTTCGAGTAAGAAAACAAATAATATTTTAATGGGAAAACAAAGCAATTTTCTTATTAGATTTATATTTTTTGCAAACGAAAGGAAATAACTAAAATGATGAAAAACTCAAAACGTAATTTTAATCGTTTACATAATATGGAAATGTTAAAAAACTATCTTAGCAAAAGGAAAAGTCAAAGAGAATTGTATGACTTTAGAGTCGGTCACCTAATACAGCGGCATGGCCACACATCAAACTGTTTCTTCAAACTAGGCTTTTTTGATTGCATTAGTGAGAATAAATTTACACATATGGTTTGATATGCGTTTGAAGAAACTCAAAATAACTTAAGGCTCAGTTAAGACCGACATTTGCGCTGAAAAAGTACTAAAAACTCAACTGTGGAACAGGGTTTTTGGCAAATCGTACGACCTGAAAAACTTTATGAAAAATTTTAAAACATTATGGTTTCTGTGCGATCAGTGTGGTATATAGTGTAAAAAATATGAGAATATTGTTGGCACCTCGAGAAAAAAAATTAAATAATGTAAAATTATCATGGTAATAAAAATTTTCAACTATTTTATTGCGTATATAAATTATTGCAATCATACTTGTACAATAGTGTGGACTATAACGCCATTTTGAAACGATTTGTAAAGACGGCCAGACTTTTGAAACATTTTCCTGTGAATGAATCGTACGATCATCTAGGATAGTGAATCAAAGCCTTTAGCCGACTGGAATGGAATGTAAATGTAACGTAATTAACAGCTGATCAGTTTTCTCATGCAGAAAGCAGTTAGAATGGTTATTGAAATATCATGTAACGTAATCGTAATGTATTTACTACGACGTGGCAGAAGTTTGCAGCTAGTTTGATGTGTGTACGTGCAATTACTTCAAACTTCATTCTTATGTGGTCTTGGCAGCGACAGCATCAATGTTTTCGGTAACGAAGAGAAAATAAAGTACCAAAGAAACAATTTTATCTTAAGATTTGTTAATTTTTTAAGAGCTGTCTCCACAACTGACATGAGAACACTAACAGGAACGGCAAAATAATATTACTGTCAAGTATAGACTACAAATTTTGCTGTTTTTTTATACCCTTCACAAAAATGTAAAGGGTATATATAAGTTTGTGATTCCGTTTGTAATTTCTACAGTTTTTTTTTGCGACCCTATAAAGTATATATATTCTGAATCAGAATTAATGGAAAAGTCGATTAAGCGATGTCCGTCTGTCCGTCTGTCCGTCTGTCCGCTGTTGAAATACCGTTTCTGAGAAAACCATTAGACTTAGAAACTTTTTTCTTTCACCATTCTTTTACCCCATCGATTCATGGGTTTGCTATTGAAATTTAGTAATATCGGTCCACGTATAGCTGAGATATATTCAAAATTCCGAAAAAAGCCATTTTTTTTTGCAGTTTTGTATGAAAATTTTTGAAAACAAAAGTCGTTCGTTTTGCTTCAAACTTCACACACTTATTAAGCATGGTGACTAAAAGACAAAAAATTTTTTTTTCAGATATCGGTCCATATATACCCGAGATATAGCCCAAATCGGATTTTAATGAAAATGTCGCATAGGCGAAGCTAAATAACTTTTTTTTGCTCAAAAGCAGTTCTGGTAATAAAATGAGGTTACATAAATATGGAAAATGAAAATTTCCGATATCGGTCCATATATACCCGAGATATAGCCCAAACCGGGTTTTTCATGAAAATGTCGCGTAAGCGAACTTAAACAACTTTTTTGTGCTCAAAAGCAGTTCTGGTAATGAAATTGGGTTACATAAATATGGAAAATGAAAATTTCCGATATCGGTCCATATATACCCGAGATATAGCCTAGACCGGGGTTTTCATGAAAATGCCACGTAACCGAACTTAAACAACTTTTTTGTGCTCAAAAGCAGTTCTGGTAATGAAATTAGGTTACATATATATGAAAAATGAAAATTTCCGATATCGGTCCATATATACCCGAGATATAGCCCAAATCGGGTTTTTCATGAAAATGTCGCGTAAGCGAACTTAAACAACTTTTTTGTGCTCAAAAGCAGTTCTGGTAATGAAATTAGGTTACATAAATATGGAAAATGAAAATTTCCGATATCGGTCCATATATACCCGAGATATAGCCCAAACCGGGTTTTTCATGAAAATGTCGCGTAAGCGAACTTAAACAACTTTTTTGTGCTCAAAAGCAGTTCTGGTAATGAAATTAGGTTACATAAATATGAAAAATGAAAATTTCCGATATCGGTCCATATATACCCGAGATATAGCCCAAATCGGGTTTTTCATGAAAATGCCGCGTAAGCGAACTTAAACAACTTTTTTGTGCTCAAAAGCAGTTCTGGTAATGAAATAGGGTCATATAAATATGAAAAATGAAAATTTTCGATATCGGTCCATATATACCCGAGATATAGCCCAAATCGGGTTTTTCATGAAAATGCCGCGTAAGCGAACTTAAACAACTTTTTTGTGCTCAAAAGCAGTTCTGGTAATGAAATTGGGTTACATAAATATGGAAATTAAAATTTCCGATATCGGTCCATATATACCCGAGATATAGCCTAGACCGGGGTTTTCATGAAAATGCCACGTAAGCGAACTTAAACAACTTTTTTGTGCTCAAAAGCAGTTCTGGTAATGAAATAGTGTCATATAAATATGAAAAATGAAAATTTTCGATATCGGTCCATATATACCGGAGATATAGCCTAGACCGGGGTTTTCATGAAAATGCCGCGTAAGCGAACTTAAACAACTTTTTTGTGCTCAAAAACAGTTCTGGTAATGAAATTAGGTTACATAAATATGGAAAATGGAAATTTTCGATATCGGTCCATAGATATCCGAGATATAGCCTAGAACGGGTTTTTCATGAAAATGCCGCGTCAGCGAAATTAAACAACTTTTTTTTGCTTAAAAGCAGTTCTGGTAATAAAATAAGGTTATATAAATATGAAAAATGAAAATTTCCTATATCGGTCCATATATACCGCAGATATAGCCTGGAACGTGGTTTTCATGAAAATGCCGCGTAAGTGAACTTAAACAACAATTTTTTTTTGCTTAAAAACAGTTCCGGTAATAAAATAAGGTTATATAAATATGGAAGATAAACATTTCCGATATCGGTCCATATGTACCCGAGATATAGCCCAAATCGGGTTTTTCATGAAAATGTCGCGTAAGCGAACTTAAACAATTTGTTGTGCTCAAAAGCAGTTCTGGTAATGAAATAAGGTTATATAAATTTGGAAAATTAAAATTTTCGATATCGGTCCATATATACCCGAGATATAGCCTGAACCGATTTTTTCATTAAAAAAATTTTTTTTTTTTTTGCTGAAAAGCAATTCTTGTTATAAAAGAAGGTTACTAAAATATTTTCCGATATCGGTTCATATATAACCGAGCATATTCAGGTCACATTTTTAATATACTATACATATTCGTGACTATCGTGAAGAGTATTTTAGATTCGGCCCAGCCGAATATACTACACTCTTACCTGTTTTTTTTTTTTTTTGCCATTTTGACACGGCTGTTAAAACGTCTGGTTTAAAAGCTCCATCTGAACAGATTTGCTTTTCAGATTTTACTCATGATGGTTACAACCAATCGTGTCATCCTGTCTCGGCTTGGCGTTGAGCCCTGTAGAGGCATTTTATACACAGGCAAACCTAATAATAAAGGCACCCACAGACGACATGTCTGTCAAAATTGTAACTTTTACTTAAGGTATACCTACGTCAAGGCGACTTTATTACTAGGTGAACTTAACAGCCCAGGTGATTATTTTTTGCTTCTCGCGTTTTTTCCAATGAGACTGTCAAATTTGTTTTTTCGCGCCATTTTAATCTGAAGATTTTTTTGTATGATTTAATGCACTTTCAAGAAATTTGTGTGAGTTTAAAAATGAAAAATTAACATAATCTGTGGTTTTAATTAAAAACAATTGTAAAAGTTAACGTAAAATTGTTTCCCTGCTGAACAATCTAAGGCGAATTTAGATTTTGACGTTATCGATATGTTTTACAATAACAAAAATGCATAGTGCTGAATTCGCCTTCCCGCTTGCATTCACCTGTATAAATTTGCCTTGACCTACGTCTTAAATTGTACCTGCTTTTTTATTTTGCTTCTTCGCTTAAATATCAAAGTCGTGCTGATCAAAGATTGCTCGCTGACGTTGAAAAATTCTTGCCTGCGCCATAGATAAACTGATGTTTTAGCAGATTATTTTTCTCTCAGTCCGATAATAATAAACTTATATAAAAATAAATTATAAGCGCTTTAAAAGGCCAAATAAACTACACAAACTGCTTGCCAAACACGTCAAACTTTGAGGTTCGCTCAAACCTTTTTGTTCGTTTATGGGGGTGTTTGCAAGTTTGTACAAATATTTGAAGCATGTTTGCAAGAAAATCAAAAATTTTTGATTTTCGTGCCAACATTGTGAATGTGTGTATGTAAATTTGATCATTTCAACCAAAATGAGGTTGTGAAAGAAGAAGCACACAAAGTGAACCAAGAAAATTTTTTTTGTAATAGTGTTTAGAATTGTGTAAAAGTTTATCTTTATTGTGGAAAATAAAAGAAAAAAAAAAATAAAGATTGAAAAACAATTCATAAAACAATTTGTATCTTGCGAACTTCATATGGCGAGCAAATTGCCGCAAGACAATGGCCGTCTATTCCCATTGTGCAGACGAGAACAATATTATAAAAATAGTACCTTTTATTAAATGAAATTTTATGTATATGTCACAAATATTAATGAATGGTATACTTATGAAACTAACTTCATGTTTGTAGGAGTATCTATTTGTTGTTATAGCTTTAAATGCTGTACTGATGATTTTTTGACGATTTGCAATAATAATAATGACGATTTTGACGATTTTTTCCGTTGAGTTTGACGGTTTTTAACCAGAGTTATTTGGTATCTATGGGTGAAAGTGATATTTTGTCGGCGTAATTTTCCCAACCAGCTTTATGCCCGCACAAGCAGAACAAATACAATATAAACACAAGCCAAGTAATCAAATGTATACAAAAACACGAATACATACACAATGCTGTGTATACGTATACATGTTATGCCGGATTGATTAGTCTCGTCTGTTTTTAAAAGAACAAAAAAATTGTTCGGACTAAAAATTGTTCTCCTCTGCTATTGTCCATTGTATAGTAGGAGTTTTTGAATGAATACTTCGCTATATAAAGGATTTATTGCTCAGAGTTTAAACGCTATAACTATAATGATTTTGGCATGAAAAGTTTGGAGTAAAGGGTTTTTTCAAGGGGTTCTTTCAAAGATAAAATATCCGTTTTCGTAGCAAAGTTCGTTAGATGGAAGTTTCACAATAAATATTAGAATTTCTTATTAACGTATTGCGTATTTTTTAATCTTTATTTTGAAAGCTACTTTTTGTCTTAACAAACACTGCGTAATTTTCACTTAACAAGCGGAACAAGACATTCAACGTAGAATTAATTTAACACCCAATCAAAACAAGCAACCGAAACAAACTGATATATTCGTATTAGATTTATTAATTTATTTTTGATTAATTTGTTTCTCGCTTTTTTTTTGCACAGGTCGTAACCCTAACTCTTAAATACTAGAATTAAGACGATTAATTGCAAAACTAATATTAATATTTTTAAGTTGCAAGGCCAAACAATAATGAAACGTAGTTTTTCTATGAAAGTTTTGTTAACTACGAATATGATTTCATGTAAATCGTTTCAGTGTGAGTAAATTCACTTACGAGTATAACACAAACATTTAAGACGATTTAAGCCTTAATCGTTTTTTAAGATTTTCATGCATTCCAAACGTTATAGATAATTAAATTAAGGAAAAGCGTTTAATCACTTACCAAATGCTGTCATAATACCAAATATCCTTATAAGCGGCTTTAGACAATCGCAAGGTTCACCAAACTGCCGACGACGCCTTTGAAAATGCGACATAATGCCAAGTTTTCAAGGATATTGTTGTAAATGGCTTTTAAAATGTTTAAGGATGTGCTGTATAAATTTTAAATTCGCGCGTACACACACGCTTACACTTGACCCTTTTGCACAAAACAGGCCATTAACATTTTCAATAATTTTTATTTCAAAAGAAATTGGATAACTGTAAGAGTATAAAAGTGCAGGGTTATAATATTTTTTTTTTCTTTTCTTTTAGAAAAAGCACATAAATTGCTTCAGTAATTTTTTGTTTTTCTTATATATTATTTAAGAAAAAGGTGGTCTCTGTGGATTTGTTATATGATATTGGTAGTGACAGTGTAATAGCTGGCACTTGTGGCAGGGAAAAAGAAGGTGGGGTTTAAGACGGCTGTTAATAAATTTTGTTCGCTTTGTAGTACAAATATTTTATGATTTCTTTTAAAATTTAATTTTTTTCAACCACTAAAGTACATTTCTGTACAAAATTAATTTTTAAGTACTTTTTGAAAAGCTATTTTTTAAAAAATTTACTTTTTGAAATGTCCTTTTTTGAATGTACTTCTTTCTACTCTATATACTCTCTAATCTTTGTTTACTACGTACTTTTTTTATAGAAGATAGTTTTTTAGATAACAATTTTATTAAAGGAATTTTTTTAAATGTGTTTTTCAAAAGGCACATTTTAACAATTACTGTTTTAAAAAGCATTTTTTAAAAGGTGCATATTGTAAAAAGTACATGTTTTAGAAGTTACATGTTTTGAAAGCTGCATTTTTTAAAAGACGATTTTTTGACAAGTAAATTTTCTAAAAGGTATCTACTTTTTTAAGAGGTGATTTTTTAAATGATATTTTTTTAAAAGGAAATTTTTTAAATAATACATTTTTAAAAAGTACTTTTGTAAGGAATACTTTTCATAAAAAGCGCTAGTATTAAATGCAATTTTTTAAAAAATTATTTTTTGGAAGCACTTTTTTCAAAAGTTGCCGTTTTGAACGAACTTTTTCCAAAAGTACTTTATTTAAACGGTACCTTTTAAAAGGTGTTTTTAAAAGTTAATTTTTCATCAAGTGAATTTTTTTAACAGTCCTTTTTTTAACTATATATTTTTAAAAAGATAGTTTTTACTAACGGCATAAATGCAAAATGTTTATTTTGCTAAAATTACTTTATTTAAACGATATCTTTTAAAAGTGTTTTTAATAAATATTTTTTAAAAACTTAATTTTTTAAACAGTCCTTTTTTTAACCACATTTTTTTTTAACATAATTTTTATTAACGTCAAAAATGCAAAATGTTTAAGTGCTTTATTTAATCGGTACTTTTTTAAAAGCTAATTTTTTATGAAGTGAATGTTTAAACAATTTTTCCAAAATTTCCAATATCTACTGATGATTAGGGTAGCTCCTATGAAATGCCGACATATAGATTGCTGGGAAACATAAAAAACAAGCTATTTATAATTTTTTATTGGTAAAATAAACTTCTTATTATCGGCAAATGCTTAATTTTTTTTTTAAGTAATTTCTTTAAACGGCACTTTTTTAAAAGTGTTTTTAAAAATCTAGTTTTTGTGAATGAAGTTAATGAAGTGTTAAACAATCCTTTTAAGTAAATCTTTTAAAATATACTTTTTGTAGACAGCAATGCATAAAACTTTTATTTTTTTTTAAACAATAGTTTTTCGAAGGCCATTTTTTAAAGGTACCTTTGTTTGAAACATATCTTTTTTAAACACAAATTTTTAAAAACTACTTTTCATAAAAGACACTTGTAACCAATACATAATTTAAAAAAAGTACTTTTTGGGAAGGTACTTTTGCACAAACTACCTTTCTAAGAGGTAAGTTTTAAAAGTGTTTTTAGAAATTAGTTTGGTAAAAACTTAATTTTTAAAAGGTACTCTTCATAAAAAGCACTCGTAACCATTATATAATTTTTTAAAAAGTACTTTTTGGGAAGGTACTTTTGCACAAAGTACCTTTCTAAAGGGTAAGTTTTATAAAAGGTACTTTTTAAAAGTGTTTTTAGAAATTATTTTTGTAAAAACTGTATTTTTAAAAGGTACTTTTTTTATCATGTACCATTTTTAAAAGGTACTTTTAATAAAGGTAAAAGTGTAATATGTGAGTTTTTCAAAGAGTAGTTTTTATAGGCTACTTTTTTCATAAGTTGTCTTTTTTAAATGATAATTTTGTTAAAGATACATTCTTTTAATTTTACCTTTTTCAAAAGGTTTGTTTTTAAATAAAACTATCATAAGGTACTTTTTTAAGGGTACTTTTTTGAAAAAGTACTTTCTCAAAAAAGTATTTTTTTCAGAAGGTACTTTTTTCGAAATATACTTTTTTCGTAAGTACCTTTTCCTAAAGGTACTTTTTTAAAAAGGTACTTTTTAAAAGGTACTTTTTCAAAAGTTACTTTTTTAGGAGGTAGTTTTTTAAAAGGGACTTTTTTCAAAAGATAATTTTACAAAAGGTACTTTTTTCAAACAGCAATTTTTCAAAAGGTACCTCTTCTTCAAAAAGCACTTTTTATGAGTTATTTTTTCAAAAGTTTACTTTCATAAACGCAGTTTCTTAAAAAGATACTTTTCTGAAAAGCCACTCGTAAAAAATATGTAATTTTTAAAAGGTACATTTTTTGAAAACTTTTTTCACAAAGTACTCTTTTAAAAGTTGAATTTTTAAAGGATAATTAAAAAGTAATTTTTTTTTAAATTGCATTTTGAAAAAGGCTGTTTTAGAGGTAACTTTTTTGAAACATGAATTTCTTTAAGTCCACTTTTTTAAGAGATAATTTCCATGAAAGGTACTATTATAAAAGAAATTTGTTTCCAGATACCTTTTTAGAAAGAACTTTTCACGAAATGCTCTTGAAAAAAGGTGCTTTTCAGAAAATCCACTTGTACTCGTGTAAAAGGTAATTTATTCAAACTTGGTTTTTTACAGACGCCATTATAAGAGATTTATTAAAAATGTGCATTTTTTCAAATATACTCTTCTGAAAGATATGATATTTTTAAATTAATTTTTAGTAAGCATTATTTTACAAATTACTTTTTTCAAAAGTTAATTTTTTTAAAAGGTTTTAAAAATAATTTTATAAAAGATACATTTTTAAAAATCTGCTTTTTTAAAAGGTATTTTATTTAAAAAATACTTATTTGGAAAGTACTCTTCTTGAAAGAGACTTTATATTGAAGAAAGTTTTTAATAAGGTACTTTTATAAAATAGGTTTTTTGAAAAGGCACTTTTTAAAAATGATTTTTTATAAATGTATATTTATTTAAAATATGTTTTTTTAAGGATAGGAGAATACATTTTTCTATAGCAACGTCTTTTAAAAATTCTTTTTGTTTAAGATGCTTTATATAAAACTTTCTTAACAAAAATATATTTTCTTTAAAAATTGTTTTTAAAATAAAACACATTTTTAATAGGCTAAATTTTTATTCATATCAAAAGTTTTTTAACAGCATTTTGCCACTGTTGGCCATTTCAAAAGAAATATGTTCATAAGACGTGAAAGCTTTTGTTGCTCTTTTTCCTGCTGCTAGGAGTTTTCTATATTCCCATAGTGTTAGTAATCCTGCGGCAACATATATTTCATACTAAACAATAGCAACGAAAATGACAACAACTTATAATCATTGTTACTGGAGTCAGTCAACAACACCACGGCTGGATAGATTTCGAGACAAAATTTATTTCTTATTTTTTAATAACCACATACAATCACATGCACATGTACACGTACACGTACTCTTTTGTTTGTTATTGTTGTTGGTAAGTAGAATATTATTTTGCAACTGATACTAAATGGATATGGAGATAAAAATGATTTAAGAGCAACTATACGAGGGAGACCACCGAGAAACATTTACGAGTATGTTTGCTTATGCGCCTTAGAAAGTTATGAAAAAAAACATTGGTCAAGAAATAATTTATTGATTATTTTACTTTGGAAATATTATAAATAAATTTTATAATGATGAGAAGTTATCCAAAAAAACATATTTACAATATAAAATTATAAATAGTTTGTTTTCTATGCTTCAATTGTTTGTATTTACAACATAATAATAGTGCAAGCAATTGTAAATTTGAGATTAAGTGTATTGCGCTTTATTGTACATGATTTTTTTTAATTGGTAGTAACTTGACTTTGCTCTATTACCAATGAAGCAGCCATCAGGCTGAACGCAAGAGAAACATAAGCCCAAAGACCATGGGGGCATACCAATACACTTGAAAAGAGCCTAGTCCTCGATCTACTTGATTACTGCATCCCAGAACCATTCCTCTCAAGAAGCTTTGGGTATCAAGTTGAGGAATATCCCCTAGAATCTGGATCCTGAAATATCGGCAGAAACATTATGATAATAACGGATAGCAAGGCTGCCATCAATATTCTGATTGGAATATACAAAAATTCTAGTCTAGTCCAGGAATGCTGGACATTTTTAAATAAGATGGCGAAACATTCAAACTTAACCCTAAAATGGGTACATGGACATGGGTCCAATAGAGGCTATAACATCGCTAACGAGAGATGACGGGACAACTATAGAGGACAAGGGCATTGCCTATTTTTGAGAACAACCCTAATTAACGTGCTTGAAGGGGATAAAGCTTCACACGCTGAAACGAGTCTAAGAAAGATGGTTCAAAGAACCCACATGCCTTATATCAAGGAACCTGCAGACGAATATATAAGAAAACGAAAGAGCTCCTAAACCTACTCAGGTGACATTGTCCGTTTGGGAACCATGCCAGGTGACTTGGCTTACCTTACAAAGACTTCTGCAGAGGTTGCCAAGATGAAGATGAGGAGTAGACGGTTCTTCACCTCCTCGGAAAGTATCCAGCATTAGAACACCACCGCCTAAAATATATAGATGGGTGGACATCTAATAGACTATCATTTCTAGCCTCAGTCAGTCGGACCGCGCTGGCTTCTTTCATAAGGAACAGCAGATGACTAGTATAATGCCACGCAACGCCATATCAAGAGGCTACAACCTTTCTCCATCCAACAACCACTATACAACTTTAACGAACTATCTCTTTCTTCGGCTTCTAACTCTTTTTTAGACCATCACAAAGGGAACTGACAAGGATTTATGTGAGCTGAACAACTAAAGGTGTCCTTGGGAATCCAGCGGCCTGCCTACCTAACCTAACCTACGCATTGAATGAATTTCCGGCGCTTTATCTGCCCGTTTTTTTAACAATTGGAATACACAAGTGTGACAGCTATCAAATTTTAGGTTCATTTAGAAATAGCTCTTTTACTCCGACACCTGATATATATGTACGATTATAAGTAAATATATATTTCTTAAAACTTGGCATCTGACGATTAGAAGTAAATATATACTTCTTAAAACTTAGCATCTGAATTTCTTAAGACAATTTGTTCAGGATCTTGTAGCTGCAATAAATAGTTTATTGTAAGTTGAAGCCACAAAAACTCCCTTATCACATTCCTATAACGAATACTATTCGCAGACCTGCAATTTCGGACTAATTTGCAAAAATATGCCAAAACACGCCAACTGATCAAAATCTGCATCGCACAGATGATCCTGGTAGGTGTATTTGTTTCTCGTAGATTGCATCAGAATTTTCTGAGCACCAAATTCGACAATTTGTATTCACGAAGCCAAATGGAAATGCACTTCACCATATCTGATTATACTTTTTTTAATTGGTTTTAGCTGGACTTTGATCAATTAACCATTGAATAAATTACCGGTGCTTTTCATGACCGATTTGTGATAATCAGATTTCAGTGTTGCAACTAGCTTCAAAAAAATGACACTACACCTGCTATATACATTTATAAATAAATATATATTTCTTAAAATTTGTTTACACACCCTCGTATTATTTAGCAACAAACTAATAAGTCCAAAAAGAAGCAACATGCGTGAGTTGCATATAAATCATTATAATTTTTTACAATTCTGAAAATTGTTATTATTTTATGTTTTTATGTTTGTATCTTGTTTATTTTTCAACTCAGCTTTTAAAACAAAATCATCTTACACAGTTTTGGCAACAATTCAAAGTTTTCATGTTTTTATACTCCGGCCTTAAGTCCTTGGCCAATGTAAAAATACATAAAAAAAAAAAAAAAAAAAATATCATTCTTTAAATCCTTGTAATGCGAAACAAACTTTCGTGTTGTAGTAGTCTGATTTTTACACAAACCCATTTGCAGATAAAAAAAATATTTTTTTTTGCCTTTTCCTACCAAATGTTATTTAAATTTCAAATCCACTGGAAAAACGTTTTGAAATTATATCATAAATCATCATACACTTTTATGTTTCTTTGTTTATAATTATTTTTCATTTGTGTTACGTAGAGTTTGCTTTGTTTCACTGTTTAGAGATCTTTGTTTAATTATCAAACTGTTTGTTTTTTGACCGAAAACTTTGAAAAACTTCTTTCCTTGAGTTTATCGTGTGGCGTATACTTGATTTTTAATTGGAATTTCAATTCCAAATGAACTTCATTAAATGTTTCTTTTCTTTCACAATTCACGTATTTTTGCTCTCTTAAAATTTACTTCATCACATGTTTTGTTGTTTAGTTTTTTTTATAGCGTAAAAGTTTATTTTCATTGTACTCGTAATTATTTTGTGTGTTTTTTTCGATCGCTGTAAACACGTCCGCATTGGTCTGAAGGCAAAAGTCAAATGTATATTCTATTTCATACTGTGGCAAAGAATTTTGTTAACATTTGTTTGTTGTTCAGACGACGACGACATCGAGTACGAGTTTGTTTAACGTACGCGTAACAACATGTCGTAGTAAAGACAAATAAAGTTTCTACAACTTTTTTTTTTGGGTTTCAAGTTTTTAATTTTGTTCTTATAAAGATGATGATACTGCCGCATCCAAAGCCGACAGCGATGAAGATAATAATGAGCTAAAGTACGCTACACTGAGGGAGTACTCATACATACTTCCAATTGTTGGCTTAAAACAATTCTGTGGCATTATATCATAACAGTTTAAGTCTAGATAAGACTAAAGCGAGATGTGGAGGGAAATTGCAAAGGAGAACTATATATAAGAACTAGTGAAAATAAACCAAAAATACAAAAAAAAAAATCGTCAAAAATAATTTAAAAAGACTTTGCCAAACAAAAATTTTATGTTTATCCAATTAAAAAAATCAGATAATTTCAATTCAGCTTAGGCTGTTCGGACAAAAAGGCATAGAACTGTATCAATGATTTTTTGTCATAAAACTGGTTCGTGAATGCCGGACATCTTTTAATAAGATAGCGAGACATACGATCCAGGAGTTTTTTTGGTTGGTTTGGTTATCTGAAAACAGCGAAATGCCTGTAAATATTGCAGCCGACGGACGAACTGGCAAAGGGCAGGGCCCGTTTACAGTAAAGGGATATGGAGAGGATGGTAAGCGGCTTAAGAGCTGTAAGAATCAATTACATCGTGATCTTATAGGGACTTACAGAACAGGATAGATAGTGTGATAATAACATGGTCCATGCATGTTTGTAAAATGACTGTGGTCATACAAAGTCTTTACCAGAGAAGTTTGTGTAATAGTGAGGCTATTCTGATGGAGTGTTGCCACACAAAGACACAATCTAAAATACCATAATTTCCCGCCTCTATATGTGCAAGACCAGTTCTACTCGAGTTAACGGACACTTCACAGTGCAATGTGAACGGATTGGAATTTTTATCAGGTCCTCATGTTGGTTCGGAAATAAACTGGTCGAAAATTTGCTCAGACAACACAACAAAAACCATAATGGACCCAATTAGGCAGGTTTCCTATAACTATCAGCCAGAGCACCATAACAAAACATCACATCAAAACAGAACATAATATAACATAACATAACATAACATAACATAACATAACATAACATAACATAACATAACATAACATAACATAACATAACATAACATAACATAACATAACATAACATAACATAACATAACATAACATAACATAACATAACATAACATAACATAACATAACATAACATAACATAACATAACATAACATAACATAACATAACATAACATAACATTTTCTTGTAAGGTGTTTCTGCCTATGTGCTTTCCAAAAGAAGTTTAATGCAAACACTATTTATTCCTGCAAATAAGAGTTTTATTTTACAACATTATTTTTATGTCCTAGAATACAATAATCACCCAACCCTTAATAAGAAAAAGCAAACACCCAAAAAAACACACACACATACTTCTGTTGCCTGATGCCTGCCTGCACGCTTAAAATAACCTACAAAAAAGAATATGTATTAAGTACTCATATTCTCAACATAATTTTTGCCGCCAGTTTTTAAGCAAACGTTTCACTAGATATATGAGTACATACATAATTATATGTTAAGTGCTGTGAGTAGTTCGTCATAACTGAGCTTTGATAGTTTTTTACAATACAAAATTTTTTTTTTTTTGGGGAATTTGTTTCATTCCTCTAAATATTTTTGGTGGTTTGGATTTAAAAGCAAACATAATAGAAATGGGAATTACTTGGCTTAATAAGAATTTATTAAAGCTTAGTTATATTAAATTATAAACATGTGCTCTAAACTTAGTTATTAAGATGGGAGGTAATACAGCCATATTTGTTATGGAAATCATAATACTTATTGCTATGTGTAGATGGCAAATTGGAATATATATTAAAATAAATTGTTTTAATCTTACGTTAAAAATATTCCTATAGAAAATTATACACGTTCACAGTAAATATATACTCATTAAAAATCAAAAAATTTTAAACAGTATTTTTATTGCAAATATCTTTTAACAGAAATTTGTTGTAATGGTTCATCATAAATATTTATGAAATCAGATATTTCCACATGTACCTCATTTTCAGATACTCAGATACTGATGATAAGTTTTAAATACATATACATAAGTAAAAGTATGCAGATTTTCATTTCAATTTTTTTTTTCTTATAGGTAATGTTTTATTACAAAATTTTTCTGTATAAAGTATATTTTACTGAAACAAAATGTTCCATAGAAAATTACTTTAAAATAAAGTATATATAGAAATATTTAGATTAAAAACATTCCTTTTGAATAAAATTGTTCATTAAAAAACAAAAAACAAATAAAAATTTATTAAAAATGTTTTCAACGAAAAATTTTTATTAAACATATTTTTTAAACAATTTAGTTTATTTACTTTCTTAGCCACCAATAAAAAAAAAATAATAATAATAATAAAATATTTTTCTATACAAAACTTTTCGTTAAAAAAGTTTTTCTATGGAAAACTTGCGTTAAAAATATGTTTCCTATAGAATTTTGTTGATAAAAGAATTCTTTTTGAAGAAAACTATTTGTTTGAAACATATTCCTTAGACAGACGTTTATAAGAGAAGTAGAACAGGCAACTTTTTATTAAAAATTGTATTGCATAAAATTTTTTTCTGCAGCAAATTCCCAAAAAAAAAAATCTTTTGTTTATAGAAAATTTTCCATTCCAAAATTTATTTCTGTAAAATACTTTAACTAGAATTTATTTCTCAAGACGTATTCATAAAATTTTCGTTTATTTCTATAGAATACTCTATTGAACACTAATACAAATCTACTGATAATTAGGATAGCTCCTATTAAAAGCCAACACACAGACCGCTAGGAAACATAGAAAACAAGCTGTCTATAATTTTTTGATTGATATCAATATTAGAAGCTAATAAAATGAGTAAACTCTATAGAAACATAAAATACTTTCCATTAAAAATATTCAATGGAAATTTTCATTATTACTATAAAAAATTTATAATTGAAATATTTTATATAAAAAAAATATAAAAAATATTTTCATAAAAACAGTTTTTTAAAGAAAAATTTTTAAAAAAGTTATCACTAAAAATAATTTTTACACAAAATTTTTCATTGAAATTATTCTTACACCGAAAAAAAAAACATGAATTACTAGCGAGTTGTCTCAATAATGTTGCTCAACATTTTATATGTTGCGAACGATTTAATTAAAAATATTCCGCTTCAAAAAAAAAAAAATATTCAGCTTCACTGCGTCTGCGTTTTTATTTAACCAGTGTTTAAATAAATAATAAAATTTTCTTTCCTTCTTAAAAAAAAAGTAATAAAATGATTGGTTTTATTATTTTTTTATTCATAACTTTATTCTGTTTCTTATTTGCAAAAACGAGATCATGCTTTGCTTTTTGGGCTGATGATTATAAAGACAATGGTTGTGTTGAAAATAAAAAAAGCTAAAACCCTCATTGACTTCGTTAAACCCAACAGCATTAATTTCCTTAATTGTCTGCACAAATATTCCAAGTCCTTTAAGAATATTAAATTAAAGAAAAAAACATTGCGCTCGTACACACTTTCCCGCAATAATAAAAGCTAAATAGAAAGAAAACGAGTATAATTTAAAAGCTTATTGTCTCGAAAATTTGCATTTGGCGAAGAAAGAATGAAGAAAAACACATCATATAACATAAAATAAGTGAAGAAAGACATAAACACAATAACAACATTGTTATATTAAGTGAAATAAATAAGTTGGTTTGCAGGAAACCCAATTGGAATTTTATTTTTTCTCAAGTGTAGCTTGGAAGGTTTTGCAATCAAACAGAAAATATTAAAGGGTGTTTCAGACAAAGTCTTAAGATTTTGATTGGATTTTGGGAGAAAGCAATCTAATGAGATTTTTTGTGAAACTCTAATGTACCATTACATTTGGTTTTCAAATCATTACAGCGCAACCTAAATTATAAGTGTAGTTTATCTGTCAAAAATCTCCATACACATACAAAATGAATAAGACCTGAAGTAAAATGAAAAGATTGGTGTTGAAAATAAACAGTCAATTTGGTCAACGTCTGGTTTTAATGTTTTTAGTATTTGCTTTCGTAAAAAATGCAACCCTGAGCCAAGTTTCTAAAAATGATGAATTACTATCTGTCATATCTCTTACCGTATTATTCGTAATTTTCATAACGCTGTACTTACCCACTTACAAGTACTACTAGAATTTTTGACAAGTCTTAACACACCAGTTCTTTTTTTACTACACAAGCTCACTACTCAAGTCTAGCACTGAACAGTGCGCTTGTGTAGTGTAGGGGGGTGTTTGAAGTTGATCAGTATTTCAATATATTTTCTTATTGGATCTACTTATTTACGATATTGTTCTAAGTAAATACATTAGAATAAAATATTATATAGACACCGATAAGATCAAGGTCAAAACTGCAGATCGGAGTCTGCTTCTGTAACTTTTACTATATATTATCGTACGGTTAAATAAATAATAATAGTATAATTCTATCATCTATTCAATAATATTTTTAACGGTATTTGCTGACAACCAAAATCAGCTGTTACTTAATCATCTGATACCTTTACTGCCTATTATTAGGTGTGTTGTCCAAAAGCGTTGCACGTAACAATTTTTATCTAGTTTTGAAAGTAAATGAGGCAGTAATATTCTTCATTTCCTGCAGGAAGTTGCACAAATTTTTTTTTTGGATACGTTCGGACTAGAATTGAATAATCAACTATATATTACTAGTATTTGTTTACATACTCATGAAACTGAAAAAATAATCAGAAGGTTTGCAAATAGGAGAAAAGTTTTCGGTCAACATTCGCATTATTTGATCTTGTTTACATTAACTCTAAATTTTTCACCTAAAAAGAGAGATTGTTTTTGTTTTTTATAAAAAAAAGTTTAAGAATATTTTATTTTTAATATTTCGCTAACAGTTTGTTAAACATTTTTTTATAAAAAACAAAACCAGTTAAAGATCTTTAGCTGGAAAATTTAGAAGAAATTGAAAATGTTTTCATTTAAAAATTAGCATAACGGAAGGCTGCCCAAACAAAAATTGAACCAGTGGAGTTGTAAGGAATACATGAAATGATTACCGAACTAAAAATGAGCTTGTGAAGTTGTAAGGAGAACTCGCAATCATTATCTAGTTTTCCATTTTTAAATATGTCTGATAATTATGTTTTAGGTTTAACAGGCTGCTAGCTAAAGTAAAGCCAGCCCTCTTGGGTCCAGTATCCAGTATGTCTCAATAAAAGAATTTACTTTGCTTTAAATTTTACAGCTGTTGTCAATAATGCCAATATTTGGTTCTTATAATGTTATGAGTTTTAAGCGTCTAAGCTCACTAAAATATTGTTACGTTTTTTACCTTTAAAATCCTTTTCCGGATTCTTCAATTGCACATGAAATGGTGACACTTGTTTGTTTCTTTATCTGCCTGTGCTGAACATATGTCGGCTATTTACACCGCTCTACTACCTTCTGCACTGTTTGTGAGCGCACTAGTTATTGATAATTCTAGACTCATATGTAGAAATATAATTGCTACTCGCATGCACACGCACGCACATGATACCGAAAGAATAAGAACGCAACAACAACAATAAAATCATTGGTGACTGATTTACTGGAATTTTGCGTTCTTTAAATCATATGTGTTTGTTAGTTTGTGCATTATGTATTTAGTTTTATGTAGTTTGTGAGAATGTGCGTGGACATTTCTTATAAACAGATCAACAGCTCTCATATTGGGGTAGATGTGATAAGACTCGTACATAGTGTTCCTTGCAACATTTGTAGCTGTGTAGCCTGCTGTCTTAAATCTGCTTAACGCATAAGTTATTAATTTCCTAGCGGTCCTTTAAGCAAAGTATATTTTCTAAACTCATAATGGTTAAAAATTATGCTATAAAAATAAAAAAAATTGCAGTATGTACTACATTATTTTTTTAAATTTTAGTGTCAAGTGTGGAACTCCTTCCACTACCACCAACAGCTGTATTGTCTGCAGTTGTAAAGCATTTTGCATTTTTTATTTTTATTTTTATTTTTTTTTTTCTATGAAAACGATATTTCCCCGCATCATTTTTGCTTTGAGTTTTACTCCAGTTTTAATTTTATTTTAAATATTCAACAAATTTGTTATAATTTTGCTTCTTTAAATTTGTAATAAATTTATAATTTATGTTTTTAAACAAATATTAAGTTATTTATTGTTGTTTTACTTTTCATAACTTTTGCGTTTCTTCATGATTTTTTGTATGCTGGCCACCATGGCCACTTCCGGCATCGTAAGTTTGTTATTTTCTTGAAAGTCACAACGACGCGCCAAATGCAACCAAGCACGTTCCGGGTTTAATGACAGGGGAGTTTGCAGCCATGAAACGTAATCAATTTTTAAGGAACCCGTTAATAACTTTGGAGAAGAAGAGAAAGGAAGCAGCAACATTTTATGTATAAAATTTATAAAGTAAGTTTGTTAATATTTATTGGTTGTCTAAGACTGTGTTTGGTCAATATAAAATCTTCTTTTAATTTTTATTGAAGTTTTTGAAAATAAAATTGTGTTGTTTTTTAGAATATAGAATTAAAGTATAAATTGAAATGTTATATACAGGATTTTAATGATTTTGGAAACAGTTACAACAAAATAAATTAATTATTTGTATTTGTTTACTTTCTTGTATTTCTTTACTTTAAAAAAATTTGTGTTTTAAAAGCTCTTTTGAAATAACAGAAATTTCCGCAATAAAATAATAAAAGTATTTACCTGATCAAATGGTTTATTGTCTATAAAAAACATTGTTTTTAGCAGTGTGGGTTTTGTTTCTTTAACGTTTTGTCCTTGCACACCCTGGAATGGGTTTGGTTCCTTTTCACTGCTACCCAACTGTTCCATAAGCCAGTCCTTATTGTTTTTTAAATAGTTATAGCACACCTTTAAATAATGGAAACATAGAAAACTTTACCAACAAATATTTTGTGATCATAAATTATATATCTCTAGTTTAATTTTTGTTATCAATAAATACTTTTTTTTTTTAGTAATTTTACAACTATAAGTTCCCTAAAGAATAATTTGTTTAACAAAATTTCTAGCGAAAATTATTGTTATTCATCAAAACTCTCAGGCAAATGTTTGCTATCGTGAAACTCTTTTCAGACAATTTTTATTTGAGAAAAATTCTCCATAGAAAATTACTTCCATCGATAAATTTTTACCTTAAAAATTTTGCAATTGATATACTAGTATTTTCTAAAGAATAATTTCATTAACGAAATTACAAAAAAAAAAAAAAAAATTATTCTTGTTTGTCTATTCTCCAAAAAAAAAAAAAAAAATACTTATTATCGATAAGCTTTTTCCAAAAAATTTTTGTTTTCAAAAAATTTTCAACAGAAAAGTATTGGTATCGATAAACTTTTGATTTATAAAATTTGTTATCGATATATTTTTGTTAACGAAATTTCTATAGAAAATTATTGTTGTTCAACAATTCTCTCAAGAAAATACGTATTATCCATAAACTTTTTCCAGAAAATTGTTGTTTTAAAAAAATTTTCGTCACAATATTATTACTATCGATAAATTTTTCATTAAAAAATGTTATCGATATATTTTTTACAAAAAATGTTTTTGTCGAAACATTTTCTGTAATAAATATTTGCTTTTTTATAAACTTTCAATAAAATGTTTGTAATTTGCAATTTTTGTTCTCCCATAAATGTTTCACTGGACATTTTTATTTTTATAGAAAATTTTTTTATCAACAAATTTGCTATAAAATATTTTTGTTATCGAAAAGTTTTTTACGGAACATTTTTGTCAAGGCGAATTCATAACAGGTGAAATTGCCAGCGCGGCTGATAACTTTTTTTTAATTTTTATCTGCTTCAGATGTCAATGGCATAATTAAAACAAAATTGGGAAAACAATTTTTTAAATTATGTATTCTATCTTGAGCGCCAGATATCACCCAGAATCCTCCGCAATCTGGCTGGCCATTTTTACCTTTTCAAGCTCAAGATCTGAGACTTTAAGCTTCACGAGAAAATTAAAAGTTTCACATTATAATTAAGTTTTTCTTTTATTGTTAATTTTTTTTATGGAAATTTGAAAAAAAAAAAATTTTTAAAACAATTTTTTAATTTATGTATTGCATCTTGAGCGCCAGCTGTCATTCTGAATCCTCCGCAATCTTGCTGGCCATTTTCACCTTTACAAGCTCTTTGATCTGTGACTTTAATTTTCACAAAATAACTAAAAGTTTCACCAAATAATTAAATGTTTGTCTTTTATTGTAACTTTTTTTAATATATATATTTTTTTAATTCCTTTTTGTGTTTATATTTTTCTCTAGAAATTTGAAAAAGATTTATTTTTTGTAGTGTTGTATTTATTGCTCTTGCATTTACCTGGTATGAATTCGTCTTGATTTTTATTTACTTATTTTTTTTTTTTTATAAATTTTCAATAAAAAATTTTTGCAATCAACAAATTTTCTGAAATAAATATTTGTTATAAATGTATTTTCAAATAATAGTTTTTGTTATCAAAAAATTTGCTATAGAAAACTTTTTTACAGACAAATTTTTATATGAAATGTTTGCTATAAATTTTCCATTTAATATCTTTTTAATCTAAAAATTTTTTTTGGCGAGAATTTTCTATAAAAAGGTTTTTTTTTTTTTTTGTTGTCAACAAATTTGCCAGACAAATTTTTTATCGAGATCTTTCCTATAGACTACATTTTTAATCGATAAGTTTTTTATAGCATTTGTTCTCTTATCTAAAAATTTTCTGTTGGAAGTTTTTTATCAGAAAATTTTTGCTTCTGATAAACTTTTCACACCTTTTTTTATAGAACTTTCTATAGTAAATTTTTGTTTAAACAAATTTTTTATGATTTTTTATCGATAAATTTTCCAAAAGTCTATTGGCGATATATTTTCTATGAAAAATGTTAGATATCAACAAATTTGCTACAAAAAATATTTTTTAGTACAAGATGTGTCATTATAAATTTTCTGCAATAAATTTATGTTGTTAATAAATTTGCTTAGGAAAAATTTTTGTTACAGAGAAATTTTCTAACAAATATTTTGTTATCGGCAAATTTTTAATTTTCCTCCAAAATTGTGTAAATAAAATTTTTGGAGAAAAATTTCGTTATCAATAAATTTTCTATTGAAAAATTTTGTTATGGACAAAATTTACGTTAAAAGAATTTTATGTTTTCTATATCGTTTCAAAATTGTGTTTCTCGATCATTTTTTCGAAAAAAAAACTTTTATTGCCGATAACTATTCTAGCAGCATTCAATTTTTACAAATCCTATTCGCTATATATGTGGCGCTCTGTTGTTAAACAACCCGGTTTTAGAAATGTGAATAATGGGTATTTATAACGATGTAAAAATAAGTAGAAGAACATCCTTTATTTGTTCCTTTTACGCCCGTCACATGGTTTGCACACTCTTACAGCGAACATCAAGAGCATTTTTAATTGTGATCCAGTTATAGGTTTTCTTAATTAATAAAACTTAATAAACTTAAACAGAGACTAGAGTTTATCTTCATGAGAAGCGAAGCACTCTAAATCTATTAAACATGTTTGCTGTCGATAAATATAATCAAATACATGGATACATATACCTAAGGTTCAAAAACATAATTATCTCGACAGCAAAAATTTTCTGCCGAAACCTTTTGAATTGCAATTGTGTTTGTAAAAGAATGCAAAAAAAAAACACAAGTGACGAATTCGTTAAAACAAATTTTATCAATAAAAAGGAAAATCTTGCCATAAACTAACTTTCAAAGCTTGTTTTCCGACATCGGTAGTCAAAACATCACTGGTCAGCACTTCGCCAATAAAATCCGTCATACCAACTTCTAACTCCATGGCATAGTTAGCCGGAGGACTGTGGCTCATGCGATCAGAATCGCCTGTGCATATGTCATCAATTTTAACTGTGCTTACAGCACTCAGGCCACCCGGACCTCGGCCAGAAGTAGCATAACTTTCCAAAATTATGCTATCATTGGCCTGTTTTATAAACAAATCAATCTGATCTGTATGCTTATCATCTTCATCAATGGAGCAAATAGCCTCTGATATAGTATAGCAAATTGTGGCCTTGGCATCATTTTTCAAAGTCTCATATTTCTGGGCATTTTTAATGAACTCGGTGTAGAGAGCAGCGAACATGACTTGCATTAAAACTGAGTCACCTGTTGTAAACAGAAAAAATATAATTTAATTAAACTTTTGAAGAGTTAGCTGTAAGCATATTAACTTAAAGGTTTGGTCGTTACTGGGATAATGTCTTGTAGGAGAGCAGTAATTTTGTAAAGGCCCTCCGGTATACAATCCCACATTTCCGATACACAAGTCAAGGCCAATGACATGGCCTGATACATGCTAGCACCGGCTTCTACAGCATTTATTAACATCTCCACAATGCAATCCAAGACGGGGTAAACAAAGTGCATAATGGCCTCCAACCAGGGAGGGCGTTTTTGATTCCAAACCTAATGAAAGACAATATAGACAGATAAACGCGTTTAGAAACTCGATGAAAAACTCACTTGTCTCTTATCCAAGCAATCACTCCAGCCGGGCAAGCCTACTTCTTCCAATGCTTTGATCAAACAATGTTTAATATCGACAGCTTTGCCCATTGCTACCAACAAATAGGTCAAAGACAAAACAATCTGACAGTTGGTTTGGCCCACAGGGTCTTTAAGAAAACCACACGCATTTATGTATGTAAAAAATATGCGTAAGTCTAAATATTTAATAGGTATTACAAAAATTTTCATTTTATACCCAAGTCATCTGCTATTAAATCGGCCACATTAAAACATTCCCCCCGGCATAGAAAGCCCTCACATTTCTTGATCTCATTTATATCTTCTATGAACGAGTGCTTTGCTACGTTTTTAAAATTTTCATGCGACGGCAAGTGTCTTAAGAGATGTTTCAAAATAATGCCCGTCAAATGGGCATCCCTCATTAGCAGAACCTTAAAGCATGACGAAATTTTTATGATATTATTTGATAAAAAAAAAAATGTTGTTAGTAAAAAATAATACTTTAACCAAAAACGGCCAATCAGCTTCCGGGGAAGACAATAGTACTTTAAGTTCTAGAGATACAGCGCTGCTGGTATTTAAATCGGCAAATTCTGTTATCCACTGACATGATTGGTCTTTCGGAAAAAGTCGTGGCAAAGCGAATATAATCCAAGCACTGGGTAAACCATGACGTGAAGAAAACATTTCCATATTTTCCAAACCTTTGCGGAAAATCTAAATGTTGTAGTACAAATAGTTGATGTAAGCAGTCGTTTTGTATTATATTAGGTGTGTTTCTTTACTTTCTCGGTAAGTTTCATGCACATGAGAGCAAGCATAGGTTTCTCTCAAAAAGAGATAAAATTTACTAAATGTATGAGAACGCAAAAGCCAAATTTCTAGCCCAAAAATAAACACGCTGTGTTTTGAGGCGGCAATAAAAATTTTCGTTTTACGAAAATTGCATGATTTTTTACACTTTTGTGTTTCTTAGGTCTTTTGTACTTATTTTTTTCTTTAATATTAATAAATGGCATTCAAATGATTTGTATATGAGTTGATTCAAATGTGATTTTCTTTTTTTTTTATTGTTTATTTATCAAATAGCTGATCGATAACATGACTAAACGTTATCCAAACCCAAACAGGGCTGTTATGCGAATCGTAACCATCTGTTCTTTTTATAGTTGGAGCTTAAAATACAGTAATTGTACGGAGCTTTTTATTTTTTATTTTCTCTTGGACCAGTACTCAGGCGATAACCCCTACATGTGCAGCGCATTGTACTGGAACTAGGAAAATAGGTTATGATGAGGAGGAAAGCGGGAGGAGTGTTCGTGTAGGTTTCACTTTAACAATAACAACACGAAAGACTAAAACAAATTAGTTAAAACTGATCAGTGCCCAGTGTATATACCTTCGACACTGCTCAGATTAATAACATTTAGTCCAACACCTTCCACACTACAAGGTAATGAAATGCCGATACCTGGGCACCTCTGCAAACAAGCTATGCCGCCTGCACGTTACAAAGTGCTCGTGGGCTTAGAATGAAGTGTTAGAATATAAATCAAAAACAATTATAGAACAAAACTTTGATGACCAAGGACACAGGCAAGCAGAGTTCAAAGCGTGGGGTCACTAGGACAAACGCTGGGACGCTATATACAGAAGATGACTTAGAGCAACCCAAGGCTACCAAAAGGGCACGAGCTTTCTTTCGAGGTATGTGGGTGTCTCGGTAGCTGATTTGTTAGAGTACTCGGCCAAAACAGTCTCGTGGTCGCAGGTTCGATTCCTACCTCAGACCCTGAGTGTTACTGCAGACAAGCAGAAAAGCTTCGCAGTTTTTGTGTTCGTTAAAAAAACAATATAAAAAAAAATAATATATATAACAATATATATATATATATATATATATATATATATATATATATATATATATATATATATATATATATATATATATATATATATATATATATATATATATATATATATATATATATATATATATATATATATATATATATATATATATATATATATATATATATATATATATATATATATATATAAAACAATAAAATAGGGAAAGCAGCCTTGAGACTTCCTCCGTGGGCATCCAGCTTTTTCTTATATAAAGGATCTATATCCAAACAGACTGATGCATGATTTGGCAGAAATATCTAAATGAAAGATTGGCGAATGGTTATCTTTCATCCAATCCTCATGTTGGTTCCATACGGGATGAGAAAAAAGTGCATAATTTCAACAAAACCGCGCCAACTTTAAACTCGTTTTTTAAACCCAATTTAAATTATACGCAGTAAAATCAGGTTTATATTAAAAACGCGATGATGAAACATTCATACGAGCGGTTATTAGATAAAGCAGGTCCTGACAGCATACCCTGATAGATAGCGTGTCATCTAATTCATTTAATAGCTAAAGTACGTGCTTGTGCATACATATGTGCTTATCAAAACCTTAAACATAAAAAAAAGTAGTAAATAAATTTCTAGTAGAATACTACACACATACATATGAATACATTCGAATACTACTTACATTCATTCGAATGATAATATATTTGAAACTTTTTCTTCTGGTGTACGTTTTATTTGTATGTGGTTGTATTTGTTTTCTCACGAGTAGAGTTATTACAAATCTTCATTCTGTTTGTGTATTCATTCATTTGTTTTTATTGAAATAGAAAACGAGTCACTTTGTAATCAGTTGTGTATTGTAAGAATCTTTATTTATTCAAAAAGTATACGAATGTATTCAAATGCCTTTTGAGCGTAATCATGCAAACGTTTAACTATTTACGATTGTTATTTCTTTAACCCCCCGGGGAACAGGTTTTGCCTTGGCGTATTCCTACCTAGAGCACTCTGTTTTTCGGGTATAGAGGGGAAGGGGTCCCTCGTTTGTTGTAACAAATAAAACTCTAGGAAGCCACATGACTTATGTTGTGTTGGCTTTCGAAACCCTTACCAAGGGTTTAAATTGCCAGAACGGGGATCAGTATGGCCCCCGGGTGGCTCTGATTGCAGTTCAACCCGGCTGATCATGGTTGAGGTGTCTACCTTGGCTGAAACGTTTTGGCTGTGGTTGAAACCTAAAGCGCAGGTAGAGGTTATTAGTATCCTTGATAATAGTTCGGTGTGTGGCTTTTTTCGGGGAGTAACAATCTCCCGAGGATCTGTTGCCTATACAACAGATACCTGTACTGAAAGGAACCAGTGGTGATGGTTGACGGGTGAGTTGGTTTAAGGGCTGATGCTCTTAGTGGGCTTCGGCCTACCAACTCATTAAGCCTTGTCTTCCATTGATTGCTGGGAAATTGCATACAGTTGGGATTAGAAGGCCCCAACTCCTCAACAAGAAGGTGCTCATATGGCTACAAACATATGACATAAATTGCTACTTGTGTGAGCCTAGTGAGCCACACGGGGGCGCTGGTGAATCGTGAATAATTCACTCCGTGGAACTGGTCCATCATCAGATAAGGCCGCAAGGCAGGTGCTAATGTAAATCTTTTTCACAACGGTTATTTCTTTAAAGAAACAATATCCATAAACCGAATGAAGCTTTAAAAATCCTAACATTTATGCAAAAAGTCGTTATATCTACAAAAGTTTTTCTATCCGTGTGACGAAAAGTTTATTCGTTTCATTCTTTTGTTCTCCTAATTACATTTAAAATAAGAACAATATTCAAAATATGTATTTTTGTCTTAAATATAATTATGCGAATGAACGAACATGTTCGACATTAGTAAACTGATAGTATAAAGAACAAAACTCGAGTATCAATTGGCAAATGATAAATTCTTTTAAAGGGCTGAAAAATATTTTTTTATAAATGTATGTGAACACATGAAATTTAAAATTTGTATGCTAAAATATTTTGCAATCTACATTTTTTTAAATTCCAACATTACAAAAATGACGATGGTGTGTATTAATACATACGTAAAATCTAAAGTGCAAACAAACAAACCTTTGAGAGTACTCCAAGCGGTGCACCACGCAACAGAAGGCAATAAAAAAGTTCCCTGCACTTTGCATGTATATCACGTATAATGACACTTTGGTTATTTAACTGTAATCCTGTAAATTTTTACACAAAAGTGTGAGTAGGCAGGCGACATATCTTTTACAAGTGTGCACAATATGTATGACGTATAAAAGGTTTTTGCAATATGTAAATACATAAGTATGCATGTAAATATGTATGTGTTTATAATAAATTCATGTTAATTAGATGCATTTTTAAGACATTAGCAAAACATCAACATCATTAGTAATAATGAAGACCGAGGAATGCTCAGTCTACATTTTATGCTTCAGTTGTCCGTTAAGTATTTTGTAGACAACAAAAACGCCGGGAAAAAACATCACGGTAACATGCTTACATACATTTATAAGTATTTACATATGTACTCGTACATATTTGTGTGATTTCATGAATTGAAAAATCTTAATTACAAACAAAAAGGAAAAAAAAACTTACCCACATAAGCTTCACCACTTTCGCAAACATGCGGCAATAACTCGGCAATGCAAAATAATAAATTGCATATGTCACACAAATGTAATTGAGCACGAGCTAAACTTGTGGTAATTTGTGAATAACGTATTGTTAAAACACTTAACGTCTCATTAAGCATACCGCCGAATATGCGTTGCGCCATTTTCGGCGGCACAGAATTCCACAAATCGTCTTTAGTGCCATACATGTACAACCACCACATTTGTATGCAATACGAACCGCGTTCGGATTCAAAAAATGGTTCGGTATCTTCCCAATGTAGGGCATCGGCGTCTTGCACGATATAGAGCAACAGCAGGCGACAATGCAAGTCCAAAAGTCTTTCGGCTAAAGCTTCAGATAGTTGAGAATATTGCTTTAGGGAAATTTTTAGGGCGCCACCTTTTTCATCACCTTTGGGCGGGCATATTTTGGTGGTAGCCGCCTGCAAGTAGACATTCAAGCTGTTGCGTACTAAAGCTGCTGCACCTATAGTTGCTGTTAGCACTGATAAGTCTGCATGATCCAAAGATTCCTGTGATAGCACATGTAAATGTTCTAAAAGCAAATCCGCTGACTTTGTTACCAGACTAACGAACTTATCTGGATCGGAATTTTTAACCGCCACAGAAGACTAGGAATAAGAAAACGAATTATCTTGGCAGAGATTTGCAAGCAGTAAAATAAAACAAATACAGCAGAATCTCGAAAAAGTTAACACGCGTAAAAGTCAACCGCTCATTTAAGTTAACCATATTTCAGCATTTAAAGCTGTTCTAAAAAATTAACCCTGCTATTAACTTCTCAGAGCAAATGCCATTTTTAAGGAAATATTCCGTGCAGTAATCGGGGACCTTAGACTGTTTTAAAAAAGTCTCAATGAAAAAAGTATGTATTAGTATTGTTTGTTGTATTACGGTATTCCCTGAACTGTTGGTTATGAGTCACAATTCACTTATTTTAAATTTGGAAAACGCTTAGTAAAGCTAAATTTGCAAAAACTTAATTAACTACGAGTATAGAACATATCGGTTAATCTTTTTGAGGTTCTACTGTTATGTAATATCACTATCTACCTATATCATTTAAGTTATTTTTTTATACTCACAAAATCGCCCTCATTCAATTCCTTTTCTGTATGCAATAAACCGGAATGTTTTCGATATGAAGCGAAATATTCATCTTCCCACCATAAAATTATTTTGATGGCCGCAAATGAAGCATAACGTGGAAAATCTAATTTGCCACCCACAACACCGAGACACAGGCGTTCTTGCAAAACACGTTGGTGAGTCTTGAAGGAAACTACCTTAAAGTACAATATTAAAGAAAATTAGCAGAAATACAGACCTGATAATATTGCAAGTCTCTTTGCAATAAAATAGGCACACGGTCCATAAGATTTCCCTCTTCCATCACCTCCATTTTTTAGTTTTTTTTTTTTTTTGCCTGCACTTCTTTGTGTCTTTAAATAACTTTGCTTTCAATTTCTTTAATATCGTTCTTTTGAAAACTCAAAAGGTTTCAAAATTTGCCAAAGATATTGATTTAATATTTGTGTATGGTAGTCATGGTATCAAGATCATCAGCTGTCGTCTTACGAATAATACCAACCTAAATTAGCGCGTAAAGCGCAACATTATATAGCGCTTAGATTTTACTATGTAATGAATAAGCAACAAAATTTTGGTTTCTAGAACGTATGTACCGCTCATCAGATGCAGTGGTGCATCTTCGATCAGGCTGTAATTAAATAAGCTCGCTATCGTTGTGCTATGAGTTAGAGTTGGGTAGCTCGCGAACGATAGTTACAACAAAAACAGACATGTAGTGAGGGGGGAGCATAGTGTTCTCCCACTAGCACTATCATTTGCCCAATTTTAAAGTACACGAACGCTGTAAAGAAACACAGCTTTTATGTGCCTGAGAATTTTTTTCAGATAGGTACATATAGCTCGTGAGTATGTACTAGAGACCTGCACAATGTTTGCGAAGAACTAACTTTTGGGATCCCGCGGGATCCCAAAGTAGAGTAAAGGAACATAACTTTTATGTGCCTGAGAATTTTTTTTAGATATATACGCATATAGCTCGTGAGTATGAACTAGAGACCTGCACAATGTTTGCTAAAAATTAGCTTTTGGGATCCCGCGGAATCTCAAAGTAGAGTAAAGGAATTTTTTCCAGATAGATATATACACGCATATAATTGTGAGTATGTACTAGAGACCTGCACAATTTTTGCGAAAAATTAACTTTTGGGATCCCGCGGGATCCCAAAGTATAGTAAAGGAACATAACTTTTATGTGCCTGAGAAAATCAGTCCCTTAAAAAAACCACTTTATTACAAAATTGTTCATACAAAAATACCCTATAGCTATAACGAACAAATTTTGAACAAAAAACTTCTATATAGCGAAATATTCCTTTAAATGATTTTTTATTTTTTTTCGTATTTCTTCAAATTTTGTTGGATCAAGGTTTTGCAGATTATATTTATAGCCAAGCAAAGGCTATAAGGGAGTATTTTCAAATCCTCTTGGAATTCGTTATATCGAAATTTCGCTATACTCGTATTTATGTACACTTATAGAAGCAGTATCCTGCAACATGTTGGCGACAATTCTGATACCTTAGTATGAGTAAAGAAATGACTTATTAAATAATTGTTTGCCAGTCTCTACCCATCCCAAAATGTAAGTGTATATATATGTATCTTCTTTCAATATTAACAAATTTGCAATACTTATCAACACAGTTACTGGGACCACTACTTAAACAAATTTGTATTTCTTATCAACCCCAGCTGATACAAAAACTACTCAAAAAACAACAACAACTTTTTGAAAAAGCCGGTTAACTGATAAGAAGCCACGAATAATAAATAGTATTTCGTTTAAAGCGAATGGACACTCCAGAAAAGCGAAAGTCAATTTAGTTGTCATCAAAACATTGTGCTGAACGGAAGAATTTCAAAAAAAGTTTATAAAAGATAAACGTTTACCCGAAAAGAATTCTTATCAAAAAAATCAAGTGAGTGGCGGCTTTTGTTATTTAATGCAAACTTTTATTACATTGTTGTTTAATTTAAACGGTGACTTAATTTAGTTTTGCAAACAGATATATAGAAAACTTTTATAAAAAAGTTGTGGTGTATGATTTAATATGTATGTACATAGGTAAATTATTTACATACATATGTACAAATATGTATACATAGACATATGTTTTTAAGTATATTGCTAGCTTTAATTTTTATATAATTTTTATAAAATATTTAATATAAATACATACGAGCATATCAGGCATGTAGAACACCCATTTCGAATACAAACTGTTTTCAAAACTTTGCTTTTACTAAACTTACACCAGTTAAAAAAGAGAAAAATACCTGGTGTCTAGTTTGTATAAGGTGAATGAGTGACACGTTTAGAAAATTTTTATGAAAAATTTTGGATGTACTTCATTAATATACACTGTACAAAAGTCTTTAATATTTTCATGTTTGAATTTCATTTGAAAAATGATTTTTGTGAAATATACAATTTCACTTTTTTATTAAACTGTTTTCAGTCAAGGTTTCAATTTATTTTTAAATCAAATAAAGTATTACTTTATTTACTTTACTTTTACTTTATACGTACGTATATATGTGTAGAAATGTTCAGTTTTTATTCCTAATCTCTTGTATGTACGTAAATGTGTATAATATACAAGTATTATTAAGTTTATCTGTACAAAAATAAACTTCTTGAGATATGGAAAATATCTTTCCAGTGATTTCTTTTATCATTTTAAACGAATTTTATAAGAGAAAATAGTTGAACAGTATTTGTTGTTTAAATTTATGTTATATTTATTTATTTATTTTATATTTATTTATTTATTTATTATAAATAGCTTGTTTTCTATGCTTCCCAGCTATCTATATGTCGACATTTCATAGGAACGACCCTAATCATCAGTAGACTTTGGAAATTTTTGAAAGATATTCTCAAACATTCAACTTTATATCCCAACAATCCAAATAAATTGCAAAAGTCTACTGATGATTAGGGTAGTTCCTATGAAATGTCGACATATAGATAGCTGGGAAACATAGAAAACAAGCTATTTATAATTTTTTACTGGTATAAATGTTAGAAGCTTAAATAGCGGATAAAAAACTTATTTGTATTAATTTATTTATTTAGTAACCATACAGTTGCAAAGTAAATTTGCAAAGTATAGGAAATTTATGTTATATATTATGAGAATTAATATACTGTTTATAGAATGCAGACAAGGGGTAAGTCTAGAAAATGTATATGAAAAGTAATCGATATTTTCATTCAAGTTTAGTTTGCGTGTCGTTCGTTTGTGCTCTGTAAACATCACATTAAACTACTTTATACTTAGTGCCTGGCCCACGATGTCTCTCGACATCGCTCGTTCGCATAAATACATGCAAACCAAAATTTTAAAATTTGTTTTTGTTTCAAACATATTTATGCGAGCGAACGATATCGAATGACATCGTCAGGCAGTTAATTTCATATATTTTTCTCTCATAATGAGTGATTTTTTTGCTATTATCACGTTTTGTATCTTTGTACCTTATCACGTTTTGTATCTTGTGTCACTGTCAAACATCTTCAGTTTGGTCTATAATTTAATCATGAATCGTCTTACAAACGAACAACGCTTGCAAATTATTGAATTTTATTACCAAAATGCGTGCTCTGTTAAGAAAGTTCATCGCGCGCTTGTTCCATTTTATGGTCAGTTTAATCGACCTACTGAGGCTTATATTCGGGCTATTGTAAAAAAATTTCGCACCAAATTTACATTGTTGGACATTAAACCACCAACACGCTTACGTAGAGTGCGAACTGAAGAAAATATCGCAGCCGTATCGGCCAGTGTTGGTGATGACCGTGAATTATCGATTCGGCACCGTTCGCAGCAATTGGGCCTCTTAAAATTTTGCGGAAGAATTTGGGTGTGAAGCCTTATAAGACACAGCTGGTGCAAGAATTGAAGCCAAACGACCTACCACAAAATGGGCTCATGAAAAGTTAGATGAAGATCCACTTTTTTATCGAAGAATTGTGTTCAGCGACGAGGCTCATTTCTGGTTGAATGGATACGTGAACAAGCAAAACTGCCGTATTTGGAGTGAAGAGCAGCCAGAAGCATTGCAAGAGCTACCAATGCATCCACAAAAAACAACCGTTTGGTGCGGATTATGGGCTGGCGGCATCATTGGGCCGTATTTCTTCAAAGATGATGCGAATCACAACGTTACTGAGAATGGTGAGCGCTACCGTGCGATGATAACAAACTTTTTTTTTTGCCCAAAATGGAAGAGCTTGACTTGCATGACATGTGGTTTCAACAAGACGGTGCCACATGCCACACAGCACGCGAAACAATGGACCAATTGAGAGGCGAGTTCGGTGAACAGTTTATTTCACGCTTGGGACCAGTCAATTGGCCGCCCAGATCGTGCGATTTAACGCCTCTAGACTAGTTTTTGTGTGGCTATGTTAAGGCTAATGTCTATAGCGACAAGCCTGCTTTGATTGACGCACTGGAAGCCAACATTGCCAACATTATTCGTGAGATACCGGCCGAAATGTTGGAAAGAGTATGCCAAAATTGGACTAAGCGGATGGACCATTTGAAGCGCAGCCGCGGCCGACATTTGCATGAAATAATCTTCAAACATTAAATTATATCGACCCAACTATCGATCCAAATAAATATTTCATGCATTTTTCTGAATTTTATGTGTTTTTTTTTTCTTAAATTTCCGATAGTACTTATAAAATCACCCGTTAGCTTGTATGTCTTTTAATATTTTTTAATTTGAAAAAAAAAAAAATTATGGAGTCTAGGCAGCATTTTTTTCGTCAAATTTGTTCTGGCAGTCCGTTACAGGGTTATTTGTCCATTTAATTAGTTTATTTTTATATTTCTCATGAATACATTTATTTATGTACATATGTATTGAGTTATTCCCAAAACTATAAAGTCGAAAAAAAGGTTCTTACAAAATCTTATTAATGTATCATTTATATCCAAGAAATAAATACATATGTATGTACAGGTTGGCTGATCAATTTTGCAATATTAGGAAACTGAAATAACTTTTTGCAAAGTTTATGTAATTTATTTAAAAAAAATTCATTTGAAAAATAATACGTTTTTATTAAAGTAATTCATTTCATTTATTTGTTTCATTAAGTTTTGAAAATAATTGAATTCAAATGGCCTCCACCCTCGTTGGCACATGTTCGACACCGAAAGCGTAGCACTATCCAAATTCTTGTTTCATGGTCGCAATTCTCCATTTTAGGTAAATTTAAAGATCAATCTATAAAACAGATTAGTTACACAGAAAATAAGTTATTACGTTTTTTTTTTTTTGGTAGCAGCTTTCATCAGCCACCCTGTATGTAAATAAATAGTAGTAACTGCACTTTTAATTTATGGTGCAACCTTTTTTACCTTTTCTGCATTTTGCTTATTTCAGCATGTCTCAACTTTGTCGTGCTTTTGGCGTTTTAAAAAATATCCCCTTCCAACAAACGCCAAAAATTGCTTCTTTACATCTCAGTTCCTCGTCATGGAAAGCCAGCAGCTATTTAATTGACACCCCAGAATATTCCTTTTTGAAGGATATCGGCTTAGAGCGTGAAAATCCCGGTGTATTTTCGGGCTCCTGGAAGGGTTCAGGGGATGTTGTCAGCTCTGTTGATCCCGGCACTGGCAAAGCTATAGCTTCGGTGCGCACCGGTACTGTATTGGAGATGGAAGAATCTATTAAAGCAGGTGTGGAAGCCTACAAGGAGTGGTGTCAAGTACCTGCGCCGGTAAGAGGTGAAATCGTGAGACAAATTGGTGATGAATTGCGTAAATATAAAGAACCTTTGGGTAAATTGGTGAGTTTGGAAGTCGGCAAAATTTACAGCGAAGGGCAGGGAGAAGTGCAGGAATTTATTGATATCTGTGATTACGCAGTGGGTTTGTCACGTATCTATGCCGGGCAAATGATAAACTCTGAAAGAGCTCAGCATACAATTTTAGAAGCCTGGCGTCCCCTAGGTTTGGTGGGTGTTATCTCAGCTTATAACTTTCCCAATGCGGTATTCGGCTGGAATGCAGCCATTGCTTTAGTGAGTGTATTCTAAAAACAAGGAAATTTAGTCCGTCTTTCAAATATAATTACCTTCTTTTTTTAGACTTGTGGCAACAGTGTTTTGTGGAAAGGTGCTCCCAGCACTGCCTTGGTATCCGTGGCCACTACAAAAATTGTAGCCGATGTTTTGAAACGCAACAATTTGCCACCCATTGCCACTTTGTGTCAGGGCGGCACTGAAGTGGGGAAAAAATTAGTTTCTGATAAACGTGTTAAGTTGGTTTCTTTTACTGGCAGTTGCCAAACTGGTCGAGATGCCGGTGTTGAGGTACAAAAACGATTTGGCAAAGTTATTTTGGAATTGGGCGGCAATAATGCTTTAGTTATTAATGAAGATGCTAATCTAAAAATGGCCTTAGATGCTGCTCTTTTCGGTTGTATTGGTACCTCGGGGCAACGCTGCACTACCACAAGACGTATTATAGTACATGAAAAATTATACGATACTTTTGTCAAAGAGCTTTGCGGCAAATACAAACAAGTATTATCACGCATTGGCCATCAATTGGAAGCCAATACTTTAGTAGGGCCAGTACATTCCCAGCAAAATATTGACGGTTATAAAAACACCATTGAAGAGGCTGTTAAGCTGGGTGGCAAAGTAGCATTTGGCGGTAAGGTTATTCCCCGTGAGGGCTTCTTTGTAGAACCTACCATTATTACGGGCTTGGCACACGATGCCGCTGTTGTACATCGTGAAACTTTTGCCCCAATTGTTTATGTTTTGAAAGCGAAATCCGTTGAAGAAGCCATACAGTGGAATAATGAAGTTGAGCAGGGCTTATCTTCGGCCATTTTCACTGAAAATATGTCCAAGGCATTTAAATGGATCGGTGCTCAAGGTTCCGACTGTGGTATTGTTAATATTAATACAACTACGAATGGTGCAGAAATTGGTGGTGCGTTTGGTGGCGAAAAACATACTGGCGGTGGCCGTGAATCTGGCTCTGATGCCTGGAAGCAATACTGCAAGAGAGCTACTATTACCGTCAACCATTCCGGTGAGCTAGCTTGTGCTCAAGGCGTAGTGTTTAATGTAGAATAAAATCTTCACAATTGTTTATTTTTGTTATATACATATAAGTATTTCTTTATTTAATTATAATAATTTTTTTAAGCTTTTATTTAAATGCATTTAAAATACTTCAAATCAAAATATTTTGTAAATTTTACAATAAATATTTTTTTCGGAATTATTTTTCTAAATGAAAATTGTTAACTAAATTTCTTTATTGGTTACATCGAAACGCCAAAAGTCAACTTCTATATCGACGGATTTGTTTTTGTGAAATTTATAGCTGGCTTCTATGTTATATTTGAGTTCGGCAACCACTTGTCCTTTCACATTCCATTCTTTTGACTTTTTTAAAATAAAATCCCTGAAACGAAAATTTTATAATTAAATGGAAATAAGTAAATTCAATTTTCGAAGTTGTTACGAAATTAATTTGAGCTATAAGCAATTTAATCAAATTCGAAATTTCGATATTTGAAATTTTCATTACATTCCATCAAAATCTACGGAAAATTAAAGACTAATAATAATTTAACCAAATTTATAAATTCGAAGATAAATCCAAATTAAAACAAAATTAAAAATGAGTATATCCTTGTAATTTGTGCATTTGTACTAATTGGGTTATAAATCCACTTGTTTCTTCCCCAAACTAAGGATTTTTTGTTCTGATACTAATCAATAAATTTTAATTAAAGAAGACCAGAAAAATAATTAGCGACTTTAGCTGGACAAACTAAAAATGCTTATAATATACATACTCGAAACTAAACACGGTTTGTGTGAGAGCAAAGTATATCTATCAGACCTGTGGCCAAATCATTGCATTCGATATCGAACAAAACACACACGATATCGAATGAATTGTATCGTAATAGTATAAAAGCGTTAAACAATTTATTTTTATAATTATTTTATTTTCTTTTGGGAAACATATGGTCTTAAGTCTAATTGCTTAAATTACGTTTCGATACACATCGTTTGCCAATAATCAACATGTATTGTAATGTTATTCGATACGATAAATAATTCGATATCGTGTGCGGTGATTAGTGCCCTGGTCCGACAATCACTTTGCTGAAAAAGATTTGATATCATAAAGGTGTTCTGCAGACAAAATATTTCTGATTATTGTGATTTCTAAGTCACAGGATTTCAAGCAATTGTCGTTTCAAATCCACAAATCACAATTCTTTGTGGTTTTATATGTGATTCATGCTCTTTGACAACTGCTGCTTTTTGTTTTGATTTACTTATGCCATTTAATATTTTTCAAAGGGTTCTAGGTCTACTGATGATTAGGTTAGCACCAATGAAATATATTTAAATATATGTATATCACATTTGGCTTCAAAATATTCTTCCATATTTTATTGGAATCCAAAAATGGAGATATGGATTTGCTTACCTTGTTGAAGTTTTATGCAAAGAATAAACCGCTTCTGTAGCCAAATGTACACCTGTTTCTACAAAACGCAAGTCCATGCCGGCATTATTTTTCGTACCAAATGGTGGGTTTGTAACAACCGTATCGAAACAGTTTTCCCATTTAGTGCCGGACAGTTGCAAAACGTTTGCTTGAATACAATCAATAGAAGGAAGTTCCATTTCCGAAACATTGTAACGAAAAATCTAAAAAGCATAAAAACCACTTTAAATTTGTTCAAAAACAAAAGTATATCAAATAGCTAACATCTATAGCATCTGCATCCAGTTCAAATCCCACAGTAAGCTGAGATCCCAAAAGAAACGATCCGATGCTCAACATGCCGCATCCAGAACCCAAATCACCCACTAATTTGCCTTCTACATCTTCAAATTGTGCCTAAATTAAAGTTACATTATTGAGCGAAATACCTATTTTGCTCATTGGAAACATAGTATTTACCTGTATATTATACAAAACACAGCTAGCTATATGAGGTGGGGTGGGGTATTGCTCCAATCTAATTTTTGGCTTTTCAAAATCGTCTACTCCAGACAAATATTCTTCCAGTTTTTTCATTCGCATGCGTGCCATAGTAGAATTTAAAAATAAACGTTGAGAGGTATAAATTTATCCCTATTTCGTTGTGTGATTGCTTGGTATGGGATCCAATCTGGGCAAGACAGGTATGAATGAGTTGCCGTAGTGCGAATCCTGACTAATAAAATAGCCCAAAGTGGTGGCACTTGTCGGATTAAAAACAGATCGTGGCACCGTTATGGCACTGCTGGTCTGCGGAAAATCCGTTGGTTGACCCAACAATTGTGTAGTGGGCATCTAGTATATGTAGTGTCTGTTATTGACTTCTCAATTGTTTCAAAGAAATTTATCATACCTGGTTCAGAGGTGAAGTAAGACCGGTACCAAGATTAATGTCTGCCACTGGATTAACACCTTTTTGTAAAAGTTGTCGCTTTAATTGTAAATCTTCCAGAATTTTACGATTGGTTTCTGTCCGTAAGCAAATGGCAATCAAAAAGAGTTGTCGCGTTTTCGAAATTTCTGTAGCAAAATCAAGGAAATATACATATGTATATTTATGCTTACCCTGGCGATAAAGAATATTGCCAGATAAAATTATTAACTGCCTGGCCCACTATATCACTCGACATCGCTCGCTCGCATAAATACATTTGAAACAAAAACAAATTTTAAAATGTTGTTTTTGGTATGCATGTATTTATGCGAGCGATCGATGTCGAGTGACATAGTGGGCCAGGCAGTAAATAAAATTCAAAGCGAATCGTCTAAATAACTTTAATATCATGAGCAGAATTAACATATACGGAGAAATATGTTATTCATTCGTTACAGCATTACATCAATATAGATACTCTCATTTTCACAGTTCAGAAACATTCCCCAACGTGATCTTCAAATAAAACTGCGAATATGCTTTCACAGTCGAATTAGATGTAAGTCCTTTTTGATCCGAACATATTCTGTTCTGTTGGAAAGGTTTAAAATACAAAAAATATATAAAAATATGCTATAAATAAAAATATTGAAAAATACAAACAGCTTGTTTTTATGCTTCCTAGCTGTCTATAGATCGACATTTCATAAAAGCTACCCTAATCATCTGTAGCCTTGAAAACGTTTGAAAAATATTTTCAAACATTTAACTAGAAATCTCCGGAAAAAATTTGCTAGCCTAATCGTTTGAACTGAAGGAAAAATTCGACACAGTTGAAACGTAAAATAACAAAATTTAAGCATATAATAACATCCGAATGAGAATTGTAATATTACGTGCCAGAGTTCGGATACCGAAACTATCTGTTTGCGTTCATTATGCCAACGTTTTCCGTCGGTACGTTAATATCCATTGAAAAAAGCGACAGGAGGAATGCCATTGAAATCTGTAGGCTGGGTCACATAGAATCCATCGTACGTTATCTGTTGCCTTTATCAGCTGACTACCAAGTTGAAATACATGTAGTCCTTTGAGCTTTGTCACATTATGTACATCTTCGTCAATGCAATGTATAAAATTTGACCAAATTTTGGTTTTAACGTACGTTGCGTGCTTTGACAACGATTAGTTAATATTTTTTGCATATTTTGATTTAGTACTTCGTTCAAAAATAAATAAAATTAGATTTTTGGTTTTTGTATATTTGTACATCAGGTTTTAGTTCAAGTTTTTCCTTTCTTAAGTTTTCTTAAGAAGAATTTTTTACAATATAAATGTTTTATTGAAGCAGATAAAAAAAAATGATCAAACTTTTTTCAGCTGGGGGACAACTATATTGCTCCTTTATTGCAGCATAGTCATATCTCAAAAAATGAGTTTTTCGAGTTAACAATGCAGAATTGTTAACCGTACTACCTTTTATATTGTGTCAAAACTTTATTCAAATTACTCTTAAACTGTTTCCTATAGGAGATATTTTCTAAAAAAAATTTCTAATAGCCTATTTACACCAAAGCGAAATCTGCTCAATCGAGATTTCAAGCCAAATCTAGTACATTTTGAGAAGATTTCCCATACAAAATGAAATCTACTTTATGACTAGATTTCGACGAAATCTCCTGAAATCTACTCAGTACCAAGCGATGCAACTGTGATTTCTTGCAAAAAGTACTTAAAAATACTACGCTGCAACAGAAATTGCACTATAATGTGGTGTATGCAGTCTCTGGGCACAAAAAATATACACTTTAATGCTGGTGTATTCAGTCGCTGATAATATTGTATTGTCAAACCCGCATGCATAAATTATTTTTGAGTAAATGAAATCTTGCCAGATGTCAAAAAACGGTGGTGTAAACGACATAGATTTCGTTGTAGATTTCAATTCAAATCCACTAGATTTTGAGTTGGTGTAAATGCGCTATAAGACTTGTTTGGAAACTAAAAATGTGAAATGCGTTTTTCTCGTAACAAGATTTTTTAGTTATGACAATGTTGCAATATAGAAGCAATAAATCTGTTATAGCCTATTTACACCAAAGCGAAATCCGCTCATTCGAGATTTCAAGCCAAATCTAGTAGATTTTGAGAAGATTTCCCATACAAAATGAAATCTACTTTATGAGTAGATTTCGACGAAATCTCCTGAAATCTACTGGTACCAAGCGATGCAACTATGATTTTGTTTAAAAAGTACTTCAAAATACTACGCTGCACCAAAAATATACACTTTAATGTGGTGTATTCCGTCTCTGGTTAGCAAAGATATACACGATAATGTGGTGTATTCAGTCTCTGATAAAATTCTTTTGTCAAACACCCATGCAAAAATTATTTTGCTGAAAATGAAATCTTACTAAGTGTCAAAAAACGGCGGTGTAAACGATATAGATTTCGTTGTAGATTTTAATTCAAATCTACTAAATTTTGAGTTGGTGTAAATGCGCTATTATATATTGTCCAAAATCGATATGGCAGCATCGTCATGCTCATAATAATACAGACCGTTTACAGCTCTGTTTTAAAAACACAACCCTTGTTTATTACAACCCAACAAACAGCTGTATTATTAAATGTCATTTTTTTTATTTTCCAATTGCGTTTTTGTGTGTTTTTCCAGCAGCAAGTAGTTTTTGCCCGAAAATTTTTAAGTTCACAATTATAAATTAAATTAGGATTTCGTATTCTAAATATTTGTAATATAAGCTAAGTTAAGAAAATCATTTGACATTAATTAAACTAAAGTGTGCATCTGTGGTGGTAAGCATAACCCATAATTATTAATTACTTTGCTTTAATATCACCTCCTCCACCCCAAACTTAATTTTTTTTGCGTGTTTTACCATGTAAAAATGAATCTGTCTACCCTGCCCTATCCCTGATTAAAGTTTCGATTTACTTTTGTTGTTGATACGTTCGTGCGAGTGTTTATTGCTGCATTATGTTGCAACATTGCCTGACAACAAACGAAATATTATACAAATTCTTCATTTAGTGCATTGGAATAGACTTAAAACAAAGAAATGATTATTTAAAATAATTACACAGGTATGTGTGTGAATGAAATGAAATTGATGCAGAAAAGTTTGTTACTTTGCCAATATGAAAAAGGAAAACAAATATATGTTGAAATCATTTTAAAAACGACGTTGTTTTCTTAAAAATACTATTTTATTGTTTGTACCAGCTTGATGATTTTGTTGACATATTTAATGACTTAACACCAACATTGCTTTAAATATGATTGCTAGCTGTAGAAGTTAGATGCGATCCTGCATGTTTTCTGAAAGTTCGTTAAAAAAGTTTTATTTGATTCTAAAACCTTAAAATCACGGGAGTGCTGGTAAAAAATATTTCAAAAATGTCAAAACCATTTGTTGTAATCGCCTGAAATGTATTGAATTTGGACAGTAACCCTTTTGTACATCAGTTCTCCCTCTGAAACAAAATTTAATTAGGAGAACTGTTTATGATAAATTTGGTATTTCGCGAGAATTTAATATACATAATGTCCAAGGTAACAACATGGAGTTTAATAAACTCCATTTCCACCCATAAAAAGCTATACTATCTAAGTTATAGCTTATCGGTAAGCAAATTTCCCTTTTCTAAGGACACAATTATTGATCGTTTTACAACGTTTCAAAAAGGTTTAATTTTTCATAAATAAGAAACTCACAGAATTTAATTATGTTCCCAAACGGAATTCAATACGTATTTTGTTATTTCGTTTGTTTTGTTTTTAGCAGAAAACAATTTCATTCCTGAATCAAAAATATTTTTATTCCGAAAATTTGTTTAGTTTTTCGTTTCCGAAGAAATAAAAAACAAAGTAAATTGCGTTACCGAACGGAATTGAACTCTGTGACATGGCTGATATTCGACTACAGTTCAAAATATTTATAAAATGTTCTGATTTTTGATTTACACTATTTACTTTTTATGATATTCATCAAGTAAACTTTAGTATTGGTTTACTTAACTAAACTGTTTCTTTAAAATAAAGAATTTATGATTTTCTTAAAACATACCTATCTTATCAATTTTTAATACGCTGTTAAACACATAATTTTGTTCTTATCGCTTTTAAAAATAAAAAAAAAATTATAAATATTATTTTTATTGCTTGTAAAGAAGCCATATAAAATATGTTCGTACATATAAATACCTTCACATGTTTTATTCGCGTCGTGATAATGAACTCAAAAAAGAAGCTTAGAAAGCAAAACAAAAACAACTTGTGGTTTAAGTTTTTTATGTGATTTAATTTTAACACCGCAAACCCATTGTTTGGACAAAAAAAAAATGCATTAAGTTGAAAAAAAACAAAGTTATTGCTCTTTGGGCTTTAGGAAGCGAAATAAAAAAAAATAAAAAAAAAACAACTCGAATGAATGATTCATAAATATTTGTTTTGAAAATATTATTATGTTAGAAAAAATTTTAGAATCAGTTGAAATAATGTAGCAAAAAAGGTCGACAGTATTAAGTCATGCGACAAAGGGTTTATATTGTTTTATAAATTTTGTTACTGCTATTTAAATGTGAACATTAATGTATTATTATATCAATTATAAGTTGATGTATGTATGTATATTTCAATTGTGTGTTCTTTTCATTGATAATCTTTTCAGCTGAAATATAAAAACGGAAAAAAAAACAAATATAAAAAAAATTTAAAATTTCAAAGAGCTTAAGAATAAAAACAAATTGAGGTCTCTTTCAATCATGTCTCAAAATCTCAATAACGCATCAACGGCACATCGCGATTATGGTGCCACTTCTTCATCGAACACCAACATGATGACATCGTCTTCTAACAATATACCCGATGTTAATTTCTCCGGCTTTAGTCCCACAGAGTTTATGTCGCTCAGCGAAGATATAGCTCACAATATACAGGCGGTAAATTCTTCATCCAAGCAGCTGGAGAGAATTTTACAAATACTAGGCACTTCGCGCGACCAACAATCGACCCGTGATAAAGTTCATGATATACACACAAAAAGTAATTCACGTATAGAAACCACTACCATCGATTTACAACGTCTTACCGCGATTGTAAGACGGGGCGATAAACAGCAAAAATTGCAATTGGAAAAATTGACAAGTGATTTTCGCAGCGTAGTAGAAAGATATTCGAGAACACAAAAACGAATAGCCCAGGCGATGCTACAAACTTATTCGCAAACGAAATTGGTTCAAATGCAAGATGAACGTGAAGCCGATACTGAAGAGTTAATACAAAGACAACAACAGCTGCAGCAACAACAAATGCAATTTGAACATGATTTGCTGGTGGATCGGCAGAGACAAATCAAAATGTTGGAAACAGATATATTAGATGTTAATAAGATAATGCGTACCATAACGGCTTTAGTGCAGGCACAAGGTGAAGAAGTGGGTAAGTAGTTAAATACATTTGTAAACTAAAAACTATAATAATGTCGATCTAAAGAAACATGAAAAACAAGCATTTTCAAAATAAACTCAAATTTGATCAAATGGTTTGATGTGTGGCCACGGTGCTTTTTAAGCAAAAGAGATCGCGGATTGACAACAAAATAAATAAAAGTAAACTAAATGAAAAATTTAAATAAGCGATTCAAAATTATACAGTTTCCATTTTGTTAGCAAATACCACTATTTGTATATAATTTATTTGTTCATATAAATAATATTAAATCGAGAAACCTATTTGCTATATTCTGGAAATTTAAAATTGTACACAAATATTACAATTTCTTTAAAGAAATATTTTTTCTAGCATAATAAACCTAATTTCAATGAATATTTTTTTGCTATTTTGTATTGAATAATTCAAAAATTCATATAAAAAAAATTTTCTTTTAGAGAAAATTTTTCTGATGTTAAAATTTATCCTAAACTTTTTGAAATGAAAAAATTTTGTGTGAAAATAGCAAAATTTTACTTCTATATGAGATTTCTCTCCAAGGGATATCTTTTGAAGATTTGGAAATGTACGGGTGTTATTCAAAAGTTTCGAATTTGCTTAGCTAACTGTCAAATATATATTAGTTTTAATAAGGGCTTGCTTATTTGGCAAATATTGCATAGAAAATTGCTTTTTATAAAACGGAATTATTTTTTTTTTTATGAAAAAGACCGTAAATGTTTATTTCCACAAAAATATCCTCGAAAAAATAATAATTCTACTAAATTTTCTTTTGAGGGATATTTTTTCTAATTGGGGGAATTTATGACTTTTTGGTATTGCGTCTCAAAATCCAAATTCCTTGTGAATATAACATAAAAATACTTCTTTTTAAATAAAATTAAATTTGTCACTGTACATATTTTAAACATTGCTTTGAAGTCTTGTTTCAGTTTATATTTACAAAAACTAAAACCAATTAGAAATTAACTTTTACTTCAAACATTATGAACAAATTTTTTAAATTGATTTCGATTACATTTCATTTTTCTATGAATATACCCATTCCACTTGGTTTTGTAAATCGCACAGCAACAATAATATTTTTATAAAAATATTGCTGCTTCCTGCACATTTCGTTTAACATAAAAAATTTAAATTTTTTGATGGATTTTCAAAATTTCGTTTATTTTCTATATAAATCCTGGTGGAATAAGGTTTATTGCCGTAGAATTTTTTTTTGAAACATGGTAAATTTTAAAATATGCTTATTTTTAATATAAAATAAAAGAAAAATTATTTAAGTTTATTGGGATTATTTGTAGGAAAAAAGTGGGTTAAATAATATTTTCCTAATCGGTAATTTTGTCAATTTAATATTATTTATAATGAACAATGTCCCGCGAAGTGAATTTTTAGTAGAAAATTTTACATTTTACTCATAATTTGTTCTATTTTAACTAACTCATACATTATTTTGATATTTTTTAGAACGCATTGAAACCAGTATTGAAAATGCTGCTTCTGAGGTTGAATTAGGTCGTGATGAACTAGCAAAGGCTGCTGGCAGACGTCAAAGTTATCGTCGCAAAATTTTAATACTTTTAGCTATTGCTGTGATAATAGGTTTAATTGTGACTGGCATTATTGTCAGCAAACTGACCAGCTAAATTGTATTACAATCTTGCAGAACCAGATATTAAATTCATATAAATTATTTATTAAAAACAAAACAATATATGAGCATACATATATGTAGTAATAATCCAATTTGCAATGAATTAAGTTTGAAAAATACTATGGAGCATAAAGCAAACAAAAAATATTAAATATTGATTCGAATTTTTAGTAAATATTTTTATAGCAACGATTGCTTTACTTGTTGTGAGACATAATATAAATAACTTGAAAAACCACAGAATTTAAAAATAAATAGCGCATTATAATTTCTTTTAATTGTTAAAAAGAACTTTTAATACATTTTATGTTGCAATATAAAAATTAAAATTCATTATTTGGATGCCTTTTTTTTAAACTAAAAACCACATACAGCATTATATTTCTTGCTAATGTTTCTTTTTGTTTTTTGGTGTTGCAAATATTTGCCTTTGATTATTTTAATACATTTGAGTATTGATTTGATTTACTTATAATTAATTTAACAAAGTATTTTAAAAAGAAACAGAATTATACATGTTTTAGTTAAGTAAACTGATAATAATTATTATATAATAAAATAAAGTAAACCGAAATGTTAATAAAATGTTCTTTTATTGAATATACTAATGTTTTGTTCAAATAGTAAAATATAATTTTAAATAAACACTGAAAATTTACTACTTTTTTTAAATGCTATTAAATTTTGCGTTAAACAAAACATGTTTTATGTATTTAAATAGAAATTATACATTAAAGAAAAATTTGCTTTAAAACACAATTTCCCTTTAAGGGAACTTTTTCCAATTCGAAAATTATTATTGAGTTATGTTATTCTACTTTACAAAGGTTTTTCCTTCATTGGTATATCAAGGCAATAAATTACCTTTAATCCTTACGTTATAGATTTTAAAGCATCGGGTGAAGCAAAATAAATATATGTTTATGAAGTCAAGACCTTTAGACGAAGCAAAATAAATATATGTTTAGACGAAGCTCGGAAACAGTCCGAAAAAGAAGTCAAAGTATCATAAAATTTAATACAATTTTTAGTACATTCTTTTACTGCAAAAAATTGGGGTTTCTTAGTTTCTTCTTGTTTGCATATTTTTCATTTAACGGTTTTATGATAAATAATAATTCTGAAAATAAATGCAAACGTAATAATATTCAAAATCACGAAGTCTTTTTTGATTTTATATAAAAAAATGTAAATTATTTAAAGAAATAAATGAATAATTAAAGAATATTTTATATAAAATCTAAAAAACAGACCTCATTTAGGCTACAATACTTTTTTTTATTATTATTTATTTATTTACATTTATTTATATATAATTAAATTTAAATTATTTTTGAAAATTATAATTCACAGTTTTTTTGAAACACCCTGCTTTTACTTTTCCGCTTCCTTAAAATATGCTAAGCTTTTTATATCCATCATATGTTTTCTTAGTCAACTTGGCAGCACTTGGATAACTGTCAGTGTTTTCTTACTTTTATTTTATAAACACGCGGATTGCTTTTGTTTACATTGAGTAAAAACCAAAAACTACAATTATTATTTTTGTTTTAATATAATTTTGCACAAGTTATAAAAAAATGGTGCAGGGAAAGTTTAAAAAGGCCAAATTGCCTGCGAACATACAAAAGAAACAAAAGCAAAAGAATTCTGCTGCTTTTACCAGACGTTCAAGTAAGTTCGTGATATACGAGAATTAAAATTGTTTACAATACTTTTGTTTATTACAGATGCACCCATCCAGGCCAAAAAATCCAAATTCAACGAAAACCAAAAGATAAAGCAGGCTATTTCCAAAAACCTTAATAAAACCGTTGAAAGTGAAATGCGTTCTCGTGCTATGGAGGGCCACATCAATTTAAGCAAAGCGCAACAGGCGGTGGCAAAACACAATAAATCAGATAATGAACAGCCTTCCACATCAGGGAAGACCCTTTAGATCATATTCTTACTATTGAATTCTAAACTGCGTTCTAAACTTATATATGTATATACAAAAAAAAAATGTACAAAAATGTGTTATTTATAAATTGACAACGAAAAACAAACCAACTTTAAGCGACAATATGAAACACCAAAATGGGAAATTATTGCAAGGTTAAAGTGTTAATCACTTAAAGTTGCATTTGCCTAAATGTACCTTTCCGATATTAGAGTTTATTTTGTAATCTCCAGCTATTGAAAAGCCAGCCACTTGGGTTGTTTGCTCTAAACAGTTTTATGTATAGAATAAAGCAGTGCTAGGCATTTTAGTAATTTTAAAACTATACTATGTGTATGGAAATTGGCTGTTAAATTTTACGTTAAGTCTATTTTGGTTTACTGAATCGCAACTAGAAAATACTTCACAACCATATAAAAGTTTCGATATTTTCTAGAAGCCTTCATAAGTGTAATGATGTAAAATATTGCCTAAACGAGTTCTTAAACAATTCAAATAAATTTAGAGGATGAAGATTTAAATGGTGAGCTGGAGGAGAAAATGAAAAGAACGATAAGCAAAATATACAAATTCGAAGTTAAGCCTATTGATGTAATTGATATAATTAATAGTAATTATAATTAAATAGTAGTAGGAAAACATACTTGCATAGATTGGACAGGTTTTGCATAACGCGCAGCAACATACATAGTTGGCTGTGTAAAGATTATTTTCTACGCTAAAATTATTATATTATTCCCTTTAAAAATGTTTTTAAGCACAAAATTTAAACTCAAGAAATAAGTTTTAGTTAAAAAAATAAATAAATAAAATTTCTAAAATAACGCAATATTATATGATGTTTCACTTTTCAAGTTTAAGTTCAAATCTGGCTTAATCCAAGAAAATTTGTTAATTGCAACAATAATTGCCGCCATCTTGATCAATCTTAATCCTAAATAACTTATTTTCTGAGGTATAAACAAAACATAAAAAAATAAATTATGCTTTGACGAATAGATAAGCCTCAAATATAGCTTTCATTTTCTAAAGAATAAATAAAACTCAGGAAATAACTTTTATTTCCTAAGCGCAAAATAAAACGCAAAGTATAATGATTCAAATGTAAATTATAAAATATAATTTATAACCGTTACGGTCCCTGATACATTTGCTATTTACTTATTAGGATCCAGCTAGCATTTTAAATCGTAGAAGACTCTACTGGTAATCTCATGAAAAGTGTGATTGATCTTAGATGAGCTCATGTTTTAGTCACAGACGATCCCTCGCACGGGAGTAAGTGTTACAAAAGCTGATTCTCCTACGAGACTCTTACACAACTCAGCAAAAGATTGTAATGCTAATCGTATAGGGAATTGTCTGAGACTCGTGTAGATATTATCTTGCAACTCCTCAAGCAATCAGCCGTGTAATCCTTGCGTGATTCGTAAAGGAAAAAAGCATAAAACTCATTCGGTATCTTCATACTCTATATAATTCGAACTGGCTTACCACCATAATCAACACACGCACTTTTTGTATTCAAAGGGTTGTTGAACGATAAGAAGAAGAAAAAAAAAAAAAAATATTGAACGCTGTAAGCAAATAAAAACAATAAAATTTTTAGTCGTCTAACAAACATTCCAAGATTGTGTGACGAGCGTCTCAGAAAATTTGTAAAAAAATAAAAATAAAAGTAGATGTTTTTTTTTTGTTGTTGTTACTCGTCGGATAATCAATGGGTGGTTATTTTTGGGGATTGTGTATTGAACACAACCGTCTAACGAACAATATATGCTAGCTGAAGACTATTCCTACAATTTTTTTATTTAGTCAACTTTACTCCTTATGAAATTAAGAAATATGATTGGGAACTTGTACAACAGTTACAATTAGGCCACGCTTCATATATTTTTGTAAAACTAATGCAAACTCAAATATTAAGTAACGTTTTTCTATTAATTACAGGAATTATAAGCCTACAATTCTTTATTTTCTTATTGTTGTAAAGCTTCGTTTAATTGGTAACTAAAGTCATTTTCAATTTTAAGTTTACAGTGAAAAGTTAAATACAAAGTAGTATTTTTTTACACCCAAAAACGATTTTGGACTATGCTGGAAGACAATTTAGCAATCATTAGTAAGCAGTCGTAAGAAAAGTTGCATTATTCTTTTTAGTATAACAGATTTACTTTAGTTAAAAAATAACAAAAATATTTTCAGATAAACTTAAAAGCTGCTTAATTAGGTATTGGCGTTTGTTTGTCCAGTGGTTATGTCCTCCCACATAAGACGATAAAAAAGAACGAAAGTTTTCTTCACTCTGACTTGACGCGGTTTTCAACAAAATGGTTTGCAGCAAGAAAACTTTATCTTTTCTTTAAATACACATAAAAATAAGTTTTCCCTTAGCTATAATGAGAAAAGCCAATGAATAACAGGTATCACTGTCGATGATGCTGGTGAAGATAATAACGACACACGAACTGTGAAAAAGTTGAAGGAAAAGTTTAAGAAATATTCCTGCCGTCATTATGGATGTTCATATGTATGTATGTATATATTTTAAGAAAAAGGGTGTTGCAATCGTATGTTTCCAGAATTAGAAGAATTAGTTTTTGAAATACATGGTATCAAAACACACACCATACATTGCAACACCCTTTAACTATCCTGAAGTATAAATTTCATTTGTTGGAAATCAAGGATTTCATTCAAATCAAAAACCAATTTCTACTTTTGAAAGTACGAAAGTATTGAGAAGACTGCATAAAACAGAGGTTAAATGTGTATTTTACTGGCAGGAAATGTAAATGCATAGATTCCTTTTACTCCGTTTAAGCAACTGAACAAAAGAAAAATAATATTGCAAAGAAAAACTTTTGCCGGTAGTTTTGCTCTTATATTGCGTTGTCATTATGAAAATTTATTTATGGAAGTTTTTGATAAAAATTAACCAGCTAAAGGAGTAAGAGACAACGTAATAGTTTCTGAAAAGTTATGATAATTTATTTGGTATTATGAATTGGGTAACGATATGCTTTTCTAATCATTAACATTTTTGTAGCACAGACTTACTCGGAGTGCAGAATTTTCGAAAAAAAAAAAATATTTATATGAAAATGTTGTATTATTTTTGGTTTTACTCGTTAGTCTGTTTGTTTACTTTATTTGTACAAATTTTTGTTGTGTTTTACTGCATTTTATTGAATGCTGCTCGTTTAGTCAAGTTGCAGCAAATGTGCTAGAACACACGAAAACAATTTTTAGTCCAAAATTTGTTTGCTCTTTTTATCACACTTGAGAGCAATTCATCTGGCATAACATGTTTCATCTATTAATAATAAAATATATCTCTCAACATGCGAAGAAAAGTTGTTATTTACGAACTTTTAATATTTCCAAAACGGTTGAAGTTTTGCATTTTTCAAAATAAATCGTTTTGAGTATTGATTCCTTTCACATACCTGATTATCAGATAGTTATTACTAAACTTACGTTTCTGTCAATAAAATGTTCCGATTTTTTTTCCAGAACATGTTTTTGTATCAAAAAGTTGTGTTTGAGAGTTTTCGCAAAAAGATTCTATTCAAAATTTTAGTCCGATATCGTAACTAAAAAGTTTTCTCCGAAAAAGTATCAACAAACAATTCTTCTATTAGAAAGATTATTTTATAGTTATTACCAAATGTTTCAGGCAAAAAAATTTTTCCGAAAGTTTTTTTCGTAAACAGTTTTTGGCATAAAAACATTTTTTTGCTCATATTTTTTAAGCTTTTAATTACAATTTTATTACGAAATCGTTAATTAAAAATTTTGTAAACATTTTACTCCGAAAAATTTTCAATAAAAAAATTTAATCCGCACAATTTTTTGTTAGCAATTTTTCAAAAACAGAAACTTGGATTTTCAAGAAAATTAACTCAAATTTGTGAGCAAAAATTTATTATAAAGCTTTTTATATAAAAATTTCACTCCGAAAAAATAGTTAGAAAATATTCTTATTACATAAATGGTTTTTATGTGCCTAAAATTCAACATTTTTGAGGCGGAATTTATTTCCCACAATTTAATGCGAAAAATATTTTTTAAACCATTTTTAAAAGCAAGAAAACTTTACTCCGAAAAATTTCAATAAAAAGTTTAATTAAAAAAAATTTTGGGTAAGTACTGCTTCAAAAACAAACAAATTCACTTTTCAAGAAAATGAACTCTCAATTTGTGACCAAACATATATTCCAAAGTTTTTTATATCAAAATTTCACTCCGAAAAGTAGTTAGAAAATATTCTTATTACATAAATGGTTTTTATGAACACCAAATTCAATATTTCTGAGGCGGCAAACTTATGAATATTCTCACGAAATTTAATTCCCACAATTTAATGTAAAAAATATCTTGTAAACCATTTTTTAAAACAAGAAATAAAAATTTTACTCAGAAAAATTTCAATAAATAGTTTAATCTAAAAAATTTCTGGTAAGGAATTTTTAAAACACAGAAAATTGACTTTTCAAGAAAGTGAACTCTCCATTTGTGACCAAAAATATATTCCAAAGTTTTTTACATCAAAGTTTCACTCCGAAAAATGGTTAGAAAGTATTCTTATAACATAAATGGTTTTTATGACCACAAAATTCAATATTTCTCAAGCCGTTCAATTATGAATATTCTCACAGAGTTTATTACCCGCAATTTAATGCGAATAATATCTAGTAAGCCATTTTTCAAAAACAAGAAGTGAAATTTTCACTCCGAAAAATTTCAATAAAAAGTTTAGTTCAAAAAAATATCGGGTAAGGACTGTTTCAAAAACAAAAAGTTTACTTTTCAAGAAAATAAACTCTCAATTTGTGACTAAAAATATATACCAAAGTTCTTTATATCAAAATTTCACTCCGAAATGTGGTTAGAGAATATTCTTATTACATAAATGGGTTTTATGAGAACTCAAGCCTTTCAATTATGAATACTCTCATGGAATTTATTTCCCACGGCATTTCTTCTCCACGTAATGTATTCCCTGTGAAATTTGTTTTTCACGTAAAGCATTTTTTTCAATCCAAATTAAGAAGAAAACACTATTTTTGTTTACTTAACTGTTAGAATTAAAGATTGTTCTTCCTTTAGTGTTTTCAGTGAATCGAGAGAAGTAAAAAACATTAAAATTGAGCATTTTTGTCCATAATTGGAGGAAAGTGAAAAAATTCCCACGGAATCTCCATTTGTAATTGGATTAAGATTTTAAGCTCACTTTGTACAAAAAATTACGAGCTATTTTGGTTTTCAGCTTAAGTCGCAATTTCTACTACGCAAGTCTTATTAGTTGAGCTGATTAACTTTTAGACAGGTAGAGATGAGGTATTTTGCTTCATGAAGTAAAAAAATGTACAATAAGTTAAAAAAAAATCGCATAAATCTTAAAGATTTGCGAAAAATTAAACATAACTTTTTATGTTAAAACTTTTTAATGCTTAACTCTTTTATCACTTTAAATTACCTGCATATCCCTTTTTTTTTGCTTTTAAAAAACTTTTTGCTGTTGTTCAACTTGCCGAAGAAAAATTATCCTTTGGGGTATTTAAAACTCGTTTCTACTTCCTGTTAACATTTTAAAATTCATACCCCACTAACTGAACTGAGCTAAACTGAGGTGTGTGATTATGTGACCGTAAATTTATAAACTTTTCCAATTCTTAGTGATGAATATACGAGTATTTTGTACTCCTTTTAGTTTCACTGGGACAGTATTTGTTTATAACAAGTGTGCTGGCCAAATTTATTATACTGTCAATATAACGAGTTACTTACCCTTTTATATTTGGCCTAAAGCCTAATGTTTAATTCATCAGTTATGATTCTTTGAAACTAGAACAAAGAAATTATTAAGGGAATTGAGAGAGTATGAGATACAAAAAGGATTTAATTTATTATTAAAGTTTTATGTTGCGCCTGACTTTTGTTACAGATAAGGTACTCATTTATAAGTAAATACTCGTTTCCTCAGAAGTTGGACAGTTAACAAAATGCTGTTTATCAAATTTAATTTACTTTTCTAAGTAAAACGAAACTTTTCGGACAAGTTTGTGCATGTTTCAAAGGACTACTCCATCTTTTATTTGCACTGACCATTATTTTAGGCCTTTTATTTTCTTCAAAGTCTTAACAACACTTCAAGTTCTGTTTCTTTGTTTGGAATTTATTACGAAATTTGCAAATAACTTAAATGCACAGAATTGAAGAAAATTGTTCACACAGTGATTGACACCTTTTTGGCAAATGTACTCGTAAATTCACATAAATGGACCGGCCACAAACCAAAAAGGTAAATTGTGTAACAAACCAAAAAGATAAATTGTATTTATAAATAAATAAAAACCACATAAAACAATTTAAAGAAATAAAATTTCTAAACATTAAATGCATTTTGGTTTGTCTTGTCTGACAGCCAGTGCAGCAGATCTGCATATTTTACTGATGATGGACAAACAAATTTTCTTTTATTGTCAAGACAATTAAATTGTTTTGGTCAATTACAACTACAAAGTAGATTTGTAGAAAAAAAGAAAAAATACAATGGCTTTGAATGTTGTTTACTCAAATAGACAGAAAACACTCAGCACGACATAAAATATGTATAAATAAGATATACGAGGGAGAGTTTCTTCAAAGAAATTGGACACGACTTTATATAAGAGATTAATCCCACATATTCCAAGAGGCGTCATCATCGTCACATCAAGCAACTCATGATTGTACATTCGTTTCTGATAGACCCAACAGCGCAACCTAAATTAGCGCGTCAAGCGCTATGCGACCAACTTTGGGTTGGTCGCATAGCGCGGCGTCAACGTTTGCACAGTGGTGCCAGATATTTTTGTCGCAGAATCTTCATTTCCCAAATATAAAATCTTAATTTTAGAAAAAAAATCTTAAAATACATTTTATGTCTAATCACAAAAATAATGTTTGTCAATTGTTACAAAAGGGTAACTATTCTAAGAAAAAATAAAAACAATTTAAAGCAAAAATTCAATTTAATATATTAGTAGTACGTACACTGAACCAAATTTCATTTCTCAATTATTAACTAAAAAATTTAGAAACTCTTTCAAGAAAAATAAATATTCATTATTTTTCAAATCGGAACAAAATTTATTTAAACAAACAAATATTATTCGATTGAACTCCAATAGATTTTGCTAAAAATATAAATTTGTACGTTTCAAAAAAGATTTGTTAAAAATGTGGGGCAAAATTTTGTTGAATCAATAAATATCAATCAATATTTTCTTAAGCGTTTTTTTTATTTATTGAATCTTCAAAATGAACTAACAATAAGTATTCAAATCTTAATACTAAATATAAAAATAATAAAAATGTGTTTTTTATTTAAGTCCAGTCAATGCTAGACAAAAAGTTTTATTATGCTGGAGCAATATCGGTAGAATCACCTATTGATTTACATCCTGAAAGAATGTTAGTTTGAATAAAAAATTCATTTATTTGACAAAATATTGTTAACAAAATTCACCATGTAGATTTGAATAAATTTTTTCTATATTCAATTAATTTATCTTATTGAAACTGAATAATATTTTTCCATATAACTAAAGGTATGTATTATTGAGTAAATGGCTGTAGAAATAAAAAAATTTCTTTATTTTATTTTGTTTTATTTTATTTTATTTTATTTTATTTTATTTTATTTTATTTTATTTTATTTTATTTTATTTTATTTTATTTTATTTTATTTTATTTTATTTTATTTTATTTTATTTTATTTTATTTTATTTTATTTTATTTTATTTTATTTTATTTTATTTTATTTTATTTTATTTTATTTTATTTTATTTTATTTTATTTTATTTTATTTTATTTTATTTTATTTTATTTTATTTTATTTTATTTTATTTTATTTTATTTTATTTTATTTTATTTTATTTTATTTTATTTTATTTTATTTTATTTTATTTTATTTTATTTTATTTTATTTTATTTTATTTTATTTTATTTTATTTTATTTTATTTTATTTTATTTTATTTTATTTTATTTTATTTTATTTTATTTTATTTTATTTTATTTTATTTTATTTTATTTTATTTTATTTTATTTTATTTTATTTTATTTTATTTTATTTTATTTTATTTTATTTTATTTTATTTTATTTTATTTTATTTTATTTTATTTTATTTTATTTTATTTTATTTTATTTTATTTTATTTTATTTTATTTTATTTTATTTTATTTTATTTTATTTTATTTTATTTTATTTTATTTTATTTTATTTTATTTCATTTTATTTTATTTTATTTTATTTTATTTTATTTTATTTTATTTAAATAAATTATAATATAGGGTGTTTTTTAAGCCCGATAGAACTTGAAATTGTAAAAAATAACACAAAAAATTAAATTGTAATCAAAATTTTTTTTTATTCGAAAGATCAATACGTGACATTAACATTTGAAAATGATTTCGGGCATATGGGCACCGGGGCTGTTCTTGACGAAGCGCATTCTGGACGTCCAATTTTGGGCCACTTTTTCGAGCACTGCTGGCCGTATGTCACGAACAACACGAACAATGCTGGCCTCCAAGGCGTCAATTGTTGCTGGTTTATCAGCATAAACCAGTGACTTCACGTAGCCCCACAGGAAATAATCGAGAGGTGTCAAATCGCACGACCTTGGAGGCCAATTGACAGGTCCATTTCTCGAAATCAACTTATCGCCAAATTTTGATTTCAGTAAGTCGATGGTTGCGTTCGCCGTATGGCACGTAGCGCCATCCTGTTGAAACCACATCTCCTCCGGATCAATGTCATCCATACAAACAAACAAAAAATCATTGATCATGGTGCGGTAACGATCTCCATTGACCGTAACGCGAGCTCCGGCCTCATTTTTGAAGAAATAAGGTCCGATGATGCCACCAGCAAGAAAACCGCACCAAACAGTGCATTTTTCTGGATGTAATGGAGTCTGTAGGGTCTCTTGTGGATTGGTCTCACTCCATATGCGGCAATTTTGCTTATTAACAAACCCGTTAAGCCAAAAATGCGCCTCATCGCTGAACACAATTTTGCGATAAAACAACGGGACTGATTTTCAAAGTAAATTTGGATAATTTCGTAGCGTTGTTCAAGCGTGAGTCTATTCATGATGATTTGTCAGAGTATACTGAAACAAATAAAAAAAATGTTTCATCAAAATTTAATTTTTTGTGTTACTTTTTACAATTTAAAGTTCTATCTAGCTTAAAAAAACACCCTATAGTTGAAAATCCGAGTGAATTTGAATAAAATATTTTGTAGGTTATAAACAACTTACATTCCTTCAAGTTAACACCCCATTTTGAAGTATTTAGATAAATTTTTGGTTCAGTATATAAGGGCAAAACAAACTACACAAACTGCTGGGCAAACAAGCCAAAATTTTACGTTTGTAGAAACATTTTGCGTTGTTTATGGCTGTGATTAGAGATAAAACGAGACGTGTAAATGCAAGTAAATACTTGATACTTTTTTTCGATACCAAGTACATTTGGTATCGATGCTTTACCACCGAGTACCAAGTAGGTATCAGTCAAAAATAATCGTATCGGTTAGAACTACTTTTTTCTTATTAGCAGGTAAAAATCTGTATTGGTAACTATTTTTATCGTAATTTTATTTTTTTTCAAAGTTTGTATAAAATAAATCAGCGCAACCCGTGCATGCAAATGCACTACTAAAATCGGGTGTATAGTTGCATATTATTACAAAAGACGGTAAGAATGCGGTCACGATCTTGAGATACCTAAATAAATAGTCCAGTTACTAAAACAATTCGAATTTGTCACTGAGAAATCTTCATACCAGAAGTATGCAACTTTATCGATGATTATGTCAATGATAAATTGTATTGCATCCAAGCTACAAAGTTACTCTTCCTCCATTGAATGTGTCAGATAGTTACAAGAGAAACTATTGGTTGAGTGTAGCTGAAAAATTGTTATGATAAAATTCCTGCGTTTCAAAAACTTCTCTTCCGTGGTCCTAATTAAGACACCTCAATTGCAGCCAGTAGATAAGAAGATCAAGTCCATAAAGAAGATTTTGATTTTAGGCTCCATGAACTTTTCCCTGTCGCTAATCGTAAGAAGAAATCAACCGACACAAGTATGTATGTATGTGTGTATGTACTTTTCCCTGTCGCTAATCGTGAGAAGAAATCGACCGATACATACTTGTATCGATGCTTTTTCTTCGATACCAACTAAGTATCGATACTTTGTGACCGTTACCGTATCGAGCAAGGCAGCTTTAATAGGTAGTGGCAGAATTACAATAAATACAACACCAACAAACATCAACATGTATTTTGTTGGTGTTGTATTTATTGTAATTCTGCCACTACCTTTATAAAGCTGCCTTGGTATCGAGTATAAGAAAAGTTTTAGTAAAACTTTTCATAAAAAGAGCTTAATCAAAACTCGAACACACAAATTGTGTTCACTTTTTAAAACAATAACTTTTTATCATATATTTGTTTATTTTCTAATTTGTTTACTGTGTGTTTTTGTCAGCTATGTTGATTAATGACCGGAATATTTTAAGATTGGTACAGTTCGTTCAAAGTGACCGAACGAGTGAACGAAATGAACGAATGGATCAGTCTTGTGTAATTGAACGAAAGTGACCGGTTCATAAAATGAACTACCCGCCACAGATTAAGGCAAAAGTGACTGATGAATTATTTGAGGGGGTTCAATTGCCCAGAACCGACTATTCTGTTTATTCACATACGCATTCAAATGAAAATGGGCATCGTCGTTTATTATAGATTTTTCATGCAAATTGGGTTGATAATGGGCGAGCTGTAACATCCTATTGGCATATGTACGGTGGCATACATAGTCTTGTGGAAGAAGAATCAACTGAATCTTAAATGGAAACATGTATAATTCCTTGTGCAAAATTGTGGCCAAAGCTGTTATTTGAAGACCAAACTTATGAGCACGGTGTCGAATTGAGTTGGTTGGATTGTTTTGCACACTTTTTCAAATAGATATTAGCAAAAAATTTCTCAAGAAAAAATGTGCTTGATTGGTATTTTCTTAAGGGCAGTTTGTCGCCCGATAAATAAAAAAAAATCCAAAAATTTGATAAGATATAAAGTTCTCAAAATTTTTTGTAGGCTCTCGTTAGCAAAATTGAATTTAAAAATAAATTCAAATATTTTTTAATAAAGAAACCAACAGGTCAACAAACTTCTTGTCTACCATATAAAAAGCCAGAGAAGCAAATTTAAAACAGAAAACAACAAAATGTTAAATATGTTTTTTTCTTTGCAAATTTTATGGTTAACAAACCTGAGTTTAAGCAAAATTGTAGTTATATGCAGATTTAACGCTTTTTAAAAAGTTTCTGGTTTTATTTGTTTTGTGTCATTTTATGTCTGTCAAGTTTGTTTAAATTATGGAACATTTTTCTTATATACTTTTGCTGCCTGCTACCAGGTTCATTTTATGCATTTGATTTTTCTTTTTTTTCTTTTTTCTTTTGCTTAAGGTTTATTCTGGGGCAGAAAACAAAAACCTCAACCAAACCATTGAGAAAAGTTACACTTCTCTCAGTAGTTTTTCTAGGTTTTCTTTCGTTTTACACAATTTTCATATATTCCTTTTTCTTTTCTCGACAATCATCCTTTAAGGCAGGTGTTTATATTTGTTTATGCTTAAAAACTATTTAAAAGAAAATTTTTGCCAATGTAAAGAAAAATAAAGGAGGAAAAAATATTGAAGTGAAAATAAAAACTGTAACTTGGTGTAAATAAAAATAAGTTTCCATTTCTGCATTTAGCATTTATTCAAACAGCAGTCAGCGCATTTCGTGTAAAGTGTTTTTTTTCTTACATCTAGAAGAAAAAAAGCTAAATTCTTCACTGACTTCAAAAGTTTTGGTAGTTTTTTTTTGTTGTTCTTATTTTGAGTGTTAAACATTTGCAAAACAATAATCGTACATGAGCCTGCAAGACAATTTGCACTTCTCTTGTACTCCGGCTCAGCTCTCCTCTTCTTCATAACAAGTAGAGGGAGTAAACGGAATGAACAAAAAAAAAAAAATAAAAAATACACTTCAATTGCTTAAACATACTTTCACTAAGCAATTGAAAAATAAAATACACTACAAAGATAATCCAAACCCTATTGCGCTTAATATACGTTACCACCTACAGAACGTTCAATAATTGATTTTACCGATATTGCTTCCGCATAATAAAACTTTTTGTCTAGCATTGGCTGGACGTAAGTAAGTAAAAAGCACTTTTTCTATTTTTAGTATTAAGATTTGAATACTTATTTACTTTGCAATATACATACATGCATTAAACTTAGCGTTTTCGATTTGAAACGCAGGAAATATGGTTTTGCGATTTGAAATCGCCAAATAAGTGTTCTGGAAAACGCATATCGCTTAAAATTAACGACTTCAACTCGCATGTATATGTTGAAGTGAACAGATTGAATTTGCTAAAACTGAACTTGCAAAAGGCAATAAAATTATTCACAATTAAAATGTAATATGTTTTTTTATTTCAATAAAAAGAAAATTTTACACATTTTCATTAAGAAAACTAACATGCATGTTCTGAGAAACACAAATCGCTTAAACTTAGCGTTTTCGATTTGAAAACGCCAAATAGGTGTTCTGACAAACGTATAACGCAAGAAGTATGGTTTTGCGATTTCAAATCGCCAAATAGGTGTTCTGGAAAACGCATATCCATTAAAATTGGCGACTTCAACTCGCATATGTACATTGAAGTGAACTGATTGAATTTGCTAAAACTGAACTTGGAAAAGGCAATAAAATTATTCACAATTAAAATTTAATGTTTTCTTTTTATTTCAATAAAAAGTTTAAAGAATTTTACACATTTTCTTTAAGAAAACTAAATTGAAAAATTTCTCTATTTGTTGTCAAATTTTTTTTCATTTTATATTACTACCATATACATATACATATGTATACGTATGTAAAACACATGTTGTATTTTTTCGGAAAAAAATTCGAAATGCCAGTAAAACGAGCGTTCCGTAGAACACCTAAAATCAATTAAGCGTTTTTCAGAAGGTTTTGCGGTTTCAGAACGAGCACTCTCGGAACATGGCTGTAACTACCACATACATATATGTATACGTATGTAAAACACATGTAGTATTTTTTCGGAAAAAACTCTGAAACGCCAGTAAAACGCGCGTTCCTCAGAACACCTAAAAATCAATTAAGCGTTTTTCAAAACGCATTGCGGTTTCAGAACGCGCGTTTCTCGGAACATGGCTGAATATCCCATGGCCAGAAAGGATATTAAAAATATCCCAGAAAGGGATATTAATTATATAGATTATAATCATTTTCATAAGAAACTTGATCTCGACTTAATTTCTTCAAAGAATTGTGTTTGCAGACTGATAATATTCCAAAATAAGCTTGACCCGATAATAATGTTTATAAAAAAATTTATCTCAGTGTTACATTTTTTTGTTTCTTTTGCTCTTTCAAGAAATTATGCAAAATAACGAAGTTTAAAAAATTTGTTTAATGTGTGTATTTTTGTTTTTTGCAACACAACAAATACAAGAAATGCATAAGTTTTTGCTACTTAAACAATATTTATCCAGCACATGCACACACACAGACACACACACACACACACACACACACATCTAAGAATATCCTTTCATACTTGCCAAAGATTTTGAATTAAGAACAAAAAAACAAAAATTAAGAAAAAAATCAGTATTAAAAGAAATTCAATTATAAGAAAGTAGCAAAAGTTTATTTAAGAGTCTACAAGTACATCTGGATTTTCCCTTTTCTTTCCAGGAAACAACAACAACAACAACAAAAACAAATAATAAAACTGTAGAAAAAACTAAAAAAAATTCTACGCACAAAAATGAAAGGACGCAGAACACGGTTTCGTTGATAAAGTTGGCTGTTGTCACTGTAGTCGACACATCCATCAGCACTCATCAACACAAATGAAATATGTTTCACTACAATTTTCATGTTGCAAAGCAAAACAAGAAAAACGCATACGCATTCACTCATCCACTCCTGGAAAATATAAAATAACAATCATACGTCTCTTGTGCTAATAAAAGACAGGAACAGTGGGGCAGGAAAGTAATTTCATGAAAGTTGCAATACACTCACACTTTTTCACTAACACACTCACAGTTTGTTTACTTTCCACACAGCTTTCATCATAAATTTCATGAAACAAATTTTTTGACATTTTCTGAAAGTAAAATGACAAATTGCTAAACACTGTTGCCACATACAAAGAATTATACAAAGTTGCAGTATTGTAGTAAAATAATATTTTATAAAATTAACTTCTATTGTATGTTATGAAACAAATTATAGTATGTTTTCCTTTTAATGCATAGAAAGAAAACAATTAAAGTATTTTTATAAAGATAATCTCATAAAAAACTTTATAATGATAAGTTTTTTCAACTATTGTCCCATAAATCTGTATATATAATAAGTTTGGCAACTCTAATTAGTAAGCACATAAGATAAGATAAGGGGCAAATTTTGTGACTCTTTGCTTCGGTGACATTTTTAAAATGAACTTTCTCTTTTCTGTGTAGATGAACAAGAAATTTTCATGAAAGTCGTCTATTTCACTGAATTTTTTATTTATAATACGTATACAGACATTTAATGAAAGTACTTTCCTGTGTAATGGCAGCGTTAAGTACAATACATATTGATAAAAAATTTTAACAAAAAAATTTTCTCATTTTTTTTTGTGGAAATAGACATTTTTTAGCTTAAGAGCCATATGTTTTATGTGTCACGAGGGCTGTTTGATAAATCCGTGAATTTTTTAATAAAACAACTTTTTCGATTTCGGCAGTAAGAAGTCGCTTATCATGGCCGAGTAGCATTCGCCAGTTATAGTAAAAGGCCAAATAATGTGTAGTTTACTGCTCGGCAAACATGCTTGTTCGCACAAACATTTCAAGCAATTTTGTGTTATTTAGCGCTTAATTTTGTCATTTCAATGAATATTTTGTAGAGTGAAGAAATCGTGGAAGAAAAAGCACACAAAACGAATGGAGTAAAAGTTTTATAGTTAAGCAAGTCATAGACTATGCGAGTAGTTGTACAACATGACGATATAGGTTATTAGATTGTAAAGTGTGTAGAGTCGTGGTATGAAGTTGTGTCTCGTTTATAGGAAAGATTAAAAAGTTTTGATTTTTTGAATAGTTGTATCGACTGGTTGTAGAATTTGGGAGCTTGTTGTACAACTTTATTTTGATTAGCTATTATTTAAACTGTTGCATCTGCGGTCATCTTTACTCAACAAAATTGTTTAAGAAATGAAATTGTGAATCAATGTCGCACAGTTTGTGTGAAAAAACACAGAACTCGGCAAGCCAACGTATTGTAGCGACGGCCGCATAGTCTATGGCGTAGGTTAGAATTTTTAGAGTTGTATAAAAGTATGCTTTTTTGTAGAAAAAAACAACGATTATAGCAACAGAATCTCAAGAAATTAATGAAAGAAAGAAAAATAATTTATATCTTGTGACAAGCAAATTGCCGCAACACAATCACTGTATACTGTTATTGAAAACAAAAAAGTTTTTAGTTTGTGTTTGTATGAATTATATTAGTATCGTTTATGTTCAAACGGAAAGTGTGTGTTTGCCAAACGGTTTGCATGGTTTATTTGGCTTTTAACTGTATTGCCGATGGCATACTCAAAATATACAATTTAATCACTTCTCCCTGATAAACACGGCACCACACAGTAGCCATGAGTGGATATAACGACTTTTTATGCCTCACACGCAGATTTTCAGTGGCCCAGAAATGAAAATATTGTTTATTGCCGTTAAAAAAATGGGACTTGTGGCTTATGATGATTTCCGACTCAAAATTGTGGTTTAAAAAAATCAACATAATTATTCCAAGCTCTTGTGGAGTATATCACTCAATTGTCTGCTTGTTTGTATTACGTAGCTGTCTAGTTCACAAATATCAAATATGATTGACATGAAATGCCACTTATAAAAGTGATAGGGCCATTAACAATGTTGTCAACTCAGTGTATGCGAAAAAATCCTTAAACAATCCAATTTCTTAACAAATCCAATTTCAACTTTTTGTTCTAGTATAAGAAATAACTTTTTGTATTATACACCTGCAATACATTCAATAACATTTTATACAAGTGTGCAAAATTTTTACATTTTATTTTACAGAGCACAATAACACCCCTTTTACATATAAAGTTGAGTTTGCAAAGTCTTCAGTAAGGTGGTGGCAGAGGAAAAGAGAGCCACTTTGTTTGCGAAGTAAACTTTCCTTGTGTGAGAATAAAGAGTAACAACACAGACCAGAGACTTGTCTAGACTTCTTTTTCGAAAAGTACTCAGTTTTTGACCGTCTGTGTTCTGTAAACAGCACATTAAGTGAAAAGAAAGTATCTAAGCTTTTATTAAGCTTGAGTCCCTATTGAAAATATTTCAGCTTTTTTAACAATTCTGTGAAGAACATATAAAACAAAATTTGTTTAAAAAAACTTAGCGCGTTTCTTGGGATAACGCGTTTTGAAATTTCAAAGTTGACAACGCTGGTGATTAATTTTGCGCCACCTAGAAAAAGAGCTGAAAACTGTTCCACTATTTTTTTTTATCGATGATAGTATTAAATTTGATGTTTGGCTGTTGAATTAATCGTTATGGCAACAAATTGTTAGTTTTTCTATGAGAAACGTACTTTTTCTAATTACACTTTTATGAAAAGTAAGTAGTTTTTTTTTAATAATTTATTTTCTTAATATTATATATTAGTGAGTGAGCACCTTCTTTGTGCGTCTGGGTCTTTGCATTAATTTTGAAATTAAAACTTCCCCACTGTGCAATTCAGCGTCGTGTCTTATGAAGCGCTTGATTGTACTCGTATATATGTGTGTGTTCTTTTTTCTTTTCTTGATTTTTCTTCCTTTTTTTGTTGCTTGCCGTTCCGTTTTTAAGAGCAAATGGAATTTAAAGTTTAATTTATAAAGTTTTTTTTTATTTTAATTTTTCTCTCAAATTTTAATGTTGCATTTCAAAAGATGATTATTGTATTTGTCATAAAGCATGTTATTGTCTTATGAATAAAAAGTTTTTTTGCTTTTGCAGCAAATAGATATGTATATGTACATACATACATACATACATACATATATACCAAAAGTAGTAGCAATTTTAAAAAGTGCTAAGAAAACAAAAATTCTACTTTATGGAAAATTTCATTTTATTAATTAAACAATGTGCGATTGTATTCAAAGCTATATGAAATTGTTTGAATTGTTTAGCTGATGAAAAGGAAAATTTTGTTTGCAAAATGGCAATAAATGAAAGTTTAAATGAAATTTTTCTTTTGTAACACATTTGAAAGGAATAAGTTTTCCTTAAGTTTGATGAAATAATGAAAAGAAATAAAAGTCTTTTATATATTACTTTTAAGTAAATTATCTTTAAAAAAAATTATTGTCTTTAGCTAGACTGGAATATTTCAATCTTGATAAAGTTTAATTAATTTAAAGTGCAATATAGTTGATACTGTTTCAAGGAAATTTTGAATTATTTAATTGCTTTTGATAATATTAAGTATTTAAAAAAATAAAAATATCTATATACATAAGCATTGTTTGCCTTATTTAATTCCGGTGCTTGAAAACTCTTTGAAAAATTATCAAACATGTGTTCTCAGGAACTGTCTTTCAGATGGAGTTAAACCCTGTTTAAACTTGGTTTAAACTTAAATTTATTTTCAAATATGTCCAGTCTTTCAACTGCAGTTAAACCCTGTTTACAGTTTAAACTTGGTTTAAACTTAAAGTTATTTTTAAATATGTCCAGTCTTTCAGCTGCAGTTAAACCATGTTTAGGGCTTAATCTTGGTTTAAATCTAAATTGCTATATTTCAAAAAATTAACTGTTTCCCAATTGGTGGCCTGAAACTCCTCTCTCTTTTCTTTTCGTGTGGCCGATCTAATATGTTATCTATTATTCAGTTAGTCCTAATTTACATTGTGGAACTTTTTTTGCTGCAAATATTACTTTAATGGTGAGAAAGGAGAGATACATTGAAAGGGATACGCATATAAATGTTCTTGTGCAATACGTTTTCCCAAAGTGAAGTGAGCTGCAGAAATATTGTGACTTTTGCTTTTTTTATACAGTTACATATATATCGCTTCTTTATTTCAACATTGTCATAACTAAAAAAAGCCCGTTTCGAGAAAAACGCATTTCAAATTTTAGGTTTCCATACAAGTCTTAGAAAATTCTTTTAGAATATATGTCCTAAAGACAACAGTTTGAAAGTAATTTGAATAAATTTTTGTCACATTTCTGCAATTGTTAACTCGAAAAGTTAATTTTTTGAGATATGACTTTGTTGCAATAAAGGAGCGATATATAATATTATTATAATAAGTATACTTCAACAAAAAATTACTGGAATCAATCGTGTAATAGCACCTCTAGCCAACAGAGAGTGAATTACATTTTTGTGTTTGCGCGCGAACAGTGAAAACTCGTTGACTAGAGTGTCTGTGTAATGTCTGTAAAATAATTTATCGATATATGCAAAAATTTGCCAGAATTGTAACAAATAGAAGATGCAGTTTAATAATTAATATGATAATTTATTAATTACTAAAAGAGTGGTGTATACACGCGCATTACTAAACTCGAACTTCACTATTCAGTGTCTGCTTTTATTGAATTTTTCGCGCAAAAAATTAAAAAAAAACCAAAAACGGTGCGAAATGCCCTGAGTTGACAACGCTGTTGTTTATATTAGGTGTGTTCCACGAGATCTCGGACTAGTTGGGACTAATGAGAGGAAAAAGCAAATTACTATCTAAATTTGCTAATTTTATCGAAAACTGCTGGAACGCAAAAAAACACAATTGTACATCTTGCAATACTACTGCTGCTTACTTTTTAGATTAAAGTATATTTGAGTGATTTTAGACGCTTAAAACTCATAAGATCATATAAACAAAAGATTTGCATTATTGTCAACAGCTGTAAAATTAAAAGCAATGTAATATGTTCAATTGATTTTTCTAGTACATATTCATAAAATAAAAAGCCAAATAGCAATAGCATGAGTTTACAACTCCACGTAATTTTTGTTTGGACAACCTTCCTTTTTGCTTTTAACTAATTTTTAAAGAAAAACTTTTTTCCAGTTTGCAAATTTTCTGATAACATTTGCAGTTTCATATATATGTAAACATAAAACAGCTGATTATTCAATTCTAGTCCGAAGTTACCGAAAGAAAAAGCTCGGGCTAATTTGTACAGGAAATGAAAAAATATTGCTCTCTCATTTTCTCTCAAAATTGCACAAAAATAGTTACGTGGAATACTTTTGGACTACTTTGGACTAGTTCGGATTGTTTTGTTATTCACGTCGAGCACACCTATTTATTTCTTCAATAAGTGCTGCCAAATTTGTTTTAAATTAATTTATAAAGTATAAAGTTTTAATGGGCATATTCATAAAAATTTAAATGAATTTGAAATGTGTTTTAGTACAAAAATTCCATACAAAATTTTTCTAAAATTCATTTCAAATACGTTTTAATTTTTTATGAATATGGACATAAATGTTTATATTCAAATGATTCTCAACTTGCGTTCGAGTGTTAAAACCAAACAATTTAGATAGGCTTGAGAATTATGCTTGATATCAAATGATAAAGTATTCGTTTCGTTTATACAATACAACAAATTGTGCGCTTAAAATTGTTCTCGTCTGAAAAAACCAAATCAATAAATATAGCTATTATATGTATATAGCTGATTATATATCGAAATTTCATAGGTGCTAACTTTATCTTTAAATATCTTGAGTTGAAAACCTATAAAAAATATGTTCAAACCTCAATTATGTGTAAAAATATAATGGAATTGAAAAGAAAAGTATTCTATAAAATTGTTTGGTTTTATTTTGTCTAAACGAAAATAACTGTAATCAGTAGAGCTGGGTAGTTCACGAACGAACTAGTATCACTGAACTGTTCACTTCAGGGAGCTAATTGAGCCGATCATTTCTGCCAGTTCCTTTAGGTCCATAGTTCATGTTTCTTTCTTTTGTCTTCAAGTTTTCTTTTTTACTCATGTTTCTTTCTTTCTGGTACATATGTATACGGAAGAATTCAAACAGTGCTATGTTATATACAACTATTAGACAATACAATTTTGTTTTACAAAAATGCGAATTAATAACATGATATGCGACCATAAATGAGGATGAAACAAATAAATCGTTTTTTGTTTCTTTTCAATACAATTATTTTTCATCACACCTGAATATTTCTAATTTCACCTTTAATTAATCTTTATAATAGTACTTTTTATTTGTTTACACCAATGTTGTTTTTCTTTTCTTTACCATGAAAGCTGAAACAGACCCGTTCATTGAAAATATTTACGGAGCTATTGAACTAAAATAAAGCTATTGAACTAAAAGAAGGACACATTTTAGTAAAAAGAGTAAAAATTTTGTTTTCCTTTTCTTTACCATGAAAGCTGAAACAGAGCCGTTCATTGAAAATATTATTTACGGAGCTATTGAACTAAAAGAAAGACACATTTCAGTAAAAAGAGCTGAACTAAAATGAGCACTCTCTCAAAACAGCTCATGAACTTAACTCTAGTAATCAGTGTTACTGTTGTAAGTGCACGATGGGATAATAATTGTTGAAAACTTTGAACTTAATTATATACAACAAACATATAGCTTGACTGGAAATATGTCTTTGAATTTTAACACTGATTTTTCATGCATTTAGGGTCCCGCATTGGTTGCAACCAGGAGATTTTTTGTTTCTAAGTCAGTTTAATATTCATTATTCTTATTAGCAAATGACATAATAAATGTGCTTTAAAAACATAAACAAATCAAATAATAAAAGTGTTTAACAAAAAATATTTGCTATCAAGTGCAAATTTTTATAACGAAAATATCTATTCTAGCGCGGGGAAGAACGCAAAAAGCAATATCTGATAGCAAAATTTATTTTTATAGAGTTTATTACCCACATCATTAATCAATATTTAATACACTATATAAACGAATTCATATTCAAAGATTTGCATTCAATGCACAGAGCTCGAAGTGTTAAAACCGAAAATATGTTAAAGTTTTTTGTAATATTATTTATAGCAGTGTGGGCGGTCAAGGCTTATGATTTACTTGGTAACTACTTTAGCAAGTTTTTAGTTTATTAATATTTTAAGATTTTAATATTCGAATTTTATATTACAGATGTATCTTCCAGCCAGCAAAATGAGGATGTTCATTCTGGGTCCGCTGACAGTAAAACGCATTCTGACAGCCGCTCGGATAGGAACACCTGCTGTGTTGGCGATAAATTAAATCCTGTATACTCCAAGCAAACGCAGGAACTCAAAAAACAATGTGCAATTCAATTCAGAACAAATAATTGTAAGTATATACATATATGTATACGTATGTATATATCTCTGTATGCGGGGATTCCTAAACAATTTCTTTAGATTGTTCTGTCTAAATGAGGTCAATAGTTTTAAATATAAATTTTGACTTCTTTCTTACAGCGAATGTTCAAAACTTCGATCCTTTCGATTGCGAAAGTATGACCCAAATAAAAGAGATAATTACTTGTGAGGAGGAATGTTTTGCTCGCGCCACCAATCAAATCGATGAGAGTGGAAAATTTAATCGTGAGTCCATTAAGCAACATTATGCCCAACATACAGTAGGAGATATTGAGTGGAAGAAAACTGCTCTAGATGGATACATCGATTCTTGTTTGAACCAAGTGACAGAAAACAAGCAACAGCAGCAGTCACATCAACAGTGTAGCAATGCTGCCATGGACTTTCACTACTGTATCTGGGACAAATTTAGAAATGGTTGTCCAGTTGAATTGCGTATCAATTCCCCAAAATGCATTAAAATGAGAAAAGAGCTTAGCGAAGGAAGTGAACAACTTTTTCATAGACAATTGTTTTTTAAATTTATGTATAAAACTCCCGGTTTTCGTGGGTAGAAAAGTGTGAGCAAAAATTATAAAATACATTTTTTGTACTATGTAAATAAAATATAAACTAAATTTTGCAGCAAAAAGAATTTTTCATTTCGTTATTGCTTTATTTATAGAAACCAATTTATTTAAAAATATCTGATAAATAAAAGGTCAAACAATTAGTTTTAGGCAATTAGATTTCATTAAAAAAATTTATGTATTTTTTGCAGATTTCTTTACTCGAATTGTTAGTTTTCATAAAGCAGGTGCGTTGATTTTATAAAAAGGGGATTCACCTTGTTGCATATAATAGTTTTTTCTGCTCTCTCTCTCTCTCTCTCTCATCTTACTGGGGGCTCCATTAGCCATGAACATGGTGTGAGCATCATGGCGAACATCGCAAATAGTTAATGTGGACCGCTCATGTTCATGTTTCGTTCATGCTCTGACATCGATGCTCAAGCATATGGCTTAGCATCAATGTTCGCCATGAAGTTGGCCATCACGTACAAAAATACACGAAATGGCGCCGAACTGAACACTTTGATAAGGTAAATCCGAGCATACGTATACGCCACATCAAGAACATGAACATATTTTTACATTCGCTCTGCCGACGTTATGTTCATGTCATGTTCAAGTCGATGGCACGTGAAGACACGGCGTTAAGGTAACCCTGTTTTTACACAGTAAAGTATTTTCATGAAATTTCCGTATACGTATTATTTAAAAATTTCTTCTTTCTTTACATAGGAAAGTTAAACTTCGTTTTAATACTGAGTTTACCCAAGCTGGTAACTTGTTACTTTGTTGTATGTATATACGTTTAATGTCAAAATGCCCATGGAAGCAAAGTTAGTAGCTTTCTCTTACAAGCGCTTTTAATGTCTGGGTTGCCAAAGTTTTAGCATAGGAACATTACAAGGGAAGCTTAATATATATATATATATAGCTCTTTTACAATATAAATAATAAATTTATATTCCAAATTCAAAATAAGTTATATTTGTTTACCTATTTTTGGTTTTTAAAAATGTTAAAGCCTTCTTCATAAAAAATATTTTATATATATTAAGCCCATATTTGACAAATTTTATATAGAAATTTGTCATATAAGAGTTTAGCAAACATAAAATATATTTTATGAGTAGGACCATTTGTTTTAAAAATGGTTCTTTGAAAAATATCCATCAAAATTTGGCAGTACAGTTTTTTGATTTTGGCATGTAAGTAAAAAAACCACTGGCAAATAAAATTACTTGCAAGTGAGGCCACAACTTGAAGATGTATGAATGGATTAGTAAAAAAAAAAAAAAAAATGACAATACAATGGGTTTTATGCACTTGCGTGTGTAAAGACTAGGCGCAAATGACATTGAATACTTTCAAAATACGCTGCTAACTATTATGTATGAAAAGACTTTAATTGTATTCTTTATGAACAACAAGTTTCTTCAGCTTAAGGTCTTTTGTTTTTCTTATAAAATTTGTTGTTTTTTTATTTAGGAAAAACAAAAGAAATTTATTGCTGAACTGAATATTATTCAAAGGTCAAAGCAGCTACACAATAGTGTAATTTTGTATGGCTTTGTAGGCGGAAATAGTACTTACCTGCATGTCATTTTGCTTTCAGAAAACGTCAAAAAATATCTTCCGTTGAAAGCTGAGTGGAAAGTAAATAAATTTGAATGCGTTAGTGAAAACATATGAGTATATTGCGAAAACAATTTTTAAGCAAACAATGTATGTTCTTATCTATATGCTTTCATACTATTTTTGTATTCATTTGATAGCTTGACGTGTGTTTGGATTGGTTTTGTGCAGCTAATGAGGGGTTGAAATTGTTTAAAGAATTAAGCTATCACAAACAAGCTGTCGTTCTGTGTTAGAACAATTGCTCTCGTGTGTAAAGACTAAATAGGTATTAGAAACTGACAAAAAAAAATATCCCCTAAAGTATGTTATAAATTTTGTATTATTGATTTAACTGAATAAGAGTGGCGATGGTATTGCCACCGAGAAGAAATAATTAAAAATAGGTAATGGCAATAAATAAATAGTTGTCTTGAAAACTAATCATCTCTCTATTGGACACGTCATGTTCTTAAGTTCTTCCAATAAAAGCTGTTTCCCACGGAACTAAAATACCTAATAAAGAAATACAGTCGTAAAGCAGCTCTGGGCTGAAGAACACCTCTCGCGTCATCGTATTTATTTCTTAAGTGCGGTTAGGCTTGTTGTTTTTGTTTTTCGGTCTTCGAGAGTTTTGCGTCTCACTCGGACTGGTTAACGGTTTGTCTCAATTAACTGTATTGGTTTACAGTTCTTTTTTTTAGAGGTTTTTCATTGTTAACCACGGTGGAAACTTCCTGTGTGAAGGCATAGGTCGTTATAATTAATCACAGCGACGCTACAAAAGTACTGTTAATACCATCTTGGGCAATATGGTCTTTGTCGCTGTGTATCCTATTCTTTGCAAATTTAGTTTGCAACTGTATAGTTACTAAATAAATAAATAAATAATAATAAAGAAATAAATGAAAAATGCCAATTAAGGCTCTTGATCTGAAGAAAACGAAGTAGATGCCATCGCAGATCTGACAAATAAATGAGATATTTTAGCAGTGACGTTGATATAAAGACCGTGTCTGGATGAGAAGAAAAGACTGTAACTGACAACATACATATGGCGATATATATGTACATAAAATTTGCCATGATAGATTTTTTTTTTTTTATCTTGGACCAGTACTCAGGGGATAGCCCCTACATATGCAGTGCATTGTACTGGAACTAGGAAAATATATTATGAGAAGGGGGAAAGGGGGAGTAATGTTTGTAAACTTAACACATGGAACGACCAAAACAAACATTATCACAGCATTTGAAGTGTTGAAATTAAATTAGCTTAAACTGATCAGTGCCCAGTGTATATACCTTCGACACTGCTCAGACTAACAGAAATTAGTTCAACACCGCGCACACCGTAAAATAATAAAATAGACAGGAGGAACATAAAAAAGAAGTTAATAATAAAAAAAATAGAAAAAAAAAAAAAAACAAACGACAGTAAACAAAAATTAAATAATAAAACAAAAACACGTGCACACATGATGCAAAACCAAACTCGATCTATTCCGGTATAATTTCCTTTTTACAAATTAATAATAAACATGAGTATAAGTATAGAAAACACGGATGACAATATACGACGTGACGACATGATAGACTTACATATGTATCTACAGCCCCTAGAAAAAAGAATAAGGTTTAGTAATACTTAAAAATGTTCTTTAAGCTCCTCCGAGGGTAGAAGCATATATATAATGATTATCAATGACATACACGTAATTAACTGACATCTTGATAGCTTTTGTTTTTTTTTACCAGAAGTACAAGAATGTGAAAAAAAGAATTACACGAAACATTTTGATCCTGCAATCAAAATTGTCATTAATCAAATCCCATAAAGAACATCAGGTCTCACTTTGATATTCCTCATCATCCAGATATTACAGATATATGATGCAAGGTAATAATAGTTTGGGTGGTTAGTGCCTGCCTGAAAATAGAGCGCTGCACCACCATTACCAGGGAAGACCAATGCACATTTTTAGACGTGAAAACGTGCTAATTCCCCTCAGGTCAATGAAATTTTGGTGATTATTGCAAAAGTTTTAGCACAACCTACGCCATGCTTTCCCTTCCTAGAGCTGCGATTGATGAGACTGATCATCCCTCTTCTCCCCTGAAAGCAGAGTGTTCATAATTGGAATACACTAAGTTCAAACTGATTATATTGGCCTAATCTGATGATGGACCAAATTTACAGATTGAACTATTCACGATGCATCAGCGTCCCCGTGTGGCTTGCTAGGTTCACACAGGTCGAAACTTTACGCTATAAGTTTGTAGCCTTACAGATGAACCCCTTGCTTAAGAGTTTGGGCTTTCTAATCCCTTCTGCATGCAATTTCCCAACAGTCAATGGCAGGCTAGGCTCAGTGAGTTGGTATGCAATGCCCATTAAGAGCATCAGCCAACTCAACCGCCTAACCATCACTCCTGGCTCCTTACAGTACAAGTATCTGTTGCAAGCCAACAACACCCCGGGGGTTGTTAGCCCCGAAAACTGGGATGCACTAAAGTTATCACGGAAACTAATTCCTCTTCCTGCGAATCTGAGTTTAAACCACATCCAGAACGTTTCAGTTAAGGTGGGCACCTTAACCATGAACAGCACCGAGAGATCTGCAAGGCAGAAAATTCAGGGGGTTTTTCTGATACCCGTTCTGCCAGTTTTAACCTTTGGTACGGGCTTCGGACGTTCAACACAATATAGAGTTTTATTTGCTACAACAAACGGAAGACTCCTTTCCCTCTGTGCCCTGGTTTGGTCTATGACAAGGCAAAAACTGTTCCCCGGGGTGTATTATACTTAACAGTAAAAGTTCTGCAAAGCTGAGTATAAACAATTTTAGTCGGCTAGAAAATGTTAAGTAAAAAATTCGTTACAAGAGTATAACAGCCGCCTGTGGCTGAGTCAGCCATTATTAAAAATTTTCCTTCCTCTCTTTACCACTGGGTAGATTGAAGCTAAGGTGTTAATTCTAAATAAATTGCAATCAAATGCACTCAAAAATCACCGGCCGTTAGTTAAAAAAAGAATCGAATGTTTTTGGTTGTTGTGAGCAAAGTCACGTTGAATGGCATTTAATTTAACGAACCATTTTTTCCAATTTTTTTTTTCAAACAATTCTTTTTTCTATTCATTTTATGTTGTAATAACTTTGAGCCATTTTTATTTTTGTTTTTCCGCTTGTAATGAATTCTGGCTAAAAGCTTTCGTTTGCTCTTTGTTGAAGAAAATATACATATTTATAACGAAAGGGAATATAAATAATTGTATGTGCTTTTTCTTTCATAAAATTTAGCATATCAAAGGACTTTTTGATGCTGCTGAAAGAGAGCGAGTTGCAAAAAACTGTTGTTACTATTTTGTTTATGTCACCAGGATAATGGATTTTTTATGGCGCAACTCTTTCCGTTTATTATTCATATGTTGGCATATAGCTGACAAAAATATGATTATAAATATACACTTTCATTTTGTTCGATGTACAACGCGTAGAGTGGACGGAGAAGAATATTATACGAGTACGTTTCTTTATTGACATGTTGTGTAAGACATTAAAAGGATGTAATTTTTCTATTCCGTTAATTTTTCATGTACTTTGTAGTACTTAATTTTAATGTTAAATTCTTATACAATTACTCGGACACCGCGTTCATATTATCTATCCTCCCCTCAACCACTTGCTCCACTTCTCTCAACTCACCTCATCTTTACTCCTACTACTCCTATCCACATCACTTTTTTCCACTTTGCATAATTTTTTTTTCACACTTTTTCTTTTTTTTTCAGCTTATCTGAAAACTTTTTATGAACTCATGTCGAAACTATATTAAAATTCATACTTTTTTGTTTCCTTTATGATTGGGTTTTTAAGGAAAAATTCAATCTGAACTCAATGAAGTGTGAATGAATGAATACCATTTCTGTTTGATGACCATCATAGTGACAAAAATTCATAGAGTTAAAATTTAAATACAAAATTGAATAAGAACGTTATTATAGAATGCTCGCATGTTTAGCTTCAGTTCATGTATTAATCCATCGTGCCGCACTTTATCAAAAGGAAAGGCCAATAAAAGAAAGGAGCAGTATTTGTTATCTTCAAACGCCTTTCTTATAACATTTCCTAGTCTGTATGTTTGTTATCTGATGCCTTAAAGCGAAATGAATGTTTAGGAATATATTCGAAAGCATTTAGTGTTGAAGTCAACTTCGTCATTAGCAATTTCTTGAATAGTTTTGAAATTTTTGGCAGTGGACTTATTGGCCTATATATTTTTAAAAATTGTTTATTTATTCAATCTTCAAACCGAACTAACAATAAGCATAAAAAATTTAAAAAAAATGTGCCTTTTGCTTAAGTCCGGCCAATGCTAGACGAAAAGTTTTATTTTGGGAGAGCTTCATCGATAAAATCACCTATTTAACGCTCAACGGTGGCCAAAATTAAATAGTCCCAATTTTCACGAGGCAATTTTAGTTGCGCAGTTCTTATCAAATTTTCGTTTCAACTTGCTTTTATGTTCAGCAATTTTACTTCAGCAACTTTCGTTTTCTATTGCTTACACTTTCTTAATCTTGCATGTACTGCATTCCCAAATTTTTCCATTTAATTTTCACTTCTTCTAAATTAATACTGTTATGTATTTTTTGAAATTGTTCATAATATTTAAAAAAACTTTTTTTTTTTCAAATGAATTAAAATATCGCAATTTCGCGCCAATATTACTTTCATCACGGACAACATAAAAGAAACACAAATGAAAGAAAATGTAAAATTTCTGATATTACGAATGATAGCACAAAACGACTTTCCGAGTACAAGCAAGTCTGCAGTCATTTTTACACTCCCCACTCTTTCCTCTCTTATTTGTCCACAAACTCAAGAACTGCGCAACTAAAATTGCCTCGTGAAAATTGGGACATATGTTGTTGGGTTTGGGTGAAGTTCCAGTTTACTGATACACCTTGTCGCATACTTTGAAAACTCATCTTTTACTAGCGGAACACACAGATCCTTGTGAATTTGTGAGTTTTTTTATATTTATTTTGTGTAGCTGCAGTAATCGTTCGAAGAATTTAGTTTTATCGCCTTTGCATTTTTTCAATGTTTGACGGTGAGGCGGTGCCCCATAATTGAATTCCGCAGCACAATATAGACTTAAAAATTGCGTTGTATAACATAAGTTTGTAATTCAATTTCAATCTAGAGTTTCTGCCCATAAATCAATGAGTGACTTTCGCTTCAATGTTAGACTTCCAGCGTAGGGTCGGGATGAGTGCCAAGGTACTTGATTTCATTGCTTGCATAGTGTGAAAAAATGTACAACAAAAAACGTTGTTGAGTCCAACAAAGAGTTATAATTTTTTCTTTGCTCTAATGTCTTAATTATGGACATTGTTTTTTATAGATATATAATATTTTAATAAAAACATTAAATTACCATTTTAAAAATATCTTTCTTTAAAGCTACTTATTTTGAAGACTTGTGAAACGTTGAATAGATGCTAATAAGACTTTCAATGTTGTTTACTTAACGCCCGCATAATTTACTATGAGAGCCTTTAAGATATTATTTTAAGAAAGCTTTTACTACAATATCTTTGCTACTTAATTCTATGCTTTTAATTAAAATATTAAACAAATTCAAAGAAATGGTAAGCAACCCCTCTCTCTAGTTTTCTTATCATTTACCTTGTCCTAATCATCTAAGAGAGCAGCGTTCCATTAAGCGACTTAACTTCAAACCCCTTATTGCTTCATAATTGCTCATGAATGCTTAAGTGGAACCTTGAACATGTTCACACGATGTTTTTTTTGTTTTGCTTTTTAATACGAGTAAATAAAAACATATTTCGCGGGTACCTCTGTCCTGAAGAAAGTTTAATATTCGAATTCACAAAGAAAAAAAAAACCTGCAAATTTTAAATACTCTGGTTAATACTTAAGGGTTCATTTTAATCGTTGACTGATTGTTAGACTGCGGGACTTCAGGTGCAAATGCGCATAACTTCACGGTTATCGTGCTTTCGCTTCTTCCTACTTATTAATTCGTTCGTAACAATACAACATTATAAAAAGAAAAGAATTTAACTTAGACACAGACAAAACCAAGCAATTGAACGTACTTCCTTCCCTGCAGTATTAAAGCAACCTTTTTTATCACTCTCAATATGAAAGAGTAACGAAAAGCAAAGACCTTAAATTATATTTTAAGAAGGACACAGTGTATTTTCACCAAGGCAAGACCAACAAAAAGAATTAGCAATAATTTGGCTACTAAAGCATTTATTCAGAACTTAAATCAAACTGGAACAGTGGGGTTAAATAATATTATCTTCTGAGCCGGTAAATTTTTCGATGCCATAAACTTTGTATACAGAATTTTTTGATTCTGTATAGAAAAGTTTCTAAAATCATAAAAGTTTTCTACAGAAAATCGTGTATAAAAACTTTTTCGTTATCATACAAATTTTCCATACAAAATTATTTATAAAAATTTTTTTGTGAAAAAACTTTTATGTGTAATAAAAAAAATTTTCAAATCAAAAAATATACACATAATTTTTTTTGTGTGTATATTATATTCGGTGTAGGTTTTGACCATGGAACATGCATCTGAACTATAAAAGGTCATTCACTTCAAGGCGAAAATTGAAGTTACCGTACTACTTCTGAGGGAGAGGGGGATTTTGACGTTTCTTAAGCAGACTTTAGGAGCTCCCCAAAAACTCTGAACCACTTAGATAACCGAATCGGAACCGGTTTTTCATATTCGGTGAAACGTGTACCTGAACTATTAAAGGTCATTCGACATAGTGTGAAAATTGAAATTGCCATTATGTTTCCGAGCTAGTGGGCAATTTTTGATTACATTAAAGTTTCCATAGAAAAACTTTCGATAACATAATAAATAATTTTAAATTTTTGCTAAAAATAAAAGTATTCTATAGAAAGCTTTTCGATAACATTTCGATAAATCCTTTAGATAAAATTTTTAGATAGCATAAAAATTTTCTTATGGAAAACGTGGCTACAGGAAATGCTAAAGAAAATAAAGATAATTTTTCATTAATTCGAAATAAAAGTATTCTATAGAAAACTGCTCGATAACACAAAAATAATCTGCATCAAATTTGTTGATTGTAATAACATTTCCATAGAAAAACTTTCGATAACATAATAAATAATATTTAGTTTTTGCTAAAAATAAAATTATTCCATGGAAAGTTTTTCGATAACTTTTCGATAAATCTTTTGGGAAAAAATTTTCCAATAGCTTAAAGATTTTCTTATACAAAACGTCGCTATAGAAAATGCTATAAAATACTCTAAAGAAAATTTCTTATTGCCATAAAAATTTTCAATATAAAATGTTTAAATAAAATAAAATTATTCTACCGAAAACTTCTCGAATTTCATTGAAATTTGCATAGAAAATTTTTCGATAATTTTTTCGATATCATAAATATATATTTTGTATCATATGTTTTAGAAATCAAACACCTCTGTTGCTGGTTGAGTTAAACTTAAACTGAATTTTATTAATCTTTTCATGTAGTCATCTTACATTTTGTATATACAGGTATGGATAATGTAATTTAATTACTATTGCAGAGGTGTATGAAAGAGTAGTAATTATTTCATTACATTATCGATTACTTCAATTCTTCACAGAAAATTTTTCGATAGCATGAAAAATTTATATAAAAATTTCTATATTAATTATATCTATCTATTAACGACCATATTCATACAAATGATTATATTGTTATTAAAGGTTTATTTGATATAACTTGTGTTGAAATACTTGACTTAAGCTTTTAATAAACCTAAAATATTTTTTTATGAATATGACTGTAAATTCTTAAAGTTAAACCTCCATGAACACTACTCCCCTTCTCATCATAACCTATTTTCCTAGTTCCAGTACAATGCACTGCATATGTAGGGGTCATCCCCTGAGTACTGGTCCAAGATAAAAAAAAATATATCCCTAAAAATTATTTACCACAAAATCTTTATAATATATTTTTCACGTCCACTGTGCGTTGTATCTTCAGCTTCTTCTGCCCAAATGTTTTGGGTCCACAAAGCGTATCAAGAAAATAAAGAAAGATTTTTTTGATTTTTTTTTTCAACATACAAAAATGTTGCAGGTGGTTTCATACAGAAAATAACAACAAATGGACAGTTTATTAAAACATGTTTTGTTTCAATTTCGTTTATTAACATTAAATATTTAAAAGCATTTAATGTTTTTTCTCTGTATTTAACTTTGCCTTTTCAAGCAAAATAAACGAAACGGCAAACTTTAAACAGCCAGTGTCTTGTTATTGTGGCTAAACAGTCAAGATGTTTATTTTGCGTCTGTCTCGCCTTTTAGCCAAATGAAAGTCTTAACAAAAAGTCACTTAAAAAAAAAGAAGAAGAAAATCTTTAGCTTTAATGGGGACAGCTGGATTTTGCAAAGGATTAACGAATTATTGTTAAGGATTCCCTTTTTTAAGGTTTAACATTTTATGGGTTCTTTTTATTCACATTTAATGACGTTGCATGTAAATGTTACATTTTAAGAGAATTTTATTAAGATACCAGGCTGTCTATTTAATAACAATAATTACTGGACTTTCTTTCGTTCATGAAGATAATAATGCGGCTTTAGCTAAAAGTACTTGGAGCTTTCAGCTAAGGTGGCCGTATGAAACATTAAGCAATAAGTTAAAGGAGGGAAGGCAACACGCTTGCAGTTTAATGAGAGCAACTTAAAATCTGCAGCTTTTATTTAAAATTTATATTGTAAATTTATTATTACTAGATTAAAAATCTTATATTGAGCGTTGTTTTCTAAGCTGTCCTAGTGTAAATCAATATAAAGGGCTTGTTCGGAAATGCATCACTGCGCTGCATCTGATGCGCATGTGTGATTAGTTTGCGATGCTGATGCAAAACAGCTGATTCTGATGCGCATTAGATGCAGCGCAGTAAAAGATTGTGAACGATCTGTTTACAATTACCAACGCGGGAATATTAAAAAAGGATAAATTATTAATAAACTTGGATGCTCCTTCATTTCTTCTAACACCTTTCCCCAGAGAACAGATGTTTTCTTCTTGCCTGCGGAAAATTCTTTCTCCATGTCCAAGCGTTTCGTATCAATAACTTTGAAAATTTTACAGTATCAAGAGACATGCACTGCCAATTCAAAACAGTGCTGTAAAAAGTAAGTATAGAATTGTTGAGTACAACATATTAATTAAAAAATCTGTGTTGCCTAACTGGTGGTTAGGGTCTCTATAAATATTTTATCAGACTTTGTCTTATTTTATCTTATTTGCCGTAAATCCTAAGCAAAGCTATGATTTATATCCAGACATTATTATATGCTACTAGTATATTATACGTTAAGACTTATACTTTTTCTTATACTAGCACACATTCTCTTATACTATACGTATATCTCTAAAAGTATTGCTTTCTTTTATATGAACATTTATATAATTAAATGGTCATTTATGGCACCAATAAAAACTGTTCCTGTGAATTTTAAGAAAAGAAAAATAATACAATAAATTTTAATAACAATTTGAGTGCTCTTTCTTTTTATTCTTACAACACTGACATAATTGAAATTGTAAAACATCAATTATTAGAGAATTTTTTTTTATTAAAATTGCTGAGGGCGTTACCTTGGTAAGACAATTTCAAACTTTTGTTAAAAGTGTATTAAAAAGCAACGGAATAGAAGACTGAGGGGAATTTTAATGTGATTTTTTTCCAAGATATTCGTTTGGTCAAAAGAATGGAAAATCTTTTATAAGAGTATAAAAACAAATAGAAAAAAAATTGGATATCTTGAGATGTTAAGAAAAACTTACAAACAAATTGTTAATAAATGACTTGCTGACTTTGAGTTGGAAAACCAAAACAAGACAAATATATTGATTTTATGTATTTTTCATTTGTCTTCTGATTGTTAAAATAACTACAACAACAGCAGTAAAACAATTGTTAACTACAATAAAAATAAGAAAAACTGACAATAAAAGTATCTTTATTTTTGTACCTTTTAAAAAAAGGTGGCAAATTGGCTTTTTGTTTGAGAAAAAGATTTCAGAAAACATAAAAATAAAAACAATATCTTTTTTATTTTGGTTGAGTCCTTTGAAACAATTTCAAAGACACCCATAACCAAAGAAACTCGGCAGATGTTTTTTGTCTCTTTTATTATCTTCTTCATACTTTTAAGGTGTTTGAGCTGTTGTTTTCAATTTGAATAAGATTTAAATTGACTTTTTCTCGTTTTGATAAAATTTCTGGTTGTTATTAAAAGTAATGAACACAAAAAAAAAACTACACATCGACACTTTGCCAAAAGGTGGAACAGACACATAAAAATGGCAAAAGGACGATATTGAAAGGAAACATTTTTAATAGCACTACAGCTGTTGGTATAAAAAAATCATGATAAGTTTTCTGCAATTAATTGGTTATTTTCAAAAAGAATTCATTTTAATTGGCCAATCTTTAGAATTAAGCCAAATTTTTTTTTAAGTTAATACAAAATTAAAATGAGAGTCTGCTTAAAGTATTCTTTCTTCCTGCCATTTTTTTCTCACTTTTTCCAAAACTATCCCACACTAAATTAAAATCCACACACCTGCAAATACTGAATATACATATATGTATATAAATCTCATTAAAAAAACATTCAAAACACAACAAACAAAACTATTCCTTCTTTATGCTGGTTTGAAAATATTTTTCCTTTTCAGATTTGTCACACAAAACAATTTTAATTTTCATTTGTTTTAAAAAACAATTGAATGGACAAGTGTTCACAGTTTGAAATTTTCGATTTGCTTATTTTTTCTTGTCTATTCATTATTTCTAAAATTCTGCTTAATACTCTGCAGCCTTTTAACATGATTCATAATTGATAAGTATGCATGTGAAACCCATGAATAAAATCTAAATAAATGGAATAAAAACTATATTAAAAAAAATAAATAAATTAATCTATAAATTTTTTTTTTTGCAAAAGAAGTGAATCGCAAATCAGTGTGTTTGAAATGTATTAAACTAAAGCCCGGCAGCAGCTATTTTTAGTGCACCCTACTTTAGCTGTTGTTGTACATTTATGTGGTCTTACACAACTAGTAAGAGGCTGCAACTTTTGTTACGATCTGTATCTGTTTCGTGACGATTTTCCCCAAATTATTAGAGTTTAAATTGACGCTAAAGTCACCCAGATGAAATTAAAAGCGGTGCAACTAAATTGGCTCATCGGCAGAAATTCTATCTTGTAGTTAGATTGCAAACTTTTGTTGTATAACGCAATCCTAAAGCCAATATGGAGCTATGGAATTCAATTGTGGGGTACCGCCTCTGCATATAATATTGAGAAAATTCAAAAGCGCCAGAATAAAATTCTCCGTATAATTACTTTAACATACATGGTATGTTAAAAACTCTCGAATTCACATAGATCTAGGTGTACCCTTAGTGAAAGATGAATTTTCAAAACACGCGATAAGGTACATTAACAGACTGGAGTCTCACCCGAATCCTCTCGCACGTAGCATCCTTAACTTTGGTGGCCACTCTAGACTGAGTGTGGTGGCCACTGCAACCATCAAAGCGTTGGAAAGGTGATTTACCAACAAAATACACGCAAGAAACAACTTTTCGTCTAGCTTTGGCTGGACCTAAGTAAATAAAGTTTTTCAATATTAATTAATTTTTTTCTATATTAATTAATGAATTTTTATTTTTAAGATTTGCATACTTATTGTTAGTTCTTTTAGAAGATACAATAAATTAAATTATAAAAAAAAAAAAATGTTTAAAATAAAACAGATAACTGAATGACTCGCTTTGTAATTTTGCACACAGTACTTTGGCTAACCCCCATTAAAAATCATTTCCAACGGAGTGTTGAAATCCTTCTGAAACCAAAAGCGCAAGTGTGGCTGCTAATTGAATTTTTGATGGAACTGCGGCGGAAAGTTGTGTTTCAAAATTTAATTGGCCCAACAAATAGTTAAACGTTTCCTTCCAACGAAATATTGACTGCACTTACCCGTTGTTTAGCAAATTTAAAGGATCTGCACTTCCCCTAATTTTATTCCTTATTGTATTAAGGGTAACCGTTTCGTCGGAGTCAGACGATGATGCATAATATAATAATATTGGGTCCATTTCTTTTGCGTTTTTATTTTTTATTGAATTTGTTGCTCGTAAATTTTTACTTGTTTTGTGGAAACATATGATTTTTGTTGACAATTTTCGGCAGTGTTATAAAACACATTTTGTCAGTATTTTGCAACACTGAAGTGATAGCTCGACTCGTTACGTAACGAGTCACATTATTAGAAATTTACACGATATCGAAATTATTTTCTACTCGCCTAGAAGAGACCAAAACTGCTGCAAAGATACTTTTTTTTAAACTATATGTTATGTACATATTTACATTCTTTATATACTATAATTCATCATTGGCCATCATGAGATGGCCAAACAGTACCGTTAAAATAAATAAATAAAATAATCTTTTGCAGATATATGTATATGGGGCAATCCAAGTCAAATCGAACAGTTCGAAGAAAACATTTTTTTGATTTGCTTTATTTTTACTGCATTGTACTTTTGAACAGTACTGTTAACAATTCTGCATTGTTAACTCGAAAAGTTCATTTTTTGCGATATGACTATGTTGCAATAAAGGAGCAATATGTTGTAATAGCAATAAATGATGAAACAGAACTAGGGCATGACGTTTTTCTCCATACAATTTGGCATAAGATAACGCCAGAGAATGCGGTCGTAAAATAGAATCTATTTGATTTTTGCAGCGATTTTTCTTATGCTCTCACTTTGAAGCAGAAAAGCTTTCAACAATATTACCACACTTTTAGTAAATTTCATACATTTTTTTAACAAAACCAAAGCTTCAAAAGCTTTACTGTGAGAAAAAATTAAAATAAAAGAAAAAGCTTTTTTTACCTAACAAAAAAGAAGATTAAATGACAGTTTGTGAAGTTGCAGCTGTCGTTTCAATTATGTGCCTGTTTTCTCTGAGAGTCGTTTTTGCTTGAAGTTGCGGACGTATTCTGTTTCATCATTAAATGATAAAACAGAATACGTTCGCAACTTCAAGCAAAAGCGACTCTCAGAGAAAACAGGCAGATAATTGAAACGACGGCTGCAACTTCACATACTATCATTTAAAGTTCTTTTTTAATAGATTAAAAAAGCTTTTTCTATTATTTCTACTTTTCGTCCCGCCAAAGCTTTTGAAGCTTTAGTTTTGTTTACAAAATGAATGGAATTTATTAAAAGTGTGGTAATATTGTTGAAAGCTTTTCCGCTTCAAAGTAAGAGCATAAGAAAAATCGCTGGCAAACTAAAATAGATTCTATTTTACGACCGCATTTTTTGGCGTTATTTTATGCCAAATTATATGGAGAAAATCATGATGCTCTAGTTCTGTTTCATCATTTAATGATGAAACAGAACTAGGGCATGACGATTTTCTCCATACAATTTGGCATAAAATAACGCCTGAGAATGCGGTCGTAAAATAGAATCTATTTTATTTTGCCAGCGATTTTTCTTATGCTCTCACTTTGAAGCAGAAAAGCTTTCAACAATATTACCACACTTTTAGTAAATTTCATACATTTTATAAACAAAACCAAAGCTTCAAAAGCTTTAGCGCGGCGAAAAGTAAAAATAATAGAAAAAGTTTTTTTTCACCTAACAAAAAATAACTTTAAATGGCAATTTGTGAAGTTGCAGCCGTCGTTTCAATTATGTGCCTGTTTTCTCTGAGAGTCGTTTTTGCTTGAAGTTGCGGACGTATTCTGTTTCATCATTTAGTCTTATATTGGCATAATTTAGTATAAAAGGATTATGGGCGTATACGACATTCAGTATAAGACTGTGTCTTATACTTAAGAAGACTTGACCCATCGAGAACTCTTAGAATAAAATCTTATACTAAAAAAACTCTTATATACTAGCAACAATAATACTACAAATATTATAGTTTTTTATAGAATATTTCTCTGCCGAAGAATTTTACTACTATTTTATATCCATTATAACCATTTCATATATTTGTTCCATACATGTATGTATGTATGCGTGTATATTTGAAGCAATTTTAAACGTTCTGCAGGTGGTCAACAACTTACATATAGATACAACAAAAATAGTATCAACCAAACAACAATAAAAACAACATGAAGGCATTTGTGAAAAGCTGAAAAAAAGACAATGATGACCGTCTATCCGCTCATCCATAATACTATCCCTTGTCGTGATGATAAAACTGTAGAAAATAAACCAAGTGTTTGCATTCGCATAAGTGTATTATTGTAGTTGTAAATATGCATGTATGCAAAAGGATTTTTTTAAGTTCTTTTTTTTTTGTTCTCTGTAGTTTTCGTTTATAAAAAAGAGTGTGGGCTTGTGAATATTTAAATTAACATGTGGATTTTAGTCTGTATCACTTGTTTCCATATCTGCATACCTGTACGAATAATAATACCATTGTGAGGATACTTACAAATATGCAAAGTATTTGCTATGGACATAACACACACACACACACACACACACTTACACAAGCAAACATATGTATGTATGTGAATAATACTTCCCTAGGCTGGCAAGAGAGAGTACACGAAAGTATTTTGGCATATAAGTTAAGAAAATTAAAAAAATCGAAATACTTTCAGTTTTGTGTTTGAAATTCAATAGTTGAAAATTTCGCAACAAAATTGTCGTTTCAACATTTTTAAAATGCATTGAAAAAATATTTTTCTGGTATAGTCTGTAATCTGGCAGGTAGGCCGTCCAAATCTATTAGAATGCCATTTCCTACGTTTTGTCATTTGACATGTGTGAATGCAATTGGATTGAAATTCAGTTTGTGATATTTTTTCTCTCCTGCATTTTAGTAATTTTAAGAATTTATGTGTACGAAAATAAATCCTTTCCCATATTGAGGTGTGCAACAACAATTTGTTTTAATTCATGCTTTTATTTCCCTCTTTTTTATTTTAATCGTTTTGAATTGTTGCCGTATATGTACTCGTATATGTTTGTTTTTTTCGTTCGTTTAATAGTTTTCAATGAATTTGTCAGTTCGCTTTTAGTTTATTCTATTTTATTTATGCGAATTGATAGTATTGTTTTATGAACCTGTAACACAAGAACTCTTGTTGTTTATTTTTCTTATTTTTTTTTACTTCTTTCCAATTTAATGTTAAACCGTTTGGAATTACAGTGAATTCACGCTAATGTGAACTTTCACTAGAGCGAACAGTACAGTAAAGTGAACCAAAACTTTGAGCAACACTTACAATTATATTCCAATCTGGGGATTCCCCAACTTACTAATAGAGTGAAAGTAAGTTATATACGTTAATGAAGTTCAATGATATTCACACAAATGCATCCATAGTTATAGGTAGCAGGGGAAATATATGTAAATATAACAAAAGCTATGAGTATGTAGCGTGAATTTACTTCATTAAAATCTAAATAGCAAAAAATTTGAAACCAAAAAAATAAAAATAACCAATTTCTTTGTTGAAATATTAAAAATCCCATCAATCGAATGTATACCTTCGTGCACAAAAAGAAAGTTTTTATAGGTCACACGAAGTTTTTTCAGTGTAAATTTGAGAGCGTAGCTGCACCAAAATTTTGTGCGCTATACTATCTATAAGCGAGCATAGAAAATTGACATTTCGGCCGACGCTGGTGTAGACACGCGACGTTATGGCTTCTACCAGTTACCATAAATACAGTTTGTAAGGATTGTGCATCAGTGATTTTTAGCAATAAACGATTTTCTTCGAACACCACGTTGAAAACTTATTTACGTCATGTACCCAGATTTAAGGTTGTACTAAATTGACATAACAAAGACAAATTTTTATGAAGATTGAATCTTTTATCGAGGTTGGTCCTTCGATAAAAGATTCTTCGTATAAGTTTTTAAAATATGCGTATTTTAGTAACATTACGTTCCATACTACGTCTTATCGTATTTTAACTCTAATTCTGATACTAACGCTAAGTTTTAGACACGTTTTATACCAAGACTCTGTATTATACTAACACTACGTCTTGTACTAAGACTTTGTCTTATACTAAGACTCTGTCTTATACAAATACTACGTCTTATACTAAGACCATATTTTATACTAAAACTACGTCTTATACTAAGTTACTATCTTATACTAATACTGCGTTTTATACTAAGACTATCTTGTGTTATACTAAGAATCTCTCTTATACTAATATTATGTCTTGTACTAATAGCTATACTAGTTAAGGATATTTTTCGTTTGTTACATGTTTATTTGAGAAATTGCTACCCAAAGTTTATCATAAAAACCTTTAATATACATAAAATATCTTTTATGAGTACAGCCATAAGACTCTTATACTAATAATACATTTTATACTAAGACTGTCTTATACTAATTCACGCTTTATACTAAGACTCTGTATTATACTAATTCTTCGTCTTATGCTAAAAATTTGTGTAATACTAGGGCTCTATCTTATGCTAAACCCCAGTCTTACATAAATACCCTGTCTTATACAACTACTACAACTTTGTTGTTTTTAGGTTTATTGGACAAATTTCTATACAAAGTTTGTCATATAAACCTTTAATATATATAACATATTTTTTATGCTTACGGTCATAAGACTCTGATACTAATAATACGTTTTATACTAAGATCGTCTTACATCAATTTACGTTTTATATTAAGACTCTGAATTATACTAATACTAAGACTTTGTCTTATACTAAGACCTTGTCTTATACTAATGCTGTATCTTATAGTAAGAAAAACTCAATATCTACACTATTTAGAAATTTGATCGAGTGCGATAACGTTAAAAGGAAAACAGGGAATTAGAAAAGTCATAAAATTTCTTCTCTAAAAAGAAAATTTTTCAAATGAATGACACAAACTAAATAGTTTTACATTAAATATTTTTCCAAACAAAATTTTAAATAAATTTAAACATTCATTTCATTTTATCGAGAAATTCCTGTAATAGAGAGTTGAAAAAATATTTGAATTGAAATATGCAGGTTTGCAGTGGCATCAATTAAACTACTTATTTTCCTGTTTTTTAACGTCTAAAAAATATTTAAGAAAGGCATTTGCAAACTAAATTATAACAGTAAGTTTATGTTAATATAAGTTTTATAAATTTGATTAAGTATACATACATATTTTAAGAAGAACAAAAGTATATGTATATATTTTAAGCTGTGGTTTAAGTTTTTTATAAATTTGAAAACGATTTTTTTTGATGTCGTAATAGAACTTTTTTTCTCTCACATCAAAAGCCATCAAAAAATCGATGGCACAATATCGACAAATTTTGGTCCTTGCAAATCGACCCATCTTAATGTCTCGTATAATTTTTTAAAATATTTTTTCAAGGCAACAAGCCAACTTTAAATTGCTGCAAATTTGTTTAACATTAAAATAAAGGACAAAACATGAAAACAATAAAACACATTAGTTGCACTCACTATTAATAAATACCTTTAAAACAATAAAGGCTACTTTATTTTCTTTCGTCCCCCTGAAGAAAATCATTTTGCGGCAAATTATCAAACGATATAAACACTTTTGTGCTTAATACTTAGCAAGCGAAACGAATGTCAAGGTGCGATTTTTATGCTTTTTAAAAAATCTTTTTCAAATCAGCAGCATTTTCTTTCTCTTTTTTGAGTAACAAGCGCCGGTGGCTGGGTTGGCACTACCCGGAGAAACCTTCAAAGCCATTAATTTGCTTTTGTAACGTAATTAGAAAATTTACCGACAAACGTCTATACAAACAATAAGCAAGAACTGTATAAATGAAAAGAAATTGCTTTGGCCTGATTTAACGAAGAACAAAAAGAAAAAAACACCTTTTTGCAGTTGTACAATTGTGTTAAATTAAAAAAAAAAAAAAAAAATACAAAGCCTGTTAAAGAATAGAAGAAAAATTACAAGTCATCAAGATTTGATTAACAACCAATACGAATTCAATAGCATTTGACCAAGTTATTTCTTTGTAACTAGAAAACAATTAGATTTTTTTTTACACAAGCAAAGAAAAAAGATATAGAGGGAGACTGAGGGAACACAAGTCCTTTAACTAATTGTTCTCAGGTTGCACCCACTTTTTTCATAGAACATGTTCATATATACATACATACATGTTTTGTTAACCAAGAGGTGTTTCAAACAATATGTCTTACAATGCTTCATACATTTGTAATTACAAACAGCCAGCCACTGTCTTTGCCACAAGCTTACAAGCACATTAAAGCAAATATAACCTCAAATTGCAACAAAATTAATTCGATTTTGCATAAGTTTGCTTTCAATTTAATTTGACTTTATAGATTTGACAAATGAAAGAAAGTTTGAAATAGAAAACCAAAACGAATCTAAAAAGAGCTACATATCATATTTGGATATTTGAACAGTTGTGTGCAAAAACGAATTTTAGTTTTATGGTGGCTTTAGAATAGAAGTTTGAAATCGAAAATCTAATTCAAGGTAATATATTATTTTCAAATTGGCCATTTGTTTTTGAAATCGTATCATTTGTTTATTTTTCTTTAAATTTTATAAGCATTTACCCTACACCTTTTTTTTTTTAGCAACCCTATAAGAACAGTGAAGCTCCAAACTTTCTATTAAGTTCTTAAGGGCAATATGAACATAAAACAAAATTTTGTGTACGTGTGATAACACTTTAAAAATATTATCAAAAAAATTGTATACTGTTACGAATTTGTATCTCTTCTAACCCACTGTGCGAGCATTTTATACATGTGCACCCGCATCCACAAATACAACATTAAGCTAAAACCATAATACACAAACAAAAGTCCATGATCTAAAGAGCGCAACATTCCAAGTATATCAACAACCGATGATTTTATTGTTGTTGTTGCATTCTTATTGTTTTGCAAGCATGTGCGTATATGTACGCAGCAATTATATGTGTTAATTTGAGTATGGAATGATAATTAGCCAATCACTAGAAGTTTCATGATTATGGTAGAAGGTAATAAAGATGCAAAGGACTGGCAGCAATTCCATTGTAATCCTGGCTGTATGCGATGTGACACCGTCTTGTTGATACCATATGTTAGTTAAACCCAAAGCATGCCGTTGTGGTGTGAAAAAGTTTTCAGTCATATTACAATACGGCTCCCCATTCAAAGTTAACGTTACGCCATTTTCATTTTCAAATATGTAGGTTAGGTTAGGTTGTACAGGACGCCATTTTCATGAAACCAGCTCACTTGGGTCCTTTTGGTCCCGTTGTGTTGCCTGAGGGAGAAGTGCAGCCTATGAGATTTACACTTCCCCCGACGGTGCAGCTCCAAACCAACCCTAAAGCCGGATAAAGGAATCCAGTCCGTTCACTCGGCATCCCGATATATCTGCCAGCCTGTGCAGCCTTGGTCCGTCTAGATACAGCGGTCTCATAGGACAGAGAGCCGACAGAGGGGTGCTCAACACTTTCCTCCTCGTCCTCATCCCCGTAACTTCTACAGAAATCATTAAATGGAAGATTAAACCTCCTAGCATGCGCCCTTATGTGACAATGTCCTGTCATAACTGCCGTAGCACCGTAGTCCTTCTACGATCATACGCAGGCCATGTTAGCCTTGCTACTCGGTAGGTAACCTCACTAGATCATCTGTCCTGTGCAGTCCCTACAAGTTGACGCTGCACTTGGTTCTTACAGCGGTTAAGCGGGACTCATATCAATGTCCCCTCGTTGTAGACGAGCCCCTCTTTCGCCAGCTCATTCGCCACAATATTTCCGGACACTCCACTGTGCCTCGGTACCCAGAAAAGCTCCAGGCTTGAATATCTCGCTATCTTATTAAGAGATATCTGGCATTCTTGAACGTCGTATAGATACCCACAATCGCATTTAACGTAGCCTTACTATAAGTACAGATTCGGATATTCACCCCGTATAGCCTATATTACCTCAACCAGTTAGCTGCTCTCAAAATAGCTGCATTACGCTACACTCATCATATAGCTTAAAACTGATCCTCCTCTGATACTGGGGCATAAAAATGCCGCCACCACCTCCCATGTTCGACTTGGATCCATCTGTGAAAATTTCAGGCACGTCCTCTTGGTGACCCATTTGGTTTGCTGCCAAGGCCGTGCTTGTTAAGATCAAGTCAAATCTCTTGTCGGGCAGAAGAGCTGGTGCACAGTAATCCATATACTCCGGGAGGAATCAATATACTTCGGGAGACATAAGGTCTAATGATACCTCCTGACGAAATTACACACCAGCCTATCACTTTTAATGGATGCCAAAAAGACTGATGAATAATTTGAGGAGCTTTCATTGCCCACAGCTGACTATTCTGTTAATTCACATATCCATTCCAATGCAAATGTGCTTCGTCACTCATAATAATTTTTTTATGAAAATCGATGATTGATTTTGATGAAATGCTTTAACGATTGAAACACGTTGGTTTATCGAATATTTTTCCATAATGAATTTATCACATATCTACTTCAGGACTACCAAACATTAACCGTCATGACTAATGTTCACCAAAATGGCAGCAAAACAAAGTCCCCCTTTTCGGGGGATACCCTTAATTAATAATGGGATGATGTTCGGCAGGCACAGAGTTTAATTTTTAACGTGGAGAAAGATGGTTATAAGCAAAAAAAGCAAGCAAGTATAGATTAATAATCTATTGTATTAAGTGTAAATGAAGTTTCAAAATTGAGAAAGAAAGAGGTTCTGTACTCGTTTCATGAACGCATTTATTGGGGCGACGTTTTTGTCAAAGTGAACCATTGCTTATAAAGAAACTTTTGTTCTGTGAATAAAGATATGCCAAATCAAACAGGATAAGAAGCTGGCAGTAGCTAAACTCGTTAAAAGATATCACCCGCTATACACTTACAATAATCTTAAGAAACACCCAGACTTATGCCATTTGATAGCTGGATTTGTAACCAGAAATTTAACTAAAGTTCAACAATAATTAGTGAACGCCTTTAAAGGTATTTGTTACATTTGAATAATTGTTCCACAAAATGACATGTAATTTTTCTTAAATGTAACCTAAATGACTATCAAATAAACCAAGTTAAAACATTCTTTATTTGTTTCTTTCTTTCTTTTAATCTAAACTTTGTAAGAATGTTGTATGTGGGTTTATGTTTGTCAAGGATCTTTGTCTGGATTTATTGTATATGAATCTTTTGTTTGGAAATTTTCCTTACAATTGATTTTTGGCATTTGTCACAGTGACAACAAAAGATTTCATTTAATTTCTACACATAAATACGTACGTACATACATATGTATATATTTGGTTATTGTTTATAACCCTCAACTCCTTTTTATGCTTGTAGTCACTGTCCAGGTAGGGCAGCAACTAATACAAGAAATATATGGTAAGGATAAGGTTGGCTCAAAAAAGTATTTCTCACCTGGATGTTAGTTTCAAAAACATTTATTTTACGTGCAAAAGTAAAAAAAGTCGGCCAAAGAAAATAATTACATATGTATGTAATTACATATGTATGTAATTATGATGATAAATTACAAAAATGGAGAAGCAATTTAAAGGCTAAAGATGCCACGAATGTGGCATCTTTAGCCTTTTTCGGGTGCATTTTTCTGGTTTATCGATACTACAATTTTTTTCGAATCTACTGAATACTTTAGTAAAAAAGAGTACAAAATTACGTGTAGGACGCAATGATATATTGAAAGATATATTATGTATTAATAAATTTGAGTTAGCTTTCCCATTAATTTTTAAGAGTTGGCAGCTTTATTAGAGAAAGTTAACTTTTGTAGGACGAAAAATTCATGGCATTCCATTGGATATCACGCAGATTATCACCCTATCGTAAGCTATTATTGCACATTTCGTTTTACGTCAATTATATTTGACATTTGTAAACTAGACAGTTGAAGAACACAAAGAGAAAAACAATGAGGCGCTATACCGCGCTAGGGCGTAGAGTAACTGTGCCGTATGATGTTGAGTCGCAAATCATCATGAGCGAATAGGCACATTTTCATTTAAATGGTTACATAATTAAAAAAAATTTATATATATTAATTTTAATATTTTTATATTCACTAATAAATATAGTTAAAAAAATCTAAAACACACGCTTCGATGGCAAACTATTTATCCATATAGCCAGATAATTATTCGTATAACGCGTTTCCAGTTTTTTTTGAATTCCGAAAATTGCTTTCAGGAATTGCCAAAATCACCCACTTCCCCGGAAATAATAGGCAACTTCAATTTTCGCATCAAATAGAATGACCCTTAACAGTTCAGATATACATTCCACGGCCAAAGCGCGCACTGAATATGAAACCCGCTTAGGATTCGGTTAGCGAATTGGTTCCTACTTTTTGAGAATTCTTATAGTTGCTTTAGGAAGTGGGGAAAATCCCCCCACTTTCTCACAAGCAGTACTGCAACTTAAATATTCACATTAAAGCGAATGACCGTTTTTAGTTCAAATGCATGTTTAGCGGCAAAAACACGCACCGAATATGAAAAACCAGTTCCAAACTGGTTAGCGAAGTGGTTCCGATGTTTTTTGGGAAATCCCAAAATCAGTTTCGCGAATCCCCAAAATCCCCTTACTTCCCCGGAAGCAGTACGACAACTCCAATTTTTGCACTAAAGCAGCAACACTGTATATACAGTTTTATATACCTACATATAAAATAATCGCTGATATGGCATGGGTTACGAGTGCTGCAAATAAACAAACGAGAACTCAATATAAAGTTTACTTTAAAATCTATAATCGAAATTCAGATAAAAAATTATAATAAAAAAAGTCATAATGGAAATTAAAGACTTTATTTATATGTATATATATTTTGAATTAATAAACTTCACTTCCCTCTATCTGTTCCTAACTCCCTTCACCAACCGCTGCTCTCCTGGTCATTTAATATTTTTAAGCAAAAAACGAAAATTCGGAAGTTGAAATGTAAATCCTGAAGGTACAAGAGCCGGATATAAATTCGCATCTGCAACTACAACAATGGTTTTTGCTTAAATATATTTTTTTAATTTTAACATAATTTCTTTTGGATTTTTTCTATATTTGTCATCAATACTATAAATTCAATAGCGGATGTAAATAAACCACACGTACAGAAAAAAAGATCGATTACTACACCACATTTGCACACACACACACACATAAACACACGCCACATAAAACGGTGCTCCATAGATGAGAGGCACGACTGCGAGTGCTCTCGTATAATAAATACCAACAACAGATGCAGGTAAACAGCGGAGTTTTGTTTTTTCTTCAGTGCATTTTGAAATGCAAAAAAAAGTTTAATACATTAAACTTTTTGCTGATAAATGGCCATAAACATGAAAAAACAAAATCTTTTACACATTTTTTACATCAAATAATAAAAATATGCAAAAAATAATAAAAAAAAGGAAAAAAGAAGTTATACAAAACAAGTTAACATGTTAAGAAAAAATCTTTTGAAAACCAGATGGCCTGCAAAACAATATAGCAATATATATATTTTTTGGGGGCCAGCTATGAAGTTTGGTTTGTTTGTTTGTTTTACGTAAATCTTTTTGTTGCAAAAACGATTTTGCAGGTTCGTTTTTATGTGTTACATGGGACTGTTGAGTTGAGCTGTATGTTGACATGCAAAAATAGGCTTTATAAATGAATTAAGGGGATTAAATGAATGATTTTTATAGTGATTTGGGGAAAGATAGAAATAATAAAGCCATGCAAATATTATTCATTATATTCTTATACATACATAGCTGCAAATGTGTGTGTATAGATATAACGAGAAAAGAAAAATAATTGAAGAGGAAAATAATCCAATACAATTTCGAAAATATGATATCAGCCAAGTAGCTTTTGAAAACAGTTGATACACATTTGTGTTTTATTACATTTTCCAAAACTCTCCGCAATATTTCTGGTGAATTTTTTCCTTAAGAGTTGTGATTTAAGTCACCTACCTAGAGGTCTGCAAAAACGATGATGGTCATGACAGTTATTGTCGAGAGTGAACGGTATAGAGACATACATAATTAGACATATTTTTCCCATCCCAATCAGTTGACATTACCTTGCTAATCTGCGCAGTGTCGTAGGTATATACACTGGGCACTGATCAGTTTTAACTAATTTAATTCCAACATTTTAAATGCTGCAATAGAGTTTGTTTTAGTTTTTCGTGTTGTTACACTCATAGAAAAGAGCATCTTCATATTGATGACGGCGGGTCATCAGAATTGTGATATCAATATTATGTAAATAGTCATCAGTAATGTGAAAACAGACATCAATCTCAATGACAAAAGTCATCAGAGAATTTTGTCATATATTGAGTATCATCAATGCTACAACTGTGGTGACATCAATTCAATGATTAACAATTGTAATACTTTTAATTTACTTTTAATTTTAATTTTTAAGAAGTAGAAAAAAATGAATCATATTAATGACACTTAATCATCATATACGATGTTTAGTTACATAAATATAATGACAGCGTAGAGAGTAAAATAAAATGAAGAACTACGATGCAAAGAAAGATATTATTTTCTCGTACACATCATACACACAATTAAAACATTCTAACACTCAGACATTATATTGATGACAGTAAGTCATCAAAAGTATTAGAACATTATTAATTCTCATTGGTTTCTTGAAATTAGTAAAATATAAAATTATATGTTTGAACATATTTTTGAACTAAATTATGTTTTGTTAATGTTAGCGTGTCATGGTACTCATTATATGTCATTTTGTCATACAGTTTACTTCTCTATGTAATGTTTCTGATGTTAATGAGCCATCACATCCATGAGATTTTTACATCATATTGAAACCAAATTATAGTTTTACTGATGTTTGTGTGATATTCTATTGTTAATATTTTGTCATTATATTGGCTTCATTTAGTAATTTCTTCGATATTAGAGTGTCACTGCATTGATAACATGCACAAATCAAACGTATTTCAATAAAGCGTCACCATGATGTCAGTTTGACATGTCATTGATGAAATAATTGTCATAATTACTGCTAATGATAGTTAAGGCAACTGAGGTTATGGTTGACATCACAGCGATGAAAAGTGTCATGGGGTCAAAAATGATGACATTTGGCATTGCATTGATGTTAAAATACATCACAGTTATGAACGGTTTTCTATGAGTGTATTGTTAAAGTTAAACTTCGAATACTACGTCCTCTTGCCTTCTCATCATAACCTGTTTTCCTAGTTCCAGTACAATGCGCTGCATATATAGGGGACATCCTCTGAATACTACTCCAAGATAGGAAAAAAATTAATCTTGCAGATATCATGGCGTCAGCAGAACGGAAGCCATTTGCCACACAGAGCGCGGTGCAATTGATTTACTTAAGGACACCTTTGATTAAAGAATAATTTTCAGTATTAATCCAATTACTAAGCCACCTAGACCATATGTATTAACCTTATTGATACCTTTCTTTGGAGTTATGTTAAGCCACTTGTCAATATCGATAAATCGGAGGCAACTGAACATTTCAAAATCAACATGGGAAGAGTTATTGGGGAAATATGGACATCAAATGCTGTAAAACTTTTGTGAAAATAGATTGCAGATTGCGCCTTGTACGTGGCGGCTATTGCAACCACATGGCAAAATCATATTTATACACAAAATTTTCAATTCAATAAAGTCAATTTCATTGATATTAAAACTGTATTAAGATATTAAGGTGCTAAGCTATTCATTGGTAGCCTTGGAAACCTTTGAAAAGTGTGTTCGACTATTTAACTGCGTAATTATTTTTTAATTTAAAGAAAATAATGAGAACGTAATAGGAAAAATGTTCTAATAATGCTTTTCAAACACCAAAATCTGTTTTTTTTTCTTCTAATGTCTATATATTGACGTTTCGTAGGTGCTAACCGAGATGTGTAGTAGGTTTAAAAATTTATGTTTGTTTAACTATATTAAGGCGGCGAAATTTATTGAAAGTTGTTCTCTTAGAAGCAAGCTCCTGAGTACGGCATCGAAATGAGGTTGATGGATTGTTTTTCTGCCGATTTTGCAGTAATTAATTCTCTCTGCTAATGGCGAATGCATTTATAAAAGACATTGAGACATTTTATTTCGTCAATAAAAAAAAGCTGAATATCATTTTTAAGGATGACTGATTCTTTGACAGCCAACAAGGGCTATTATGTTTATTCCGGTTGCTTTAAAAAATATTTTGTTACCTAGCCTTTCGAACTTCAGGTCCAAGATTTTTTTCGGGTAGACAAACTACTTAAGAAGAGCTTTATATCAGAACTTATATATTTTGTTTATGCAGCTGCTCTACATATCAACATTATCTATTTTTTAGCCAGCGTCTTTCTCAGCTAATTTTCAGCTCTTCATCGGCTTTTTGATATATAACTTTAATCCAATTAATTTTAACTAAAATTAAAACTTCACATCAAAACCAAATATTGAAGTTTTTTCTTTAAATAATTTTTTTAAGTTCCACTTAAAACTATGTTCTTTTGAAATTGTATCTTTTTTATTTTTGCCAAATGGTCTCAACAAAGGATACAAATTTTAGCTATAAAACTGACTACCTGTCATATCAGGTTTTTTTTTTAATTTTTTGTTTGCTCTAACCCCAAAAGGTAGTCTGATGCCAACAGAAATATAAATATTATGCCAGAAATAAAACCTCCTCCTTTTGCAAACATTAAATAATCTTTAAAGGTAAACTTGAAAACACCGGGGTTTTTTTATTCATTCAAATAGAAAAACCTAAAAATTATCCACAGCCAAGAAACGTGAGCACCTGTGAGGAAGTTTCAGGTTACACACTCTCAATCACTTAGAAATAATTTATAACAAAAACTGTTTCCACAACTTAAATCACAATTCAAACAATTTTCAAAATAGAGTTTTATGCATTTCCGTATGTGATATGAAACAGAAAACACGACAATCAAAATTAAAGCAGAATTGAAATATACAACATGTTTGTACATCGTAAAAAAAAAAATTGCACACATGAGGCAAGGACTAAATTAAGCACACCAATACCTTTTCCTTTTTTTTTCGTTGTTGCTCCTGTTGCCTCTTATTTCTTTCTCTTAATATGCCAAATCTACTTTTAACACAAAATCTCTTAACAATTCCACTTATCAACAACACAATTGTGCTACCAACAACGACAATAACTACAACATTGAATACCAAACAGTCTAGGGTCGTCGTATATCACATTTCAGCATCATCCAAAAAGTGTTCTTTCAAGCACAGTGCACAATGGTACCCAACAAAAATAACAAAACAAAAAGAAAAAAAAAATGATAAAAATAAATAGCGTATTGAGCAGAAAAATTACAAAAAAAAGTTGTATGAAGTATTGAATGGAATTTACAAAAAGTTCCAACAAATTGAATGAAACATATACTTTTCCACAAGATACAATCGTGAAACTGACAAGAGCACAACAAGCCAGCGAAACAGCATTAACAGTAGTGTAGAATCAATGATGGTAACAGGAACAAAAGCATCCTTGTTAAACCACAAGAAATTTATTGAAAAAAAAACATGAATAAAAACGACAGCAATAGGGTATCAAAGCTGGAGGTGTTTTAAGTGCAATAAATATGCATGCAATGGCAAAGAGGACTTAAGAAACTTTCTCCCGCCTGTTGACAGCGAACAAGTAATTAGGAAATAGTTATAACCAAATATGACTTAATCTACAAATGACCACTATCCAAAAGCAGTTTGGCCAACTACTTTGTAAATGATGGTCGCTCTCTATGCATACATACCCAGCAAAAAGTTTCAAGGTTTTGGAAGCTTAATTTGAAGCGCTTTCGTTAGTTAGTTAGAATTTGAAAGGAGCTATTTCAAATCTGTCTGTTAAATGTGTTTCATGTGGACAACTTATTTTCTTCGCGGTTGTAGGACTTCATGTTAAAAGCAACAATGTTAAACGATAATACAGAATGTGAAAATTTAAATTATGTGATGATGCACCAACGGGTTGATACACCAGCGCCGCCATGAGGCTTGCAAGGCTCACATACGTCCCAACTTTTGCCATATGTTTATAGCCATATGCACAAAGCCCTTGCTGAAGAGTTCGGGCCTTCTACTCCCTCCTCTATGCAACTTTCCAGACAGTCAATGGAAGGCAAGGCTATTGGGCCGAAGTTCATTCATATCATTAGCTCTTAACCAGCTCACCCGCTTAACTATCACTTATGATTCCTTACATTGCAGGTATCTGGTGCAAGATAACAGCACCTCGAGGGGTTATTAGTCGCGAAACTCGGCATTGTACCATAGTTACCAGCGAATCTAATTCCTTTTCTTGTGATGACATTATTCATGCGGTGTCCTCGATTTTCTACAAGAAACCAGAATCTTCTACTTTTCTATGCCCCAAAAAACCGAGAGAGATAGGCATACGCCAATGCAAAAGCTGCTCCCCAGGGTGAAAAGATGAAAATACACTAAATGGGAAACAAAGCGTATGAAAGTAGCGTATTTTTGATGCTCCGTTGTAAAAAATAGCTGCTAACAGAAATTATATCTTCTGGAAGAGTTTTTGGAATCAGAGAAGCCTCTAGTGTTTCACACGAAACACTATTTTTTGCTGCGTATTTATACAAAAAATGTTTGCGCGGCTGCACACGGTGGTTAGAGGGTTAATAATAAAAACCACAAATGGCTTACCGTTGTTCGACTGGGGAGCCATGATGGCAGACATACTTTTAGCTTCCTTACTGGGTAAAAACTAACTTAAAGTACCTGAAGGTAATTATATTTTTATATTTTATATAGTCCAGAATTGATTCTTTCATATATCCAGAAAAATCTTGTGGTAATGGTTTGAAATCACAAAATATTACCAAAGTGATTTTAAAGCACGTAAGAGATATCATTTATGTAATAAAAAATTAAATACCGTGGTTTTATATCGAATTGTGTTTGTTAATATAGTATCTATCATAAATTCCTGAGCACGTAAGTTTATAAAAAATTTTAAATTGTTTTCGTGATTTCAAATTATGTGATTTTCAAAATAGGCCTTATATTCCGAACGCTTAATATTAACCTTCCCATCTGAGTAGGAATTAGTTCTTTTCCTTCTTAATTTCTTTAATCTTTATTAAAGATTTTCTTTTAACACCTCATATTGCAGCACCTTTAACATAAACTATAAATGTAACACCTAAAATATTTATAAAAGAAAACAAAAACTTGCAAAAAAAAAAAGAGAGGGGAAAAATTGCGTTCGTTTTATCTTTTAACAAAAAGATGGGCGTTAGTTGGTAGGAGTTTCAACCACAAGCACATACATCAACCATAATATATCCACCTATTTCCGATCTTCTTTTTTTTAAATATAAATTTTGACACAAAAGCACACAAACACATGCCTACAAGTCAATAAAAGCAACCGCAACAACTACTTGACACGTTGCTAAAATGATACATGTTTTGTTTTTGTATATTTTTTCGTTTCTTCAACTCCTTTTTTTTTTTGCTCAAAAATATAAAATTCAATATTTTTTCCAGGAGTACAGAGTATTGGAATGAATAAATGTGTCTGTTTAACTCGCAGACAGGAGGAAATGTTACATTGAGTTAAAATATAAACATCTAATAGATACTATCGACAGGATACGGGTTTCAATTTACAAATTGTTTTATATTTACTATATTTATTTCTTTTATTTTTGCTTATTTTTCAATCTGCTTTTCAAAAAGCAAAATTGCAAAGTAAATCGAAACCGAATACACGTCAGGAATGCGGAATATTTATTTGGATTTTTTGCTTAAACTTTTCATCGAAAACGAGGCTCAATTTCCATCCCTGGTACTACATGACACTGGAGCCATAAACAGACCACAAAACGAGTCATTCTCAAGGACTTGCACTTACTTCGAGTAGATAAATTAGGCTTGTAGTAACAGTGATGCCTACTAAAAGTAGCAACGGTGCATCCTTACAAAAAAGGTTCTTTGGCCTTACATATTATATTCGCGTTATGTCCCACTGGACATATTTACGTAGTGAATGCTTATTAACTGCTTTCTATGCCTATGCGATACAGTATCTCAAACGTTTTTTGAAATATTTTGTTTCTCTTTTTATTCTCCTCTCCGCAAGCTTCTATAAAATCAACAAATCAAATTATTCTATCTGATCCTATACTTAAAAAATCTACTAATAAGTTTCTACTATACGTAGAAAAAAATATATGGTTGGTATGACAATAGTCTAAGGTTAATATACAATTGTTGAATCATATGGTTGTAACTGATAATATTATATTGTTATACTCAAAACACTATTGAGAGTTCACAATAGTATTGTAAAAAAATCGTATAAGTAGTAATACTAAAATTTGGTTTAAAATTGTTATTTCATTAAGTAGCCATATTATTTATTGAAGTTATATTAGTGTAGTACTCAACCATATTAACTGCTTTCTGTGTCTATGTGATGAGTACTTTCAAAGTATCTCAAACGTTTTTTTTTGAAATATTTTGCTTCTCTTTTTACACTCCTCTCCGCAAGCTTCTATAAAGTCAAGAATAGTACAAATTAAATTACTCTATCTGATCCTATACATAAAAACTCTACTAATAAGTTTCTTCTATACGTAGAAAAAAGTATATGATTGGTATGACAATATTCTAATAGCAAATCAGTCCTTTTAATTCTAAATTAAATACCACTTTCTCGGATTGTAGCTCACAAATAACAGATGTTCCAAGATTGCACTTGTAAGAATAACAGTGCAGTGTTGCACAGTCACAGTTTTAAACAAGCTAAGTCATTCGAAATTATTGAAAAATATATGCGAAATCATGTCGAAATTTTGTTAATTTGGTCAAATGAAGTGATTTAGGCCAAATCATGTATATTGAAACGCACGTTTATTAAAGTAATAAATATAGTTTAAAAAACTAAATAAGACGCTTCCATATCAAAATTAAAAATTTTCATTCACTTCTTAAATTATCCATATAACCAGATAATTATCTGTGTAATTCGCTACGAGTTTTTTTTAAATTCCTAAAATCGGCTTCAGAAATCGTCAAAATACCCCACCGAATATGAAAAACCGGTTCCGATTTGGTTAGCGAAGCGATTGCGACTTTTTTTTTGGGAATTACCAAAGTCGGCTTCAGGAAACATCAAAATCCCCCCACTTTGTCAGAAGCAAAACAGCAGTTCCAATTTTCGCACTAAAACGAATGACCGTCTATAGTTCCGATGCATGTTCCATGGCAAAAACGCACATCGAATATAAAAAACCGCTTCCAAACCGATTAGCGAGGTGGTTCCGAATTTTTTTAGGATTTCCCAAAACCAGCTTCATGAATCCCCAAAATCTCCCCACTTCCCCGAAAGCAATGCGGCAAATCCAATTTTTGTACTAAAGCAATGTTTTATTTTTGTAGAGGACTATTCGCTGTCAAAAATACGTCGTTCGCGCTAGTTGTATTCCTGGCTTTATATGAAAACTTATACAACAACTGTGCTCGAAATTCCCCAAAGATCTCCTCCTTCAAGCCACAAATATTGAAAATATACTAGTAGTATTCATTACTTTAAAATTTCCACTTATTATTTTAATACACAGTTCTCTTATCTTAAACCACACAAAATAATTATTTAACGAACTTAGCACTTTGAAAAGCGCGCTATTTTGGCAAAAATAGCTAAATTAAAAGCAACACTTATCCCGTTCTACGTGTGTGTCGTAAAAGCTCTTGCCACAACACCATCTACCATCCACAACCATCATCTAACATTGCAACCACATTAAAGTACAAAAGAATGTTTGTGTTTTCCATTTTTTTTTGTTGCTGAAATAGAGACATTTCCATAATCACAAAAAGAAAAGGATGTGGCAACAGCTAAAAACCAGGATAATGCTGACAACAATAATAATAGCAATATATGTATAAGAAGAAACATAAAAAGGGTTTAAATTGTAATTGGAGTGTGTAAGTGTTAGTATATGCGTTTGTGTGTGTGTGTGTTTGTACATATATGTGGCTTTGTGTAATCATTAAATGGCATGCATTTATTTACTGATATCGTATGACCTTAATGCGAATGTTTAAAGAAAGGTAAAGCAAAGAAATGTTTAAAGAAAGGTAAAGCAAACTTTTCTTAACTTAAAAAAAGGGTTCAATATATAATTTGAGAAATGCGTGTATGTACGTATAAGTTAAATAAAGTATTGTACATAGATTGTAAATAAATTATAATGTCAAAAGGCAATATTACATTGGTGATGGTAACATGCTACACAGTCTCGAATATGTTGCAGAGCAAGAGGAATTCAGTAGGTCTTTAAGATAAAAAAATGGCACAAAAATTTATTACATTCTAATTTATTACATTCTAAGCTCGACAAAAACTTAACATATTGTGGTTGGGCTGGTGTGAATTTATTTCACTTACCATTTCTTTTGGAAACCATATAATTTATATTAACATATATAAAGGTTTACATTAAAAAAGACTAAGGTCTTTCGAGCTTCATACTCAGGATACGCACTTTGGAGTTACAAAGCTCTCACTTTTTTACTACACAGAAAAAAAGGTTAAGGTTTTTAGATACTAATCCATATGAATCGTATATAAATCCTAAATAATTTTTGCATAGTAGTTTAAAATGAAAAATTATTTTTAACATATATTAAAAAAATCGGAAAAAATAGTAGCTATTCGAATCTCACTGCCAAATATTCAAATTTGTGGAAAAGGACACAGTTTAATATGAAAAATTTCAATAAAACTGAAACAGTGAAATAAAATAAAACCCCGAAAATTGCTTACAAGCCCACTGTACACAATTTTTTCCATTTTCTTTTATTAGATAGCAGACAAAAAAATATTCTGCTTGGACTAATATTGAAAAAGCTACGAATATTTATTCCAATATAGATTTGTTATAATGCGCTTTTTTTAAAACCAGACACCTCTGAAACTACGGGCCAAAAAAATTTGCAAATTTTTTGAAATATGCTGTGGAGAAGGAACAACAATACAGTAAAAAATTAAGTAAATCAAAATAAATTTTTCCCCAAACAATCCGACTTGACTTGGAATGGCTCATAGAGTACGTACTGTAGAGTACGTACTGTTTATAATAGAGAGATTTTGTGTCTGCCTCTTAAGCACAAGTTGCTTGTAGACAACTTAGTTTCTTCGTGATTAAACGATTTCATAAACGTGACGATGTTAAACAAAACTACTAGTACAATGTGATCAGGCAACAAAATAAATGCTGCGTCGCGCTCACCTGTACAAAATTAAAAACATCGTGTACACGGATCCTGAGCTGACTGTGGTACCGCCAAATCTTTTGGAAAATTATGTTATTACTACTAAAGGTGAATGCTATAGGTATTAGATTACTCATTGCTAACTGCAGTCAATTATATACGAATACCAACTTTATGTAAATTTACTCTCCGGGAGGCAGGTTTTGCCTTGGTGCCTTTCTGCGTGCGTAGAGATGTAGGAGTATCTCGATAGTTCTAGTAAATAAAACTCTAGAAAGATGCATGACTTATTTGTGTTGGACCTCCGCAACCCATACCAAGGTTAATTGGAGATCAGCCAAGTCCCGGAAAGTTCTGCTTGTAGACCATCTCGGTGCTGATCATGGTTAAGGTGCCTACTTTGGCTGAAACGTTCTGGCTGTGGCTTAAACCCAAATCACAGGAAGGGGAATTAGTTTCTCTGATAACTATGGTGCGACGCCGGTTTTCCGAAGCTAATAACCCTCCGTGGTGCTGTTGTCTTGCAACAGATACCTCTAATGTGAGGAACCAGAAGTGATGGTTAGACGGACGAGTTGATTAAGGGTTGGTGTTCTTGATGTACTTTGGCCCACCAACTCATTAAGCCTTATTTTCCATTGACTGGTTGGGAAATTGCATATAGAAGGGATTAGAAGGCCTAAACTCTTTCATATGGCTACACACTTATGACAACAGTTGCGACCTATGTGAGTCTTGTAAGCCCCACGGAGTGCTGGTGAATCGTGAATAATTCACCCCGTGGAGTTGGTCCATCATCAAATAAGGCAGACAAGGAAGGTGCTGATGTAAATCTATTTCCACATTCAAGTAATTTTAATATTGAGAAAAGAACTAATAAATATATAGTGCAAACGCGTAAAACTCGATTGTTGTACAGGCCGCCAGTTTCATGAAACCAGCCCACTTAAAACTCGAATACAATAAAAGCTTTTTATTTCAAACTATTCGAAAAACGCTTACGAAGAAATTAGCAATATGCTGAATAGTATTAAAACTCTTGCACAAAAAAGCCAACAACACTTGAAAAAATGTAAAGCAGGCAACTTCGTATACACACACACACACAAACTTTACCTTAAAAAATGGTGTGACAGCCAGAAAGTAAGAAACAAGCGCCGCATATCAGACATTTGCCCCTTGCTGCCATTTATTTTTCGTGTTATTTGGTGACATGTCATTGTTGCTGTAGCAATATGTTCAAAGTCTGTTAAGGATGTGCGTGCTTCTCAATTTTCTTTATTTATTTTTTTTCATTAAAGTGGTTTTGTGTGGCAGGAGCCAGGACGTGTATGAAAATTTTTAGATTTTTAGTTCAAGAGAAAAAAAGGTGTAAGCTTATGTAGAGTAAAAATAAATTAAATTTTTTTTTGTACAATTCACAATATACATTTCAACATATGTATGAGAGTATTTTATTGCTGTTCTTATGTCATAAAGTTTTTAGCGTACGCGTTTCGTTGAATTAGAATTTCTTTTTGACACGTTTTGTTTGTGTTGGCTTTTATTGCTGCTTGCAAATTTTGTTTACTTTGTTGCAGAAATAAAAACTATATCAAAAAATTTAATAAAAAATAAACGAGGATTCTGCTGAAAAAAAAAAAAAAACAGCCAGTTAAAGAAACAAAAAGTCACACAACATGCTGGCTCGAAAAGTGCTCGACCAGCAGTCTCGAGGTCGCTGCCAGCGTTGTCAACTCGGTGCGTTTCGCACCGTTTTTGGTGCTTTTTTAAAATTATTTGTGCTAAAAATTCTTTAGTCGGTGCGGGGTGCGCTTTTTTTTAAGTTTTCGGTGTTTTTTTTTTTTTAATTTTGGTGGCACAAAATCAATTACAACTCAACTTTTTGTTTTAAGGTAAGAAAAAAATTTACTCAAATGTCCAAAATTTTTACGTTTCATTTTGAAAAACGTGCAGTGTTGTATGCACAAAGTAATACCATCTTACTGTTGTATATTATACATGCTCTCGAAAGAATAATAAATAAATTTCTTTTATTGAATTTTTGATGAACTTTTATAATTTATTAAATTAAATTTTTGGTTTGTACATTTGTACAACGGGTTATAGTTCAGGTTTTTTCTTAAGTTTTTTTTTTTTTTTCTTAAGAAAGATTTTTTACAATACAAATCTGCTGTGATCAATAATTTTGATTGAAGAAGACAAGAAAAATAATAATCAAATCTTTAGCTGGGGGACAACTAGCTGTTTCGTAGTCGCTACACTACTCATCAGCACCCACTGGGATTCGAACTCGGGACATGACGTATCATGATCTACTGCTTTAACCATTTATCAGAGAAGGTGATTTTATAAGCCCAACTCAACTTATCTAGGCAGGAGTTCCCCAAGGTAGCATACTAGGGCCTATTTTATATTTGATTTACGCCTCTGACATGCCAACGACATCTGGAATTTACACTTCGTTCAATAGGTGATTCTACCGATATTGCTCCCGCACAATAGAACTTTTTGTTTAGAATTAAGATTTGAATACTTATTGTTAGTTCATTTTGAAGATTCAACAAATAAAAAAAGCTTAAAAAAAGAACTGATAAACTGAACTTGCAGTTGTATTAAATAACTTAAATTTAGATGAAAATTAACTAATTTTGCATTTAAATACACAGTCAAAATCTAGGCCTTAGTCAGTTTGTAATATATGGTTGTTCATTGAAAATGGCATTCTTGCCAGATCTTTCTTAACACCACTAGTTTTGCAGTTCAAAATTGTCTAAATTGTACGCGAAAAAAATTTGGAAATAGTTACCGCGACTATGTTTCAAAATATATATAATACTTTTCATTATCAGTTTGTAAAATGTATATATCGCGTTGTACAATTCTTTCATTTATTGACATGTCAAACTCTGGCTTAGTTGCCAGATCTAAATCTTTCTTAACTGCATATTTTAAATTCTTACATTTTAAATAACAATTTCTCTTCTTTCTTCAATATAATATATTCAACACTTGAAAAAAATACTAAAGCCAGAAAATAACTAATAATATTCGTCTTAGAATACGTCTCATGTATACTCACTCACCCACACAACCACACTCACACATTTCCACCCATACCCACCCGCATAAGAGAACACCTTAGTTTTATTTGTTCCGTTTGCCAAACCCAGTTAAAAAGTTTCCTTCCGTTTTATGGTGATGATTGCTAAATGGCAGGATATAAGTGTATGTAACTGAATGTGTATAGATATGGTGGTTTGTGCTCATATACATACTTACATACTCGTAGATATATAAAACGCTTTTAGCTGTTTTCCCATTGCTGTTATTTTTGGAAAAATAAAATTCTGAAAATAAAATTTAAAAAAAAAAAAAAAAAAAACAAACTTTAAAGGATGTGTATTATGTTGACACTTTTTGTGTGTGATTTGTCAATAAAAACATATACATATAAACATTTACACACATACACACGTATTCATTTATGTAAACTCAAAATTTGTGTACGAGTGTGCTATCTCTTCATGTTGTGTCAATTTGTTTATTTGCATACGCATATAGAGTTCAGACAAATATTACCATGGATATGTAATTTTTACATATATATAATCGTGCATACACATAAAAAAATATTTTGAGCTAAATATAATCAAATTTCGTATAATGTCAAAAGTATATTTTGCACTTTTAAAAACCTGTTTTTTCTAATGAAGTTATTAATATTTAATATAAAAAAAGGATTGAATTTTTTTTTTGTAAATTATGCCCATTTTTCTGTGAGTGTATATTTGTTTAAGTAAATATTTTATGTTTCAAAATATAAACATATTTGTACGTATACTGGATTTACATATACAATACACACGTCTGTGTGAATATTTCAACACGCAAGACTTGTGGAATTTAAATGACCCAATTATTGAAAGTTTTGAGTGGCTTAAAATAAAAATTGGCAGGAAATGAAATTTAAATATTTTTCTCGTATTAAGGAAAACAATTTAGGAAGCGTGAGCATATTGCTTTTATGGGTTAATGGATATACTCGTATACAAATATAAATGTTAAATTCGTTATACTTGTACATTAATGTATATATCAGCACATAATTTTTTTTTTAAGTTTTGGTTAAGTGATACTCGTAAATAAAATTTATTACCGTGCAACCATTGACTGGCAAAATTTCTGGGTGACTTACATATTTTATTACATTATCTGTGATTTAAAGAGCAAACAAATGTTTGTCCTTAAAACAAAAATAAAAATACTTAGTTTTAAATAATTTTTGGGGTAGCAAGTCAACTGTGGGTAAGGAAGTATGAGAACATTTTTCTGAATAATATAAAACTGTTATTTCTCCGCATAGTCCTAGTAAAATATAATTAGTCCAGCGTCGTTTTCCCACTATTTTGCTATTTCAAACAACTGAAAAATTTCTTAAAAATTGACATGTGTATGTTTCAATGCTGACATCCTTGTTTGACCAAAATAATAAGTTTGGTAACAGACAAGGTGCATTAATGTCTATGGGAGGCAGCGCTACGGCAGGTGATAGTTTTTTTCGACTGGCAATATAATAAGCTATTTACGTTAAATATATTGTTTACATTTTTACTTCCATGGTTTATAATTGTGAAAAAAGTTTAAAATATTTTTGACAAGCATAACTTACCACATGCTTGTTTATGTTGTGTTATAATTTTGCTGTAGTGCTGCCACCTTCCAGACGCAGCTTGGTAACAGAAAATAGTTGCAGAGAATAAATCTTTAGAGATAGGAAGAGAGAGAGGGAGAGAGAGAGAAAGACAAAGCTGCAAGGTGCAGTAGTTCATGAAAGGTTGGCATGGCGACTACACAGATGTGCTCCTGTGTTTTGTCCTGAAGGAATAATAATTTTTTCATCGCTAGATAATGATGGTTACGCTTTGAACCAATATCTTATTTGCCTAAAAGCTCTGAGTAATTTACGCGTGCAATTGTTTTCTCCTTTTCAAGATAGTCAATGTGAATGACACAGCGTACATCCCAAAAATCTCTCCAATCTTGTTGTCCGTCAGCTCCTGCCTTCTTTGAGTCACATTCAGCCCAGATATTACACTGTTTTAATCAGCAATACTTATTAAAGACTCCGTGTCTCGTATCAATAGCTGAAAAATTTCGTAAATACCGTTAAGATTGTGCTAGAATATTGTTACACTTGTACACTCCTTTAAAGTGTCTACACGGTAGCGCTAATGTGAAAAATGCATCAATTGCGCTAATACCTTTTCTATGTTGAAATATTCAGTCAACACGTGATGTTATAGTTCATCTTGGATACCTACAGCCTACATCTTCAGCCATCTTCATACTCTTCCTATATCATTCCATAGATTTTATTGATTTTTTATGCGCATGATGATCTCTTTTGTAACAATCTGACTACGTGGTTGGGGAGATAAATACGACATTTTCTTTCTTGCCTTGAACTTTCCAAAGTTATATGTGACAGAAAACACGTCCGCAGACAACTTGTTCCATAGACCAACCGTCCGACTGAAAAACAAATTCTCTCTGTAGTGCGTTGTATGATTCACACTGTGCAATCCTGTGGATAACTTCTAGACGATGTACATATACGTAAAAATACGAGTATGTGGATTTCGGAAACAATAACCCTAATCTCATCAGAGCACAATTTGTTGTAGTATAGATACGCACCCCACACTGCGACGGTGATACAGTAACTCAATAGAATCCAATACCCTTCTGTCACTGAAAAGCTTCTGCGTTCTCTCTTGCGTTTGGTCGAGTAAACTTAAAATAAAACTTTGAGCCACAAAGCAAGCTCAGAAGGTAGTAATTGACCATACTTTCCATTACTTTCGGTTTAATCTTATGTGACTTCAAATCCTGTTTGCTATGTAGTGTTTATGCTTAACAGAAGTGTTTGGCGTCAGCCTGCATGGAGCTACCATTGGTACAGATCTTGGTGGTAGTAGCAAATAATCTAATGAGACCCGGGAGGACTGGAGTGGTGAAGGGTTTCGCGTGAATACTGGTTAATCACGAATTAGACGGTCCTTAGCTTAAGACGAAAGCCGAAATTTTCAAGATATAATGAAATATAAATTTAAACATTTGAATACTTTTGAACGAAAGGGAATACGGTTACAATTCCGTAACCTGTTGAGTCGCTTTTATTTTATTTTAGCATTTCATTACCTTGTAGTGTGGAAGGTGTTGGACCAAATTTTGCTAATCTGAGCAGTATCGAAGGTATATACACTGGACACTGATCAGTTTTAACTAATTTAATTCCCACATTTTAAATGCTACAATAGAGTTTGTTTTATGTGATGCTCATGGAACACAGAATCGTCTAAAAAATTTTATATGGAAATCACTAAAAAAATTGAGTAACTTTCATAAAAATTTTCTAGACGAGTTGCTTGGCTGCGTTCTATGAACAGCATGTTAGTCTTTCGTGTTGGTATAGTTAAAGTTAAACCTGCACAAACACTACTCCCTCTTTCCTCCTCATCATAACCTAGTTTCCTAATTCCAGTATACTGCACTGTATATGTAGGGGCCATCCCCTGAGACCTGATTCAAGATGAAAAAGACACAAACGTAGTGGTTACACTTATTTTGTTAAATATTGTCCCAATGTGAGTTTTTCGGGAACTACTCCAAGCACCCAATTTGATGGTGGCTTTAAACATTCCATTTAAGTTATGGCATTCTAATTTCATCTTACAAAAGAAAAAAAAGGCAAACGGAATTCAAATTAAAACCAGCTCCTTTCATGTCTGCTTCAAATTAACTTTTCTTTTTTATTACTTCCGTCCAACTAACAAAAATTCTAATTCCCTTGGCTCAGACTTGCGTGCAATATTTAACAGTTGATGCCTTATTACAAATTAAACGAAAAAAAAAAGAAAATCCCCAAAAAATGTCAAACTAATACATGATTTCAGCTTTCAGGATATGTTGGTTGTTGTAGCTATTTGACAGGCAACACATAAATTAACCAAAAAATTACAAAATTTACATTACCCTGCACTTTGGGGAATAACAGGTGGACTTAACATATGAAAATTATTTATGAACAAAATTTTGAACAAACCACAAAAGAACAAGACACATGTAAAGTAGAGCTAAAAAGCATACAAATTGATTTCTAATTAGTTGCAGAGTAACAGCCCACAAAAACCCAAACCAAAGCAAACATACTCGTACCCCCATAAACGAGGACAAACTTATAACAGCCCAATTGCTGAGCTGAACAAGAAAACGAAACATGTTGATGGTAAAAATAAAATTAAATTTTAAGATGAAATTTGAGATTTTCAAGAAACAAAAAACAAAAAATAAATAAAACCCACACAGTGCGACAGCCTGATGTCGCACGTCGTCAGCACATTATCTTTTTTCTCTACGTTTTCTTTTTTGCTCTGTAATATTATTTTTTTGAAATGATATATTTTCTTTGAAAATGTTTAAAGTATATTTGTGCATATGTGTGAGTGTGTGTAATTGAAAACGTACTGCCCTTTTTCAGTAGCAAATGGGAGCACCTTGCCCACTACAATATATGTAAATTTGTTAGTTTTTGGGAGCCATATGTATCCATACTCGTATCAAAGATCTTTTTTCTTTTGTTTTGGTGAAGATTAAGTTTCACTTACTCTTCAGCTTAGTTTTTAAAAGACCATTAGCAAAAAAGGCTCAAAAAATTGTCGTCACATGTGATAAATGTTGCTATTAATCCCCTTTCAATGCCTAAACGTGTATGGATTTATAAACTTTGCATACAGAAAACAGGCAGCAGATAAAAACAAAAATCTTTATTTAAAAATTCATATTAAGTAGCAGCAAACTGTTTTTATAATCTATTAACAACAGCTGGTTGTTATTAGGTGTTTACACGTAAATGATCAGTTTTAATTAACGGCATTAAAGTTTTTCCAGCAGATGAGGTTTCAACTGGAGTTTATGTTTTTTTCCCCTTGAAGCAGATTTAAATTAAGGATAAAAAAATAGTAGCCACAAAACTTTGTGACATGTGTCAATTTTAAGGAAAAAAAATATAGCTTTTTCAAAATGAAATATTTTCAAAGTTTAAACTTTATGAAGAATATTCATGTTATTACTCGTAAAAACTAAAGGTAATGCAAGGAAGCTAAGCGGAAATATGACATCCAAAATTTAGCACAAGTTAATTTCGGAAAAAAAAATTAGCACCAGTCTATGAAACTCAAATTACTAGCTTCTGCCGGTGGTCTCAAGTAGAGGTTGCCAAAAGAAATATATGCGGAAAGATCAGCTTGAGGAGCTTGAGGTGTAAGTATTTATTTATACTTATATTCAATAGATTTTTATTTATTTATTACTATTTCATCTACAGAATTATATTCTTACGGCCTTATTTATAAAATTTTTTTTCATGTTTATTAAGCTCTTATTGTACAAATTTTGTATAGAAATCAGTGCAATAAAAGTTTAATAAACTTGAAAAAAATTTTATAAATAAGGCAGTAACAGATTACTGAACACTTTAATTAAAATATTTAAATAACATAAATTTAAACGAACTAAAACTAACATTAAAATTTAACAAAGGAAAGAAGTTGTTACATAAATGTAAGCATCTTGCAATAGCTTCATTATTCGCATGATTAGTCCTTAGACAGCTCTCCTCAAACATACGATTATTTCTTAAATCCCTGGGAGGACAATATAAGGTAAAATAATTTTATAATTCTAGGCAATAAATATTGTTAGATAAAAAATTATAGGCCAGCAATAGCAAGGAACAAGTTCTGCAATCATTTAATGATTGCAAGCCTAATAACTTTCTCCTGATCTCGTAAGAAGGCCATATTAACTTTAGAGCGGTCTTAGTAAAAATTTTCTGAATACGTTCAATACGATTAGATGTATCTACATGATAGGGATTCCAGATAATAGAACAATATTCCAAAATGTATAAAGATTTCAGGTTATATGCATCTTTAAAATCTTTAGAATTTCTTCGTATGAAACCAAGCGTAAAATAAGCTTTAGAAACAATATAATCAATATGCATAGAAAAACTCAATTTACTATAAAAAAATACGCCTAAATCATTTATTTCAGCTACACGTTTACTTGAGACGCCATTAATAGAATAATCGAACTTAAATGGGCTTAAGATAACTTGAGAGGCCATTAATAGAATAATCGAACTTAAATGGGCTTAAGATACGAGTATAGGACGCAGAGGAACATTTTGATATATTAATATGTATACCATTATCAGAACACCAGTCAGATAATTTATTTATTTTTTTATTTTTTATTTATTTATTTATTTATTTATCCAATATCAATATAATTTGTCCAGATCAGCTTGTAGTTTATGGCAGTCTCCCAGATTGGAGAAACAAGAGTATAATTTTGAATCATCTGTGAATAACAAACATCTAGAAAACTTAAAAGTTGATGGTAAATCATTGATAAAAAGTATAAGAACTAATGACCCTATATGTGTTCCCTGCGGAATACCAGAATAAGCATCTACTAAAAATGCCGAGGAAGCGTTTCCGATTTTAATTATAAGTTTTCTGTTAATAAGGAAACTTTTAAACAAATAGTAATATATTATTTGAAAGGCCAAATTTATGAAGCTTACGTAACAAAAGATAATGACTAACTGTATTAAAAGCCTTAGCAAAGCCTGCATATATAATATCACATTGTGATCTACGCTCCATTACAGTTATAAAAAAATGTAATGTATAACAGTTATAAAAAACAAACTGAAAAAAAAAAATTCAGATCTCTACACATAAAAAACGAATTGCATGAGAACAGGTATATGTATACCCAATTCAATTCCTCTCTTCCTTCTCTCCACCAAAGCAAAAACTGCAGCGACAAAAGTTGCACAATGTAAACTGGGACTAAGTGTTTGAAAAATTAAAAAAAGAAATTTTACTGTTCGAAAAAGCTGCCAAAAATAATTTTAGATTACAAAAAAATTATCTTTCAGATATTCAAAATTTCGAACAGAAGATATTAGGTTTTCATTAATTTAAATTTTTTTTTTTTATAGAAAACTATGCAAAATTTTCTTTTTGATTAAAAGTTTTCTGTGAAATTTTTTTTTAACCCATATCATCCCAAGCAAGCTTAAAGTTGTCAGATTTTTATAAAACTTACAATATGTTATGTTAATAGCGTCATTAAAAATAATATATACTAAAAAAAGAGATTTTGTTTTTGTTTTGTATCTGTATGTGTTTTTATACCCTTCACAAAAATGTAAAGGGTATATATAAGTTTGTGATTCCGTTTGTAATTTCTACAGTTTTTTTTTGCGGCCCTATAAAGTATATATATTCTGAATCAGAATTAATGGAAAAGTCGATTAAGCGATGTCCGTCTGTCCGTCTGTCCGTCTGTCCGCTGTTGAAATACCGTTTCTGAGAAAACCATTAGACTTAGAAACTTTTTTCTTTCACCATTCTTTTACCCCATCGATTCATGGGTTTGCTATTGAAATTCAGTAATATCGGTCCACGTATAGCTGAGATATATTCAAAATTCCGAAAAAAGCCATTTTTTTTTGCAGTTTTGTATGAAAATTTTTGAAAACAAAAGTTGTTCGTTTTGCTTCAAACTTCACACACTTATTAAGCATGGTGACTAAAAGACAAAAAATTTTTTTTTCAGATATCGGTCCATATATACCCGAGATATAGCCCAAATCAGATTTTTAATGAAAATGTCGCATAGGTGAAGCTAAATAACTTTTTTTTGCTCAAAAGTAGTTCTGGTAATTATATAAGGTTACATAAATATGGAAAATGAAAATTTCCGATATCGGTCCATATATACCCGAGATATAGCCCAAACCTGGTTTTTCATGAAAATGTCGCGTAAGCGAACCTAAACAACTTTTTGGTGCTCAAAAGCAGTTCTGGTAAGGAAATAGGGTCATATGAATATGAAAAATGAAAATTTTCGATATCGGTCCATATATACCCGAGATATAGCCTAGACCGGGGTTTTCATGAAAATGCCGCGTAAGCGAACTTAAACAACTTTTTTGTGGTCAAAAGCAGTTCTGGTATTGAAATTAGGTTACATAAATATGGAAAATGAAAATTTCCGATATCGGTATATATATACCCGAGATATAGCCTAGACCGGGGTTTTCATGAAAATGCCGCGTAAGCGAACTTAAACAACTTTTTTGTGGTCAAAAGCAGTTCTGGTATTGAAATTAGGTTACATAAATATGGAAAATGAAAATTTCCGATGTCGGTCCATATATACCCGAGATATAGCCCAAATCGGGTTTTTCATGAAAATGTCGCGTAAGCGAACTTAAACAACTTTTTTGTGCTCAAAAGCAGTTCTGGTAATGAAATAGGGTCATATAAATATGAAAAATGAAAATTTTCCATGTCGGTCCATATATACCCGAGATATAGCCCAAATCGGGTTTTTCATGAAAATGTCGCGTAAGCGAACTTAAACAACTTTTTTGTTCTCAAAATCAGTTCTGGTAATGAAATAGGGTCATATAAATATGAAAAATGAAAATTTTCGATATCGGTCCATATATACCCGAGATATAGCCCAAATCGGGGTTTTCATAAAAATGTCGCGCAAGCGAACTTAAACAACTTTTTTGTGCTCAAAGCAGTTCTGATAATGAAATTAGGTTACATAAATATGGAAAATGAAAATTTCCGATATCGGTCCATATATACCCGAGATATAGCCCAAATCGGGTTTTTCATGAAAATGTCGCGTAAGCGAACTTAAACAACTTTGTTTTGCTCAAAGCAGTTCTGGTAATGAAAAAGGGTTATATAAATATGAAAAATGAAAATTTTCGATGTCGGTCCATATACACCCGAGATATAGCCCAAATCGGGTTTTTCATGAAAATATCGCGTAAGCGAACTTAAACAGTTTTTTTGTGCTCAAAAGCAGTTCTGGTAATGAAATAGGGTCATATAAATGTGAAAAATAAAAATTTTCGATATCGGGCCATATATACCCGAGATATAGCATAGACCGGGGTTTTCATGAAAATGCAGCGTAAGCGAACTTAAACAACTTTTTGTGCTGAAAAGCAGTTCTGCTAATGAAATTAGGTTACATAAATATGGAAAATGAAAATTTCCGATATCGGTTCATATATACCCGATATATAGCTTAACAGGTTTTTTGATGAAAATGCCGAGTAAACAACTTTTTTGTGCTCAAAAGCAGTTCTGGTAATGAAATAAGGTTATATAAATATGGAAAAAGAAAATATCCGATATCGGTCCATATATACTCGAGATATAGCCTGAACCGATTTTTCCAATAACATTTTTTTTTTGCTGAAAAGCAGTTCTTGTCATAAAAGAAGGTTACGAAAATAGAGAAAATTAAAATTTCTGATATCGGTCCAGATATACCCGAGATATAGCCTAAATCGGGTTTTTCATGAAAATATCGCGTAAGCGAACTTAAACAATTTTTTGTACTCAAAAGCAATTCTGGTAATGATATAAGGTTATATAAATATGGAAAATTAAAATTTTCGATATCGGGCCATATATACCCGAGATATAGCCTGAACCGATTTTTCCATTAAAAAAAATTTTTTTTTTTTTTGCTGAAAAGCAATTCTCGTTATAAAAGAAGGTTACTAAAATACAGAAAATAGAAATTTCCCATATCGGTTCATATATAACCGAGCATATTTAGGTCACATTTTTAATATACTATACATATTCGTGACTATCGTGAAGGGTATTTTAGATTCGGCCCAGCCGAATATACTACACTCTTACTTGTTTGTTTTGTATCTGTTTAACAATACATCGAGGTTGATAACAAGCTTATGCTGTTTATCGCAATAGCGTTTCACTTTTCCGATGGGTTGCACACCACATTGTGTTGATGCAACAGTAACAATATTATTATCATTGTATCGAACAAGAGTAATATCAGAAAATGTGTCTGTGCATTGGTCATATGACCCTCTAAGAGCCTTCTTCATTTCTTTTGGATCTTTCAATAGAGCTTTTTCTACTCTGTTTGCCCCTAATTGTACCGTGCCCTACTTTCTTTATTTCATCTAGTAGACGCGGCAGTTTTGAGATTAGATCTAAGACAACAGAGCCTTCAACACCTAGCTGCTTGATAAAGCTCTCCATAAATCATCTTTTTCTAGTTGCGAAATAATTTCATTTACAGATAATCGAAAGCAAAAACGATAAAAAAAACCTCAGCAATAAAGTTGCACACACACTCTTCTAAGCAAACGCCAAGAGCATACTGTCCTACTGTTCCAATAATGGAACAACTTACATATGTAAAAAACGAAACACAAATTATTTAAATTTTGGTTTTGTTTTTTAACTTTTATTTATACCAACCAATAATTTGAAAATTATAATAAAAATATTAGCTTATATTATAACGATGCACAAAATAACTGACGTTTTACGGCGAGACATTTTTTAATAAAAATGTTGAACTAACCACACGCAACGAAATAGAAACTATGCACTGAAAAATATATAACGGTACTTAAATTTAATGGTGGATAAGTTAGACGTTACCAGAGTGTGAAAAAAAAATTTTAGAAAATATTCACGGGGAAAAACTAGGATGATATGGGTTAAAATAATTCATGATGTTATTTTTCTGATTAAAGCTCAAATGCGTTTTTAGTCAAAAATAATTTTTTATTTTAATTATAACAATAATTGCCACGACTAATAACTCTTGATTAAAGAAGGCAAGAAAAAAATAATTGAATACACTAAGCTGGGGGGCAACTAGGAGTTTCGTAGCCGCTACACTGCTCACCAGCACCCACTAGAATTCGAACTCAGCATCATGTAAAAATTCAATTAAGTCATCGAACTCGTTAGTTTATTTTTTTGTGTTTATCTGTCACATATTGATTTTTTAATAAATATATTTATTTATACAATTAAGTTTTTTATTCACTATTTTTAGCTTCTACCATTTATACCAATTTATAATTTTTATTGGTATATTTATTTATATAAAAATATAAATTAATGAGTATGTGTGCCTAACTTGTAAGTATATAGTTATGTGTATATACACGCATGTTCTATAAACCTTCAATATCAAAGAGAATCATATTATACGAGTATTAATTCAATTTATAGTATTATTAGCGTAGTCATTGTTAAGGTTGTAAAAAAATATTTATTTTTAAATAGATTTGATTAAATAATCCATGCTACACTTAAATATGAATAACATTTGTTCCTTAACGTTTGTAAACTTTTCCAATATAACAAAAATTCTTTTGAAATTAGTTTAGAATACTAAAACTAATGTAATTGATTTTATTTTGGTATTTAGTTTTTAGTTAAAAAAAAAAACATTATTCTATTATAATAAAATTTCAAAATAATCCGCAAATCTGTTCTGCATAGCAAACACTTAAAGTCACTTTTACCTTTAACCTCTCACAAATTATATTTATTATTTTTACATTTTTTCCTATATAAATCAATCGAAATTAATAAACTATTATGTGCAATTATTGCAAACTTTTAATTAAAATTAATTTACTAAGTATTATTTACATAATTATTAAATTTAGCACCATTTCACGTTTAAATGAACACAATTAATAGTGACAGGAAGGAGCTATTAAATATATTTAGTTTACAAGTGCTGGATTAAAATTTAAGCTTAGAGAACAAAAAGGATGTAATTTATTTATTTTTTATAAAAAATATTATATATTAAGTCAATTCAAAGAGAATTTTATATTGTTAATTTCGTTAAATAACTGATTATATATAGAGCACGGACACAATGGAACCAAATTTGACACATGTAGGCTGCTTTTTCGATGACGGGCAACCTGTTAAGTCTGAGGATACCAAAATCTTTTAGTCGAAACTAACGCAATAAAGTAGGCGGTGGAAGTCCTATAGATAACGGCTACAAGGGTGTAATAATAAAAAAAATATAGCGCTATCTAAATTTGCACGTAAACCCGTATTTATCTGGAAATATTCTGATGCACAATCAAAACGTATGATGTCAACTCGAATAGCGTGGCAACGCTATGCAAATAGAAAATGCGGTTTGACCACGTATAAGAGAGTAAACTTTTTTCTCTTGGCAATAAATTTATCATCAAAATAGTTGATGCTCCTTTTTTATGATAATTAGTAATCACTTCTTTCAAAGCACAGTCGCAAAGCAGCTCTGGGCTGGGGAACAACTCTCGCATAATCGTAATTATTTCTTAAGTGTATTAGTTTACAGTTTTTTGACGTATTTCTTTGTTAACCACGCGGCAACTTTTTATGTGAAGGCAAAATTCGCCATAGTTAGGCACAGCGTGGCTACAGATTACTGTTAATGCCGTCGAGGGCATAAGGTCCTCATTACTTTGCCCATGCTGAGCGTCCTATACTTTGCAAATTTATGTGCAACAGAATAGTTAAATAAATAAATAAAATAATAGATAAATACTTTCAGAAAGAAAACAATTAAACGCTCGGTGGCTAAGTGGTTAAAGCAGCACATCATGATACGTCATGACCCGAGTTCAAATCCCAGTGGGTGCTGATGAGTAATGTAGCGACTACGAAACAGCTAGTTGTCCCCCAGCTAAAGATTTTATTATTATTTTTCTCGTCTTCTTCAATCAAAAATTATTGATCACAGCAAATTTGTATTGTAAAAAATCCTTCTTAAGAAAGGGTAAAACTTGAACTATACAAATGTTCAGATCAATTTAGCGGTTTTATCTTTATGTATTATTTCTACTTAGCTGTTTTTGTAAAACAAGGTTAGTTTCTTACTTCAGAGTAAAATCAGAGCGCTGACTTATTGTTTGTTGCGCTTTACACCCTAACTCAGATTAGTCTCACACTATTTGATTGTTAAATGCTAGTAGTTGTAGTTGCCCAGCTGGCACTGAAATGTCACAGCAGCCTAAATGGACTAGCAAGTTAGAAATAGATTAATCTGACTTGAGTGCCATAGAGGGCATAGTAGTAGTTATATGGTAGACATCTACGTCAAAAAGAGAGGTAAAGAGCTGAGCTTATTGTACACACACCATTCTTTGGCTTCAAAAAAAGTCTCTTCTGGAAAGAGTAAAGAAATGGACTGTGTCCATCATTGCAATGAGGTAAACGTTCTTGAATATTGAAAAAAACTGTTTCAGGTGTGATGCTAAAACTGTATAGAGAAGGCCGAAAAACGCTGAAGGGTGCACTAAACTAGCCTTATGTATCAGTGTAGAATGACTATTTCTGATATCGACGTTTGTACGAGCAATACAGTACTCGATTTTAGAACCGGACCTATGAAACGTGATATATGACGAAATTCTTCGCAATGAAATACCAATTGATACTTACTTACTTGAATACGCTTAAAATTAAATTACAGTGATAACGGCGAGGAATACTAACAACGCTCAACGCCGGCTAAGACAAGTCACGATAAGAACCTACTTAAGGTGGCAAAATGGGGGACATAACCTTTAATATTATTTTTAAATTACTAATATTATATGATGGTATCGTATCATTGTCTGGCATACGTTCAATCCAGGCTAAAGCCAAGAAATATTTTTATTGATTGCGGCTATTATTTTTATAATTAAAAATAAAAATATAATCATATAAATCTAGAAATATTAAAATAAGTTCCACTATTTATCATTCATTAATGCATACATATTTTTATATTATTTATTTAAAATTTTGCTTTAAAACACAGCAAACAATTAGATCATTTTTCTTTTATAATTCTCAACAATTTGTTTAGATTGTTGGGATATAAAATTGAATGTTTGAGAATATCTTTCAAAATTTCCAAAGTCTACTGATGATTAGAGTAGTTCCTATGAAATGTCGACATATAGATAGCTGGGAAACATAGAAAACAAGCTATTTATAATTTTTATTGGTATAAATGGTAGAAGCTAAAAATAGCGAATAAAAAACTTAATTGTTTAAAAAATAATAATATTAAAAAAAATATATATATTATGAATTATTATGATCGTGAAAGTTTTACAAATTTGTAAAACTTTTATTTTTATTATATTGTATACTCGTATTTTTTGCAGTAAACATATCTTTATATAGTTTACAGACTTAAAGATTCCTTGCGGGGGATGGCATCCGTTGCAATTTTTCTGCAATAGGCAAAAACACTAGAGGCATAATTAATTTAATTTTTCTACAAGCCTGTTACAAAATTTTAAATATTTTATTTATCCTTAAGGTGATTTCTTTTCAGATCAACTACAATGTTTAAACTGCAAATAAAGATGTTTAAATTTTAAGGATATTCTTGTAAATCTTGTAGTTGCGTGCATTCTTTTTGTGCAACAAAATCCCTTCAAACCAAAGAAAAAAAAAAACGAAAAGAAAAACAAACGAAAGCATTATAGGTTAAGTAATCTTATTTAATCCGCAATTTTAAAAGACGATTATACCAAATACAAACTGTTTGCTCTTATATATGTATACCTTCAGCGGTAAATACAATTTTCAAAGAAAATTTTTTCTCTAAGAAGATGTTTTGGCAACACCAGGATCCCGAACAAAAAGAAATAAACACGTCGTACCGAAAGAAAAGAAGCGAAAACCATAACAGAGAAAGATGTTTAACAAAATAAGAAGAGATTATGTGAAAGAAAACAAAAGATGAAAAAAACCCCAAATGAACCAAATAAATAAAGCAAACAGGAATATTTGTCATTGGCTTAGGGAGGAGATAAAAACCAACACATGATTTTGAGGTTAACCAATACGAGGAACACACAATTGCACATGGATCTGAAAACATGATAAGAAAAGAATACAAAGCAGTCGAACAAGAAAATCTTATCAAGGCATCGCCAGCATTTGATTTTAATTTAAATTTTGTTAGACCTTAATTGGACTACAAATTATAGCCATTCATAAAGAAAGGATATCTTTAACATCAGAACTTTTTTTAAGAATACTTCATTTATTTTCATTAAAAAAATTTCATGATTGTGTACGTAATTAGTTATATTTACATATATATGTTTATTCTTGTTCTGCTTGGCGTCAATAATTTTAAGAAATTTTAGCATTAATACTAATATACTAATCGCTAATAAATTTAGTAAGAGTGTATACGCTGGCAACACTTTTTTTATCGTTAATTGAAACTCTAATAAATTGAATTTATTTTTGTCACAAACACAACGAACGTCTAAAGTACGTCTTAAATTAAAAGCTCCTGTTTTATAAAAAACATTAAGTAATAGTCTAATTGTAACGTTTTATACATATCCCATCGATATAAATATTTATAAAAATAGGCACGTACCCCCAAAATGTTGGTCCTTCGAACTGGATCAACTCTAAATATATAAAATATTTAAATTGAGTATTACACTTCAGAAAGCCTGCTGTAAAACTTGGTCGCCCTGTTCATATTTGAAGGCTCATTTTATTTCTAATTTATATTACGAGGTTGATTATATATCGATAATAGGTCTGTTCCACATGAATATCTCAAAAGGATACTATGTAACAATTTTGTGCAATTTTGAGAGAAAATAAGACGGTAATTTTTTTCTTTGAGTAAGTTTAAACTAGAATTGAACAAATCAGCTGTTACATATATACATATGGAACTGAAAAAGTTATCAGAAATTTTGCCAATAGCAAAAAATCTTTTGTTTAAAATTAGCTAAAAAGCAACGTGTTATGTTTATGAAAAATTTAAAAATTTTATCAGTTTTCCGTAAAAGATTTTTTCTTTAAATAAAATTTACTTAAAAAGTTTTTCGGTAAAAAAATTTTCTACCAAATAAACGTAAACGGTTTAATTTCATGAAAAATATCTGCAATAACAGAAATTTCCTATGAACATTTTGAGATGAAATAATACTCGTATCTCAATTTCATCAATTTTTTGGTTTCTTTAAAGTCTCATTCTATTACAAAACATGAAGAGAAAACTAATTAGTTGTGTAGAGTTTCCTCACGTAAAGAAATTTGAAAGTAGTTTGAAATATGGCTACTGCAATATTCTTAAAACGGTAATTTTACTATGCTATGTTGTTTCTTTTGCTAAAGTTAATACTATGGTTACGTACAATTATAATAATATATAGCCAGAACTTGTATAGTTATTTATGGTATTTTTTTTTTTCATAAAATATTATCAATTAATTTATATTATATGGTTCATATACATATTAATATAAACCATAATCGCCCTTAGAATATTATCATATCAACCATATAATTCAATAATTGTCGTCCTTAGAATATGGTCACATCAACCATATATTTTTTTTTATCTCTTTTACACTTTGTTAATATTTTATTTAAATTTTAAAGTCGCTACAGGGAAGTAGATCCGGTAAAATGTCAACTTTAAAGAACTGCACAGGCTTTATGGTGTTGCTGTTGAATATCAAGGCTGATGTGGCTCAGGTGCGATAATAGGAAAACTATTATCCTTAGGAGTCTATTACGATTCAGATTGCATTCTACTGTGGTGGTTCTAACACATTCACATAGGGACACTGTCTCATTAGAACAACTTTTGTAGAAGTTGTAGGGATGAGAAGGTGGTAGAAAGAAAGAGAGAGGGAAAGAGAGTATTGAGCACTTTCTCTGTCGGTGTTTCTTATAAGAGGGCATTGTATTTAGAAATATCGGGACTAGATGCAAGTGGATGGGATTCCTAGAGTTGAACTTGTACTGGACTAGTAATATGTAGATCGGCTGAGATATATATCACACTCAGGCAATACAGTTGAAAAAAATTGGACCCAAGTGGGCTGGCTTTTCAATGGCTGGCAGCCTGTTAAGCTCAACCCAACCTACAGTTAGTTAACCCAAAGCTGTTTGTGATATTGATTTGATTGTATTGAAGATAACGATACAGACAATGTGTAGTTTCAACAAGATGGTGCCATTTATTGCACAACAAGAAATATAATGGATCTTTTGAAAGAGAAGTTCGAAAATCACATAATTTAGTGTAGAGCAGGAGTAAACTCTCCATCAAGATCATCAAGATCATGGGTTTTATGCAACCAAATTAGCACCCATATAGTTCAAGAGCTTAAGACTAATATTATGGAGCAGATATCAACCATTGACAACAATTGACTGAATGAAAGTGATAATTTTGGTCAAAGATTGCAAGTCGGGTGAGGCAGTAGGCTTACTCTCTCTTGAGAGAGATAATTTTTAACTGGAACCTGGTGATAAACTGACTTGTCGATAATATTAACTGGCAATAAATAAGTTTTAATTTCATCAAATCTTTAAAGACAATTTTGATTCTATAAAGTTCCTAGGAAATATTATTAATACCATTAAATCTCCAGAGATAATTTTCGATTTTATGAATATTTTAGAGATTATTTAGAGATTTTGTCCAATCATGGACAAAAATTAAATATGATATCTTTTTTTTTCCTCCTCTCCATTCATTGAAAACACTAAAGCGAGATCAACTCTTCAATTGCTACAGTCAAGTTAGCAAAAATTGTGTTTTTCTCTTTAATTTGAATTGAGAAAAGTACTTTCAGTGAGAAATAAATTCCATAAGAATATTCATAATTGGACTGCATGTCGTTCGTCTCATGTAGAAAGGCCCTAACAGAAATAATTGCAATTTTACAGGAGCAGGAAAAATCGTAATGGAAACTCTATAAATAGGTACATCTAAAAGTAACTTTTTTGCTCAATTGCTTGTAAGAGCGATATGTATGAAATTATATAATTAAATCTTTGTGACACTGTGTACTTGTGTGAAACGTAGTAGAATACCTAAAGGAGCTCAATTACGGGAAAATACGAGTTAGGGCCTTTCTACGTGAGACTAACGATGTGTATATTCGCAAAGACTCTTTTCTTTAATTTGCTATAAAATATTTTTCTAAAGGCAAACTTCATATGGAAAATATACAACAGTTGTGCTCCTTTAAGGCATATTTTGCTCTAAGTGTAGCTCTATTATGATTTTATACATGGAGATGTATGTAGTTTTAGAATTTTTCTATTCTCATGCATTTATTGAAATATGAACAAACACATGTGGCAGCAGTAAAAGGATATGAATAGGCAGCAAACATTTACTTATGCGCTTATGTGGCTTTTGAAAGCTGTATAAAGAATTCTTAAATCAGAGTTTTTAATTCGATAAATGCGCTGTTAGTGTCAGCTCCAGCTTTAACAATGATCGCTCCTTCCGCTTCAACTGCCAGTAACAAAAGCCAAACTACTTTCATGTGAATATGTTTCAGGAGTTTTGAATTGTTTTGTTTTTTTTATTTGTTTCTCAAATCCTGGTTTTTAAATTCTGGTTCTTAATTTTTTGTGTTTTTCATTATGCCCCACTAGAGGCCATACACTACATTTTGTACAACTGTTATCAACAACAATGGTTTCTCTTTCCTTTGGCTTTGTTAGAAATCCTTTTTTGAAGTGTAAAAATCTCTTCAATGAGTTTCAGTTTCTTTAGTCCATATTTTTGTAGGGATTTTGAGGTTTAATATTGATTTTCATTGTTTTATGTTGTTTTTGCGGTCTTTTCTTAAAGCTTATTGTTTTCAACATGTGTTGCTTTGTTTCTTAAGGAATTAATTTGGTTTTGTTTGCTTTAAAATGTTTATAGTCTTGAAGTATGTAGAATTAAACAACCTTTTTTTTTAGAAAACATAGCTTATTTTCAGTTAATGTTTATTTCGCGAAAGAATTACGCCTCTTTTGATTTTTTAGCACAACAATAAAATATGAAAAAAAAAAAACTAATAAAAAATATCATGTTACACAAAAAAAGGGGAAAACAATTAAGGGCTATTAAAAGAAATTAACTGAAAAGGAAGTGTTTTAAAAAAATATATATCAAAAATGGTTTCTTGTTATTATGAGTAATAAAATTAAAATCTTAAAAAATTAGTTTTGTTGCAAAGTCATGTTTTGTAGAAAAAAATTTCTATAAGGTCTACCAAGCTTTGACAGTTGACAGCGGCCATCTGATGCTAGGAACACAACTGCGACGAGTAACGAACTTCGCCCATTGCGACGAATTCGCCGTCAAATATTCGTTGTATAAATTCGTCGAGCTAAGCACAATACCAACGAACTTTTGTGCAGAAAACATTGTTTAGATATAAATAATTAAGGGGGCCATATTGAGTCAGCTTATATACATATGTAAATCCCATCCGAAAGAGGGATTTTTGAACATATTATGTGAGGTAATATATATTTTGAAAACATCTTCATAAATTTTTTACTACATGGATTAATATAAATGTAAAAATTATGATTTCGTGAAACCTGGCCACCTGATACTGTTTTGTTCGTCGTTCGCTGACGAAACAATTAGAAATAAATCTATTTCAACTTTCGCTGAGTATGACGTATATCGACAACACCATGATTGTGTGCATTTTCATATACACCAATGTGTTTTATTTTTGGCGACGAATATTCGCGACCAAAAATTCGTCGTTCGTCGCAGTTGTGTTCCTAGCATAATGATGTGGCTGTCGTTTATTTAAACTATTTGGTCAAATCAGCGTGAACGCCTAAGATATTCAACAATATGCAATAAAATCAAAGCTCTGCTCAATCAAAGTGTTGCATGCTTCTCTCATTTTAAGGAGAAGTGCACTGCCAATAGCAATTTTCGGTCATTTGAGTCTACTGGTTTAGTTCACTATGTATCCGTATTCGTCCGACGAAAAAATAACACATCTGCCGAAAGCATCACTGCCTGTCACAGAGTTTACAGAGATGTAAAAAGTAATTTTTGTCAAAGGCCAATATCATATGGCAGAAGCTTGTGATAAAATTGGAGCTCTGTTCAACCAAATTGTCGCATGCTTCTCTCACTTTAAGGTATCTGTGCTATTGGCAGTGCACTTTTCGGCCTTTTGTGTCTACTGGTTTAGTTCACTATGTATTCGTATTCTTCCGACGAAAAAATAACACATTTGCCGAAAGCATCACTGCCTGTCACAGAGTATACAGAGATGTAAAAAGTCACTTTTGCCAAAGTGCAATATTAGATGACCGAGACTTGTGTTAAGCAGGCATTTATGTTGTATATTCTGTACTAATTCTTGACTTTTAAACAAACTCAAAAATAAAACGTTTTAAGTGGAAGTGGAAAAATGAGTGAAATAAACAAAGCTTTTAAGCTTATTAGTTATCTCTTTTCCGCTGTGTTTCATCACTGTCATATTAAGTGCAGAGAGAAACCGGTATCCAAAAGGTTGTCTTGCCACTTTTTAGTTCTGGCATGCCTATATTATTGTAAATGGTATTTTGTATTTCCGCAATCACATCAGCACTTTTCTTTTTGTCCAAGTAAAACTTTTTTAAGTCTGTATATCAATCAAAAAGTCTGCTGAATTTATCTCGTACGGCATTTTGGATTTTAGGCGACGATATATAGTACATATTTTGTAGGTGACACGAAAATATAGTAGCCTGATTCTTAATCAGGTGGTGCCGTGCATCATTGCATTAGCAAAATAGTGGAGTAAATTTTTACTCTACACTAACAAAATACACCCAAAAATGTCACTTTTGCCATTGCAGAAATATGCAACTTCAAATGCACAAGATTGTGAATCAGGCAATTGCAGAAATATACAATAAAATGCACAAGATTGCAAATTGGACTAATATATTTGTGAGTATCTTGTTAGCTTAAATGTACTCCTTTATTATGAAAATGCAATAAAAGGTTATTTTAGAAAGGTTGTGAATTGGGCTTATATGTACATCTTGTTCCAAGACAGTAAAACTATACTCATCCAGTTTGCAAATGCAAAGCTATTTGCACAGGATTGAATGGATACCTATAAGCCTTATTCACAATAATGCATAAATGGCTTTGCATCATTGCATTTGCAAAATAAAGAAGTATATGTTTACCTTACACTAACAAAATATACACAAATATATTAGCTCGATTCACAATCTTGTGCATTTGAGATTTGCATATTTCTGCAATCGCCAGTACAATAGTTCGATTCACAATCTTGTGCATTTGCGATTGCATATTTCTGCAATTGCAAAAGTGACGTTTATGGGTGTATTTTGCTAGTGTAAAGTAACTATATACTCCACTATTTTGCAAATGCATGATGCAAGACCATTTGCACAAGATTGTGAATAGGGCTAATATATTTGGGTGAATTTTGTTAGTGCAAAGTAATAATATACTACACTATTTTGTAAATGTAATGATGCAAGCCCATTTATACAGTATTCTGAATACAGTTATTGTTTACGTGCAAGTGATAATACAATTTTTAAGCTCCACTGTACTACCTACTTCCAACTTCTCATACATTCCATAAACGAAATGAAGTGATTTGTAAACTAACTTTTGTTCACTGCTGGCAGGAAAGGTAATTATGCCATTAAAAATAAATATAATTAAAATTCCAAGTTAACCACCGCTATTTCTTTATAATCATCTGCTTCGGACCTCAATATATTTTAGTCCTTCGAACCTCAAATCCCAAATGCACATAATTCTGAGTAGGGCTATTGGTTTTTCTTTGGTGTAGTGTTTTTTTACTACGGTGAGTATTCTTTACTATTTAAAATTCTATTAAAAATTTTGCAATTGTTTTAGAACTCCATGGTTTTCAAAACTTTCTTATATTTTCAGCAATAGCCTCTAAATCTCAAAAGATTACTTTTTTACAAATGTAATAAATCCAAAAGTTGCTTATAATTTCAGTTTAAAACACATAATCTATGCAATACTTCAATGATACTGAGACCACCATAAACCTGTGATTATCTTGAGTTACACTTTTTCTTTGTATTTTCTCAACTTTAATCATAATTATGGCAAACAAATGTACAAAATTATGGTTTTTACGAGCAAAAATTAACAACAAGGAAAATCATGGCATGAAAAATATAAAGTGAGATGAATTTTAAAATACTTTTTATTGAGCAACTTTGGGCTCCTTCCTTATTAGTGAGTTAATTTATATTTGCCCACAAACAGTACAATTTTGTTTAACAACAGACAATACTTAAATTTCTTTCCATATTTGCTTTTATTTTTCTTTTTTCTTTTTTTGCTTTACTGTTGCAAATGTTTTAATACCAACTGGAAATCATATTAAGAACTCCTTCAGGACACCCAATCATATAATCCATACAAACATTAGCAGCAACATCATCATATTCATTGTAGTTCTCTGCTGCATAATTATTATTGTTGTTGTTGTTGTTGTTGGCAAAATATTGTTTGCCCTGCCATTCGGCCCGATAGAGGTCGATGTCGGCTATATTGTGATGTAGTGGTGATGCTTCTGGTTGTGAAGTTGTTGGCCTATTTAACATGTTTGATCACAAGAACAATCACCATGAAAACAAGAATATGAAAAAGATAAAAAAAATATGTTGCCCACATGAGTAATTATCAAGCAAACAATTCATTTGCAAATGAACAGGGAAACACATACAATACAAAAGTTTTATATAAAGGATATTTGGCTTCAGTAAGCCATTGATGAACTTATGGTAGGGAACATATTTTAAGGAAAGTTAATTTTAGTAGAAAATAAATTTTTTTGCATTATGTTCCTTAGAAGATTTGCACTGCACTAAAACTTTCTGCACAAAAATTTTCGAACATTACAGTATAATAATATTCATAAAAAAAGTGTATTCAAAATGAATTTTTACAAAATTTTGTATGAAATTTTCGAATTAAAACTCATTTTAAATTCATTTTAATTTTTATGTAAATTCCCAAAAAAATTTCATGGACGTTTTTTCGAATACTAAAATTTTGTGTGGAGAATCTATTCACCAGTTTTACTGACAAAGTATATTCACATTTTTATTGTCAATAAATAATTTTTCGAACATGCAGCATATAATTTAACATATAAAATATAATAAGGCAGGCCGCTGTATTCTGCAGAAAGTACTCGGATACTCCAGCCTTCAGGACCCAAGTGGGCTGGAGTATCCGGTTACTTTCTGAAGAATCCAGCGGCGTGCCTACCAGCATATAATTTGTAATAGAAAAATTGGTATAAAACAAATTTTAAAAACTATATTTACAAACACTAAAGTTCGAAAATTTTTTCGAACATCAACATTTTCTATAGAATGTGTCGCACATTAAAATTTTTGTAGAATAATACAATTACTAAAATTTTGTTACAAAATTTTAATTAAAACTAAAATTTTCTATACGATCAAAAATTTATATATTTTTTGTTTATATAAAAAACTGCAAGTGGTAAAATTTTCTACAGAAAATTTTTGGAACACCAAAATTTTTATTGGAAACATATCGAACACTAAAACTTAGCCCCTAGATAACCTCTATTGAAACGAAACTAAAACTTATTGCCGATGTCGAAAGGATAAGTTCATTCGCACTCTAGGCGAAAGAAAATTGATTTGGGTTTTTTCTAACTTTATTCTATGCGAACGATGTGTCAAAATTCAATTAAAATGCATAAATTCATGCGACCGAACGATAGTAACAGAGACGAACACAAATTTAATCGAATGTGAGTGACTAGCTTTCTTTCGCATACATTTTCATTCGATATCGTCGAAGAGGCTGTAAATGTTGAAAACCAAAACTTTTTGTAAAAGTTTTCGAAACGCAAAATTTTTATAGAATAATTTTCGATAATTAATACTTTCTATACAAACTCTTTTGAACAGCAAAATTTTATTTGCTAACTTCTTCGAAAACGAAAATTTTTAAAATAAAAATCTTTTCGGATATTGAAATCTGTAATGGACATTAAAATATGCTCTAGGAAATTTTTCAAAAGCAGTAGTTTTATAATTGAAAAATCTGGATTACGAATACTCTCTATAAAGATGTTTCTTTGTTTTATAGAACAATTTTAGTGAGTAAAAAACTTTATACTAAAAATTTTTCCAACATCTACCTATTCTATGAAAACTTCTTTTGAAAACTAAAATTTTTCAAAAATATTTTTCGAAGTCTTAAGTTCTCCTCATAAAATGTTTTAAAACCTAAAACTCTATACACGAAATTTTTCATATTTGGGATATAAAAATGTTTCATTGTTTTATAGAAAAGATTTTCAACACAAAATTTTAATCGTAAAAAAAAAAGAATTTACAATGATAGAATTTTCGAACATTTACCTATTCTATGGAAATTTGTTTTTTAAATAATTTATGAATAAATTGTGAATCCTAAGATATTCTTAACAAAAATTTTTTTCATTATTTAGTAGAACATATTTTGGAAAAAATTTTATACTGAAAATTTTTTCCAAATTTTTTGAATACTAAAATTTTTCAAAAATAATTTTCGAAGATTTAAATTTTTTAACAACCAGGATTTTTCGATATCCACAACTATCTATAAATTTATGAAAGCAAAATTTTAATATGCTCAAAATCTAATAATGAAAAATTTTATCCATTTTATGAAAAATTGTTGAACACTATGGAAATAAACAATTTTTAATTATTTTATAGAACAAGTTTTGAACACAAAGTTCTAGTATGCAAAAAATTTTATGTTGAAAATTGTTTCGAACATCCATCTGTTCTATGAAAAACCTTTTGAATGCTAAAATTTTTCAAAAATAAATTTCAAAGAATAAAATTTTCTTCACAAAATTTTTTAAAAACTAAAATTTTCTACACAAAAAGTTTTTCAAATTCGGATTACCATAACTACATTTAAATTTATGAACACAAAATTTTAGTATGCAACACATTTTATAATGGAAAAATTTCGAACATCTATTTTATGCTATGGACATTTTTTTGAACACTAAAATTTTTCAAAAATAGATTTCGAAATCTTAAATATTCTTTTATCTTTTTTTTTTATTTTCTATACAAAAAATTTTTCTAACATATGAATTTGTACTAAATTTTTCGTTAGGAAAATTTGCAACATCCTTAATTTTTTATTAAAAATTTCGAAGGTCAAAAATATTTATTTTAAATTTTTTATATAAAAAATTTTTTGTTTTAAAATTTTTTATGGACCAATTTTTCAACGCAAGATTTTAGCAAGCGAACGGGTTTTCTGAGAAACATAAATCTGTTTTATAGACAATATTTTGTACACTAAAGTAGTTTGAAAAATATTTTCAAAATCCTAAATTTTCTCAACAAATTTTTTTTTTTTAAATCTCAAAATTTGTACACAAAATATTTTCGGATACTAAAATTTGCAATAGAAGAACTTTTTGCTTTAGAAAACTTTTCAAACATAAATAATTTTTAATTGTAAATATTTAGAAAGTTAAAATAATCTATTAAAAATTTTCTATAAACAAAAATAGCTCGAATACGAAAATTTTTTATATGAAAATTATTGAATGTTTTCGAAGACCTTTAATAGAAAAACTTCGAGGACTGAGACTACTCGTATCTATAGGACAATTGTCAACATAATATTTTCCGCAGCGAAAAAATTCATGTGGAAAAATTTTCGGCTATCATCTGATTTTATGAAACATTTTTCGAAATCTAAAAATTTTTGAAAATAATTTTATATTAATTTTGTTTGTTTCTAAATTTGTTTTTTTTTTCTTTTACAGTAAATTTTGTATAAAAATTTTTTTCGAATATTAAAATTTTTAATAAGGAAACTTGGAATACAAAGTTTTTCTTTTGATACTTTTTCGAATGCTAATTTTTGTTACTAAAATATTTCGAATATTAAAAATATCTAGTGAAAAATTGTTGTGTTGAATATTGTTCTGCACAAAGAACTACTGATTTTCTGTTCGAATATTAAAACTTTCGAATAATAAAACTCTCTATAGAAATGTATATAAATGGTCAATTGACTTTTTTCGAATAATGACGCTTTCTAATAATAAAACTATCTTTAACAAATTACAAAAAAAAAAAAAAAAAATTCGATGTTTTCGAAAATTTAATATTGAAAATTTTTCGAATATGGAAAACATATGTATATACAAAAAATTTTTTAACTTATAAACTTTTTAATGGACGTTTTTTAGACACTAATATTTCCTATAGCGAAAATTTTGAACAGCAAATTTTTTCGAAAACTAACATTTTTTACACAACGAAAATTCCAATGGATACTCTTTTCAAAGAAATTAAGTGACAGTGCCTATTTTTCTGATACGTAGGAAGAAAATGGCTTAAGAAACCGCAGAGAAATGAAATCATAAATTACATAAATAAATAGCAAGTATTTATAATTACATGAATAAAATCTTGAATAGACTGCCCAGGACACCATTATTGACATGCAGGGTTGAGGCAGCCACTTCACAAATTGTTCGCAGCAGACAAGCGGTACCATTCATTTGAAAATGTTCCAAATAACCGGTGAAGGAGCGGTAAAATGAGCGACGATCATAGGGAGGAGGCAAAGAACGCTTCTTGCGACGGTTGTTAATATAATTGACTTCATTGCCAATACCCACGAATTGCTCATCAATATCCCACTGTTAAAGGAACAGAGAAGTGCGAAAGAGAGAGATAGGAAAAAATACAATTTAAATGTATTAATAAATATATTTATGCAAATTTACTCGGTCAATCCATTCGTTGTGTGAATCATTGGAGGGAAGACCATAATTGGATTCGAAATTAAATGCCATATAAACATTACGGTTGGGTAAATCCAAAGGCATGGCCACTGCTGCTAAATACTGCAAAAGGGTGGAGTATTTTTTTTTTGAGAGATAAAATAAGATAAATCCTGTTTCTGTATTTTATTTTTTTGATTTGTTTTTTTTTTTGCCAATTTTCTTACCCCAAATGATCCACCTCTTGGAAAAATTACACAATTTACTCTGTTCAGCCGGACCAAGAGAATTGTGGCAAGTATTTGTTGTATTGTTATGCGGCTTTGTTTGTTTTTATCTTGTTGCCGCAAAAACATTTCTAAGTGTGTCTTTGACAGTAGTAATTTTTCAACTGTTTGCTAAATTTATTACTTTGTAAGAGTAAAAGCTAGAATTTAAACATTTGACATAGAAAATATGAAGTGTTGTGAAAGAAGAAAAACAGGGTGCTGCAAGTTGTATCAAAAACAACTATGAAATATTTAATTGTTCGAATTTGGTGCGAAGGACCAAAAGTAGTAGAAGCTTTGTATGTAATAAGTAAAACTCTTAGATAGCTTAGGGTTAGAATGAAGAGGGAGTTCAAATAATTAGTAGCATGCTGGAAATGATTTTCAATAAAAAACTGGTATGATAGACTAAATTCTTCTATTATACAAAATCTCGTAATCATTTATATAAGTTAATCAGTAAAATATTTTGCTATAGCAGATTTGAACTTTAATTCTTTAAAAATTTGTGCCGTATATCCATGTTTATTGATGAGTTGCAACTAGTCATTAAATGGATAGCCAAAATATTATTACATATAGTCAATATAGTAAGGACTTTGCCTGATTCGAAACTATGCGATAATTCAGAATCTTTCAATTGGTTAGCAACTGTATAAAAATCCAAAATTAAATCATTCGAATACAAAAAAAATTATTTTCATATTCAATAAAGAAATTTGTTGAATCAGTTAATAAATTGTGTGAATACGGAACTGTAAAGGAAGTAAAATTAGCTGTTTAATGAAGGCAGCTATCGTTTTCCACATATACAAAACATGACGTCTAGGAAAGAATGGCAACTTTTATTGAACCAGCAAATATATTTATCGAAGGAAATTATTTTTTCAGAGAATATTTTTTGTTATATTTTTTTTACTATAATTTTTCTGTAAAGACTTTCAATGTTTTTTTCATGTAATTATTGTATTGCCTTGTGGTGTGCTACTTGAGTCTGCCTGGGTAATTCGAAGGACCATTACAGATTTAAAAGTGTTAGTGTTTTGTGTGTGTGTGTATATGTGATTTTGTGAGTGGCTGTACAGGATGTCTTTTTTCGATTCACGCAGATCTTAAATAACAACAAAACAAAAACATTTTTTATATCAATGAACGGGCTTTGCTATTGACCGTATTCATAGAAAATATTTTTTGAAGATCAGCAAAGATGTGAATGTTTTATTTGAACTTTTTAACATTGTAACTGATAAGAAACACGTCTGCAGGCATCATGTTCCAAAAACAAACCGCACAGCAAATAACTCTCTCTCCCTCTCTCTCTCTGTCTCGCTCTATGTGGAATGCATTGCTTGATTTACTAGGCAATCAACCAGAAATGGATGAAACATGTATGATGGATGGGTGTTGCTTAAAGATATGTTTGTTTTAGGAACATTATCTCTAATCGTGTCTGAGCAAAATCCATTGTAATAACGATAAAATATAATAATGCTCCTAACACTGCGTCGATGTTTCAGTCAGCCAATAAAATTGGATGCCTTGTTAACACGGTTCAGATTTTACAGTTTTGTTCTCTTTCTTTATCTTGCACATGGTCAAATAAGCCTAAAATATATTTTGAGCACTGGCCCAAACATGATAGTGGTGTTTCATTTTCAATTTGATATAGGTGGTATAATAGTTTATATACGAGTACACGTTCCACGGCAAAAACGTGCACCGAATATGAAAAATTTGTGTTGAACCGGTTAGAGGACATGTTCCGAGTTTTTTTTTGGAATTCCCAAAACCAGGTTCGGGAATACCCAAAATCACTGCACTTCCCCGGAAGCAATACGGCTGCGTCAGTTTTCGCACTAGAGCGGCAACACTGTATATTTAATTTTTACACCTACGTATGTAATAATTACCCTTACGTAATGGGGCTGAAGAGTTTCAAACATACAAGTGAGGCTAATATAAGCATGTTAAAAATTTGTTTAGTCCAGCGAATATCACGACGTAGACAAGTTACTTTATATTACCCCAAAGAAAAAAGTCTAGTGGGTTTAAGTCACACGCTATGGGAAGCTAATTGCTTGAGCCATTACGTGAAATAATTCTTTAAACAAAAGTTCTTTCAGTAAATCTGTGCTTCGTGTAGCATTTGGCTCCAGCCTGTTGAAACCACATGTCAGCCAGATTAATGCTTGATACCAGGCATCTCGTTCTCGAGTGTTTTTGTATATTACAAGTTCTTCATCCAAAGGTGATGCATTAATGCGAGTTAGGCCTCTGAATTGCTCAGCGAATTATATAGAGCATTCGTTTTTCAATCGGAATTAAATTCTTCTAACTTTTTATTGAAATAAAAAGAAAACACTTTGCAATATATATTTATACGACCTATTGTTGAATTTTAAGTTGTGTTATTGTTTAGTAGGCTTTTCAGCGATTACAAATCGAAAAGGCTAAATTTAAGTAATTTACATCTCTCAAAACATGACTCTGTGTTTTAAACTTGCATATTCAGTATACAACAAAAAGTGATTCTGACTTTATTACTTCAATCTGGTCATTCGGTTCGAAGGACCATTATGCTTACTCACTACGGAGTAGCAAAATTGCAGCCGGTCTTCTCTAGTATCATTTAACAGTTAATCTGTTAAACTGCTATCAATTAGATTTGTTCAATTAATCATATTTTATAAAAACTCTGTTCATACATTTTTTCAGTTTAAAAAGTTTTTCTTAAGTTTATAAGATCAAAATAATAATGTTTCACCTTGTAAGTTTTGTTTTAATTGAAATTTCTCTTTTAACACCTCTAGGCTTTTGTTTTTACTTATGTAGAACTTTTTTCTAGCTTGTAAATTGGATATGGTGGATCGATAGCAACTAGAATTTGTGCTACTTTAAAGACTTAAAGTGCTAATTAGTTAAACTGGTTTAACATTTTACTTTTTCTCTTTATTATAAGCTTATACCGACTCTCTTTTTTACTGCTGGTAAGAAAAAAATGAGAACTAATTGGGCTTAAATGTTTTCATGCTAATCCATGGTGTTCAGTTTTAAGTCAAACATAATTGGTGTTGAAGCTAAAGTTTGTGAAATATAGATTTTTTTTTTGTGCGTGAAAATATTAATAACATTTGAAAAAAAAAACATGTCTAAGCTTGCTATTGTGCTTTCGATGCTTATACTGCCGGCTAAAACTAAAGTACCCTTATTAATTTTTCCTCCCACTGCTCCTACCAGAACTCAGGTGTGGACTTAAATTTTTCTTAACTCAAAGTATTGTAATTTACTGTCTTAAAATGTTATTCCTCAACTCTTTTACTTTTTTTTGCTCATCAAGTGGATTAGTGGTATTGGTATTCCGCTGGAGGATCTAAGATTTGAAGCCTTGACAACCGGTTATGTTCTTAAAGCTGAATACTTTCTACCAGATAATGTTACCCAACTAAAAACAAAAACTGTTATGCCATTTATGCGTAAATTTGGTAACCATTTTATGGTAGATAATTTCCTGGACGCACCAGAAAATGTGCCGCAGAAACGGGTCAATGAATTTCTAAACAACAAACAAGTATTTGTCAGCAGCTATCGTTGGACCGTATACAAGGCTTTAGAGGGCCTGGCCAATCGGTGAGATTTTCTTGAACACAAATCTATTTAAAACAAAAATAACAAATCTTTCCCGTTAGCATGGGACTATCGGGCCGTGATTGTATCTTAAAAAGTATTTGTGAGGCAGCTGCAACACCGTTCCACTATTACAATGGCCAATTGGGCGAATTGCTGCATATTTTATTAACGTGAGCTTATGTTTTTATAAAACTTATAAGACATTATTTATTAAAATAATTTACTTTAAAAAAGACCCTCGACATCTGCCGATAAAATTTCGACACACTCGGATAATGAGTATTATCATGCAGAACATTTGGGCCATTCTGGTGTCGATTGTCAGCGGGTTTTTAAAAATTGCGACCGCTCACTTTTAGAGCATTTTTCAAATATTCAACATTTAACAGAAGGCGTGTTGGAAATTATGGGATAAACAAAACAACACTGAGAAAAATATGTACATAAAAACTTGCAAATAAAACTTTTTAAATTGAATCTCACTATTAATAAAAATTAAACATCTCTGAACTTAAAAAAAAATTGTTTTTTGGAAGAATAAAAAATGTTCACTGCCGTATAAGAATAATGACCGAAATATGCATGAAACTTTTGTTATCATATTCTTAAAGCACCCTGGCCACACAATAAACCATTTCATCAAATTTTGAAAATGCGAATGGGCGGGTTTTATCTTTTAGAGTAAGAAAAAAGAGGTTTACAACTGTGAAAATGATTTACATCAGCACCTGCCTTTACGGCCTAATCTGTTGGTGGACCAATTACACGGAGTGAATTATTCACGATTCACCAGCGCCTCCGTATGGCTGATTAGGCTCACATAGGTAGCAATTTTTGTCATATGTTTGCGGCCATATGAACAACTTCTTGTTAGGGAGTTCAGGCCTTCTAATCCCTCCTGTGTGCAATTTCCCAGCAATCAATGGAAGACAAGGCTTAAACCAACTCACCTGTAAACCATCACCACTGGTTCCTTACAGTACAGGTATCTGTTGTATAGGCAACAGATCCTCGGGAGATTGTTAGTCCCCGAAAAAAGCCACACACCGAACTATTATCAAGGATACTAACAGCCCCTTCCTGCGTTTTAGGTTTCAACCACAGTCAGAACGTTACAGCTAAGGTTGGCACCTCAACCATGATCAGCTCGGGTCGAATTGCAAGCAGAACTACCCGGGGGCCATGCTGATCTCGGTTCTGCCAATTTATACCCTTGGTAAGGGTTTCGGAAGCCAACACAACATAAGTCATGCCCGAAAAACAGAGCGCCCAAGTTAGGAAACGCCAAGGCACAACCAATTCCCCGGAGGGAAAAGAGGTTTACAGTCGGTGTGTGCTATATGCGGATTCCAACACACCTCAGAGGTGACGGCATCTGAAATTTCTACGTAATGCATTTTTGCTTGCTTAGTGAAAAAAAGAAAGAGCTTATTTATCAGGCTGATATACCAGTCATAACTAGTTCATCAAAGTTCATGCCACGATCCTTTAAATATAATAAGTTTTGTTTTTTTTATTTCAGTTAAATAGTAAATATTAACGGAAGTCTTAGAACCATTTAAAATTGTTGTGAGAACTCATTTTTTAAACTTAACTTTATATTCTAACACAATCATAATTATTTTCGACATTTTTGCATAAACTATGTTTGTAGGTGTATGTATGTATATTTGATAATTATAGATAATAATGATTAAATGTTAATTTTATTTCTGTTACGGTCATAAAGAATGTCTGAGCCAACAACGACGAATGACGACCGACGTTTTGAAATGATGAGCAAAAGTTGTTGAACACTTTAGGTGGTCTTTAAGCTGCAAACTCAAAAATAACTGCGGCATAAAATCAGTAATTATATATTTGAATACAATTTGCTTAGAAAACCATTAATTTAATCAGGGACGGGTAAATAAACTTACAAAGAAAAAAGAAAAAAAAAATGGTGATAAGATGGGATGATAAAATAATTTTAAATAACTACAAATCTGTAATTATAGTTCTTCGTTTGTATTTATGTTAATTTAATCATTTTAATGGGATTTTAATATTTATACAGACAATACCACTTGCAGAAGACAATTTATGACGAGAAATAATTTGTTTGTTGTGAAAATATACTTGTCTGTCTGCTGCAGAAGGGAAGTAGAAAATTTATTGTCTTAAAATTTTTGTGAAGAATTTTTGTTTTGTTTTTTTTAAGTAAATAAAATAATATATGTAACATTGTTCGTTGCAAGTTCAAGTTAAAAGCTGATAGCTGTAAACATACACTTAGGAAAATATATATATGGAAATATACTATAGAAAGATATATAAGGAAACATATTATAGTTGAATTACATGGCTGTGGCTGATAACACTATTGAGCTAAATTCGTATTCAAAACCAGTTTTATAAAAAAAAATTATAAATATATTAGCTAGACTACAATTGGAAAATATTATAATACTAAGAATCCATATAATTATTATACGAAACAACCATACTTTTATTACATGTAACCATATATATTTTATTAAAAAACGTACTTCTGTCATAAATAAAAAAATAGATATATTATATTTCGGTTTAGTATTGTCCCCAGTTAAAAAAAAAGTACAAGGTGACGCAGAACTAACTTTATGGTTAGAATGAAACGGCATAATTAATATGCTGTTCGCAGTCTATTGACTTCAATTCTTGAACAAGCTGAGTTTTATATGTGAACATGTTCAATGTGGCCAAAATCCTCTGAATGCACCTCCGGGATAGCCCCGCTTGTGACGAACGTCTTCTTGTTAATAATTCTGGAATATCCTGTACAATACCAACAGCACGTTGGATGTTTTCTTCCATGTGGTCCGCTCGTGGTCTTCCGGTACATGTAAGGAATTTTAATGTACCATGTTGTTGAAAAATTGCAACCAGTTGATTTATTGTAGTTACTGAAAGTCCCACACTCACATTAAAAAACTAAGATAAGCACGTTGGGCTAAAACAATTGATCTTTTTCCATCACTTTTTCCGCTGTTCTGTTGTATAGTGTTCCATGTTAAATTTCGTAAGTCTTCTTTATGAAGTTCTGAAAAAAAAAAACAAAAAAATATAGATAAACTAAAAAAGTTATTAAACATTTAAATCCTAAAGGTAGTTTTGCACCACCCTGTATAAATATTTACAATATAGTCCGTTTGTTGTAATAGTAAATAATAGTAAATAACCATATCATTATTATAATAACCAGTCATTCCGGTTTAATATTGTTATAATAGTTAGTAACAGTTGTATTATTCAAAGTTACCATGATATTGCTATACCTAATCATATTATTGTGTAGAAAAATTTGAAATAAGGTAGAAGAAAAAAAAGAATGAACTTTGTGGCACCTCTAAGTGAAATTTGAGCTTTCTATAATTACTCAAATAAATCAGTCTCTGAGGAGGCTCGATATAGCCCGAGCGAGCTTAGAACTACAGAATTTTTTATTTCTTTTTTTTTTTTGTTAAACGGTTTTTTTTATTTATTGAATCTTGAAAATGCATTAACAATAAGTATTCAAAACTTAATACTAAATATGAAAAAAAATAAATAAATAAATAGAAATAAAAACAATAATGTATAGTGCAATAAACTACAACTAAATCAGTAATGCGTTATGTTTTAAGCAATTATACACATTATTCCAGAGAATATGCTAATGTTGCTGTAACTCTATTTCAAACAGCTTTTTCTTTGCGTGTATGTAGATCTCATTTTATTGAGGGAAAATACCGTTAAGAGTTACAGATATTTTTTGCTAAATTTCTCAGCAACTTTTTATAAGAAATCCAGGGCTTTTTGTAAACTTTATGAATTTAGTTCAGTGATGGCCACAAACATACCTTTATAGTTAAATGGTTGAACTAAAAGCAGCTAAAAACGAAGTATATGTTTGATAAGCTATGCAGTGAGACCTAACTCCATTCAAGTCTAAATAGCAAATCATTTGATCAAGTTTATGGAAATGTAAACAAAGATTCAACCGAATACTCGTACATGCCTTCTTAGTTATCACGAAGATTTTTAAAGCGTACAGATAATTTTTTGTAGTGTATATGTGAGGACATTACAGCAGCTGCATTTTTTGTCGTATATTTGCGAGAGCAGAGAAATGCACAGTTCGTTTGAAGAGGATATAGTTTAATGATAATATGCATTCTATTCATTTATGAAAATTTTCAAAGCTTGAGGTTTTTAAAAGTTTATAAAATGCGTGCAAAAAGATTGCAAAAAGCTTTATGCCTTAAAATTGTTAGTGCGATCAAAAAGCTTGGAAAGATTTATTAAGCCGAAGTTTTTTTCACCTTTATTTTACTTTAAAAACATAATTTATATATTTTTAAACTGAAATGATAATTTGCTTTGCAACCGTCTCAATGCTGGTTAATCAGCAAAACGAAAAGACATTCATTTATTTTAAAGCTTACACATGCCCATACATGTAAATTCTTATACTCGAACAATTTCTTCTCATGAAAGATTGTTTTGTGTTTATTTGCTTATTTTTTATTTAAATATTTTCCCTTTAAAAACGTTTTTTCGTGGTAACAACTAATTAGCTTGACAAAATATTCAAAGAAAAAAATTTCTCTATTGTCTACGAATGACTATTTTGGAAAAACCAAACTTGTATGTACGAGTACATTGAAAAATTAGTTAAGCTTCCCAATAGAAACCAGAGACAGCCAGCACCTTTTTCGTTTTTTTTTTTGGTCAAACAACAAGTTCCCAGACTTGTTTTTATTGTTTTGAATAATGAACAGTTTCAAATTTGTTTAAAAACGGTGGCTAAAAGAGGTGGATATTTGAGAATACTCTGCAGCTTAGGATCACTATATATATCTTCTTTTTTTTTGCTGCTGCACATATAATAAAAAATTAGTTTGTAATGCACTTGCCTCATGTTTCGTATGGTTATTTGTTTCATTTGGTTTGAGCGTCTTGTTGTTAATTTTCCTAACTGGGTTGGCTGGCTTTTTCTTTAACATAATTGATGATCATTTAATTTTGGTCTTCTCTTTGTATTTGTGTTTTTGGGGAGAAAGATGGTATGTCAAAGATAAAACTTTACAAAGTTACATTTAGTTGTTATTAATTAATACAACTCTATGGAAACGGTTTTAATGAATTGCATAAATTAATTCATAAACTGAGGAGGAGCATAACAGCAAACTGGCAGAATAATCTAAATAAAAAAGTTGAATAAAAATATTTGAATCAAATCAAAACGAGAATTTAAAATAGCTATTTATTTATTAAATATTTTTCAAAAATAAATATTATTTTAAAGAGATTGGTTGCTGTCTACAAACAGTCATTTGGGGACGAAAGCATTGCGTTTGTATAAAAGCACACCACTCGTTGGATGTGTTATGCCACGCACACAGTGCAATCACCAAAGTATTAGATTCAACCTGTAGCCGTAAAATATTGCACTTGGCCATTAAGCCCGGACACTGATAGCTTACTAAGATTGGAAGTTATATAGTTTACTGGAGAGGTTTCAAGGGGAATAACAACAGGATTGCCTAGTCAAAGTTGTCCACTCACAGAGGAGATGGAATAAATTGTTCGGAAATATATTTTTAGTCACTCGCAATGCGGATGAAGTTTCCTATCAAACGTTTACGAGCACTAATCCCTCCTTCGTCCTCTTCATAACCTATTTTCCTTCTTTCGGAACAACGAACTGCATATGTAGGGGTCTTCCCCTGAGTACAAGTCTATAGGGATGACCCCTATCCCCTGATAAAACTGGTGGACCTGGTTTTAATTCAATTTTTTTCAAGGTACTTAATTTTTAGGGACTTTTTTAATAAGATTCTTTAACACGCTTATATTAATTTCAATTGCATATTTGTTTGCATGTTTTTAACTCTTGAAACTCATGCCGTATCAGTGATTATTATATATGTAAGTATATAAAATTGTATGTATATGGAGTGTTTCTGCTTTAGTTCAAAACTTGAAGTTGATGTATTGCTTCCGGGGAAGTAGGGGGATATTGGTGATTCCCGAAGTAGATTTTGGGAATTCCCAAAAAACTCGTAACCACTTGCTAACCGGTTCGAAATCGCTTTTTGCACATTCGGTGCATGTTTTTGCCGTGGACGTGTACCTAAACTATTAAAGGTCATTCGCTTTAGTGCTAAAATTAAAGCTACCGTGGGAGGGGGGGATTTCGGTGGTTCCCAAAGCCAATAAAACTCAGAACCGTTTCGATAGCCGGTTCAGAACTGATTATTTTTACTCGGTGCGCGTTTTGGACGTGGAATGTGTATCTGAACCATTAACGATCATTCGCTTCAGTCCTAAAATTGAAGTAGCCATATTGTTTCCGGCGAAGTGGAAGGATTTTGGTAATCCTCGAAGCCAATTTTGAGAATTCCCATAAAATCCGATAACTACTACTTCGCCAACCGGTGCAGAAACGGTTTTTCATATTGGGTGCGCGTTTTTGCCATGGAACATGTATCTGAACTTTTACCGGTCATTCGATTTAGTGCTAAAATTACAGTTGTTATATTGATTCAGGGCAATTGGGGGATTTTGGTGATTTTCGAGACCGATTTTGGGAGTTTACATAACATTCGGAACCACATTCCCTTACCAGCGCACGTTTTTGTCGCGGAACGCGTATCTGTATTATTAACGATAGTTCGCTCTAGTGCGAAAATTGTAGTTGCCATATTGTGTCCGGGGAAGTGGGGTGATTTTAGTGATTCCCGAAGCCGATTTTAGGAAATCCCAAATAACTCTGAAACCGCGTTGATTCTTTATGGAACTGGGTTTTTTTGTATTCGGTGAGAGTTTTTAACGCGAAAAGTGTGTGTCAGTTATTAACGATCATTCGCTCTTGTGCGAAAATTTAACACGATATATTGCTTCTAGGGAAGTGGTGGGATTTTGACGATTCTTGAAGCCAATTTTGGGAAATTCCAAAAAACTCACAATGGCTTCCCTAAAGGAAATCGAACTAAAAAGTAAAAAGCTAATATATTTTAAAAAACTAAAGAACATTCTTCAATATAGAACTAAACAGTAAGAAATAATTTTGAGAATAATAATAATGAATGAAAGTATTCACAATAATACTAGCAATTTTCATTCACTAAAACTATTTCTTAATTTTTAGTTCGGTATCGAAGCGTAATTTTTTGTTTTTAAACTATATTTATTTACAAGAGGTTTATATTTGAAAGTAATATTTTTTAAAAAAATTTTTAATGTATTTCTCAATATTTCGTCTTCATTTGGAAGACTTCTTCAGAAAAATTTTTTTACATTAAACATTTTTTAAAAAAACAAAATGGACCTTGAGCTGAACGAATTATTTGCCAATATTGAATGAATGTAATCTTTTTTGATAAAGGAATTTCTTTCTAAAATATTTTTCCAAGAACACACGTACTGTAAAAGTACTTTTTAAGGATTTATTTGTGTAAAAAAGTACTTTTTCAAAATATATTTTTCTACAGAAGTATTGTTTTAGTTCTACAGAAGTATTTTTTAGAAGAATACGTATCTATTTTTTAAATGGGCCTTAATTTTTTAAATGTTAGTTATGTTTAAAAGATACTTATATATGTAAATAAGTACTTTTTCGAAAGGAACCTTTTACAACAACGGGGTTTTTCAAAAGGTGTTTCAATTTTAATCAGGTAGTTATGTTTAATAGCTGCTTATTTTAGAAAATAATTTTTTGCAAAGAACCTTTTACAGAACCTAGTTTTTCGAAAGTACTTTATTAAAACATATATTTTCTTAAAGCGTACTTTAAAAAAAAGTTTTAAATGATACTTTTGCTGCCCACCTTTTACACTTATGTGATGATTTTTGGGTGATAAACATTTCATTTAAAACCCTTGTAACGGTTTTCAATTCTCCAGAATGTTATTTTTATTACAAGCATTATTTTAACAGCCCATAGTGCTGTAGTCCAGGTATTTTAATTACTTTATCTAAATCTTATTTGTTTAATGACATAATTTATTTAGTTTTTGGTTTCTGTTTATGGGCAGTATTAGACGGCTTACAATTTCCTGTGAAAATTTCTGAGTTCAAATGCAGTTGACTGTCAGTTGTTGTTGTTGTTGCGTTATAATTTATTACAAGTTTATTCAGTTTAACTTTGGTATTAAATTTTTATTTTGTCCCTTGTGTTGATAGGAAATTAGTCAAATGAATTTTTTTCTGTTTGTTGTCTTCACTGTCGATGCTTGGACTGACTGACTGACCGACTGCTAGCTACTGTTAATATTTTTTTTTTATATTCTGATAATTAAATTGTTGATTGTTATCTATTTTTATAAATTGCTTAGCTTCTTTGAATTCAAATTTTGTATTTGTGCTTACAAGTGTAAGCAACTTTATTTTGATAACAACAAATTTACATTATTTAAATATTATACTTCATTATGAACATTTTTCTTGCAGAGTATCAAACAGATGGTAGCAGCAGCCATCAACGGGTTGTCTTTAACAATTAAGAAATATTCAAAGAGTTTTAATTAGAGATAATTTAAGGTAATATTTATAATTAATGCAAAGAAAATGTTCAATTTTAACATTTTCTTTGCTTAACGTACGATATTCTAGCAATTTGAAGCAATTAGTTTTGAACATATTGTCAATGTCGAGGGATTTCTTTTGGGAAAATTTTTTAAATAGAAGTGCCAGTTTTGAAACTTTTTCGCGAAGAAATAATTTCTGTTCTGATAGAATACCAGTTTTTAAATACGTATAACCACAGTTGTGGCTTCATCTATATTCATGGCTAGTAAAGTTATTGGGGAATCGAGAGCTCTTATTGTTCTGGGGCCAGATTCCGCAACCATGAATTTTTTTTACCAGTGAACACTCGAAATAAAATTCGCCGACAGGCACAGTGTTCACTTTTGATTAAAAAGTAATTCCCTTGGAAACAATGAATGTCACTGCGCTGAATGTGTTTCTCCAGGCTGAATGATATGCTGATTTGTTTGATTAACTGTGTCACACAAGTTGTTTAGTAGATAGTTTTAATATTCAAACATAATCCTTTTGTTTATTTTTTTCAACTGCAAAATATTTCAAAAAAAAAAAAAAAAAACCAAAATTCACCGAAGATTTTTGAGTGAAAAAAAAAGGGGTCATCCGCTGACTATTGGTCCAATATAAAAAAAAAAGAATGGACACGTCTTTGGCGAAGCCAAAAACATTTGCATTAACTTTGAACAACATAAAGACTTCGTTTCCGGTGGTGGATTGAATCGCACAATGTATTACATAGAGAATTCGTTCTTCGGTCATACTGTCCGTCAGAGAAGCAAACCGTAAGAAGACATATTTCCTGTAAATGAAGAAAGATTCAAACCACAAATTTACAATCACCAGTCGCTCTTTCCTCTCCATCATATCCTATTTTCGTAGTTACAGTGCATATGATTGCATGTTTAGGGCTCATTTTGTAAGTGAGTACTGGTCACAATTTTTTTTTATTTTTTATTTTTTATTTATTTTTTTTTAAACAAACACAAAAACTGCGAAGCTTTTTTGCTTGTCTGCAGTAACACCCAGGGTCTGTGGCAGGAATCGAACCTGCGACTTCGAGACTGTTGGTCGAGTACTCTACCAAATCAGCCATGGAGGCACCCGAAATGCTATGTAATGTATCTTACATCCAAAAACTATACGTTTTCAAAGTTTTAAACAAGTTGCTTTTCATTTACATCTTAATTGTTTTGTAATACTAAATATGCGGAAAAAAGGACATATAACAGCTTATCTTATCCTTCCACTGATTTCAATAAAATTTACTCTAAAGCTTTAGAGAATAATTTTACAAATAGCATGAAATATTTGCAGCATTCCTAGCATAATTGTAGCTTGCAGCTTAATTCCAAAATAAAGGATATATGAGACTGGGGTTTATTCATGCCCGAAGTTAAATACGATTTGGTATACTCTTAACTCTTTTCATTGCAGATGTGCTTACTAAGTTTTCTAATGTAATGCAAGTGGAAGAAAACTTAGCCAGAATAATGAATAAGCAGGAGATGGCAAATAAAATATTGCCTCATCCAAAATTTTAGCCAGTCATGAAAGTGTAGTACCTTCTTTTGTTTATATGAGGAATACAGCGTTATAGATGACGCTGAGCATACCTTCTCTGAATGCTCTCTATGTGATGTATATTGGCAGGAGCTCGAGCGGGAAAAGGGTATATTGACCGTAGCGAATATGGTACACACCATAATTTTGAAAGAAACCTAATGAAAGGCAATAGTGAAATACTGCGAAAAAATTCCACGATTAAAGAAGCTTGTTTTGGACTCAGCTGAATCTATAAGTTAGAATATAAGTGGGCCTGGTCACAGGAATATAAATATATGAATAAAGTGAATTGAATTGAATATCGGCAAAGCTCAGGGGCTCATGGATTTCTACAAATAGGGACTATCCTGAAGTAATGCACAAGCATTGTTCCAGTTTGAATTTTCTTTCTTATATTAGAAAAGAGAAAGTTTTTAGTCGCTTTATGTGCAAACTGAAACACATCAGAGGTGACGAACTTTGATATACGTGCGTAATACATTTCCTTTTTCTTATAGCAAAAAAAAAATATTATTATGACCATTTATTTAAGTCAAAGTTAAACCACAATAGAAAAGAATTGTTTTAATTTGCTTAGAAAAGCCTTGAAAATTTACACTGAACTTAAAATAAAAAAAAAAAAAACTCATGTCAGAGTAAAATTTATCTTTAAGCGCGTTCGGGGAGGGTATCTTTTTTTTTTTTGTTCTTGAAAACATAATAAATATTATTGTTTTCCCGATTGATGTTCATTGTCAGTTTGCATAAATTTCACATCCCATTAACCAACCTGAAGTCTTTCTCTTAAACACATGCCATTTATCCACACACCTTATTTGGAGGTGACGCCTATTTTGATATTTCCAAACGGAAACAGCACATTCCATGACAACATTCTTTTATTTTGTTTTCGCTTTGACAACAAACACTCTCTAGGAATATGAAAATAAAATCAGCAAAAATAAATGAAAACAACAAACATGTCACACGAAATCTCACATTACACTTGTAATCACCTTCAGGAAAACATATGGGTTAAGAACAAAACAAAAAAAAAATTAAGAAAATATAAAACGTGTGAATGATAATAACCCTCTACTCTAGCAAAGATTCTAAAAACATTCTTCAAAACAAGCTGTATGATTTATTTGCAGAAATTTAAAATAAAGATAAAATAAATGTATGTTCTACTACAATTTACACGTGAAAAATTACGACATGTTAAATGAAAGAACTTGCGAAAAAACAAAAACAAAAAAGCAGTAGAAACGCTTTTTAGATTTCAATCTCAAAGAAAAACGGAAGAAAATATAAAAACTAAGCAGCTCATTTTATGTAAAAAGGAAACAATGACGTGGTGGCAGGGGAACAAGATGAATGGTGCAAAACCCGTATTTGAAAGTTTTCTTCTCTCTTTTTTTTTGCTTTTTTGCTGATTGTGTGGGATTTTTATTTCTAAATGTAAATAAAAGTATGATAAAAATAACTCAAAATGAATTAAGTTGCCAGACCATGAAATTTTTTAGCACGTACCAAAAAAACCGCAGAAACATAAAACACCATTAGAATACAAAAAAAAAAAAAGAATTGTTTTTAGACGTGGAAAACTGAAATCATAATATTTTCCAAAACAGTAAAAACGAGGTTCTTACTTAAGGAATAAAAAAAACTGATTTACGCCGCTTAAGTTCTTAAATATTATCAGCAATGAACGATATCAAATTTTCATAAAAAATCAAATCTAATTTTAGTTCTTAAATAATTGAAAACCAAAACTTAGAAAATAATATCGATAACACATAACGATAACAAAATGGTGCTTCGGGCACATATCCTCAAATCAAAAAAAAAAACTCGATAGAATTTTAAAGCTAGAATTTTGGTGTAGAAAAATTAATAATTGTAAAATTTGTCGATAGGAAAATTATTTTGCATAAAAATTATCGATAACAACATTTTTTTATAGGAAAGTTATCGTCCAAAAAATTTTTTATCGAAAAATTATCGATAACAAAACTTGTCTAAAATAAGGTTTTCAAGAATTTATTAATTATTAGAAATATTATCGACAAAAATTGCTATTAAAATATTGATAACAATATTTGTTTAAAAAACGGTTTTTTATAAAATTTAAGCGATAATTATCGAAATAAGATTTTTTAAAAGGATAATTACGAAACAAATTTCTACAGAACTTGTTTTCTTTTTGTGAAAAATTTCCAATAGCAAAATTTATTTAAATAAAAATAGATTAAAAAGTATTCTCGCAATGAGCAATTTTGAGAAAAATTATCGAAGAAACTTTTTCTATAAAAATATTGATATTGATAAAAATGATTGATAACAAAATTTCTCTATAGAAAAGTTATCGCCCAAAAAATTTTTTATAGAAAAATTATCGATAACAAAATTTGTCTAAAATAAGGTTTTCAGGAATTTATTAATTATTAGAAATATTATCTACAAAAATTGCTATTAAAATATTGATAACAATATTTGTTTAAAAAAAAACGGTTTTTTATAAAATTTAAGCGATAATTATCGAAATAAGATTTTTTAAGAGGATAATTACGAAACAAATTTCTACAGAATTTGTTTTCTTTTTGTGAAAAATTTCCAATAACAAAATTTGTTTAAATAAAAATAGATTAAATAGTATTCTCGTAATGATCAATTTTGAGTAAAATTATCGAAGAAAATTTTTCTATAAAAATATTGATATTGATAAAAATTATCGATAACAAAAGTTCTCTATAGAAAAGTTATCGCCCAAAAAAAATTTTATAGAAAAATTATTGATAACAAAACTTGTCTAAAATAAGGTTTTCAGGAATTTATTAATTATTAGAAGTATTATCAACAAAAATTGCTATTAAAATATTGATAACAATATTTGTTTAAAAAACGGTTTTTTATAAAACTTAAGCGATAATTATCGAAATAAGATTTTTTAAAAGAATAATTATGAAAAAAATTTCTACAGAATTTGTTTTCTTTTTGTGAAAAATTTTCAATAACAAAATTTATTTAAATAAAAATAGATTGAAAAGTATTCTCGTAATGAGCAATTTTGAGAAAAATTATCGAAGAAACTTTTTCTATAAAAATATTGATAGTAAAATTTGTTTAAAATAGACATTTTCAAAAAGTATTTTTATCGAATACAATCGAAAAAACTTTTCTACAGCAAAAAGAAAACTTAGAAAATAATATTCGTATAAATATGTCATGCAAAAAAAAGTTGTCGATAGCCAATTTTAAAAATGCAAAAATTATCGATAAGGAATTTTTCAGTTTTATTTTAGATAATTTCGCTAATTATCTAAATTTCTATGGTAAAATTATCCACAAATTAAATTTTTGCTGCAAAAATTCCAATTTCAACTTAAATATTATAATTTTCAACTTAAATATTATAATTTTCATATTATATTTTCAATTGAAATGCTTCTATATTTTCAACAAAAAAATTTTCTATAGAAAATTTTTCAATAACAAAATTTTCTATAGAAAGTTTTCAGTAATAAAATTTCTTCTTCTCTAGAAAAATCTTTAATAGAAAAATTTAAAAAATTTTCAATAATAAAATTTTTAGTAACAAAATTTTCCGTAAAAACATTTTTAACAACTTGGTAGTCGTATTGATTGATCTTGTTTATATATTTTTTTCTTCTAAATTTTTCAGCTAAAGATCTTCAATAACAAAATTTTTTATAGAAAAATAGTTGATAAGAAAAATGTTCTTGAAAAATTACTTAAAGCAAAATTAGTAAAACCAAAGTTTTCTGTAGACAAATTATCGATCGCAAATTTTCTCATGGATATATTATTTAAAAAAATGTTTTGTAAAAACACTACTGATTTGTTGAAAAATTATTCAAAAATAAAATTTCTCTAAGACAAGTTACGAGTATTGATGGCAAAAAGTTTGTGTGCTATAAATTTTTTTTTATATTATTTATATGAGTATTGTAGAATAATTAAATTACAAAATTATTGATAAAGAGTTCGATCAAGAGTTATTGATCGCGGCAATTATTGTTATAATTATAATTAAAAATAAAAATATTTTTTTGGCTAAAGCCAGATTTGAACTTGAGCCGAATGAAACCTTCATATAATAATAGAAATTATTGGTAACAAAATTTTTCAAATTAAAATTTGTGTATAGAAATATTTCTTATGAAAAACTTTCTAAAAAAAATTATTGATTGCAAAAGTTTTACTCTAAAAAAACTTGTCAATAGCAATTTTTTTAATGGCATTGTTCTACAGAAAAATTAGCAAAATGAAATGTTTTGCTTCAAAGAAAATTATTCGTAAATTTTGTAATGCAGGAATTGCCGGTAGCAATAGTTTTCTGTAGAAAAATTTCCGATAAAATGTTTTTAAGACTGCTTTCGTCGCTCCAAATATATGTGAGCATAATGATGTGAGTGTGTGTTTTTTCTATGGAAAAAAACGACTGTGTGCTAAAAAAGAAATAAACAATGACTGCGATTTTTTTCTTTATAAAATTTGCATAAAAAGAAGTTTATTTATAAAAATTTATCATGTGAAAATGTTTTATACACCCACTGCTGTTTATTGCATGCCATCCTTCAGAAGAAAGCAGAATACAATATAAATAAAACAATTCAGTTGGTGAAGAAGATTTTAAAAAGCTTGTACCCACTTTTTTCTTTCTCGAATTGGCCTCTTGAAGCCAATTTGTTGATGTACAAGTACCTCAGCTATCCTTAATCTCAACAGCAAGAATTAACTTTGTTTGCGTATTTATAAATTTATTAAAAGCATCCATCGCCAGCAACTTTCCCGTCTTGCCAGATCTTTCGCTCCTCAAATTAAAACACACATGCTTTAAATTCACAATTATAATTGATACAATTGAAAGTTCTTGTGTGCAAAACTTTCACACACTCTCACATCCTGGCACTTTCATAATTGTTATTTTATGTTCTTCTTGATGTCTGAATTTATTGCAAAAAAAAAAAAAAAAAAAAACAAGCTCTCCTTTCTTTTTAATGCATTCACTGAACTCTCAATTGATGATGATGATGATAAAAGCTTTTTCAAATTTCAATTTCAAACGAAACAGAAAAATTAATGTTTTTTTTTAACAGAGAGCCGGGCTCAAAATTTAATTAAATCGTCTTTTTGTTTGTGCATAAAAACGTATTTATTAAAAACAAAAAGTGATAAAAAAAAAGAATTTTGGAAAAAAATATAAAAGACTGGAAAACAAAAAACACCACACAGAGGAAACACATAAGTGAAGTTTCATTCGTATTCATCCTTTTGATTGCATGATTTTTTATGAGTTTTGTAAACAATTTCGCACAATATGTGTGAATAATATAAAAAAAATGCAGAAGAAGAAGAAGAAGAAGAAGGAGAAGAAAGTTAACACACCCACTCCAACAGAAAGCAAATGCATGCAAAGGGAAAAGAAAATCCTGAAAAGCCAAGGCGAGTTGAAAGTTGTACAGGCAACCAACCAAATATGCAGGCAGCCAGTGCCAGAATGGAGCTTGCTAAAAGAAAGTGTAAATTGTGATACGATAAAGGATAACAAAATCATAATGCATTCAAAAAATTTAAAACAAGGCTGAAATAAAAACAGCTACATATGTATGTGTGTCTATATGTGAAGTAGGGTGGGTCGATTTAGCAATCGATATTGTGCCATCGACTTTTCGATAGCAAAATAAAGTTCTATTACGACATATTCAAAAAATTATTTTCAAGGCTAAAACTTTGGTCCTTCCAAATTGTGCCACCCAAATGTAAAGGGTGTTTTTATAGAGGTACACACCATTAAGTTAGCAACACTTGTTATTTGGTGGCTATTTTTCAGCTATTAAGTGATTGGTGTTTAGTTGTGTTTGGCATTTCAAAATTAATACACTGAATGACAGATTGTGCAAATTTAAGCCCAAAACAAGATTGCCGCTGATCCCGATTTTTATAAGCGAATTCTATTTAGCGAGGAAGCTCACTTTTGTTTGAATGGATACCTTAATCAGTTAAACCCCCATATTTCAAGTGATGATAATAATCAAGTGTATGCTGAGTCATCCTTACATCCAAAAAAACCGACTGTTTGGTGCGCTCTTGGGTGGTTAAATTTTAAGGGCTGATGTTGGATGTGAACCACGCTTCCATTTAAAGTTCTTTTTCTGCTTTTCGTTTGACATTTCATAATTTTAGACTAATTCAATTTGAACCATGAAAGTTTATATAATCGAGCAACGCGTTAAAATTATACAAGCTTAGTTTGGAAATGGGAGTTCAAAATCATCTCTAGTGGTGAGGCGCTTTTTCACCTAAGTAGATTCGTCAGTAAGCAGAATTGCCGCATTTGGGCAAATGATAATCCAAAAGTGATTATCGAAATACGCAAACAGTGTGTTTATGTACGGGACACCCTACGTCTTGGCTATTTAACGTTTTTTCTTATGCCGTTTTCTTTTCTGAAAAAGTTTTGGCTTTATGCTGCACTTTTTTTTCTTAAAATACAAGTTTTTAAATTGAAGTTTTATTGAGATGAAAAGAAGATGACACAATAACTATAAATATCTAAAAAAAAAGTTGAGAAAACTGTATACTTCTTTATTTTTTTGCCAAAACGATATTGAAAATGTTACACTTTTTCTAGAAAAGAAAACGCCATTAGTCGATTTTCTCCCTTTTTTGACGCTTTTGCCATTCTGCATTTTTTTATATAAGTATTTTTATTACATTGTAAGCCCTGCATCCGAATACACACATAAGTGTCACAAATATATATTGTAATATTTGAATTTGTTTAACCACCCGTTTTTTAATTCTTATTCTGTTTGGTGCGGTTTATGGGCTGGTGGCATCATCAGGCCGGGCCGTTTTTTTCCAAAATGAGATCGGTCAGCCAGTTACTGTGAATGGTGTTCGTTATCTTGAGATGATAACGAAGTTTTTATGGTCCGAATTAAAAGATATGGATGTGGACGACATGTGGTTGCAACAGAATGGCGCCACTTGCTACGCAGCTAACGAAACAGTGGTTTGCGCGAGAAATTCAATGGCCGTATTATCTCACGTGGTGACGATGTCACCACGCCAGGATGAAGTGATTTGACGCCGTTGCCTTCTTTCTTTGGGGTTATTTGAAAGGAAAGGTGTATGCCAATATACCAGCAAGAAGTAAAGAGCTAAAGGATGAGATAATTCGGACAATTAACGGCACAGAATCTCAATTATGTGCCGCCGATGTCGAGGTTGAATCATGCCAGTATTGTACTCCAGCAAAAAGTTTGACTATTATTTTTCTTGTCTTCTTAAATCAAAAATTATTGATCACAGAAAATTTGTATTGTAGAAATTCTTCTTAAGAAAGGAAAAACTTGTACATATTTACAAAAACTAAAAATCTAACTACTCAATTTTATGTAAGAATATATTTATATATTCTTGGTTCATTTTTATAATTCACACGTTTTATAAACTGTTACCCAACACCTTGTCCTGTTCGATGTTGCGAAAAGCTACCAAAATATTTCTAATATTAAATTATGGTATCATTCGTCTGGCTCAAGTTTAATCCTGGCTTTAGTCAAGAAATATTTTTATTTTTAATTATAACAATAATTGCCGCGTTCAATAACTCTTTTCATACTACGAAAACGTTTCCTTTTTATTTTCTTTAATTTTGATTTTATGCAAAATTTTAGTATTATTTAATTAAACTCATACAAATTAGTAGCAACAACAACTCCTCCAAAGCAATGAATTACTAGTGAATTTATGTTTTTTTTTCTTGTTCCCACTAAAAATTGTGGCTGTAGTCAATGTTTTGTTTGATTCCCAAATGAAAAGACAACTTGGTGAGGAGGTCTAAAAAAAAAAGTGGAAAATATGAATTTTCCATCTATGATTTTTTGTTGCTTTGTTTTCCAAATGATGTTTTCCCTAGTAATGTCGTAATGGCGACAGTGATGATGCAAGCCAACGATATAATAATGATGAGGACGTTGGTGGCATAGAGAGGCAGTTATGCAAAGTTCAATGCCAGAAGCTGTACGTTGTTTTTGTTTGCTCAAGTTAAAGGCTAAAGTCAGCAAAGGTAGTAGTGTGTTAATGAATAGAAAGAAAGGTCTTGGGAAATCAAGAGGCATTCTTGGTATTTCAAATAGTTTTTTTTGTTTCTTTCTTTTGCAAACGACAAAAATTACAACACGACTATTCATTATATAAGAACAACTTCATTATCCTTTTAACAACATCTTCATCATCACCTGCCTTAATAGCAACATTTCATCACCTCTTTTCAAGTTTCATTATTTGATCACAGTTTTGTGTGAATAATGAATGAGTGAATGAATGAATAAGTGCAGGAGGAGCATGAATGATAAGAACGAGTGAATGAATGGTGGTCTAGGTTGAATATTTGGTTTGTTTGGTTGGTTGCCTGGATTGGTTTTAACAAAAGTACCCTCATACTCCTATTTTGTTGTATAGTGTCAATATAAAAAGCTTTTCTTGTTAACCATTATTGCAACAAACTCAATTTCTTTAAAGTTTCCAAGTAACATAGAGAAATAAATTAAAGAAGAAAAGGAAAAATAGATCGTGAAGATGTTGTTGAGTTTGCTGAGGTTTTGTAAGGTCTTTATTGTGCGAGGGCTCTTTCATGACATTTTGCTTTTGTTACTCTTAAAAGTTGTTAAATATATAAACATTACATTGTTGACTTGGCTGCTTCTAATTCCTTTCAGTTCTTTGTACTGTTGTATATTTTGTTTAGTTTGGTTTGTTAACTCTAATTTTTATTCATTCGTTTGTAATATTTTATGTAGCATGATGTTTTTTTTTTTTTGCCTTTTTGTAAAAATCATTCACTTGCGTGTAAGTTTGTCTGGCTGACTGCCTGCCTGTGTTGGCTTTTTATTATTTCATAAAACACTAATGAAATATATTTCGTTAAAACTTTACTATAAAACTTTACTATAAAACATGCAAACCTAAAAATGTTAAGGGCCAAAAATAAATATAAATTTTTTTAGAAAGAATTTTGTAAAGATAAATGATATTGCAGAAAATTTTTATATCTGGCAACTTGCCACAGAACTTTTCATTTTGGAAGCAGACAATTTTCTTCAGAAATATTTTCTATAAAATATTTTTATGAAACACAATTTTCTTTAAAATGCATTTATGGGTTAAAAAATATCTTAAAGAAATTTTTGCTATAGAAATTTTCTTCTACAGAATACCCTTCAAAGTAAAAATTTTTTATACAACCGTTTTTAAGGCATCTTATTTTTTAAGACGAGTTTTTTATAAAGAATAACTGAGATTACTAAAAAACGGTTATATAAAACTTAATTCAAAGCGGCGTTGCTAGAACGAAGATTTTACCTTACTTATGAAGATTTTTCAAGTAAAATAAGATTTGAAGACCTTTTTCTAAAAATAAAGAATTTTAAGGCTTCGTTTAAAGTATTTAGTATTTACTTTTTATTATTTTCAGCGAAGTTTGACTTTTTTCATAAAAAGACACTTGGAATATTTTTTTACCAATTATAACTGTGGCGTTTTATCATAACAGCTTAAGTCGATTTTAAAAAATTGCTGCTAATTTGATTATTTGAATAAATATGGTATTCTTATTTGCTGAAATACTTTTTTTTATTATTCACAAAACTTATCTATAATTATGGTTTATCTTCTCTTCTTCTTAAATTTCAAATCTTCATTCACATATCCCTTCAAAACTTTTTTTGATATTATCTCTACTTAAGCTGTTATGATAAAACGCCACAGATATATACACTAGGTGCATACTTATGTACATGGTTAAGGGCAGGTGTTGACAGGTGTTGGATCAATTGTTGTAAGTCTGAGTAGTGTCGAAATTATGTGTAGTGTCGAAACTATGTACATTGGGCACTGATCGTTTGGCAAACACACGCTTTGCGTTTGCACTCAAACGACACAAACATAATTCATACAGACACAAATTAAACACATTTTCAAAATAGACGGCGATTATGTTGCAGCAAGTTTGCTTGCCATATGAAGGCCGCAAAATGTAAATTGTTTTTATTGTCATTTATCCAACCAACCAACAAGGTCTCGAGGTATCTCACTTTCAACTTTTCTGCAAATATGTTATCGCTTCTATTTCTTAAGACTTTACTGTTAATTTTTCCACAAAACAGGCAGACATATTAAGAGTTCTATAAATTCTAGCAAGACAGCTTTTTTTTGATCTACAGGGTGTCCGCCGGGAAAGTATATTTTGTTTTGCCGTCATTTTCTCAAACATTAGTCTTGACAGTTAATATTTAGCAGCTGTGAAGGAGACACGTGGCAAATTTATTATGGAAAAAATAACCGATAAACGAACGTATTTTAATCGTTAAAACATTTTCATAACGAGTAACGAGGCACATTTTGATTTAAATGGATATGTGAAAAAAGAATAGGTGACTCTGGGCAATGGAAAACCCTCAAATTATTTATCAGTCATCTTTAAATCCATTAGAAGTGACAGTCTGGTATGAGATTTGGTCAGGAGGAATCATTGGACCTTACTGGGTGCGTCGATGGCTGATTTGGTAGATTACTCGACCAACAGTCTCGAGGTCGTAGGTTCGATTCCTACCACAGACCCTGGGTGTTACTGCAGACTAGAAAAAAAAACCTTCGCAGTTTTTGTGTTTGCAAACTAAAAAAAAAATCTTCTTTGAAAATCAAAGCCGCGTAACGGTAAGTTTGAATGGTTAGCTATATCGTGATATGATTTAAAACTTATTAACGCCATAGCAGCATACTTTGGGCTTGATTAACATGTGGTATCAACAAGACGGTGCCACTTCCCATGCGGCCAGGATTACAACGGAGTTACTGTAATCTTTCCAGCGGACACCCTATATTTTATGTGCTTCTTCTTTTATTGCACACTCTGCAAAATTTTCACTGAAATTACAAAATTTAGCGGTCTGACAATTATCAACGTGATTGCGAGAAAATCAAAAGGTTTTGCTCTTCGTGTAAATATGTTTCAAATATTTGTGCAAACAGGCAAACACTCCCTTAAACAACGCAAAATGTTTGTACAAACGTAAAATTGCCAAACAGTTTGTGCAGTTTATTTCACTCTTTATTACATGTACTACTAATATTAAGGAAGCCAATTTGTTTGAATTGAATTTTTGTTTTTATCTGTTAATAGAATATCCATTCTTTTGTAATAATTAACAAACATTATCTTTGCGCTTAGATATAAAATCATATTAAGATTTTTTATCTAAAATTAAGATGTTATATTTGCCAAATAAAGATTTTTCAAAAAAAAAAAAAAAAAAAAAATTCTGGCACCACCGATTCAAAGTATTTTCCATCGCTGGCTACTAATTTCTTCCACCTTTCAGACAGCATACGAATCCTGGGTTGAAAAAACTGACCATCTTTCAAAGCAATCCACAAATCGATGCAATTTTTTGCTTCTTTATAAGATAAGAGCTGACAAATCGACTAGCATTTCCATGGCGTTATATTAACAAATACTTAAGCTTTTTGTATGACATCTACGAACTATTTATTTCGACTGCTACCTACCGCTACAACCATCCATTGCAGAAAGGCAAGGTTGTACAACAATAGCTCTATTCACAATCTCGTGCAATTGGTATTGCATCATTGCATTTGTAAAAAGGTTTAGCATATTTTTACTCTACACTAACAAAATACACAGCAATGCATTTGCTAGTCTTATGTAAATATGCAATACTTAAAACCTATAGTTTTTATTTGCTCTACTTATGCACAAGTTAATTGCAAATCGACAGCTGACAGTCTGCGATCCAAGCTAATTAGTTCGTAATCGCCGCTTACTTGCCGTCGCTCATCCCGCATTCAACTAAAACCAATCGATGTTTATATCTAACCTAAAATCGCGATTTTAAGTTAGATGCTTTTTCGATTAAAAAGTCCACTAACTGCTACTTAAAGCGTTTTTTCGGCATATTTATTTTTGACAAAAATTTTAGTAAATTATTTTCTACTCTAATTATAAATCAGCTGTGAATTTCGTGCTTAACCAACAGCATATATTTGCAATTGCATAAATTTGCAATCATAAATGCACAAGATTGTGAATAGAGCTAATATATTGTAACCGCATAGCTACACGTTTCATATCCTTGAATTGGCCTCCAAGATGGCGCGATTTAACGGCGCTATACTAATTTCTGTAGGGATTGCGGAAGAACGCTGTATTATAAAACACTAATGAAATATATTTCGTTAAAACTTTACTATAAAACTTTACTATAAAACATGCAAACCTAAAAATGTTAAGGGCCAAAAATAAATATAAAATTTTTTAGAAAGAATTTTGTAAAGATAAATGATATTGCGGTTTACAATTGATAGCATATATTTGCAATTGCATAAATTTGCAATCATAAATGCACAAGATTGTGAATAGAGCTAATATGTTGTAACCGCATAGCTTTACGTTTCGTATCCTTGAATTGGCCTCCAAGATGGCGCGATTTAACGGCACTTTACTAGTTTCTGTAGGGATTGTGGAAGAACGCTGTATTAGTGAAAGAAGGTTGATAAGCCCAAAACGATTGAAATTTGGGCGCCTCAAAAATATATTTTTTGGATGTTGTAGTAACATTATTTTTCTTTATATCAAAAACTTTTGGAAAATCGTTGGCTCAATATTAGCAAATATTGGTCCTTCCATCGACATAGAATGTATGCATTTATTTTTACTTAATTTTGCCCACGTGCCTTTGTTTGGCCCATCCAGACGTGTACAATAGTCCTCTTTTTGCGTTCACGTTATAAACGAATAAATATTATTCTTTAGCTTTATATATTAATTTTGTTTATTTTTTTATGAAAAAACTTTATATTTTTCTTTCATAAAGCTTGTAATTTTGTTGAATTTTCGCGTTTTATGTAGCAGTAATTATTGTATGTGGCTTAAAAGTCAACGTACTTCGTACTCTAATGCGTCTCTATAAATTGCATTAACAATACAGTGTACAATAGGACTACACCCAACACATAGACATTATTCATATAATTCACTGAAGTTGTAGAAGAAAACCTTTGTACGACAATATGTGCATATGAGTGTGTGTGTTTGTGTGTGTGCGTTTTAATTCAAAATTTATACAAAAGAAGGGGTACTTAGTTCAACACGAGTACAATGGATTTCTGAAAGAGTACATTGTATGCTTAAATAAAAATTTTTATTGACATAAAACATTTAATTTTGTATGCAAAGTGGCAAAGGACTAGTCAAAAGTAACTTGTGACTAGTTCTATGCTGCTGTTATTGTTGTACTCGTATCGTTGTTGTCGTATACTCCTTTTGGCAGTGTGTTTTGAACTTTAAAATTGACCTCTTAATTTAGCGGTTGTGTATTTGAGGTGAAATTTAAGCTGTTAAGCACGACATGTACGTATACACTTACAATGTTTTAATGTGTTTGTGGTCTTGTTAAGAAAATTGAATTTATTAAAATAACGGTAAATTTTGCAAAAAGGATACAATTTTACTAAGACTATATAGTACAATATCCTTGCATATTTTGTACTATAGTCTTAGCTATTGTTTTTGTTGTTTTAGGCAAAACATCTGCAGGGTACCGATTTTCCTATGCAAATAGTTGTGTTTATTTGGAGCAGAAAATTCATTGGAAAGCTTCATTATATAATAATTTCAGTTTCTACTTCAGATTCTAATTGATGCATCCAATTTTAAAAAATTTTTTAATTGGCATATTTAAGGTTTAAAAAGTTATGCCCAGCCATCATATTTCAAACACAACTCCACCGCGCTAACACAAGAAGCCATTCATCTCAATAGAATAAAAAACGAGTTGAAAACACTTTTTCATTTCTACGAATAAAAGATTGCCAAGGCTAATTATTCGTTGAGTGTTTTTGAAGATAAAAAAAAAGAATGTGAGAAAAACACACACAGAGTAGTAGTCTAAACAACTTTAAAACAGCCGTTTGCAAGTTGACCAATTCAATATGACAAACAACTCGGGAGGTCTTAAGGGTCAATTCTCAGTTTAATTTTATACCGCACAAAAATTCCTTTTATTTTTATTTTAATTATCTGTGTCTGTGCTACACATCGTTGTTGTTCATTTATAAAAGCAGGCTTGAAATATTCACGCATGCACAATCATACGAGCATAGTTTTTTAAGGTAAATTTTTATGTCGGCTTTCTTATAAAATTATTCGAATAATAATATCGATAATAAAATATATCGACGGAAAATGCATTTAATTACCTTTCCAACGATATGATATCGGAGTTTTTGGTTAGACTCCACAAGGGTTTGAGTGGGACCATACACCGAAAAACACAAAAGTACCGTTATCTAAAAACCGGTACTTAGAAAAACATTACAGCGTTTTTCGTGTTCAGGAGGTCCGAATTAACTTATCTAGACATGTGGCGTTCTTTTGGTTTACACCCAAAAAATACCAATAATAATTTTGCAATAATATATCTTTGAACAATTGCGCAAAAAAAATTTAATTTGACTGATTTTCTATTCGAATAAAATTTTTTTAATCGAATAAAATTTTTTCTTCGACTTATTTTCTAGTCGAATAAATTTTAGTTAAACATTTTGCTGCAATTAAAAAGATTTTCAATTTATTTGATTTTGTATGCAATTAATTTTCTATTCGAATAAGTTTTTAATGGACTAAAATATTTTTCGATGGCAAAAAAAAAAATTTAGTTTGACTAATTTTGTATGCACATAATTTTCTAATAAAATAAAATTTTTTAATCGAATAAAATTTTTTAATCGAATAAATTTCAGTTCAACATTTTGCTGCAATTAAAAAGATTTTCAATTTGTTTGATTTTGTATGCATATAATTTTCTATTCGAATAAAATTTTTTAATGGACTAAAATTGTTTGATCGAATGAATTTCAGCCAAAAATTTTGCTGAAATATTGTTTTTAATTTTTGTTGTATAGTATTGTAAAGTTCTCTCTCTTTTCGAATAGTTTTATGATATTATCCGAATAATTTGGAAAAAATTTTCAATTTGTTTATTATTATATGCAAATACGTTTCTATTCGAATAACATTTTTTAATCGAAAAAATTTTTTTAATCGAATAAAATTTTTTTAACGAATAAACTGCAGCTAAAAATTTACTGCAATTAAAAAAAATTTTATTTGTTTATTATTATATGCAAATAGTTTTCTATTCGAATAAAATTTTTGAATCGAAAAAATTTTTTTAATCGAATAAAATTTTTCAAACGAAAAATTTTCAAGCTAAAAATTTGCTGTAGTTAAAAAAACAAAATCAATTTGTTTTATTGAATTTTTTTTAAGTTTATAATTTTTAAATTAGAGTTTTGGTTTGTACATTATTACATCGGGTTTTAGTTCAAGTTTTTCCTTGCTTAAGTTTTTTCTTAAGAAGGATTTTTTTACAATACACATTTGATGTGATCAATTAATTTTTGACTGAAGAAGACAAGCAAAATAATAATCAAATCTTTAGCTGGGGGAAAATTCATCAATTTCTTTGATTTTGTATGCGAATAACTTTCTCTTCAAATAAAACGTTATAATAGAATAAAATTTTTTAATCGACTAAAATATTTTAATCGAATGAATTTCAGCTACAACTTTTGAGGGAATTCTACCGGTTGTTTTTTATTTTTGTTGTATAGTATTAAGTAGTTTATTTTATTGTGTAGTGTATCTCAAGGTCTAATCATGAAAGTCATATTTGAAAACATGATCTTATTTAAATGCGAGTTGTGTGACTTCGTACACCAGTGTGTTTGACTTCAGATAAAGCAAAAGCGGCGATTTCTTTTGAGGTTTTTTTTTTTTTATATCTCATATATGAAGTGTAAAAAGGATGTTTAACCACTGCTACTACTCCTACCTAAAGAATTGATTAACCATAAACAGAGACGGTTTGTTCTTTCATCTGCTTTCAAATAGTTTTTCTTCAACTGCTTGCTGCTTTGGATAAGCAGACCGATAATGATCTACATTTGTATAGAACATATTAAAAATGTTGTCTTCGTTTTGTTTTTGCCTAAAGAAGTAGCAAACAGTGGTGAGAGTATTTCTAATAATTTCAAGTGCAGTTTTAATTGTGTAACAGAACGAACAAAATTCGTTACAGTCTTAAGGGAAAAAAAGTTTATTACAAAAAGCAATGAGTAACCGATTGACTTCGAATGCGAAAAAGTAGGTGTAATTGTGTTTTTTTTTCTTTGTTGAGATAAAGGAAAAATAATACTCCGCTATTTTTCAGTAATATGGCGTGAAGTGGGTGTATGTTTTCATAAGAAATCTTGCATTCAAAAATCTGTTACAAATTCTTATTAACAGCCTTAAAAAGGAAAAACAGAAACATTAATATCTGGTGCTTAACACCATTTGTGGTGAGAGGGCAATAAAATAAATAATCTTCTGCATGGCGTTAATTTTCCCCTAAACACCTTTGTGCGCCCTGAAAACATTGAGCAATACTGGGCTGTCAAAAAAGGGGAGGGTATATGAATTGTATATACTTTTCAAAAGTTTTTTTTTTTGTAAAAATTAACACATTTTGTTTGTCCCTGTACTGACTTTTCTTCAAGGCATTTCAAATTGTTGATATAAATGTTACTGGAACACAGATGCTCTATTTGCCTTTAGTTACGCTTTTGCTACGGCTCGGTGTCTCTGTAAGAAGAATTCCAATTTTTAACGCATTAAATACAAATATCTTCTGTAAACAAGGTGCGATTTTTCTAAATTGAATTAAATACGTATATCTTGTTATTGTTAACAAAAACATTTGATTTGTTAAACAGATGACGCTGACTTACCTTGACGCTGCATTTTATCTAATGTGACTAAAATTTATTACAACATTTTTTTTTCTTTTTTGTAAGGCTTTAATAAAATTTTGAATTTGAAAGCAACTAAAACGGCTGCTGTTAATTTCGAGTAGATGTCCTTAATATACAAATCAAGTATTTGAATTTTTGAAATTGTAGAAGATGGTGTAAGAAAGTAATATATTATTTGATATAAAGAAAAAATGAATGGCTTGAGCATATTCTGGCAGAGAACCGTAGCTGTTCTTTAGACTCAAACAATTTTTCATATTGATATATACAAAATTTTTAAATATTTCCTATTCTTGTAAACAGAAAATAATAATTGAATCATGTTTTAGTAATTATTTCATATTTTTGCAACTAAAGATCGTTTTGATTTTATATAAAAAATTCAACAGTATTTATTTTCGATAACAATTTGTTATCATCGTCAGGAAAATTAATGTGTTATTATTTCAATTTGAAAAATTATTGTCAAAAAATTCCTATATAACTACAAAAAGTAAATATTATGTTTTAGTTTTATATACGAGTATTTAATATTTTGCCATATCTTAAATCAAACAGTGGTTTGAAATTAATATATTTACTCGAATAATATTTTAATCACATATCTTTATTCGAATAATATTTTAATACTATACTTAAATTCGAATAACGATTTAATAGAATATTTTTATTTGAATAATATTCGAATAATATTAATCGAATAATATTAATCGAATATTTTCATTCGACTAATATTTTAATCAAATATTTTTTATCGAAGATTGCTTTATTTTTTTGCATTTTGAACTGAGTTAAATGTTGTTAATACGAATAATAAACTCACATAATTTTTTTTTATATCTATTTTTCATTCTTGATCCTTTGACATTTAATATTTGCAATAAATTTCTTTCATTCAAAGTAAGTTTTGTGTTTTTTTTTTAAATAACTTTTTATTGATTAAAAATAACTTTTTATTAAATTTGTCAAACAAAAAAATTTTGCTAAAGAAGTTTTCCAAAGAAAGACGTAATATTGAAAAATACATTAAAATTTTTTTTAAAAAACAAAAAGGACCTTGAACGGAAGAAATTTATTGCAGATATGATCTATTTTTCATTGCAAAAAAGAAACCAAACTAATTAGATAGTGTATAAAAAGGGGTTTTAATCGAATACTTTTATTCGAATAATATATAAATGGAATATATTTTTATCGAATATCTGAGAAATTATTATTTTTTGGAATTTTTGCGAATACGAATAATCCAAATAATATTTTTAAGCTTAAATTATTTTTATTTTGAAATTTATTTTTTATTGCAAAAAAAAAAACGAATTAGATAATGTTTAAAATGTCAATATTTTGTATTTTGCATTTTTTTTTTTAATCTAACAGTGCTTTTTAATGGAATATTTTTACCCGAATAATATCCTAATAGTATATTTTTGTTCAAATATTTCAATATTTTAGTCGAATATTTTTTTGCTCGAATTTTTAAGCTGGGAAATTATTTTTAATTATTCAATAATTTTTATTTTAATATTTTTTTGCCGCAAAAAAGAAAAGAATGGTTAAAATGTAAATATTTTGTGCATTACACATTTTAAATCTAAAGTTGTTTTTTTAATCGAATATTTTTATTCGAATAATTTTTTAATGGAATGTTCAGTTTGAGAATAAAATTTACTTTGAAAAATTTTTTATTCGAATAAATTTTTATTTGAATAAATTGTTAATTCAAAATTATATGCAATTTAAAGCCGTTTGAAGATATAAAAACAGTAGTTCAGATTGAAATTTTTTGATCTGCTGTCTGGGTAAACATGATTTTTCTTCATGTTAAGAATCTTAACAAAATGCTTATCTAAATGTGGTGAGAAATTCATTACTTTAAAAAACGATAACAAGCTTATCACCTGTCGACCTGTTTCTTTGTAATTTCGTGCAATTCTTAAAATCATTCGACATTCTTTATCTTTAAAGACAAATAAAAACCTGTTAAATTTAACACCTTAAAGAACGAATAAAACCAAAACACCTTCATTTGTAAAATATTTGGATAGTCAGTGGAGTTTTAACACCCCAAAAGAGATTGGCCTTCTAATCTTTAAAAACGACTTAACACTTATATTTGGACAAAGTGTCAAAGTTAAATATGTAACCATAACATATAAATTTTTTCATTTTGTTTGCTTTCTTAAGCAAAAATTTCCTGGGAATTTTAAATTTATTATATACAAACGAAAAAGCCATGTGCTGTTTTCTTTCTAAACATACCACAAACAAATAACTAATCTTTTAGTAAGAATTTTCTAAAGTTTATTTAATAAAAAGATTTTATTAGAATAAATTATTCTAAACAGTGTTTTAGTTGCTCGCAAGAAAAAGAAAATCATTTATCATCAAGTAAATAAAATTCTAAAAATCCTACTATGATACAACTTGACGCGGAAACTTTTTAATGGAAAAAGCAACCGAATCTTCTTTTTCAGGGATTTCATGAAACCAAGAACATTTTCAAAGGAAGATGAAATATGTAATAAGCTAAATTATTTTTTATTTTATTCAAAAAGCAATAATGGGCGGTATTATTGGTTTCGCCTGGGAAGGAAATTTCAACGGAGAGAATTAGGGATTAATATTCAAATTGCAATTATGGATTTCTGCGATAAATGCTTTCCGCAAAAGATATTTAACAAACCTGTTTTTATTAATAATAAAATTGAAATTAATAAAATATTTAAATAAAAAAATTATACATAACTGTGTTTCCTAGCTGTCTATATGTCGACATTTCATAGGAGCTACCTGAAATCTTTTGAAAAATATTGTCAAACATTCAACTTTACGAGTATATCCCAATAATATTAATAAATTATTGAGACTTTAAAAAGAAAAATGCTTTAGCCATACACGTGAAAATACAAAAAAACAAGCTTTTTATTCCGCACCTCTCTACTTTTCTTTACACCTTTTGAACAGATGAACAACCGTTGATTGCTACGGTTGTTTTTTTTTGTTTTTAAGTACAAAAAAGCAGAGAACAAAAATTCAAACACCTGAGTATATTATTCACTATACTAGCTTCTAAAATTAATTCAAATCAAAAAATTATAAATAGCTGTCTAGATGTCGACATTTCATAGGAGCTTCCCTAATCATCATTAGACTTGGAAACTTTTGAAAGTTATTAGCAAATGTTCAGCTTTACAAGTATATCCCAAAAATCGAAATAAATTATTGAGAATTTAAAAAGAAAAATGCTTTAACCATACCCGCAAGAGCTGCAAAGAAAAGTAGAGGGGGGAGAAAGGGGAAAAATAAAAAGCTTGTTTTTTGTATATTTTTAAAGCATTTTTCTTTTTAAATTCTCAATTATTTATTTAGATTATTGGGATATACTCGTGAAATTGAATGTTTGGCAATATCTTTCAAAAATGTCCAAAGTCTACTGATGATTAGGGTAGGTCCTGTGAAATGTCGACATATCTAGGAAACAAAAAACAAGTTATTTATAATTTTTTGACTTGAATCAATTTTAGATGCTAGTGAATAATAAACTCAGTTGATAAATATTTAAAGTTTCTTGAAAGTACAAACATATTTTTATGACAAAAAGATTGCGTTAAGCGAAATATACAAACTTGTAAATTATATTATAATAGTATGTATACATTAGTCTTAGTTGATGATAGTAGTGACGATTACTGCTCAGACACTCGTTTACAAAGAAACCGTGTTACGTATAAACTGTAAACATTAAGTTGGAATAAACAGCTTTAATACTAACAACAAAAAAATTATATTAATTATTAATTTTGCAGCTTCAAGAAAATTTCTGTTATTTAAAAATATTTCGTCCGAACTAGAGCCTACCACCTCAGAAGGCATTTATCAAGGAGCACTTGCTGATAATTTGATAAACTTTCTGGTTGTTTGAGATTTTTGCAGAAGGTAGCTACCAACACATGGTTGGTAAGGACTTTAACGTCAACACAGCTCAATCAACATTTTCTAAAGAGCACGAGACCTGATGAGGAAAGAATAGCAAAAGACTTGGGCAGGGTTTCTTAAGAGCTACATTACCATTGCTTCAATGTGCAATTTGCTTATGTATTTCCGCAAGCATTCCGTTATTAATTTTGTGCGTAATCAAAATTGAGAAATATATCTATACTGTGGAATCAATAATATGACAATACCATCACGATAGAGTTGACACTGCAATTGCGGAAATATACCGCAGCAAAGGAATGAATAATAGCAAATGTTTCTTCCGCACAAAAAATGCTTTCCTCACGCACGGAACGGAATGACTAATCAGCCCCAATAATTTCATTATTCATAATATAGTGCTGAAAAAGACTTGTTCGGTTATCATTATCCTGAAGATAATTACTTTTTCAAATAAAATTTTATCAACTCTGTTATTAAAATTGAGCGAATATTTTCTTAATTAAATTTATTTGTAATTTTCCTATAATTATAAAATATTTCTTTTTGTTTTATTAAAAATATTCTGCTTTAACTCGTTTTTATATACAAATTTTCAATAAAAATTTATTAATAAAACATTTGTAATAAAAAAAAAAAATTAACAGAATGGTTATTATTGTGGGTGGGCTATTGTTGTCTTCCAGTTTGAGCATTAAAAATTTCCCTTAAAATTTATCATAAATCCTTTTGCAGCACAACGAGAGCATTATATCTACTTTGCCTTTCTTTTTCACTTGAAAACATTTTCATATTTTTCATAAATTTTTTGTTTTCTTTTTTTCTGGTTTTTGTTACTCTTTGTGTTGCCGGAGTAGATTTAAGCCTTTTGTTTTTGAGTTTTGTATCCTTTTTTTTTATTGCGCACAGCAAAATTTTTCATTTAAACAGTCGCCAAACCGTACATAATTAATCTGTCAGATTATAGTGACATGTCACACCAGATGATATGCGTTTACGGTATTTAATTCTTATTGTTATACTTAAAGTTCTGAAATTACTGAAGCTTCCACATACACACACACACACACGCACACACACACACACACTCAGTTGAATACTGTTGCCCACCAATACAAGTGTAAGCAAAAAATAACACAAAAGGAAGGAAACACAATATAAAAATGCTACGAAAGATAGATAGAGAGAGAGAGAGAGAGAGAAGATTGTTGTGGAGAAAATCACTTGGAAATTTTAAAAAGAATGTTTTATTTATGCAAAAGTTAATGTTGTATTTGTTGCAGGTATCAACTTTATTTTCAAATATATGTGCAAACTCACATACATACTTATTTATATATACTTGTATTCCCTGATAAGTTTAAATTAATGATGATGATTCTTGTGTTGAGTGGCTGATTGCATTTCGTCGTCACCACTACGTAAAAAAATATATATATTAATTGATTACGTCGCATAATGCAGACATAATAAATGTCATAAAAAGAAACACAGATAATCATTAAGGACACGAACTGTTAAACATTTACAAAAATTAATGAAAGAACAATATTAAGTCTTAAAAACTTGAAATAAAAATAATACATCTCATCTGGTTACAAATGAAAACTGTGTGCTGTAAATGAAGAAAAACCGCACAAGAATCAAAGACAGTACAGACAAAAGTAAAGCCAATGGTTCGCATAAAGTGTCCTTGGTTTGACTTAAATCAATTATTTCATAAAGAAGACATTTCAATAGAGTTTAATCGCTCAATTCAATTAATTTCGCCATAAGTTCACTGCATACTCACTTCCATAAATCATTCATTGACAATTCGACATCTGGTTACTTTGGATCCATGCCATTAAAGATCTTGACATTAAATGCAAAAGAACTTTCATACATAAAACTTCGACAAAATTAAACTATTTAAAATAAAATTATAGCTGGACTAGAACTAACTGAGAACTTTAAATAAAACTAAACTAAGTTTCAAAATACATCACCCCCAATATTACAGATCAGAAAACTCATGATTGTACACTAGAGTGGTTCGCCTTCCAAACAAAAAAAAGTTATGTCAGTTACCCCCTGGGATTAAGAAAATGTAAAAACAATTCCAAAAATATTTTTTAATTTTTTTTTACCACGCCTACAAATACCGCCCTTTGAATAGTTAGTTCACTGTGTTGCTCTTTTTAATCCGATCATCACATCTTTCTGCCTCTAATAGTTTTTCATTACTACGTTAACTCCTAGTATGACTTCTAAAAACTCGGTTCGTAAATTGGTAGACCGAAGCCCATTAAGAGCATCAGCCTACAACCAACTCACTCGTCTGATCATCACTTTTAGTTCCTTACATTACAAATTTCTATTGCAAAACAACTTTATTGCGTGCAGGTTTTGGGTGGTGGTTACTAACATCCAAAAACCCTCATGCAATAAAGTTATCAGGGAAACTAGTTCCCCTTCCTGCGATTTTCGATTTAAACCAGAAGCCAGAACGTTTCAGCCAAGGCAAGTTACCTTAACCATGATCAGCACCGAGAGGTCTGCAAAGCAGAATCTACTGATGGCCTTGCTGATCCCCGTTCTGCCAATTTTAACCCTAATTACAGGCTTCGGAAGTCCAACACAACTTAAGTCATGTGGCTTCCTAGGGTTGGGTTGTTACAACAAACGAGGGACGCCTTTCTCTCTATGGACTAACAAACAAAGTGTCCTGGTTTGGTCTACGCTAAGGCAAAACCTGTTCCTCGAGGGGAGAACTGAACAACTGTATAATTTGCTGGAATGGAACTGGGAGCTGAAACAAATACTATAATTAAAAATATGAGAAGGTACAACAAAAAAACTTGATACGCTTAATTCAGTGTTTTCCAACACATAAGGATATTTTATGCAGGGCTGGTTAATTTTAGTCTAAAAATTTGTTGGATACTTTAATTTAACTTGATTTTTTTTGCAGGTTTGGTCAATTTTAGTCTAAAAATTTGTCGTCTACTTTAATATATTGCGCCATAACTCGGGAGCGCTAACTTGTGGAAGGGGTAAAGTCACGTCGTTAAGTCTATATCTCAGCTTATCTCAAATATTTTGATTTTGATATATTTGAAGCTAGCTTGGACACGATGAAACGACATTTCAGATCACTGATATATGACAGCCTTGCCAGACCATTTCTTTTGAAACTACTGTATGGATAGCGCTTTATTAGTTTTTGTTTACCACAAAAAATTATAATTGGTGCCTATCAAATGCCAACAGACCACCTAAGCGTTTGCATAATTTGCGGCTGTTTTCAAATGCGGTTGTGCCTGCTTTTAACACTAATCCTCAATAACAATTTTCTACTGTTTAAATTTTAAATATTTAAGCCTTAAAATTCCAACAAATTGATACTGATTGTCTAAGTTTTTTAATTTTACAATACAATAAAAGCAAAACAAAATTCAATTTGTATAAAACATTAGTTTTTAATTAAGAAAAAAATCGTAAGGAGCGTCGTCGGCTTTCGAAACCAGCTAATACCAAATTTTATTGCATGTTAGTCTTTTCTTATGGAAATAAACACAATCGTAGCGGTTTACTATTTCAAGTAAGAATATGATTTTTTTCGAATTAACATAATTCTATAAACAAATATTATATCTTCTATTTGCTTTTAAACGTAAACTTATAACTGAAGTGGCGGACTGCAGCGAACAAAATTCATATTGAAAAGTTTTCTTTTGTAGGAGGACACAATCCCATACGAGTACTTTGCCAATCACCTGTAAAACTTATATTCATTACCGGTATTAAACTAAAGTATCATCAAAAAATTAACAAAAGAATATTTTATTGAAAAACTCTAACCAACATGTTGTGCACAGTCCACTCGTTGATGGGAAATCAAAGAGTTGAAAATCATAGAAAAAAAAAAAACAATAAATAATCCATTCACTATGGTGCGAGGAACGGATGGATGGTTGGTTGGTTAAATGAATGGATTTAAATATGTATATTTACCAGTATTAACATAAAATAAAAAACCTTTGTAAAATGTAAAATGTTCTTTTAAGCAGCCCTTAAAAAATAAACCATTTGAATCTTAACATTTCCTAAATGCTAGAGGCTTCAATTTTATTCTGTGATTTAAAAAAAATTTCGATAAAAAAATATATTTCCTAAAAATAAAATAAAGAAAAAAATGTTAAATAAATAGAGAAAAAAAAACAAAATTAAAGCCGACAATGACCATAATGTAAATTGACACTCATAGAAAAACAATAAAGAAAAGCCGGACAGACGATTGAACGAAGACCAACTTTGTGGTGAAACGGAAATCTAGAAGACTTTAAGGCACCTGCCAAAAATAAAAATAGAAAAGAAAATAATACTTCTACTTAAAAAAAACACAACGGATAAACTAAAGTACCTTAAGCCCTTCATTATTAGCTACTGAATAATGCAAAAGATATGGAATATAAATGAACTATTTTGACGCTAAACGTCGAAGAAGATCACTTCAAGTCTGAACATTTATTTTGAAAATAATGTATACAGAATACATATATAAATAAAATAAAATAAAATAAAATAAAATAAAATAAAATAAAATAAAATAAAATAAAATAAAATAAAATAAAATAAAATAAAATAAAATAAAATAAAATAAAATAAAATAAAATAAAATAAAATAAAATAAAATAAAATAAAATAAAATAAAATAAAATAAAATAAAATAAAATAAAATAAAATAAAATAAAATAAAATAAAATAAAATAAAATAAAATAAAATAAAATAAAATAAAATAAAATAAAATAAAATAAAATAAAATAAAATAAAATAAAATAAAATAAAATAAAGTTCAACTAATAGTATATTAACACTAAACAATAAGTTCTTCTTAAGAAGTTTACCACAAATGAACTAGAACAGATCTACAAAAATCCAATATCAAAATTACCAATTATCCAGAGCTCAATTACATTTTAATAGATTTACATTGAAGAAAACGGATTATACTTGAAGTAAAATCTAACTAGTTCGAAAATGAACCAAAACTGATCTAGAGCTAAAGTATAGCTGAACAATAAATGAACTAAAAATTAATCAAAAATAAGTTGAAATTGCATTAGAACTAATTTGGACGTATTTTAGGTTAAAACTAATTTACTACTTCACTTAATTAAACTAGTTCACTACTTTAAACTAGTTCACTTAATTAAACTAGTTCAAGCTGAAAGAAAACTAGAACTGAACAAGGGTAAATCATAGGTGAATAAACAATTATCAAACCAATCTAAGCTAAATTAAAAATGATCTTAATCTAATGTATTGTATAACTGGAAATAAAACGGAAGTTAACTACAAACGTCTAAATCAAACAAACTAATTTTAAACAAAATTTGAACTGAACCTGTTTAGATAAAGACAAACTTTAACTGAAGTAGTGACATACATGGGAGCAATTATTAGAACAAAGGTAAAATCGAAGCAGGCCAGAACTTTAATTAAATAATGAAACTAGAACTAGAAGTAAACCTAGAACTGATCTAAAAAGGAACTATAACTGAACTAGAGCTGAACTAGAACTGAAATATAACTGAACTAAAACCGAACTAGAACTGAACTAGAACTAAACTAGAACTGAACTATAACTGAACTAGAACTGAACTAGAACTGAACTAAAACTGAACTAGAACTGAACCAGAACTGAACTAGAACTGAACTATAACTGAACCAGAACTGAACTAGAACTGAACTATAACTGAACTATAACTGAACTAGAACTGAACTAGAACTGAACTAGAACTGAACTATAACTGAACTAAAACTGAACCAGAACTGAACTAAAACCGAACTAGAACTGAACTAGAACTAAACTAAATCTTAACTACAACTGAAAAATTAAACTAGAACTAGAAGAAAACCTAGAACTGATCTAGAAATGAACTAGTACTGAACTAGAACTGAACTAGAAGGGTACTAGGGCTGATCTAGAAATGAACTAGTACTACACTAGAACTGAACTAGAACAGAACTAGAACTGAACTAGAATTGTGATACAACTGAACTAGAAATGAACTAGTACTGCATTAGAACTGACCTAGAACTGAACTAGTACTGCACTAGAACTGAACTAGTACTGAACTAGAACCGAGCTAGAACTGAACTAGAAGATTACTAGAACTGATCTAGAAATGAACTAGTACTGCACTAGAACTGAACTAGAACAGAACTAGAACTGAACTAGAATTGTGGTACAACTGAACTAGAACAAAGCCAAGCCATGTTTAATAAATTCTCGGTGCTAGTATGATATATAAATAATGATAGCGAGAATTCATGTAAATGAATAAAGGTTTATAATATCTTACACGCAATTTATTCTGGTAATGATTAAAATCAAGCCCTGAACTACTACTAAAATGAAAATAAGCTAGATTAGAAGAATAATTTAGGAAAATCTGAACTAGAACAAAGTAAACTAAATAAATAAACATATGAATTGTATATTCTCGTGCGGTTTTGTAGCGAGTATATACTTTCTATTTGACCTTAAAAAAGGTCAAGGACTTCTCATCCTGACCTTAAACTAAAAGAGGAGTGAAGAGCAAAAAAAAAAAAAAAAAATAAAAAAAAATAATAATAAACGAAGGTAAAATTAATTTTCAAATAAAAAAATACTAGAGCAAAGTTTCCGATTTAGACTAAAGTGGCAATAAACTGCTCATAATGCCGAATTAACGTTATCTGGAGTAAATAATTTTGCTGTCATTTGTAGGGCACTTAGCTTATTATACGACATAGCTTATTATACGTACATATATGTTATATATTTTGACATAGGTTTATATACGTCTATTATTATATTGCACATAAAAATTTTCCTAAATATATTTGATCCTTTTTTCACATTAATATGCAGCACACTAAAGTAGTCTATTGGTTGCCATTAAGCTTTAAATGTCCGCCCTTTTCTTTTTGTTAATGCATAAATATACAATTTTTATTTGAAATTTATTCACAGCAAAAGGATTTAGCTAACAGTTTTAAATGTTTTCTTTTACCTCAATGAATACTTAAGAGTGATTTAATGCAATCGCTTTTTTTTTGTTTCTGTAATGTATTCAATGTTTCGCTTCGAAATGTGATTTTCATTAGATATTTTAGTATTATTTCTTTTGTATTTGTTGTTTTTTTACACAAAGTATTAATTGAAATTAAATCAATTTCTATCCTATGAACAATAAGTCGAAAGATTGTGACAAAGTGTCGATTTTTAAAAGTCATTTTGTTGGCCTGACATAATCTACTGCAGCCGTTTGGTCTGCAGCAACAAAACAAAAAATTCATTGAAATTCAATAGGGTTTTCTGGAAAATTTGTTACTGCTCTTGATGGGGAATGTGGTGTGTTTGTAACTAGTAAATAGTTTAGTTTTATAAGTTCTTAATTGTCATCTATAAAAACAAGAAATCTTGTACAAAAGTGCTCTATAATAGAGACCTAATAACATACCATTTAATATTTGATTTTTGTATACTTTTTTATTTCAGACTTTGTGCTTGGAATTTATTATTTTGTCGCAGTACGAGAATGCTTTTAATATTTGACGCGTGTATGGCAATTGCCACAAATGGCACCGGCTTAAGCTTTGCCACGTATTTCAAATAAAATCAATTTTTTTAATGCACTTCCTTTAAGACACTTCGTTGGACAAAAATGGGTGGCAGTGTTCATTTCATGTCATACAATTAACGGAAATCAATTGTTCTAAGCTTGTCATATTTGTCAAAAATTATTTATACTGTGAGAAAATTTTGCCAACAGCTTGTACATATTAAAAGCTTTTAAAAAGCCGTAATAAGTCCGAAAGTACAGAAAAAAAAGGAAGAAAATAAAAGTTTGTTTATATGATAGGTAAAACTATAATTTCCTATAATAATAAGGTATTTGTTATGATTTTACCTTAAACTTATCGCTCCTTTATTGCAACATAGTCATATCTCAAGAAATGGGCTTTTCAAGTTAACAATGCAGAGTTGCTAACAGTACTACCTTTTATATTGTGTCAAAATTTTATTTAAATCACCTTTAAACTGTTTCCTTTAGGAGGTATTTTATAAAAAAAAAATTTCTAAGACTTGTATGGAAACTAAAAATTTGAAATGTGTTTTTCTCGAAACAAGCTTTTTTGCGTTATGACTATGTTGCAATAAAGGAGCGATATTTTATTATCAACCCTGCAAATAATATTGGACTACGTTAACTGCAACAAACTATAGGGTGTTTTTTTAAGCCCGATAGAACTTGAAATTGTAAAAAATAACACAAAAAATTAAATTGTAATCAAAATTTTTTTTTATTCGAAAGATCAATACGTGACATTAACATTTGAAAATGATTTCGGGCATATGGGCACCGCGGCTGTTCTTGACGAAGCGCATTCTGGACGTCTAATTTTGGGCCACTTTTTCGAGCACTGCTGGCCGTATGTCACGAACAACACGAACAATGCTGGCCTCCAAGGCGTCAATTGTTGCTGGTTTATCAGCATAAACCAGTGACTTCACGTAGCCCCACAGGAAATAATCGAGAGGTGTCAAATCGCACGACCTTGGAGGCCAATTGACAGGTCCATTTCTCGAAATCAACTTATCGCCAAATTTTGATTTCAGTAAGTCGATGGTTGCGTTCGCCGTATGGCACGTAGCGCCATCCTGTTGAAACCACATCTCCTCCGGATCAATGTCATCCATATTTTCAAACAAAAAATCATTGATCATGGTGCGGTAACGATCTCCATTGACCGTAACGCGAGCTCCGGCCTCATTTTTGAAGAAATAAGGTCCGATGATGCCACCAGCATGAAAACCGCACCAAACAGTGCATTTTTCTGGATGTAATGGAGTCTGTAGGGTCTCTTGTGGATTGGTCTCACTCCATATGCGGCAATTTTGCTTATTAACAAACCCGTTAAGCCAAAAATGCGCCTCATCGCTGAACACAATTTTGCGATAAAACAACGGGACTGATTTTCAAAGTAAATTTGGATAATTTCGTAGCGTTGTTCAAGCGTGAGTCTATTCATGATGATTTGTCAGAGTATACTGAAACAAATAAAAAAAATGTTTCATCAAAATTTAATTTTTTGTGTTACTTTTTACAATTTAAAGTTCTATCTAGCTTAAAAAAACACCCTATATAAGGTATGAATTTAATTTGTGTGAGCACACTATTTCACTGCTTATCTAATTGTTACTTTAATTTTTTTCAGTAAACTCAACCTTTTTTTTATGGTAAAGTATATGAACGAGCAGCGCATGCAAATTATGAAAATGTACTACTGAAATTCGAAGTCGGTGACCACAGCTTTAAGAGTATTAGCACCAATTATCGGTCGTTATTTTCACTCTAGTAGACAAGCAATAACAAGTTTAGTGCAATAATTTTAGTCTATATATTCATTGTGTGAGATCAGGAGTTGGTCGGAGTGACGAAAATATTGCTGCTGTTCAGGCGTCTTTGGCAAACGATCCAAATCAGACGATTCCGCAACATTTGAAAGAACTGGGCATCGCCAAGATCACTTTATGGCAAATTTTACGTAAAGATCTTGGTTTACATCCATACAAGATCAAGCTAACTCAAGAATTAAAATCGATAGACCACACCACGACTTGGCTTTGGAACAGATGCACCAAGAAGATGAATTTTACCGTAAAATCGTCTTTTGTTTTTAAACACAAAAATTGCAAAGCTTTTTCGCTTGTGTGCAATAACACCCAGAGTCTGTGACAGATCTCGAACCTGCGGCCTGGAGACTGTTGGTCGAACACTCTACCAAATCAGCCATCGAGGAATCCAGTGACAAAGCTTATTTTTGGCTCAAAGGCTATACGTTGTTGGTTTGGTGAAAGTTCACATGTGTGTGTGTGTGTGTGCTCATTAATCACCTCATCACTTCATCCACAAAAAATAAATATATGGTGCGCTTTGCATGCCGGCGGCGTCATTGGACAATATTTTTTTTGTCGATAATAACGTTAGTTACGTTACTGTGAGCGCGTTCGTTATCGCGTCATGACTACCGATTATTTTTAGCCTGAAAGGGAAAATATGGACTTGCGTGACATGTGGTTTCAACAGGAGGATACTATAAGCTTAATATTATTGTGAATTTGAGTTATATTGACGTAATCCAGCGCCCGACACTTCATTCACAATAATGCTATATTATTCTTTCACTACTATTTAAGCTTATTCTTAAAATTATTTCGTACTTTTTAGTTCGAATATCTCTTACTGTAGTTCGACAATTTTTTAAACTATATTTATTTTTTTAAATTAAAAGCCTTTGCGAATAACTTTTCATTGGAATAATTTTGCTAACATAATTTTTATAGCATTCGAGTATTCGAATAATTTTATGCCATTATATTCCGTCCATTTTTATTCAGATTTTTTCCGAGACAAATTTTTTCAAAGTCAAAATTTTTTATTTAAAAAGTTTATTTGAAAAATCTGTTCTTTAAAAATCTTATTGTCTTCATTTTCTTAATGACGTTGACAAAACTTTTCTCATATTTCACACCCCTGTGTCATGGCCTTACAACAGTTTATTTATGTTCTGTGTCGCAGTAAGTAATCGAACAAGTCTTTAATTTTTTGTAAGAATTTCTTCCAATAAATTATGTGTTACTTTTCAATGAACTGCTGCTGCCTGATTCCCTGCCTTCAACTCAGCGGTTATCTGCAAGAATAATGATTTTTATTAACATTTTAACAACCAGCCCAGGTATTTGTTTTTTCTCTAAGATTTTGATTTCAAAATTAATGGCATTTTTATCGAAAAAGTTTCTTTTTCTAGATTCATTTAAAGCTAGTGTCTGTCTGTCTGTCTGCCTCTATGTGGCAAGTGTAGGACTTGAAGGTTGCTTTATATTTATTAATTGCTCGTAAATCCGTTACAATGATAACGTGTATCTTGTGTTAAAGAACTTGAATAATTTATAATGTTAATTTTACTTTTTCTTAACGTAAATGTTAAGATAAATATTGTTTTATTAGTATTTGGAAAAGGCTCCTTCTCTTCTGTCACTTTGCCGTTGGCTGATAAACGGAAACATTTGTATAACAGCAAGTGTTTGTCGTTTACAAATTCAAAGCTAAGCCAAACGACACATGTCTTTAAATGGATGATGCTCAGTATTTTTTTTCGAATTTTCTGATTAAAAAAAGTTTTCAGGTTATTATCGTTTTAAGAAAAGCGTAAAAAATTAATAGAATATTTTTATTGTCACAAAAATTTAATGAACGAATTTTCAAGTTTAATCAACAAAAGAAGAGATAATATTTTGATATATATAAATATATGCATAGGAATGTATATATTCACAGCAATTTTTGATAAAAAATTGTACAAAAAAGTTTTTCAAATACGATTTTTATGTTAAATAAAATGTTAAAATGAGAGATGAAATCGAATAAAAAATTACTGAAAAATTTTATCGAAATAAAACATCATTGAATAATTTTTACTCCAAATACTACAAATACCAATAAAAGTTATTCGAATAAGATTCGATTATTTATTAGAATAAATTTTTGTCATTTAAGATTAACTAAAAAAACTTCAGGCTACTATTTATGTGATGATTTTTTAGCGAAATAAATCGGCTGGAAATCGAAATAAAACGCCTTTGGTCGAACTAAAAATTAAAAAAAAAATTTTTTTGGTCTTATATATTCCAGTGAAATTTCCCCGAATAAAATTTAGTCGGACCATTTTATAAAAATATTTTTTTATGGTAATATCTATGATTAAATTATCAAAAAATATAAATTGGGATCAAAATTATTCGAATAAAACTAATCCGAAATATATTTATTCGAATAAATATGAACATATATGATATGATATGAAAATTTTTATCAAAATAAAATGTCTCCGAATAATTTTCACATGAATAAAAAATTTTTTAAAAGAATTTATTTAAGTAATTTTTGTGTAAGCAAAATCTATCTGAGTAAAATATTGGCGAATAAATTTAAATCGAATAATTTTTTCATACAAATATTTTGCATTATATTATTTATAATACGAAATAAAATATTATCCAAATAATGTAAATCGTAATAAAACTAATACGAATTAAATTCATCCAAAAAATATTTATTCGACAAAATTTTAATCGCTTAAATTTAAAAAGCTTAGCCAAAATAAACCTGAGATTGCTATTCATTTAAAAAATTTTAGCGCAATAAAACGTCTTAGAATAATTGAAAGCGTATTTAAAAATGTTAAAAACAAGTTATGGAGCAATTTTTATGTAAGCAAAATTTTTCCGAATAAATTTTAATCGGATAAATTTTTTTATACAAATATTTTTTTTTATAATAATTTATATATAAAGCAAAGTAAAAAAATTATCCAAATAATTTATATCAGTTTAAGATTATTCGTATAAAATTTATACATAAAATATTTATTTAAATAAATTTTATTCGTTTAAGTTTATCTAAATTAAACTTTAGATTATTACTTATTTGAAAATTTTTAAATGAAATAAAGTGTCTTAGTATATTTTTTAGTTAAAATAAACATTTTTAAAAACATATAATAGAAGTAACTTTTATATAAGAAAAATCTATCTCAGTAAGATATGCCCGAATAAAATTTAATCGAATATTTTTTTTTTATATACATATTTTTTATGATAATATTTTATTTATAATAGCAAGGTAGAAAATGATCCAAAATACATAATATAAATTGCAATTGAGATTATTCGAAAAAAATTTATTCGAAAAATATTCACTCGAATAACAAGCATTTGAATAAATTTATGAGATTAATATTTATTAAAAAATAATACAAATTGTGCCAATAATTTAAATCATTAATAAAAATGTGCGAATAAAATGTCTCTGATTAGTATTTATACGAATAAAATTGGTTCGAATAAATTTTACCAAAATAAAGTTTAGGGTAGATAAATTTTGTTAGAGTTAATATTGCATTGATACAAATATGTTCTTTTTACTTAAGTAATTTGTTTTTTGGTAAAAATTTGTCCGGATAATTTTTATTCGAATAACAATTAATCGAATAATTTTCCATCAAACTGAAAACTGCTTGAACATATTTTTTGGAAAATATTTCCCATAATTTTAACTTGCATATAACGTATTCGAATAATTTAACTCGAATAATACAATTAGAATAATGTTTAGCCTAAAAGTTTAGTAACGAAATAGCGAAGTTTAACGAAAAAATTTTTATAAAATTTATGTAAAATTTGGCGAATAATTTTTACTTTAATAATGAATTTAGAGCAAATTTTATTAGAGTTAGGTTTGTACGAATGCAAGTGTATTTCTTTCGAATAAATATTTTTTTGCTAAAAAAAAAATTGGTTCGAATAATTTTTATCTAACTAATATATCAACGAATAATTTTTATTCGAGAAGCATTTAATCGAATAAAATATAATCGAATAATTTTTATTCGAATAAAATTTAACTAAAATATATATAAAAAATATTTATAGAAACAATATATCAGATATTTTAATACGAATAATGTATTTCGAATAATTCTTGCTTTAATATATACTCGTATGTATGTATACGAGTATAATTTTATATATTTTATTTCATGGACTGTCATAATATTGCAGTTTGAATTATTTTATGCGAAATAAAGTTTTTAGATTAACTTTTATAAAAGTTAAAAAAACACATATAAGTTTTTTCGAATAAATATTCGTTTAAACAAATTTTCTCAAAAAAAAAAAAAAAAAAATTATAATAATAATAAAAAATTTGTTCGAATAATTTTTATTTAAATAATATATAATTTTTTTTTTCAAATATATATTCGAATAATATGTAATCGAATAATTTTTATTCGAATAAAATATAACCAAAAAAAAAAATTTTTTTTTTTTATACGAGTTCTTATTCAGATTGAAAGAAATAATATATTATACTATTATATTTCGTTCATGTTAATTTGCAGGGGTAATTTAATACCAAGAATTAATTAATATTAAATTCGAAAGAAATTATATTTCGTTCATGTTAATCATGTTAATTTGGAGGAATAATTTTATACCAAGAATTTTATAATATTAAATATTAAATAATTTTTACTTTAATAATTTATAATTTATGTAACTTAATAGATAGAAAGATTTTTTTAAAGTTAGTTTCAGGAAAGTTACGTAAAACGTTTCGAATAATATTCATTCAACTACAGAAATATTTAACATTGAAACATGTTTCGAAACCCAAAACAAACCCGACATAGAAAATAATAAATGGACAACTAATAAATTCAAGAAGTTTTCTTTTAAAAATTCCTTAAAAGTATTTATGTTTAACTCATAAAACCTCCTAGTAGCAGTAACAGAAATGAAACTGAACCCACCACAATAATACACCTGCCCCGAGATCAAACAAAAACGTTGCTTTTAATATAAAAAGTCCATAAAAATTAAAAGAAAAAATAACATGAATTAAAAGAAACCAAATACGTTTGAAGACATACACCTGATAATATCAAGAACTCAATGCTGACTTAAACGGTCAGCAGTTTTTCTTTTTTTTTTTTATAACAAAAAAAATAAAATAAAAAATACTAAAAGGTGAAATAAGAAACACACAAAATGATGAGGCATTTATTAAAGGAAAATTATTAAAATATGCAGGACTTATCCTTGCTAACATAACCTATAATCTTTAACAGAGCACAGCAAAACAAAACGTGTGCGTGTGTGCACCACATTCGCACCATAATTCTTTCACGGTCTGAATGTGCAAAGAAATATGGTTTAATAGCAGGTTATTTTAAAAAATATATCTTGTGGCCTCCAAAAGAATATACAAATACCTGTTTAAAAGAGCAAAAGAAAACCAAGAATGGAATCCTTTAATGATATTGCTTCCCATTTTATGTTCTGTTTTTTTTACTTCTTTCCTTTTTCTTTTAATAATGTATTACAGTTTAATCACCTGTGCTTATTACCTGTCTTGGCTACATATCTTTTGCCTTAAAAAACGAAAAGTAAAAACCTATAAAATGAATAATGATTTTATATATTAATCAATGACCTTTTCAATTCCTAAAAGATTATTGGGCGTGAGTCAAATTTAAGGAAACATTTGCTGAATGGTAAAATAAAAGAAATAATAGATAATTATGTAGTTGAAAGTTTTCAAAAATTTTGTTATAATCATAACAACTATATTGCCATTCACATATATCCTTTTTTTAAATTATATTACTTTTAACTAAAATTATGATGATGATTGCTATATAATTATGATTCAGTTTTTCAAACAAATAAGAGCAAAAATAGTTTACAACACGTAGAATACATGCACTGAAATTTGGGTGCAAACTTTCCTTCAATTGCCCTAAGGAAGTAACTATGCCTTATATATCCTTTATTTTTGAATAACTGATAATTTTTTGTTTTACAGCTTAAAGCTAATGCAAAGATAGCTTAAAATTTATGGAAATGTGCTGTGAAGTTCTGCAGACTCATTTCGTTTTAGAGAGCGTGATTGTTTGACTTCATGTCATATATCCTTTATATATATTTTTAGTTCTAATTCGAATGAATGCTTCATAAGCTTACAATATGTAAAAAAGTGTTATGAAGTTTCATGAAAAATTTTGCTTCGATTACAATAAGGATATAGCCATCATACATATATCCTTTTTTTTTTAATTAATGTTTTTTAATGATAATCAAAAAGCAAGCTAAAGTAGTTGAAAGGATATAAACCTTTCCTATATGTCCTTGATTTAAAAAATTAATTTTAACTACAGTGAATAAAAATATAGCTAGCAATATATAAATATATGTAATTCAGTCTTGAAAACACCATTTTGTCTAATCAGTGAAAGGATATTATTATATCTCATATATTCTCTATTTGAAACATAAAGCTTTTATTCCATTTTTTTTTCTTTGACAGTTTACAAGGGACGACATCTACATATGAATTGTAGTTTGAATTGTATTGGAACTAGGAAAATATGTGAGGAGGAGGAAAGAGGGAGTAGTGCATGTGGGCATTTGATTTGCACCTGTGTGTTTAATCCAAAGAACTGAAAAATAATATTTGTTCGGAATAAGCTGTCGAATGGATCGAAAACTTTATATGGATCGAAACAAGGATTTCGAATTCATGCGGGGCAAATATAAGCCCATATTCACACATATGTATATGCATATATTATTTTGTTTGGTTTGAATCATTACTGCATTAACAGCAGCATTCTCGAATCCTTGTGCTCCACATTATGCTGGAACTTTACATGACTTCTAGTTAGATCAATGATATCCTCGATCATTTTCCCGTCTAATTCAATCGCTGTAGTTCATTAAAGCTATACATTAGGACTGTGTTTTTTTGTATTTCGCCTGAAAATTCCAGAAAATAGCTTAGCAACACTTTTGTCTAGTTTTTTAAGCTGGCGTTATGTTTTTTATGTTGGTTCCAGTCTTGATATATTTCATTACTTGAGGTGTATGATTGTCCTGTTATTGATACATTGCTTGCCAGGGGAGATTCTTTACATAAACATCTGGAGCTAACATTTGACTTTAAATGAAAATATTACTTAATGTTTTTTTTTTAATTTTACATCAGGAAACTCTCCTAAATTTTTCCTGGTAGTAGCAAACGTTTTATATGAGAAAAGTTTTCTAAACTTTTCTGGGGCATAAGCCTTCAGATTTTTTTATTGCTATTGATAGTAGCATATTCCTTAACTCTTCTGGAGCATAAGTCGTCATATATTTTATATTTAACTTTAACAACTTTTTCTTCTAATTGTAATTACATGTAGATTATTAGGCGAATTTGTGTTTTTGAAGTTTCTTAGAAATTGTATTTCCCCTGCAAGATTCAGAAAATAGCTTAACAACACTTTTGTCAAATTTTTTAAGCTGGCGTTATGTTTTTTATGTTGGTTTTATGGTTTATATATTTCCTTAATTGAGGAGTATCATTAGCCTGTTATTGATACATTACTTGCCAGGGAAGATTCTTTATATAAATATCTTGAGCTAACTTTAAGTTCCAAATCAAAATATTAGTTAATGTATTTGTAAAGTTTTATATCAGAAAACGTTCCTAAACTTTAATGGGACAAAAACCTTAAGAGTTTTTCTTTTATCAGAAAACTTTCATAAACTTTTCTGAGGCATAAGTCTTCAATATTTTATATCTTGTGATAGAAAGATAATTTTAGCAGCCTTTTCTTTTACTTCCAATTACATTTAGGTTATATTAAACGAATTCATTTTTTCTCCTATCCAATATTTTGCTTTACTTACTGAAATATCTTTTAAGGATGTGGTATCCTGACGATGTTTTAATTAAATTTATACTACACTATAGTTAAGGAATATATCTTTGCTTTTTTTCTTTGTGTTGCTTTTTCTCTCTCTTACTCTTGCCCATTTTTTCTTTTTGAATTCACCTGTTTAATTTATAGAGAAATGAAAAGTAAATTACAGTGATTTCGATAACAATTAAACTGCTTGTCAATAACAAAGAGCATGGTTGTACAAGAATGGGTAAGTATGTTGTATAATTACATAGTTTGCCGTTAAAACTTATGGAATGTGAGTTTACTGCAGTGAACAAAATTAAGAAAAAGATATCGCTTGTGCACGAACGGAGAGAGAGAGAGGACTTTCCCTGTTAATGGCCCAGCAGTCTGTCTGACTGCTTTGCCTGCCTGCCTGACCATCTTATTCTATCTTTATAATTTGTTTTCAAAGATATGATTAGATTTTAATTACACATTTTAAATTTTAAGCCAAAGCCAAACGTTGTGTAGAGAGTGAGTGTCTTATATGATACGCACTTCATTTGCACACACATCCACAGGCACCTGTATCTCATTTTAATTGCTGCAAAGTAAAGTTGCTGCTTGATTGCCGGCAATTACTGCAACAAATTTACACAAATTCAATAATGTAATTATGGTCAACATAATATGGGTAACTGTTTACTATTCGTAAGTAAATTAAGTGCTTTACAAAGCGGAAGGCAGCTCTAAAGAAACAATTTAAATAAGAAATTGCTGGCTAAATAAAAATTGATTGCAAAATTTAAAAGCATATTCAGGAAATTCATGATGTTTTTATATTTTAGAGTCATGAAAAGAAATTGGCGGTAATGAAAGTGCAAAGTTTACTACATGATTGGTTTAAGTGTGGAGAGTAAATAAAATATAAGTTGTGGATATTGGTGACAGTTCACATGAAAAGTGATATTTTTGCCAAAATTGTAACAAAGAAAAGTTTAAGTTTACCATAATCAATATTTGATGCAACCGTTTTGCAAAAATTGTATAATTTAATTAATAATAAGTAATTAATCAATAACTAAAACAGTATCTGTGTCTGCATTTATTGGAATATTTGACAAACTTGGATTGATCGTTTAATAGTAAAGCATGATGTTCATTTTTCTTTCGAGAATGTGTATAATAGAGCACGATGGTCTTACTTTGTGCATATAATAAGTTGCGTTTTCCACATTATAACTCCGTGTTCTAATTGTGCTCTGCAAAATGTAACGTAAAAATTTTTTTCTTGCATCGAAACAAAAAGTTGAGTTGAATTTGATTTTGTGCCAGCGAAATTTAAAAAGAGCACCGAAAATTTTAAAAAAGCGCTCTTCGCACCCTCTAAAGAATTTTTCGCACAAAAGATTTAAAAAAGTACCAAAAACGGTGCGAAGCACACCGAGTTGACAACGCTGTCACATATATATACCTTACCAAAATGTACATGTATCGTAATATTATTCGATAAAATAGTTAATTCGATATCGTATGCGGTGATTAGACCCCTGATTTTGAAATACTAGCCATATGAGCCATAATTAAATTGATTAATTTGATTCGTAATATTATACGTTATTTTGCTTCCAGGGGAGAGACACAAAAACTCGTTTTTTGCTTCTTAAACTTTTTTAAAGGACATAATGGTGCAGATGATTGATGACAACATTCTGCATCCTAGTATATTGCGAGCCAGGAAAATTTTGTATTTGAATAGGCTGAAAAGTTAAGATGGAATCTAAAATTTATTTAAAAGGGTAACAAAATATTAAATAAAAAAGATCGGGTAAGGCCAAGCAACGTGAGTTTAAAAAAAAAAAAAATATTGTTATCAGCAAACAGTTGGAACGTCGTTAGAATACTAAACTCCTCACTCCAGGCATAAATCTTCTTGTTCTTTGTAACTTAAGTCTGTGGTTATCTAAATATTTAGAACCATGAAAAATTAAAGACAGCCTTAAGTTTTCCTTTAACTAAATTCCTCTTATTTCATTTGCCTATTGACAATCAAAGTGCCTTCTTAACTTGCATTCAAATCATTCTCATCAGTATGGCAAAAGGATTAAGATATGTATGTACTTATATCCTTTTATTTGCAATGTCCTTTCAAATCCTTCAAAATACACAAATTAAGCCGTTTTTATTTAAATTCATTTTCCCTGTTTAAGATTATCGTTGATATCTAATTTTTCTAAATGATATCTATTTTTTCTTTGACAATGTCAAATCGAATGTCAAAATTCTGAAGGCTAAAACAGCTTGATATTCCTCCCCATGCCATGAAAACAAAAAAAAAAACAAAGAAAGAACCAAAACTACAAACATTATTTTACAGCTGCAAATTTTAAAACTTAACGCCGAGAAATTTAAGGTTTTAAGTCAAAGCAAATGTATTCAAAAGGAAGAAAAAATCAATGATGTTGATGATGATGGGTATAGATAATGGCTGGTAGACCGCAGGTTTATGCATTTTGACTTAAAGCAAATACCAAACTATATTCCCAAAACAACAACAACAACAACAATAATGAAAAACTTTAGTACGTCAAAATTGCACCTTGCACTACAAATGATTTCAAATGCTAATCGAAAGCAAACCCGGCGTACGAAAGCAACAGCAGCAGCAACAATAACAAACAAGAATAACACATTATGAAGGAAAGTTGTTGTATTTTCTACAGCAACAAAAGAAACTCAATAAGCCATTGTAAATAAGTGTGGTCAAAAAAGGTTTTACCTGCTTCGTTTGTTTTACAAATAAAACCTGAAGCAGAAAAAGGATGCAGGTGAAACTGATTTTTTTTTTGTCGATTTTAACTGGAAACAAATAAAATGTAAATGAAAATGTTTCATGCATATGTATGTATGTATGTATGTATGTATGTATGAATATTTCTAGTTGATTGGCTTTGTTTTTATGAAAAATTTCAACTAAAGAATAACTGATATTTGGAGAAGCAGGTTTTGTTTCAGATCAATACATAAATAATTTGAAGCAGCCAAATTTAAATTAAAGTTGTTGCTTAGAAGCCTGTTGAGATTTAAAGTATTCCAAAGACAACAGTTTAAAAGGGAAAGTGACAAGATCTACCACCTCATTTTTACAGGTAAGTGTATACATACATGAATATATCTAATGTAAAACATCTTAAAGTTCTATTACAAATAAATTAATTTATCTTTTCCGCTACTCTTTATATACATATGTAGATTCCACAAACTATTACTGTTTTTATACTTCGCAATATATAAATAATAACACCTTAAGTACACTTGCCAGGGGAAATACGCAAACAGGTATATACCTTGATTTTGTCCCTCAGGGTAGGAAACCTCCCCTTTTGTACTCTAAAAAAGAAAATTGGGGTATATACTTGATTGCGTATCTCCCCTGGCAGGTACGCTATGATTTATATATTGCAAAATATAAAAGCATAGATGTTCATACCTTCATACATATGTATGTAAATACATATACTTCTAAGTGATTGGCTTTGTTTTTATGAAAAATTTGAATTAAAGAATAACTGATATTGGGAAAGCAGGTTTCGTTTTAGATCAATACGTAAATAATTTGAAGCAGCCAAATTTAAATTAAAGTTGTACCTTAGAAGCCTAGTGAAATATAAAATACATCAAAGAAAGCAGTTTAAAAAAGAAAAGTGACAAGATCTACCACCTAATTTTTACAGGTATACATAGATATATGAATATATCTAATGTAAAACAGCTTAAAGCTCTATTACAAACAAGTTTTATCTTTTACCGCTACTCTTTATATGCATATGTAGATCCCACAAACTCTTTCTATTTTTATACTTCGCAATATATAAATAATAACAATTTCAGCACACTTGCCAGGGGAGATACGCAAGCACATATATAACTTGATTTTGTTCCTTAGGGTAGGAAAAGATGTATAAGGTATACTCTTTCCTACTCTAAGGAACAAAATTAGGGTATATACTAGCCTGTGTATCTCCCCTGGCAAGTACGCCAATGGTGATATTAGTTATGCATTGCAAAATATAAAAGCAGAGATGCTATATGCACTTTCCAACATATTCCGAAGGTGGCGGCTTCTGGGTTATGTCTATATTAACATTAAATCTCCTTAACGCCAATAATATGTTTACAAATAGCGCTGGGTACTTGCTTACATCGATAACAAAAATAACTGATTATTCAGAGAAGGCTGTGGTTTTATGACAAAGCTTTTCACTGAAAAGCTCAGTTCTTGTAATTATTCCTGTATGCAATTCCTCCCCCCGGAGAGCAGGTTATCCCATTGCGTACGCTAAACCAGGGCACTGTTTATAATTAACTGTTTGATTGGCCTGCGAGCCGCACAACACATTATAGAGAAAATTCGTTCCTCAGCTGTATAGTTCGTCTATGTAACAAGTTGCCCGCAAATAAGCTGCGTGTCAGTTACAATGCCCTCCGGGGTGCAAGGTTTAGCTTGATACCAGAGTAATCTGCTTTATGGGGCATACAGTGGTAGTATTTCTGCATTTGTTGTAGTAAATAAAACTCTAGAAAGTCGCATGACTTATATTGTGTCGGACTTCCGAACCACTCACCGAGTGTTAGTTGTCAGAATGGGGATCAGCAAAGCGCACGGGAGGTTCTGCTTGCAGACCTTCTCGGCGCTGATTATAGTTGAAATGCCTACCTTGGCTGAAATGTTGTGGCTGTAATTTAAACCGATAAACGCAGGAAGGGAAATTAGTTTCCCTGATAACTTTCGGTGCTATGGCAGTTTTCAGGGGCTTGCAACCCCCCTCCCTGCTACGCGCAAGGTGCTGTTGTCAAATTGTAATGTAAGCAACCAGTAGTGAGGGTTTGGCGGATGAATTGGGCATACCAGCTCGTTAAGCCTTGTCTTTATTGACTGTTTGGGAACTGCGCTCTGCTTTGCAATTTTTTTCTTTGATTTAGACCAGCACTCAAGCGGTGATCGCTACATATTTAGTGCATCTAGGGAAATAGATTATATGGAGAATCAAAGAGAGGATAGGGCTTTTGGCCGTTAGACTTGAACCTTCCATTATTGTTCGCTTGTGCTTACGAGTGATACGACATTAGTTTAAAACAAATGTGTTCTGAAAATGTTGTTACCTTAATTTATAAATCATTTTTGAAATCTAATAAAGACATCAGATTAAAAGACCAGCACAACATATGTATTTTCTTTCAGCACTTGGCTTGTTTTTTCATACTTAATTACAACTGTTGTATTTCTTGTACTGCCTGTGCAACTTATAGTCATCCTTAAATTACTACTTTACAAAAAGGACTAAATTTTTCCTTATAATTATAAACATATTTCAACAATATGATATTATAAAAGATTTAACAAAATGCGTTTTAAACAACCGCTATTTATTAAAAATTCTGTGCTAATGACATGCTAACTAAATAAAATTAACGATAATTTCCTATTTTTTATAATTTAAGAAATCAAATATTGTTTCCTCGAGAAATAACAACCAAATTATTTGAAAAAAAAAAAAAAAAACAAAATGTAGGCAAGACACTACCAGGTTTTATAAATATTAAAAGATCTAACAAATATTGCGTGACTAGTGTCATTTATTAATATTATTTTAAAGTTTTTAAATAGAAATAATATCGACATTATGTATTAAATTTTATATCAATTGGCTTTGGGGGTTTTGTTAGTAAACAAACATATAATTAGAAATGTGAAAGAAATGCTCAAGGAAAAAAAGTTTGAAGAATTAATAAATAATAAAAAGGTAAAAACTAATGACAGATGATTAGATTTGTATATGTATGAGTTGTTAAAAAAAATAAAACAGTTATAAATATGTATGTACATATTTACTTTGTTCCTGGCTGTAGTTGTTAAAAATTGTCAATACACGTGTATACATATTTATTGATTCAATCAATAAAACACTGCGTTATTATTATTTTTTAAATGAGATTTGGCCCGCAAAGTCCACTTGCTCTGCAACCATTGTTGTTCTATTGTGTTGCCTTTTAACCCCCCAAGTGGGTTAAGTACGTCAAGAAACCAGACGAATTTCTTCATTGGGAGTAAAAACACTTGTAGCAGTCTGTATCTCCTAGGTCCCAAAGCCCTACAGTGGGTGCTCCTCCTCACCATAAAAAGTTTACTATTTTCATTGAAAAATAATTTATAATATCTTCCCTATCACAAAAAAAAGAACATTTATTATTATTATTATTGGATGGGATATGGCCCTCATCGGCCATTTGCACTGCGACCAATGGTGATCTATTGTGCGTCCCTTGCCCCATTATGGGTTGAGTATGTCAAGAAAACGGACAAGCTCCATCATAGGGAGTGATATTAAGTCACATTCGCTTAACATATAAGCTTGTAGTAGCCTATATCTTCTGTGTCCCAGTGCTCCACATTGGGTGATTAAGTGCTCCATTGACTCCTCTTCATCACCGCAGAATCTGCAAATGTCTGTGTTGGAAATTCCCATCCTATGCAGGTGCTTGTAGCAGTTATAATGACCTGTAAGTGCACCTGTCAATGTTCTAAGACTTTTTCTGTCCAGTTTTAGAGCACGTTCGGCTCTCTTTTTATCAAAGTTTAGAAATTTCTTGGAGTGTTCAAGACCAGCTGTCTCATTCCAATGTTGTTCAACGATGGACACCGTCCATTTATTTATCTCCTCATTCGGGAGACCCTTATTGAAGCCAAAAGTTGGAGTGGGTCCAATAAAAGTCCCCTCTGCTCCTTTCTTGCCATAAATGTCAGCCATTTCATTGCCATGATGCCCTTCATGTCCTGGCACCCAGATCTGGGTAACCTGGTTCTGGCTTGCCAGTTCATTTAGCCTGTTGTGACATTCCAGTACTAACTTGGATGTGAAGATACAACTACTCAGGGCCTTCAGCACTGATTGGCCATGAGAGAGTATTTTTATCAGCACTCCCTTGTGTCCCCTATCGGAGAGTATTTCAACCGCTTCCCTTATTGCGTATAGTTCCGCTTGGAAGATTGTGGTGTCTTTGCTAAGGGTTATATATTTGCGTGCTCTAGGCCCGACTATTCCCGCTCCAACACCTTGGAGCGTTTTGGATCCATCCGTGTACCACTTTTGTGAACCATCCCGCAACCATTTTGGGTTCATGCTCCATTCCTCCCTTGTTGGGAAGATGGTCTTAAACTTCCTGGCAAAGGAGTTAGAAAGATCTACAAGGTCACTTGTTTGAGACATATCGATTACGTCTCTGAAATCCTTTAGGATTGCAAGATGTCCAATAAGGTTTCCTGCCTTAAGTTTTTCCCTTTTGTAAATTGAGATGGCCTGAACGGCCGCCTCTTTTTGTACAGCTACGTTAAGCGGTGTTAGGTTCAAAAGAGCTTCCATGCCTATCGTTATGGTGGTTTTCATCGCCCTGTGATACATAGGCATGCAGAACATACTCTAGGTTCCTTTTAAAATACAAGTTTTGTGCAAAAAATCAAAATTCACTAAAATATTTCAGTGCAAAGATTTTGGTACTAGTGTTCACTATAACTATCAAAAATGTTCCGCCTATTGCGAATAGCCCGTGAACACTTCAAAATTTCATAGTTGCGGAAAGCAGCCCCTGTATTATCATTTTAGGTGGCTGCATTATCATTTTCAGTGCCAGGCAGTACACCTGCTGTTCGATTCTTAAAGGAGTCATTAATTAATTAATATTTGTTTATTTTTTGAACAATTTTTGCTTTCTTTACTACTTCAAATGCAAACATCTTGCCATCCATTCATTCAGCCATCCATCTTTTGGCAATTACATGATCTGTCTCATGGAAACGAGTGCAGCAACAAGCCATGTTACAATAGCAAAACCCTTGTAATCCTCAATTAATATCTCACCGTAATAGAAATAATCTAATGTCATTTGTATTGTTATTTGATTAACAAACAGTCAACCAAGAAAGAAAATAAAACTAACGTCTACGTTTAACAATGACATTGTTATTTCTTAAACATATTTCAAATCTAATTTTCATTTTTATGTCTGTTTCCGCCCCTTGATCCCTTTTTCTTTTTTTTTATGAATTTTTTACATTCTCCATTGTATGGAATACACTGTGACATGCAATTGTTAGGCAATGAATTGCCATGATTGATGCAACAATACTGAGAGAGAGGCAAAAAAAAAATGTGGAAAAAATATAAAAATAAACGAAATGATTTGTACATGCTTCTGTTGGCATGTCTAAGGCAAGATTAGTAAACAATTTTCATATTGTTGTAAACAACAAACATTTTCAAATGCTTTTGGAATACTTAGTTTTCTATGCTTTCCCTTCTTTTTGCGCTAACAGAGACTTGTGATAAGATGTTGCTTAAAATCTCAACCAAATATTAAACAAAAGTAGTAAATGAAACCTACACAGGAAGGGGAAACGGATATGTCACATGATGTCTTCTTTATTTTTTGTGTGTTGCGTTTTCGGATTTTTGTTAACTGTAACAATAAAATAATGACAATGCAAAAACGTAAGAAATGCTATTTGTTTTTGTATGTTTTAAGGCAATTCCTAAACAATGAATTATGTGGCACAAGAAAAAGGCAACACAGTTGCAACATTTGCTTTAACCAATTCCAGCACGTTACAAGCAAATTTAACACAAATTGAAAATATAACAGAAATGGGCTTTAGACTATTTTTTGAGTGATACTAGTTGAGCAGAAAATCAAGAACGTGACATAAATTTACAATCTTCCATTGCAAGCCCGACCAACCGGGTGACAAGGCTAACCTGCTAACAGAAATGGTTTCCAGCAATTCTCTGGAGTAATTCTTGCCGAAAAGCAGTCTACCACTTTCCGAAGTTGAAAGAGTGTCTGTAACTATGCCAAAGACCGACCACGATATAAATAAGTCTCCTGGGCCTAACTGGTACCGATAATGAAGCAGTATTCTTCTACGCTTGCGCGCCCATTAGTAAGCATTTTCAGCATACTTTACTATGTTAATGAGTGCTTATCGTACTAGTGTAACACAAACAGTGAGACCAACAGCCCTGAAATTTACCGCCCAACTGCTGTTTTTGCTGCTTAATTTCCGAATTAATGGAAATTATGATTAATTATCATTTTGTGAGGTATCTGTAGTTACACAATTTACTTTGTGACCAAGAATATGCCTTTCGCAGGGGAAGCTCTAGCAGTGATCTTTTGGCATATCGCTAAGAGAAATGTTACCACTCAATCCATGATTTCGCTAAAACTAAAGTGATGGATGTAGGTAGTTCCAAGGCGTTAGATAAAGTGCGACTTGGTGTACTACTGGAAAAACAAATTGCTTTTGGTATCGAGCTTTCTCAGACAAGGCTTAATGAGTTGATAGGCATAAGCCCACTAGCAGCATCAGTCCTTAAACCAACCGTCAACCATCACCACTGGTTTCTTATTTTTACTTAATACGCATTCATCGTGTAGAATTAATCCATTTGTGGTCAATTGTCCAAACAATCGTACAACGTATTAAACAGAGAATACGTTTTTTAACCGTACGCTTTATCTGAGGCATAAGTTGCCTGAAGCCATAATCTTAGTATATTTGCTTTAACAATAGCATCGAGAACGTGACAAACATTAGGGAAATGTTGTGTACATCGTATAAGAGGTAGAATTCGGTTTTCAGCCATGCGCTTCATCTGAGAAATGGTTTGCCTGCACACGTAATTTTGATTTTTTTTGCTTTGATAAAACATGGAGAATGCGACAAAGATTAAATAAATATTGTGTGTAACGTATTAAAGATAAACTAGTTTTTAGCCGTACGCTTTATTTAAGAAATAAGTTGACTGTAGACGTTATTTTCATATATTTGCTTTAAAAGGAGCATAGAGAACGCGACAAACATTTAGCAAATATTGTATTGTAAGCGAATGGCAAAAAATCGAAAAATTGAGTTTCACAGTATCATCCAACTTGGTCTTTTAAGTGTTCATAGATTATTAAAAGCAATATTTCCCAGACTAGTGGTAGTTTTCAGCAATATAAGCGTGCTAAACTATTGTTTTTATAGTTTTGGTGTTCATTAGGTCGGCAAGAACATGAAAGAGAATAGAGAATGCGACAAAATAGAGTACATTTAGTATTGTAAGCAAAGTTATTTAAAATATGCATAGCTAGGCCGCGTAAACTTATTTGGCAAACAGTGTAATATATTATAATAAATAACGTAACATATATTTTTTTTCAAAGTAAATTATTGAGCTTTGCCGTAAATGTTGCAATAATCAAACGGGCAATAATTAAAATAAGTTATAATCTTTATTGTATTTGCTTTAGCAAATCATTAAGAACGCGACAATATTATTGCCTATTTTGCAATATATACATTTTAATAAACCCCAACCACGTAACAATAATGAATCATAGTTCAGAAAATAATAATTTTATTAAATTATATAAATATGTCTAATATGCACTAAATGGAGAATGCGACAAAACACAAGAACGTTTCGAAAAATCTAAAAAATTTTAATATACAAAGTTTGTATCTTTGATATTTCTGCCTTTAATATATGTAAAATATAGAACGCGACAATTTTCATTTTAAAGCGCAATTTCAATGGAAAATAATACGGTATTAAAATAATTAAAATAAATAAATGCGAACGATTTATAGCTTCTTGTATATTTTCCAAAAATACTAAATCAAGAATGCGGCAAAAATAACTACATACTTAAAAAACAAGATTGATAATCTATTTGTACTAATATTGCCCTAAAAACTAAATCTAGAATGCGACTCAAAAGCTTGTTTTAGCCATTTAACTTTGAAAAGCTGTGAAGGCTTTGATTTGTTTTTATATCTAATAATAAAACCAAAATACGATGCCCAGAACGCGACAAAATTTGCTTTATTTATTGCCAATGCAAAACAATTTTGAGTAAAACTGATAATTGTGTATTCAATTTAAACGTGACAATTTTTATTTACAATTCCTATCAAATGTAATTTGTAACAAAATCATAATAAGTAAATAAATATATAAACAAATCATATCCATTTTTTTTATCATTCATTGTAAATCAAGAACGCGACAAGAATGTAAAAATATTTTAGTTGCATATAAAATTACTCAAATTATATAAAAAAATATAGTGGGTTTATAGTGTTCGTTTTATTTCGTGCAAATTAAAATCAAGAACGTGACACCTTGTTATACTTTTATTACAATAAAATAACCAAAATCTGTGAAACTAAATTAAGGTTTGACAAAATGGATGAGTGCAACATATATAAAATTGTTTTTAATATTTCAAATCTGAACATTATTTAACCTGCACACAATAACAGGAAGAAATAGCGTTCTTAAGCAAATATGTATTTCCTTTTAACTGACATTCAGTTGTTATTTTGTTTTATGTGCTGTACTGAGCATATGCTCGTATGTATGTAACTAGACTAGCATAAAAATATAAATATAAACCTTACAATTGAAAGAATTATATGACATACATTTCAATTCGAAAGGAAATGATGTAACCTTAAAAAAATACTTCAATATTTATTCTAAAGCAATTCAAGCTTGTACGACTTTTAGTTCGTTCGTAAGTTCTTGAAATATGTTATTCTTTTCTATTATGCTTTGACTATTTCTTCCTGTTTAATCTTACCACTGAGTGTGAGTGTAAGCATATTGTATATTTCCAGCAAATAATATACATTTTTTCCTTCTCTTCTCCTGTTTTCAATCAATAGAATTTGTTTGTTTCTTTTTGGTTTATTTCTGCAACTTTTTATTTAGTTTGTTTTAGTTTCTTTGGTGCAAATTGTCGTAAAATTGTTAAACAATAATACTATTTTTTTTGCTTTAGCATTCGTGGCGTGGAAAAATGTTTGCATTTTTAAGTAAATAGTTCTTCATCTTTTTGGCGTACTCTTATTTTAGTTTGGAATATAAATGTTTGCTAAGTTTGCTGTCCTTTATGACCTGCTCAACATTTGCAAGCAGTGGAAAAGAAAACCCATTAAACGTTTGCTGCTTACAAATGTTTATTGAAATTGTTTAAATAAATTAATTTAAATATTTTTGGTTCTAGAATTATTTCAGATTAACGTGCTGTTCATAGAACTCAGGCAAGCAACTCGTCTAGAAAATTTGTATAAAAGTTACCTAATGTTTTGAGTGATTTCCATATAAAACTTTATAGACGTGTGCTCGTCTGTGTTTTATGAACAGCACATATATTTATTTTTCTAATTATATTTTTCTCAGGACGATTCGAATAGCACGCACCAGTAATTGGTTACAACTTGCAAAATTGTATTAATAATACTTAAAAAAATATTCAGCTTAAATGAAGCAAGGATACTCGTTTCTCCCATATATCCTTTATATGATAATATTCTCAATTTGAAGAAAACTGGTACCAAATCTGTTTACGCTACGTAAAATTGTGTTATGATGGCTGGTAATGAGTTTTAATTTGTTAAGTATAAGGACATTTGTTTTCCTCATATATCCTTTATTTAAGAAATTTTGGTAAATGACTGCTTCAGAAGTTCATAACGTCACGATATATCATGTACACAAAGGCGTGTAGATAAATTTAAATCCTGGCTTTTTTTATTAGTATACATATATACATATGAGTGTGTCCTTTACATGAGAAAATAGTTTTCAACAATATTAAAGTTATTATTATTATTATCAGCAAAATGCAATTAAGATTGTATACAGCAAAAGTTAAACAATTTTGTATTTTTTTTATTGTATACTGCAAAAATTAAGAAATTTATTCATAGCAAGGATATGTCGAGCTAAAATAGTTTCTGCATGTAACAGACTATTAATTTTGTCCTTAATTATAATCGAAAATCATCAGGACTTGGCAACAACTTGTAAACTACTACCATTTACCTCTGTAAGAAATTTTTTTAAAATCGGTTGAAAAATATGACTTTTTGTCATATATCCTTTATATTCCAAATACATATTTTGGAAAAAAATATTGGTTTAACTACATAAATACACTTTACTAATGTTCTCAAATATAAGCTTCAAAAATTTAATTCATTTGGTGCAAGCCATCCTTTGATCAAATATCCTTGCAATTAAAATTAACTCTTGACTGTGTTTATTATCAGTATCTAGGGAAATTTGCTTGTAGATAGGTAATTAATGTAGTTTTTGTGATTAACTTTACATTGACTCGTACAAAGATACAACTTAACTGCACATATTATAAAATTTGAATTAAGCACAAATATTTGTGAACTATTTACGACGTAACTAGATAATTAGTTGCAAAATGGCACTGTAAAGATATACAAGTAATTTCATTATTTTTAGTGCAATAATGTGGTAGTCTCCCAAATATCCTTTTATGTAATATATTAAAAATATTGCCCTCAGTTATCATCGAAAATCAAATGAACTTGGTAAGAACTTGTAAACAGCTACCGTTTATCTAAGTGATAACTTTATTTTTCAATTTGTTTGAAGATATGACATCCTGTCATATATCCTTTATTTTGAAAATACTTATATTGGTAAAAAATGTTGGTTTAACAACATAAATACATTATAGTTTATATAAAACTATATTATTATATAGATTATGTAGCATATAAACTGTTATATATAATAGTTTTAAGTGTAAGCTGAAGAAAATGATTGCATAAGGAAACATCATTTGGTCAAATATCAGTGGTTTTAAAATCAACTCTTGGCCGTGTTTATTATCAATATGTAAGAAAATTTGGTTGTAGATTAGCAATTGATTTAGTTTTTGTGCTTAACTTTACTTCGACCGGTGCAAGGATACAGCTATTTACTTTGCACATATCTTTAAAATTTAATTAAGGACACATTTGTTAACGAAGTACGGTGTAACTTGGTAGTTAGTTGTAAAACGGCTTCATTAACACATGCTAGTAATTTCATTACACTCAGTACAAGAACATAGCAGCCTCCCATATATCCTTTTTTCTACACACATTTAGCTGTAGCTTAAAATTAAGGGAAATTAGTTACTAAAATAACTAACAACAATAGTGTAGCCAATGCTCGTAAACTCGTTATTCTCAGATCCTATTTTTAATTTTTTCCAAGATAATATCAATAGGATATAAGTGACGGGATGGGTCAAACTCTAAGCAACTGTATATCCAACATATTGACTCATTACTTACGACAAGTAATTTTTAGATTCTGTATTGAGTTTCCCAACTCTCGAATGTCCTTTATTAAAATTTTGCCCCCCGTTAACTATTTGTTTAAATAAGACATCAGATTCTGTACTGAGTTTCCCAACTTTCGATTGTCCTTTATTTAAAACTCCATCAGCAATTATCAGATTGAAGCAAAGGAAATAAGTCCATTAAGTACTTTGTTAAACGAGTTGAGGAATATAAGAGACAGATAATATGTTGTATAAAAAAACACTCTCACATAAGATTTTTTTCCTTGCCCTTTATTATTTCCATCACTTGTCTTTGCTGTTGCGAAAAACAATAAGTTATTGTGTGAGAAAATTTTTATTCGTTTGGATTCAAAGTCAATAATCAATTGATATTGACAAGTCCGAACAGGAAGGAAGTAAAACAATAATAAAATAATTTTAAAGATTTAAATTGCAAAAAATATAAAAAAAATTATATAAAGGGCTGGCAGCTAAAAACATTCACACAGTTTCAACGCCACAGGATGGCCAGCAAAGGAGAAAAGACGTTAACAATATAAGCAATTTCAATATTCCTAGTGGCCATAAGATGAACCCTCCTACACTTCCACGCAAAGAGCAAAAGAAACTCAAGTAGAAAACATTGCATTATTTCTTTTCTGTAGCCAAAGGACATTCATTTTTATATACACACATTATAAGTGAAGCACAGCGAATGCAGCATTGCATTCAGCTGTAGGAAAAAAGAAGTTCAAGATAAAATGAAAAAGATACAGTATGCGGTAACGGATATAATTGTGAAAAGCAGAAAAAAAAAACTCACACAACTAAACGACGAAGACAGCAAGAATATGCAGCCAGTTACGCATACAACATTTTCCACTTGCACATTGCAGCCATGATTAATTGCTTCCGATATGTTTCCAACAAGATTCCTTGCCACTTTTGCAATATGACTCTGTCACTGAAAAACGAATTCTCACTCTTCACTTGCTGTTTGCTTTTTATGGAGACAGAATCGCCGAAATATTAAAAAGAAGCAAATTTACGCAAATAAATTTTATACTCCTTCTTGTATATAGCAATACATTTTACGTTTGTTTACACAGTAATTTCCTGCAACAATTTCTACAATATGCTTTGGTTATATTTTATTTCGCAAGTGAAATAAAAAATAAAGGATTCGTTGGTCCATGGGAAAAAGTAATTTTATAATAGTTGACCACCATCAGTTTAAACAACAGGACATCACTTAAAAAAGAAACAGAAGCATTCTTATACATATACACACACACACATACACCCAAACATACACTCAAATGCACACTCAGCGGTCCTGGCTGCCAATAAAAATTTCTCTACTTCTTTTCAGGATTTGTTTTTATATAAATTTATTTATGGAAAAAAATTTAAGGACGAGAATGTATGTATGCACCGTGTGAATTTGAAAACGGAAATTGATTTTTTTTCAGAGGGGCATTTTTCAGAGAAAAAATTACTGTTTCCATTAATTTAGAAAATTTGATAAAAAGGATAATAAAGTGTTAAAAGGTGATTTATCACTCAGATAGTAAAAGTCTAATAAGGAAATCGTTGGTAATTAAAAAGAAGGAATTCTAAAAAAAAGACTATTGAGTATTAAAACACTTTTCCAATCGTTGAAATTTGATTCTATAGAAAAAATTTTGGCTCTTCTTACAAGATTCAAATTTGGTTTTTGATGATGGCAGATCTATGAATAGGTTTTCAATATCGATGATTTTTTGCTGTATGAAACATTTTTATTGAGAAAAATTTCAGCAACATTTTTTATATAGGGTGTCTTTTTTAGAGCTAAACAATACAAAAAAATATGTTACAGTAAAAAAGATATGAGCTTTATTGGACATAAATGTTTATGACATTAATGTTTATACTCGCATATGATTTCTGCCATGTGAGTGCCCCGGCTGGCACGTACCTGGTATAACATGGAATATAGATTTTTGGACGTATTACGAACATTTCTTCTCAAGATCAGGTTTTGCCCTGGCGTATTTGTAACTTGTGTTCTCTATTTTCTAGGGTATACTCCTACTCATAGTAAAGAGGGCTGTAGGAAGAAGGTTGTGCTGGGACTTCTGAAAACCCTCATCAAGAGTTAATGAATAGGAGGAGCCTTAGCACACGCCCAGGTGGTTCTGTTTTGTAGACCATACTGGCACTGTTCCTGGTTAAGATTTCTGCATTTTTGCTGAAGCATCCTGGCTGTGACCTAAAACCGCCTGCAAGGCTTGTTAGTGTTCCGTGATAGTTAATTATAGCGCATGACCGCTTTGCGGGAAACTAGATAAAGTCCCCCGAGGAGAGTTGTCTTGCAACAGATACCTGTACTGTAAGGAACTAGAAGTGTGAGAAGACGGGTAAGCTAGTTAAGTCTGATATTTTTTAAGAAGTTCAGGCTACTAATACGCAAAGCCGAGCTTTCCTCTGACTGTTTCGGGAAGAGCATACAAGAGGGATCATAGGGCCCCAGTTCATTGTGCAATTTACTAAGCGTTTGAACACAAGCGATAATTTTGCCGCATGAGCAGAACTAAATATATTACTCGAAGAGCTGCTGTCTTTCAACAGATATCTGTAGTATAAGGAACTAGAAGTGGAGGAAGGACGGGAGAATTGGTTAAGCCTGATATTTTCTAGGAATTTTAGGCCACCAACTCACCAAGTCTAGCCTTCCTCCAGCCGTGTGGGGAAGTGCAGATAGAAGGGACTCTAAGGCCCAAGTTTGCTGTAGAATTTACTGACCACTTGCCCACAAATGATAACTATGGTGGAACTAAATATATTCCCCTTAAGGAACCAGAAGTGGTGAAAGGAGCAGTGAGTTGGTTAAACCTGATGTTTTTTTATAAACTTTGGGCCACCTAATAGTGAAGCTTAGCCTTCCTCTAACGATTTACTGCACATTTGACCATAAGCGGATGAGCTCTGGCTCATGAAGTACTCGTCAGCGAAATATCTATCGTACTAACATTATCACGTTAACTGTTCCTTCAAGAATGCGAAAATCGTCCGATTCCCTAACTACAAGTGCAGATAAAGAAGCAAACACAGTCCTGCTCCTGGGTCTTACGAGTATTGATATAGACACCGTTTTTACAACCCCTTATGGTAATTCTACAAAGATAACTTATACAGCGCATGATTCATATTTTACTTCCTGGATCTCGATAAGATTGAATGAGCCAACAAAGCTGTCATCAAAAGAGTGAAGAGTGAGGGTTGGAAGTTTTACATAGAAGGTTGTTAAGAAAGATAAGAAATAGAGTGGAAAATGAACCGAGACTTACGGTACCCCTAAATTAATCTGAAACTTTTTTTGTTTGGTTTCTGCGCATGCATATGTATATTAGGTCTTAGTTCAAGTTTCCTCCTCTCGCAACTTAAGAAGAACTATTTTTTATTTGTATTTATTTACTACCAGTTTGCTGTGATCAATAATTTTGATAAAAGAAGGCCAGAAAAGCAATCAAACTTTTTAGATGTTGGACAACTAAGAAGAGGCTATGGAACGGCTATGAAGTTCCACTACTAATCAGCATCCAGTTGGAGTTGAACTCGAGATGATATTGATATATTAAGAAAGTTTTAAACTACTCAGTCACCGAGCAATTAGAAAATCATTTGATTTGGTACCCCATCTATAACAACTCGTAATGTATGGTCTCTCAGGAAGTTCGCAGTATAAACCAAGACAAATCATAGCCGACAACCGATGATGATTACCAGGAACCAAGACAAATCATAGCCGACAAAAAATGATGATTACCGGCATCTAGCATACATCATGATAAAGAAAGCATGCTCCCTTTGTATGTCTAAGTCAGACTACAGAGCTAGATTTTACTTTTCTATTTCTGTTTATTTTTATTTATGTTTTTGTTATTCTCAATGCAAATGTTGCTGTTTGGACAGTATGTGCTATGTCAAGTCCACACAATTTTTTATATATGCCAATAATTCGCCATTCTCTGCAAGGTTTATGATTATTATATTATATAAAATTTTACAATAGTTTTATAACTTTTACTGATTCATATTTGAGTTTGTAAAAACATTGTTTAGTTTACTGGAGGAGTTGCGACAAGCTCAACTGAAATTCAGTTCAATATTCAACTTTCCAAGAGCTTATTGAGCTTATTCGTAGAAGCATATACCTGCATATTTTAGCATATTAAAGCTTATTTACCTCTTTGAAAGCCTAGGTTTTCAATCTTTTAACAGTTTGTTTTACTAATGGAAGGAGTTACCTGTTACATGACCAGATATAGCATAGTTGCCTTTTTCGTGAGTAGCAAATTACAGTTTATGCTGTTTTCCATAACACATTAAATTGTATATTATTACAGGTTATTGTACTTAAAAGTAGTCTAGATGCTTTTATGGCTGATTTCTCTTAAAATTAACCTACCGCAATTTGTGTGTTCAGCACGAAATGAAAATCAAATACTTATATGTTAAAATCTAAGCATATAAAAATCAATCTACTCATAAGATTATAAGCATGTTATTTATGATTTTTATTTTATCTGCCCATCAATCTTGCCCGGCAGTTTATTAATAGTGTTTCCATGCAAATATCTTATGCAGGTATATCGCCATCAATATGCACACACATATACACACTCACGTAAGCAAACCTGCTTCAAATTCAAAATCCCCAAACTATTATTTTTATCATTAAAAATCGTAATCGATCCCACAAAAAAAAAAAGCTAATTTATTCAAAACAAACCTTTAGACTCTTCACTGCAGCTCAAGAGGACCGACCAGCAAACAGTTTAAAATGAGAAGAAAATCAATAAACAAATACAAATTGCTTTTCCATGTTAAAGTTGAGTGTCTCTGATGGATCATCACCAGCTCGGACAGCATATACATTAAACATCAATAAAAGAAAACATCAAATGAAAATAAAAATATGTTTATGGAACAATAAAACAGAAGCTGAAAAGTGAATTTAAAAAACGAAAAACCTTGAAATGCCTTCGGTTTATTTTTTCCTAAAATTGTTATAAATTCCATTGGTTTGAGTTTGCTTTGCTGGGTGACTGACTGAGTTGGGTTAAACATGCTTCTGGTTATAAGCAAACATTTATTTGTTGGTTGCTTCAAATCAACCAACTACAAAAAGAACCACCAAATTTAAGTCAGTCAAACATTTGCTGGAAGAAAAGTAAGAGAGTTCAGTTTGAAAAGGTTTTCAAAAAAAAGAAAAAAAAAATGCATACTATTAACAGCATTTACATTGATGCTCATATTATGCACAATGGGAAAAATTAAAAGAAATTGTTCACAAAAAAATTTTTAAGTTTCGAAAAAATAGAATCAAGATATTTATTTAAAGCTGAAGGTCCATATCACGCCTTATATAACACATGGGTTGAAAAATCCCGGGCCTAACAAAGAAAACACAGGTTTTATAACCTTCACAAAAATGTAAAATTTGTGATTCCATTTGTAATTTCTACAATTTTCTTTTGCAAACCTATAATGTATATATATTCTGAATTAATAGAAAAGTCGATTAAACGATGTCCGTCTATCCGTCCGCCGTTCGTTGCAATACCGTTTCTGAGAAAACCATTAAACTTAGAAGCTATTTTCTTTCATCTTCTATTACCCCATCGACTCATGGGTTTGCTATTGAAATTTAGTAAAATCGGTTTACATATAGCTGGGATATATCCAAAGTTCCGAAAAAAAGTCATTATTTTTTGCAATTTTGTATAAAAATTTTTATAAAAAAAATTGTTTGTTTTGCTTCAAACTTCACATACTTTTTAAACAAAGCAATTCTCGATATCGGTCCATATATATCCGGGATCCGATTTTTTAATGAAAATAACGCATAAGCGAGCTTAAAAATTTGTTTTTCTTTAATATCAGTATAAAGAAAAAAAAAAGTATACAGAAAATGAAAATTTCCGATATCTGTTCATAAACCGAGATAAAGCCTAAACTGATTTTTTCATGAAAATATTGGGTAAGCGACCTTAAAAATTCTTTTTGTTAAAAGAAGTTGTGATAATAAAAGGAGGTTACTAAATAGAGAAAATATAAATTTCCGATATCGGTCCTTATATATTATAACATATAACATTAAAATTTTCCGATCTTAAATGTGTTGCACTTAACCCCACAGTGCATAAGTTTCTCAAATCTATTATTATTGCTTTGTTTCTTACCTTAATTGGTGGCCCCTGTTGAAGCCCTCAAATTGTTAAACACTACCAATATTAAAAAAAAGAAAGAATCTAAAGCAGAAACCACCATTAATGTTTGCACTGTTCAATACCCTTTTAAACCGCAGAATTGATGGTGGTTTCTTGGTTGTTCTATCGCTTACAAGCATGCGTTCCTTTTTTTTTTTGTTAAAAGGACCATTTAGAAAAAAATATATTTTTTTACGATTTTGTTGTTCCTGTTCCATAACACTCCTTCCTTCAGCACGTATTAATTCAGCCTCAAATTCAACTGATAAGAAAAGTTAAAAAAACAAACATAAAAACTACGCATTCTTTTGAGATTGTCTATATGTATATCTAGAAAACAAATCTCCACGCTGACAGGAGCATATTCTTTTCATTTGAACAACAATGTTGTGCTGACTGAACTCAATATTGCCTGGCAAACAAACGTCTGCTTTTTTTTTATTATCTTGCCTTACAACACACTAAACGAAACCTCTTCAAATTGTAAGCTACTTTGTTGTTAGTGCTGATCTGATCTTAAAGATTATTTTTATATTTTCTTTTCCTGTAAATAATGACGCATTTTTATATTCTTGATCAGCGGCAACTTGTAACTGCCAATGAATTTAAACTTGCATGTTTTCTTTGTGGCTTAATCGTTATAAATTGAATTTGTGCAGAAATGCTAATGACAGTCATTTAAATCAATTTTTTTGATGAGATTTTAATCAAATAATTGTTTTAGATCATATTAAAATGAGTAAAAATCTTTGAAGAAAATTTCAAGGACAAGATAATCATTCGCTCAAATGCGGCAATTCAGCTTATTGACGAATCCGCTGAGGTGAAATGTGGATGATTTTTTTCGAAAATTGATCATAGACTGTTGCCGCTCTGACCATTATTATTATTATTATTATTATTATTATTATTATTATTATTATTATTATTATTATTATTATTATTATTATTATTATTATTATTATTATTATTATTATTATTATTATTATTATTATTATTATTATTATTATTATTATTATTATTATTATTATTATTATTATTATTATTATTATTATTATTATTAGTAGATGGGATATGGCCCTCATCGGCCATTTAAACTGCGACCAATATTGATCTATTGTGTTCCCCCTTGCTCCATTATGGGTTGAGTATGTCAAGAAAACGGACAAGCTCCTTCATAGGGAGTGATATTAAGTCCCATTCACTTAACATATAAGCTTGTAGTAGCCTATATCTTCTGTGTCCCAGTGCAGTAGGTGATTAAGTGCTCCATTGACTCCTCTTCATCACCGCAGAATCTGCAAATGTCTGTGTTGGAAATTCCCATCCTGTGCAGTTGCTTGTAGCAGTTATAATGACCTGTAAGTGCACCTGTCAATGTTCTGAGACTTTTCCTGTCCAGTTTTAGAGCACGTTCGGCTCTCTTTTATTAAAGTTTAGAAATTTCTTGGAGGGCTCAAGACCAGCAGTCTCGTTCCATTGTTGTTCCACGATGGACACCGTCCATTTTTTTATTTCCTCATTCTGGAGACCCTTATTGAAGCCAAAAGTTGGAGTGGGTCCAATAAAAGTCCCCTCTGCTCCTTTCTTGGCATAAATATCAGTCATTTCATTGCCGTGATGCCCTTCATGTCCTGGCACCCAGATCAGGGTGACCTGATGACTGGATGATTCTGGCTTGCCAGTTCGTTTAGCCTGTTGTAACATTCCAGTACTAACTTGGACGTAAAGACACAACTGTTCAGGGCCTTCAGCACTGATTGGCTATCAGAGAGTATTTTTATGAGCACTCCCTTGTATCCCCTATTGGAGAGTATTTCAACCGCTTGCCTTATTGCGTATAGTTGCGCTTGGCAGATTTTGGTGTATTGCCTAAGAATTATATATTTGCGTGCCCCACTATTCCCGCTCCAATACCTTGGAGCGTTTTGGATTCATCCGTGTACCATATTTGTGAACCATGCCGCAACCATCTCGGGTTCATGCTGCATTCCTCCCTTGTTGGGAAGCTGATCTTAAACTTCCTGGTAAAGCAGTTAGACGGATCTATAAGGTCACTTGTTTGAGACATATCGATAACGTCTCTGAAATCCTTTAGGATTGCAAGATGTCCAGTAAGGCTTCCTGCCTTAAGTTTTTCTCTTATGTAAATTAAGATGGCCTTAACGGCCGCCTCTTTTTGTACAGCCACGTTAAGCGGTGCTGGTTCCGTTCTGACCATGCTAGATTGTGAATCTTTTTATGGTTCAAATTGAGTTAGTCTAAGATTGACGTTTTGGTGTGGTTCACATTCAATATCGGTTCACATTCACATTCAGTATGCAGTGTAAGATTTGGGATCTAGATAAAATAAAATTATTTTAAGTCTTATTTTATAAAATAAGTCAAATTTCAAGGAAGATTTGAAAATAGCTCACATATTTAAGGGCTTAAAAACTCCTAATTCAGATGAAAATATTTTAAAACCTTATTTTGCCTGCAAAATCTTCAAAATCTTCTTTCTGGCAACGCTGCTCATGTGTATACGTAAAATCTAAGTACGAGTTTAAACACAAGTCCTTTAAAACTCATCCTGCTGGTTGCAATTAAAAATATGTTTCTGTACAGGCGGTTGGCAAGAAACTCCTTTATCTATCTCAAAAGTCCAATAGTCTAGTAAGTAACCCTCTTAGATAAGTGTTTACTTTTATTATTTATTATAATTTTGATTAATAAAATTTTTTAACCACACTGTTGGTTGGCCCTTCCCCTAAATGATACCATCTTCCCGCATTTTTTTTTTTTTTGTAAAATAAATATAAAAATTTTCTAGCAATAAAATTACATACTGACACATGTCCAAACAAACTGAAAACCCTCTAGACAGATGTGTTTGAAAAAAGTCAAATGCAATAAATTATTTGACTTTAAACACACACAAAAAGTTTTCTTTTGGCCAGCATTTTCCAATACTTAACAATAAGTTAAAGTATCCTAAACAATTGAAAGGATATTGGAAAATATTTTATAAACTATTGAAACTAAAAAAAAAATCAGCTTTGTAATATAACCATGATTAGCACCCTAAAATGTATGAAATTCAGTAAAAAAAAAAATTTATTTTAAACAAAAAAATTTGGCATTGACCAATTTGTAGCTCAAAAAAGAATTGAATTCTCTAATGAATTTTATTATTTACAAGATTTTTTCTTGCTTTTAGTAAAAACTAATAAAACAAAGTTGCCTTGCAACTGCACTCATGTTTGCACTTTTGTTTGCAGTTTTTCTTGTTTAGTTTTTTATTTACATTTATACGTCTGCTTTTAGTTTTTAGTTAGATGTCTGTGTGTCCTTGTTCTATGAAATCTTATACAAGGACATTTTCATTAGCTATAAATCACTTGGGTTTTTCATTTTCTGTTATATTGTCTGAGTATTTATTTATTCCTTTGTAAATAGTAATTGAATTTACTAAATCCAATTGTCTAATTTTCAAACATTGTAAAACATTTGTAATAAAAACACACACACACTTATACACACAAACACACAAAAGACTTTTAACAGTGACCATAATGAAATCATAATTGGCATTTTGGCTGCAGTTTGTTGTTCTTATATATTCTTCTCGGCATCTTTTCTTGGTTGCACCAAACAAATGCAAACACATTTAATTTGAAATTTTATTGAAGAGCGTTCTTAGAAATGCAGTTTGGCAAAAAGTGTGAAAAACAATAAAGGATAATAAAGTAGGGCAGGGAAAAAAGGGAAAAAAAATTTCAAAAAGATTTGGAAAATACTATGAAATATTATTTTTTTCATGTTTAGTGAAAAATAATATATAGCAAAAATGCGGGAAAAATTAACTTATGAATAAATTTTTCTTATGTTGGACCTTTACTCAGGGTATAACTGAATTATATTGTACAGAAACCAACAAAATAGATAGTGAAGAGAAGAGAGAGAGAGAGAGAGATGTACAGCATTGTAAATGATAGGTAATTTGTTCCACAGACCAACACTAAGGCTCTAGAATGAAGGTCTTCTGTGATTTGCTGGGCAAACGACAACAACTGGATATCTCCTGGAAGTTAAAAGTCTATTACGAAAATATATATGAGTTCCGAGACCACGATCTCTAATCTCGTCAGAGCAAAATCCATTGTAGTAACAAAAGAACAAAACAAAGCACCTTATACTGCGGGGTTATACTAGTGGGTCAATAGAAATGGATACTCTACTGCCCCCAATAAGCTTCTTCGCTAACTCTTGCACACGGTCGTGTAATCACAGAACAGACTTGGAGACATGTAACAGTGTAATGCAGCTCAAACTGCAGCGATGCTACATTGAATCAATAGAGTTGGATATCCTATTGCAACTGATGAACTTTTACGCTCTCTCCGGAACACGGTCGAGTAATCGTGAAATAGACTTTGAAGTACCGGCCTAAGCATAAGAATTGTGCGAGTATTCTATTTTCTGTCCGAGATTGGTGGTATAAATAGGAAGGAGAAAGTGTCATTTAATTGCAGCATTATTTGATAATGGACCAACTCCACGGGGCGAATTATTAATAATTCACCATCGTCACTGTGTAGATTGCAAGGCTCACACAGGTCACAATTGCTAGCGTACTCTTGTAGCTATATAAACTAAGCCCTTGCTGAAGAGCCCCGGCCTTGTAATCCTCCAGATTTCTATATAGGCAATGGAAGATAAAGCTAGATAAGTCCATGAGGAGCACCAGCCTTTAACTAAATCACCCGCATAACTATCACTATTGGTTCCTTATATTGCATTGTGTCTGTATCGGTTTCCCTGATAACTATTGCATTGTGCCATAGTTATCGGGGAAACTAATTCCCCTTGCTAAAATTTGAGACTCAAGCCATAGCTAAAACGTCAATTAAGATAGACACTTTAGCCAGGAGCAGCGCTGGGACGATCTGCAAGTAGAACCTTCCGGGGGCTTTATCCCCTTATTAACTCTGGGAAAGGGTTTCGGAAATGCAACACATGGCGGATCATGCGGCTTTCTAGAGTTTTATTTGCTACAACAGATAAAGAACTCCTACCTCTGTATGGCTTAGAAAGCAGTGTGCCCTGGTATCAAGCAAAACCTTGCTCCTCGGGAGGCATTGTAAGTGTCAGGAAGCTGATCTGCGGGCAACTTGTTACATAGACGAACTACACGCCTGAAGAACGAATTTTCTCTATAATGCACGCCAATCAAACAGTAAATGATATGCCTTGGACGATGGTCACGTATTCCATAATAATATATGGGTTGTGGGAACAACATTGATAATAACACTAAAGCACAATTCAGTTTAGTACCGATAAAACAGAGAAGCGCACTTCACACTGCGGCGACCGCAGTGGTTCAATCGAGTCGGATACATTACTGTCACTGATAAGATTCTACGCTCTCTCTTGCACATGATCTAGTAACCCCAAAATAGACTTTAACACACCGGCCCAAACAGGAGATTTGTATTCTATTTTCGGTTGGATATAGCTGGTATAGTATAGTAAGGAGGTCGGCTGGAGTGAAGTACATCGAACACCATTTCAGAAAACTGAGACATCTGAGTGTTTCTTTGGAAACAAGGAAAGTGTGTTCAGGCCAGCGAACATCGCACTATATTTTCATGTCAAGAACATCAAGAGCATCCAATTCAGATAAAGCAGCATTTACTGTCAGGCGTTTGTGTGTTAGTAAACCATACTGCCACTTACGGGCGTTGAGGTCGACACTATCTTTACAATCCTATTTAGAGGTTAAAATTATATTTTTACTGGGTAAGTCTTTACATCACACTCTATGTTCATTCCAAAAAAATCAAGAGCATTCAATTCAGATAAAGCAGCATTTACTGCCATACTGGATCTTACGGGCGTTGGCCCAGTATGGCGACCCTACCTTTACGATCCCATTCCGAGACACAGTAAGTCATTAACTGCAGAACTAATAGTAATTAGCTCTTTCTAGTAATAATTGTTAGAAATTCCTAACAAGTACACGAACACACCTAATAATTTCACATGTTTTTGCCTCATGAAGACAAATGATTGAAAATATATACATCTAAGCAGGTAACAAAAGCCTAAATTCACAGAAATTTAACGAAGAGTCTTCATTCAAGTTTCTCAAAGTGTTTACCACATACGAATATGTACAAGGACAGATATCCAAATGTCTTTCAATTCCTAAATATAAACTACTCTTTTGCTCAGCAATATTTATTTACAACTTGTCAATAAATTACAATTATTTATTTTCTTTTTAATCGTCTCTGTTAAAATTTCCACTTTCAATGTCGGCTGACAGACAACATGTAATGCCCAAGGACTGCAATTGATCTTTCAAAGTCAAACTAAAGCAAATTGTAATTGAAAACAGCCAGCAAATGGCCGGCCGTAAGTGAGAGTGGGAGCGTGCGTGTATATGTGTATGTGTGTGTGCGGGTGTATTTAAAGGTATCAATTGAAGGTTATTAGTACGCATTGTTGGTGTCCTGTTTATTTTTGTAACGGTTTTTTTTTTCATTGTATAACCTTGAATCCCCAGAGTATAATTTTTGTCCATAAAAAGTCACAAATGTAACCAGTGTTTAGGATTAATTACACTTTTTTGTTCGTTTCCCATATCTGATGTCTCTGTAGTGGTGACTTTGTTTTGAACAATATGTTTGCATGTGTTCGTTGAACGTTCGTGCATGCAAACGTGCCTGCATACATACTTCCTTGAAGGAATGAGTTATATGGATGACGTTTTTTTTAAGATATTTTTCATGATTTGTAGCTGTTTGTCTTTTAAGTTAGACTGATTGTGTAAACATTTTGTTTCCTACTTCCAAATGTTTCAAATGTCTTTTTATTGCTTTCTTGTTGAAATGTCATTACATGTGTTTTCTTCAGAGAATCAGATTTGGCTGTAAGATCAAACTAACTGATACTTTCGTTCATGATAAGTTTTGAATTGCAGAGTTGTCAAACATTAATATATTACATACTCGTAATCATATGAAGTTATTTTAATGTGCTTCTTTATATTTTTGAATTTTTGTGGTATAGATGTTCTTTGAAATGTTTAAATGAATTCATTGGATATTGAGATTAACTTGTCAAAAATATACTAAAACAAAAGTTACAAAAAGATGGGTAAAAAGGATTAAGGAGAAAAGCGAAGGAAAAAGGTGTGATGAGGACAAGAAGAAAAGAATAGAAAAGAGAATAAATGGAAATTAAACAAGAGAGAGTAGAATAGAAGACAAATTGAAAAAAAAAATGAAAAAAAAGAGAAGAGTGTAGAAGAGTATTATATCCCAGTTGGCAAAATCGTCCTTGACGACATTGTCTTCGAAGATATATGCACGATTTGTCCTCTTTTGTTTAGGATTTGTAATGGAAAGAGGACCATATGGGCGACAATGTCTTCAATCTAGCCGCGCATCTGTAGGGGACAGATGAGCGACAATGTCTACAAATTGTTCATGTACGAGTAGGCATTTCAAAAAAGCAACGGTACTCTAAAAAAAGCTGAACAAGAACTTATATTTGCGTTTAAAGGCGCGACACGATGGGCGAAAATGTCTGTAATCTAGTCTTCAAATCGTTGAAGTAAAATATTTCTTCAAAAAAATTAACGGAACTCTAAAAAACAACAAAAATTTATAAAATTTGAGTACACATTTTTTACTCAGTTCAATATTAACAGCAGTACGAGACATATCGTCTGTACATTTTTTGTGTAAAATAAAAATATGTATTATAGCTGTGTACTTATGTATGCATATGTAAATAAAACATGGAAGCAAAATGAATTTCTCTATAAATTTAACATTTTTTTTTTAATTAATTAAATATGCATACAAATTGATTTTTAAAAAATTATCGATATCAGAAGTATTGTTTATTCTTTTCTAATTAATTTATTCACTTTTATTATTTAAAAAAATGTAAAAGATTATACTTATGTATTGTCGATATTGTCACTTATGTATTCGTCAACGACATTGTAGAGGAAAATGTAGTGTATATAATCGCCGACGATGCGGTGAGGGAAACTGCCGCTTGCGTGATTTCGTGGCCATTTGCTCGAAAATGTCGTCAACGATTTGTTTGATGTGTCGTCAACATGTCTTCCACGATTTTCTATGGTCTTGTACACTTCGTTTAAGATTTCTTTAAGACATAGCCAACTGGGATAGAGCAGTGGTGGCCAATTACATACATTCGCAGTTATAAGGTTTTATCAATACCAGCAAAACTGGTTGGTAGCGCTTTTAAGAGACATTAACTCTATCACATTGTAATCGATGAAAATCCTTTTTTTTAACAAACACAAAAACCGTGAAAACGGAATTTTTATAACTTTAAAATTGATTTTATAAACTTGAAATTAAAATTCCCAATTTAATTTTGAATTCTTGCAATTTCAAAAAAAAAAAAAAAAATGGCGCAGTAGGTTCCGTGTCTTTGTTTAGTTTTTGCAAAAAAATTTGTACTTTAGAACGTTTTCCAGCTTTGCCGCCTTTAATAAATGTTTGTTATTTGTTTATAATATTTTTCAACAATAATATTTTTTTAGTTTTTGATCTTTTTCTTTTTGCCACCAAAGCACAACGGGACCAAATCGGATACAAGTGGGCTGGATTATCTCAATGGCTGGCTGACTGTGCAATATAAGAACTAACTGCAAATACCTTACTCAAAGGTGGTCCATATAGCGAATGAATATCTATCATTACAAGAATTGAAATTTGCAAATATTTTCTATAAATAGTTTCTTCACAGTAATAGCCCGCAAGCAAATGTAAGGCACAAGCTAATAAAAGGATAAAAACATAGACAACAGTTTTGCATTTGCCAAGGTCATACCTGCTGCTTTAAAACTAAAAATCTGCTTAAGATCGCGTGCATGTTCAGCTGCAAGGACTATAATAATTAGCTCATCATGTAACCTTCAATGCCAGCAAGACATCACTGTGAACAATCTATTTTAATTAGTGTTACCAAACGAAATTTCCTTCTCCCTTAACTACTCTGTCGTACTCTTTGCAATGAAAATGTCTTTTTGAGTTTTTCCACTAATTATACACACTGGCAGTTCCTTCTTTTTTTTTAACTCTAGAAGAGAAATGCATGCACATCCTTTTTGCTGTTGCATGTTTTCTTTATAATTGTTATAAATTTCTTAACAGAAAGCGTTAAAAGTAACACGTGGCAGTTATGATGTCAATTTTATGTTTGTTACTTTTATTTTACCATTTCGAGGACAAACAGTCCCTTAAGAAACAAACGCACACGATTACAAGACACATGCATACTTGTGTATATACTCTCGCACTCCGTCCTTGTATAGTCCTGTCCCACAGAGCATGAAATAAAATAACAAAAAAAAAATATATAAGAGTGTATATAATTTTGCATTTTCCTTTATGGATGTTTTGCTGAACATTCTTATTTTATTTTATAGTAAAACAGATAATGTTTTATTCATTTTAAATTCAAGGTCTGATTGAATTTTTTTCCTGTTTTTCCTTAAAAATGTCTCAGTAAGCACATATTATTTGATTTATGTGTTAATTATCATTGAAGGTCATCGCTTCATTGTTTTGCTACTTTTCTCTTTTTGATTTTATGGCAAATATTTATTAATATTTTGTAAATAGCATATTGTTTTACTTAAGTGATTTCTAACGAAATTATTTAATATTCTCTTTGTGTTAAAAAAATGTTTTTTTTGGTTTTTTATTACAAGGACATGATCCTGGTTTATATTTCTAAGGCTTTAATAAAAGAAATTAATTATTATTTCCAACATTTTGCCTTCGAAATCATGATAATAAATTTTGTAACCATAAAAGGTTTATTTGTGTGGGTTTAAGTAAATAATTTAAAAATCATTATAAAAAATTGCAAAAAGGATTTTTAGGAAATTTGTTAATGGTAAAGAAAGTACTTTTTTTATATTATTTTAAGATCCATAAAACAGCTTGATATCAGGATTTCAGACGCTTTAACTTTAATTTTCAAAGAAGACTTGTATAAAAAAAATTATTCTGAATGGTAAAGATATCTTAGATTAAACGATTCTTATTTTTGCAGCTAAGGGTCCCCAGCGAAATCTTGGTAATGTGTTGCAATTACCTAAGAACATAGTTTTCAATATCATAGTACTTACCGCCTGCATTACTTATAATTAGTTAAGTAATAACTTGTTTAATATCTTGTATATGTAGGTATGTAAGTAGTTGTACTTCGCAAATATGCCTGTTCAATATTTGCTATGAAATTTTAAAGAATTTGAGTAAAACTTGAATTTGGTGATTGAAATGGTTTTAAAAATCTTTACAAAAGAAAACATATAGTAAATCATTATTTGCTTTTATAAATTTTGCTGTTCCAACAATTTTACTAATAGAGTCCTTTATTTTGCTATCATTACGACTTACAGGCTATGAATATTCAGTGTAAACATGATGTTAACATTACATATCGCTCCTTTATTGCAACATAGTCATAACTCCAAAAAATTAGCTTTTCGAGTTAACAATGTATAATTGTTAACAATATTTCTCTTCTGTATTCTATTCTCCTCTATTCGTCATTGTTCTAAGCTGTTTTACTCTATTCCAACTTACTCTAATTGTGTGCTACTCTACTCTGCTCTTTCTGAGCGCCAAAGCACATCTTTTCTTTTATCAACTTTTCTTCATTTCTTTTGCATTCTTTTCTGTTTTTAACTTTTCTTTTTCTTCTATTTTCTTTCATTCTCTTACGTTCTATTTTCTTTTTTAAGTTTTTTCTTCTTTTTTAACTTTTACCATTTTTTTCTAGACATTTCGCCATTCGCCCAATTTATTTTTAACGCGTATGTAAATATACATACAATGTTGCCGTTTCAGTGCGAAATTTAGAGTTGCCGCAATGCTTCCGGGGAAGTGCGGGAATTTTGGGGATTCACCAAACCGATTTTGGGAATTCCCAAAAATATTCGTAACCACTTTGCTAGCCGGTTTGGAACCGGGTTTTCATATTCGGTGTGCGTTTTTGCGTAGAACATGCTTGTGAACTATAAGAAATGGTCATCCGCTTTAGTGTGAAAATTTAAGTTGCTGTATTGCTTCTGTGAAAACTGGAGTTGCCACAATTCTTCTGGGGAAGTGTGGTGATTTTGGGGATTCACCAAGCCGATTTTGGGAATTCCGAAATATATTCGTAACCACTTCGCTGACCGGTTTGGAACAGGTTTTTCATATTTGGTGCGCGTTTTTGCGTAGAACATGCTTGTAAACTATAATAAATGGTCATTCGCTTTAGTGCGAAAATTTAAGTTGCCGTTTTGCTTCTGTGAAAGTGGAGGATTTTGACGTTTCCTGAAGTTAACTTTGGGAATTCCCAAAAAACTCGAAACCCCTTCGCTAACCGAATCGGAAATTTAAGTTGCCGTATTGCTTCTGAGAAAGTAAAGGATTTTGTCGTTTCCTGAAGTTGACTATGGAAATTCCCAAAAAACTCGAAACCCTTTCGCTAACCGAATCGGAACTTTAAGTAGCTGTATTGCTTCTGAGAAAGTGGAGGATTTTGACGTTTGCTGAAGTTGACTTTGGGAATTCCCAAAAAAACCCGAAACCCTTTCGCTAACCGGAACCGGTTTTTTCCTATTCGGTGCGTGTATTTGTCGTGGAATGTGTATCTGAACTATTAATGGTAATTTGATTTACAAAGCTAAAACTAAAGTTACCATATTGTTGCCGAGAACATGGGGGATTTTTGCCATTACTGTAGCCAATTTTGGGAGGTCCAAAAAAACTCGGAATGCGTTATATGGCTAATTGTCTGGTAATATGTATAATTTATGAAGAAGCTTGAACATTAGTCAATGAAAAATTTTAGATGCGAAATCGAAGCATGTTTTTATAGTTTTTTTAACTATATTTTTTATTATTTATCTTCTCAGCTGCAATTTGCTTTTATTATTTGTGACTTTTCTTTATTTTTATCTGTTCTTCTTTATTCGATTCATTTTATTTCATCTCGTTTAACTTCCCTTAGTATGGTAAATTACATTTTAAATTGTATTCCAATAATTTCCCAATCTGCCTACCATACAAAACGAGTGCACTGTTTACCTGCATCCAAAGCGAAAAAGAACAAACACAAAATTAACCGCTTAAAGCTACAAGTTGCATATTTATGATGCCCTTTAATCAACAAAACATTTTCAAACAAGAGTATTTAGCCAAGCGTGAATATTCAACTACAAATGCATTTTCCCAGCACAGCTGCAATGATTTTATATTTCCTCGGTTTTCGAATACGTTAACTGTTCGAAATGCATTATGCACATAAAGCACAAAATGCATCAATCGCTTAATCATATCGCACAAAAAAAAAAAAAAAAGAAGGGAAAAAACAGAAAACAAATAAAATTGTCACTGCTGATCAACCGGTGCTCAACAAAATTTTCAAACAACAACCAAAATCCATTTTCTCTAAAGCCATGCAACTTAATTATGAAGTATGAATGAATGAATACTGAAACGAGTTGAAACGTACTCCAAAACTAATGTAACACGTTCCTTTTTCAAAGATACATTTTAATAGAAGTGTATGTAGACGCAAAGAGTTGGGTTGTCAGCTAAACTTAACGTACACCTCGCTACACACACTATTTTCCATTTTCAATTTAAACAGTCATTCAAGCATGAGCCGAATGAATATTCCAACCACCAAAGTGAACCCTTGTTGCTGATTAACAACAAGAAAGAAAGACTGCATGCATACCCACACACCAATAAATAAATAAATTGGAAATGAAATAAAGTTTTCAGCTATTGCACGCAAAATGTGTTAATTTTTCATTTCAATATGCGTTTTTCACAAAGCACGTCCTTATTGGTATGAGGCGCCGCACAGGCAGTAGCAAACAGCATTTGTGCAACACATGCCATTGTTTGTTGTGCCACCGCACACAATCTCATACATACCCGTACACAAACACACACGCATACACAAAAGAATATTTGCAAGCTAGAAATTATGATTTCCGCACGAATATGCGTCTAAATGTTTAGCCAACAACTCCAACGAGAACTACTCGTACAAGCAGCCCAACAACAATCTATTCTATCAAATGTATTACTTTATAATTTAGTGGTTGTTTGATAAAATGCTTTAAGATACATTTATTTATTCATGCCGTCGTTTTTCTATTTGCCCAAACTACTGTTCTATATGATCATCAGTTTACGAGTACATGTTGATTTTTAGCATACAGAATAATAATTACTGGCTCGTTAGTGTGGGCATGTGTTAAAGGATTAACACACACACACACACACACACACACACACACACACACACACACACACACACAATGAAGACAACCCAAAGGCATGAATGAGGTTTTTTGTTTTGTTTTGTTAATTTCCTTTTTCGACATCTGACTAAAAAAAAAGGTGATTATGGGGGAATGTTGTTGCCATATTAAGCTACATAAAAAAATTTTTACTGCGTAGCTCATATTTTATACAAACAAATTTACACCGTACATAATCGTATTGATTACGAATACTATCGGGTTAAATTTTCAGCAGGTTCACCAAAAACTCGTCCTATTAGTTTAGCACGAGTTCTAACAACAACTACCTGGCAAGTTTGTTTAAGTTTCTAAAGAGATTGGCAGTGCTTATAACAGTAATTTAAGGATAAATGCCTTTGTGAGAAATGCCTAAAATTTAAATGAAGTTGGATTGCAAACTTTTGTTATACAACGCAATTCTAAAGCCTACGGAATTCAATTATGGGGCACCGCCTCAACATCTAACATTGAAAAAATTTAAAGGCGACAAAATCAAATTCTTCGAACAATTACTGCAGTTCAATTATGGGGCACCGCCTCAACACCTAACACTGAAAAAATTCAAAGGCGACCAAATCAAATTCTTCGAGCGATTACTGCAGCTCTCTGGTGTGTAAAAAAACTCACGAATTCATAAAAATCTCTGTGTGCCTCTTGTAAAAGACGAATTTTCAAAGTACGCGACAAGGTATATCAGTAAATTGGAACTTCATCCAAATCCTATTGCACGCAATATACTTAATTTTGAAGGCCACTCTCGGTTGAGAAGAAGGGATACCCTTGCCATCATCAGAACGTTAAATAGGTGATTTTACCGATATTGTTCACGCAAAACAAAACTTTTTGTCTAGGCAGGACTTAATTAATTTTGTAAATTTAGTATTAAGATTTGAATACTTATTGCTAGTTCACTTTGTGAAGATTCAATAAATAAATGAAAAAAAAAAAGTATGTATGTATAAGTATTAATAATAAATAGTTTAACTTAATGATAATTACTTTCACTTAACTGTAGTGAAACACTGAATTTTTCCTAACCCTGAAATGTCAGCTGTCGGTTTTTTTTAAGGTTGCTTCCTAGCCCTGAAATGTCAGCTGTTGGTTTTTTTTAGGGTTGCAAACACATGACTGCCTATATGGTGACAAATTGCAATCTTGTGTTAATTTGGGACATCTAAATTCTGCAACAGCAGACTATCGAAAAATCGATGGCACAATAGCTGTGCGGGGCACACGGGGGTTAGGGGGTAACAAAGAAATATGTGGACTTACCGAAAGATCTGCTACTGGAGGGTGAAGGGACGCTTGTCTGACTACTATATGCTTCCTTCTGATGCTGGTTACGGCAAGTTGCAGGGCAGTAACGGTAGGCGTTACTTCTGATGAAGGCGTCTTCAGTGATGGGGGTATGATGGTGTCACTTCTTGGCTATGACCACTGCCACAAAACGAGAAAGAAAACACTGCTCTTGTCTTTAGGGAGAAATCAATACTTTTTATTTCTCTACTTGTAGTGGTAGATATTATTTACAATAAGTGTATATTTTAAGCTTTAAACACATAGACGACAGCAGACAGCAAGCAGCAATCTGTCTAAAATAAAATACATGTGTTTAAATGCACACGATTGTTTTAACGACATCACAGCAGCACGACTTCACAACAGCATTTGCTGCTGCTGGCTTAGATTAATTTCTATTTTCGTAAGCAGCAAAAAGTAAATGCAGTGCAGCAATAAAAACTAAAATTTGTTTGAAATATTTAATAGAAATAAACTTCACACAAATAAAATAAACAAATAAATTGATTAGTTTTCACAGTTTTACGTGATATTTTTACGTTTTCAGCCGGTAATTTTAGTTTTATTCATGTAAAATAATTATGTTGCTGATGAGACGGCAGCTTTTGAAGCTAACTTCATTTGTAGTCGTGAAGTTGTGAAGTCTGCAGTCGTCTAAGTGTTTAGAGCTTTAGGTTACAAAATTGGAGATTACAGTTGTGGTTTAAGTTTCACAAACCCGATTTCAGTAAAAACGTACACTATGTACAAACACAGGTTATCTTTTGCTTTTTGTACTGTCCACCCACAAAGAAAAAATCTTTATTAAATTTAGGCTTAGAAAAGGCTTCTTACTAAATCAGCATTTTCCTTTAGACTTGAACACTTTTTTTATATTTTACATTTAAAACTTCACCGAATTGAAAAAAGTTGTTGCCAACCAGCCTGATGTCGAACCGTTGCAGCCAGAGCTCATTGAAAATAAGTTCGTTAAGTTCTGGTTGCAAGGGAGTTGCCAGACGGGTGTTAAATAAAACTGGTTGCCAAACATGAACAATAGCGATTACTTACTAAATCGACCCTCTTTAATATACATGTCTGCCAAAGAAAACAACCCTGAGTATCATATTTTGTTATTAGTGGAAAAATTTGTTATTTTCGTTCAATAATTGTATCTACCAAACTTTTGTTTGAATTCACGAATTCGTTTGCAGATCCTTTTTCAAACAATTTATCAATTGATTCAACGAATTTCATTACTAACAAAAAAAAAATTTGTCTATGCACATATTTACTTTGTGTAACGCCCTTTTTTGTAGAAAATAAAAAAATCTCTCAAATGATTTAAGCCTTGAAAACGGCAAACAACAAATGTTTTGTTAATCACATCTCCATATTCATAAGCGAATCCAAAATATTCCAAACACACATTTTATTTTCGTTTTTCTTTTTTCGTTGAAACCAATTTTGAATATGGGAAAAATATTAAAGGTACAAAGAAATTCAAATACAAATAAATGTTTTTTTAAATAGGGATTTATGTAGACTTATTTTTCATCTCCACCTATACGCACTCTTTTAAGAAGGATATTTTAATGTCTGTCAGTGGTATTATATTCTGGCGGCAGGATTACAAGAAAAGGTTTAATTTTTAACGTGTTACTTTCCTGATCTTAAGCTGTAAAAAAATTGTTACTTTTGTGTATTATTTCTTTTTGGTAGAGACAAAAATAAAAGATGTTTCACACAATTTCTTTTGACAGTTATGGTTATTCTAGGGCTTAAAAGTGGCTTTAAAATAAATACCATTAGGATAATTTTCTGTTAAAATAATACCAGTGGTGCCCACAAGTTCTATATGGAAGAGTAAACACCAATACATTTAATCAAAAACTATTCTTATTTAATATTTTTTGTTGTAAAAAGTAAAATCCACACTGAAAATCGCTGTCGTCAATGCTTACCAACAAAACATGCGAAAGTGTTGTTGCTTTGCTTTTGTGTGTGTGTGTGCAGTGAAGAACGAAAAATATATAAGACGAAGTTATTTGTGTATTTTTCATTGCTAGTGCTGAGCGCAGAATTTGTGTATTAAAAAGCACAGCTCTATAGCTAAGCGCATTTACAAAAACAATTGAGTATCAAACGCATAAGGATGGGCACACTTGGTCTAAAGTAATAACTTGACAATGAGATTTCAATATTGGCGGGAAAGTTAACAGCATTATGCCAACAATCATTTAAATATTTCATTAACAACAAATCCAAATTTTCTTAAGCAACTGTGAATTTGATTTCCAGAATCATTATTATTACGCTTTAAATAAAACAGCATATTTAAAGGACTTTCACTTACCATAATTTTTCTTCCTGTTGACAGCTTAATGTCATAAATCTTCCAACAGCTATTTAATTAACAAAATCGGAAATCATTAAAATGATTTCTCGAAGACAGGGCCGCTTTAAAATTTTACATGCCAACTTTTACTTTCGTTTGGTGACATTTACTAAGCAGTTGTTTCCTTTGTCTGTTCGCTCAATAATTATATCACTTTATTTTCCCATTAACCTGATTAAAGGTACCTTTTTTTTATTTTGTCTCTCGGATTTATGACATTGATGAAAGCCATGAAAATATAAAATTGAAATAAAATGTTTTATTAAAAATGTTTTGAAAGAGAAAATTAGGGTGACTTAGTAAAAGCAGTAGAAGCGGTAGCTAAAGGTAGCAGTTTTTATTTTTATTTTTATCTTTAAGGTGACGAAAATGTGTGTGACATCTTTGTCAAACAGTGAACGGGCAGAAAAAATCGATCATTTTACCATGCAACAGCCCCTATTTGTGAAAACAAATTCCCACAAAGGAAATATGACATGAAAATATTTTATTTATTTACATTTAATACTATTTACCGCAATGCTTAATCAGGCTTCGGTCCTTTTTGAAAAATGTAATTTTTTTCCATTCAATATTTTTTAGCTTGCTGGCTGCTATTTTTTCTTTTCAGTTATTTTGAACGTGTTTAAAGAATTTCCGGTTGTTGGCTTGTTTATTTTTATAGCGTTTTCTCTTCTCTCCCTGCTTTCTCTACTATCTATTTTTCAGTTACCCGTTTTGTGTTTTTAATAGATCGATTTTTGCTGATAAAATGTTTAATGTTCATAAATTTAAGAAACAAATGAACGAAAACAAAACTTTAATAAAATGTCCTTCTTTCAAACTACTAACGCATTTGTATAACAATTATATTTTCTTTGAACTATTTTTTCTTTTGGCGTTATTTTGAAAGTCACGCTTTAAAGTAAAAGGATACAGTTGGCAAAGCATTGACACGCACATACGCCTTAAGCTTTTTGTGTTTGCATCATAATTGTACGCTTACTGGCGCGCAACACTTACAAAAGCTACAGTGTGAGTTATAAGTGACTTAAAATATTACAAAATCTATGGAATTGACTGCATGACTTTATGATAATGTGACTTCATGACTATATTTCTGGTTGACGTTTTATGACATGCAAATTATATTTGGGATTTTCCTGTTTAGGTACTATAAAACTTTAAGGATTATATAAAACTTTAACGATTATATAAAACTATGCTTTGGTGTTAATATATTTAAGTTGTTTTGTCATTATATTACGATGACACATCTTAACGGCTGCAAATTATAATTAACATGCCGTGGTTAACCTATAAACTAAAATCTAGCTAAACGGAGTATGATAATAGGACTATGTAGCAAAACAAAAGCTTGGCAAAGCACCCTTGTATTTTTTTATAATTTACATATGTTATGACTATGTCTATTGACATTACTATAGTCACATGATTATTACTATGACTATAATATGTAAGTTATACAATACACGTCATTATAATTGCACAGTATATTAAGAAAATATTAAAGAACAGCAACTTCTTAATCTATGTGACTCTTAAGTACAACATTTCATAATCCCCCATATTCAGAGAAGCATCATTGTCGTCACATACACTATATATTATGGCCATAGTCGTTACGATTATGACTATAATATATAAATTATATAATACACGTTATTATAATTGTACAGTATATTAAGACAATATGAAAGAACAGTAACAGGACTACTTCTTAATCCATGTGACCCTTAAGTACAATACTTCATAGCAACAAGAAGCATCATTGTCGTCACATAACCTATATATTATGGCCAGTCATTATGACTGTGACTATAGTATATAACTTATACAATACACGTCATTAAATTTGTACTGTATATTCAGACAATATGAAAGAACAACAACAGAATTATTTACAGGCACCATCGTCATGACATTATGACAACATTAAAAACCTGGTGATTGTACACTCGTTTTCAATAGCAATTTTCTATACTTTGATAGGCTTTCGATATATATTATCTTAAACCTAAGCTATAGATGGATTTTCCACGAGTAAATAAATGACAAATTTTTTACGTCGCCTTCATGTGAATACGATTATGTCTTTAAGAAAAGCGGGAAATATAATACTCGTAATAGTATATATATTTTTGACATTTTGTTCATGACTTAAGATCTATGTAAGGGACAATACGTATGGTCTCAAAGTTGTGTACCACAATTACTTAACAAAGTTTTTACTTCTTGCTTACATAAATTTATATGAATTCTGGATATAATAGTTCGCTAAATATATGACAGCATGTAAGATTTCATATATGTGACTTGGTGTTTTTATCAAGATGATTTAACAGTTCTTTACATTATAAGTTTTTTAGACTCTTGGATATTATTTCAAAAAGAATACAGCTATATATATGTCTATATAATTTTATATAATTTTAGTAAAATGCCAACAAGGACGTAAATTACTATGAGAAATTATGACAACGGCAATAAGGGAGTAATTATTTAGGACTATATAGCTCTATGTATACATAAACTTATTATAATATAATTACGTAGCGGTAGCTGTATGAAAATTTAAATATACGAGTATTTCCCCATGACTGTGCATTTCCTTGTTACTAATATATGCGTGTGTGAAATGTTGTCAGATGTATATATGTGTATATAATACCAGAAGAGGGCATGACTATACAACTATGGAGTAGTATAACTTTATGTCTTTTTGATTAGAAGCATTCATTACTATACAACATTATGATTATAATACTATCTGTCTGGCTCACGATGAAGTTTCAGTAACGTTCGCTAATGTTTTATATCAGAAATAAATGACTTATAGTCAACTATTATTCAACTAACGGATATAGACAAGGCAACTGATAAAAGATCAGGAAAAAATAAAACTTATTAACGGCATTGGCTTTGACCTTAAAAATTATGAGGAACGTTTATGAAACGACATCGTGAATCAGGTAGTGTGTGTGTTATTATATTTTTAGTCCATATAAATATGTGACAACATTATTATGTAACTTGGGTACTTAAATAACTTACTAATGTAAACAAAGTGGCTTGATGACAATTTCAATATATCAATGTTTATTACACTAAAGCTAGATTATTTTGTTCAGCTTGAAACGTTTAACAGATTGCAAGCCATTCAAAGGCCAAATGATGCGTAAAATTTTGTCCCGTTGTGTTGCTTTATCTATGAGTATGTGACGTGGTATTTTTATCGATATGATTAAATAAATTGTTTGGGACATGAGTATTGTAGACTATCGGACAGTATGTCAATAGAAATATAGACAATATAATTTAGGTAGGACATAAACTACTATTAGGAACGACAATATGACGTCAATTACTTATGACTATCTAACTCTATATATACTTTAATATGATTAAGTAGAAGCTATAATATAATAATTGCAATATATGTATGTGCTCATGACTGTACAATTATTTGACACTTATATATGCGTATGTGACAATTTGTCACATATGTTGTTTTATAGCGCCATCTGATATGGTAACATAGTAATATAACATAATAATATAACTTTTAGAAGCGTTAATGGCTATACTACATTAAGCTTTTAAGACTAAGTGTACAATTTTATGCCCATATGGCGATGTGACAAAATTATTATGTGACTTGGTGATTTAAATAACTTTTTAATGTAAACAAAGTGGCCTGATGAAAACTTGAATATGTGAATGTATATTCCACTTAGGCACAATGACTTTATTTAGATTGTTTGTATAAATACGTGTATGTTCATATCTGAATTTAGTCATGACTGACATAACTTTTCATGTCATGATGTGTACTTTGTACCTGTATCCCTATTAGACTCTAAAATCATATTAAAATGTGAGTGTTTAAGGGATTCAAACAATTTATTTAGAAAAAAATATCATTACTTTTAGCACACATTGTACTTTAACACACATATGAGAATATGTCACCTCGTTATATAACAAACATATTTAATGGAAATACCACATATGACAAGATATGGGAGTGAGTTTTCGCCGAGGGTGCCTCCACCATAAAGAAAAAAAATGTTATACTTTGTTTTTGTAAATGAATGTTGCACGCAATATTAGTCAAATATGTATGTGGTGGTTGTTTAGGAGAGCTCCTTGTTTTTTTTTAGCTATATATTTTTTATGAAAACTGAAAATAGTTATTTTTATACAAGTAACTTTTTTTAAGCATATTTTTCTAGCACTTTATTATAACACTTATCACCCGTAGAGTTGAAAGCATGATTTATTTGCCTATTTTTTTTGTTATTTTTTGTTGTAATTAAAAGGGGTTTATGGAAGGGTTTTTCTTAATGACATTCGTAATAATTAAAACACCATAGTGGTTAATATTATTGGGCATTTTAATTTAGAAAAAGCATATTATATATTCAAATAGAAGATAGAAATTACTTTAACACAAAATAAATTGAAAGACACATTTCCTACTTCTAATTTTTAGCCCCTAAAATATTAAAGGACACCTTTCTTACTATCAATTGTTATCCTCTCAATAAAGTAAATAAAATTATAACGATAGATATACCTCAAATTTTGCTCTTCTAAAAAGAAGGACCCAATTTGCACTTTCACTTTTGCTATTAATTTTCTTAGTTGGGCCACAGTTAGAGGTACTTTCCAAAAGATTCCTTCTTTTTACTTTACCATTACAGGGCTAGGTAACTAATTCCTTATTTTCCTTCATGTTATGAGCTGAAAGCTTTTAAATAATTGAACTGGATCGTTAAGCAAGAAAGGAAACATCATTTCCAACAGCATATCTCAAAAAGGAAATAAAAGGCCTCCTTTTTACCCGCTTTCTTTATATAACAAAAACTAGAATTAATAATTTTCTTAATTTTTTTTTGTTATATTTTCTTATGTTTTTCAAAACTTCCTTATTTTTTAAACTTCCATATTCCCTGTAATGCAAAGGTTAACATTTTCCAAACCAGAACGCTCTGCACTGTTTAAATATTGAAACCATCATCCATCAACATCTTTCATAAAAAATAAAACAAGTTCATCACCCAAGACAGCAGTTTGTTGATGAAAACATATGATGGCTGTTGGGAAAGCACAGCACAAGATGTGAAGGAAAATAATGAATGCAAGATAAACACCGAGTGTCAATAATAATACAATTTTAAAATATTACTAGCAAAGGATATTGTAATCCGGGCAGCATTTTAAAAGAAAAACCAGCTTCAACATCATTAAACTGGCAACAACCTCAACAGCAACATGAATTTTGAAATCCCTAAAACTGATGATGAAGACAGCGCTCCGTAATGAAACCAAAACTAAAGAAGAAACTAAGAAAATATTTACTTACTTGGTCGATTATACTGCTGTTGTTGATGCATAATAACGCTGTTGCTGTTTTGCTCTTTATTTCTTTTTTTTCTTTTTCATCTTGGGTTTTAATGACAACCAACAAGTAAAGAAGTTGTATGGCCTGATTGCTGTTAGCATTTAGAAGATTTTCGTAAAAAAATAAATTTTATATATAAACTTTCATTTTTATTACAACAATATTTTTTGTCATTATTCTCATCGGCACGCTTGGCCTGAATAATGACAAGCAACATTTTCATTTTCAACAACAAAAATTTTCCAAGGCCAACAGCAGCATTATCATCATGACAATCTCCTCCAGTGCTTGCCCAAAAACATGACCAACATTTTAGCCATTGAAATTGTTCTCGGTTTAATTTTAAGTTTAGTGATAAAAATGTGTTTTTATTATTCCTTCTCCAACCAACAACTATACGAGTAAGTCTCATATTATTTTGGCCGCTAAATTATGTGATCTAAAGTTTAATATTAACTTTTATACATATATTTTTATGTTTTCCATAATATTTGAACTGCAGTCATTAAAATGTGTTTAAATTATGTGCTTAATAGCTCCTTTGGGGCAAATTTATAAACAGCCAAACAAACGGTGTCAATATTTCCACTTAAAAAGAATCCTTTCAAAGTTTAGCTTATGAAATATTTTGTTCTTAAAAAATATTTGCTTTAAAAAAGAAAAGAAATTTCTTTCAAAAATTAAAACAAAATAAATAATTTTATAACAATATCCTGTAAAAATGGGAGGACTAAAACTAGGACTTTTCAATAAGTACCTTAAAATATAGTTTAAAAAAAAAAAAACTTTTTTTTTATAAAAAAATATTTTTTTCGAAATGAACCTTTACAGAAATGACTTCTTTAGAAGTACCCTTTGCGAAAGCTCCCTTCCTATTGCTAAAAATAACCTACATACACAATTTTGAGTAAAAGTAAAAACAAAGTACTTTTTAAATAAAGAACTAAAAGAATTCTTTCAAAACAAGTACAATTTAATTTAGTACCTTTAAAATATCTTGCAAAACAAATACTTTAAAAAAGAACCATTTACTCGTAAATAAGTGCCTCCTAAAAAAATTATATATTTTAAAGAACTACTTAAAGAAAACAACAAAACATTAGCTTTAAAAATAAATTTTAAAATTTAAAAAATTACAACTTTTTAAAAAAAAAAGTACCCTTTAAAACAAGTTTGTGAAAAAAGTGAATTTTAGAAAAGTGTATACTGAAAAGTACTTTTTGAGAAAAATACATTTTAACAAGACTGCTCTTTTAGGAAAGTACTTTTTAAAAGCAGTGCTTAAAAAAAAAATACTTTTTAAAATATAGAGAGAATTCGTTTTTCAGCAACTTGTTTCATACACGAACTGTACGTTCGTGTATGGAACAAGTTGCTTGCACGCGCGGTTCCTATCACCAACAACGTGAAAGGTGCTTGTCAAACGTCCACAAGCATGCAGCAACTTTCCTCCTCCACATACTCGTAACTTGCTTTATGTTTATGTTTTACTGTTTAAAAAAAGTACTTTTTAAAAAAGTACCTTTTAAAAAAGTGCTTTTAAAAAAAGTACCCTTTAAAAAAGTACCCTTTAAAAAAGTACCTTTTAAAAAGTACCTTTTAAAATGGTACCTTTTAAAAATGCACCCTTAAAAAAAGTACCTTTTAAAAAAGTACCTTTTAAAATGGTACCTTTTAAAAATGCACCCTTTAAAAAAGTACCTTTTAAAAAAGTACTTTTTTAAAAAGTACCTTTTACAAAAGTACCTTTTAAAAAGTACCTTTTAAAAAGTACCCTTTAAAAAAGTACCTTTTAAAAAAGTACCCCTTAAAAAATACCTTTGAAAAAAGTACCTTTTAAAAAAGTACCCTTTAAAAAAGTACCTTTTAAAATGGTACCTTTTAAAAATGCACCCTTAAAAAAAGTACCTTTTAAAAAAGTACTTTCTTAAAAAGTACCTTTACAAAAGTAGCTTTTAAAAAGTACCTTTTAAAAAAGTAATTTTTAAAAAAGTACCTTCTAAAAAAGTACCTTTTAAAAAAGTACTTTTTAAAAAAATTAAATTTTCAAACAAGTGACTTTTAAAAAAGTACCTTTTAAAAAGTAGCTTTTAAAAAGTACCTTTTAAAACAGTACTTTTTAAAAAAGTACCTTTTAAAAAAGTACCTTTTGCAAAAGTACCTTTTAAAAAGTACCTTTTAAAAAAGTACCTTTTAAAAAAGTAATTTTAAAAAAAGTACCTTCTAAAAAAGTACCTTTTAAAAAAGTACCTTTTAAAAAAGTACCTTTTAAAAAAATTAAATTTTCAAACAAGTGCCTTTTAAAAAAGTACATTTTAAAAATAGTACCTATAAAAAAGGTCTCTTTTAAAACAAGTATCTCTCAAAAAAAATTATTTATTAAGCAAGTAACTTCTACAAAAAGTGTCTTTAAAAGAGGGATCTTTTAAGAAAGTACCTAATAAAAAATCTTAATCTTAAGAGAAAAGTACATGAAAAAAAGTTGGTTAAAAAAAAAATTGTTTAAAAAAAAGTACTTTTAAAAAACGTAACGAAAGAAAAGTGCATTTTAAAAAAGCACGTATTAAAAGGCTGTTGGAGAAAATGAAAATGAAAGCAGCCAAATTAAATGAAACGCAAAACGAACAGGTTAAATATTAATTTAGCTTTTTATTCCGACGAGTATAAACTTAAGACTAAGACAATAAAGTGAATTTGCAAAAACCAAGAAACTACAAGAACATGGTTGTATTAGAAAGTGTTACCAGTTAAGTATAATTCACAAGTTGTTGCAATACTTTTCCAACAAAAGCTTCATTAAAAAAATTTTTAATAAAGCATTTTTTACATAAAAAACCTAGTAAACTTTAAAACAAATGACTTTCAAAAAATAGTACTCTTTTAAAAACTTTTTTTTTTTCAAAAAAACTAGCTTTTAAAACAATTACCTTTGCTTTTTTCATTTAAAGAAATGTAGAGAAGTACATATACTTATATACATATATGAAAAAAGCTTGTCTTTTAAAACAAATAAGTGTTAAAGATAATGGCGGACTTCCTAAATGCAGGTTGCAATGCATATTTACAATGCATACACTTCGTAAACGCATACGTAACCTTTCTGGCAACGTCAAATGTTCTTAATCGTTTGGCAACTCATTTTAATGAGTATCAGCTGTCAGAATCATGCATCATTTTTATTTTTCATGCTTTTTTTATTAATAAAAGTTGTCTCTTCTTTTTTCCTTTTGAATAAGTTTTTCAATATTTTTTGAAGATTTTTTGATAGATAAATAATTTTGTGTTACCTCCATTTTTCCAAAAAAAATTATTCGAATTTATAACATGTGGTTGACATTTGTATAAGTATATATGAGTTGCATAGCGACGTTCCTAAATGCCGATAAAATGGAAAAAATTTTCTCTGCAACGCAAGGGTGTACTTAAGACATGTTTAGCAATTTTTTGCAATTTGCGTTTAGGATGGATTCCTTTTAAAAGTCAGTTTAATAAAGATCTTTTGGAAAAATTATATAAAATAAATTGTAGTTGTTATAAAAATTACCTTTGATTTAATGCATTTATTAGAAAATACATTTTTGAAACTCTATAACTCTTATTTTGTGAAAGTGCTTTCTTTTTGTTTGCTTTAGCAGAACGCAATTTCCATTTGAAAAGATTTCAATAGATGTATGTATGTAAACCAAAAAAGCCAGCTTAGGCTCAAAACAATTATGTTTTATATGCGGTTTGGTGCTGTTCCTCCATTAGGAGACCAATCGTAAAAAATAACCATCAGCTGGAGAGAGTTTAAGTTATAAAAGCAAATATGAAATGTGAAATAATTTTTGAAAGAATTCTCTTTTTCTTTTTTTTTTGTTGTTCTTTACTACGTTGATGGTGATTTTTACTCCATTTCATTATTTTTGGCTTTTATTTATTTAATCCCCGCTCTGGAATCTATTATAATGAATCCTGTGAAATCTAAGCAGGATTGTTTTGCATTGTTCACAGATTGAACTAGCGATGGTTTGAGTGTGTGTGTGTGTGTGCGCGTTTGTGCGTGTGCGTGATTTTTGTTAATGAAAAGAAAAATATTATTGTTTGTAATAAAATACAAACAAACAATTTACACTCACACCAACGACGGACCAACACATCACTGCTGTTGGTGAAAAAAAATTTTGCGTGGCAATTTTAGTAGTAAATGTTGTTGCAGCTTGTTATTTGTTCATAATATTTGTTGTTCTATTTTGGTGTTTATTTTTATTTGAGGATATTTAATATCCTTGGCAAGAAACATGTCCTTCAACTGACATGCTCTTTGTCGTGCTTATGACGATGGCAATTTCGATGATTGTGTTTATAAGATATAATTTTTACTGTTATAAATAAATATTTAAACAATAAAAATATTGAATAACATATTTTGCCAAGTCATGAGAAAACTTTTAAGGCCAATTAATTATTGATGGAGAGCCAGTCACCTCATATGGAAACTCTGGAATATTTTGCTAAACTGTTGAGAAGATGATTATATTACTTTTTCACTAAAGAAATTACTTTTTCTTTAAAGAAATTCTTTAGAATTTGTAGTTGTAAATGTATGACTTTAGTACATAAGTTTATTTCTAAACGATTAAATTACTGTGTGACTATTTGACTATTACTACATACCTATTTACTATGTATGTACTTATGTCATATATATACCTATGCTATGTACCAGAGATTTGCACCTGTACCAGAGATCTGCAACCGGTACCTTTTTTAATGATCTAAGTACACCCGACTTAAATTTATTTCTATACAATTAAATTATTGTGTGACTATATGACTATTACTACATACCTATTTACTATGTATGTATTTATGTCATATATATACCTATGCTATGTACTAGAGATTTGCACCTGTGCCAGAGATCTGCAACCGGTACCTTTTTTAATGATCTAAGTCACCGCATATTGTTTGCACAAGTATGTTCTCAACTCGTTAGAGTTTGCGTCTGTTAACTAGAGTATAGAACATATCTAATCAAGTTTGTATGCAGTGGCTGCTTGATTTGGTTTCTCAATTATTTTTTCCACATTCGGCAATCGACCTCTCGTACCTCTTCTTAACAACGAAAATAATATTTGTATGCAAGTATTTGCAGTCTCACATATACCTTACTCATGAGAGTGTATGTGTTCAGTTTTATGTATTTACTCACTCACACTCGGTAAACGTGTTCGTACTAAGTGCAGCGTTGCCAGAAAGTATATGAGCTTTGGCATCGCTCCAATTATGAAAGGTTTGTTTATTGACATTATTCGTTCAAATACAGAAAGTTGCATCGCTAAACAAAATTCACTTTTGAAAATCAGGATCAATGGCAATATTTTTTTGGGCTCATTTGCATAATTTGGAAGCGCCATCAGGCTATTTATGTTGAAATGCCAAACCAAACTAAAATGGCCGCCAGTTAAAAAGGTGTTGCTAACTTAAAGTTTTACACTGTTAAGAAAACACTTTATTACTTTATGACTTTATGGGAATATTTTTAAGTGGCGGAATATGGGAGACATGCGGTCACAGTCCAGAATGATAAAACTAAAGATTACACCATGTACTTGAAATCCCGTTAGATGACGTAGTTTAAACCATGCAGGGGTATGTATGTATCTAGGACTGTGTTTCCGTTGTTTCGTAACATAATTTGATCAACATGCGTAGATGATTTCAGTTTTGTGTGTTATCGTAATCATGTATTCTATCATTTTTGGTCAAAGCCAATGTGTTTATGTGACAGGCATGAAAGAATATGTTGTTAGTGACGTTATGGCAAAACATCCTTATGATCTGCTACACAAGGTGGCGCAAAATTAATCATCTAATTTCCTTTTTGGATATCTTTTTTATTACTGTAAATACAAAAAATTATTCGGAGTGTTGGAAATCTCTACTTTGACATGAACAAATTTTATTTTTTATTTTTTTATATTATCTTGGACCAGTAGATACTCATACTCAGGGGATGACCCCTATATATATGTAAGGATGACCTTACATATGCAGTGCATTGTAGGTTATAATAGAGAATAGGTTACAATAGAATGAAAGAGGGAGTGAGTAGATTGTTTGGAAGTTTAACGTGAACAATAGCAGCTCTTTTAAAGCATTAGAATGTTGGAATTAAATTAGTTAAACTGATCAGTGCCCAGTGTATATAACTTTGACAGACTAAAAAAATTTAGCCCAAAAAATTCCACACTGCAAGGTAATAAAATACATTCAAAGGAAGTGAATAACGAACATATTAAGAAAATACAGAAAACGTTGAAAAAAAAAACACATGTACACACGTGTACCTATTCCGGTGCAACATGGTTTCATACGAAATTAATTATGAATATAAATAGAAAATACAACAGCAGTGAAAAGGGACAAAAAAATATATACATTTTTAATCCATTTTATCGCAATTTTCTTAACATTCCACAAGACTTCCGGTGATAACTGTTCGCATTCCTGTTAAATATTCTCCTGTTAAATATTCGCCTGTTTTTAATCCGTTTTATCGCATTTTTCTTAACATTCCACAAGACTTCCGGAGATAACTGTTCGCATTCCTATTAAATATTCTCCAGTTATGTTGATATAAGCTCGGGATTTCAAAGCCCTAAAGAAAGAAGTCTGGGAAGTTTAAATCGGGCAATCTTGCTGGCTATGTGAAATCGCCAAAACGGGGTTTATGCAACCAGGAAATGCTTCCGTTACAACATTAATTGTGGCTCCTGTTGCACTACATATTGTTGAAACATATTCTTCAAGCCCTGCTCATTGCATGCCGGTAGTTATAACTAGCTGATCGTGGTCCTGTAGCTTTCGCAAGCAACAGCAACTCTATTACCGATGGCGTCCTCAAAAAAATACGGTCCAATCACTGCTCTCTAGTGAATACCGCACCACTTGAGTGGAAAGAACGGCTTTTCGTGCTTAAACACGGTTATTACACGAAAATGTGCTTAGTGGATCTTGATGATTTTCGACTCGAAATCGTCCTCTTACTTGTTGAGATATAAGGAGTATAACGCTCCATCGTTTGTGTACTCGTATTTGTATACTGCAGCTGTATAGTTTACAAGTATCATATGTGATTGACGTAAAACGCCATTTGCATAAACTATTACATTCTGCGATAGGTTGATTAATTTTACATCACCCTGTACTAAAAAGCCTATATGGTTTTCGAACTAGATTTTTTTAATAAATATAATTTTGCACCACTACATGATCTATTAGTTTTGCATACATATTTTATTATCGTTCCTTTGATTTCTACCTTTCAAAAAGCATAAAGAAAAAAAAAAAACAGCAAAACTGACTCTAATGGAATAATAAACGTCAAGTGTTTAGATTGCTCATCTAGAGTGAAATAAGGGAAGTAATGAATATGTAGTGCTTGAAGAAGTATAAATGTATTGGCAAATAATAACGAATTATATAATAAACCAAAATAGTAGTTTGGCAATTGCGTGATAAGACCAAAAAGAAAAAATAAAGCTGAACATCTGAACGCAATTACCTTTATCAAAATGCTTCAATCAGAAATCAAAGTCATTGCAGGCAACTTTAATGAAGCAAACAAAAAAAAAAAAAAAAAGAACATCGAACAAATGGCAATAACTGCATTTCTTTCTAATACGACTCAACCATATGGTCTTATAATAATCACATTAATATTGAGTGATATAAACTTCAAGGGAAAATGTGATGCGTGTGTTTGCAAGGACATTATAAGGACACCATGTTTGTTATACAATATAATAATGCTGGCGTTGAAATACTGCACTTAAACACAATTGAACAGTTGCAAAAAGGCATGACGTACGAAACTGAAAGCAAAAAACAAGAAAAAAACAATCACAGATATTTGCGCAATAAATTTTGATTGCGGTAATAAAAACATAATTTTTACACTTCAATGGCACTAGAAAATGAAGAAAAAAAAAATTTTAAATGAAAACGAAAACAAACAATATAACTTAATTATCGCATATAAACAGCAGCAGCTACTAGAATTCAATTTTTAAAGGGATGATGTTTTGTGTTCATCATTCAAAACACAAAAGGACACACATTTCGAAATGGATATAAAAGCAATGTTTGATTATATCGATAAGTAAGTGATTTTAATGAGTTTTCCTTTTGGTTTTTTGTTTTAATGAAAAACTCTAATGTTTGAGGTAAATGCTATTAGTATTTAATCTAATGCAAGCAGTTTACGTTTCCTATTTCTAGAGATGCTTTGGAAGTAAAATTAGCTGACTATATCATAGGACCCTTTTAATGTACTACCAATTCAAAAATCTAACATTTGGATTCTTCATATAAATTACAATATGTGGCTGAAACCTTTTTGACGTCCATTGAAACTAACAACAAAGTAAAATATTTCATACAATAAGCACATAAACATGAAAATAAAATCCACTTTAGCATTATTAGGAATATTATAAATACATATAAGTAAGTACTTTACGAAATGAGCGTATGAGCGAAATGAGTGTATAAAGAAAAATTTCTATTCGACCTTTTTTGATTGTATGGATTTTTTGTCGATTTTTTTAAACTTAAATATTTAAATTCAATAATATATGAAATTAAAATATAATTAATTAAAAAAATCCTGATCTTAGAAGCTCTACAACAAATCCATAAAAAAAATTTTTGTCGACGAAAAATATGTTCAGTCAGCAAAACGTTCTGTATAAAAAAATTTGGTCAGCGAAAAATTTGGTATAAAAATTTTTGTCAGCGAAAGTTTTTCTTTTATTTACGAACAAAATTTTTTTTATAAGAAAATTTTGTGAGTGAAAACTTTTCTATAAGAAAATTTTGTTAGTGAAAACTTTTCTATAAAAAAATTTTGTCAGTGAAAACTGTTCTATAAAAACATTTTGTCAGTGAAAACTATTTTTTAAAAAAATTTTGTCAGCGAAAATTTTTGAATAAAAAAATTTTTGTATAAAAAAATTTTGTCCGTGATTTTTTTTTTTTATAAAAAACAACAATAAATATTCTATAAAAAATTTTGTCAACGAAAATTTTCTATAAAAAAGTTTTGTAAGTAAAATTTTTGTACAAAAAATTTTTCCAATGAAAATTTTTCTTTAAAAGAATTTTTTTTAAAGAAAATTTCCGTAGAAAAAAATTTGTCAACGAAAAATTTTCTATGAAAATTTTTGTCAGTAAAAATTTTTCTATTAAAAAATTTTGTTCGTAATTTTTTTTAAAAGAAAATTTTGTCAGTGAAAAGTTTTCTATAAAAAAATTTTTCCAATAAAATTTTTTCTATGAAAAATTTTTTTAAAGAAAATTTTTCTATAAAGAAATTTTTGTGGGCAAAAACGTGTCTAGTAAAAAATGCCAACGAAAATATTTCTATAAAAAACAAAAATATGTCAGCCAAAAGTTTTCTATAAAAATAAAAATAAAAATTGTCAGAAAAAATTTTTGCACAAAAAAAGAAAGAATATTTTGTTACTGAAACTTTTCTATAAGAAAAATTTTGTTAGCGGAATTTTTTCTGAACATTTCCTTAGGGGAAATTTTTTTATGAGAAAAATTTTGTTAGTGATAATTTTCTATAAACAATAGCTTGTACACAAAAATCTTTCTACAATAAATTTAGTCAGGAAAAATTTGTAAAAAATTCTGTCGTATAAAAAATGTTGAGAAAAAATTTTTCTAGAAAAAATTTTATCAATAAGAAATGTTCTTTAAGAAAAATTTTGTAAGGAAAACTGTATTAATAAATAATATGTGATAAATAAAATTTTTGTCAGTAAAAATTTTTTTGTCAGCGAAATTTTTTTTTTTTTATATATAAAATTTTTATTAGCAAAGAGTTTTCTATAAAAAAATTTTGCCAGCGAAAATTTTTCTGTAAAAAAAATATGCTATTAAATATATTTTTGTCCGTGAAAATTTTTTTAGAAGGGAAATTTTGCAAGCCAAACGTTTACTATATATAAGATAAATTTTCTAAAATAATATTAAACGTAAAAATTTTTTTTAACCAATATTTTTCTATAAAAATTATATTTCAGTGAATGTTTTTCTACAAAAAAGTTCTTGTTAGCCAAAATTGTAGTATAAATTTTTTTATAAAAAAAATGTTGTTGACAAAATTTCATTCAAAAATATCGCTTAAAATTTTTTTATAAGAAAAGTTTTGTCAGTGAAAATTTTTCTATAAAAAAATTTTTTATCAGCAGACTTTTCTACAAAAAAAAAAACAAAAAAAAATTTCGTGTAAAAGTTTTTCTTATGGAAAGCAAGCGAAAAATTTTTTACGAAATAAATTTTGTCTGCAAAAATTTATTTATTAAAAAATTTTATCAGAGTAAATATTTCTATTTTGCCTGAGGAAAATTTTCTATACAATAATTTTATTTGTGTTGTTGTACTGCAAAATTGTTTTGGCAATACATTTTCTGTAGAAAGACTTTGTTAACCATAAGTTTTCTAGCCAAAATTTTATCAATAAAAATGTTGTCACCAAATTGAATTTCTCTAGAAACCTTTTGTCAGCCACCGCAAAAGTTTATCAGCTGTAATATGTAAAGTTTTGCTAGCGATAATATTTTGTAGAAACATTTTGCAAGCGAAATTTTTTATTTTTGGAAAATTTCTTCAGCCATAAAAATGCTACAACAAATTTTTACCAGCAACAGTATTATTAAAGAAAAATTTTGTCTTGAGGATTTTTCTAGGGAAATACATTTTTAGTGATAAACTGTTTTAAGAACTGTTTTGCAGGTGACAAATTTTTCATTCCAAAACTCTGTTGAGTGTAACTTTTTTGTAAAGGAAGGAGCCTTGTTGTTAACGAATTGGTTTCATTATCCATCGGCCAACTTTTTAGCAGACTCCTTTAATTCATAAAAATATTTTTTCTTTTGCGTCTGATCCTTTAATATTAACACTCATTCAGCCAATACTTTTCAAGCAAAAAACTAAAACTTGCAAAAACAAAACTAAAAAAATTGCTTAGTTGTGTTTTGTTGTTTTAAAGAGTTCTGCTCTAAAAATGCAGCCGAATATAAAGCCACTGTACCATGAATAAATAGTTTATGCAAGTTCCAGTGCTTTTTTTCGTTTTTGTGTTTTAGCATTTCCCAGTAACAATTTGGCACTTTAAAGCCATAAACTGTGTAAATTTGTCTTCAAACTTGATAACATTAATCTAAAACTATTTGCAATAAATATGCAAAGACAAGACTACAAACAAATGATTGCAGTAGTATGCAAAACCGAAGAGGATGGAAACAAGGAACAACGGCCGTAGAAAGACTGAGTTTTTGGTTACGCTGGCGTGCAATAGAAGAGCAATATTGCAGTTTTTCATTGTCAACACAGATGCCAATAAAAATGGCTTCAGCAACAAATATAAACTGTTGTTACAACATCAAATGACTTTTTCAGTTTTAGCTGTTTTTGTTTTTTTTTAACCTTCGCTGTGGTCTTCTAATCTACTTTAGTCATTTTTATGGATCTTGGTTTTTGGAAAGTAATCTTAAGCGAAGCTGAAAATCAATTTCAAATTTCTATCTAGACATACTTTCAGCATACTTCTTAAAAAGGGGTGATGTAAAAGGAGGTGGTTTGCAGAATAAACTTAAGAGGAAAAATTCATTTTACTTATTTGAGGAAAATTTTAGCTTCACAAATAAAACTCTAAAAAAAGACATGCGGCATTTTGGGCCCAAATGGCCCAGGCAAACTTCGTTCTTTTCAAAACAACTAAAAGATTTGCTGTTTTGCAAAAGATTTTATATTGAAATAATTATTTTCTCTACAAAATTACCTTTACCGCAGTTGCCCTGTTTCAATAGCCCTATTCATAATCTCGTACATTTTACATTGCAAGCTGTGCAATGACAAATATTTCTGCTGTATCCTTAATCGCTATACTCGCTAATTTCCTTTGCTCTCTAATTTTCAGCTGTTTGTTTGTAGTTATAATTTGCATTTGCATAGTGTATAAATATAAACTAGTACCCGTTGTCCTGCACTTTTGCTAGGCCTAGCAAAATGATTTGATGCAAGGCCAATTTGCTAGTTCTGCTATGGCAAACATTTGTATTGTATCCTGAACCGCTATTTTCGCTAATCTGTTTTGCTCTCTAATTTTCAGCTGTTTGTTTGTAGTTATGGTTTGCACTTGCAGAGTGTAAATATATAAACTACTATTTCTAGTTTTGCGCTTTTGCTAGACCTAGCAAAATGATTTGGTGTAAGGCCAATTTGCTAATTCTGTTATGGCAAACATTTGTGTTGTATCCTGAATTTTCGCTAACCTGCTTTGCTCTCTAATTTTCAGGTGTTTGTTTGTAGTTATGGTTTGCACTTGTATAGTGTATATATATAAAGCACTACCTTTAGTATTGCACTTTTGCTAGGCTTAGCAAAATTATTTAGTGCAAGGCCGAATTGCTAACTCTGCTATGACAAATATATCTTCTGTATCCTGAAGCGCTAATTGCACCAATCTAGTTTGAACTCTGATAGGTAGCTGTTTGCTTGCAATTACGGTTTGTACTTGCGTGGTGTAAATATATAAACTACTACCTTTAGTCTTGCACTACTGTAAGACCTAGCGATATGATTTGTTAATTCTGCTATGCTAAATATATGCTGTATCCTGAACGGCTATTTTGGTTGATGTGCTTTACTCTCTAATTGCCAGCAGCTAAGTTTTGCACTTGTATAGTGTAAATATAAAGTACTGCTTTTAGTGTGGTACTTTTGCAATACCTAACAATATGGGTTTCAAAATAAAGCAAGTGCATCTGTGTCAGTTTTATTAAAGCAAAGTAAAATTTTATACATACATATTGCAAATAACTTGATGCCAGACCAATTTACCTAAAGTCGTGAATAGGTCTAATAAGTATATCTAGCAAATTGAAGTTATTTTATGCAAATTACGAAAACGAAAAAAATCTTTAATGACATAAAATAAAAATATTGAAGTGCAGAAAGCAACTAAAGACAACAAAACGCTTTCAATATCTAATAATAATAAAAAAAATCAACATTTTTCTTATTTGTTGGTCTAACCACAAGATACGCTTGAACAGCAGACAAAAAAACTTGTAATCTAAGCAGAAAGCTACAAGATAAATTTCGTTAAGCATTCCAGCAATAATAAAATCCAGCAACGATTGTAATGAAAGCACACACATTTTGCAACAATAAAGGCGTCAGCACCCACCAAGTGGTTTTCAAAAGTTTTATGGATTCGTGTGGCAGGCACAGCGGCACAAAAAATCTGTAAATAAGTTGCATTTTTCTTATTTGATGACAAACGATTGAAAAATCAGCTACGAGAATACCGGCAAGTTTATTACTTTGCGAACGTGAAACAAATTTGTTTAAAAAAATTTTCTATAAAAATATTATATCGGTGATAATTTTTTATAGAACAATTTTATAAGCTATAGTTATTCTCTATAAAAAAAATTATTGGTATAGAAAAATTTTTCTTACTGATATTTGTTATCAAAACAATTTTAATAGCGATAAAATTATTCATTGGTCCTGCTTTTTAACAAAAATTGTACATGCGATAATAGAAATATTTCACTTGCAACAACTTTTTAATAAAGAAATTTTAGGATCGAGAACTTTTTAAAGAAAGTTTGTATAAGCGATGGTTTTTCTGTAGAAGATTTTTACTCGTATTTGTGATCATTTTATAATAGAAATTTCCTTTAGCACTAACTTTTCTATATAAAAATTTTAAAAGTGATAGTTTTGCTAAAGAAGAAAAACTATTTATATAGAAAAATTTTCGTCGCGATATTTTTTTCAAGAAAATTTAACAAGAAAAATTAACAAAAATATTTCAAAAGAAAAATTTTATTAGTACTGATGTTACCCAACAAAACAATTTACATGCGATAAAACTAATACATAAAAACATCATTACCGATATTTATTTTTTTTAAATTTATTATTGGACCAGTACTCAGGGGATGACCCCTACATATGCAGTGCATTGTACCGGAACTAGGAAAATAGGTTGTGAGGAGGGGGAAAGAGGGAGTAGTGTTTGTGAACATTTGACTTGAACCTTCCAACGTTTTAACAGATATTTTATCCATAGAAAAATTTCGCTAGCGTAAATTTTTATATTAAGTAGTAATTTTTTTTTTAGTAAATTTTCTATAAAGAATTTTATGAGCGTTTTTTTATAATAAATATTTTATAATTCTTAAAAACTTTTATAACTTTTGATTTATTTGATAATTTGAATTTTATTACAGAAATTTTCTATAGAAAAAATTTGATGACATAAATTTATTTATCCAAAAATTTTTTGCAAATATTTTTCTATAGAAAAATATTGATGACAGAAAATATTTTTTTTATAAACAATTTGATGACAGACAGTTCTCTATAGAAGAAGTATTTGATTAATGAAATTTGTTTATTGAAAAAAATTATTCTATAGAAATTTCTCCTTCGTAAAATTTTGATGGTAGGTATTTTTCAGCAGACAAAATTTGATGGCAGAAACTCTTCTATACAAAAAATTGAGATGACAGAAATTTTTCTATAGAAAATGACAGAAATTATTCTATAGACATTTTTCTATTGCAGAAGATATGATGACAGAGTTTTGTCTATCGTAAAACTTTGATGGCAGATATTTTTCTATAGGAAAAAGTTTATGACAGAACTTTCTTACGTAAAGTTTTGATGGCAGATACTTTTCTATCGAAAAATTTCATAGCAGATTATTTTCTGCAGCAAAAATTTGACGACAGAAATTCTTCTATGGAAACAAATTTATGGCAGAAAAAACTTTGATGACAGAAATTTTTTTATCGTAAAACTTTGATGGAAGATATTTTTCAGCATAATTTTTGCAGACATAATTTCTTCTATAGAAAAAATTTGATGAAAGAAATTGTTGTATAGAAAAAAATTTTATGACAGAAATTCTTCTATAGAAAAAAATTAATTAAAGAAATTTTTGTATTGCAAAAGATTGAGGACAGAAATTTTTCTATCGTAAAACTATGATGGAAAATTTATAACAGAAATTTCTCTTTCTTTAAATTTTGATGGCAGATATTTTTCTATCGATTGTTTTCTGCAGCAAAAATTTTATGATAGAAATTCGTCTATGGAAAAAATTTGTGGCAGAACTTTTTCTATAGAAAAACTTTTATGACAGAAAGTTTTCTATAGAAACATTTTGACGACAGAAATTTTTTTATAGAAAAATTTTGATGCCAGAAATTTCTTAATGAAAAAAATTTTTTACATGAATTTTTCTAAAATAAAAAAAAATAAAAATGGTGACAGATATTTTCTATTGCAAAAATTTGATGACAGAAATTTTCTATCGTGAAACTTTCATAGCAGATATTTTTCAACAGAAAAAATTTGACGACAGAAATTTCTCTATGGCAAAAATTTTTATGACAGAACTTTTTCTATTGAAAAACTTTGATGACAGCAATTTTTCTATAGAAACATTTTTATGACAGAAATTTTTCTTATAGAAAAATTTTGAAGCTAGAAATTTCTCTATGACAAAAAATTTTTCTCAAAAAAAAAAAAAAAAAAAAAAAAAAAATATTCATGACAGATATTTTCTATGGCGAAAATTTGATGACAGAAATTTTTTATTGGAGAACATTTAATGAGAGAAATTTTTCTATATGTTTTCCTTAGACAAATTTCGCTAGTAATAATTTTTTTATAAATAATTTTTTATAGAAAAATTTTATAAGCAATAATTTTTTTTATCAATAACATTTTATCAGGGTTTAGCGGTAAATTTTCTATACAAAATTTTATTGAAAACAGTTTTCAATAGAATCGCATTATAAGCAATAATTTGTGATCAAGAAGAGATCCCTTTTCAGTTACATATCGTCCACACTATCGATAGTGCTTGTCCTAGTACTATGATGACCTTAACACTAATGCATAGAGTATTTGAAGATGCAGCCATCAGGCAATTGAAACGATTCAACCATAAATCCTTTAGTGGCGTTTTTGTTTTTCTTTCTTGTTTTCGTAAACACTTAATGTTGAGGTTAAGGTTAACAGAACAAACACACACACACATACACACACCACACGAATAACAATATAACAATAAAAATGTTCCAAAGAGTGAAGAAAATAAACTTAAGTACAAAAAAACTGTTTAAAAATTTTGCAACGCCCTGATGCACCGAAGTGCGTAACAGTCATTGGAATCATCGTTTTTGCTCTAGAGTTTTTATGAGTTTCGTCTTTTGCATATTGTCGCCTTAATGGTTATTTTATGGAGGCAGCATCAGCAGCCACTTCATCGTGACTGCAGAAAACTCATCCAACTAAAAACGTAACAAAAAGTGAGTGAAAGAAAAGCACTTGTTTTCAAACAAATGACTATTTCTAAGCGAACAATCAGTAGAAGAGGGAGAGAGAAGTAGGCGAATGGGGCTTATCTATAGTTGTTGTTTTCGCTTTTTATTCATAGATGTAGTGTTTTGCATTTGTTCTTTTGTTTTCATTTATTTGTAGTACTTTAATTCCCTTTCTGGACATTCCGGAAAGTTTTGGTGTTTACCACAATTTCCTTTTTCCTGCTTGGTTCTCTTGTATTAAATTTCTTTTTCTGTTTAATATGAAATATTTAATTCTCGTTTTTGTACAAAATTAAACAGACTGAAGAGACTAAGGGCAAAAAGAACTGAAATGACTTTAATATTAAACCAATACCCTGCGAAAAAGAAACACAATTATAATTTCAACTTTCTGTGGTTTGTTGGCATGTGTTCATACGGTTTAAAAATGAAAAAAAAGCTGACTTGAATAGAGATGAGCTGCACTGAATGAGTGTTTTGAGTATTGTTAATAATTTACATATTTTAAAAGCAGCTGCTTAAAAATACAGTGTGCCACAAAAGTTCAAAACTTCTAAATAAACTTTTCCTTTGGTATCTACTCAAAAAAATTAAAATAAAAAAATAAAATAAATAAATTATCTCAATTAAAAAAAAGGAAAAAATTGTTCAACGTAAAATTTTGTTTGCTCGGGGGTCTTATGCCAAATTTAATTATGTCAATATTTATTGATATAAAACCTTTTCTACCGTTCACTGTAAAATTTTTTATTTTTTTGTTTTGCAAATTTATTTGCTTTCTTTGTAGCGTATTTTCTATAGTTTTTTATGATTGCTGTGATCTGATTCTATCTGTTTTACAGACTCACAGATTTTGCATTTATAGTGCTGTCATTTGTGTCATAAAAAGTGATTTAAAAAAAACACTTAATGTTGATTATCATGTTTGTGCAACCGCAATTGTTGCAAAAGGTAAAAAAATTTATATTTTTGTTCTTGCTCAATAATAATTGCCACAAAAAGAGTTGTAATACGTTTTTTCTACAACTAAGACGCAAATCTGTTTAAAGAGTTAGTTTGAAAAAATAACAATAAATGAAACCAATGCAAATTCATGCAAAAAGTCGTCTTTGCGCACCTTTAAATAGGTTTAGTTTCGTTGAAATTATGGCACAAATATCATGTTCTGGAAAAATTAATGAATGCTCTAATAAAAAGGTTATCGACAATCCAAAATGTTACTAACAAGCAAAACAATAAAAAACAACATCATGAAGCTTTTTTTTAACAACTTGCAAAAAAAAAAAAATTATACAGCAATATATTAACCAACAATAACCAAACAAATTTGCTGATCAAAAATTTTCTTATAGAACATTTTTGTAATTGAAATTTGTTCCCTGAAAAAATAAATTGTGACTATAAAATTCTATAAAAATTTTTTAAAGGAAACCATAGCTTTACTAATAGAAGTATTTGTACAGAAATATTTTTTACCGAAATTTGGTAAAAAAAATTTTGTGATATTTTTAATAAAAGAAATTCTATTGAAAAATTTTCTATATGAAAAGTTCCTCCATATAAAATTTTATTTATTTTTTTACAGAAAAAATTTTATGACAGACATTTTTATTCTATCAAACAATTTTATTTTTATTCTATAAAACAATTATATGACAAAAATTTTTCTATAAAAAAATTTTATGGCAGAAAATTTTTCTACAAAAAATTTTATGACAGAAACTTTTCTATAAAAAAAATTTTATGACAGATATATTTATTCCATAAAAAAGTTTTATGACAACATTTGTCTACACAAAGACATTTTTTATAGAAACAATTCGAAAACAAAAAATTTTTTAATGAAACGATTTGGGATCAGCAGTTTTTTTATACAAAAATTTTATTACAGACATTTTTCTATAGACATTTTTGTAATGAAATTTTTCTACAGAAAAAGTTTGATGGCAGACATTTTTTTGGTTTATTGAATTTTTGATGAACTTTTATAATTTTTTTAAATTAAATTTTTGGTTTGTATTTTTTTGGTTTGATGACACAAATTTTTTTATGGAAAAATTTTAAAAAATTTTTCTATATAAACAATTTGATGGCATAAATTTTTATATACAAAAAATTTGATGACAGAAACTTTTAACACGCGAGATTTTTCCTAGAGAATTTTCATCAGCAATAATTATTTGTTAAAGCAAAATTTTACTTGCACAAAAATTTCATTAGCTGTCATTATTATATAGAAAAATTTCATTACCCATAAGTTTTCAATCGACAATTTTTAATAGTGACAATCATTCTATCAGCTGTGCTACAGAGCTTAATTCCGTTCGAAAACGAAACTGAATTCTTTTTTTACTTCTTCAAAAAAACGAAAAACTAAAAGACTTTTCGGAATTAAATCATTTCTAATTGCAAGAATGAAGCTAGTATTATCTTATAGAATCGATTTCATTTCGAAAAAGTTTTAAATTTTCGTTTTGTGGATAATTAAAAACCGATTCAATTCCATTTCCGAACGGAAGTGAATTCTCTGACATGGCCGTATAGATAGCTTTTCTATAGAGAAATTTGATAATCGTTTAGGATTCTTTAAAAAAATTTTTGCTACCAATAAGTTTTTATACCCTTCACAAAAATTTAATTTATACAAAAATTTCTATAGAAAAATTTCATGAGCGATATAGAAAAATTTCATTAGCAACAACATACGAGTATTATAGAGAAACTTCATAAGCTCATAATGGCTCTTTAGAAAAAATTTACTAGCGATAAATTTTCTATAACAAAAATTCGTTAGCGACAAGTGTCTATACAAAAATTTGTATAGAAAAATGTCATAAGCGTTAAATTTGCGTTAGAAAAATTTCGTTTGCAATAGATATACTATAGAGAAATTTCATAACCGATAATGATCCTGGGATAAAAGTTTACCCGCAGTTAGTTTTCTACACAAAAATTTTTTAAACATTAATTTTGCTTTCAAAGAAAACTTTTGTTAGCAATAAGTTTTCTATACAAAAGTTATTGATTACAGCAAATTTGTATTGTAAAAAATCCTTCTTAAGAAAAAAATCTTAAGAAAGGAAAAAACTTGAACTAAAACCCGATGTACATATGTACAAACCAAAAAATTTTATTTAAAAATTGTAAAGTTGAACAAAAATTCAATAGATTGAAATAGCTTTCCAATTGAAAATTTTTATATAGAAAAAATTATGTTATAGAAAATTTTTTATACAATTATTTTGATGTCGAAAAATTTATCTATACAAAAAATAAAAGTAAAAAATTAGTATATCCAAAAATCTATTATTATGTTAATAACATAATGTTAAAAATGTTTTTAGTGTGTTTTAATTATTTGTGACACTTTATGTAGAATGTATTTATCTAGTTTTGACAGGCTGCCAGCTATTGTAAAGCCAGCCAGATCCCGTTGTGTTGATGTATTTATCTATGTATGTTAAAATTATTTTCATTTTCTTCAAGTAATTTGTTATTTATAAACAAAAACCAAAAAAATGTACCTGAAAAAGTCTTCCGAAGGAAGACGAAATATTGAAATTAATAAACTATTTAAGAAATTTTTATAAAAAAGACCTCAAGCTTGAAAATTATTACATCTGAATTTGTTTATACAAAAATCTTGTGATCGAAAAATTTTCTATAGAAAACTCTTTTGACTAAATAATTTACTAAGAAACCAAAACGTTTTCTATAAAGAAAACCTATAACCAAAAATTTTTCTCTTCAGAAATTTTTTAAAAATTATCTACAGGAAAATACTTCGTTTAAATATTTTTGAATTTTTGTGGTGGAAAGTACTTTAGTAAAAACTGTCTGCTATATTCATAAATATATTTTATGTACATATGTATATATTACTAAAAATTTATTTGATAGAATTTGTAGAGAAATAAATATAAAATATCTTTTTGTGAATATGGCCGTATATATTTCCATATATTTTTTATTAACAAAAACCATTTAAACGTTCTAATTATTCATTCATTACGAAGTTCATTAATTCATCAATAATTTTATAGCTCTCTATTAAATAAAATTGTTTTTTAATTCAAATTAAAACTTGGATGTCATTTGCATCCTTTTCAACTGCATTAAACAAGTTTTTTATCTCTTGTTTAATTATATCAGATCGTCAGATATTGATTTTTTGTTCAATTTCATGACAGAGTTGTTCAACTGAAACCCCACACGTTCACCTTTTATCGTCAATTCACAAATAATTTCTGTTGAAGTTTTTATATTCCTTGTTTTACTTTCCTTTAAGTTATAAACAATTCCTTTTTATTTTATTTTTTGTTATGACAGTAGATTTCAATTGAAAAAAGCGGCCTTTCTTCCGGGATTCTTAAAAAGTTTTTCTTTGACTTGAGTGCTGCTGCAGTTGAGGCGGTTTACAAAACATGAGAATTCATAAAAATAAAAACAGTATTGTGTTTTATATTAATTGTCAGGGTAACAACAGTAGCTCAAGCCTTTGGCAACTCCCTATTTAATTTTTTTATATTTTTTTTTATACAAAACAATAGAAAAGGGATTTTAACCGTTTTCTTTTGCTTCAGCAAAAAAAAAAAAGGGTTCTTCTTTCTCAAAGAGTTGGCCTTAAAGGAAAAAATCCTTTTAAGTAATGAAAAATATTCCATTGTTTATAACAACAATCTTAGCACACCTTGAAATGATTGTTTAAATCTTTTATTTTAGTTAACATTGAAATGCAGTTTTCCAAATCATTGCACTAACGAAGTCAGAAGAAGTGAAAAAGGAACTTAATCCAACCCCTAAATGTTTCTTCAAAAGAGTGTGTCATTAACAATGACAAGATTTTAATGATGTACAAGGTAAACAAGCAGCTCGCATATTTCTGCGGAATATTTTCAAACTCTCACTGATATTATTATTTTCTCTACTTTTTAGCTGAAGTTACACTTAGAGAAATTATTGGCAGATTATGATTATTATCATTTTATTTCTATGATCATATGATTATCTATTTCCAGTTAAAAATTTCAGCTATCCAAATATTCGAATTATCGCAATATATATTCAAACAAAAACTTTTTTTCATAAAACTTCTGACAAAATTAATTACCTATTGATGATTTTTTCATTAAAAAGACTGTAATTTAGGAATTTCATGTAAAAAAAATTTTTCGTGTTAGCAAATTTTTTAAGCACAAACAGTTCTCTATAAAAAAATATTGCTAACAGCAATTTTTCTATAGAAAAGTTTGGCTGTCGTTTTGTATAATAGTATATGCTCAATGTTTTGAGTGTATTTCATACAAATTTTCTACACGCATCATTCATCCATGTCCCATAAAATATTTGTATCTAATTTGCTCAATATTTTGAGTGTAACTCATAATAATATTCTAGGCGTATCACTCATTCGTGTTTCATAAACTGTTTGTATGAAATATACTCAATATTTTGAGTGTCCTTCATAGAAATTTTCTAGATGCATCATTAATTCGTTTCCCATAAAATATTAGTATGAAATATGCTCAATATCTTGAGTGTATTTCAGAAAAATTTTCTACATGTATCACTCATTCGTGTCCCATAATATATTGTTATGAAATATGCTCAATATTTTGAGTGTATTTCGTAGAAATTTTCTAGACGAATCACTCATCCGTGTCCCATAAAATATTTGTATCTAATTTGCTCAATATTTTGAGTGTAATTCACAGAAATTTTCTAAACGTATTACTCATTTGGGTCTCATAAACTGTTTGTATGAAATATGCTCAATATTTTGATTGTCTTTCGTAGAAATTTTCTAGATGCATCACGCATTCGTTTCCCATAAAATATTAGTATTAAATATGCTCCATATCTTGAGTGTACTTCATACAAATTTTCTAGATGCATCACTCATTCGTGTCCCATAATATATTGCTATGAAATATGCTCAATATCTTGAGTATATTTCATAGAAATTTTCTAGATGCACCAGTTATTACTGTCCTATAAAATATTTGTATGAAATTTCCTCAATATTTTGACTCAATCGTGTCCCATAATATATTTGTATGAAATATGCTCAATATATTGAGTGTATTTCATAGCTATTTCCTAGACGCATCACTTATTTGTGTCCTATAAAATATTTTTATGTAATTTGCTCCATATTTTGAGTGTACTTCCTAGAAATTTTCTAGACGCATCACTCACTAAACGAAAGTTTTTGATGTATTACAATACAAATAAATAAAACTAAATGAATTACCATTTTTCTAGTGTAAAAAATCTTTATGTTTTTCTGCCGCCTTTAATTTCCATAAACAAAACGAGAACAGTTTTCTTGAGTGAAAAAGAAAATATTAAGCACTTTAGGATTAAGATTTTATTTCAAAGAAGATTAAAATTATAATATAAGAAAACAACGGAATCCTTTAAGTCCTTACCGCAAGGACCACAAGCCGTTTAAAATTACTGCAGTTCGTAGAAAATTTCAAATAAGTAATAATGTATGTGCGTCTGCAGGAGATACACATACATCCTTATTAAGTGCAGTTTTATGCATTGAAAAGGGAAAAGGATGTTTAAGGTTTCTACTTGTCACTTGCATATAAAAACAAATATGAATACAAGCACAGGCTGGCACACAAACATACAAGTTACATTTATACATACAATACATATTGGTGGTTTACGCCTTCATTATTTCAACATTAACATTCATTCACTGAAACATTCGTTTCTATGTTTTGCTTGGTTGGTTGCAACAATGGTCTTCGAATGTCAGCCTCATAAACATCAAACAATGACAACAGTAACAACAACAACAATCACAACTAGAACAACATATTCAAGACAACAATAAAAAAAAAAAAAATTGAAACAACAACAGCAACATCAGTTCACTGCGATTCTATTATAATACCAAAGTGTTTAACCGAAACCGATTTCATGCTTAAATGCCAACATTGAATAACTTTCAAATTGAGTTGTTTCCTCATGTCATGTACATCACGTCTTGTGCATTATACTCATACATGTACATATCTATCTATATACATATTTCTATGTTATAGGCTGTTAAGTTCTTCATCCAGTCCCCTCACCATCCCTCCGAAATACCCACACAGACTTATTATAACATCTTTGGGAATAGCACATGTTTTCAATAATAATGCCTCCTTTTTTTTGAAGTTCATTTGTTTGTTGCGAGCGAGCAAAAGGATAAATAGATGACACCGCACTGCACCACACCGCACCGCATCATTCATTGCTCACAGTCGTTAAACGCAATTGTTTTCCAAGGACTATTGGGTTTGAGTGTTTAAATTATGAAACGGAAATGTTTTATTAAAAATCTATATTGTTTGAATATTTTAATTAAAAATATTAATCAAGGTTTTCTTTTTGTGGAAAAACACAATGAATTTTATTTTTAACACTATATTCAGTGAAATAAATATATTTATATGTACATACACACATATTATACAAGAGATCAAAATGCTTATGCATCATCAACGACGAGCGTGAGAGATGCAATTGTTGGGCAAGACGACTACTTGAGGTGGACGACTCTTCAGCCACATTATCGCGAACAGCAGCAATATTTTCTGCAGTACGAGCTGTACGAGCATGCACTTGTGTTCTCACATCTTCTACAGACCCGGTTTGCTCGAATTTTTCCACGGTTTTTGCGATTGTACGCACATTTGGACGATCAAATTGACCAATAAAATCACGAAGTGCACGATATGCATTTTGATTTGAACGCCCATTTTTCATAATAAGTCTGGATAACTTTAACACGTTGTTGGATTGTGTATCTCTCCATGGTTCAAATTGAGCTATTTTTTCTTTGAATTTTTTTTTAAACAAATATTTACAGAAAAATTTTATTACGTTTAATTTTTTTGAAAAAATATTCTCTAACTGCCTTATTTATAAAAAAAAAAAATATTTTATGTTTATTAAGCTCTTATCGTACAAAATTATTATACAAAAACTTGTCTAATAAGAGCTTCAAAATATGAAATATTTTCTTTTTATAAATAAGCATTTGGACTATATTCTCCTTACAAAAAAAAAAAAAAAAGAAAAAGAAAAAAATTTTTAAAAAATATATAAAATTTATATATATATATATATATATATATATATATATATATATATATATATATATATATATATATATATATATATATATATATATATATATATATATATATATATATATATATATATATATATATATATATATATATATATATATATAGGGTGTTTTTTTAAGCTAGATAGAACTTTAAATTGTAAAAAGTAACACAAAAAATTAAATTTTGATGAAACATTTTTTTTATTTGTTTCAGTATACTCTGACAAATCATCATGAATAGACTCACGCTTGAACAACGCTACGAAATTATCCAAATTTACTTTGAAAATCAGTCGTCGATTCGCGCAACTTATAGACGCAAAATTGTGTTCAGCGATGAGGCGCATTTTTGGCTTAACGGGTTTGTTAATAAGCAAAATTGCCGCATATGGAGTGAGACCAATCCACAAGAGACCCTACAGACTCCATTACATCCAGAAAAATGCACTGTTTGGTGCGGTTTTCATGCTGGTGGAATCATCGGACCTTATTTCTTCAAAAATGAGGCCGGAGCTCGCGTTACGGTCAATGGAGATCGTTACCGCACCATGATCAATGATTTTTTGTTTGAAAATATGGATGACATTGATCCGGAGGAGATGTGGTTTCAACAGGATGGCGCTACGTGCCATACGGCGAACGCAACCATCGACTTACTGAAATCAAAATTTTGCGATAAGTTGATTTCGAGAAATGGACCTGTCAATTGGCCTCCAAGGTCGTGCGATTTGACACCTCTCGATTATTTCCTGTGGGGCTACGTGAAGTCACTGGTTTATGCTGATAAACCAGCAACAATTGACGCCTTGGAGGCCAGCATTGTTCGTGTTGTTCGTGACATACGGCCAGCAGTGCTCGAAAAAGTGGCCCAAAATTGGACGTCCAGAATGCGCTTCGTCAAGAACAGCCGCGGTGCCCATATGACCGAAATCATTTTCAAATGTTAATGTCACGTATTGATCTTTCGAATAAAACAAAATTTTGATTACAATTTAATTTTTTGTGTTATTTTTTACAATTTCAAGTTCTATCGGGCTTAAAAAAACACCCTATATATATATATATATATATATATATATATATATATATATATATATATATATATATATATATATATATATATATATATATATATATATATATATATATATATATATATATATATATATATATATATATATATATATATATATATATATATATATATATATATATATATATATATATATATATATATATATATATATATATATATATTATATATTTTTTAAAAATTGTTTTTTCAGTTTTTTTTTGTTTTTTTTTTGTAAGGAAAATATAGTCCAAATGCTTATTTATAAAAAGAAAATATTTCATATTTTTGAAGCTCTTATTAGACAAGTTTTTGTATAATAATTTTGTACGATAAGAGCTTGATAAACATAGGGAATATTTTTTCAAAAAACTTAAACGTAATAAAATTTTTCTGTAAATATTTGTTAAAAAAAAAATTGAAGGAAAAAATTGCTATTTTATCTTTATTTTAACAGCTTTTAAAACAAAGCAAAAAAAAACAGTGGAAGATAAATTTCAAATAAAATTTTTAACAACTCAATTAAAGTATGACCGCTAACTTGGCGTTATCTCTGTTAACCTCCTAAAACTATATAAAACTCTAGTTGCCGCGAGTAAATACAGCTGATTTGTAAACCATTTATTACAAAACCCAATGAAAACCGTCAATATTAGAAACATTTTTAAAAAATATGTAGCACCATCCAATTTACTTTATAAAGAATAAAATTTCCTTATAATGTAAATTTTTTATGTCTTAATAAAAGAAACAATTATTTTTTTAAAGACAACTTAATTATACAATTAACACATTTCGTAAAACATATTTCCCACATTAGTTGGTACTAAAATTCAAAAAACTGCCTCTAAACACAAGAAAAACATATTAAAAAAAAAATAACGAAATTAAAACCATTACAGTTTTATTATTGACAAGCCGATAAACAAGTGCAACTGAATTAAAAGAAATGAAGATAAAAATATTACCGCACCGCACAATACGACTCTAAAGCTGGCTGGCAGCTCAACAAAAGGTAATTAAAACAGGTGTTTTAATTTAACTGAATTAAATTTTAGTTGAACAACAACTGTATACAGTCTCTCACACAATGAAGCAACCATTTCGAACTTGTTGCTGGTGTTGTTGTTTTAATTTTAACAGCTCATTAATTGTGGTGCTTTAAATACTAGAGGAACTTTAAATGCATTAACTCATACTTTAACTAAAAGTCTAGAAGTTCGATTTTTTTTAAGCTGAAATAAATGCTTAAGAAATTCTTATAGTAAAGTGGCAACTTTTATATGTTTATATTAAGTTTTTAATACGAGTATTAAAACTCTCAGGTGCCACTTAATGAATCGCAAGAAGAGATACTGATGCATTAATAATTTCGTGAACTACCGGGCAATGACTTATTCAGATATATTTAGTCAATCAATTTGACAATGATATAATTTTTATAAAAAGGTAATTATTCAAAGAGAATATTTTTTTAAAAGGATACTTTTTCTTTATTTATTTACTTTACTTTTATTAATAAGTAATTATAGTTCAAAAAACTAAGAAACAAGCTTCGATACCAAATTTAAAATTTTTCATTCACTATTATTTAAGTTTCTTCTTAAATTACCATAGAACATGTTCTAAGTTATATATTTTTGGAATTCCCAAAATTGCATCAAGGAATCGCCAAGATCCCCCAGTTTGCCGAAAACAAAATGGCAGCTTTAACTTTCGCACTAAATCGAATAACTATTAATAGTTCAGACACACGTCCAACATGCGCACCGGGTATAAAAACCCGGTTCCGATTCGGTTGATGAAGGAGTTCTAAGTTTTTTTGGGAATTCCCAAAGTCAGCTTGTAGAATCGCCAAAATCCCCCCATTTACTGAGAAGTGTTACGCTGCTTCAATTTGCGCACTAAAACGAATGAACGTTTATAGTTGAAATGAATGTGACAAAGCAAAACGCGCACTAAATATAAAAATTGGTTCCAAACCGGTTAGCGAAGTGGATTCGAATTTTTTTGGGAATTCTAAAAATCGACTTCCCCGGAAGCATTATGGCAACTCCAATTTTCGCACTAAAGCAGATACTACTTATAGAAATAAAGCTTTTCAAGATATAATGAAAATAAAAAATAGTTTTTTAAAAGAAAATATTAATTAGAAATATAAACTCCTGTTCAAAAACTTACGTTATTAAAAATGGGGATTTTCATATCAACGATTTCTGTTCAGGTTCTTTTGCTGCTTGAACAGGAACTTTTTCTGAAAATAAGTACCTTTTTAGACAGAGCAAAAAAGGTACTTATTCGAAAAGGTACTTTGAAAAGATATTTTTCCAAAAAATGTTTCTCCAGAATAAGTACCAATTCAAAAACAAAATTGTTTATCAAAAGGTACTTTTTTAAAAAAGAATACTTATTCTAAAAAGATACTTTGCTTAGAAGGATACCTTTTCTACAAGTGTATCTCTCTAAGAAAAATAATTTTTCTAAATAAAATGTTTATTCTTTTAAGCTAAACACCAATTCAAAGAGAAAACTTTTTTTTAAAAAGGTCCTTTTAAGCAAATTACTAATTCAAAAGAAGACCTTTTTCAAAAATGTCATTTTAAGTAAAATATCAATTCAAAGAACAATTTTTCTTTAAAGGTCTTTTAAGCAAATTACCAATTCAAAAAAGGAATTTGTTTTCAAAAACGTCCTTTTTTAAAAAACGCGGTATCTATTGTAGAAGTACTATGTCTAAGAGGAACTTTTTCCAAAAGTGGGATTTGACTAAAAAGCTTCATGTTTTGAAAGAATAATTTTCAAAACGAATACTTTTCCTAGAACAGTATTTTTCCAAGAAAGGTCCTTTTTGCTGTTTCTTCTGTACCGATAATTTTTCTAGAAAGCTACTGTTTCAAAAAATAACTGCATTGAAACCAAAAGGGAACTGTATTTTATAAAGCATTTTTTTAAAAAGATGTTTCTAAGAGGTACTTTTTCTAAAAAACTACTTCATATTAAAAGGTCCTTTTTTTAAATATGATTTTTCAAAAAAGATACTAATTCTAAGAAGTATTTTTTCTAAAAAGCTACTTTTTCTTAAAAGGTACTTTCTTTAAAATATGATTTTACCAAAGAAGGTACTTTTTCTTAAAAGTACTTTATATAAAAAAATGTATTTCCTCCAAAAGTACTTTTTCCAAGAAACTTACTTAAGTTACTTCTTTCAAAAGGGTACTAAAGTTCTTCTAAGGTACTTCCGAAAGGGTACTAAAGGGTTCTAAAGAGGTACTTTTTTTAAAGAAGCAGGTACTTTTTTAAAGAAGGTATTTTTGTAAGAAATGCGTTGATTTTTAAACCAAATATTTTCCAAAAGGGTGCTTTCTATGATAAGATCTTTTACCAAAAAGGTACTATTTCCAAACGGGAACTTTGTCTGATAAGGCTTTTTTTCAAAAAGGGGTTTTTTTTCAAAAGGTACTTTATATTAGCTAGTTATTAAAACCGGTACTTTTTCTGAAAAAGTATTTGTTTCAAAAAAATTATTTTTTCTTAAAGTAACTTTTTCTGAGTTTTATTATTATTATTACTATTATTATTTTTTTTCTTTTTTTTTTTTTTTTTGTGAAAGGGAACTTTTTCTTAAAACAAATTTTTCCATGCACATACTTTTCCTAAAACATTTTTTTATGCTAAAGCGGAACTTTTTCTAAGTAGGTATATTATCCGCTGAAGTACAACAGAAGTTCTAAAAGAGACCCTGAAATTAAAATAGTCTGCAGAGTTTTTTTCTTAAATCCTGTTTTTTTTTATTAATATGCTGTTCATAGAACACAGATGAGCGACTTGAAAATTTATATGAAAATCACTCAAAAAATTGAGTAACATTTATAAAAACTTTCTAGACGAGTTGCTCGTCTGTGTTCTATGAACAGCACATTAGTTACGACTTATGTATATTTTACGGCGCACTTTCAACATCTTTTTGTTTTGATTTTTTCAATACATTTTCCAGGGAAGTACTTTGTGTGAAACATTTTTCCCCGGTTCAAAAATACTAAAACAGTATTTTTCTCAGATATACCTTTCCTTAGAAAATCCGTTTCTTAAAGAAGTTTTTACAGAAACCTTCCTCAATATATAAATGTTTCCACTCTTTCACTACCCTGCATATTTAAAACAGTAATCTTAAATTTTATTACAATTCTGCGCTCCAGTTACAAGTGATAAAACATTTTTATTTCAGCCTTAAGAATAAAAACTGAAATAAACACAACAAAAAGGTGTTTATTGTATCTGGTAAAAAATACAAGAACATTATTTTATATTCAACTTTTAGAATCCTCATATATTCATTCATTAAGGATCATGTATGATGGTTAGCAATAAACCAGCCAATGATAGATACATTTTTCCTCAGTAACAAAAGGAAGAAATTATAATTTCCACTACATTCGCAAAAGAAAAGCGAAAAGCCAAAAAGAAAAAACATTTTCAAAGAAACGACTTTATGGTTGTGTGATTATAATTAATTGAATTTAAAATTTTCCTATTTTTTTCTGGCTGGTGCAAATGGGAGTGTTAACGTTTTCTTCTATAGTCTACATTTTAATGATTCCAAAAATTTTTCACAGATAAAAATTCCAAGTTAATTGTTTTATGTTCGTTTAATTAAATTTTCAACAAAAAGATAGTCGAGGCGAAACGGCAACGTATTAAAAATAGTTTGGATTAATTATGGAAATTTTTGTAGTTTTTTCTGGGGTATTAACTACGCATTATGATAATTGAATGGTTTACTTTTGAGTATTTGAATAAATTAAAAAAAAAAAAATTATATATAATGTTCATGAAAAATGTTTTCAATCCAACAAAAATCACACTGTATCTTCATTTCGGGAACATCAAGAGCAACCGATTCCTCAATATTTATACCGTCCATGACTACAGATGAAGATGTTTGTGTGTTAATAAGCAACATGCTGAAGAGGCGTGCCAATGGATGCGCAAGCGCAGAAGAACACTGCTCCAAGGCCAGTGCTGGAATGCCATTCGGTTCAGGATTCTTATTTATGTCGAGTTCGGCGAAAACGTTTTTAACTGATCGAGCTCGGTCAAATATATTTACAGATAGTTTTTCGAGTTCGAGAAGTCGTTGAATTTACCTAAATTTTGAAAATTATTGAATTAAATAACTTAACTAAACTATAAACGTATGACTAAAAAATGCTAATAAAAAATCTGCAGCTAAATCAGATTAAAAAAAAATTTAAAATTTATTCACAAAAATGCAAAAATGGCCACTCTAGCTGTCAGTCAAAAGTTAATAAATTTTTAATTATTCCCATCACCTCTTCACATTCATAAATTCATGTCATCATTCCAACGAAAATTTTCATTTTCCAACGAAATGTTTTTAGCATTCAAATATAAAAGAGACTTAAAACTAACAGAATGCGATAAAATGCCGTAATATAATATTTGTTTAGTTTTTAAATATTTAGTAGCTGAAAAGAAACTAAATTCAGATAAAAAACAGAAGTTGGAAAAATACACAAAGTAAATATATGAACAATAATAAAATATAAAACTACTGGTATTTCATTAAGAATGTAAAAAGATTTTGTATAATAAAAACTACAGTTACAGGAGCACGACAATCGCCTGGATACAGAAAAGTTGTCATCAAATATATTATATATATTAAAACAATAGGAAAAGGACTGATGAATAGAATTTCAGAAAAGAAATTATATTTTTATAGTTGAGTTTATTTAGTTTCAAAATTTTAATGAAGAAATAATAAAAAATTATATAAGTTAAAACAAAAGCTAATATTTATAAACGACTACATACATATTACCTAACTATGTCTATGTAAAAATGTATATCTGTATTTGCCAGTAAAAAAATATCTAATGATAAAATAATAAAGCATTCTTAATTTATTATCGCTTGTTGTTTTGTTCCAGCAGATGACTGGACAAAATTCAACTTCTTTCATAATTTATTCTTTCATAATTTATTATCCTGCTGCATATTTCATTCTTCTTTCTGAATCAGAAATAACTTGACTTTGATTGAGTTTGTGTGTTTGCGTGCATAAAAGATTGATTATTTGATACAGTGATTGTACGGTGTATTGTGTCATTCATAGTTTAGTTATTGCATTTTATTATCGTTAAAGGGATAAAATAAACTGTCAATCATAATCCAAATTAATTATACGATAATGTTTAATTTGTGTTAAAAACATCCGTCATCATCATCTTTAAACATTCCTTTTTTCTTGTATTTTTTTCCAAAACATCAACGACAAAATCGTTGTTAAGGAGAGGTGAAGAAAATTTCTGACAAACATGCCAGCAAGCAATAGATTCCATAATTATAGAATATTCGTTGAGAGCAAAGGTAATTTTCTTAGGTGATTTCTGGTCAACAGAAAATGTTGTCTAGGTTTTAGTTTCAAGTTTTATCTAATATTATATGATGGTCTCATTCGTCTGGCTCAAGTTCAAGCCAAGAAATATTTTTATTTTTTAATTATAACAATAATTGCCGCCATCAATAACTCTTGATCAAAGAAGACTGGAAAAAAGAATTTCAAGTTTTATTTTCTACACACAAAAATTTTGTTAACTGATACTTTTTCTTTAGAAATACTTTGCTAGGGATATTTTTTTTATTGGAATTTTTATTATTGATAGTTCGTTTACAAATACATTTTGTTATCGATAATCTTAAAAAATTTATATATATTTTATTACAAAATTTTTTATCGATAATCTTAAAAAATTTTGTTATCGATAGTTTTGCTAAGAAAACTTTGTTATCGAGATTTTTTATAGAAAAATATTTTTTTATTGGTAAATTATGTCTTATTTTTGCAACTTAATATCTTTTTGATTTTATATAAAAAATTCAAGTATTTATTATCGATATTTCGATAACAATTTGCTATCACCGTCAGGAAAATTAATATGTTATTAAAAATTGTTAATTTTTTAGAAAATTTTTAATAACATATTTATTTTCCTGGCGATGATAACAACTTGTTATCGAAGTATCGAAAATATATACTTAAATTTTTATATAAAATTATTAGAGAAAAAATTTATCAATATTTAATATTCAATTATCTGATCTTGTTTAAGTAATTATTTTTGCAGCTAAAGATCATGTTGATTTTATATAAAAACTTCAATTATTTATTTTTTATTTTTCGATAACAATTTGTTATTAAAAATGTTCAAAAAAATAAAAAAATTTTAATAACATTAGTTTTCCTGGCGATGACAACAAGTTGTTATCGAAATATCCTAAATAAATACTTGGATTTTTTATATAAAATCAAAACGATCTTTAGCTTGAAAAATAAGTTATAATTACTTAAACAAGATCAAATAATTAAATATTAAACATTGATAAATTTTTTTCTAATAATTTTTAATTATAAAAAAAAAATTTCTATAGGAAATTTTGTTATCCAGATATCTTACTTTAAATATTTTGTTATCGATAGCATTAACAACAATTTTTTTACCGATAGGTTTGTTAATAAAATTCTGTTACAGAGGTTTTTATAGAAATCGATAAATTTTATTTAAATATTTTTTTGATTTTTGTTTATTTAATATATATAAAAAATTTTTTCAGCTTTAGATCTTGTTTTTTATATAAAAAATTCAACAATTTTTTAACTTTTATTTTTTTATATCGATAAAGAAATGTTAGAGACGTGTATAAATGAAAAAGCTTGTTTTTTGTGTTTTGACAGATATTATTAGAGCATTTTTCTTATTAAATTCTTAACAATTTATTTAGATAATTGGGATATAAAGTTGAATGTTTGAGACCATCTTTCAAAAATTTCCAAAGTCTACTGATGATTAGGGTAGCTCCTATGAAATGTCGACATATAGATAGCTGGGAAACATAGAAAACGAGCTATTTATAATTTTTTATTGATAAATTTTCTGTAGGAAATTTTTGTTACCAACATATTTTCCACTATGAACTTTAATTATCGATAACATAAAAAATATTAATTGCTGACAATTTTGTTAATAAATTATTCTTATAATTTTTTGAACAAAAAAATTTCATTTACGCCAGTTTTGTTAACAAAATCGGTTTTGCTAAAAAAATTTGGTTATCGATAATTTTTATAGAGAAACAAATTGTTACTGATAACTTTCTTATAGAATAATTTTTTCTGCAAAGAAATTTTGTTACCAATAGTTTTGCCATTTTTTGTATTAATTAGGTTAGCTATCGATAATTCTTTTACAGATGAATCTTTTTATTTATAATTTTTGTTTAGTAAAATTTTGTTATCGACAGCTTATTATAAAGGAATATGTTTATTTACAGACGTATTATAGAAAAAATGGAGAATTATAAATTCGCTATAATTGTTCTATTGAAAATTTCTGTTATCGATTAATTTTCCATACAAATATTTTTGTTTTACTCTGAGACTCATTGTGGAGAATATCTTCATAGCAAATTCTTCTAACTAGTAATTATAATTTTTATCGAAAAAAAAAGAACACATATTATACGTACTGGTTATTTTTTATATTGAAAATTTTTGTTATCGATATTTCCTGTAGAGCAGAATTTTTCTGTGAATAATTTTTGTGTAGTAACTTAACAACTTTCTTATAAAATTGCTTTTGATAAAAGAGTAAGATTATTGTAAGCTTTACTATAAAAAAAGTTGGTTATAATATATATAATATAATTTCGATATAATTTCTCCATTGAAAATTTTTGTAATCGATTAATTTTCATTGCAAAATTTTTTTTTCTGCGTTAAAAGTTTTTCCTGTTAATAATTTATTTTCAATAACATTTTTATAGATAATTCTTTTAACCAGTAATGTTTCAATAAACAAATTTTATATCGATACTATTTAAAAAAAAATAATGTTATCGATAATTTTTCTTGGAAAACTTTTTTGTATTGTATAGATGTTTTTTTGTATTGAATGGCTTTGTTATTGATAAATCCTATAGATTTTTCTATTAATAGTTTTGTGTAGTAAAATTTTATTACCGATAATTTCTTAATAGAAAAATTTCTTCTTTGACCAAGAGTTATTGATCGCGGCGATTATTGTTATAATTAAAAAATAAAAATATTTCTTGGCTTTAGCCAGGATTGAACTTGAGCCAGACGAATGGTAGCATCATATAATATTAGAAGTAGAAAATTTTTACAATAATAGTTTTTGAATAGTAAAATTTATTTATCGATAATTCCATTACACAAAAATTTTTCTTTTAATAATTTTTGTGTAGTGGAATTTTATCATCAACTATTTCTCTACAGAAAAATGTTTCTAATAATAATTTTGGTGTAGTACATTTTTATTATGCCTATCATTTTTAAAGAAATAAGTTTTAATTAACCACTAAGCCATTATTTTATTTATAAAAATCTGTGGCGTTTTATCATAACAACTTAAGTAGATTTTTAGAAATTGTAAAAATTGCTGCTAATATGATTATTTGGTTAAAAGTAGTATTCTTGTGGCATAAATAATTTTTCGTATTATTCACAAACTTTAGTTAGAATTATGGTTTATCTTTTTTTCTTCTTAAATGTAGTTCTTCATTCAAATTTCCCCTCAAAATGCCACAGAAACAATTTTATTTATTTACGGCTAAAGTTTCCGACTGCTTTTTCCCCTGCCCAATATAATTGATTGTGTGTAAATGTCAATATTTATTTTTATATTTCCGTCATAACACTTTCCTTGTGCTTTAAACCTTGCAACCTCATCTTTGCTTAAAGTTGCCTTTTAAATTGTTTTTCTCATTCTCAGTCTCAATCTTGTAATATAAATTTAATAAGCATGAAAAGCGACTGCAAAGGCAAAGAAGGAACATATTGTGTCTGTAACATGTATCGACGTAAGTGTTGCTCGATTGATGTAACAGTTAAGGAAAATAAAAATAAAACGAGTGTGTTCAAACAACCTTATAAATAAATTATTGCAAGTTCATTAAATAAACATTGGCTGCATCATTACTTACACATCAAATGGATATAAATATTTTTTTTTGACGCTGCTAAGTTTTACTTTTGTACGAGAGATCGGAATAGGAATGAAGAAAGAAGGCAGATAAAAAAAGGCGTGTAATGAAGATCAATTCCGGAGAATCCTTTCAATCAAGTCGTTTAGAAAAAACCTCGAAAAAACAACAAAAGAAAATTAAAAAGAGTGATAATACTTTTGGTATTTAAAAAGAACAAGAACTTACAGATCATCAGCAGCAGGCTTTCTTCGTTTGTTACACTTAAAGCAAACACAACTGTTGCCTAAAACTTTAAGTAGAATAAAAAATAACAACAACTTTTTGTTTGTGTGAAATCATGGTCGGTTGTGACCATTTTTTTTGCCAACTCATGGCATCAATCCTCTTAAGTATATTACTTACATATGTGCATATGGAATTTGAAGCCAAAAGAAGATTCATGGCTGCAAAGTTAAAGAGAAGATATAATTTTTAAATACTGAAGCCGAACGGCTGTAGTAGACTCTTTAATGCTGTATTTTGGAGATCTTTAGGATGATAACAAGTGGCAGTAGGGCAATCAAATAACGATGAGTATAAAATGGTTTGTGTTGTATAGGCTGGCAGTTCCGTGAAGCCAACCCCGTTGGGCCTTTTCTTGAACCCATTGTGTTATGTGCTGGTTTTGTTGGTATTTTTAGTTTGTTTTAATATAGTAGTTATTATATTAAACAGAAGAGTAAATAAAAAACTTGAATTTCTTGAAAAAGTTTTACTGTGTTGACAGCAATGCAAGTTTAATAGAAATTTCAAAAAAAACTATTTCGGAAAGAAACTATCATAGTGTGTACCGAGTCTAATGTATAATTGGACATCTGAAGCAGGCAACTTGTCGAATAGTTTTATATTGAAAGCAGTAAATTTTTGAGTGATTTCTATACAAATTATTTCATTGCTTGTATTGTGGAAATATTACACGCAAAGAAAAGGCAGTTGGATATATGGTTGCAACAACATTAATATATATTCTATAACATTGTGTATTACTAGTAAAAAATTATAAATAGCTTGTTCTTTATGTTTCCCAGCTATCTATATGTCGACATTTCATAGGAACTACCCTAATCATCAGTAGACTTTGGAAATTTTTGAAAGATATTCTCAAACATTCAACTTTATATCCCAACAACATAAATAAATTGTTGAGAATTTAAAAGAAAAATGCTCTAATAATATCCGTCAAAACACAAAAAACAAGCTTTTCTATTTATAAACGTCTCTAACATTTCTTTACACCTATGATTAGGGTAGTTCCTATGAAATGTCGACATATAGATAGCTGGGAAACATAAAGAACAAGCTATTTATAATTTTTTACTGGTATAAATGTTAGAAGCTTAAATAGCGAATATAAAAAAAACTTAATTGTTTGAATTTTTGTTCTCTGCTTTTCGATACTTTCAAAAAGCAAATCGTAGCAACCAACGGTTGTTCATTTGTTTGAAAGGTGTAAAGAAATGTTAGAGACGTTTATAAATAGAAAAGCTTGTTTTTTGTGTTTTGACGGATATTATTAGAGCATTTTTCTTTTAAATTCTCAACAATTTATTTATGTTGTTGGGATATAAAGTTGAATGTTTGAGAATATCTTTCAAAAATTTCCAAAGTCTACTGATGATTAGGGTAGTTCCTATGAAATGTCGACATATAGATAGCTGGGAAACATAAAGAACAAGCTATTTATAATTTTTTACTGGTATAAATGTTAGAAGCTTAAATAGCGAATATAAAAAAAACTTAATTGTGTATTACTGTTAAACACATCATATTATCGGTTTAATTATAGTTTGTTCCTCTATAAATATGTTACTGTTTGCATTTCTGTAATTCTATTGTTAATAAATTTCTAAATATGGTTGCATACAAAAATGGCAATTGTGAAAATGTTTTTAAAAACAACAATAGCTTTTATCACATGCAATATAAAAATGTTTGTTTTTACAATATGTATGATATGCTAATCCATATCCAACAAAAGAGTTTAAAAAATAAATTTACTATTGTTGTCATTAATAATATTTTGCTTCCAGTCGCTGACACATAATTTTTTTCCATTCGAGTTTTTCTTTGGAAATAAAAAAACGTTTTGTGTACTTTTAATTTAAAAAATATACTTATATATTAGTTCAGCTTTATGTAAAAATGAGAAAAAAGAAGACGAAGTTGAGTACTCGCGAAAATATAAAGGTAAGTCCGTAATGTTAAGATATAAACATATCTAACAAAACGAGTACGTGCAACCATATTAATATGGTTACATATTACTTTTAAAATTACAATCGCAGATGAAATTCTTAATAACTACGTTTGTTTTATTGCAGCAGATAGATAATTCAACATCAAAGAGGAGACGCAACGCGATTATTTTTTTAAATTTATATTAAACATAGTTTTAAATATATGTCTTGTTCTTGTCTTTTTCTTGTAATTAATTATAATATGTATGTATTTGTGCTAATTATAACAAATATATGGTTCAATTACAATAAACCTATTCGGGATATTAGTATGGTTATTTTATGAAAGTTACATATGAGAAAATTATGAGTAGTTAGTATAACAATATGGTTGGTTATGTCGATTATTTGATCATTTTAATCACTACTGTGGTTACTTATTATTATAATAATGTTAAACCAAAATATAAAATGGTTACTTATAATATTTTTTTACAATACTATGGTGTGTTCTGTCAATGGTATTTTAAATGTAACAATGTGGTATTATCAAGTACAACCATATAACCCAACAATAGTATGTTGCCCTTAGAATATTGTCGTATCAACCATATATTTCTTTCCACTTGTACTTAAGTAAAGAAATAAGTACAGTTTTTTATATAAATATAGAATGTATACCATTATCTTTGCAACATTAAATATTAGAATAATCTTTTAAAACAAACTTCAATCATTACTTGCTGTAGCGCACACACCTCAAAGAATGATTTTTTTTTTTTGTCGCTGCTATTTAAAACCAACTCCTTTAAAATGTACACAATTTAATCCAAGTAACGAAAAATATGTTACTACTTTTTGTTACTGTTTGGTATCTTTATAATAAGCGTTCCAACCTCTTAAGAACTTATATACCATACACTTACATACCTACATAAATACATACCTGCATCCAAGCCGCCATCCATCCATCCATCCATCTATCCATCTGTGTTTGGTGGTGTTGCTACAGCAACCTGTAAAACTATTTATTGCTGAAGAGGTTCTCCCTCGATTTCCACATGTGTGGTTGTTCGTTTGTGTTTTTTGGAAGGAAGGTGCCGGCTTTCAACGCTACGTCATTGTTATTCTTTGACGATTGTCGATGTTATTCTTAGCGCTTTAAAGGCTTGATGAGACACTTCAACGTACAACCACAATAAACTTGCATGTTCTTCAAATACTTCGTTTTTTTTCTTCTTAATTTTCAAATGTGGTCGTTCTTGTTGTCTGCATGCATGATGATGATGATGATGATGATGATGATGATGATGTTTTAATACATAAGATAATAATGATGAAGTTTACAAGAAAAATAACAACAACAAAATCTTCTTTCACCTGTCAGCATTATTTGAGTAAAATGCAGCATTATTTAGAGTGCCACAGTCTCACACCTTAAACTTCAATACCAATTGCCGAAACATCAAAGTCGCGTCAAATTTTAAAGCTGCAATCTTGTCAAGACATAATTTTTTTTTGTTGTTGTATAATGTAAGGAAAAGTATGGGTCATTCCTTTCAGATTAAATGAATTTAAAAAATTTTAACTTATGGCATATTCTTTTCCAACAAAAATGTTTTATGCTACCCTTTGCCCGTTTTTATGTTCTTTTCTCAACTTCAAGTATGAGTATTCTGTCCGTTGTGTTGTGAACACGTATTAAGTGTTATCCGCGTTCAGTGTTTTTTTGTTTTTTTTTTTCCTTAATTTTTATTTTGTGTGTTGCTTTTTTGTATTGCAAATAAAATAAATAAAAATAAAACCAAATAAAATAAACAGTTAAAAATCTTTTTAAAAATAAAACAACAAAATACACGGGTGAAAAAAAAAAATAACATAAAACTCTTAAAAACATGCATCTAAACAACAACAATATAAATATAAATACGACTACCAACAACAAATGCAATAAACCATACAATTAACAAATACAAACAATTATGCATACATGCTGCTACCCAATAAACCAGACAGATCAACAAACAGAAAAAAAAAATAAAATAAAATAAAAAAAAAAAAAATAAAAATAAAAATAGAAAACACCCACAACAACAATAATAATAAAATAATAATAATAAAAATAATAATAATTAACTTTTTAATCTAAATAATATAGATAAATGGCCAGATCAGGGCTTTTATGGCCCTTTTACAGGCATTGTTCCATAATCCTGCAACATACCTTTTAAAAAAAAAAAAAAAAAAAATAAAAACCAAATAATTGTTTTGCAATGTTGGTGATATGGGGTTGACTGTTGTTGACTGTATAGTATCGAAGGTATATACACTGGATACTATACAGTCGAATGAACAATTAAGTTAACTTCGGCCTCACCAGCACAGCAGAATTAGCATTTGTACATGATTTTTCTATCGCAATGGCGGGAAACTTTAGAATAGACTTTTGCAACATACGTGGGCTGAGAACGAACTTCTTCTCCGTCTATGCTCACACGTGTCTCCATCGGCCGGATATTTTCGCCCTATGTGAAACCCAGGTATCTGAGAATGCTGATCCACAGGATTTTCATATACCTGGGTATCAATTCCTATCCCTCTTTAACTTCCATCGGGGCCTTGTAATTTACATTCGCAATGAAGTTGTGTTCCAATGCCAGCAACCATTAAGCATGCATGATGCAGAATTTACCTGTCTTTGGGTTAAATTCAAAATCAGATCACACTTTTTGCATTTCGGGTTTCTATACAGAAGTCCAAATGCGGTGAGGGATACTACCTTTTCTGGTTTCGATGCCCTCTCCGACTCCATATCGAAGATCCTGGAAAGTTGTCCGAGCAGTGAAATCGTTGTTGCTGGTGATTTCAATGTTCACAACTCATCCTGGCTTCGCCACTCGAGTCATACAACTCCAGAAGGCCAATATGTCGAGTTATTCGCTGCGTACAACCACCTAGCGCAATTAGTGAATGAGCCAACGCATATTCCATGTGTTGAAGGGCACCATTCAAACACACTTGACCTATTCCTGACTTCACACCCTGAAAAGTATGAAGTCAGAGTTAGTGCACCTCTCGGCAATTCGGATCATTGCACCATTTCTGCCACCTTTTCGATTTCGGGACTTCGTAACGTTTCAAAATCAGCTACGAAACGTTCAATATTTATTTACGAAAAGGCGCGTTGGGCTGAGCTCAACCAATTTTATGAGCATTTTAATTGGAAACTTTGTTTTCTAGATAACGACATAAATGCTTCAGCAAAAATGGTCGAGAACATTATATTGCTAGGGATGAAAACATTCATCCCCTCCAAGCAGATTTCGATTAAACCAAAAGCAAAATCTTGGTTTAATCAGACGTGCAAAAACGCAGTCAGATCCAGAGAGGAAGCATTCAGTAACTGGCGTTTAAACAAAACACCAGACACTGATTTGCTACGCAAAAAGGCAAGATCTTCGTGTGCCAAGGTACTTAGGCGTGAAAAGTCTCTTCACGAACAGCGCCTTCGTGCCAAGGTCCTTGCAGCTCCTCGGGGCAGTAAGACCTTTTGGTCTTTCGTTAAGAGAGTAAAGAACAGTGCTAGTTCATCAATTCCAACTCTTTTAAAGAATGACCAAGCATTCACAGACCCGGTTGACAAAGCTAACCTGTTGGCTGAAATCTTTGCAAGCAATTCCTGCTTGCCGGAAAGCAGTCAGCCACTTCCCGAGCTCGAAAGAGTATCTGTAACTATGCCGAAGATATTCTTCCGGGCGCGAGCAGTTAAAAGGGTTTTGGAAGACCTCGATATAAACAAAACTCCTGGACCGGATGGCATTCCAGCACTGGTCTTGAAGCAGTGCTCTTCTACGCTTGCGCGTCCATTAGCACGCCTTTTCAGCATACTTTACCATACTGGTGAGTTTCCATCGTGCTGGAAGGTTGCTAATGTAACACCAATACCCAAAAAGGGTATGGCAAATAACCCCGAAAATTACCGCCCAATTGCAATTTGCTCTACACTCTCCAAAGTAATGGAAAACATGGTTAACCATCACCTTATGAGGTATCTGGAGTCGCATAAACTACTTTGTGATCGTCAATATGGATTTCGTAAGGGTCGTTCAACTGGCGATCTTATGGCATATCTCTCAGAGAAATGGTGCCACTCAATCCATCATTTCAGTGAAAGTAGGGTGGTGGCTCTTGATATTTCAAAAGCGTTTGACAGAGTGTGGCATGGTGCACTATTGGCAAAACTTACTGCTTTTGGTGTCGGTGATGACTTCTCTCGGTTTATATCGAGCTTTCTCAGAGACCGCTCTATACGAGTTGTTATAGATGGGGTCTCATCAAACGAGTTCAAGATTAATTCAGGGGTACCGCAAGGCTCCGTTCTTTCTCCTACCCTATTTCTTATTTTCCTCAACGACCTTCTCTACCAAACTTCCAATCCTATCCACTCTTTCGCGGATGACAGCAGCATTTGTCACTCGTACTCTTTTAGATATAGGCCCAGCCTATCAGAGATCGCTGCCAAGAGACTAAATATGAATGATTCACTGAATAGTGATCTTCTATTGGTCTCTGAATGGGGTCGTAAAAACAGGGTCGCCTTTAATGCTCGTAAGACCCAGTGTTGCTTATTGACGCACAAACAAACGACCGCTAATGCTGCTTCATCTGTACTCATGGATGGTATAAATATTGAAGAATCGGATGCTCTTGATGTTCTTGGAATGAAGATACAGTGTGACGTTCGCTGGAATGAACACATTTTTCATATCTCTAAAGAAGCATTCAAGTGCCTCGGTTTTTTGAAACGGTGTAAGATGTACTTCACTCCATCCGACCTCCTTACTATTTATACCACCTACATCCGACCGAAAATGGAATACAACTCTCATGTTTGGGCCGGTGCCTCAAAGTCTGTTTTGGGGTTACTCGACCGTGTGCAGGAGAGGGCGAAGAAGCTCATCGGTGACAGTAGGGTATCCAACTCTATTGACTCACTGGAGCATCGACGCAGTGTGGGATGCGTTACTCTGTTCTATCGATACTACAATGGATTTTGCTCTGACGAGATTAGGGATCTTGTTCCCGAAACGCGCACATTTTTACGTAGCACGCGTTCATCGTCTAGAGCCCACCCATTTGTGGTCGATTGCCCGGGGAATCGTACTACGCATTACAGAGAGAATTCGTTTTTCAGCCGCACGCTTCGTCTGTGGAACAAGTTGCCTGCAGAAGTGTTTCCTGTCTGTTATAACGTTGGAAGATTCAAGTCAAATGTTCACAAACACTACTCCCGCTTTCCCCCTCCTCACAACCTATTTTCCTAGTTCTGGTACAATGCACTGCATATGTAGGGGTCATCCCCTGAGTACTGGTCCAATATAAAAAAAAAAAAAAAAAAAAAAAAGGGTGAAATATTGTGCCCTTTTTACCTTGACTTATACTGAATTATATTTATATATTGTGTTAAAATAATGATTGTAGTTTGTTTGTCTTTTTGTAAAGATTTTCTTATTTAATAAAAGTGTTCCATTATGTATGATAAACCACATCTTATACAAAGTCTTATACTGAGATACAATATCTTATACTGAAATTTATAGAACAAAGTGCAGGGCCTGGCATTAAGTTTACTTAACTGCACTTACTTTTAATATATGGTTTATATTGTGAAACAATATACGAGATCTTGTTCAGGGATTTGTAATCAAAGAATTTGTATTTTGTGCAAGAAAGGGGATTAGGTAGTCCAAAGCACTTGAAATATTGAAAGTGAAATATGGTGATTGTACTTTATGTCAGGAAAGTAGTACACGGTTTTCAAAGAAAGTCGAGCAGATGTGAATGACTATGCTGGTCCTGGAAGGTCCATCACCACAAAAAAGTCATGAATATGTTGAGATAATTAGGAGCATTTTTATAGAAAATCATCGAATCACTGTTAGAAAAATTGCTGAAGATATCGGCATATTGGTTGGATCATGCTATACCATTTCTTTTTTTTAAATTCTAAGCATATGGCAGCGAAGTTCGTATCAAAATTGCTGAATTTTGGCAAAAAAAAATTAAAACTGTAGCGTAGGAATCGCCAGGAAACGTTAAATGACGTTGACGATAATTCATCACATATGAAGATAAACCATGGAAATATGATTATGACAGCGAAACCACACAGTCGATCAGCGTAACCCTTCTTCCAACTGGATGAGCCAAAAAGAGCTAAAGTCAAAAAAGCGTATCAAGATCGTTCAAATGTCAAGGCTTTGTTCACAGCTTTCTTCCATTACCATCACATAGCGCATCATGAGTTCGTTTTATACACGCGAATGGTTAATAAGGAGTACGTGTATTAACTTCAAGTGTTAAGGCGGTTTAGAAAAATATTTAAAAAAGTCCGTAGTTGGTGGAAAAAGTTCATGGCTTTCGCATCACATGAATGCAATTGTTCACTAGAAATGACTAACTTATAATGCCTCAGCCACTGTATGCACAGATTTAGTGCCCTGAGACTTTTTCTTGTTCCTAAAATGGAAGGGACTCATAAGAGGACGGCATATAATAGCAATTGAGGGGATAGATACTGAATCTCTGGCGGAGCTCTAGCTCTTACTGAAAGTGTGTATCAGAACTGCTTCGCGGATTGGAAACAGCTCGTGTACAAGTGTATAATACAATCCTAAGGGGGAGTACTTTGAAGGGACCAAATTAAAAATTGATAAGTAAATCAATTTCTTTTGAGAAAAACGAAAATTCACTTTTGCTGTTGGACAGACCACTTATACTCTCTTGAATCTTGAATTTACCTATACTATTTTTTTTACAATCTCTTATACCCAAGCTTTTGTCTTATACAAAATCTTATATTTAGACTTTAAACTTATATTCAGACTTATACTTTTAGCATATACAATTGCTCCTGGATTCCGAAAGAAAAATGGTTCGTAATCGAAGAATTGGTACCCTTATTGGGTTTTGGTATTTTCCTTTCGCATTTAATTTTTCCCTTTCGCACATTTTATTTTATAATTCTTCGCTATTGTTTATTTTGTGGTACCAGTGTTGCTTCATTTTCTAAGTATTTCACAAAAAAGTGTGCATAAACGGCACAGAGAACCAAATTATACTCTTATCGCGTTTGCCTTTCGCATCGAACTTACTTTCGCATCGCAATAGAGAGTAAACCCCCGGTTTTAAATTTTACAATTAGTAATTTTAAGTAATGTTTTCTCATGCAATCACCCATATTGGTATCTATATACGTATATGAGTATATAATTTTTTTTCCTCGTATAAAATACGATTTGAGAATCTAAACCCTAGAACATGATTTTAATGTTTCAAGTTGTAAATTGTGTGGCCTAGTATTGTTTGGTATGATTTTGATACATTCAAGTGCAAAGAAAACATACATGCAACTTAACCAAATACTCACGAAACTTCTAACAGCAACATATCGTGTTGCCATATGTCTGTGAATAACACTCAAACAACAAGTACTTGTACTTGTTAAGGCTTACTTACTTACGTGCATACTACATATATGAAGACGAAGAACAAAAAAAAGAAAAATGTTCAATTCCAAAGCTTGTGCATCTCAATTCTTTTACATTTCTCAGATGTGCATCCCAAAATAAAAACATAAAAAGAAAAAAAAAATAAAATTTTCTGGCGAAAAGGAAAAATAAAATGAAGTTTTATGGCATGATTGTTGATTAAGGACCTGGTCAAATGACAAAAGTCTGTTCCTAAGAGAGAGAGTGAGAGAGGCAAGAATACGTGTAAAACAATCTTCAATGTCGTTGAAAAGTTCTAGCAGAAGACTTTAATTTAGACGGATGAACGGTTGAATGGATGGATGGGAGCTTGTTTGTTTGAATGATGGTTTGTATATGTGTTTGTACAAACACTCAATAATGTGGCCGTGTTAAAATTTCTTTTTAACGAAATCGTGATGCAATATTGTGTTAGTTCTAGACACGCATATCTCCTTTAACTTTTAGTTATGCTTTAAGACTTGAATATATTCAAGTTTTTATGCATTAAACACATTCAAGACAGCAGGCCACCGACTGCAAGCTATCAAAAATAGAATACAGGTATTTATATGAACATGATTGTGTAAACAGTAATACGGCTACACGAACACACAACCCCGGGGCTACATTTGTAGCTAATATTATTAAACTAATGCACTAAATACATTAAAGATTGCATGTTACCGCCTATACGGCTACAATTGTCACTCTATAGTCAGCTACTTAATTTTATCAGAAACTTCAGCAGAATAATAAATAGCTGATTCATTTTTGCGCTCAGCATGAAATTTGTATTTAATTATTAAGAAAACGATAACTACGCAGTTTTGTAATTTTCTTTTTAAAATATGCCAGGGATACCAGCTGATACTAAGTCCTAGATTGAAATTATTTATAACGTAGCATACACCTATGTCATACACTAAAACTTAGTCTAATACAAAAGATCTTTCGCTTTTCGGAATGTATAAAAAATAAGTCTTAATATGCAACTCATTAAAATTTGACATTCACAGGAAAAGAGTAAATTCTTTTTGAATATAATACTTATTTTTATTTTTTACTTTAGACCAGGGCCCTATTCCACAAAAGAACTTATCAACTTTTCACTTTGCACTTATCAAATTTTCCGTCAATTTGCAAAACTTTCTGTTCCTCAGAACTATAAATTTTGATGAGTGATAAGTACAAATTGATAAGTGTAATTTGCAAAGTTCTCTCATTTTTTATATTCTCTTTGCACATTCTGTTCCACGTACATTCTCCTGTGCAAAGTGCAAAGTTAATGTTGAAAAGTATAATTGGCAAAGACTTCGCAAAAAATGTAACTGTTTCGTTCCACAAAAACTGTAATTTTTTGTTTTGCAAAGCAAATTTTGATAAATTTGTCAAAAATTTGCAAGGTAAACGATCACCTTGCAAATTTTTATTGTTAGATCTAGTGAAGTGTGAAATATGTTAAGACGTTATTTTTTGTTTGACTATAGCGAAGACGACGCAGTTGTAGCCAGAAATTATAAAGACCGAATTAATTTTTTGGGACTTCAAAACTATAATTTTAAAGAATGCTTTCGTTTAAATGGAATTCAAGTTGATTTCATTTTAAATAAAATTGGGGAAAAATTAGAGCACAATACACAACGCAGTCATGCTTTATCGGCTAAAAATCAGCTACTACTGTGCTTGCATTGGCTGGGAAATGGTTGCCAGTACCATGGAGTTGCAGCTATGCATGGGGTTTCCAAATCAACAGTTTGCAGAACCATACATAGAGTTGTCGACCATATAATAGACGTTTTATTTCAAAACACCATTCGGTGGCCCGATGACGTTAGTGGTATTGCTGAAAAGTTTTTTATGATGGGTGGATTCCCTTGTGTGTGTGGTTGCGTAGATGGCACAATCATTCAAATTGATGCGCCAACGTTGCACGAAGAAGGATATGTGGACCGGCATGGGAACCACTCATTAAATGTGATGATGATTTGTGGGCCAGACTATACATTTTATAGTGTAAATGCAAATTGGCCGGGCAGCGTCCATGACTCAAGAGTGCTACGAAATTCGGCTGTAAGTCAAAGATTTGACAATGGATGGAGACCATTTCCGGATGCTGTTGTTTTGGGTGATAGCGGCTACGGACTAAAAACCTGGTTGATACCACCATTACGCCAAAATCCCGATAACCCCGCTGAAGAGGCTTTCAATCGTTGCCATAAAAAAACACGGCGCATAATTGAAAATTGTTTTGGCATTCTTAAAGAAAGATTCCCATGTCTAAATTATTTGCGACTGAAGCCTGAGTTTGCAGGAAAGGTTGTTATTGTTTGTGCCATCTTACACAATATTGCCTGTAGCATTGGAAGACGTAGTGAAAACATGCAACTGAATGAAGACACTGATAATGAAACTGAGGAAATGGATGTGGAAAATGCTCAAGATGAAATTGGTGCCCTTACTAATATGGATAATGCGAGTGGAATGGAAAGGCTTACTTCTCTGCTGCAGTACTTTTCTTAGTACCAACTATTATAGTATTGTTTTGAAATAACATTGTTTTTTACCTTTTTCCGTGCAAAAGCATTTAAGTTCACAGAGAATAAATAATAAGAAGTAGAAACATGAAATTCATTTATAGTTTATTTAAAATTAAAGTAAAATAAATAAATAAAAAGTACAATGTTAGAAAAAAAAAACAAAGTAAAAAAATAAAAAAAACTATAATTCTTGAAAGGACGGACTCCCCGGGATTTGCGAAATATCTGCAGTTTCTGCCACTGCAATCTCTCGCGTAATAGTAGATACTGGAATCTGTAGCTCCCTCTCTAATTTCAGGCATTGAAGTTTCCTGTAATAAACTTCAACCTGCAGGAGCTCCAGCCGACATTTTTTTTCTCTATCACAAGTTTCATTTGGAAACTTGGTAGAGTTTTTTCTCTTCCTGGGGTTTGGAGGTGGGTGCTCAGATGTTTCCTCTGTCACCGATGCTCTAGAATCAGACTCAACTAATTGTGGAATTTCTGAATTCCCGTAACTTTCAGGCAAATTCAGCCCATCTACTACAGCTGAGTCTGATTCCAAAATATCGAGAACTGCCATGTCGACCTCATCCATAACGATGTTCTTCCCACCTGCGGACCCAGTTCTTCGAGCGTTATCCCTTTTACTCTGCAAATTAACAAAATCAATGACTTTTAAACATATAATATATTGTATATTTATTGACAGTAAAGAATACAAATAACTATATTGTATGTGAACCGGTTCTTCTAATCAGAAGATTTGTTTAATTTAGTACAACGTTAACTCACAACAACAATGGATATGATGATGATTTATGTTGTTGTTGTATATAATATGTCTGTTGCTTTTTTTCACTGAACAATGTTACAATTAATAGAAATTGCAACAAAAACAAGTGAAATAAATATAATTATTTGCTATGTGCAGGCAATAAGTTGTTTTACTTACCAGTGTCCGACTCTTCCAGAGACCAAACAAACCGTCCCTTGCATAGGACCATGTTTTTTGGGCCGATGCCAGTTGGAGCGATTGTGCTATTTTTAAAACTTCTTCCCAAGCAGTTTGTTTATTTAATTTATTTACCTTCAAAATAACATATAAATAAATTTTATATATGTACATACATATAAATATTTTCTATAGTTTTATAAAAAATACCTTATTATGTTGAAAACTGGCGAATAAAATATGTTTTTTTTCTTGAATCACTTGTAACACCGCAAGTTTTTTTTCCAATTGAATTTTGCGGCTCATATTAAATGTTTTACTTAACAATGCAAAGTGAAAAGTGATAAAAAATGAAATGCAAAGATGTTTAAATGCTTTGTGGAACACTTCGCACACTCACTTTGCAGACGAGCGCAAAGACTTTGCAAAGAGCGCAAAGAGAGTAACGGTTTCACAAAAATTTGCTGAGTTCAAAGTGAGATTTACAAAGAATATTGTGGAACAGAAACACTTATCACTTTGCCAAAAAATGCAATTTGATAAGTGCAAAGTGAAAAGTTGATAAGTTTTTTGTGGAATAGGGCCCAGTACTCAAAAAATGGCACGAAGGGTTAGTGCATTGTATTGCGTCAGAACTAAGAAAATGGGTTATGAGGTGGAGAAAAAAGGGAGTAGTGTAGTAAGACGTGTGTCTTGAACTTTGCAACATTGTAGCTGATAGGAAACACGAGTGCGAGCAGTTTGTTTTACAGATGAACACTACCGTTGAAGAACACACTCTCTCTCTCTCTTACGCGCTCTCTTTCTCTCCCTTTCTCTCTCTCTCTCTCTCTGTAATGCTTTATGTGATTCACTGGGCAGTCGACCACAAATAGTCAATAACCGTGTATTATATAAAAAACTTTGGTTTGCGCGAAGGATATCTCTAATATCGTCAGAGCCATATTAGACAATAATGTACACTAGACTACAGCAAAGTCAAGTATATAAAATTAATTAAATTTTTAATTCTTTCAACTAAAAAGTTTTATTACTGTTACATATTTTTCTGTGTAGATTACGCTAAGACGTTTTCCTTCTCTTTACATCTCCTTTCATTAACTTACAAGTGATGGCCAAGAACTTAATTTTCTATACTCGCGGGTGATATACTATAAAAATTTTCGGGTGAACTGAAAACGCAAATAAGTTACGGTTTTTGGTTTTCAATGAGAGAAGACGGCATTTAGCTGTGACAATTTTTTTCGCCATATTAATTCCGCAAAATATAAGTTTTTTTTTGTTTTTTTTTGTTTTTGTAGTTTCTCTGTGTCCTCAATAAATATTTCTTTTAACTTCGCTGCAAAAAACTTATAGTTTCTAATTCTTGATAGTCTGCTGCTATACTAGAAACGCATGCAAGTCCTATGCGCTTGCTCATCTGTTTTTGTAAAAGCACTTAGCTATAGGCTGTGCTCTTTAATATACACATGTGTGTATACACACACAAGTGCAAAGCGACAACGTTTTCATATGCTTTACTTATGAAATAAAATTAGTGTTTCCTTAAATGTATTGGCGTTTGCTCTACCATATAGAACTTTTGGGCACCCCTGCTATAGACTTTGCTTTTAATTTTTCCACAAAGAAAGCAGACGTTTATAAAATTCCATAAATACTCTTTTTTCAGCGTTGCCTTCTTTATATCGCTCCTTTATTGCAACATAGTCGTATCTCAAAAAATGAGCTTTTCGAGCTAACAATGCAGAATTGTTAACAGTACTACCTTTGTGCCAAAAATTTATTAAAATTACTTTTAAACTGTTTTCTTTAGAAGATATTTTGTAAAAAAATTTTCTAAGACTTGTATGGAAACTAAAAATTTGAAATGTGTTTTTCGCGAAACAAGCTTTTTTGAGTTATAAAGGAGCGATGTCCATTCATAATATAGTGTGGAAGGTGTTGGACTAAATCTTGTTAGTCTGAATAGACCCGAAAGTATATACACTGGTCACCGATCAGTTTTAACTAATTTAATTCCAACGTTTTAAATCCTGTAATAGAGTTTGTTTTCGTCTTTCGTGTTGTTTTTGTTCAAGTCAAATCTCCACAAACTCTATTTCCTCTTTTTTCCTCCTCATAATCTATTTTCCTAGTTCCAGTACAATGCACTGCATGTGTAGAGGTCATTCCCTGAGTACTGGTCCAAGATAAAAAGACAAGACTTTATTCATTTATTTTGTGAGCTTCTTCTCCCTTCCCTTCATTCTGCAAAATTTTCAACGAAATAAAAAAATTTTGCACATAAGCGGTTTGACAAACATCAGCAAGTTTAGGCGAAAATCCAAAAATTTTGGATATTCGTGCAAACATGCTTCAAATATTTGTGCAAACAAGCAAACATTACCCTAAGCAAAGCCAAATGTTAGTACAAAAGTAAAATTCTGCCGTGTTTACCAAGCAGGATGTGTAGTTTACTTGGCCCTTAACTATCAATATATGTGTGCCTGGCCACCACTGGTGTAAATGGATTATCGGGGAAATTCAAGAATGTGTCTCAATATTTCTTTATATATGTAAAAAGTCAAAGTAATAGTAATGTTGAGTTGACATTTAAACGACATTTTAACCTATTTAGTGGCGGTTGTTTTCTGAAAAGCTTTTTCTCTGCCTCTTTAGTTGCTGTCATTATCATCAACGTCTTCAACAAATTCATTTGGCTACAAGAAGTTCTCAGGCAAACAGGCACATCTTTGTTGTAGCCTATTTTTTATTTAGTTTTTTTTTTTTTTTTTTTTTGCAGCAAGATAATTCTAAAGATATTTACTGTGCACAAATACATTGACTGACTCATTTGAAAGTGTGGACATTTGCAACAGTGTTTTGTGGTTTATAAAGTAAATCTTGAATAAATAAACATGCAAACAAAAAAATATAGTCTTGCATACTTTGGACCAGCTTGTTATGGAAATGTGTTGTTAAACTAAAGAAAGTGTGAACCAAAATAAATCATACAAATAAAAAAGTTTATAATTATTATAAAATATTGTAATAAGTTAATTTAAGTGAAATGTTTAAATATCTATTTTCCATATTATGTAGATAAATATTTTGTCATACTGTCTGCTTTTCTTGTTTTATATATAAACTGCAAGACTAGATCTATTTTCCCCATTTATATATATCCATATTATTTTCTGAGCAGCTCTGCTCTTTGATTCGTTAACACTTAACAGCATTTACAATGTCTTGGCCGTACAAGGATTTTCTTTTTATCAAAGTCTTTAAGCCACAAACGAGTTAAAACTCTGTACACACAGTTTATAAGAAAGTGCAACATTTCTCTTGAAGATGTTGATTTAATGTCGACATTGTCGTTATTTAAAGTTGTTATAAATATAAATTTTTTCTTGTAGATTCTCAACACAAAATCAACTTTTAATAGAATTGCATTAAAACCGGAAATGTTATAATATTTTGCTTTGACATACAAGTGCATGTCTGCTCTTTTTTTTTTCTTCTTGTATCTTGTTTTAACTAAATGTTTCTTAAAATGCATGTTTATTAAGTTTGCTTGGTAATCATTTTCCCAAATGAACATTTCAAGACATGTTTGATGTTGTTCTAAGTGAAATGTGAGTGTCAAATAAAGTTCATTGTAGATAAAATTTAAGGCTGAGAACAAAGTTTTGGTAAAAGAAGTGCCTGAAAAAAAAGCAGGCGGTGAGTATATTTGAAAAGTGCCGAAAACATGCCTCATGTCAAAGGTTGATAGCGGCAAATGACATTTAAAGCTCACCGCCAAAATTATGTTTCATATCCAAGGTAGTTTAATAAAGAGAATAAAAAAGAAGCATCAAGTAAATTTTTAATGTTGAAAAAACTATAAATATGAATGAATTCAACATAACTAATATTATATGGCTTTCGGCAAGAATTATTTTTAGTTTTAACAATAATTGCCGCGATCAATAACTCTGGATCAAAGAACACTGGAAAGAATAATTGAACACACTTAGCTGGGGAACAACTAGCAGTTTCACCATTGCTACACTGCTCATTAGCACATTCAATTCAACATAATTTTATTTTGTATTTTTGTAAAAAACTAAATTATTCCAATTTGTCCCAAAACACCTTCTAAACAAATATTGTCTAATATTATCCTCTATAATAATGTATATTATAACTAGTTTTGCAATAAAAAAAAAAATTCAATCTTGCATTATTTCTTATGGCCAAATTGATAAAATTTTGTGAAATAATTATTGTCCCAAATAATAATAATATTTTTTTTTTTGGAAACATTTTATTTTCTATAGGAAATGATTTTGCCGCAATTATTATAATTCATATAAACAAATTGTGTTTAAAAGTATATCCTGTGGCTATAATTTTAGGCCGAAACATTTGGCACAAAAAATTTGTGTCTTATATTCTTCTCTCATCATAAATTTTTGCCAAAGTTATTTCTTAGGTAAAGCTTTATAGGACCTAAGTTTTATGTTGGCGTATTATTATTATGAAAGCAGTTTTTTAGTCATATAACGTAATCATAATAAATTGTAGGTGTTGGTGGCCCAAAATTTGTTGCCATTTGTGCAATAAAGTCTTAGTAACCCGATGTGTTATTTCACACATAAGTTTTTCTATCTATATACTTTATGAATCAATAAAAAAATTACAATCATAAGACAAAAAATCGTATTTTTTACTTTATTTGGCACACTATTTATATCATATAATCATAAATTTCTTTAGTCAGAGATCAGTCATAAAACAAAAAATTGTATTTAACTAAACTCTTGCGTTAATTTTGGGACAAGGTTTATGTGTCACATAATTATAAATTTCTTTAGCCGAAGACTAATCATAAAAAATGTTGTATTTTCTATTTAATTAAAATGTTACGTTCATTTTGGGACAACTTTTATATATCATAGAAACATAAATTTCTTTAGTCTGAAATCAATTATAAAATAAAAAAAAACTGTTTTCTATTTAACTGAAATCCCGCATTAATTTTGGACAGCCTTTCGGATTAATTTGGGACAGCCTTTCTATATCATATAATCATATATATCTTTGGTAAGAGATCAGTCATAAGACAATAAACTTGATTTTTTACTTGATTACAATCTTGTGTTAAGTTTAGACTTGACTTGACTATTAACTTTTGCGATATATTAGTAAGGTTCTTTAAAATTTTTCTTTACATACTAATTATAACTACTAAACATAAATGCATACTTGTATATATGTTGTAAAAATGTAAATATTTATTTCTTAAAAGAAAATGTATTATCGTATATAAATAATATAACCAAGTGCTCGAATATGGGACTGTGTATAATTAAGAAAAAACTATAATTCTATTGTACTATTTGTTTATTTATAGTGTAAGCTTATGAAGTTTTTATTAAAGAAACGTCCTAAAAAAAACAAAAAAAAAAAAAAAAAAAAAAACAATCGTGCGTTAATTTTGGATACTATTTTCATTATATAATCCTAAACTTCATTTAATCAAAAATAAAACTTAAGACAAAAAATTGCATTTATTATTTAATTAAAATTTAACGTTAAAACGACAAAAATGACAAAAAAAAACTGTTTTTTTAAAATTAAAGTCTTACATTAATTTTGGGACAATATTTTTATCATATAGTCACAAGTTTGTTTAGTTAGAGATCAATCATAAGACATAGAACTTTATTTTCTATGTAATTAAAATCTGGCGTTAATTTTAGGACACCGTTTATTTGTCTTATAAGCATAAATTTCTTTAGTCATATGCCAATTATAATAGAAAAAAATGCTTTTTCTGCTTAATTAAAATCTCGAGTTAATTTTGGGACAGTCTTTATATCTTATATAATACATTTCTTTAGTCAGATATTAAGCATAAGACAACAAACTGTTTTTTCTATTTAATTACAAGTTTGCGTTTATTTTGGAACACAATTTGCATAATAAATTTATAAATTTCTTTAGTCTGATGTTAATCACAAGACAAAAAGCTGTATTTTCTATTTAAATCCAAGCCTTTTTCTAATTTTGGGACACTATTTATATATATGATATACAAGCATAAATTTTTTTAATTCAGAGATTAATCAAAAGACAAAATGCTGTATGTGTTAAGTAAAGTCTTATGTTAATTTTGGGACACTAGTTATATCATAGAATCAAAAATTTCTTTAGTCAGAGATTAATAATAAGACAGAAAACTGTGTTTATTAATCAGTTAAAATCTGCCGTTAATTTTGGGACACTTTTTATATAAGGTATAATCATAAATTGAATTAGTCTGGGGTCTATGATAAGACGAAAACTATATTTTCTATTTAATTAAAGCCTTGTGTTAATTTTGGGACACATTTTTTAGATAATATAAGCATAAATTTCTTTGGTCGAAGATTATTCATAAGACAAATTACTATATTTTCTAGTTAATTAAAATCCTGCGCTAATTTTGGGACACTATTTATATCATATAACCATAATCTTATTTGGTCAGAGAGTGTATAGTTAATAAATCTTATTAAAAATCATTATAAATTCATTTTGTTTATAACAATTATTAAATATTATTTATAAATCATTGCTTTTTATAAAACAATATACTGTCATAATAAAATCATCTCAAAACAGATAATAAAATTGAATAAATTTAATGCACAGGTATTTTGTTTGTGCTTTCTTTTTGTCAACCAAATGAGTTTCTTATTGTGCATTTTTAAAGAGACAACAGAACAAAAGACACAACAAATGTTGGCCTGAAAATTATGTCTGTTTTTCTAAGCCTGACGCCAAATCATAAAACAACAAAATAAAGAAATCCACTGCTGACAGATTGTACGCAAACAACATTTAACAAACAAACAAATGAACATAATTTAATAATAATTCGGAAGTGCTGACAAGATGTGTCTCTGTTTACAATTTCTTTAGAAGAGTTAAAGGAAAAAAAAAACAATATATTGTACTTTGAAATAAAGCCGCCGCAATCAAAAACAATAAAACAAAAATGCTTTAGAAGAAGATGACAGCAGCGAAAATGTCGGTAGGCCCACCGTAAATCCTTCTTTCCCCTGGCAGAAGAGAGAAATGATAGCAGCAACGAAGGGAAATGCTCACAGAAGAAAGATTTTTTGCTAAGCAGATCTAAACCACTGGCTTTGAAGCTAAAAATATGTTTTTGAAGCTTTAGTCGTGGCTTACAAATACCATTTCCAAAGCAAAATTGTGACAGATTTTTAATATCCTGCTTCTGCTTTAGGCAGCTTAGATTGCAATAAAAACCATTTCTAAGGCTTAAGTAGTAAAAACTTTTCTCCCAGAAACCGTGTAGTCTTTTTTAAATTATGATTATTGCTAGACAATTGTTGACAATTCAATACCCCTTGTCAAAACTGACAGGAAGTTTAAGAACAAATATTCTTCAAGCAAACGGACCAGCGAAGACAACAAGCAACAAGAATTGAATCACAAGACCAAAAACAAGAAAGAAGACATCTTTTTGTAAAAGTTCTAGAGTATCCGTATGGAAAATGTTTAAGCATATTAAGGAGAAGACAGAAAAAAGTAGATTAAAATTTATGATACATATGACTATTTCTTGTTGCCGTTACAGCATCCTCTAAAATAAATGAAGCAATTGCAAAGCACACAGACAGACAGACAGACGCACAAAAGCATTCTCTTATATGCCTCATAGAAACACACATAAATATCACATTTGGATATGTTGAATCTATAATAAATTTTTCTTAATCCGTTGCAAATGATGTCATAATAAATTGTTATTTATGTCTTTCTTTCTCTCGCATTCTTTCATTTTTTTGTGTTATTTTTCTATATTTTTCCGAAACTTTGACAAGTGCCTGCACTACGATTTGTTTAGCATTGGGACATTGATCCCATATTTGAGTGCTTTCAAATCATATCTTTGCATTATCATATGTGATGTACATCTGTATTTTGTAGTTTTATGATCTTTGGAACATAAATTTCTTTGACTTGTCTGTTAAGCACTTGATTAACATGACAAATTTGTTGAAAATTTATTGGAAACTTGGGAAAAAATAAACAAAAGTTTTTAAATTTTTGTTGTGAATATCTATCGATGATGAAATTTTTTCCAGATTAGTAAAATTGTTTTATAAATCATTTACACCGGTCCAAAATCTAATATATTTAATTATTGAAGTTAATCATGTAGCTTCTTTTGCTTGAAAAATAAATTTATTATAACAACAAAATGAGCTAAAACATTTTTGAAGATATTGTGCATCGTTAGCCACTACACAGAAAAAATTATAGTAAAAATAAAATCAACAAAATTTTTGTCTGAAAAAATAATTTGTATATACATATATATATATATATATATATATATATATATATATATATATGTATATATATATATATATATATATATATATATATATATATATATATATATATATATATATATATATATATATATATATATATATATATATATATATATATATATATATATATATATATATATATATATATATATATATATATATATATATATATATATATATATATATATATATATATATATATATTGGATATAATATTTTGAGGTTGTTTAAAAAAATAGTGGTTTTCGATCAATAATTATTTTTACTAAACTTTTGTTTGAATTCACGAATTTCTTTACGGGTCCTCATTCAAACAATTTATTAATTGATTCAACGAATTTCGTTATTGAATACGAAAAAAAATTATTTCTGTGTACCTTTTCCCATCCTTCTTATAACAGATTTATTTACACCAGCACCTGCCTTGTCGGCCTTATTTGTCTGATAGCATATGTATTCCACACCAGAAAAGCTGTTCCGGATTTGAGTTAAAGAATTCATCTAGCCAATTTCTGATACCCTATTCTAAAGTGAAACGTATTTCAGTAAGGGCGTTCAGCATCGATAGAAACACATGGTAATCAGAAGGTGCATGGTGTGGGCTATAAGGTGGGTGTGGGCTATAAGGTGGGCGCGGGTGATAAGGTGGTTCTGGGCTATAAGGTTGGTCTGGTCTATAAGGTGGGTATAAACTTCCTATCCTCCGTTTCTCAAATAGTTTTTGACTGGTCTAGCAATACGTGGCCGAGCGTTGTCCAAATGGAAGTTTGTTCTCTAATGTGTGCTCGAGTAATTCTGTTGTTTCTCGCTGATTGTTGTTCACTCCAAACGAATCAATTGTCTTCAATACAGATACTCTGTGGCTGTTAAAAACGTAATTTCAACAGATTTTAATACAAAACACCCTTCTGGTTCCACAAAATATAGAGCATTATATCTATGAGCATGGTGTCATAGGTATTCGGCTTCGGCGTTGGTTTTGTTGGGACGTTATCAAGATGGAAGATTAAGGTCTCATGTCTGGTCGAAAAGTCTGGTCGTCTTTCCTCGATTGCAAACCGTACAAGTCCTTTGCGAACGTCTGATCCAATATCAACAGCTGTTAATTCCACCAAATACAGATCATAACCTTGGAATCATGGATATTAGGGTTATCGCAATATATCCATTTTTCAGCACCTGTCACAATAAGATTCAAACCTGGCTTCTTTTGTGTTTTTTTTTTTTTTTTTTTTTTTAGCGTACATCATTTCCGACATGGAAAAATTTGCTTTTGTATGAATCTCAATGATTTTAAAAGCAGGGAAATGATAGTGCAAATTCTTCTTGAATTTTGTATTAATCGTCGTCGAGTACTGATTCTAATTCCCCATCTTCAAGGGTTTTCGGCTGACCAGGTCTCTTCTTGCCTTCTGTGTCGGAACCGCCACTTTTGAATCGCACAAACCATCGTTCACAAATCTTTTGAGTTGTTGCAAAAGTGATAAATTTTTTTTAAATAAAAGAAGTTTGTCAGACTGTAACTCGTTTGTGACAAATAGTTTTCACAAAATGTTCTACCAACAATCGATAACTTTCTTCAAATGAAAGAAGGTTATCAGACTTCAACTCGTTTGTGACAAAATCTTTTCACTAAGTGTTGTAATATGTACTCGCAATAATGTATTAAATATATATTTAAACTTGTCTGCAAACACTCTGTGGTTGTGCTAAGCTACTCAGCCTGTTGAAGCAGGAACTTTTCAAGGCAACATCTTCGATTTTTGCCTTTGACATGCTAATGAGCTTTGGAATTCACCATTCAAGTTTTGCAGATGATATCGCCTTCTTCAGAGTACATAAAACAAGCTAGACATGCAATGGAATATAATTTCATATAAAGAATGTACTTTCGGCTTTGGAAAATCAGGCTGAATGTGCCAAACTGTACTCATGTGGCAAACGTTTTGATCAAAGAAACATTTTTTTTTTTTTTTTTTTTTTTTTTTTTTTTTTTTTCTCATTCATTTGTTTATTGAATCTTCACAAAGTGAACTAACAATAAGTATTCAAATCTTAAAACTAAATACATAAAATTAATTAAGTCCAGCCAATGCTAGACAAAAATGTTTTATTTTGCACGATCAATATCGGTGAAATCACCTATTTAACGTTCTGATGGTGGCAAGGGTGTCCCTCCTTCTCAACCGAGAGTGGCCGCCAAAATTAAGTATATTGCGTGCAAGACTATTTGGATGAAGTTCCAATTTATTGATATGCCTTGTTGCGTACTTTGAAAATTCGTCTTTGACAAGAGGAACACAGAGATCCTTATGAATTCGTGAGTTTTTTACGTACCATGGAGCTGCGGTAATTGTTCGAAGAATTTTGTTTTGTCGTCTTTGAATTTTTTCAACGTTTGAAGCGGAGGCGGTGCCCCATAGTTGAATTCCATAGCACCATATAGGCTTTAGAATAGCGTTGTATAATAAAAGTTTGCAATCCAGCTTCAATGTCGAATTTCTGCCCATAAGCCAATTCAGTTGAGCTGCTTTTAACTTTAACTGAGTAACTTTCGCATCTATGTGAGACTTCCACGTTAACCTACGGTCCAGGTGAATACCAAGGTACTTGACTTCATTTTGCTGCGGAATAGGTGAATTGTTGATTTGGATGGCTGAACATGTTTGTTTACGCAGCGTGAATGTAACGTGAGTACACTTTTGTTCATTAACTTTAATTTTCCAAAGTTTTAACCACATCTCTAATATTGAAATATACTCCTGCAAATTTCGCGAAGCTACTTGATGGCTTTCATGTACGCTGCAGAATGCTGTATCGTCTGCAAAAGTTGAAGTGTGGATTCCGGGTGTCGTTGGCATGTCAGAGGCATAAATCAAATATAAAGTAGGCCCCAGTATGCTGCCTTGGGGAACTCCTGCCTCGATTGGCTGAGTTGGGCTTATAAAGTCGCCTTCTCTGATAACAAACTTCCGCCCACATAAGTAGCTTTCCAGAAGCTTGTGTGTATTTGCAGGCAAGTTCAACTTTATTTTGTGTATCAAGCCCTCGTGCCACACTTTATCAAACGCTTGGGAAATGTCGATGAATAGAGCTGAGCAATACTTCTTCTCCTCAAAGGTCTGTCTTATGACATTGACTAGTCTGTGCGTTTGTTCTATTGTGCTGTGTTTAGCCCGAAAGCCAAATTGATGATCAGGGATGCATCCCACAGTGTTCAACATTGGACTCATCTTTGCCATTAACAATTTTTCGAACAGTTTTGAAATTGTTGGCAGTAGACTTATTGGTCTGTATGATTCTACCTTAGTGGGATCCTTCCCTGGTTTGGGTATCATAGTAATCATGGACACTTTCCACTCTGCAGGATAATACTCGAGACGTAAAATAGCGTTAAAAATAAAAAGAAGAATTCTACGAGCTACACGAGGTAGCTGCTCAAGCATTTTACCAGTAATTTTATCAATACCTGGAGCTTTCCTGGGGTTTGTGTTACGAATAACATTTTCAACATCTTGAAAACTAAGTCTCAAAGGCACAGGCGGTCTAACAGCATATGGCGGAAATTCAGCAACATCATCCGCTGTATCATTTGCAGTAAAAACGTTTTTCAAATGATTAACATACACTATCCCTTTTTCAGAATCGCTTCTTGCCCAATCTCCAGTTGAAGTTCGCAGAGGTGGCTTACCTACTACGGGTCTTTTCAGACCTTTTGTCGCTTTCCATAGAGAATAGTCGGTTTGAGGGGTACCATCAAGACCTTCCAGATAATTTTTAAGAGAAGCCATTCTTTGGATTTCGAGCAGATTTCTTAACTGAGCTATGCACTCTCGTAGCCTGCTTTTAAGCTGGGGAGACCTGCGAAGTTGCCACTCTCTTCTAACTCTTCTTTTTTCTGTTAGAAGTTGTTCAATTTCAAACGAATATGTTCTGTTGCTCACATTTCTGGATCTTATATGGCTAGTGGTGGCATGTTGTACGGCTAGATTAAGGTGTTCAGAAAATTCGTTAATCGACACATCAATATCCTCAGGCGTTCTCAAGGCAATGTATTCCGTACAATGTGTACTCAAATATTTCTTATATTTTATCCAATTAACTCGAGTGACGGTCAACGCCAAGTCACAAAACGGGGAACCAACCCCCTGGGGGAACGAAACAGAAACTATAGTCGGTGAGTGATCTGAGGACAAGTCCAATGAAGGCTCCACTTGCATCCATTCTGAGGGAAAATTTTTTGTAACTCCAAAGTCTATAACGTCTGGGATCTTGCGTTGGTCTGACGGCCAATAAGTGGGGTGTCCACTTGAAATCACACCTAAGCCCATTTTGGTAACGGTGTCAAAAAGCACACGGCCTTTCGGGGTAATTAAACGTGATCCCCAAAAAGTGTGTTTAGCGTTATAGTCGCCAGCCGCTAAAAATCGAGGACCAAGTGATTTGAAAAAAATTGAATATTGTCTTTCTGTTATTGAAAACCGTGGTGGTGAGTAAATCGAGGATATAACAATTTTTTCATGAAAATAATTAAGGCATATATTTGTAGCTTGGAGATATTCCTCACATGTCTCGTTCATTAAAAAGTGTTTAATTCTGGATTTTATTAGAATTGCCGATCCTCCGCAAGATCTTCCACGGGGATCTTTTGTATCGTACAGTATGTAGCCATTAATTTTGAAAAAACTGTTAGTTGTCAAATGGGTTTCAGCAATCATCATTATATCGATCTGCTTTTCCATAAGGAAGTGCTCAAGTTCATTTTTGTGTTGGCGAATGCCGTTTGCGTTCCAGAAACATATTTTTAACCAATTCATTTTTTTAAAATTGCCTGTAAAATAGTGGATTGCATTTTTAGCATTTCCTGCATCATGTTGGTCATAGAGACGGTAAAAGTGTTAATGGATTGAACAAGAGTCTGCAGAGTTGCCTCTAGGTTACTAAAATTTGGATCGGAAATTTGGGGCTTGGGTTGCTGGTTCAAGTTTTGGTCGGATTTAACCACATTAGCATATGAAAATTGTTTGGTATTCTGCGTGTTTGTGAGGTTGGTTGGATGGCCTACCTGGGGAAAATTGTTTTTGCCAATGACATTTGGCTGCTGGGCTGCTGGAGAAACCGATGACTTATTTGTCATTGACCGCTTAAAATGAGTATAGACAGGGCAACCTCTATAATTTGCAGTGTGGTTACCTCCACAGTTACTGCATTTTTTAACACTTGCGTCGGCCTTTGGCTTATTGCACTGAGTTGTGCCGTGAAGTTCGCCACATACAACACAAACAGCGGGCAACTTGCAGTAAGCCTTAGTGTGGCCAAATTCTTGGCAGTTTAGGCACTGAACGGGTCCTGAACGCTTATGTGGCTCCTCAACGGTAACCTTACGATGCAAAAGATATTTGAGGTTATATATTGGGTGAATTTCACTCTTTTTTAGCAGAACATCCCCTGGTTCTAGTTCAACCCTAAACATGGGTTGAGGGGTCTTTTCACGGTTCCTGATGTTTACTACTGTTTTTATTTTAAAACCCTTATCTTCCAATCCGGTTTTTACATCATCAGTATCTACGCATGGGTCAATCCCTTTAATAACGACCTGAAGACCTTTGGCACTTTTGAGCTGGTAAGTGTAAAATGATCTGTTCTGTTTTTCTAAGACATCAGACAATTTTCGGTAGTCGTTTTCATGGTTTACCTGAATTTTTGTTTCATTGATGTTTCCGCGCTTAACTGATGTCACGTTGAAATTGTCCTTACCGATTACCGTAATAAGTTGTTTTACCAGCTCATTAGAAGTAGGTTCTCTCAAATATATTGGTGGCGGTTTAAATGTTTTTTTTTGCTGTATTTGGCTCATCAGTCTGGAGGATTGCAAATCTATTACTTTGCGTTGCTGTAGCGGTATTATCCTCTTTGGATATCTTTGGTTGTGATGATATCTGAGCGGATTTCGGGCTTCGCTGACGTTTAACCACGGTTACATACCTGTCCATGCCTACTTGTGTTTTCGGCTTATCTGCAATAACTGAACTGGTAGATGGTTGGTCTTCTGTTGTAACAACAATGTTTGGCGAACACGAACGCGTGCGTTTTTTATCTCTTAGAGACAGGAGATTGTCCAACGATTTTTTCAATGATTCCTCTTCAGAAATCCAGAGGTTTTTTCTAGTGGAGCTAAGCTCCCTCTCAGAATTGCATCTACTAGGTACACTCATGCAATTTTTTTTTTTTATTTATATTTTTTAAATTTAAAAGTATATAAAAATAATTGTCATAAAGATTTTCGGTTTTGCAAGTTTTTTTCCCACTGGGTAGGTAATCTTTACGCACAATAACAACAACAACAATGCACTGCCACCGCACTTGTTTTATTGAAATTTATTTTATTGTTTAGTTAATGAAATGTAAGGAATTTATTTTCCCGTTGTTTTTTTTTTAAAATAATTTGTTATTGTTTTTGCAATTTAATACAATATATTATTGTTTTTGTATATCAGATTAAAAATATGTTAGCACAATGATTTTTGGTTTGTTTTTTTTTTCACTTTTTAAAAACACGACTGTGCGGTTGAAGAATCACAGAGTGAATGAGAACGCGCGTTCTGAAACCGCAATGCGTTTTGAAAACCGCTTAATTGATTTTTAGGTGTTCTGAGGAACGTGCGTATTACTGGCGTTTAGGAGTTTTTTCCGAAAAAATACAACATGTGTTTTACATACGTATATACGTAGTAATATAAAACGAAAAAATATTTGACAATAAATAGAAAAATTGTTCAATTTAGATTTCTTAATGAAAATGCGTAAAATTTTTTAAACTTTTTATTGAAATAAAAAGAAAACATATAAAATTTTAATTGTGAATAATTTTATTGCATTTTTCAAGTTCAGTTTTAGCAAATTTAATCAGTTTACTTCAATATATACATGCGAGTTGAAGCCAATTTTAAGCGATATGCGTTTTCCAGAACACCTATTTGGTGATTTGAAACCGCAAAACCATATTTCTTGCGTTATACGTTTCTCAGAATACCTATTTGGCGTTTTCAAATCGAAAACGCTAAGTTTAAGCGATTTGCGTTTCTCAGAACATGCATGATAAAATTATTCTGCAAGATAATATACATTTCAAAATGTTTGTCCCAAAATATTTTGTTCAGAAATGTTATTAACAAAATTTCAAGACAGCTTTAATACGGTAGTGGTGAAAGCACAGCTGTCTTTGGTTTCTTTTGCGTAAATTTGTCAAAACACATAGACTTCCTTGCTTTTTCAAACAAAATTTTGACAACGGTTCGTACATTCTACCAACAATATACATGTTGAGGTTTTTTGGTGTTGTATTTATTGTAATTCTGCCACTACCTATTAAAGGTGCCTTGCAAAAGTTTTTTGTAGTTGCTTCAAATTTTCATACCAACTGCTTTGTTCGAAATAGGTATCTGTGATTTTGTCTCATAGAGGCGAAATTGTCTTGTATTAGTTTTAGTTCAACGGCTATTTGCAAAACATGAGAATGTTTGTGCCAAAATTTCTGATTCCAAAATATTGGCTCAAAAAATTGTTCATAGTTGTCTGAAAGGATCGAATGTGCTCTTAATTATATTATATTATTTTCAAGTTCTTTGATGAAAAGATTTAATCCAAACATCTCTTTATTAAATATATTTGTCACAAAATTTTTTGACAAGCAATATGTGCACCAATGTTTTAATTCAAACGTCATTTAACAGACATTTTTCAATGCCAAATCGAAAAGCGTTTTCCACTTGTCTTAAATAAAACTTAAATTATGAAGCTTAACCTTTCAAAGGATTTTTGTTTATTATATCTAAATGCAAGCGAAATTCAAGGTCTTTTAAATAATAAATATATATTTATAAATTATTTCTTTGAAACCGCTAAAAACTTAATCAATTTTTTGCCTGAAGTGTGGAAAAAACACTTCAATTAATTTTGTTTAGTAAATGAAACAAACCGCTTCTATATATTAACTTGGCTTCTTACATTTTTGTTGCCTTTGCTCTTGTTAAGAAAAAAAGGAAGAAAACGATTTTATAAACAGCAAACAAAATAATAAACAATGACCAATAAGCGTGTTTAAAAAGTACTTTGTCTTCTTAACACAAGCGCAAACAACTCATTTAACATACTTGCTGCATTCTTAACAAGATACATTTGCGATACTTGAAATTCATATGCAAACATTGTTATAAAAGAGTCAAGAAAAAATCCCATAAAAGGAGTTCCTGAAACAGTATTTACAACACAAAGGTTTGCACCTTTGCCAACAACTACACAAACACATACACACACAAACACTTACTTTGATGTTCCTTTTAATTTTTGCTTTCTGTTCTAAAGGTCCAAAAATGTATAAATAAGTCATGTATCATTCTCAAAGTTTATAGACGAACACTTTAATCTTTAACGTGTATCTCTTTAGCATTGTCCGCAGTCCAAAGGTAAATAGATATTTAGACACTACACTAAACTCAAATGGGATGCAAGATCTTCTCGGACATAGACACGTTACGATATTTACACTTTTTGTGCTCTTAGCTTACGAGTGGTCAATAGTCTGGCCAATGCAAAGGAGACAAACGAATAACGCAAAGAAAAGAAACATGTTTTAAAATTACAATCCTTTTCAAATTTAAATATGCCTAAATATGGTTGCAAGTCAACAACACTGACAACAGCACGATAAAGTAAACACTGCTTAGCATTATACCTTAAGCGTTCGTTGCCTGCTTATGCAGATAAATAATCCTTTAACGAAGACAATGCAAGCAAAATCATTTCAAGTTACGTGTATGTAAATGCTTGGCTCGGTGAAGCCAGGAAGACATCGGAACACTCTAATAAATTAAGCAAAACGTTAATGATTAAAAACTTCCTGAAATACAGGCTAATTTTTGGTTCAAGCCGCATAATTCATTTGCAAACTAAATTTTTCCAACACAAAATATTAGCCCGATTCACAGTCTTGCGCAATTAGCCTGGAACTTATAATAGCACTTGCAAAATGAATGCGCATATTTAATTTATTGAATTTTTGTTGAACTTTTATAATTTTTTAAATTAGCGTGCTGTTTCTAGAACACATATGAACAGCTCGTCTAGTAAGTTGGTATGAAAGTCACTCAATTTTTTGAATGACTTCCATGTAAAATTTTTAAAACGAGTGTTCGTCTGTGTTCTATGAACAGCACATAGATTTTTGGTTTTTGTACATTTGTACATCGGGCTGTAGTTCAAGCTCTTTTTTAGTTTACTTTAACAAAATATTTAGTGATGCGTTTTGATATATTTTTGTGCAAAACAAATGAGAAGTAATATATTAGCCCAATTCACAATCTTGTGCAAATGGTCTTGCATTATTGCATATGCAAAATAATATAAATATATTTTTACTTTATTTTAATTTCCTGGTGAAGTCTACCGAAAATAAAAAAAGAATAAAAAGAGATCTGAAGCTTGTAAGCTATTAAATATTAGCCCTGTTCACAATCTTGTAAAACAGAGCTTGTATTGTTGCATTTGTAAAAATTATAAATTTATGTTTACTTCATCTTAATTTCCTGGCGAAGTCTACCGAAAATCAGCAAAAAAGAGACTACTTACTACGTTCGACTGTAGTTTTACTTTGCTCTTACAAAATACACCCAAATGTATTAAACTTACAATTGCAGAAATATGCAAGCTCATATGCACAATATTGAGAGTATAGCTATTGTATATTTGCACTATGTGAACGCAATTTTCAATTACAAACAAATAGCTGACAGTCAGACGATGAAGTTAAAAATTCATAATTTCAAATTCACTTAGTTGCAAATATTTTTTTTTACACTAGCGGAAATCACACTTCGTTGAAAACTACTCATGATTACCTTGCAGATATTGCAACCGTAGAATATGTGCTATAGTCTGCAAGACTACAACAACAAAATATATGAAACCGAGATTTACAACACTTGAACAAATAGCGCATAACCAAAAAACATTGCAGATTCGTATTTGCAAGTGTTCTCAGTACTATAGTAAAACAGATGTGTTTGCCGATTCTTTTTACAATCAAAACATGAAACCCTTGAGCTTAAAAAACTTTACTTCAGTCTCTGGTGTAGGAATAATTATATTTAACTTACGTTTGTGCTGCAAAAAATCCACAAATTCAATTTCAGCAACGGCATTTTGAATGAAAATATTTATAATTTTTTTCTATTGGCTTAGGCCAGACTTGGCCAAGTCCTATGGGCTTGGTGTTCATTCGTTTTTGTAAAGCTGTGCGCTTTAATATACACATGTGTGTGTGTGTGTACACACAAGTGCAAAGCAACAATACTTCAGCATGCTTTGCTTATTATACGTTTTTCCTTAAATGTATTGGTGATTGCTCAAGCATATAGAACTTTTGGGCACCCCTGGCTAAAGCACTACATTTGAATTTGAAAGCAAAATCTGAATAATGACATTTTTGCTATTTCTTCTCTAAGCTTCCTTCTCAATTTGCAATCAACAAATATAGGGTGTTTTTTTAAGCTAGATAGAACTTTAAATTGTAAAAAGTAACACAAAAAATTAAATTTTGATGAAACATTTTTTTATTTTTTTTCAGTATACTCTGACAAATCATCATGAATAGACTCACGCTTGAACAACGCTACGAAATTATCCAAATTTACTTTGAAAATCAGTCCCGTTGTTTTATCGCAAAATTGTGTTCAGCGATGAGGCGCATTTTTGGCTTAACGGGTTTGTTAATAAGCAAAATTGCCGCATATGGAGTGAGACCAATCCACAAGAGACCCTACAGACTCCATTACATCCAGAAAAATGCACTGTTTGGTGCGGTTTTCATGCTGGTGGCATCATCGGACCTTATTTCTTCAAAAATGAGGCCGGAGCTCGCGTTACGGTCAATGGAGATCGTTACCGCACCATGATCAATGATTTTTTGTTTGAAAATATGGATGACATTGATCCGGAGGAGATGTGGTTTCAACAGGATGGCGCTACGTGCCATACGGCGAACGCAACCATCGACTTACTGAAATCAAAATTTGGCGATAAGTTGATTTCGAGAAATGGACCTGTCAATTGGCCTCCAAGGTCGTGCGATTTGACACCTCTCGATTATTTCCTGTGGGGCTACGTGAAGTCACTGGTTTATGCTGATAAACCAGCAACAATTGACGCCTTGGAGTCCAGCATTGTTCGTGTTGTTCGTGACATACGGCCAGCAGTGCTCGAAAAAGTGGCCCAAAATTGGACGTCCAGAATGCGCTTCGTCAAGAACAGCCGCGGTGCCCATATGCCCGAAATCATTTTCAAATGTTAATGTCACGTATTGATCTTTCGAATAAAAAAAAATTTTGATTACAATTTAATTTTTTGTGTTATTTTTTACAATTTCAAGTTCTATCGGGCTTAAAAAAACACCCTATATTTATTATTTTTTCTAAGTGTACCAAAGTCTACTAATGAGTAGAGCAGCTCCTATGAAATGTCGGCATATAGACAGCTGGGAAACATAGAAAACATTCTGTTTATAATTTTTTTATTGGTATATGTCAACTATTGTGGTATAGAGTTAAGTGTTTGAAGATATCTTTCAAAGCTTTCCAATTCAAACGATGATTAGTTTAGCTCCTATGAAATGTATGTAGACAGCTAGAAAACATAAAAAACAATTTGATTGTATTTTTGTTTCTTTTAGTTCTAACCCAGAACTTACACATGCAAGTGCAACTACGAAAAAGTCAATATATTCAAACTTTTTTAGCAATACATACAAATTTTTCTTAAGCGGCCCATACACGTTTCAATTCAATTGTGAATTGAGTCTTTCAACTGAATTGATTATTGTCCATATACTTCATAAACTGAATTGAAAGATTTTCATTCAACTTTTAAATTCAATGAAATTATAGATAATTTTGAACGTTTATAACGTTCTCTTTGCAAAAACACTACAAATATAAATTTTGAGACCTGATCAAGAGACTCGAACACACACAGTACAATCGAATTGAAAGACTTGCTAGTCAACTTGAAAAAATCAAAATCTTAAAATTTTTCTTCAACCAACTCGACAACTGTCAAATTAATCAACTGACAAAGCCATACACGCTTTGATTTGGACAACAACCGACTCAGTTGTCAATTGAGTTGAAACGTGTATGGGGTGCTTTACTTACAACTCAACTTACAGTGAAATTCAGTTGTAAGTGAATTTTCAATACTTGCTGCAAGCAAAATGACGAATAATAAAACAGTGTTGCCGAAAATGAGTTTTAAATTGAATTAATATTAATTAATAAAATAAAACTAGTGTTCATAGCTGATTTTTAGCATATTTATATAAAAAGAAAAATATAGAAAGAACACAGCTGTATAGTAACATATTTCAACGGTAGTACGAAACGTAAGTTACATGTTTTTTAGAAAAAACTATTTCATGTAAATATGTTTTTCATTAATGACAAAACGGCAATACTTGATCCATATTTTGTTTCATCAAAAATTGTTTTAAATCAAATATTTTTCATCAAATACAAAAAAAAATTATATCAACAAAGTATTAATAAATAAATTTCGCTTTAATTTTTGTATATTTAAAATTTTTACAACAAACATTAAGCAATTTTTAATAGAATTTTACGCTGTGACGAAATCTTGAAAATGAACTTGCACTTGCCTGTGTAAACACCAAAGTAAATCGCGACATTCGAGAATTTTTCGGACTTTTTCGATAATAACATGCAGTGTAAGATTTGTTTACTTATGACCTGTTTTATGATCTCGAACGTTAACATTTGGCAAAAAAATATATATATGTAGCCCCGAAACAAAATCGTTTGTTATGTTATGTTTTCTTGCGTTATGCTTCCTAGACTTTAAATAAACTAAATAACAAGTAGGAGTTTTCTTCTCCCAAAGCAGTGGCGATGCTAAACGTTCGAGATTATGAAACAGGTCCTTGTTGTTAGTTCATTTTTAGGCATAAAAAAATTACTGAAATGCTTTAAACAGATTTTTTTTTTTTGAAAATATATTTTTCCAAAATATATAGCTATAAAAAGCAAGTCTCCCCTTACTGTTGTATCGATACATTTTCTCAAGCATTTTTCAATTGTCACAAACCTCATTGAAGCACCCACTAAACCAGCCAATCCGCTCTACGGCTAAACAGACATGCATGAAAAAAAGTAAACGTTGAGAAATCCTAAGTGTCAGCTTTAACCTTGGTCATGATCAAAATCGGCAGGTGCAAATCGCATGTATGAAATCATTGACGGTGGTATGTTGTAAATAAACATACAACTCTATACATGCATCTTGTGTTTAAACTCCCCTCAAACATTTACCCAAACTCGCACACATCATTTTTGTAAGTTGCTGATTGTGTTGTTGTTGTTGTTGTCTGTTTGTTTCTTTGGGCCTGACTGTGTTCTTGTTTTAACTGCATGTTGGCCACGAACATTGTATTGTATTGGACTGGCTGGCTGCCTACCAGACAGTAAATTTTAACAAACAGCAACAATACAACTAACTTTTTAAGAGTTGTTATCGCTTTGTTTGTTAGTTGTTATTGTTTTTGTTGTTGCTGGAAGTTACTTTTCTGGAGTTAAAAGTATTTGGGATGGGAAACCTTTAATATACAAAGCAAATTATTTGAAGGTATTTTATTATATATTGTAGACCAAATTGAGTTTTCTAATACATATTTTTAAATAAAAATTTCGAAAATGTATTATGTTATATGTGTCCCAAATATATATTTATTATATATATCCTAAATTATTATCTTAGAACATATGCCACACAGTAAGTATTCTACGCAAAAACAAAAAAAAAAAATTATTGGCAAATAATTTTCTACAGAAAATTTTTTATTTAACAACCATTTTCGTTACAAAAGTTTTTTTGCTAAATAAAACGTTTTTCATAATAAATTATTGTTTTTTTATGTAGCAACATCTAGACATCCTCAATTATATTCCTTTTACAGAAATTATACATGCTCTCATACATTTTCTAAATAGAGAAATATTTGTCCCAAAATATTTTAATTAGAAATTTGTTCCTTATTCGTCTCACACTCTTTACTATAGAAAAATTTTTGTGCCAACTCTTAATCGGATAAAAAACTGTCTTAAAAGTTTTACTGCGCTGGTTTTTTAAAAAAATATATTTATTTAAAATCATTTCTAAGTATAAAAAAATTGAAAAAAAAAATATTCAGATATAAAATATTGTGCCAAAACATTTTCTTTCGGAAAAATTTAATCACAAATTTTATTTCTGTAGAAAAATATTTTTAAAAATTATTACCTTCAGAGAAATATATTTTTATTATTCGTTTCTAAAGAAATATAAGTGTCCCACATTTTTTTTTTTAAATAAACATATGTGTCCCAAAACAGTTTTTCTATAGAAAATTATTTGCTTGAAATTTTATAATGTTAGAGTTGCGCAAAGACTCTAAATTGATAGCGAAATATATTAATAAATTTACTTTATTATAAGTAAAAATATTTTACAATATTTAGGTATTATTGTTTACTTAATTTTTATTTAATATTATATAGATATTATAATTATAATTTAATAATTATTTTAACTGTTTAAAAGTTATATCTATTAACAAATAAATATAAATTCTTAATCTATTGTAAAACATATTAATTAATAATTATTTGCATAGAAAAATATCTCATTATTGTGCTTTTCAGAATATGAAAAAGAATTGTATCACTTGTTGTCCCAAATTATTTTTGTAAATATTGTTTGGCTTGAAAGTCCTTCTCTGGAGAAACCTATTTCATAATCTACTTTCTATGGAAAAATTCCGAACATGCTTTAGAATATATTTGCCCAAAAAGTTTTTTTTTTCAGAATATTAAAAAACAATAAATTTACTTTTCTCTAAGCTATTTGTCCCAATTTATTTATATTAAAAATATTTGGCTCGAAAGACCTTCTCTAGAAAAGCCTTTCTTCTAATATGTTTTTTATGGAAAAAATTTCGAACCTGGTTTAGAAAATATCTGCTTAAAAAAATTTTTTTTTCCAAAATATTAAAAACAATCAATTATTTGTCTTCAAACTTTTTGTCTCAAAGAGGAAAAAATCTATTTAATAATATATTTTCTACGAAAAAAATTTTGAACATGCGTAAAAAATATTTGTCTAAGCTTTTTTCTCCGAAAAAGACTTGTCCCAAATTATTTTCATTAGAAATATTGAAAAGAATCAATTATTTGTCTTCAAACTTTTCGTCCCAAAGAGGGAAAAAATTATTTCATAATATATTTTCTACGAAAACAATTTGGAACTTGCTTAAAAAATATTTGTCTAAGCTTTTTTCTCGCAAAAATACTTGTTCCAAATTATTTTCATTACATATATTGAAAACAATCAATTATTTGTCTTCAATATTTTTGTCCTAAAAAGGGGGAAAAATTATATTGGTTCAACTTGTTTTCTCTAGAGATATGTAACTTTTGTAATGTGTTTTTTGTAGATAAATATTTGCTTCAACAACATTTCCTATAGCAAAATATTTGTCCCAAATTATTGTGCATAGAAAAATAAATTACCGAAATAAAATTTCAAGGAAAAATTTTTACCAGCAAAATATTATAACAAAATATGATGGTGCGGTGCATCAGTTGAAACCGTAAAATTTTCATTCAAAGAGAAATGTAGAACATTTTGTTCCACTCTTTGCACAGAGAGCAGCAAAAGTCAACATGAGGTTTAAAATTTTATAAAAAATTTTTCGTCTATATATTTTTTTTATTAATGGAATATGTCCCAGAACTCAAAGTCAAGCCGAAATAGAGTGACAAGATTGATTGTAATCATCATGAGTAAAATCAGAAATAAAATACAAGAACTTGCACGAATAAAATACATTTGAACTGATTAAAAGTTTCTCATTATTTAGATTTTGTTTTGATTTTCTCATAATGATTACAATCAAACAGGGTAACAAACCCTGTCTCGGTTTGACGTTAAGCTGTGAGAAATTTTATATAAAAAAAAGTATAGGGTCGAAAAATTTTTATGAATTATTTAAACCTCTGAGTGATTTTTTCTCGGATGAAAATTTCACATTCTGGGGTCTAATCATCGCATACGATATCGAATTAACTATCGTATCAAGTAACATTACGATACATCTAAATTATGGCAAACGATGCATATTGGATCGTAAATTAAACAAAATGTAATAGATTGAAGACCATACGTTTCCTAAAAGTAGGAATACAAATAATAAATCCTTTAACTTTTTTATATTATTGCAATACAATTTATTCGATATCGTATGCCATGATACCAAAATGAAAAATTTCGATAATTTTGCTCGATATCGTATGCGGTGATTTGGCCCCTGGTCGATTCTATTTGCGAATGGAATTGCTGAATATTATATGTTATTTTTTTTTATCGAATATCAGGCAAATAAATGAACAAAATTTCGTTTGACAATCTAAAAAAAGTTACAAAATTTGTTTAGCTCCATCCAAGGCAGCGTTATAATGGGTAGTGGCAGAATTACAATAAATACATTAACATGTATTTTGTTGGTAGAATTTACGAGTAGTTGCCAAAATTTCGTTTGAAAAAGCAAGATTTTGACATATTTACGCAAAGGACACGAAAGACAGCTGTACTTGTACTATCGTATTAAAGCTGCCTTGGCCCCATTATGACTTTTAGCCTACTCTGCAGAATAGAATTTAAATAATTCGAAGTCTTTAGAAAACTACTTTTGCAAAATTTCTTTTACAGGGAACCAATTTTTGAGTATTTAAGAAAACATAACATATTATTTGAGTGTTGCCGTCTCTGCATTCTTTTCGCGTTAATTTAAACTCATGCAATTGTTTGTTTTATTTTGGTTTTTAAATATATAATTTACATATAAAATGTTTTCAATAATCGTGACTCTCAAGTTTGGCACATCTTCTAAACAATTGAATGCAATGCAATCTAAGCACTGATGATGTTGCAAATGTTTTAAATGCTGCTGCTGCCATTGTTGTTGTTGTTGTTGCTGGTGTTGCTGATGCAACCTTTGGCAACGCTGTTGGTGTGTTATTTCAATGCTTCGCTCAGCACAGGGGAATAAACGATTTTCATATATTTATTATTTTTCATTTTATTTAAATTTTTTTTTGCGAAACACAACATTTTAAATTATTTATTTTAATAAGTATTTAATGCAAATAGATTTAAAGCAAATGTTTAGAATTTTGAAATATATATTGAAAATTATTAAAAATTCTTAGCAAAATGTTTTTTGTGTAAAACATACTTTTAAACTAATAAGAATATTTAATAAAGGGAAAAATCTTTCGCTTTAAACCATCTTACAGAAACAAACAGTATTATGTAAAGAAATGACGGTTTGTAAGAAATCCATTAGAAGAATGTTTTTCTGTTTTATTGTTAAAAGAAAAATTTATTATTTTTTTGCTATTTTTTTGTCTTTCTATTGAATAGCGAGCATTTCATTCAGCTAAATTGAAATTACTTTTGTTTGCTCTTAAAGAATAGAAGAAAAAAATATACGAATAAAAGACATATTGTCTGTTTAAATGGATTTGGATTTGGCCACCAATGGGGATGGCATCAGCTCAGCTTAAGTGCCACTCATCGTTAAACATTTTTTTGGTCAATTGTTGGCCAATCAAAATATTTTTATTATCTCAAATCAATTGTTTCAGAAGAAAGCAAATAAACACATAAATATTAACGAATATATTGCTTTTATTTCATGAATAAAAAAATAAACTCAAAGTGATTTAGAGTTCCTTCAGATTTGAAGACGTAAAACATTTCCTGAGAAGGAAAACACAAGCCTTGATTTGAAAAGAATTTTTATTTTAAAATATTAGTTGTTCCAATTAAAAAGTGTGTGCACAAGAAAACATGTGAGTTCTGTTTCTTTAAGCTGCGATCACACTGAGCAAGTATTTGACAAAGTTAGCGCACACATTAATTTTGGGTTTTTGTCTTAACTATCTAAAATAAAAAAGGTAATAGTACTCTTGGCTAACTAAAAAACAGATGCAAAAATAAAGGGTGTGCCAAAATTAGCGCCAGATTTTAATTACACAGTTTATTCTTTTGATTATTATTTCCCTATTCCGAAATTCAGGTCTTAATTGAAAACAAGCTGATTATAAAGGGTGATTAAATTTTAAGTTCCGATTTTGAGTTTTAAGTCAGCACAAATTATATAGAAATTATTGTTTTATCCTTTTATTATCATAATATTAAGTTAGGTTAGGTTTAACAGGCTGCCAGCTATTGTGGAGCCAGCCTCTTGTTATCATATCTAGGCCATGTCAGCCTTGACATTCGACGGTGTTAAAAGGTTGACGCTGTACTTGTTTCTTACAGCTGGCATGAGGGATTCCAACGATCCTTTTATGTCTCTTAGCACACCTCAAAACAGGCACTATTGCATCATTTAGCTCTTGAATGGTTTGCTGGCCTTTTCTTTCAATTTACCCCAAAGAAAGAAGTCTAACGTGATTAAATCGCATGATCTTGGCGGCCAATTGACATCGCCACCATGTGAGATAAGACGGCAAATGAGTTTGTCGCGCAAAAGTACTATTGTTTCGTTAACTCCGTGTCAAGTAACACCGTCCTGTTCAAACCACCTATCGTCCACAACCATATCATCCAATTCGGGCCAAAAAAAGGTCAATATCATCTAACGATAGCGCCAGCCCATAAGCCGCACTGTTTGTAGGTTTATTGGTTTTTCGAACCCCGCATTGAAAAAACTGGTTATGCTTTCAAGCTATATACGAATGGATCCAATTTTGTACTACTTGATAGGACAGGAAGTGCTGGTCAGCCAGGCCGTGTGTGATTAATCGAAACAAGTGATAGGCAGAGGGAGCAATGTCTGGCGAATACGTCGGGTGGGGTAGGACTTCAAATTTCAATGTTTCCAAGTATGTCTTGACCACTATCGCAACATGGGGTCGAGCACTGTGATGCTGTAAAATCCATCTATGATAACTCTTGTTGTATTGCTGCCATTTGTTCTTCAACGTTCAGTTCAAAAGCATTAGCTGCATTCTTCTTCTTTTGTGTTGCAACACAATTAATCACCATAAAATGACGTATCATATCACGCTTTCAGTATTAGAGTTCTCAAAAAGGTGAAAACTGCTTGATATAAAATTTTATTAGCCACTGTTTTACTCACTATGATAGCAAGAACAAAATGATTGATGTATACGCCAGGGGAAGTACTAAACTAACTTAATATCATGCCACACGTTCAGTGCTAGGAGCTTTCAAAGATGTAGAAACTGTTTGAAATAAAATCTGATTTGGCTTTAATCTACTTTATAATAGCACGATTAAAATGATTACCGCAAAACCAGCCAGGGGAAATATTAAACTAATTTAGTATCAGTTTGTTATATAAGCACGGTTTTAGCAAAATCCTTTAAAGTTTACCGAGGTATGAAAACTGGTTTTGAATCGCATTTTTTGGTCTATATAACTATGCTTAACGTTTAGTAGCAGGGTAGTGACATATAAGCCAGAGGCTTAAATTTAAAGGCATTGCATGCTTTCAATATTTACAAGTTCAGGAAGATATTAAAACTGGTTAATTAATATAAAACTTAGTTTGTCATTACCCTGCTCTATAATATTAAGGTCCAATGATTTCTTTTTATTTAAGACCTTTTTTTGACACATCAAATTTTATTTTTGGTTATATTTTGAACGACATGAAAATATTAAAATTTGGGTTGAATTTTTAATATGAAGTATCTTTAATTTGCTTAGTAATTATGACAGAAGAACTGTTTATTGCAATCTATCTTCACAGATAATACCAAAAATGGGGGAAAAAGTAATAATACTTGAGTTTATTTATTTAGTATTCTTAATTAATACAGAGCAAAATATTTATTAATAGAAGCTTTAGAAAACTAAAACTTGGCACTTTTAGCCGTCAACAATCTGTTTTGTCATAAATCTGCATTAGTTAGAATTAAAGTGAAATCTCAGCTAAAAATAAAGCAACCGTATGTCACAATATTTATCACGTCTTACTTAACTTATCAGTAAACTAAGTCTGCTATTAGAAATACTTTCTGCTTCATTGATGGAGCTTAAATTACTTCCTTCAACATACGATTAAAATAATTGACTAACGTTCACGTGTTTCTCCGTTAAATCTTAATAATTACACATTCCCAAAAATTTCATTATTAAAAATGCCCCAATGTGCAGCAAGAAAGAAAGAAAAAAAAAGGTTTTTGTACCAGCACCTCATTAAAGTCGTAAAAAATCTAGCGTGTTAACGAGAAATTTTTCACAGCATAAGAAAACTCTTTTGTGATGAACAGGCAACACTTTGAAATATTTTATAAGTAGAACAGCGAATGACACACCTCTTTATAACAGCCCTTTCCAGAAATTTGAATTATGAGATAAAAACCATAAAAGCAACAACTGTTCTGCTGTGACTTGCGTCAAAGGTGGAGTTATTTTAATTTTTATTTTTCTTAACAATTGCATGATTTTCTACAACACTTGGAAGTATTTCGTTTTATGTCACTGCACAGCGGCGGTGCTTGTCATTTGCTGGTTTAATAAGTGTCGGGGGAACTATATACTTAGTTTTTTTTTTTTTTAATAAGAAAATATTAATGACTATCTTGCCCGATTAAACAAAAGAACTTGATTATTTTAACAGGCCGAATAAATAAGTTTATAGATTTTTTTCAAAACGTTTTCTATACTGAAGGTGTGAGTTATTTTATTATCTAAGACCGTGAAAAATTGTTCATACTAAATTATTTTAAGGTGTTTTAATTAATGTTTTAAGATTTTTTTTTTTTTTTTTTTGATATTTTCCGCAATATATATTTTTGTGTAAGTTTAAGGGCCTGTTTCACGACTTTGAACCTTAACGTTCGCCAGCATTTTTAGGGGCAAAAACTCCCAAATTGTATTCACTTTTGAACCGAAAGAAAACCTAGAAAATAATGTATCAACTCAAAAGTTTATTTTTGAGCTATAAATGTGGTTCTTGGCCATTTTAAATGCTTTCATTTGTTTCGATCAATCGCACACTGCCTGATCAGTCTTATAATGAAGTAAAAAATTGGATCCCTTTATATAGCGCTTACAAAAGATGATGCCCGAAGGATTGAATCACAAATGTAGAGCCAGTTTTTTACAATAACGCCTTGAACTTCGAAAAAAAAAAAAAACGGCGGAAGCAAAGTTGTGCGCCTGTGTACTTTTTAGTTGCAGGCTTGATTAAAGCTAAAGCTGCGTACACTCGGTTGTCAGATCTTACAATATTGCCAGTAAAATTGTCTGAAAATGTGTTAAAATCGTGTGAACTGCCAATTTTTAGCTTACAACGTTGTCAGAAACCCCATTGTTAATCAATTGTAAGACGACAATGTTGTCAGGCATCTGACAATCGTGAGAACACTCTTCGTCGGCATTGCCTGATAATTGGTATTGTAAGCTCAATTTTAATTGTCAGATGTATAAGATTAATGCACCTGACCATGACATTGTCAGAAAAAAGTTTGATGAGCAACACTGTCAAACGGATCGTTGTTGATATACATAAGTGGCAATGCCTTACAATATGTCTGGCAATTTTTTTTATCTAACAATCTGACAACCGTGTGAACTGACAATTTTTGTTGTCAGATGAATTATTTGTCAGACCATAGTCTGACAATGAAATTGTAAGATTTTCTTACGATTGTCTGAAAACGGAATTTACTACTGCGGGACAATTTTTCATTGTCACTACATTGTCAGCATGTTGCCAGATCTTACAATATTTTAACATCTGACAACCGTATGTACATAACTTAAAGGCTTTAGTTTTTCTGGAAGTACTAAAATAAAGTTAAAATTTTTTCTGTTTCGGTGAAAAGAAGTGGTACTTAATATACTAAGTGTTTCCCCTGGTTTGTGCATAGTTACCCTGGCAAAGGGTTAAACAAATTTCTTGAAAAGGAAAATGTAATATTTTTTGTCTATCACGATTTCTTAAGCATTAAACTCATTAGAGACAGCAGGCTACCAACTACACAAGCTCAAAATTAAAATACACGTGTTCTTATGAAAATGATTATTTTGAGAAAGCAAGGCAACACGGCTTTAGGTTGTTGTCCATGCTGGTTTTGTCGTTGTAGTCCAATTAAACAAATTTCTATTTTTGTTGGCTACAAAAGCTTGTTAGTGATGTCAATGTATCAAGCGAAGTCAAATAAATTAGTGCTTTGAAAAGAAATTTACAAATTGTATTCATAAAAAACTTAAACAGCTTTAGAAATCATTTTTAGGGAAAATACAGCAAAACTTAACTCATACAAGAGTGCTAAGCACTTTTTAAGTTAACCGTTTTTAAAGTTGATTGCAGCCACTTTTAAGACAAGCTTCAGGCGATGTTTGTGTTTTTAGATATATTGTATATAGCAATAAGTCTTATTTCAATCTAAAAATGTGTTTATTCATTTTATACTCGTAGGCGCTGTTTTTGGTAAAAAAAAATTGACAAAATATATTGTTATTTAAAATGTCGGATAATTTTGGTTCTGTGTGCTTATAAAAAGGAAATGTGGCCCAAGAGTAAAAGCAATCAATTTTATATTTTCTGGTATGTATTACATGTTGTAATTGATCGCGGCAATTATTGTTATAATTGGAAACTAAAAATCCTGGATGGTGAAAGCCAGATTTGAACTCTAACCAGAAAGCAAGGAACCATTTAGATATAAGAGCATAACTTCAAATATAATTGTTAAATAACTAAAATACACATAAACAAATTTTCATGCCAGCATTTTATAACCTGAAATTTCGTATAGAGTAGCACACTGCATTTTATTTGCAATTTCTGTAAACTGGAACATAAATTTATGTCCTTCATGTATTGCAATTTATTACAGATGTTTGTTAGTGTCGTATATATTTCTTTCTGATATTATAATATGATTGAAACAACAATCATTTTTGGATACACGCACACGTTCTTCGTTTATGAATGAATATGTATATTTCTAAATTGAAAATGTTTGATAATATTTCTTGCCAAAAAATTATTATATTGGTTTATAAATATATTTAAATTATTTTAGTCTTTAAATAGTTCATGGCATTTTCTTGGTTTTTTCTCTTCACAACCTAGTTGATAGCTTTAGAAACAGCTAAAAAAAATTATAAGTGGCACCATTGAAAAACAGCTGTTTATATTGCAGAAGTTTTAATTTTAATTTTGGATTGTGATTTGCAAATATTTAATTTTTTATCATTTATATATATTATTACATCGAATACTAAGTAGCTCGCACTAGTTTAGCAATAGCTACTAAAGAATTTTCTAAATTTCCCTAAGCCATTTTATATGCGCAAAAAGCTTTTTTATATTTGCAAGGAGATAAAGAAAACAATATCAGCTGTTTATTATGTAGCTGCCACCTTCAATATAATTATGTAGCTGGCTACAGGCTACATTTGTAGCCAGCGGCATTTGTAGTCGTGTGTTCGTGTAGCCTGCTGTCTCGAATGTGTTTAATGCTTTATGTAGGTGCCGCCTTCAATATAATTATGTAGGTGGCTACAGGCTACATTTGTAGCCAGCGGCATTTGTAGTCGTGTGTTCGTGTAGCCTGCTGTCTCGAATGTGCTTAATGCTTTATGTAGGTGCTGCCTTCAATATAATTATGTAGCTGGCTACAGGCTACATTTGTTGCCAGCGGTGTTTGTAGTCGTGTGTTCGTATAGCCTGCTGTCTCGAATGTGTTTAATGCTTTAATTATAAAAGTATCGTCCTTGATTAAAATCTTTACTGGTTTAATTAACTAAGTCTAACAATTTCTTTAACAAAAATCATTTGTAACAATACTACCAAAGAAATTACTTATTCTAATTTCTCCAACTTTGATACAAACCGTATACTGTATCAACTTTAAGTGAAATCCTTAAGAAAATCCTACCCTTCAACAAAAAAAAAAAAATGAAAATCTATATTTTTCCTTTGCACCGCTTGCATTTAAAGTCACATTTTTAACATGCTGCCTTCAAAAAATTTAAGGCCAATGGAGACTCTGTAAAAAAACCTAAACCTTTCACCATTTTATTGTCAGTTTTAAACCTTTCAATTATGATTAAGATGTTTAGATTGAGTGTTAATTTACAAAAACATTATTTTTAAATGTAACATCTTCTTTTTGTGACGCAAACAGACCTCCCAGAAATTTCTTTAGATCCTTAAGATTTCTTTTTTGTTATGTTAAGCCAAAGTCTGAATGTTAGTTTTAACAAAAAGGTTTTGTGTGCCACAAAAATGATATGTGTCTGCGGAAAACCAGCCACTGGGGTTTAATTTTTAATGACATTTTTTCTATAATCAAATCATATTCAAACTCGAGAACAAAACAACTCCTTTTTTTGGGATCTTCTCAATATCGAAAACGTACGGCTGTTTCAAAAACATCTTCTGCTATAAAATAACAAATAAATGAATGCAAGTCAAGTCAAGAAAAGAAGAAAAAAAAAAAAAACGAAATAAAAGGATAATTTTATTGCAGCAGGACATAAATCTTAGTTGTCTTATAAAATGTGTCTTTTATGGTTGACAAACAAAAGAGAAGATGAAGAAATTTTACTTAATATTATTTTTATTTGATTTTAAATTTATTATAAGAAAATTTCTTTGTAACAGGAAAAAGTTCAGGAGAAAGAATTTTATTTTAAAAATTTAATAACAATTTTATTGTTTAAAGAGGAATGTTTATTTATGAGGGTACAAAATACACAGTGGTAAACTAGAAAATTTAAGCAGTAGTAATAGCGGATTCCGGATTGCGTATTGGAGTATATATTTATCCGGTTTTCGAGATTAAGTGAAAATGAATGTAATAATATTTTCATTGTCTATAGAAATATATTTATTTACGAGGGTACAAAATACCCAGTGGTAAACTGGAACATCTTAGCAGACGTTTTATCGAAATGCGGCTTGAAAGATATTCTTTTACATTGTTTTCAGGATTGTGTAAAACTTAACTTAATAATATTTTCATTGTTTATAAAAAAAAAGTTTAAGGCCGTGTCAGATAAAACTTTTGCTTCGCTTTGCGTTACAAATTCACTTTGATATATAAGCTAAAATTTACATACTTATATGAAACATGTCACATAAAGTACTTTCAACGCAACATGACGCAAAAAGTTTAACAACTCTCATCTTTCTACTCGTTGAAGTCTTTTTTCTAATAGTTTCAAAGCTTTATGCACTAAGAAAGCAATTAGAACCAATTTCAGCAGTTCGTCCAATAATATTTTTAACTTCTATTATTATAAGAAATAGTTAAATATAAGAATTAACAACCATTTCTTTAAATAAATAAATAAATCATGAGTGTTGCCAAAGTTTTTATTGTGACATACATCTCTTGCTTTGCGCTTTTCCGTTAAAGTTTTAAATGGTACGGAAAGCGACAAAGTGTTATGTGACAAGGTCCTTACTTATGAGGCTACAAAATACCCAGTGGTAAAATACACGATCTAAGCAGCCCTTATATCCGGATATGTATTGAACGGACGATATTCTTAATGCTTAGGAAAGCATACGAATATTTTCAGGAATATCTAGCATTCATATAATTTTTACCACTGGGTAAATGTGTATATGCATGCATATTATATTCTACTAAGTTCGTATTGAAAAAATTGGGAATTTTATTCAAACTTAATAGATTTCGAATTTGTTATTCTATTTTTTTGTTTTTTGTTTTTTTTTAAACGATTGAAGATTTTTTGAACTGCTAATTTGTTCACTTTGTGACATCTCACCTATTTCTCTTTTTTCATTTAAATTCATAGATCTGCCCCAAGTAATATCATTAAAACGATCTCTTTCGGTAACTCCATTATCATATATTAAAACTGAAAGTATCCTGCTGTGAGGTGAATGCGTATGTGTACGCTGCTCAAATTTCATATTCACACAAAAGTATTCATGGAATTCCATGTTCTAAACAGGTGATTTGTTTTCGAATGCAATATGAAAGAGTTGAATATGTTTGTTTGGGGTTTTATTTTAGTTTTCAATTGAAATTGTTTTAATTAAAAGTTTTATTCAAAATTTTAATTGTTGTTTCTTTTTTTTTAAATAAATTTCTTTATATTTAACAATAGATGAAATCGTTATTAAATATGAAATTTTATTATGACTTCAAACATTTATGTCATTCTGAAAAAAGGAAACAATACTAAATTTTACTTTCAAATACAACTCTTTCAAAAAATAATGACAATTAACAGCAGGCCATCATTTTGTTCTTTGATTTGGTCATCAGTGTTATTGTCATTGTCTCCTTTTGTGGTGTGTCAGCAAAATAAAAGCTCTTTCTATTTATTCAAATTTCAAATTATTGATTTATATGCAGCATAATTTTTTATCATTTATATACACATACAAGTATATGTTTCTATTAAATCTTTTATTTATTTAATTTGTTTTATTTTTATTAAAATTTTATGGAAACAAAATTGATTAAAATATAAAATTTTTTTTTAATTTGATTTGTTTGGATTTAAAACAGATTTTTTTTTAAACCTTTAACAAATAAACAATTTATATTAAAAAAACATGACATGAGTTATATATGGTTAAAATAATGTGCTGTTTACAGAACACAGGCGAACATTTCGTCTAAAAATTTGTAAGCAAAAGCACTGACTTTTTTGAGAGCTACTCATACAAATTTTTCAAAGCAGTCTGTGTTCTGTTGATACAAATTCTAAAAGGACATTTTCGAAAGGGGGTTTTTTATATAGGTATAAACTTTAAGTTGATAAAATTTTTAAATAACGGCAGAGAAAGCTGCCAAGTTATTTATATTTCGTTTGGTTTGTAATTTTAACAGGAAGAGATTGACGCCCAAGCAATGTTTGGAAATTGTGTAAATTTGGCCTTTAATAAATATAGGTTAAAAAACACGCTTCGATATTAAACTAAAATATAATATTAATGATAGATTTTTCGACCTTTATAATTGTTAAATAAAAATGTCAGGAATTTTTCGAGCTTGAGGTCAAGTTTTTTAGCTTTTATTTTAAAATTTCCAATATTTCGCTTGACCACTAGGTAGCATCATCAGGGATTTACATACTATTTTTTTTTTCAAAATAACACTAGAAACACAAGATAGGGGTCCTTTTTCCCTTGTACAGTAATAACATACGAGGAAAAAGAATCCCTATTTTGTATTTCTACAAAAGTTAAAAACTTGATCTCTAGCTCGAAAAATTCCTGACATTATTATTAAACTGTAATAATTATCCATATAACCAGATAATTAACCGCATAATGCGTTTCGTGTTTTTTTTATTTGGAAGCCCCAAAAACGACTTCAGGAATTGCCAAAATCCCCCACTTCACCGGAAACAATATGGTAACTTCAATTTCGCACTAAATCTCATAACCGTTAGCTACACGTTACACGTATGATATGAAAATTCAGTTCCGATTCGGTTGGGTTCTCCGTTTTCTGTCGGCTTCAAGAAACGCCTAAGTTCCCCCTCCCCCCCGCACTAAAACGGATAACCATTTGTACAACAGGTTTTGTATTGGCGTATTCCTGTTCTTCGGGTATAGAGGGGAAATGGTCCTTCGTTGGTTGTAGCAAATAAAACTCCAGGAAGTCGCATGACTTATGTTGTGTTGGCTTCCGAAACCCTTACCAAGGGTTTAAATTAGCAGAACGGGGATCAGCGTGGCCCCGGGTGTTTCTGCTAGCAGTTCAACCCGGGCTGATCATGGTTGAGGTGCCTACCTTTGGCAAAACGTTCTGGCTGTGGTTGAAACCTAAAACGCAGGAAGGGGGTGTTAGTATCCTTGATAATTGCTTAGAGTGGCTTTTTTCGGGGACTAACAAACTCCCGACGGTCTGTTGCCTTTACAACAGATACCTGTGAGGAACCAGTGGTGATGGTTGACGGGTGAGTTGATTTAAGGGCTGATGCTGCAAGTCGGCTTCGGCCTACCAACTCATTAAGCCTTGTCTTCCATTAATTGCTCGGAAATTGCATACCGGAGGGATTAGTGGGCCCAAAAATATGTCATAAATTGCTACCTGTGTGAGCCTAGCAAGCCACACGGGGGCGCTGGTGAATCGTGAATAATTAACTCCGTGGAACTGGTCCATCATGAGATAAGGCCGCAAGGCAGGGGCTAATGTAAATCTCTTTTACACCTGTAGTTCAGATGCATGTTCCACAGCAAAAACGCGCATCGAATATGAAAAACCGCTTCTACACCGGTTAGCGGAGTGAGTCCAATTTTTTGTTTTTGGTGAATTCCCAAAATTGCCTTTGTGAAGGCCCAAAATCCCCTTACTTTTCCTGCAGCAATACGGAAACTCAAATTTTTATACTAAAATTGCTACACTTTATATACAATTTTATATACCTACATATGTAATAATCACTCATATGACATGGATTTCTGGATTTGGAAACAAGCAAACATTACAACTCGTAAACGGTGGAACTCACTACACTTTATATACAATTTTATATACCTACATATGTAATAATCACTCATATTACATGGATTTCTTGATTTGCAAACATACAAACAAGCAAACATACAAGTGAATCTCCATCTCGTAAACGGTGGAACTCTCTTTTGTCACGTCAATAAAGAAAACTCTCTTATTTGGAGTGATGACGACCCTAAAGTGTTAAGACATCGTTACATCCAGGAAAAACTGACTGTTTGCTGTGCTTTATGAGCTGGTGGCGTCATTAGTCCGTTTTTCTTTAAAAACGTTGCAGGTCAGAACGTAACAACCAGTTACGATCACTACAGAGCCAAGATCCCTGACTTTTCCATTTATCAATTAAGCCACCATGCAGTAGAGGACTTATTGTTTCAACAATACAACGGCCCAATTAATTATTTTTATGAAGGGTACATACTTCGGATAGAAGTAACTTTTTCTAAAAGGAACTTTTTCTAAGTATATTTTTTATATATTACTTTTCTTTGTCGTACTTAAGCAGTAATACTGCTTTGACAAATGCAGTACATACATATATCAAAATTATAATTTTTTTCTTTTAAATAAGCTTTTGTTTTTAAGGAAATCTCTTTTGAGAGGACTTGTTTAAAAATGTTTTATTACATGAAGGTAGCCCTTTTAAGAAATAGGTCTGTATTTGGGAATCTCTTTTCAAAGAGATCAAAACCAAAAACTTTTAAGATCCATTTTTAGAGGCTTTATTTTGAAGGCAGTTTTTTAAAAACTGTGTTTTTAAACTAAAAGTAAGATTTTTTTTATATATTTTTTTTTTTAAATATTTCTTCTACTAACAGCATTTTATTTACATCGCTTAATTACCAAAAATAATATCTCTTCTTTTACAATTCTATAAAAAAAAAATAATTTAATTGAGGTTTTCAGTTAAAAAAAAAAAAAAAAAAAAAAAAAAAACGGAATCTGGGTCACTTACCTTTTAAAGGGTTCTAGTATTTTTATGAAAGAAAGCTTAAACAAAACACTTGTCTCTGGTTTGTACTCACAGATCAGGTGGTTTGTTATAAATTAAATCGTATTCATTTATAAAATCTTTTGTTTATCTTTTACCAAAAAAAAAAAAACAAAGTTACAGAAAAACTTATTTTGATTGCTGCTATCAAGATGAAGCAACAGAAGAAAAACTATTTGGTTTTTCAACTTTAGAATTCCTAAAATTCTATTGAATTGATGTTTTAACCTAAAAGAAAAAAAGGTGCATCTTTAAAAAATAACATCTTTTTTCTTCTAAATTCACAGAAAAACTAGATTATTTTGGTTAGAAATAGAAACAGTAACGTGTTCTGAGACCAAAGATATAAAATAAAGTAAAAAAGAATGAGTCTATTTCGTAATCAACGAGAAAAAAACTTGTTTTGAAAACTGTTATGTTCTGTCATTAACATCGGCAGCCTCAACATCTCCAGCATTTTCATTTCTCTGCTGCTTTATGTCATTTATTGGGAAACTAATAGATTTATTTTTGTAGATATTAAACAATTGATATAATATTTTGTTTTTATTCTTTGTTTCCAAAGTATTTGTTTATTTTTCATAAAGCTTGAGAGCATATTTTAATTCAAAATCTTTGTTACAGAGAAACGTTTTGAGGTTCATTAGAAATTCTTGTGGTTCTCTAAGACCTCAATGGCAGGACAGTTGAGTGGTCTTATGTGAATATTGGGTCGCTTTTAAGCAAGTTTGAAATAAAACCATAAATTAATCAATAAAATTTAGCTACAAAAATCTAATTGTTATTGTATAAAACAAGTTGGGAAAAATTCTTTAAATTAGTGTTGATCCTAATTTAATGACCTTTTTAAATAATTTTCTTCTTTGTTGAATAATTTGCACTATTCGAGGTCGTTTTTTATAAAAATGTTTAACAAATTTATTCAATATTTCGTTTTCCGTTGGAAAACATCTACAGGAAAAACATAAATAAAAATAAAAAATACGAAATATTGAATAAAATTGTTAATCATTTTTATAAAAAACGACCTCGAATTTTGCAAGTTATTCAAAGAAGAAGAAATTTGTTAAATTAGTTTTAATTTTTTTTTAATTCAATATGAATATGATTATTTCTAAATGAAGAGATGCAATTGAAGGAGAATTTTTCAGCGATTTCAACTGTAAAAACTATATAAACTATTTTTTGCACAAGTGTCATTTTTGCACAAACACATTTGTCGCCCAGTTTTTTTATTTTTGTTATAGGCAATTAATTTGGACATGTTTATTTCTGAATATTCATTTAATTTTTTTGTATAGAATTTATTTGCGGCTAACTTTTCTTGTTGAAAATGTCACTTTCAAGTTTGTATTAGTTTAATTTCTCTATACAAAAAAAAAAAAAAAAACAAAAAAAAAATTTTTGTGACAATTTTTTTTAATAGAAAAATTTATATGTGACAGTTTTTTATATTGAAAATAATTTCAAGAGATCGTATTCTAAATTTTTTTTTTTTCTATAATAATGTTCCATAGATAAATGTGTCCCAAACATTATTCCTTTATAATAACTTGAAAATAATTTTTGAGAGATTTTATTCTAAAATTTTTTTTCTTTAATTATGTTCCATAAATAAATGTGTCCCAAACATTCTTCCTTTTTAAAAATTTGAAAATAATTTCTGACAGATTTTGTTCTAAATTTTCTTTGTATTATTATGTTCCATAAATAAATGTGTCCCAAACTTTTTTCCTTTATAAAAATCTGAAAATAGTTTCTGAGAGATTTTATTTAAAATTTTTTTTCTATAATGAAATGTGTCCCTTTTCTTCCTTTTTTAAAAATTTTTTGATAAAAAACAAAAATCAAATATATTTTTATAAAAAATAAAAGTATAACAATCTATTTGTAAAAAAGCAAAATTTATTCTAAACACATGTATCTAAATTAAAAAAAAATCATAAACAAATTTGAAAAAAATAATTTTATCAGCCATGTCCATTCGGAAACGGAATTAAATTTTTATTTGAGTTCTTGAAAAAATGAAGAACTAAGAAACTTTTCAGAATAAATTTATTTTTTAAATATCAAGAATGAAACTAATATTTTCATTCCGAAAAAATGTTTAGATTTTCGTTTTTTGCAGAATCAAAAAAGGGACTCCATTGCGTTTCCGAACAGAAGTATTCTGGAATGAAGAAAAAACGTCACAAATTAGTTTTTCAAGGAAAAAATTTTTGCTACGCAAAAAAATATAAGTATGTCACAAAATGTGTTCTCTCGAAAAGGAATTGTCACATATAATGGACAAAGTTTTTATACAAACTGTTTTAGGCACTACACATTTTGTGAAAAAATTTTTATTTATAAATATTTTTGTTTTGCTTTGAAACAAACAATTTCTAAACAAAACTTTTTCCTATAGAAAATAATTTGTGACGCTTTTTTTCATTTAAAATTTTTTATATCAAATTTTTTTTTGTTGATTTTTTCCTTACATTTTTTTGTCTTGAAAATTACCTATTGCAAAAAATTAATTATTAAATTAATTTTAAAAAATTTATATTTAATTTTTACAAATATATTTGGGACATATTTCTTTATAGCACATATTTTTATCAAAGAATAAATTGTCTATAAAAAATATTGGCTAAAGCCGGATTTTAACTTTAAACAGAAAAATAACATCTTGTAATATTTTACAGAATAGTTTTCTACATAAAATATATTATATTATGTTAAAGTTATTTACAACAATTTTTTTGATATAAAATTGCGTGGAATTGATGTTTCTTTAAGTGATTTGTTTGGGACAATTTATATTTCTTCATAAGACAACCAAATTCAGATTTCCAAAAAATTGTATCGATAGAATATATTTTGGAACTGAGTTTTCTTCAAGGAAATTATTTGGGACAAATCTTATTTTTTCTTAAGACAGCCAAATTGCTGTTTGATGTATTTGTTTTCGATAGAATACTTTTTGGATATGATTTTTTTTAAGGAAAATATTTGGAGCACACCATATTTCTTCTTAAGACAACCAAATTGTTATTTAATAAAATTTTTTTTTATTCAACAGAACATATTTTGGATCCAATTTTTCTTGAAGGAAATTATTTAGCACAAATCATATTCTTCTTTAAGGCAACCAAATTGTTATTTAAACCATTTTTTTCGTACAAATCATATTTATTTGGGACAAATTATATTTCTTCCTAAGAACTAAATTGTTCTTTTTTTCGATAAAATTTTTCTTGAGTTGATTTTCACGTAAAGGAAATTATTTGGGACAAATTATATTCCTCCTTAAGACAACCCAATTGTTATTTAACGCAATTTTTTTCTTTGATAGAATATTTTTGAAGCTGATTTTTTCTTAAGAAAATTATTTCGTCTGAAGACAACCGAATTTTTTTTATTTAATAAAATTTATTCAATAGAATTTTTTCAATAGAACATATTTTGGAGCTGATTTTTCTTGAAGGAAATTATTTGAGACAAATCATATTTGTCCTTAAATTAATTGTTATTTAAAACAATTTTTTCGATAGAATATTTTTGAAGCTAAGAAAATAGAATATTTTTGAAGCTTCAAGAAAATTAATTGAAGTAAATCATATTTTTTTTAAGACAACAAAACTGTTATTTACCAAAATATTTTGGAGCTGATTTTTTTGAAAGTAATTATTTGGGATAAATCATATTTCTTCGTAACATAACCAAGTTGATATTTAAAAAAAAAAATTCTAAAGATTTGATTATTATTTTTCTTGTCTTCTTCAATCAAAATTATTGATCACAGCAGATTTGTATTGTAAAAAATCTTTCTTAAGAAAAAAACTTAAGAAAGAAAAAACCTGAACTATAACCCGTTGTACAAATGTACAAACCAAAAATTTAATTTAAAAAATTATAAAAGTTCATCAAAAATTCAATAATAAAAAAAATTCGATAGAACATTTTTTGTGCTGGGTTTTCTTGAAGGAAATTATTTGGGACAAAACTCCTTTCTTGTTAAGACAACCAAATTGATATTTAATATAATATTTCTTTATTATTCTAATTATTCTAATATATTCTTTATTACTATTTATTCTTTAGTCAACTAAATTGTTATTTAATTCAATATTTTTCGAAAGAAAATTTTTTCTACTGATTTTTCTTGAAGGACATTATTTAAGGAAAAAATAAATTGTACAAAAACCAAAAATTTAATTTATTTTTTATTTCTTCTACAATAATTTTTTCTTGCAAGAAAACTTATTGCTTCAAAAGGAATCTGAGTGTATAGATGATTTTTTGAAAACATGTTCAAAAATCTTTTGGAATCGTCATCTTAAAAATATCTGCTTTCGTTACAGTCACGTTTGTCAAGCCTATTAAAATCCTAAAATCACGATAATTTAAAAAATTCCTTATCTTAAAAACAAATAAATAAATTTTTAACAAAATTGTTCAACCTTCAATGACAGAAATCCTTTTGACTTTCGTAATGTAAAAAAGCCGCTCGAACAAAAAGCCCTTAAATATTTAACAAATCTTTCAGATTTTATTTAATTGATAGGAATGAAGAAGAGCAAATAAAAGCCCCTTAAATAAAACAACAAGCTGTCATAACTTCTCTCCAATTTATGTCATCTTTAGTTAACATAAACAAGCAAATTCCGTAATAATTTTTGCTCAAGAAAACATTTTAAAACAATTTTTCTTTTGACCTTAACTAAACAAATACCTGAAACAAAAACAGAAAAGAAACATACAAACGAAGAAAAATATATACTCGTATAAGAAAAAATGTTATTCCACAGAAGCTTTAAGGCAGCAAAAATTTCGCAAAACACAAACAAAAAATCCAAAACCTTGTTGCATTAGTACAAAATTGCCTAAAGCCTTTTTTCGTAACCGTAACGAAATTTAACCAAAAACGTCATTGTCCAAGTTAAGAGAGAAAAAGAGAATCCGACAACCAGTAAACATCATCAACAGCAACGATGCGTGTGCAAACATTGGTAACGAAAACACAGACACGTAGACATGCTGCCACAATTCAACAAACAGCCAGACACACACAAACGGCGTGTATCCACATGTGGCAAGTAAAATGAGTGTATCCATGGTTAAGGCCTGAAGCTATGCACAATTTAAGGCGATACGTTGCCAAAGATTGCATATGAAATGTATACAGACAGAGACACACGAGATACACACATTTCCATTCCAGATACGAGTACGCTGCAGCACTGCACATTCATGCAATCGGATGATTGTTTGACTGCGTACTTTTGTTGGTCAGATACATTTTTAGTTTACTTTTTCATACAATTGTGTTTGAGACAGATATGTTTTATTTTTTCGTTATTTTTTTTTCTTCCTCGTTTGATTACATTTTTAGTCCAAAGCTTTACCAGCAGCAGCCTTGTCAGTTAAAATAAGTTCGAAATGAATTCTATGAGGGGATACTTTTGAAAGAAAAATGAAAGAAAAGTGCGCCTAAATTTAAATCTTATGGAGGAAGGTAACCGTTTTGGAAGAGATTAAATATTAGCGAAAACAAATGGCTTATTTTAAAAGAACATTTTAATAAGACTACTAAAGGACTACGCGAATGGTCAGGAGGAAAAATTTAGCACATTATTTGGGACTAAATTAAAGTATTGGGAATAAATATACCAAAATAATGTTTTATGGATTATGAAAAACATTTATTTTCTTTTTTTATATTTGTCTTAAGCAAATTGTGACAATATTTGTAAACAATTTTTTATTTTCTGGAAAATATTTTTTAAAAATATTGTTTCATGATTTATAAAAAGAAGATTTTCGAATTATTTACTCCATAAAAATGGTTTCCTAAGCAAGCTATGACCGTCTTTGAGACAAATTTCTATTTCTCTAGAAACAATTTTTTTTTTTAAATTTTGTTTTATTACTAAGAAAACAAGAACATTTTTGAGCTTTCTGCTTCATAAAAAACTTTTCCTCGACAATTTCTTGTCCCAGTATTTGGGACAAGCTTTTTGCTCTGAGAAACATTTTTTTAAATTAGTTTTATTAATTCTAAAAAAACATTTTTGAACCAATTATGTCATAAGAAATATTTTCCCAAGAAAATTATAAAAATATTTTGGGACAAATTTTTTTCGCTTGAATTTTTTTTCCAAATTTGGTTTTATTAATTATAAAAAACATTTTTGAACTATTGACTTTATAAAAAAATTTCCCTAACAAATTTATGCTAATATTTGGAAAAAATTTTTTTTTATCTGGAACTTCTCTTTAAATCTTTCTTTTATTAAGCATAAATCAAACATTTTTAAACAATCTTCTTCCCAACAAATCTTTAGTAATTTTTCACACTTTTGTTCCATGAATTATAAAATAAAAATTTTTGAACTATTTACTTCTTAGAAAAATTTGTTCTAAGTAAGTTATCATAATATTTGGGACAACTTTTTTTTTGTTTTATTAGTAATAAAAAAAACCTTTTTGAACTCTTTATTTCATAAAAATTTTCCCAAGCAATTTATCAATATTTGGGACAGTTTTGTTTCTCTCGAAAAAATTTTTTTTTATAGTTTTTTAAACTATTTACTTTATAAAAAAAATTATGAAAATATTTGGGACAAATATATTTTCCTCTGGAAATTTTTTTTTTCTAAATTAATTTTATGAATTATAGAAAAACATTATTGAACTACTTACTTTATAAAAAACTTTATCCTAAGCAAACTATGATAATATTTGGGACAAATTTGTTTTTTTCTGGAAATATGTTTTTCAAAACTTTGTTTCATTAATTATAAAACAAACTTTTTGAGCTATTTACTTTCTAACAAATGTTAGGCAAATTTTGATAATATTCGCGACAAATTTTTTGTTTTCTTCTTCAAATAATTTTAAAAAATTTTGATTCATGAATTATAAAATTTTTTTTTAACTAAATAATACCTGGAAATTTTTTTTCTAAGGAGGCTATCACAATATTTGGGAAAAATTTCTCTGGAATTTTTTTTAAACTTTGTTATATAAGTAATAAGAAAAGATTTTTGAATGATCCATTTCACAAAAAAAAAAAATTCTAAGCAATTTATGACAATATTTGGGACAGTTTTGTTGCTCTCGAAAAAAAATTATTCAAGATTAATTTTTGTGCAGTATTTAAAAATGTTTTTGAAAAGCGTCATAAAAAAGATATCTCCAAGTATATTATGAATATATTTAGGACAAATTTCGTTTTCTCTAGAAAATTTTTTTCTCGAAATAAGTTTTATGAATTATAGAAAAGATATATGTGTGAAAAAAATTATTCAAAATTAATTTTATGCGTTACGAGTATTGAAAAACGTTTTTGAACTATTTAAGTTATTAAAATTTTTCCAAGTATACTATGAAAATATTTTTAAAAATTTTGTTTTATTAGTACTAAAAAAAGTTTTTTGAACTCTTCATTTCATAAAAATGTTCTCCTAAGCAATTTATGATAATATTTGGGACAGGTTTATATTGATTGAGAATAAATTTTTTGCATTCTTTAAAAACGCTTTTGAGCTATTTACGTCATAAAAAATGTATTTCCAAGTATATCATGAAAATATTTGGGACAAAATTCTTTGCAAATTTTTTTCTCAGAATTGGTTTTATGAATTATAGAAAAAACTTGCTTGAAAGAAAATTATTCAAAATAAATTTTATGTATTATTATTTGATGTATTTACGTCATGAAAAATTTTTCCCTTAGCAAATTATGATAGTATTGGGACAAATTTGTTTTTCCTCGGGAAAAATGTTTCTCAAAACTTTGCTTTATTTTTTATAACACAAACAAATTTCCTAACAAAGTTTGAGAATATCTGAGACAAAATTTCTCTTTCTGTGAAAAAATGTTGTTAAAAACTTTGTTTGTTTATTATAAAAACAAAATTTTTGAGCAATTTATTTCCTAAAAAAATTTTTGGATTATTTGGGACAAATTTTTTTCTTCTAAAAATAATTTTTCAAAATGTTTCTTTATGAATTATAAAAAAAAGAAAACATTTTTGAACTATTTACTTCATAAAAAAAAATTTTTCGTAAACAATTTATTACTATCGGCACAGAATTCACTTCCGTTCGGAAATGGAATTGAATCGGTTTTATAATTTTTCAAAAAACGAAAATTTAAAACTTTTTCTGAATGAATTGAATTCCATAAGATAATACTGCTTTCATTCTTGCAATTAGAAATGATTTCATTCTGAAAAGTTTTTTAGTTCTTCGTTTTTTGAAGAAGTAAAAAAAGAATTCAATTCATGGCTGAATATTTAAGACAATTGGTCCTTTTTTCCTTAAAATTTTCCTTAAAAAATAATTTTTCAAAATTTCATTTTAATCCTGTTATAATTGTTGCTTTCAAACTTTCTGCCTTGTAGACTATTTGGATTCAGCAGTTGATTCCAAGATATATCTGTGATTCCACAACTGACTTGGGTACCCGTCTCTTAGGCCTGCGTTTGGCTTATTGCTTTTATATTTAGCAAGCTCTGCTGGCCGGTCCAACTGAAAAGATTGTCTGTCCATCCGGCAGGTGTGTTTCTCACGCAGTTTTTTTAATTCACATGTTGCTTTTTATAGCTTTTTTTCCTTTTTTTTTTTGTAGCTTTTGTTGTCTTATGTTTTGTTATCATTCTGTCAAGAGTTTTTTCTTGTTCTCTACTTCATCGCATCTTGCACTTTTAAAGCAAAAGTTAAGCCATGTTTAACCAGCCATACCCAGCCACATATGTACAACATTTAAAGAAAGGAATATCCATCCAGGTATCTAAAGCAATTTTTGCTGGTTAGTTTTTCGTTGTTGCTGTTGATGTTGTTGTTGTTGAATGTGTCCCGGGGAAGCTTAATAGCTGAGGTTGGAAGCTGTTTATCTTCCTTCTATGTGCTGCGTTTAAAAGTGCTATTCTTGTCCAGCCAGCATTAAAGCCAGATTTTGTTGTTTTGTTTGTCTGGCGAGTTGCTTTCTGAGGCCTTTGATACTATACGAACATTATGTTGGATGGTCGGCTTAGTTATGTTTAAAGCTTCGGAATTGAGTTTATAACTATTTGCCTGTGGGCCAATTTGGTAACCATCCATCCATCCACATCTATCCATTCTAGACAAGCCAACTAACAGCTTAACATCGGGTTTTAAATTGAAGATTCTTTGCCAAAGGTTTTGTAAGTGTATGAAAAGTTGATGGCGATGATGATGTTGGTAATGTTGATGCTGATGTAGCAGACAATGATGTGTTCCTTTTGTGTGGCGCTGGCTTTGGCTTTATGTTTGTTAAAGTTAAATGTGTGGACTTTGTTGTTATTGTTGCTTAAACGAATGAATGTTGCACAGGTTATATAGTGCTACATTACAATTTTATTGTTGCAATAAAACGACTGAACTTTTTTCCTCTCCCATCTTAAAACAACACCAGGCCAGTCACTCACAATCAAAACTTTAGCTAAAAACAGATTCCTTGTTACTCTTTTTCTTCTTTTGCTTTTTGTTTGCAAAATGAAAAAGCCACATGCGGTTCTTACAGTTGCTTCAACTTTCATAAAAACTAAAGCCGATGTTTAGCTGAAAATAACATTACATACATACTGGAATTCACACTGCCAAGCTCCTCAGGCTTTGGTTTTGCTGCCGATGCTGCTTATACTGCTGCTATTCTATTCGATACATTCCCTTGAGTAACAATATCTACATGATCTTTCCTCTCCACTTAGTTGGTTTGTAAAACAAAGATATGTGTTTTTTATGGATGTTTTGCTGGCATCAGAGTGCTTCCTTTTTAATTGTGTCGTTTTCCTGTTTGTATACCTTTTTTTTTTCTTCCTTTTTTTTAATTTACGTTTATTGTGGCTTTAGTTTTGGAGGCCATGTTCTGGGGCACTTAAATGCCACCAAGTTGCTTGTTTGAATATCAAATGTTAAATAAGCAACAAGTATTTAAAGACAGGACGCTGGCAAAATAAGATAGACAAGGTGTTTCTTTAAGTTTATTTTGTGTTGAAGGTTTGGAAAATTAGATAAATAAACAAATGTGTATGTACCAAACAGCACATAAATATATAGTTCGCAATAAATAATTGAATAATTCTTAGTATAAAATCCACTCACCGGTAGATATTAAGCATTTATAAAAATTATTTGATTAAAAGATTAATGAAAAATGTTCGCGTTATAATATTTAAAATTTTAGTTTCGCATAAAAATTATAGTTAAACTTTTCATAAGCAAAGAATTTAAAATTTTATATGAATAATTTTCGTTTCAAAATTTTTTCATTGAATATTTTACATATACTTGTATAATATATATATTTAAAAAGTTTTTATACCAAACGTGCTTCGATATAATAGATTCTTGGTAAAAGGTTTAAACAAAATAAATTTCTGAATGAAATTTTTAATTAAGAAAAATATCGTTTTATGTGCTATTTAAATACACTTTTTCAATTGCCGAATAAGCACATATACACATATGTGATTACAAGTTCAAAATCTATTCGATTATAACATTATGCCTTTGAAAATATTGTGTGTGAAAATTATATGTCTTTTGATATACAAAGAAATAATCTGTATAAAAAATCTAATGAACTAAATTTGTTCGAATAAAAATAATTCGAAGAAAAATATTATTCGAATAAAAATTACTCGAATAAAAATTATTCGCGTAAAAGTTATTCGAATAACAATTATTCGAATAAAAACTGTTCGAATAAGCATTATTCGAACATAAATTATTGGAATACAAATTATTCGGTTCAAACTTTTTCGAAAAGCATTTATTACCAAGAGCATTTATTCCAGCAAAATTTATTCGAATAAAATTATTCGAAAAAAAAACATTATTCGGAAATGAATGATTGAAACAAAAATGTTTCGAATAAAAATTATTTCAATAATTTTATTCGAATAAAAGCCGTTTGGTACAAAAAATAATCTATTATTCGAAAAAAAAACATTATTCGGACAGGAATGATTGAAACAAAAATGTTTCGAATAAAAATTATTTCAATAACTTTTTTCGAATAAAAGCCGTTTGGTACAAAAAATAATCTATTAAAAAATAATAAATAAATAAATAAGAAAAAACATAAATAGCTTGCTTTCTACGTTTCCCAGCTATCTACATGTCGACATTTCATAGGAGCTACCCTAATCATCAGAAGACTTTGGATTTTTTTTTGTATAAATAAATAAATAAAATAAAAATATAAAAAAAAAATTGGTACATTAAGTTTAAAAACGTCAATAAATTAGGATCAATGAAAATATCTACGCGTATCTGAAAAATTTTACCAATAAAATTTTTTAAAACAAAAACAATTCGAATAAAAATTCTCCAAATAAAAATTATCCAAATAATATTGCTCGAAATAAAATATTTACATGTATATGAAAAATCTTACCAATAAAATTATTGTAAACAGAAAGGATTGGAATAAAAATTATTCGAATAAGAATTGTCCAAATAAAAAATATTCGAAATAAGACCATCCAAATAAACTTGGAAATAAAAATTATTCGAATAAAAATTATTTGAACAAAAATTATCCGAATAAGAATAGCCCAAATAAAAATTATTTGGGGTATTCTTTTTTAATTTGTTAACTTTTTTATTGAAAAAAAATAAATAAATAAAAGTTATAATATGTATTTAAAAAACTAAATTGAAATGTTGTTTAAGCTTGAAGTTTTGTTTTTTATATAAAAAATGTTGTAATTAATTTATTTATTATATCGTCTTCCCTCGGAAGACTTCTTCAAGAAAAACTGAAAAAAAATTTCCTGAAGAAGTCTTCCGAAGGAAGACGAAATGTTAAATAAATTAATTACAACATTTTTTATATAAAAAACAAAACTGACCTCAAATTTAATCAATATTTCAGTTTAATTGATTAAGAAAAGGTCAAATAATTAAGATCAAGAAAATATGTATTTAATTAAAATTCAAATTATGCATTGAAATAAGATTTTTTTAACTATATTATTTCTTTAAAACAAGTTATAATGTTTGCTTCATAAAAAATCTAAATGTCAAGCTGAAAAATGTGAAAATTACTCGAGAAAAAGCGTCAAGTTTGAGAAAACACCAACTACTCGTACTCACTAATTGAAAATTTGTTAAAACAAAAATTATTATTATTTTTTTTATATTGGACCAGTGCAATGCATTGTACTGGCACAAGTAAAAGAATATGAGGAAGAGGAAAAAGGAGGCAGTATTCGGAAAAAATTATCCGCTTAAAAATTGTTCGATTAAAATTATTCGACTAAAAATTATTGTACTGGAACAAATAACAAAAAATATGAGGAAGAGGAAAAAGAAGGCAGTATTCGAAAAAAACTTATTCGATTAAAAATTATTCGATTAAAAGTATACGATTAAAAATTATTCGATTAAAATTTTTGCGAAGAAAAGTTATTCCAACAAAAATTATACAAATGTAGCACAAAATACTTGATTAAAGTTTGCTTTGGATGCAAATTTGATATGATATAACATTTTCTTAACAAATATTTTTAAAACATATTCGATTCGAACATTTTTCATCTCTAGTTATTTGATGAATTAATATAATAATTGCAAATTTTTAGCTCTAAAAACCAGTTTTATATCAATACAAAATTATTCGTTCACTTAAAAACTTACTTTAATAAATATTTATTCGTATAAAAAAGGCCGAATCAATTTTAAGCATGATTTTTATTCGTGTTGATATAAAACTTTAACATGTTCATATTGTGTGCATGAAAAAAATGTACTTGAAAAATTATTATTTACCAATAAGTAAAGAAATAATGCATAAAAAGATATTTAAACATTTAAACTTAAATGGAAAAATAAAGTTTATTAAACATATTCGCAAATGCAGATGCTGCCTAACTCATCCCTGCATATTTGGCGCAGCCATACTTTTAATCCCAAAAAAATTCTTCTGGACTCATAAAAATTGCAATTTTTAAAACCATTTTATTGCCTGCTCCACAAATTAAGCGCAATAATTATTAAATTATTCTCTCCATTTATTAAGACAAACATTTTAACTCATATACTCGTAACTTCTTTTTTATTCGCATAAATGTGGCCTAGCAGTAATTTGGCATTTTTTCCTAGATAAAAAAAGAGAAGTAAAAAAAAAAGCAAAACAGTACAGAATAACGCCGTTTGTCTTTACACAGCAGTACCATGCAATTACTCCAATTTTCATACAATGTTGTCTGGGCAAATAAAATGCAAACAAAAAACAAGAAAAGCCCCAACCATCATCTATAATTTAAAACTGCATCATCATCAGCTTTGTGTGAGATTCTTGATTTTGCTTGATTTTTTTTTGTTGTTGTGTAAAGTTCTTTGTTTTTCCCTGAGTTCGTAGTTTGACTATTTCAGTTGTATAATTTTCATGTTCTTTATTGTATTCGTAAATTACACTATTCTGCGATATATATTTTAATTGCCAGCCAAGTTTAACTAAAAAAATAGCAATTTGTTTAAGAATTTCTAGTGTATGATGCTGGCTGGCTGGCTCTGGCTATGGGAAACAAATCTGTGTAAAAGAAGGTATTTTATAAACCAAACTTGGCAAATTGATGAGAAAATTAAAATTCAAAAATTCCAGAGCAAATATTTCTAACACCAACATAGTTTCAAGTTGGTTGCCACTATTGAAACCACGAGTACTTTAATTTAATCAGATGTAATATAAAATTTATAAGAAATGCTTACATACATATTCAGGTAGGTTGTTATTGACTGACCTGTACTAAGCCAAAATATAATTAGTTCCTCCAGACATCAAAAGTAATGGCTATATAAAGATTTGTAAATGCTGTGTGGAATGTTGTTTATATTTTTACTAAAGATAACACAAAATTCGCCTTTTGAAAACGATATTTAATCGCGCGTATTTTAGAACATTCGACGGCGTCGAAGTGAAGGGTGAACTCTCGAATAGACCTGATTATTTTCGTTGCTACACTGAAAAAATTTTGTCAGGAATTCTCTGAATTCTGACATTACTTTTATGAATTTTTTCATTATTTTTCAACCATTGTAACTTTTCATAGAAATAATGAAACAAATTTCATTAGATTATTTTAAAGAAAACCTTCATAAAAGTATTGAAGCATTTTAATAAGAAACATGACTTATTTTCATTAAAAGTATGAAAGACAAATCGTATGATTAGTGAAATAATTTCTCTAGATCAAAGAATCAATTTCATTAAGCACATGAAATTATACATTAAATTAATGAAATAGTAACATTTATTTAATGAAATAACTTCTTTGTACTAATGTAATATATTAATTAAAAATACGAAACTCCTTCATAAGGTCAATGAAGTTATTTCATTTATCTAATTTTATTATTCATTGAGCACCTGAAAAATTTACATTAAATCAATGAAATAGTTTCATTTGTATAACGAAATAATATCACAACACACATTAATAAAATATGTTCACAAATGTACGTAATCAGATCAATGGAATTATTTCATTTATTCATTGATACTTTATTTCATTACACAAACAATACTATTGCTTGCTTTTGTGAAATTGTACCTAATTGTGATAAAAGAAAATGTTGAACAAGTATTCACCAAATAAAACAGATTTTATTAATTCAAATGACTTCAATACACTGGTATTTAAATTTTTTAAACTATCGAGTGATTTTTTTTCTATTATCTTTTTGGCAACACTAGTTTTGACAGCTCACGCACGTTTTGTATCTTGTGTCACTGTCAAACATCTTTAGTTTGGTCTATAATTTAATCATGAATCGTCGTACAAACGAACAACGCTTGCAAATTATTCAATTTTATTACCAAAATACGTGCTCTGTTAAGAAAGTTCATCGCGCGCTTCTTCCATTTTATGGTCAGTTTAATCGACCTACTGAGGCTTCTATTCGGGCTATTGTAAAAAAATTTCGCACCAAATTTACATTGTTGGACATTAAACCACTAACACGCTTACGTAGAGTGCGAACTGAAGAAAATATCGCAGCCGTATCGGCAAGTGTTGGTGATGACCGTGAATTATCGATTCGGCGCCGTTCGCAGCAATTGGGCCTCTGTTACTCCACTACGTGGAAAATTTTGCGGAAGGATTTGGGTGTGAAGCCTTATAAGATACAGCTGGTGCAAGAATTGAAGCCAAACGACCTACCTCAACGCCAAATTTTTGGTGAATGGGCTCTTGAAAAGTTACATGAAGATCCACTTTTTTATCGAAGAATTGTGTTCAGGGACGAGGCTCATTTCTGGTTGAATGGATACGTGAACAAGCAAAACCGCCGTATTTGGAGTGAAGAGCAGCCAGAAGCATTGCAAGAGCTACCAATGCATCCACAAAAAACAACCGTTTGGTGCGGGTTATGGGCTGGCGGCATCATTGGGCCGTATTTCTTCAAAGATGATGCGAATCATAACGTTACTGTGAATGGTGAGCGCTACCGTGCGATGATAACAAACTTTTTTTTGCCCAAAATGGAAGAGCTTGACTTGCATGACATGTGGTTTCAACAAGACGGTGCCAGATGCCACACAGCACGTGAAACAATGGACCAATTGAGAGGCGAGTTCGGTGAACAGTTTATTTCACACTTGGGACCAGTCAATTGGCCGCCCAGATCGTGCGATTTAACGCCTCTAGACCATTTTTTGTGGGGCTATGTTAAGGCTAATGTCTATAGCGACAAGCCCGCTTCGATTGACGCACTGGAAGCCAACATTGCCAACATTATTCGTGAGATACCGGCCGAAATGTTGGAAAGAGTATGCCAAAATTGGACTAAGCGGATGAACCATTTGAGGCGCAGCCGCGGCCAACATTTGCATGAAATAATCTTCAAACGTTAAATTATATCGACCCAACTATAGATCCAAATAAATATTTCATGCATTTTTCTGAATTTTATGTGTTTTTTTTCTTTTTAATTTCCGATAGTTCTTATAAAATCACCCATTATTATTATGCTGATTTGAGTACATGCACATATGTACATACATACCCAAGTTCGGTAGCCAGAAATTTATTTGTCATTGATGCAATGAATTCTATTTCATTGGAATTATGAAACTCATAAAACTTACATTATAATAAAAAAAAACTTGACATTTTTTAAGCTGTAGTTAATAAACGCCCATTAATATATCTTACCAAAATTCAAAGAATTTAAAAAAAAAATTAAATTTTGTTGTAGTCATAAATCCAATGATTTTTTTTTAATGACACTATGAAACTTAATGAAACCATTCTATTCTGATGGAACTATTTCATAATATGTATGAAGTTTCATGCATAGTGTGAAAAGTTTTCATTGGATTAATGAAAAATATTTAATGAAACAGTTTCATTATATATATGACGCATAATTCTTTCAGTGTAAAAAGAAGTACGAGTATGGTTTGCCGTATGTGAAAAAAATAATTGATACCACTTTGAATATTTTTAGCTACTCTTTATTACCTTTTGAACTCCTAAATGTGCTTTCATTTATCTATATTTAATTTTATCTTCTTTTTTTTAATCAAAAACAAAAGAAAAAATCCAATCAACAGGAAAAAAAAGATTCCAATCAATAACTAACTGCTACTAAAACATTTTTAATTATCCTTCGGCAGAGGCAAAAAATTTTTTTTTTGGCAGAAATTCCAATTTAAATAAACAACTACCATGTGACAATTTAAAATGTTCTTTATTCAGGCGTACTCATATATTGAAGACTCAGTTATTTCGCCATGGCCAAAGAGTTGTGAATGCAAGCAGCCAGTCAGTTATGCACACGTTTGAATTTGCAATTACTAAAACGCGTGTAGTATGAGATAAACAAAATTCTATTCCAACATTTCTACAACTTGTCTACTACCAGTATTCCTCTAACATGAACTCTGCCAACAATTTCGATTACAATTTTTAACGCTTGTTTTCTTTTTTTTTTCCTTTGGATCGCATAAAAAAAATTACATAATATTCATAATTTTTAATCATGCGTCACAGCCATGTTGTACATTTGTCACTTTTAAGGACATGCTACAAATGCTAAACATGCAGACATTCCATAAATGTAACCGCAGCAGCCATTCAGTCAGCAAAATAGCCAGTTAACAGCAAAACATTCAAACCAACTGAAAGTTGATAAGCCAGTGTTAAGCTGCAGTGAGAAAATAATCAAAAACTGGCGGCCTTCTGAATATATATGACATATGCGAATGCGAAGGAGTCTTAAAAATGAAGCGGAAGGATATATTTTCCAAAAAAAAAAATTAGAAAAAGAACTAAATTGAAATGTTAAATAAGCTTGAGGTCAGTTTTGTTTTTTATATAAAAAAATGTTTTAATTAATTTATTCCATAATTTATAAAAAAAGGTCAAATTATTAGGATCAAGATAATTCAAAAAAAGAACTATAATTATTTCTTATTTTTGCAGCTAAAGATCGTTTTATTTTATATACAAAATTTAACAGTATGTATTTTCAATAATTCGCTAACAATTTTTTATCATCGTCAGGAAAAGATCAAATAATTATATATCAAATATAAAAAGAACAATATTTTGAAAGTTTGAACTTGGAATTGATTTTTTGACTGGAGAATTAAGGCTGGAGAATGTCTAAAGTAGAGGAGATGAGTTTTTGGCTGGTAGCACTGTTCTATTGAAACTACTTTTTGCGGCTGGCTGCATAATGCAATTCAGGTCAAATGTAGCTTATACGCCTCGGCTTTTAGCGTCCTTCATTGATGCCCTAGACAATGCTGTTCAACAGCTTAAAATTAACTCCAAGTAGTATTTTTTTTTTTAAATAACTACATTGAAATCTGTTGAAACTAAATTCGAAATCGTCGCTAGTATGCAAAGAGGTGACAAACGGCTTCAATTATGGTAACAATAGTGGTCCTTCGGTGAATATTGATTATTATTGACCAGCTCTATTGACTGACAAGAGATATGAACTAATTTTGGCAGTTACAGTCTGGGATTGTGATCAGTATAGATCGTTAAGATGGTGGTGCTTAAAATTTAAAAAAAATTTTACAAATTTATTCAAGTCGAATTTGAGAGTTATTTCCTTTTTCATTTATTTATTGAATCTTGAAAATATGAATTAACACTAATAGGCATATTCATAAAAATTGAAAAGAAATAATTGTTAGTAATCCACATAAAAGCTTTACAGTGTCAAATTTTAGGGATTGCACAGGACAGATAGTCTAGTGAAACATCGAGTCGAGGCCGGGGATCCAGTTAAAGTAATGGGATTTTAAAGGAATGTTAAGTATCTCGTATAAAAGCCGTCAACACCAGGTACAGTGTCAAATTTTAGGACTTGCACAGAACAAATAGTCTAGTGAAAAATCGAGTCGAGGCCGGGGATCCGGTTAAAGTAAGAGGTAATCGAAGGTATGGTAAGTATCCCGCATAAAAACTGTCAACAGCAGGTACAAATCTTGGGGATTACACAGGACAGATATTACAGTCAAATCCATGTTTGCATGAACCGGGTATCGTAATAGAAAGACTACTATACCGAGGGGTCTGCTCCAATGGAGACGATTCTGACAGGACATTTTAACCTAGGAACGCACACGAGGAGATTACATTTATCTTTTAATTTTTAGAAGTTGTAGAAATAAAGATAAGGAATATAGTGTCGGTATCCAGCTCTTTCTTCTTTGCATACGGGCAAAGAGGTATTGCATGATTTGGCAGAAATATCGTAATGCATTATGGGAGGATTGGACTCTTCCATTCAATCCTCAAGTTGTTTCGAAGCTCCTTGATAGGACGATTTGTTGAGAAACATTGCATCCTAAAGCAATACAACAGATCCGCTCTTTTTATGTAATTTTCGTTGAACTTTTACAGTTTTTTTAAATTAGATTTTTGCACATTTGCACATCGGGTTTTTAGTTCAAGTTTTTCCTTTCTTAAGTTTTTCTTAAGAACGATTTTTGATCCGCTTTTTGTTTTAACAGGTAAACTGGTCAACCAGCTTGAAATTAATTTTCAATTGCATAAAAATTTTTTCTTTCGTGTTCAATAACGAGATTCGTTGAATTAATTAATAAATTGTTTGAATGCGGACCTGTAAAGGAATTCGTCGACTCAAACAAAGGTTTAGTAAAAATCGTTATTGATCGAAAACAACTATTTCTTTAAACAAAGAGAAAATATGATATCCAAGGTTATTTTTTGATATTTATTTTTTCAGACAAAAATTTTATTGATTTTATTTTTACTGGAATTTTTCTGTGTGCGCAGCGAACATATATCGGTTTCTATAGTTCTTTGTATTTAACTCCTTAATCAAAGTGGTTGATGGAACATTTCGCTAAGTTCCCTCGGTAAGATGAACAAGGAATGATCACGCATTTTAATGGAACAATTTTGTATTCGCTCGAGATTTTGGACACAATAGCTGACCGTGTTAATGAGGCGAAATAGGTTGAATTCATGACAGCGAATTTGCCATCTTCACGGTCAAAGTTTGAAGATCCCTGCTGCACAACCCGCCGTTTAAATTTGTTTGGAAGACTTTCAAATTGTTTGCATAAATATATTTAATGCTTATATCTAGCTTTTGGAGTTTTTACAATTTAAAATCAAAATATAAAATAAAACCAAAAATTCTCTCTGTAGGGTATCTAAGGCCCGCAACAACAAAACTCCATTTAAATCACCATGTAAAACGTTTTAACTTGAATAGAAACATGAATAATTTTTCGCGATTTTTTTTTGGTTTTGGTTTCGTTTTTTTTTTTTCTCTTATAGTCAAAAATTGCAACCGTGCTGTGAATACTTGCACGCACTTACATCAAATGTTTTAATGGAATAACCAATAAACATACATACGAAATACGAACAAAGATTCATAAAGCCTGTTACCAACACACTCATACACACACATACATAACAAACTACACGCAAATAATTCATTTAACAAATGCGTCTCGTAAACATTATTCAACTAACAAACAACCTCGTAGTGATTTAGATTACACATGTGTAAAAGTTTTTAGCTTTTTAGTCATTTACCAAAGTCTTTAACGAGCAAAGCGAAAATGTTGTTGCAAAACAACAAAAATATTATGTATCTTAGATTACGAGACAGAATCATATATTTAACACAAAACTACAAAATTGTTTATAACATGCTGCGACTAGTCCTATTTATCAAGCGATGGCAAAAATGGTGGAAATGGAAAAACAAAATGATTAAATTGAAATTCAAATTACGCAAAAGTTATTGATGGGTGGTTTTAATAACGACATGGCAATAAGGACTTTTAGGAAAAGCTACACTATTTTTATGAAGATAAGTAATAGAAAATTAGAATATATAATAGAAAATTCTATTGAACATAGCAAAGCTCTTAATATGCTAATAAATATAATAGTAAGCTACTCTCCAAGAACATTGTAGTAGCTCTAATGGAGAATGAGAGCAAAGATATTATGATACAGAGAGCAGCATGTAGATGAAGGTATAACCGGGTGTAATACAATGAAGGAGCAGCCCCCCTCTGTATTGGGGTGGAAATATGACTTAACATGCTTACTCCTATATTAGCTTGATTTGTACGTTTGTTTCTTTGTAAATTTGCAATTCTCGAAACCCATACCGTATGCGTGATTATTACATACGTAGGTATATAACATAGTAAATATAGTTTTGCCGCTTTAGAGCGAAAATTGGGTTTGCCGTATTGATGCCGGGGAAATAGGGGGGATTTTAGCGATTCCCGAAGCCGATTTTGGGAATTCCTACCAATCTCTAAACACGCTTGCCAACCTGTTTAGAACTGGTTTTTCATATTCAGTGCTCGTTTTGGCCGTGCAGCGTGCATCTGAACGTTAGTGAGAAAATTAAAGTTGCTGTATTGCTTCGGCAGTAGTGGTGGAGTTTTTATGATTGTCGAAGCCGATTTTGGTAGTTACTAAAACAAATCGGAACTATTACCGGGTTTTCACTTAAATTAAAAAATTGCTGCATTGTTTCTGGGGAATTGGGAGCTTTTGGTGATTTCTCAGGCCAAGTGTGAAAATTCCCAAAAATCTCAGGATCGCTTCTTTAACCACCTCGGAACCGCTTTTTCATATATGGTGCGCTTTCCTGCCATGGGACTTGTATTTGAACGGTCATTCGCTTTAGTGCTAAAAATTTAAGTTGCAGTATTAGTTCCAGGGAAGTAGAGGGATTTTGGGAGTATCCAAAGCACTTGGATCTGTTTCGCTAACTAGTTCGAAACCAGTTTTTAAAATACAGTGCGTGTTTTGCCGTGGAACATGCATATGAATTATTAATGGCCATTCACGGAAGTGAATGAGGAGTTTAGCCGATTCCCGAAGCCGAACGGCTTCGCTAACCGGTTCGGATCCGGGTTTTCATATTCGGTGCTCGTTCTTGCCTTAAAACAGGCATCTGAATTATTAACGGTTATTCGCTTTCGCGATAGATGAAGTTGCCGTGTTGCTTCCGATTTTGAAAATTTCCAAAAATATCGAAACACGGTTGCTAACAGATTCGGAACCAGTTTTTGATATTTGGTATGTGTTCTTGTTAAACTATTAATAGCCATTGGCTTCTGTGCAAAAAAAAAAATAGTAACTCGTTCGTTAACCGGTTCAGAACCGGTTTTTTATATTCGGTACGCGTTTTTGCCGTGAAAGGTATATCTGAAGTATTAACGATCATTTTGGACAAGGATATACGGATTGTTAACCGGGTTTTTGTCGGTTTTTTTTTTTTTTTTTTTGGTTTTTCACCACAATACTAGTATTTTTCGGATTGTTAACCAGGTTTTTGTCGGTTGTTTTTGGTTTTTCACCACAATACTAGTGTTTTTCGTTCACTTCATCAAATGAATATATTCAAATGGTTTTTGAGCGCAGTCATACAGGCGTTTACTAAAAAAGTAAATAAGAGTAGTATAAAAAGCTAAAAAATACGCTTCGAAATCGAACTAAAAAGTAAGAAACAACTTTATAGACTTGCATGCAAGGCTAAGCGTTGTTACTTCTCTTCTAAAACTTTGTTGTGGTTAAAGGTATCCTTGAATTTAACACCATCATCAATATTTTGTAGTGCATTCTGAAACTAAAATTAAAACTATTCATTTATTTAAATATCGTTTATTTAAAACATTTTTCTCTGCTTGAAAAGATTTTTGACTTGTGTTTGGTTACAAGTCAAGTCTTTGGCTTTTCTATCTACAACTACTGGCCGATGTCTGATAGCAGCCTCACAGCACAAACATTTCTGTTAGCAAATTCTAACAAGATTCTATAATTTACATGACTACAACATTTTATGGTTAATATGTTTTTCATATCAGGAATTTGTTGTTAGTTTTCCTTTTTTCCTGAGCTCATTTTTTGTTTATTCTTTAATTTCAGAAGATTGATTGTAATCGGTAGTCAAGTGCAACTTGTAGATGCCTGTCGCTTTAAGGCATGTTCTAGACAAAATGCTGTAACTGTCCTGACCATGTTAAAAAACTCTTGCACATACACACACACACACACATACACACACATGCATACTTACACACTAGCACTTACGCACTGGTTAGAGCCTGAGTTACAGTCAAGCCACAAAGAGGTGAAATGAACAAATAAAAACTAAAATGAAAAATACAAAAAATTATAATTTATGACACAAGTTTAATGCGGTTGAGAGTGTTGTAAGCTGAGTACAAGTTGTTGGTGTGTATGTAAGGTTGCATGCAGTTGTAGAGAAGCGTTTTGTTAAAGTTTTCATTGAAATACGAAAAAAAGGAATGCGTTGCATGCAGTAAATGAATACAAACACATAAACACTGATGCGTTATCTTTAAATTGATGATGGTAAAGATCATGATTATTTCATGCTGGCTGGCCGTGTGGTTTGTTACTCAAAAACAAAAAATTTTTTTTTAGTCTTAGAAAAAAGGCATCATCAATTAAGATAAAAAAAACATTAAACGAAAAACTTGAAATGAAAACAAAAATTAGTAAAAATTTTTGACATTTACTGTCATTAGAAATATTTTTTTCTTTAAATACTTTAATACTTTCTTAAGAAAGGGTAAAATTAATTAATGCTTTATTACTGTTTTATAACGTACTGTTAACTTTCAGCTATCATTTCATTGGAAAACGATTTGAGTTGGCGCCTTCAGATCTATAAACCCTTATACTTATTTTCTTATTTATCAATCTCAAAATAATGGCATCTTTTGCTTGTCTATCTTGCTTATGTTTCACGTAATTGAATCAACAACGTAACTCTTAAAAAGGAATTATTAACTATTTTAAAAGAGAATTGTTTTTGTTTGCCTTGAGACTTGGCAGGTGATTTTCTTAGGCAGCTAAAATTGTAGAGTTATTATTGGTCTTTTGTTGAAATTTTTTTATCGTAACTGGGAATAATTAAAACTTCATCGCTCAAGAAATGTCATTTTTATGGTAATTTAATTGAAAGAAAAGTAATGATCTTTGTTTGTTAAGGAAATCAATTGAAATTGAACATATTGCGTAAACAAATTATGAAAATTCTTGTTTTATTAAATAGCCCAACAAATTTATTCGATTAAATGTTTGATTAAATATTTAAATAAATAATCGATATACATACATATTTTGATTATTGAAATATTTATAAAATGTATTATTCGAATAATTATTCGACTAGTTTATCGATTAATTATTCGAATAGATAATGTATCGCTAAGTTTTGTTTAAGTAAACATATAGTAGCTTGTTATGTTATTAAAACATTTATAAAATTAAGTATTCGAATAATTTTTCGATTAATTATTCGATTAATTTTTGTAATACATAATTGTTTTAAAATTATTACAAAAACTAGCGAATATATATACAAATGTTTGATATTGTAAGTTATTGGATTATTCGAATAAATATTCAATATACATTCCAAAAAATATCTGTAAGTACATATATAGTAGTTTGATATAATATTAATATATTTAAACAAATTTTTATTCGAATAATAGTTCGATTAATTGGTAGTTTAATTATTCGAATAGATAATTATTTTTAAATTATATCAAATAGATAATCACCTTACACAACTATTCATATAAAAAATTTTGATATATTAAATTATTATATTAATCGAATATATATTCGATATACATTCCAAAAATAATATGTATGTAAACATGCATAAATTTGCTATATCGTTAAAATATATATAAAATTAATTATTCGATTATTTAACTGTTTTAAAATTATTTCATGAAGTACACAAATATTTATGCAAATACAAGTTTGATATTGTAAATTATTGGATCATTCGAATAAATATTCGATATACATTCCAAAAAATATATGTAAGCAAGCAAATAGTAGTTTGGTATATTATTAAAAATTATTATTATTCGAGAAATGTTGCGTCGGGAGCAAGCACTACTCTTTAATTTTAACTCATACTCTACTAGAAATTAATAAGTTTGTTACTGTTAAACATTTAACTTTATTAAAACAAAACATTACAGTTTTAAGTTTATTTTTTTGTAATTGATTTTTAACATTTGTTTTCTTTATATATGTATGTTTGTTTCCAAGTCTCAAATAAACTTAACTATTCGAATAAAATTCTAATAAAATTAGACAAATACCTATAAAGACAAAACATTTAAAAATTATTGCACTATTCGAATATATGTTCGGAATACTTTCCCAAAATTATTTGCAAATAGACTATACAATATAGTAGCTTGTTGTATTATAAAAATATTCATAAATTAAATTATCCGAATAATTATTCGATTAATTATTCGAATAGTTTTTCAAATAGACAACCATTTTAAAATTCTTCCGCGAACTACACTAATATCTATACAAATAAAAGTTTGATAAATTATTCGATTGTTAAAAAAAAATATATTTTATATTTTTTATATTAATACATAATATTTATAAAATACGTTATTCGAAAAATTATTCGATTAATTGTTTGAATAACTTTTCAAATATAAAATTGTTTTAAATTTATTTCTAGGACTATACAAGTATCCATACAAAAAAAAAATTTGATAAATTATTAGTTATTCGTATAGATATTCGGTACACTCTCCAAAATAATGTTATTTTATATATTTTATGTTATTAAAGTATTTATAAAATTAATTATTTCTATTATTCGATTTGTTATGCAAATATATATTTGTTCTAAAATTATTCCAAGAACTTTAAAAATTTCTTTGCAAATAAAAGTTGAATAAGTATTATTCGAATACGAGTATATATTCGATGTAATATATTCCAAAAATTATGTGTAAATAAGCAATATATAACTGTTTTAAATTTATTCCAAAAACTTTACAATTATCTTTCCCAATAAAAGCTGGATAAGTTATTGTATTATTCGAATACGAGAATATATTCGATGTCATACATTCCTAAAATTATGTGTAAAGAAACAAATAGTAGTTTGATATACTAACAACATATTTATAAAATTAATTATTCGAATAATTATTCGATTAATTGTTCAATTATTATTCGAATAATTATTCGATTAATAGTTTAATTATTATTGGAATAGATAGTTGTTTTGAAGTTATTCCAAGAATTATTCAAAAACGATTTGATAAATATCTATGTGGAGAAAATTTTGATAAATTATTGAATTATTCGAATGGGTATTCGGTATACAATCGAAAAATCACGTATAAGCAAACATGTAATAATTTTTTATGTTATTAAAATACATATAAAATTAATTATTTGAATAATTATTCAAACAATTATTCGAGTAATTATTGGTTTAATTATTCGAATAGATAGGCAAACACAACAAAATAACTTGTTTTCATTGAAATCTCTAAGGTCAATAAAGAAACAAGGCTATTAGCATTGAGTTTGTAGCTGGGTATTTAAACACAGGGTGTCCCAGAACTCAAGGTCAAGCCAAAATAGGGTGACAAGATTGATTGTAACCATGGTGAGAAAAATATGTAAAAAAAAAATACAAGGGCTTGTGCGAATAAAGAAACATTTGAAGTGAGTAAAATATTTTTTTTTTAGAATTTCTTTTCTGATATTTCTCCTGATGATTACAATCAATCCTGTCACTCTGTTTCCGCTTTTATAGGGTGTCTGAGACCCCCTATAAAATTGGATACGTTGTGAAAGAAATTATTGTTTAACAATAATTTCTTATATCATTTATATTATTTTTCTAAATTAGTTTTTGAATTTCTCATAAAAATTTATAACAACCGGTTAAAAGTCGCCCGCAAAACACAAGCCAGTGACATGATGAGACCTTTAGAGGTGTGGCCAAGATCGAAAAAAATAACTTGACGAAAAGCACAGAAAGTTAGATATTTCTGTTATTCTATAAAGTTTCAAATTCAATCTAAGTCATTAAATAAGCTATAAATTAGTTATTACTTGTTGAGCAAACAAAAAAAAAAAAAAAAAAAACAGCAAAATAAAAACAGTTCATAGAACTTAAAAGTTAAACGAAAAAAATTCATTGCAGTTTAGAATGTGTAACTTTCATTTCTAAGAGCAGAAGCAATTGCAATAAATTTAATTTTGAAAAATATTCCAAGCTGACAAACACATAAATTCTGAAACTAAGTGTTACGAAAGGAAAAAAAAATATTCTCAAAAAGAAAAAAAAAGAAAACATTTTTTCAAAGCAATATCGTGGAAACTAGAAGAAAAACAAGTACTTTCTGTCAGAATATTTTAAGTTATGATGTCTGTCTTCAAACGGCAATAATGAAAACATTCAGTTGGTCAGTCACTACTCACTTGTTCATTCATTACACAACATTCAACAATCAGCATACAGTTCTGGCGAGACTGACAGCATGTTAGTTATTGTCTATCATAAACTTTGTTTGTCCAGTGCAAATGGTGGGACGACAGTTGAAGTTAATGGTCTCTCTTGTTCCTGTTTTTTTTTTGTTTTTCTTGGGTCTTTTGTTGGGTGACCAACCATAAACGCAGTCGTAAACATTTCGTAAGCAATTAGTATTAAAATGTTCTAAAACAACAAAAAATACGACAATATTTTTAAAATATTTTTGCTTTTCTTGTACAACAACTTTATTGTCTAAAGGGCAATTTTCAAAATAAAATATTAATGAGGAAAATTCAAAAATTTCTGAAATTTCTATTGAGTAAAGATCAGAGTTTAAGCACTTGTTCTCTATATAGGAAAAATTATACAAACTGAAACAAATTTAAATGCAACAACAACAAATATAATGAAAATAAATGGTTAAATCATACCGAAATTCCGGGCTAGACATCACAAAAAGAAGAAATCTTATGGAAAGAGAAATCTAAGATAATAGAAAATCTTGAACTGCAAATCGGCATTCGGTCTACTTATTGAATGCTGAAGAAATCCATTAACAAAGTGTCCCAAAATTATCTTCCGCAGTCTTGCTTCGAATAATTATTCGAATAAATATTCGAGTAATTATCGGAATAATTATTCGATTAATTTTTTTATCTTGGACCAATACACATGGGTTAATTCCTACATGCGCAGTGCATTGTACTGGAACTAGGCAAATAGGTTATGAGGAGGAGGAATAAGGGAGTAGTGTTAGTGGAACAATAACAACACGAAATACCACAACAACCTCTATTACAGCATTTAAAATGTTAGAACTAATTTTTTTACTAAATCCGAATAACCAAAACCGAAACTGAATCATGCGAATAATTATCCGAATAATTATTCGAATAGTTATCCGAATAATTAATCGAATAAATAAACCCATAACTTAGCAATATATTGCTTATATAAGCATTTTCGTAAGTCTTCGAATATATCTGTGGCATTTTATCATAACAGCTTAAGTCGAGATAAGATCAAAAAAAGTTCTGAAGGGAAATTTGAATGAAGAACTAAACTTAAAAAGAAAAGAATATAAACCTTAATTATAACTAAATTTTGTTAATAATACGAAATATTATTTCTGCAAACAGGAGTACCATATTCATACAAATAATCAAATTAGCAGCAATTTTTACAATTTTAAAAAATCGTCTTAAGCTGTTATGATATAACGCCACAGATATATAATACAAATATTCGAATAATTAATTGAGCAGATAACCCCATAAATTTATCAAACTTTTGTTTTTATAAATATTAGCGTATTTCTTTAAATAATTATAATACCATTATATAAATAATTAAACGAGTAATTAATCGAATATATAATTTTATTAAAACTACTATTTGTTTATTTACATATAATTTTTGGAATATATATCGATTGATATCGTTCATTTCATCTACCAGTTAATCGAATTAAAATCTATTCGAAACATTATTGGAATAACCTAAATTGAGAAGTGGCTTAAGCTGGAGGTCAGTTTTTTTTTTATATAAAAAATATTTTAATTACCTGCTACTTTCTCTATTTCGAATAAATATTTTCTTTCGCATAAATAATTACATTTAAAACAAAAACAAATTTTCAAACTTTGTTTTTGTTTCAAATGTTTTTATGCGAATGAAAATTTTTATTCGAAATGATGGAAGTAGTAGTAAATTCGACTTCTTCAGGACAAATTTTTCCAGTTTTGTTTACAAAACAAAACAAAAAAACTGAACAAATTTTCCATCAAATTAAAGCAAAATGTAGTTGATTTATATCCGTTAACAAAGTAATGATTGTGCCAACTTCATACTTCATATATATTGATGTCAGTTAAAAAAGGCAGCGGACAAAGTAGGACGGATTCTATGTGCACTGGCCTCAAAAGTATACAAAAAGAACCTTGAATATCATGATGTTGTTACTGAAAAAAATTTTTCATTCAATAAAAATTTTTACAAAGATTTGGTTTTTATCCAAAAAACTCATTTACAAATTATTCAAACAATTTATTAATTGTTTCAGCGAGTTTCGTTATTGAACATAAGCAAACTTTTTTTCTGTGTACTGTTACCTTAAATTTGTCTCTGCGGAACTACAGCAATTATTCTAATAGTTTTAATTTTATACAATAATCTATTGAAACACAAAGAAGACTTCCTTGTTTTTCTTTTCAGTTTTCTAACGTTATTCTCTTTAAGAAAATCTTTGACAGTTGGCCTTTTTTAACATTTATTACTTTGCTTACAGGACATTTAATTTATTATCTCCTTGCTAATGCCATTAAGTATGACCATTAGAAAAAAATTTGTTTTATTAATGCATATAATATCGAAAATAGAAAAAATCTTTGAAATTTCTTTCAGTTTCCGGTTTTATTGTTCAACAAAGACACACATACAGACTGACTTGGCTTTTTTTTTATTTCCTAGAAAATTTATTAAATACGATTTTATTGTTGCTGTTGTTGTAAGTAAAGTTTCAATTGCAATTTATGGGGTTTTAAAACCAATAAAATATCAATTGACTCGCAATTAATCATATTCAGACTATATGGCAGATTTCTAACAATAAGCAGTTAAATGCCATTATGAAAAGTAAGAAAATACAACAACAACAACAACAACAACAACAACAACAACAACAACAACAACAACAACGACAACCAATATGAAGGTGATGATGATGCCTTGACTCAACCATTGTGGAGTAGATATTCATTTGTAATGCTTCTTAGTGTTTCTATTGACTTTGAGTTTGCTGCATACACTATTTACCGGAAAATGTAAGAAAATACTATTTATTGTCTGGTATTGTTTGCTATGCAACTTATTGTTTATTTCCTTGGCTTTGTTGTTGTTGCTGTCGTTGCTGCTGTTTCAAACACAATGTTTGTATTGCATTTTTACTGCTGCAACTGGCAAATACATTGTTGGCAATTTCTGTTACCTTTCTCACCACTTCTTTTCAGTGGCCTCTGGTTAGCGCGTTTTATTTTTGCTTCTTTCTTACAGTTGTAAATAGAAAAATAAATGAGCGTTAAATTTTAAATAAAATATATTCGTTTGTCTTTTGTCACTAGTTTTTTATGCGAAGTAATTGTGTTAAAGAAAAAGTCAACGGAAATGCATTTTGTTTATATTCTGATATGTTTTAAATATAATGTTTGAGGAAAGATACTGAAACTATAGATACTTATTAAAAGGCTGCATAGAATGCTCTAAAGAACACATCTCTCTGCTATACAGTAGTTCCAAACACTGTATTTTAGAACAATCTTTAAAACAAAACAAACAAAGAGTAGAACATTTGGAAGTAGAGCAAACACTTCATAGTTTTGAAACTCATATACGACAGTGCTTAACTATACTTGAATTCCGTTTCATAGCAAAAACCAAAACAAAATATCAAACTGAAGCAAATAAACGACAGGTTAGGTTAGGTAAGCAGGCCACTGGATTCTCCAAAAAGTATCTGGATACTCCAGCTCACTTGCGTCCTGAAAATCGTTCTCTTTGTGATTGAGTGAAAAATTAGGATAGGATAGTAGAAGAATAAAAGTTAAGTAGAAGAATAAAAGTTTAACGATGACTCATATCAAAACATAGCGGCGAGTGACATGAGCATGATTTGTATACACCCAACAAACACTTAGATTTTAATTTCAAATTGAGAATGATTTGAAATTAAGAAAGATGCTCTCATCTTCAGAATATATTTCTGAGGTGAGCTGCCCACTCCAGTCTCCTGAAGAACCTGTTGTGCTGCACCTTTATCATCATTTACCGTACTTGCATTTCCAAACTTAGTTGTAAGAGGAGTCTGTACTTTGTCACTGGGATCTGCAATAGAGTTCGTCACTGACGACTGCAACGTTTTTCTGCTAGATCCAAAGAGACTTGCAGCAGTTTCTCCTATTTTGTCACACTTCATCATTCTAGTTATTGTGTTTAGTATCATTTTGTTCAATTGGTTCTCCTCTTAAAGCCAGCCGTTATCTCCATTTGTCCAAAGTGCAGTTACCTTTATAATAACCCCGAGGGGCACTTTACTAGCAGTGACGGCCTTCGCGAGGGTTGCTACAAATCCTTATGAGTTTCTGTACTCAGTGCCAGGTTGGGAGCTGATTAGAAGTAGTCTCAACTAACCCTGCACAGTCAAAATCTATCGACTACATACTTTAAACGTATTTTAAGCCCATGCCAAGGTTTTACCAAGACGGAGGTAGCTACCGCATTAACCTGTGAGCCATTTCAGCAGGATGGCACTCGTGCTTAAGCTCCCAGCTCATAAGCATCTATTCCAAGATAGTTCTGTTGTAAGGTATTCCAATGCATATCGAGGTCGTCAACTATACCAATGTCGCTGTCACGCATTTAGTTCACCCTCAACATTTGCTGAGAGCTATCCAGTGGCACCACCAGGCGGAAGTGTGACAACTTGGTTTGAGCAGTGACTAGGCTATCGCCAATTAATTGCATATTGCTCACAAGCAAATCACATTTATTAATCTTTTCCCGAAAACGTAATTTTTTTTAAGTGAATTTAAAATTTTGCTATCTTTTTAGTAATTGCTGACTGATTTGTTTTAAGAAATCAAATAGATAAAACGTTGAAAATAAAATATTCATATTCAAATTATTCTTAATATTAAAATCAAACCATTGAAAAAGGTTTGAAAATTATGTGTGATATCAAATGATAGTCATTTTTTGTACGTCAAATGTTTGATTTTCTGTTTGTTCGGCAGCACTTGTGCACCAATACAAAGACAAAAACCATGAACAACAAGTTTTATAAACGAAACTGAAGTAGAACATTACTTTAATGCTTGAAGTTCTACTTCAATTTTGTTCTATTTCAGTTAGTCTACTTGCGTTTGGTTCTGTTTGTTCTAAATGTTTATAAGACAGTTTTAGTCTTGTAAGACATTTTTCTAATCCGAATTTTTAAAATTTTTATTTAAAATCAGTTTTGCTGCACTAAGAAACTCAAATAACTTTTTGTAAAGTTTATGTAACTTATTTTTTAGAAATTCATTTGAGAAATAATACGTTTTTATTAAAGTAATTCATTAAGTTTTGAAAATAATTGAATTCAAATGGCCTCCATCCTCGTTGACACATGTACGACAACTTATCAAAAAGTTATTCATTACTGCCTGGAGTGTTGCGTTCGAATGGATTGCTTTAAATCATCCAAATTTTTTGGGTTTTTTTTTGCAAACTTCTTGTTTGTAAAAATCCTACAAAAAAATCAGGTACGGCGAGATCAAGAGAAGGGAATGTGGAGTTTCTTGAAGTCAGTTTATTGGGAAATTTTTGCCTCAATTCTGTCATAACAGGCGTGGCTATATGACAAGTTGTCCCATCTTGTTGAAACCAAACAGTGTTGAGAGGGATCCCCTTTCGTTGTAATTCTGGAAAGCAAAACTTTTTCAACATCTTTAAGTAACGGTCTCCATTGACCGTAACAGTAACACAATTTTCTTTCAAAAAGTAATGCCCGACAATTAACCTTGAAGAAACTGCACACCACACTGTGATGCCAAAGTGCATGTAATTGCATCTGATGGAGTATCTGTGGGTTAGAATTACTCCTTATTCGACAATTTTGTTTGTTAACATTGTCGTTTAAAGCAAAATGTGCCTCATCAGACATAAAAATGCAGTTCAAGACGCTTTCATCCTCTGACACCATTTGAGTGATCTTCTCACAAAATTCCAAGCAAATCGGGTAGTCTCTAGGGTTCAGTTTGTTTGTTAATTGAATCTTATATGGAAATAAGTTTAAATCTTGGTGCAAAATTGTCTGCAGTGACTGTCTGCTGACACCCATTTGAGCAGATAAGCTCCTTGTCGAAACTCTTGGATTGGATTGTATGGCAGCAGCTACAGCAGCGATAGTTGCCTGCGTCCGAATTGAGGGATCTCGACAATAGGGCCTTCTTGCGATTGTGCAACGCTCGGCAAAGTTCTTTACGAGTCTCATTATACTCCATCTGCTAGGAGGAGCGCCGCCAAACCTGCGCCTATATTCTCTTTGGACGGAAATAACGGACTCTAAAGCATGAAAGCGTTGCACTATCCAAATTCTTGTTTCATTGTCGCAATTCTCCATTTTAGTTAAATTTAAAGATCAGTCTATAAAATACAACAAAAATGGAACAGATTAGTTACACAGAAAAAAAGTTATTACGTTTTTTTTTTTTGGTGGCAACTTTCATCAGCCACCCTGTATTTTGAACCTTTAATTTCAATAAATAATAATAAAAATATAAATATTTAAATGTTGAAAGATCTAGTCTTCAAATTGCCAAATCGCTAAACTGCAATGCAGTAGATGGAGCATAGTACTTTGAAAATGTGTTTCTTATAGTTGAAAGAAGTGTTTAGTGGTAACAATAAAAATGTTGTTAATTGTTAATTTTTTTTTTCGGTGATTGGTGTTGTTGTATTTTTTTTTTTTTTTTTTTTGGTATTTGAAGACTTCATACAACGATGAATAAAATCTTCAGTTTTCCATCAGACTAGTATTGTTGTAAACAAACAGTATGAATCAGAGTTAAAATGTTGCTTCTTTCACCTGCTATCTAATTGAAAAATCAAACAAATAAAATTAAAGTAAATTAACAAAAGCTAAAAGAATATACTAAACTCGTAAATATATTTAAAGAGTGTCAGTTTTTATTAACGGATGTCAGTTAAAACATTATGTGCTTGTAACGTCTAGTCAATTATTAGCACTCTGCTTACAAGCAAGCGATTAAAGAAGGTTGTAAGCAGCAGTCAATTCAAGCAGCCAAACAAACAAACTGACACGTTAAGTCAATCTTTGTTTTGTTTTAATGTTTTATTTTCCATTTCTTATTTGATTTTTGTTTTTCTTGTCATATAGCTAAAATATTTTTCTAATGTTTGTAGCAGCAAAAAGAAAGAGAGACATGTTGTTTTTGTGGGTAACAATCAGACATCATAATATGTTTGTGTTTGCTGCTTATGCAATTGTTAAATTGCGGCGGCTTCTTGTCTTCTATTTGCCCCGAACAAATCAACCATTGCAACGTTTTAATGCTTTTACTAAATTAAATACGAAAAAAAAGAAGCAACGAAAAAAAAACTGGGTATGGTTAAGAACAAAAAAGAAGTTAAAAAAAATTTTAGATAGCCAGGCTAATGGTTGAATGACAATTATTCCTTTGGAAAAGAAATAGAAGTGGGAAACTTGAAAAGAAAATTTGACATAAAAAAATCTTTGAATGTTTGTCTTAACTTGTTAGAGTTATTTGCTTTAATTATAGAACTATTTAAACAACTTGAGAGCAATTTATAAAAGAAAACAAATAAATTACAAAAAACGCAACCGTAGACAATTCAAACTTGTTGTCCTTAAATGAATTAGAATGATGACGGAAATGTATAGAGCAGGGGTGCCCAAAAGTTCTATATATGAGAGCTAACACCAATACATTTAAGGAAAAACTAATTTTATTTAATATTTTTTATTGTAAAAAGCAAAACATATTTATGAATCAAAAATTTGCACTGATAATCGCTGTTGTCAATGTTTACCAGCAAAGCATGCGTAAGTTGTTGCTTTGTCTTGAGTGTGTGCAGTGAAAAAGGACAAAAAAAAAATTTCGTGTATATTTCATTGCTAGTGCAGTATGTGTGTATTAAATAGCACAGCCCTATAGCTAAGCGCTTTTACAAAAATAATTCAAAATCAAGCGCATATGGCTTGGACACTCCTGGGATAGAGTATAAATGTTTTAATTTTGCTGGATGATTTGCTAGGCGATATAATAGAAAACGAATGAAAATGGGAATTTCAAGATGGTTTTATGAAACAGAGATTTTTTCTGCGGATAAAGGAAAAAAATATATAATTGAACCAAGAAGTTTGTTGCCTCCCAAGTTCCATTCTCAACGTTGGGAAATTTGCTGCCAATCTTTGAGTTGCTATTGCCTTACTTCAAAGTGGTTCACTGCATTTTGTTACCTAACCCTCAGGCCGTGCGATGCCTGTGTCGAGGCTTCGCTGGTGGACATGTGAGTCTCGTCTTAATCGTCGCATTCGATATCGAACAAGACACACATTATCGAATGAATTGTGTCGTTATACTATCAAAGTGTTAAATAAAAATTGTTTGTACCTGTACTTTTAGTAAACTTGTGGTCTTAAATCTATTTCATTTTGTTTAATATTGAACAATGTGGGATGCATCCCTGATCATCAATTTGGCTTTCGGGCTAAGCATAGCACCATAGAACAAACGCACAGACTAGTCAATGTCATAAGACAAACCTTTGAGGCGAAGAAGTACTGCTCAGCTCTTTTCATTGATATTTCTCAAGCGTTTGATAAAGTGTGGCACGACGGCTTAATGCACAAAATAAAGCTAAATTTGCCTGCAAATACACACAAGCTTCTGGAAAGCTACTTATACGGGCGGAAGTTTGTTATCAGAGAAGGCGACTTTATTAGCCCAATTCAGCCAATCAAGGCAGGAGTTCCCCAAGGCAGCATACTGGGGCCTACTTTATATTTGATTTACGCCTCTGACATGCCAACGACATCTGGAATCCACACTTCTACCTTTGCAGATGACACAGCGTTTTTGAGTGTTCATGAAAACCACCATTTAGCATCACGAAATTTACAAGAATATACTTCAATATTAGAGAAATGGCTAAAACTTTGGAAAATCAAAGCTAATGAACAGAAATGTACTCATGTTACATTCACACTGTGTAGGCAAACATGTCCGCCTATCCAAATTAACAACTCACCTATTCCGCAGCACAACGAAGTCAAGTACCTTGGTATTCACCTGGACCGTAGGCTAACATGGAAGTCTCACATTGAAGCAAAGGTCACTCAGTTAAAACTAAAAGCAGCGCAGCTAAATTGGCTTATGGGCAGAAATTCGACACTGAAATTAGATTGCAAACTTTTGTTATACAACGCAATACTAAAGCCTATATGGTGCTACGGAATTCAGTTATGGGGCACCGCCTCAGCGTCAAACATTGAAAAAATCCAAAGGCGACAAAACAAAATTCTACGAACGATTACTGCAGCTCCATGGTACGTAAAAAATTCACGAATTCATAACGATCTGAGTGTTCCGCTGGTAAAAGAGGAATTTTCCAAGTACGCGACAAGGTATGTCAGTAAACTGGAACTTCATCCAAACCCTCTTGCTCGCAATATACTTAATTTTGGCGGCCACACTCGGCTTAAAAGAAGGGATACCGCTGCCACCATCAGATTGCTCAATAGGTGATTTTACCGAAATAGCTCCCGCATAATAAAACTTTTTTGTCTAGCATTGGCCGGACTTAAGAATTACATTTTTTAATTTTAAATTTAGTATTAAGATTTGAATACTTATTGTTAGTTCATTTTGAAGATTCAATAAATAAAAAAATGCTTAAAAAAAAAAAAAAAAAAAAAAAAAAAAAAAAAAAAAAAAAAAAAAATTTTGTTTAAACTATGATCTGAAATGCATCATTTGCCATAATCCACACGTATCGTAATATTCCATACGATCGCTAGTTCGATATCGTATGCGGTGATGAGACCCCAGGTAAAACTTCGCTTTTCGGAGAAGGTGTTAAACGTATTCGATAATAGTATTCCAGTTGTCTTCATTCGCCGACATTTTTTCAACGATGTTCTCAACTGTGATGACTGGACCTATCTGTCAACTAAGTCAATTTGAATGAAGTCGCAAATGACAAATTTTACAAAATAAGGTTTTGGTTGCGTTCTGCTGTGGCGGTCCTGACCGGATATTGCCACATAGGGACGCAGGCAAGGAGGTTAAATCTTCCATACAATGACTTCTGTAGAAGTTGCAGAGGCGAGGAGGAAGAAGAGAGCGTTAAGCACTTCCTCTGCCAGTGTCCAGCTCTTTCTTATAAGGACATTGTACCTAGGCAGGCCGATGCTGCACGATTTGACGGAGGTATCGGAATGCGATGTAAGTGGATTGGACTCATTTATCCGTTCCTCGGGTTGTTTCTAAACCCGTGATTTGTAGATCTACTGAGAAAAATATCGTATCATATCCAGGCCAGTGGGATGGCTTTACAATACGTGGCAGTCTGTCAAACCTAACCTAACCTAAGGTTTTTGAGTTTTAAGAAAATGTTTGAAAATTTATTTCAGCTTGAGAAATACAATTTTATCTTGATTCTTGAGAGGCCTGTAAAAATTTTGACAATCAAGCAAAATTAAACTTATCAGGTAAGCCTTCTTGCAAGTCATACGGAGGTGTCCCAAATGTTTTACTTTTTGCTGGAGTAGTGTACATTTTTGGTGTAGATGTCTACATGTATGTGTTTGAAATGTCGGATATATACAGAAACTAAAGAAAGGTATAGTCAATCGGGATTGTACCTGCCCTTACCTTTAAATCAAGATCCAAACTCATATCATCAATGTTTTGAAACTTTATAGAATGTAAATTTTTTATCTCCATCTTGATGATACCCTAGATGAAGCTGAAGGAAGGGATGATGGATATCCCCTAAGCTTCGTTTTTGCAATTGATGTCTGGATAATCAGTATACCCCTCATATCCTGTTACGCAGACTAGAGTAGTTCGATTTTGATTTGCTAGTTTACTTCGCCTGTTGCAAGATATAAAAATGTTACAGAATATAATTATATGGTTACGTTAACCATAGCATTGTGACAGTAGTAAAATATATTAATACCCTTAATTTTAAAGCAGATATATGATTATTTTAACTTTCGTTACATATGTTTCATTATAAGCAACAACTCTGACACAGAATATAATTATATGCTTACATTAACCATAATATTGTGACAATATTAAAATACATTAATACATATAATTGTGAAACATAAATATGATTATTTAAGTATTCGCTATTTAAATTTTTCCCTTTTATATTTTTCCTCACAAGGAATAACTACGATACATAATATAATTATATGCTTATTTGAACCATAATATTGTGACAATATAAAAAAATATATTGATACTCTTAGTTTTGAAGCAGAAATATGATTTTTCCATTTTATTTTATCAATATTAGAAGCTAATATAGCTATATTAGCTATAGCTATATTATGAAACTTAATTGTTTGTATTTTTCTTTTTATTTATATTTTTCCTTATAAGGCATAACTATTATGCAGAATATAATTATATGCTTATTTTAACCATAACTTTGTGAAAATAGTAATACTCCTAATTGTAAAGCAGAAATATGATTATTTTAATTCTCGTTATATATATATTTTTTTTACAAGGAATAACTATAATGTAGAATACAAATATATGTTTATTTTCACGATAGCATTGTGGAAATATTAACATATATTAAGATATAAGAATACTAGACTCTTAATTGTGAAGCGGAAATATGCTTATTTTAGTTTTCGCTATATATTCGTTATATATATTTTTCCTTACATTTTTTCCATAAAAGGTATAACTATGATACAGAATATAATTATATGCTTATTTTAACGATAAAATTGTGACAATACTAAAATACACTAATCCTCCTAATTGTGAAGCAGAAAAACGAAAATTTTAATTTTCGTTACTTATATTTTTCCTTATATATTTTTCACGACAAGGAATAACTATGATGACGAATATAATTATATACTTATTTTAACCATAGCATTGTGACATTATTGAAATACATTACTACTCTTAATTGTGAAGAAGATATATGACTATATTAATTTTCGTTGTTTATGTTTTTACTAATATGTATATTTTGCCTTATAAGGTGTTAAGTGGCAACACATTAAACAAGAATATTTCTAAACCATCTGGTAAATCTATATAACTCTATGTCATTATTACCTGTAATTTCTTTCGATATTATCATTCTTATTCTTTTCAAACATTCATTCTTATTGTAACCTTCATGGAATAAAGTTTATTTAAAGCTAAAAGTGTGTAGAAGGCATTTTTATTTCCTATATAAGGAATAACTGCGTTGCAGAATATAATTATATGCTTATTTGAACCATAACATTGTGACAATATTGAAATACATTACTACTCTTAATTTTGAAGCAGAAATATGATTATTTTATTTTCGTTATTTATATATTTCTTTACATTTATATATTTCTTTATAAGAAATAAATATGATGAAGAAGATAATTATATGCTTATTTTAACCATAACATTGTGAGAATATTGAAATACTATTCTTAATTGTGATATTAATTTTCGTTATTTATATTTTTATTTAAAATTTTCTTTATAAGGAATAACTATGATGAAGAATATTATTATATGCTTATTTTAACCATAACATTGTGACAATATTAAAATACATTTATACTTTTAATTATAAAACAGAAATATAATTATTTCAATTTTCATTATATATATTTCCCCTTTTAATTGTTTTTCTGCAATCAATTTTTCTTTTTTTTTTTTCTTCTACTCATATTTTGTTATTATTCAATAGCCCGGAAAAAAAACATGAACAAAAAACTTTATATAAAATAATTATTACACTTCCCATATTTCGACAATTTCAATTAATTTGTTGCGACTCTTTTTTGTATAATCATCACTGCTGGTAGAATAATGATAACTTTATTACAAACTAAAAGGCAAAAAAGCAAAGAATCGAAACCCACATAATAATTTCATGGTTGAGCCTGTTAGTCTGCTGCTGAAACTCTCTTAATCGTAGTGATTATGAAAAATTACTTAATTTCAGTGAAGAAGGCAATAAACTTTTATAGAAAAACTATTCATAGTTATGGTTCAATTGTTCACAAGTTGATTAATTATTTCTAAGAATGGCATAAAAAGAACTATATGTATGTTTATACAGGCTATTGCCACAAAATGTGGCACATGGAAAGTCATGTCGTTAAATAAAATATGATATACTTACAAGACAAGACAAGACAAGACGAGAGAACAAAAAAAAAAAAAAAACACAAATAACTAAATGTTTGAATATCACCACTCACACGCAAACTGGAATTTATAGTAGAGCGAACTATAAACTTGGATTTGAAGTGCTTTTTGTGTGCGTCTTAAATATACATCTTTTTCATGATTAACAGTCTTTGCTGTATCCTTTGAATTAATATTGGCTCTTATAAATGTGTGTGCATGCATACACTTGGCTGTCAAAGTATCATATTACAACAGACTAAATAATTTACAGAAAAATCTAACCGAAGAAAATTCAAATTTGAAGGTTATTGAACAGAGGAAAATTTATGGAAAGAAAATTTCTACAAGAACTATACAATAAGTAGTTGTTATGTGAAAACACACTTACGGAATTTATAAAGTCTAGTCCAACCATAATGTATCATACAAATGTACGATATTAACTAATCAGCTGTGAGTTCGAGTCCAACTTCAGTCAAGAAGAATGTATGATGTGAATTGCGAGTCACACCTTAATGTCAAGTATTTTGCCCAACTTAATTTGACATATCTTTGTTTCACAAGTTGGCAAACTCAATCATGGAAAAATACGCAATTGGAAAGCCTTTTACGAAAATGAACATTGAAATCCAAATGTACATTTTAAGCACTTCGTAATTTGTTTGGTTAGCATAATAAGGTATGCATAAATGGAGAGCTATGCGCAAATTTTGGTAGTCCGAGTTTGTGGGAAATATGGGAACACTGAGCTGAGGTGGAGTAATCGGACTTGACTTCTTCGTAAATAAGTTCAGCCAAGCAACTACCGTGCGTGGTGTTCGCTATCGCCATCCCTTGTGGTCAAAAATTGAGGATTTGGACCTGGACGTGATTTCAATAAGATGGTGTCACTTGCCACATGGCCCACGAAACCACAGCTCTTTTGCAAGCACAAATCAATGGCCGGATTATCTCGGATTATTTCAGGTCGTAGCGATATTAATTACTCTACTCCCTCTTTCGTCCTTCTCGCAGCATATGTAGAGTTTATCCCCTTATTACTGGCCCAAGATAAAAAAAAGGAAAAGTTTAAAACTTTTTCAATCTCTGCAGTAAGTCTAATAGAGCTAGCTATGTTTTTTCTCAGTTGTCACTTCCCTGGTGGCTTTTACACATATGTAAACATTCCCTTGGCTCCGGTGGCAAATGTAGATATGGACTTTAATAATGACATAAACCTTTTGGGAATTTATTTCGTATTTTATAACTAATTTTTTAGGTTTATTTATCTATGCTCTTACAGATTTATGTGGAATAATGACGAAATACAAATAAAAAGTTTTCCTAGACTTTTCCAAAAATTTTATTCGAAAAAGGAACTTTTGACATATGTAAGTTTAAAACTTTTTCAATCTTTGCAGTAAGTCTAATAGAGCTAGCTAGGTTTTTTCTCAGTTGTCACTTCCCTGGTGGCTTTTACACATATGTAAACATTTCCCTGGCTCCGGTGGCAAATGCAGATATGGACTTTAATAATGACATAAACCTGATTACCGAGATAAAAAAAGGAAAAGTTTAAAACTTTTTCAATCTTTGCAGTAAGTCTAATAGAGTTAGCTATGTTTTTTCTCAGTTGTCACTTCCTTGGTGGCTTTTATACATATGTAAACATTACCCTGGCTTCGGTGGCAAATGTAGATATGGACTCTCTGTAGATGCTCTTACAGATTTATGTGGAATAACGATGGTATACAAAGAAAACTTTTTCTAGACGTCTCCAAAAACTTCATTCGAAAAAAGAACTTTTGCCATATGAGATTATTAATAAATCTTCTCAGTCTTTCATAAATCATTTTTTATTCTAAATGCCTGTTTCTAAGTGTATCATTTTTAAGTATTTACATAATTTTTTACGTAGTTCTACTTTTTCAAGAAATATTTCGTTTTTCAAATCAAACCGAAAACACTTAACACTTTTCCATCATTACTTCAAAAACACTAGGTATAAGCATTAAAACATTTTTAATGACATGATTATCGTATTTTAGTGTAAACTCACTGAAGAGGAGTTGATCACACATGTGTTCAGAATATGTAATGATGACATTAATAAACTGTATTGGTTTAAAGTACTTCAATTAAAAGGGGTGGTTTCTAACAAACTGTTTGATGATGTTTGAAAATCAAATATTTTTAAACATGTATTTTAAGTACTTACAACAGGATGCGTTAGTAGTACTTTAGAAATTTAGACATTTGGTAGTTTAGATTTTAATAAAACATCTTTATTGTGGTTTTTAAAACAGGGTATGAGAAGAAATATTTCGATATGATTTTTCCTCTTGAAAGAATATTTAATCTGAATTTTTAATAAATGAAATCGTTATTAAACTAAATATTCTTTCTCTTTTACTTTTCGTAGGCCGTTAATTTTTTATTTTATGCTGTTTTAAAACAACTTTACTAAACTCTTATGACTATGAGGTTTGCGTTAATGGTGCTATTAATGTTTTCTTATCTCTAAATGACTTACATTAAAAAGCAAAAAAAAAATTTACACTTCGTTTACAAACTCATTCTATATAAAGTAAGTATCCTTTGTAATTGTGAGAAAAACCACTTAAACATGAGCAATTGAGCTCAAAAGATGATATATATTTCTTTCGTTAATCTCAAAGTGGTAAAAAAAAATTTATAAAAAAATACGCACAATGCTAAATGGCTTTAGGTGCGGTAAACAAAGTTAGTGATCTTTATTATGCATTTTAATAAAAACTGTAATGTAAATAAGAGGAAATATAATTACCCTAGTTCTAGAACACATATACTTCAAAACTTATTTATATATAAAAATTATTCGAAAATTTTTTTTAACTTTTCTTTAAAGGATATATGAAACAAGAAACTGAGCATAAGTATAGTATTATTTAGTTCCCTCTGAGCTTAAAGGATATATGACATCTGCACATGATACTGCTTGCGAAAAAACTAACTTTAAAACATAAAATATAATATATAAGGCAACACTTTGCTAATATTTTTAATATTAAAATAAAGGATATATAAGAGCAAGCTTCGTCCTTCCTTCATTTAAGTTAAAAATTATACTAGAGCTTAATAGCAATATTTCATAAGTTGTTGTTTCATTTTTACTGCAACTGATTTCGTTCTTATTAGTCAAAAATAAAGCATTGTAAATAAAGGACATATGAAGGCTAAGCGTATCCTTGCCCCAATTGCCGTCAAAATTGTGCAGGAGTTTAACAGCATAGCATGATAAGTTTTTAACAACTTTTAGGGAATTTTTATTTTTTTTAATTTAAACAAATTATGTATTATGTAAATTTTTTATTAATATTTAATATAATAGACATATTTCAGGTTAGCCAAAAATAATATGTTACAAATAAAGGATATATGGTGCCTAAGCGTACACTTCCTCCCATTGGCATAAAATTTCGGAAGCAGTTTAACAGCATAATACCATAAGTTTTTAACAAGTTTTTGAGATTAAAAAAAAAAAAACAATTTTATTGTAGTTAGAAAATTTTCATGGGCGAAAAGTTAGGTATGCATAATGAAAATTATATCCCAAAGATATATTTTTCAACATATAATACAACGCATTAGGTTTTTACAGACATTCGGAGTAATGTCTTGCTAAAACTTCAGTGTAAACTTTTCAATAAAAATTTTTAGTTTTCAAATAAAAGGTTAACAGCAAAGCAAACATTTTCTTCAATCAAAATAATACTTTTACTAGAATTTAAAAGCAATATTCGTTAAAATCTTGATTCCTTTTTATTACCTTTTTTCATTATTGTTTATGAAAAACTAAATATTGCAAATAAAGGACATATGGAAGCTAATAGTAACCTAGCTTTAATTGCCATCAAACTTGGAAAGAAGTTTAATAACATTATATCATAAGTTTTTAACAACTTTTTGAGCTTTTTCATTTAAACATTTATAAACATTTAACTTGGGTAAAAAGTTCTAATTTGGCAAAAATAATGCCGTTACGTCTATGAAAAAAATATCCTTCATATATATTTTACTTTATATAATATAACATGTAAAGCTTTTACAACCTTTAGACCAACGTTTTGTCAAAGTTTTTGTGTAAATTTTTTCAGTAAACATTTTTCAATATAAATTTCAAATTTTCAGGCAAAAGAATAAAAGCAAGGCAATTCTCTCTTGAATCGAGATAATATTTAAACTAGAACTTAATAGATATTTTCCTAAACATGTTGATTCTTTTTCCTGTCACGTTTTTCATTTTTGTTAATGAAAAGTAAAATATTGCAAATAAAGGATATTTGGAGGCTAATAGTAAGTTTGCTACAATTGCCATCAAACTTGGGAAGGAGTTTAGCAACGTAATACCAAGAGTTTTTAGCAGCTTTTTGGACATTTATAGTTAAATCTTTTCTTTTTTTGTATAGTAATTAAAAAATTTTAATTTCGCGAAAATATTTTTTTTACTACATATAATAAAACAAATAAGGGGTTTGTTGCCCTTTGGCAGACTTCAATGTAAATTTTTTTCAGAAAATAATTTTCAATATAAATTTTTAATTTTCAAATAAAAGGATAAAAGCAAGGCAGATTCTTTCTTAAATACAGATATCTTTAAAATATTTTTTAATATATAAGGCTCTTACGGCCTTTTGAAATAACGTTTTACCAAACAACTTTATGTTTTACCAAAACTTCTATTGAAATTTTTTTCAGTCAACATTTTTCAATATAAAAGAAGAAAATCAAGACAGATCCTTTTTCAATCGAGATAATACTTATAGCAGCATGGAATAAGGACATATTTTAGTATATTGATTCTTTTTCTTGTTACTTTTTTCATTGTTGTTAATGAAAAATAAAATACTACAAATAAAGGACATATGGAGGCTAAGCAGAGCCTTGCTCCAATAGCCATTAAACTAAGAAACGAGTTTAATAGCATAATATCATAAATTTTTAAAAACTTTTTGGGCGTTTTCATATAATAATTTTTTTTTTTGTAAAAAAATTTTAATTTATCTAAAATTTTTTTGGCGCCATTATGTCTAAAGTAAAATATATCCACAAAATATATTTTACTACACTTTGACTACGTTTACTCATTTGTATTCATAAAAAAGTATATATTAAAATAAAGGACATATGGAAGTCAAGCGTGTCCTTGCATCAATTGTTGTAAAATTTGGAAGGCAGCTTAGCAATATAATATTATAAGTTTATATTAATTTTTTGGGTATTTCAGTTTGTTTTTTTTTTTTCATTTTGCTAAAAAAATTTTGTAGATGTCAAGGCAGCTTAAACAGGTAGTGGCAGAATTGCAATAAATACAACACCAAGAAACATCACTAGCATTTTGTTGGTAGAAATTACGAAAAGTTGTAAAAATTTGGTTTTTCTTTTGTTTGAAAAAGCAAAGAAATCTATATGGTTTTCCGAAATGTTGACAAATTTACGCAAAGAAAACTAAAGACAGCTGCACTTATACCACTACGCTGGTAAAGCTGCCTTGGTAGATGTCATTGAAGAGAATTAAAAATATTCATGTTATAAAAAATATTTCATGTTTTTTATTAGACAAAATCGCCATGTTTAAAAAAAAAATTGTTTGACACATATTTTACCCGTTTGTTTCTCTTCGTGGGGTTAATTTTCAGAATAAAAGCTATCCTATGTTGATTAGCTAACTTCAAACAATCTGTGCACCAAATTTTATCTAACTCGATTCAAGAATAAAAAGGTAACAGACAGACAGAATTAAGTGCTGTGTACGGAACATAAAGGAGCGACTGGTCCAGAAAATTTTGTGTTGAAATCATTCAAAAAGATGAAATATTTTCATACCAATCCTCTAGATGAGCCACTTACTTTTATGCGCTTTGTAAACTGCACATTACTTTCACATTTATAACACTAGTATATTTTTACAGCCGTATTTATAAAAAATATTGTATGTTTTTTAAACATTTATTTGACAAATTTCCTATAGAAATTGGTTAATAAACATACAATATTTTTTATGCATAAGGCCATTAAAATAATATTTTTCAAAATATTAATACGTTAGTTTTTAAATGTAATTTTCTACTACATATTTTATATATATATATATCTATATCTATATAATATTCTAATATCTACATAATATTCTAACTATTCATGTCGAGCTATTAAGTCAATTTTTAGACAGCAGCTGTTGAACAGCTTAATAGTCACTGGTTTAAAAAGTTTTCTTCAGAGCGCGTTAGACTCAATATAAAGAACTCTAAAAGAAATTTTAGTCTCTATAAATCATACATACTTGAACAAACAATGCTCTTAGCGCCATCTTTTGGTGATAATAATAATTACTTTACTCTTTTCATCAAACTATTTTTACTCTCTTTTATACTCAATTGCTAAACACAAATAATGTTTATTACTCATAATACTAACTGGTTTTAGTTCTAATACTCTCCTTGCATTGAACAAAAAAGTATCTAGATACAAATGCTAAAACGAAAACATCTGCCGCTTTAGGTTGGTTTAGCTAATGATTATTTATCACACATTTATGCTCAGCTGTAGTAAAACCTGTTTATTATTTTGCTCTATATTACTCATTCTGTTTAGTATTGTGCTCTTTTCGCACTTTTAGCACTCCCTATACCATTTCTCGCTCCCACCCTTTTTAGTATAACAGCTCTTTTAGTTTCTAGAGAAATGTAAACAATCACTTTTTTGTTTATTTCTGTTTTAAGTTTTTTCTTTTTCTTTTAATACTCATTTAGTTACGCTCTTGTGCATTTCTATAGCAATTTCTCACAACCGAGGTATTGTTAGACCGTTAAGTGCAGCACAAAATCAGTGTAGTTCGTTGCTTCATCGTGTACGGTTGTGTACTTGAGTATAAAATAATTATTGGAAAATGTGTTGTTGTGAAACAAATGTTTCTTAGTAAAAAAAGTTGGTTAAAAATACGAAATTAAATATAAACAGCGTGAACTTTTGTAATAAACAAATTTAACCGGTATTGTGAAATAAAACGAAAGCAAAAAAACCGTGACTAAAGCGAACACTTGGATTATCGCTCACGGTTAGAACAAAATATAAAAAACCTGAAATTCTTTAAGTTCAAGATAAAACATTAAACTTTTTTTTTGTTAAAAAATTGGATTTAATTGAAACTTTTAAATTTTTGTTTATTAATGAATTATATAAAATCGGTGGATTTGGAAAACAAAGCAATTCCAAAACTATAAGATCTAAAGGTTAGTGTTAATAAGGAAAAATAAATAATGTTTATTTATGATGGTGAAAATTTTTCTAACAATATGATTTACTGCCTGAAAATAGAAAGTCTGAAAAACATTTTTCAAATGATTTTTCTGTTATTATCAGAATATAACATACGAGTATATGCGGACGGAAAAGTCTTTATGATGAAAATGCTAAATTTAGTTAGTGAACTTTTATTGAGACTTCATATTTTTTCTATATAACAGGAAATAACAACATAATTTTTCGAAAACTTAAAACTACAAAGTATTCCCCCATATTCCAAGAGGCGTTATCGTAATCACATCAAGACGACATCAAAAAAAAAGCTCGGTTACACATTCGCCTGCGACAGCAATTATGTATTTTTTGTTAGGCCTTCGATAATTCCTAGACCTAAGCGATAGATAGATGCTGTCGACAACATTCAATTATTTTTTGCAACGAGTAAATAAATGACAAAATATTTATGTCGACTTCATGTGACGCCTTATGGAATATGGGGGAATTACATTAATCACAATAATATTCATTTTTTTTTGGGAATGTGCATCTTGCTTGTCGGTTTTAAGAAAGAATAAGTATACAAAATTAATTAATATTAGTTTAAATAAAAACTTTTTAAGGCTTTTACCTTAAATGCAAAACCATTGGCAAACCGCTAAGAAAAACTACTAGAAAAAAATTATTTTTAAGCACTTAAATTTTGATATAAAAAGGGCGGAAAATATTTGAAAAGAAACAATAAAAACTAACCGGCTATTTTGCTACAAATCAAATCATTTCAAATCAAAAATCATTTTCTTTAGCAGCAATCAAAGAGAAAACATTTTGAAGCACAAGTCTGAAGGCTGTTCATTTTTCAGGTCATGAAATTTGCAAAGCTGGAAAGTTGAAAATATTCAAGCGGATTATAATTTCTTATCATCTTATTATCAAACAGCCACTTTTCCGTATTAAGTTTTTGTCGAAGTTTGCATGTCACAGCAATTTATAAGATTTATTATCTTCCTAATTTAAACTAAATTAATTTAAAAAAAAAAAACTTTTATCATAATACATTTTTTTATATCAGTTTTTATAAGGCCAAGTATGTTCAAGTTAAAAAGTTTATGCATTTGTTGTCTTATACCATCTCTAATATATATATATGAAATTAAAAATTTCAATTTTATTATAATAATCCAATATAGCAACTTGTTTTAAAACTAATTTAGCTAAGGTGCCCATTTTAGAGAAGCCTGCCCTGTTGCTACATTTTATGTAGATACCTAGAAATGCTACACATGTCGTGACATATTAATTAGTATCAATAATGAAATGTGCTTTTACGCCCATTTACACTTTTTGAAGTCTGGTTTTTCGTAACTTTTAATTTTTGATTAATTAAGCATTATAATAAAGGCTTAATTTATATAAAATTTATCTTGATTCTAGTGTCTTCGATCGTTGTATTTTTCAAATTTGCACAATAAATTTGTTTAGCCCGAGGTCTTTTGGTTTTGTGTTTTTAATTTGTTTATGTAACTTCAAAAACTTCCAAATCTTTCTCAAAAAAAAAAAAGTTTGTAAAAAGGTTGAGATTTTTGTTAATTATAGGAAATATGTTTGATTTAAAATATTTATTCATCACATAAATAAACTTTTAGTAGCTTAATTTATTTAACATATAAGAAGATCAGAGAATATTAGGTTAACAATTAAATAATATGGGGTTTCACGATGGTTATTGTGCAAATTTGCAATTGGTAAATTTGCATTGCATACTATGGTTAATCATAAGTATACCCGTTTCTTTTTAGGCAAACACAAAAAGCTTCTGGCTGCACTAGCAGAAGTCGTCAAAAATCTGCATTTGTTTACAATTATACACAAACCAGTGAAAAAGAGAAGATTGTAAACTTTTTTACCAATAATGTTCTTTGTGCGTTAAGTTTGATTTGTATTTGAACCTTTTCTTACCTCTTCAAGTTCTTCACTCATTCCAATTGATTTCAATGTTTTTTTTTCTTTTATATAGTTTATTAAATTTCTAGACCGCTAAAGTTTTCAACTTACGTATTTATATATACACAAATAAAATATGGCGCTAATTTTGTTGTCAAATGTTATTGTTTTCATTCGTTTGCAATTGAGTATTTTTGCTAACATCTTTTTTCTCAAATTTTTTTTCAAGCAAATGAAAAGAAGTTAAGCAAACTGCAAATACATACATTTTGTGGTTGCGTAAAAAAAGGAAGTATATATGCTCACATTTGCACAGTTTGCATTACCCATCGTGAAAACCCTTAATATATTCATCAATTAATTAGTATTTGTCTGGAAGAAATTTAAACTAAAATTGAATGTATAATATAGGAAGATCAGAGAATATTAGGATACAATTATATAAGATATTTATTAACTAACTAACATTTATCTCGAAGAAATTTAAGCTGGAATTTAATACATATTTTAAGCCGGTCTGCTTCTATAGAACAAAATCAGATTTTATAGAACCCGTTGTACAAATGTACAAACCAAAAATTTAATTTTAAAATGATAAAAGTTCAACAAAAATTCAATAAATTAAAATCAGATTTTGTTTGCCAATTTGTTTTGAAATTCAGATTGTTTCATTTAGAATGTTTCAAATCTTAAACCTAGTTGCTTGGACCTTTATTTAAATTAATAAATTCTTGCAGCTCAAGGTCGTGTTTGGCTTCTTTTTTTAATTTGATATTATATTTTTCAATACGTCATCTTCCTTAGGAAAACTTCTTCAGGAAAATTTGTTTGTGTATTATAAATTCAATAAATTCAATTCAGATTTTTATTGAATTTATAATACACCAACAAATTTTGCTGAAGCAGTCTTCAGAAGGAACATTAAATATTGAAAAATACAGTATCAAATTAAAAAAAAAAAACGACCTTGAGCTTAAAGAATTTATTAATTTAAAAATATAATAATTTTTTTTTAAGAAAACCAAAAAGGACCAAAAGGAGCTGAAATAATTTATTGCGAATATTAGAATGTTTCATTATTACTTTTAATATAAATTACCAAAGAATAATAATGGGGTCTAATAATTAAGTTGGAGGAGACAAGGCTTAAGGCCGGGACATATAGAATCCGTCGTACTTTATCCATCTCCTTTGACACAATCAGTAATTTGTTAGCGGATATAAAATTAACAGCATTTTATTTTAATTTTATTAAATTCTTTTGATTTATATCTCAGACACGGCAGAGAAAATCTAACACAATTTGTCTATAATTTATTTTATTTTTGAACGAATAACTAGTCTGCTGTTCATGGAACATAGACGAGTGACTTGTCAAGAAAATGTGTATGAAAGCAACTCAATTCTTTGAGTATTTGCTATATAAATTTTCTATACGAGTCGCTCAACTGTATTCTATAAACATCATATATATCTTTTAGATAAAAATAATTTTTATGTAAACAAAATTTTAATATAAAATTTTTTGTTTTGTATCGATTTGTCAAGGATATTTATATAAACGCAGTTATTCAATTTCGTGACTAATTTTTGTTGTAAAGTAGAAACATTCATCATATTGCAAAAATACTCCTTTTGTTTACTACAGTTTATTGAATTTGCCAGTACGAGATATAAATATATAAAGATATGTTTATAGAACAGAAACGAGTGACCTCTGCATAAAACTAATATGAAAAAAGCACTCAATATATATTTTAATTGCTTACATGCAAATTTTCTATACGAGTCGTTTGTCTGTGTTGCGGAAACAGCTCTTTAAAGTTTAATTTGTATTTTAAAATTATCAAACATCATTTTGTTTATAACACGATTAATTATCTTTTTGAAGATTAATGTGTCACTCAGTCCAGAAAATTTGTATAAAATGCACTCACTGCATTGAGTGCATCTCATACGAATTTTCTAGACATGTCACTCATTCGAGTTTCGTAAACTTCACATAACAATAGAAGAACAAATTAAAGCATTATGAAAAGACCGATGTGGTCATCAGTCTAGAATATTTGTTTGAAAAGCACTCACAATATTGAGTGTATTTCATACAAAATTTCCAGACATATCACTCATTATTATCAGCCTATCATATCAAACAGAATGAGGAAATTTTAAAAATTATGAAATATTATGGGAAGACTTTTAAGAATTTCACGAAAAATTATTATTTCTTTGTATTAGCAATAAAATCAATAAAATTTTTGTCTGAAAAAATAATTTGTAGGTACAATATACATACAATATATATACATATGTATACTTTGTTGTTGTTGTAAAAGTACAATAGTTGCTTAATAATTATTTTTACTAAATTTGGTTTGAATCCATAAATTCCTAATATAACATACAAAAAAAACCTTTTTGCTTTTATCTTGAACCAGTATTCAGGGGCTAACCCCTATATATACAGTACATACACAGTACAATGTACTGGAACTAGAAAATTAGGGTATTAAAATGAGGATATCATATATTATTGTTGTTGAAAAAAGTAATATTTACGTTCAGTAATAGTTTCTTTCTTTTTTAGGCCACAAATTTCTTTACGAGTCCGCATTCAATACATTTTTCAATTGATTGAACGTTATCGCACATAAAAAACTTTTTCTTCTGTGTTGCTACAATTAACAATAATATTATTGAGAAAAAAAGAAGTTGTTTTCCTCTTATAATAATTCACTTGTTTTTAATTTTTTGTCAATCCATGAATTCTTTTACAGATCCGCATTCCAACAATTTATTAATTGATTCAGCAAATCTATTTATTGAGCATAATATTTTTTATTTTATTACAATTAACAATAATATTGTTAAGAAAAAAAGTTGCTTATTTATTTACTTATTTTATTATATGTTTTTGCATCCATGGGCTCATTTACAAGTGCATGTCCAAACAATTTTTTAATTGATGCAGCCAAATTCTTTATTGAGGATGAAAAAAATTGTTCGGTTTTTTAACAGTTAACAACAATATTGTTGAGGAAAAAAATTATTTCCGTCCAAAAACCATTCATTTATTAATTTTTTTTCAATTCAATAATTCTTTTACAAGCCCGCACCCAAACAATTTATTAATTGATTAAAAAAAATCTTTAGTGATCATAATTTTTTTCTATTTTGTTACAATTAGCAATAATTGTTGAGAAAAAAGTTGCTTATTTATATATATATTTTTTTTAATCCGTGTTTCCATTAACAAGGCCACGTCCAAACAATTTTTTAATTGATTCAGCAAATTTCTTTATTGAACATGAAATAATTTTTCTTCTGTATTATTACAAATAACAATGATATTTTTTTGCAAAATTTTGAAAGGAAAATCTAGTTAAATGAAACATATACAATTTATTACATAACAATAACTTTTCTTTCTTTCTTCCATTTTTGTCCATTCCTCAACTAAATTTAATTTTAATAATACATTTTTTTATTGATTACAAATAATCAAATTTTTTATTGATTACAACAAAGCAATTCATTAACTTCTTTTCTTTCTTTTACCTTTTTAGAATATGGAACTTTAACATCTTCTACCTGCTGTGGAACAACACAACATTAAAACAAATTTTTCACAGATACCAGTGGAAGAAATTTACTTTATGCTTTAACAGACTTAAACACATCTACAAAAAACAACTTTAATTTCTTAAAAAAAAAAAACCCAACAAAATGCTGCTACAACTTGTTACCAGCAGCCTGCTGATAGCAGTTTTTATCAATGAAACCACCGCCCTGGCAAACTGTCCACCCGGCTGTCAATGTGATGATAATACTTTAATTGTACAGTGCGGTGAGGGACATCTGGACGTGCTGCCCATAGCCCTCAACCCCTCTATACAACGTTTGGTCATTAAGAATAATAAAATCAAAACCATTGATTCCTCCATACAATTTTATGCTGAACTGACCTTTTTGGATTTATCCTCTAACCATTTGATGAATATACCGCAACGTACTTTTGCCTATCAACGTAAGTTGCAAGAGGTACACTTGCAGTACAATAAAATCGGCCAGATAAGCAATAAAACCTTTATAGGTTTATCAGCTGTTACGGTGTTAAATTTGCGTGGCAATCTTATCTCAGAGTTGCATCAGGGAACTTTTGCGCCTCTGGCCAAAATAGAGGAATTGAACTTGGGCGAAAATCGTATAGGCTATATCGATCCCAAGGCCTTTGATGGCTTGGCCCAGCTAAGAATTTTATATATTGATGATAACTCCTTGATATCGGTGCCGGATCCTATACATTTCCAAGCCATGCCCTTACTGGCGGAATTGTATTTGGGCATGAATTCTTTGGTGACGGTGAATGCGGCAGCTTTTCAGGACTTAAAGGGTTTAAGCCGTTTGAATTTGAAAGGAGCTGGCTTGCGCAATCTAACCCACGATGCTTTTCTGGGTTTGGAAAATTTGCGTATTTTGGATTTGTCCGATAACCGTTTGCTACGCATACCCACTGTCAGTCTAAGTCACTTAGAACGCTTGGAGGAATTGTTTTTGGGCCAAAATGATTTCGAGGCTATTTTAGAGGGCGCCTTTGTGGGCCTGAAACAGCTTAAACGTCTGGAGATAACTGGTGCAGTGAAACTGAAGCGCATCATGAATGGCGCCTTTGCAGCCAACACTAATTTGGAATATTTAAATTTGGCCTCCAACAAAATGTTATTGGAGGTCCAGGAGGGAGCTTTAAGCGGTTTGCCTCATCTGAAATACGTCAATTTGAAAGCCAATGCCTTGACCACTTTGGCGGAGGGCCTCTTCCCTTGGAAGGATCTACAAACTTTAGATATATCTGAAAATCCCATGTCATGCGATTGTCGCGTGATGTGGCTAAGAAATTTGCTGATAAGCAAAAACAATTCTAATGATAATATGGCAGAAGTGGTGTGCGAATTTCCGGAACGTTTAAGGGGCGAAGAATTGAAAAATCTCAATCCTGCTTTAATGGGCTGTACACATAGCGATCCCCGCAAACAGGCTTTAATAGGAGCTCTTTTAGTGGGCACAGCCGCCACCATAACTGCTCTGGCTTTGATTATCTACAGATGCCGCCACAAGATACGCGAATACTTGAAAGGCGGCTTGTTTGGTAACTCTGCCTTGGGCCGCAAAGAAAGAGAATACCAAAAGACTTTCTGTGACGAAGACTATATGACCAGGCATCAACATCATCCCTGCAGCTTGGGCATACATTCAACATTTCCCAACACCTATACGCCCCACCATATCCAGCAGCAGCACTATGGACCCATGTGCGCCATGACCATTACTAATGAACAAAAGAATTTCCAACAACTGCAAGTGCCTACAAATACCATCATCAGCGAAAAGCATTTAGAAAAGTCGAACAAAAACCTCGATGATGCCGGCTCTTTTGTCATGCATATGAAAGCCGTTGCGGCGCCCGCGCAAAAACTTAATCACTACACTAAACCTCATTTTTTGCAACAAACTAATTCGGTGGCAGATTCCTGTTATTCTTATGCGGATTTGCCTTTGCATCATGACAATGGAAATCAAGAACATTTGCAGCACAATGCCAACTACCAGCAGCAACCTTTGCACTATGGCACCTCCCAAGATTATGGCGGTAACAATTTGCCCCATGATTTGGATCCTAATTACATATATAGTAACACCCACTATTCACTACCCTTGGAACAGCAACAACAATCCACGGCATTAAGAACAAAGACGCCCACACCGCCACCCGTGCCACCAGCCTTGCCCCTAAGAAATCCTCCCCAAATGCTGGCCATCTCCACCACAGGTCGTCGTTCCCTCAACCATAAATCTCATAAAACGCCCAACGCCCCACAAACTGCCAATAGCCAGACGCCCCAAATAACGCCTGCTGCCGGGCATACACAATCACTGCGCTATCAGCATTGATCTTGGTCCGAAACGGGAAGCATAAAAAGACCTAAAAAGCGTTACTTAAATAATATGGACAAGTATCCTGCAACAGAAACAAATCTTACATATTACCGCCAAAATTTAAGTATATGTGCTTAAAGACAAGCGCCCCTGAAACACAAACAAAGGGTTAACACTGTGATGCCAGACTATCGTAAATATTTACTTAAAAACAACATAATAAAATAGAACCAATTTAATTCATAAACTTAAAAAGACAAACAAACAAACAAACCTACAAAGACATTTAATTTAAGTAAAATTAATAAAATAAATTATTTATCTCTAGAGCTAGACATACATATGTATATGAAACTATAACATACATTTTTCGTATGAACTAAACAAATATCATTAATTATATAAAACTGTATATACATCCAGCAACTTAAAAATAACTTAAAATTTGTAATATATAATTTACCTAATTAAAATTAATTAAATTAAAGCACTGAAGTCATTAAACACAATCCTTTTTATTTAAAGTTCACTTTAGCAACAACTTTTGCTCGTATTAATCCTAAAAGACAAAAGTTGTTGTTGCAGAAAACTTTAAATATATAATTTAACATTTCATTTTATAAATTAAAGCACTTTTCAAATAAGCAAAAAACGCAACAAAATAATAATAATAATAAATAAATTATAATTTATTACACACCATGTTAAACTCGTTCTTAAGTTAAAATTTTAAGTTAATGTAGACTTTAACTAAATCAATGAATTTTTGTAAAAAATGAAATATTTTTTTAAGTGTAAATTCTTTAGTTAGAGATTTTTATTTAATAAATAATTTCAAAAATACAAAGTAAGAACTTAAAAAAATATGAAAAAAAAAATTCAAAATAAAATAAAATAATTTTATTATACAAATTCTCAAAGAGTTTTAATTTTAAAGGCTGTTAAAGCGAATGCGGAAAGTGACAGTAGTAATTAAATTGTATGCTCAGTTTCAGAAAGCGAATCCGCGATAGATCTACGAAATTTGTTTGAAAACACTTAAATGCTAGCATTTAATACAAAGTTCTTAGACGCATCGCTCATTCGAGTTCAGAAGGTCTCAAAATGAAATCAAATGCCTAGAAACACATACATAAAAAACTCTCTAGGATCTATATGTTCCGTTAGTAAAAGACGAATTTTCAAAGTATAGTACAAGGTTACACTGTTCTATCATTACTATAATGGATTTTGCTCTGACGAGATTAGGGATCTTGTTCCCGAAACTCATACATTTTTACGTAGCACACATTCATCGTCCAGAGCTCATCCATTTGTGGTCGATTGCCCAGGGAATCGTACTACGTATTACAGAGAGAATCCGTTTTTCAGCCGTGCACTTCACCTGTGGAATAAGTTGCCTGCAAACGTGTTTCCTGTCTGTTATAGTGTTGGAAAGTTCAAGTCAAATGTTCACAAACACTACTCCCTATTTCCCCCTCCTCACAACCTATTTTTCTAGTTCTGGTACAATGCACTGTATATGTAGGGGCCACCCCCTGAGTACTGGTCCAAAATAAAAAAAAGAAAGTGTATCAGGAGATAACGGCAATTTTGACCGTACTTACATTTTTCCAAGTTTGCTCATGCTTTTTCACAGTCATGGCTAAAAACTCCCGTCAAAATCTCAGGCCATGAAAGCTTTTGCACTCTGCACACTTGTAATTTACTTTATGCTGACGTCTCTAGCTTTGAGTGTAGATCTCTTTAGGGTAAGTTGGTACTAGCCTGAAAAAAATAAATAAATATTTAGTGAACTAAATCACTTGACCCTGCAGAATATATAACATCCGCAGAGAAAAGTTCCGTAAATAAGTCATAAAATGTTATTAGGCATTGCTACTAAGTCATCAAAATAAAGGTAGCAACTGGTCAACTTATCAGCAGAAAGTAAAAACGATTTACATCAATACCTACCTTTACGGCCTTATCTGATGATGGGCCAATTCCAGGGAGTGAATTGTTCACGATTCACCAGCGCTCACGTGTGTCACCACACGTTGCCAGGCACACACAGGTAGCAATCCCCACCATATGTTTGTAGCCATATAGACAACCTACTGTTCAGGAGCTCGGGCCTTCTAATCCCTCCTGTATGCAATTTCCCAGCAATCAATGGAGGACAAAGCTTAATTAGTTGGTAAATCGAAGCCCACTAGCAGCACTAATTCTTACTCACCCGTCGAACCATCACTTATTTACAGTAAAGGTGTCTGTTGCAAGACAACAGCACTTCACGGGGTTGTTAGACCCAAAAAAAAACTACGCACCAACAATTATCGGGGATACTAACTGCCCCTTTTTGCGTCTTTAGGTTTAAACCACAGCCAGAACGTTCCAGCAAAGGTAGGCACCTCAACCATGATCAGCCCGGGTAGAACTGCAAGCAGAACTATCCGTGGGCCATGCTGATACCCGTTCTGCATATTTATACCCTTGGTAAAGGCCTTGGAAGCCAACACAACATCAGTCAAGCGGGTTCCTAGAGTTTGCTTTAACAAACGAGGGACTTCTTCTTGTCTTTACCCGGAAAACAGAGTGCTCTATCGCTTTGGAATATGTCAAAGCAAAACCTGTTCACCGGGATGACAACTTATCAGCAGTAGGAAGATCCTTTATCCATGCAGGGCAGGAAACACATCTTGACTATTGACCTTGTAATTATTTCAGATACCGTCCTTACATCAGCGAAACGTACCGTACTATCTGAGACCGGTTAGTTATTCTCTACCCGTCCTAGCCGCTATTCTTGTGAGAGTAGTAAACAAAACTCTAGGAAACGGCATGATCTTTGTTGTGTTGAACTTCCGAAACCCGTGCCAAGGGTTAAAATAGGCAGAACGGAAATCAGCAAAGACTCCGGGAGATTTTGCCTTGCAGATTTCTCGGTGCTGATAATGGTTGAGGTGCCAGACTTGGCTGAAACATTCTGGCTGTGGTTCAAACCAAAAATAACAGGAAGGGGAGTTAGTTTACCTGATATCTTTGGTGCATACCGGTTTTTGGGGGGCTAACAACCCCCCGAGGTAATGTTGTCTTGCAACAGATACCTGTAATGTAAGGAACGAGGAGTGATAAATAGATGACGGGTGAGTTGGTTAAGAACTGATATTCTTATTGAGCTTCGGCCTACCAACTCATCAAGCCTTGTCTTCCATTGACTGTTGAGAAATTGCTTACAGGAGCGATTAGTAGGCCCGAAATCTTAAGCAAGGGGTTTGTCTACAAACTTATAGCGAAAAGTTGCAACCGGTGTAAACCTAGCAAGCCACACGGGCCGCTGGATAATTTGAATGAAATTCACCCCGTAGTGTTGGTCCATTATCATATTAGGCCGTAGAGGACGCTGTTGATTTAAATCAATTTCACGACTATGCCAAAATCTCTAACTTGAGTATTCGGGGTCGAGATGTTCCATTTGTGGTGCATGTGAAGCTTTTTGAGGTACATAATTCTCATTTCATCGCATAGAAAACTAATGATGTAAAGCTTTATTTTTATCACAGCTGTTAAGAACAGACATTGTTACAGCTATTGGAGAATCTATTAAAGAGTATCCACGAGTTAGCGCTGTCAAATTAGCAGGGTCTTCGGAAAGAGCAGAGCTTAGGTAGGAATTGGGCATTTTTTCCATTCGGGCTTATACAGTAGAAAACTCCTAGCAGTAGAATTTTAGGCTGCGGCAGGTTTTATATAATGAAATTTGAAACTCTTTACAGCGACTTCCCTCAAACCGCCAATGTGCAGTGTTAGATAAAGATGTACACGAATGGTTGTAAAAATAACAACAACAATTTGTTGCCTGTTTAATAAATGAAAAATTTTTTTTGGCTTTATTAATAAAAAAAAAATACATTTGTATCAAAACGACAAACTACTTTAGTTCATTGAAGTCCACAAATATTTAAGTAGTGAAAACAGAGATCTGACGCAGACTTTTGTCGGGTACTGTAAATTGTCGGTTTTCGTTTATTCTAATTTTTTTAGTGTTTGAAAACAAGGTAATAAAAAAGGAATATTTTCCAATACATAAAAATATTTTGGTGTATTATGGATGAGCCATGTAATTTAAAATCGTTTTCAAATCACTATAACTTTTGCAAGTGAACGAGAACAAGGAAAATTTAACGATAAACTACAAATACATAGAACGCTCTATACTCGTTTATTAATGAAATATTTTATAATGTTTTTAAATAACAAATCCTATAATTTATTTACACATGTAGCAACTCGGTTTGTTGTTTATGAAATTCTATAACTAAAACAAATATATTACACATTTTCATTTTGTTTTATTATACATAGGTACCTGTTTTTATTACTTTTCGGAAACTCAAAAAATATCAAGAATACTTTCACAATAATAATCGATATTTTTCTGTCTTATCATAAGCAAATAATTTAAATTCGTTTCCTTTAAATCTAGAGCATTCTTGCACCAATTTGTTGCTTAAATCAACTCAATTCATGTGCTATTTTATTGAGTAGTGTTAACTTTTGTTCAAAGTAAATAATTTATTTGTTTGTTTTACATAAAGATCTGTGTTAATTAAATATGTACGCACTGAAAACACATCACAAGTAATGCTTAAGTAAATATTTTGTACCCTTGATATGCCATCTAATGTTATCAACAAACAAACAAACATTTTGATGAAATTAATACATCACAAAATAAACATGCTTTACATTTGACGCTAGTTTTTCCCCTGGAAGTGCTAAAGCACAGTGCAAAATATAATTTACATAGGTGCACAACTTTAATTCAGCCGTTTTTCCGCAACTTGAGGCTTTATTCTAAAAAACTGGTCAAACATTTATGATTCAAGATTGTGTCCATCACTCACCACTACTTTTTCCCATCTTTCGTGCAGTGTACGAATCCAACTGGTAATTTTTTCAAGCGATCCACGAATCGATCCAGTTTTTTTGCTTCTTCATAAGAACAGAAGTGTTTATAGTCTGGCGTACGAATCCAGCGTTGAAAAAACTGGTCATCTTTACGAGCGATCCACGAACCGATCCAGTGTTTTACTTCTTCATAACAGCAAAAGCGTTGATAGTCAAGCATACGAACTCAGCGTGGAAAAAACTAGACATCTTTTCAAGCGATCTACGAATAGATTCAGTTCTTTACTTCATCATAGAGGCGAAGTGTTGATAGTCTAGCATACGAACTCAGCGTGGAAAAGACTAGACATCTGTTCAAGAGATATACGAATCGGCAAAATGGTGATAGTCTAGCATACAAACTCAGCGTGGAAAAAACTGGTCATCTCTTCCAGTGATCCACGAATCGATCCAGTTTTTTACTTCTTTATAAGAGCGGAAGTGTTGATAGTCTAGCATATGAACTCAGCGTGGAAAAAACTAGTCATCTTTTCAAGCGATCTAGTTTTTTACTTCTTCATAAGAGCGGAAGTGTTGATAGTCTAGCATACGAACTCAGCGTGGAAAAAATTGGTCATCTTTTCAAGCGATCTACGAATCGATCCAGTTCTTTACTTCTTCATAGAGGCGAAGTGTTGATAGTCTAGTATACAAACTCAGCATGGAAAAAACTGGTCATCTCTTCCAGTGATCCACGAATCTATCCAGTTTTTTACTTCTTTATAAGAGCGGAAGTGTTGATAGTCTAGCATATGAACTCAGCGTGGAAAAACTAGACATCTTTTCAAGCGATCTACGAATCGATCCAGTTCTTTACTTTTTCATAAGAGACGAAGCGTTGATAGTCTAGCGTATGAATCCAGCGTTGAAGCAACTGGTCATCTTTTCATGCAATCCACGAATCGATCCAGTTTTTTACGTCTTTATAAAAGCGGAAGTGTTGTTAACTTAGAACGTGTGTCATTGAGCGAAATAAGTGATAGACTATCAGCAATAAACAGCAATTTCTGGAGAATATAGTGGGTGGGGTAGGACTTCCCATTTCAACGTTTCTAAATATGTCTTGATACTTTCGCAATATGGGACGCGCATTGTCATGTTGTAAAATAGTTCAGTTACGTCTCTTGTTGTATTGTGGTCATTTGTCCTACAATACTCGGCATTGCGTTCGTTAATGATCCCATATGCTGGAAAACAATTTAGTTACGTTTCTTGTTGTATTGTTGTCATTTGGCTTTCAATGCTCGGCATTGTGTTCGTTATTCCATATGATTATTTCAGTCAGTGTTTTAACAACTCATAATACACTACGTCGTATTGGTCCAACTAAATACTGAGCATGACCTTGAAACTAAGAATATTCTGTTTGGACGTCGACGTGGAAGCATGGCCGGGATATGCCCAAAATGTTCTGTACTTGGGATTATCCTAATGAACCCATTTTACGTGAGCAGTCACAGTGCGATTCAGATATAACTTTTGCTTTTGTCTGGCAAGTAGCTGTTCATAAGTAAAGAAACGCCGTACAACATGTCTTGGCTTCAACTTGTATGGCACCCAATTTTCTTGTTTCGGCATCATTTACATGACTTTCAGGTGTTTTGGCTTGTTGCGTCACTTCCAATGATCTTGCCAATTCTTGTTGTGTTTTACTCGAGTCTTGGCCAAATAATGCCTGCAATTCTGCATCTTCGAAAACTATCTTTCTTCTTTGATGTCAAAATCACCGTGCTTGAAGCGTTAAAATCACTCTCGGCAAGTTTTTTCACTAATAGTGGCCTCACCATTGGTACTTGAGAGCATTCCATGAGCTTCAGCGACAGATTTCCTCATATGAAAGCAGAAAATTAAAACCTCCCGCAAATGACGAGAATTCCGCTCGTAAGCTGACATGTTTAATCGAGAATAACTTTATGATGCAGACACAAATCGACTAAAATTTCGATGAAAGTTATTTATTTCGGCTACCACTTGCCGCTACAGCCATCTATAGCAAAGCGGCGGAAGCAAAGCTTTACACCTAATATGATAAATATTTAAGAAACCCAAAAAACTTTTAAAGTAGTTTTTACATCAAAATTTTTTCTCGAAACAAGCTTTTTTTTTAGTTATGACTATGTTGCAATAAATGGGCGATATGACTTGAGGAACATGAATGTCATAAATGCTATGAAAACCTCGGCTTTAAGAAAACCCGCTTATATTCTCTTTTCCGGCAATAGTCTTGTTAACTTATCCATAAACTTGCTTTATTTAGTCTTTATTTGTAAGAAAACAATTATCACAATAATCAAGCATACGAGTATTAAAACCCATGATAATCTCTGTAACTATGATTTGCAATTTTAAGTCGTTTGAACATTTTTAAAAGTCAACTTCCCTTTCTTAAGTCCCCTTTTTGTATTCCCTTTTTTTTTGAAGTGCTGATTTTCTTACCTTTTGTCTATAATTCCAGCATAAAGATAATTAACAAACAAACCAACCAACCAACCATTTACTCTGCCCTTGGTTTTATATAAAACTTTTAACAGACCAAGTCTGTTTCCATTTTTTTTATATTTTTATTAAAAGAAAATTATTCTTTTGTTCGCTTCTTTTGTAGTTGTTGTCTTTTGATAATGTTGCATACTGTCGCAATATGTTCTACTACACCTTGCAGCTTATACAAGTTTTGCTGCTTGTAGTTTGAAGCTGTTGTATATGAGTACAACATACAACTGCATACCTCGTTTATGCTGATTCTTTAATTCATTGCAGCATGAAATTTTCTTTATTGTTTTTATGTTTAATTTTCTTGTTGTTACAAAATAAAAAAAAATAAGAAAAACATTTTCATGTGTTTCATTTTATTTTATAATTTTAATATGTTAACAATTTCCTCATGCAACCATTCGTGTACACATCTGAGCAATAGTGTTGGAAAGTATTTATATTAATTAAAAAATACGATTTTTCTAGCAACTTGCAGACAGAAATCTATACTGTAAAATAACCAAATAATGTTTTATTTTATTTTTATTATTATTTTTTTTTTAAAGGCAAATTGCTTAAAATTAGCGTTGTCTATTTAAAAACGCCAAATAGCTGCACTGACAAACGTACTACACGCAAAGAAAAGGCAATTTGATATATGGTTGCGACAACATTAGTATATATTACATAGCATGGTGTATTGCACTTAAACACTGCGTACTATCGGTTTAATTATAGTTTGTTCCTCTAGAAATATGTTACTGTTTGCATTTATGTAATTTTATTGTTACCATCTATAAATTTCAAGATATGATTGCATACAATAGTAGCAATTGTGAAAATTTTTTAGCAAGCAACAATAGCTTTTATCACATCCAAAATAAAAATATTTGTTTTTATAATATATATGATCATCTACATGATGATCTAACTTATATGCAACAAAAAAGTTTAAAAAATTAATTTACTATTGTTGTCATTAACAATATTTTCTTTCTAGTCACTGACATATAATATTCTTGCAGTTCGAATTTTTCTTTGGACATATAAAGATGTTTTGTGTGCGTTTGAATTTAAAAATATATATATTTGTTCAGCTTTATATAAAAAGGAGAAAAATACATGAAGTTGGTGAAATTATACATACTGAATATAAAGATATAAACATATGTAACAATACGTGTAACCATATCAATATGGTTACATATGACTGTTAAAATTCCAATCGAAGTCGGAGTTCTTAATAAATATTTTTCTTTTGTTGCAGCAGATGAACATTTCAACATCAAAGAGGAGATACAGTGCAATTATTTTTTTCTAATTTATATTGAATATAGTAATAAAATATAATATAAGCTGACTTTACATATAACAAATATATGGTTCTATTAGAATAAAGGGATTTGTGATATTAGTATGATTATTTCATGAAATTAACATGGTTATATATGAGAAAAGTATGGGAGGTTAGTATAACAATATGGTTGAGTATGACAATTAGTAGAAAACTTTAATCCATACTATGGTTACTTATTATTATAACAATGTTAAACAAAAATATAGTATGGTTACTTATACTATTTTTTTATAATGCTGTAGTGTGTCCTATCAATGGCGTTTTAACTATGTAGTATTATCAGGTACAGCCATATAATTCACCAATAGTATATTGCCCTTATAATATTGTCATATCAATCATATATTTTTTTCTACGTGTATATAATTCAAGAAGTATGATGTGGCGATTTGAAATCGTACGTTTGCCTCTAAGGTTACAAAACTCCTTGTTTCCGACTAAAAGCACAAAGCGTAAAGAAAAAAAAAATGAAAGAAAGTCCAGACAAATATATTTTTTTTCCCTTAATGTCAAATAAATATTAACCTTTACATAAGGAACATAATAAATTTTTTCTTAAATAAAATTGTTATGAATCATATTGATATCACCACTTTTAAAGATTTTAATATATAGGTAAATCCATTAACAGGTCCATCGGGGGCAAAAAAATAAAACTTATTAAAAATTAATTATTTTACGATAGTGTAATACTGAAATTTTATTAATTAAACCAATTTGGCCATAAGTTTTTCAAATTGGGTGCTGCACAAATCGAATTTCTCATTTCTGGATATAATTTTTTGAATTTTTTTTTTTTATATTATAAAAATTCTGGGTCTCCAAAAGCTGCACTCATTTTCATATGACAATGATAAAATAAAAGCAACGAGAACTGCATATTCATAAAAGAAAATACTATAATTTAAATAATTTTCTAAAAATAAATTTGGTGAACATATAGTAATATTTTAATGTTCGAATTATTGTGGAAAAAATATCACGTTCGGCATGTCCCGTATTGACCGGAAATATAGATAAGCAAAGTATACACACAAACACGAGCCTTTTGAGTCAAATCATAACATTTTATAGTAATATTGTTAGGTGAAATTCTGGAATTTATTGCAAGACGAAATTGCGTAAAGTTTCGCTGAAATACTTCGTTCCAAGTGCGGAAGCGTAAACTGCTTCCACTTTTGTCACGTTCGACCCACTACGTATTTTCAAATTTTTTGCTCCATTTGCTATTAACTTTAATATAAATTACAATGTAATTCGGTATTACCTACAGCTTAAGGTTAAGTCGAACTTGAAAGTACTTTCAATTTTTTTTTGCAACACATACGAGTACGACTGTCACGTTCAACACCAGGGATTTACCCATATTCAGTGCACTTCTTGCACATACTAAAAACAACTCAGCAATATTATTGAGTAGTAAAAATTTTTGTTTAAAATAAATAATATATTTTAATTTGATTAAGAAAAATATCTGTGTTAATTAAATATTAACTTAAGAAAAATTTACGTCACAATTAATTCTTAATTTAATAGTTTCAACCCTTAATATGAGTGTTTCATATTGTTTATCAATAAGTAAATAAGTATATCAGCCAAAGAAATGCATCACAAAGTGAATATGATATTAGATTTGTAGTAGATTTTTTAGGTCATATGAAATATTGGAATATATTATGAAATACATTTTTTCATATAAGAGTCGTAAAACAGCTCTGGGCTGAAGAACAGCTCTCGCGTCATCGTAATTATCTCTTAAGTGCGGTCAGGCTTGTGCTTGTTGTTCGGTCTTCGAGAGTTTTGCGTCTCACTCGCACTGGTTAACGGTTTGCCTCAACTAACTGTATTGGTTTACAGCTTTTTTTTTAGAGGTTATTCATTGTTAACCACGTGGAAACTTCCTATGTGAAGGCATAGGTCGTTATAATTAGTCACAGCCACGCTACAAAAGTACTGTTAATACCATCTGGGGCATATGGTCTTTGTCACACCGCCTATGCTGTGCATCCTATACTTTGCAACTGTATAGTTACTAAATAAATAAATATTGTGAAATACAAGCTATAATATATATAAGCAGCAAAAGAACTTGTTTAATTTTTCAATATACTTCTTACATTACAAAAGTTTTCAGATGAGGAAGAGGATAAAGCTTTTAGTTACTATAATGGATAACTTTATATGACTTTAGGCACAAGAGTGACAAAAGTGTTCTCTTTCATGCATATTATATGATAGCTATCGGACTTATGAATATCAAAACCAGACGATTTTTTTCGACACACACAGTTCATTATAAATTATTTGAGCATTCAGTGTGATAACAAAATATTGGATGAAATTGAAATGCCAGATTCAAAATACAAAGAATATGAAAATAGCCAACTATTTCGCCACATGATTTTTAAATCGCCAAAAAAAATCGCCAGTCGCCAAACCAAAAATTAAATCGCCATATCTGACAACCTTGAGTACAATATACATGAAGTGTAGCCGGAGCAAATCAAAGCTAACTGACCCACTTGTGTTTTCATATAAGAGAACGTATAATTTTCTCTTGTGGCCGAGAAAATTTTTTTAATTTAAGTACCAGTGGAGGCGGTTGGGGGCAGCAAAACTAAAATATGTCTGCCCAGTTTATTGCCGGTAGAACTTCATACTTTCAGTTGTTACCTTTTCATTATGAGTACAATGGTTTTAAATAGTTTGTTGTATCTTCACATAATAAAACTCTTACATACACATACGCCTATTGCCTATATGCTCATGTGTTTTCAGACTCCATGTTTTTTTTATTAATTGTTTTAGTTGTTGTTTGGCAAAAGTCAGCTTGTAGCACAGCTGAAAATTACACACAAAACAATTTTTATTTCTATTATTTAATTCTGTTTTCATTTTAGCTTTTAATTCTTTAGGTTTTTTTTTGTTCGCCTCCTGTTTTAGCTTGTTGTATATAATGTGTGGCTTTTGTATTACAAACTATTTGGTTAGAATTTGGTTTGGCTGGTTGCTTTATTTAAATATTTGTTGGTTAAAGATTTTTTCCATTGAAATTTGTTTCCAGTGTTCAAAAAAAAAAAAAAAAAAAAATTCATTACATTTATGTGTGGGAAATTAGCAAACATAAATTTTTTTCTCAAAGTATTTTTCCAAAGAAACCTTTCAAATGTTGTGATTAAATATTTTTAAAAATGTTAAACTTTTCTGCGGTTGCACTAATGTGGTAACGACATTTGATCGTGGAGTGAGAAATATTTCATATTAGAAATCATTCATAGGTCGGGGTTGATTTTATTGGCAAATTGCCGCACTGATGCAACAACATTCATCATTGTTGTTTAACTAAGACTGCACTTAGGTATGCAAACAAATCGTTGTCCGGAAGCCGTTAACGCTTAAAATGTTTTCAAGAAAAATTAAGCTGAATGCCTTCGATAAGACTAAACTTTATTTATATTAAAATACACGAAAGATTAATGCTATATTTAAAACATATTATTATATATTATATGTTTCTTTCTGAAAAAGTACCTTTTTAAAAACATACCTTTTCAAAAGGTACTTTACCTTTTGAAAAGTACCTTTTAAAAAATTACCTTTTAAAAAAATATTTTTTAAAAAGTACCTTCAAAAAAGTACCTTTAAAAAAAAGTACCATTTAATAGAGTACCTTTTAATAAAAGAACTTTTGAAAACTTAAATTTGGTGGTCTCGAAATTGACTATTTGAACGTGTCGTGATGAAACTTTCTCCACATGGCAAAAACTATCGAAAGATCAATGGCACTATATCGATTGCCAAATCGACCCGCCCTAATATATATATTTGATACAGTTGTGTCTTGAGATTAGTTGTTGTACTTTTGAAGGGAGCAAATCTTAGAACAAGCCAATTGTCATTATAGCACTCTTTGCAAAAAGAAATTATTAAAAATGTTCTTAACAATAATTGTACTGTAAGAAAGTAATACATTTTATAAAAAATGTACATCTTGTAAACAGTACACTGAAAAATATTTGCTTCAAATTTCTAATGAACCCAGTTCATTATATAATTTTCATTAACAGAATGAGAAATTACGTTCCATCAATGAAGATAGCATTAATGAAAATATTCATTCAAATTGATTCATTAGGTTTCATAATTTCATTAGAAAATTTCATTGGATTTGTAATAAAAAATTTTTGAAGTCTGGGTGCAAAATTGTAGAGATTTCGTAAAAGTAAGATGATAAATATATTACAACTACTAACTAAATGATAAAGTAAATTATTTTATACATTAATTACCGTGTAAAAAATTGTTTAATAAAAATTTCAATAGTGTATTAAAACAATAAAAAATTATTTTATGCTTAATAAAAAAAAATGTTTAGTTTCTCTTCAGTAGCACAATTCTAATGAAAAAAGATCATTAGAATAATGCAACTCTTCCTTAAACTAATGATTTTATTTCGTTAGAATGAAGAAAATTTTTCACCAAATTAGTGAACATTTTCATAGGTTCAACAAATGTACTCATTAGATTAGTGAAAATATTTCATAAAAATAATGTAACACATTCATTGGCCTAATGAAAAAATTACGTTTGAATGATGAAGAAGATTCATTAAAAGAAATAAAGTTTTACTTAATTCATAAAACTAATGAAATTGAGTCGTTAACTTAATGAATATTTTCTTTGTTTTAATGTAAACTATTCATAAATATTATGATTCATGCTTCATTAACATAATGAAGTTACTATTAATCTAACGAATATATTCATTACATAATTTTTAATGAAACAAGATTCATTAGTCCAATGAAGGCCATCATTTGCCGAAAAATAATGAAAATTTTCATTAGATTAATGTCAATATTCATTATAATAATGAAGGAATTTTTTTCAGTGTAGTTTTGATAAAATAAAACAATTTTTTTTCAAATATACTTTTGAGAAGATAATGTATTTTAAAAAGTTTTTTTTATAAAAGGAATAAGTATTGTAAAAAGTATTTGTTATGACCAAAAGTCCTTTTAAGAATATATCGCTCCTTTATTGCAACATAGTCATATCTCAAAGAATGAGTTTTTCGAGTTAATAATGCAGAACTGTTAACAGTACTACCTTTTATATTGTGCCAAAAATTTATTCAAATTACTTTTAAACTGTTTTCTTTAGAAGATATTTTCTAAAAAAAAATTCGATGACTTGTATGGAAACTAAAAATTGGAAATGCGTTTTTCTCGAACAAGATTTTTTGAGTTATGACTATGTTGCCATAAAGGAGCGATATACTTTTTACAAAAGTTTACTTTAAAAATAAAATTACAAATGTATAGATATTTTTCACACATTAAATATATTAAGCATATGTTGCATTTTTACGTGTTCATTAAAAAAGGGTGTTTTGAAATCCACTTTTTGCAAAATTTAGTTTTGTTAAAAATGTTGCTGAAAAGGTACCTCTTAGAAGAATAACCTCTGAAAAAGTCATTTTTGTATCTTTAACAAATATGTCTCTTAGAAGGAAATACTTTTTAAATAAGTACTTTTTAGTAAAAAAAAAAATACCTAAAACATTTTTAATATTCTGCGGAATTATTTTATATAACTTATTTAAAATTTAAATTATTTTTATGTATTCTCAAGCATTATTGCAATTATCATCATCGTGCTGCTCTTTGACCAATTTGGCATAATTACAATTCGTTTTCCTTCTTACTATTCATGGCATACCTCTTCCTGCCACCCCTAAGAAACAAGTTCAAATTAAAATTTAATTTTTTCCATTTACATCTGCTTCCTTTTTTATTTTTCATTTATATTTTGTGCTTGCAAATTAAAAAAAAATTAAAAAAGGCAGCAGAACAACAAGAGTATTTTGCAATTTAAAATTAAATAAAATTTTATATGAACATTTAAGCAGTCCTTAAAGGAAATTCGTTACCAATTATTTCCTCTTTATTACTTTTATAGTTAATAGAATTATCCTTGAAATTGCTAAATGGATAAAGAGAGAAAACATACACTACTCGTACACCAACAACATACCAATAGCGATAAATACATAACACTTTTTGTTGAACGAAGGATTAGAGCACCACAGAATTGCTTAGATAATAATAAGGGCTAAAGCGTTGGAAATTAAATACCTTCGGAATTCTGCAGAAAATTTAAACCCAACACCAACACAGCAAGAGATCGGAGAAAAGCAAAAAATGTTCAAATTTATGAAAACCAAGAAAAACAAAATAGAATGCACAACTACCTTTTTGCTACGCCTATTGTCTTAAAGGTCTAACCAAATGTCTCGAAGAACTTTTACACAAAGTAATGATGAGATATTAATGGTTTGTGCAATTTCACACAATTTTACCACAGCATGACACCCAGTGTCATCATCATCATCATCCTCATCGTCACCATCATCATTACAGCCATCATCTTTGTCAATGCCGTTTACCTTGTACTTGCCATTGTTGTTGGTGTGAAGGCGAGAATCTATGAAGGATATAGAATTTTATTTCATCCCAACAAAAAGGATCGCATTGAGCCTGGAAAATTTGTTATATTATGACCTTTTGTTTTATTTTTTTCTTATTTCGTTATTTTTTTGTCTAACATAAGAAACAAGTTTGTCATAAGAAGACAAAACACACTGAAATTAAAGATGTTGGCATAGCAGACTTCCAAATACGTTGCTTTTGTATAGATCTTAAAGCTGACATGCTGAAAAGGGCATCGGCAAAATATTTTATATATCCTTTTTAAGAAAGTATTGCTACTAACATGTATTGTCTAGGAACATGCTCACCCATTGCTATTAACAATAAAGTAATACCTCAACACAGTGAAGTCAAATACCTCGGAATTCATCTTGACCGTAGACTAACATGGAAGTCGCACGTCGAGGCAAAAGTAACGCAGATGAAATTGAAAGCAGTGCAAATTAACTGGCTACTAGGCAGAAATTCGACCTTGAAGCTTGATTGTAAACTTTTGCTGTACAACTCGATTCTAAAGCCAATATGGTGCTATGGGATTCAATTATGGGGCACAGCCTCGGCATCCAACATTGAGAAAATTCAAAGAAGTCAAAATAGAATTCTCCGTAGAATTACAGATGCTCCATGGTACGTTAAAAACTCACGAATCCACGCAGATCTGAACGTACCTTTTGTGAAATCTGAATTTGTGAAGTTCGCGACAAGGTATATTAACAAACTTGAATTCCATCCAAATCCTCTTGCAGCTAATATTCTTAATTTTGGTGGTCATACCCGTCTGAGAAGGAGGGATACTTGGGCTACCATTAGAGCTCTGAATTCTGAAATAATATTCGCATAAAAATAAATTTTCGTCCAGCACTGGCAGGACTTTAATCATAATTTTTTTTTTTAGTATTAAGATTTGAATACTTATTGTCATTACATTTTTTATGTAGATTCAATAAATAAAATAATGAAGTTAAAAAAAAAAAAAAAAAGAAAGTATTGCTGATAGTGTCATGAAAATATATCAATTTTCAATTTATATTCTAAAGCTATGTACACACGGTTGTCAGATGTTACAATATTGTAAGATCTGGCAACATTCTGACAAAGTAGTGACGATGAAAAATTGTCCCGCAGAAGCAAATTGTGTGTTCAGACGATCGTAAGAAAATCTTACAATTTCATTGTCAGACCATGGTCTGACAAATAATTCATCTGACAACAAAAATTTTCAGTTCACACGGTTGCCAGATTGTTAAATGAAAAAAATTGCCAGACATGTTGTAAGGCATTGCCTTATCTATATCAACAACCATCTGTTTGGCAGTGTTGCCCATCAAACTTTTTTCTGACAATAATGCCATTGTCAGGTGCATTAATTTTATACATCTGACCATTAAAACTGAGCTTACAATACCAGCCAATTATCTGGCAATGCCGACGAAGAGTGTTCTCACGATTGTCAGATGCCTGACAACATTGTCGTCTTACAATTGATTGACAATGGTTTTTCTGACAACGATGTAAGTTAAAAATTGGCAGTTCACACGATTGTAATACATTTTCAGACAATTTTACTGGCAATATTGTAAGATCTGACAACCGTGTGTACGTAGCTTAATTTATTTTAAAAGTAAAGCCTGTAGTAGGGCATTACAAAACTCTAGAGAAATTTGTCATTATGAAAATGACCTTGGAATTTGTTATGTATTCTCCGTCGCTACTCACGCCTTCTTTGTTCCTTCTTTGCAAAGGCATTTATTATTATTGCTGTTACAATTTCTATAGCAAAAATTTGTCTGCTGCACAAATATGCTGGAATACCCAATTGGCCGTGTCATGTACACATTGTCGACAGTGGACATAAGAATTGTAGTATCCCACACAATGATGGCGGTCCAGGCCAATTACTGATGCGACTTATTCAAACAAAGGGTACTTTATATGTGCACGACGATAATAGCAACACTGTCATCTAGGTTGTTTTAACGACAATTCTACGACAAATATAACGACAGTGTCATCACATCAACAATTGATTTAATGGCAGAGTTGTTCAACCTGTTGTTATCGACAATTATAACGATGGGGTTATGAATTTCTCATAGGTTATGATATTTCTCAGGGCGAAAAATTAAACATTTTCGTGCAAAAGATACATCACATCAACAATTGATTTAATGGCAGAGCTGTTCAACCTGTTGTTAACGACAATTATAACGATGGAGCTATGAAAACTGGTATGATATTTCTCAGGGTGAAGAATTAATTATTTTCGTGCAAAAGATATATAGAGTTTCATGACTTTTTCAATCACTTTTGTTTTCTTTGTTTAATACTCGTACGAGCTGTAAATCATCAGCCGTGTGGTATAGAGCCATTTCTAACATCCAAATTGAACCTCATCACAATTTCTAATTATCAACTATCTAAGTGTAACTACAATTATTTAAAAGGAAATTTTCAACCCTAACCTTTTATTTAATCATTTCCCCATCATATTGTGATTTTGTCAACCATCGAGAAAATTACAACAACCTGTTCTTGGAGATCCCACATCAACATTTCCTTCGTTATCTCCAAGAAAAGGTTTCTAACGAAGTGATCCATTCTCTTCGTCAGCTCAAAAGGCTGCAAAATTGGCATCACTTTGTTGTTTCGATATCAAACTAAAATAATTATTCCTATAAGCAAATAAGCATCCGTGTAATTCGTTTTAAATTTTTTTGTGAATTCCTAAAATCAACTTCAGGAATCCCCAAAATCCCCCACTTCCCCGGAAACAATGTGTCAACTACAATTTTCGCACTAAACCGAATGACTGTAAATAGTTTAGATACACCTTCCATTGCCAAAACTCGCAATGAATATGAAAAGCAGTTTCAAGGTTTTAGGCCTCAGCAGCAATACGGCAATTTATATTTTCGCACTAAAGCGAATGATTATTTATAGTTAAGATGTTAAGAGTTTCCTCGGCGAAAACGCGCACCGAATATGAAAAACCGGTTCCAAACCGCTCAAAGAAAGTTCTCCGTTTTTTTATGCATTTTTTGTACTAAATGGGCATATTTCATTACATAAATGTAAGACTTTTATAATATACACGATAGCCGGTTTGGTAGAAAGCTCATCCAACCGTCTTGAGGTGGAAGGTTGGATTCCTGCCCCAAACTGTGGATGTTGCTGAAAATAAGCAAAACAGCTTCGCAGATCTGTGTTTGCATTCAAAAGATGCATTTTTTTCGTTTTGGCTTCGGTTAGCCTAGATTTAGCAGGCCGCCAGCCATTGAAAAGCCAGTCCACTTGGATTCAATTTGGTCCCGTTGTGGTACCTGGGTGTGATATGTATCTCAGCAGATCTACATATCACTAATTTAGAACCAAATCGAGAATCAGATAAAGGAGTTCAATCCATTTACATCACATTCCGATACCTCTGCCAAGTCGTGCAGCATCGCTCTGCCTAGATACAAAGCCCCTACATAGGAAAGAGCTGGACATCGACAAAGGAAGTGCTCAACACTCTCTACTTGCTCCTCGTCTCTGCAACTTCTACAGAAGTCATTAAATGGAAGATTTAACCTTCTCGCCTGCGACCCTATGTGGCAATGACCCGTCAGGACCGCCACAGCAGAGCGCAAACTTCTTTGGAATAGGCCTCTAAGGATAATAGTCCTTCTGTTGTCATGTCTGGGTCATGTCAGCCTTGATGTTCCACAGGTGACCTCACTTGACGATCTCTCTTGTGCGGTCTCAGAAAGTTAATGCAAAAAATCGTTAAATCTACGAAAGTTTTTCTATCTATGAAGAAATGGTGGTTGATGTCAAAAAAAGTGTCGATACTAATGTCGTTAACGACAGCTGTGGCACCATTATATTGGCCGTTGACGTCAATTGCAATAACATTGTCATTATAACTGTTGTCAACAACAATATACAGAATTTATTATTATTTTCGTGCATGAATAAAATGACTTTGTATTTCGTCATTGTGTCGTCGAATAAACAAGACAGCTTTTGCACCGTGCATTATACGGTCAATTGGGTTACATACTTATACACACACACAATTGAATATATGAGCATCATAATATGACATCTAATTTTTACCTGAATTTTTTTCTTCATAAACATTTTATTTCTGATTTTTTTTTTCTTCTCTTTGCTTTTCTCTTTCTCCTTTCAGACACTTTTAGATGCAGCTGAAAAGACGTGTTGATTAGCCTTAACAAGAAGATGCTGTTACTGATATTTTGTTTTCATCCCATACTTTAGTTTCAATACAAAAACTGAAAATAAGATGAAAGGACTTTCAAAAGGCAGACGCCATCTGTTGTCAAAAGGATATTAATTTAGTAAGTATTGTTAAGGATTTTCTTTAAGAGGGCAGTAGACATCACTTGTTTTGAATTTTAACTGAAATCTGATAAGAAATAAAACATCATATGTTGGCTTTAACAAGATGATGAAGCCAATTAGGGGCATGAAAGTAAATGTGATTTGTTAAAACAAAAAATATTTTATCCAATTAGAAATATATATATAAACACCTGTTGAAAATGATAATTAGCTATGTAGTCATACAGTGATAGTTTATATGGTCACAAAATCATATCGCTTCTTTATTACAACAATGTAAAAACTAAATAAACTGTTTTCGAAAAAAACACATTTAAAATCTTTGGTTTCTGTACACATCTTAGAAAAAATTTTTCAAAAATATTTCCTAAAGGAGGCAATATAAAAATCATTTAAATGTAATTTTGGCACAATATAAAACAATTCCTGCATTGTTAAGCCATTAACCTCAGTTTTTGAGATATAAAACTGTTGCAATGAAGAAGCAATACAGCTGTAAAGCAGTGATGCCAGAAATGTTTGCCAAAAAATCGTCATTTGCCAAATATAAAACCTTAATAACCTTTAGAAAAAAATCCTAAAATGTTGTTTTACGTCTAAACGCAAAAATAATCACCCATATTCTGCTTGTCGGTGGCAATACCATCGATAATATTATGGCAACATCAATGTAAGGCGACATCAATATTAATATCGCATTCCGTAACACTCTTGTAATGATATTACCGGTTTATCGATAATGTTAATAAAACCCAACACACATCTCTAATGTATGTGTCAGTTGCTACGCTTTGTTCACCGTTTGATTTAGAACAAAATTTTGTGCAAAATAAGAAAGTTTGTGGAAAAAGAAAACTGAAGTTTTTAAATACAAAATGTTTCTCCAGCCATATTCACAAACTAAAGTTATGCATTTTTAATTCTGGTCAGTTCCAGCTCCTTCACTAATTTTTGAAATTGGACGGGATTCGTAATTTTAATTTTTTCCATTTTATTCCAATTTTTTCAATTTTTTTTATTCGAACTCGACGCTAAAAACTGTGACGACAAAATAACCAGCAATTAAAGGCAATATTGCCGCCATTTTGTCTTGTAGAATATCATATATGTGCCGGCAGTTAGCGATACATGCCAATATTGACAACAGGAATGCCGGTTCGTCGCAAAATTTCAAAAACCGGCGTCGTCTTTTATTGCTGCCGACAAGCAGAATATGGGTGAATGTTAAAGCAAAAGTTCAATTCTCTTCTTTCAATTACTAATGTGTTGTTTAGTGCTAAATTTTATCATTTTACTGAAAATTTTGCAAAGTAGTAGAAAAGGAAATACACAAACTAGGTAAAGAAAAAGCAATATTTTTAGAATTGTAAAAAATCTGCCTTCTTTGTGGAACAATTAAGAGCAAAGTATATAGCCATAAAGTCATTTAGCCAGAAGGTCTTAATAAATAGAACCTATAACATTTTTGCGAAGAAGTTAAAAGACTGTAATGTACTGTCAAAAAAATTGTTAATTTGTGTTTGTCTGTTTGCATAAATATTTGAAGTATGTTTGTACGAAAATCAACAAGTTCCGATTTTTGCGCAAACACGTTGATGTTTGTCAAACCACGTGTGTTGTTTAGTGCTAAATTTTATCATTTCAGTGAAAATTTTGCAAAATAATAGAAAAGGAAATACACAAACTACATCAAGAAAAAGTAATATTTTTAGAATTGTAAAAAATCTACCTTGTTTGTGGAATAATTAAGAGCAAAGTATATAGCCACAAGGTCTTAAGAAATAGAGGATATAAAATTTTTGCGAAGAAGTTAAAAGACTATACTGCACTGTCTTTGAAAACAAATAAAAAATGGTTAATTTGTGTTTGTCTGTTTGCATAAATATTTGAAGTATGTTTGTACGAAAATTTAAAAGTTTCGATTTTTGCGCAAAAACGTTGATGTTTGTCAAACCACGTGTGTAGTTTAGTGCAAAACTTTATCATTTCAGTGAAAATTTTGCAAAGTAGTAGAAAAGGAAACACACAAAATAGATAAAGAAAAAGTCATATTTTTAGAATTGTAAAAAAAATTTGCCTTCTTTGTGGAACAATTAAAAACAAAGTTTACAGCCGCAATGTCTTAAGAAATAGAGACTATAACATGTTTGCGAAGAAGTTAAAAGGGCAAAATCTTAAGGCCTACAAAGAAATGGCAATAAATTCAATTTATATATTGCGGTGTTCTTATGGCAAGCAAAACTGCCGCAACACAATCCTCGTGTGCTGTCATTGAAAACAAAAAAAAAAAAAAAAAAATTGATTAATTTGTGCTTGAGCGAATTATGCTTGTATTGTTTGGGTGCAAAAGAAAAGCGTGTATTTGCCAAATTATTTGCGTAGTTTATTTGGCCCTTAGCTATCTACTTATGTATGTACGTAGGTTCAAAAAGTTGGGAAATTAGAGCTATAAATTTTTCAAAGTGCTATTTTATGAAAGAAGTCAAACTTTGTTGGATATTTGAAAATAACTCACATTTTTATTACAGTACTATGCCACAAAATTTAATTTTGAACTAAAGATCTTCAACTCCTATTGCACTTGAAAAATCTTTAAAATTAAGGTAAAATCTTCATTCTGACAACGCTGCTGTAAAGTCTCATATGACTTTAGTAATAGAAAGTTTACAGGTCATGTATTGTTAGGGTCGTAACTATAAGAACCAGATACATATGTACATGTATACATATAAGATGTAAAGGGTGTTTTGTTGGCAGGAGACTTTTATGGATTTTTCTCTATTCAGCATTTTTAATGACAGATATACTTGTATTACCACTAAAACTTTAAAAGTTTCTTTTTTATTATCTACTACATCCCTGACAATCAAAATAATTACTTTTTTGTAATAGTTATTTCTGAACTAATTTTTTATGGTTAAAAAACTCACTAAAATTGGTTGCGCCAACCACGTTTCTTATAAAAATGTTAATCATGAACATTTTACAAATTCATCAACAATGACTGTTTTGTAGTTGATCTTACAATTTTTTTTTTTTTATCTTCGACCAGTACTTAGGGGATGACCCCTACATATGCAGTGTATTGTACTGGAACTAGGAAAATAGGTTATGATAAGGTAGGAAAGAGGGAGTAGTGTTCGTGGAGGTTTAACTTAAACAATAACAACATGAAAGACTAAAACAAACTCTATTGCAGCATTTAAAATGTTGGAATTAAAATATTTAAAAAATTGTTACGCCTCCATGCAAATCACATTCTTCGTACGTAAATTGTTATAACATATGATGAATATATGATTTTATCGCTATGCAACTTTATGACAATATTTCTAAATATCTATATGACTATTCCTGACATATCCAATTCATATAATTTTTTAAAAATATTTCTCTATATCAAAAATGATGTTTAACCGCTTTTTGCCTTTAAGCCAATTGAAATCGCGTTTTAGCCATCGCCAAAGGATACATCGCACAATGATTTATTAAAGTTGCTTTTACTATTTTTTTCTATAATACGGTTTAATTAACTACACAATTTTCAAATAGCTTTCTAAGCTTCAAACATTCTTTTGACTGCGAATAGGAATGGATAAAAAGTTCAGTACTTTTTACACGATTTGTACGCTTTGTCAGTAGCCAACAATTGAAGTTAAATCATAATGATTATTAATCACTTTTTTCTTTTCTTTCGCCGTTAATAATTAGATATTGTAAGATCTAAACATAAGCGAAATGTAAACAATAAAAGTCATTAGAAATATCAAAAGTATAAGAGCAGTGGCATTTGCTTTAAGATGTTTTCAAATCAGGTAACTTAAATAGCTGTTAAGAACACTGAGAGAAATTATATTATGGTTGGAACTTACAGTTTCAAAATTCGGCTGTTTGTTAGTTACTTTGTTTTATTACATAGATAAATCGCTCTTTTATTGCAACATAGTCATATCTCAAAAAATGAGCTTTTCGAGTTAACAATGCAGAATTGTTAACAGTACTACCATTTATATTGTGCCAAAAATTTATTCCAATTGTTTTTAAACTGTTTCCTTTAGGACATATTTTCTCAAAAAGTTTGCTAAGACTTGTATGGAAACTAAAAATTTCAAATGCGTTTTTCTCGAAACGAGCTTTTTTGAGATATGACTATGTTGCAATAAAGAAGCGATATGTAGTTTTATCTTAATTTCTTCTTTCAGTATCAGTCATGCTTGGTTTTCAAATTAAATATTTTTTTAATGAAAGCTTGTGTTTGAAAGGTTTTATTAGAGGATTTTGCTTTTTCAATTCTCATTGTTTTATTTAAAATTATGGAGTATATACCATCCACAAAGAGAATATAAATCTCATGCTTGGGCTGGTGCTGCATTACTCGACCGAGTGCAACGGAGATAGGGAGAGAAAGAGAGAGAGAGAGAGAGAGAGAAAGAGAGAGTAGAACCTTATTGATGATAGCGGGGTATCCAACTCTATGGACTCACTGGAGTATCGTTGCAATGTGGGGTGTGTTACTCTGTTTTGTTGATACTACTATGGATTTTATTCTGACGAGATTAGGGATCTTGTTGCCGAAACCCACGTATGGCGTCGTAATACACGTACATCGTCTAGAGCTTATCCATTTGTAATGAATTGCCCAGTGAATCGCACAACGAATTTGTTTTCCAGCCCTATGGTTCGTCTGTGGAAATTTCCTGCGGACATAATTTCTGTCACATAAAACGTTGGAAGGTTCAGGTCAATTGTCCACAACAACCACTCGCTTTTTCTTCCTCTAAGAATAAGAATAAACGAAATTGTTGAAAAAAATATTTTGTTACAAAAATTTATCCAAATGCAAAAAACAAACAAGCAAAAATATAAAAAATATAGTTTAAAAAACACGCTTCGATAATCAAACTAAAATAACTATCCATATAACCAGATAATTATTTTTTGAATTCCTAAAATAAGTTTCAGAAATCACCAAAATCCCCCACTTCCCGGGAAACAATATGACAACTTAAGTTTTCGTACTAAATCCAATGACGGTCAAGAGTTCAGATACACATTGCGCGGCCAAAACGCGTACCGAATATGAAAAAACGTTTCCCAGTTTTATTTTCCCAAAGTCGGCTCCAGGAAACGTCAAATGATATAAAACAAACAAATTTTTTAAGTTGACATTATTCGAGAGATAAACTTCAGGAAATATAAATTAATTGTGATGGCCACGGTTTGCTCATACGTTATCTAATATGGAGGTGAGCTATATGTATACATCTTCATGCAGGTCTACTTATATTCTAACTTATAGATTCAGCTGAGTTCAAATCAGGCTTTTTTAATCGTAGAATTTTATCGCAATATTTAGCTACAGCGTTCCATTTAGTCTTATCCAGAATTATCGCATCTACGATATTTACTATGGTCAATATAAACTTTTTTCGTTCAAGTTCCTATCTATATACAGTCTACAGGGAGCATTCAAAGAAGGTTGCCCAGCATCACCTATCAAGCTATATTTCTCATATAAACAAAACAACAGTACTACATTTTCCTATTCTGTGAAGAAATTTGCTAAAATATCCGTGATCAGGTATTTACCTGGGTTAGGTAGTACTTGAACCAATTGTTGGCGCAGTCTAGCAACCCCACAGAAAATAGTCTAGCAGCACGATCTAGCAGGCCTATTTACGGACTTGAAACGTGAAATTATGCGGTGGCCAAACGTATGCTTCCATAAGTCATTTGTGGCACGAGGTACGTAACATGTTGAGCTGTCTTGTTGATACCACAACTCCTGCAAATCATGATTGTTCAATTGATGAATAGTTTTACATCATTAACATTAAAATATGCTTAAGTTTATGTTTAGTATCCACGATATATTTGTTATGAGTATATTTATAGAAATTAAAATCAGTTTGACATTAATTTTAATTCAGAAATTCCATACAAAATTTTGTTAAAATTCACTTCAAATACATTTAATATTATCAGTTTTTATGTAAATATGCCCCTAAAAGTTTTGTTTACTAATTTAATTAAACTTGCTAAAAATTTGGACTTCCGAGCAAATAAAGGTTAAACAGCATATGCTGACGCTAAGTCTCACCCATTTTAACGGTGGGGAAAAGCACTGCACACACATGAACACTGAATATGGGAAGCTATCTGGTTTTTCAGTGAAGCTGGAAGATTTTGATATGTAAAATATTATCTGTGTGGCTCACGATGTCGTTTTGTTAACGTTCGTTAATGGTTTATATAATAAATAAGTGACTTATAGTCAACTGTTATACAACTAGCAGATATAACGGAGATAGACAAAGCAAATGATACAAGATCAGGGAAAAATAAAGCTTATAAAGGGCATCGTAATAAGTTTTTTAACCCTAAACATTATGACGAACGTTGTCCCCCAGCTAAAGATTTGATTATTATTTTTCTTGTCTTCTTCAATCAATAATTATTGAATTTAATAATATTTAATAATTTGAATTTAATAATTTAGTTTAATCTAAAAAAAAAACATTTTTTGCCGAAGTCTCCTGGAACAAATCGAAATATTAAAAAAAATTATTAAATATTTTTTTTATAAAAAAATAAACCTAAAACTCGCAAACTATTGCGTTTGAAGGTAAAAAAAATTTAATAAAGAAAACTATTATTTTTTTACTCACAATTTTTTTTACTTTAAAATTAAAAAAAAAAATTTCAGTGTATTACCTTGTCTATCAAAAACGTGATCATCATTTATATTCTTTATCAAGTTTTTTCCTTTTTTTCATTCAAAGGTAATTTTAATCATCAATTGTTATAATCGAGATTTGATGAGTTTTTATTTTTTATTTATTTTTTTATTTTTGTTTATTACTTTACTTCGATAAAGAGTTCACTAAGCCTTCGTTATCAAAGTTTCTGCTGGCCGTATTCCCAGTGAAGGTGGTTAAATTATGAAAAAAAAAAAACAAAAATCAAGATCATTGTTGTGCTTTCGTTTGGCCTGCCAACCACAAATTTTTATCATCATTATGTTTAATATTTTCTCTTCGTTTGAAATCTTTTGTTAGGAAAAGAAAATGTTGATGCTTTAATTAGACGTTGATGCTTTAAAAGAAAAAGTATAAGCGTGTTTCCCGTACAAATTTAATGGTTTAGTAGAGCAATAAAATGATTAAATGTGATCTAATTGTTTATGGTTTGTTACACAGGAAATGTTTTCTTTTTTCTTGTTTGAAAAAATAATAAATAGGAGTTTTTATGTTGGAAATGCAGTTGTGTTTTTTTTATTACAGATTAGAGGCTTGAAGCTCAATTACATTAAAAAAAATAATAATTTAATAGCACCTTTGATGCCGTGAATTCAGTTAATAGCAAACTTTTTGGTAAACTTTTGAATTAAAAGAAAAGTTTTTAATGAGTTCCACAAGATATTTATCAATTGCTAAGATTTGTTACTTAGACCATAAACTATGTGACCGTCGCTACAACACGTTGGCTTGCCGAGTTGTTTGTTTTGCGCACAAACTGTGCAACAATAATTCACAATTTCGTTTCTTAAAAAATTTTGTTGAGTAAAGATGACCGCAGATACAACAATTGTATATATAAAGTAATAGCAAAACAAAATAAAGTTGTACAACATACTTCTAAATTTTACAATCATTAGATACAATTATCCAAAAAATCATTCGTACAAACGAGACACAACTTCTTACGACGACCCCACACACTTTACAATCTAATAACCTACATCGTTGTGTTGTACAACTAGTCGCATAGTCTGTGGCTTGTTTTACGTAAAATCCATCGATGACGAAGAGAAACGCTATCGTTAGTAAAAACTGTCTGCAAAAAAGTTGTCGATTACAAAAGAATTCTAATCAAAGGCAATACTTTTTCTCAAATAGTTCATCGCTAGTAAATACTGGGATCAAAAGGACCCAAGTGGGCTAGTTTCATGAAACTGGCGGCCTGTACAACATAACCTAAATACTGTAAAATATTATTGGAAAAAATAATAGAAAATTATTTAAAAAACCGAATTTTCGTTAGAAAGTTTATATATTTAATGAAAATTGTCTGTAGATAATTAACCACTAACAAACAATTTTTATAAAATATTTATTAATAGTAAAAATTCTCCGGAGAACATTTTTCGATTACAAAAATTGTGTCTGCAAAATCTATCGAAACAAAAACTACAAAGCTTTTTTGCTTTTGCTCCAGACTTTGTGGTGGAATCGACACTGTAACCTTAAGACTGTTGTTTGGCTATTCTCCACCGAGAATGGTAATATATGGGGCAATCCAGTCAAATCGGACAGCTCGCAGAAAAATTTTTTTTTTTTGATTTGCTTTATTTTTTTTTATGGTATTGATGTCCCTCCCCCCGGGGAACAGGTTTTGCCTTGACGTATTCCTAACTTAGGTACTCTTTTTTTCGGCGAAAAGAGGGGAAGGGTTCCCCCTTAGGAAGCCGCACGACTTTTGTTAAGTTGGGTTCCGAAACCCTTACCAAGGATATAAATTGGCAGAACGGGGATCAGCATGGCCCCCGGGTGGTTCTGCTTGCGGTTCGGTCCGGGCTGATCATGGTTGAGGTGCCTACCTTTGCTGAAACGTTCTGGCTGTGGTTGAAACCTAAAACGCAGGAAGGGAGTGTTAGTATCCTTGATAATTGTTTGGCGTGTGCTTTTTTTGGGGACTAACAATCTTCCGAGGATCTGTTGCCTATACAGTAGATATCTGTACTGTAAGGAACCAGTTGTGATGGTTGACGGCTGAGTTGGTTTAAAGGCTGATGCTCTTAGTAGGCTTCGGCCTACCAACTCATTAAGCCTTGGCCTCCATTGATTGCTGGGAAATTGCATACAGAAGCGATTAGAAGACCCGAACTCCTCAACAAGAAGTTGCTCATATGACCGCAATCATATGGCAAGAATTGCTACCTGTGTGGGCCTGGTAAGCTACACGGGGGCGCTGGAGAATCGTGAATAATCGATCATCAGATAAGGCCGCAAGGCAGGTGCTGATGAAAATCTTTTTCACAACTGTACTGATGTCCCTATGGAACAGCACATTTCAGCAAATTTTCAGATTATTTTGGCTTATGGTATCGCGTTTTGAAAAAGCCGAATTATGAGAAAACCGTGCCCGAATAAATGCTCATAACTTTTTTAATATCAGTCCAAACAGAATATTTTTATATTTTGTTAAATATATTATATTATAAACAATTAAGTTTTTTATTCGCTATTTTTAGCTTCTACCATTTATACCAATAAAAATTATAAACAGCTTGTTTTCTATGTTTCCCAGCTATCTATATGTCGACATTTCATAGGAACTACCCTAATCATCAGTAGACTTTGGAAATTTTTGAAAGATATTCTCAAACATTCAACTTTATTTGTTTTTTGTGTTTTGACAGGTATTATTAGAGCATTTTTCTTTTAAATTCTCAACATTTTATTTATATTGTTGGGATATAAAGTTGAATGTTTGAGAATATCTTTCAAAAATTTCCAAAGTCTACTGATGATTAGGGTAGTTCCTATGAAATGTCGACATATAGATAGCTGGGAAACATAGAAAACAAGCTGTTTATAATTTTTATATTATATGATAATATATTCTAATATATCCTACAAAGTCCTAGAAAATTTTTGCCCAGTGGCTTAACCCAAAAAATTATTTTTAGAACAATGTAAAAAATCAGGAAAAATCCTGCCAAATCCCACCACCAAACGGGCCTTAAAAGATGTGGAAAAACTCAAAGTTATGTACAAAACAAAAAAATTTAAGAAAATCGAAGAGTACAAACAGTGAGAAAAATTGATTTAAAATATTAAATCCCGAAAATCGCATCCAAGCCCACTGTGCACAAGTTTTTCTTTTCTTTTTTTTAGATAGTAGATAGAAAAATAAAAACAATACAAAAAAAATTATTCTGTTTGCACTGATATTAAAAAAGTTATGAGTATTTATTCGGGCACGCTTTTCTCACAATTTGGCTTTTTCAAAACGCGTTATCTCTGAAATCATAAGACAAAAAAATCTGAAAATTTGCTAAAATAATAAAAAATAAAGCAAATCAAAAAAAATTTTTCTCCGAACTAACTCTAAAACAATAATTTCCACTAGAATATTTATTGCTAACAAAATTATTTCTTTTAAACTTTATTTTTTCTATTTTAGAGCTACTTTAATTTTATAAAATAAAACTATTTGAAAGAAAATTTTGTTGTGCTCTCAATTAAGCTGCATTTTAATTAATTTAAAGCATCAATTTCGTTTCTATCTCTGCCAATAATTAAATCAAAGTCAATAAATATTTATGCTCCTTTTTAGTTTTTGTAATTTTCCTTGTCTATCAAAAGTTTCCATATTTTATTTTGAAATCATGTTTTTGAATATCATTTCCATATTTGTAGTCTTAAAAGCCAAAACAGAAAAAAAAAAACTGAAAAATTAAAACTTTATTTTCAAAAAACATTTTTTAACGATTTACTCATACATCACAGTACGCAATTTTAGTTTTAGGTTGGCCCAATAATGTGAATGTGGGAATGTGTTTTTGAGTTTTTTTTTTCTTTTTTTATAATTAAAATACAACATTGAGGAGGGAACTTTTGGAAAATGAATCGTTATGCAAAGTTATGGCCAACTCTGCATGCAATGTGCACTGCCACAATTGTTCATAGACGAATCTATACTCTTTTTTTGTTTTTTTTTCTTTCCAGTTACAGCAATTGAAATGAAACTACATTGAAGTAAATTATGGAGCCGAAAAGGAAGAGGAGGTGCAACATGAATAAATGGTAAATGCAGGAATAGATGAATGTTCAAATGGACGGATGGATGGATGTATGGATGGATGGTTGGCCGTTTGATTGCAAGGCAAATGGCATACAAGGACTTACCAACATGCATGCACATGCATGCTTGCATGAAAACTTAATTGGTAACAGGACTAACTAACACTTAAAACTTAGCGAGAACTGGTCGGCCATCGGAGCTAGTCAGTCAGCCAGTGAGTGAGAGCGAGAGAGAGAGAGAGAGAGAGTGAGAGCTGCTGCCGTTAGTGTTGGTGTGTAATTTGTTTGAAGCTTGTTTGCCATAAAATTACTTGTTAAAAATGCAAAAATCTCACAATTGAATTTGTGGCTGGCGTGTGGAAATAACGTTCAAATTATTGAAAATTTGTTTTTTCTTTCAAAATTTGACGGCATAATAAAATGAAGGCAAAACACAAATGAAAATATGGATGCTATATACAATCACAATGGTGTTTCTGCCGCAGAACAGAAAATCCTATTTCTATATGTATAAAACGAAAATTAGTATTAAAAAATTTTCACTTCTTCATAAATACTGCAACGAATTCATCAAATGCTTTTTGTGTATCGAAGATAATAAAATAAAAATTCAAATTTGCTTGGAAATGCATTAATGGTGGAATCATTTTCCTTTTATAAATATCAGAATAAATTAGTTAAAGGAGTAAATATAAGAGCAATAATTTTTATAGATACATGTTATTAAACAAATTAAATTGAAATACTTCTTCAGGAAAAAATTTTTCAGTGTAAAAAAAATAACTAAAAAATGTTTTCCTGAAGAAGTTTTCCAAAGGAAGACGAAATATCGAACTTAATTAAAACGCATTTTATATAAAAAACAAAACTGACCTCAAGCTTACACAACACTTCAATTTAATTTATAAAAAAAGATCAAATAATTATGATCAAGAGGTTACTAAATAAATACTTTTTTATGGGATACGAGTAGAATTTAATAAATTCTACAAAATATTTAAATAACATTTACAAAAACTTTTTGTTATCGATAAATTTTCAAAGAAAAAATTGCTTGTATATAAACTTTTCATTGATAGTTTTTCTATTTATAATGAGTCTTTTACAAAAATATATATTTGTTAAAAGAATTTCTGTGAACATTTTTTGCTATCGGAAAATTTTTATGAAAATTTTTGCTATCGGTATATTTTCTATGAAAATTTTTTATCGATAAATGCTTTAACAAAAATATTTATAATTAGTTAATTCTCCAAATAAAATTATTGTTTGCTCTTAAATTTGTTTGTAGAAACTATTTTGACGATCAACATTCTGCAGAAAATTTATTGTTAAAATTAAAAAAAAAGATCTATACCAGTAAAAATTATAAATAGCTTGTTTTCTATGTTTCCCAGCTATCTATATGTCGACATTTCATAGGAACTACCCTAATCATCAGTAGACTTTGGAAATTTTTTAAAGATATTCTCAAACATTCAACTTTATATCCCAATAATCCAAACATACTTTTGTTATTCATTATTTTTGGAAAATTTTTAGGAGCTTGTAAATATTTTAAAGAAAATATATTTTTCCATAAAATTTTTATGCAAACTTTTTGTTATCGATAAATTAACTAAGAAATTTTCTTTAGCAATAAATTTTGCTTTAAATAAATATTCTAAAGATGAATTTATGATCAAATTCAAAGAGAAATATTTATTTATTTAATAAATTTTGATCCTACTTGCTTTGAATTTTATTTATTTTAATATTTGCGGTAAATACTTTTAGCTCAAGGTCCTTTTTGATTAAAAAAAATTTTTTTGTTATTATATTTTTCGGTATTTCTTCTTCCTAATGAAGACTTTTTTAGCAAATGTAAATTTGATAAACAAGAAATTTGTTAAATAAACCTGTAACTTTTTTTCTAAGTTTTTTATAAAATATTTTAATAAATAAATTTGTTCAATATTTCGTGTTCCGTTGGAACACGAGGATCAATATAAACCTGTAGCAAACATAAAACATTTTTTATAAATAGATCTGTTAAAATATAAATTTTATTTAATAAGAGCTTCTTAGAGATTATTTTTTTTTATAAATGAAACCTTATGTATATAAATTAATTAAAAACAATTTTTTATTACACTTTTTTACTTGAAATTTTCTGTAGACAATAATTACTAATCGATAAGTATTCTATCAGTCATTTGTTTTAGCAAAGTTTTTTTTTTTTGGCAATAAAACTTCTGTAAAAATTTTTGTTATCGATAAATAGTAAACTTTTTGATTTTTTTGTTTATTATGTTTTGTAGAAAGAATTTTTATTTTATTTTTTATAACTTTTTTATTGATAAGTTTTCTGTCGTCCATTTTAGTTAATGGCATAATTTTTAGAAAAAATTTTTTTGTAATAAATTTTGTTCAGAATAATTAAATTATCGAAAAATTGTTTAGAGTAATTTTAATTGATAAATTTTCGAGAAAATTTTTATTTATCGATAAATATTCTATCGATAATTTAAATCTATGGCTTATTTTGTATTGCAAACTTGTTTTTGGTATACATTTTTTATAGAAAATTTTTATTATCGCTAAAATTTTTTATCCACCAAAGCATCAATTCAAGGGAAAGTTTTCTTTAGAAAATTGATTTTTAACGATAAATTTTCTATCGGTAACTTTAGCTGACCTCTTTATTATACTGCAAACTTTTTTTGAGGATAAATTTGCTATACAAAATTTTAACCACATCTTAGATTTTTTATCCCGCAATTTAGTTATTTTCTATAAATAGTCATAGTTCTTTATCACTAAAACATTTAAAGAAAATATATTATACATTTATTTCCAATATTATATATTTATTTATCGATGAAATTTTTGTGCGAAAATCGTTAATACTTTTAAAAACAACTTTTACTACCGATTTTTATTATCAGCAAAACTTATTGTTTAAAAAAGATTTTTCTTTAGAATATTTTTCTCTTCCTTAAATTTATTTCATCAATTAAAGAAGCAACATTAAGTTTTTTTTTTGTTCTCTTATTAATGATCTCCGGTATCTGCGGCTTGCGATCATTTAAAATAATTTGAATAACAAATTACACTGAATATTCTGAGACTTTTGTTCCAGGGAATAACATGTTCTTCATTTAATTCCCCAATTTCGTTTGCCATTGAGTGCATTGTGTGGCTGCGGTAACAAGTGTCAAATAAACAACAAAACACGAGAGGAGTTAAAAGAATCATTTGAATTTACAAATTTTACCAATGTAGTATTTAATTGGTGATTAACCACCTATGGCGGCCGGCTGAGGAGGTTCTGCTGTCATGCACCAAACTTGAGGAGGGCACAAAAAAAAATTCATAAAATTGTTTGTGTGTTACACAAACTTCTTTGTTCAGGTCTTGGAAATTTGAATTTGACCAAACGGAGAACAGAAAAAAGACAACGGTGTAAAAAAATTAACTTGGAAAATACTTTTGTTTTTGCCTATTAAAGGAAAAGTTGCATGAGACGCCATTTGAAATTTATTCCTGATATGCTTACGAAGCTTTAGTTTTTTGCTGGAGATTTCATTTGCAAACTTTTAGCCGACATTTGAGTTTTAAAACGTTACTACACCGAAAAAAAAAACTCTTCGTTAGGGTAATGAAACCGTTGCACTAACTGTTCTTTCGTGAATCCTAAGAAAAGTTTCATTTCGATTATGAAAGCTTTATAAATCGAATGAACATTTTGCGTAGCATTACATTATAATTTTTTAAAGCTTTATTAGTGTTAGGAAAATTTTTTCATTTGTGCCACGAAAAACTTTTGCTTGAAAATGTAAAAATTTCGTTCTAACTACTAAACAGTGTAGTATATATAATGAACATATTTCGTTGTATTAATGTAAGATTTTTGTAACAGCTAGGAATTGATGTAGTTAAAATAATGTGAGTATTTCATTATAATGTATAAATCCAAGTCTTTTATTCCATACTCGATGACTGATTAAGTAGATTGCTCAACCAATAGTCTTGAGGTCATAGTTTCTATTCCTGCCACAGACTCTGGGTATTATAATACCCAGCAATGGCATCTGTTTTTTCATAAACTAACAAATTATAACCCGATTAAGAGTAGCAAAATAAAACTTTTTGTCCAGCATTAAGTTGACTTAAATAATTTTTTATGTTTAGTATTAAGATTTGAATACTTATTGTTAGTTCATATTTTGAAGGTTCAATGGATCAATGAATGAAAAAAAGAGAGCGTAAAGAAGGCAAAAATCAGCCGTGATTTTTGCCTTCCTCACGCTCTATTAAGCACAACTTATAATACCTCATCCAGTTAGGTACTATAAGGATATCCAAATTTTTACTGATATTAAGGCTGCATTACATGCACTAGCGTGGGTTTATACGACGTCCAGTTTGGTCCGTGAATGTCGGATATCTCTAAACGAGATAGCGAGACATTCAAACCTGGAGGGTTTCTGGACACAGGGGCTCAGTGAAGTGTTTAAAAATATTTTATTGAATGAACTGCCGAGGTCCAGCTGCAATAAGGGAATATATATATGGAGTGGTTGGAATCTCGCTAAAAAGCTGTAAGAAACAAGTACAGTGCCAACTTTTAGGCAGCGCATAGGGCAGAGAGCTTATAATAAGAGGACTATTTTTTTTAAAGGCTGCCCTAACAAAGGCTGCGTTCTACTGTGGCAGTTCTGTCGGGATATTGCCACATAGGGATAAACGTGAGAATATAAAATCTTCTATTTAAGGATTTCAGTAAAATTTGTAAGGACGAGGAGGAACTAGAGAGTGTTGAGCACTTCCTCTGCTGGTGTCCAGCTGTCTTATATAAAGTGATTAAATTCTAAGGGCTGTTGGTGAATGTGAACCACACGTAAACTTCAAGTTTTTTTCTTCATTTCATTTGACATATCTCAATCTCAGACTAACACAATTTAAAGCGTGGAAAGATACACTATCGAGCAACACGTTGTATTTCTTGCGCCTTGTGATTTTTTCGGCAATTTAATCATCCAAATGTGCGTACAGTTGGAAAAATGGTGTAAAAATTTGAGCACACTGGGTCTGTAACAGATGTACAAACGCCAGTACATGCTCATACAGCTCGTTCTGCTGAAAATATTGCTTCTGATCGCGATAGTGTGACTGAAGAGCCGTCTACATTAACTCGTTGTCGTGACCAACAATTGCACCCCTCACGCAATTCGTTGATGAGCATTATGCATAAAGGTTTCTATTTACACGCTGAGAAGGTTTAACTAACATAAGAACTAAAGCCTGTTGTCCAGATTGGTGGCAACAGTGAATGATAAAATTTCCAAGAAAATCACCTTCAGTGATGAGGCACATTTTCACCTCAGTGGATCCATCAATAAGCAGAATTACCGCATTTGGGCTAATGGTAATTCAAGAGTGATTGTTAAAGAAACCAATGCACCCACAGAGAATGACTGTTTGGTGCGGTGTATGGGCTGGCGACGTCAGCAGGCCAAAATGAGGCCAGTCAGGTAGTTGCTGCACGTTTTGGGTGAAATATCGAAATGTGATGTAGGTGAATTGGATTTTTTTATCCCATCCTCGGGTTGTGTGTCAGTGACATGTAGATCTGCTGAGATACATATCACTCTAGCAATACAAAGGGATCAAACTGGACCACATTGGGTTGGCAGTCTATTAAACCTAACCCGAATAGAACTTTAGTTACGTTAGCCCAAAAACCACGACTCGTAACATGAATGTAAACTAATCGTTACACCTATGAAAGTTTTTCTATCAGTGTAACGTGTAAGCGAAAAGGGTGTGCAAATCTTCTCAGAAACTCGTGAATACAATTTGTTTTTGTTGTTCGCTAAGTCACTACTTCTTGGTCGTTTGCAAAGCAACTAAAGCAAGCAACAAAAATTCGAAAGTTATTTTAATGAAATAAACTTTTAGATTTTCATTTTCGTTATACTTGTTGTAGTTGTGGTTCCAGCAAATTCATTTGACTGCAAGTTAGAAAACTTTCAAGGAATTGAAGATTTTTCGCAACAGGACTTGTTGGTAAGATTTGTTGCATGTTGTGACTTTCTGTGCTGGTAATAAAATCATGTCATGCAAGAATTGCTTTGAAAGATATTTTGAGTGTAGAAATGATAATTCTTTGTAGCGTTTTACTACTTGACGGTCGCATGAATGTTGACTCTGGAGCTGCCGCTTATGTCCATGTGGCTAATGATAATGATGTTGGTTTTAAGTGCTCTCATGCATTTTGTGCTTTTTTTTTCATTTCTGGTCTTTTTTTTTTTCTTCCTGCGAAGAAAATAACATTTATTTAGAGTATATGATGTCGGTTTTGTTTTCTTAGTGGACTGTTACTTTCTTTTGAAAAGTTTTCCTTAACAAAAGTTAAATTTTTAAACTTTCATTAGTTGGTTTGCAGTTTTATTTTCTTCACTATAAATTCCATTAGTTTTATGTTGAAGAAATTTGAAATCGTTCGTGTTCTCGTTCATTTTTTTTTATTATTTTTTTTGCTTAGTCTTTTATAACCGTTGCAGTTGCAACCTGTTAGACTCTGCGTGTTGTTTGTTAGAAAATGATAAATTGCTGAGATTGTTGCTTGCTTCAGAGATTTATTCAAACAAGCTGGTGTGCTGGTGCCTACTATTCTTAATTCGAACGAAACCTTAGAACTAACAAGCACAAAAAACTTGCTTGCTTGCTCTGCGCCATGCAGCTCTTTTTCCTTGTTGAGTGGCAAGTAACGTAAACTATTAAATGTTTGAAATTAATTTAAAAGTCAAAAAGTTCTTGTGGAGTTTTTTTCTTTTTTTTTTTTCTTTGTAGTGTGATTTTGTTTCCTTTCACTTTGCCAGCCATTTATCAAGAATGTCAAGCGCTGTGACACAACATTCGATTCAGACATGTTAATGACAATGGGAAAAAGCTACTTTGGTAACAATGAAAAGATTTAAGAAATCAAATGACAACTTTTGAAATTAAAACACTTTTGTTAACCACTATGGACATCATTTTAATTAATCGATTTTCAATAAATAAAATATAAATTAAAATTAAATAAAAAAACTTAGTAATCACTTAATTTTTGATGAAAACAATTCTTGATATACACATATATTCTAAATAAAGTGTTTGCAAATCTAAAACTTTTGACAGAAAATTCTTGTTTTTCATAAATTTTCTGCAAGGATTTCTTTAACCCGCAGAGATTTTACTTAAAATTTTTCTTATTGCTATAAAAACTGAGGAACTCCTTACGCTCTATGCTGCACAAATGTACAAACCAAATGTACAAACCAAAGTAAAGCCTACCCTTCCGGTAGGGGGGGGGGGGGTGGTCAATGTTGACTTTAGAAAGAAACCCATTGTCAATGACCAGCCACACTGTCACCTTATAAAACATTGTTATCCGCCAATTTTGTCATAAATATTTGGAAACCATAAATTTTCTATACACAATTTTTACTATCGATATATTTTCTACACAACATTTTTATTATCACTGATTTTCTCTCATCCGTAAACGATTCTATAGAAAATTTTGGCTATCGGTGAAGTTTTTGTAAAACAATTGTGTTATCGATGTAATTTTAATAGAGCACTTTTATTGTCGATATATTTTCTTTAGAGAAATTTTTTAAATTAAATTAATTAAAATGTTCACAAAAAATGTTTACTATAATAATACTTTTTATTAATATAATTTATATATAGAAAACATTTTTATAGGCAATTTTATAAAATAATTTTCTTTATAGAACAAATTTTTATAGGTAATTTTTGTTATTGATGACTTTTTTTCAGAAAGTTTTTGCTATCGGTCGACTTTTAACGAAAAATTTTGTTGTATAATAGATAATAGAGAATTTTGCTACCGGCGTATTTTTATAAAAAAATGTTTTATAAAAAAATGTTTGTAAGCTGTAAATTTAATATTTAAAGATTTTTCATCGATAATTTTTTTTTAGAAACTGTTTGCTGTCAATAGATTTTCTACGATAAACTTTTGTAATCGCTGAATTTCAGTGAAAATTTCTGTTATCGATAAACTTCTTAAGTAAATGTTTTTCTATCAATCGATTTTCTACCTAACGTTATCGATGATGGTTCGTCATCGATAAACTATTCTATAGAAAATTTTTGTTATTGTGAAAATTTCAATTGAATATTTTTGTTACAGATATAATTTCTATACAGAATTTTATTATTAAAATGTAAAGACAAATTTATAATAAGAAAATTTTATATTTAAATAATTTATATATAAGATTTGTTTATAAAAAAAATGTTAATACACTTTTTTGTTATTGGTAATTTTTCTCTAGAAACTTTTTGTTTTCTTTGAATTCCTGTTTTCTCTAGAAACTTTTTGTTATCGGTCGTTGTTTAGCAAAAAAATTTTGTTGTAAAATACATGTATTTTCCATACAGAATTGTGCTACTGGCGAATTTTTATAAAAAAGTGTTTAGTACCGAAATATTTAGTATTTAAAAATTTTGCATCGATAATTTTTTTCTTCTAGAAAATATTTGCTGTTGGAAGATTTTTTCCAAAAAATTTTTATAAACGATAAATTTTTGTAGTCCATGAACTATTTCAGTAAAAATTTTTGCTATCGACAAAATTTATAAGTATGTGCTTTTCTATCAATAGATAGAAATTATTATCGTTAATTTTTCATTATCGACAAACTATTCTATAGAAAAATTTTTTATCGATAAATTTCCAATTGTGTATTTGTGCTTTTGATATATTTTCTATAGAAAATTTTGTTATCACTACAGTGTTTTGCAACATTTTGGCTTCTGAACAAAGTTTTATTTTCGTTGGAATTTTAATAAAAACATTATCTTAAGTAATTATTTCTTCATATTGCTATCGATGGTTTTTCGTCACCGATAAACTATTTTATGGAACATATTTCGTATCGATAAATTTCTCAAGTAATTACTTTTGTATCAATAGATTTTTTTCATATCGTTATCGATGATTTTTCGGCACCGATAAATTGTTCTATAGAACATTTGTGCTATCGATAAATTTCTCAGATAAATGGTTTTCTATCAATAGATTTTTTACAATCGTTATCCATGATGGAAAATCATTATTCTATACAAAATTTTTGTTATCGATATATTTCTTAAGGATATGATTTTCTATCAATTGTTTTTTAACTCTTTCAAATCATCTGCTATTTTGTTGTTGTTGGAGATTGACTTCTGCACGAAAATACCAGAGCTGGCTGTACGGTAAAGCTGTTTTGCTTAGTGACAGATGAAAGCTTAGCTGGATTCGTTCGGGTCATATGTACAGATTTGTACAGTTCAGTGATTACTTAACACAAAAATTTAACCACGCAATTGTAAAAAAAAATCTTTTTAGCGTGGAGGAGGCAAAGAGATAGTGTATACTCGTACTTACTTTTCTGTAAATCTAGTTCAACAAATCAATTCACAAAACCAATAGAAAATTCAAAGTTTTAATGTATAAAAACGTGGAAAATGAGTTCACATGGAATACGCCACTTCGATTAGTAATTGAACACGATAATGATCGGAGACAATGATCAACGTTGGTCAAAGAGTTCATAGAAGATAATTGGGTTCAAGTCCTTGCTTAGTTATAACAATCAACCTATTTAAGTTCTTTTGAGAAGTGTATTCGAAAACGGTTCTGAAATCGAAATCAAAAACCTATGTAATTAGTGAAAAGGAATGCTTGAAGACGTTATTGACAATCTAGTTAAGTTCCTGCCATATAGATAAACTGAACTTATAAATATGCAAGGATCTTACATAATATGATTATGGAAACCTTACATATTATATTTGTGGGAAATAAATAATCTGTTTGAATTTTTTATTAATTGAAAATGTTAGTTAGTGTATGTATTAACACATGATGATAAATTATGATAAAAATATTGTTGCCTACAAGTTAGATCCTTATGGGCTATGGCCTTTTTTATTCTATAGAGTTAAGTGCTTTTGTTTTGCCTAAAACTGTATATTCTCGAATTCAACTTGTTCAAAAGAAAACTCTTACCTCTCATTTAATTAGTCCCAGCAAAATAAATAGATTTAGTAAAAAAGTTTTTTTGTTTTATCTTTAATTGCTTCTCTATTCAGTTTACCTTGAGTTATTGTAAATTTGCTTTTCGTTTTCGTTTTCTTTTTATATTTTTCTTTTATTGCTTAGAAACATAGAAAAAGAAATCAATTTACGAAATATGTGTGAATCTTATGTATGAAATTACACATGCTGCAAATATTTCATATCTCTGTGTAACTTTGATACAGTCAAACCAGTTAACCACCAACACCAAATACACTTTGAGTCAAGGAGCGAAGGACTTTAATGAAAACAGTGCCTGATAAAATGACGACAGAACGAAGTAAACAATGTGTGCCAATAAAACTGTACCCGCATGCCGTTTTATTAAAGTATCAGTGGAGAAATGGAGCAAGTGCAGAAGAGAAGTAGACTGGAGCACTCAACGTCACCGCACTCCACGACCAATCAATTTAAACCGATGTTAATCTGATGGTATCGTTTTGTGCCCTCAAGTTAAAAATTCGTTTGATAGAGCCAACATCCTATTTCAATTTATATGCAAAAACCACAAAAATATTCAGGCGAAAAAAAAAAGAATCCAACTCACAGCTTGCAGACCTGCTATAACGGTAAACTAGAAAGTAGTAGGAGGTAAATAAGTTTAAACGAGTATGTGTTATAACAAGGATCACTGTTTTGTTACTCTGTCAGGGGGTGTTGCCAGAATGGTGCTTCAATTTGGTCTAACAGCTACAACAATCTCAAGACACTCGCAAAAAACTCCATGCATACATATAACTTTTAATAGGTGGACTTGTGTACTTTGCTTGCTAGAGAAGAGACAAAAACGAGATTGGAAAATCAGTAACATAAGTTAAATGGTGAAATCATCCGTAGTTGTAATTTGCATTTTTTTTTCTTCTTCTGCTTATTCAAATCCTACAAATGAATTTTAAAGACAGTAGCAACAATTTTAGCTAAAATTATGAAAACAAATTTTAGATATACGAGTTCATATTATTTTTAGCTTAAAAGAAATAAATGGTCCTTGAGTCTCATTGGGAGCATTTAATAATCACAAAATTGAGGATTTTATGTTCTAAAATTTATCAGTGTTCCAGTTTATCTACGAAAATAACTAAGTAGAAATATTTTTAGCTATGAATTTTATTATTGAAATAAACTTGTCTGAAAGTTATTTCGCTAAATGAATTTTGTACTAAAATTTATTTAATAAAAGTTTTTCCGAACAAATTAAAAGAAAGAAAGAAATATTAAAAATTTTTTTGTGTGTAAGAACATTTTAGTATAAAAAAAATTATATAAAATGTTTAATTTTCTGTTTAAAATTTTCTTTTAAAAATATTTTCTAATAAAAAATTTTTGTTCAAAATATATTTTATTGAAATTATAGAAGAAATTATTTCAGAAAAAATTTTGGTACAACAATTTTTAGTAAGCATGTTTTAGTACAAACGTTTTCTCTAACAAAAATTTGTGGCTAAAATTAAAAAAAAAATTTAGTACTAAAATTTGTCTACAAAAAAAAAAAATTTGCTTCCTCCGCTTTGCAATAGATGGCTGCATTCGTAAATGGTAGTCGAAATTCTCGTCTTATGCGGGAGGTGCAAATTTTCTGCTCTAGAAAAATCAAGAAGAATACTTTGGATCATAAATGAACAACCAGTTTTTTACAATAAAGCCTCGGTTTCGGGGAAAAAACAGTGGATAAATTTGTTATACATTTGCTAGAACTTTTTCGATAGAATTATAATTTTTTTAAAGAAGAATTGCTGTAATATTTTAATGGATTAATATTATTTGCTAATAAATTCTTTTATCAGAAGTATTTTGTACAAAATATATTGTATTGATATAACTTCAGTACCATAAATACTCCATTAAAAAATTTTAGTACTACCAGAAATCTTTTTTTTTTAGTTTAGTACAGAATTTTTTTAAGTAATTGTTTTATATAACAAAAATTAGTAGCAAAAAATTTTAGTACAACAATTTTTTCACAAAAGAAATTTAGTACAAATAGTTTTCTATGATTTTGCGAAAAATATTTCGCACACAAACATTAACTTTTAGAGAAAATTTGATACAATATTTTAATACATACTTTTTTGTACTAAATTTTTAAGCACAAAATACTTTGAATTTAAATATTTTCTTAATTTTTTTTTACAAAGTTTATTCTTTTAAAATAATTTTAGCGCAATAAGTATTTCATTAAAACAATATTAGAATCCGAAATTTTCTTCTTAAAAATATAATAAAAAAGATACAGGCAAAAATTTCTATTTATAAAAAAAAGTTTTGTACAAAAATTTTCTAAAAGAAATTTAGTACAAATATCAATGCTTATGTACAGTTTTTTAATAAAATTAAAAAAGTAAAAAGTTTGCGTAATTTTTTTTATTAGTTTTATATGTAAAAATTATTTCTACAAATTTTTTTTAGCAATTAATCATTTTTAGCAAATAATAATTTATTTGCATTAGAACTATACAAAAATGATTTATTTAAGAATTTAATTTTTTAATATGTAATTTTGTATACAGAATTTTTTAGTACAAAATCGTGTGCAGTAAATTTTTCAGCATAGAAAAATTTTTATCTGTAGGAGTTATATAATCGAAAATTTTTGTTATACAATTTTTTTCACTACTGTTATTTTCATTAAATTGGTTTGTTTTTAAATATTTATTTTTAATATAATGTTTTAAAACATTTAATTTTAGAGAAAAAACAAAGTTTGTTTATAGTATTGTTTTATTTGTTTGTTTATATTATTTCGAAAAAAAGTTTTTTGTATTTTTTTAAAAAGAATTTTCAAAAATAAAAGTTTTATATGAAAAATTTTTTGTACTAAAAATTGTTTGTGCCACAAAATTTTGCTTTTGAGAGCTTTTGAAAGCAAACAATATTTATTTTTAATATAATGTTTCAAAATATTTAATATTAGAGATAAGAACAAAGCTTGTCTTAAAATTTTTTGTCTATATTATTTCGAAAAAAAAGTTATTTGCATTTTTTTAAAAAGAATTTTCAAAAATAAAAGTTTTATATGAAAAATTTTTTGTACAAAAAGTTATTTGTGCCACAAAATTTTGTTTTTGAGAACTTTTCAAAACAAACATTTTTATTCTTGGAGCAAATACAAAATTTTTCTATAAAACAAAATTTAGTACAAAAGCTTTCTTTAAAAAAATAGACTGGAATATATTAAAAATATATTCCACTTAAGTTTGCCAATTTTTCTATAAAGCAAGTTTTAGTACAAAAGTTTTCTATAAAACAGATAGAGACAAACATTTTTTCTTATAAAAAAAATTTTGTACAAAGATTTTCTAAAATAAATTTTGTAGCAATACTCGTATCAATGCTTATGTAAAATTCTTTGCTAAAAACTAAAATTATTTATTATTATAGGGTTTGTGTAATTTTTTTATTAATTTTTATGCGTGTAAGTTATTTCTACTAAATGTTTTTAGCAATTAATAATTTTTAGTATATAATAAATTATTACAAATTAATATAATAAAACTATATGGTATTGTTCTTCTAAAATTCTGTTCTAAGCTACAGAACAAATAATTATCAATAATGCTAAAATTATTCGATTGAAACAAGAATGATTTATTCACAAAAATGATTATATACACAATTTTTTAGTACAAAACTATGTGTACTAATAATTTTTATCTGTACAAGTTATTTAATAGAAAAGTTTTTTTTATGAAATTCTTGTTTGAGTTACAGTCTTTTTTTTTATTGTTTTAAAATATTTTTCAAACAATTAAGTTTTTTATTCGCTATTTAAGCTTCTAACATTTATACCAGTAAAAAATTATAAATAGCTTGTTTTCTATGTTTCCCAGCTATCTATATGTCGACATTTCATAGGAACTACCCTAATCATCAGTAGACTTTGGAATATCTTTCAAAAATTTCCAAAGTCTACTGATGATTAGGGTAGTTCCTATGAAATGTCGACATATAGATAGCTGGGAAACATAGAAAACAAGCTATTTATAATTTTTTACTGGTTTAAAATACTTTTTTTATATTGTTATACAATTATTTAAATTTTAATTTTAGAGAAAAAATACAAAGTTTGTTCTAAAAACTTTTTGGTTTAAATAAACTAATAAAAAATTTCTTGCACATTTTTTTAAACTGAATTATTAAAAATAAAAATTTTATATGAAAAATTGTTTGTACTAAAAATTTGTTGAAAAGAAATTTGTGCCACAAAATTTTTGTTTTTGAGATGTTTTGAAAACAAACCTTTTTGCACTTTGACTTTTGTCTTTTTGCTTCACTGTCGACTTGTTAAGCAATATTTTCTTATGCAAACAGCTTTTCTTTGCATTTCCATCTCATCCGAAAAATTCGTTACAATTTTTTCGTTACTGTCTCCGTTTCTTAAAATTAGAAAAAGCCAACTGATTTGATTTCTTGCTATTTTTGTTGCAATTGTAAAAACTAGTGAAGCAATAAGTAAATGATGCAGATGGTTGGTTAATAACGAATTTGGTTGAAATGATGATGTTGACGTTTGCCGGTCGGTGTAAAGGTTGTTGGCAAAATTTTATGTTGTATATTCAAATCGTGTATGTAGGTCGTTCTTTTTTTTTTGCCAGAAAGCTAACAAGCAAAAAGAAAAACATTTTCAGAAATTTTTCTCATCACAAAAAATATAAAAAAAAAAATTAAAATTTTTTTTTCCAAGTTTTATCTAAATTGGATTTTGTTTTTTATGTTTAATTAATCGTTTATTTTTAGCAGCGCATAAAATTAAAGACTTTATCACGAAATGACAATTGTGTAAGTTTCTTATGTTCTGTGTTTTAGTGTTTCACCGTCTTTTGTTGTTTGTTCTGGTTATAAAAGTCAATTTATATTTTTGTAAATTTGCCCTTATTTCTTCCAACAGAGTTGTTCCTCTTGTCAAGGTACTCACTGGTATGAGAGTTTGGCAATTTTAGGTAAGCGATATTTGTTTGGTGTTAGTTATTGGGTATAAGAGAAAACAGGGTATTGTCTTAAAAATAGTTATTAAAATATTTCCTTGAACACAGAAACTTATTACAGAAGGTTTCTTTTTTATCGCATAGACTGTATAAAAATGGTTATAGCAAATGGTTTTTTGTTTAAATGGAATGCAAGGAATATTATAAAATAAAAATCTTGAAAGTTTTTATCAATAAAAATATTTTTAATATTAATGAGAGATTTTTTAACCTTTTGCAATTGTACAATAAAAATACCAGACATTTTTTTTCAGTTTGAGGTCCAGTTTAAAATGTTTATTTTAATATTTTCAATATTGCTTTACACCACTGGGTTACATTAAAGCTAATATCATATAAAAAGCATGAAATAAGTATAACAGTTTGTTATGATCATAATAAATATATCAAAATAGTTTCTAACCGGCCCTCCAACATGTGTGCGACCATTGTCATGATGAAGGATTATGGTCTTGTATCTGGTCAAGTACTCTGGTTCTTTTTCATTGACTACTCTCTTCAAACGAATCAATAGCATTTGATCCAGGTGGCCTATTATTGTTTGACTTGGGTTCAACAGCTTATAATATAAAATAATCTTCTGATCCCACCAAATACAGAGCAGTACCTTGGCGTTGTAGATACTCGGGTTAAGCGTTGATTTCGGTGGTAAATCCTGTCTTAGTCATATGACTTTTTGCACTACGTATCTGCTTTGAGCTTGACTCAAAGCTAACGTTCTCAAAACAGGTTCAGTATGCTGTTAACAAGTCTACTGCTACACAGAAAAAACTTTTTTTCGTGTCCAATAACGAAATTCGTTGAATCAATTAAAAAATTGTTTGAATGCGGAGCTGTAAAGGAGTTCGTGGATTCAAACAAAAGTTTAGTAAAAATGATTATTGATTAAAAACAACTATTTTTTAAACAACAAAATCTATATCCTATATATATAAATCTATATTTATACACATAAATAAATATCCTAGGTAATTTTTTTGATATTTATGTATATGCATACACATTATTTTTTTAAGGCAAAAATTTTGTTGATTTTATTTTCACTATATTTTTTTTTCTGTGACAACAGGACGATTAAGTCGGCTGATGGCAAACATAGGAGGCCCACTACCAGAAAAACGTAAACTTCTCTATGGGAGCGAAAGCTGGAAGGAGAGAGTTAGGATACAAAGTAGAGCAAAACCATGGTTAGCAATGCAGAGGGTAACTGCTTTACGGGTCACATCTGCATACCGTAAGGTAGCGGCGGGCGCAGTTACAATAACAGCAGGTATGATCCCAAGAGATCTATAGATTCTAGCACGAAAGAAAACATGGATATCAAGACAGCCTGATCATGCAGACATTGGAAGTATGCAGCAAATACTACAGGAAAAGTTACACAGTTGGCAGTCTAGATGGAGTACTGACATTAGGGGTAGATGGACGGAGCGTCCACTCACTCCCAATATGGTTGAACGGACGGCATGGGAATGTGAACTATTGCCTGACTCCTGACTCAAAAACTGTCATATCACAGCTATTGTCAGAGCTACTTGTACGAAGATGGCAAATGTAACACACCCTTTTGTTTATACTAAGAAGACGCCGAACTCACTTTCTTTCAATGGGCGGAAAATCGTAGAGAACTGGACATAGTACCTGGCTCAATAAAAGTGGAGAAGGTGGTGGACATCATGACAGCGAGCGAGGCCAACTCCAACTACATTAATAGCAGGTATGATCCCAAGAGATCTACAGATTCTCGCACGAAGGAAGACATGGATATCAAGACAGCCTGTTCATGCAGACAGTGGAAGTATGCAGCAAATACTACAGGAAAAGTTACACAGTTGGTAGTCTCGATAGAGCACTGACACTAGGGGCAGATGGACGGAGCGTCTCATACCCAATATCGAGAAATGGTTGCACAGACAGCATGGGAATGTGAACTATTGCTTGACTCAAATGCTGTCAGATTACAGCTATTGCCAGAGCTACTTATACGAAGGGGGCAAAGGTAACACACCCTTTTGCTTATACTAAGAAGAAGTAGAAGTCCTGGACGACGCCGAGCTCACTTTCTTCAAGTGTATTCCATCGGCGGAAACTCGTAGAGAGCTGGAGATAGTAACTGCCTCAATAACAGTGAAGAATGTCGTGGACATCATGATAGGGAATGAGACCAACTTTTTAGCGGTATCACGACTCTGCAAAAAACTTCTGCGGATGAAAAAGCCAGATCTGGAGGCCGCAGAACAAACTCATAATCAGGATCCCACATGAAGGATAACGTAAGTAGAAAGGCTGATTAAGCCCTTGGAAATCCACCGCGAATGCTAAAGCGATCCCGGGGTGGAAATATTTCTTCCAGGAAGCAGAGGGGGTTGTTGAGTCGGTAAGTTCACTGTTGTGCTCAGTCCGACACAAAGCGGAGGGTAGGGAGCGTAATGCATTTTTAGCCCCTCGCTGGCAAAAAAAAAAAAAAACAAATCACCAGTAACAATACGATGCAAAAATGCCTTATTTTTGTAGGGAAGTGTCTTGTTGTGTGGTTAACGATGACAATGCAAGTTTTTCTCATCTTATCTCAAAGCTATTTTTCTGTGTCAAAATCCCCAGGTGAACCATCGTTCACAAGTTTTCTAAGTTGCTGCATGTAAAAAAACTAGTGTTGTTACAAAATATTTTATACACAAAATTTTGTTCATACTTTTTTTTTTTTAATTTATTAACAAAAAAAAATTTCCGTTAGAAAAAAAATATCTTGCCAAAATCAATCAACGTTTCGCATTTACAATTTTCTCCCCTTTTGTCATACCCTGTAATTCTTTTTGGCTTCAAACTTTGTAGCTGCTTGTTTAAATATGCATGGGATTTTTTTATTTTCTGATGTTTGTTATTAGATGTTACATCGCAAATAAAATTTATTTACATCATAAATTGAATTTTGTTTTTAAATTTATTTTCAGATAATCAAAGATGTAGATTAAATATCAATTCATAAAATGTTCGGTAAGTGCCACCTTTTCGTACTGCAGTTGATACAATATTATTTTCAATTTAGAATAAATTTCCACAAAGTATTTTTTTAAAATGTATTTTATGCTGATTGTCATGATTAGAATTAAATGGTTGTGGTGGAATTTTTATAATGAATATTTTCTTTTTTTGCTTCACCTTCCAGATATTAAAACCCGCAAATAACTTATGGCTTGTGTATTTTCAATTTAAAAAGCAAATAAATCTTTAATCAATATTATTTTGTATTAATGCGGTTTCATTGAGATGCTATATATATTAATGTCGAAAATTGACGAAAGCAAACTTTGCAATTAATTAGGAAAATATAAAAAAAATTTAAATTTAATTGTCAGGACTTATGATTTCTAAATTAATTTGGTTAATGCTGATATGATCTTACGCTTCATCCTTAAGCAGGATAGCTGTTTCAGCAGTCGACAAAATTTTGTTGCACAATAATTGACTGCAAATCGAACCGCTTTCATTTAGTCTAAGAGGTGTACTTGTATCAGCGTAAGACAGTTTGCTTTGTTAAAATTATAAATAAAAGCATAAATGTTATAAGTGCCAGAAATTTGGCCATCGTTCTTTTGAATGTCCTGACAGAAAAGGTGGAATTACCGAAAGCGGTCAAGTAATATGGCTCGTGGTGGTCAGAGTCTGATATTCAAGGATATTATGATGAGAGGTAAAACGTTTTCAACACTAGTAGACACTGGTTGTGGTTTATGCTTAATTAGGTTCGATATGCTATTCCTATTGGGTGAAATAGACTTTGTTCAAGAAAAGGTGAAATTGTATGGAATAGGCGATAGCGAAATCGTGACAATGGGTCGTTTTGATGAAATCATCCACGCTGATGATATAGATCTCAAAGTTGTGTTCTACAAAATTTTTTCCAGAATTATTAATTTGAAAAGCAAAACAGGATTATAAAATATATATATATATATATATAATATAAATAAAATGTAGGGCACATAAAAAAAATTGGAAAGAAAACAGAAAAAACTATTACAGAAAAAAATTTTAAAAAACACAAACATGCAAAGAATTGACACATAATAAATAAATTATGAATTTTTTTATTTCTTTCAAAATAAATGACGTTTTTTCAGTGATGCCACAAGAATAATCGATATTATTGCCATTTTTCTAGTGATGACACCAAAATAATCGAAAAATGTTGAATGGAATAAAATGAGATAGGAACATTTTATAAAGATGTTGAAAAATATTGACTTTGAGTAAAATGTATTTCTTATGGGAAGATGTTATCATCTTCAAAAGCTGATGGTAGATGTTAGATGTTGTTCAGTGGAAAAAGCCTATAATACAACCATGTTCTTGTAGTTTCTTGGTTTTTGCGGATTCGCTTTACTATCTTAGTCTTAAGTTTATACTCGTCAGAATAAAAGCTGAATTAATATTTAAACTGTTCGTTTTGCCTTTCATTTGATTCGGTTGCTTATCGGGTAATTTTAGTTTCTCCAACAGAAATATCTTGTTGTTGGAATTTCATTCAATATATTTTTTAAACTACTCCAATTAGCTGCCAAACAACAAACCGCAATCTCTTTAGCAGATCTTTTGCCAGAAGAAAAACATTAAAAAATAATGAGAAGACATAATCAATTGTTGCCAACGACAAAAGAAAAATTAACAGAAACTCTTTACATTTTATTTAAATTCAATATTAAATAAAATAGTTTTTCTTTTGCCATTCAAATACAAATCACACTGAATGGATCATATGATAAGATCACGAGCACATTGTTTGCCACAAGAAGTACGAGTTTCGAAGCAAATCGATCGATATCAGTTGTTGCATTTTAGGTTTTCTGCTTAAATGTTCCTGATGATAGCGATGGTGGCTTGTTGTGTGCTCTCTTTCTGAGTCATTCAACTTTAAAACAAAAGAACATTATTACATTAAGGTTTTTGATTTTATATTATTTTAATTTTTTTTTTGTTTGTTTTCATGGCTTGTTGATGGCAAATCGTAAAGGCAGAAGAGCAAAACATTTTGCTGTACTTAATACAATTTAAACTGAATTATATTTAGTATAGATTTTTTTATATTGGTGGGGTTTTCTTTGGATTTTGTATGGTTTATGCGGCCATGCATAACAAAAGAAGAAAAATCTGTTCTTGTAGTTACACCAACAGCTCCAAAGCAAAAAAAAAAAAAAAAAAAATGCCAACAAAACAATTCCCAGCTGAGGGAAGAGATAATTTTCCAGGGCCTTTCTATTTAATATGAAGAAAAATATTTTTTTTTTAATATTTCTTATTTTTGCAGCTAAAGATTGTTTTCATTTTTTAATTTTTATAAAAAATTCAACAGTATTTATTTTCAATATTTCGATAACAATTTGTTATCATCGTCAGGAAAATTAATTGAATTTTTTATAAAAAATAAAAAACGATCTTTAGCTGCAAAAATAAGAAATATTTAAAAAAAAAATATTTACATAAACAAGATCAAAGAATTAAATATCAAATATTTTTTTTTTAAATCCAATGTAAAAAATTTAGAACAAAATATCCAGCCTAAAAAGTATATTAAAAAATTTTAAGAAAAAAAAATATATAATAAAAAAAAAACTTTATAGAAAAAAATTTTCTTAAAAACCTAAAGCCAAAATAGTTTCACAAAAAACCAGAAATACCACGATAAAGTTTTGTACAAAGAAAGATATAAAAAAAATTGCAAAATGTTTTTATTAGACAACTTAAAAAAAACAACAAACATTTGTAACGAGTTTTAGTACAAAAAATTATAAACAGCTTGTTTTCTATGTTTCCCAGCTGTCTATAAGTCGGCATTTCATAGGAGCCACCCTAATCATCAGTAGACTTTAAATTTAGAAATTTTTTAAAGATATTCTCAAACACTCAACTTTATATCCCAACAATTTAAATAAATTATTAAGAATTTAAAAAGAAAAATGCTTTAACAAAACATCTGTCAAAACACTGAAAACAAGATTTTTCATTTATGCACGTCTTGCAAATGTTGAAATCTTTTATAAAAAATGTAATTATAGATATCGGAGCTTTTTACAGGAAAATTTCACTTAAGATATTGTCGGAACAAAAATTGTAGTACACAATATTTTATGACAATATTTTTTGTACACGAAATTTTTCGCATCAAATTTTAGTACAGATAATCTTTTATAGAGGACCTGCACACAAGATGGTGTCTAGCAAAAATTTTAACAAACAAAATTTTATGAAAAATAATTTTATAGAAAATTCTAATACAGCAAATTTTTCGCAAACAATTTTAGTACAGATAATTTTTACAAAAAATTCTGGTTCAAAAAACTTTTTATTGGAACCTTTCATTTAAGATATTGTCGAAACAAAAATTGTAGTACACATAATTTGTTATGGAACAATTTTTAGAACAGGAAATTAAAAAAAAAAATTTGCTTAAAACACCCTTTGTAGAAAAGTTATGAATCGAAATTTTGTAGCACAGTTTAACAGAAAAACTTTAGTGAAAAAATTTTTTTAAATTAAATTTTAGTGGTTGAAAATTTTTTTAAAAATGTAATTGTAGAAATTGGAGCTGTTTATAGGAAACTTTCGCAACAAAAAAACGGAACAAAAATTTTAATACACATAATTTTATTTGGTTAAATTTTTAGTACAGTATATCGTGTGCAGACAAATTTTAGAACAGATAAACTTTGGTCAAAAAAACCCTTTGTAGAAAAATTATGGAAAAAAATTTCTTAGAAACGTTTTAACAGAAAAATTTTAGTATAAAATTTTTTTATTAATCAAATTTTAGTGGTTGAGTTTTTTTTATAAATTTTTTTATAAACTGTCACTTAAGATATTGTCAGAAATAAATTTTTAGTATACATACATTTTTATGGAACAATTTTTAGAATAGGCAATTTTTTAGAAAAAGTTTTAGTACAAATAATTCTTTTTAAAAAGTTTAGTTAAAAATAAACCTTTGTACTAAAGTAATGGAAACAATTTTATAGAAACAGTTTAGCAGAAAAATTGTAGTGCAAAAATTTCTTTGAATGAAATTTTGGTGATTGAAATTTTTTATAAAAAAATGTATTTATAGATAGATATTGTCGGAATAAAAATTTTAGTACACATAATTTTTTATGGAAAAACTTTTAAAACTAAAAATTTTTTGTAAAAAAATTTAGTACAGATAGTTTCTACCAAAAAATTTGGTTCAAAACGCACTTTGTAGAAAAGTTATGGAAACAAATTTTGTAGAAACATAATAGAAAAAAATTTAATAGAAACATAATTTTTTTGAAAAAGTTTTTAGTACAGGATATTTTTTGCAAACAATTTTAGAACAGATAAAGTTTGGTTCAAAAACCGCTTTTAAGAAACAGTTTAATAGAAAAATTTTAGCACACAATCCTTTTTAAATTAATTTTTGCTGGTTGAAATTTTATATAAAAAATTTAATTATATATATTGGAGCTTTTAATAGGAAACTTTCACTTAAGATATTGTCAGTACAAAATTTTTAGTACACATAAATTTTTATGGAAAAATTTTTAGAATAGGAAATCGTTTGGAAAAAGTTTTAGTGCAAATATTTTTTTACAAAAAACGTGGTTAAACATAAACCGTTTTATTAAAATAATCGAAAAAAAAAATTGTAGAAACAGTTTAACAGAAAAATTTTAGTACACAATTTTTTTATTAATTAAACTTTAGTGGTTAAATTTTTTTATAACAAAATGTAATTATAGATATTAGAGCTTTTAATAGGAAGCTTTCAGTTAAGATATTGTAGGTAGAAAAATTTTAGTACACATAATTTTTTATGGAAACATTTTTAGTACTGGACATTTATTGCAAAAAAACTTTGGTACAGGAATTTTCTTGTTTCTTTAAGTACAGATAATTTTTTACAAAAGAATTTTGGTAAAAGAAGGAGTTTATCTTACTTTGCTTGCAAAGTTTTAGCATAGTAAGTAAATTTATGGAGGTAAAAGGTTTCTTACATTACACTTTTGGCTACATTACTTTTTGAAAAGTTAGTACTATTTAGCTTAAAAAATTTATTTTTAATTTTTTTTTTTTATTTTTATATTTGGCTTCTCTAATATTGTTTGTGCTTCAACTTATTTAATAAGTTCAAAAATAAGGCCCTGCTTTGATCATTTCCTGCCCTGCTACCCACTCACTGTACGGTTTAAAGTTATAAAATAAATCTCATTGTTGCTGTAGTTGTCGTCGCCATCATCATCATTGATTTTAACAAAAAACACGACCAGCCAGTTGTTTCTATACACGTTAAAGGAAATAAATTACAAATGAATGAATGCATTTGAACTTAGGACAAAACTTCTAATGATCTCGCCCTCTCTTAACCTGCCATCATGCCGAAAACCCTTTAAAACAAAAAAAAAAAAGCTCCAACATAGTTTATGTAAGTTTTGTTTATCTTTTTTTCTGTTTGCAATTGTTCACAAAATAAAAAAAAGCAGAAGCGAAACCATAAAGTTTAGAAAACTTCACATTAAGAAGCCTAGAATTGTTTAATTTTACTTCATTCTTTTCATGTGGACTCTCGTTTATGCACATGATGTACTTAAATGCACTCCTTATGAACTCTTTTTTTTAAGCCTTTCTTCTTCGATTCAATTTTTCTTTCAAATTTAAATGCAAACAAAACCTTACAAAACAAAAACTTGAAGAAGAAAAATAAAAAACAAAATATAATGTTGTGTCCTTTGTCATTCTCCAGTTGATGGTGATTTTTCTTTCATGAAATTCTGTATTTGATAATGACATTTTTAGAAGCTACTACTACAATGGCCTGAAAGGCATAATGTGATGCTGTTCAAGTTAAATAAATAGTTGATTTATGTGTATGTAAAGTTTATTTATACATACGCCAGCTTCCAGCTCAAGCCAAACGAATATAATCAGCAGAGAGAAGAAATTTAGAGTAAAGGACATGTTGTACATGGTCTATATGTTTAAAATTAATAAACATTGGTGGGCAAAATTATAGTATTAAGAAAACCATAATAGAACATAAAACTTTGTTATATAAAAAAATTGCCAACAAATAATTTTGAATAGAGAAATTCAGTGCAAGGAAAGTATCTTGAAACATCTTATTTTAGAAATTATAAATAATTAAAAATTAAAAAAAAAAAAATTATGTTCAAAATTTTAAGCATAATATACTCAACTAGCATTAAGTGCGATAAATTTCAGAACAATATGTAAATCTTACTGAAACATTTTAGTACACATACATAATAGCTTTTTCCTAAAAGTTTACACAAATGCTTACACAAATATTGAAAAATTTTAGATATGCAAAATTAAAAAATTCAAACAAAATTATTAAATTGTTCTCTGCTTTTCGATACTTTCAAAAAGCAAATCGTAGCAACCAACGGTTGATCATTTGTTTGAAAGGTGTAAAGAAATGTTAGAGACGTGTATAAATGAAAAAAACTAGTTTTTTGTGTTTTGACAGGTATTATTAGAGCATTTTTCTTTTTAAATTCTCAACAATTTATTTAGATTGTTGGGATATAAAGTTGAATGTTTGAAAATATCTTTGAAAAATTTCCAAAGTCTGCTGATGGTTAGGATAGTTCCTATGAGATGTCGACATATAGATAGCTGGGAAACATGGAAAACAAGCTATTTATAATTTTTTACTGGTATAAATTAAAAAATTCTTTAGAAAAATTATTATGACGCTATATATTTTACTAAATAGTTTTAATGCGAAAAACTCTAGTACGTAGTATATCATATTGAAACATTTTAGTACCATCAGATAATAGCTTTCTATATATAAATAGTTTCCATTAATAATTCCCATTAAAAAATGTTTGATATGCTAAATTCAAGCATTTTTAAGAAAAATCATTATGACGCTATATACTGTTCTAAACAGTTTTAATGCGAAAAACTTCAGTACGTAGTAAATCATATTGAAATATTTTAGTACAATCAGATAATAGCTTTCTATTATAAATAGTTTCCATTAACAATTTTTAAATTAGGAAATTTTCTAAAAGTTTTGTAGAAACATTTGTTATGTGACTATTATAATGAGAAAACTATGTACTAAAATTTTAGTACAGAAAATTATCCACAAAAAATTTACCAACAGAAAAATCTCTACAAAAAAAAAAAAAAAAAAAAAAAAATATATAAGCAGAAAATCTTCTGCTGAGAATTTTTTACAAAACAGAGAATTATTTGTACTAGATTTTTAGCACAGAAAATTTATATCGAAATAAATAAGTGTAAAACATTACGAATAGAAAAATTTGGAGAAAAATATTTCGTGATATTTTGCTAAGTGTATACGAAAAAATTTAGTACAATATAAGTTTCTTATTGAAAATTTCAGTTTTGCAAAAAAAGAAATCTATATAAAGACTTTTTTGGCTTAAAAAAATTAATTCGGTAAAGTTTTAGCACAAAATAAGTTTCTTCTGACAAAAAGGTATGTTTGTCCCTTTCTGAGTGATATATTTTACTACAAATAGTTGTCATAAAAAATTTTATTACTTAAATATATTTTGTAAACTCTTTTAAAAAAATTTTAGTACACAAATTTTTTCAGGAAACATTTTTGTTTGCAAAAATTTATTTGAAAAATTTAAGTACAAAATAAGTGTCTCATCAAATCTTTCAGTTTTGTAAAAAATCTATAAAAATAGTTTTAGTACACAAAATTTGTTTATACCAAGATTTTTGTATAGAAGACTTTGTTCGGAAAAGTTTTAGTACAAAATCAGCTTCCTTTGAAAATAAGTTCAGATTAACATGTTCTATGCGAAATGTTCAACTAAGCAAATTTTCACAAAAAACTTTATTACATAAATTTATTTTGCAAAAAATTTTAAAATATTTTTCAGGTCATATTCATAAATAAATTATAAATTAATTTAAAAGAACTTGTTCAGAAAATTGTATATATATAAAATTGTATAAATAATAAATACAAACTATTTTGAATGAATATAGAGGTTAATATGGAAAATTTTGCTTTAAAAAAATTGATTGGGACAAATTTTAGTACTAAATTAATTTCTAATATATATGAAGGTATTTTTCTGGCTCAAATTCAAATGCGGCTTTGGCCAAGAACTATTTTTATTTTTAATTATAACAGTATTTTCAGCGACCAACAACTCTTGATCAAAGAATACAGGAAAAATTATTGAATATACTAAAGCAGGGGGACAAGTAGATGTTTCGTAGCCGCTACACTACTCATGAGCACCTACTCACTGTCTTCTTTGGTCAAAAGTTATTGATCGCACATAAATAAAAATAAGTCTTTGCAAAAGCTGGATTTGAACTTAAGGCAGAAAAATAGCATTATATAACTTTAGAAATATTCAATAATACGAGTACATTCAACTATTATTCATTACTACCTACTTGTAAATATTGTTAATATTATTATTATTGGATGGGATGTGGACCTCATCGGCCACTTGCACTGTGACCATTGTAGGTCTATTGTGCATCCCTTTGTGCCATTACAGGCTTTGTACGTCGAGAACCTGAATTTGCACCTTCATTGGGAGTGTCAGTAAGTCCCCTTCATTCAACGTATGCGCTTGTAGCTGCCTGTATTTCCTGTGTCTTAAAGCTCCACAATGGGTAATCAAGTGCTCCATTGTCTCCTTACTCGTAAATAAGCTGCTTTAAAAGAATATCAAGTCAACAGTTTCTGTATAGGTACATTTTTATACAATAAATTTTTTGTTGAAGCATTTTAGTGCAACACGATCTCTCAAGAGCATACATATTTTGTACTAAAATTTTAGTACAAAATTGTAAAAGTAAACTTTTATTTAAACTCTTAAAATAATTTAATTGCAGAGATTTTTTACAGAATAAGTGAAGTATAAACATTGTTCATATAACTTCAGGAGTTTTTATTAGCTAAGAAAATTCCAGAAGAAAAAATATACAGGGGAAAATTTTGCACAAAAAAGTATTAATAAAGACTGTGTTGCATTAGTTAGATAATATCATATTTAAATGTCTATACAAAATTTTGGTACAGATATACCAAAGTAATAAAGTGATTCATTGCAAAACAAATTCCTACCAGATTTTGTTTGGCGAAAACTTCTTATTAAACATTTTAGTACAGAAACATTTTTGCGTAATGATAACAAAACTAATTTGGTTTGAAGTTTTTCCGCCACTGGTGTAAGTTTTCATTCTTTATTTTATTTAGTCTTCATTGCATTTTCTTTAATTTTTCAGTAGATATCAGTTCAGTTAAGAATACGAAATACTTATTCTTTTTCTATGCAATTTAAATATGTTCATTTTTTTCATTCTTTCGTACCAAGTTTCCACATCTTGTGATTTTCAAGAAAATACAACTTGAATGTCTTGAATACGTTTTGTGTGTTGATATAATAAAGAACAGACTGAATGTTTTATTGGTATGTTGGAATGTAAAACAACATCGATAGATTGTATTGATAAGAGATATCAGGACAATACAATAAGTTTTCGTAAATAAAATTAACAACAAACAGTATAAATAAAATATACAAAATGAAATAAAAAGAAGGGCACTAACGTTGATTGCATTTTAAATGAGATGGCATATTGTTTAATGTTATTCAAAACAAAAAAACAAAAAAAAAAGATCCCTGAATAAAAAAAGTATTCTAAATAAGCAAAAAATAAATAAATGAACATAAACAAAATTTAAATTGAGTTGAAAGTCCGGCCTGCATTTGTCTATTCAAACAAATGCCAGGGGGCAATAGATTATACAATTTAATGTCGTCCGTTTGGTTGGTCTGCCTGGAGGGATTTCTCGGGCGATTGTTTTTAGTTCACAAAATGAAAATTAGCATTCTCCTGCCAACAGTTGTTTGTAATTTCAATTTATCCAATACAAATGCAAACAATTGTCATAAAAAATTAAATTTTTTTGTTAAATATATTATAGCTAAAAAATTAAGTAACTAAATTTTATAGAAATTACAAAATTAAAAAAAAATTTTAGAATATTGTAAATTTAGTTCAGGAAATTTTTTGAATTAAATTTTTTACAGGAAACCCTATTTCGACATATTATTTATGCAAAAGTTCTAGTAATAAAAGATTTCACAAAAATATTTTTATACAAAACTTTTTTAGTACTAAATATCAAGCTTGAATACTGAGAAAACTTCCCGTAGGAAAAATTTTGTTGTAAAATTTTCTATTGAAAATGAAGGACTAACGATTTTGTTCACGAAATTACAGAAAAAATTTAGTACAAAATTTATTTATGCGAAAGATTTAGTATTAAAAGATTTCATAACAGCATTTTTATACGAAAATTTTTTTGTACTAAATATTTTATCTAGAAAATTCTTTTACCAAAGATTTTATATACTATTTTTATATGGAAATAAATTCTTTTATCAAAAATTTTATACACTAATTTTTATATGGAAATTGTTTCGTACTAAAAATTGAATCTAGAAAATTGTTCGTATCAAATATTTTATATCTAATTCTTTCTCTATTAAATATTTGTATATACATTTTTGTACTAAACACTTTTATATACATTTTTGTACTACACACTAAAAGACTATGTAGAAACTTTTCTTCTACTAGAATTTTCTATAGAAAATTATACCGGTGATAAATTTATTTTAGCAAAATTTCCAAGCAAAAGCCATTTTTATATGGATTTAAAAAAATTTTTTTATGAAAGTCTTACGTACTAAAACATTATAACGAAAGAGAGATTTTTTTTATCATTATTGCTAAACACTTCGCATCAAGCTTATATTTTCAGTATTGCAAAGTCTCCGTAAAAAAATCTTAGTTTTAAAATTTTACGAATAAAAATTTTGCTCACGAAATTTTTTGTACAAATTGTTTACAGAAAAAATTTAGTACAAAATCTATTTAAGCATAAGTTTTAGTATTAAAAGATTTCATAAAAACATTTTTACACGAACATTTTTTAGTACTAAATATTATAATTAGAAAATTCTTATATCAAAAACTTTATATAGAAATTGCTTCGTACTAAAAATTTTATCTAGATAATTGTTCATATTAAACATTTTATATCAAATTTTTTCTGTACTAAATTTTTTAATACTTTTTTGTACTAAACACTTTTGTATACATTTTTATACTAAGCATTTCATATAAGTAGTCTTAAGTACTAAAATTAAACCTAGAAACGTTTCTTCAGTTAGAATCTTCTATGGAAATTTTACCGGGGAAAAATAGTTTTTAGCAAAATTTCCAAACAAAAAACATTTTTATAAGAATTTTTTAAATAAAAGTTTCAATTAAATAGCCTTAAGTACTAAAACTTTTTTTTTCTATAAGAAATTTTACCGGGGGAATTTTTTTTTTTGCTTTACTTCTAAGCTGAAAATTTTCTCTATAAAAAAATTTTAACCCATTAATTTTTAATGTAAAGTAGAGGAAGAATAAAATAATATACTTTTAAAAATTTTAAAGCAAAAAGTTTGTATAAAAAATTTTTGCCGTGGAAATGTTTTCAAAGATTTTTAATTATGAGCATTTTTTTAACAAAAATTTTAGACACAAAACTCTCTACAGAAGCATTTTCTGAAAAAAAAAAATTTGCATCAAAATTCTTGTTTTAAGTAAAAATTTTAGTACCAGAGAAATAAGCATATATAGTGTATATATAGTACTTTTCTATATCTTTTGTGAAGAAATGTTTTGGTACTAAAAATCTTGCTCGTAAAAATTTTTGTATAAAGAATTTTTGCTCTAAAACCTTTTTAGACCCGTATATTTACTGAAAATTTTATACAGAAATTTATTAATATCTGGAATTTCTTATAGAAAAATATTACTTTAAAAATTTTCTTCAGTGCAATTTCTGTACAAGAAAGTTTTCCTAGACAAATTAAAGTTCATAAAATTTCTTTGCAAAATATGTGATCAAACAAAAGTTTTAGTACCAAAATTTCACATAGCAAAATTATAGTAGTGAATAAAGTTCTGTCAACAAATTTTGGTAATGATAAATTTCTATAGCAAGATTTAAAAAATTTTGTTACCATAAACTTTGTATAGGAAAATTTAAGTCATGAAAGTTTTTTTAAAAAATTTTAGTACTGATATATTTTTACCGCAAGATTTTGCTGAAAGAAATTTTCTACGGAAAAATTGTATAAATTTATTTTCTGTGGCAAAATTTTAGCTTCTAAGTTAAAGTTTTTTAAATAATATTTATAAAAAATTTTAGTACAAAAATATTTCATTATAGAAAAACTTATTATTAGTGAACATTTTTTATAAATTTTTCTATCTAAAAATTTTAGTACTACAAATTTCATATAAAAAGTTTTTTATGAAAAAAATTTTGTAAATAGAAATTTTAATAGAAAAAGTGTACTAATTGTTAATTTTAGAATTTTCTAAAGCAAAATTTTAGCCATAATTACACAAACAATTGAGGAGCACAAATTTATAGAAAATTTTAGTACAAAATATTATTTAATATTATAAAAAAATTTTTGTTTGTATTAAATGTTTTGTATTAAAAAAATTTTTGTACTAAAAAATTTACATAAAAAAATTTTCTGGTAGCTTAAATTTCTTATAAAAAACTTTACTAATTTTAAAATTGTACTAATATTAAAATTTTTTCAGAAGTAATTAAGTATTAAAAATTGCTCATAAAAAAATTTGTAACCAAAATATTACTAACAATTTTAGTACTGCAAATTTTGAAGAGACAAATTTCTTCCGCAGGGAAATATGAATATTTTTTAGAAAAATTCTGGTGCTAATAGTTTAAACTAAAAAATTGTTGCATCTAAAAATTCTAGCAAACAAATTTTAGAACCTAAAATTTTCTAAAAAGACATTTGGCACCAAAAAGCTTCTGCTACCAGAAAATTTTTTTATATAAAATGTTAGTACTGCTTTTAATCACATAAATATTTACAGTGTGAGAATTTATTTAATAAAATGTTTGCATAAAAAATAAAAACAAATTTTCTTCAAACAAAATTATTTGTTTATTATTTTTTTTTTTTTCTTTTTAATAATACAACAGTGTTTAAGGAAGTTTTTTGTACTCAAACTTATCTTGTTATACTTTTGGCTTCTTCACTTTTAACTCAACACTTTTCGTAAAAATTTTTTTATTCTTAAAAATTTATGTCATTCTACTCAACTGCACTATTGACAGATTTATGAAATCTATTGTTAACTTTTTAAAAGTTTTCTTTTTTTTATTCTACTTTCCGTTTCGGAAAGAAAAAACTTATAAAATTATAAAATATTTTTTCTTTTGTTCCGAACATCATGCATTACAATTCGAATGGAAAATTTGTATTTATAAATTTTTGTTTAACTATCAGCTAACTTCTAGTCTTCTTTATGAATTTGTATGAAATTGATGTCAAGGAAAGAATGTTTGAGTTAGGAATTGTGAAAAAAGAAAACTTGCTCAAAAATGAAAATTCCTATTACTGCTAAAAATATTATATGAAAATTGTCCAAGGAAGTCAAGACGAAGAAATTAAAGTTTGAGTAAAAATCAGATGTCATTTGCAGCCAAAAAACAAAAACTATTGTTAAAGGAATCGAAGCCAAAAGGATATTGTTTAATATTTAAGAGTAGTGGAAGTGTATGATATTAAATTACATTAATTGGAGCTTTAGACAATCTCGACTGATATCCCTAAATTTTTTTGAACTTTTTAACCAAAAACAAAAAAATTATTGCCAAAATTTGTTTCTTATTCAAAAAAATAATTTTTTATTTGAAAAATGTTTTAATATTGTTTAGATGAAATCATATCGCTCCTTTATTGCAATATAGTGAGAACAAAAAACACATTTAAAATTTTTAGTTTCCATACAATTCTTAGAAAAACTTTTGAATAAATTTTTGGCATAAAACTACTGTTAACAATTCTACATTATTAACACGAAAAGCTAATTTTTTGAGATATGACTATGTTGCAATAAAGGAGCGATAGATTTTTTTTTTTAAGAAGGCATTTGTATGTTTGAGAATATCTTTAAAAAAGTTTCCAAAGTCTACTGATGATTAGGGTAGCTCCTATGAAATGTCGATATATTAGGGTAGCTCCTATAAAATGTCGATGTCCTAGGAAATGTCGATGATACATAGAAAACAAGCTGTTTATAAATTTTTTAATTTAAAATAAATATAAAAAAACCCATCGAAAATAGTTTCAAAAATAATATTTAATATAATAATAATATTTAATATACAAATAATATTTAATAAAAATAATAGAAATTTTTAAAATATATAAAAAAAAAATGGTCTAGTGAGATTACCTGTCGAATATCAAGGCTAAGAAGGCACAGATATGTTAACAGGAGGACTATCATTGTTAGAGGCCTGCCCTGACGGAGGTAGCGTTCTGCTGTGGACGCAGACGAGGAGGTAGTTAAATATTCCATTTAATGAGTTTTGCAGAAATTGCAGAGACGAGGAGCAAGTAGAGACTGTTGAGTACTTACTCTGTCGGTGTCCAGCTCTTTTCCAGAAAGCGCTCTTTATCTAGGCAGACCGATGCTGCATGATTTGGCAAAGGTATTGGATGTAAGCGGATTGGACTTCTTTATCCGATCCATTGATGATATGTAGATCTGCTAAGATACATATCATACCCAGGCAACACAACGGCATTGAATTGGACACAAGTGGGCTGGCTCTTCAAGGGCTGGCAGCCTATTAAACTTAACCTAATCTATACAAGCAATTCTTTATAAAAGCGTTTCTTTGGAACATGTCTCTCTTAAATTTTGTATAAAGAAAAATGTCTGTGGCAAAATTTTGAAGAGAAAATTGTCTAGCTAAAAATATTTCTGTAGAAAAATATTAGGTTGAAAGTGTGAAAATTTTTCTACAAAAAAAATATCTGCTTAAAAACTTTTCTTTATAAAAGCTTTGTAGTTTTTCTCTAGAAAGATATCTGGTTCCAAATGTTTATTTCGAAAAAATATCTGTAGAAAAATATTTAATTAAAAAATTTAAAATTTTCCTATAGAAAACAATTTTTTTTTTTTTTTTGAAAACTTTTCTTTACAAAAGCTTTGTAGTTTTTTTTTAGAAGAATATCGGGTTCAAAATTTTTCTTAGCGAAAATATCTGCAGAGAAATATTTAATTGAAAGTTTGAAAATTTTTCTGCAGAAAAAATATATTTTTAAAAACTTTTCTTTATAAAAGCTTTTTAATGTTTCTTTAGAAAAATATCTCGTTCAAAATATTTCTTTAGAAAAATATCAGTTTGAAATTTCTTTTTGTAGAAATATGTGGGTATAAAAGTTGTCGTATAGAAAAATGCTCGTCTGAACACTTTTTTATAAAATAAATGCTAAAAAATTCTCACAGGAAAGTGTCTATAAAGAAGTTTTTCTGTATAAAAAAATCTGGGTAAAAAAGTTTGAAAATTTTTTATAGAAAAAATATCTATGTAAAAACTTTTCTATTCAAATGTTTTTATAACTTTTCTATACAATAATGTCTTGTTACAAATTTTTAAATAGAAGAAAAAACATTTTTTTTATAAAAAAATATATGTTTGAAAATTTTCCTAAAAATAAAAAAATATCTGTTAATTTTTTTTTTTTTTTTTTTTTTTTTGTAAAAAAAAGTGTGTAAAAAAGTTTTTCTATACAAAAATATCTATTTAAAAATTTAAATTTAATATACGGAAAAATGTTCGCAAACAAGTTTGAGTTACATAGAAAAACAGCAGATTAAAAATTTTTCTATAGAAAAAATCTGTTCAAAAATATCTACATATGTAAAAAAAACGCTTCTATAAAAAAAAAATATTTAAAAAATTAAAACTTTTTTCTTTTGAATTTTCGCAGAAAAGTGTATATAAAAAAGTTTTTCCGTAGAAAAATTTCTGGGTAAAAAAGTTCGAACATTTTCCTATAGAAAAAGTGTCTGTGTTAAAACTTTTCCGTATAAAGGATTTTAAACTTTTCTATAGAACGATGTCTGGTTAAACATTTTTATGTAAATACAAAACAGTTTACAATTTTTATGGAGAAATATCTGTTTAAAAGTATTTGGACAGAATAATATCTGTTTGAAATTTTTTCTATAGAAAAATATACGTCTGAAAACTTTCCTACAGAAAAATTATTGCAAATAGAACTAGTTTGTATTTAAAGTTTAATATAATTTTTATTAGAAAAAGAAAATTTAATGTTTTAAGTTTAAGAGTTTGAAAACGAGTGAAGTTTAATATTGTGTGTACTAAGTTTCAAATATAAAAAGTAAAAACTACAACAACGTACACATTGTCAAGGGTTACTATATGATATTCAATAAAAATAACTGTTTAAAATTTTTTATGAAAAAATGTGTACAGGAAAGCTCTTCTATAAAAAAGTACCTACTTGAAAGCTTAAATTTAAAAACACAGAAAAATGTCTGCAAAAAAATTTTAAAGTTTTTGTATAGAAAAATAACGGATTAACAGGTTTTCTATAAAAAATATATGTTCAAAAAATTTTATTTAAAAAATGGTCTGTTTGGACAGTTTTCTATAGAATTATATCTGTCTGATAATTGTTATACAGAACGAAATATATTTTTTATATAGAAAGCCTTTTCTGTTTGAAAAATATTCTCTAGAAAAATCACTAATTAAAAACTTTTCTGTGAAAGCTTTTATGGGTTAAAATTTATTATAAAATATTTACTGCTGTGTTAAAATTTAAAAAAAAAATTTTTAATTTTAATGGTTTTGTATAGAAGAAATTTATATAAAACAAGCTTCGTTTTCAAAAAATTTTCTGTAAAAAACGTTCAGTTTTGTAATTTTTCTTGAGAAAGTTTGGCTTTAGAAATTTTTTCCAAGAAAATAAAATTTTTTCAATAAAACCTTCATGGCTTTTACTTTTTTACAAAAACTTTTGCTGCTTTGATTTTAAAATCCATTTCTTTTTTTTTTTTTCTTTCATTATTGTGAATTCCTGGTTTTGCATATATTTATGACAAATGTTTTGTTATCTTGTGTTTAAATGACACACACAAATGTTTGTAGTTCAATCGAAACTTTATTTAAAATATTTCAAGCAAAGAAATTGTTAAATACTCATATTACGCTTGAACTATTTTTAAGATAAATTCTATAAAGAATTATTTTCTAAATCGTTTGATTCAATTTCTAAACTCGAGTAGTTATTGTCATTTAGAAAAACGAATTTAAGCTTTATTTCCACGCCATAAAAACTAAATGAATAACTTTATTGAACAGCAACAGCTTTGAAGTGATTCATGCCAATAAATTGCAAAGTTTATTAAGAAAATGAATTTTTTTCAAGAATTTTTTCTTTAAGTTGGATATTTAAAATTCTCATTTGTGCACAATGGAGCAGTATATTGGAAACATTAAAATCCAAATTCAATTGATTTCCAATTATCGGCCCAGGTTGAAAATCTATTTTGAACTGTTTACTTTTATTTCTTCCTGCCAGCAATTCAATTACCTGATTTTTACTTAAAGTTGGCCTTTCTTTCAAACTAAAAAAAAAAAAAACTTTGTCAATAAAAACACTTTGCATAGCAATCAAACTCATCACAATTCGTTTTCATTCAATGCTCAAGTTACAAAAAGTAAGAGAAGAAAAGTTTAAGCAAAGAAGGTTTCAAATTGTAAATAAAATTCACAACCTGAACAAATTTCTTTCACTTTAAGTTCTTGGCAAATGATAATAAGAGAGCAACAGCGGGCCTTAGAAAGTTTGCAGGAATCACTTTTAAATCAAATACTCGCTTTATTACTTTTGATATCGTTTTCTTTTTTGCCATGGCTTTTAATATTTTACAGGCAGGAAAGCAAAATTTTTCTACCTCATGATAACACTCAAGTTTTTCAATTTCACTTTGCTTTCTTACGTGGAATTTGTTCTTAAAACATGAACTCTGTGTGTCTTGTAAATATTTTCTTCTTTTTTTTCTGCATTGAAAATATGTGCTTGGTGATATGATGAGAGTTTGGTTTCTGGTTCATTGAGGCAGGAATCAATTTTTTGCATTAGAAAACGATTGAATGAAAAATCCAAAAAATTTTCAATTTCAATTTGTTTAGTACTCGTCTAAGCAATAACAAATTAAATCAACAATCTGTATGACAATTTATGTAATACATATCGTATTTAAGCTCATCTGCTTAAATAACTTTCTAATTTAACAGGTTGGTTGCCTGGCAATGTTTCACAGTTTTGGTTTTTGTATTAAATTTATTTATTTTTTAACAGCTTCTGTCTTAACATCCTTTTGAAGGTGAAAAAATAAACAAATAATTATGTAAACATTCTAACTTTTTCAGCTGAACAACAAATTTTTTGGATGTGACAAAATATTTAGCTAGAAAGTGCCTCGAAACATGTCACAAACATAAACAAGAGAAAAGATAATTTATGTAACAAAAAAATTTTTTTTTTGACAAAATTATTAGCTAGATGGAGGAAGTGAAAAGCCACTCTGGTAAACCATCTCATATAAACCCTTAATGAAAGTAGTAAAACCTTAGAAAAATGGGACTTTAAAAACTTAGAAATAAAAAAGCTTAGAAAAATGGGAAAAATAAGGTATGACACATAATTATTAACACAGTCATATTTTCAATATAAAAAGGATAATGTGTAAAGGCCATGTTTTCTACCAAATTTCAATGAAAATCGCCGCAAAGGCCTATGATATAATTTTAAAAGCGTTATTCTCTTAAACTTAATAATTTAAACAAACGTTTTTATTTTGCAAAACAAAACAATCACAAAGGGATTTGAAAAGGACCCACGTGAGCTGAACAACTGAAGATACACTTGGGAATTCAGCGGCCTGCCTTCCGAAACAAAAGGTTATATAGACGGGGGACGTGTTTTTCAACTGAACTGGAAATTTTCACTAAAACTTAGCTTTGAAAGTATTTTAATTTTTAAATCGTATAACTCAGCCAAAAATTTTTAGTTTTCAAAAAAAGGATATATGGGCGGAGGTCGCATTTTTCAATTGATTGAACTAATAGTTTTCACATAGCTTTCTGATATAAATTTGTTAGTATTTTCAGTTTTTAATTTCAGATTTTAAACAAAAGTTTTTAGTTTTCAAAAAAGGGATATATGGGCGGAAGGCGTATTTTTCAACTGAGTTAACTAACAATTTTCACATAGCCTTATGATATAACTTTGTAAGTATTCCGCTTTTAAACTTCGTAATTTAAACAAGAATTCTTTGTTTTCACAAAAAGGATATATGGGCGAAGGACGTATTTTCAGGAATATTTAAATGAAAATTTTTATGAAGGTCTATGTTTTGAATTTTAAAGTTTTTTGTGCTTTTAAATTTAATAATTTAATTAAAACTTTAGATATTAAAGATAGAAGATAATTGGGCGAAGGCATATTTTTTCAACTGATTGAGAAAATTTTTTACAAAACTTTGTAAGTATTTTCACTTTTACATGTCACAATATTTTTTGAACTACTCAATTTAAGAAAAATATCTATGTTAAAAAAAGGATATATGGGCGAAGGCCGTGTTTTCTAACATATTTAAATGAAAATTTCTTTAAGGTTCTATGGTATAGTTTTGGAAGTATTTCTGCTGTTAAACTTCATAATTTAAACAAAAGATTTTTGTTTTCAAAAAAAGGATATATGGGCGGAGGGCGTATTTTTCAACTGATTGAACTAAAAGTTTTCACATAGCCTTATAATATAACCTTGTAAGTATTTTTACTTTTCAGCCTCATAGTTTAAACAAGTATTATATTATATAATAAATACCGCTAGTTTAGAGACAGCAAACGCTGTACAAACAATGTGGGCAATTAACAAAATGCATATGTGATTCAATATGAGATGAATATAGATAGAAAATAATTAAATGCTCGGTGGCTTAGTGGTTAAAGCAGTAAATCATGATACGTCATGTCCCGAGTTCAAATCCCAGTGGGTGCTGATGAGTAGTGTAGCGACTACGAAACAGCTAGTTGTCCCCCAGCTAAAGATTTGATTATTATTTTTCTTGTCTTCTTCAATCAAAATTATTGATCACAGCAAATTTGTATTGTAAAAAATCCTTCTTAAGAAAAAAATTAAGAAAGGAAAAACTTGAACTAAAAAACCTGTTGTACATATGTACAAACCAAACAATTTTTAATTTAAAAAATTATAAAAGTTCAACAAAAATTTAACAAATTAAGTATTATTTGTTTTCAAAAAAAGGATATATGGCTGAAGGTCGTATTTTCAGGGATATTTAAACGAAAATTTCTATAAGAGTCTATGGTTTGATTTTGAAAGTTTTTTGCTTCAGTTTAGTTTAGATAGTAAAAAAAGATATATGGACGAAGGCATTGTTTCCAACTGATTTAGAAAATTTTTTCACAAAACTTTGTAAATATATTCACTTTTACATACCATAATATTTTTTGAATTTTGAATTTAAGAAAAAGTTCGTTGTTTTCTAGTATATTTAAATGAAAATTTCCCTAAGGTTCTATGGTATAGTTTTGGAAGTATTTCTGCTCTTAAATTTCATAATTTAAACAAAAGATTTTTGTTTTCAAAAAAAGGATATATGGGTGGAGGGTGTATTTTTCAACTGATTGAACTAAAAGTTTTCACATAGCTTTCTGATATAACTTTGTAAGTTTTACACTTTTAAACTTGGTAATTTAAGCAAGAATTCTTTGTTGCCAAAAAAAAAGGGGGCGAAGGCCGTGTTTTCACGAATATTTAAATGAAAATTTCTATAAGGGTCTATGCTTTGATTTTGAAAGTTTTCTACTTATAAACTTTATAACATAAACCAAAGTTTAGGACCATTTTAGGATATAAGGGCGAAGGCCGTGTTTTCTAATTAATTGAAGTAAAAGTCGTTACAAAACTTTATGCGATAATTTTGTAAGTATTTTTACTTTCCCATGTCATAAGTTATACAAAAGCTCTTTTTTTTAAGGATATATGGGTGAAGGCCGCGTTTTCTAATATATTTAAATAGAAATTTCCATATTGTATAATTTTGAAAAAATTTTGTTTTCTATTAAACTTCATAGTTTAACCAAAAAAAATTTTATTTTTCAGAAAAAAGATATATAGGCGAAAGCTGTATTTGCTCTCTGATTGAAGTAAAAATTATTTGAAATAAATACAAAATGTTGATTTCTGTTTTGATCACTAATAAAGCTAAATTTGATACTTCGTGTGTGCTTTTTTCTTATTTTTCTTTTAAATTTGGCGACTTGGATTGTTTAAACAATGTTGTCAAGTTAATAACATTTCTCCGCAAAATTTGTACAGAATCTCTTATTGGTTAGTTCGGTTAAAGTATTTCCATTTTATGTGGCGTCAAGCAACCGATAAACGTTGTACCTGAATGCATTTTGAAAATACGATATTGAGCTACTGTCAGGCACTTAAAATGCAAATTGTTTGTCAGTATTTGCTCGATTTGCTGCTGCAAACAATAATAAACGCAACGTTTTGTATAAAAACGCTGAATACAATTTTCAAATTATAAAAACTCCTCTCATGTTTGTTCGTGTGTAGTTTGAGTTTTTCTGTTTTCTTTAATATTGTAGTGTTTATTGTATTAGTATGTGTATGTATGTGTGTAGAAAAAATTCCGCGATATTTGTGCAAGTAAATTGCTTTAATTTTCAATCTAAACTGTGCGTTGTTGTGCTGTTGTTTATTATCGCTGCAGCGTTAGGGAACATCAAAATTTCCTTAGGGAACTTTGTAGCTTCGTGGATGGAAACAAAAACCTTTGAAAGTAATTTCATTTGTTTGGTTATTGGTTTACTTAGTTTTTTCCTCTTCTCAATTTATGGGGGGAAAATATGTTTGTGTTTAAATGAAGTTAATTTAGAAACATTTTTGCATATCGTTAGCTGAATATAGAATCCGATTTTCGTTAAATAGAACTTGGGGGGAAATCTAATGTTAAAGAACTTAAAATGCAAAAATAATATTAATTATTGAGATCTTTTCTCAATACTATTTATAAGATTTTCGATTTTATTTGAATTTACCTTTGGTAAAACTGAAACCGAATGGCACTAATAGAAACCGCATCAGAGCTGTGTAATATTAAAACGGAAGCAATAGCGATCTTAAACGCTAACAAAAGGATTAAAATTCCAGGAAAATAATAATAAGTTAATATCTGGTCTCACATATATGTATATATTTGGAAATGTATATAGTTGGAAATGCAAATAAAATAGAGTTAATACCTGGCCTCTCATTTATAGTTGGAAATAAAAGTGCAGCTAAAGCTAAATTTGCCAATGGTAACACAACATATCCAGAAAATAGTTGATATATTCAGTTAGATGAGATTACATTTAAAAGTAATTATGTGAACTATCATATATAATTTAATCCAGCATATTCGATAAAATTATCGAGAAAAAATTCGCAAAAACTTGTATGAATGACGCTTGACTAGAGCATATTAAGTCATCGAGACCTGAAGGACACAATAGCCACCAAATTGCCTGTTCTATAGCTGAACAAAGATGACAATCCTATACAAAATCAAAGATTGCAAATACATAGCTACAATATGCAGTGCCAGTGATATATCGCTTTTTGGCATACTATAAAACACGTTAAAAACAATAATGACAGAATGTGTATGACAGGATCTAACATATGTATATTTTCTTATTAGTACATAGTAATTACAAGTACTAATCTTGTGTATATTCATAACAAATCTTTAGCAAAAAGACCATGGCTCTATAAACTACTGATCGTAGTTAATAATAAAATATTCAATAAATAAATGATACATAAATTTATCGTAATATCAATAAAATGACATGTGTCCTTATTTTTGTCGCACATTACATTTTCTATCGCTTTTATGTCAACTATGTAATCAGTTGCTATAATAGTTCTTAAGGGCAATTATTTCCTCACTGGAATGCCATATTTATATCACAGAGCCGCTTTATCGGCCATAAGTACGTTAAGGATAAGCACGTGATCAATGTAATGACAATCTAATATCGAAGAAATTTGCAAGTGACAAATAATGTAATGACAAAGTGTCATCATTCATCAACTGCATTCTGATGATACAGAATGCAGTTGATGAATGATGACACTCTAATATTGAAGAAATTAGTAAATGACAAAATATTCACACATGATGACTAAGTGTCATCAATATAATGTCTATGTGCAACATTATCTTCCATTTATATATTGACGATACGAAACACGTTTGATGTAAGTGCGTTAGTAAGAAAATGACACTCTACTATAGAAGATATTTGTAAGTGACAAAAAATATAATGACAAAATATCCACATATGATTACTAGATTTCATCAATATGATGTCTATGTATAATAATGTCCTCCATTTATATATTAATGATACGGAATACGGTTGCTGTATTATGAGACTCTAATATTGCAGAAATTAGTAAATGACAAAATATTCACATATGATGACTAGGTGTCATCAATATAATGTCTATGTGTAATATTATCCTTCACTCATATATTTACGATACGAAATACGTTGAGTGTAAGGTCGTTTTCAAAGTAATTACACTACAATATCGAAGAAATTTGTAAGTGACAAAAAATGTAAGAAAAAAATATCTACATATGGCAACTAAATACCATCAATATGATGACTATGTGTAATATTATCCTTCATTTATATATTTATTTTACGGAATACGGTTGATGTAGGTATATGATCATTGCTATGACACTCTAATGTTAAAGAAATTAGTAAATGACAAAATATTGACATATAATGACTAAGTGTCATCAGTATAATCAGTAATATTTTTCTTCCTTTGTATATTGATGAAACGGAATACAAGTAAGTAAATGATCAAAGCAGTGCCACTCTAATACTGAAAAAATTAGTAAATGATATAATATGCAATGACAAAATATTCACATGTGATGACTACGTGTCATCAATATGGTGTCCGTTTGTAATATTATGTTTCATTTATATATTGATGATATGGCATATGTTCAATGTAGATATATGATCAATGCGCTGACATTCTAATATGAAGTTAAATTAGTAAGTGGCAATAAAATGTAATGACAAATTTCTGCACATATGCTAACTAAGTGTCATTAATATGATGTCTATGTGTAATATTATCATTCATTGATATATTTATGATACTCATTATATGAAAAATTTGTCTGATGTCCTTTGTCATTGAATTGGATGTCAGTTTTTGAATTGCTGGTGTCTATTTATATAAAACTGAAACAGAAATTTTCATATTACGACGTCATCAACATGATGATATATTTCTCCATGGTTGCAGGACACCCAGTACAACAGCTGGGGAGGATCAAGAATACACTTTTTAATTTTTATATAAAAAAAGTAATCTCAGGCTTTGCCGCCCAAGCTGATAAATATTTTATTGAAACAAATACTTTTATATGTAGAAATATTTTTGCTTAAAAAAAAATATTTTTTCCCCTCTCTACTCTGCTGGCAAATAAATTTGTCAATTTTATTGCAATTTCCTTGAACATTGAATTCCTTGCCAGTGGCAGAGAGACAAAATATGGCGAAAATTGAATTTTGTACGTGAGCCTTTTGGTTAAATGCCAGTCCTGCATTTAATATTACTAGTATACAATGTTGCTCCTGTTGATCCTGTGGTTGGTCCTTGCATATGCAAGCGCTCCGTTGGCATTGTTTGTGTTCACAACCAGGACTTGTGTCAAATTCTATTTTCTGTCTAGGGCTTTTACAGCTAAAACACAAGAATGTTTCTTAATTATTTTATTTTGTGCCCATAAACAACATTAGGCAATACAAAACAAAAAAAGGATATTTGTTGTAAACTTCTAAGCCACATTTGCTCAACAGTCTGCTTTGGTTCGGCTCATAAGCCATGAGCACATACAACCTCTCAATCATTACAAAGTATCTCTGGCTTTGCCTTTTAGAATGTGAAAATATTTTGGTTCAGGCGTTAACAACAATGTAAAATTTAATTTTAATTTTCAATCTGTTAACAATATTCTGCAACAAAAGATTTTTTTTTTGTTTCGTTTTTCCTTAACTTTTATACGGACAATTGTTTACCTAGAAAATACCCCTCATCTAGAATAGAAAATTCCAAAATGTGGTCTTTTGTTGTGTCACCTATTAAAGCCTTTATTACATTTTCTGTTTAGTTTTTTTCTTTTTTTTCCTTTCCGTTCCGGCTGGCATGAACGTGTAGGCCAGAGTCGAGTGTTTGGCTGAACATATATTAAAGTGTGCATGTTTTAGTTTTACAACACAATTTCCTTTAGGTCAATAGTTTCTTGGGAAAAAAGGAGCAAAACGAAATTGTTGATCTTAGCAATTATTTATCGTTTAAACTAGATCATGTCAAAAGCACAATAGAGAATTCATTGTTTGACAAACTAAAAACTATATTACGTTTATTTTCTTTTTTACTTTTACTGCTATAACAGTTTTATGGCCTTGTTAGAGGAAAAAAGGTGCATTTTAGAGACTAAAAACTATTTTGAACTATTGATTTCTGCTTAGTAAAAAAGGAAAACAGTGGTTTAAGAACAGAACCTGCAAGAACAACAGAATTGAGTTCATTGAAACATGAAGGTTTATTGTCAAATGAGTGCTTTACACAGAATAATTTATTATAAAAATTTTTGTAAAAGCTTAAAAAATTGCATTCTTATAAAAAATATTAAAAACAATAATTTAGTAAACTCATATTTTGTAATAAAACTGCTAGGTTGCTTAGCGGAATTATTTTGGCAGCTTTAGTCTAACAAAAAAATAAAAAAACAGTGTTAGCGACTGTAGGAACAAGAACACTGATGATGGGTATCATGGTTGAGCTCGGCCAAAATCACTGATAATAAAACCAAGTCAACATCAACAAGAAAAACTTGCTGCCTTGTCTTAATTTTCATATGACATAATTATTTTTGGTGTTGTTCTAGATTTGACAGGAAAGCTGACTTAGACTTAACACGGAGGGAGCATTTTTCAGCTAGGGCCATCTATTTTCTAGAGCAAACAGTGGTAGGAGTTTCTCGTTTGTTGGAGCAACTATGAAAATGATTTACATCAGTACCTGCCTTGACGGCCTAACCTGATGGTGGATCAATTCCACGAAGTGAATTTTTCACGATTCACCACCGCCCCCGTGTGGCTTGCTAGGCTCACACAGGTAGCAATTCTAGTCATATGGTTGCGGTCATATGAACAACTTCTTGTTGAGGAGTTCGGGCTTTCTAATCCCTCAATTCCCAGCAATCAATGGAGGACAAGGCTTAATGAGTTGGTAGGCCGAAGCCCATTAAGAGCATCAGCCCTTAAACCAACTCACCCGTCAATCATCACCACTGGTTCCTTACAGTACACGTATCTGTTGTATAGACAACAGATCCTCAGGAGATTGTTAGCCCTCGAAAAAAGCCATCACCAAACAATTATCAAGGATACTAACACTCCCTTCCTGCGATTTAGGTTTCAACCACAGCCAGAACGTTTTAGCCAAGGTAGGCACCTCAACCATGATCAGCCCGGGTCGAACCGCAAGCAGAACTTCCCGGGGGCCATGCTGATCCCCGTTCTGCCAAGTTATACCCTTGGTAAGGGTTTCGGAAGCCAACACAACATAAGACATGTGGCTTCCTAGAGTTTTGTTTGCCGCACCAAACGAGGGACCCCTTCCCCTCTTTTCCTTCTTTAGAGACATGAAAAATGTGATCAGTCCAGCGAACATCACACTGTATCTTCATTCCAAGAACATCAAGAGCATTCGATTCCTCAATATTTATACCATCCATGAGTACAAATGAAGCAGCACTTGCGGTCGTTTGTTTGTGTGTTAATAAACAACACTGGGTCTTACGAGGATTAAAGGTGACCCTGTTTTTACGACCCCATTCGGAGATTAATAGAAGGTCACTATTCAGTAAATCATTCATATTTAGCCTCTTAGCAGCGACTCTGATAGACTGGGCCTATAACTAAAAGAGTACGAGTGACAAATGCTGCTGTCATCCGCGAAAGAGTGGATAGGGTTGGAAGTTTGATTCAGAAGGACGTAAAGGAAAATTAAAAATAGTGTAGGATCGGTCAATTGATTCGTTTTAAGAAAGCAATCAATGAAAAATGAACAGAATATTCGACGAGACACTAGACTATAATTATCTATCAAGACAACGCTCGGCTACATATAACAAGAGTGGTCAAAAACTATATTGTGTGTGTGTGTATGTGTTCCGGGGTTTTTGTGAGCATGTTTTGTATTTATATAGATTTACAGATATAAATGTTTGTTCTTGTGTGCACTGTTACGAATTTGGTCACCTTAGGGTTGAGAACACCCCCCTGTGCAAACCGCTAAATTAGTCTGGCCACCTACCAAATGTCAGAGTTCGTGCACAGGTTAACAGCAGCAGCAAAGAAAATGACTCAGACCCTTTCCCTTCTGGCTACCATTTGTTTCAATTCAGACAGAAATTACTTACCGGCATACACTTCACTTCAGAATAGGGTATCCACTTGTTTCATTCCGGTTTAATTTACTAGAGCAGGTCTTTTGACGCGGAATCTATATACTACCAAAAAGATAGGGAAAAGTAGTGGGTAATAATGTCGAACACTTTGAGTAAAGTGTCAACTTATTTTGTATAAATGCATTTATGAAGCAAAATAATCGGCGAGATCTAATACTTTTATGATTGTACTATATGAGAGTTAAGTTGTATGGTATTATTAAAAAAAGGATACCTTCGGCCCTACTTGATTGGATTTCCTGAAAGTCATACTATTAAAAGAATATATTTTGAAATACAAACAATACTTTTTTTATATACGCAGGTATTTTATTCAAATGTTCCAGTAGTCTCTTTATACAAATGCTTTCGTATCCCCAAAGCAGTCGCTATAGACACTTACAAACTCGTACCTACAAAAACATTATGTCACCTTTTCAATTAGTTACATTTGCTGCCTTTGCATAAAAACGTTCCCCAATTTCAGCTGACTAATTTTTCCACTTCTCCCTCAAATGGTCTCACACTGTTCCGGCCACTTAACCACTGTGCCGTGAAATGCAAAGAAAACCTTTTTATAGGAATGTTAAAGATTGTAGATGGGGGGGGGGGAAAGAGCAGATGTAATAACTAAATGGCAAACCAAGAGTAAAAAATCTCATTTAAAAGGGTCACAGAACATTCCTTAAAATATTTACAACACTTGATGTATTTATATATATTTTAAATGTTGAAACCGCAGTCATTTTTACTTAAACAAGATAAAAATAAATCTCAAACTACAAACAGCAAAAACAGTAAATTTTTAACATGAGATAAATGAGACGAGAGGTGGAGCATTAGTATCATAGCAGTTAACTATAAAAGCAAACGAAAATAACCAATACATGGGCAAAAGATAATAGACAAACAAGACCAATATACACTTTTTTACACTCACATATAGAGTTATCTATAAAAAAGTTGCCTTAGTATGAAATTGTTTGTGTGTGTTAGTGTGCAAAAGTGTTTCTGCTCCAGTTTGCTCATAAGAAAAGCTTCAATATCTCTACATCATTGTATATATTTTTAACAAAAATCTAAATAAAAGAAACCTTTATCAACCACAAGACCATTTTTTTTTGTCTTCTGCTTCTCGTTTTTTATACTTGTTTTGCTTTCATATCACAGATTTATCCTGGCAAAGGACGAAAGACGTAATCAGTCTTTGTTCTTTATCCTTTTAGGACCTGCTCTATATTTGTGCTGGTATGTTTTTTCTTCTGCATGACTTTTTTTTATAGTTTTTGCCCCAATAAATATTTGCAATTTAACATTCTTGCTAAGCAAATTAGAAAATTTACAACTTTTGTTACACATATTGTTGGCAGGGACTCTGGCGTTTAAAGAAAATAAACCAAGAAAAGCAAAGCAAACTATTATAAAAGCTCACAACGAAAGCGCAAACAGTGAAGAGCAACAGAACAGGACAATATTTGTATTTGTCAACTTTAATAGAGAAGAAAAAACAAACGTGTTGATTTCAAAACTATAAGCGAATCGAATGTGAATCTCGAATGTGAATTAGACGAGAACATCTGTTTCTGTTTCACTTAGACATTTACACTCAGATCACTACAATAAAAATTTAACAAAAGATATTCATTCAACCCAATTATAAGTAAAAATTCCATGGGAATTTATTAACTTTTCCCTTTCCTCCAATTGTGAACAATAATTAAGTATGAGGTATTTTTATTTTTTCTTCTCTCCATTCGTTGAAAACTCTAAAGCGAATCAACTCTTACGGTCAAGTTAACAAAAATTGTGCTTCTTTCTTTAATTTGAATTGAAAAAAATACATTATGTGAGAAATAAATTCCGTGAGGAAAAAATTCTGTAAGAATATTCGTAATTGGGCTGATTATATCACAAAAAATAGATTTGGGCTGCATATCTTTTGCTTTAAAACTTTAAATACTTGCAAATGCTAGCCTTCGGGAGAAAAAATCAAGCCCCACAGAGGTATGTTATAAAAAAAGGACTTTTTTAAAAAAGGTATTCAATCTAAAATTTATTGTTTAAAAAGGTTAGTTTTTTAATATATATCGCTCCTTTATTGCAACACAGTCATATCTCAAAAAATTAACTTTTCGAGTTAACAATGCAGAATTGTTGACAGTACTATCTTTTATATTGTGCCAAAAATTTATTCAAATTACTTTTAAAATGTTTCCTTTAGGAGATATTTTCTAAAAAATTTTTTAAGACTTGTATGGAAACTAAAAATTTGAAATGCGTTTTTCTCGAAACAAGCTTTTTTTTAGTTATGCCTATGTTGCAATATAGGAGCGATATAGTTTAATAAATTAAATGCTTCGATATCAAACTAATTATCATATAACCAGATAATTATTCGTATAATGCGTTTCGAGTTTTTTTTCAAATTCCCAAAATTGGCTTTAATAATCTCCAAAATCCCCCACTTCCCCGGCACTAAAATGGCAACTTCAATTTTTGCTTTAAATCAAATGACTGTTTATAGTTTAGTACACTTTCCACAGCCAAATCGCGCACCGAATACGAAAACCCGGTTCCTATCGTCAGCATCAAGACACATCAAAGTCCCCCCACATTCTCGGAAGCAATACGGCAGCTTCAATTTTCGCACTAAAGCTAATGACGGTTTATAGTTCAGATGCGTGTTCAGTCGCAAAAGTGCGTTCAAAACTGGTTCAAACTGTTAGCGAAGTGGTTCCCAAAATAGGTTTCAGGAATCCCCAAAATTCCCTACTCCCCGTAAACAACACGTGTTTTTTCCTAGTAATTTCTAGGAGAATCTCGAATTAAGTAAATTATAATTCGATATCGAATTTAAATTAAACAATTTATAATTTAAATAAACTTTAGGGCACGGTGGAAAGTCGTTAGTGTTTGTTTTATTAAACTTTTGTGCTTTAATGTTTTAGACACTGTTTATTTTGTTTTATTGTGCACAATTCTTTTAATTGTGATATGCGCACTTTTTGTTATTTTTAATTGTTTTTAAGTTTTAAATTAAATTATTAAATGTTTTTTCCTAATGTTTTTTAGGAAACCGAACTAAGTAAATTCGGTGACGAATTTAAATTAAATAAATTATAATTTAAATAAAGTTTAGGGCACGGTGGAAAAAGGATTCAGATTAAAACACGACCGGTTGTATTCACAATTACTTTGCCAGTGGTTTTTTATTTACATAAAATGCTTACAACTAAGTACATAAGGAACGGTATTTAACATTCAAACATTCATTTTGATTAAAAACCGCTTATGTCTAACATTTCTATTTAAAATTCATTTATTTATTTGTTTTCTATTTTTGTTATATTATTCATTTATTAATTTATTTATTATTAATAGTATTATGATTATTATTTAAATTGGCTATTATGACCAAACACCACGGCGATTCCGATTTTCGCACTAGAGCAGCAACGCTGTATATATAAAACAAACAAACCTAAAAGTGAAACTAATATAAGCGTGTTAAAAAGATGACTTTTAAAAAAGATTTTATTAAAAACAGGTAACTGTTCAAAAATATGAATTTTAAAATATATATCTGTGGCATTTTATCATAACAGCTTAAGTCGAGATAAGATCAAAAAAAGTTTTAAAGGAAAATTTTAATGAAGAACTAAATTTCAGGAAAAAAAGAAGATAAACCATAATTATAACTAAATTTTGTGAAAAATACGAAATATTATTTCTGCAAACAAGAATACCACATTTATACAAATATTCAAATTAGCAGCAATTTTTACAATTTTTAAAAATGAACTTAAGCTGTTATGTCAAAAAGCCACAGATATACATATTAAAAAAAAATTTTTTTTCAAAAAAGTTATTTTTAAAAATACGGTTTTCAATATAATTTTTTTCCTAATATTGTAATATTGGGAAAAAATAATATTTCCTAATATTGTAAATTTTTTGTAAAAAAAGAACTTGGAAATACACTTTTTCAATTATATACTTTGCTTTGTTTTCGGTGTTCATTTTGTAAAGAGTTTACTGTTGATGGTTTTTAGTAGTGCCAAAGTAGAAGTGAAAATTTGTTATGCTTGAAAAATGAATTGATGTTTAAGGAAATTGTCAGGTCATGATGCTTAAGGTGGTTTTTACTTTCGCCAGCCCCTACATCCAAAACGAAATAAATTTGTGCACAATACAGTTTGACGAGAAAGTTCCTCAAAAAAAAAAAATGTTTTTTTGAAAAAAATTTAATTCTAAAATGTATTTTTGTTTTGTTTTAATTTTAAATCTTGCTTTGAAAAAATATGTTTTTAAAAAATACTTATTCAAAAGTAAGCATTTTATTTTAAAAAAGCGCTTTTTTTTGCAAAAAGTACCTTGATGACAGCTACATTTGTGGTAAAGAATGTGATGAAAGTAATAAACTTTACGAAACAGTACCTCTTTGCAAAAGGTACTTTCTTGAAAAGTAAATTTTTCGAAAAAATTAAGTTGTTTTTAACTAACTTAATAATAATAATAGCATTTTTGAAAATATTTTATTTGAAAAATAAAATTTTTGGTGAAAAGGGCTTCTCTTTCGGAAAAAAAAAGAAATTCAAGAATTCAATTCCGTGTCCGAACGGAATTAAGCTCTGCGACATGGCTGATGATTTAAAGTACGTAAAATTCCACTTAACCAACTAAAAATTATGTTGTGTTTTTTTTTTTTTGTATTCTTGGTATTGGTTTTATTATTATTTATTGTTGTGAGTTGCTTATTATTTGCCAGCATGTGTATGAATGTGTATATGCGAAAGAAATACATTTGTACATTATGAACGACTGATATTGACGTCTAAACAGCAGGCAGGCCGGCAGCAATAAGTTTATTTTTAAGCTTTGTGCAAGCCAGTTATAAGTCAAAGTAAAGCTATGTACACACGGTTGTCACATGTTACAATATTGAGATCTGGCAACATGCTGACAATGTAGTGACAACGAAAAATTTTCCCGCAGAAGTAAATTGTGTGTTTAGATGATCATAAGAAAATCTTACAATTTCATTGTCAGACTATGGTCTGACAAATAATTCATCTGACAACAAAAATTGTCAGTTCACACGGTTGTCAGATTGTTAAATGAAAAAAATTGCCAGACATGTTGTAAGGCATTGCCACTTATGTATATCAACAACCATATGTTTGGCAGTGTTGCCCATCAAAGTTTTTTCTGACAATGATGCCATTGTCAGATGCATTAATTTTATACATCTGACAATTAAAATTGAGCTTACAATACCAGCCAATTATCTGGCAATGCCGACGAAGAGTGTTCTCACGATTGTCAGATGCCTGACAACATTGCCCTCTTACAATTGATTGACAATAGTTTTGCTGACAACATTGTAAGTTAAAAATTAGCAGTTCACAATAGTGTAAGATCTGACAACCGCGTGTACTTAGCTTAAGCAAGTCTAGTATTTTGGTACACAGTAGCATCAAGTGTAAATAAAGTTGTGATTTATTTAAGTACTGTATAACGAACAAGTGTGAGAGTCATTATTTCATTTGCAATTGAAGGGCCTGCAAAAGCGTTTTTAGAGGAAAAAACGTAACATTTTTGTGTTAAAAAGTGCCTACTTAAAAAAAATTAATTATTTTTTTTTAACGCCTTTTTTTTGAAAGTCATATTTTAGGAAAAAACAAACATTCTTTTAAAAACTTCTTTAGAAAAGTACTTTCTGTAAAAACCCTTGCTGTTAAGAAGTATTTTATTTAATACATAGTTTGATCAAAATTAACTTTATAAAAAATAGTACTTTTTTAAAATAAGCAGCTATTTTTTCCTATAAACAATCAAGTTTAATTGAGAAAAATTTTATTTTTACAAAGATAGTAATTTCAATTAAAAAAAACTTTTGCAAAGATATCAGGTTTCATACAACTACTTTGGAAACGTTTATCGCTTTATGAGTTCATCTCATTTTTTTACGACTTTTGAGCCGGATGCTTAACTTTAAAGTCTGTGCATACCTTTTGTAATATCTTTAAAGTATTTTCGTTACTGTGCATATTTTTGACATAGCACTCAAAAATCTTTTCCTTTAGGCGAAAACTCAAGACTCTGGGTATTACATTAAACAGCACAAAGTAACCCAGCTAAATATTTATTCAACACCAAGAAACAAATTTGCCACATTACTCGCAGGTACTTTACAACTAACATTTATTTTATCCTTAAATATATAAAGTTTGCTGGGTTATTTAACTAGAAAATTCATGATGCTGTACGGAGCATCAAATAATCAATCATGTGGTTTAAATTGGTCATATTTGCATAAGTCAAAAGTATAGAACAATTTTTTATTTTATTTTAGGTTTTTCTCTTAAATGAACAGTTTTTATTCCCAGAATGTTGTCACACATCACTGAACTGATTCTAAGTGTCTGCCCACAAATCCTTGTTCCCTAGCAACCCTTTCTAGCAGGAAAAATAAGATTTTCAAGTTGGTTTGCAGTAAAGTTTGCCATCGCTTTATGGCAGGACCTTAGTTAGTGTGCTACAAAGGAGGTGCTAAAATGGCCGAGTAGAACAAAAGCATATTTATACATTTTTGATTTGGAGTAGGAGAAGGAAAGTAATTTTCTTGGGTCATTTCTAAAAAAAAACACAAAAAAAACAAAATTGAAATAAATTGTTCATTTATAATTTAGGCCCACAAGTAAAAGGCTTCATGTCTGTCTGCTTCGTTCGAGTAATAAATTCTGTAGTTTTCTTGAAACTTTCTAATGCTATTGTGGTGTTATGTTAAGTTTTTGCTGTCTAAGCAAGTTTTGCTTACTTTTTAAAGCTTTTGTTTTGAAAACAGGAAATTACCATTTTTTGTTAAATTAATATTTAAAGTCTTCAGGCCTTCAAATTCCGTTTCATTTTCTGTAAATGTTTGTATGTGAAACATTTTAAAGTTAGGAAAATAAAGCTTTTAGCAAGTTTGATAAAATAAAATTAAACGAAATAGAATTAATGATACATTTTTCCAACTTTACAATTGTTAAATGAAAATTCCTGGCATTTTCATTAAACGAAATAACTACATAAGTGTGCAACTTAACTTACGCCATTTTTTCCCCGAAAATGAAGAATTTATTGTAAAAAACTAATTCAATATTTGCAAATAATTCATTCAGCTCAAGGTCCTTTTTGTTTTTTTAAAAAATGTTTAATGTATTTTTCAATATTTCGTCTTCCTTTGGAAGACTTCTTCAGGAAAATTTGTTTTTTTGTGTGTAAATTCAATACAAAATTATATTGAATTTACACACAAAAAAAAAATTTTCCTGAAGAAGTCTTCCAAAGGAAGACGAAATATTGAAAAATACATTAAACATTAAAAAAAAAACAAAAAGAACTTGAGCTGAACGAATTATTTGCAAATATTGAATTAAATAAAGGTCAAAGCAAATAGGATCAAGATATAACAAACTAATTATAAATTTATGATACTCAAAGTATTGTTCATTGCTGGCTACCACTTTCAGTGGTAGTGGTAGTGTACAAATCCCGCGTTCAAAATTTTCCAATTTTGAACTTTTTCATAAGACCGGAAGTGCTGATCCACCAGGACGTGTGCTAATGATCGAAACAAGTGATACTCCGAGAAGGCAACATATGGAAAATACGGAGGGTGGGGTAGGACTTCACATTTCATCATTTCCAAGTATCTCTTGATCACTTTTGCAATATGGGGTCGAGCATTGTCATCCTGTAAAATCACTTTACCATGTTGCTCGTTGTATTGCGGCCATTTGTCTTTCAATGCTCAGCTCAAACCATTAAACTGCGTTCGATCGCTTGTGCTTGTTCAGAGCTGGGACCACCAAATACTGAGCATGATGACCATGGAAGCGTGAATATTCCGTTTGATCCTCGACATGGAAGCATGACCGTGATGATTTTCTGCATTTAAGACTATCGAAATGAACCTATTCTTTTTTTTTTAATAAGTGAACTTTTAGTTATATACATATGTAGGATATTAACTAATTAGTTGTGAGTTCGAGTCCAACTTCAGTCAAGAAGAAGGATTATTTTATTAATTAAAGAGCTTGGTGGCTGAGTTGGTTAAGCGGCGGGATCATGTGAACATGATTCCGAGTTCGAATCCCAGTGGGTGCTGATGAGTAGTGTAGCAACTACGAAATAGCTAGTTGTCCCCCAGCTAATATGGTATTCAATTATTTTTCTGTTTTTCTTTGGTCTTATTGTTTCACAGCAATTATTGTTATAATTAAAAATAAAAAATAATCCTTCTTCTTGACTGAAGTTGGACTCGAAGTTACAACTAATTAGTTAATATCGTACATATGAACCTATTTTTTGTTCCCAATCACAATGTAATGCCGAAATTCCTTCCATCTTTACCCTGCAAGCAGCTGTTCACAAGCAAACAACCCCTGTTCAACATCTCTCGGCTTTAATTCGTACGGCAAATAATTTCCTTGTTTCTAAATCATTCCCATAATTTCAGGCATTTTAAAATGTCTTGTTGCATGGCGCGCACTTAATCGGCCAATTCTTGTTGCGTTTGACACGAGTCTTGCTCAAGTGATGCTTCAAATTCTGCATCTTCCATTATCATGCTGAACTTTGACATAAAAATTACAGTTTTTCAAGCCATGAAAACAACCTCAGGACGTTCTCTAATAGTGGGCTCATCATAGACATTGGGTGGTTAAATTTTGAAGGCCGACGTTGAATGTGATACCCACCCAAAACGTCAAGTTCTTTTCTACATTTCATTCAACGTTAGACTAACTCAATTAGGGGACTAACTCAAAGAGGTACACAATCGAACAAAGCGTTAAAGTTATTCAGGCTTGTTATGAAAAAGGACACTTCGTTATTTTTTCAGTCAATAAATGTTTCTACAATCGGAAAAATCGTGCAAAAGTTTGAGCTAGCCGGGTCTGTAAAAGATATGAAAACACCAGTGCATGTTCGTACAACTCTTTCTGCAGAAAATATTGCAGCTGTTTGCGATGGTGCGGCTGAAGATCCGTCCACCTCCACACGTCGTCGTGCCCAAAAATTGTACCACTCACGCTCGTCATTGAGAAACATTATGCACAAAGACTTGCAGGGTGCCTAGATGGCTGATTTGGTAGAGTACTCGACCAACAGTCTCGAGGTCGCAGGTTCAATTCCTGCCTTAGACCGTAGGTGTTACTGCAGACAAGCAAAAAAGCTTCGTAGTTTTTGAGTGTTTGTTACTTATAAGCTTACAAGGTGCAATTGACTCGAGAACTAAAGACTCTTGACCATTCCAAGTGTCGCCAATGACCCGACTTGTGAAAAAAATGGCAACTATGGATGAACAAAGCTGAGGTATATTTACTCAATTTTTATAGAAACTTACGTTTAATGATAGGAGGGGATTCCTGAGTTTAAATAATAAGAAGTAGAGATTTTCTTTATAAAAATATATATTATATGATTTGCACGCTGTCTAGACCGCTTCTGAGACGGGAGTACATCAAGTGATAATCGAAAAAACAGCAAAAACAAAACAATAATATTCAAAGCGGTAGATTTGGATATTCAATAGTTCATATTCGTTAAATAATAGTTCAATTCACTCTAGTTAATATTATTACAATAATACTTATTTTTATACAACGCTTAAACAATGGATGATAAATTTTCGCAGAAAATCATCTTCAGTGATGAGGCACATTTTCATCTCAGTGGATTCGTAAATAGGCAGAATTGCCGCATTTGGGCGAATGATAATCCAAGAGTGACTGTCGAAAGTCCACCCACAATGAGTGACTGCTTGGTGCGGTTTATGGACTCGCGGCATTTTCGAGCCGTATTTTTTTCCAAAAGGAGGTCGATCAGGTAGTCACTATGAATGGTCTTCGCTATCGTGACTTGATAATGAACCTTTTAAAACGTAAATTTTAAAATATGAATTTTGGACGATGTGTGATTTCAACACTTGCTGCACAATGGCTCTTTGCACGACAAATTCAATGGCTGTATTAGCTCACGTGGTGGCGTTATCACTTGGACGCCAAGATCAAGTGGTTTGACACCTTTGGACTTCTTTCTTTGGGGTTATTTGAAAGAAAAGGTGTATGTCCAAAAGCTAGCAGCAATTCAAGAGCTAAAAAATGACATAATTCGGAACATTATGCCTCTCAGTCATAAACGCTTAAAATTTAACTAAAATTTCGCCATCGAGTTGATGTGACAGACATGAGGATTTTTGCTATAGCAGAGATTTTTTAAACCATTTGCAAACTTAAAATAGAGAAAACGATTTCGAAAATTAAATGTCTCTATATTTTATCTCAATATTATTCGCTCTTCGTTTGTTAAATAAATTTAATTTTTGCAGCTTCAGATTTTTGTTTTTTGTTTTATAAAAACTTAACGATTAAAAATCTTTTATTTCTCGATATTTCGATAACAATTTGTTATCATCATCAGGAGAAATTAAAATGTTATTAATTTTTCAATTTAAATTTATAATAACCTTTTAATTTCTCCTGATGATTATAAGAAATTGTTATCGAAATATCGAGAAATAAAAGATTTTTAAAAGTTAATTTTTATAAAACAAAAAACCAAGATCTAAAGCTGCAAAAATTAAATTTATTTAAAAATCTCTAATTAATATTTAATCATTTATAATCTACAGTTTGTACAATTTTTTCACCTCTAAAGTTACACCATTTTCAGGCAAAACAAATTCTTTGGTTACACCATAAAGTTTTGTAATCCTTTGAGCCTTTATATAACGTTGTGTTAAGGAAAAATTATTATTTATGAAATGAAAATTTTCAGGCATCAACGTTAAGAATTTTATATTTTTCTAAAGCTGACAATTCGTTTAAAAATGTCATTAATCAATTTCATTGTCACAGACAACGTTTTTATGGCAACATTATAGCTAAACAAACAGTTCGTCTGCCAGGCAACCTTTCAACTATTTACGACCAACTTAATAATCAGGTTGGTTAAACCTTCTGATGACAACGTTTGATAGCGTTTGAGACGAACAAAAGGAGGCAAATAAGAGGAGTAGCTTAAATATATTTTTATAAATGAATAAAAATTATGAGCAAAATGTGTATTTTGAAGAAAACTAAACATTTCATGACTATAAATTTCCCCCCAGGGATAAACAAGTGTCAAACAAAAAGAGTTTAGGGTGAATGGCTGATGAATGATTGGGCAATAGTCGGGACAGAGACAGTTAAAAAGGAATTTAATAGAATTAATGTGCTGTGCCTATATAATAATTTTGATCGATTTGTTTTTAAGTGCTGAAATTGTTCGGTACAAAAAGAGAATAATAATATATTAAATACAGAATAATAATATATTAAATACAGTAGAGTCCTTATAACTGGAATTCCTGATTTGCCAGAGTTATAGTGAAAGGCCAATGTAAGCGGCATACGGCAACGTACCGGCATTTAAATTAAGGAACATTTTAACTTTTTCAACGCAAAAAAAATATTAAATAAATTTAATTGTTAAAAATTTTAAGCCCGAAAATAAAGAAAATTGATTTTTTTCCTTCTATTTTCTCTATGTTTTTTTCCTTTAATTTTTTTGATTTAACAAATTGAAGCGGTAAAGCAAAAACTTTATTATATTTTAAATTAAATTAAAATCAACATGTTGAAAGTTTTCTATGAATATTTTTAGACCTAGAGCCTGAAAATAAATAAAAAAACAAAACTCATTAAGGTCAAATAAATCAAACAACTTTATATTTTTAGAAATTTTTTTTTTTTTTTGTAAATGGGTCACATTGTTGACGCCCGCTGCCGCATGCCGCTTTCGCTATTATTGTGATTTAATAAGAACTTTCAGGAAGCAAACGGTTTCTTAAATCTCTAATGCCAGCTGCTATAATAATGACCAACAATTTTTAAACATTTAAAAAAAAACGTTTTCAAAGTTCGTGTAATATATGGAATATTACACGCAACGAAACAGCAGTTTGAAATATGATTACAGCAACAATAGTATATACTCTATAACATTATATATTATTGGTAGAAACAGTTTATTATAAATTTTATTATACCTTATTCCCTGTTCAATATATTATTGTTTGCATTTCTGTAATTCGATTATTACCATCTATCAATTTCAAGACATGGTTGCATACGATAATATCATTTATGAATTTTTTTTTAAACAACAATAGTTTTCATCATGCCCAAACGAATTTATTTTTATCATGACTGACTATAGATTTTATATATAAAATTTAATATTCTATCGATTATATTTTTTGGAGTAAAAATATGTGTTCACTGTTTTCGAAAAGAAAAAAATTTGTATATGTGCTAATTTAAACCCAAAAAAAAAACTAAAAATTAGAAAAAATAAAATCGTATTCAGCGATCGCAGAAATATTAACGTAATTTAGTATACCAAAATGTAAACATATATGAGCGAGTGGTAGCCAACAATGTTATGATGTAGCCAACCATACAATACATTCGAACATATTATGGTTATACCTAATCTTACTATTGTAACAGCTATTAAAAATTGTTATGTTCAATGGTTGTTGTGCTGCTGTTACATAGTATGGTTGAATAGTATGTAATATCCAATAATTTTTATGATATTTTAAATCGCAATCACAGATGAAATGTTAATAAATAATTTATATGATGATAATAGACACTTTTTAATATTATATAATTTTTTGAGCTTAAGGTCTGGTTTGGTTTTTTTAATTTCTTTATTGTGTTCTCATACTACTTTTTTGTACAACTATGCTTTAAATTAGTATACAAGCAGCATGAGTTATTTGAAAAAACTGACTTAGAATCCTGACTTCAAATAATTAACAGCTAGTTGTCCCCCAGCTAAAGATTTGATTATTACTTTTCTTCTTCAATCAAAAATTATTGATCACAGCAAATTTGTATGGCAAAAAAATCCTTTTTAAGAAAAAACTAAAAAAGGAAAAACTTGAACTAAAACCCGCGTCATTGAACTATTCATCTCATATTGAGAACTTAAAGTTTTTTTTTAACAACTTTCTCTGAAAGCTATAAAACGCAAAATCCTAGAACTTTAACTAATTTATAAAAAAGCCCCCCCCCCCATCTTCCTGTAGCCCTCAGCTAAAAGTTGTTGCTTTGTTTATTGAAAAATAAGAGTATAAAAAAACACGTTTCAATAGCATTTAATTTGCAACTTTTACACCCACCCCCATTTTCAGCTATTTGACAACAATTTATTTTCATACGTTTGGCTTTTTAATGACACCCACCTCATAAATACCCAAACATACATAATTTGCTCATTTGGAAAGTATAAAAAATACGACCAATATATCTTGTGAAAATGAAATGTATCCAACCCCTGCCCGTTCAATGGCCACAAGGTGACAGTTAAAATAAAAGGATTGGGGTGAACCAACCCTTAATTTAAAGTTATCAACAAAATCTTTTTTTTATGGTTTTTTGTTGACATCAGAAACTCTTACTCTTGCCTTTTTTGCCTCTACACTTTGTCGTTTGAAAATATCCTTTTTGTTATGTTTTATTCTTAATTGTATTTGTGTGTAAATTAAGTGAAATTGCATGTAAAAGTGTTGGTATGTATGTGTGTGTGTGTGTGTGTGTGTGTGTGTTTATTAATGCTGTGTAAAACAAAAAACTACTTCCACACAGTAAATAATGTCGTGATTGCCCTTTTCGCTGCCGTTATTTGTTTAGAATTTAAATATTTTTACTCTTTACGAGTAGCAAGCACAACAAATATTTAAGTGAATATAAAGACATAATGCAAATACTTGATAAGGAATTTAAACAGAGCCCTGATAATGATAAATTTATGTAAAGTTTTGTGTTGCAAATGAATTTTTGGGGGATTCTAAAATTTATGTTGGATGATTGAAAGTAAAGAATTAATATTCTGCTGAAAATCATAAATAAAAAGTTTGAAAAAGTAATGTTGATTTACTTTTAATTTTACGCCACTTTGATAGATTGTCATATAGATAAGTTAGATTAGTGATGTATAGTGTTATCATCATGACTTTATTTAGCGACAAGGAGGCAAAACTGCATGACGCATACATCCCAGAGTTCATCATCTTTGAGGTGTGTCGGTTTCCCAAACCGACACCAAAACAGGTGTTCTTTCCTAGTTTCAGGGAGGAACATCACCTTGAAACTGCATGTGCATTACTTCAGAGTGGTCCCTATCTCTGGCACTTTACACAGCCCCTAAGCTATAAACATAGCGCTCCTTTATTGCAACATAGTCGTAACTCATTTCAAATTTTTAGTTTCCATACAAGTTTTAGAAATTGTTTTTAAAAAAATATCTCCTGAAGGAAACAGTTTAAAAGTAATTTGAATAAATTTTTGGCTTCTTTATTGTTATGTCGAAAAGCTCATTTTTGAGATATGACTATGTTGCAATAAAGCAGCGATATGTCTGCATTCAAAGCAGCTTATATTTTAACTAGACTTGGCTGAGTACATATCATGGTTTTTAATTGTAGAATTTTTTTGCAGTATTTTGTTACTGCATTCCATTTGGTTTGGTATGAAATAATGCTATTAACGATTTTCGCTATAGTCAACAAATCCTTTTTTCACTCAAGCTCCTGCCAAACCAAATCCCAGCCGTAGCACACAAAAAAGGTATGCTCAGCATCATCAATCACGCAATATACTTCATACAGACCAAAACGAGTGCTACACTTACCTATTCCATGAAAGAATTTTGCGAAAATATATACGAACGCATAATATTTGGGTGAGGTAGTAATGCACCTCTGCTGCTTATCTAGTTCTCAATATCTTGGTTAAGAGGAGCTCGGGTCTTCTATATGCAATTTCCCGGTAGTCAATGGAAGGCAAGGCTTAATGAATTAGTAGGCCGAAGCCCACTAAGAGCATGAGCCCTTAAACCATCTCACTCTTCAACCATCCCTACCAGTTTCTTACGGTACAGGTATCTGTTGTAAAAGCTACATACTCCAAGGCTAAACCTGTTTCCCAGAGGGATACTGACATCAGTTGTGAAAGAGATTTACATCAGCACCTGCCTTTACGGCTTTATCTGATGATAGACTAATACCACGGAGTGAATAATTCGCGATTCACCAGCGCCCCCTTGTAGCTTTCTAGGCTCACACAGGCAGCAGTTTTTTCCATATGTTTGTGGCCATATGATCACCTTCATTTTGAGGAGTTTGGGTCTTCTAATCCCTTCTGTATGCTATTTCCCAGCAATCAATGGAAGACAAGGCTTAATGAGTTGGTAGGCCGAAGCCCACTAGCACCCGTCAACCATCACTACTACTTCCTCACAGTACAGGTATCTGTTGTAAAGGCAACCAACTTTCGGGAAGTTGTTAGTCCCCTAAAAAAGCCACACACCAAACAATTATCAAGGATACTAACACCTTCTTCCTGCGATTTAGGTTTCAAACACAGCCAGAACAATTTAGCGAAGGTAGGCAGCTCAACTATGATCAGCTTGGGTTGAGTTGCAAGCAGCCGGGGGCCATGCTGCTCCCCGTTCTGCCAATTTAAACCCTCGGTAAGCGTTTCGGAAGTCTACACAACATAGGTCTTGCAGCTTCCTAGAGTTTTATTCGCTACAACAAACGAGGAACCCCTTCCCCTCTTTACCCGTGAAACAGAGTGCCCTAGTTAGGAATACACCAAGGCAAAACCTGTTATCCGGGATGGGGGAGGGGATACTCAGATTAGTTTTGAAAAAGACTTACATCAGCACCTGCCCTTACGGCTTTATCTGATGATGAACCAGTTCAACGGAGTGAATTATTCCCGATTCACCAGCGCCCCCATGTGGCTTACCAGGCTCACACAGGAAGCAATTTTCGTCATATGTTTGTAGCCATATGAGCATATCATACTTACATCGACTAAAACTGCGCCTGCAATAAGGGAGAATGGAGTTAGTTACTTCCATAAGAAGGGGTAACCGGCCGTCAATAATCGCCCTCAAACAAGTCAACCTCGACGTTATCCCAACTGCTTTCCCCATCATGCATTCTATCTGGGCTGTGTTTGTTAGTTACGAGTTCAATCTTACCCCTAAATAGCCCACCATTTTCTTAGTGAGAGTGTAGAGTTGTTGATATGGACCTCTTAGGGTAGAGACATGTGATGCTTGGTTAAGAACACTAGTACGGTTTTATGTGCTGCAAGTTGCAGTCCGTACGCCTGCAATCATGCCCTTGCCCTTATCATAACCTCGCTGAGTTTGCGCTCGACATTCTCTGTATCCCCGCTTCAAACAACTCCAGTGAAGTCATCTACAGAGCCCACTAAAAACGTGTTCATTTCATTAAGCCTTGTCCCTCATTGACTGCCAAGGAAATTGCTTACGAAAGGCAGTAGAAGGCGAGAGCTCTTCAGCAAGGAGTTTGTGCATATGACTATAAAAATATGACAGAAGTTACGACCTGTGTGAGTCTTGCACACCATATGGGGGAGCTGATGGATCTAGAATAATTTACCCACTGGAGTTGACGCATTAGCAGACAAGGCCGTCAAGTCAAGTGCTGATGTAAATCAGTGACACAATCCCGTCCTATTATCATTTTTACTTCTGAATTTAATATCGTTCCCATGTCAAAATTAAACATACTTAAATTTTGTTTAAGAAGCTTAAACGAATTCCTTTTATTTTGTTTTCATGCCGAAAAAGAAATGTTATGGGAAATTTTATTTGCACAAATCGATAAATAATAGAATTTAGTTACACTGTCGCTTTGTTCTCATCAAATGCTATAAAATATTTATAACTTTTCCCCATCATCTGCTGCTTGGCAAACTTTTAGGCTTTTAAAACAGCCTGTTTATTCCTTATTTTTCCGGCTAAAATCCTAACACATCCTTAATATTATTTAACATTATTTATTATGTATGAGTTTTACAATACATTACCCTCGAGATCATTAAATGACACAACACTTTTATGCTTAACGTGCCTCGATGTCTTTGTTCGTATACGGGGCTGCCACTGCTTATTAAAAACATCATCAGCATAATTTGTAAAGGACGGACAGAAAAATACACTAGTGAGCGAGCAAGGAAAATTATTGTAATGTTGTAGCTGGCAATTAAAGAACATCAATTATATGATTTTCCATATCAATCCGTATTAACAGAAAAAAAAAACAATATGATAAATTTAATGCAAAGTAAATTTTAATGCTAAAGCGGATATAAGAAAATTACAACAATAATACAGTGTGTGTGTGATAGTAATGAAACACAAGTGAATATATAAGATATAGTATAAAAGAAACAAAATTTAACTTGTCATATTTACCGTGTGTCACACATTCACTGCCTTTTTATTTGAAAGAAAAAATTACAATTTTCCAAACTCAGACGAAAGTTGAAACATTTGACGGGGGTTGAGCAATTTCATTGTCGCTTGATTGTGTTGTGTAAGTGAATAGGAATTGAAGGAAAAATAGCGGCCTGCAATATTTATTATATTGTTAAGATACATCTTTTGTTTTTTTCTGTTTTCAAACTTCCTTTTCCCTTTTTGACGTTATAGTTAAACATATATATTTACTTGTGAATGTGTGTGTTTGCTTTAAATATGAAATTATTTAAATGCGGGAGGATTTTGAACAAAATGTAATATCTTTTGTATACACTCGCTTACATGCAGACACACACACACACACACACTGTACAATAGCTGTCTGCCACCAACCATTAATGTTCTTACATTAAAACGTACAATAATAATATCACATCAATTAAAGCATTACAATGTCATAATCAAAATGACAAATAAAATTATATTTGACGAGCACTTGACAGCCGTTTTAAACGATATATTCTGTCTCTACACTCGTACGAATTCAATCTCTCCCTCTCTCTCTCGCTCTTTTACTGCTTCATATACAGTATGCATACACGTGGAAAAAATATGGTTGATATGACAATATTCTAAGGGCAAAATACTTTTGTTGAATTTTATGTTTAAACACAGCCACATAATATGGTTTCAATCTGAAATTTATTTACATAATTAAGTACAGCCTAGAACCAAAATAAAAATATATAACCATATATTTAGTGAAAGTAATAGTAATTACACGAGGGCGGTTCGGAAACTGCTTAGCCTATCAATAAAAGAGAATAAGTACTTTTTCAAAAATATTTTTATTTTTCAATATATTCTCTTGAAACTTCAATACACTTAGTCCAACGCTTTTCTAGCAGTTCTATCTCTTGATTAAAATAGTTTTCCTCAAGGTCTTCAAAATAGTGGTTTACAACGGTAATTGCATCTTCATTTGAGGTAAAGTGCCTGCCAGCAAGGAATTTTTTTAGATTTGGGAACAGGTAAAAGTCACTGGGAGCTAAATCAGGAGAATAAGGTGGGTGGTCAAGCAGCTCGTACTTTAATTCGTTGATTTTAGCCATTGTTAAAACACTCTTGTCCGCTGGTGTGTTGTCTTGTTTTTAAGGAAAATTATTTTTTTGTGTTGTAAGCCAGGACGTTTTTCTCGAATTTGTACATTTAATTGATCCAAAAGGTTGCAATAGCACTCTGAGTTTATTGTTTTACCCTTTTGCAGATAGTCAACCAATAAAATACCTTTGAAGTCCAAAAAAAACCGTTGCCATAACGTTACTAGCCGATTGAATTATTTTTGCCGTCTTTGGGGCACTTCCTCCAACTTCAGTCCATTGTTTGGATTGTTATTTTTTCTCTGGAATATGGTGATAGATCCATGTCTCATCAACAGTTATGAAACGACGCTTAAAATCCATTTTATTTCCCTTAAAACGATCCAAACAAGCTTGAGAAATGTTCATTCTTATGCGTTTTTGGTCGACTGTTAACAAATGCGGCACCCAGCTTGCAGAAGGCTTTTGCATCTGTAGTTCTTCAGGCAAAATTAAATGGACTTGATCATTTGAGGTGCCCATGATATTATTCGTCGTTCATTTAATACCATATCACGCACTTTGGCTACAATTTCTGTTGTGGTTGCTGTCTTTGGACGTACACTACGTGGTTCACCTTCAATGCTTGTACGGCCACGTTTAAATTCAGCAACCCAATTTTTTACTGCTGCATATGAAGCAGCACTTTCACCTTACACATTCACCACTTCATTATGAATTTCTTGTCCCGATAAACCATTTTTATATAAATATTTAATGGCACTACTTATTTCTAATTTTTCCATTGTAAAATAATCGCGGATGCGCCTTTTGTGAACATCTGTTTCTAATTATATGAAGGGCTTACCAGATCGAAACAGAATATAACCTGTGTTCATAGCAGAGATAGAAGTTTCCAAAACACTTAACTTTTTTCTGTTTATACCGCGCTTTTAGTGCTAGGCTAAGAAGTTTCCGAGCCGCCCTCGTATTACACCTAACGCTGTTGTACCGTCAGGCCCAACCATATATAGAATCACACCCAACCATATCATTGAAAATTTGCAAAATCTATTGTTAGTAGTGTGACATTATTCTATGATAACATAAGTACACACACACACATGTGCGCCTTCTATTTATAATTAAACCCCCGTTTTTATTAATCTGACAGTTCGGAGAAAAAATTTTTTTGATTTGCTTTATTTTTTATTATATTGATGTCCCTATTAAAGAGCACATTTCAGCAAATTTTCAGATTTTTTTGGCCTATGATTTCAGAGATATCTTGTTTGGAAAAAGCCGAATTATGAGGAACCCGTGCCCGAATAAATATTCCTAACTTTTTCAATATCAGTCCAAACAAAAAAATTCTTTTTGCATTGTTTTTCTTTTTCTGTCTACTATTTAATAAAAAAAAAAAATAGAAACAAATTGTGCACAGTGGGCTTGGATGCGTTTTTCGGGATTTAATATTTTAAATAAATTTTTTTTGTATTTAACTTTAATTTTTTTTCACATCTTTTAAGACCGGTTTGGTAGTGGGATTTGAATAACTACTATTTTTCCTGGTTTTTTTCTAATTTTTCTAAAAATAATTTTTTGAGTTAAGCCACTGTGCAAAAATTTTCTAATTTAATTTTAAATGCACATGTGTTGCATTAATCATAAGATAAATAGTCTATATTATGCATAACAAAATATATTGTTATATTCAAAGTATCTTTTAACACAATATTATTGCATTCAATGTTTTAAAGTGATAGATATATAACAATGAAAAAGGGAAATTGCCAATACTACTATGTGTTTAGTAGACAAAACTATATTAAAAACGATAATACACTGGTAAACACTAACCTTACTACAACAATATTCTGAATTGATTTTTCTTTACGTGTATGCAAACATATTCGTATATAATTTTGTTATCGTCTTGTTACACTCAAATTGCTCATAATAATCAGCTGCCCTAATGATGGCTTGAATGATTTTTGCCTGCTTTTCTTATTTTTGTTTGGTTTGTTTTTACAAAGGGTAAGCTTTAACTATTACAAAAACAATTTGAGTTTAATAACCTGTTTACGATTGACAAGCCGAAAAGGAAGGAAACACACTTGTTCAGTATTTTAGTTTTTAAATAATTTTTTTAAAACCCTCTGACAGACACACGACGACAATTTTCATAATATATAATTTGTGTATTAAAGATAATTGTAGGTAAAATATTTATGGCTTGGTATTGAATAACGTGTTTAAAACAAAGTATTTGTATGACTACAAAAACAAATTATACTCAATACAAAACTCAACCGTCAGGCAGTCGTACATTACCTCCTCCAACTACCCCCAGCAAAAACTACTTTAAAAACATTTTATCGGTAAAAAATTACATCGGGTAATTCATCGTGAAATTTTGTTTCCAATAGGCTGGTTTGGCAGGTTACTTCTGACTCATATCAAACTGCTTTGTGACAGCATCTCTTAGCAAGTCATCACGCAATGACTCACATCACAACAGCATCTCCAAGTTGTTCAGAGGAGCAGGAAAAACAGCGTTCGGTAACAAATGTTTGCTGCGCGATTCGAGGAACTTACGGTGCGCACAATGGACTTACTGAAGCTACTATTGGCAATATCATGCATCCACATTACTGGATGATACTCGACCGGTTAGACACATCCAGCACATGGCGAAGATAAAATAGCAACTGTAGCTAAGAGTGGACGCGGAGTCGATGTTATTCTCAGCATCGTTGCTTGTCCTATTCGACAATTTGCCGTATTTTACGTAAGAATATCGGTCTTAAAGCAAACAGAACCGTTTTTTTCTACGATTTGGAAGAGGCTGTGTCATCTTTAGTTAAGGTACGTTCACACTGTTCAAATATTTGCCCAAGAAAGCGTAACCCCTACGCTCTTATTCAGCCCTATTTTTGTCAAACACATGCGTACAAACAACTAAAATACAAATAAGTATGTATATAAATACATACAGATAGAAAAAACAAGAAAAACATAAAATCTTAGAAGTGCATGTTTCAAAATTTTCTTTGTTCGAACAAAATTGAAGCAAAAAAAAAAAATTGTTTTTGCATAAGTTTTGTAAGAAAAATATATTTTTATAAGCTGGACGATGGCCCTGAGTTGATTTGTTCTCTAAATCCCTAATCTCGTTATACTTAAATCCACTTTAGTAACGACTTAGCAGAATAACGTACCCCACGCTGCGGCGATGCTACAGTAAATCAATAGAGTAGGCTACCCTGTCGAGTAGCCCTAAAATAAACATGCCCAAGAAAAATCACTCAAAGAGCTCATAAGCCTTATATCAAGGACTCTGTGGCCGTACATTAACTCTAAGACAACGTGGGAGCTATTAGAACTGCCCAGACCTCACCTGAGAGTCACTGCAGCAGCCATCACTGGACTTTGCACGTTTGGGAACCATGCCATAATGGCAGAAGTTTTTTTTTTATCTTGGACCAGTACTCAAGGGATGACCCCTACATATGCAGCGCATTGTACTGGAACTAGGAAAATAGGTTATGATGAAAGAGGGAGTAGTGTTCGTGGAGGTTTAACTTTACAAACAACAGCACGAAAGACTAAAACAAGCTCTATTGAAGTTGCGAAGACGAAGAAGAGGAGGAGAAAATCGTTAATTTTCTCGGAACATGCCCATGCATTACAGCATCATCACTTGAAATATCTAGGCAAAAGCAGCTTCAGTAGTTTCCTAGCTATCCTTTCCCTCCCCCCGGGGAATAGGTTTAGCCTTGGCGTATTCGTAACTTGAGTGCCCTGTTTTTCGGTGAAAAGAGGGGAAGGGGTGCCTCGTTTGGTGCGGCAAACAAAACTCTAGGAAGCCGCATGACTTATGTTGTGTTGGCTTCCGAAACCCTTACTAAGGGTATAAGTTGGCAGAACGGGAATCATCATGGCCCCCGGGTAGTTTTACTTGCGGTTCGACCCGGGCTGATCATGGTTGAGGTGCCTACCTTGGCTGAAACGTTCTGGCTGTGGTTGAAACCTAATTGATAATTATAATTGTTTGGTGTGTGGCTTTTTTAGGGGACTAACAATCTCCCGAGGATCTGTTGCCTTTACAACAGATGCCTGTACTGTAAGGAACCAGTGGTGATGGCTGACGGGTGAGTTGGTTTAAGGACTGATGCTCTTAGTGGGCTTCGGCCTACCAACTCATTAAGCCTTGTCCTCCATTAATTGCTGGGAAATTGCATACAGGAGGGATTAGAAGGCCCGAACGCCTCAACAAGAAGTTGCTCATATGACCGCAATCATATGACAAGAATTGCTACCTGTGTGAGCCTGGTAAGCCACACGGGGGCGCTGGTGAATTATGATAAATTCACTCCGTGGAACTGGTCCATCATCAGATAAGGCCGCAAGGCAGGTGCTGATGTAAATCTTTTTCACAACTATCCTTTCCCTCTCCTTCACTCCCACTATATCCCTCTAACTTTTATTTTTCAACTCTTCTAACCCATTTTTCAGGCAATCACAAAGGGCACGATCTTCAGGACCCAAGTGAGCTGGAAAATCCAGGTACTTTTGGGAAAATCCAGCGGCCTGTCTACCTAACCTAACCTAACCCTTTTTCAATTTTTGACTTTGGATGAACTTGCAAATGTAATTGCTATTAATAGGACTAAACCATATCCTTAGCTATGAACTTGCTTATAAAAAATTACTTAAAAATTTTAACTTTAATTTGAACGCAATTTTATTTCTTACTCTCCCTTATTACTACAATGATATTTTTATTTTGTTCTGCGTAAAATCATTTTGTTTAAATTAGTTCATGTATTGAATGAAAATCCATTTAAATTTTAATGTTTTCCTATTGTAATAAAAAACAAAATAAAATCTCAACATTTTAATTAAAAAGCAGCTGTGGTGAACAGTCCAAATGCTTTTGCGTTTCAGAAAAAAGGAAAACTCTCAAACAAGAATGAAAATTTGTAAAAAAAAAAAAACACTAAACATTAAAAGCAGCATTTTCATATTTGTATCTATTTAAAATGTCATAAAAAGGCATTATTATTAAGTAGCATATTAAGAACATTAAATGTTTATTAAAACACTTTTCTAATGAAAGGAAAAAAAACAGAAAAAAAAAACAGAAAACAACTGAAAGAAACTACTTAATAACCATAAAAAAACCTAAATGTGAGTAAAACAGAAAGCCCAACAACAATTGTTTCCAAAAATATACAAACAAAAGCGTTTGAAATTAAAATGTCATATAAGACATACAAAGTACAAGGAATAATAGAACTTTGTCATAAAAGCAAAAAACAAAATGTAGAATACGATGCATCATATGAAAGCTGGAGAGGGTGTGGGAAATGATGGATTGAGCGTAAAGAAATAACAATCAAAGATTTTATGGAAAGTGAGTAAATTTAAATAATTGTTGCTAAAAAAAAATGTATCTTCTTTGAAGGCAATTCATGTTTTCAGATCTTTGCAGGGATGGGAACGCATTTGACAATAACAATGACACTGAAGGAAAATCTTAATATAAACAAAACAAAGATAATGAACAAGAAATAAAATCTTATCAATCAATGATAATACAAGAGTAACACAGGAATTTGCAGCATATACTCGTATTTTTTGGGTTTTCTTCGGTCAAACTAGTTTAAGTTTAACTCAGGTGTACCCTAAGATTCATTGCTTTCTCCAACTTTTTTTCTTGTTTTTGTTAACGACATTCTATGTCAAACTTCTATCCACTTTTTTACACATGCCAGCAGCAGCTGCCATTTATACTCATCCTGCTATACGACTAGCCTATCCGAAATCTCTGCTAAGAGGTCAAATATGAATGATACGCTGAATGATGATCGTTTTACAAGCTCAGAAAGGGGCGTAGAAACGATGTCAATGCTTGTAAGACCTAGTATTGTTTGTTAAAACACGTGCTCATAACGATAAATACTACTGCACTAAAATAATTATGCGACATATATTTAATGAGACTGTTTCATTAAATATTTCTCATTAATATAATGAAAACTTTTCACAATATGCATGAAACTTCATATATATTATGAAATAGTTCCATCAGAATGGTTTCATTAAGTTTCATAGTTTCATTAAAAAAAAAATCATTGGATTTATGACTACAAAAAATTAAATTTTTTTTAAATTCTTTGAATTTTGGTAAGGTTTATTAATGGGCATTTATTAATCTTAAGCTACAGTTTAAAAAATGTCAAGTTTTTTTTTTATTAAAATGTAAGTTTTATGAATTTCATAATTCCAATGAAATAGAATTCATTAGATCAATGACAAATAAATTTCTCGCTACCGAACTTGGGTATGTATGTACATATGTGTATGTACTCAAATCAGCGTAATAATAGTTTAAAAAATTTAAATACCAGTGTATTGAAGTCATTTGAATTAATAAAATCTGTTTAATTTGGTGAATACTTGTTCAACATTTTCTTTTATCACAATTAGGTACAATTTCACAAAAGTATGGAATAGTATTGTTTGTGTAATGAATTAAAGTATCAATGAATAAATGAAATAATTCCATTGATCTTATTACGTACATTTGTGAACATATTTTATTAATTTGTGTTATGATATTATTTCATCAAACAAATGTAACATTTCATTGCTTTAATGTAAATTTTTCAGGTGCTCAATGAATAATAAAATTAAATAAATGAAATAACTTTGTTGACCTTATGAAGGAGTTTCATATTTTTAATGAATATATTACATTAGTACAAAGAAGTTATTTCATTAAATAAATGTTACTTTTTCATTAATTTAATGTACAGTTTTCATGTGCGTTATGAAATTGATTCTTTGATCTAGAGAAATTATTTCACTAATCATATGATTTGTCTTTCATACTTTTAATGAAAATAAGTCATGTTTCTTATTAAAATGTTTCATTACTTTTATGAAGGTTTTCATTAAAATAATCTAATGAAATTTGTTTCATTATTTATATGAAAAATTACAATGGTTGAAAAATAATGAAAAAATTCATAAAAGTAATGACAAAATTGAGAGAATTTCTGAATAAAATTTTTTCAGTGTGTATTCATATTTAAGGGTGGTATAGATATTGAGGAATCAGATGCTTTTGATGTTCATGAAATGAAAATTCAGTATGATGTTCGCTGGACTGAACACAATTTTCAGGTGCAAAAGAAGCATTTAAGTGCCTCGTTTTTCTGAAACCGTGCAATACGTACTTCACTTCCTTCAATCTCCTTACTATTTACACCACCTTCAACCTATAAAATATTGAATACAACCTTCATGTTTAGGCCGGTATCTCAAAGCCTATTTGAGGGTTACTCAACTTGCAAGAAAGAGCGAAGAACCTTAGCATTGAAATTGACTCACTGTAGCATCGCCGCAGTGTGGGGTACGTTACTCTGTTATGTCATTACTATAGCGCACTTTGTTCTAACGAGATAAGGGATTTTGAAAACAAATCCACATAACACACATTTTACGTAACACAGGATCATCACCCAGGATTCATCCATTTGTCGTTGTTTCTTTTGTTCTTCGGCCGTACGATTTGTTTGTATGACAATTTGCCTGCGGATGTCAGTTTCAATGTTCTAAAGTTCAAGTCAAACACTCATAAACGCTACCAAGGTGCATTAACGTATACACGGTGGCAGCATTAGAGCAAAATTACAACAATACAACAAAAACAGGCATGTGGTAAGCTATGTTTATCAAAAATATTTGTAACTTTTTTCACAATTATAAACTATGAATGTACCTTTTTATAATCATAAATTATTTTTATTTGAATTATTCTTATGTCCACAAAATAATTTCTATATGTTTAATTCAAATTAAAACAGTAAATTCTCCTTCAAAAATGTAAACAATACATTTGACGTAAATAGCTTACTATATCGCCAGTAGCAAAAAACTGTCATATGCCGTAGTGCTGCCACCGTGTATACGTTAATGCAGCTTGAACGCTACCTAAAAGTAAAAAAAGAGGGAGAACAAACATCCTGCAACAATATGCATTTCTTTCAATTTTCTCTCCGCGCTTTCATTTGCTAAACAAATGGAGTAGGAGTTCTACAGTATATGTAAGTAAGAGAAAGCAATAACACACAATCTGTTGTCTCTGTTCTGACAATTAAACGACCCGATTTTATTTTATTCAAATATCATTTTTTTTATCTCTGTATACTTTGTATTACCACTCTCTCCTTCTCCCTCCTATTCAAGGTCCCCTACAATGCACTGCATACGAGGGGCTCAGCGTCTAAGTACAAAATCAATGCTATTCTTTATATGTTCATATGATATATAGCTACAGTTATGACTAAAAAGATCGAGCGGAGAAGCCTTTAGCATGAAGTTAAAATGAAATATTGGTGCCTGGTGCAAGTTCAGCTGAGGTTTGGTATTCACTTCAAGCGTTAATGTAAAATATTAAATGTCTATAACAGTCGTAAAGCAGCTCTGGGCTGAAGAACAGCTCTCGGGTCATCGTAATTATTTATTAAATGCAGCCAGGCTTGTTATTTTTGCTGTTCGGTCTTCGAGAGTTTTGTGTCTCTCTCGCACTGGTTAACGGTACCCCCCCCCCCCCCCCCCCCCCTAACAGTTTACAGTTTTTTGGAGGTATTTGTGCTGCAACTTCTTGTGAAGTCATAGGTCGTTATAATTAATCACAGCAACGCTAAAAACGTACTGTTAATACCATCTTGGGCATATGGTCTCCGTCACCCCGCCCATGCCGTGCATGCTATGCTTTGCAAAGTTACTTTGCAACTGTATAGTTAACTAGAAATTAAATATCTATCCCACGATACGTTATCACTCGTTCCTAGATCCTGAGCTCGATTCTGGCCGCTGAGCTTTAGAATATCAGTTACGAAGATGATATTTCCCATACCAAGATGCTGAGCGATACCTACCTGATTGGATACAATGATGATATTGTAGTTGAAGCAGTTCATATTTGGGATGAAAATCGGAAACCCCCTTTTTTGTCTTCGACCAGTGCTGACAGGCTGCCCCTACACATACAGTGCATTGTACCAGATCTAGGAAAATAGGTTATGTGGAGGAGGAATGATTGAGTAGTGTTGGGGACGTTTGATTTTCATTACGATGCTATGTTAATGAAAATGGAACGATTTGTTATTGATTTGACTGTTAAGTGTCCGGTGTACGACACAATCAACAACAATTAACCCGATTTTCTCAACATTGCAAAGTATTTTTATTTAAGAAGGGGAACACTTACTTCCACTTATTTTGGCTTACTACTTATTTCGGTATAATTTCATATTTTTCGTTTACGTTGCTTATTGTCTAAGGGGATCAAGACAAGCAAATGGAATAATGCTTAGATCTGAAGCTAGAATCAAGACTGACATTCAGAATGCAATAGAAAACAGGAAACTTGGTGGAATAAATTACAATGTAACATAGATACTTTCTGAACAGGAATATTATCTAAAATACCTTCATAGAAAAGGGATGATAACTAGATCGCTCTGTACCTATGGAGATAACTACTTGTATGTGGATCATGTAGACTACACATTCTTCTTGTGTAGCAGATGTAGAAAAGAAAGAAATACTGTACAGGAAAACATTGTTATGATGAACAAGGGCTGCAATTGGAAGCACGTAGCGGCATATCAGTTACAAAGATGATATTCCCGATACCGAGATGCTGAGCGGTATCTGATTAGATACAAGAATGATATTGTAGTTGACGCATGTCAGGTTTGGAATGAATAGAAAAAGCTTTTTAGAGCTTAAAAAATAAAAAATGCTCGTTTTGATTTGTTGTTTCTAGTATTGAAGATGTCTGGAATTCAAGATTTTTTGACTTCTATTAAGTTGTTTTCCTTCTCCAGTAAAGTAACAAAAACTCAAGATACGCCCTTTTTATTTTAAGCCTACATTCTCTATATCATAAATAAGGTTTTTCCCAATAGTTTGTTTGAAATAACAAAAAAGTGGTAGAAATGTATTCTTCATTTGCGCAAAAGTGCTTTCATTTTCGCCGTTTAGTTCCAAAACAAAAGAGTTTTTTAATTCTCCTCCATTCATTTGAAATACATTTGTACATATGTGTTTAACAAAAATAACAATCTATGCTTAATTTTCCATAACTATGAATGTATATTTTTAGTATTCGCTTGCTGTACTCGTATATACTGCTTTAAATATTTTGCTCGTTATGCTAAGCGTTGACATGAGCAACACAAACATTATCATTAACAGTGTCACATGTGACATAATGAGACACGTTGATGTTGCCTGAAATGGTTTCTATCTGCCTGCCTGCCTCTCTGCTTGGCTGCTTGACTAAATGGTGTGGATGTGTGTGTGTTTATGTATCTTCTCGAAGGTTGCATGACTAGATATGAACATGCCTTTACAAGGGGCAAGTTTCAAATATGTACAAGCAAATTGAGTGAATGAGTGTTTGTTGCACTGATGTCGCCGACTTCATTATTATTTAAGTTGTTGTCGTCGTCGTTTCTTTGCTACATAAGTTGGTTTACTAAGTACGTTTAAGTGAGAAGTTGTGTCAGCGAATGTTGATGAGATATTCTAGTCTAAATATCATGCATGTTTAAGTAGTTTCCCATTCGTGTGTGTGTAGTATACAATGGGCAACATATAACAAACCTTTAAAGGGTGTATTTTGCTCCATTAATGCAACATAATTTTGTTTCAAGTATCCTGTATAAAAATAAATTATGTTTTCAGGTCTTGTCTTGTATCAAAAGATGGGTTGGTTAAGATATCTACCACGAGTAGCCAATTATATAGAGCAGCATCCTGCAGGCGAACAACACATACTTTTGTGAAGTGGGAGTCGTATAGTTGCATTACCGCGTAAAAATAAAATATCTGTTTAATCACGTTGTCAGGTGATAATTCAGCCAAATATTTATGCATTTGAGTGGTGGCACCAACATGAGGTCATATGCTAATACTATGACTCTATCGATACCATTATACTAGTATATAGGATGTAATATTGTGTAGTTGGTCATAATAAACTAAAGCTGGGTGGGGACTCATTCAATATTTGAAATTACCTACGACTGAATTTGACTGCTAGTATGGATAATGCTGGCTTTGATTTATGACTTAAGCCACATGATCTCATGGGAAGGTTTGCATTATCATCAGGTGGGCTGATCTTCTCAAAAAATTAATTGTATAATGGCCAATGGGGTAGAAATTACCTGTCGGTATCTGCATCACTTACTCCTATCCTAAATGATATGGTATTCATATCATCTAACTCAGGAGAAATTAACTTTCATGAATCTAAACCACGTTGCCGTGATATTGACGGCAGCGATTATCAATGTAGTTTTTGTTTTTTATATATGTTTTGCTTTTTACAACAAAAAATATTAAATAAAAATAGTTTTTACTTAAATGTATTGGTGGTTGCTTTTCCATATAGAACTTTAGGGCACCCCTGGTTTAGACGTTGTCCTTCTCAGAGAAATATAAGCCGCAAGCTATTGAATCTTGTGTAAATTCAAGATTCCATCCATTCATCCAAGTACAATCCAGTGAATGTAAGGACTTTAGTAAATATCTTATATTGCTTTTGTATCACAGGAGGGATACGAAATGTATGTAGCGTAATGCAGGCGCAAAATTACGTCTATAATAAGGACAACTACATATTATTTTCTATAGGATAAACAGCAATAGTATACGAATTTGTACTAATACAAAGCTGCGTTGAATACACTAGCTGGGGTCTATACGATATCCAGATGGTTCATGACTTGCGGATATCTCTAAATGAGATAGCGAGATATTCAAACCAGGAGCTTTTCTGAATATAGAGTCACAGTAAAGAGCGGGAACCCGAATCCGATTACAGTAAGAAGAACTAGATACAAGAAGATCTTAAAAGCTAGGTACAGTGGGCTAGTGCGCTTATCTATAGAACAGCTAGACTGACACAGCTCTGATATCGAAGACCATTATTAAATTTTCTATTTAATGGTTTCAGTAGAAGTTGTAGGAATCAGAGAGGGGAAACGAGTGTTGCCTCGATGCACATCGTTTTTTACCTTAATTTTTCTTAAGTACTTAATTGAATTCAAGTACAAATTAAATTTTCATTTTTTTATTATTAAAATCATTGTAAATAAAGTGGATTGAAGAAAACCTAAATAATCCGCTGGGTGTCCTACATCAAAAGCATAAAATAAATACTCTATTCAGGCGTCCCTAAATTAACAGAATTTCGTGGAATAGGGTTATTTATAGAATAACACATCGGGGAAATGTTCTGCATGTGTTTGCCTGTAAATATTCAGCTATATTATCTATTTCGGTAGAAGGAACTATTATTATGTCACGATAGCGAACACCAGTAAGACTCCCTGCTTGAACAGCCCTTTTTTTAAAGTATAGTCCAATTATAACTTCAGCCCAAACTCCACACAAAACAGTGATACGTTGTTGATACAGTTGTTATTCGATAGTCACCTGTGCGTTCTGGTCATCTCAATAATGAGCTTCATTACTTAAAACGAATTTGCCCGAAATATCAGCATCGATTTAGTCCATTCAACATACGAGCACTCTCTTTGCTGAGTATGCTCATTATGTTGTAGTGTTAATTGAGACTTATAAACATGGAATACAGATATTTAGTGAGTAGATGCTGTAGAGTGCTTCCTGAAAATTGCAGTTTCTATTCATAACGCCGAGTTGAGGCTTCTGGACTATCACTGACTCTCTCCTGCACTGTTTCGAAGTTAACATACGAACTGCGTGTTTTTGAATATCTGTGTATTTGGCATCTCCACCTGAGATCCAGTTTCTCCGAATATTTCAATTAATATTTTTAGAGTTGATGAAGCTAAAACACTGTTTCGATCATAAGTTGTATTTCATTTTTGAACAGCGGGCGCCGAGGTTTTATTAATGTAATACTGTTCAGTTATGAAGGCGTATTATTGTATGGAGTGGCAACGGTACAGCGTACTGCTGCTCTCAGAGTGGCTTCAGCATATTGCACAGTGTCAGAGCCCGCTGTCTTAGTCATAAGCGAATCTATCCCGATTGACCTCTTGGCCGCAGAGCGCAAAAAGCTGTGGGGAGAGCGAAGACAAAGTGGCGAGGCAGCAACGGAGAGATCAGCACGGGCGAATACTGTGAGGAAGATGGAGCGAGATTGACCATCGATATAGACAAGTGGATAAACAGAAAGCATGGTGAGATAGATTACTACATAACACAGATACTTTCTGGACACGGGTATTTTCTGGAATACCTCCATAGAATGGGGAAGACAGATACATCGATCTGCTTTATGGATATGATTGCTTGGACGATGCAGAACACATATTCTTCAGATGTGACAGATGGAGGCAGGAAAGACATGACTTAGAGAAGAATGTTGGTGAAATAACACCGGAAAACGTCGTAGATGTTATGATGGAAAGTGGGAGGAAATGGTGTAAAATAGCGACTTATATTGAGAAGATCCTATGAGACAAGAAGCAAGATATATAGACTTGGGCATGGCACGTGCAATCCGGTAGGAACAAAGGAGGAGCTCCATCCTGAAGCAATGCTAAAGTGGTACAAGGTTGGAACAAGGCTCAAACAAAAGGGAGGGGTTTTAGTGGCTGCAAGCCCCACATACCGGATACTGTGTGGTCACAGTATCTGACGATGCGTTAGGCATTTCTCCTCTCCAACCGAAAAAAATACAATGATTGTATAGAGTATAGCTTCATACAATAATGTGTATAAACTGTCAGCTTTCGTATTGATTTTAAGGGATACACATACTTTACTGCATAAATGCCGATAGACTATAGTTAAATATTTGAACTTATATTTCAAAGGCTTCCCAATCTACTAGTTAGCGCCTATGAAATGTCGACATATAGACAGCTTGAAAGTACCAAAGAGATTATAATTTTTTTTTTATTTGTATAAATATTTAGTAAAGTAAATAATAACAAACTAAATTATTTCTTGTTTGATTTTTCTTTTTTGTTGTTAATAACCGAGTAATGTGTCTAGTTAAAGCATAGTGTATGAAAAAAAAAGAAAACAAAAATTTAACACATGTGAGAAATATCATCATCATAACATCTAGTAAAAATTTCTTACTTCTATCTGCCATGTGATGGCAGAGAACTGAACTGAATTTCTTATTGAAACACACATCTCTCCCTTCAGGCAATTCGATGTTTGTTTTTCCTGCAGTGTCTTTGAGCTGAGGGGTTAAAATAAGTGCTTTGGAATGATTAGAAAATTTGTCACTTTTAACACACAGACACTCATGCAATTATACTATAGTGCCACTTAACAACTAAATAGGTTTTTTTTATATTATGTGTACTCGTATCTTCGTACATATTTGTATTTAATATTTATTTCCTTAATATTTCTGTCTTTATTGTGGTGCTATTTTTAGAAAAATCTATTCAGAAATAGTTCTTAATGTGGAAAGAACTCGGCAGAGAATGTAAACACGCAGTTGGAATGTTTTGTTTTGTATTGATTTAAAATGTTGTTTTTGATGGAAGAAAATAAAATCTGATTAATAGTTTTGGTAAATTATTTTTAGTTTCGGAAGTGAGATGTGTCGAGGGGAACTATTCAAGGTTAACGACATTTTAATAGAAGTTTGTTTTTTTTTTTCTTTCGGATAACAAAGAAGTGTTTACATAATGTAAAAGATTTTGGTAGGAAAATAGCTGTTTTTGCAATTGTTGAATTAAAAAAAATTACGAGCTTGTCAAAAAAGAAATTTAACTTTATTAAAAAAATATGTTTTATAATAGGAAGTGGCATTAATCTAGAGCCGCCTAAAAGCCTTATCTGATGAGAGACTAACTACACGGGGAGAATCATTCGAGACTCACAAGCCCCCCCTGTGGCCTGCAAGGTACATATTTCTGTCATATGTTTGCAGCCATGTGGAGAAATGCCTTGCTGAAAGGCGCTTGAGCCTCCACTTCCTGATGTATGCAATTTCTCAGAAAGTTAATGGAAAACAAAGCTTAATGACACCATTAACAGCATCAGTCCTTAAGCAACTTATCCGTCTAAAATCCTTACACTACTGATGTCTGTTGCAACACATCAGTAAAGGAAGGGCATCACGGCAATGAAATGGCTGACATTTACGACAAGAAAGGAGCAGAGAGGACTTTTTTTGGACCCACTACAACTTTTGGCTTCAATAAGGGTCTCCTGAATGAGCAGATAAAGAAATGGACGAAGTCCATCGTTGACCAACATTGGAACAAGACAGCTGATCTTGAATACTCCAAGAAATTTCTAAACTTTGATAAAAGAAGGGCCGAACGTGCTCTAACACTGGACAGGAAAAGTCTCACAACATTGACAGGTGCAATTACAGGTCATTATAACTGCTACAAGCACCTGCATAGGATGGGAATTTCCAACACAGACATTTGCAGGTTCTGCGGTGATGAAGAGGAGTCAATGGAGCACTTAATCACCCACTGTGGAGTACTGGGACACAGAAGATATAGGCTACTACAAGCTTATATGTTAAGTGAATGTGACTTAATATCACTCATAATTTATTTTTTAAATTGATAGCGGCTGCCTATTAATTGTACCCAGCGGCGAACATTGCCTACCACATTACTTCTCTTCGATGATGTGTGCCACACTTTGTAATCAGTGAATGATAACTTACAAAGTGTATGAAAGTAGTATATGGAATTCCGAAAAATGAATTACGTTCATCTTTTGTATCACATTTATGTGAACGTATTTTATTTATTCGATGTAATTCAAACGTTCGCCGTCTTTGTCAGAGCACGTTGCAAAAATTTAATTACCAAAATCAGTGCTAAAGGCAAGAAAACCTTATAAAAAATGTACAAGAAAGATAAAACATTTAGTGAAAAAGAAAATAATGCAGTAAATAAAAAACAGAACAAATTTATTTAATGGAATATTCCCAAAAAAACTGAAATGCGCAGTACGTACGAGCTGCCTACTACCGGCTTACAATGTATGCGAGAGTGTATCCTAGCTGCCTACTGATAGCTTACAATGTATGATAGGAAGTAATGAGCTTTTGTTGGGTGAACACCACACTAGCTCGCTTACTTTGTGTGCAGGTGGTAGGCGTTCACTCTACAAATGCGGCAATGTATATGAAAAAGTATACTAGGTTCGTATATGAGATGGTGTGCATTACTGACTTACAAGTGTGCATTCAGTTCAGTGTTTTGGGAATATTCATTAAATAAATTTGTTTTGTTTTTTGCCTACTGCATTTTTTTATTTTTTCCCTAAATGTTTTGTCTTTCTTATACCTATATTAAATTGTTTTCTAGCACTTTTACCTAATTTTGTTAATTCAAAATTTTTGCAACGTACGAGTAGTCTGACAAAGACGGCGAACGTTTGATTTACAACTAAAAAATAAAATACATATGTATATAAATGTGATACAAAAGATGAACGTAATTCATTTTTCGGAACTCCATATACTGCTTTCATACACTTTGTAAGTTATCATTCACTGATTACAAAGTGTTGCACACATCATCGAAGAGAAGTAATGTGGTAGGCAGTGTTCGCCGCTGGGATTTTATGCAAAAGTATGAGTGCTCTTATTTTAATTAAATCCATGATTTCTACACCGTATAATGCCTTAGAATATTGGGAAGTACCGTCATGTCTTTTTAACCTGTATACATAACGTAATATTGCATTTTTAACCTGTATACATAACGTAATATTGCATTGTATGCTACAACCAATCTACTCCTATTATATGAGTTGCAGAAAGCAAACACTTCGCAACTAGACAAAAGTTTTGGCGTAAAAAAACGTTTAGCAAGAAGGATGTTTAAAGGTGTGTAATTTTGCGTAGAATAAAGTGTCCTTAAAATGTGTACCTTTGAAATGTTTTCCCAGATGTCGCAATTAAATGTGTATTCCATGGTAGCGATTTATTGAAGATGACACCAAGATTACTAGCTGATTCTACAAATGAAACTTTTTGACCACCCAATACTAGAGGTACTTCCACAATAACATTTTGGTTCCTCTGAGAAAGTAGAAGGCACTTGGATTTTGCGGGGCTTAAACTGAGATAATTGGATGAAGCCCACAAATATATTCTACTCCAATACGCATTCATCTTTGAAATACTTTCGTCTATAGATTACAAAAATGCTCATTGCAACAATAACAAAATTAGGCTTTAAATGTAACTTGTTGTTTGTTGTAATACACTTTGTTTGAAATATATAAGTACTTTAATAAATATATTTTTGCTATAAAAGAACAGATTGATTTCAGAAAGATTTTTTCTGACAACAGAGTCTCTGTTACTGGTTATGTACATTATATATAATAGCAGTGCGAAACTTTACTAGGTAAATCATTGGTGTAAAGTGTGAACAGTAGCGGACCAAAAATTGATCCTTGCGGATCTCCTCTGGCTACAGGGAGCACGTAGTAGTGTGGAAGGTGTTGGACTAAATTTTGCTAATCTGAGCAGTGTCGCAGGTATATACACTGGGCACTGATCGGTTTTAACTAATTTAATTGCAACATTTTAAATGCTGCAATAGAATTTGTTTTAGTCTTTCGTGTTGTTATTGTTAACACTCCGCGAACACTACTCCCTCTTTCTACCTCATTATAGCCTATTTTCCTAGTTCCAGTACAATGCGCTGCATATGTAGGGGCCAGCCCCTGAGTACTGATCCAAGATAAAAATAAACAAAAAAAAAGTATTACCAACGGAAACGGACTGATAACGATCAGTAAGATATGACGACATGAGAACAGCAGCAGTTCTTGAAAATTTAAAGAAATTTGTTAACTTGCACAAAAGTATTCTATGGTTAATAGAATCAAAAGCCTTTAAGTGGTCCAACAGCAATAAAAATGTAATCAAGCTATTATCCAGATTTGACTGTATGTCCTCAGACACATTTAAAAGAGTTGTAGTACAGCTGTGCATTTTTCTAAATCCCGATTGATTTTTAACCAAGAGTTGCTGCTGATGTAAGTATCTGCTTATTTGCTCGTGCAATAATTTTTCAAATACCTTAGACAAATAATGCAGGATTGATATTGGGCGATACTCGTTTTTTTTTTTTGTTTTTTTTTTTTGGCTACAGGAATGACTCTCGCATATTTGCAGCAACTTGGAAACTTATTAGCTGTTATAACACAGTTGAATATATAAGTAATATAGGCCACAATCTTTGGCTTTAATAATTTTATAAACTTTCGATTCTACATCCGTCAAAGCCAACTGCATTAGATTTCACAGTTTTTATTCTAACGTTACCTTTTTCTTAGTTAAAATGTTATATGTAGATGTATGTTAATATTTTAATTTCTTTTTTAATTATGCTGGCTTTATATTATATTATATTGCATGTATTGTATATTGAAAACTTTCAATTTCAGATTGCAAACTATGTATGTACATATGTATGTCTAACTAAACGACCTTATTTTCTTAATTAAACTTGTATTTTTTTATGGCCTACATTTGGCTATTATTTATTTTCTCTTTACTTATTTTCTTTTGCATTTTTTTTTCGTAATTTGAAACAGTTTTGTGTGGCACAAAACTTTTGAATGTTTGCATATGAAATCGAATGAATCTACTGCTATTTGTATAGAATTTTTTTTTTCGTATTTGCCTTTAAACAGATTATTGACTGCAAAAAAAAAACCCCGAAATTAGTTTTTAATCCCCTTAAATTACTACTTAGCAAGCAAAATATCACATGTCCTTTAGAAATTGTTTGTGTTTTTGTTTTGGGTTTATAGTTGTTGGTATTTAACTTATTATGAGTTTAATTAAAAGTAAAATAGCCAAATTAATCACTTGTATTTATCCATTTCAAGTGCATGTTTTCAAATACATTCAAGCGTATAGAGTTTATGCAATGTCACTGTATTTGTTAAATATTTAAATTAAAATACTTTTTAACCCTTTTAGGTGACACATTGGACACGTTCAACGGCCTTAGATAAATATAGTTCTTCTGTATACATGGGAAGTTCCCTTCAAAGTATGCCTGCTTAGATATAATATCAGCTCTATCAGCGATTCGGGTTTCATCTCTTCAATCGCCTCAAAAAGTCGTCCTTTCTACAGGAAAATATTGCCAGGGGCCAAATCTGGTGAATACAGAAGATGGGACATGATAATGATCATTTTTTTTTTTCAGTAAAAAAAAAGGATCATAAAGAATGACTTCTAGTGAAAGATGAACTTTCAAAATATGCGGCACAGTACATCAGCAAGCTGGAACTTTACCTATCTCCTTTCGCACATAACATGCTTATCTTTGATCGCCACTCTCAGTAGAGAAAAAGGGATACCCTGGCCACTACCAGGACGTTAGAAAGGTGATGTTAACTATATAGTACTAAATTTTTGTCTAACAGTTTGAAATTTGTATACTTAGTTCAATTAGAAAAAGTAATAAATAATTAAAAAAAATCTTTATTCAATTCAAAACTTATTTTTGCTGCTAAAGATCGTTTTGGTTTTATATAAATTAAAAACTTAAATAAGATCAAAAAACTTAATATTAAATAAACCTTTTATTCATTAAGTTTTACCAATTACGCTGGTGGCTCCGGTGTAGCCACTTATTTCATGTCCCTGACATAATGCACATATACTAGTAGACATTTTATGAGCTTGGTTTTATGTCAGTATGTGTATGTGTGCAGTAGATTACTTCCGGTTCAGCAATTACTTAAATAATTGTTAGCACAATTCAATACCCTCAACCAACTCGTTTACACATTTTACCATCAAACACCAAACGGCTAGGTTTTTTTTTTTTAATTTTCTTGCCTGTTTTGCTTTTTTTCTGTAGTTTTTACTTCATTTAGGCCAATTTTGTTTAATGTTTTGTGCCTTTGTTGTTATCGATATGTTTTAAATTTGTGTATATCTCTTTTTTTATCAACCCATTCACTTTCATTTTCGTTTTGTTTATTTTGTTCTTCCAGTTTTATATTCATTTTCATGATTGTGTGTTTGTTTGTTTGTTTTTTCGTCTAATATTGTACATCAAACGGCAAATGAAGCGATTTATTGGTGTCATATGACATGCCATGTTATTTTACCACCTGTACGTCCGTTTCATTTTTCCACAATGTTATTTATCATTTGTAATTTGTAATAAAATAACATTCACAACAATAATAATAATAACAATTTATTTTATTTATATGACCGAAATAAAATTAAATTGTTTTCCGTTTGATATTTTATTGCTGCTACAATAAACATAAATATGAAAAATTTATCCTTTTTATTATTACCATCAGTATTTAACAATTTGTATTTGAACACAAAGGCAAAAAAATTAATTGATTTTTGGTGATATGAAATAAGTTTGAAACATATTAATAGTAGTAATGATTTTAATATATTATCTTCACGTGCAGTGAGCTGTCGTTAGAGGCAGCTTAAATTTGGAAATAATAAATGAAATCAATTTGTTATTATTATTATTTTTTTTTTATTTTTATATAGCTCTTGTAACTAAAAATTAAGTTTTGTACTCTCAAAACTAAGAACAATTCAACACATACAGTAAACATATGGCTATGACACTTACCTAGAGTTTAATTTTTCCAATACTAGAAACTTAATTTTGCCATATATGTCACGCGTTGATTTAATCGTGAGATTATATTTCATATAAAATTTTTCACATAAAAATGAGGCGTTTAGATGTCTTGTTTCCAGCTGGCTCCAGGAACTCGTATTGAGGTTCTTTTAACCGCTTGAAAAATAAACGCGTAAGCATATAAATCCACTTCATGGTAAAAGTGGAATACATAAACTAAAGCTTAATCTTGGCTACATATGTATGTAAGCATGCAATGAGTTGGCTCGGTGTTAGCCACGGGAACATATACACTCCTCCCTTTTGTTTATAATTAAACTCCACTGACAATTCATATTATTTTACTGCTTAACTTACAATACAAGGGCAAACCTAGTTTATTCTACATGTACAATTATAATTAATATTTAAAATATAATATAAAAATATTTAGCTTGGCAAAAGAAAAGTTCCAAAAAAGGATATATGGGACGAACATAAATCCTTCCACCAGAGTGCAACCAAATATGCTTAATGTCTTTCGAACATCATTTGGCATATATGTATATAACAATTTTAATAGAATTTTATTCACAATAAGAATAATATTTAATAATTTTAAATAGATAAGTTTTGGCGTGAGCGCTTTTTTTTCATAAATTAAAATCTTGTACTTAAAATAAACATAAATTTGCACTTATAATTATAATATGTAATTTGGTCCCAAAAATACAAAGTTCGAAAAAAAGGATATATGAGACGAACCCAAATCCTTCGACCCATTGCAATCAAAAATGCTTAACGTCCTCCCAGTATCATTTGGTGTATATATAGAAATTTTTATAGAAATACATTCACAAAAAGAATTGATATTAAACATGATATAATATGATTTATTTTCTCACAAATATATAAAGTGCGAAAAAAGGATATATTGGAAGAATACACGTTTTTCTACCAAAGCCAATCAAAACTGCTAAGCGCCTTCCCAGTATCATTAGGCGTATATATAGAATTGCTCATCTCGAACGTACACAAATCATTCGACCTAATCTAACCAAATATGCAGAACGTCTTCACATCATCATTTGTCGTATATATAGTAGTTTTCATAGAATTTCAGTCACAACACAAACTAATATTTAAAGTAATATAATAATAATAATATTTAGTCTTGGCATAAAAATACAAAGTTCCAAAAAAGGATATATGGGGCGAACGCAAATCCTTCTAGCAAATGTAACCAAAAATGGCAAATGTTCTCCTAACATCATTTGGCGTATATATAAAAATTTTCATATGGGACGAACATAGAACCTGCGATGAAATCAAACCAAAAATGCGGAACTTCTTCCCAGCCTTATTTGTTTTATATATATTAGTTTTCAGATAATTTCATTCACAATAACAATTAATATTTAAAATAATATAAAAATAATAATATAATATTTAGTTTTGTCATAAAAATACAAAGTTCAAAAAAAGGATATATGGGACGAGCACAAATCCTTCAAGCAAATGTAACCAAAAATGGTAAATGTTCTCCTAGCATCATTTGGCGTATATATAAAAATGTTCATATGGGACGAACATAGATCCTGCGATGAAATCAAACCAAAAATGCAGAACTTCTTCCCAGCCTTATTTGTTTTATATATATTAGTTTTCAGAGAATTTCATTCACAATAAAAATTAATGTTTAAAATAATATAAAAATAATATTTAGTTTTGTCATAAAAATACAAAGTTCAAAAAAAGAATATATGGGACGAGCACAAATCCTTCTACCAAATGTAACCAAAAATGTCAAAAGTCCTCCTAGCAACACTTGGCATATATTTAGAAATTATCATAGAAATACATTCACAATAAGGATTGTTATATATAACAATATAATTAATTTTCTCACAAAAATACAAAATTCCAAACAAAAAATGATATATGGGAAGAACACAGATCTTTCTACCAAATCCAACCAAAAATATTAAGCATCTTCTTAGTATCATTAGGGGTAAATATAGATGTTTATATGGGACGTACACAGATCATTCGACCAAATTTAACCAAATATGCAGAACGTCTTGCTAACATTATTTGTCGTATGTATAGTAGTTTTCATAGAATTGCATTCACAATAAGAATTATTATTTAAAGTAATATAATAATAAAATTCAGTTTTGTTATAAAAATACAAAGTTGCAAAAAAAGGATATATGGAAAGAACACAGATCCTTCTACCAGATCTAGCTAAAATTGCCTGACGTCTTTCTAGCATTATTTTGCATATATATAGAAATTTTCATAGCATTACGAGTATATTCACATTATAATTAACACAAATAAAAATATATATATATATATATATATATATATAAATGTAGTCTTTGTTAAGGATTACTAGCTTTCTATATTGCTATAACTCATTAGGTCTAGTTTTATCATCAATAATCTTGGAAAAAAGAAAATTTTTGTTATCTCTATATTTCACTGCGAATATTTACAATAAAATAACGAGAATTAAGAAGAAAAAATGATTTAATAATACTTTTCACGTGCGTATTTTATTATATTTGTATAAAATAGTAGCTACTTAAGTGAAAAATGTAAAGTTCAATTAAAACCTAGTTAAAAAAAAATTAATTCGCCAGAAAAATTCAAATCTTCGAAAAAAGGATATATGGCACGAACCCAGATCCTTCCATTAAATGCAATAATAATTGCCAAATGATTTGCCAGCGTCATTTGATGTATATTTATACAAAAAATTTTATTGCAGCTCATATATAATTAAAAAAAAAGCATTAAAGTTTTCCACATAATATATCCTCTTACAGACCAATTTTTCACATCGACTTATTTCAGTTTAAGTAAGAAATATAGTTTCCTTTTTAATTTTTTACAATTTACTTATTTAAAGAGTTTTCATCTTAACTGGAGCTGAATGTAATATTAAATTCAGATAAAGGATATATGGGAGATAAGCGAGTCCTTGAATCGATTGATATGAAATCTACCCCAGTTTATGACAACATATTTTTACAAACACTAAACAATTTTCTGTTCAAAGAAACATACAACTTTTGTTGATTTTTGTTACTTATACATTTTAACAGGTTTGTAAAGTATATCAAGCTCTGAAGAAATTGCCATAAAACCTCACTGACTTATTTATAAAACATATTTCATGCTTATTAACCTTGCGCAAATTTCTATACATAATTTTTTTAATAAGAGCTTAATAAATATGAAATATTTTTATAAATAAGACCGTTAGCATATATTCCAAACTTTATTTCCAACTTTTATATAATAAATATTTCTTTTTTTGTAATTTGTAAAAAAGGATATAAAGCAGCAAAATATAGTTTAAATTAAGTATAGAATTCAACTACATTTATCTACAGCGAAGTTTTGCACCATTAGCATTAAAAGTATAGATTCCTCGAAAAAAGGATATATGAGGCACAGAAACATTTCTAAAGTTATTGACATGAAATAACTTAAAAAGGTTTTATAATTAAATTCTGCGAGTTGTAAGTGAGTTTTCAGGCGTTAATTTCCAAGAAAAGTGGACAATGATATATAAAACAAACAAGCGTTCATTTTCATTTCTATGTTTCAGCAATCACTGCAGATAGTCTTAAAGAAAAATATTTTTTTTTAATCTCAATTCATTTTTAATGTTGCTTTTTACACAAAACATATTCCCATTACTTTCAACGTTTACACATTTTCAATTCCATTTGAATATTCTGTTTGTAGTTGAAACCAAAGTTTAGTTTACTTTTATACAAAATGCTTCAATATCTTATTGTACGAGATTAATTTTGATTTATGATTTTCTACCTTTTTAATTTTTCACTTTCTAAGCAAAAGAGAGTTAGACATTATAAATATTTGCAATTATAAGGAATGTACCTTAAACTTAAACATTCTTTTCTGTTGTATGCAAAAGGAACAAATAAAACTGAAACAATTTTAAATATTTAGCATTAAAAAAATAATATCTCTTGATTACAAAAATTCCAAAATTACAACAAAATATTTCTGTTTTTCTTTCTCCAGTAAAAACACATAATTCCAAGTGGTCTAGTATGAGTTTGAAAGTAAAGTATGCAAAAATTTGCATGCAGTACAAAACTTTATTAACAACAACAAAATAGTTTTGTAAATAGTTTTGCTAGACAAGAGGTAAGTAAAAAAAAAAAAGAAAAACTTCTGCAGAGCAAAAGCAAAATTAAAGGATATGAAAAATTATTTATGGTTATATGGCCATTCCTTACAAGATGTGAAGAAAAGATAGAGCTGGAAAGTTTAAAGATGATTAGTAAATAGGAGTATGGGCAAGGATTTGATAGATTTACCAAAATAAAAATGCTTAAGCAACTTATGATAAGGAGTAATGATTACAAGCATGTGTAATTATTTTTGGAGCAAGGCTTTTGAAAGGAAAAACATTTAAACAAAGTAAAAAAAATATTACTGACCTGAGCAGTGTTAACTTATTTGCCTAAAATTATTTTGTGAATAGAGAGAGAGAGAGAGAGAGAATATATAATGCATCTTCCTCTCACTATGGGCCTGTAATGATAGCCTATTCTATTATCAGTCTCATACTTATATCCTGTTACTTTGACCAATCCTTGTAACTTACTACTACTCCTCTCCTTTTGCAAGATTCATACTCGTATTTAATTATTATTTTTCTTTTTGAAACTATTTGCAAATTTTTTTCTTTTAGTAAAATTAAAATGTTAAGCAATAGCTAGTAGGAAAAATATGCAGTTAGATGAAAATATTTTAATATATTTTTCTATTATCTTTTTTAAAGAGTAAAAGTATATAAATATTTGCCAAAAGGTTATAAATGATGATGGTATGTGTGTATAAATAAATACAGCATATACTCGTATATTAACCTTAAGCACATAAACTCCTACACACGCACATTTTATTATAAAAAAATGTATTTATGAATATGAGAGAAAATTTTAAAATTTCAATTTGCTTATAATAGGCATTAGGGGGGTCCACTTAAGTGGACTGCTAAAAAAAACATTTAGAAAACAAAAGCTCAAAGCTTTCAAATTAAAGATGTTTTTTCTTTATTCCAGTGTATCAGTTAAACGATTCTGAGACCTTTAACGATTCGATAATCGTTACTTATTCTACATATTTCATCGCTTGAAGTAACGATTGCGTGATGCTGTAATTAAGGGCCGATGTTGATTGTGTGATTCGGTAATTAAGAGCCGATGTTGATTTGGAATAAAATACAAACAATTTAGGAACTATTGTCATTTCTTTTTATTATGATAATATTGGTATGGTTAAATTGTCGACCGCGAACTCGACGGCACACCTCCATTCGATGGTATATATGTATATCCCATGACACTTAGGCATAATTGAGGTTTTATGCTGCTAATGTGGCAAATTAACTCATCTTTTAGCTTTGGAATTGTTGCTGACTAATCAACGTACATATTTTCTTCCAAATAACCCCAAAGCAAAAACTCTAATGGCGTCAAATCACACGATTTTGGCGTCCAATTGACATCGCGCCACCATCCAGATCTTCCAATTCGGACCATAAAAAGTTCGTAGTCACGATAGCATACACCATTCACAGTAACTGCCTGACCAGCCACATTTTGGAAAAAGTGCGGCCGGTCCCCCTTTTGATCAGAAAAACAGAATGCCCTGGCTTGGAATACGCCAAGGCAAAACCTGTTCCCCGCGGGAACTATAGCGAATAGCAGCATTATTTTCTGCAGTCGTTACTATAAGCGGTTCAGTGCTTAAACTCTCTTTTATTTGAATGCATACTGCAATAAACAAAACTTCCGCATTTGGAGTTAAACCTCAAGTGTATGTTGAGACAGCATTACATCCGGAAAAACTGACTGTTTGGTGTGCTTTATGGGCTGATGAAATCCGGTTTTATTGAAAAACAATGCTGCTAACTTTCGTTCATCACTTGAAGAACAATGCTGTGCAAGAGATGTGGTTTCAACAAGACGACATTATATAATATCACAATTGATCTGTTGAACGTTTTGCACCTCCCAAACTAACTCCACGATCGTGCGAGCCATCCAAAGTTGGACCTCCAGATTAGACTACTTTCAAACCAGCTAAAGCAGTCATATGCCAGAAGTCATATTTAAATTATAATATGATTAAAGGAAAGTTGATGTCAATTTAAAAAAGTTCATTTTTGTTTCATTCCACTTTAAAGTTCCATACCTCTTCTTTATCCTAATTTTAGACTTTTTCTTAAATTAAGATGTAGCGATGTCCAAGCTTGAGGTCTTTTTAAAAAAAAAATTGTTTCCTGAAGAAGGAAGACGAAATATTGAATTAAATAAACAATTTTTTTAAAAATTTTTATAAAAAAGACTTCAAGCTTGGACATCGTTCTATACCTCTATAAAAACAACCTTCAATGTAGGAATCATCTCCTGAATACTGGTCCAAGATAAAAAAAGAGTTTACAGTCTTTTCATAAAAAATATTTCATGTTTATTAAGCTCTTATTAAATAAATATTAGAAAAAAATCTGCGCAAAAAGAGCTTAATAAGGATGAAATATTTTTTATAAATAAGACAGTTAATATTTAAAATTATTTATCTAGATCGGGCACCTACAAAGTCTTTTTAAAACTATTTTGAAAAATGTGTTCAACTTCTGCGGAAATCTCACGGACTACTATAAGTTTCTTTAAGTACATATATCACTTTTTAGTAAAAATACAAAGTTATGAAACCCAAACTTTTTTCAGGCAGAGTGCCACCAGCTGCTGCACGGTGACTACACGGCTCATTAGCAGGTTAAAAGCGAATTAAGTATATCACTCTTTAGAATTGATTCAAGTTTAAGTACACTTCTTAATAGGGATACAAAGTTATGAAACTTAAAGTTTTCCAGCATGGGGGTTACTAGCTGCTTCACGGTCACTACACGGCTCATTAGTAGGTTAAAAGCGAGCTAAGTAGATCACTCTTTAGAACTGATTCACATTTAAGTTTACTTCCTAATAGAGATACAAAGTTATGAAACCTAAAATTTTTCCAGCCAGGGGGCCACAAGCTGCTTCGCGGTCACTTCACGGCTTAAAGCGAACTAAGTAGTTCACTCGTTAGAATTTATAAAACCTGAGCCTTCCTAATACTTTTTAAACCCTACATTTAGTTGTATATGCTTAGCAAATATTGATATTTAAAGTACACATTTACATAAAGTTTATATAAAAACTGCGGGTATTTCATGCTTTACACAAAAAAACAAAAAGGAAAAAGAAATCATAAATATTGGAAAATGTTTGCAAGGCAAACATAATAAAATACTAACAGCATTCACTAATATTTACAAAAACTTTATTACTCTTTAAAATAATTATTTTTTTAATAATGTAATGTGCTCTCTAGTAAAAAGCTCATAATTTGCCTGCTTTTCGCGGGCAAATTTAATAACTTAAATATATTCTATACAAACCACTGTAACACACACTCATACTCTTACCTTTGTATCAATCTCCATCAGCTTGTGTACTCTCCTAGTTTCCGTTACGTCTAATATATATGAAAAAGAAATAAAAAAATTTCAAAATTCTTGCAAATCATGAATCTTTTGAAAACAATATATCCGGTTTGCGGAAATTTATACTAAAATTTTAAACACAGACGCATTAACTTCAATTTTGTGGCAACTTTTCTTTTGGCACTTAAATCATTATAAATAAACATTTTTTAAAGGAGTACAAATTTAATGCCTTGGAGCTAAAAAAAACTTTAAAAAGCAATATTTTCAACACTGAACTTTAATTAAACTTATTGCTTATTAACGCACAAACAAACGACCGCAAATGCTGCTTCATCTGTACTTATAGATGGTATAAATATTGAGACCAGTACTCAGGGGATGACCCCTACATATGCAGCTCATTGTACTGGAACTAGGAAAATAAGTAAAAACAGGGTCGCCTTTAATGCTCGTAAGACCGAGTGTTGTTTATTAACACACACACAAACGGCCGCAAATGCTGCCTCATATGGTATAAATATTGAGGAATCGGATGCTCTTGATGTTCGCTGGACTGAACACATTTTTAATGTCTCTAAAGAAGCATTCAAGTGCCTCGGTTTTTTGAAACGGTGTAAGATGTACTTCACTCCACCCGACCTCCTTACTATTTATACCACCTACATCCGACCGAAAATGGAATACAACTGTCACGTTTGGGCCAGTGCCTCAAAGTCTATTTTGGGTTTACTCGACCGTGTGCAGGAAAGGGCGAAGAAGCTTATCGGTGACAGTAGGGTATCCAACTCTATTGACTCACTGGAACATCGACGCAGTGTGGGGTGCGTTACTCTGTTCTATCGTTACTACAATAGATTTTGCTCTGACTAGATTAGAGATCTTGTTCCCGAAACTCGCACTTTTTTACGTAACACGCGTTCATCGTCCAAAGCTCATCCATTTGTGGTTGATTGCCCGGTGAATCGTACTACGCATTACAGAGAGAATTCGTTTTTCAGCCGTACGCTTCGTCTGTGGAATAAGTTGCCTGCTGACGTGTTTCCTGTCTGTTATAACGTTGGAAGGTTCAAGTCAAATGTTCACAAACACTACTCCCTCTTTTCCCCTCCTCACAACCTATTTTCCTAGTTCTGGTACAATGCATTGCATATGTAGGGATCATTCCCTGAGTACTGGTCCAATAAAACAAAAAACAAGATTTCGGCAAAATATTTAAGGCCAATAAAAAGAAAATGCAGGCAGGTAACACTTTTGGCCTAACAAATAGTTTTTTTTATATAATATTAGAAAATGTTTTAATTATTATTTTTATTTTATTATATTGTGCCGGTCGTGGCGAAATTGAAAGGCGTGTTAATTTGTGTAACAAACTCCAGATACTGACTTCATTTTATTTTTCATAAAAATATGTATACTACAAATTACTTCAATGTCTGTTTTATTCTAGCACTAAAAAATCCAAGTTATCTTACATTGTTGTTGTTATACTACAGGATATATTTAACGGAAACTAATTTTTCAAAATTAAAATCTAGATTTTCTTACAGAATCGCCACAATACCCCCCGGCTAGTATTTTTGTTGCCCTAAGAACCTTATGAACTTAACTCATCTATCGTATCGGCTCACTCTTTCATATCCTTGGTCGTGGTTGAGCGATGATTGCGCTGTTTGTTTTGCGGTTGCCTCATGGGAATCGTTACCATAAATCTTTGCGGGTTTAATTCGGTCGATAGAAATTTTATTTTTTACGTGACCTCTTTTTATTATGAAATACTTTTTACAACTTGAAAGGGTTCTTCATATGCTGGCCCGAGAGGTTTTCGCACGCGATCTACTCTGACAAAAACAAATTTGGTTGTATTCAAATCAGGCACTTTGTGCTTGTATGTCTGGATGGCTCAGGTGCTCGAAGTTCGCTTATTACTTTACGAAGTTTTTGTACAAACTCGACTTGACTATCTTTACTCTTACTTTTGACCCAGAACTCTCTTGGTAGACTGATAAGTGCGTTCCGTATATTAACGCGGCTGGGCTGGCACCGATGTCTAACTTAATAGTGGTGCGAAGACCCAAAAGAACGTATGGAAGCACTGAGCACCAATCCTTTCTGGCATAACATCTCATTGCATCTTTTAAGGTACCATCTTTCAATCATGCCATACGCTTGTGGATGGTATGCCGTGGTTCGTAAATGGCATATACCCAGGGTATTTGGCAACTCTTCAAAAAGATTCGATTCGTATTGTCTTCCTAAGTCTGAAGTTATTTTTTCTGGGACGCCATTAGCCGCAACACATCAGTTTATAAAAGCCGTTGCTACAGTATGAGCCGCAATATCTGGTATTGGAATTGCTGTTGGCCATCTAGAAAAGCGATCTATACTGGAGCGGCAGATTGCCAGATGATGTCAGATGTGGACCAATAATGTCAATATTTACATGTCGAAAACGATGGTCTTAATATTACACAATATTATTTAATTATCATTATATTAATATTGTACCAGACTTTTTTCAAAAAAATACTGTTTTTAAAGCTTTATGTTAAATAAGCTTTAAAGCTCTGACATATCTAACCTTTCAAAAAGTAGTTTTCAAAACGTTCTTCTTTTTCAAATATATTTTTTTTAAAAACATACTTTTTTAGGATAATTTTTTTAACCCAAAAGGTGACCTTTTAAACCACTTTTTTATAAAAAGTATTTGTCTGCCAGCTTTCTTGAATGCTGTTTGGTCCGGTTATAACAAATTAAAGTATTTTTAAAAAGTTACTTCCTGTAAAAAGACACTTTTCCGTAAAGAAAATTTTCTTAATGTTACTCTCATCAAAAGTTTTTATTTATTTAAAAATTTACCTTTTTTTAACAAAGTGCCTCTTTGGAAGGTTCTCAGAAACTTATCACCGACACTGTGATACTCAAATGTTGGTCTTTAATACATTCGCCAAAGTATTATACGCATATAATTTTTTTGAGTATGTGTTGGAAGAATCATTTCATGTACATGAATGTTGCGCTCACATTTTTTATATTGCCTTTAAAAACTTGGTAGAAACTTGTGAGCGCCTTTTCAGTGAACTATGTCGGTCAAATGATTGGTCAGTTGAACATCACTGTGCTTGTAGGACAGGATTCTTTTAACAGGAACTTTTATAAAACGTAACTTTGCTAAGAGGTAATGTTTCTTTTAAAGTATTTGTGCTTGAAAAGTTTTGTTTGTTTTTTAAGCACTTTTCTTAAAAGGCACTTTTTTTTAAAGTATTTTTTTTTAAAGTACATTTTCTTAAAAAGCACAATTTCTAAGAAGCACATTTAAAGGGTGGTTAAATTTCAAGGGCCGATATTGATTTTGAATAAAACACAAACTATTTAGGATATTATTGTAATTTTATTTTATTATGATATATTGGTATTTCTCAATTACGTATGGAACAAAATATCGGCCAAATGGGCGCCGCGACTACGGCGGCACACCTCCATCCGATGGTCCAAATTTTCGATGACCCTGAGGCATAATGGAGGTTCTATGCCGTTAATGTGCCGAATTATCTCATCTTTTAGCTGTTGAATTGTTGCTGGCTTATCGACGTACACCTTTTCTTTCAAATAACCCCAAAGAAAAAAGTCCAACGGTGTCAAATCACATGATCTTGGCGGCCAATTGACATCGCCAACACATGAGGCAACCCGGCCACTGAATTTGTCGTGCAAAAGAACCATTGTTTCGTTAGCTGTGTGGCAAGTGGCACCGTCCTGCTGAAACCACATATCGTCTACATCTATATCTTCCAATTCGGGCCATAAAAAGTTCGTTATCATCTCACGATAGCGAACACCATTCACAGTAACTGCCTGACCGGCCTCATTTTGGAAAAAATACAGCCCGATGATGCCGCCAGCACATAAACCGCACCAACCAGTCACTCTTTGTGGGTGCATTGGTTTTTCGACAGTCACTCTTGGATTCTCATTCGCCCAAATGCGGCAATTCTGTTTATTGACGAATCCACTGAGGTGAAAATGTGCCTCATCACTGAAGATGATTTTCTTCGAAAATTGATCATCATTTTCATAATAAGTCTGGATAACTTTAACACGTTGTTGGATTGTGTATCTCTCCATGGTTCAAATTGAGTAAGTCTGAAATAGAGAAATGTCAAATAAAATTCGGAAAAAAACTTGGCGTTTAGGTGTGGTTCACATTCAACATCGGCCCTTGATAACTAGACCCAATACTTAGAAGGTGTGTTTTTTAGAAAGGACTTTTGAAATTCGGATATTGATCTCAGTTTTTCGAACTTTTTTAAATATAATTGTTGTTTAATTAAAAAAAAAAATTAGAAATTTTCCTGAAGAAAACACACAAGGGTTTGTCGAAATAAGAAACGAGTAAGTTTTACAACAAGTGACCTCAAGTTCATCAAACAACAATTAAAAGTACTTTTTCTTAAAAGGTACTTTTTGTAAAAAGATAATTTTTAATAAGACACACTTTGCCTAAAAAAGTATTTTTCTTAGAAGGTACTTTTTTAAATTGTACTTTTTCTTTAAAGGTACTTTTTACTAAAATGTATTTTTTCTTAAAAACAAATTTTTGACCCCGTTTGAATCCCCCAATGCACATTTTTGGAATGAATTTTTAACAGGTACTTTTTATTTAAATCTCTTCTAAACATATTTTAGAAAAGTAAATGTTTAAAAAAGTAATTTCTTTAATATTATTTTCTAAAAATTTTTATTTCCCTGCAGAAATCGAGACTACGCTTTACATGCGTGTAAGGAGTACTCCACAAGGGACCAAGACTAGTCCAAAAGTAATCCAAATATATGAGAAAAACATACTCCATTTTACATTATAATGTCCTAGGAGAGTACCATGTAATCCAAAAAAATATTACATCAGAGTAATCCAAAAACTAGTACAAGTAACTACTCCGCAAATAATTAACCCAGGGTAGGTCTTGATATTACTTCATGTCACTACTTCTTGGATTACCACAGAAAACTAGTTTAGAACCCATTTTTTAAATTACTGTGATGTAAATACTCCATGGGACACCACAAGGGACTACTTTAAAAACTATAATTGCGTAAAAATTTTTGGAACACCTTTGGGGTGTTTTTGAAAAAAAAAAAAAAAAATATCAAATGAAATAATCACAAATTTTTCGTATAAAAATTTTTTTTTGTTGATTAAAAAAACTAAATTAAATGCATATGAATGTTTTATTATACTTAATTAAATAATTGCAAATATAACAATTGTGTTCATAGAATATACCTGGACTTACGGAATTCAACTTTGGGGAGTTGCTAGTAACATAAACCTTAAAATTCTTCAAAGATATTAAGAACAATATCTAGAGCTCCATGGTTTGGTCTTTGAGCTCCACAAATCCTGTGATAGATATTTTTTTATTAATAATACTAAAAAAAACAATCATTCGGCTTGTCAGAAAACATACTAAACAAAACAAGACGTAACAGTGCTACCATAGTTGTATTTTTTGTAATAATCTGTTGCGATTGTCAGATATCTCTTTTTTTAGTCATCATGGTTCATGTTTGCATTACATCGGACTATGTTGTAACTACTCCTTTTTATTTAAAATGGATCATGTACTCCAATAATATCTGTAGGGTTTCAGAAAAAAATTTTTGTGATCAGCTTCCTAAAGAAAAGAATCTGTATTGTTTTAAGAGATACTGTTTGTTTTGGAAAAAGTATTTTTTATAAGCAGGCTTATTTAACACGCGGATTTACTTTTGAAAAATTGCTGTTGTAAATGCTTAGTGCGTTCTAATTTTACAAACTTGTGTTTCGATTCTTTTGAACAGCTTAATCATGAAACACCTCCTCCCACTGTCTTTTTATATTTTAATTTGCCGCTTGCTTTCCTTGAAACACCTCAAGCATTTTCTTAATCATTTAAATTCCCCCCAAATTCTTATTTTTCCAATCGAAAATCATTTAAGACACAATCTTTCATTTTCGTAGTCCTGCCGTTTTTTTTTTTGTTTTTTTCGTTAACTCTCCTACGGGTACATTTTTCTTGATGTTGCTGTTATTATGCTGTGTTGATGTCATGACTTGTTTCTGTAATTAATTTGATTATTTTTCGTTGATTTCAGCATAAACACGTTGAGGCAAAAAGCCCAGAAAGAAGAGAAGACAAAATCGCAGCAAAAATTAATTGAATTTCTTTTTCTTTGATACGAAACGTGTAAATCATTGCGTTCAATATAAATAGCCACAAGGATAAAGAAGCAAAAGTCAAGGAACTGAAGCTCGCTTTTGACTGTTTTTTTTTATGTTTTTGAAGCTCTTGCTTTTGGTTTTAGTTGTACAAAGAGGAGCTGTAAAAATACTTTCAATGATTAATATTTTAAATTCTTTTTATGAAAAAGAAAAAGTTTGCTTTTCTTTCTGCCTTAAAATAAAATTACTTTTCATTTGATCATCCATTTTATATTATCGAAAACTTTTCTAAAAGAAAATGTCTATTATCTCGTTAATTTCTCTTTAAATTAGTTTTGTCCTATTTGGCATTTTGATAGTGATAGCATTTTAAAATATCTTTAAAAACTTTGAAAATTAATGTACTTTGTTAAATTGCTGTAGATTTTTAATTATTGATAAGCTGTGTGCCTAAAATTCGTATTGTCCATATATTTTCTTAAAAAAATTTTCATAAATTTTCTATAAAAACTATTTGTTTTAGATAAAATTATGTTCTCGTTTAATATTCTATACAAAATTTAATAAAAAGCAGTGTAGCGACTGCGAAACAGCTAGTTGTCCCCCAGCTTTAGTGTATTCAATTATTTTTCCTGTGTTCTTTGATCAAGAGTTATTGATCGCGGCAATTATTGTTATAATTAAAAAAATTCTTGGCTTTAGCGGATGGAACTTGAGCCAAACGAATGATACCATATAATATTAGAAATACAAAATTTTTTTTTCAATAAACTTTTTATGAAACATTTTTATTGATGATAAGTATTCTACAAAAAATAAATTATTTTTTTCTTTAGAAAATTTCTATTATCGATAAATTTTATTAACAGGGAATTTTTTCTAACGTTTATTTTTATTATCATTAAACATTTTTATTATCAGAAAAAAATATATAAAAAAAATTTAATTGTTCTTATTCGTTATCGATAAATTTTCTAAATAAAATTTGTGTTATCGAAAAATTTTCGTTATACGAAAATATTTACGACGTTTAAATCTTTGTGAATTTCTATTTTCGGTAAATTTTATACAAAAAATTTGAATTGTCGTTAAATTTTCGACAGAAAATTAGTGTTATCGATAAAATTTCTTCAGAAAATTTGTGTAGTCGAATAATGCTTGTTATAAAAAATTTTTTTCAGCATGTTATTTTTATTATCTACATATATTTGGCATTCTACAACAATTTTTTTTTGTTGTTAAAAAAATCTTTTCTATGCAAAATTTCTGTTACCGATAAATTTTCTTAATAGGAATATTTTTCCAACGTTGGATTTTTATAATCCTTAAATATTTTTATTATCGGTGTATAATTTATCAAACATTTTAGTTGTCGTTAAAAGAATCTTTGTTATCGATAAATTTTCTATTAAAAAATTTTTTTTATCGATAAGTTTTATTAATAGGAAATTTTTCCAAAATTTTATTTTTATTACCGGTAAATATTCGGAAAATATTTTTATTATCAGTATATATGTATATTACCAAACATTTCTTGCAAAAAATTATTTTATCGATAAATTTTCTTTACATGAAAAATTTTCCCACGATGTGAATTTTTATTTTTGATATTTTCTAAACAAATTTTTGGAAATTTGTGTTATCGATAATATTTCTTTCGAAAAATTTTGTTAACCATAAAATTTCTTTGTAGGTAATTTTTCAAACGTTTAATTTTTATTACCGCTAAACATTAATCTAATATAGAATTATCTAAAATAAAAAATCTTTGTTATCGATAAATTGTCTACAAACATTTTTGGCTATCGATAAATTTTCTTTATAGGAAAAATTTTCCAACGCTTAAATGTTTGTGAATTTTCATTTTTAGTATTTTCTAAACAAAATTTTAATTGTTGTTAAATTTTCGAGAGAAAATTTGTGTTATCAATAAAATTTTTTTCGAAAATTTTTGTTGCCGATAAATTTTCTTTGTAGGAGATTTTTCCAATGTTTAATTTTATTACCGGTACATATTCAGAAAATGTTTTTATTATCATTATATATATTACAAAAAATTTTCATTGTCGTTAAAAAAAAATCTTTATTATCGATCATTTTTCTACAAAAAATTTTTGTTATCGATAATTTTTTTTTTTTATAGAAAAAATTTTCCAACGATTAAAAATTAAAAAAAAAAAAAAAGATTACCTGCCTTATTTATAAAAACTTTTTCATGTTTATTAAGCTCTTATTGTACAAATTTTGTGCAATAACAGCTTAATAAACTTGAAAATTTTTTTATAAATAAAGCAGTAAATGTTTGTGAATTTTTACTTTCGATATTATCCAAACAAAATTTCAAAGAAAACTTTTGTTATCGAAAAATTTCTTTAAAAAATTTTTGTTATCGGAAAATTTTCTTTATAGAAATTTTTTCCAAAGTTTAATTTTTATTACCAGTAAATATTCGAAAAATAATTTTATTATCAGTATATATATTAGCGGTCTTATTTACAAAAAATTTTTCATGTTTATTAAGCTCTTATTGCAAAATTTTGTATAGAAATCAGTGCAATAACAGCTTAATTAACTTGAAAAAAATTTTATAAATAAGGCAGTAGAAATATATTTAATTGTCGTTAAAAAAATCTTTGTTATCGATCATTTTTCTACCAAAAATGTTTGTTATCGATAAGTTTTCTTTATAGGAAAAAATTTTCTCCGATTAAATGTTTGTAAATTTTCATTTTCGGCAAGTTTTCTAACCAAAACTTTAATTGTCATCAAATTTTCGAAAAGATATGTATGATATCGATAGAATATCTTAAAAAATTTTTTTTGTCGATAAATTTTCTATAGAAAATGTTTGTTATCAATAAGTTTTCTGTTTAACGAATTTTCAGCAACAACGTAATTTTGTTTATTAAAATATCAAATAACAATTTCTGTTGTCTATAAAGATTCCTTGGAAAATCTTTGTTATCGATAAATTTTTGGTATTGGTGCATTGTTTATATAAAAAAATGTTTACCAACATCACAATTTTTTTAACTTTTTGCTATTTTCAGGAAAATAAATTCGTTGTTAAGAAATTTTCTATCGAACGTTTTTATTATAAAAAAATTTTTTGTGAAATTTTTATTAGTTTCAGTTATCTACGAACTTAAGCTGTTTGTAAAAAAATTCTCTTGCTGATATATTTTCTACATAAAAATGTTTGATACTTATCATTTATTGTGAGTTTCCGTTTTCTAGACAAATTTTTGTTTGCGATAAATTTACGAAATTAAAATTCTATTTTGAATAAAATTCCTGTTAAAAACTTGTCTTGATCAAGTAATGCTGCCAATTCTGCATCTGCAAAAACTTTCTCTCTTCCACCGCCATGCTGGACTTTGACATCAAAATCACCGTTCTTGAAGTGATGACTCCTCTCTCAGCAGGTTCTTTCACTAATAGCGGTCTAATCATTATTATTTGTGAACATTTGATGAGCCTCAGCCGCAGATTTCTTCATATAAAAACAGAAAATTAAAACCTTCTTCAAATGACGGGAATTTGGCTCGCAAGCTGACATGTCTAATCGCGAATAACTTTATGGTGCAAATTCAAATCAATTAATGTTACGACCGCGTTATGTTTACAAATATCTAAGTTTAATGTATGAGATCTACGATTCATTTATTTCGACTACCACTTACCACTACAGCCATCTATTTCAAAACGGTGGGAGCAAAGTTGTTCACCTAATATAAATGAGCAAATTTGTAAGTTTTTGTTCTCAAAACTGAATACCAAATACTGAAATAAAGGAAATTTACTTAGATGCTTATAAACGAAAATCAACCAAAGCGGTTTTAAAAAAGAATTGTTAAGTCCTGCCAGCATTTAGGCTTTGGTGAGTAATATTCATTCATATCCTTTAACCATTTTACTGTTATTGTTTTGTAGCTGGTGTGTCAAAAAACAAAACTAAAGAAAATATAAAAAAATAGGCACAAGCGAGAAAAAATTGTAAAAACAATTCATGGTCGCGTCTGTCAAAATCAGCACAAAAACATTCATTTTTCTCGTCGCTTTTATTTCAATATATTTTTGCTGTTTTTGTTTGCATTTTGACAGTGATTAATACTGTTTTTTTTTTCTCCTAAAGTTGTAGTTTATTTCTGTTTTGTACATTGTTTGGGCAGGAGAAAAAAATTGTTAAATATTAATGTTTATTTCCGTTGTCGCTTTTGTCGAAAGCGTAAACAAAATAAACATTATTAAAAATGTATGACAAAAAAATTTACTTCCGTTTTTTATTTTAACGATTTTTTTTTTTTGTTAACGGCCTATTTTAGCTGTAAAGTGGAAAAGAAAATGAAATTTTAATGAAAAAATTCTCGCTTTTCTTGCTTTCCGTCTTGTATGATTTGTTAAACAAGATAAATTTAAAAATTTTCAACAAGATATTAAAAAAGTTCAAAAAGTATGAAATGACTGAATTTTCGGATCATTAATTATCATTTACGAGTATTCTTTTGGCTCTTGGTCATGTTGGCAGATATGTACTCGTATACTCGTATGCTGTCCTGCTTTCAGTCCTCTATTAAGGTTAACATTAGTTTTGTTTGAAATTTTATATTATTATTTTCTCAACCAAGTTTTCTTCTGCCAAAGTAGTGAAACCACTTTCTAATACCAAAACTTCTTATTAACAGTTTTGCATCCTTTCAGCAAAAGTTCAACGAGAGGCAGACAGAGATAAAATACGAGTATATATATTAAGTTCTACATCCATTACACAACATTATAAATGGCTATTTACTTTTTGCATAAAGATAAACAAAACAATAACTGAATATCTTAGATGTTTTCATTTTTTTTTTCTTCTCCTCAGATAGTTGAGTGGGAGTATAAAACCCTTTAAGCGTGAAACACCCCCAAATACTTAAGAAGTACTTATTTTTAGAAAATTACAGTAGTTTTCTTTTTGTACTTAAGCAAATAGATCAGGTTGCTGTGTTATTTATGTTTATTGTTTCTTTCTTTTTAAGAAAGCTTTGAGGGCGGTAATTAGTTTTTTGTGCTATAAAAGTGTTCTCTTTTCTGGTACTTTTCGTTAAAAGAGATGTATAAACAAATAAATACAAAGAGGCTTTATTTAATTACTTTTACAAAAAGTTACTATCAAAAAAAAAATTAAAAGCTTTTTCGTAATAAAATCATTTCTAAAATCAAGAATCTTATCTTATTAAACGATTTATATGAAAATCGGTATCGAGGGGTTTTAGGGGACGAAAAATCGATTTAAGTTCTTCTCGGGTCTGGAAAAATCCATTTTCTCCCGGTTTTGACCCATTTTAGGTTTTTAACCACTTGTAATACTTTCATTGGTTCTCGTAAACGGCTTCAATGATTTTAATGAAAATTATAATCTAGGGGGCTTTAAGAATGATAAATCAATCTAGATTATCTCCGGTCCCAGGAAACCCCATTTTGTTCCAGTTTGTAGCCATTTGTAAAACTTTTTTTGGTTCTCGTAAACGGCTTTAACGTTTTTGATGAAAATCACTGTCTAGGGGTTTTTAAGGTTATAAAAGTGATTTAGAATGTCCTTGGTCCAGGGAAGACGCATTTTGTCCCGGGTTTTACCCTTTTAAAAAACTTTTATTGGTTCTCGAAAACTGCTCTAACGATGTTAATGAAAAAAAGTCGGCATATAGGAGTTTCTAAGATCGAAAAAGTGAGTAAGCCTCGAAAACGACTAAAGTGAGTTAAATTATTTTAGCAATTGAGAAACCGATCAAGATCTCGTCGCCATTTTTTTTACGGGTTTTACAAACATTTGATATTAAATGTTTTCGAAAACAGTTTCAAAGAGCCAGTATCTGGAAGATTTTGGAAACAAAAATCTATATTCTTTAGTCCCGTTTCTAAATTTTTTTGCTCGTTTTTCACATACATATCTGGGGAAATTTTGATATAGATATCAAACTAAGAATTTTTAATGAGAACACAGAGGTTGATTTTTTTTTTTAGTGAGAAACGGAATAATAAATAAACGAATTGCTATTTTGCCCTCACTCCACAAAATATATATACATAAAAAAAAAAGAAAAAGGTAGTCAAAGAACAATTTTATCGTGACTTTAAACAGCCTAAAAATGGAAAAATCTTGTGAATTAAGTTTTATTAAAGTAAATATATTTAAGTATGTATACAATTTGGAAGTTCCGAGTAACAGTTGGTGCCCCAGGTACTGATATTTATCAGCCATGTCACAGCACTCAGCTCCGCTCCGCAATGGCACTGAAATCATTTTTTGGTTCTTTGAACAACAGAAAACTTTTTTATATGTAGTTATAAGTCCGGCCAATGCTAGACAAAAAGTTTTATTATGCGGAAACTATTTCGGTAAAATCATCTACTGAGCAATCTGATGGTGGCAACGGTATCCCTTCTTCTAAGCCGGGTGTGGCCACCAAAATGAAGTATATTGCGCGCAAGAGGGTTTGGATGAAATTCCAGTTTACTGACATACCTTGTCGCGAACTTAGAAACTTCCTCTTTTACCAGCGGAACACTCAGATCTTTATGAATTCGTGCATTTTTTATGTACCATGGAGCTGCAGTACTCGCATTCGTTCTAAGAACTTGGTTTTGTCGCCTTTGAATTTTTTCAATATTTGACGCTGAGGCGGTGTCCCATAATTGAATTCCGTAGCACCACATAGGTTTTAGAATTGCATTGTATAACAGAATTTTGCAATTTAACTGCAATGTCGAGTTTCTACCCATAAGCCAATTTAGTTTTGCTTCAATGTGAGACTTCCACGTTAGCCTACGGTTGAGGTGAATACCAGGGTACTTGACTTCATTGTGCTGCGAAATAGGTGAGTTGTTAATTTGGATAGGTGCACATGTTTGTTTACACAGCATGTATGTGACATGAGTACATGTTTATTCATTAACTTTGATTTTCCAAAGTTTTAGCCATTTCTCTAATATTGAAATATATTCCTGTAAATTTCGTGAAGCTAATTGGTGGTTTTCATGTTGTGTCATTTGCAAAGGATGAAGTGTGGATTCCGAATGTCGTTGGCATGCCAGAAGCGTAAATCAAATATAAAGTAGGCCCTAGTATCCTGCCTCGACTGGCTGAACAGAAAACTGAAATATTTTTAACACGCTTATATATCTTTCACTTGTATGTTTGCAACACTCGAAACCCATGTCGTATGAGTCATTATTACATATCTCGAAATGAGTGATTATTACATAACGCTTCTTTATTGCAACATAGTCATATCTCAAAAAATGAGATTTTCGAGCTAACAATGCAGAATTGTTAACACTACTACCATTTACATTGTACCAAAAATTTATTTAAATTGCTTTTAAACTGTTTCCTTTGGAAGATATTTCCTCAAACAATTTGCTAAGATTTGTATGGATACTAAAAATTTTAAATGCGTTTTTCTCGAAGCGAGCTTTTTTGCGATATGACTATGTTGCAGTAAAGGAGCGATAAGTCGGTATATACAGCGTTGCTGCTTTAGTGCGAAAATCAGAGTTGCCATATTGCTTCCGGGGAAGTCAGGGGATTTTGGGGATTCACGAACCCGGTTTTGGAAACTCCCAAAATAAATTGGAACCACTTCGCTAACCGGTTTGGAACTTGTTTTTCATATTTGGTGGGCGTTATTTCCTTGCAAAATGCATCTGAACTATAAACGATTATTCTTATTTTGCATTTTTTCCAAAGATTTTAAACATTTTAAATGCTTTTATATATACTTACCTGCGTCTCTATGTAGATATGCGTTTTTAATCTTGGTTTTTATTTTTACAATATCTAGTAAATACTCCCAGATGAATGAATTACATATTGAAAATAACTATAAATAAATAAACTTATTGCCAGTGAGTGATATTTAAGTAAATTGTTTTGTTGTTGATTAAAATAGCAGCAATGGAAAAGAAATGGAAAAAACGTTACCAAAAAGAAAAATATAAAGAGCCATAAAAAAAGGTTGGTTTTCCAATAACATAAACATATATCAATTACTATTTTTCAATTTTCTTATACATATGTATGCGGAAATGTTGAATGTGTATGTGTGTAACTTTGCCCTATTTACCACTTGTGCTTCAGTGGGCATTTTCATTTTAAATATTATTTATAGTGGAACAAGCTCAAACATGTGTAACAAACACATGTTAGTAGATTGTTGATAAATATATATTTTTAATGTTTTGTTATTTACTAAGCCCTCTTCTGCCCACCCAGTCAATTGGGACTCGAAGCAAAAATAAATAAAAATATATATATAAAATGCGCCATCAATGTTGAAAATGATGATGTTGATCATCATAAATATACATTTGTAATGTCAATGACTTAAAAGTGGCAGTATAGAAGAGAGTCATTCAAACAGCAAAAACGAAATAAATGATATATACAAAACGAAAAGTTAAATGTCCAGTTGCATGTTTAAAAAGCTTAAGCCCGCAGCGAGCACCATATGGCTGGCAAGGCAGTTTTACGATGTCACTTTTGTTTTTATTTTTTATAAAATTTATTTTTTTATTTTCTATAGGCTCAAAATAAATATTAGGAATCACAGTTTTAATTTTAATTCGCGATTTTGGGTTTGTTACTTCAAATGCTTTAATAAACCAGAAGTTAAAAAATGTGTTCATAATTTAAGTTTCATTGTGAGCTATTTTGTTTAAGAGACAGAGGGGATCGATAATAAAAAATAAAAACATATTGGATGAGCCAGGATCTTTTTCCTGACACAAAGCAAGATTTGAGTTCAAAAATCTTCTACCGATGTAGTTAGAAAATCCAAGCTCAAAACAAAATACTTGGTTATAAAGTTTCAAAATAAAAAATGCGCAATTTATTTCATATAGTTGGACTGTATTACAACGACTGACTTCATATTTAAAGAGAAAATAAAAAAATGTACATGATTTGTAATAAATAATTGTTACAAATAATTGCGACCGAAAGCTGCATTTTTTTTTTTGTATAGATTTTAAATGAGTGCAGCAGCTATCTGTTAAAGGCCATAAACTAATAAATTCTTTTCAATTTTACTTTTAAAGTGATAAACATACTTGTATTCAAATAATGAGAATAATGTGCGTGTGAAAGACCCTGTTGGAAATTTACTATCGGTGTGTAATTACGCATTGCAAGAATCCACCACATATGTTGTGCAGAAGATTTAGCGATAACATATACAAAAAAATTAAACAATAGTTGAAATTTATTGTGGAAAGTTTTGCGGAAGAAAAATATTCATCAAAAACATTCTATAAAAAAATTGTCGACAAAAAAATGTTGTAATGGGGGAACTATCAGTAACAAAAGAACGACTTTTTTGAAAAATTTATTTTCAAAAACAATTTTCTTTTAACATTTTATCGATAGGATAATTAATCCATAGCAAAAACATATTATTAAAAAAATTATCGATAAAAAAACGTGGTAATGGAAAATTGTCAGTGACAAAGAAACACTTTTTTGAAAAATTTATCTTCAAAAACAATTTTCTATGAACACTTTATCGATAGGATTTTCGGAAGAAAATTAATCCAGAGCAAAAACATATTATTAAAAAATTATCGATAACAAACATTATTTTTGAAGCAAATTTAGACTAACAAAAATTGTTTATGGGAAATTGATGAGATAGTCATTAAGCCGAGTTCAGACTATTATACTGTGTATTAATACTTGTCAAAAATTCAAATATACGTGCCAGTCTAATAGTCAGAATGTAATCCGTCGTACATACGAAAAGTAAAACGATAAAAATTTGACAACCCATACGACTTTTTTGTTTTTTGAAACTTTTCAATACGATAATACTTTTCATTGGATCAGGGTTGTGTTTTTTAGGAAACCAGCTGTATAAAGATTTATTGGCCGACTATTTATTAGCCGATGGCGTGCCGTCACCGATAGTATTTTTTGTCGTTATAAGAAAGTTCGAAATTTGGGATTTAGCTGTCGTATATAAATGTATTTTGCTCATGCTATATGTAGCACATAAAATATTTTGGTGCTTTTAAATTTGGATCTGTTTTACATAATTATTATATTAGCTGCTAAAGATCTTCAAACGCCGGCACGTCTATCGCCTACGACGAAGAGCTCACCTGTCGCCGTGTAAAGTTTTATGTTGGCATTATTTCTCTGCTGAATAAAAAAAAATATGAACAGCTATTTTCTTTTCTACTCAAATTTTTTGGTTGGTATCAAGTGTGATGGTGTGAATGCAAAATCTAATTTACGTTAGACTTTAAGACAGTCGAAAGAAATGTGTTTAGACTTTTTCTCACAAAATCGAATGAAAGTATTTATACTTGTATAATAGTCTGATCGGGCCTTTATCGGCAGAAAATTTGTCGATAACACATATCTCCTATAAATTGTACGATAACAATAGGTTACTATAAAATTCTTATCGATAACAAACATTTGTTGAAGAAAATAATGAGATAACAAAATATTTGTTTAGATAATGCATAGCTGAAAATTTTTTCATTAACCGGCTTTTTGTGTATGACAAAATTAATGTGTATATGGAAGTGAGTCGCAAATATATTTTGTATAAAACTTATTGATAATAAATATTTCTTCATTCTTAGGAAAAAACTTAAGAAAGGAAAAACTTCAACTGAAACCTGATGTACAAACCAAAAAATTTTTAATTTAAAAATTATAAAGTTCAACAAAAATTTAACAAACTAATAAATATTTCTTATATGGAAAATATGTCGATAACAAAATATTAATAAATATTTCTTATATGGAAAATATGTCGATCTAAAAAAAGTTGATCATGAAAATTGAACAATAACCAAAACTCTCTGCAACAGTGTTATCGATAAAGGTCGTTTCAGACTGTCATACAAGTCTTAAGATGATATTTGTTGCGACTATCAAAAAATCTTACGTACCATAACATTTTGTTTTCCCACCATCACACCTAAAGTAAAAGAAGAAATATGATTTGAAAATAAACAGCCAATTTTCTTAAAGTCTGGTTTTAATATATTTATTATTTGCTTTTGCAAAAAATGCAACCCTGATTCAATGAAAAATCTTATTGTTTAAATAAATGTTTAAAAATGGTGAATGGATGGAATAAGGATGTCAAATATTTCTCATTTTCATTACGCTTTACATTCACATTATCATACTTGCAAACATGATTTGAATTTTTGACAAGACTTAATACAAAGTGTGATAGTAGATAGATAGATAGAAGTGCCCTTAAGATTTTTTATAGAAATTAATCAACAGCAATTATTTCCTATAAAAATACTATCGACAATAAAAAATCTTCGGATCATAATTAAGCGAAAACAAATATTTTCTAATAAAAAAATTGTCAATAACAAAAGTTTTGTGAATAACATTTATCGATGACAAAAAGTTTTTTATGAGAAATTTATGAACAGAAATTTTCTATAAAAATTATGGACACCAAACAATCTTTAGACCAAAAATGAGCGAAAAAAAAATATTTTCTAATAAAAAGATTATAAAAATATAAAAGTTTTGTGGATAAAATTTATCGACGACAAAAAATTTGTATGGGAAACTTATGAGACAATTATTATTTGCAGAAAATTTATCGATAATAGATATTTCCTATAAAGCAAATTTATCGATAACAGTAAAATAATAAAGAAGTCTTAACGATAACAAAAATTTATTGAAGAAAACTGGACGATAACAAATATTTATTTAAAAAACCCATAGCTGAATATATTTTCATTAACTGGCTTTTTTGTGTATGACGAAATGGATATGTGAAAGCGAGCAACCCTAAGACCTAATGGCTATATAGCTAGACTTTTTTGTTGTATTGCTGCGTGACCATTAGCATCGATAGATCTTTGCTTAAATTCACTTTAAATTTTTAGCATTTGATGTTGACTCAATTAGTTAAGCTATATTTTTAAATCAAAAAACTGCCTTTATACTCGTACATACACAAACATCCTTAAGTACAAGTACTTCCCCTTGCCTTTTCGATTTCTTGCATCAATTAAGTCACTTTAATAGTCCCCCTTCTTTGACGACATTAAGGTAATTTTAATTGTCTCCCATTTTACGCTTTTTAACGAAACATCTCACTTTCTGAAGCTACACCGACAAGCTCAACATTTTAAACACTAAATGCAACGTAACGCACCACTTAAATTTTGAAGAGACATCATTCAAATCATAAGAAAGTATTAAAGAGGCTAAGAACAGCACCACTGCCACCAGTTCAGTTTTAAAGAAAGCCATAACGGCAGCATCAGCTCGCACCAGTTTGCAGCTGTTACTGCTGCTGCTGTTGCAGTGCTTCAAAACTAGAGTCACGTGCCGGTGACTGCGACAATATATTCATAAAGTAAATGTCATTTCAAACACCAAAAGTGTTTGTTCAATATATTTTTTTATACGTTTTAACGAGTGCGCAATATGAAAAAAAAAACAGAAAATTATTCAAGAAGAAATTTACTTAAATAACCATGAAATAGGAAGAAGGTAGTGAAAGAGATTGTCTTTCTCCCTCAAGGATATTAAACATTTACGACAATTTTCAATTATTTGCAAACCCAGCAAAATGTATTGTAAAAAATGGGTACTTGAATGTAGAAAGGCTTCAAATGTTCGCTATACAGCGCGACTCAGAACTCAACGTCAAGCCGAAACAGGGTGACAAGATTGATTGTAACTATAATGAGAAAAATTAGAAAAAAATTTTTGAAAAAAAAAACATTTTACTCAATTCCCACAATGCTTTCTTTTTCTGGGCACCCTGTATTGTATATTGTTTTTTATGCTAATTATTGTATTGTATTTATAACTATACAGTTGCAAATAAATTTTGCAAAGTATAGGATGCACAGCATGGGCGGAGTAACGCAGACCTTATGCCCACGATGGCATTAACAGTATTTCTTTTGCGGCGCTGTGACTAACTGTACCGACCTATGACTTCGCATAGGAAGTTGCCGCGTGGTTAACAACGAAATACCTCACAAAAACTGTAAACTAATACAGTTAGTTGAGGTAGACAGCTAACCAATGAGAGTGAGACGCAAAACTCTCGAAGGCCAAACAACCACAACAAGCCTGACCGCACTTAAAAAATAATTACGATGACGCGAGAGCTGTTCCCCAGCCCAGAGCTGCTTTACGACTCTTATGCTAAGTAATTTATATATCCGGTTTCATATTATAATTAAAAAGAAGGAACCACAATTTTTGCAAGGAATTTTCTAGAGAATAACATACATTATACCTATAAATACCTATAAATGCCGTGTGAAAGCAAAACTAAGATATATCTTTTGAATATCGAAATATTTTCAAATCTTTGATATTTTCTGTAAAGGAAAACGCTATTTTTCGGCAAATTGGCACCACTCGATTTATGGTTTTGGTGAAAGTGGTGGCTGGTGGCAATAAGTTCTCTCGAATGGGGTCAAAATAACGGGGTTGATCTCAACGTTTGTAAGAGTCTGACGGTGACGGATAATGTTGCTTTGTCTGTTCTCATGGAGGGTACACTGATATAAGTATAACGATTTTTAGCATTATTTTTACGATTTTGTTGCCGTTTTTGGACCAACGTAAAGCCTCAATCGGGCTACGGTCAATTTAATCGTTTAAATGTATGTATAATCGTTAAAATTGGGCAACAATTTTAGCAAACTGGGTCCGTAGGAGATATGAAAATGTGCACTGGTCATGTTCGTGCAGCTCGTTCTGCAGTAAATATTGATATGTATGGCCGCCGCCGTGCCCAAATTTGCACCTCTCACGCCCGTCGTTGGTGAACATTATGCCTAAAGACTTGCATTTACACGCTTACAATGTGCAAATAACTCAAGAGCTAAAGCCTCTTAACCATTCCAAATGGTAACAAGAAATGGCAACAGTAGATGATCAATTTTCGAAGAAAATCATCTTCAGTGATGAGACACATTTTCACCTCAGTGGATTCGTCAATAATCAGAATTACTGCATTATTCAAGAATAGTTTTTGACAAATCAATGCAGCCACAAATAGTGACTGTTTGGTGCATTTTATGAGCTTGCGACATTGCTCTATTATTTATTTTTATTTTTTCCAAAATTAGGTCCATCAGGCAGTTACTGTGAATGTGGTTCGCTATCGTCAGACAATAACGAACTTTTTATGACCCGAATTGGAGGATATGGATGTGGACGATGTGTGGTTTCAACAACAGTGTCACTTGTTAAAAGTCTTGCAACACAAGATTAATTTAAACTTTATGGTAACACTATCACATACAACACTGTTTCTCATCTTGTGTATACATTTATTTTTGTACAATTCTTTCTTTTGCGTAGTTGTAAGCATCAACAGTCTGAAGTCATCATTAATGAAATAAACACCTTTTTGAGTTCTTAACGCATCGGTCGTTTTATTTGCCTTACTTAGCGTCCACACCTGCGATAATATCGGAGATGATAACGTCAAATTCAATTGCAGAGAGAATTCGGTTACGTGTAGACCAAGGCGAATTCATTACCAGGTGAACTTAACAGCACAGGTGATTATTTTTTGCTTCTCGCGTTTTTTCCAATGAGACTGTCAAATTTTGTTTCTTTTGTTTACAAACTTTTTCGCGCCATTTTAATCTGAAGGTTTTTTTGCATGATTTAATGCAATTTCAAGAAATTTGTGTGAATTTAAAAGTGAAAAACTAATATAATCTGTGATTTTAATTACAAACAATTATAAAAGCTTATATTTAACGTTTATATAAAATTTTTTCTCTGCTGAGCAATCTTAGGCGAATTTAGATTATGACATTCACGATATGTTTTACAATAACAAAATACATAGTACTGAATTCGACTTTCCGCTTGCACTCACCTGTATAAAGTCGCCTTGGTGTAGACTTCAAATCAGTGTTATCGCAGTCTTATAATAATTTTTATGAGAGCGTTCTTATGCGAAATCTCATGGCAACGATCTTATAAGAAGAGCTGTCAAAAAAAAAGATTGTGTATGTGTTTGTGTACAAAAAGACGCCATTACAATTTTACCGATTATTAAATTTGCAAATTTTCTTTTAAAAACCCCTTTTAAATGGAAAATAATTTGTTTTTATGTATTAAATATATACTATACGTGATTAATTTTGTACAAAATGTGCGCATAGACCAAATTCATATAATATTCTATTTACTTCAAAGAAGTGTTTTCTTCTCGGCTTTCATTGATTTATGAATTGTTATAAGATTAACAAAACTGCGTATACTCCTTGTTAAATATTAAGATGGACATGAAGAAATTCGCTCTCTCATTCTGCCGACATTTTCTCAGATATTATGTCAGAGTTAATCGCAGTTGTAGACACTAGGTAACGAAACAATGGCTCTTTTGCGCATCAAATTCAATGGCCGTGTTATCTCATGTGGTGGCGATGTCAATTGGCTGCCAAGATCATGTGATTTGACACCGTTGGATTTCTTTGTTTGGGGTTATTTGAATAGAAACGCAACAATTCAGGAGCTGAAAGATGAGAAAATTCGGCACGCTAACAGCATAGAATCTCAATTATGCTTCAGTGTCATCGAACATTTGGGTCACCGTATAGTGGTATGCCGCGGCTATTTGGCTGATATTTTGTTTTATTCACAATTGAACCCTACCAGTATTATAACCAGTATATATAACAAAAAGAAATGACAATAATTCCTAAACAATTTGTGTCTTATTCGAAATCAACATCGGCCCTTAAAATTTAACCACCCTTAATAACGAATTTTCTCTTTCTTAAACAAATTTGAGCTTCAATGTAGCACATAAGTCTCCAATACTGGTTACAAATCATTTTGAAACCATTTGCAGTCGTTTGTAAAGCTTTAAAAAAACAATATATGCCAAAGCCAACTAATATGTGTATTTTACATTTTTTGAACTGTAAAATATTTTGCTGGGTTATGTTATGACTTGCTGTGCAATTGCTGGTGGTGTTGTTATATCCTACAAGAAAATAATTTTTGAAATAAAACCACATATAAAACTGGATCAAGGTCTTTGCATAAACAGCAGCCGCTCTTCCAACCCAACCCTCTACGAGTATTGCCTGCGTCTTATCAACCAAGACATACAGACATATATATATATATAATTTTTTATTTATTTTTTTTGTGTCCTGACACCCCTCAACAAATGCTCAGCTGTTCCCTTATTTAATGTCATAAAACATTTAAATACAAGAATTAAAATTTATACAAGAAAAACCCATACATATATATGTGTATGTATGTATGAAGCTCTTTTTCAGGCAAGTACTTTTTTCAAAAACAATTGCTCGTTCTTAAGTCAGAGAATGGGAATATCTTTAGAGTATTTGAAATTTAAAAACGTTTTGAATGGCGTTTATTTTTTGGGAATATTATTGTTTTTTATATTTTATATTTAAGTGGATGCACACGCTTCAAGCATTCGTTCTTATTATATTGTACATGTATCATAGTCATCGTTTTAAGCAGTCATCATGCTTGAATGTGTAAATGAACTCCAATAAGGTCGTTTTAACAGCGAACAAGTATTATAGCGATATCATATGGGTAAGTGTTAGTAAAAATATTTGTCTGTATGCATAAGAAGTTGTGTGCTTTTAAGGTATTTGGGGTTCCCCTTTTGCACATGCAATTTCATTGATTATGCAAGACTTGTCTAAGAAACACTTTTTCAAGATCTTAGCCTTACTTTATTGTGAAGGATGAAATTAATGCAGAGAAATATTAAACAAAAATTCCCTGGAATTTTTAGAAAATTCCCAGTAGTTATAGAAACTTTTAGAATCAAATGTCTTCAAAGATACAGAAAGAGTGAGAGAGAGCTGGAGAGAGAGTTGCTGTTCACAGAGATGTTTTAAAATAGGCTTTGATGTTGAAGTAGTTAAATGAGCGGCTCAAAAACCTTTCGCCATTTTGTGGAAGATGTTGTACCTAGCGTTGCCACAATGAAGATTTTACCTTAATTTTGCAGATTATTTATTTATTTCATTATTGGTATATCCATACAACACGACTTAGAGTCTCATAATTATAGGGGGGCAGTTCGGAAACTTCTTAGCCTAGCACTAAAAGCGCGGTACAAGCAGAAAAAAGTTAAGTGTTTGGGAAACTTCCATCTCTGCTATGAACACATGTTAAATTTTATTTTGCTCTGGTAACTCCTTCATATAGAAACAGATGTTCACAAAAGAGGCATACGCGATTTTTTTACAATGGAAAAATTAGAAACGCGTTATATGTTTGAGAATATCTTTCAAAATTTTCCAAAGTCTACTGATGATTAGGGTAGCTCCTATGAAATGTCGACATATAGATAGCTGGGAAACATAGAAAACAAACTATTTATAATTTTTTATTGGTATCAGTGTTAGAAGCTAAAATAACGAATAAAAACTCAATTGTTTGTATTTTTCTAATACATTGTTCGTTACTGTTTTCTACCAGAAATTTGTCTACATAATACACATTTTTTTATACAAATGAGGTACAAGGACCAGTAGTTTTTCGTAAACAAAAGTCGACCAAACTACAGCAATTTCTTCTATAGGAAAGTTGACAACAAAAGCGCAATTCTTCCATTTGTTAGAAGCTAAAATAGCGAATAAAAAAACTCAATTATTAGAAATATTTTTTATTTATTTAATAATATAATTATTACAGTAAATATATGGAAATAAGTGTACTAGCTGCAATGGCTTTCAAATGGCAGTAATCACAGACTGCTTAAGCCTATAACCGATTGAGTACGAATAGCGAATGCTGCCAGAAGTAGATGCCAAAAATTAGCTAGAATTGGAAGTTTGACATACAAAATCATTAACAAAAATGAGAAATAGAGTGTGAGTTATTTCAGTTTAGATTTTCCTTATTGCAAAATAAAAATTAATTTTTCCAGCTCTGCAAAGAAAAGTGCTCTGTACTGTAGCAGATATACTTAATACAATACAAATTTAATATTCATATGCCCCTGCTAAAAGCTCCCACAAACAAATTGTTTTCCATTTGAGGTAGAGATATTTTCAGCTTTTAGTTTTTGTCAAAGTCGCTTATAAGTTTTAAGAGGAGAAGAAGTTATTCAACACAATTTCTGTCTTACCCGGTTTGAAGCAAATCTCCCGTTGATTCGCCACAGGATAATGTTATTCCTGTTTCTTATTATTGCATTCCATATCATATTCCTTCAAAAAGTTTTTGGAAAATAAAACATAATTTTTCCCTAGATTTTATGATGCTACTAATTACTAATTAAAACTGTTGGAGTCACTTTAATTGCTCAATATTTAATTTAATTTTAAATTGTCACAAAAAATAAGGGTTTCTCCTTTCTTTACTAATATATTGTAAAATTCATATTTGTGTTGCTGTTTTTAAACTTAATTTAAAAGTTTCCGGTAAACTATTTTTTATAGCAAAAATTCTTTTCTCAAGAAATGTAATGAGAAAAATTAAATTTAACAAGATATCCTTAAATGAAAAATATCCTGAGCTAATTTGTTTAGTGGTTAAGCTTTACTCAAAATGCTGTCACAAATTCAATTATGATTTTTGCTTTTGTTTAATAGCTGTAATTAAATATTTATAAAATACTTAAAACATCTCATATTAAGTTTCTCAAAAAATTTTACACATTCGTTGAGAATACTTGAAAATTTTCCTTGTACTTGTAAAATAAATACAGAAAAGAAACCAATTAAATTTATTTATGGTTTCCTATAAATGACCATCAATTTAATATAAATGCAATACAACGGAGATACAAGTAAAATTTATAAAATATTTATCAGTTTAATAAATGTTACAGTTTTTCCTAAAAAAAAATTACAATCAATTTTCAAATTGTAAAAGAACTAGAAAAAAAAACTGACATGCACTCAAATAAATGTTAAGTATTTTAGAATTTAGTATATTCCTCTTTTTGCACCTACATTTAATATTGAAATGCATACAAATGTGTGAGTATTTGAAAGCACACACACACACACACACACACACATACGAACTGTTATACATAAATAAATTTAAGTAAGTTGAGCACTTAACATTGATGTAATACCTTGACCATTAATATGAAGCAATGGAGCCCTAAACACCAAACAGTGGGTCGCAATAAAACTTAATTCTGAATAAAAAGTTTCTATTTGCTGAAGCGATACAATTTGCATAAAAAGTTTTTATTCGGTTAATCGCAAAAGTTTCTTATCATATTATTTACTTATTTATTGAAGAGCTTAGTAATAATAAGTTATTAAAAAGTTGCAAATGTGCGAGCACTAGCTTCTAGGGTCATCGGCTTGCTTCTCAAATTAATCGTTATATTATCATTGGAAAACTTTAGAGGAGTTAAAGTGATTTTTTTTTGTTTGTTTAACCTCAAAAATAGCCACGAAAAATTTTTATTCGCTTAATTTTTTTATGAATCATTTTAAAATTTTCTTATTCGATTAACTACAATAGTTCACATAAAATACTTAACACAATAAAGAAACTAAAAAAAACACAATAAAGAAATTTAAAAAACCAAAACAGACCTTAAGCTCAAAAAATTATATAATATTAAAAACTAAAAAAAAAAGAGGATCGAAATTATCAAATAATAAGCATTTTCTTATTCGATTAACTACAATAGTTTACATAAAATACTTATTAAAGTAATTGAAAATTTCTTATCAAATTATTCGGTTAATTTTAAAATTTCACATGGAAAAGTGTTATTCGATTAATTTTTAATCGATTAATTTCTATTCGATTAATTTTTATTCGATTAATTTTCTTATTAAATTAATTATTGAATTATATTAAAAATCTACGTTGCAATACATATACTTTGTTGTCTAGTTGTTAGATTTTTGTTATCAATCATATCACTTTTGATTTAAATATTTGTGCAGAAATAAAATATTTTGGTCATTCTTGTTTTTTTTTCTATTGATGAAGTTTTGTTAAATAAATAACTTTTTATATAAAATCTAGAAAAAAATATTTTTACTTGGATATTAAACATACACAAGAAGCAAAATTCCCAACATTAATTTTATAATTTTTATACGAAATTTGCGTATTAAATATTCCCCCATATTCCAAGAGGCGTCATCATCTTTTTATTTTTGGCAACAACAATCGAATGCTGTAGACATCCTGTATTTATCGCTTAGGTCTAGGAAATATAGAAAGCCCAGCAAAGAATACATGATTTCTGTCAAAGAAGAATGTAAAATCGAGTGTTTTTTTATGTCATTTTGACGTGGCGACGATGACGCCTCTAGGTATATGGGCGATTAAAATTTTTCTTTTTCGATTAACCATTTTAAAAATTTTAGATCAAAAATGTTTTTTTTTCGATTAATCGAAAATTTTTCGATAAATTTTTTAATCAAATTAATCGTTATGCTTTTTACCGAAAATTTTTATATGAATAAATATAACCTTTTTCTTATTCGATTAACTACAAATTTTCGATTAATCGTAAAATTTTCAATAAAATTTCTTATCAAATTAATCTTTATATTGTCTATAAGAAGTTGTTAAATGAATTAAAGAAAAATTTTCGTATTCGATTAATATAAAAAATTTCCAACAAAAATAATTATTACATTAATTTTTGATCAATTTTCCTATCCTACTATTTTTTATACGAAATTTGTATTTTAGTTATTTAAAATTTTCTTATTCGATTAATATTAAAACTTTTCATAAAAATTTCTTATTCGATTAATCGCAAAATTTTCAAAAAATTTCTTATCTTATACTTTCTATAGAAAATTTTTATATTAGTTATAGTAAAATAATTTTATTCGATTAATTTTAAAGTATTCCATACAAAAATTTCTATTCTATCAAACGCAAAATTTTCTATCATATCTTATAAAATTTAATGTTATATATTCTATAGGAAATTTTTATATGCCTTATAGTAAAATTTTCTTATTCGATTAAGTTCAAAATATTCAACAAAAATTTCTATTCCATAAATTGCACAATTTTCAGTCAAATTTTTTATCAAATTAATTGTTATAGTTTTTACAGATAATTTTTATAATAATTATTGTAAAATTTTATTATTCGGTTAACTACAAAAGCTTCTGGCAAAAATTTTTTCGATCAATTGTAAAATTTTGGATAAAATTTTTAAAATTTATTGTTAAATTAAATGTTATTGTTTTAAGTGAATTCGAGTAAAATTCTATTATTTTATTCGACTAATCGAAAAATTTTCGATCAATCCTTATTTTTTTTTTTTTAGAAAATTCGTATAATAATTATATAAAATAATTATATAAAATAATGATAATACTTTGTCTTCTATTTTTCCCAGCTATCTATATGTCGACATTTCATAGGAGCTACCCTAATCATCAGTAGACTTCAGAAATTTTTGAAAGATATTCTCAAAACATTCAACTTTATATTCCCACAATCTAAATAAATTTTTTATTGGTATCAATGTGAGAAGCTAAAACAGCGCATAAAAAACTCGATTGTTTATATAAACTATTAAATATATATTTTTTTCTTTAGGAAAATTAAAATTGTTATAAAAGTATAATAATTTTTGAAAATGCTAATAAACTGTTGGCGAAATATTAAAAAATAAAAGTTAAACCATTGTTACATTTTTTACAAAAAACAAAAAACAAGATCACAAGCTGCATAAATAAACAAAAATCAAAAAATATTAAGATAAAATTATTTAAAATATTCTTATTCGATTAATTTCAAAAATTTCATAAACAAATTTTTCCGATTAATTACAAAACTTTCAATATTACTTTTTATAAAATTAGTCGTTGTATTTCCCATCCGAAATTTTTATATGATTTATTTTAAAATTTTTTATACGATTAACTCCAAATCGTACATAATTTACGTGCAAAATATTTTTTATATCCCATTTATAGCAGAGAATCCTGTCGAATGATTTAAATCGATTAAACGCAATATTTTCTGAAGAAAATATTTTTGTATCCCATTAACCGCAAATATTTCTTTATAACATTTTTATTACATTTAACGCAATATTTTTTTATATTATTTAGAAAACATATTTTGTGCCCCATTAATCGCAAAATTTTCTAAAAAAAATTTTTATTCGATTAAATTCAATATTTCTTGTAGAAAATATGTTTTGTATCCCATTAATCGCAAAGTTTTTATTCGATTAAACGCAATATTTTCTGAAGAAAATATTTATTGTATCCCATTTCTTGCAGAATTTCCTATAGAAAATTTTTATTACATTAAATACAATATTTTTTGTAGAAAACGTATTTTGTATCCCATTAATCGCAAAATTTTTTATAAAAAATTGTTATTCGATTAAATGCAATATTTTCTGTAGAAAATATTTTTTCTACATCGCACATTTTTATCTACCTCCAATTCACCATCGATGATTATGAAACCGTAATTGCTTTAAAATCGTTTTATAACAACAAGTGTAGAGGAGTTCATACACGATCATATACATATTTGAGTATGTGTGAGTGTGTATACAACTGAACGTTTGCAGTTTTTCATATCCTTGAAAGTTTTATATTCACATTCTTTGTGTGCTGGTGTGAGAGTGTGTGAGCATTGGTGTGTGTGTGTGTGTATTTATGAATGCAGTGCAATTGAATGGCAGTTTAGCTGAACTACTGGTTGTGTATGTGTGTGTGTGTGTGTGTGTGTGTGTGTGAAAATATCTATCACTGCACTACTTGTATACTCCTGTTCAAACCACAAAACGATTGATTGAAAATTCTCGGTCAATAAATTCTGATTGCAGTGCTGGAAAAAGCTGTGGAAAAACCTGAGTCAAAGATGTTAAGGAGCGAACTTAAATACTCACATATTTTTATACAAAAGCCATTTCGAATTATTGCCAAACGAACGATGTGAGACGTCATGGACTTTAAACTAATGGCATTTAGGCAAATAAAAGTTAAACTTCTACCTTTTTAATTAAAGAAAAGTTAAAAAAAAAATATTTATGTATTTATAATGAAAAATCTGACTTAAAAAACAAGCAAAACAACAAAAACAATTCCTGTCATTAAGATTAACAAATTTTTGTTGCATAAATATTTCTCAAATGCTTAAACAATAAATAAACTATACGCTTAGCAGCCAGTATATATTTTATATTTAAAGCGTTTTGCTGCCAGATTAAGGACACCGTTTGCAAAAGTTTTTGGCACATATTTTACATTTTTTTATCCCAAACTTATTCCAGTTTGAACTATTTTTCTATCTATTCTTGTTTTATTTTTATTTTTTTTTTTTTTTGGTTTTGTATATAATTTTCTGCACCACAAGGTTTTGTTATGCACTCTATTATAATGTCATATTTTATTTAAATTATTTTCACTATTCAACATTTTTGTTTTTGGCAAATTTTCAACTCACCGTTGCAAAGCTTTAGTTTTGCGTTTTGCTACAAAAATTTTAAACGGAAAAAGAAAATATTTAACAAAATTAAGCTTAGAACATATTATTTTATAGTGGAAAACAATAAATTAAAAAGAAAGAGACAGCTCGTTTTCTTATGTTTCGTAGCTGTCCATATCGCTCCTTTATTGCAATATAGTCATATCTCAAAAAATGGGATTTTCGAGTTTACAATACAGATCTTGTTAACAGTGCTATCTTTTATATTGTGCCAAAAATTTATTCAAATTACTCTTAAACTGTTTCCTTTAGGAGATATTTTCTAAAAAAAAAAATGTCTAAAGCTTGTATGGAAACTAAAAAATTTGAAATGCGTTTTTCTTGAAACAAGCTTTTTCTAGTTATAACTATGTTGCAATAAAGGAGCGATATGTTGACATTTCATAGGAAAACTGTAGCCATCTTATACGATTTATCGTCATTTTGACGACTTTGGGTGCTGAAAATAGTAGTTTTACGATTTGACGATTTCAGGTCTGTTTTTGGCGATTTTTATAGATCAAATTTAAAACTACAGACATGCTGACTTCAAGTTAATTTATGTAGAAAATGCAAATAATATTTATGGATAGAGAAAGAACGGTACTAAAATAAATGCGTATGTAAATTTATTTATTTATTATAAACAGCTAGTTTTCTATGTTTCCTAGCTGTTTATATGTCGACATTTCATAGGAGCTACCCTAATCATCAGTAGGCTTTGCAAATTTTTGAAAGATATTCTCAACTATTCAACTTTATATCCCAACAATCTATACAAATTATTGAGAGTTTAAAAAAAAATGCTTTAATAATGTTTGAGAATATCTTTCAAAACTTTCCAAAGTCTACTGATGATTAGTGTAGCTCCTATGTAATGTCGACATGTAGACATCTGGAAAATATAAAAAAAGCTGTTTATAAATTTTTGATTGGTATCAATGTTAGAAGCTAATATAGTGAATAAAACTCAATTGTTTTTATTCATTTATTTAAATTTTTATTTTAGAGGATATGTACACATCGCTCCTTTATTGCAACATAGTCATAACTCAAAAAATTAACTTAGTACTGTTAGCAAAATTGTTAAGAATACTACTTTTTATATTGCGCAAAAAATTTATTTAAATTACTTTTAAACTATTTCCTTTAGCAGATATTTCCTAAAAAGAGATTTCTAAGACCTGTATGGAAACTAAAGATTTTAAATGCGTTTTCTTTAAACACGTTTTTTTAGTTACGACTATGTTGCAATAAAGGAGCGATATGTATATTGAATATGTTAGAGGTGTATTTGATCACATGCGAATAGTATTTTTAAAAAAAATTATTATATAAGCAAAAAACTGTTCAAATTTTTATGTAAAAACGTGTGATTATATTTTCAGGTGACTTAAATTTGAGGACAACTTCAAAAGTTTAACTTCTATAAATCCTTGTTTTAGTGGTTTCTTATTTCAGCGTAGATTTCGAAAGACGAGGAATTTAATCCAAATTCTATTAAAATTGGATAATTGACTTTACGATATAGATGTGAATGTTAGATTTTTGAAAAAAGGCATCAAAAATGATTCTTCACTAATGTTTTCTTCTATAGTTTTAAGTACAAATATTATTCTTATCATCCAGTTACGTGAACCTTAAAAAGAAATTTCAGAGGATATACTATTATTATCTAGTCAAGGATATACTGCATATATAAGATGTTGAAAACTTTGAACTATTTAACCTGCTGTGTAATTTGAAATAAACTAAATTAAGTTAGAGTTTACAATATTTGCAATAAATTTCTTCAGTTCAAGGTCATTTTTTATTTTTCAATATTTCGTTTTCCTTCGGAAGACTTCTTCAGGACAATTTGATTGTGTGTTATAAATTCAATAAAATATTTATTTTTATTCCAACACAATACAGTAAGTATGTTCTTTTCGTCTACTCATTAATCTAAGGATATTGCTAGCTCTGTACTGCATTATAAAAACACAGAAACCACAATATCTTTCGAATAATTTTCGGTTTTCCAAATCAATACGACATCCTATAATAATAATAATACCTAAAATCAATAATAGTACTTTTGAAAGATAATTTTAAGACATTTTTAAAGATTGTGGAACAGTCTACCAAGAAGTCTCAAAACATTCACACGCTTATTGTCCACAATTCGACTCAAGTACTTATAATTTAAAACAAAACAATAATAATTTTTTTAACTAAAATTTTTTATAAACATCAATAAGTTTAAAAACAAAATTTTTTTTCATTTTTTATTTAATTTGGTGATAAACAAAAACATTGATGTTGCTGCTGCCAAGACCACACGAAAATAAAATTTGAAGTAATTACGCGCACACACATCAACGCGCACAGCTTCAACGATCTAAATCAGGAGTGCCCAAGCCCTATGCGTTTGGTGCTCATTTGTTTTTCTAAAAGCACTTAGCTATGTATATATGCTATATAATATACACATGTGTTTGTGCATACATGCTTTGCTGGTAAACATTGACGACAGCGAATATCAGTGTAGATTTAGTTGCACGTATGATAGCATTTTGTTGCTTTACAACAACAAATATTATATAAAATTAGTTTTTTCTTAAATGTATTGGTGTTTGCTCTTCCACATAGAACGTTTGGGCACCCCTGGTATAAACTATTTCGATTTTATCCAATTACGCAGCAAACCATATGTGTGATTTTATTCTCTGTAACACAATAAAACAAAGTCTGGTTTAAAGAAACAGTTTAAAGTCCGGCCATGCCGCATAACTGCTCCTCTTTACTTGTAAGCCGCACAAAACGAAGTGGAAAAGGAACTTTAAATTAAATATTTTTTCCGGATGTTGTTTTCACTAGTCCATACCTACCAACCTTTAACAAACCAAAAAAAAATGTTTTATGTTGACAAAAAAAACAAAAAATACTAAATATAAATAAGTTATTCATTTTAGTTTTCTTTTTTGGAAAGTGTACAAGTTTAGGTTTATTTGCATTTGTTTAACTACTTTAACCCAACATTAACATGGCTGCTGGTAAAAGGACTTTTATTTTAATGTATGTAGATCCCTGGATGGCGTGTAGTTTTCTTTTTCGGCTTTTTTATTTTGTATTTGGGAATAAATTTTGGATGTGCTGCTTTTCTTACCATAAAAACGTGACGTTTTTAGTAGTTGTGCTTGCTGTGGGTAATGAAAAGGTAATTTTCACTTTTACCCTGTTTTTTATTTGCCTTTTTAAGGACACGAGACTATTGTCAACTAGTAGCCTGTTAATGGCTTTTGCCTTTGTTGGTTTTGTCATTTTAATATTTAGTGTTTTCTATTTGCTTGTATTTTTCTATTTAAATTAAATAATAAAAGGTTTATTAATGTTAAATAACATTTTTCCAAACCATTTCATTTATTTATAATTTTTTATTGCTCTCAGTTTGCTTTCACTTTCATGTCATTAAATGTGTTTGTAAGTTTGAAAGAAATATTTACTTTTTTTGAAGTGCTGTTATGTTCGAAGGATAATTTGATTAAATTTACTAAAAGTGCACAAGGCGTTTAACATTTCTATTTTAAGATTTAAATTTTTTTTCTGCACCTCAACTATTTATTATACTCTCAGATTCACTTAGTTAAAGGCACTAAAAAAGCACCATATTGCAGAATTTTAAAATAGAAATTTGCCACTGTTTGAAAAAGTTTATTGATTGGTCCGGTTCGAAGGACCACGAACAAATTGCTGCTTTTTTTTTTGGCGTTAAAAGCACAATTTGAGTTGGCCAATTCTACTTTATCCAAAGCAGAATTAGGAATATAATTACAGTACACCCCCTGTAATTATCAACCGCTTAAATGCCTTTTTCGTTTATTTACCAAAATACACGGTTAACTAACTTTCTTTTTAATACCCATTTTGGGTACTTACCCAAAATATTGTATCTCAAATCCAAAAACTCCCTAAAAATACCTTCATTTATTTACCCAACACTGCCTACCTATTCACTCAACTCTGTGGAAAATTTTGTCACTTGTTAAACACAAAGCGTAAGTTTTTGTGAATTCAGCCAATTTGCTTTTTAACGTTCTGATACTCTTTTATTATATACATACACGCATATACTCCTGCTATTTTTTTCTATATATGTATGTATATACAATTTTTGTGATAATGAAATTGTTTTTGTTTGTTTTTATTGAATAAAATATTTTATTTTGAAACTTCTTTTGCCTTAATTTTTATTTTGACATATGTAACGACTTTGATTTAACTAGAGTCCGTTCGTAGAGGTACTTAAGCGTCTTCACATAATTACCTCTATGAGGTAATTAAACGTCTCCGCTTTAATACCTTATTCGCTCAATTACGCAAAAATTACAGCAACTTGAGTGAGGTAATTAAGCGGGGTTCACTGTAACAATTGTAATGGAGTTTTTTGGGGGAAAAGAAATAAAAAAATCGGGATTTAATATTTCTTTCCCACAAATAGGATTTAATTAAATTAGTCACCTAGGCTTACACAGATTTACAATAACTGAGAATCGAGCGTTCTAAAACTTATATTCACCAGTGTTAATCACACTGGTTGTATTGTCGCTCACGATGGTATGTAGAATATAATAAACAAATGTAAAATAGGGTATATAAGGTTAAAATTCATTACGAATTCATGTAATAATTCATATTTTGCAAATTATAAGAAAAAAAAAAATTATAAAAAAATATATTGTCCAAATTAGTTTGGACACAATTCAATATATTTGATTATAAAAAAACAAGTGCTTTGAAAAAACTGCCATGTCTCAGGCTTGTCCATTCTGCTTAAAGACCAAAGAAGAGCCTTTCATTAGAAAATCCACTTTGATTGTCCTAAATATCACTTACGTATGATAAACCCTACCAAACGAATAATGAAGCAAAAGAAAAATGTTGTTAAAGTAAAGAGATGATAAAAGATAAAAGACAAATATCTTGAGGCAGAAGTATTAATTTGTCAACACGCGCTCGAGCTTTCATTAATTACCAAAATGTCAACTACTAATCCAATTTAGTACGTTTTCAGTTTAGTATTTTTCCTCTCCTACTTGTTTGCCTCCATTTCAGTTTTGCCTGAAATAAACGTAACAGTATTTTTCTTTTTTTTTTGTGAGTTTTTCCCTGACCATTGTTGTCTTGTTTTCTAACTTGTTTTTTGCTTTCACTATTAGTCCTATTTAGATTGACAACACGTACTAATGCTATTGTGTTAGAAGATGTTACAGCTTGAAGTCCACAGCCGATAGCGAATGCTTTCCAAATTGATGTGATGAACGAAATAGGCAAAAAACAACACTAAATTGAAATATTTAGTTTTGTTGTTATAAATTAATTTGATTTGTATTAATGGTAATGCCAGTTCAGCTGGTTAATGCCTTCTCATCATAAGAGGATTGTCGGCACACAAGCCACTAAACTATTTAATAGCTGATAATGGTTTTAGGGAGATGAGTTTTACTCGTATTAAAAATCAATCTCAAGACATATTTTTATACTAAAAAATATTTATATCGCTTCATTATAAAGGATAATTGCAATTAATTGCGTGTTTTGTTTTATTATCAAAGTTTCTAAAAATAAAATTATTTTACTCAATCCAAAAAACAGTGCAATAATAAAGTACAATTTACTTAGAACATTATTTTGCAGGGGCCAGATTCCGCAACGATGAATTTTTTTTACCAGTGAACACTCAAAATAAAATTCACCAACAGGCCTAGTGTTCACTTTTCAATAACAAGCAATTCCGTAAGAATCAATGAATTTCATTGCCCTGAATGTGTTTGTAAAATTAGAATGATGAGCTGAATGCTCAAGTCCAAATATTGCCAGATAATTAAAAACCAAAAAAAGCTAAAAATTCCAAAAAAGACCTTAAGCTCGAACAATTACACATATTAAGAAAGAAAAAGCGGTCAAAATTTTTATTCGAATAATTTTCAAATACGATAATTAAAAAACAAAAATCACTGTAGAGAAATTTTATTTTATTCGAATATTTTTAATCGAGTAGGAATTGATTCCCATAATCAAACCATTATGAGGTGTGTCTGAAAAACTTGGAGTATCTCTTAATCCAGGATGAAAGCCGTTAAGTACATATGAATGTACATATGTACACGAATATTTATTCGAATAACCCCTAATTGCCAACTAAGATCAAATAACTAAATATTAAGTATTCAGTATCCCTTTTAAAAATATGTTACTTTAATCGATGACAATTTTTATTCCAATAATTTTTAAATACGATAATTAAAAAACAAAAATCACTATAGAGAAATTTTATTGTATTCGAATATTTTTAATCGAATAGAAATTGATTCCCATAATCAAACCATTATAAGGTGTGTCTGAAAAACCTGGAGTTTCTCTTAATCTAGGATGAAAACCGTTAAGTACATATGAATGTACATATGTACACGAATATTTATTCGATTATAATTTTTATTCGAATAATCCCTAATTGCCAACTAAGATCAAATAACTAAATATTAAGTATTCAGTATTCCTTTTAAAAATATGTTACTTTAATCGATTACAATGTTTATTCGAATAATTTTCAAACAGGATAATGAAATAAAAAAAATCACTGTAGAAAACTTTTATTTTATTCGAATATTTTTAATCGAATAGAAATTGATTCGAATAATCAAACTATTATAAGGAGTGTCTTAAAAAACTGGAGTTTATCTTAATCTAGGATGAAAACCGTTATGTACACGAATATTTATATACACGAATATTTATTCGATTATAATTTTTATTCAATTAATCTTTAATTACGGACTAAGATCAAATATGTACGAGTAATTAAATATTATATATTCAGTATCCCTTTTAAAAATATGTTACTTTAATCGGTGACAATTTTTAATCGAATAATTTTTAAATACGATAATAAAAAACAAAAATCACTGTAGTGAAATTTGATTTTGTTCGAATCTTTTTAATCGAATAGAAATTGGTTCGAATAATCAAACCTGGAGTGTCTTAATCTAGGAAGAAAACCTTTAAGTATATATGTATGTACATATGTACTCGAATATTTATTCCATTATGATTTTTATTCGAAAAAAAAAACCACAACAAAATTTCTAGCCGGGGGACAACTAGCTATTTCGTAGTCGCTACACTACTCATCAGCACCCATTCGTATTTGAAATCCGTCCCCGAGATTTGATTATTATTTTTCTTGTCTTCTTCAATGAAAAATAATTGATCACAATAAATTTGTATTGTAAAAAATCCTTTTTAAGAAAAAACTTAAGAAAAGAAAACCTTGAACTTAAACCCGATGTGCAAATGTATAAACCAAAATATAATGTAAAAATTATAATGTTTAACAAAAATTCAATAAAAAAATTTCATTCGAATAATTTCAATCGAGTATTTTTTTCGAAAGATTATGTTAGTAATATTATTCGAATAATTTTCTATTTGATTTTTGAGTTAATAAAAAAATTGCACACTGGATCTGGAATATATGAACTGTTCTTTAAATCTAAAATAAAACTCGTTACGTACATATTTATTCGAATATTATTCGATTGCCAGTTTTAATCGATTACTTTCGTTGGTATATTTTTTTTTTTTTTTTTGCATAATTTTTATTCTAATTGTATTTTTATATGAATAAAATTTCTCCTAAAAATTTTATTTATTCCCTTAAAGAACCGGCAACGAAAGCACAAACAATTACGAGTACATACATTTTTTGATAATTCTTTGTCTTTATGGTTGTCAGAGAAGTTGAAATATAAATTGTTTCTTATTATTTGTGCAAGATGGATTATATATTTCTTTTAGGATTTTTGCTGTTGCAAGAAACTTTTTGTCTGTGTGACAACAGTTGTTATTGGCTTAAAACTAATTTGTCTGTGTCAGTGTGTGCGCATTAGATTTTATGTCCTTAAACAAATGTTGTAATTGGTTTTAAGAAGTTTATGCAAGTATTGTGATGATTTAAGCTGTGTTATAGATTAAATACAATATATAGTGAGAAAGAAAACAGAAAATATACTTTATGGACAGCAAGATTATAGTTAAATAAAATAAGAACTTAAACTACAAAAAGTTTAAGTTTATGAGAAGAAAAATAAATGATAGAAATGCATGAGAACATTTTATTGATAATGTTAAGTCGTATAGTTGTAATGTGGCAAAAGCATGTTAATTCAGTAATTGAAATGTGCCAGTTTAGCACTATGATGTTTATCATTACAAAGTTAGTTGTTCAGCTCTTCTCAGCGTAAGTCCAAAGTCATTTTGTCATTTAATGTTTAAAATAATTCAAGTGTTTGTCTAGCAAATTTTTAATTTATATTTCATTTGCCTGATTTTGTTGTTTCGTAATTTTGTTGCTCTAATTTTAAATACTGAAAAGTTTTATTACTGAAATTATTTAAAACTTTAATCCTTCAACTAAAAGCAAAACTATATTTATTCATTTTTTATGAACTCCATTGGGCATTTCCTTGTGTTAGAAATATTGTATTTAATTCCCATTGTATGTAGTTTTATAATTTATGTGCTAACAGCTATGGAACATGATGGGATACATACAGACATAAGGGCGTACCAAAAGAAGTGAGAGCATTTAGTGTTATAGACTTTGTATATTCGCAAACTGCAAAAGTCATATAAAAGCACGAATGATATTGTGTCATATGATGCTATAAGCCATCGTGTCATATGATGATATTGTGGAATGATCTCATAATGACATACTCATATTACCATACTTTTAATAAAATCATATGGTCCCACTGTAACAAAAACTTGTTTTAATATAATCTGATTTTATTCTGGAGTATTAAAGTTTAAAATCACAAAAAAAGTTTTGCGCAAAAAATATTTTTGATTTTGTGGTTTTAAACCGGTGGCCTAACTTGCAATCATTTTGAGATCACTTGTTAATTTTTGCAGATACTTTATTGTAAATTTCAAAATATATTACACTAAAAATGTGTTTTCTGATGGATGAAACTATAATGCACTAAATTGGAGATCTTCTGGCATATCTCTCTGAGAAATGGTGCCAGTCAATTCATCATTTTGGCAAAAGTAAGGTGGCAGCTCTGGATATCTCCAAAGCGTTTGACAGAGTGTGGCTGCACTACTGGCAAAACTTACTGCTTTTGGTGTCGGTGATGACTTTTCTCGATTTATATCGAGCTTTCTCAGAGACCGCACTATACGAGTTGTTATAGATGGGGTCTCATCAAACGAGTTCAAGATTAATTCAGGGGTACCAAAAGGCTCCGTTCTTTCTCCTAATCTATTTTTTATTTTCTGAATGACCTTCTCTATCAAACTTCCAACCCTATCCACTCTTTCGCGGATGACAGCAGCATTTGCCACTCGTACTCTTTTAGTTATAGCCTCAGCCTATCAGAGATCGCTGCTAAGAGGCTAAATATAAATGATTCACTGAATAGTGATCTTCTATTAATCTCCGAGTGGGGTCGTAAAAATAGGGTCACCTTTAATGCTCGTAAGACCCAATGTTGCTTATTAGCACACAAACAAACGACCGCAGATGCTGCTTTATCCGTACACATGGATGGTACAAATATTGAGGAATAGGATGCTCTTGATGTTCTTGGTATGAAGTGCGATGTTCGCTGGGCTGAACACATTTTTCATATCTCTAAAGAAGCATTCAAGTGTCTCGGTTTCTTGAAACGGTGTAAGATGTACTTCACTCCACCCGACCTCCTTACTATTTATACCACCTACATCCGACCGAAAATGGAATACAACTCTCATGTTTGGGCCGGTGCCTCAAAGTCTATTTTGGGGTTACTCGACCGTGTGCAGGAGAGGGTGAAGAAGCTCATCAGTGACAGTAGGGTATCCAACTCTATTGACTCACTGGAGCATCGACGCAGTGTGGGGTGCGTTACTCTGTTCTATCGTTACTACAATAGATTTTGCTCTGACGAGATTAGGGGTCTTGTTCCCGAAACGCGCACATTTTTGCGTACCACGCGTTCATCGTCCAGAGCTCATCCATTTGCGGTCGATTGCCCGGGGAATCGTACTACGCATTACAGAGAGAATTCGTTTTTTGGCCGTACGCTTCGTCTGTGGTACAAGTTGCCTGCAGACGTTATAACGTTGGAAAGTTCAAGTCAAATGTTCACAAACACTACTTCTTCTTTCCCCTCCTCACAACCTATTTTCCTAGTTCTGGTACAATGTACTGCATATGTAGGGGTCATCCCCTGAGTACTGGTCCAAGTTAAAAAAAAAAATTAAGAAAAAACTAAAAACATTTGTTTTGTTGCAGGAGTTGTTGTATTTTATTGTGAATTGTATTATGTTTTGATATTATTTTTGTGCTTTATATTTTATATTTGTTAAAAGTAATAAAGTTTATTTTGCAAATATCTCGTCTTAAAACATCCCACTTGAATATAAATATATCAGTAAACCTGTATTAAAAATGTTTAAGGGTTTAGTTGTATAACTACACAATGATATAGTTTCATTATATAAAAATAACACGATACTAACAAATTATTAGTAACCTCAAACAGTGGTCATAAAGTCATTAGTATAAAAATTATTGCAGGAAATAATATGAATATAAAATCATATCATCACTCAGTCAAGTTTTCATGGAGTCATATGACTACATCATGACATATATTGTACTTTTGTTTCTTATTTGTTTTGGTTTTGAAGTCTTAACATTCTTTGCTTTCTTATTTCTGCAAAATCATTTTAATTTCGTTCCAAGGCACCCTAATGCTGAACTATTAATGTGTGTGCTCATACATGTAAGTCTTGTTAAATATGTAATGAATTTTATGTAAATATTCTATGACCAACTGTGTCAATAATGACTTTAACCTAATTTTAGTTAATATGTTTAGTTGTGTTTGGTGTTCATTTTAACTGATGTTTAGTGCCGAAAAGCAACCCTTTAAGTATTTGGGCGAACAATTAAGGAAAATTGCAGTAAAAGAAGGATTTATACATTAAGTTTTAAATTTTGTATATTTTTGGTGATTTTTAGCAAATAAGTTTTTTTGGGTACAAAAATATATGAAAATATTATAATACCGAGAATTTGAAAAACAAAGGTTTGTCCACAAATTGCTATGATCATCCTTGGCCGCCAGATTTTTTAGTACCTGACATACGTAGGAAACTTTATCATAAATAACACTAAAACAAAATTTTAAACTTTTTCACAAATTATTGCGATCCGAAGATTATTTCTGGTTAGATTTAACTGACTGCTAGCCCACTTGGGCCATATCTGAACTAGTTGTTTTATACAGCGATATGCTGCAAGAACAGGCCAATGCTGGGAAACTTTAACAGCCTCTGAAATAAAATTCCGTTGTGATTTTTCAAAACGCCGACATAAGTATATTTTTGTGGCCTCCTTTACCACAATCAATTGTCGGAAGCCAGCAATTTCTTCCCATCAAATTGTGATTTTTCAGTGACTAAATACCAATAAAATTAAATTTTAAATAATTTCCAAAATTATAGGTATCCGAAGATTATTTCTTGTTAAGTTTAAGTGGCTGCCAGCCCACTTGGGTCATATCTGAACCCGTTGTGGTAAACATCGATTTGCTTCAGGAACAGGCCAAAGCTGGAAAACTTTAAGTGCCTCTAAAATAAAAAAACGCCGTCATAAGTATATTTTTATGGTCTTATCTACCAGAATCAATTGTTGGAAGCCAGCAATTTCGTTCCATCAAAACCCGGCTAAAAGTAATTAAAATCCAATTTTTTTAGTTAAATTTAACAGGCTACCAGCCATATAAAAGCCAGCCCACTTGACTCCAATTTGGTACCTTTGTGTTGCCTGAGTGTGATATGTATCTCAGCAGATCTATATATTATTGGGCCAGTTCAGAGCCAACCCTAGGATCGGATGAAAGAGACCAATATTCCGACATCACATTCCAATATTTCTGGCAAATCATGCAGCTTCGGTCTCCCTAGATACAAAGCTCTTATAAAAGAAAAGGCTGGACACCGATAGAAGTTATGCTGTACACTCTCTACTTCCTTCTGGTCCCGAAAACGTCTAAAGAAATCATTCAATGGACGATTTAATCATCTTGCATTCGTCCCGTCCAGTAGAACATAACTTTCATAGGGGCAGACCTCCCAGGATATTAAGATATTAATGCTCCTATTGTCTTACATAGGCCATGCCAGCCTTGATATAAGACAACTAACCTCACTGACCATCTGCCTTGTGCGGTTCCTAAAAGTTGACGCTGTGATTGTTTCTTACAGCTCTTGAGCAGAATACCAACCATCTCATCTATATTCCTTTGTTATAGCTGGAGCTCGGTCTTTGCCAGTTAGTCCGCAATAATGTTTCTGCAAACTTCACTATACCTTGTAACTAGAAGAGCTCTACGTTTACATATTTAACATTCCCAAGAAGACCTGGTTCTGCATTGCTGTACATCAGTTTAGGGCACTCTGCTTTTTGAGGTGTAGTGGAATTCCTAGTAGGTTGTAGAAAAAAAAAAATCTAGGAAGTCGCATGACTTTTGTGGTGTTGGACTTTCGGTACCCTCATCAAGAGTTAATTGGCGATCATCAAAACTGCCGGAAGGTTCTGCTTGCAGACGATGCCGGCACTGACGATGGTTTAGGTTCCTACATTGGCTGCAGTGTTCTGGCTATCGTTTAAGCCTAAAAAATACAGAAAATGGAATTAGTTCCTCTGACAACTATGGTGCAATGCTGGATTTTAGAGGCTAAAGCCACCGTGAAGTGATGTTGTCTTGCAAAAAATACCTGTAGTGTAAGGAAAGAAAACTGATGGGTACACGGGTGAGTTGGTTAAGGGCTGTTGGAGGCTAATAACAACTTTAAGTGATGTTGCCTTGCAAAAGATACCTATAGTGTAAGGAAACAGAAATGATGGGTAGACGGGTGAGTTGGTTAAGGGCTGTTGCTCTAAATGAACTTCGGCTCACCAACTCATTAAGCCTTGTCTGGGAAATTGCATACAGAAGGGATTAAAAAACCTGAGCTCTTCAGCGAAGGTTTTGGAAAATGGTTGCGACGTGTGTGAGCCTTACAAGCCACACTGGGGCATTGGTGAGTCGTGAATTGTTCACCCCCTGAAGTTGGCCCATGATCATATAATGCCGACAAGGCAGTTGCTGATGTAAATCAATTTTCACAATATAACTCGTTTAAGAGACATCCTGCACGAACCAACTTGGATGTCGTATCGACCCTGCTAATGTATTCAGCACAGCATTACTATTTATACAAATCCGTAGTTTCTCCCCGTATACCCTATAGTATCAACTAGTTAGCGAGCCTTATTATAGCCGCGATTTTCATCTCTTTTTATAGTCTAAAACTATAGTCCTCCTCTCATGCGGTAGGATGAAGATACCCTCACCATCTCCCGAGCCCGATTTGTATGCAGCTGTAAAGATCTCAAGCACTTCATATTGGTGATCTATGCCGATCACCTTCGCGACCGTGCCTGACAAAAGTACATCAAATCTTTTGACGGGCAGTAGGCGCCGACAAAACTCTTAAAATGAATACATAGGTTAGGTCAGGTTATACAGGCCGCCAGTTTCATGGAACCAGCCTACTTGGGTCCTTTTGATCTTTTGATTTGGAGGCGATATTTTTGAAAATAAATTTCCGGCAAATATTTGAAGGCTGAATTTTAATTTTCTTAACTACTAACATAATTTGTATTTCCTTTATGTCCTTTTGCTTAGAACCAATAAACCGCAGACAGCCAGTTTTAATAAAAACCCACATTAATCTAAATATTTACTTAAAGAGTACTTTTAATAAAATACGCTTATGGGTTTGTGCTACTGACATTAAAAATTCACAACTTGAGAATAAATTTGTGTGTCATAAAACGACAACTTTTACTCTTGACACACGCACACACACACACACGCACTCTCTGTATTAAATCTATTTTTTACATACTTTATTAAATAAAATGAAAATTACTTTGTTTAATTTTTTATTATTTAAGCTGAATGTAGAGTTAAGAAGAGTCAGAGTGAAATAAGTTGTGTTAGTTTGCCAAAGTCAGTGTAGAGAGTGTTTTATTCCTTTCTATTTTTTATGTTGTAACATCATGTGGTCAGTAAAATTTAATTAAGAGAAATTAATTGTCTGGAATGGGAAATAAAAAATTAAATTAAGAAAAAAACGCACACACAACTTTTTTGTGAAATAGTTTCAGTGTTAATTTTGTTAAAGGGGTTATTAATGGAGTGGGCGACACTTTTTCAAACGAAATGAAAAGCAGATGTTGTTTTCATTTTTTCCACAGTGTTGGACTGCCTCCATACGAGTACCATCAAGAGGCGTTTGAAATACTTTTTTCTAACATAATAAATTGTTGGGTAATATTTAATTAAGGTGCATTAAAAAGTAATAAACGATAAGACAATATTAATAAGACCTCAAGTCATACAAATAAAGAGGAAAAATAATAAAAAATAAATATTTTGTGACATGTTGTCATATGGTTATAGACATTTAAGAATTGTTAAAGAGTTGTAGGGTGCTATTAGTTAAAATGATTTAATGTGGTGGCATTATCATGCCGATATAAAGCAGTTTAGACTGGTAAACATCTATTTTCATAGAATGCTAGAAAATATTTATAAAATTAGATACCAGTGATTGCTAGCGGTTATGTTCAGCTATTTCTGATAACTCTGAAACTTGTATACCACCTCTTTATCTAGAAACTTTAAACTTACATTTTAGTTATAATGGGTGATTTTATAAGAACTATCGGAAATTAAAAAGAAAAAAAACACATAAAATTCAGAAAAATGCATGAAATATTTATTTGGATCGATAGTTGGGTCGATATAATTTAATGTTTGAAGATTATTTCATGCAAATGTTGGCCGCGGCTGCGCCTCAAATGGTCCATCCGCTTAGTCCAATTTTGGCATATTCTTTCCAACATTTCGGCCGGTATCTCACGAATAATGTTGGCAATGTTGGCTTCCAGTGCGTCAATCGAAGCGGACTTGTCGCTATAGACATTAGCCTTAACATAGCCCCACAAAAATAGTCTAGAGGCGTTAAATCGCACGATCTGGGCGGCCAATTGACTGGTCCCAAGCGTGAAATAAACTGTTCACCGAACTCGCCTCTCAATTGGTCCATTGTTACGCGTGCTGTGTGGCATATGGCACCGTCTTGTTGAAACCACATGTCATGCAAGTCAAGCTCTTCCATTGTGGGCAAACTAAAATTTGTTATCATCACACGGTAGCGCTCACCATTCACAGTAACGTTGTGATTCGCATCATCTTTGAAGAAATACGTGCGAAATTTTTTTACAATAGCCCGAATAGAAGCCTCAGTAGGTCGATTAAACTGACCATAAAATGGAAGAAGCGCGCGATGAACTTTCTTAACAGAGCACGCATTTTGGTAATAAAATTCAATAATTTGCAAGCGTTGTTCGTTTGTAAGACGATTCATGATTAAATTATAGACCAAACTGAAGATATTTGACAGTGACACAAGATACAAAACGTGCGTGAGCTGTCAAAACTAGTGTTGCCAAAAAGATAATAGCAAAAAAATCACTCGTTATAAGGAAGATAATCCTTATAACACACAATACGTTCTGGGTAACGCACTGGAGTCGTTTGTATACTAAAATACGTATTACTTTTGGTATTGAGACCTGGAGAATCAATTCGTATTCACAACACAAGAGCGTTCTGTGGCTGTGTTCTGTAAATTTGGCGAGAAGTTCTCACGTCGAAAACGTGTGAAACTAGTTATTCCATCGTTTCTCGAAAAGTGAGAGAAAACTGCGTCTGTAACTAATGTCGAAAACTATCCAAAGCCGATTTTACTGAATTTCAACAGCAAACATATGAATCGATGGAGTAATAGAATGGTGAAAGAAAAAGGTTTCTAAGTTTAACGGTTTTCTCAGAAACGGTATTTCAACGGCGGACAGACGGGCATCGCTAAAACGACTTTTCTATCAATTCTGATTCAGGATATGTATACTTTATAGGGTCGGAAATGAAAATTGTGGAAATTACAAACGGAGTCACATAGTTATATATAATCTTTAAATTTTTTTAAAGGTATAATAATTATACTTTATAATTATAAATAAATTACTGAACAGCGACTTATTTATAACAACATGTATTGCCAAAAATAAAGTCAGAGACATGCATTCTTTTCTTTAGAAAACTTGTCAACAATCCCACTCCAAGCTATTAAGACAGTTCTTTTTTCTTCCATAAGCCACGTACACACGGTTGTCAGATCTCGCAATATTGCCAGTAAAATTGTCTGAAAATGTATTACAATCGTGCGAACTGCCAATTTTTAATTTACAACGTTGTCAGATAAACCATTGTCAATCAATTGTAAGATGACAATGTTGTCAGGCATCTGACAATCGTGAGAACACTCTTCGTCGGCATTGCCAGATAATTGGCTAGTATTGTAAGCTCAGTTTTAATTGTCAGATGTATAAAATTAGTGCAGCTGACAATGGCATCATTGTCAGAAAAAAGTTTGATGGGCAACACTGCCAAACAGATGGCACTTGACATGTTGTAATGGAATGCCTTACAACATGTCTGGCGATTTTTTTCATCTAACAATCTGACAACCGTGTGAACTGACAATTTTTGCTGTCAGGTGATTTATTTGTCAGACAATGAAATTGTAATATTTTCTTAAGATCGTCTGAACACACAATTTACTTCTGCGGGACAATTTTTCATTGTCACTACATTGTCAGCATGTTGCCAGATCTTACAATATTGTAACATCTGACAACCTTGTGTACATAGCTATAGATTTATTACGATAAATGACTATAAAATCTTAAAATCTTAATCTGTGAAGTACTCACTAATTATAACATTTATAAAATTTTGTGCTAATTATAAATCAATTTAATTTTTCAACAACAAAATATCTATTCTTCTTCAAATGAGATATAAAGCTTTTATATGAAATGAGACTACAAGTACAGCCAGCCAACAAATAATTAGATTAAAACAAACGAAAATTAATCATTTAACATAACCACGTACGAGTACGAGTATGTGCGGCGGCAAACTTGTTCACATACAAATATCTCTTGACTGCAAATCGAAGTAGAAAACTTTGTAATTTATGCGCCGACATCAGTTTTTTCGACTAACCAATAAACAACAGAGAAAAAGGGAAACAAAAATTATTCCCTTGCAATTATTTATGATTTATAGAGCAATTATGTTTATGAAGTTATAAGCACATGGGACATATGGCAGCATATTGCAAGCCAGCACTCACACACACACACACACATACACACTCATGCCCATATACATACGTAAGTAGATCTTTCAGCTTCTCTTAATTTTTGTAAAAGTTTTTCCAAAATTTCTTGCTGATGGATATTTAAACATATTAATTATTTGTTGTGAACTTGCAGTCGCTTTCAAATATCTTTTTCCTAAGCATTAGAACAAATATTATATTACAGAGAATAACATGCCATTAGGATAAGAACGAGTCACAAAGGGACTAACAGCATGAGCAGATTAAGAAATGCATTAAAATGCAAACTTTCCCCCTCATTGAATGCTACAGGGTGTGGCCAATTGAAAAGCGATAATAGAGGGGTGATTATCAAAAGGCGTTTTCTTAATAGATCCTTTTTCTCAGAAGCACTTGCTTTAGAGGGTCTTTTTAGTAAAATATAATTTCTTTAAACATATAATACGGTCTTACGTACGTGTATAATCAAAATCCTTATGCTAACTAAGTAGCTGCTAAGTTTTTAGTGTGTAAATTCCCATAAGGGATAGATGGCAGCAAGTTAGTTAGCACAAGGTTTTTTAGTATACATAAGGCCGATAGTTTTCTTAAAAAGGTAATTTTTTCAAGAGGTAGTTTTTTATGAGGTATTTTTTGAAAAGTTTTTATTTTTTAAGTAATTTTTATAAAAGGTAATTTGAAATAAAGTTTTCTTTGCTTTTTGCTGCTTTAGAAGTAGCTTTTTAAAAGGCTGTTTTTTAGCAAGTAGTTTTTTGAAAAGATAATTTTTTGAAAGTGTGTATAGACAGGTATGTTTTTTAAAAAGTATTATTTTTCAACATTAGGTTTTTTTAAGAACAACATATTTTAAATCTTTTTTAAAAGGTTCTGTAAGTTTTTATATGTATTCTTGTATATAATACTTACTAGTACTATATGTATATTCTTTTTTGATTATATTTTTTCAATTTTTTTTTTTAATAACAAAGTTGTATTTTTACGTATTACAAAAAAGTGTTTTTAAAAGCACTTTTTCAAAAGCTACATTTTTAAAAAAGGGCTCCTTTAAAAAGATATTTTTCTTTAAAATTGTATTTATAATTTTTTTCATACATGTTTTTTAAAAAGGTATTTGACTAAAATGTACATTTATAAAGATGCCTTTTTTAAGCTTTTTTTAAAGGTGCCTTGTTTAGAATTAATTTTTGATAAAAACTTATTTTTATTGAAACCAATTGTTGCAAGGTTCCTTTTTAAATCTTATTTATTATTAAAGGTAATTTCTGTAAATTGTACTTATATCCATAGTTATGTTGACAAAAGGTATCTTTTTTAAGAAGTGCTTTTTAAAAGGTACTTTTTATAGAAGGATTTCTTAAAAGTTACTTTAAAACGTCTTTTTTAAAAGTTTTTTTGATAGTTACTTTTTAAAGGACATTTATAAAAAGGCTTTTTAGGGATGCTTTTCTGAAAAGGTTACAAGAAAATTGTCTTCTAAAGCAACTACTTCTTGAACAAAAATTGATTAAAAATTATTTAAAAAGTACTTTTTTTAAAGATGCTTTTCTTAAAAGAAATTTTTTATAAAAATACTTTTTCTAAAAGGTCCTTTTTTTAAGAGCTACGTTTTTTACAAGGTACTTTTTTTAAAAGGTAATTTTTTTAAAAGGTTTTTTTTAAGGTACTTTTTTTAAAAGCTACTTTTTTTAAAATATACTTTTTTTAAAAGGAATTTTTTTTTTAAAGGTAGTTTTCTTAAAAGGTACTTTTTTTTAAAAGTTACTTGTTTTAATAGGTACTTTTTTTAAAAAGCACTTTCTTGCAAGGTACTTTTTTAAAAGGTACTTCTTTTCAAAGGTACGCTTTTTAAAAGGTACTTTTTTTAAAAGATACATTTTTTAAAAGTTACTTTTTTAAAAGTTAATTTTTCTAAAAGAAACTTTTTTTTAATACTCTTTTAAAAGATACTTTTTGAAAAGGTAAGTTCTTTTAAAAGATACTTTTTTTGAAAGGTGCTTTTAAAAAGAAACTTTTTAAAAAAATTTATTGTATCTAAAAGGTACTTTTTTTATACAATACTTTCTTAAAAGATATTTTTTTCTAAAAGGTACTGTTTTAAAATATACTTTTCTGAAAGTTGCGTTTTGTAACAGGTATTTTTTGTAAAAGATAGCTTTTTTAAAAAGTGCTTTTTTATATGGTACTTTTTATAGAAAAAATTTTTAAGTAATATTTGTAAAATACACCTTTTTTAATTTTTTACCAGGTACCTTTTTGTTTAAAAAGCATTGCAAAATCTATGTGAGTTATACTTAGGTGGCAGCAACCATGATTTTGTAGCTTGATAGATTTCGCAAATTCTCTATGTTTTCTATGTCTTAGTCTTAAGTTCATACTGGTTGGAATAAGAGCTGTTTTAATAGTTGATGGAGTACTTTTTTTAAAGTACTTTTTGTATATTATATATACATATTTGTATAATATATATATTATGTATATATTATAAGGCACATTTTTTAATTTTCTCAAAGGGTACTTTTTTATAAGTTTCTTTTTTGGAAGATAGGGTATCTATTAAAAGGTTCTCCATAAAAATGTGCTTTTTTTTAATTGGTTTCTTTGCAAAATTTTTGTAAAGTCCGGCTCTTTCAACGAATGGTGCTTTTTGAAAGTGCTTTTTGAAATCATCTTTTCATAATGTACTTTTTGAAAACAACTTCTTAAAACGTACTTATTAAATAACACTTTTTTCAAACGACTTTTTTAATAATATACTATTCTTAGAATATACTTTTTTAAATCGTATATGTGTTAAGTGATATGACTCTCGCTGAACGCAATTATAACTCTTATTTGTTGTCCTTTGTAAGAGATGTGTTTTAAAAGAAATTTGTTCGAAAATAATTTTATAAATCCTTTTCTAAAAGGCTTTCTTTTAATAGCAAATTTTTAAATGATATTATTATTTTACCAATAAAAAGTACTTTTTAAAAGGTTCTTTTCATTAAGGAACATAACAGGAACTTCTTAAAAATTACTTTTTGCAAGAAACCTCTTTTGCACCATGCTTTTTCTGACATACTGTTGTTATAAGAAAATTTTTCAAATCGCACTCACCGAATACAAGTATAAAAATAATATTGTGTCCTTCCTGTCTCATTAAACTTATTACAAAATTCCATCCCTCTTCCTTTCGAAAACGAAAAAAAGAAAATTTGCAAAACCTTTGCACCCTATTCTGATAAGTAATGGTCAGCTATATGCATGTGCTTTAAAAATTCCTTGAAATCCCAGCGTTGACATAAGGACACACAGAATTAATCGCCGTAAGAAAAATAATCGACAAGAACAAGGAACGGAATACAAAGTAAAATGTTGTTAATCTCTTACAGTCAAATGGTTTTGGTAGCTGCAGCTCATAATTTATAAGGTTATTAAATAAGATGACATTAAACGGAGAACATTCCAAGCGCTTGCTTTCATGTAAAAATAAATAGCCACCCTAATTGTTTTGTTGTGCAGCTGGGGCTTGCAATGCAGCCTTAAAGACATTAACAATTCGCTATATTTTGTTTGTTGAAGTCTTAACATTTTCTACAGCTTTTAAAATTCCTTAAATATGTGAATATTGAAATAATGTCATTATCGGGTCTTAAGCGGCGCGTGTTGTTATTTAATGGCGTAGCTTTCATTTCCGACCGCCAATAGGGGAGGATACATGTTTTGGGAAAAGTTTTTGCTTTGGGAAGAAATTTTACGAGCATTTTTCAATTTATTTTGTAATATTTATATTTTCTTCGTTACTCCTCTTCTTTGCCATGTAAAGGAAAGTGTGACATACCATCGCCGTCAACAATGAGTGCTATAAGTTGCTATTTGACTTGCATTGAATCATAAGCAAGCAAACGTCATGTGGTTTTAACTAGATGTTCTCCATTGTTTAAAGTGCAGCAAGGATTTGAAGCCTTGGTCATCTTGCTGATCCAGCAGTTTAAGCAGGTTTTATGTATTAGGGTCATGGAAAACTCAAGATTTCAGCTTTTACTGACATGCCGGACAATCGGACATTTAGTAGTGAAGGCCAAATAAACTATATAAATTGCTATATAAATTTGCCACTATATAACGTGGCAAAGTTTTACGTTTGTACAAACAATTTGCTTTGTTTATGGGGACGTTTGCACAAATATGTTTGCTCGAAAATTAAAAATTTTTGTTTTTGCGTGCAAACATTTTGAATGCTTGTGTTGTCTAGCGCTAAATTTTGTCGTGTCATTTGAATGGAAACTTTGTAGTGTGAAGTGGTGGAAGAAAAAATATACTCGTAGTTTAAAAAACTAAAAAACACATTTCAATATCAAATTTGAAACTTTTCATTCAGTATTGTTTAAGCTGCTTCTTTAATTATCTATGTAACTAGATAATTATCTGCATAACGCGTCCCAATCTTTATTGAATTTCCAAAATCGGCCTCAAGAATCGTCAAAACCCCTCACTATCCCAGAAACAATATGGCAACTTCAGTTTTCACACTAAATCAAATAAACGTTAATAGTCTAGATGCACGTTCCACGCCAAAACTCACACTGAATATGAAAACCCGGTTCACTTCTCCACTATCCCAGAAACAATATGGCAACTTCAATTTTAGCACTAAATTGAATGAACGTTAATAGTTCTATGACAAAACTCGCACCATATATGAAAACTTGGTTCCGATTCGGTTCTTTTTTTGGGAGTTCCCAACTTCGGCTTCGGAAAACATTAAAATCTCCTCTTCCCACTACCACACTTCTCAGAAGCAATACCGCAGCTTCAATTTTATAGTTCAGAGGAATGCTCCACGCAAAAAAACCGCACTGAATATAAAAAACCGTTCCCAAACCAGTTGTCGAATATGCAAAACCGATCCCAAACCAGTTATCCAAATGGTGGGAATTCCCAAACCCGGCTTCCTGAATCCCCAAAATTCCCCCACGACAACTTCAATTTTTGTACTAAAGCAACAACACTGTATACATAGTTTTATATATCTATATATGTAATAATCACTCATCTGTTCTGGAATTCGAGTGTTGCAAACATACAAACAAACAAAGCACACAAAATGAATCAAGAAAAAGTCTGCTTATTACAATTTTTAGAATTATATAAAATTTTGACTTCTTTGTAGAAAAAAAAACAAAGATTATAGCAACAGAATCTTAAGAAATAGAGGCTATAACAATTTACTCGTATAAAGCAAATAAATTGCCGCAACTCAATCACCTTATACTCTCACTGAAAACAAAAAAAATTGATCAATTTGTGTTTGCATGAATTATATTTGTATCGTTTATGTGCAAACGGAAAGCGTATGTTTGCCAAACGGCTTGTATAGTTTATTTAGTATTTTACATGCTTTCAACAGGTCTTCCAAACCAGCTAAACTTTCACTTTACTGGCACTTTATTTATTATGAATAAAATTTTTAAATTAGTCTTGCAAGAAAAAGTACTGGCCTTGAAATTCCAGCTAAAAAGTCGTCATATCTCAAAAATTAAAAAAAAATTTTTTTCCTGGTTTTTAATCAATTTTTTGTTTTAGTTTAATGTAAAATCAAGGCTGCTCTCTAAACACATTAAGCAACTCTGGGCGCTTGCAGAGGTTTATATTTTTATCTTGGGACACTTAATTATTGCTGCTAGTTGTTTCAACATGGCGTTTTCTTTAGAAATGTTTTCAATACTTTTAGCTTTAGAAATTAACACACAAACTTTGTAAAATGTTTTATAACTTCTTAACGTTTTTGCCTGAAAATTTCCCTTTTTTTACCTTTCTCTTAGCAACTGAACGCTTGTTATTGCAATAAATTTCAAACATCTAGACTTCTCCGAAACATACTTTCACATAAAATACTATACATATATTAAAAGAAACCCATGCATATGCAAATTAAAATTACTTTGTAACTTTTTGTGCAACCGAAAAAAGCAGCAACAGTTACTAGAACAACAATATGAAAATGCAATTGCAGTTATAGCATCTGAATATATAGAGGTTGGTCCCACCATAATGCACGATATTAATTGTGAGTCGCACCATAAAGTCGAGTTTTTCCAACTTAATTTCAATTTTTTGTTTTTTTTCTTTGTTTGTTTTAGTGTTTGATAAATTTAAACAAATTAAGAGAATTTGTGGAAGCTTTAACTTTTTATAGCTTTTAGTCCCAGTACAATACACTACAGTACTCCCGGGAGTACTGGCCCAAAATGATGTTAACTGGCCGCCACGATCATATGATTTGGTACCGCTGGAGTTCTTGCCTTGGCGATATTTGAAAGGTAAAGTATACATCAAGAGCTAAAGTATGAGATAGATCCGCACATTAACGACATTTTAACTTTCCATGTCTTACAGACATTTGATTGGTATGCCACCGCGTCCGTGGCGATATTTTGTTTCCCACATAATTGTCATAGATGCTTCTATTATAACAAAATATACTAAGATGATTCTCTGCAAAATTTTTCGTTTCATTTATTGTGCGTATTGGTTGGACCACCCTTAATATAGTCATGTTCTCTCTTATTGCTGATGACGGATACTAAAGGAACAAGAAAATCTTCTTAAGAAATGGCAAAAGTGGAAAAAAAAAACAAAAAGATATTTGAACAGACATTTGAAAGCTTAGAAACGAAAAATGCAAATTCTAAGATAGAAAAACAAAACTGCTGGTGCTACTGCTCTTAAAAGAGTTAAAAGGTAGTCAGGATACATGCATGCATACATTTACATACATACACACATCTATAAGCAATAAGTCAAGTCTTAACAAATTTTGTTTAAGAAATTGTAACAATTTCTTGGTTTTTTTTGTTTTCATTTTGATAAACATAGTGTTGTTGCTGCTGCTATAAAATGCTGGTGCTGGTGCTGTTGCTGGTAGAAAGAAGTACTTGATTGTTGGGAAGGTTGTTTTTCAGTTGGATATATAGGGTCTTTTTTTAAGCTAGATAGAACTTTAAATTGTAAAAAGTAACACAAAAAATTTGTTTCAGTATACTCTGACAAATCATCATGAATAGACTCACGCTTGAACAACGCTACGAAATTATCCAAATTAACTTTGAAAATCAGTCGTCGATTCGCGCAACTTATAGACGCAAAATTGTGTTCAGCGATGAGGCGCATTTTTGGCTTAACGGGTTTGTTAATAAGCAAAATTGCCGCATATGGAGTGAGACCAATCCACAAGAGACCCTACAGACTCCATTACATCCAGAAAAATGCACTGTTTGGTGCGGTTTTCATGCTGGTGGCATCATCGGACCTTATTTCTTCAAAAATGAGGCCGGAGCTCGCGTTACGGTCAATGGAGATCGTTACCGCACCATGATCAATGATTTTTTGTTTGAAAATATGGATGACATTGATCCGGAGGAGATGTGGTTTCAACAGGATGGCGCTACGTGCCATACGGCGAACGCAACCATCGACTTACTGAAATCAAAATTTGGCGATAAGTTGATTTCGAGAAATGGACCTGTCAATTGGCCTCCAAGGTCGTGCGATTTGACACCTCTCGATTATTTCCTGTGGGGCTACGTGAAGTCACTGGTTTATGCTGATAAACCAGCAACAATTGACGCCTTGGAGGCCAGCATTGTTCGTGTTGTTCGTGACATACGGCCAGCAGTGCTCGAAAAAGTGGCCCAAAATTGGACGTCCAGAATGCGCTTCGTCAAGAACAGCCGCGGTGCCCATATGCCCGAAATCATTTTCAAATGTTAATGTCACGTATTGATCTTTCGAATAAAAAAAATTTTGATTACAATTTAATTTTTTGTGTTATTTTTTACAATTTCAAGTTCTATCGGGCTTAAAAAAACACCCTATAGGTATTTGTTTGTTTGTCGATTTTCTGATTGCCGTTTGCTTTCAAATATACTCGTACGTATGTTTAAAGATAGTAAAGCTCCTATGTTAGAGCTTTTTAAACGCACATATATAGTACACTCACACACTCACTCGTACGTATTAATGTTGGTAGGTTCGTTAAGGCAACACAGCTTATAACATTTTTTCTTTAGATTAATACGAGGGCAGAGAAGAAATTATCTGTTTTTGAGATATCATCATTAATATTGCATTCTTTTGCGGCCTACTTAAAGAATACTCGCACATAATTTTTAAAAAACTAGTGTGAATGAAGTATGGGAGTGAAGCATGAGATCTGGTTTCTACTGGGAAAGAAAACAAATTCATTTTGTTTATTTTAATGTAGCGATATTTATCAATTATCAATCTTTTGCAACAAAAAAAAGTTATAAGAAGGGGATTGTTCTTCATTATAGCCAAGCGGTTCGCTAATAATTTCGCTCTTTTTTTTAAATACTTAAGCCCAGTTTTTGACTGCGTATTTAAATACGAAATTAGTTAATTTTCATTTAAATTTAAATTGTATTTAAATAAAAGTTCAGTTTATCAGTCTTAAATAATTGTTCTTATTTAAATGCGATGAAAATGTGGCAGCTTTACTTAAATTTCAAATATTATGGAAATTGTTCCATAGAACAGCTGTTTGTTAGTGGAAGAATAGAAAAATTCTCAAAGAAAAATTTTAAATTTATTAACGGCATAGAAAAACTTAATAATTTTATTCCATGCGAAGTTATTTTTAATTAATTATTATATAGTGCTGTTGTTTAGTGCAAAATTAGCAACTAATTTTCAAATATCTACTACAGGCAATAACTCGTATGTGTGTTTTGTTTACCTTTTTTGCACTAATTTTTTTGCAGCCACAGAAAAACCATATGGACTATGTGACAAACTTAAATAAAATCTAAATGAAGATGTTTGGGCATTTAAGTTTAGTCCAAATTTATAGTGAAAAACTGATTTTCATATTTAAATAGAACTTAAAGCTAAATAGCATTTAAATACGAACTCAAAAACTTGGCCTTAGTGTGCGGGGCACAAGGTGCTTAGGGGGTTAATAAGAGGATAGTAACATAAAATGGACTTACCGATATCCCAAAAAAGGGGGGACATTTCTGCGAGGATGAAAAAGTTGAGATTACTGCGGTGTGCGGCGATGTGGAGTCGACGATGGTGTGGTCGTCAGATGCCGATGGACGATGCTGATGATGAGTGTGATGGATGATGGTCTTGTGATTTCTTCCTTTGCTTCCAGGCCTAGAGATGACTTCTTCTTTCCCCATGGTTGGATGTTGTGACAATGATTTATTAAGGAAACGTGCTGTAGTCAATATTTGTTGGTCTTTCTGCTCACAAAATGAAAACACTTCTTCGGAAATTTCCGGAAATGGGATAAAAAAGTGTAAAAATTCGGTATAATATAAATAAAATAAGTAAAATTTTATAACTATTGAGTTATTATTCGCTATTTTAGCTTCTAACATTTATACCAATAAAAAAAATTATAAATAGCTTGTTTTCTATGTTTCCCAGCTATCTATATGTCGACATTTCATAGGAACTACCCTAATCACCAGTAGACTTTGGAAATTTTTGAAAGATATTCTCAAACATTCAACTTTATATCATCCCAACAATCTAAAGCCTATAACTAATCTAAGCCTAAAACAATCTAAGGCCTATAAACTCATTAAGCTTTGTCTTCCATTAAATGTTTGGGAAATTGCATACAGGAGGGACTACAAAGCAACAGGTCTTCAGCAAGGATGTGCTCATATGGCTGCTAACTTATGCTAAAAGTTGTGAGCAGTATGAGGCTTGGAATCCACTCAGTGGTGATGGTTAATCGTGAATAGTTCACCCCGTGAAGTGCATTCATTATCAGACAAGGCCATGAGGGCAGGTGCTGAATTGTATAGTCGTTTACGAGTAAACTGGGTTGACCCATTTTAGAGTCGTTTAAACTGGGTTGATATCAATGCATTTAACATCCAGCACAGTCGCAGACGATACTTCATCTATATTCATAGGTGGTATAAATATTGAGTAATCGGAGTCACTAGATATTCTGGCAATGAAAATTTAGTTTGCTCTGCAAAGGACTGAGCACATTTTTTTGGTCTCAGAAGAAGCATTCATTTTGCTTTTTTTTAAACGGTAGAAAATCTTGCACTTCATCCCATCTCCTTATTATATATACTACCTATATCCGACTGAAAATCGAACACGACTTTCATGTCTAGTCCGCTGCCTCAAAGTCTAATTCAGAGTTACTTGACAGACAGTGTGAAGGAGAGAGCGTAGTAGCTCGTTGATAATCAATTCAGTAGAGCTTCGTCGTGGTGTGAGGTGCGTTGTAATGTTTTAACCCCGTGCAATGAAAATTTCTTTGGTAATGTCAGGGACCACGTTCCCAAAACCCGGTCCTTTTTCCATATTATGCATTCATGCCGAGAGCTCATATTTGGTGATCGATTAACCAGCGTATTACACAACATATTCCAAAGAGAATTCGTTCTGCGGTTTGGCTCATCATTAAGCTTTGTCTTCCTTTGACTGCCTGATAAATTGCATGCGGGAGGGATTAGAAGAAGACCCGAGCTCTTCAGCAAGGTGTTTGTTAATGTATTTTATATCACTTCTTGAGAATATTTAGTAAATAAGCTTTGAAATACCCATCTCCTTTTTGACTTGGCTTTATATCTGCAATAAATACGCCAACTTTCTTCGCTTTTGCCTTCCAAGTATGCTTTGTGGCTTAGATCTCTAGGCTGAGTAGCATTTTTTCTGAGGAAAGAATTTTTGTAGCACCTAGATGAAAAATGATATTGAACCACCCTCGTTTTCCACCATGCCAGTTCGTTAGTGTAGAGACAACAATTTGCATATTCACGCTGGGATAAAAATCAAAACAGTAGGAGTTTCATGTTCACATAAGACAAGACATCCACAACACGAATTCGCAAAAGACAAAAGATGAAGAAAATAAAAACAACATCGTCATCATCAGCAGCTTCGTCCTCGAACCAACCAACCAACCAACCAACCAACAGCAGCAAACATCTTTGCAATAAACAAATAAAATATACCACCAACCAGCGCAACAACAAGAACATTGAATATTGTGGATAAGATTGAAATTTTGAATATTTATTTTTTGTCGTTGTGTTGTTTTGTTGTTGTATTTTCTGTTTAAATGCTGTGAGATGCCACAACGTTAAGAAATACTAACGACATCAACTGCTACTAACCAGCAGCAGCCAAAAACAAGCAACAATAAATGAAATAACATTTACAAGAAGCAACAGTAACCAATGACAACAGCAACAATAACAACAAAAATAACCATAACAACAACAACAACAATCAGCCCAACAATCATAAGTACCCAGTGTCAGAAATGTAACAGCGCAATATTTGTGTTGTCTGTAAATGTTGATTGTTTTAACGAAATAAAAATTAATTTACAAAAAAATAAAAGGAAACCTAATGAAAATTAAAGCAGTGGGAAGATTTAAAAGATTTGTTAGAAAAAGACCCAATGGAAATAATAATATAAAAAGATATATAATAGAAACATTCTGCAAAATTCCGAAAGTTCTCTTTTGTTTGATACTAGTAGTTTATTAACGCACAAAAGCAAGAACGTGAATGCTGTTGCATCTATGCTAATAGATGGCATATAACAGGTGGGCCAAAGGAAACCATCCTATTGGAAGATGCTCTTGTTTTTGCAAATGACGGCCAATGTCAAATCTGTGAACAATTGTGAACCAGACAGATGTAAAAAGTAAAGTGAACAAGCCAGCATAGTACACAACAACTCAACAAGAACCTACACCCAAGCCATGCTCAATCTTGAGGAAGAAGTGGATAATTTTACAATCAAAATCATAATGAGCGATGAGGCTTATTTCCAGCTCAGTGGGTACATGAACAAGCAAAACTATCGCTTCTGGGGCACCGATAATCCACGACTGATACACGAGGAGCCATTACACCCGCACGCTCATGTTGTAGGAGTCAGTGGGCCATTTTTTTCGAGCTCGCTATAGGGCCATGTTGGCTGAGTTTTTTCTGCCGCAATTTAACGATTTGAAATTGGAGGTCATGTGGTTTCAAGAGAACGGAGCAACGGCACACTGCGATAGCTACAACTTATATTTTGAAAGCGGCTTTTCCTGGTCGTCTCATCCTTCATTTTGGCGAATTGCACTGGCCTGCAAGATCACCCGATTTAACCGTTCCAGATTTTTCTTGTGGAGTTTTTTAAAGTTTTCCCGTATTTACGTGAACAAGCCCGAGACCCTGGAAGCCCTCAAGGATAGTATTCGACACGAGTGTGAGAATCTGTCGTCCGAAGTTCCCGCGGGAGTAAAGATAATTGCCATAAAACAAGCCCGTATAACAATCAATTGTGGCGGCACTCGTTTGAACCCTATCATTTCCTCGAATTGACCTATAAAATTCTAAAGGTTAAAATAAACATAATCAAACAACAGAATTGAAGAGTTTATTAAAAAAAAAAAAACAAACAAACAAATGAGAGCCAAACAACATCGGATGACTTCTTTTGACCTCCCTTGTATATTGAGGAATCTCATGGTCTCGATGTTATGGGACTGAAAATTCAGTGTGATGCTCTTGACCCATATCATTTTCTCGAATTGACCTATAAAATTCTAAAGGTTAAAATAAACATAATCAAACAACAGAATAAAAGTTTTTTATTAAAAAAAAAAAATGAGAGCCAAACAACATCGGATGACTTCTTTTGGCCCCCCTTGTATATTTAAAAAACTCATGGTCTTGATGTTGTAGGACTGAAAATTCAGTGTGATGCTCGCTGGACTGACTACATATTTCATGTCTCTATAAAAGCGTTTATGTGCCTCGGTGCAAAACGTACTTCACTCCATCTGATCTCCGATCGATAATAGAATAAAATACTTACTCAATACATTTCTAGCGTGTGTTTCCCAATAGCCCTCCGATTCGGCTTTCTTTCCTAATTCCTCGATGTTTGAGCCGGTGCCTCAAGGTATATTTTGGGGTTACTCGACCGGGTGCAATAGAGAGCGAAGAAGCTTATCGGTGACAGTAGGGTTTTTAATTCTATTGACTTACTGAAGCATCGACGCAGTGTGAAGTGCGTTACTCTGTTTGATCGATGCTATAATGGATTTTGCTGTATTCAGATTAGGGATTTTGTTCCCGAAATCTAAATATTTTTACGTAACATGCGGTCATCGTGTACTCTAGAGCTCATCCTTCTGTAGTCGATTGCCTATTTACTCGCGCAACTCATTACAGAGAGAATTTGATTTTAAGCTGTGTGGTTCGTTTGTGAAGCAAGTTGCCTGCCGACATGTTTTCTGTCACGTACAACGTTGGACAGTTCAAATCCAGTGCCCCAAAATCTAATTTGGGGTTACTCGACAGTGTACAGTAGAGGGCGAAGAAGCACATCGATGACAGTAGGGGATCCAGCTCTATTGACTCACTCGAACATCGACGCAGTAATCGGTTCTATCGTTACTGCAATGGATTTTGATCCAAAGAAATTAGGGAGCTGGTTCCTGAAACCCACACATTTTTACGTAAGACGCGTTCATCGTCCAGAGCTCATGCATTTGTGGTCGATTGCCCGGCGAGTTGTACATAAGCATTACAGAGAGATTTCCTTTTTCAGCTGTACGCTTCTCCTGTGGAATAAGTTGCCTGCAGACGTGTTTCCTGTCTGTTATAACGTTGGAAGGTTCAAGTAAAATCTTCACTAATACTGCTCCCTCTTTCCTCTTCCCCATAACCTAATGTAGCATTCATCCTCTGAGTACTGCTGCAAGTGCAAAAAAAAAAGTAAAGAAACATTCTAGTTACACAGTGCAACAAACAAAATGGGGATGGGATGAAAAAAATTCTAAATGAAAGTTGTCATTGTCTAGAACAACACTTTAAAGGTATTTTTTTTAGTTCAGTGAGGAACTTCTTTTCATACGCATTTTAAGTTGGTGATTTTGAAATGATGTCTAACAAGGAAATATTATTGAAATTTTAAGAAAATAATGCTTATTTATTTTTTTATCCAGGAAGGTTTTGGATTTTTTTGGGCCGAGGAACTTAGTTTTGATATTCATTATTACTTAAAACTAATAATAGATGGCGCTGCTGCACAAATGGTGCTATTTTTTGAAGATTTTCATGGAAAAAACCGTGTATTTACTGCTACACTGCTTCGAACATAATATTTGAATCCTTAAAGAATTTCTACAGAAAGCAACACAGTAAGGTAATAAAATTCATTAGATTCAAAAGCGAGTGAAAATCCTTGAAAATTTTGTTGTGAATTATGACAAGTTTCATTTGCGATTGCTTGCATCCCATTCCCATTCGGAAAGTTCGATTTTGTGTCACTGTGTTATTTTTTTTAGCTTCTTGTTTTTCGAATAACGAACTTGATTCGATAAAAGAAGGCCTTAGTTAAAAATAGGTTTGCTAGCATTTCTACCTGTCATACAATTTATGCAGAACTCATTCAACCAAATTGAAACCAACAGCAACCATCTAACAATTATTTATACAAACTTCTATATTAAATCTCACAAAATGTAAATGATGATGTTTTCCTGTTTTATTTGTCTATTTATTTATTTGTTTGTTCATCATCATCGTCATCATCATCATCAACGTTGTGAACATCATTGGCATCATCATCAACATTATCATCAGGTTTCTGTTGACGATTGTTTATTTCTATTGCTTGCTGTATGTTGTTGCTGGCTGCTTGTTGTTCATTTGAGCATTTTGTTGGTTGAATACTTCAGCATTTGCTCGTTAGATCTTTTTAAAACTCTAGCCAAAATATTGTTTAAAAAATAAAAATAAAACCTCTGGAAAACAAAAAGCGCAGCTGACAGTAGCTTTAAGAGGACCACAGGGTATAAATAATCTTTTTTTTCATTTTTTTCTCTACTAGTTTTGCAATTTTTTGATATTTTTTTTCTCATCTGCAAAAAAAAAATAGAGAAAAAAGTTTGTAAAAATTTGTTGGATTTATATTTGAAAACATAATTTTTGTTTTGATACAAATTTATTCATTGAATTTTTATTAGATGAATACTCTGCAATTTGTGTGTTACAACATTTCAGCTTGTAACAAGTTGAACATTTGTGTTCCTGATGATGAAGTAATAAATGCAGACAATATGTTTTCGAACTAGCGATTAAACCGGTCAAAGGGAGCAAAGTGTTGACATCAATCACTTTGTGAGTCCATAAGAAAAAAACAATTTTTTTCCATTCATTTATTTATTGAATCTGTACAAAGTGAACTAACAATGAGTATTCGAATCTTAATACTAAATTTTATAAAATTAATTAAGTCCAGCCAATGCTAGACATAAAGTTTTAGTATGCAGGAGCTATTTCGGTAAATCACCTAGTTAACGTTCTGATGGCGGCAAGGGTATCCCTGCTTCTCAACCAAGAGTGGCCTTCAAAATTAAGTATATTGCGTGCAAGAAGATTTGGGTGAAGTTCCAGTTTACTGATATACCTTGCAGAACTCCTGCCTCGATTGGCTGAATTGGGCTTATATAATTTGTGATTAGGGATACATTCCACATTATTCAGTCAACTTCGTCATTAACAATTTTTCGAATAGTTTTGAAATTGTTGGCAGTAGACTTATTGGTCTATATGACTCTACTTTAGTGGGATCCTTCCCTGGCTTGAGTATCATATTAATCATAGAGACCTTCCACTTTGCAAGATAATACTCTAGACGTAAAAAAGCGTTAAAAATAAAAAGAAGAATTCTTCTAGCCACTCGAGGCTACAAGCATTTTACCAGTGATTTGATCAATACCTGGAGATTTTCTGGAGTTTATTTTATTTATGATATTTTCGACATCTTGAAAACTAAGTCTCAAAGGCATAGATGGTCTTACGGAAATATGGCGGAAATTCACTGTATCATTTTAAAATGCTTCACCCCCTTCATTGATTCAGAATCGGTTCTTGCCTAGTCGTCAGTTGAAGTTCGCAATGGCGGCTTACCTATTACGGGTCTTTTCAGACCTTTTATCACTTTCCACAGGGAGTTGTTAGATTGAGAAGTACCATCCAAGCTTTCCAAATATGTTTTAAGGGAATTTTGTATACTAGCTAAATAGAATCATAAAGTTCCTCAGAAAACTAAAGTTATATATATATATTTTTTTATCTTGGACTCGTACTCAGGGGATGTCCCCTACATATGCAGTGCATTGTACTGGAACTAGAAAAATAGGTTATGAGGAGGGGGAAAGAGGGAGTAGTGTTTGTAAACATTTGACTTGCATTTTCCAACGTTAAAGCAGACAGGAAACATGTCTGCAGGCAACTTATTCCACAGGCGAAGCATACAGTTTAATGGAAATCTGATTCGAAGAGATGAATATTTTCATTACTAACAATATCATATTATCGACCATTTTTGCTCAAGCATTTATGTCATTATCTAGAAAGCAAAGTTTCCAATCAAAAGGCTCATAAAATTGGTTGAGATCAGATCAACGAGCCTTTTCGTAAATAAATTTTGACCAACTGACTTTGAAACGTTACGAAGTTCAAAGATCAAAAAGGAGGCAGAAATGGTCCAATGATCCGAATTGCCGAGAGGTGCACTAACTCTGACTTCATCCTGTTCAGGGTGTAAAATCAGTAATAGAACAAGTGTGTTTGAGTGGTGCCCTTCAACACATGGAATATGAGTTGGCTCATACACTAATTGCGCTAGGTGGTTGTGCTCATTGAATAACTCAACATGTGGGCTTTCTGCCGTTGTATGACTCGAATTGCGAAGCCAGGATGAGTTGTGAACATTGAAATCACCAGCAACAACAATTTCACTGCTCGGACAACTCTCCAAGATCTTCGATATGGAGTTGGAGAGGGCATCGACATCAACAAAGGTAATATCCCTTACCGCATTTGATCTTCTGTATAGAATCCTGAAATGTAAAAAGTGCGACCTGATTTTGAATTTAACCCAATGACAGGTAAATTCGACATCATTGTTGCTGGCGATGGAACACAATTTCATTGCCAACATAAATTTCAAGGCCCTAATGGAAGTCAAAGAGGGATAGAAGATGTGAAAATAGTGCGTATCAGCATTGCCAGATACCTGGGTCTCACATAAGGTGAAAATATCCGTCCGATTTAATTTATTCGCAGCATTTGAAATCATTTATAAATTCTCTGTAGAAAACTGCAATCATCCATAATTTTTCTATAGAAAATATAAGTTAGGGACATCTTCTTTCTAAGTTTTTTTTTTTTTCTATAAAAAACTAGTCCTACCTCTTATTACTAAATCATACCTTAAGCTCTGCAACAGCTCGTTTAACCTACAACTACTAAGGTCATGCTTGATTCACTTTAAAAACGATTTATATGTAAGTCTTATTCAATATTTGCTTCTAATTTCAGTGCTTAACAAACCAATTAACATCATCTTGTACAAATAATTTTATTAGCAAATGTCTACTTTAACAATAACTTATAACTTAAAGCTGGAAATTTATTTGCTACTAGCAATCTGTTGTCTTTATTGCAAATTAGTCTGTTTTGGTTACAACTACTCGTAGGAATATCGAAAAACAAATTAAGTTTCAACTTGATTTCATTACACTTACAATAAATTCAATTTCTAACTAATCACTTAGGCAAATATCATATTTTTGATCTGCATTAAGTAATAATATGCAATCTATCATGCATGCATGCATGCAGCAAGATGCATGTTTATTAAATATGCATACGAATATGAGAAGATGTGAGTATATAAATACGAGGTCTGATAAAAAAATAACCGTTATATTCAACTTTTGTGAGTTACTTATGTAGGACACATGTCTGTTAAATATGTTGCCAATATCAGCCATCTTGGATTGTCAGTTTGTTTTTGACAGATAAAAATGTTAGTCGTCGTTTGGTGTGTTCTTCGATTTTTTTAAATTTTGTGCAAAAACAACGTCGCATGGACTTCTGGACCGGATGGCATTCCGCCACTGTTCTGGAAACAGTGTTCTTCTACGCTTGCGTGTCTACTAGCATGCCTCTTCAGCAAAATTTACCATTATGAAGAGATCACATCATGCTGGAAAGTTGCTAATGTAACTCCAATCCCCAAAAAGGTAAGGCAAATAACCCTGAAAATGTCCGACCAATTGGAATTTGCTCAGCGCTTTCTAAAGCAGTTGTGCAAAAAATCTACATCAGCACCTGCCTTGCGGCCTTATCTGATGATTGACCAATTCTACAGAGTGAATTATTCACGATTTACCAGCACCCCCGTGTGGCTTACCAGGCTCACACAAGTAGCAATTCTTACCATATGGTTGCGGTCATATGAGCAACTTCTTGTTGAGGAGTTCGGGACTTCTAATCCCTCCTGTATGCAATTTCTCAGCAATCAATGGGGGACCGAAGCCCACTAAGAGCATCAGCCCTTAAACCAACTAACCCGTCCACCATCACCACTGGTTCCTTACAGTACAGGTATCTGTTGTATAGGCAACAGATCCTCGGGAGATTGTTAGTCCCCGAAAAAAGCCACACACCAAACAATTATCAAGGATACTAACACTCCCTTCCTGCGTTTTAGGTTTCAACCACAGCCAGAACGCTTCAGTCAAGGTAGGCACCTCAACCATAATCAGCCCGAGTCGAACCGTAAGCAGAAATACCCGGCCGCTTTGCTGACCCCCGTTCTGCCAATTTATACCCTTGGTAAGGGTTTCGGAAGCCAACTTAGCATAAGTCATGCGGCTTCCTAGAGTTTTATTTGCTACAACAATCGAGGGACCCCTTCCCCTCTGTTCCCCGAAAACAGAGCGCCCAAGTTAGGAATACGCCAAGGCAAAACCTGTTCCCCGGGGGACGCTTTCTAAAGCAATGAAAAGTAGGGTTAACCACATTCTTGCGAAGTATCTAGAACCGCATAAATTACTTTGTGATCGTTAATATGGATTTCATAAGCGCCGCTCTACTGATGATCCTTTGCCATATCTTTCGAGATTTCCTCAAAGAGCTCAAAACTGATGACGAATCATGGGTGTATGGCTATGACATTGAAACCAAAGCCCAATCATCCCACTGGAGGTGTCCAGAAGAGCCAAGACCAAAACAAACACGTCAAGTTCGATCAACTGTGAAGGTATTGCTCACTATTTTCTTTGACTGCAATGGCGTGGTTCATCATGAATTCTTGCCATAAGATCGTACGGTCAATAAGAAATACTACCTTGAAGTTATGCGCCGTTTGCGCGAGGAATTCGTGGCAAACGCGCACAGAATTGTGGAATAAACAATCATGGGGTTTACACCATGATAACGCACCAGCTAACATAGCGATGCTTGTGCATGAGTTTTTGGCCAAAAACAAACCGGACGCAACCGGACTTGGCCCCCACTGACTTTTTCCTCTTCCCAAAACTAAAGACAACGATGAAAGGAAAGCGATTTGCTACGAATGAGGAGATAAAAGAAACAGCTGTGGACAATACCAAAAAGCGCGTTTCAGAAGGGTTTCGAGGATTTAAAAAAACGCTGGCATAAATGTATTATATTTGAGGGGGATTACTTTTAGGGAGACAAGATAGTTATTGATGAATAAATAAATAATTTTTGAAAAAATTTAAAATAACGGTTAGTTTTCTATCAGCCCTCGTACGAGTAGATAGTTCGAGGTATTTATGTATATGTATATATGAAGTTAAGAAGGTGTGTTTGTGTTTCATAGCCATGACGTCTGAGGATTTTAATTTAGCCTACAATTACATTTATATACTCAAGCTTTTATACCAAAGCAGTACCTTAAAGATAAATTTTTTTAAATAAATGCAAATAATGTATATTTATGTCTTATACTCTACACTGGGGCAAAAAAAATCGTAGAGAAGTCCCTGTTCTTAGTTAGAATTGTTATAGGTAGAAATTATGTAAATATGTATATCAAAACTGTATTCAACTAATTCTATTTTAACTTTTTTTTTATTTTGTATTTACTTTTGCATTCATTGCATGTTTATAAAATAATTTTGCTGCATATTACATGCAAATTTTCTATCATCTAACGACAATAGTTTATGGCATTTTATCGAAAATCCCTTTTAAATGCTGGAAATTATTTCAAATCGAACGAAAAGAAAATACTCTACTAACACACGCAACATGTAAGCGGCAGAAGCTCATTCGAAATGTTTATTATGCATTTAAATTATTTAAAGATTAATTTCAAATATTTACTTAAGTAAGTAATATACTTATTTACTTAAGTTAGTAATGCTTGTATATTTATTTGAAAACTTTATTATAATTTACTTTTGCAAATGACTTAAACTAGCATTAGGCCAACACTTACTTGTATTTGAAATATTTAAAATAAATATTTAATTATACAATAAATACTTAGAAGAAATTATAATGAAGTTAACTATTAGGTGTACAACTTTGCTTCCGCCGTTTTGCAATAGATCATAGATGCCATACAATAAGCTCAGGTATTTGTAAACATCGCGAGGATAACGCTCCTCGTGATCATCAACCAAAAAAAAAAAAAAGACAAATATATTAAATGTTTTATTTTGAATGCAAAAATGTTGTATATTTTTCCACAAAAAGTAAACTTATCGCTTTTGCTTATACCACGTTCAGTGACTTACGCAATATGAACGAGTACAAAAATTGGGAGTAACACAAAAAGCCATTTTGAAACTCCTGAAAGTAATGGGAATGAATCAGAAGCAAGGAAATTGGGTGACGTGCGGGTTGAAGCCGAGAGATGTTGATTGGCGTTTTTTTGCTTATGAGCACCTGCTTGCAAGGCAAAGACGGAAACGGTTTCTGTCTCATATGGTGACTGGGGAAGAAAAATGGGTTCATTACGCTAATCCTAAGTGCAAAAAATCATGGGGATATAACGGCTATGATTCCACATCGACAGCAAAACTGAATATGCACGGTTCCAAGGTCAGTACGTGGTAGGGCCAGCTCGGCGTAGTGTATTATTATAAGCTGTTAGTACCAACTAAAACACTCATAGGCCATCGAACGCAGTTAAATCGTTTGAGCCGAGCATAGAAAGACAAATGGCCGCAACATAACAAGGGGAATGATAAAGTGATTTCACAGCATGACAATGCTCGACCCCATCTTGCGTGATCAAGACATACTTGGAGATATGGAGAATATGTTGCTTCCTCGTAGTATCACCTCTTTCGAGTAATGGCACACGGCCTGGCTGACCAGCACTTCTGGTCTTAGAAACAAGTAAAAAATAGAATCAATTTGTGGATTGCTTCATTAGATACCGCCAGCTGTATTCGTACACTGCCCAAAAGATAGAGGAAAAGAGTAGCAAGCGATGGTCAATGGTTTGAATCATTTCGGCAAAAACGGCGGAAGCAAAGTTGTATACCTATATAAAAAGGCTTTAGCTTCGAGAATTAGCAATAATAACATTTTTTTTTATATTTATGTGCATATAAAGCGCTCAGCGCCAAAATGGCCTAAGTCCAAAAAAATGGTTTTGAGAACAACGAAGTTAAAAGAAAATAAGTTTTTAAAATATTTTTATTTTTTTAATAATCGTAAATAAATATTATGCTAGGAACACAACTGCAACGTACGACGAATATTTGGTTGCGAATATTCGTCGCCAAAAATAAAACACATTGGTGTATATGAAAATGCACACAATCATGGCGTTGGTCGAAATTCGCCATACTCAGCGAAAGTTGAAATAGATTCATTTCTAATTGTTTCGTCAGCGAACGAGGAATAAAGCAGTATCAGGTGACCAGGTTTCTTACATAAAAAACGTATTTTTCATGACATAATACTTTTCATGATTTATATTAATCTATGTAGTAAAATATGTATGAAGATGTTTTCAAAATGTAAAGTGCCTGAGATAATTTGTTCAAAAATCCCTCTTTCGGATGGGATTTATATAGGTTTACTTTCAATATGGCCACCTTAGTATTTATATTAATTTTCTTTTCTTTGCGTGGAATGTAAACAATGTTCGTTGATATTGTGCTTTACACGACGATTTTATACAACGAATATTTGTCGGCCAATTCGTCGCGATGGGCGAAGTTCGTCGTTCGTCGCAGTTGTGTTCCTATCATTAGTTGTAATATTTGTTTTTTTGTTTAATCATTAGGTCTTAATTAACTTAGATAAATACTGTTTTCATTAGTTAATACAAAATTAAAGTGGCTTAGGCCATTTTGGAATCCATTTAAAAAAACTATATTGATAAGAACTGAGGGTTAGGCCATTTCGGCTTCATTTATTAAAACATACAAAATTTCCTCAGATAAATAATAAAAATAATTTTTAGCATTTTCAATAATACAAATTAATTATAATTATTCTTCTCCTTCCTGAATATATACTTTTTTTTTTTTTAACTTGGACCAGTACTCAGGGGATGACCCCTACATATGCACTGCATTGCACCAGAACTAGGAAAATAGGTTGTGAGGAGGAGGAAAGAGGGAGTAGTATTTGTGAACATTTGACTTGAACCTTTCAACGTTATAACAGACAGGAAACACGTCAGCAGGTAACTTATTCCACAGGCGGAGCGTACGGCTGAAAACGAACTCTCTGTAATGCGTAGTACGAATCCCAGGGCAATCGACCACAAATGGAAGAGCTCTGAACGATGCACGCGTGCTACGTATAAATGTGCGAGTTTCAGGAACAAGGTCCCTAATCTCGTCAGAGCAAAATCCATTGTAGTAACGATAGAACAGAGTAACGCACCCCACACAGCGTCGATGCTCCAGTGAGTCAATAGAGTTGGATATCCTACTGTCAAACGTGACAGCTGTATTCCATTTTCGGTCGGATGTAGGTGGTATAAATAGTAAGGAGCTCGGATGGAGTGAAGTACATCTTACACCGTTTCAAAAAACCGAGGCACTTGAATGCTTCTTTAGAGATATGAAAAATGTGTTCAGTCCAGCGAACATCATACTGTATCTTCATTTCAAGAACATCAAGAGCTTCCGATTCCTCAATACTTATACCATCCATGAGTACAGATAAAGCAGCATCTGTGGTCGTTTGTTTGTGTGTTAATAAACAACATTGGGTCTTACGAGCGTTAAAAGCGGCCCTATTTTTACGACCCCATTCGGAGATTAATAGAAGGTCACTATTCAGTGAATCATTCATATTTAGCCTCTTGGCAGCGATCACTGATATGTTGGGCCTATAACTAAAAGAGTACGAGTGACAAATGCTGCTGTCATCCGCGAAAGAGTGAATAGGGTTGGAAGTTTGATAGAGAAGGTCGTTAAGGAAATTTAAAAATAGTGTAGGATCGGTCAATTGATTCGTTTTAAGAGAGCAATCGACATAATTATGCATATAGACCTACAGATATTTTTACTGATATCTATATGTTTATCTGCATAACCTAACTACCCCTGCATGTACATCTTATTATTTTAATATCTACTTGTCCTGCATATACAGAATCTGCGTTAACCCAGCACACATTTTTATGACCTATAAATTTATTACATTTTCTTTCATCCTTAGGTATACTGTGAAGCAACCTGGTGACAACAGTCGCTCAACCAACCAACATCTACACTCTCAGGACATTTTGATTGAACTATTTAATACATCACCAATAAAGACATACAAACAACACTAATTTTGGTCTCTTTATTTTTCCCGCAACAGAACCCCTTAAACTATCTTAGCATAAAGTGGTATTCAAAGTTAACGTACTGAAACCAAACTCAAAGCGCAACAACGGCCAAGCCATGGAGAGTTGTGTACACTGAAGTCACCAGGACATTTGTATCAAAACTTGTTTATAAGCCTAGCCACAATATATATTCAGTGTTTTTGCAATTTTTAAAACAAATTGTATTTTAGAAATATTTATTTTTTTAAATATATGCGTTTGTTCACATATTTGCTTGTGCCTCAAATACTTCTCATTCACTTTCATATAATTCAATAATTTGAGTGTTTGTATTTCTCTTCATAAAATAAAATTTACACAGTTTACTAACATGGCTTTTTATACCCTTCACAAAAATGTAAAGGGTATATATAAGTTTGTGATTCCGTTTGTAATTTCTACAGTTTTTTTTTGCGACCCTATAAAGTATATATATTCTGAATCAGAATTAATGGAAAAGTCGATTAAGCGATGTCCGTCTGTCCGTCTGTCCGCTGTTGAAATACCGTTTCTGAGAAAACCATTAGACTTAGAAACTTTTTTCTTTCACCATTCTTTTACCCCATCGATTCATGGGTTTGCTATTGAAATTCAGTAATATCGGTCCACGTATAGCTGAGATATATTCAAAATTCCGAAAAAAGCCATTTTTTTTTGCAGTTTTGTATGAAAATTTTTGAAAACAAAAGTTGTTCGTTTTGCCTCAAACTTCACACACTTATTAAGCATGGTGACTAAAAGACAAAAATTTTTTTTTTTCAGATATCGGTCCATATATACCCGAGATATAGCCTAAATCGGATTTTAATGAAAATGTCGCATAGGCGAAGCTAAATAACTTTTTTTTGCTCAAAAGCAGTTCTGGTAATAAAATTAGGTTACATAAATATGGAAAATGAAAATTTCCGATATCGGTCCATATATAACCGAGATATAGCCCAAACCGGGTTTTTCATGAAAATGTCGCGTAAGCGAACTTAAACAACTTTTTTGTGCTCAGAAGCAGTTCTGGTAATGAAATTAGGTTACATAAATATGAAAAATGAAAATTTTCGATGTCGGTCCATATATACCCGAGATATAGCCCAAATCGGGTTTTTCATGAAAATGTCGCGTAAGCGAACTTAAACAACGTTTTTGTGCTCAAAAGCAGTTCTGGTAATGAAATTAGGTTACATAAATATGAAAAATGAAAATTTTCGATGTCGGTCCATATATACCCGAGATATAGCCCAAATCGGGTTTTTCATGAAAATGTCTATAAAATGTCGCGTAAGCGAACTTAAACAACGGTTTTGTGCTCAAAAGCAGTTCTGGTAATGAAATAGGGTCATATAAATATGAAAAATGAAAATTTTCGATATCGGTCCATATATACCCGAGATATAGCCTAGACCGGGGTTTTCATGAAAATGCCGCGTACGCGAACTTAAACAACTTTTTTGTGCTCAAAAGCAGTTCTGGTAATGAAATTAGGTTACATAAATATGGAAAATGCAAATTTCCGATATCCGTCCATATATACCCGAGATATAGCCTAGACCAGTGTTTTCATGAAAATGCCGCGTAAGCGAACTTAAACAACTTTTTTTGCTTAAAAGCAGTTCTGGTAATCAAATAAGGTTATATAAGTATGGAAAATGAAAATTTCCGATATCGGTCCATATATACCCGAGATATAGCCCAAACCGTGTTTTTCATGAAAATGCCGCGTAAGCGAACTTAAACAATTTTTTCGCCTTAAAGCAGTTCTGATAATGAAATAAGATTACATAAATATGAAAAATGAAAATTTCCGATATCGGTCCATATATACCCGAGATATAGCCTAAACCGGGTTTTTCATGAAAATGTCGCGTAAGCGAACTTAACAATTTTTTTTTGCTTAAAAACAGTTCGGGTAATAAGATAAGGTTATATAAATATGGAAGATAAAAATTTCCGATATCGGTCCATATGTACCCGAGATATAGCCCAAACCGTGTTTTTCATGAAAATGCCGCGTAAGCGATCTTAAACAATTTTTTCGCCTTAAAGCAGTTCTGGTATTAAAATAAGGTGATATAAATATGGCAAATAAAAGCTTTCGATATCGGTCCATATATACCCGAGATATAGCCTAAACCGGGTTTTTCATGAATACGCGGCGTAAGCGAACTAAAACAACTTTTTTTGCTTAAAAGCAGTTCTAATAGCAAAATAAGGTTATATAGGTATGGAAAATGAAAATTTCCGATATCGGTCCATTTATACCCGAGATATAGCCCAAACCGGGCTTTTCATGAAAATGTCGCGTAAGCGAACTTAAACAACAATTTTTTTTGCTTAAAAACAGTTCTGGTAATAAGATGAGGTTATATAAATGTGGAAGATAAAAATTTCCGATATCGGTCCATATATACCCGAGATATAGCCTAGACCAGGGTTTTCATGAAAATGCCGCGTAAGCGAACTTAAACAGCTTTTTTGTGCTCAAAAGCAGTTCTGGTAATGAAATTAGGTTACCTAAATATGGAAAATGAAAATTTCCGATATCGGTCCATATATACCCAAGATGTAGCCCAAATCGGATTTTAATGAAAATGTCGCATAGGCGAAGCTAAATAACTTTTTTTTGCTCAAAAGCAGTTCTGGTAATAAAATTAGGTTACATAAATATGAAAAATGAAAATTTTCGATATCGGTCCATATATACCCGAGATATAGCCTGAACCGATTTATTCATAAAATTTTTTTTTTTTTTTGCTGAAAAGCAATTCTCGTTATAAAAGAAGGTTACTAAAATACAGAAAATAGAAAATTCCGATATCGGTTCATATATAACCGAGCATATTCAGGTCATAATAGAAAATTCCGATATCGGTTCATATATAACCGAGCATATTCAGGCCACATTTTTAATATACTATACATATTCGTGACTATCGTGAAGGGTATTTTAGATTCGGCCCAGCCGAATATACTACACTCTTACTTGTTTATTTTTTAATTCTATGCCACATTTAATGTGTTTATGTATGTGGTTGTGTTATTTGTACATCATTGATTACGAAAAGTAAATTTACAAAATTTACCTTATAAATTACATATAGAATTATTGCTTTTTTTTGTTGTTGTGTTGATTTCATAAACCAAATTGTAAAAGTATTTTAGGTTTATTGTTTAACAAAAAATATTCGAACAAATCAAAAATGTTTGTTGATTTTTCATTTCATATGATACGTGATACCATGATACATATGCAAATAAGGAATAAACTGCAGACTATTGGGTGATGAAAAAGAAACCAGAATGGAAATTTTTGTTTTAGAAAATACTAATAGATTAATTTATGAGTATTTAAATGATAAATAGTTGAAGTTATTGAATATTTGTAATGTTATATGATAGAATGTTTTTGGCTCAAGTTCAAATCCAGCTTTTGCCAAGAATTATTTTTAATTGTAACAATAATTGTCGTGATCAAAGTGTAGTGAATACGAAGCAGCTAGTTGTCCACCAGCTTAGTGTATTCAAGAGTTATTGATCGCGGCAATTATTGTAATAATTAAAAAAAAAATTCTTGGCCAAAGCCGGATTTGAACTTATGCCAAAAATAGGTTATCATATCGCTCCTTTATTGCAACATAGTCATAACTAAAAACAGTTTTTTTTCGAGAAAAACACATTTCAAATTAATAGTTTCCATACAAGTCTTAGAAAAAATTTTCAAAAAATATCTTCTAAAGAAAACAGTTCAAAAATAATTTGACTATATTTTTGGCACAATATAAAATGTAGTACTGTTATTAATTCTTCATTGTTAACTCGAAAAGCTCATTTTTTTATATATAGCTATGTTGCAATAAAGGAGCGATATATTTTTTTTAGTTTTTGGGTGGTTTAGCGAGGAAAAATGCATTAATACATAATGAGGGCCGTCACCCTACGATGGTGTTGGACTCATATTTGCTTAAGTGTTGCCTACTACAAAACTTTCCTCCTCAATGTTTAGAAGATTGTTGGAACCGCTTTCGCATTACTTCAAGGTGGCTCCCTTCAACTATTAAGTTATGTGATGCCTGCAACCAGGTTCTTCTTTTGTACTTGTATACCAGTCATACTGTCCAACTCAAGCTTCTTTCTTCAGCGAAGGTACTCGACGTACTCGGCAACAGTTTTCCCGTTGAAATCATACGCCTATCTTTTCAATGATGTTCTCGGCTGAGATCTTTCCTATCTAACGAGTTCCCCGCGGATTCCATTCCTTAGTTAGCAGTGCCAAAACGTCATGTCGTCTACAATATCACCTTCGTTATATTTGTTTATGTATTATCTAACCGTATTTATGACGACCGTTATTAATTCAGATACACATTCCACGGCAAAAACGGTCACTGAATATGTAAACTCGGTTCCAAACCAGTTAACGGGGTAGTTCCAAAATTTTTGGAATTCTCAAAATCAGCTTTAGGAATCCCCAAAATCCTCTTTCGTCCAAGCAATATCGTAACTTCAATTTTTATACTAAAGCGAAACATAGTTTCGATACACATTCCACGGCAAAAAAACACGCACTGAATATGAAAATCCGGTTGCAAAATGGAAATTCCCAGGATTTTTGGGAACTCCCATAATTAGCTTCACGCATCGCCGATATCCCCCACCAACAATTTCCCGGAAGCAATGTAGCAACTAAAGCGAATAACCGTTAATAGCTCAAATACAGGTTCCGCAGCAAAAACGAGCGCCGAATATAAAATACCGTATCCGAACCAGTTACTAAATTATTGGGACTTTCAAAAAGCTCGTCTTCGAGAATTTACAAGATCCCCTTACTTCCCCACAAAGAATACGACAATTGAAATTTTTGCTCTAATGCGGCGATACTGTATATACTGCTTTATATACCTTCATAGGTAGTACGGAATAGGATTCAAGAGTTGCAAACTTAGAAACAACCATACCTACAAGTGAAGCTAATACACGAGGGCGTATATATATATATTTTTTTTTACGTTTATTTAATAAGTAATTAATAATAATTATATATTAGTCTATAAGCATTTTCTATAAAATATTTTCTTATTTCTCCCTATTGGGTTCTTTAAAAATACTCTTTCATTTTTCGAGATTTCCTTAGGTATATTTTAGGAATTTTATCGTATAAAATTTTGTTGCCTTAAATCAATTAACAAAAACATAATAGAATTATATTTACTTTCTATTAAATTTTAAAACAATTTTTAAAATAAACTCGAAAAAAATCCTTTTAAATTTAAAAGCTTTGAATAACTTAAATCAGTTTTTTTCATATTAAGTTTTCCGCTTCAAGTGGACTTGTGTCTAAAGGAGTTTTACTCCACAAATAAATAAGCAATTTCTAAAGGAAAAATAAAACCGAAGATATATCAATTAAAGTTTTGCAAATACTATAACTTTAAGCAGAAAACTTAAACACTTTCAAAATACTTGAGTTTTTAAACTATTTGAAATGAAATTTTCTCATAATTAAATGGTTTTTTGTGCAATTAAAAGAAAACTGGTTTTTGTTGTTATCGTTCTTTGCATTTATATGCCTGAACACGTTCATTTTATTTTGGCCTTTTCAAAATCCATTCCATTTATCGTTTTCCTATTCACAAAATATTTGCACATAATATTGTTGTTGTTGTTGTTTTAGTTTCTATTATTTTTCAGGTGCATTTCACACATCTGCTTTAGAAATAAATTGCAAAACGAAAAATGTTCAATTATTTTCCAACACTCTGTATGTAAATTATGTCGAAAAGAAAAATTTCTTTATTTAAAACACTACACTTTGCCAGGATGCAATGAAAGTTTTAAGTCCTCTAGGATTCAATGAATCTTGATGAAGTAAAAAAAATGAAACAAGATTGTTTTGTCATTATATATTATTTACGCATTTTTCGTTTCAAACATTTTGGTATCTAATCTTTCAAAAGTTTCAAAGTCTACTGATAATTAGGATAGCTCCTATGAAATGTCGATATATAAACAACTAGGAAACAAAAAACCAATTTGTTTATAAGTGCTTAATTTTTAATTGTAACAATAATTGCCGTGATCAGTAACTTTCGATCAAAGAAGATAGGAAGAAATAATTGAATTCACTAATTTGATGGACAACTAGCTGTTTCGTAGCCGCTATATCACACCTACTAGAATTCGAAATCGGTAACCTGTAAACATTTTGTATTTTCAGTACTAAAGCGCAGAACTATAACATTACGATAAGGAACTCAAGAATTACGAGAAAAGTATGCAAGGGTACTCCTCAGGGAGGGGTATTATCTCCCCTCTTGTGGAATGCTGTAGTGAATAATCTGCTCAAAGACCTAGACCATAGGAAGATAAAGACTGTAGTCTATGCCGATGACGTAGCGATTGCAGTCTCCGGGACCCATTTAGACACCATAACGGAGCAGTTAGAATACGCTCTAAAGTTTGTAAGTCAATGGAGTATACAATGCGGACTAACTATATATATAACTATTAGTGCGGCATTACTTGCTGATTTACTAGCCATCCGCTGCTCAAGGCACTCGTGATGCCTAGAAACTTTGTGAGAAATATATATTTATTAATAAATTTTTCTGCAGCGTACTTTATATTCGTTTCAAGAGTTTATTGTTATTTTTCTTGTTATAAAAAAGTTCACAGTAGCGGGCAAAAGTGACGTTACGCACGATATTTCTTAGTAGCTTACCAAAATTAATTAGTTTATACCATATCAAAATTAAAACCGAAAAAAATTTGTCAAATAATAAGTAATTTTTTTCAAATTATCTCTAGGCCACTTATTTGTACCCACAGTTTCAAATTTAAATTACTTTTTTCACACTTCCATGCAACAATACCTGTTAGCACTAACACCTTAAATATTTAAGGACGCTTGATTGTGTGGTCTTAAAAGAAATTGCAATAGAGCACATTTTCATGAGTTGACCATTGTGAGCAATTGTATGGAAATGTAATTTTGTAGCATAGCAATTACACAAACAGGACACACAAGAATCCTTAAGCCTTTTAACAATAAAATTTTCAAGTAAAAGAAAAAATACCTAAATGTTTTTATGAAAAGCAATTTTTTGCTTTATATCTTCGAAAACAAAAAAAATCAATTTGTGGCAGAAAATATTCTTCTTTAGTATAAGACTTGAGCTCCTGGTCAGAACAGTTTAAAAGCAAAACAAAAAAGTACCACAATTTCTCTATGTTATATGCCATCTTTCCTTCAAATCTCTAATATTGCTTCTAATCCAATTTAAAAGTAGTTTATTTTTTCTTGTTTAGCCAGACTTTTCCATACATCATTATTAAGCAAAGAAAGAATAAAAAAATAGTAAAAAAATGCACGTAAGCAGTTTGCATGAATGTTGCTGTTTACGTTTCTCCTGGTGTTGCTGTTTGCAGCTTGTTACTGTTGAGGCATTCATTACACTAATGGTGCATTCATTCTTCCCAGTTAATAGCATCGGGTATGACTTAAACAAAATTTGAAGATAATTTATTATCTTCTACATTTTTCACACTCTATAAATGCATTTAACCATTCCAGATCAGCGCAAGTATAAAAGTATTAAGATGCAATGAGTTTGCAGGTTTTTGGATTTTCTTTCTTTCGCTTCTATAAGAAAACATCTTTTTATCTCTGGCTTGATAATAAAAGCTTAGTAATGAAAAAAAAAAAAAATACTCCATATGAGTTGCTTTATCACAATAGCATTTCAAAAGGCAGTTAAATCGATAAATAAAACGATTAAACATCGTTTTTATATACATAAGCCAATAAAAAGAAGCCAGTCACTAATTCTTTAACAGCCAGCTGTTATCTTATGAATTCTATAACACTTTTGTTGAAGTCGTGAATCTTGATAATAAGTTTCTCAACTTTTTTTGTAATAAAAATCTAAATAAAAAAATATACAAGTTATTTATTAGGTTACCAGCAATAATAGCTTTGCAAAACGCATTATCGAGAACTTCATGTTTAGAAACGCATTATCGATAACTGCGTTTTCTTCAAAAAACTGACAATAACTTATCTTTTGTACGGAAAAGTAATCGATACATCTTGTTCCTATATAAAATTTATAGATAAACAAAAATTTCTATTAAAAATTTATCGATAACTTAACTTTCTATGAAATATCTATCAAAGCTAAATTTTGTATAGAAAAAATTTCTATAACTTAACTTTTTATCCCAAACTTATTGGTTACCTAATTTTTCTATAGAAAAGTTATCGATAAATTATATTTTGTATGGCAAATTTGTCGATTACTTAACATTTTGATAAAAAAAAAATCATTGATACCAAAAATTGTCCAAAAGAAAAATATTTACAACTTAACTTCTTAATGCATAAATTAATTTTAAAGAAAAGTTGTCGAAAATTTACCATTTCTATAAAAAGAGTCAGCGATAACTTGCTTTCTTATTAGAAAAATTATCACTGACAGCTTTTCTATAAAAAAGTTTTTGGTAACTAAAATTTTTTATAGCAAAAATGTGAGGGGATCTATATGCATATTATTTTTATTTTGTAAATTCTGAAATAATTTTTGCTATCAATATTTTATATTGCTATTTTATATTTTACTGTATAATACCATGGAATTGGCCAAATAGGCTTTGTATTATATATTATTGAATGAATAAATAAATAAATATCGATAACTTAATTTTTTATGCGTAAGTTATTAAATTTTTCTTTAAAAAAAAATGTTTTCGATAAACTAAATTTTCAATGGAAAAGTTGTCGATAATTAAATATTTTCCTAAAAAATCTTCAATAACTCAACTTTTTAGTAGAAAAGTTATTGGTGACTATATTTTTCCATAGAAAACTTTTTGAAAAATCAAATTTTCTATTGAAAAATATCGATAACTTAACTTTATGAAGCAAAATTTTGTGATAACTTGATTTTTCTATTGAAAAGTTATCGATAAATTCAATATTCTCTGGAAAAGCTATCTCTAATATTACATTTCTATAAAAAATATTCGTTATCTTAACTTTTAATATAAAAATTATCGGTAACAGAATTGTACAGAAACGTTTTTCATAACTCAAATTGTCTATAGAGAAAATATCGATTACTTGGCCTTTTGCTACAGAAGTTATTGATAACTTAATTTTTCTACAGAAAAGTTATCGATAAACTTAAGTTTATATGGAGAAGTTGATATAATTAAATATTTCTTTAAAATATTATCAATAAATTAACTTTTTAGTAGGCAAGTTATTGATGATTTTACTTTTATATAATAAGTTACTGATAACTCAAATTTTCTATCGCTAATCTAACTCTTCTATTAAAAAGTTATTGATATATATGTTCAAAAATATCAATTACATAACTTTTCTATGAACATGTTATATTAACTTTTCTGCAGAAAAATTATTAATAGCTTAACATTTCTATAGAAAAAAAATTTGGAATTTAGCTCTTTTCCAGAAAAGTTATCAGCAGCCTGCCTGTACAGAACTTATCGATACCTTGACTTTTATATAGAATGATGATCAATGAGTTCAGTTTTCTGTGAAAATTTCAATAAAAAGGCAGCATTCACTCTTCTTTACAAATATTAATGATAACTCAAATTTTCTCTAAGAAAATTTCAATAACTGCTTTTACGAAAACTGCATTTTTCGATAATTGTTTTCTATATTAAAGTTTTATTTAACTTAATTTTTTCATGTAAAAGCAATATTTGTATCTAAAAATTATAGATAACCTTCAAATCTTAAAAAAAATGATTTTTAAATGTATCGATAGATTAATAATTCTGCAGGAAATTGAGCAAAAAATTAATTTTTCTGAAGAAAATTGATCGACAAACTAACTATTCAGTGGAAAATGTATCGATAACTTAATATTTCTTAATATTTTACAATAATATTTTAACTCTTCTATAATTTGTTATTAAAAACTTATGTTTACTTTAAAAAAATTATCAATAATATAATAATTGTATAAAAAAGAGACCAACTCTTACATAAAAAGTTATAGATAACTTAACCTTTTAATCAGGACTCAAGTGAACTGGGGTATCCAGGTACTCTTTGGATAATTCAGCGGCCTACCTACCTAACCTTTTAATGAAAAAATTATAATATTTTAATAAAAAAGTTCTGGAAAGCTTAAAATTTTTACATTCAAATCATTGGTACCTGGTTAATAAATAAGTTATCGATAGTTTTATTTTTCGTGGAAAATTTTATCGGCATATTATTTCTTGTACGAGAAACTTATCGATTACGTACTTTCTATAAAAAAAACTATCGAAAACTTTTCTATTTTGTAGAAAAGTTATTCATAAACTTACTTTCCTAAAAACATAGCTATAGTTAATTATAAAAAAAAACATCGATAACTGAACTTTTTATAGAAAATTTATTGATAACTGTATTTTCCACATTGAAGTTAAATGGTTAATGGGTTTTATCGGGGAATAACTGACTGATATTCACACTAAACTACTGAGGCTTTATGGATAAATAAATGTTTCCATAGAATAGCTAACGATAACATACATATACATAATAAAGTCATCGCTAACGGTACTTTTAATAAAAGGATAACTTTTCTATTGAAAATCGTTTCTTTTTTTTTCATAAAAAAAATTAACGATAATTTAGTTTTTTCTTAGAAAAGTTGTCGACATAACTAGTTTTTAATTTGTTAAATTTTTGTTGAACTTTTATAATTTTTTAAATTAAAAATTGTTTGGTTTGTACATATGTACATCAGGTTTTTAGTTCCTTTCTTAAGTTTTTAACTAGTTTTTCTTCGAAAGCTTATCGATAACTTTAGTTTTTTGCTAACGAAATTACTCAATTGTTTTACTTCTGTGGAAAAGTTATCGATAAAATGTTATGATCAGGAAATATTTACTACTGGCTGCAGTTGCTAATAACTACAATGAGTCCTGTTACTTTTTTATTGTTGGTGTTTATCTGTCACTTGCATTATTTATGGCAGCTACTTGAATTTGTTTGACATTAATCCCCAACATACCAAAATTCCAATGTATTAAAGAACATTCAAAAAATTGTGTACTAGAGAATAAAGTAAACCTTGATGAAAAATAACAAACCGGACTGTGGGGTGTATAAGTAGACAATAAAGTGACACTTTACATCGCCTCTCGGATCATCATATTAGTGATGATTTTTTTCCTCTCTGTCCTCTAGCAATCAGATATTATGGTCAGGGCAGTTTTGTGTGACTTGCATGCATGCCTGCACTGTTGTCAAAGTCAAAGCAGCAAACAAAATTTGATGCAGCCAATATCTCTTACCTCGAAGAGTTTCATGTTTTCTTGCACACACACACACACACACACACACGTAGTTACAAACATTACCATGTAAACTTCGGACTTAAATCGTAAAACATTTGTTTGGTTATTAATTTTTGTTGTTTTATGGATTTTCTTTTCTGTTAATATTTATTACAGCATTTTGTTGTCTATTCCTTAATGCGGTAGCAAATGGCTAAAGTGGCAGCCAGACACTCAGCTACTTGCATACATATATCTTTCTATAAACATACATATTTCTTGCTTTTTACGGTTTACGTATTTATGGATTCAACAGCAACAACTTCTGTTGTAATATTTTTTAATATTTGAACATTCGTTTCCATAGATTTGTAAGTGGCAATAGTTAATCAGATCTAAGATATTGATAAGTGTTGGCTTATGGTATCATGACAAGAGATTATGTTGTAATGGCATGTGCAACATTTCTTTTAATACCCTTAACAACTTGAAATACATTTTTTAATGTGGTTTCATTTTTTTTTATTTTTAGATTGAATTAGAGCATTAAAGAGAAATCAAAAGAAAAATATTAATAAAACTAAAATATTTAAGTTTGTCTGAAAGAGTTACCTACCAATTTATAACAGAATATGTTAAACAGAGTCATTAAAGAAGGAGCTTTTAAGAAAATTACATTTAAAATTATATCGCTCCTTTATTGCAACATAGTCATATCTCAAAAAATGAGCTTTTCGAGTTAACAATGCAGAATTGTTAACGGTACTACCATTTATATTGTGTTAAAAATTTATTCAAATTGCTTTTAAACTGTTTGCTTTAGGTGATATTTTTTTAAAATTTTGTCTAAGACTTGTATAGAAACTAAAAATTTAAAATGCATTTTTCTCGAAACAAGCTTTTTTACGATATGACTAAGTTGCAATAAAGGAGCGATATAGACTATGATTAACTATTTTTTTCATAAAGTTAATGTTTAAAGTAAGTAATTTTAAAAACTAAACCTTAAAAACGCATTTAAAACAAGAATCTTTAAAAGATAATTTTTGAAACGGTCGACACCTACAGAGAAATAGATTTAAAAAAAGTATCTGCTAAAAAAAAATACCTTTCAAAAAATACATTCAAAATTTTTTTAAGCATTTTTTTTATTTATTGAATCTTCAAAATGAACTAACAATAAGTATTCAAATCTTAATACTAAATTTAAAAGTCTAAAATTAAAAAAGGCAACTTTAAAAAAGTAAAGGTACTTTATCTTTTGAAAAATGCCCTTCTCGAAAAGTAGTTTTTTATATAGTGTCGTTTTAAAATAGTACCTTTTAAAAAATAGCCTTTAAAAAAGGGCCCTGTAAAGAAGTACTTTTGTAAAAGTAAGTTTCAAAAAAAAACCTTATGAAACAGCAACTTTTGAGCAAGTACATTTTACAAAAGTACGTTTTACAAAAGTACCTTTTGAAAAAGTAACTTTTAATAAAAGTATCTTTTAAAAAAGTACCTTTTAGAAAAGTAGCTTGCAATAAAATACTTTTCCATAAAATAATTTTTAAAAAAGTACCTTGTAAAAAGTACCTTTTAAAAAAGTACCTGTTAAAAAAGTACCTGTTAAAAAAGTACTTTTTAAAAAAGTACCTTTTAAAAAGTCCCTCTTAAAAAAGTTACTTTCAAGAAAGTACCTTCTAAAAGAGGATCTTATAAAAAAGTAAAAAAAACACCTTTTAAGCAGGACCTCTTAAGAAATTAGTTTTTAAGAAAATAGATTTTACAAAGGTATCCTTTTAAAAATGTAAGTTTCAGAAAGGTACTTTTGAAAAAGTGCTTTTTCAATAACCTCCTTTTATACAAGGTGTTCCAGAACTCAATGTTGAGAAAAATCCAAAAAATATGCGAAAGAAACATGTTACTCAATTCAAATATGTTTTACTCGCAGAAGCTTTTTTTTAGATTACTATTAAAAGGTATCTTTAAAAAAAAAATACGTTTTAAAAAATATAATTTAAAAAAATACCTTTAAAAAAACCATTTAAAAACACTTTAAAAAAAACCATCTAAAAACACTTTCTAAAAAAGACCCTTTAAAAAAATTCTTTTAAATTTATCTTTTTAAAATGTATCTATTAAAAATACTCTCAAAAGAAGTACAACTCAAAAAAGTCTTTATAAAATACTTTAAAAAGCATCTTTGAAATTGCCTTGAGAAAAGTAGTTTCGAAAATATATTTTAAAGAAAAGTATCTTTTAAAAGCATTTTTTTGAAACTTAATCGTTTCAAACAATTCCTATTAATATTTCATAATCAACTTATTTCCTAACGTTCGTTTTGTCCTTGCCCATAAGTTTCTGCTGGGTATTGTCTTCAAAAGTTTCTAGCATGTTAAACATTTATTCAACATTTTTATACAAAACAGATTTTTGTTTCGCTACGCACATAAAAAGAGAAAATCCCTAATAGTCTATAAAGTTAATCTCAGGTTTAATTTAAGATGAATAAAAGTTTGCTAAAGACAAAAAACAAAAAATATATATATACTCGTTCAACACCCCAAACACGAACGTAAAAAATCTTCAATAAAACAAATTGAATATTTTCTGTCTAGTCGTGTTTTTATTTCCCCAACGCCGACAATTCGACAAAAAAATATTTGTTTTATTTTTGTTCTTTGGTAGACACCTGCTTTATGTAATAAACACATTCAAGACAGCAGGCTATTAACTACAATGTGAAGAAATCTGCCGCTGAAGGTCATCGAATGCTCTCATATACGAGTACCTATGATAGGGCCACTATTAGTGAAAGAAAGTGCCGAGAGTGGTTTCAACGCTTCAAAAATGGTCATATTTGATTTAAGGCAGCATAGCGGTAGGCAGAAAGCTTTCGAAGGTGCAGAATTGGAGGCATTATTACTTGATGAAGACTCGTGTCGAACGCAATAAGAATAGTTTGAATTATGAATATATAATGAATCACAAATGTATAACCAGTTTTTTACAATAAATTCTCGAACTTTGGAGAAAAACGGCAGCAGAAAACTTGTATAACTATTGTAACATCTTTATCAACAAGCTTGACGAATATCCAAAATTTAATGAAGCACGTAATCAAATCTTTGGGAACACTGATTCAAAATCCTTCCTATCCATCCCAACCAAAGAAAATATTTTACGAATTTCCCAATTCCTAAAAAAGGCCAACATTTATGATAAGATAGTAGAATAAAGTATATTTTAGTGATTTTAGACGCTTCAAACGCATAACGTCATATAAACGAAAGATTTGCATGATTGGCAACAGCTGTTAAATTAAAAGCAATGTAAAAGATTTTTATGTACACATTTATAAAGTGAAAAGCCAAATAACAATTGCATGTTCTGTTTACAACTTCACAAGGTTATATTTAGTTTAGACAATCTTTCATTATGCTTTTAACTAATTTTTAAACAAAAACTTTTCTCCAATTTGCAAATGTTCAGTTCCATATGTATGTTGACATAAAACAGCTGTTTATTGAATTCTAGTCCGAACTTACCCAAAGAAAAAGTGCAGGCTAAATTGTAAAGGAAATGCAAAAAAATTACATTCTCATTTTCTCTCCAAATTGCACAAAAACTTTTACGTGGAACGCTTTTGTACTACTTTGGACTGTTTCGTTATTCACGTGGAACACACCTATTAAATACAATTCACATTAACATATACTATCTTTAGATTTAAGGTTTTCAATTTTAAAAACTAACTGCAAACGTTGAAATATATACGAATTTGTAAAAAGAAATCGTTTAAATAATTAAGAAAACCTAACAAACCCATTAATCCTGTTCTTAAATTTTTTATTTATTTATTTATTTTTTTGTTAATACATATTTCTTTTTTCATACAAACGAAACGCAACTTTTTTGGATAATATTATTTCGAAACTATTCATTTCTTTTGTTTAAAAATAATAATATTTCTTACTTTGTTCGAGAGAACTCAACCAACCAACACGAATAGTTTTCCCAGCCAATAGAAGAATTAAAATTGTTCAAATTGAAATGCACCCTACACCAGAAACGGCGGTATTATTTTGATAGCAAGTGATATTTTCAACTTCAACAACTTGTAGTGTGGAAGGTGTTGGACTAAATTTTGCTAATCTGAGAAGTGTCGAATTTAATTCCAACATTTTATATGCTGTAATAGAGTTTGTTTCAGTCTTTCGTGTTGTTATTGTCTAAGTTAAACCTCCACAAACACTACTCCCTCTTTCCCCCTCCACGCAACCTATTTTCCTAGTTCTGGTACAATGCACTGTAAACCCCTGAGTACTGGTCTAAGAACAAAAAAAACTGTCTGTAAAAATTATATTAAAAAAATATATCGCACCCTAAATACAAAAAGGTCACAACTCAAAATTTTCCCAAACCGACTTTTTTCCATAAAAGTCAATCAAAAAAAAAAAAATCAATAAAAGGCAATAAAAAAAACAAGTTCCTTAAAAATACAAAGTCACCACCTTACTCTCACTGAAATGGACCCCTGGGGTCCATTTCAGTACGCAAAGGTTTTACCTTTGCGTACATAGACGGGCAGGAATCCTTCATTTGTTGTAGCAAATAAAACTCTAGGAAGCCGAATGACATATGTTGTGTGGGACTTCCGAACCCCTTACCAAGTGTTAAAATTGGCAGAACGGGGATCAGCAAAGCTGCCTGGAGGTTCTGCTTGCAGACATCTCAGCGCTGATCATGGCTAAGCTGCCTACATGTTGGCAGGACGGGGAATTAGTTCCCTGACAACTAAGTGCCGCCGGTTTTAGGGGCTAAAAACCCCCGAGGTACTGTTGTCTGGCAACAGATACCCATAATGTAAGGAACCAGGACTGATGTTTGGACGGATGAGTTGGTTAAGGGTTGATACTCTATATGGGCTTCAGCTTAACATTGAGCTTTGTCTTTCATTGATTGCTGGAAAATTGCAAACAGGGGAGATTAGAAGACCCGAACTTTTCAGTAAGGGGTTTGTTCATATGGCCACAAACCTATGGCAAAAAGATGCTGCTGGAAAATTCTAAACAGAAGAGATTAGAAGACTAGAACTTTTCAGCAAGGGGTCTGTCTATATGGCTACAAACCTAAGGCAAAAAGTTGCAGCCTGTATGAGCCTATTACAAAGCCACATGGACGGACTACTGGAAAATTGCACGCAGGAGGGATAAGACGGCCCGAACTTTTCAGAAAGGCGTTTGTTCATATGGCTGCAAACCTTTGGCAAAAATATGCAATCTGTGTGAGCCCAGAAAGCCATTAAGGCGAGCTGGTGAATTATAAATAATTCACCCCGTGGAGTTGATCCATCATCAGATTAGGCCTTCAAGGCAGCTATGGATGTAAATCAAATTCCATATTCTGTTATGGCGTAAGGTTACCAATCTCCAAGCCATTTGGGGCTCTACTGGTAGTACCACTTGGGCTACAAAGTTTCACCGGGGACTTAAATTTGGTGCCATAGGAACCGGTCGATTCAGATTATAGTGCGACTCTTAGCACTATAACCTGGTTATGGTTTAGGCCGAAATTGTGAGAAGAGTTCGTTCGAACTTTGTGTGGGGTTGCATTGCCACCAGATTCCGCTTCAAACTAAGAAGAAGTTCATGACTAACCAACATCATCAGCTTAGGCTGTCATGCAGCATGTTGAGGCAGTTTGTTGTATGTGGTGGCTTTGGTGTAAACATTGTATGTCACCAAATAATAAGATCAACGTGAGCAGATATTCACAGAAACCATTATCACTTCTGTGTATTGTGCTCGGTCCACCCTTGAAATCATTTCACTTTTTTAATTTGTTAAATTTTTGTTGAACTTTTATAATTTTTTAAATTAAAAATTGTTTGGTTTGTACATATGTACAACAGGTTTTTAGTTCAAGTTTTTCCTTTCTTAATTATTTCTTAAGAAGGATTTTTTACAATACAAATTTGCTGTGATCAATAATTATTGATTGAAGAAGACAAGAAAAATAATAATCAAATCTTTAGCTGGGGGACAACTAGCTGTTTCGTAGTCGCTACACTACTCATCAGCACCCACTGGGATTCGAACTCGGGACATGACGTATCATGATCTACTGCTTAAACTACTAAGCCACCGAGCATTTAATTATTTTCTATCTATATTCATCTCATATTGAATCACATATGCATTTTGTTAATTGCCCACATTGTTTGTACAGCGTTTGCTGTCTCTAAACTAGCGGTATTTATTTTTATTTATTAACATACATATTTTTGTATTTAATATTCTCCGGACCCAGAGATGTAAATATTAATTTGTTAAATTTTTGTTGAACTTTTATAATTTTTTAAATTAAAAATTGTTTGGTTTGTACATATGTACAACAGGTTTTTAGTTCAAGTTTTTCCTTTCTTAATTTTTTCTTAAGAAGGATTTTTTACAATACAAATTTGCTGTGATCAATAATTATTGATTGAAGAAGACAAGAAAAATAATAATCAAATCTTTAGCTGGGGGACAACTAGCTGTTTCGTAGTCGCTACACTACTCATCAGCACCCACTGGGATTCGAACTCGGGACATGACGTATCATGATCTACTGCTTTAACTACTAAGCCACGGAGCATTTAATTATTTTCTATCTATATTCATCTCATATTGAATCACATATGCATTTTGTTAATTGCCCACATTGTTTGTACAGCGTTTGCTGTCTCTAAACTAGCGGTATTTATTTTTATTTATTAACATACATATTTTTGTATTTAATATTCTCCGGACCCAGAGATGTAAATATTAATTTGTTAAATCATGATACGTCATGTCCCGAGTTCGAATCCCAGTGGGTGCTGATGAGTAGTGTAGCGACTACGAAACAGCTAGTTGTCCCCCAGCTAAAGATTTGATTATTATTTTTCTTGTCTTCTTCAATCAATAATTATTGATCACAGCAAATTTGTATTGTAAAAAATCCTTCTTAAGAAAAAATTAAGAAAGGAAAAACTTGAACTAAAAACCTGTTGTACATATGTACAAACCAAACATTTCACTTTTTATTGTTAACACCTATGAAACGTTCATCTGCTTAGATGAAATGTGTAGACTCACCTTGTTTGGTTACATATTTTTTTATTTTAGAAACGAACAAACTTGCAAATTTTCCACTTTGTTTTAGTATTTTAAACACAAGGAATTTAACAAACAATAATTGTATGAGTGAGTAGCATCATACTTTTTGCACAAAAAGCGTTTACAAAAGATTTGATAAATATAAAGGATTTTGTTGATCTTTTTTATGGATTTTTTTTTTTTTTTTTTTTTTTGTTAAGGGAGAAAAAAGCAAAGTGGAATAGAAATACAAGGTTATTAATAACTGCTGTTAGTTTGCTGCAATTTGGAATCAACAAATATGAACAATTTGCAATTGTTGGTTAAATGAAAAACAATGGATTTCTTTCTTTTTTTTAAGGATTTAATATATTTTGAAGCATTTTTAGTTTATTCTATTAAAATAAGCTGATGTTTGTGTTAGAAGAAAACTAGGATTTGAATATGATAGGATTTTTCTTGGCTCTAATATATGGTTTGTCTAATCACTTGAGCGAGTTATACTGTTTACGAACCAAAAGCTACTCAAGAGGACAAAAATTCGGGCTAGGATTGACCACATATTTGTTATTCCTTTAAGAAGAAAAAAAATAACATTTCAAAGTCGAAGTAGTTGAATTTTATAATTCGGCGGTCGTGTGTCCTTGTAATAATTTAATTAAAGTTATTCTAAGCAATTTAATTAAAAACAGAATTTCGCAATTTGGTTCAAATAAGCCTTACGCCTCCTGCAGGTATTGAAGTGACACTATTTTTGCATCACATTACTACATTTGAGAGATATGCGTATTTTGAAAAGTCTTTGTAAGGATTGGGTGCCTTGATGGCTGCTTTGGTAAAGTACTTGACAACAATCTCGAGGTCGCAGGCTCGATTCCTGCCGCATGTTATTTTGCATGTTTATTAAGCTCTTATTGTACAAATTTTGTATAGAAATCAGTGTAATAATAGCTTAATAAGCTTGAAAAAAATTTTATAAATAAGGCAGTAAAACTGTATAAAATTTTACATAAAACTAGCTTTTGCAATCAATAAAAATTTGGGAAAATGTTTTATGGAGTGACGAATCCAAGTTTAGCCGCTGGAGATCAGATGCAAAACACTATGAACAGCGCCTAGCTAACCAACAAGACAACGCCAGATTTCCCATCAAAACAAAAAATTAATTTACTATCAAGAATATTTTAATTATATGGCCACCGCTGTATATTTAGAACACCAAATTATATGATAACTCCCACAAGACTGATACAAAAACTGTTCAAACATGCATTGAATTTTGTCTAGTACTTTTTAGAATTAAGATAAAAAATCTTAAACTATAGCCAATGCTTAGACTTTCCTTTTGGTAGTGCCTAAAGCAGCCTTATTTTTTTTATTCTAAAACTTTTTAAGCAAGTGAATTCAATAACTTGCTCACGAGCCGAAAGGCTTTAAGTGGAACAAAATTTTGCCATTAAAAATTCCTATTGTTTGTACAATAAGCTTGAGGCATCAATTGTAAATCTATATACAGATTAAAATCCCTGTTGCAAATCATATTATTGTACACCAAATAATGTTCATGAATAATAATCATTTTTATACTCTTAATATGTCTATGAAAGTCCCCCTGCTGTTTGTTATGCAGCTCTTTAGCAAATGAAATGACTGTCAAACATTTCACTGTTTTGTTTTTAAGAAACGCCAGCACTTTATACACATTTGACATTTATTCATATTAACAAGTAGTGATTGTAAAATGAATTTTGTAGCTGGAAGTCAGCTACTAAATATGGTAAATGCACCCTTAATCTAGCTCTTACAGCAGGAAAAGTGGTTTGAAGTAATTCATAAGGAATTTCCATTCCAAACTGACTGCACAGTCAGTCATTCATACTTTATAAGTAGACACAATTACATCAACTGAGAATTCCCAATTTAATGTAATATCTCAAAAGGAATATCTAAAACTTACTACCCCTGAAAAAACAGTAAAATAAATAGATTTATTGAATAGTATTCGTAGTAAATCATTATCAATATATGTGAACGAGACATACGAGTACTAAAAACATGTATTTAGCAAACCTCAAGAGGTTGAGTGGCAAGGAGGTGGGAGTATCCTTTGCATGTTGGGGTAATAGACCCTTTTTGCAATAAACTTGGTAAGTGATTTATTTAAGGGTTGATTTCTTACATTAAAATAATTTTTCTTTGCTTTAAATCCATCAGCAAGCTTCTTACTTCATTATGCGTCTTTATACCTTATTTTGATAAGAGCACATAAGATACAAACAAACAGAAACAGTAATGCCAAACAATAAAAAAAAAACATTTCTTTGGCATTAAACTATAGATTTGATAACAAGTCATGCGGAAATGCTAACAAATAAAAACAGATTTTTATGGAAGTTTGGATAAAAATTCTAGACTAAAACAACTTTGTGCACACACCAATAATCCAGGCAACAATAACTATTTCTACACAAAAAAAGCGCTTTTTATTTATAAAAGAAGTCCGCTTTGATAAGAAAACTGCCCAGATTCCAGCTATTTTTTAGGAAACAACTTTTCTTGCAGGCAAGATTTCAAGATAGATGTGTCGACCCAGAAATTGAGACGACAAGCACCAAATTTTCTCTCAAAAATTTTCTAGATAAGAAACACTTTTTCTATGTGAAAGTTTCCATACAATAACAATTTTTTCTATACAAAGAGCCACTGCTCCCAAAAGAAGAACAAGTTGCCCATATGTTTCTCTAGAAAGATTTTCTTATGGAAAATTTGGCCTGACTAGAGCATTGTTTTCTACATAAAGATTGTTTACACCAGGGGTGCCCAAAAGTTCTATATAGAAGAGCAAACACTAATATGTTTAAGGATAAACTACCTTTTTGTAATATTTTTTGTTGTAAAAAGTAAACCAATTAACAAAAACTAAATTTACACTAATAATCGCTGTCGTAAATGTTTACCAGCAAAGCATGTGAAAGTGTTGTTGCTTTGCTGTTTTATGTTTGCAGTGAAGAACGACAAAAGACGAAGTTGTTTGTGTATTTTCTGTATTTTTCCTTGCTAGTGCTGAGCGCAGTATGTGTGCATTAAAGAGCACAGCTCTATAGCCTAGCGATTTTACAAAAACAATTGAGCATCATGCGTATAGGCCTGGGCACATCTGTTTTAGACAATAACAATTTATAAAAATTATTCACATAACCATTTTTTTTATACAAAATTTAGCCAGCCAAAAAGGACAAAAAACACTTGTCTAAAAACTTTCATATAGAAAATATGAAAGTTTTTAGATAAAAAACATTTTTCTACACAAATTTTGTCCAGACAAAACAAAACCAAGTTGCCTACATATTTCTATAGAAAACATTTTTACAGAAAATTTGTGAGCTACTTTTGCTGTATAAAGATTATTCAGATAATAATAATTTACAGAAATTATCCAGACAATAACAATTGTTTATGCAAAATTTTACGAGACAAGAACAACTTTTTATTAAAGTTTTTAAATAATAACAATTTTTTCTACACAAACTTTGTCTAGACAAGTTAACCATACGTTTTGATAGAGAACTTTTTTTAAAGAAAATTTGGCGAGACGACAGCAATTTTTTCTGTATACAAATTGCTCCCCCAAGAAAAATTTACAAAAATTATCCAGACAAAAACAGTTTTTTTAAACAAAATTTGTCCAGACAAAAACAGCTGTTGCTAAAACAAAAACAAGTTAAGCATAAATTTTTATAAAAAAAAGTTTTTATAGAACAGTTGTCCAGACTACAGCAATTTTCTATATAAAGAATGTTCACATAAGAACAATTTACAAAAATTATCCAGACAAAAACAAATTTTTTGTACAAAATGTGGCCAGACAAGAACACATTTTTCTATACAAATTTTGCCTAAACAAGAATAAATTACTCACATAAGAACAACTTTTTGTATAGAGAAATAGTTCACAGTTGAGTAACCTTTTCTATAGAAAAATTATACGGACTGGAAAATTTTTTTGAAGAAAAATTTCTGGACTAAAATAAATTTTCTTGGTCTAGTTAAAAGAATGAAAATTCAACGGTTTTACTTTCTATTGAGAAACTGAAACAAAGAAAACTGATGCTTTTGTTGAAAGTTGGCCCAGATAATAAGAACTGTGTACACGTGCAAGTTATCTTGACTTATGTCACTTTCTTTACAGAAATACTGCCAATAATACTGACGATTTAAATATTTTTCATCCATAAAGTAGTTTTTTAACAAGTTTTTTTGGCTTTATTCACTATCTTGTATCAATGGTATTTCGGTAAAGACCACTGTGTTTGTAAGTGTCCTTCTCTGATTAGAAAATATATATAATATATATGAGTATATAATGAATATGGTAAAAAAAATTTTAGCGCTATTATTTTATTTAAAAGTTTGCACAGATAATATTCTTAAAAATATTTTACTTTATTCAAACTTTGTCAAACTTTTCTTATAATATCCCTTTTGCCCGAAATGATATCCCCCCAAACAACCACCAGTACAGTGCAATGCATCATTTTAATCATATTATTTTTGAGTATTATTGGTTTCAAATAAATGTAATTTCTAGTGGGACAACATTTATTCACCAAATAAACTCTAGAGGGGAAAAAACATCTATATGTATATTTTCTTAGGAAAAATCATAATAACAAACTAATGAGGCCACATGTCAACAACTAATCTGAAGTCAAACATGAAACGAACACCAAACAAAATTAACAACCACATTTTTCTGGTAGCGGATGTTATTTTTGTTCTATTGTCATAAAATTTCCAACTGCCATTGTTGTACTTGACAGCTGAGCAAAATCAAAATTGATTCTATAGTTATTAAAGAAAGTAATGTGAATCCCTTTTTTTTGCATTAAGTTTTATGTCGAACTTTTCTCTTGCTTGTCTATTATTTGTCAGAAGAGTTTGAAACTAAAAATATGACACTTGACTTGCGGGATGTTAGTCTATATAAAAACACAGCAACAACAACAACAACACAAATTTGCTTTGACAAGCTGAATATAATCGTGGGCATAATAAAGTTGTTTCTTTAGAATTAAATTTAATAGTTCTGCAGCAAGCAAAATTTTTTATATATTTTATATAAATATTTAATAACAACGATTTGAAGCCATCTAGAAAATAATAGCTCTGTTCACAGTCTTGTGCATTTGCAATTGCAAATTTATGTAATTCTAAATATCAAATATCTCAATTATTAACTAACCATTTTGGTTTAAATTGAACGACTTGTTGCAAAACCTTTGCCTCCAATTCCGGAGACTCCGGACTAGAATATGACATCTTTGGACACATACTTTTCATCCCAGTTTTTTATTAAAACTATCTCGTTTTATTAGTTTTTCCCCTTTTGACTTCTTAATTATGTTTGTTTGATTTATAACAGTCGAATCAGTGGACAAGGTTAGCGCACTTTCATCTGTGGCGCAGCTAACAAAGCGGCTGTTGAAGCCGGCTCTGCGATTTCGAAGTGACTGGCTTGAACTACTAGTACTTATCTGTTGATGCTTCATTAAGAGTTGCAAAATCAGTGCAAACAAATATTATTAGTTTGAAGTCTTGCATACATAAGATATGTTAAGCCTTATTGAAAATGCCAAACAAAGTGGTTTGTACCGAAACTAGGAAAATGGCTAAAAGGGGGAGGAGAAAAGAAGGAGAGGTGTTTGTGAATGTTCGATTTATATCTTACTAGTAGTAGTGGCGTAGTATTTTGTCTACAGTTCTCTGTACACGTAGAAGAAAGAATATGGTTGACATGATCATATTTTAAGGGTAAAATGCTATTGTTGAATTATATGGTTGAACACAACCACATATATGGTTTCAATCCAAAATTTATTTACAAAACCTATTACAGCCAAAAATCAAATTATACTTTGTAACCATATATATGGTAAACGTTATTATTTTTGTATCGTGAGTATTACTGTTATTGTCGAAATTAAAATTTAATTGTCATGTCTCACCATATTATATGATCACTTCCGGTCATATTGTAAATTCTATTGTCACTCGAACTGGTATTGAATGTCATAATATTATATGATAACGTAATGAATACAACTATTGTATATAACGAAAGCTATTGTTGTGTTTAAATAATTGTTTAAACATTATTATTGCATTTAACGATGTTTTAAAATGATGAAAATGTAACGATGGAACCTTCAACTTTAATATATTTTTAGAGGATTATACTATATTAATAATTATAATATACTGCAATATGGAATATGACAGAGTCAATATTAATGGAATATGACAGAGTCAATATTAATGTTGCCACAACAATATTCCAAACGGATTTTTCTTTACGTGTACACGTATTTTTCTTACCGTCATCCGTATTTTATTTTTATGTTCATTATTAATATCTTTTCACTTTAATTCATTCCCTTGCCGAAAGTTGAAGATCCGAAAGTATATACACTGGGTGCTGATCAGATTTAACTAATTTAATTGCAACACTTTAAATGTTGTGATAACTTTAGTTTTTGTCTTTCCGTGTTATGATTAATAGGTTCAAGTCAAAAGCCCATAAGGGCTACTTACTTTTTCCTATTCCCCACAACCTACTTTCCTAGGTCCAATTCGATGTACAATGATTCGGGCTTCAGAAACGAGATTCCTGCTGTAATCGCAGCAAAATCCACTGTAGTATCGATAACATGATATAACTTCTCATGCGACGATGTTTCAGTGAGTCGACACAGTTAGATGCACTACTGTCATCCAGCAGCTACTTTGCTCTCTTTTGCGCATGGTCGACTAGCCCCAGTATAGACTTTCAAACAGGAAAGTTGTATTCCATGGTCAGTCGCATATGGGTGGTGTAAAGAGTAAGCATATAGGATGAAGTACAGTACATCTTACACTGCTTAAAAATACCAAGGATCTTGAATGATTATTATCAGACATGAAACTATTCCTCAATCCTATGGATATCATATTGAAGTTTGATTCCCAGAATATCATTGTGATTAAAAGTCTTCACTAACTATACCATAAATGAATTTAGATAAAGTATAATGTAATCTGTAGTTGTGTATCTAAGCGTAAGCAGAAAGCACTTGGTTTTACGAATATTGAAATCATGCCTACTTAAACGACCCCAGACTGTATCATTGATTTACATCAGCACCTACAGTGACTGATGATGAACACACCTGATAATCAACCCTGTTTAAACGACCCCAGAATGTATCATTGTTTACATCAGCACCTGCATTGACGGCCTTAACTGATGATGGACCAACTCCACGGAGAAAATTATTCACACCAGTAACCCGTGTAGTTTGCAGGGCTCCCACGTTGCAACATTTGCCATATCTTTGTAATCATATGAACAAACCTTGCTAAAGATCTCTGGCCTTCTACTCCCTTCTTCATACAATTTCTCAGACATTCAATGGAACGCAAAGCTTAATAAGGTGGTAGGCCGAAGCCCATTAAGAACATTAGCTGTTAACCAGCTGCAGTACAGGTATCTGTTGCAACTCAAGTGCACCTAGGGGATTCCTAGCCCCTAGAACCAGCATATACCATCGTTAGCAGGGAAGACTAATTATCCTCCCTGTGATTTTAGAATTAAACCATAGTCAGAATGCTTTAGCTAAGATAGGCACTTCAACCATGATCAGGGGCGAGATATTCTGCAAGCAGAACTTGCCGGCGGCGTTTGCTGATCTTCGATCTGTCAAACAAACCCTTGGTGTGGGTTTTGGGATGTTCAACACCACATAAGTCACGCGGCTTCCCAGAGTTTTATTTTCTACAAAACTTGAAGAACTCCTACCTCTCTACGCCTGGACAGCAAAGCAGAATCTGATCTCCGGGGTGCTTTTTAAACGACCCCAGTTAGATGTGAGATATTATCAAAAAATAGTTCATATTGCGCCTTGTGGCAATAACCTCAGATTGATTACGCCCATATTCTAACGAGTATGCATATAAAATGCTGCTAACATCTGCAAAAGACTGGTTGGTGTTAGAAATTACAAAGTCATTGCTGTGCTGTTTACTGAACATAGACGATTAACTCATCTAGACAATTTGTATGAAAAACACTCAATTTTCGTTTCATACTTTCGCTCGTTTGTATTCTGAAAACATCACATAATACATGCTTTATAGTATTTGTATAAAATTCTTGTAGTTGTTAGAATATTTTTTTGTGACAAATTCCTTGCAGAGAAAATAGTAGCAAAAGGAAAACGCTGCTCTTGTTCATAACATATTATACCTTATTAAGTTCCCGTTTCTGGATGACGAAGCTATTCGTTCGTTAGAACAATTACATATAAAACAATAACAAAATGTTGAATGTTGTTTTTATTTCAAATGGAAATATGCAAACGAACGAACAGCTTCGTTATTTGGGAATTGGCACTTATTTATTTTTTATTACACCAGAGTTAAAGACAAATTTTGAAGCTGTTCTTTTCAAAATATTTTAATTGGCTGCAGACTTGGATTTGTGTTAAGTTTCGCAGAGGCGGGGGCAGGATAGAATATCCTTTGTTCACCTCCCCTGAATCCACGCCTGATTGGCTGCCATATTTTATCATTCTTGCCGGCACAAGAGTGGCACTCCGTTTCGTTGTCTTGGCAACCAAATTATAATTACTGCAATACAAAATAATTTCAAAAGTAAATCCATAAGGTATTAACTTGCATTCGCTCTATTAGTTCCTGAATTGAATACAAGTTTTTTCTTTTATCACTCTTTTTTGTTAACTTCCATTTCAGCGCAACGGAAGAAGCAAAATACGAGTAAAAGGGTGTATTTTATGTTACAGACACACTTCAAATTAAGTTATTCAAATAAATGTGAAACATAAAAATAATATTTGTTCTACTGACTTGAACAACAATGCTACTCCTCAGCCGGCATCAAGTAAATGTTGCATTCTTACAACCCCTAATGAAATATTCAAACAGTATGACACAATAGCGTAAGCCTGCCTTCAAGCTGCCACTCACTCATTCAGTCAAACAGTCAGCCAGAGAAACATGTTGGAAAAAAAACCAAACAAAAATTAAAATAAAGGAAGAACTCTTTATAATTTCCACTTGGTATAACTTTATAGTTCGTGACGTAGACTTTTCTCCCTATTCGGTTTTTTATTTTATATTTTTGAGCGAAGTTATCGCGTGTTGCCAATTTGTCAGCGTTCATTGATTCACTGTAGAGTTGTTATTTTTTTTTCTTCTTCTTTTTTTTCGTTTTTTAGCATGATGTATTTGTCAGGTTTTCGTTTTCTGTTTATCCACAAACTGCCTGTTCATTCAGTCATTCATTTATTCAGGCTTTTTTGTTCTCGAAAGTTACTTTATTTCTTTAGAAATGTTTGGGTGTTTGGGATATTTGTTCTTTAAAACCAAATTTAGACATAATTAAATGAAAACTGTTTGTTTAAGGTTCACGTTTTATTTGAGAATTTGTGTGCGAATTAAAAAAAAAATCCTGCTTAAACAGAAAGACTTCTCATGCGCCTGAAAAGAAGTTGTTGGTTTTGCATGCACGCAGTCGGTAGCAGAAGTCTACTGATAAAACTGCATTACATACTTAGAACACCTGTGGCCAAATACCAGTGGCGGCAAAGTTCGTTGGAGGTAGCTTTACGTAAGAGTAAAAAATTATCAGTAGACTTGGACATTTTTGAAGTTCTCAGTAATTTATTTAGGTCGTTGGGACATAAAGTTGAATGTTTGAGAATATCTTTCAAAACTTTCCAAAGTCTACTGATGATTAGGGTAGTTCCTATGAAATGTCGACATATAGATAGCTGGGAAACATAGAAAACAAGCTATTTATAATTTTTTATTAGAAAAATATTTTATTTGCATGAACAAAGTTTCAATACAAATTTTCTACTCGAAACTATTTATGATTTCAAAGTTCAACTCTAAAATCATAACGATTAAATTTCGTTCCGTGATTAATTTCCCGAACTCCTGCGTACACTTTTTTGAGCTTGTTTTTGTAACATTTTAAAAGCAAGTGTTTGCCACACTCCTCATTTTGGCTATTTTGGTTTCTTACATACATATATTTAAATGTCAGTTAAGTTCCTGTTTTCCTCACGGCTGATGTTGTTTGTTTAATGCTTTTTATAATGAGAGTCTCTGCCACCACGTGCCGAGGCGCTGGCAACCGTATTCAGACAATTGACCGTGTGTACGTGTTTTCTTAACTTTATTCAGAAAATTTGAGTAATAAAAAAAGTTATAACAATTGCGTAATATTTTTTTATTTTTTTATTTATTAAAGTAAGAATAATTTTAGTTATCGCTTTTTTACTTAATTTATGACAATAATGAAATGACAGATAACTTGTGTAAGTAGAGGAAATACTACAAAGCATGATACTTTAGTTCTTAGTGTGTTAATTTATTAATTTCTTTATAAAAAAAAATGTCCTTAATTTTAAATATTTTTTTTTTTATCTCATTACTAGTTACTCGTATAAACATTGATATTAAATAATCTGTTTTAACTTTATAGTTTTTTTTTCGCAAAATGTGGCTTTGCGGTTAGTTCAAAACTGTTTGTTTAGCTATTGAGTCCGCAAAAAAAAAGATTGTTGGCAACATTATTTAAACATTTAAAAATCAAACTTACACAAATAAAACATTATGTTCAAATATTCCTGTGGTCTCTCCCACAACATATGTGCGGATTTTTCATTTAAAATTGTTTCTCACCATCCTTGTTATACTCCAGCCCTAAAGGGTGGCTGATGTACTATACTTTACAACAGGGGTGCCCAAAAGTTCTTTATGGAAGAGCAAACACCAATACATTTAAGGAAAAAGTTTTTTTATTTAGGGCCAGTTTCACGATAGCGAAGCTGTTCGTTCGTTCGCACAATTACATTTAAAACAATAACAAAATTTTGAATGTTGTTTTTGCTTCAAATGTAATTGTGCGAACGAACAAACAGCTTCGCTATCGTGAAACTGGCCCTCAATATTTTTTGTTGTAAAAGTTGTCGTCAATGTTTACTAGCAAAGCATGCGAAAGTGTTGTTTTATGTGTGTACAGTGAAGAACGACAAAAAAAATATATAAAAGACAAACCTAAAGATTCATTATGAGATGAATATAGGTAGAGAATAATTAAATGCTCGGTGGCTGAGTGATTAAAGCAGCAGATCATGATACGTCATGACCAGAGTTGAAATCCCAGTGGGTGCTGCTGAGTAGTGTAGCGACTACGAAACAGCTAGTTGTCCCCCAGCTAAAGATTTGATTATTATTTTTCTTGTCTACTTCAATCAAAAATTATTGATCACAGCAGATTTGTATTGTAAAAAAATCTTTCTTAAGAAAAAACTTAAGAAAGGAAAAAACTTGAACTATAACCCATTATACCCGTAAAAACCAAAAATTTAATTTAAAAGACGAAGTTGTTGGTGTATTTTTCTTTGTTAGTGCTAAGTGTAGAAAGTGTGTATTAAAGAGCACAGCTCATAGATAAGTGCTTTTACAAAAAACATTGAGCATCAAGCGCATAGGGCTTGGATACCTCTGCTTTACACTTATCCATACATTGGATTTGCTCTTTGTGTGTTTGAGTTGTTTCTGTTTCTGATTATAATTTAGTATTACATTTAATAGAAAACTAATATTTAAGTAATAATGTGAAAATGTGCGGTTTAATTTGTTATCATACGCAATTAATTTATTTATTCCAGGCTTTGGGAAGTGGGGTTGAAATTCATGAAGGGCTGGGAAATAATAAGAAACAAATTTTCGCTGTAAAAGAAATATTGTTCCTTTTGCATTAGTCACGCATTTAGGAAGGTGCCTGCCTCATCTGTAAATGTTGACGCATATTAAAGTTTCATTTAACATAAATTATCTCTGTTATTTCATTTTCTGCTTAATAATTTTTAGCTACAACTTTTTTTTGAAATTATATTACATGGAAATGTTTTACTTTCTTGATTCATAACACAGTAGTCTACGACTAAAAAAAATTTATTAATTTGCTACATAAAATTATTTTCTTCTAGCCTATTTACACCAAAGCGAAATGTGCTCATTCGAGATTTTAAGCCAAAAATGAAATCTACTTTATAAGTAGATTTCGACGAAATCTCCTGAAATCTATTCAGTACCAAGCGATGCAACTGTGATTTTGTACAAAAGTATTTAAAAATACTACGCTGCAATAAAAATATACACTTTATAGGGCATTTACATCTACACAAAATCTAGTAGATTTGAATGAAACTCTTGAATATCGCAATGAATTCACAATGTAAAAGTATTGCTTTTTTATTGCAACCTAGTTTTTTCAAGTACAGTTGAGAACAAAATCTCAGTTGTGTAATACAGTACTCGCTAAAATCTGCTAGATTTCGTCAAAATCTAGTCACAAAGTAGATTTAATTTTGTATGGGAAATTTCGTCAAAATCAACTAGATTTGAATCGAAATCCCGTAAGTACTAGATTTGGATTAGATGTTAATGCTCTATTAATGTAGTGTATTCAGTCTCTGGCCAACAAAAATATACAGTTTAATGTTGTGTCAAACCCGCATGCGTAAATTATTTTTGTAAAAATGAAATATTGATAGATGTCAAAAAACGTTTTTTTATAGAAAAAATTGTTTTTAGACTGAACAATTACTTCTATTATTCTAAACTAAACAGTTTTCTATAGAGAAAATTGTTCTAGACTCAACAAATTTATCTATTGTTCTGTAGAAAAATGTGTTCTAGACTGAAAAGTTTTTCTATAGAAAAATTTTTTTAGGCTGAATAATTTTTTATAGAGAAAATTGTTTTAGACTGAACGTTTTTTCTACAGAAAACATTGAAAAAATGTTTATAGAAAAATCTGTTCTACCCTCAACAATTTTTAAAAGAAAAAAGTTTTTTAAACAGAAGAATTTTTCTATAAAAAAAAATTAATCTAGGCTATATAATTTGTCTATAGAAAAAATTGTTCCATACTGAAGAATTTTTCTTAAAAAAAAGTTTTTCTAGACTGAACAGTTTTTCTATAGGAAAAATAGTTCGACACTGAACAATTTTTTTTATAGAAATAATTGTTCTAGACTGAAAAATTTTCCTATAGAAAAAACTGTTATAAGCTGAAAATTTTTCCATCGAAAAAATTGTTCAGTTTATAAAAAATTTGCTCTAGACCAAGCAATTGTTCTATAGACAAATTTTTTCTAGAATGCACAATTTTTCTATAGAAAAAAACGTTCTACCCTGAAAGAATTTTTTATACAGAAAAATTTTCTAGACTGATCAATTTTTTTTACAGAAAAAATGTTTCTAGACTCAACAATTTTTCTATAGAGAAAATTGTTCTAGGCTGAAGAATTTTTCCACAGAAAAAAAAATTTTTGTAGGCTGAAGGAAATAATGTTAAAATAAAGGATAAAGTGGCTATATAATCATAATGGTCTCAAAAGTAGTTTTCAAGAAGAAAGATTAATCGGAATCCGTTGAAATTATTACAATAGATACTCGTAGATATTAATATTGCTGGTTGAGATCTTAGAGACAGACGGTGAAGCTTTAAAAAGATGTTTTGTATTACAATAGCAATTTACTGGGATCAACAATATTGATTTTTTTTTCTTGGATCAGTACTCAGGGGATGACCCCTATATATGCAGTGCATTATACCAGAACTAGGAAAATAGGTTATGTGGAGGGGGAAACAGGGAGTAGTGTTTGTGAACATTTCACTTGAACTCTCCAACGCTATAACAGACAGAAATAATTAAGATATTTTTAGCTAAGGCACCACTAGCTGCTTCGTAGCCGCTGCACTACTCATCAGCACTCACATGGCTTTGAACTCAGATATATGTATTTTCTATATCACTGTATTTCTTACCTTTGAACATTCTATACTCGTTCTATATTGTCTAATTTATTATTTCGAATTAATTGCTTTGGCTTTAGCATTATTTAGTTTTTGTAAAAGTGTTTCGCATTTCTGCCAATCGTTTACAGACTTGGTAATAGAAGATGATATATGGTTTGAGAGCATGTAAAATGGTTTCTACAACTGCGTGCAATATGTATGTAAGTCTGTACTTAGTACTTAATTTTCTCATAGTTGATTACCACTATAAAATATTTTGTGATTGTAAATGTTTCCTTTTGCAGCTTTTGTTTATTCTGTTTATTCGGCTATACAGCAAAGTATAAACATTTTCTTGGCAGCGGAATAAAATATTATTAATGAGATAATATTGATGGAAAATTAGGCGCAAAAACGAATATATGTATTTATGTTAAACGTGACTTATAGGCAAATAATCGCAATTAAAGGAAGAGTTTTTTGTTCTGGTATAACTGCTGCCAAATTGCTTAATTTGCTTTAATCTAAAAACATGTTGTTTGGAGCAAATCCTTTAAGGCTACAAGTGGCCGAGGAAAACTTAATGAATTATGATAATGCTTAGTCAAGCGATTAGTATTTTTAGGAATATTTTGTATATGAAAAATATTGACAGCAAAAAATATAACGTGTTTGGGTTTTAGGGTTGACAGGCTGCCAGCTATTGTAAAGCCAGCCCACTTGGATCCAGTCAGGTCCCGTTGTGTTTGGAGTTTACTCGTATGTAATAATTTTTAGAAACCGCTCTTATAAATTTACAGTCTTATATGTACATAAAATATATTTTATGTTTATTGCAGGCTCATTTGACAAATTTCAGTAATATGTTTGTTAAATAAACCTTTAAGAAACTTAATATATTTTTTTTATGAATATGAGCGTTAGTATCTATATTAGGCTGTGTCAAACTGGCAGGGCCAATATTTTTCCTTATTATGCCATTGATTTTTCGAGAGCTTTTGGCATAAAAAAGAAAAGTTCTACTACGATATAGCAAAAAAATAATTTTCGAAGCGGCCAAATTAAATTTTTTAGACTTTTTTTTCAACTCTTATTTTTAAGGGTTTTTTTTAGTAGGTAATATAAAACCAGCTGATATTAACCCTTAAAAGCCTAGTGGTTCCTAGAAGAACCAACCAGTAAAGTTTAGAAATTCGATTGACGGTTGCTCATTCGCAAAACGTCTGGCTGCACCACAACTTTTGTAGACATCTGCCAGATGTAGACATCTAGTAGTGAAAACTGCCGCCTCTGAATGCACAGGTACTACATTCAACACCCGATCGGCAAATCTGAATCACTTTATGCAAGCGCCAGTAGAATGCAAATTGTCCGCAGCCGTACTGGTTAAGTTTAGAGTGACTTTGTGAAATGCTTTCTCACCAGCGGGCAAGCCAAAGACACAATCCTTTTGAAAATGTCCGCAGCCATCATATACCCAAGGTTGATAGAGAAAAGTTCCTTAATAAACTAATCCGAGCTGATTTCGTCATGAGCCCTCTGGACCACGATTTTCTTTCCCAGCATCTTCTCACCACGACCTCCAGACCGACTTCAATGAAGTTTTTATTATCCATAATTTTCTTTCTCTGCACTTCTGAGGCAGTAAGGATTATGACATCAAGTGTGGTTGCCCACACTTCATCGAAATGTGCACCTAACGTCCCTTTACAGCTCTTGACACCTTCACTCTTAGCCACAACTTTCTAGATTTACACTGGTTTGACCACCGGTCTGCTCTTCTGAGGGAGTAAGGTTTAGGACACTATATATGGTTGCCCACACTTCGACAAAATGCACAGCTAACGTCTCTTTACACACAAGACACCTCTTGACACCTTAAGTCTTAACCACACCACTGGTTTGAACACCGGTAAGGCCGAAGAAACAGGAATCCTTACGCACCCACAGTCCTTACACTAGGGGTAACCAAAGGAGCCATCAACGGTAGGTTAGCCTGGCAACCAGCTACACCAGCCTCCACACGCCCTTTCATTGCTCATTTTCATTATGAGCTCCATAAGTACCACCACATATCTTGTAGCCTGTTTCAATATGTTCTGCGTCAATCCCCTATCCATCCAAAACCATCACCATCAAACCACTCGTCACTATTGTCAACTCAAAGTTATGAATCTCTAAAACAAAACAGCCAATATTCATTTACTGTTTTTAAACTCTGCTTTAACTTGAAGAAATATTTTGAAAGAATTTTCTCCGCTAAAATATGTATAATTCTTATATTATTGTACATTAAAGTAAGTAATTGTTTGCGATAACAGGACACAATAAATCAAAAATAATTAAACAAAACAGCAGAAAGAATTCGTAAACCAAAATATATATTAAAGATTTGTTAAACGGAAAAAGCTAAATTCGGATTTTCCACAGCATTTCTAATGCGACAATTATGCTGCTTAAAACATTTCTTACGCAGCCATTGTGCAGGACATAAAAGAGGGTCCAGTGAACACAAAAATTAGGATTTTATCGAAGCAGTGTGAAATTCATTTATGCGCAGAAAAACTTAATTAATTTCTTTCTAAGAATTTTTTGCACAATAATTAGAAAAAGGAGAAAACAAACAAACAAAAAAAATTGTTCGTGCATATCAGCCAGTGGTTGAATGAATGTATGTGAGCTTTGTCAGTCGGTTGGTGGCTGTTAATGGTTAAAAGGAAACTTTATGAATATTATAGATCAGTGTGAGTGTGTGATAAAAATATAAAGTATTGTGCAAGACTGCTTCATTTTTATTGTAAAAACACGTGCCATTATCGCAAATTTCCGCTTATAACATGGCTGTTGTAAAAACAATACATATTCGTTGTATAAAATGTAACTCATACCGACTAACAGACAATTTTTGGCGTGAAATCCTCCACCGGAAAAACACTGAAAGAAATTGCAGGTGCAGCAATTTTCGGTGCTAACTTTTTTTTTGTCTTGGACCTGTACTCAGAGGATGACCCCTACATATGCAGTGCATTGTACCGGAACTAGGAAAATAGGTTATGAGGAGGGGGAAAGAGGGAGTAGTGTTTGTGAACATTTGACTTGAACTTTCCAACGTTATAACAGATAGCAAACACGTCTGCAGGCAACTTATTCCACAGACGAAGCGTGCGGCTAAAAAACGAATTCTCTCTGTAATGCGTAGTACGATTCCCCGGACAATTGACCACAAATGGATGAGCTCTGGACGATGAACGCGTGTTACGTAGAAATGTGCGAGTTTCAGGAACGAGACCCCTAATCTCGTCAGAGCAAAATCCATTGTAGTAAAGATAGAAGAGAGTAACGCACCCCACACTGCGTCGATGCTGCAGTGAGTCAATAGAGTTGGATACCCTACATCCTGGACCAGATGGCACCTGCAAAATATGTCATTTAAACCAAAACATATCTGGACATGCAGCCAATTTTTACCTGCGTGTGCGGCATTATTTTTATTTTTCGTGCGATATCTTTAAATTAAGAGATAAACTTTGGAGTTATTATAGCTTACAGCCGTTATACTCGTAAGTTAATATGGGTAGTTAATTTAAGCAAAATTGTTTCAATCAGAATTAACATTCAATTTCTATATTGTTACTCTCAGATTTTTTTTATATACTTTTATTGTTTATTCATTTATTATTCTTAATATATAAAATTGTGTTCCTAATCTATAAAATCGTTTCTAATTCTTAATATATAAAAACACCTGGGAAGCTTTATAAACAACTTTTTGTTTGTATGTTTCGAGGGGCAGGGGCTGTGTGATGCTCGATTATTGGATGGTCGTATGCCGCACTCTATATGGAAAAGCTCTAACGCTAACAAGATCAGTGCTCAAGTCTAGTACTGTACAGTGTGTTTTTTGTAGAGTATGGAGTGTTTGCACTCTTTACACAGTGAACTCAGCAAAAATCAAAATAGTTTTGTTATATATTTATTGAATTTTTATAATTTTATAAATTAGGTTTTTGGTTTTGTACATTTGTACATCGGGTTTTTAGTTCTAATTTTTCCTTTCTTAAGTTTTTCTTAAGAATTTTTGATTGAAGAAGACTAGAAAAATAATAAGCAAATCGTTTGCTGGTGGGAAAACTAGCTGTTTCGTAGTCGCTACACTACTCAACGTCCATTCGGATTTGAAATCGAGTCATGACGTTTCATTATCTGCTGCAAGTTCGAAAAACTCTGCAGCGAACTTGTATAATGTGTATTGAAGATGTTCAGTTGTGTGGCGTATTTTAAACTGAAAATAATAAGAAAGAAATAATACAAAACATATTTTAAATGAACTGTCACTATGGCGCATTTAAAGTAGTGACTATAACAAAATATTATGCCTTCGAAAAATTTATTTTTAAATAGGGATATGTTTATCGAAAGTTTTCACACACTTAGAACAACATTTAGAAAGGAGATTAAATAAGTTCAAGCAAGTGAGAACTGCAATTTTGTAGTACGTATGCAGCAAAATTTTTGTTCAGGTGCAGCAATTTTTATTATTATTATTTTTTAATTTTATTTATGCTTACAAGGGCTTTCCAAATATTTTGTTTTCAGCAAAAAAAAAAAATCCACCATTTTCTGTGCAGGTGCAGTAAAATTTTTTGGGCATATGCGGCAAATATTTTTTTTTTTAATTAAAAATTTTTTGGTTTGTACATATGTACATCGGATTTTAGTTCAAGTTTTTCCTTTCTGAATTTTTTTCTTAAGAAGAATTTTTTGCAATACAAATTTGTTGTGATCAATAATTTTTGATTGTAGAAGACAAGAAAAATAATAATCAAATCTTTAGCTGGGGGACAACTAACTGTTTCGTAGTCGCTACACTACTCATCAGCATCCATTTTCGGATTTGAACTCGGGACATGACCTATCATGAACGACTGCCTTGACCACTCAGTCACCGAGCCTTTGAATTATTCTCTGTCTATATTCATATCCCTCCGAGAAACAGATTTTATGTTGGCGTATGCCTAACCAAGGCACTCTGTCTTTCGTGTAAAGAGGTTAAGGTGTCCCTCGTTTGCTGTGGCAAACAAAACTCTAGGAAGCCGCATGACTTATGTTGTGTTGGCTTCCAAAACCCTTACCGAAAGGTTCCGAAAGGAAAATCTTTTCAGTGTCAAACGTTAAAATTACGAAATATCCTTATAAATACTTGACTCATGTTTACTATCATTTCGTTATATACGAGTAATTTATCTCGTTTGTACGATTTGATGATACCACTAAAATATATTCTATATTGTCCATAAATTTCTTTAAGTGTATACCTGCCTTTGCATTCAGACTGTGTATGAACGACTTCAACGCATGTATGCTTGCAACCATGAACATTTTTCTTATTGCTTTTGCTGTTGACGTTGATGTAGTGTGTGTTGCTTTTTCTTCCTTTATGACGCCACACAAAAGATCGAAACAAATTGTATATTTGATTGTGAGTGTATGTTGCGTAGGCATGCATGATATGTGTGAATATGTGAGTGCGTGCTTGTGTGTGTGTGTGACTGTGTGTAAATAATGCATTTGCAATGCCATTAATGTTTAACCATAACAAACTACGGCCAGGGTGAGGAAACACAACTGTTGAAAAAAATTACACAAACTGCTCGAGGGGATCTGTCGGCAAGACGGGGTAGACACAAATACTAGGAAATTGCAGATTCCTGCCAGGACATTAAGAACATCGAAAAAATGGGGGGAAACTTGTTTCATTTACAGAAACGAGCAACCATATAAAAACACGAATATATCATATATTTTGGGGGTAAGAGCGTGACTTATATAAATAGATAGTGCAATCATTATAGTAGTTTTCAAAACGTTTAATTATTTTATGAACTTTAAGAAATTCAAATTTGAGAAAAATCTTAGATTAATTTGTTTGCTAAGAATTTATTAACTTTAAACAAATTTAACTATTTGATGTTCGCAAATACTATATAAATATATATTATATGTTGTTATAACGATATCTCTTAAAATCTACAGCCAGTTAATAAATTATTCAGTAACTTTCCTGAAAATGACACCCAATATTTTTGTAATCCTTAAAATCCTCGACACTGAGAGGTGCACTCAAACTGATTTCTACTTTTGCAGATTTAAACAGTTATCAGAGACATACTCGTACATATGTTAAACATTGTGGCTCTTACCCAACAAACAAATAAATTTAAAGATAAAATAAGGACTATGGTTTAGGCACATATGCTTAAGAAAGCTGCTTGAAATTAATATGATCTCCTAATTAAAGTGAAGTGAAAGTGACGCAAGGTACACAAAGTTTGGTAAATTAAAAATTTTGTGTTATTCGTTTACACAAAATATTTTTGTCATCGCACATGTACTTAACAGATGTGCAAATATATCTATGGCGTTTTGTTATAACAACTTAAGTCGAGATAGAATCAAAAAAAGTTTTGAAGGGAAATTTGGTTGAAGAACTAAATTTAAGAAGGATCGATAATAAATCATAATTATAACTAGATTTCTTTAATAACACGATAATTTTTTAGGCAGACAAGAATTGCATATTTATTCATATAGTCAACTTAGTAACAATCCGACCACGAATGAAATACAACTCTCATGTGTGGACTTTACGCTTCAAAGTCTAATTTGGGGTTTCTCGACTGTTCTACAGGAGAGAGCGAAGAAGCTTTTCGGTGACAAGAGGCATTATTGACGCAGTGTAGGGTGCTTTACTCTGTTCTATCGTACCATCGTAGCACATGCCAATGTAACACGTGTTCATCGTCCACAGCTCATCCATTTGTGGTTGATTGCCCGGGAACAATCGTACATCGCGTTACAGAGAGAAATCGTTATTCGGCCATACACCTCGTCTGTGCAATAAATCAAATGTACACAAACACTACTCCCTCTCTCCCCCTCCTCATAACATATTTTCCTAGTTCTGGTACAATATTCTGCAGGATAAAAAAAATTTTAACTTTTTAAAATCGATTTAAGCTGCAGATATTATGACTATACAACTCCAAAACAATTGCTGAATTCACAAGCTCAGTCGTATCGTGTATCGATGTATTTGGAGAGAAAATTTCAAACACAAAACTTTAAAGCAAAAAAAATTTTCAAATATATTTTTTGTGAGTTTAATGTTTGTGTTTGAAATTGTCTCTCCAAATACATCGATACACGATACGACTGAGCTTGTGAATTCAACAAATGTAACCAAAGGCATAAATTCCATAGTACCAAGTGATACTTATTTGACTTGGTAGTGTCTTCAAGTCATAAAAAATTTTTATACAAATGTGCGAATATATTATAATATGACTACACAACTTCAACACAATAAAACCGGGAGCACAATGCCTACAGTACCAAGTGATATCTATTTCGCTTGAATGCACTATGATCATATAAAATTTTTATACAAATGTCTGAATTTAAAACAATACGACTATGCGAATATACTCATATGATATTATAACTATGCAACTCCAAAACATATTCGCCATAGTGCCAAGTGATATTTATATTGGGTTGAAGACACTATGATCACATAAAATTTATATAAAAATATGTGAATTTAATGTTACGATCATGGAAATTAATATGCGGATAATTGGTAATATGACTACATAACGCTGATACAATGAAATCGAGGGCACAATGGCTATAGTACCAAGTGATATCTCTTTGGAGACTATATGAAATTTGTATACAAATGTGTGAACATACAAATTACTATTCGAATATATGACTACATAATCCCAAATCAATGAAATCGAGGGCACAATTGCTAAAGCACCAAGTGATATCTATTTGGCTTGAAAGCACCATGACGAAATTCTGATACAAATGTGTGAATATGATGGTATGACTACACAGCACCAAAACAATCAAACCAAGGGCTCAATCGCACCAAGTGATATCTATAAGTCTTGTTGGCACCATGATCATATGAAATTTTTCTACAAATGTGTGAATTTAAAACAATACGATAAAAAAAAGTACTATGCAAAAATATATGATAATATGACAACTAACGCGCTATAGTGCAAAGAGATATCTATTTGGCTTGAAGACACATAAAAGTATTAATACAAATGTGTATAGTAGGAGGACTTGACAATAAAAAACGTTTAGCATTAGGACTTCATATTAATAAGACTATAGTACTATATGAATTTTTACCTATTTGCTTAATGGAAGCATAAACTTATAATATGTATTTGAAGAATTCTCTTTAAACTATAGGAAATAAAATAAAATTGTCATTAAAATTCAGAGTCAGTTGAGCAAAATAAAATCTGGTAAAGAAATCAAACAAATATGACTTTATGACTGTAGAAGCAAACTACTATATAATAGTAGGACAAAATTGTAATATATAAACAAATAACAGTAGGATTATCTGGCCTAATATCAATAGAACTATATGACCTTTTAATTACTTATTTAGTAGAATCAGTCGTTGTTTAGCTTCGATAGTGAACGGACGTGTTTGTTTTTTTGATCGCAAAGTAAAAAAAAAAAAAAATATAACGGGATTAAGTAAAAACCGTAATAGGTGAACAGAGTGTTTTTGTTTAAAAGAAAAATTTTGTGACATTTTTTAAATACTGTTTTAAATTGTAAATAAAAAATAGAAACAATTAATTGCATGAGTGCACCTATCAGATGTAATTCTGAAAAAGAGCTTAGCTCCGGTAGAAAAAATCTTTGGATTTCAGAGGAAGAATCTGTGAAAAAATCACTGGAAAATTTCCTGTCTCTAAGAGATAGGAAACGCCCGCGATCGTGTTCGCCAAATATTGTTGTTACAACTGAAGACAAAACATCTTCCGGTTTAATTGTTGATGATAAGCCAAAAACCCAAGTAGGCATGGACAGGTACATAACCGTGGTTAAGAGACAGCGAAGCCCCAAATCAGCTCAAATATCATCTAAACCGAAAATTTCTAAAGATGATAATAGGACTTCGGCAACGGATAATAATAGGTTTGCTATACTGCAAACAGATGAGCCAACTATATCTAAAAAAACCTTTAAGCCGCCACCAATATATTTGCGAGAGCCTACCTCTAGTGACCTGGTAAAGCAACTTATTGCGGCAATCGGCAAAGACACTTTTAACGTAACATCGGTTAAGCACGGCGGCATAAATAAAACAAAAATCCAGGTAAACAGTGAAAATGAATACCGAAAGTTGTCTGACGTTCTAGAGAAGGAGAAGCGATCATTTTACACATATCAGCTTAAAAGTGCCAAAGGTATTCAGGTCGTTATAAAAGGTATTGACCCTTTTGTTGACACGAATGAGGTCAAAACCGGACTAGAAGACAATGGCTTCAAAATTAAAAATGTGGTTAATATTAGAAACCGTGAAAAAATTCCTCAACCCATGTTTAGGGTTGAATTGGAACCTAGAGATGTTCTCCTGAAAAAGAATGAAGTGCATCCAATTTATAACCTCAAATATCTTTTGCATCGTAAGGTTACCGTTGAGGAGCCTCATAAGCGTTTAGGGCCCGTCCAATGCCTAAACTGCCAAGAATTTGGCCATACTAAGGCCTATTGTAAATTGCCCGCAGTTTGCGTTGTGTGTGGTGAACTTCACGGTACATCACAGTGCAAAAAACCTAAGACTGACGCGAGCGTTAAAAAATGCAGTAATTGTGGAGGTAACCACACTGCAAACTACAGGGGTTGTCCTGTCTATACTCACTTCAAGAGATCAATGACAAATAGGCCATCAATTTTAAATATGCCACCCCAGCAGTCAAACACCATTTCTACAACCAATTTCTCCCAGGTACGCCAGCCAACCAGCCATATACAAGTGCAAAACCCCCAACAAATTTCTTATGCGAATGTGGTAAAATCCGATAAACCAAACTTGAATCAGGAGCCCAAGCCTCAAAACTCCGACCAAAATTTTAGCAATCTTGAGGCAACTCTGCAGACTCTTGTTCAATCTATAAATACATTTACGGTTTCCATGACGAACATGATGCAGGAAATGCTGAAAATGCAATCCACTATTTTGCAGGCAATTTTAAAAAAATGAATTGGTTGAAAATATGTTTCTGGAACGCAAACGGCATTCGCCAACAAAAAAAATGAACTTGAGCACTTCCTTATGGAAAAGCAAATCGATATAATGTTGATTGCTGAAACCCATTTGACAACCAACAGTTATTTCAAAATTAATGGGTACGCATTATATGACACTAAAGATCCCCGCGGAAGATCTTGCGGAGGATCGGCAATTCTAATAAAATCCAGAATTAAGCACTATTTAATGAACGAGACACGTGAGGAGTATATCCAAGCAACTAATATATGCATTGAATATTTTCATGAAAAAATCGTTATTTCCTCGATTTACTCACCGCCCCGATTTTCAATAACAGAAAGCCAATATTCAAATTTTTTCAAATCACTTGGGCCTCGATTTTTAGCGGCTGGCGACTATAACGCTAAACACACTTTTTGGGGATCACGCTTAATTACCTCGAAAGGCCGTGTGCTTTTTGACACCGTTTCCAAAATGGGCTTAGATGTGGTTTCAAGCGGACACCCCACTTATTGGCCGACAGACCGACGAAAGATCCCAGACGTTATAGATTTTGGAGTTGCGAAAAATTTTCCTTTAAAGTGGATGCAAGTGGAGCCTTCATTAGATTTGTCATCAGATCACTCTCCCACTATAATCTCTGTTTCGTTCCCCCAAGAGATTGGCTCACCGTTGACTGTCAATAGAGTTAATTGGTTAAAGTACAAAAAATTTTTGAGCACACATTGTACTGAAAATATCGCCTTGAGAACGCCTGAGGATATTGATGGGTCAATTAACAATTTTTCTGAAAACCTCAAACTGGCCGTACAGCATGCTACCACTAGTCATTTAAGACCTAGAAATGAGAACAATAGAACTTATTCATCTGAAATTGAGCAACTTCTGTCAGAAAAAAGAAGAGTCAGAAGAGAGTGGCAACTTCGCAGGTCGCCCCAGCTTAAAGCTAGGCTACGGGAATGCATAACTCAGCTAAGAAATCTGCTTGAAGTCCATAGAATGGCTTCCCTTAAAACATATTTGGAAAGCCTTGATGGTACCCCTCAATCTGATTATTCTTTGTGGAAAGCGACAAAAGGTTTAAAAAGACCCGTAATAGGTAAGCCACCTTTGCGAAATTCAACTGGCGACTGGGCAAGAAGCGATTTTGAAAAGGGAATGTTGTATGTCGATCATTTGCGAAACGTTTTTATCACAAATGATTCAGAGAATAATACAGCGGAATTACCACCATATGTTGTTAGACCTCCTGTGTCTTTGAGATTTAATTTTCAAGATGTCGAAAACGTTATCGGTAATACAAACCCCAGGAAAGCTCCAGGCATTGATCAAATTACTGGTAAAATGCTTGAACAGTTACCTCGTGTAGCTAGAAGGGTTCTACTTTTTATTTTTAACGCCATTTTACGCCTTGAGTATTATCCTGCAGAGTGGAAGGTCTCAATGATTACTATGATACCCAAGCCAGGGAAGGATCTGACTAAGGTAGAATCATATAGACCAATAAGTCTTTTACCAACAATTTCAAAACTATTAGAAAAATTGTTAATGGCGAAGTTGAGTCCAATATTGAACAATGTGGGATGCATCCCTGATCATCAATTTGGCTTTCGGGCTAAGCATAGCACCATAGAACAAACGCACAGACTAGTCAATGTCATAAGACAAACCTTTGAGGCGAAGAAGTACTGCTCAGCTCTTTTTATTGATATTTCTCAAGCGTTTGATAAAGTGTGGCACGACGGCTTAATGCACAAAATAAAGCTAAATTTGCCTGCAAATACACACAAGCTTCTGGAAAGCTACTTATACGGGCGGAAGTTTGTTATCAGAGAAGGCGACTTTATTAGCCCAACTCAGCCAATCAAGGCAGGAGTTCCCCAAGGCAGCATACTGGGGCCTACTTTATATTTGATTTACGCCTCTGACATGCCAACGACATCTGGAATCCACACTTCTACCTTTGCAGATGACACAGCGTTTTTGAGTGTTCATGAAAACCACCATTTAGCATCACGAAATTTACAGGAATATACTTCAATATTAGAGAAATGGCTAAAACTTTGGAAAATCAAAGTTAATGAACAGAAATGTACTCATGTTACATTCACACTGTGTAGTCAAACATGTCCGCCTATCAAAATTAACAACTCACCTATTCCGCAGCACAACGAAGTCAAGTACCTTGGTATTCACCTGGACCGTAGGCTAACATGGAAGTCTCACATTGAAGCAAAGGTCACTCAGTTAAAACTAAAAGCAGCGCAGCTAAATTGGCTTATGGGCAGAAATTCGACACTGAAATTAGATTGCAAACTTTTGTTATACAACGCAATACTAAAGCCTATATGGTGCTACGAAATTCAGTTATGGGGCACCGCCTCAGCGTCAAACATTGAAAAAATCCAAAGGCGACAAAACAAAATTCTACGAACGATTACTGCAGCTCCATGGTACGTAAAAAATTCACGAATTCATAACGATCTGAGTGTTCCGCTGGTAAAAGAGGAATTTTCTAAGTACGCGACAAGGTATATCAGTAAACTGGAACTTCATCCAAACCCTCTTGCTCGCAATATACTTAATTTTGGCGGCCACACTCGGCTTAAAAGAAGGGATACCGCTGCCACCATCAGATTGCTCAATAGGTGATTTTACCGAAATAGCTCCCGCATAATAAAACTTTTTGTCTAGCATTGGCCGGACTTAAGAATTACATTTTTTAATTTTAAATTTAGTATTAAGATTTGAATACTTATTGTTAGTTCATTTTGAAGATTCAATAAATAAAAAAATGCTTAAAAAAAAAAAAAAAATTTAGTAGAATAATTTACTAAATTCTGTTTAAAGTTAAGACAATGATATAAACTGGCATAGTCTAAAGTTATATTTTAGATGTGATGCAACTCTGAAAATAATATTATTAAAAACTTATTCACGTTTGTGGGTGTTTTGTGCAGCACACTTCATATACGAACTTTTTGTTGACAAGTTTATCCATCTCTGGCATTAAATAATTTCGGCATATTGCAATTAGATAATTTAGTTTACAGTTCAACAGTGTTTGGCTACTCAAAACCATACAGAACGTTAGCGTTCATCATCGTGGAACAGGCTCTTAAAGTAAGATTTTACAATTCACCACATTAAAGTTCGCTGGGTATATCCAGTTGACAAACACATATTTCTATACTTATTTATACATGTAGAAAGCATCCGTTTCCTATGGCATATGTGTATGTATGTGTATGAGCAATATACAAACAACTACAACTATATATAATAGCATGTATAAATAAAACATGACTTAATGCACACATCATTTGTCGTTGTATATTTACTTAGAACATTTTGTTGTTATTATTTGCAATTACAATAACAACAATAACAATAATAACAGTTACCGCTGCAAAATACTAAAACTTTATTTGCAATAAAAACAAAATCCTGTTTAGTTTAGTATCGAACAATAATCAAACAACAGCAATAACAAGCAGTGTAGACAATTTGTTCGTATGGCAAAGTCGGCGTTAAAATTTTGCTGCGAACAACAATTGATTGCAACATACGCACACACACACATATACACATGTGAATGCTCTAACAAATATTCCACTTGTTTTTATTAGAAAACATAAACTTGAATGTTCAGTGTTGTTTCGAAAATATTATTGTATGTATTTGCAAATTGTACAATAAAGATACGAAAATCGAGTATCCTGTTTTAGATTTATTTATTGTGTGTTACAATACAAAATTGCAAAATGTCTTCGATGCGAGTTCAATTTTGCCATTCAGGCTGACATAATTTGAAAAGCCTATAATTAATTTTTGAGGTAAAATAATCCTAGATATTAAGTGCTAACAAGATTCTTGTTTAGACGTCCTTATTGAAAAAGCTAAGGACAACTACATAGACTGTTGTTAGACTCAATAACATTTTTCCATAGACTTTAGTTATGAAACTAAATGACTATATGACTACAACTCTATCACGATATCAGTATACAATTTGGATAGATGACTAAATGACTGGATATTCACTTATTTTTTAGTTTATTTATTTAAGTCTACAGATCAATACATTACATACTTTATTTAGCTATTAAAGCAACAAATTAATTTACATTTTGTAGTACTTCTATCAGCCATGTCGCAGAACTTAATTCCGTTCGAAAACGGAATTGAATTCTTTTTTTACTTCTTTAAAAAACTAAAAACTAAAAAAATTTCGGAATGAAATCATTTCTGATTGCAAGAAGGAAACGAGAATTATCTTATAGAATTGATTTCATTCCGAAAAAGTTTTAAATTTTCGTTTTTTGAACAATTAAAAAACCTATTCAATTCCATTTCCGAACGAAAGTGAATTCTGTGTCATGGCCGTACATATTGAAAAGTATTTATTAAACTTCGTGAATATTCTTAACAATGAATCAGAGTTAGAATAATTACTTTCAAAAGCTTTAGCAAACAAAGCCACAAAACTACGATTGTCCTTTTTCACAGCTGTCATCACCAGAATCCCAATTAAAGCGCGAATTCCAACTTCGCACGTATCTCGATATGTTGCGCTGGTGATCGATTATTTTCTTTTCTGCATTTCTATTTTACATTTTCGGTAATTATCTGATCAACAAAAACCTGTTGAAGCATGAAAGGGGATTATTCAGATAGCGACACACCCGTGTAGGGAACAAAAGCATTCAACACTGGGAACCGGTCGCATGTAGTTGATTTCAATGTTGACCAACATTGTCTATTATTTTCCCTTATTGCTCTCTCTCTCTCTCTATCTCTCTGACAAGGTTATATTTCGCCGAGATACAGACGAAGAAGCTGGTTGCTCTACATTACACTCGCCTATGTACTCGCCTGCAGGTGTGAAACAGATTTACATCAGCACCTGCCTGAAAGCCTTCTCTGATAATGAACCAGTTCCACGGAGTGAATTATTCACGATTCACCAGCGCATTCGTGTAGCTTCCTAGGCTCACACAGGTAGCAATTTATGACACATGTTTGTAGCCATATGAGCAACTTCTTGTTGAGGAGTTCGGGCCTTCTAATTCCTCCTGTATGCAATTTCCCAGCAATCAATGGAAGGCAAGGCTTAATGAGTTGGTAGGCCGAAGCCCACTAGCAGCATCAGCCCTTAAACCAACTCACCCGTCCACCATTACCACTGGTTCCTCACAGTACAGGTATCTGTTGTAAAGGCAACAGACCCTCGGGAGGTTGTTAGTCCCAGAAAAATTATACACACCAAAAAATTATCGTCTGTGGAGTAAGTTGCCTGCAGACGTGTTTCCTGTCTGTTATAACGTTGGAAAGTTCAAGTCAAATGTTCACAAACGCTACCCCCTCTTTTCCCCTCCTCATAACCTATTTTTCTAGTTCTGGTACAATGCACTGCATAAGTAGGGGTCATCCCCTGAGTACTGGTCCAAGCTAAAAAACAAACAAAAAACATAAAAGGATACTAATACCCCCTTCCTGCGTTTTAGGTTTCAACCACAGCCAGAACGTTTCAGCCAAGGTAAGCACCTCAACCATGATCAGCCCGAGTTGAACTGCAAGCAGAACCACCCGGGGGCCATGCTGATTCTCGTTCTGCCAATTTATACCCTTGTAAATGGTTTCGGAAGCCAAATCAACATAAGTCATGTGGCTTCCTATAGTTTTATTTGCTACAACAAACGAAGGACCCCTTCCCATCTTTTCCCCGAAAAACAGAGCGCCCAAGTTAGGAGTATGCCAAGGCAAAACCTGTTCCCTGGAGGCAGACCGTCAGGAGGTTGTTAGTCGCCGAAAAAAACCACACGCCAAACAATTATCAAGTATACTAACACCCCCTTCCAGCGTTTTAGGTTTCAACCACTGCCAGAACATTTCAACCGTGATCAGCCCGAGTTGAACTGCAAGCAGAAGCACCCGACACTTATGCTACAATTAGTACGCTAGGAATTAAACCTGCGACCTCTAAACTGTGGGTCGAGTACTCTACCAAATCAACCATTGAAGCAGATTATCGTAAATGCATGCTCATATCAAAATGCACATTTCGTATGCTTCCTGAATTTTTTCAAAACTTATAAACAAACAAAGTAGTAAACCTTCCCGATGGAGACCCTGTACCATAGTTCCATAGTGCTGTTCTAAGGTAAACTACATCACATTTGATTTGAACTCTCCATAATCATAAAAGTTCATGAAAACAAGATATATATTTTTGTGTAATCGGTTTTTAGGGACTTACAAATTTTTTAATCACAAAGCTCTTCTACTTTAAACTACTGCTTAAGACGAATCTAATTACTCGACATGAAATCTAATAATAGAAATCTGTGTTGGTCTCTGACTAACTGATTCTCGAGCTTTTGGCTTCTATGACTAAGTGCAACAACCAACTAGAGAAAAATGAAATCAAACAGTGTACTTTGCACAAATACCTACAAAAACAATTATTCTACCCAATTCAACTATCTGCAGCGCTGTTAAGCATATTTGTCTTTTAATCGTTCTACATTTTGTGATTACCAATTTTGTTTACCCCTCCTCCCCAGCAAAATGTTGCCGCAACGTTTGATTTGGGGAGGAAAAATACATTTACAAAAATTTTCCATTTATAGCAAATGTTTCACATGCTGCTTGTTGGTGCTGTTAACTGTTTTGCTAATGTGGTCACATTAGTTGACAAATAAACAATACAATGAAATAGTATTCGGCCACGGGCAGAGAGTGCAGCAAGTTCAATGTCCCTTGAAAATCATTTTTATGCGGTTTAATAAACTGGACAAGTAAACTTGTATTCTTGTATATTCTTTCAACATTTGTCGCATGCCCCCTTTTATATAATATAGCCAGTGTATTGTAAATACTAGTGTATATCTGAGTGTGTGTGCTTGTAGACACACCCAATTACACCAGTACGAACGAGTGAGTACTCACTCTGTTTCTAATTCATACAAGAATGACAATTTATTTTTGAACATTGCTGTTTGTTGTTGTTTTTGTGCTGTTGGCAAATTTATGTTGCATGACTTTCATGTGTTTCATTTAGTTTTATTCTAAATAATTAATATTTTTCACAATCAGGTGTTTATTTTATGTACTCATGTGTTCAGCTGCAGTTGTCTTTTTGATTTTTTTCGGCCTTTTCGGGTGGTGGTGCACTCCCCGTTCTATTGGGAGGAGTGTTAGTAAAGTGGTTGAGAAACAGCAGACCTTTATAAAAGGTATTTGTAATTAGTTGAGGAAATACACATGTTTTTTCATTTTATTTATTTACTTTTTTTTTTTTGTATTTTGCAACATGTCTGGAATATATTATTATGAAAGTTAAGAATCCTCCAAATGATTCTGATAAAAAAATAGTTTAAGGCGCAACCACAGCGCCTGAATTAATTTTTATTACCTTCAAATTTAACCTTTACTAAATAAAAACTTCAACACAATTTTATTTCAATTGACACAATTTTATTAATGCTCTTATTAATTTTCACAATTTGATTAATTAATAATTAAATACCGACGAGTTCGCGAGCGTAACCGAGACTGATTAAATTGTTGTCCAAAAAGTTCCCTCATCGATTGCCTGATCACGTTGCACCAACATGTGCCAATATGCAGACGCTAATTCAGCAAAATTGTTTTCTCACGACAGTGCAAGTTGTAATCAGACCGGATGCGCGTGTTGAAATTATTAAAATATTAATTTAAAATTATTAAAATATTAATTTGCTGATTAAGCCAAATTAATTTGGTTGGCAGCGTTAACGGTGTCGTTAACTCCTCCCTCCTTAAATATCTGCGTCCCGCAGATCACATTTTTGGGGTTGCAGGTAGGATCAACTGGCTGTGGAACTTTGACTGTTGGCAGGTTAATTCTTCTAGTTATCTTATGCCACAAGACTCCAACGCAAATTCCCATTGCGATAGCGACACTAATGTATGTTCCAAGCGACATATTTAGTTTTAAACCAAGATACTCAAGCTTGTCCATGTTGTGCAAACTTATGTTATGAACTTGATCGATGTCCACAAGTAGCTTTTCGTTAGCCACGCTCGTTAGGACAGGGGGAAGTGGCTGTAGCCTGGAAACAGCTGTGCTGGAGAAGGTTTCGTTATTGATTAAAACACTCTCGTTATATAATTGTATCAGGTAACTGCCATTGAGTGTTTTTGTCTGACTCTGCGTTTTCAGGATACCCTCGAAGTTCGTTATGAAAATAATATCAGTTGTTAACATTTCTGTTACTTGCTTGGTGGTCATTTTGTAGCGACAATTCGCATTCCCTCCTTTGAGAAGTCGTGGTATGCAGGAATCTTCGGCTAGTTGGACTAGGGACGTTTGTTGGCAGACAGTCACTTTGTTAATGTTTAGACACGGGGTTTTCACTCCAAACGTTTCATCTTGGCTTATGAGTATTTCGTTGAACGGTAGTTCGACTTGTCTACCCCTTCTTATTGTTGTCCTAGTGATGAGTCGGTGGTAAAAGTCTTTTTTCAGCTTTGGAATAGAAAGGACATACAGTAACAGTGACCCGTTTGTATATATGGATGGATTTCCGTATTCGATAGCTTCTATGGCGTTAGCGTATGGCAGTGTTTCCATTTCGGTAACAATATCTTCGACTTCAGCCCTGTTTAATAAGTTCGTGTTGACAATTCCTCTTTTGGCCAATTGGCAGGCCCTTACTATTTCGTTGATAGTATCTTTCAGGATGAGAACTTGATTCGTTGTGTCCTGCCCAATTCTCTCGGCTTCTTTTCCATTGCTAATCTCGTTCATTCTAGTAATAAGTTCATTGGTTTTTTGAACGATCTCTTTTGTGGTGTTCAAGAGTTGTGCGTTGATTTTGTATTGCTCGTTATTGTTGCTAATTATTGCGTTTTGACTTTTTAAAATGTAGTTCCAATCTGCGGCATCTGGATTGCCAGCGATCCATTTCCATGCGGAGCCTATCCAGTCGATTGACCTACGCGTTCTGCCCCGTATGGCTCCCAGCTCGATGAGTCTGTCTTGTATTTGTGTAAGGTGATAAACAATTATTTCTTTAGTCTTGCCAGGCGGCATGTAATTCTGGACCAGCGCCGTTACATTATTCGCAATTGCTGCATACTCATCTAGGTTGATGACGTGAACCAATTTAAAATTGCCATTAATCGTCCAAGCGTTGCCAGCTCTCACCGTAACGATAGGGACCTCATAGCGATATATTTGTTCGGCTCGTAGAGTGATAATGCTCATGTAAATCATAATAAAAATACTTAGTTTGAAAATCATTTTGTCTGAAAAATAATTAATTTCAAATGATATTAGTGGTCAATGAAATTCGGGCAAAGCCGTTTTTTCCTCTTTTTTTATTTTCTTTTTTTTTGTTTTTTTCCTTTTTTTTTGTATATATATTTTTATGCTTATTTCTGATAAAGAAGGATATTTTATCTTAAAAAAAAAAATAAAAATTTTTCATTTTTCATTCTTATTTTAGTTCGTTATATTTCTTCGTCAGTCAGTTTATGGATCGCTTCTTGGTTCACTTGGAACCCCAAATGATGATCTTATACCTTGCCGCCATTGCATCTATATGCCTTGATGCAACTCGCCAGTGCAGGCATCAGTGCATCATCGGAAGATTGTCCAGGCCTGAGCTGACGTTCTCTATATTGTGTTATATGGAAATTATATTGGACTTGCATTCATGTATTCATAGAAATGCTTTTGTTTCATAATCTTTCGTATTACGTGCATTAATTATTGCATTAAATGGGAATTTATTTGATGCGTCAATTGCGCTTTTCCTCTTTTTTTTTTTTTTTTTTTTTTTTTTTTTTTTTTTTTTTTTTTTTTAATCTTTTTTATGTTTCCTTGTATTCCTTTTAAATTTTTTATATTAATCTTTATATGCATATGTACTTATCAATATGGTAATGAGCGCTGCCTTTAGGGAGTCGAACCCCAGTGCCAAAGACACTCACCAAGTTGTTTAGGCAAGGCGCTTTATATTGGATACTATTTTGTTATCCATTATGTTGCTTTTGATACTTAGAGTTGAAATCTTTTGAAAAAAATAGAAGGTTTTTGTATACACCACACTTCTATTTTTTCCAAATTTTTAATACTCTGGCTCTTTTTTGGCCGTTTACTTTTCCTTTTTTCTTTGGAAAAATTTTTGATATACAATTTTTTGGGGAGTATTTTCCTTTTTTTTATATTTAATTCCCTCTTTTTGCTTCTTTTTTTTTTTTGAAAACAATCTTTTGATAAAATTTTAATTCCTTTTTTTTATGAATTTTTCTTTATTGGAATTATATATTTTTTTAACTTTTATAAAATTTTTTCAATAACTTATTTATGCTCTTCAAAATTTTTCCTTAATTCTTTTTTCTCAATTTTCATTTAATTATTGGAATTAAATTTTTCTCTTTAAAATTTTTATAAAATTTTTTCAATAATTATTTTTATAGCTTGATATTTTAATTCACTTTTTTATTAGAAAATAAATTTTTTGGTAGCTTCAAAATATTTTAGTTCACTTTTTGTTAGAAAAAATTTTGTTAATGATCTTTATATTTGACACATATTTTTTTTTTTTTTTTAAATTAAATAAAATAAAAAAAAAAAAATTTTGGTTTTGAGCCTCGGTTGCGCGACGCGACGCGACCCGATCAAATGGAGAATCCTTTTTCTTTTTCTCCTCGCGGAAGCTCCGTATGGTTCCTTTTTGGAAATCCGCTTTTATAATCGCGGATACCTACTGGGGTACGGTTGACTTCACTTTCGCTCGAGTAACCTTCTGTGATTTGTGTATTAATGATCACCAGGAATACTCGGTTGGCGAAGGAGGAGTGACTTTTTTATTTTTATTATAATTTTTTGTTTTATTGATCCTGGAGTGCTCCGTAGAGATCGCAGGAGTGTTATTAATTTATTTTGTTTCTGGAGTGCTCCGTAGAGATCGCAGAAATTCTCTTTCGTTAATTAGAGACCTTAACTCAGGTCCCTGCTCGGGCGCCAGTTAAGAATCCTCCAAATGATTCTGATAAAAAAATAGTTTAAAGCGCAACCACAGCGCCTGAATTAATTTTTATTACCTTCAAATTTAACCTTTACTAAATAAAAACTTCAACACAATTTTATTTCAATTGACACAATTTTATTAATGCTCTTATTAATTTTCACAATTTGATTAATTAATAATTAAATACCGACGAGTTCGCGAGCGTAACCGAGACTGATTAAATTGTTGTCCAAAAAGTTCCCTCATCGATTGCCTGATCACGTTGCACCAACATGTGCCAATATGCAGACGCTAATTCAGCAAAATTGTTTTCTCACGACAGTGCAAGTTGTAATCAGACCGGATGCGCGTGTTGAAATTATTAAAATATTAATTTAAAATTATTAAAATATTAATTTGCTGATTAAGCCAAATTAATTTGGTTGGCAGCGTTAACGGTGTCGTTAACTTGAATATGCAATTTTTGTTATTATTTATGGTTTGTTATTATTATTGTTTTCTTTCTTTCTGCGTTAATTAAAACTAAACTCCAGCTTTAACTTTGGTTTTGTTAATGCTGGCTATATTAATGAGCTTTTTTGATTGCATTTCAAATGTTTGAAGTTTGACAGGTGACAGCTCAAAACATAAAATATTCAGTAATTTGTGTCCCATAATAGTAACTGGACAAAGGGGCCGAGAAGGGTTGGTTACAAAATAACTGGCAATATTGGTGCAGTATTTTTAATTGTTATTTGATCGAAAGGCATTATAATATCAAGTGTTTCAAGTAATTTGGAAAAAAATTCATAAACTAATTTTTTTATACTCATATATGTAATTTTTTTATTTATAAAATTGATACAAATACAAGGTAAACTATAAGTCTATTAACGTCTAAAATGATCAATAGAAAAAAAAAACAAATAGTCACATTTAAATTAAAGGACTTTCACTTGGTTCTATCAAAAAAATTACTAAGGCGATCCAACTGCGCCTGATTAATTTAATAAAAAAAAATTTTAATATTAACTTTTACATTGTTAATTATTTCTTCCAATATTTAAATTTTACAATAACTTATATTAATTCCTAAATCGAGTTGTCCCATAGGACGCGCAACCAAGACTGCCCGTTCTTCATCAATCTTTTTGGCTCGTTGCATTGCTCAATCACGTTTCACCGACATGCTCAAGTATGCAGACGCTGATCCAGCAAAACAGAACGCTAGTGAGCTGGACAACCTAGATTATTCCGGGGTATCCAGCGGCCTGCCTACCTAACGTAATCTAACCTATTTATTAAAAAGCATAAGCAGCTAAATTAATTTTGTGTCAGTGTTAACACTATCGTTAACTTTTATATTAAACTGGTTTGTTTGTTTGTTTGTTTATTACGAGAGGATTTATATTTTGAAAATTACATCACTGCCAAGAATTTGGCCACACAAAGGCTTACTGTAAGTTGCCCGCTGTTTGTGTTGTATGTGGCGAACTTCACGGCACAACTCAGTGCAATAAGCCAAAGGCCGACGCAAGTGTTAAAAAATGCAGTAACTGTGGAGGTAACCACACTGCAAATTATAGAGGTTGCCCTGTCTATACTCATTTTAAGCGGTCAATGACAAATAAGCCATTGATTTTAAATATGCCACCCCAGCAGTCAAACACCATTTCAACAACCAATTTTCCCCAGGTACGCCAGCCAACCAGCCATATACACGTGCAAAACCCCCAACAAATTTCTTATGCGAATGTGGTAAAATCCGATAAACCAAATTTGAATCAGGAGCCCAAGCCTCAAAACTCCGACCAACATTTTAGCAATCTTGAGGCAACTCTGCAGACTCTTGTTCAATCTATAAATACATTTACGGTGTCCATGACAAACATGATGCAGGAAATGCTGAAAATGCAATCCACCATTTTGCAGGCAATTTTAACAAAATGAATTGGTTAAAAATATGTTTCTGGAACGCAAACGGCATTCGCCAACATAAAAATGAACTTGAGCACTTCCTTATGGAAAAGCAGATCGATATAATGATGATTGCTGAAACCCATTTGACAACCAACAGTTATTTCAAAATTAATGGCTACACATTATATGACACAAAAGATCCCCGTGGAAGATCTTGCGGCGGTTCGGCAATTTTGATAAAGACCAGAATTAAGCATTATCTAATGAACGGGACACGTGAGGAATATCTCCAAGCTACAAATATATGCCTTGATTATTTTCATGAAAAAATCGTTATATCCTCGATTTACTCACCACCACGATTTTCAATAACAGAAAGCCAATATTCAAATTTTTTTCAAATCGCTTGGTTCTCGATTTTTAGCGGCCGGCGACTATAACGCTAAACACACTTTTTGGGGATCACGTTTAATTACCTCGAAAGGCCGTGTGCTTTTTGATACCGTTTCCAAAATGGGCTTAGATGTGGTTTCAAGCGGACACCCCACTTATTGGCCGTCAGACCGACGAAAGATCCCTGATGTTATAGATTTTGGAGTTGCGAAAAATTTTCCTTCAGAGTGGATGCAAGTGGAGCCTTCATTGGATTTGTCATCAGATCACTCACCCACTATAATCTCTGTTTCGTTCCCCCAAGAGATTGGCTCCCCGTTGACCGTCAATAGAGTTAATTGGCTAAAATACAAAAAATTTTTGAGTACACATTGTAGTGAAAATATCGCCTTGAGAACGCCTGAGGATATTGATGCGTCAATTAACGATTTTTCTGAAAACCTCAAACTGGCCGTACAGCATGCTACCACTAGTCATATAAGACACAGAAATGAGAACAATAGAACTTATTCGGCTGAAATTGAACAACTTCTGTCAGAAAAAAGAAGAGTTAGAAGAGAGTGGCAAACTCGCAGGTCTCCCCAGCTTAAAACTAGGCTACGGGAATGCGTAACTCGACTAAGAAATCTGCTTGAAATCCAGAGAATATCTTCCCTTAAAACATATTTGGAAAGCTTGGATGGTACCCCGCAATCTGACTATTCTCTGTGGAAAGCGACAAAAGGTCTGAAAAGACCCGTAATAGGTAAGCCACCTTTGCGAACTTCAACTGGCGACTGGGCACGAAGCGATTCCGAAAAGGGGATGGTGTACGTTGATCATTTGAGAAATGTTTTTACGACAAATGATTCAGCGGATGCTGCAGTAGAATTTCCGCCGTATGCTGTTAGACAGCCTGTGTCTTTGAGACTTAACTTTCAAGATGTCGAAAACGTTATCAATAACATAAACCCCAGGAAAGCTCCAGGTATAGATCAAATTACTGGTAAAATGCTTGAACAGTTACCTCGTGTAGCTAGAAGAGTTCTACTTTTTATTTTTAACGCTATTTTACGCCTTGAGTATTATCCTGCAGAGTGGAAGGTCTCTATGATTACTATGATACCCAAGCCAGGGAAGGATCCGACTAAAGTAGAGTCATATAGACCAATAAGTCTACTACCAACAATTTCAAAACTGTTCGAAAAATTGTTAATGGCTAAGTTGTCTCCAATACTTAATGATGTGGGATGTATCCCTGATCATCAATTTGGCTTTCGGGCTAAACATAACACCATAGAACAAACCCATAGGCTAGTCAATGTCATAAGACAGACTTTTGAAGACAAAAAGTACTGTTCAGCTCTATTCATCGACATTTCCCAAGCTTTTGATAAAGTGTGGCACGACGGACTGATGCACAAAATAAAGTTGAACTTGCCGGCAAACACTCACAAGCTTCTGGAAAGCTACTTATACGAGCGGAAATTTGTTATCAAAGAAGGTGACTTTACAAGTCTCTCACAGTCAATCGGAGCAGGAGTTCCCCAAGGTAGCATCCTAGGACCCACTCTATATTTGATTTACGCATCTGACATGCCAACGAGATCCGAAATCCATACTTCAACTTTTGCAGATGACACAGCTTTTCTTAGCGTTCATGTAAACCATCAAGAAGCTTCACGAAATTTGCAGCAGTATATTTCAATATTAGAGAAATGGTTGAAACTTTGGAAAATAAAAGTTAATGAACAAAAATGTACCCACGTTACATTCACACTGCGTAAGCAAACATGTTCGGCTCTCCAAATTAACAATACACCTATTCCGCAGCATAATGAAGTTAAATACCTTGGTATTTACCTCGACCGTAGGCTAACATGGAAGCCTCACATTGATGCAAAAGTCACTCAGTTGAAATTAAAAGCAGCGCAACTAAATTGGCTTATGGGCAGAAATTCGACATTGAAGTTGGACTGCAAACTTTTGTTATATAACGCAATTTTAAAGCCTATATGGTGCTATGGAGTTCAATTATGGGGAACCGCCTCAACATCTAACATTGAAAAAATTCAAAGACGACAAAACCAAATTCTTCGTACGATTACTGCAGCTCCATGGTACGTAAGAAACTCACGAATTCACAACGATCTGTGTGTTCCGCTGGTAACTGACGAGTTCTCTAAGTATGCCACAAGGTATATCAGTAAACTGGAACTTCACCCAAATCCTCTTGCACGCAACATACTTAATTTTGGCGGCCACTCTCGGTTGAGAAGAAGGGATACCCTGGCCACCATCAGAACGTTAAATAGGTGATTCTACCGATATTATTCGCGCGAAATGAAACTATTTTGTCTAGCAGTGGCTGGACTTAAATAACTTTTGTATTTAGTATTAAGATTTGAATACTTATTGTTAGTTCATATTTTGAAGATTCAATAAATAAATGAATGACAAAAAAAAAAAAAAAAAAAAAAAAAAAAAAAAAAAAAAAAATCACTTAAATGCGCTCCTTGTTCACTCGAGCACTGATGCAACCCAGACCGGAAATTTTCCAGGATCGCTCTATAAGTATCGATTGAAGTGTTTTGCATTTCTTTGAGAACAATTTCTTTTAGTTTGAATCGGTTGTCGGGTTGTTACTTGCTTTTTGGATATCCCCAAAACAGGAAGTCTATTGGAGACAAATCGTGGCTACAGGGCAGCCAGTTCATATTATTGTGTTATTTATTTGTTGCTCTGCGATTGGCGACTGAGTCTTTTGTTTATTTATTTGACAAGTCACTTATTCATGATAACTTGTAGGGATGCCAAATACTGTGAATACGTACTTATACAGACTAATCTTGTAAATACACATATACAACATCTCCCTCTCAAGATATGAATAAAATAATGTAGTTCATATGTACAAGTAAAGTAAAGTTAAAGTATTATAATTCATTAAAATAAAAACAATCCATTTTAAAATATTTTGAATATTATAGCAAAATAATATAAAGTCAGTAACTTTCGAATTCCAGCGATCCTTTGTTCCATACGTTTACATTGTGATAAAAAATCTTCTCCCCTTTTGTAAAGTTTTGTTTCTGTTTTGCTGCTTTATCATATAAATTTTTCGATCGTAGCTGCTTTCTTCTAATGTGGTTTGATATATTTGGTATTAAATTTGGTTTAAGCAATTCGTTGCGTATTGGTATCAAACTCCGAGTTTTTCAGCTCATAAGAAGCTCTAACGGAGAAGCAGTTGTTTCTTTAAGAGGTGTGTTTCTGTACTCAAGAAGTGCGAGCCACAATTCTCCATTATTTTCTGTCGTTTTTCTAATGAGGTTTTTTTGCTATATCTACAAATATTTTTGCGAATCCATTTGCTTGAGAATATCCGGGACTGGTGGTAGTAAATTTTATTCCAATTTCTTTGCAAAAGGTTCGAAATTCATATGAGTTAAAAGGCATGTTATCTGTTATTATTTCTACAGGAATACCGTGATTGGAAAAACATACTTTAAAAAGTTTAATAATCCATTTCTTGAGATAACACGCTGAACAAAATTAATCTTCAATAAATCGATTGAAACGTGTTCTGTGTGGCTTGTGGGACCGCCTTGTTGCCGCACAAGTCCATGTCTTCCAATTCGGGCCAAATATAATCGGTAATCATGGCACGATAGCGATCGTCATTTAAAGTAACCTGATCGTTATTGTCGAGAAAGAAATACGGTCCGTTAATGCTACCGGTATGCCAACCGCACCAAATAGTTATTTTTTGTGGATAAAGTGGTGATGCAAAAAGCACATGTGGATTTTCACCACAACAATAACACACATTTTGTTTATTGATGAACTCATTGAGCCTAAAATGTGCTTCGTCACTGAAGATGATGTTGCGATGAAATTCATCAGCTTGGCTCATGTTCTGCAGAGCCCACTCGTAGAATGTTCGTCACGAGATATGGTCCATCGGCTTTAATTCTTGAGTCGGCTTGATCTTTTAGATCTTAACGCAAAATTTGCCATAAAGTGGTCTTACCGATGTCCAGTTCCTGAGAACGCTATGGAATCGACTGATTTGGATCGTATGCTACGGGCGTCTAAACGGCAGCGATGTTTTCATAATTTTGACCCAGCCGTTACCTCACTGGCACGGTAACATCACACAATGAATATGTGGGTTCAAGTTTATGTACTAAACTTCTTATTGCTTATTTATTAAGGCGAGAATAATGAACGAAAATTGGAGCAAATGCTCAGAAAGTTGCAGTCACCGACTTCGATACTACAATTTTGTGGTTTTGCATACGTTGTTCGTTCGCATTCTTTACAGTGATGAAAATGTTCAGATTATTGAAAAAAAGGAAAGTGACAGTCAAATGATTAGTGAAATAGTGCGCTCCCAAATTAAAATCAAACAATACACTCTAAATTAAGGTGTAAAGCGTAATTTAACTGTCAAAAATCCTCATGTGCAAACAAAATGTATGAGACGAATCCAAAAGGTGTGGCGTCAACGCTTTGCAATTGGGAAATCCAATATTGACAGAGCTTTACTGTCTCTCAGTAAAGTTTGTTACAAAAAAAATGTCACTCTTTTTATGCGGCCATTGGTAATCACACTTTAAGTGCTCTTAGATTTGTTTTGCGGCTTTACTTCTTATTATTAAATCTTTGGTTTTTATTAAACATATTAGTGAGCAATACTGTTTACGTAATAACGTGAACGCTCTAATTTAATTTACTTACTGCTGCGTAAAATCAAAGCGTTAAATTACGTAGTGGTTTACGCCCTAATTTAGATTGTACTGAAATTTGACAAGTACCAATTGGAAAGCCTTTTATAACTCTATTTAGTATTTATTCAATTTTGAAAATTTCATTGATATATTTTGTTAGTTACAAAATATATCACTGAATTGATGTCATCATATTTATAGCATTGATGATATTTAATATATGACAGATATCTCTGAAAACCTTTTCATTGAGATTGCTGTCAGTGTACACTAGTTTTAGTGATCACTATTTGCCAAGGTGCGGAAAAGTTTGGCTCGCGAGCCGATTTTCATTGGCTCTTTGGCTTTTAAGGTTTTGGGCTCGCATTTTGTTAGCTCGGCTCGAGAGTCTGAAACTGCTTGTTTTAAGGTTTGGCCTCGCGAGCTAAATTATTGGCTCGTAGGCACAAAGTTTAAGATGTGAAAGAGTGCAAAACGAGCTGAAAAAGAGCCACACTCTTCATTTGCATTTGTGTGAAGAAAATATATGTATACATATGTTTATATATGTAGACTTAAATTTAGGAAAACCAAAGGCTTGACGTATAACAAAGGGTTGAAAATGTATGTACATATGCTCCGTATGCATGTATGAATTTATATATACATATGTGCGATAAATGATGAGCATGAAATGTACACGATCACAGCATAATGCAGCTACCTAAAATTAATTTTTTTAGTATGTTTAATAGTACACTCACATACACAATTCAACGAGCAAACATATTTTCTGTTTTAAATACGTTGTATGCAAAAATAAAGCTCACGAGCGGCTCTTTTCAGCTTGGCTCGCGAGGCGAGCTAAATTTTTAAGAGCCGTAAAATTCAGCTCATCACGCGAGCTTTACATTTTCAAGTTGCGAGCCCAATAATATAGCCCTTTTAAATATACAAAATAAAGCTCGCTCGATTGAGTTCGCTCGCGAGTGACTCTGCCGTCATCATAATGAAGATGAATTTTTCTATGAGTTTAGTTCACACTCTTTTATTCAGAGGAAAATTTTGATTATTAAATGTGTTTTTTAAATGTCAGCACTCGACACTCAAGTCTGTGTTACGAAGGCAAGACTCGTGGAAAAAATGCAAATATATGATAGTCCAAATCCCAATCTTGTGCAATTGAGTCTGCATATACATATCAGTAATTGCAAATATAACATATTTGGGTGATATTTGCTAGTGTTTAGTAAAACTATACCCCACTATTTTTCAAATGCAATGATGCAGGGCCAATTGCACAATATTGTGAATAGGGCTATTGTATTTAAAGGCAGGTAAACGCAAATATTTTCAGAGTGCAAACCGAGATATTTTGTTCTGTGGTTGCAAAGACAAAGCAAAGATTATTTGCATATGTAATACCACAAGACATTTGCATTAAACACTGAAGTATTCAATAGAAAAAGGAGTAGACACATTTGACTTTATCATCATGGCATTTCCGTTGCTATTTTATATAAAAAAAAAACACATAGATAGTATTTAACCGCATCACATTTCCATAATCATAACTATATACATCTCATTACCATCAGCGTTAAGCAAAAATTAATTTATTTAACGTACAAAAGCTGCACAAAATTGTGCTCATTCCAAAATGACTCACTCACTTCTTCGAGTGGTGATAATTTAAATAATATACAAAATCAAAATTTATAATATTGAAGCAAATTAAAGCTACACAAATTTAATTCTTTTTTTTTTTTTTTTGGTTTTTTGTTTTAAATTTCACAGAAATAATAACATTTATTTAGAATCTGCTTCATAAATTCCATACTGCAGAGATAATGGACTCTTTTAAGTGCCATTTATGGTTTACGCGCTGCGCAAAATAAATAAACACAAAACCTTAAATACTAAACAAGTTTATTCAAGCTTAAATCGCATGATTTTGTTTGAAAATCAAAAGATTTGTGTTTGTATCAGAAAATCTTTCAAGTAAAAGTAAACAAAAATCATATTATACGATGAAATATTTGATGGCTTCTTGTTCATCAAATTGAAGTGTGAATTCTGGTGAAAAGGTGTTGAACAAAAAATATACAATGAAGACGACTGAAAAGGCACAAAGAACAACTTTGACCACAGTTTGCACAAGGATTTGTTTTCATTTAAGATTCAGTTGATACAAGAACTTCTTCCACATGACCATTTACGCTGTCGTACATATGCCAATAGGATGTTACAGGTCGCTCATGACAATCCCGATTTTCATGAAAAAACGAGACACGTTTGCATTTGAATGGATATGTGAACAAACAGAATAGTCAGTTCTGGGCAATGTTAAACCTTGTAAATATTCGTCAGACACTTTTGCATCCAATAAAAGTGCCAGCTTAGTGTGCAATTTATTCAGGAGGAATCATTGAACCTTACTTATTTGAACATGAAAACGGCGTAACGCTAACTGTGCATGTGGAACGACATCATGATATGATTGAAAGCTTTTTAACGCCACAATTGCATGCGTTGGACTTGATTAACATGTTGTATCAAGAAGGCGATGCCACATCGCATACAGCCAGGATTAGAATGGAATTACTGGGAGACCTCTTTCCACAACAAATTATTTCATGAAATGATGATGTTAATTGGCCTCCACGGTTTCCTGTTTTGACTGTTCGGGACTTTTTTGTGGGAATATCTGAAAACACAAAATTTGAATTTGACGTCATTTGTACACTAAAATGTGAGCTACTCTAAAAAACAATTCAACAACTGATAAGATGAGATAAAGTCTGAAGTTTTAAGGAATAGGCCAACTACGATTGGCGCTTTGGAAGCCAAAATTATTCATGGTATTCGCGAGATACCAGTCGCTGTTCTTGAACGAGTTGCACCATGGGCCACCACAGGCGTAGTCATTTACATGATTTAATTTTCATTTAGTAAATGTGATAAAATGTTCTTTTAACCCATAAAAAAAGTAAGTTTAGTTTAAAATCTATTTTATTTATAATCAAACCTCACAATGAGTAAGCCGATATATAACTGAATATTAGTATTTTCCACTCGATCTTGGAATACCAACTTCTAGGACCACTATTACACCCAACGATAAAGTTCTTGATAGTTAACTTTAAGATTAGTTAACGTGAACGATAACGTCACCATTAAATTTTCCCCATTTTTTCAGCTGAAGTTACAATATTTTCAGCAGAAAATATGGCAGCTTCAAATGCTTAAAGTTAGCTTTGAAATTTACCATGAGGATAAACCAGATGTTAAGTTATTAGTAACTTTTCAGGTTAATTTTGACTTGTAATAACCAAAAAAATATTAACTCTAAAATAAAATCCTAATGGTAACTAATTGTTACATATTTACATGATTTAATTTTCATAGAATAAATGTCATAAAATGTTCTTTTAACCCATAAAAAAAGTAAGTTTAGTTTAAAATCTATCTTATTTATAATCAAACCTCACAATGAGTAAGCCGATATATGATACTTTAATCTCTGCCCACTGAATACTAGTAGTTTCTACTCAATCTTGGAATACCAACTTCTAGGACCACTATTAATTACACCCAACGATAAAGTTCTTGATAGTTAACTTTAAGATTAGTTAACGTGAACGATAAAGTCACCATTAAATATCCCCCATTTTTTCAATTGAAGTTACAATATTGTTAGCAGAATATATGGCAACTACAAATGCTTAAAGTTAACTTTGAAATTTACCATGAGGATAAACCTGATGTTAAGTTATCAGTAACTTTTCAGGTTAATTTTAAAAAAATATTATCTGTAAGATAAAATCCTAATGTTAACTATTCTTCAGTTGTAATAATGGCCCCTAGTGTAGCGTGCCAAAAGACAGCATCCTCTTCCAAGAAATTCTCATGTCAATTGTCGTCTGTCGGCCGACTGGTTGATAAAACAACATCGATGATGGCTGGTTGGTTGGCCTGCTGATGACTGGCAAGTCAAATAACAAAAGCAAGAAAAAAAGTAATTTCCAATTGAAAAAAAGAAGAAACAACAAATCCTCACTTATATTTTTTTATTTAATATTGTTACTTTTATATATGTACACACATATCTATGTATGTTAACTGAAAAATAAACTAAAGTGCCAATAGGCCAGGCCATCCATTGTAAATAAATAAACGGTGAATAAGAATGCGTCAACGCATTTTCCACTAACTGCCAGCAAAAAAGCGAAAAACAACAGCACACACACACACAGCACAATAAACACCATCAAATATTTAACACAATTTCTCGTACTTGAAAGTGTCAGTTGACAGTTAATCGTTGATATTGGCATTTTGTTATTTTGTTTTTCTCCGTTTGGCTTTTAGCTTTTCTGTCTGGCTGGCCGCACGTTTAAATTCGACTTTAACCATGATTTAAGTATTTTTTTTTTCTTGTTTCTACAAAATAATTTAATTCAATGCATTTCAATACAATACGACTCGTAAACAATTACTGTCAAATTCCCGATAACTTATACTATTTTAAAACATACTTACGTGTTGCGAACACAACAGCATCTCGCACTCACTCATCGAATGGACGCACCACACTCTTACGCTTACACACTCATTCACTTATCCAGTCAGTCACCGTTCATCGATCTCGACATCATACCCAATCATGAATAATATTGAATACAAAACGAAACGTAGATACATATGTATGTATGCGTCTCTACCATTTGTTGGCTGCAATGTTGGAAGGTAAGTGTGCGTGTGACGTTGCGACCGTTGTTGATTTGTTCGTTTGAAAGCGGTAAATTATTCATTCATTTATTGAGGTTTGATGATGTGGTTCATTCATTTGGGTTTTTAATTTGGATTTTCTCTTTTTTTTTTTTTTTTGGAGTGTTACAGTTAAAAATCGCACATGTTGAAAAATCCAGATAAGAAGGAAGTTCAAACATTACCTTTTGGTATAGATGGCACTGGTAATTAAAGGCTGGCTTAACCATGCACTAGCACAGACTAACCAGCATAAGCGCAATGCATCAAAAGTAAAAATGACTAGAAATGTAGAGTTTATATAAAGTAGTTTTTGAAAATATTCTGCGGCTGAGATTTTTCATATACAAAATTTTTATACGCCTATACGTGATGGTAAGCCAGAATGAATGGCTAGGACACTACATTAGTTTTACCAATAAAATATAAAAATTTTCCACTTGTTAAAGAAGTACAACGAAACGAAATTCAATACACTTTAATGTACAAAAATATAGATGATGCAATCCTCTTTCGTTTCCCTTAGTCCCTTAATGAGTTTTCTATAAATCATAAATAAGAAGTTGTTGTGTGCACGTATGTTGGCAATGCCGGGTGTGTGGTGGAAAAAACAAAAAGTGATGACACAACCACCACTTGACACCCACCTGCGTTATCAAATCTGGCTGGATGGCGGAGAAGAAAAAGAATTAGTCGTCGGCGGTAGAATGTTCGAGAGAATTCGTTTTTTAGCCGTACGCTTCGTCTGTGGAACAAGTTGCCTGCAGACGTGTTCCTGTCTGTTATAAAGCGGCCCATACACGTTTCAATTCAATTATAAATTGAGTCTCTCAACTGACTTGACTGTTGCCTACAAAGTTCATAAACTGAATTGAAAGATTTTCATTCAACTATTAAATTCCATGAAATTATAAACAATTTTAAAAATATATAACGTTCTCCTTGCAAAAACACTACAAATATAAATTTTGACACCTAATCAAGAGACTCGAACACACACAACACAATCGAATTGAAAGACTTGCTAGTCAACTTGAAAAAATCAAAACGTTTTAATTTTTCTTCAACCAACTCGACAACTGCCAAACTAATCAACTGACAAAGCCATACACGCTTTGATTTAGACAACAACCGACTCAGTTGCCAACTGAGTTGAAACGTGTATGGGGTGCTTAACGTTGGAAGGTTCAAGTCAAATGTTCATAAACACTACTCCCTCTTTCCCCCTTCTCACAAACTATTTTCCTAGTTGTGGTACAATGTACTGCATATGTAGGGGTCATCCCCTGAGTACTGGTCCAAGTTAAAAAAAAAAAGTATCACTGGAAGCCGAATAGAAGAAAGAGATGGCCGAAAGAAAGAAGATGACGGTTTTTCTGGAAGAAAAATGGAGGAAAAAAAACTAAGCTTGAGTTGGCAAGCGGTGTGTCTGTTGGGGAGTGATGACCGATGATTAAGGAAATTGCAAGCGTTTGGCTTGGCCTTCAAATAAAAATGCTGGATGTAAAATGCTAGCCAACCAGTTTTTCACAAAAATATAAACGTTCTCTTCGTTTGCGTAAGTAAAAATATTAAAAAGTGTTTAAAAAAAACATTTTATGAACGACAATAAGTGGAGCGGGAAGAGAAATATACCAATCTACCTGAAGACGCTACCCAAATGCAAACCGGATAAGCAGTTGTAGTAAAAGTATAGCGCAGAGGCCATTGTTAGGGCCATTATTGTAAAACTGTATTGCTGCAGTGCATAGAGCACACAAATTTAGAAGACAGTCTGCATCAAATATTGACAAACCGACCCCCATCGGCAAGCCGCAGCCGGAGCAAACTAAAATCTAAACTAAAATCACAGAGAGGGGAATTAGTCTTCCCTGATAATAATGATGCATACAGGCTTTCGAGGTCTAATAAGATCTAAGGTGCTGCTGTCGTGCAATGGTTAGGCAGGTGAGTTGGTTAAGGGATGATTACGATTAAGAATGTTTTAGTGGGTTTCGGCCCGACATTGAGCTTTCTGTTGCATTAATTGCTTGGGAAAATGCATACATGAGAGGTTATAAGGTACGACCTCTTCAGCGAAGAGATTTGTAGATATGACTTAAAAATATTATAGAAGTTGCGACCTGTATAAGGCCGCCAAGTCACACGGGGCGCTCGTGAGTCCTGAATAATTCACACTGTGGCATTGGTCCATCATCAGATGAAGACCAGCAAGGCAAGTTCTAAAGTAAATCAATAATACATCCTACCCCATTAAGAGATATCAGGCATTCAAGACGCAAGCGTTTCTAACGCAGCCTTGCCATCAATGTAGACTCTGATATTAGATATCAAGTATTCAAGAACTAAACTGGATGTCGTATCGATGTACGCAAGCGCATCTAATGAAGCCTTGCTATCAGTGTAGATTTTGATATTAGCCCGGATTGCCCTAAGTACCTCAACCAGTTAGCTGCTGTCACTATAACTGTCAATTCAGCCACTTATTACATAGCCTAAAACCCAGCCTCCTATGATACTGGTGGATAAGGATGCCCCACCAACTCCCGACTCCGACTTGAATCCATCTGCAAACACTTCGTGTACGTCCCCTTGCTGGGCTTCTTATACCACCTTCAAGATCGTGCCCAGCAAGATTACGTCAAATCCCTTATCGGACTGAAATATTACATTTTCTTTAAAAAGACTTTAAGAGCAGACCTCGCAATTGCCAAAATGTCACTGCAAATCAATTTAATAGCAGCACTAATTGATGAGTTAAGTGCATCACTGAAAAGTTTATGAGATCATTGGTTATTTGGGTCAATATTGTAAATATTACAATGCCAGATGAATGATCATAAAGTTAAATTTTATCTTCTTTATAACTCATTAAAATGTTTAAGGATACTAAATAAACATAAACACAAATTACAAAAAAAAATAGCAATTAAGACTTTTTAAAAGTTATTTTTCTTCGAAATTGTTGAAAATAATTTTGAAGTCAATTAAAAAATTTTAATTTTTGTTTTATCTCCTAAAACAATAAAATATTAAATAATACACAGGATTTTGAGCAGAACATTTTAAAAGCAAAGATGATGATTTAAAACATTTGCCTTTGGGGAATGTTTCTATTATTATTATAAGAAATGAAATAAACTAATTGTTTCAAAATCATTTTTTATATTGATTTGCCTGCTAAGTTTTGGTTTTATTTTTTAATTCAAAGAAAATTTTTAATCTTATTAAATGGTTTATATATCAAATCTTCTATCAGTGCAATCAATTTTGTTAAATCTTGCATTTGCAAGTCCTGCTCTCTGCTGCTGCTGCTTCTAAAGGGCAGATTAATTTTACTCAAACAAAAATAAACGGATTAAATTTAACAATAAACGCTCATACTTGTGCTCGCACACATGTGACCATATTACATCGCATAAATCCCACAGTTATAAATTGATTTTTTGTTTCTTTTTTTGTTTATGAACACAACTAGTGCAACGCAGGCAAAAAGGACGATACAAAATAATAGGTGAACAGGATACCAGATGTATGCTAATGTGATGTTGTGATCTTATACACTAGTCGCTTTACTCGTATACTCTTCTCTCTAATACTTGGTTGCTCTTATACTCCAGTGCTTTTATAATTTTTTTTTAACAATACTTTTAAATTATTAATGTTTCAATGTTATAGGGCCATTAATTATCACCATGGTACTTTTTCTGACGCTGGGGAGCAGATTTTAACTTGCTACTCCTTATAAGTGTACTCTACTTTTATGGGGCATAGAAGGGAAGGAGTTTCACATTGTTGCAGCAAACAAAACTCCAGAAAGTCGCATGACATATATGGTTTTGGACTTCTGAAAATCTTACCAAGGGTTTATTTGTAGAACATGGACCGGCAAAGCACTCGGGAGGTTTTGATGTACAGGCCATGTCGAGTGTGACAACGACATCGCAGAAATAGCACTCACTAAATTTTCGAATCATTTGTGGTATTTGAATACAGAGTTGGTTGGATATTGGCTATCCCAATATCTGGAAAGGGGATTCATTTTGTGGGGTTAAGACTAACAAGATTCCGACATTGATTTTTTGCGGTCACCCTAATGTCGACGCTGATCATGAGACCATGCGTGATATGCCTTGGCTGAAACGTTGTGGTTGTGGTTTGAAACTAAAATCGCAGGAAGGAGGATTAGTCTTCCCAGATAACTAAGTTGCTTGCCGACTTTCAGTGAGCTACTTAAACTCCATGAGTTGCTAATTATACTCCATAATGCTGCTTTTAATGTGCTTCGGCCTAACAACTCGCTAAGCTTTAACCTTCTTTAATTGCCTGGGAAATTGCATACTGAAGGGACTAGAAGTCCTGAGTTCTTCCGCAAGTTGTTTGTTTATATGGCTACAAATATATGACAGAAGTGTGGGTCATACAAGGCACATGGTGGTGCAACAATTTATAAATAAATTTATCAAACCATAAATTTGTCAAGCCAGGTGCTGATGTATCAATGACACATCCTCTCATATAGGTTTTCCGTGAAACCTAAAATTCCTGCTCTTGCACATTTTTGTACCCAATTAATACTCTAATACGAGTGTTGAGCTTTGACTAACGTTAATAGTCATCCTTGCCAACATATAAATCCATGAATGCCTGCTGTAGCATGACTTGCCCAGAAATACTTTAACAAAAGTTTTATTATAGAAAAAAAAACTTTATTTTTATCTCACACAACTTTACCTAAAAACTATTATAGCAAAGTTTCCTCTTACCCACACTTGCACATCTTGCAGCCAGGATATCTTTAGACACAAAAGCAAAATAAAAACAACAACAATATAACTTTTCGTAATAAAGTAACCATTCCATTGATAAAATTCCCACAGGAATTGTATCATTTTCAATTTTATTTCAATATTTGATGTTTTGTTTTGAAGAAAACGATCTAAAGTACCAACAATTGATTGCATTTATAAAATAAATGTTCTCTCACAGCACAATTTTGGGAATATTTTGTAAGCACCAGAAGACAAAATGTCCTTTTTTTCATTTTGTAGATTAAGCCATTGTTTTCCAAAATCGGATTTAAGTTTTACACTAATTTCTTTGGTTATTTGGTTTTTGTTGTTGTTGTTGCTGTAGCCATGCCTTCATTTATTTGTTGGTTGGTTGAGTATTATAAACGCTTCGCTTGACTTTAAATCCCAGGGCTGAATATATTCTACTGCTGAGAATGTTGATGAATCCCGTTTGATTGCCAGCGAGTCCTTTCTGCATTTTTTTTTTTTTTTTTTTTTTTTTTTTTTTGTTGCAAAGAAGTAAAATCTTAAAACTTTTTTTGTGCCAGCAAAACGAATAAATGAGTGATGCTGCTTTTGGTGTTTGCCTGTTATCATGATGCCGACTGCTGACTGCCTCTGAAGAATGTTATGGTGTGTATGCGAGTGTGTGTGTAGATGTATTTGCGTGTTCAAACGCGTTCAAGTCCTGTTAAAGTTTATCCCTGTATGCAATACAATTTATGATTGTTTTACTATTATTGCACTAACGCCAAGTGCCAGACGACAGCCAACTGTTTAGTTGGTTTGTTAAACTGGTGTTTTACACAATTGAACAACTGTTTGGTGGTGTGTCATAACAAGATAAAAGATTTCATTTCACTTGATTTTAGATGAATTTAGTTGTATTTATTTCAGTTTCTGCTTTTATTACCAGATTTAGTTTATGTCTTTTTCCTTCTCTTTCTCCCCCTCTCTCTCTCTATCTTTCTCTCCAACACCAACACAATTTTTTATACCAGCCTGGTACTGAAATAAAAAGGATATACTCGTATAAAAAAAATTTCATTTAATTGGCTTGTTGTTGCGCAGCTTCAGCTTCAGCTTTAGCTCCTGCTGCTTAGATGACTGATAAGATTTGAAGATTTTTGTGCTATTCGTTTATCAAATCTCCACCCTTAATTATCTGTGACTTGTTGTTGGTGGTAAAATATTTTTAAAGAAAACTAAAAGCTGATTAAGTTTTTCAAATATAGAAGTGTGTGAAGTTTGTTGGATTAAAAATCTGTGAAATTTTCACAGAGAAAGATTTTAAAGAAACTTTGGCACAATTAAAGTAATTCCGCATTCAAACTTTTAAGGTTCCGATTAGTTAGAAGTGAATAGTGACCAAATTTGGTCAACAAGTTTAATGCAAATAAAATACCCTGAAATTTCGTTCAGGGTATCTTATCTTCAGAACCAACCCGAGAATCGGATGAAAGAGTCCAATCCACATACATCACATTCGGATATTTCTGCGATATCGTGCAGCACCAGTCTGCTTATATACAGATAATGCTAAACACCGACAGAGGAAGTGCTTAAGACCCTCTACCTGCTCCTCGTCCCTACAGCTTCTACAGAAGACCCAGAATTGAACAATCAATCTCTTCGCATGCGTCCCTATGCGACAGTGTTCCGTTAAAACCGCCACATATCACGCGACGTCTTTTAGGGTATACTCATAATGTAAATAAACATCCTACTATCATACCCGGACCATGATATACAACAGGTAACATAGCCAGATCATCTGTCCTGTGCAGTCCCTAAAAATTGACGCTGTACTTTGCTCTCGAGCAGGATTCCAACCCTTCGCTCTATATCCCCTGGTTGCAACCGGATGTTTGGCTTTGCTAGTTTATTTCTGATAACCCTCCGAGGTACTTTTGCCTTTCAACAGATATCTGTAATATAAGGAACCAGGAGTGATGTTTAGACGGTTGAGTTAGTTAAGGGCTGCTGCTCTTAATGAGCTTCGGCCTACCAACTCATTATGCCTTATCTTCCATTGACTGCTAGGAAATTGCATACTGGAGAGATTAGAAGGCACGAGTTCTTAAGCAAAGGCTTCGTCCATATGGCTACAGACTTATGGCAAAATGTTGCGAGCTGTACGAGTCTAAAAAGCAACACAGGAGCGCTGGTGAATAGTGATTAATTCAACCCGTGGAGTTGATCCATCATCACATTTGGCCGAAGAAACAGGTACAATTTTGCAACCAATCTCGTTTAGAGATTCCTCGAGGAGCAGATTTTGCCTTGATGTATGCCTAACTAAGGCACTCTGCTTTCTGGGATATAGAGGGGTTGGAGTTCCTCGCTTTTCGTAGCAAATAAAACTCAAGGACACATGACTTATATTGTGTTAGACTTCCACAGTCCTTAGCAAGGGTTAAATGGCAGAAAGGGGATGAGCAAACCTGCTCTATTTGATGGTCTTGCAGACCATCTCGGTGCTGATCATGGCTGAGGTGCCTGTAGCGGCTGAAATGTTCTGTATGTGGTTCAAACATAAAATCGCAGGAAAGGGAATTAGTTTCCCTAATAACTTTGGTGCATGCTGGTTTTCGGGGGCTACTAACCCCTGAGGTGCTATTGTCTTGCAACATATAGCTGTAATGTAAGAAACCAGGAGTGAAGTTTAGACGGTTGCGCTGGTTAAGGGCTGATTTTCTAAATGGTCTTCGGCCTACCAACTCATTAAGCCTTACATTTTATTGCCTGCTTGGGAAATTGCTTACAGGCCTCTTAGTCCCTAAGAGGCCTGAACTCTGAAGGAAGAGGTTTGTCCATATGCCTAGAAACTAGAGGCAAAAGTTGAGACCCGTATGGGCTTTGCAAGCCACACGGGTGAATTGGTGAATCATAAATAGTTCACCCCGTGAAGTTGGCTCATTATCATATAAGGCCGACGAGGCAGTTGCTGATGCAAATCAATTTGTACAATCTATCTCATTTAGAGACATCCTACACGAACCAACCTGGATGACGTATAGACCCTGCTAGTGCATTCCGCACAGCCTTAATATTTGTACAAATTCGTATTTCCTCCCCGTATACCTATAGGGGTTAGTTAGCGGCCCTTATTATAGCCGCGATTTTCACCTCTTTTTCCAGTCTAAAACTATTTCTCCTCGCAGACGGCAGTATGAAGATACCCCCACCATCTTCCGAGTCCGATTTGGATTCAGCTGTATATATCTCAAGCACGTTATATTGGAAATCTATGCCGATCACCTGCGCAACCGATCATCTTCGCAACCAGGCCGACAAACCCCTTCAAAATCAATGTATAACGACCTTTCAATTGGAAGCGATTGTTTTGAAAATAAGTTTCCGGTATGCATCGTGAATAATTCACCCCGTGGAATTGATCCACCATCAGATAAGGCCAACAATGCATGTGCTGAGGAAAAATTTGTTTTCACATTCTATCTCGTTTAGAGATACCCGGCTTTCTTGAACTAAACTGTGCTTCATATAGATCCTTACCAGTGCTAACAGCTCAGCCTTACTATCAGTGCGAATTCGTATATTCTCTCCACATACCTTGTAGTATCTTAACTAGTTAGCTGCCTTCATTAGAGCCGTGATTTCCGCTTGCGTTACGCTACACTCTTTTTGCAGTCCAAAATGAATCCTGCTGTGATATCGGGGATACCAAGTCCTTAGTCAGTTTTGATTCCATCTATAAAGACCTCAAGCACGTCTTGTGTACGGCCTGTACCGATCATGCAAGAGTGCCATTTTCTAACTTTTCTTACTATCTTCCAATTAACATTTTATTCATTTTTCTTATTTAAATGTTTTAAATATAGTGTTGTATTTGTTTTATATAAGCTAGGCGAAAACGAAGACGAAACGAAGTCACTTTGTAGGCATATATATCTAAAATTTAACCTTACTATGTTTGCTGGGATCATATTCAAATTCCTTAACCTTTTTACTATATTTCTTTGATTCTTTAATGCTATTACTTTTATACTTGAAAGCGATTGTATATTTTCTTGTGCTGTTGTTCTTGAAGATTTTCACCATCTTTTTTTCTTTTATTCTTACAATTGTACAACCACTGGACAAATTTCTTTTTCCTACAATTTACGATTTACTATACTTATAGATCAGTAGGGAATAACAATTTTTTGAAAAAAAAATTGTCTCCATAAATGATTACATTTTGTCAAGCCAGTTGTCTAGTTTTTGAAACTTATTTTTAATTTTCCATAAATAAATTTGCGTGATTCGCTTCAAACAGACTTACAACCGCAAAAACAGCAACTGAATAAACAAACGAATGGAATATTAGTTTTTTATTTTTATTTGCAGGACTTTATGGACCTGTCATAAAGCCATCATTATTT